>CM016621.1:107337493-109941159 GCA_005393395.2 Gossypium australe | reverse complement strand
GAAAGGCCCGTGTTGGGCCACACGGCCGTGTCTATCACCCATGTAATACCTCCTAAGCCATGTGGCCTTTTAAAATTAAAAAAAAAATCTCTAGCACACGCACGACCTAAGACACCCCCATGTGTCCCACACAACTATTTCGACAGGCCGTGTGGACTAGTTTAGCCTGTATGTGATTAAAAAATTGACAAAAATTAAGCCCAGTTTCTATATGGCCGAGGACACGCCCGTGTGTCCAACCTATGTGTCACATATGACTATGTGCCAGGTTGTGTGTGATGATCGTTTGCTTCACCACACTCGTGTGTGAGGCCGTGTGGGGCGCCCGGTCTAGCACACGCTCATTTCCCATGTCGTGTGTCTCACAAGGCCACGTCTTTATACAGTGTCACTCTCTGTGCTCGTGTGGGTTAAAATAAAATTGAAAAAATTAGCTCCAGTATGCACACGGCCTGGGACACGCCCATGTGGATCACCCTAGACTGTGTGGACCTTTTTATTTTTATTTTTTTTAAGAAAATTTTTTCAATCTTTTTCTTTAGTTTTTTCCAATTTTGTTTTTGTTTCAATCCTTTTAATTTTTTTTTTGAAATAACATGTAAGTAAAGTAAATAAATAAAATAAAAACACTCAGGTTGCCTCTTATGAAGCGCTTAATTAGAGTTTAAGCTTGACTTCCCTTTTTAACTAACTTAAGGTGGATCTTGGAGCCGAAGCTCCTCTCTCTAGTTGTCAGTATTACCACAAAAATAAAGCTTGAGATGAAGACTGTTTACCTTGAATGTATCATAATCAAGGTGTGTTACCTCAATGGTTTCGTATAGAAGTACGTTTTTTTTACAAAAAATGTGTTCAACCCTCTTGACTTAACACTTTATCTCTAACTTTTGAATTGGTTCATTCTTTTTACATACACACTATGGCTTTGCTTAGTTACTTCTTTGATAGTTCTTGGGTTCTCATCAGCCTTTGCTCGCAATTCATCTAATTCATTGAGTTGCGCTGTTCACTCTCCACTCGTCCCTTGGTTTTTTTCACCTTGAGATGGATACTGTTCGAACATGTATTCATTAGTAAATTCATGCAAAGAATGTCGAGCCACATGATTACTAACATTAACAGAATAACGAGTATCATCTCGCTCCCTAGGAACTCAAACAAAATCACGTGCGTGAAGAGCAACCTTTTCATCACCTACACTTAGCATAAGTTCACCACTACCCACATCAATAATAGTTCTAGCAGTGGCTAAAAGGGGTCGGCCTAAGATCATATGTACCTCAATATCCTCAATATAACAAAATCAACAGGGAATATAAATTTATCAACTTTAGCAAGTACATCCTCAATAATACCCCTAGGATACCTAATTGATCTGTCAGCTAATTGAATATTCATTCTAGTGGGTTTTGGTTCCCTGAGACCAAGTTGTTTGAACATTTTATAAGGCATAACATTTATATTAGCCCCTAAATCAGCCAAAGCTTTTTTTAACATTTAAACTACCAATGGTCGAGTAATCCTCATTGAGCTCCTCAGTTTACAAGTTTTCTAACTACTTTTTATTTATTAACAACTCCTTTGAAAATTTTGCATACTTTGGCATCTACGAAAGGGCTTCAACAAAAGGTAAGTTAATATGCAATTTTTTTCAATAGTTTAAGAAATTTACATTATTGTTCTTTTATGCGGTCTTGCTTCAATGTTCCAGGACATAAAACTCGTGATTTGTATTCTTTAACAATGGACTTATGCTCTTTTTTGCTTTCCTCAACCCCGTCAGTTTTCTCAATAGCTTCCAGACTCAACTTCTTTTCAAGCTCAACTAACTATTCCACGCTTTGAATAGTGATTGCATGTACTTGCTGCCTTGGGTTAGTTTCAGTGTTACTAGTTAAACTACCTTGCTATCTTTTTGAAACCATTTTAGCAAGCTGTCCAATCTTATTTTCAAGCCCTTGAATTGATGCTTGCTAATTTTTCAGAGTTGTCTCAATGTTTTCAGAGCTAACATCACCTCAAGGTTCAGTTTCTTTTTTTGTTGATAAGGTTGCTAAAAACTCGAAAGGGATTGTGACCTTTGGTTACTTTTACCACCCTAAGAGAAATTTGGATGATTCTTACATCTTGGATTATAGTTATTGCTATAGGGGTTTTTTGGAGTTCTAGAATTGTTACTATAACAGCCCGATTTAGGGTCTAGTCGGAATAGTGGTTGCGAGACCACAAATCCGAAGTCAAAATATGTGTTTTATGATTTTTATGAGGCTTATGATGTGTTTGCATGATTGTGGGAAAAGTTAATGAGGAAATTTTATTTATCAGTGATCAATTTGTCCATTAGGACTAAATTGCAAAGGTTAGAAAATATGAGATTCTAGAATATTTAAGTGCGAAATAGAATTATAAAAATTACTAGAGGTCCTTATTTAGCAATTAGACATTATATGTTAAGATGGACAAAAATGGGCATGGGAAGGAAAAATCTCAAGAAAGGGGCCTTAAGGGCAATTTGGTCATTTGGTTAATTAATGAACTAAAAGGGAAAATAAGTCAAAACTAGTGTCCATCTTCTCCAAGCTTGGTGGAAAATCACAAGAGCACCATATCTAGGGTTTCTTCAACTTCCAAGCTTGATAGTAAGTGCATCCTAGCCTCGTTTTTAATGTTCTTCGTATTTTTTGAGACCCTCGTAACTCGATTTAGCTATTTTTAGCTATATTTTGAGCTAGGGTTTATGTTCAAAAATTTACCCATGTATGACATGCATGTATTTTGATGATTTATGGAAGAATATGAAAGTTTGATGTATGATAAACATCTTTTTCTAAGTGATTTTCATGAAAAATGCATAAAAGGACCAAATTGTAAAAAGTTATAAAAATGGTCATACATGAGTGGATTAATGGTAATGGAGGGCTGTTGTAGTAAAGAAAATGATTCGGTTAGGCTTAAAATACAAGAAAGTTGAATAAAAACCATTTTACGAGCCTAGGGGCAAAAGTGTAATTTTGTGAAAGTTTAGGGGCAAAATGGTAATTTATCCAAAGTATGATTCATGAGTCAATTTAGTCAATGTGAGTATTAAACAAGTGAAATTGTTATTATAGATCAAGAAACACGAAGCCCAAACAGAAATCGAGGCAAGAACTAAGTTGTGGATTAAATCGAACATCTACACCTATTTTGAGTACCGATGTAAGTTTGTGTGAAATTAAAACTTCATAGTATTTTTATATCTTAAATTGCTTGATATTATGACAAAGAATATCATATCTATGAAAATCGAATAATGATGCCTCGATGAGAAAATGATGACAATATGTCACGTTGAAGTCTTAATTGAAGATTCGGAATAACGAGGATACCTATATCACAACATGAGATAAGGAAGGTCCCGTATAAGACCATGTCTGGGACATGGCATCAGCATCGAATAAGGAAGGTCCCGCATAAGACCATGTCTGGGACATGGCCTCGGCACCAAAAGAAGATCTCGTGTAAGACCATGTCTGGGACATGGCATCAGCACCGAACGTAGACCCCGTATAAGACCATGTCTGGGACATGTCATCGACATCGAATAAGGAAGGTCTTGTGTAAGACCATGTCTGGGACATGGCCTCAGCACCAAAGGAAGATCTCGTGTAAGACCATGTCTGGGACATGTCATCGACATCTATGTACGATCTCGTATAAGACCACGTCTGGGACATGGCATCAACATCGAGTTAAGAGGTCCCGTGTAAGACCATATCTGGGATATGGCATCGGCATCAGGAGGTGATCCCATGTAAGACCATATCTGGGATATGGCATTCGCATCGTGATACATGTATGATGAGATTGAGTATCCTCCGGTATTCCGAGTAGTTTATCGGGCAAAAAAAAAAAAGCTGAGTATGTAAAGATGATAAAAAGCTAAGTTACACAAGGATGAAAAAGAGTTCCATTTAAGTTAAGGATGATAATATTTTAAGTTTATGTCAAGAAGCATTAGTGCTAAATTATGTGTTGAAGTGATACAGGTACCATGAGTAAATTACGAGTTACGAAAACCGTAATATAATATGTGATGGGTAAGAATAAGTATGAGTAAGTATGTCAAAGTACTTGAGAACTTGTGTTGTTATTGTTCTATGAGATGAATGGATTTTACTATGAGTACTTATATTGTTATTTTAATTCATGCTAACTTACTAAGCTTTATGCTTACCCCTCTCTTTTCCCTTTTCCTTGTAGTATCTCCAAGCTAGCTAAGGTATTGTAGAAAGTCAGTGTAACAGTCCGGTTTAGACCTTAGTAGGAATAGTGGTTTCAGGACCACAAATTTGAGTCAAAAAATATTTTAATATTATTTTCCATGCTTATAGTATGTGAATTAACATGTGTGAAAGTTTCGTATGAAAATTTTATCGTTTGTGTGTTTAATTTGATAAAAGGACTAAATCGCATAAAATTTAAAAGTAGCCTCTTATTTGATTAAGTTCCTAATTGATGTTTCTTTCTAAATGTGAAGCCCTTATGTTGTAATTTGGCCATTAGACCATGGGATGGACAGTTATGGGCTTATTTTATATGGCTTGCTTATTAAATTTCAAAGGTTAATTTAGTAAATAATATGTTAACACGAAATAAATAAAACAAACATAAAAAAATAGGCCATGTTCATCCTATTAGTGCCAAATTTGAAAGAAAAAGAAAAGAGAGAAAGCAAAATAGGGTTCGACCTTGGTTGAGCAAAATTAAGGTATGTAATTTGTTCGGTTTTTGATAATTTCTACGTTTTTGTATTCGTTGCTTTGTGTTCTCTCAAACCCATCTTCAATTTTGTGAATTGATGATGATTTCGAAATATGCCATTGATGAACACATGCGTTTTGTGATGTTTGAAGATGAATTATGAAAGATATATGATAGATTAACATAGTTTGTCTTTGAATTTTTGATGAATTTAAGTAATTTGGACTTAATTGAGAAAATAATATTTTGAGGGTCTAAAATGTGAAATAAATGAAATGTATGGACTTGTATGAAGCATATGAATATTCGCCAAGCATGGGTAACATGAAATTTTGTGTATTTTTTGATTTTGTGAAATAGGGACTAAAATGTCAAAATGTGAAAATGTGAGGGCTAATTTGTAAATTGCCCTAAATATGTGTTTTTGGATTGAATTGAATGGATTGGTGAATAAATGAGCTAAATTTGAATATGTATAGATCAAGAACCGAAGAAAACAAATTTAGATCGAGGGAAGTCGAAAGTAATTGAATAGCCGTTCGTTTCTGTGCTTCCCGTACGAGGTAAGTCTATATACAAATAAATGTATTTTGAATTGGTTTATTCACATGCCTATGAAATTTATGGTGACGAATGTGTATAAGATGAAATATACATGAAATCCGAGGAAGTATCGATAATGTATCTATGTCCAAGAAGTCTCGTACGAACCTAGGAATAGATAGGATTACATATGTCATGACATAGGTTTCTGATTTGTGATATCGTGTAAGACCGCGTCTGGGACATTAGCGTCGATTTGAGATTTACGTGTAAGACCATGTATGGGACATTGGCATCGTATTTGATTCGTGTAAGACTTTGTCTGGGATAGTGGCATCGATATTTGGTTACATGTAAGACCACGTCTGGGACGTTGGCGTTGTACAACTATTCTGATTATTCCGAGAACCCTATTTGATTCTGAATGGTTCAACGGGCAAATCTGAGAAATGAAAGATTATGTGACCTGTATATTTGTTTCAGGTACGTTTGATACGTGTGCTTTGTTTAAGCATGAAAAGTCAGTAAATATGTGCATTGATGCAATGAATAACTGTAATATATGTATGATTACGATATGAGCAAAAGTGTTGCTTTGACATATGATATGTTGGTAAGCAATGGAAAAATAAATGTGCCAAAGGGAAATTATGTATTTGAACAGAATATATATTAATGAACTTGTATTTGCTACAATTATAAATGTTTCTATGTTAAGTTTATTTGTATATAGCTTACTAAGCTTTTGAAAGCTTACTTTGTGTGTGTTTACTTTATTTTATAGATCGTTAAAGCTATGAAAGGCTCGGGGATCATCGAAGATCGTTATCACACTATCTAATCCTATTTTGGTACCCTTTTGAAAGTGTATATACTAGAGTATGGCATGTATAGGCTAGTCACTTTGAATTATGTTTGAGATATGTGTATAGCCTTGTGATATGGCTAGATAAATAGTTGTGATATGAATGAGTAGTCATGTTATATGATGCTTTGTTTGGTATGGCTTAATGACTAATGAAATGGTCATAGTAATGGTAAGCTTATTGATGCAAAGTTTGGTATATCAATGATGAGAAGATGTCTTAATAATGTGGTAAGTTGTGAATGAAGCATGTTTGGATATACTTGTGATTTAGTTGGGCTAATTGGCATATATGATGTTATGATGAAATGTTCTTGAATAAGTAAAATAGATGGTCAATTTCGTATGTTTTTGGTTGCTAATTGTGTTTGGAATAATCCTTGTATGTGTTTGTAGGGATGACCCAAAGTGTGGGAGGCATTTTGGCTTTGCAAATGGCCTATAATTGCCCACACGGTTGAGCACACGAGTGTGTGGCTCGACCGTGTTCCTCATTGTTGTATTTCAAAACAAGTCAGACTCGACCACGGGCTAGACACAAGGGCGTGTTACTGGCCGTGTGGTGCAAGTCAGTAGCAACCACGGGTGAGGCACACGGGCTTGTTCACGGCCGTGTGGACAAGTCAGTATGTATGCCCTGTTTTGACACAGCTTAGACACATGGGCGTGTCTGAGGCCGTGGGAGGTACACGGCCTGTCCACATGTGCGTGTGACCTTCGTAACTTTGAAAAATTTTTAAATTTCTGAAAATTTTTGTATGTGTTCGATTTAGTCCCGGTCCCTTTCTAAAGCCTGTGTAAGGTCTCGTAGACCTAATTAAGGGACACTGTGATTTGATTCGTTGAATTATATTATGAAATGTCCGTAAAAGTTTTCGTTTTGTCTGGTAATGCCTTTAACACTAGACCGGTGATGGTTACCGGTTAGGGGTGTTACAGTTGGAGCTCAGATCACACTATCAATCATTCTTTTGGTATAGTAAAGTTGATTTATTTTGAGTGTGGCATGTATAGGAACTTGGTCATCTTGTGTTATGTCATATTAGAAAGCCAAAGTGTTGGCTATTAATGTTATACACTCATTTTGTAAATGGCCATTGGGGTTTCGCCAATATTTTTCAAGTTTCTTATTTTTAATGATGATGAGTTTTATGAAGTGAAAGTTCATGCAATTGACGGAGTAAAATTTGAAGTGTGTGGATGATGATTAGTGATTCTGCATAGTGTATCATTGCCATGTTATGTGTTGCTTGTGTTAGTAGATGGGTGTTTATGTTTCAGGGTGGCAATTGGCTTGGGAAATAGCCTTCTAATTGCCCACACGGGTAGACACACGGGCGTGTGTCTAGGCCGTGTGTGACACACGGTCAACCCCATGGGTGTGTTGTTAGGCCATGTGCCCTTAAGAGTTTGCTGACGTCATAAACAGAATACCCAGGTTTTTCACACACGGGTGAGGACACGGGTGTGTCTAGGCCGTGTGATGGACACGAGCTACTAACACGGGCGTGTGTCTGGCCGTGTGAACCCTGTAGGTTTGAAATGAAAAATAAATCCCGCACGGGCTGAGAACATGGGCGTGTGTGTCCACACGGCCTGCCCACACAGGCGTGTGGCCCTGTTTAGGCAAAAATTTTCTAAGAACGCAAAAGTTTTCGGTTTAGTTTTGAAACCTTCCGTATGTATGTTTAGGGCCTCGTAGGCCCATTATAAGGATGTTATGTATACGAATGAAAAATTTTAAGTTGAAATGAAATTTTATAGCCCAATGTTGTATATTTAAGCAAGTTAAGTTCGGTAATGCCTCGTATCCGGTTCTGGCATCGAACACGGGTAAGGGGTGTTACATTTAGTGGTAGCAGAGCTACGGTTTAGTCGATTCCCGAACTAACGTAGCGTAAGCATGAGTCTAGCTATACATGCCATACATATGGGTATTTACATTATGATAGTATGACGACTCCTGACGATTTAAATTGTGTTTTCATATAGTAAATGGATCCCAAAAGAGCTGTGGCGGATGATGTAGAAAGTAACGCACCGGCTCCCGCTAAAGGGACGATGCCGAATGAAAATGAGAATAGACCAACGACCTTGAGTCAGAGAGGAGGAGAAGAGGCTAGGGAAGCCTTTCTCCACATGATGAATGCATGGTATACAAAGTTCGATCGTACGAACCCGAATGCACAACCCCCTCCACCCCCACCTATTCTTAAACCTACCCCAATAGCTCCCCAAGTGGTAGAAGTGGTAAGAAGAGAAAAGCCTCCAGTTGATAGAATCCGGAAACAAAGAGCCGAATAATTTCATGCTGGTAAAGATGATGATCCGAAAAGAGCAAAATTTTGGCTTGAAAATACCATCAGGGTATTTGATGAGTTATCTTGCACACCTGAAGAGTGCATGGAATGTGTAGTGTCTTTTTTGAGATATTCTGATTATCAATGGTGGAACACCCTTGTGTCGGTTGTACCAAGGGAAAGAATCACATAGGAGTTTTTCCAAGAAGAGTTCCGGAAGAAGTACATTAGTCAAAGGTTTATCGACCAGAAAAGAAAGGAATTCCTTGAACTGAAACAAGGTAAGATGATAGTAACTGAGTATGAGTGTGAATTTGTAAGACTCAGCAAATACGCTCGAGAATGTGTATCCACTGAAGCCATTATGTGTAAACGATTTGAGGACGTATTAAAAGAATATATCAGATTATTTATTGGTGTCCTCGAGTTGAAAGAATTTGTTGTGTTAGTGGACCGGGCTTGTAAAGCTGAACAGTTGGTTAAAGAGAAAAGAAAAGCTGAGATGGAGTCTCGTGACTCAAGAAATAGACAATTGAATAAGTCATTTCAGTCCTTGTCCAAGAAGTCAAGAGATTTCCCTACCCTATCAGCTACTTCAGCCGGGTTTTCAAATAGAAGTAAGAGTAAACAGTACTCGGAGATTAAAGCTCAGACTACCTCAGTTGCTAGTGTTGGGAACACTCGACCTAATAGACCGGAATGTCCACAGTATGGCATACGTCACCCCGGTGAGTGCCGAGCACATGAGAGGGCATGTTTTAAGTGTGGTTCCTAAGATCATTTTATTAGAGAATGCCCTGAGATGGTTGAAAAAGAGAAAATTCAGAGTGCAAGATCAAGAAACACTACTAGAAGGAGACAACAGAGAAACCCGAGAAAGGCGAATGTAGTCCCTGATGCTTTGAGTAGAAAATCCCTATTTGCATTGAGGGTTATGGATACACGGGTGACTTTGTTAGGCGATGGTTCCATTCTAGCTGAGTTGAGGGCTAGACCGATGTTCCTTCAAGAGATTTATGAGGCACAGAAAGATGGCTGGCAACTCAAAAGACTTCAGTGAGAGGCGGGTGTTGAGTTTGACTTTCGAATTAATTCTGATGAATGCTTAATGTTCAGAGATAGAGTCTGTGTACCGAGGAATGAAGAGCTTATTCTGAAGATTTTACACGAGGAACATAGCAAACGTCTATCTGTACATCCGGGCATCACAAAAATGTATAATGATTTGAAGAAATGGTATTGGTGGCCGAGTATGAAGAAAGATATTTCTGAGTTTGTATTAAAAAGCTTGATTTGTCAACAAGTGAAAGCTAAACACCAAGTACATTTAGGTTTGCTTCAACCTATTATGGTTCCTGAGTGGAAATGGGATTGTGTTACTATGGACTTTGTAACGGGTTTGCCGTTGACACCGAGCAAGAAAGATGCCGTATTGGTTGTGGTAGATAGACTTACAAAATCAGCCCATTTCATACCTGTGCGTGTTGATTATTCACTTGATAAGTTGGCAAACTTGTATATTTCAGAGATTGTAAGGCTACATGGAGTGCCTTTGTCGATTATATCAGATAGAGATCCGACGTTCACATCTCGATTTTGGAAAAAGTTGCAAGAAGCTTTGGGCACAAATTTGAGTTTTAGTACGGCTTTTCACCCACAAACTAACAGACAGTCGGAGAGAGAGGATATGCTATGGTGTTGTGTTCTTGAGTTTCAGGGCTGCTGGGAAAGGTATTTACCGTTGGTGGAGTTTGCCTACAATAACAGTTTCCAGTCGAGTTCGAGAATGGCGCCTTATGAGGCTTTGTATGGGCGTAAGTGCCGAACGCCTTTATATTGGACTAAACTCAAGGAAAATCATATTCACGAGTCGATCTGGTTAGAGAAACTGAAGAGAAGGTGAAAATAATCCGTGATTGTTTAAAAGTTGCTTCTGATAGACAACAGTCCTACTCAAACTTGAAACGAAAAGAGATTGAGTTTCAAGTTGGTGATAAAGTATTCTTGAAAATGTCACCATGGAAGAAAGTTTTTAGATTTGGCCGGAAAGGCAAATTGAGTCCGCATTTTATCGGACCATATGAGATTACCGAGAGGATATGGCCGGTAGCTTATCGATTGACTTTGCCATCAGAGTTGGAAAAGATACATGATGTGTTTCACATGTCTAGGTTGCGACGTTACCGATTAGACCCTTAGCATGTGATTACACTTACAGATGTTGAAATTCAACCTGACATGACTTATGGCGAAGAACCAGTTAAAATTTTGGCACGAAAAGTCAAACAGTTAAGGAATAAAAGTATAGCCCTTATGAAAGTATTGTGGCAAAGACATGGGGTAGAAGAGGCTACATGGGAGCCCGAGGAGGCTATGAGAAACCAGTACCTAAACCTTTTTGCTCGTAAGATTTTTGGGGACAAAAATCCCTAAGGGGGAAGAGTTGTACAACCCGATTTAGGGCCTAGTCAGAATAGTGGTTGCGAGACCACATATCCGAAGTGGAAATATGTGTTTTATGATTTTTATGAGGCTTATGATGTGTTTGCATGATTGTGTGAAAAGTTCATGAGGAAATTTTATTTATTAATGATCAATTTGTCCATTAAGACTAAATTGCAAAGATTAGAAAATATGAGATTCTAGAAGATTTAAGTATGAAATAGAATTATAAAAATTACTAGAGGTCCTTATTTAGCAATTAGACCATTATATAAGATGGACAAAAATGGGCATGGGAAGGAAAAATCTCAAGAAAGGGGCCTTAAGGGCAATTTGATCATTTGGTTAATTAATGAATTAAAAGGGAAAATAAGTCAAAACTAGTGTCCATCTTTTCCAAGCTTGGTCGAAAATCACAAGAGCACCATATTTAGGGTTTCTTCAACTTCCAAGCTTGATAGTAAGTGCATCCTAGCCTCGTTTTTAATGTTCTTCGTATTTTTTGAGACCCTCGTAACACGATTTAGCTATTTTTAGCTATATTTTGAGCTAGGGTTTATGTTCAAAAATTTACCCATGTATGACATGCATGTATTTTGATGATTTATGGAAGAATATGAAAGTTTGATGTATGATAAACATCTTTTTCTAAGTGATTTTCATGAAAAATGCATAAAAGGACCAAATTGTAAAAAAGTTATAAAAATGGTCATACATGAGTGAATTAATGGTAATGGAGGGCTGCTGTAGTTAAGAAAATGATTCGGCTCGGCTTAAAATACAAGAAAGTTGAATAAAAATCATTTTACGAGCCTAGGGGTAAAAGTGTAATTATGTGAAAGTTTAAGGGCAAAATGGTAATTTTGCCAAAGTATGATTCATGAGTCAATTCAGTCAATGTGAGTATTAAACAAGTGAAATTGTTATTATAGATCAAGAAACACGAAGCCCAGACCGAAACCGAGGCAAGAATAAAGTTGTGGATTAAAT
Source organism: Gossypium australe (assembly GCA_005393395.2). Classification (NCBI taxonomy): domain Eukaryota; kingdom Viridiplantae; phylum Streptophyta; class Magnoliopsida; order Malvales; family Malvaceae; genus Gossypium; species Gossypium australe. The sequence continues at coordinate 109,929,276 of CM016621.1, read as the reverse complement.
CAAACATCTACACCTATTTTGAGTACCGAGGTAAGTTTGTGTGAAATTAAAACTTCATAGTATTATTATATCTTAAATTTCTTGATATTATGACAAAGAATATCATATAAATGAAAATCGAATAATGATGCCTCGATGAGGAAATAATGAGAATATGTCACGTTGAAGTCCCGATTGAAGATTCGGAATAACGAGGATACCTATATCACAAAATGAGATAAGGAAGGTCTCGTATAAGACCATGTCTGGGACATGGCATCGGCACCAAACATAGATCCTGTATAAGACCATGTCTGGGACATGGCGTCAGCATCGAATAAGGAAGGTCCCGTATAAGACCATGTTTGGGACATGGCCTCGGCACCAAAGGAAGATCTCGTGTAAGACCATGTCTGGGACATGTCATCGACATCTATGTACGATCTCGTATAAGACTACGTCTGGGACATGGCATCAACATCGAGTTAAGAGGTCCCGTGTAAGACCATATATGGGATATGGCATCGGCATCAAGAGGTGATCCCATGTAAGACCATATCTGGGATATGGCATTGGCATCGTGATACATGTATGATGAGATCGAGTATCCTCCGATATTCCGAGTAGTTCATCGTGCAAAAAAAAAAAGATGAGTATGTAAAGATGATAAAAAGCTAAGTTACACAAGGATGACAAATAGTTCCATTTAAGTTAAGGATGATAATAACTTAAGTTTATGTCAAGATAGAATAAGTGCTAAATTATGTGCTGAAGTGATATAGGTACCATGAGTAAATTACGAGTTATGAAAATCGTAATATAATATGTGATGGGTAATAATAAGTATGAGTAAGTATGTCAAAGTACTTGAGAACTTGTGTTGTTATTGTTCTATGAGATGAATGGATTTTACTATGAGTACTTATATTATTATTTTAATTCATGCAAACTTACTAAGCTATATGCTTACGCCTCTCTTTTCCCTTTTCCTTGTAGTATCGCCAAGCTAGCTCGGGAATCGTAGAACGTCGGAGCTCGGATCACACTATCAATCATTCTTTTGGTATAGTAAAGTTGATTTATTTTGAGTATGGCATGTATAGGAACTTGGTCATCTTGTGTTATGTCATATTTGAAAGCCAAAGTGTTGGCTATTAATGTTATATACTCATTTTGTAAATGGCTATTGGGGTTTGGCCAATATTTGTCAAGTTTCTTATTTTTAATGATAATGAGTTTTATGAAGTGAAAGTTCATGTAATTGATGGACTAAAATGTGAAGTGTGTGGATGATGGTTAGTAATTCTTCATAGTTTATTATTGCCATGTTATGTGTTGCTTGTGTTAGTAGATGGGTGTTTATGTTTCAGGGTGGCAATTGGCTTGGAAAATAGCCTTCTAATTGTCCACACGGGTAGACACACGGTCGTGTGTGAGACACGGTCTGCTCCATGGGTGTGTTGATAGGCCGTGTGTCTTCTGTATCGAATTGCGTGAATTCGATTCGTACGCCCGTGCCTAGGCCGTGTGCCCTTAAGAGTTTGCTGATGTCATAAACATAATACCCAGGTTTTTCACACACGGGTGAGGAGACGGGAGTGTCTAGGCCATGTGATGGACACGAGCTACTGACACGTGCGTGTGTCCAGCCGTGTGAAAACCTCTGTAGGTTTGAAATGAAGAATAAATCCCGCACGGGATGGAAACATGGGCGTGTGTGACCATACGGGAACTGCATATATATTAAAAACCCCGACTGCTTTAATCAGTTTTGTTCTCATGACTTGCCACTGATAGTTATTCATTGTCATCTTCTCAATAAACTCTTAAGATGCCTCAGGTGTCTTATTATTCAAAGTTCTGTCAGTTGCTGTAATATCCCGAAATTGGGCCTAGTAGGATTGGGCCGATTGGGCCTTGGGCTTTAGGAAAGTTTTGAGTATTATTTTATTATTTGTGTTAGCTTGGGTATGAATTATGTGTGTTTAGCATAGTCTTGTGAAGGCTTGATTTTATTAATAAGGCTAGAATAATTCTTAGTATTAAAAATTTAGTGAAGTGGATTAAGTGATCTTGACACTTAAGTTAATTTAAGTGTTAAAATCTAGCACATGAGGAGTTAGTGGCAAAGTGGTTAAGATGCATGAAGAGTTGCTTGAGGGAAGTGGTTCGAGTAGCATGATTAGCATTTTGAAGACTTTATATTTATGTATCCTAGCATTAATGGACGGTCAAGCTCTAATTATGGTAAGTTAGACTTTAGATTTTATGGTAAGTTGAATATTAGTTTAGGAAAGCATGTATTTTGGGATAAGACTCTTATGATTTATGGTAGGATGGGGGGACAAAGGGCTAGGATGATGGAGAGTTGTTTTGGAAATATTTTTATGGTCATTTTGACCATGAATGTGGACGATGGCTAGGGGGGTTGGCCGAATTGTGGGACTTGGTAGGATGGCATTTTCGGTTTGGTAATAGTAAGATAGGTGTGTCAAAATTCATAGTTAATAATTTTGGTTTTTCTCTTTTTCTCCAAGTTTCGGTCAAGAGGGTTATAGGCAAGTCATTTGGGTATTTGGTGCATTAAGGTGTGTTGTCAATATTTTTCTAACCTTCTCCTATTCATCATTTCTTTCTTTCAACCCCAAATCCATACCTATTCTCTTGTGGCCGAATATCCTATTTCTTATTCAATATGAGTCATAGCCGAATCTTGTAAGTTCTTTTGTTCTCTTTTCTTTTCTTGAAACTTTAAAGCCGAAACACTATTCATCTTTCTCCTCTATTCTTTTCACCATATTCAAAAGCCGAAACTTTGATCTAGTTTATTCTTGGCCGAATCCTCTAAGCTTTCAACTCTCTCCACTCTTGCGTTTACTCTTTTCATTAGTAAAGTGCCGAAACACCATCTCAACCTCGTTTCTATACCTATCTTTGTGTTAGCCGAATATCTCATTATCATTGGGAAGGTTTAGCCGAAACCTTTTTCTCTTTTTGGTCTCTTCAAGCAACGTGGTGGTAAGTAATTTTTATCCTAGCAATCGGTGTAGGTTCTCTTTCTTTTAAGTGTGCCGAATCAAGGATTAAATCTTGGTTTTAGGCATGGCCGATTGTTCTTAGTGCCATAAAAAGGTGTTCTTTTGTGTGTAGCTAAAGGAAGGGAACTCAGAGTGTGATTCGGGATTTGGTAGGAGACCAAATCGGCTTTAAGGGAGAAGGAAGAACCACGTTTCGAGATCGTGTTAGATTCGAGTAGTTCGGGATTTCACTAATAGGCAGGTGTGTTATTAACCCACCATTTTCCGGGTTTTTGCTATATTTGTATGTGTTGATTATGTACTAACAAGTGCAGTAAAAGTTATGAGATAAATACCCTTAAAGGGGTATGTCGATAATCCGGTAAGTACCAAACCTGATGATATGTGATTATTAATATGAATATGTGTTATGACTATGCTTGATGAACATGCTCACGCATCATTATATTATATCATTATTTATGTTACATGTGCATGGGTTGGGATATGTTATGAAATAAGGTACGGGTGTACTTCGAGTATGTGGTTTGATGTTAGCCTTGAGCTACATCGTGGATTGACGTTGACTAAGGTCACGTTGTGGATTAATTGCGATTTAGTTCGCGTGGCTTGATGAGTGGCTGTGTGCCTCATCGTGGTTGATATCGGCTATGTGCCATATCGTGGTTGATGAGTGACTATGTGTCCTATCGTGGTTTTGGTGTTAGCTACGGCTACATCGTGGATTGGCGCTGACTGAGGTCGCATTGTGGATTATTGTGCTTAATTGCACGTGGACGGCATTGATTGCCTTTGGAGTGAAAAGGAGAGGGTGATTTGTTAATCCCCTGGTGTGTGGTAGGCTGGATACGGGGGTGTGTAGAGGATGGACCCTAGGTTGGGGTTGGGTGCACTTTGCATAATTTTATTTGATATGAGTAATTGATGTGAAAATGGGCCAAGCCCAATATGTGAATGTGGATTGGGTTAAGAAATGGGCTAATCCCAGTATATGAATGTGGATCAGTGTAGAAATGGGTTAAGCCCGATATGTGGAATTATGCGGTTAATTACCCTGTTACCTGATAAGTGATATGAATATGGGCCAAGCCCAGAATGTGTTATTAAGTGAATATGATATCTTGTTATCTGTTATATGGGTTAATATGTGGTTAACATGTGGGTGGAATTCAGTGGAGTAATTACACACTGAGTCTGAGTGACTCACCCAATTTTGCTCAAACCTTTCAGGTGATGCTCGGACCGGGTTGGAGTGGATACGAGGTGGCCCATGCGGAAGATATTTTATTTGTTTCACACATTTTATTTATGAAAGGTTATTTATTGTAATAAGGGCCACTTTAAGTATTTAAGGACTTTTATTATGTTATAAGTTGGATTGTCGATTATATTATTATTTGAAAATGTTTTATTTTAAACAACTTAATTTTATTTGGAACTTTAATTACTCAATGTTTTAGTAAAGACAACAAATTTTTATGTTTTTTACTTTAAGTCAAAAGTTTTTCAAACGTTTTTCCGCAGTGGCATTTAAAATTCGGTCATAGCAAATGGGCCGGGTTTGGGGTGTTACAGTTGCTGTATCAATTAGTTGCCGAATGGAGGGATTCAAACATTTATAAAAGGTTTGAACTTGTAACCACAAAGGTAACCCATGATGAGGGCACCTTATCAAAAGATACATAAATCCCTCCCATGCATCATATAATGTCTCCAAATCAATTTGACCAAAAGAAGAGATGTCATTACTCAACTTAGCTGTTTTAGCCCGTGGGAAGTACTTGAACAGAAACTTCTCAGTCATCTGATCCCAAGTCGTGAGAGAACCCCGTGGAAGTGAATTCAACCACTTTTTTGCCTTACCCCTCAAAGAGAATGGGAATAACCAAAAGTGTATGGAATCATCATAAACGCCATTAATCATAAATGTGCCACAAATCTCTATAAAGTTAGCCAAATGAGCATTTGGATCTTCTTCTTGCAACCTATCAAACTAAACATATTGTTGTACCATCTGAATTGTGTTCGGCTTTAGCTTAAAATTGTTTGCAACAATAGTTGTTTTGACGATACTCGATTCAGCCCCAATCAAAGTAGGCTTAGCATAATCAAACATAGTACGATGAGCAGGAGGTGCAGGAGGCTGTTGATTATTTTGATTATCATCCGTCTCTACAGTAATATCAATTTTCTCTTGATCGTCTATTAAAATCTATTGACTTTGCTTTGCTTCTCTCTGATTTCTGCGACAAGTTTTCTCGATCTCACTAGAAAAATTTATTGGTTCTAATGGGTTACCTCTAGTCATAAACTAAAAGAACCTGTAAGAATCAAACAGAACAAAATTTAAAGTGTAACAATTAAATTAAAATTAAAATAAACAATGGCTAAATTAATAGAAATAAATTTTTCCTAATATTTTAGTCCCCGGTAAATCCGCCAAAAACTTGATGTCCATGAAACCAACTAAAAGTCTGATTAAGGCAAGTGCACCTATCAATTAATAGTATAACTATGATGAACAAAGATATCGTTCCCATGAAGACTAAAAGTACTATTAATTACCATTTTTCTATTATTTAACTGATAAATTCAAATGATTGATTGAAAACTAAAATGAACTAAATTAATAAACTACGAACACGACAAAGAACAAATCGGGAAAATAAACTATTAACAACGAAGAGGCGAAACAATACCCAAGAAAGAATTCACCTAGACTTCATCTATCACTATCAATATAAATTACACAATTTCTTCACTTAGTATCTTGATCCGTAGAAATCCCTAAATTATGCTAATATCTCTCTTCAAGAATAAGAGCAATTTAATCTAGGTTGATTAATTGAAAATTCTTTCTAATATTATAGCATTAACTTGATTTATGGATTCTCCTATTCGATTTGACTCTAATCCGGTAGATTTATGTCGTTCTATGTCTAGGATTACATGCAACTCCACTCAATTACAGTAGTTCTACTATTAAATAGGGTCTATTCCTCCTCTGATTTAACACACCAAACATGGATCAATAGTCTAGAAATATTAAATGAAGAATTAAGCACACATAATTAAGAGCAAGATCTAGGTATTTATTGCATAAAATAAAAATCAAATGACATAATTCACCATAGGTTTCATCTCCCTTAGGTATTTAGAAAATTAGTTCATGCTTGAAATGAAAACATCCCAAAGATAGTATATCTGAAAGAAATAAAGGAACTCATTATAATCTCTAAAGAAATCAACAAGGACTCTTCAATCTTAGGGAAATATACTTTATAATCGACTTCAATGGTGTTTTTCGAGTTGATTTCTTGTGTATTCTATGACGGCTGGCTCCTATCTTCTTATGTTTGTCATATATAAGTATCAAAATTCCCAAAAAACTCAAAAAATTATGGATTTTCGTTGTTCGGAGTGTAATTTGGGAGATCGACAAGGCCTGCCACATGGCTGTGTGGCAAACCATGTAGCTCACATGGTTGTGTATAGGCCGTGTGGAATGGTCCAGCCCGTGTGTCTCTTGTAACTCACTCCAATTTTTCATTTTTCGCTCTTTCTACTCCAAAATGCTCTCCTAAGTATACAAATATGAATTTAAAGGATTAGGAGCAAAAGATTCACCCCAAAACGTATTAAAAATTGGATTAAAACATGTTACGTTTAGTACCTATCAGTAACCCCCAATTGTCGTCCAATATAGTTGTCTTGTGGGAAAGATTCTTTCTCCTTTCATTAACTCAACATTCCCCTTTTCACTCCATTTGTCCCTTCCACGATCCATTATTCATGCCATTGTCCCCAAACTTTCCTTTTCTTCTCCTTGACTAGCTAGTGTCGTCCATTGCACCTAGACATAAGGGTTCACTTTTGAGTTTTATTTCATTTTGTTACTCCTCCTCTCTTTTGTCGCCCCTCCTCTTTTGCTCCCCCATTTTTAATCTTTTTCTTCCATTTTAGCTCATAAACCACTTATTTTCTCTACTTCTCTTCCACCTCACCACAAATAATTTCCAACCCAACCATCACCTCACCACATTGAACAACCAACCACCGTTGTGCCTTTGTCGCATCACTGTCGCGCTTCCATTGTTCTTCTCCATTTTCGATCCTTTTTTCAACGCATCGGTTATAATCAAAATTCTACTCCATTTTCTTATTCTTTCTTCTCATGTCAATATAATTATTGATTATAATTTTTAATTCGCTTACTCCCTTAAATAATTTGTTTTTCTAGATATCGTTGCCAAAATTCTAATCCTTGGTAGTCATCATTATCATATCGATTTATCTACAGCTTAAGTATTGCTAATAATGTACATCGTTCATTTCTTTCTGAGTTATTTGAGTGTTAACAAAACGATCTTTTGGGCGCTAACTTAATATTTCTCATAATGAAAGATCAATCGCCAACCATTTGGGCCACTATTAACATTGGAAGCCAACCGTGATTTGTAACACCCCTTACCCGTATTCAACCTCGAAATAGGATTACGGAGCATTACCAGACTTACAACACTTTTAAACATACAATTCATATAAACTTTATCAAACCAAATATAATTCAATCATAACCAATCACAGTGTTCCTTAAACGAGCCTACACGGCCGTAAACATGCATTGGGAGTAGTTCGGGACTAAACTGATAACTCGGGAAATTTTTCAACACTTAGTAATTTTTTTCTCAAAAAAGGGGACACATGCCCGTGTGGCCAGGCTGTGTGTCTCACACGGCCACAAAACACGTCCGTGTCACAGACCGTGTGGACATTCGAAATGGGAGCACATAGCCGTGTCCCAGCCCGTGTACAACCCCGTGTCCAAACAAGTGAGGTTACTGACTTGGGTGACATGGCCAACCATACGCCCGTGTGTCTAGCCCGTGTGCCCTTCAAAGTGGTCACACGCGCCCCCTGTAGGGTATACTGACATATGCAACAAGGCTAAGTCACACGCCCGTGTGCTAGGTCGTGTGCCAATTAGGGGGTATACTAACTTGTGCCACATGGCCGATAACACGCCTGTGTGTGAGACCGTGTGGAGTATACTGACTTCATTTCAATTTCAACACCAGGGGAAACACAGCCGTGTAATTTGACCATGTATCACACATGGCTAAGAGACATGTCCGTGTCTCTTCCCGTGTGAACAAAAATAGGCTATTTGTAAAGCCATTTTGCCACCCTATTTTTTACATACCTGCACAAGGATAATTTGCAACATTTTGTAACTCAATAGGGACCTAATCCATGGCATTTCATACACATATTTGAATATTTATATGCAACCAAAGCATTATACCAAGTTAAGCCAAATCAAATGGCTTTATCTTATACCACAACATGTGCCAAAACCACTAGCTCAAGTAACCATAACTATCATCTTTATAACTAGCCTATACATGCCATATTTACATATATCCAAGAGTTCAAAGGTGCCAATCGGCAACTAGGTAGTGTGATGTGTATCTCTGACTTTATCTGAATCGAGCGAGCTATCGAACCTCTATAAAACACGGAAAAGAAACAGAGTAAGCTTTATAGCTTAGTAAGCCCGTATTATTTAGAATTAAACTTACTATTTATATATAATCAAGACAATAATAAGGCATACTCAATTCAATTACCAAGTGTCCAAACATAAGCATTCATCAATAAGTTAGTCACATAAGTGCATATAATCATCCATTATCTCAATTGAATACTTAACTAAAATCACTTTACAAAAGTTATTAATCTAACATTAAACCTTCAAAATCTATCATAAATCATCAAATTAATTAATCTAACATTAAACCTTCCAAATCTATCATAAATCATCAAATTAATTAATCTAACATTAAACCTTCCAAATCTATCATAAATCATCAAATTACTCAAGTATTCAACAATGGCAACATGATAAATCTTTAATAGTTTCGAAATCAAAGGTACGGGCTAGCTAGAATACGAAGCAACGACCACAAAAACATAGAAATCATTAAAAACCGAGCAAAAACAGACTTACAAACTCAAAGAGAAGTGATTGAATGTTCAAAGCCCTAACAATGGCTTTCTTCTTCCCCCAATTCGGTTGATGAAGATGAATGGAGAAAGACCTTTGTTTTGTTTTATTATAATTAACTTAATTACTAAATGACAAAATTAACCTTGTTACCAAATCAAAATTTCAATAATACCATGCCATTATCATCCAATATCTAATTAATGGTCTATTTTACACATAAGGACCTTCACTTTAAGGTTCTATGGCTATTAGGCACCTTTAGATAATAGAACTCAAGTTTTTCACTTTACGCGATATAGTCCTTTTTATCAAATTGACTAATCAAACGATAAAATTTCTTAACGAAATTTTCACATAAACCTATTATCATGCTATAGACATTAAAATAATTATTTTTGACTTCAAATTTGTGGTCCCGAAACCACTGTTCCAATTTGACCAAAAACGGGCTGTTACATGATTTCAGTTTTAATCCTCTATTCGTAAGTATGGTTTGGAGATTTATTGTGGATTAAAGACTATAAGATTGAAGGTGTTATTAAAATAGCATGAATGGTGAATCATTGCTTTGGATTTAGATCTGTGATTAGACCGGTTCAAATTAAGAATAGACGTAGAAAGGGGCCAAGGGTTTCATTCGATCCACTAGTTCAAGGTGTGGGTTTAACATATAAACAACACATGTAATGAATATAATTATTTAATAATTTAAGTATAAAATTAATATTTTGTTATTAAGATCATGAGGCATGTAAACATTTGAGTACACAAAGTATTCAAATGCGGGGTTATTAAATTCATTAAATAGATTGAAATCCAAGTAAGTAGTTTCACACTATTTAAATATGTTATATTGTGATTCGTTGTGTGGTTCACTGATATATGAGACACATTGCTTACTTTTATCTAAAACTTATGACGTGATGTAACAACCATATTCTGTTTTGCATGAAAAATACTATATCATGCTACTGTTTCTGATAACGAGATTTTATTCACATGTAAAGCACACTGTGTTAATATACAAAGAAATCTGATTTGCATGTTAAGCATGTCTATTAAAAAATTCAATTTTGTATGCCATATCACATATATGAGGTTGGGATAATATTGTACGAAGGAAGATTCTTGCAATCTAATAATCTACATATTCTGTTGGTTTAACCACATTATTTGGCTATATATCTACAATTCTGGTGCCTTGTCCACAAGTATCTGTATCTGGCAGCTTGTTTACATTACCTGGTAGCTTGCCTACAATATTGGTGTGTTAATGCATGGATGAGTTCGAGGAGAACTCTTTTATGGTGTCTACCAGATTTGGGTAAGACTATTTTCTGAAAACTACACATTGATTTCTGAAAAATTTTGCATTTACTGCCATGCATATCAATATATCTAAAATTGGCCTGTTTTTGTACTTTCTGTTATTATTTTGAATTATGTGATTTATTCACAGTTATGTTTTAAGTAATACTCACACTAAGCTTTAAAAGCTCACGCTCCTTCAATTCTTAACTTTTCAGACAATCCACGAGGTGAGGACATGGGTTGGGCTTACGAAGGAGTACTCGGACATTTTGCGTATAAACTTTTACACATAGTTATTACTTGGTATTTTGGGATTTTTTATGTATTATTTATGATCCGTGGCATAGGACATTAAGTTGGATTTTGGATTTTAGAATACTTTTGCATGAATTTATGTTAAAACAATTATTTAAATGGTTTATCTTGTTGATTTGAACAGGGGATTTTTCAACATAATTATAATCTCAACCCAATGATTTTATCACAAACTCAAGAATAAGTAAGATTTGGTCATTTTTTGCAACGACATTTCTAAAGTATGATGTTTTCTTTAAATATTCAAAACTTGTACTTTCAAAGCTAATCAAGTTTTGATAATTTCTTTACAAAGATACTAAAAAATAATCCTTTATTTTTCTCAGGCAAACAAAATGCAGATTTTAAAAGAAAGAGATGATGATTGTTGATAGAAAATAGCTAAACGTTTTTCTGCACCATCAACATGGACAATATGATCTTTGAGATTCGACTATAACGTCTCGGTCTGTAACAACCTTATTTAGGGGCTAGTCGAAACAGTGGTTTCGGAACCACTAATTTGAGGTCAAAGAAAAAAATATTTTTAATATTAATTTATGAGTTGTAATATGATCATATGAGTGCATGAAAGCTTTGTTGCATTAATTTTAGTGATTTCATGCTCAATTTTGAAAAAGGACTAAATCGCATAAAGTGCGAAAGTTTCATTTTACAAGCTAGAGGTGTTAAATAGCTATAGAACCTTAATTGGAGGTCCTTAATGTGCAATTAGACCCTTATAAATAGGGTTTTTCGGCCATGGGGGACAAGAAATGTCAAATTGGTCAAAGTTGGTGGATTAGGTGGATTAAATTGATGAATAAAATAAAATAAAATAAAATAAAGAGAAAGACAATATCACCTTATTCATCCATCTTCTCCACCGAAAATATCAGCAAGAATTGGGGTTTGAAAGCTTAAAATTTTTAGCAACTTGTCCTCCTTGTAAGTAAGTGATTTTGGTGGTTTTTCTTGATAATTTTTGTACTTTTAGGACCCTTGTAGCATGATCTAGCTAATGAGGGGACTATTTTGTAAAATGTTTTAGAGTCTAGGGTTTTTCCATGTGAGCATTCATGTTGTTTGCTAAATCTTTATGAAAGAAAATGAATCTTGGGTGTTAAATACACAAATTTTGTGAAAGGTATTTTCATGAAAATACCTAAAAAGGACCTATTTGTTAATGTTGTGAATAGGTGGTAAATGTGTGAAATAATTTGTATTTTGAGTTGCTATAAGAGTAATAAATGTTCAGCTAGGCTTGTTAAAGGAGTAAATTTGATTAGAATCAATATACGAGCCTAGGGGCAAAATTGTAAATCTTGTAAAATATTAGGGGCAAAATCTTAATTTTGCCAAAGTATGGTTCATGAGTTATTTTAATCAATTTGATCATTAAATAAGTGAAATTGTCATTATAGATCAATAAACGCGAAGCCCGGACTGAAACCGAGGTAAGAACAATGTGGTGGACTAAATTGAACAATTCCACTTATATTTTGGTACCGAGGTAAGTTTGTGTGAAAATTAAAGCTACATAATGTTATTATATTCTTAATTGCTTGATATCATGAGAAATTTATATTATTTCTATGTAATTGATTAATGATGCCTCGATGAAAGTATAATGATATTATGTTGAGTTGAAGTCGCAGTTGAACATTAGGAATAGTAAGGATACCATTGTCACAACATGAGATAAAGAAGGTCCCGTATAAGACCATGTATGGGACATGACATCTACACTGAAGGGAGATCTTGTGTAGGACCATGTCTAGGACATGGCATCGACATCGATATATGATCTCGTATAAGACCATATCTGGGATATGGCATCGACATCAAGATATGAGATCCCATGTAAGACTATCGAGATGTGATCCCATGTAAGACCATATATGGGATATGGCATTAGCATCGTGTTATATTCATGATGAGATTGACTATCCTTCAATATTCCAAGTAGTTCAACGGGTAAAGAGCTAAGTTTATGTTAAAGATGACAAAGAGCTAAGTTATGTTCAAGAGAATAAAGTGCTAAAGTTATGTGATGAAGTGATACAGGTACCCATGAGTAACTTACGAGAAATGAATGCAAAATGTGATATACGATTTGGTAAGAGTAAGCATGAGTAAGTTATGTCGATGTGCTTGAGAAGTTGTGTGTTATTTAGTGTGATGAATTGATGTTATCATGAGCCATTATGTTGCTATTTTATTTCATACAAACTTACTAAGCTTCATGCTTACCCCTCTTCTTTCCATTTCCTTATAGTATTGCCAAGCTAACTCGGGGATCGTAGGATGTTGGAGTTCGGATCACACTATCAACTCCTCTTTGGTATAGCAAAGTTTGATTAATTTTGAGTATGGCATGTATAGGAACTTGGTTATTTTGTGATATGTCATATTTGTTAGCCAATGTGTGGCTACTAATATCATTCAATTCATTTTGTAAACGACTATTGGAAATTGGTCAATACTTGATAAGTTTTATATAATCAATGATGATGAAGTTCATGAAGTGCATGCTTGTGTGATTGGATGAGTAATGAGTAAAGTATACACATGATGAATGTAGTGTAAACCTATGTGTAGATGACTTGAATTTTAGGTATTAGAGGTGCCTTATTGTCATGTTGTGTATTGCATTGAAATGGTATAGGTGTGATTGCTTTTCAAGGTGATAATTAGCCTTATAATTGTCCACACGGGTAGACACACAGGTGTGCGTGACACACGGTCAGCCCCATGGGTGTGTTTATAGGCCGTGTGTCCCACTGCATGCTAAGTTGGCAAGTCAGTATGCTTAGTAGTAACCACACGGGCTGAGACACGGTCGTGTGTCTCAACCGTGTGGATGACACGGTCATAGAGCATGGGAGTGTGCCCAGGCCGTGTGAAGTCTACACCTGAAATTTGGAATTTAATTCGCCACACGGCCTAAGGACACGGGCATGTGCCTTGGCCGTGTGACGCTATGGTAATGATGACGTCAGAAATATAATGTCAAGGTTTTTGCACACGGGCTAAGACACGGGCGTGTCTAAGCCGTGTGAGGGACACAAGCCATGGACACGGATGTGTGTCCAGCCATGTGAAAACCCTTTTAGGTTCGAATTGAGAAATACAATCCACACGAGTTAGGAACATTGGCGTGTGTGACCACACTGCCTGCCCACACGGGTGTGCTCCATTCCAAACAGGCATGTGGCCCTATTTTGTGTAAAAATTTTCTAAGTGTTCAAAGGTTTCCGGTTTAGTCTCGAATCACCCCGTATGTATGTTTAGGGTCTTGTGGACTTATAATAGGGACGTTATGATCTCAAATAGAAAGTTTTAAGTTGGAATAAAAATTTAAAACCCAATGTTGTATGATGATGTATGTTAAGTCCAGAAATGCCTCGTACCCGGTTCTGGCGTAGAATACGGGTAAGAGGTGTTACAAGGTTAGGTTTATGGAGTTACACTATTAATTATCCTTGATTGAGTTACTTTTCACCCTTAGCTTTAGGTCTCATCTTCACTAAGGATTACCACCTACATCACCCTTTCAGTGTCTTCCTAGCCATACGGTTCTCCGTTCAGTCTCACCGGTTAGTACAACTTATACCCAATGGGTCTCCTTTCGGTCTCTCCTATCTAGATCTTCTACTAGGGGTGTCACTCCCTAATATACTAAATACTCTTGAATAAATACTCAATTTTAGATAAACAGTAACTCAATTAATTAATCAGTTCCATAACCGAAGCATGCCAAATATGAATAAAGCACAATGATTTATCCCAATATTCATACAGATGTTAATTGATCAGGTTAATGAAATATAAATAAAAGAATAAGAGAAATAAGAGAAAGAGAATGTTCATTAATAAATAATGGAAGCATGGTTTTAGAACAATCTCCACTCATAGTTGTCTTCACATCGGAATAAGATATTCTGACTACAAAAACATAAACTAAAACTCAAAACTAAAGAAAATTGTTTAGCTAAATTAACTCTTTATCTAATAGGGTCATAATAACCTCCTTATATAGGATAAACTTTAGGTGCTATATGCCTAAAATACCTCTGATACTATTAAAGTTTAATTAATAAAAGAGATCTTAAAAATCTGTTAAATCACAATTGCTTACGTTAGTATATGTCAGCATGACATCATGATGTCACAACATCGGGTTCCTCCATGTCATGGCGTAGGCCTTGTTTCAGCACTAGAAGCTTTGAATTTCTATGTCATGACATAGACCCTTTTGTCATGACACGACTATCGTCTTTTGTGCTCCTTAGCCTAAAATAGCACCCTACACACTCAAATAGCCTATTAGTCATTCTCGAGCCCGAGTTGGCCTAACAGATTGTCTAAACACTAAAAAGTGCGTAAAAATGCTTATTTTTTTAATAATTTGAATCTAAACTAATAAAACCAAGAATTTAATAAACGATACTTGAATGGCTATAAAATAAGCTCGTGAAGTGCCAAAAAGTACTTAAATTGCCACTTCAGTTTAGGGCAGGTCAAATACCCTCATAATTAAGTTGTTGCTTATCCTCAAGCAAACAGAAAAGAAAATAAAAATAGAAAGGAGAAAAATAAAATGAAAAGAAAACACACAACTAAAACTAAAGTACTTAAGCATGCTTTGTACACAAGTTTCGGAGTGATGACAACAGGAAAATTTGCTAAACAAGTAATTCTAGATAGATGTTTAAATGAATTACAATTTTCTCATTCAAACATGCTAGTTCAATATATTACAAAGAAAACAAGTCAAATTAAGTCCAACATATGGTTCCATCAAAAGATAAGCACAAGTATAACATTTACGGTTGAAGAATACAAACAGTTCGAATTCTAGTTACTCAATTTCTTTTATCCATGCTTTGAACTCTAATACAATATTTATAAGTACAAAAAGTTCACGAGTATTTGTGCCAAAATGAGTGAGGTTTTCTCAATTTCTCATATTTTCAATTTAAATCACTGTGATCACTCTCACTCTCTTGGCTTTTATCCTTTCTATACTTTTATCACACTCACTTTGCTTTTAACCCTTAAAATGCCTTTGTTCGCTCATTTAATTTTATTTTAAGGTACATACTTGCAAGGATTTTATACATATTATACCATACCATTTCAATTACCATGAATTTAATTACCGAGTGTTTGAATTTAAACAACTTAGAATTCAACAAACATATATACCTACTCATATATATCTATGTCTTTTGGTACATTTAACTCATTTTTCCTATTCATAGTTTAACAAATTGAACTAACTAGTCTAAATTTAAATAATCTAAAGTTGCTTATTCTCAGGTTAAATTTATAGTTTAAACAAACAACCTATTTACATGCTCCTAACCAATCACTTGTATTTCTACAAGCTCAAACACAAAAATAACATAGAAAAAAAATTTAACACTAAAAATTACTGAAATTAACAACAATTAACAATGAAAATTTTAAAAGTTCAATGTCACCCTTACACTTTATTTAGCACATTGACCTTAATGTGCTCCAATAATAATTAAGGAACGAAATTACACATTTTGGTGTGTCAGTATCATGATTGTTGTTGGGTCGTCTCGTCCTTTCTGGTTTAGCTCCAAAAAAGTTGTCCCGTCAAAACTATAAGGTTCCCAAAAAACACAATACTTTTAACAATTAAAATAAAATCTAACTACACATGAAAATAAAAATTGTGCTAGCATTTTTGTTTTTTTTTTAAATTAAAAATCTAACTAACACAGAAAAGAATTTATTTAACTCTCTCAAAGGTCGGGAAAGTCATCATTATCGAACTCCTTAGTATGGTTTTCCTCGTCCAAATATACCTTATTCTCCTTTCATCTTTGCAGTGGATGGTGCATCCTGTGTGGGTTGGGTGGTGTCGAGTGGTGTCGGATGGAGCTTTCCAAAACAGAGGTGGTTGTGGACATCAAAATGACTTTATGCTAAATTTCTCGGCCAGATGGCTCTTTGCCTTCCCATATTCATAGTAGCATGGGGTGTTGTACTCGAGGTTTGCTTCTATAGATAAATTCATTTCTTCACCCATCAAAGCTATCAAAGTAGCTTTCTTTCTTCGCACCTTTGGTTGTAACACTCCAAACCCGGTCAATACGCCACGACCGAATCTGGTATGTCACTGAGGAAAATATTTGAAGAAAAACTAGTTGACGATTAAAATTTTTGTGAAAAACCTATTAAAAATCTATATTTGTAGAAAACAAGTATATAATAAGTTAAAAACTGATAATTTGTTTTTGAAATGCCGTAAGTAAAACTTTTAAAACTTAGTTAAGAAAACATTTATGTCATTTTAAGAAAACTCAAATTATTACTTTGAAAACCATTTGCATTTGAATGTAGAAACTTAATATTTGAAAATCGTTTAAATTATCGAAAACACTTAAGTTGTTAAAATTATCAAATGATTTATGTTACCCGATGGCAACGTTTTTAAAAACCATCGCGTTGTGTAATTTAGAAAACTTTGTGCTCAATTTATTATAATAATCAAGAAATTTATAACCCATATTTAAAACATGTTCAAAACATAAAAATAATCCAAACCATAATTTAGAGAGGCCTTATTACAAAACCATAAATATAAAACCAAATTTAAATAAATTAAAGTTCACAAACCAAAGTTCACATAGAACCGAAATTTATTGCATGGCCTCCTCGAATTCATCCGGCTCCTCATCCGCGATCTCACGAATCACCTGAAATGATAAGGGAGAAGGTGAGTCACCAAGACTCAGTGTATATTCCCTCTCCCGGGTAATTACCACATACTTACACAAATTATAACAAAGCAATATGTGCATAATGTACCCAACCTAGCCATCCATAACTCCTTTTCTACCCCGTGTGGTACCAAACCACTGGTGGTGCCAAACCACTGGTGACCGAAGTCACGAAATAAATGTGATACCAAATCACTGGTGACCGAAGTCACGAATAATCCATCTGTGGGGCCAACCCACGTGTGATACCAAATCACTGGCAGACAATCCCATGTCTCAAAAGTGGGGCCAACCCACGGTGGAATTAACCACAGGGACAAGTCGCTATGAAGTGCCAAACCTCTGGTGTCCGAAGACACGAAATGTGATACCAAATCACTGGTGGTGCCAAACCACTGGTGTCCGAAGACACGATTCATCAAGTTGTGGGGCCAACCAACGTGTGATACCAAATCACTGGCGTCGATCCCATATCTCAAAAGTGAGGCCAACCCACGGTGGTATTAACCACAGGGACGAGACGCTATGAGGTGCCAAACCTCTGGTGTCCGAAGACACAAATGTGATACCAAATCACTGGAGATACCAAATCTCTGGTGTCTGAAGACACAAATGTGATACCAAATCACTGGTGACCGAAGTCACAATCTTCCCCCTCCTCTCGTATTGCCCATACCAATGCAATAGATAAACAAATCATGTCAATATACTATGATATGAATCATATAATAAATATATCATAAATCGTAGATCATGATTTCAATCCACATGTATTAACAACATATCGAAACGGACTTACCCGAATCCTCATTCATACCATCATGGTATCAAATCCAAATCTCATCGTTTTTCCCACTTTCATAATATGATTAGTAATAACACACATATACATACATATATAAACCAAGTTATAAAGTGTGTAAGATACACACCTTTCACCAAAGCAAAAATCTAACTTCCGGAGATCCGATCTATCGCACTAGATCACCTTGTCCCAAATCGATTGAAAAAGAAACGAGGCTTAGTTGATTGCTTCCAACGTCCCGAGAAGCTCTTTTCCAAAATCGATTGAAGAAAACCAAAGAGAGTCTACCCTTGAATATTCGGTCAAAACAAAGACTAAAAGGAAGTAGGGAGTTTCGGCAATTTGGTTATGAGAGAAGAAAATATGTGAATAGAAAAGAGAATGAAAGAGAGAGAGAGAGAGAGAGAGAGTTCGATTTTAGCAGCAATGGAGAAAAGGAAAGGGAGTTTGGAGAGGAGAGATTCGGCCAAAAGGAAGAAAAAGAATAAGAGAGAAAATGGGGTTAAGAGATTCGGACAACTCCTTGTTTGCCAAAAAGAAAAGTGCACAAAAGTACAAATGTTGTTTCGGTTTCAAAAGAATAAAATGAAGAAAGGAAATGGTATTTGGTTCAAACAAAATGAGGTTAAAATCAAAAGCAAAATTTGCACAAAAGCATAAGCTACATTCGGCCAAAAGAAAGAGTTTTTGGAGAGGGAAAAACAAAATGCAAAAAGATGCACAAAAAGAAAAGTTGACCAACTATTCCCCCCCAAACCACCTAACCACATTCGGCCACCCTCCTAGACACCCATGTCGTCCACATACAATCACTAAAGGTCTAAGAATACTTTCCAAAACATCATCCTAAAGTCTAGCCTTATGTCTCCCCAACCTTCCTTAACCTTAAGAATCTTATCCCCAATATCAAGCTTTCCTTAAACATATATTCAACTTACCAAAAGATGAAAGTCCAACCTATCATAAACATAAGTTGACCGTCCATAAATGCTATGATGAAATAAAAATCCTCAAAATGCTTTCCTTGACACTCGAACCACTAACCTCAAGCAACCTTTCAAGAGCCTTATCCACTATGCCACTAACTCCTCATGTGCTTTAATTTAACACTTAAATTAACTTAAGTGTCAAGCTCACTTAATCCACTTCATTAAATAAACTATACTAGAATTTATTCTAACTTCCTAAATAAAAACAAGCCTTCACAAGACTATGCTAAGCACACAAACAATACTACCCGAGCTAACACAAGTAACTAGATGACACACAAATTTTTCCTAAAGCCCATGGCCCAATCGGCCCAATCTATTAGGCCCAATTTCGGGATGTTACAGTTCTACCCTCCTTAAAAAAAATTTCGTCCTCGAAATTACTTACTAACGATCAAATGTACAGTCTAACTCACCGCACTACGCTCTTGCTGCGCACTCTGATCTTAATAACACTACTATACTACTAACGACATTTGAATACGTCAACCCACATCAATCAAAGCAGTATATGGAAATCCAATGATCAAGAACATACTGGTGATGACGTCCAGTGCGTCGCCCTCCTCTCGACGTCTCGCTGCATACACCAACCTAGGCTGTCTTGCCTCAGTGTTGCCTGCACCTCTGCCCGATGCTCTGTGACCTCGACCAGAACCATTACCTCCTCTACCGTTATCACGACCTCTCTGCGGTGACGGTCCCACCTTTCTGAACTGAGCACGATCTTGACCTTCAGATTGATTCCTGGCTTGCTTACGTGGACAGTCCCTCACACGATGATCCAGCGAGCCACACTCAAAACATCCTTTCCCACCGGTCCAACATTCGCCCCAATGAAATTTTCTGCATCTGTTACACCGTGCTGGTCCTTGATTAGCAGTAACAGGCCTCCCAGACTGATTCGGCCCATTCTACCTAACCCTTTTTTGAGAATCTTCGTCCGACCCAGATGATTCAAAACCTCTCTTATGCTTATTCCTATCGTAACTCTGTCTCACAGACTCCTTGACCCCTTCGGCTACCTTAGCCTTTTCCACCAAGACAGCAAACTCACGCTCCTGCTGTGGAGCAATCAGCAACCTTAACTCATCCCTAAGTCCGTCTTCAAAGCGGACACAACGATCATGCTCCGTTGACACAATACCCTGAGCATAGCGGCTCAGCCTCAAGAATTCCGCTTCATATTCCGACACAGACTTATTTCCTTGTACCAACCCCAGAAAAGCTTTCCTCTGTGCATCAATGTAGCTAGTGCCCACATACTTCTCCTGGTAAGCAGTTTTGAAATACTCCCAAGTAAGATCGTCTACCGTAGCACCATCCCGAACCGTGAGCCACCATCGATATGACTCATCCTTGAGAAGCGACACCGCTCCTTTCAGTTTCTCCTCATTCGTCAAGTTTATTTCATCCATGATTCTTTCGGTCGATTCCAGCCAATACTCAGCCGTACTGGGCACTACACCGAACACACCTCGAAAAAATTTAGCTCCGTTAGCTCGAAGTCGTTCAGGTACCGACTTCCGAGCTCCTCCACCTCCACCCATTCTAGCTACCCTTTCCAGAACCCGCAGCATCGCTTGTGACACTGCGTCATCTCCCGTCTGATCCTGCTCCCCAACTCCAAAGGTTAGGGGTGGTGGTGGCGGTGGTACCTCATTCTCAGATCCCTGACCCGACCTGACAGGTTCTGACACGGTCATCCTGCCCCTTCCGCGTCCACGACGGCCACGTCCTCTAAAGCTCATTCTAACTATCGCGCTTTAATCTGATTAGGAGATTTTTATGAATTAGCAACTGTTTCACTTGGTTACTCGCGAAGAAATTTTATGAAAAGAGTTTAATAGAGATTCTTTCGATCAATCAAAGTTTTAAGTCTTCTATCCTAGTTTACACAGAAAAGTACATCCATTCCCTAATACCTTTCATACCTATGCACTCTTCGGGCATTTCTGTCCGTTTCTATCCCAAGGGTATTTTCGTCATTTTCCTACAGGGTATTTTTGTAATAAACCGAAGAAATTTTGAAAACTTTAGTAAATCAAAACATTTTGTAATTTCTAAAACTGAGGAGTATTTTCGAGAATTTCTCAATTTGAAGATATGACAGAATTTTGAAAACCAGGGGTATTTTGGTAATTTTGTCAATCAGGGGTAAATTTGTAAATTTTCAAAGTCAGGGTATTATTTTGAAATACAAAATTTTCGAGTAGTTTTGCAAAATAAAAATTTAATCAAAACCGGGGTAATACGGTAATTTTAGAAACCAAGGGCATTTTCGTACTAGAGGCATTTCGGTAATTTTGGCAAGTTGAAGAATATTTTTGAAAATTTTCCAAAAGTAAATTTTTGCTGTTATTGAAAGGAGTATTGTAAAAACTTAGAGCTTTCATAAAACAGGGTTAATCCCTTTCGGGTTTTATTTAATGTGTTTAGCCTATGACCGAGTCCTCTTGGTTAGGGTGAACCGAAGCTACGCACCAGGTAGGATTCCTGCGAAGAGGAGGTGAGTCACGAGGACTGCTTAAGTACCAAGCTCTTCCGGATCCAATCCTAGACATGCGCACTAAGGTTACCACACCCTGACTCGGCGACTTGGTCACAGGTTGGTTTTAATTAGGCCATTAAAATCTTATGAGTTTTGTTGGTGTGGACTAGTCCTAAGGTTCAACACCTATCACACTAACTACGTTCCCTACCTACCCTTCTACAATAATAATCCATACAAAAAGTTAGAGGTACTTACCTGGGCGGATCGGTGCCGGAGACTCGGGGCCATGCCTTTCCAACCATATAATTTTAAACAAAAACATTTTAAAACCATACTTTAAATCATTTTGGGCCTCGGGCCCACAGCCGAGCTTTTGAACTTAGCTCTGATACCAATTTGTAACACCCCAAACCCGGTCAATACGCCACGACCGAATCTGGTATGTCACTGAGGAAAATATTTGAAGAAAAACTAGTTGACGATTAAAATTTTTGTGAAAAACCTATTAAAATTCTATATTTGTAGAAAACAAGTATATAATAAGTTAAAAACTGATAATTTGTTTTTGAAATGCCGTAAGTAAAACTTTTAAAACTGATAATTTGTTTTTGAAATGCCGTAAGTAAAACTTTTAAAACTTAGTTAAGAAAACATTTATGTCATTTTAAGAAAACTCAAATTATTACTTTGAAAACCATTTGCATTTGAATGTAGAAACTTAATATTTGAAAATCGTTTAAATTATCGAAAACACTTAAGTTGTTAAAATTATCAAATGATTTATGTTACCCGATGGCAACGTTTTTAAAAACCATCGCGTTGTGTAATTTAGAAAACTTTGTGCTCAATTTATTATAATAATCAAGAAATTTATAACCCATATTTAAAACATGTTCAAAACATAAAAATAATCCAAACCATAATTTAGAGAGGCCTTATTACAAAACCATAAATATAAAACCAAATTTAAATAAATTAAAGTTCACAAACCAAAGTTCACTAAGAACCGAAATTTATTGCATGGCCTCATCGAGTTCATCCGGCTCCTCATCCGCGATCTCACGAATCCCCTGAAATGATAAGGGAGAAGGTGAGTCACCAAGACTCAGTGTATATTCCCTCTCCCGGGTAATTACCACATACTTACACAAATTATAACAAAGCAATATATGCATAATGTACCCAACCTAGCCATCCATAACTCCTTTTCTACCCCGTGTGGTACCAAACCACTGGTGGTGCCAAACCACTGGTGACCGAAGTCACGAAATAAATGTGATACCAAATCACTGGTGACCGAAGTCACGAATAATCCATCTGTGGGGCCAACCCACGTGTGATACCAAATCACTGGCAGACAATCCCATATCTCAAAAGTGGGGCCAACCCATGGTGGAATTAACCACAGGGACAAGTCGCTATGAAGTGCCAAACCTCTGGTGTTCGAAGACACGAAATGTGATACCAAATCACTGGTGGTGCCAAACCACTGGTGTCCGAAGACACGATTCATCAAGTTGTGGGGCCAACCAACGTGTGATACCAAATCACTGGCGTCGATCCCATATCTCAAAAGTGGGCCAACCCACGGTGGTATTAACCACAGGGACGAGACGCTATGAGGTGCCAAACCTCTGGTGTCCGAAGACACAAATGTGATACCAAATCACTGGAGATACCAAATCTCTGGTGTCAGAAGACACAAATGTGATACCAGATCACTGGTGATCGAAGTCACAATCTTCCCCCTCCTCTCATATTGCCCATACCAATGCAATAGATAAACAAATCATGTCAATATACTATGATATGAATCATATAATAAATATATCATAAATCGTAGATTATGATTTCAATCCACATGTATTAACAACATATCGAAACGGACTTACCCGAATCCTCATTCATACCATCATGGTATCAAATCCAAATCTCATCATTTTTCCCACTTTCATAATATGATTAGTAATAACACACATATACATACATATATAAACTAAGTTATAAAGTGTGTAAGATACACACCTTTCACCAAAGCAAAAATCTAACTTCCGGAGATCCGATCTATCGCACTAGATCACCTTGTCCCAAATGGTTGACAAAGAAACGAGGCTTAGTTGATTGCTTCCAACGTCCCGAGAAGCTCTTTTCCAAAATCGATTGAAGAAAACCAAAGAGAGTCTACCCTTGAATATTCGGTCAAATCAAAGACTAAAAGGAAGTAGGGAGTTTTGGCAATTTGGTTATGAGAGAAGAAAATATGTGAATAGAAAAGAGAATGAAAGAGAGAGAGAGAGAGAGAGAGTTCGATTTTAGCAACAATGGAGAAAAGAAAAGGGAGTTTGGAGAGGAGAGATTCGGCCAAAAGGAAGAAAAAGAATAAGAGAGAAAATGGGGTTAAGAGATTCGGCCAACTCCTTGTTTGCCAAAAAGAAAAGTGCACAAAAGTACAAATGTTGTTTCGGTTTCAAAAGGATAAAATGAAGAAAGGAAATGGTATTTGGTTCAAACAAAATGAGGTTAAAATCAAAAGAAAAATTTGCACAAAAGCATAAGCTACATTCGGCCAAAAGAATGAGTTTTTGGAGAGGGAAAAACAAAATGCAAAAAGATGCACAAAAAGAAAAGTTGACCAACTATTCCCCCCCCAAACCACCTAACCACATTCGGCCACCCTCCTAGACACCCATGCCGTCCACATACAATCACTAAAGGCCTAAGAATACTTTCCAAAACATCATCCTAAAGTCTAGCCTTATGTCTCCCCAACCTTCCTTAACCTTAAGAATCTTATCCCCAATATCAAGCTTTCCTTAAACATATATTCAACTTACCAAAAGATGAAAGTCCAACCTATCATAAACATAAGTTGACCGTCCATAAATGCTATGATGAAATAAAAATCCTCAAAATGCTTTCCTTGATACTCGAACCACTAACCTCAAGCAACCTTTCAAGAGCCTTATCCACTATGCCACTAACTCCTCATGTGCTTTAATTTAACACTTAAATTAACTTAAGTGTCAAGCTCACTTAATCCACTTCATTAAATAAACTATACTAGAATTTATTCTAACTTCCTAAATAAAAACAAGCCTTCACAAGACTATGCTAAGCACACAAACAATACTACCCGAGCTAACACAACTAACTAGATGACACACAAATTTTTCCTAAAGCCCATGGCCCAATCGGCCCAATCCTATTAGGCCCAATTTCGGGATGTTACATTGGTGGTACGGGTTGTGGCTCTTTCATTGGCTCTAAAAGCTTGCAGTCTCAAGTGTATTCCCAATGTGCCGCCACATATTCATTACTCTCCCCTACTCGACTTGCGCATTGATTCTCTAACTATTCAAAAATAACATCGTGTGCATCCTACGACACATTACCTCATATTGTAGTGGTTCTGGTCCCCCACATTGATCTTCCAACTCTACAAAATAGCATAAAAGAGAATAGCACGATCATGGGTAATTTCCATGACATCCTCTTAAGCGGGCCAGAGAGGCAAGGCCACCGTAGAATATGGTGGCAGTGGACATTAGATATGGAAAGATTCAGGTATATCATTATTGTGAGAGTCACCATCCGGGCAAGTGTTGGAGAAGAATGGGTGCTTGTTTGATTTGTGGCTTGATGGATCACAAAATTAAAGATTGTCCACTCGGGTTTATTAGGTGCAAGATTCGGTTTAGAATTACGGACCAGTTAGAGGTCAAAATAAAATCAGTAATTAGGTTATTTAAATGGGTCATAATTAGAATCAGAATAGGTATGGTAATCAAGAACAGGGAGCACCTGTTCAGGGTGCGAATAGGGTTGAAGCTAAATATCCTAATTTTGTATATGCATCTAGACACCGAGAAGACAAAGATGCGACTGACGTCATTGCAAGTAACTCCAATATCTATTTGGTGCTTTTTAGGCGGTCACCCACTACATCATTTCTTTCGTACAGTGTTAAATGAATAAAGAATAGCGTCGTGACAACTTGCCGGCTTACCTTGGTGGTCCTTGATTTCTTACATCATTGATTGTAACCTGAAAAATGAGCCACCTCTCCTTGGCGTATTCCAATAGATCTACCCATTGAAAGTTACAACTTGAGGTGCCACGGCTGGAATGATACACTTCAATACTCGCCAACGATCTAACCCGATCATTAGGAACTGGGCCTCCGACCTTCTCCTCAATAAAAACAAGTTCATTCGGGTGAGGGGAAACTGCGGGATGGGTTTGGGTTCCAATGGAGTGGTCCATCCATTCCATGTCCACTAGTACCCATAACCAACCGCTAGATAATAAGGACCCGAACGAGCAATTCTATAACAACCCAAAATATGGCATTGGAGTTTTAGGGGTATTTCAGAAATTTTCGCCTATTTGAGCTCAAAATTTTGTTAGGTTGGTACTCGATAGTGTTTTCGTCTATGGCATATTAACTGTCAAATCATTTTTTTAAAAATTGTGTAAGGAACCCTTAATTTTGAACAGGACTGATTTGTAACAAAGCCAAAATAGTGGGTATTTATGTGGCAACTAAACCAGTTTTAAAAATTGAACCTAAAAATCCCCACTTTCATCCTAAACTCAGAATAGTGGCTCTTCAAACTTGTAGTTGCTACCCCTTGCTTTTCCCTAGCTATTTCTATTGATTTTTGGTCCCAGGTCACAATACATTGATTTTCTATCATTCGTAAGTCATTTTTCATCTTAAACCTTCAAGAAAAACACCCAAAAACTCTATAAATTTCATCTTATTCAAACGTGGGGTTTCTTGATTTTCGTCAAAACTCGTTTGTTCCTTCAACAAAGGTAATCATTCATGTCACCATTGAATTTTAATGTTATTTAGACTGTAGAACTGAATTATTAGCCCTTGAATCGCATATTTTAAATAAAAGCCGAAAAGCGAACCATTAATGGTGGATTTCGAGATTTTGAATCAAAACCTAGTTTTCGAAGTGTTTTCCAACTTGATTTAGCTTGATTAGAAGGTTTTTTTTAAACTCATCTCAAGGTTTGGTTAATGATTTCCCATGTTTTTATGAATTTTGTGACAATTGCGTAAAAGATGTAAAAAATGTCGATACCATGAATCGAGTAGATTTGTCTAATATGAAGGTTGAAAATTAGGCATAGATGATTAAGTAGATTAACATAACTGATTTTTAGCAAAAAGGTTGATTATATATCGAGATATTGGTATATAAAGTTTGTGACGTTAATGGTTTAAGTAACATGAGAATTTAGCTTAAAGCTTATGGTTTTGTTGGTTTGAGTGGATTCTTGGTTGATGTATAACTGTGGCTATTGTGTGATTTATATATGTAAAGCTTCGGATTCGTTAGAGCTTGCTAAGAGCTAGGAAAGAGTTAGTTGAGCTTTCGAATTTCGACAAAAGCATAAAGTGGCTAGTGCATGGAATTGCTAATCATAAACATGAGTCCTGTCTTATTGGGAATGTAGAGGTAGCCTAAACCCCTACTCTAAATTCCGAGTGCAAGTTTTGTTGGACTATACTTGTCTTCTGGTTATATAATATGCATGATATGTGATATGTGGATACGATGCTTATTGTGTAAAGTGTAGTTATGTACATGTAATAAATGTACATTATATATGTTATATGAATATGCTAGTGTTTTGTAAAAGATGCAAATATGCAGTGATGGTGCACGAATAATCGGTAAGTAAAATGTGTTGTTTTTCAGATATTTTGGCTTGTGATCTTGGAACCATTGGAAATAGTTGGCATGCCCTAGGATTGTGAGTATTCACTTATATGTATATAGGTTTTGGGCCTTGAGGCCTTGGGACATGTTTGGAGGGATAAGGAAATGTGAGCTAAGCTCTATTCAACAGGACATGTGAGGGGAAATAAGGAGAGTGTGTAACAGACCAATTTTGACCCTAATCGGAACGATGGTTTCGGAACCACGAATCCGAGCCTGAGAGTTATATTTTTTTTTATTATGTTTTGTGTCTGTTATGTGTGATTTAGTAAGTGTAAAAATCTCGTGGAAAATCTTAGCCATCTAAGTGTTTAAATTGCTAAAGGTCTAAATTGCAAGGTGAACCAAAGTAGTGGGCATTAATAAAAAGGGGGCTAAGTAAATTGTCCATTAAACATGGGGATTTGCATGTCAAATTCCCCATTATTAAACAAGGTGGACGGCAAGCATGCATTTCATGTTCTTTTTTTTATTTTGTATGATATTTAGGCATTATTATATTAAAAGCATGCCAAGAATATATGCTTTTTAATTATATATATATTGATTTTAGTAATTTTATAAGAAAAGCATGCTATATTTTATGTTAAAAAGATAAAAACAAAAAGGAAAATAATTCTCCCTTCATTCATTCCCTTCTTGCCCGATTCTTACCTTGAAGAGAAGAGAAGAACTTCATCCTCCCCCATTCGGCCCTTGCATGCAATAGGATAGGTAAGAATTGAACTTGATTTTTAAAAACCTACCTTGATATGGCTTAAATTCTTGATCATTTTTCTTTTGAAACAAGCAAAAGTTGTTAATATTGCTATGATGAGATTCGGCCATGGGTGCTAATGTTGTGGTTTGTTGTGTTAATAAGTTAGATAGTATGAGAAGAAATGGCATGAACTTGTAAGAAGATTTTGTTGATTTGGCTTGAAGATACCTTCAAAGTTGGCCGAAAATGGGATGGATATTCATGAAAATTTCTTCTTGTGTTTTGATGTTAGGCCATCCTCTTATAATGAAATTAACCATAGAAGATTTTTGTATGTGATGTTAAATTATTGGGTGGACTAAGTCTAAGACTTGATTACTTGAAGTAATTAGTGCAAGGGGTAAAATGGATGGAAGGAAGAGTTATAAAGAATCCTAAGAACCTAAGGGCCATTCGGCCATGTAGAAAAGATCCATATAGGTTGAATTGGATTAGTTAAATGCACGAATTTGGTGTGGTTATTTAGCTTGTTGCTTGGTTGTATGTTGAGGAAAATGCATGGGTATTGAATTGGCATATTCGGCCATAAGAGAGAATGAAATTTGAGCTATTGTATTCGGCTATACATGTATACTTATAAAGTGAATGTATGGCCATAGGTAAGAAGATAAATTTTAAACTAAAGTACATTAAAGTGATAGAAGGAAGGGTTATAGAGGATCCTAGAGACCTAAGGGCCATTCGGCCATGGAAAAGAAATCCAAATGAGTTGAAATTATATTGTGGTGTGAAATCGATTAAATTGAAAAAAAGTTAAATGCTTGAATTTGGGGTGGTTATTGTTTAAACTAAATGTATGAAGTAAGGATTCGGTTCCTAGTTTTCTTGAATTAAATTGTGTGTAAATTGTTTTGAGTTGAGTAAAAAGGGATAGGGTGAATATGAACAAAATTTATTTAACATTTTTAGATCGGGAACAAAAAGAGAAGAAACAAGATCGAGGAAAAGCAAAGATTATCGAGTAGCCGATTTGCACGGCTTATCGACAACAGAGGTAAGTCCTTTATCTAAAATATGTTAATAAGTTAAGCACAAATTTAGTGAATGACAAGCTGTGGAAATTTTAACGTACAAATTCATGATATAGTCGAGAATAACTGTATAGTATTGAAGTGAATTTATTGGGCTAATGCAAATGAATAAGTAGGTTCTTGAGCAATCTAGTGTTTTGAGGTTAATTACAAAATCTAATGAATGATAGAATTTGTATGAGTTGGGGTAAAACCATGAGTTGGCCGAATATGATGATGATGGATTAGGTTGAATTTCAAATGTATTTAACTAAATGTGAATAAACGCATATGCTTTGATATGTGACAGTGAAATACGAAAGTATGTAAAGTTATTTTTGACATTCGGGCTTTATGCCTAGCAGGCTTTGCGTCGGTGACATAATCGGGCTTTACGCCTAGCAAGCCTCGTGCCGGTGTTAATTATCGGGCTTTACGCCTAGCAGGCCTTGTGCCGGTGTTACTTTTCAGGCTTTTACGCCTAGCAGGCTTGATGCCGGTGATGTATTTTACCAAAGAGGAATTTAATCTTTGTCAAGACAATTTAGAGCTAAATTGTCAAGAATATGGTTCGGGTAAGTATGTGAGGTATGCTATGTTTAATATTACTTGGGCCAAATTAATATTGATGGATGTAATCTGACAGTAGTCGAGCTTAAAACGCGCCATTATGGAACAATTAGTTTTCATGTATAAACGTTAAGAAAGTAGGTTATCGAATTATTAGTATTTGGCTTTGTGTAAACTATTTACTTAATTGCCTATGTGAAATGCCATATGTGGATTGTTTTCTTTTCATAAATAATTAAATGTTCTATTATTATGAGTTAGGACTTACTAAGCTAGTAAGCTTAATTATGTGAGATGTTTCCTCTGTTTTATAGATTAGGGGGCAAGCAACAAGCTCATTGGGATTTTCGGAAGGTCGCTCACACTATCAACCTACAATTTGGGGTACTACTTCGTTTTGGTTTGCTTGAAGGCATGTATAGGATAGACTTGGTCCTTGTTTGATGATTTTAAGGTCCATGTATGTAATAGCCGTGCGAATATGGCTAAATTTTCAGTTAACTACGTTGTTGTGTCTGAAATGTAAGCTAGTTTATGATGGCAATGTCTATGCATTATTAATCAAAGTTAATCGTTTTTATTAAGGAAATGGTTGTGTATGAATTGAATCCTTGAATTTGGGATGTAGGTAGGTTCAGTTAGAAGCTAGTTTTTTTTTTTTTTTATGAAATACAACAAAATAGTTTATAGTGGCAGCAGTGACGTGAGTTAGAAAAATCACCAAAAATAGGGTATATGGAATTTGGAGGTGAGTGAGTTATGAAATTGAACCTTAGTGTGTCTATTTTTATACGAAAGAAACAGAATAGGCAAAAAATTTATATATTATGAGATAATTAAGTTTAAACGAGACCTGCTCTGAATGAATTCGTGAGTCACTGTCCTGTTTTGGAAAAATTGTCAAAAATTGTACAAAAATAATTAGGAATCATGGTTTATATGTGTAGAACCCTAAATGAGTCTATTTTTCATTGGTATAAACAAGAACACCATAGGAAAATTGTGCAATCAGATAACTGCAGTTTTATAGGGACAGGTCAGAACTGTCCAGCAGTGTAATAAGGGTAACTTTGAAGAATAAACTGTACTAATTGGCCACATGAAAAATTCGAGAAAAATTATGGTCAATAGATATATGAGTCTAGTTTCAAGGAAAATTTACGGATCTGAATTTTGAGTTTTTTAACTCGAGTTATAGCCAAATTAGTTGGCACGACACAGTTTGACAGCTTTAAAAATTTTTATGTTTTGAACTTGTAATCAAGTCTAGTAATGCCTCTTACTTAATTCCGGCAATGGTCTCGAGTAAGGGGTGTTACAGAGTGTTAGCTATACGCTTCACTTTTGGGACATGTTTGACTCTACGAGACTATATGGTGTAAGGAGATACGTGTATCCGATGTCTGATGATAGAGCTCACTACATGTTTCATAATCCAAGTGCCATCATATCTCATCTTATCTTATGTTATATAATTGTTCGGAATATGTTCTATGCTTGAATGAGTACGTATATGTGCTATGAGAATGACTTTTAGGCTATGCATGATGTAGTACTATGTGATGCTAGACTTAACAATATACTACTTGTGAACATATGTCTAGTTGTGTTACATGATGATATGTTTATGTTGTGGTCATTCTTGCATTCACTGAGCTTGCAAAAGATCATTCCCTCATTTCAATATTTGTAGATTAGTGACGTCACGGTGTGGCGCTGTGGTCTCCGAGTGATCCAAGGAAGGCTGGTTATTCTTCGTAGGTGCTTTATTATTTTATTATTCATTTTGGGGAATTAGGCAATATGATAACACTATTTTGAGATATTCAGTTTCATCATTTTGATTTACCTATAGGAATTTTGTGTTATTTTTATGCTAGAATACTTAAACATTGACAATGGCGTGATGCTATTGGTTCGGATTCACTTATAGAATTTTTTATTGTTGATTAAGTCATATGAACAGTTATTTAGTTTAGCACTTGATGCATGTTGATTAGGAACTATTTGTGATGAGTTAATTGCATTCTTATGCTGTATTTTTAGCTCTAGTAGCAGAGATATCGATATTGGGCTTTAATAATCAATGCCTTTGTGAGTTAAAATGTATAGTAAAACAAGAGCAACAACTACTAATTCATCAGCTAATATATTCCCGAAAAGTCGAAAACTAAGTGATAAGGGTTTTGTGAAATCCTCTAAAATGTTAATAGGTAAAAGAATTGGAGTGGGTTGAATGTATTTAGCATTGATACCTTTGCTGAGTATCAATATTTGAGAGATAAATATCAATACTTTATCCTTTGGTATCGATATTTTTCGATAGATGGGTTTTTAGATCGATAAACAGAATGCTCAATTGGTATAATTTTTTCAAGTGGTATCGATACCACTTCAGGAAATTATCGATACCTTTATATCAGTATCGATACCTTGGACATTTTTGTGGAATCTTGCTACTTAGCCCCTAAGCATAATTCTGATTAAATACATGAATGAATTGCATGTAATAATGATAATTAACCATTTGGACATATTAATACTTGTTTGACATAACAAAGGATGTTCAATTTACTTGAATCTAGCTTCCTGTTTATCGTAAATGAGATGAGACGGTGGTCTGACATTCTATATTTGGGTTTGGTGACCAGGCCAGGTATAAGGTATTACATTTGGTGGTATCAAAGCCTAGGTTCATTAACGCTTTGACCTAGGATATTATTGTGTGTTTGGAGTTTCGAAACTCATGAGTCTAAATCTCTTTGTTGTTTTTTATATTGGTGATGTAACCCTAATTGAATTACATGAGATATCTCTATTTGTGATATATGTGGGGTAGGAACGGGAACACATTTCCTTTAACCTTAAAGTTTGCTTGCAAGAACGAGACTTGGATCATTCCCGCCACTCACAGAGGTTACTTATTTGTTTGTGTGCTAGATTAATTAGATATGCCTCCTAGACGTGTTAGCATGAGAGCTAGTGCTCAAAAGGATGGTACATTCTCTGCACCACCCGTGTTGCCGCGTAGAGTGAACATACCTGATGCGGGTGTAGGCCCTCTGATGGAAGCCATGATAAGACCATTTCGGCAATTTTTCTATGCAAACCCTACACTTGCGCTTGCCATTTCGGCACCGGTTAATTGAGGTTTTTCGCTTTAACATTTTCGGGCTTTGGGTGGTAAAGTGTTTTCTGGAGTGAAAGGCAGTGATCCAGCCATAATTGAGTACTAGTTGGAGGGAGTTGAAAGGATCCTTGAGTAGATGTCTTTTTCTGATGAGGAGAAGTTGGGTTGTAATGTGTCCTTAATCGATGATGATGCTCATCATTAGTGGAATACAGTTAGGAGAGGTACAGTTGCTGAAAGATTGACTTGGAACTACTTTCTCGAAGCTTTTAAGAGGAAGTATATGGGCGAACAGTATATAGAGGCTCATAAGCGTGAATTTTGGAATTAGTTCAGGGTGAATTATTGGTGGCTGATTATGAGGCTGAATTTGTGCGACTTATTTAGTACGCTTCTTAGATGGTTCCTTTTGAAAGGGACCATTGTAAGAGGTTTTGTTTTGGGTTAAATCACGAGATTCAGGTTTATTTGGTAGCTCAACCTATAGTGATGTTTGACGAGTTGGTTGAGAGGGCTAAGGTTGTGGAGGAGACCTTAGCTGAATCGCCTCGTTCTGTGGCTACTGATTCTGGAAAGAGAGCTTCTGATAGTGCATCGAGACGACCATATAAGAGAGGGCGTGATAGTCATGTCTCTAGTAGAGGTGCAAGATGTGGGACTCGACCAAGTTAGTCTAAGCAGCAGAGTGGTATTGTGGTTAGCACTAATGGTTCAACGGGTAGTTCTAGATGGTCGCTTTGTGTGCACTGTGTGCGTAGGTATTCTGGAGAGTGTCATAAGTTGACTAGTGGATGTTTTAAATGCGATTCGAAGGAACATTTCTAAGGGATTTCCCAATTAGAGTTGAGGTTTCACAGACTTAAAGTTCGGCCCTTGTTACTACGTCTGCTAGAGGTCGTGGTCGCTGTAGAGGTAATGGAAGATCGAGTCGGCAGTGGATTATTGCTTATACTGTTGTTACATAGGTTGAATCTGGAGCTCCAGCTCGAGTTTAAGTTATTAGGGAGCCAGAGGATCAAGATCCGATTGATGTTATCGTAAGTACTTTTACTTTGCGATCTACTTCGTTATTTTCTTTAGTTGATTCTGGATTGACGCATTCTTATATATTAAGTGAATTGGCATGTAAGTTAGGGAGTCATGTTAAGACTATTGGTTTGGTTGTAACTGTTATTAGTTGTCTTTGTGACAGTGTAATAGTAAATAAAGTTTATCGTAGGTGTCCTCTTATGATTCAAGGACATATTTTCTCTGTGGATCTCATGGAATTATCGTTTTATGGATTTGATGTGATACCTGGAATGGATTGGATAATTGAACATATGGCTAGAGTGGATTTTGAGACTAAGCGAATTACCTTGAGGAATAGTGATGGAATGGAAATAGTTGTAGTGGGTGAAAGATCGGGTTTCATGTCAAATGTGGTTTCAGGAATGAAAGTTGAGAAGTTGATATGTAAGGTTGTGAGGCTTATTTGGCTTATGTGATGAATTTTGTTAGTAAAGAGTTAAGAGTTCAGGATATTCGCATTGTTAGGGATTTTCATGACGTGTTTCAAGAAGAATTATCGGGTTTGCTACCGGATCGGAAAGTGGAGTTTCGAATTGAGCTTTATCCTGTTACTGCACTGGTGTCCATTGCGCCCTATCGCATGTGCTCAAAGAGTTAAAGGTTCAGTTGCAAGAGTTGTTGGATAGACGATTTGTTCGATTGAGTGTATCTCTGAGGGGTGCATTTGTTTTGTTTGTGAAGAAGAAGGATGGTTCGATGAGGATGTGTATTGATTATAGGCAGTTGAACATGTTAACTGTTAAGAATAAGTATCCATTACCTCGAATCGATGATTTGTTTGATCAGTTTAGATGTGTAACGATGTTTTCGAAGATTAATCTTAGATCTGGGTATTATCAGTTAAAGGTGAATGATTCAGATGTGCTAAAAATAACTTTTAGGACTCGGTGTGGGCATTATGAGTTTTTGGTGATGCCGTTTGGGTTGACTAATGCTCCTGCCGCATTCATGGAATTGATGAACCCTGTGCTTCATTAATATTTGGATCAATTCGTGGTTGTTTTCATAGATGACATATAGGTATATTCTGGTTCTGAAGAAGATCACGATGAGCACTTAAGGGTTGTTTTACAGATTCATCGAGATAAGCAGTTGTATGTGAAGCTAAGTAAGTATGAATTTTAGCTTAGGGAAGTGGTGTTCTTAGGTCATGTTGTATTGGCAGAAGGGATTCAAGTGGATCCTAAGAAGACAGAGGCAATTTTGGAATGGAAGCCGCCTAGGAGTGTTACTGAAGTTAGGAGTTTATTGGGTTTAGCTGGTTATTGTCGTAGGTTCGTTGAAGGGTTTTCTCTCCTTTTCGTACCTTTAACGAAACTACTTTAGAAGAGTGTAGTGTTTGAAAGGACTGATGAAAGGTAGAAGAGTTTTGATCGACTTAAGGTAGTTTTGACTAAGGCACCAATGTTGGTTCAACTCGAACCTGGGAAAGATTTTGTAGTTTATAGTGATGCTTCATATTAGGGACTTGGTTGTGTTTTAATGCAAGAGGATAAAGTTGTGGCTTATGCTTCAAGGTAATTGAAGACGCATGTCCTACTCATGATTTGGAGTTATCTGTTGTGGTGTTCGCACTTAAGATTTGGCGACATTATCTTTATAGAGAGAAGTGTCTTATCTGCACTAATCATAAGAATCTTAAGTACCTCCTCACCCAAAAGGAGTTGAATTTAAGGCAAAGACGTTGGATTGAGCTGTTAAAGTATTATGATTTTGAAATAGAGTATCACTCTGCCAAGGCAAATGTAGTTGCTGATGCCTTAAGTAGGAAGTCGATGACGGAATTGAGAGCCATGTTTGCGTTCTTGAGTTTAGCTAATGATGGTGGTTTGTGTGTTGAACTGCAAGTGAGACCGACTTTGTCACAACAACTCAAGGAGAAACAATCGTTATATGGAGAATTATTGAAAAGGATTTGACAAGTTGAGCAAGGTATTAAGAGATATTTTGATGTTGATAATGGTGGTATCTTGCATTTTTTAGGTAGGTTGTGCGTACCACAGGATGTGGATTTAAGGTAAGGGATCCTTACTGAGGCGCATAGCAGCCCTTACGCTATGCATCCTAGAAATGGAAAAATGTATCATTATCTTAGGGAAGTTTATTGGTGGCCGGTTTGAAAGTGTGATGTTACGGGTTTTATGACTCGATGTTTGGTTTGTCAAAAGGTGAAGGCTGAACATCAGTTTCCTTCATGTTTGTTGCAACCTATTTTGATTCTTGAACGGAAGTGGGAAAGATTACTATGGATTTTGTTTTGGGTTTGCCATTGACCCCTGCGAGGAAAGATTTAGTATGGGTTATAGTTGATCAATTTTCGAAAAGTGAACATTTCTTAGCCATGCGAACTAATTATTTTTTGCAGAAGCTAGCGAAGTTGTATATTGCTGAGATTTCTCGTCTTCATGATGTTCCAGTTTCGGTTATTTTGGATAGTGATCCGAGGTTTACTTCAAGGTTTTAGAAAGGTCGCAAGAAGCTTTGGGATCAAAGCTTACTTTTAGTACAACTTATCACCCCCAAACTAATGGCCAATCTGAAAGGGTAATTCAAGTTCTAAAATATATGTTGCGAAGTTGCGTGATCAAGTTTCGTGGTAGTTGGGAGAGATATTTTCCTTTAGTAGAGTTTACTTACAACATTAGTTTCCAAGCAAGTATTCATGTGGCCCCTTTTGAAGGGTTGTACGGCAGGAAGTGTAGGACTCCTTTGTGTTGGAAAAAATTAGATGAGAGGCAAGTTGTTGAGGTAGATTTAGTTCGTGAGACTGAAGATAAGGTTATGCTAATTTAAGATTGTTTAAAAGCAGCATCTAATAGGCCGAAATCTTATGCAGATATGAAATGTCGAGATATCGAGTTTCAAGTCGATGATAAGGCATTTTTGAAGGTTTCACCGTGGAAGAAAGTTTTGACATTTGGTAGGAAGGGTAAGTTAAGTCGTAGATACATTAGACATTATGAAGTTGTTAAGAGGATAGGTCTGGTAGCTTATAGTCTCAAGTTGCTGCCGAAACTTGACTAAATTCATGATGTGTTCCATATGTCCATGCTAAGGAAGTATCGTTCTGATTCGACACATATATGCCAGTTGAAGAAATTGAAATCCGTAATGATTTTTCCTATGAGGGAGAACCAGTTGAAATTTTAGACCATGAAGTGAAAGTGTTACAAAATAAGAAAGTTCCATTAGTTAAAGTTTTGTGGCGCAATCATAAAGTGGAAGAGGCTACTTGGGAAATTAAAGAAGTGATGAGACACCAATACCCTTATTTGTTTACCTCAGGTAATTTTGAGGACGAAATTATTTTTAGATAGGGAGAATTGTAACACTCCAAAATAAGGCCTAGGAGTTTTAGGAGCATTTTAAGAATTTTGGCTTATATAAAGTCGGGATTTTGTAATGTTGGTACTCAATAGTGTTTTTGTCTATGGCATCTTAACTGTCAAATCAATTTTTGAAAAACTGTTCAAGAAACCCTTAGTTTTGAAAAGGATTGGTTTGTAACAAAGTCAAAATAGTGGGCATTTATATGGCAAGTAAACTAGTTTTTAAAATTGAACCTAAAAACCCCCACTTTCAACCTAAACTCACGATAGTTGCTCTTCAAACTTGTAGTTGTCTCCCCTTGCTTTTTCCTAGCTATTTCCATTGATTTTTGGTCTCAAATCACAATACGTTGATTTTCGATCATTCCTAAGTCATTTTCCATCATAAACCTTCAAGAAAAACACCCAAACTCCATAAATTTCATCATCTTCTCCAAACGTAGGGTTTCTGGATTTTCATCAAAACTCGTTTGTTCCTTCAACAGAGGTAATCATTCATGTCACCAATTATTTTTAATGTTATTTAGACTCTAGAATTGAATTACTATCCCTTGGATTGCATATTATAAATAAAAGCCAAAAATTGAACCAGTAATGGTGGATTTCAAGATTTTGAGTCAAAACTTGGTTTCAATGTGTTTTCAACTCGTTTTAGCATGATTAGAAGGTTTTTAATCTCATCTCAAGGTCTCGTTAATGATTTCACATGTTTTTTTATGAATTTTCTGAAAATTGCCTAAAAGTTGTCAAAAATGCCAATACCATGAATCGAGTATATTTTCTTGTTTGAAGGTTGCAAATTAGGTGTAGATGATTAAGTAGATGAACAGAACTGGTTTTTAGCAAAAAGGTTGGGTATAATTGAGAAATTGGTATATAAAGTTTTTGATGTTAGTTGGTTTGAGTGGATTCTTGGTTGAGGTTTGACTGTGGTTATTGTGTGACTTATATGTGTAAAGCTTTAGACTCGTTAGAGCTTGGTACGAGCTAGGAAGAGTTAATTAAGCTTTTAGTTTTCGACAAAAGCATAAAGTGGTTAGTGTATAGAATGGCTACTCGTAAACACGAGTCATGTGTTATTAGAAATTTAGAGGTAGCCTAAACCCCTACTCTAAATTCTGAGTGTAAGTTTTCTTGGACTATACTTGTCTTCTGGCTATATAATATGCATGACATGTGATATGTGGATATGGTGCTTATTGTGTAAAGTGTAGTTATATACATGTAATAAATGTACATTATATATGTTATATGAATATGCTAGTGTTTTATAATATATGCTAATATGCGTGACGGTGCATGGATAATCGGTAAGTAATATGTGTTGTTTTTCATATATATTGGCCTTGTGATTTTGGAACCATTGGATATAGGTGGCTTGCTTTAGGATTGTGAGTACTCACTTATATGTATAGAGGTTTTGGGCGAGGAGGCCCTGGGACATGCTTGCAAGGATAAGGGAATGTGAGCTAAGCTCCATTCAACGGGACATGTAAGGGGAAATTAGGAGAGTGTTAGATATACGCTTCACTTTTGGGACATGTTTGACTCTACGAGACTATGTGGTGTAAGGAGATTCGTGTATCCGATGTCTGATGGTAGAGCTCACTACATGTTTCATAATCCAAGTGCCATCATATCTCATATTGTCTTATGTTATATAATTGTGTGGAATATGTTCTATGCTTGAATGATTATGTATATGTGCTATGAGAACAACTTTTAGGCTATGCATGATTTAGTACTGTGTGATGCTAGACTTAAAAATGTACTACTTGTGAACATATGTTTGGTTGTGTTACATGATGATGTGTTTATGTTGTGGTCATTCTTGCATTCACTGAGCTTGCAAAAGCTCATTCACTCATTTCAACATTTGTGGATTAGTGATGTCACGGTGTGCGCGATATGGTCTCCAAGAGAGTGATCCAAGGAAGATTGGTTATTCTTCATAGGTGCTTCATTATGTTATTATTCGTTTTGGGGAATTAGGCAATGTGGTAGAACTATTTTGAGATATTGAGCTTCACCATTTTGATTTATGATAAGCCGTAAAAGCAACATATTTTAATCCCACATTTAGTATGCTTTTGGATGATTTGAATTTGGCCGTGTCCCTATCATGGCAAAAAGCAATTTGATTTGAATTTGGATACTTTGGGGCAAAGAAACACATTCTAAGAGCCTATATAAACCCCCTAAGTGTTACCTGAAAGAGGGCGGTTAGCTAGTCCAAGGAGCCAAGCCGAAAAGGTCAGAATTGTGGGAATCACTCGAAGATAGCCAGTTGATCCATCTCAAGAAGCTGAAATTCTACTCAAGACGGCAGATCTCTACTTCAATTCCTTCAGGGAGTTATAGGGATTTCTTATGTTTTGTTTTATCTTTTCTTCTGAGATGCTTTCTTTATTTGTTAGGAACTAAACCCTTCAGATACCTGAAGGGGATGAAACCTAGATGAATCTTGTTATTATTTTCTGAACTATAAGATAAATACTTGATTAGTTCTTAATTATGTGTGCTTAATTCTTGTGTTAATATTTTCG
This sequence comes from Gossypium australe, assembly GCA_005393395.2. Lineage (NCBI taxonomy): Eukaryota > Viridiplantae > Streptophyta > Magnoliopsida > Malvales > Malvaceae > Gossypium > Gossypium australe. The sequence continues at coordinate 109,889,441 of CM016621.1, read as the reverse complement.
GGATATTAATCCAAGTATGATGTGTTTAGGTGGTAGAGCAAAAGTCCCTGCCTATTCATAGATCTAGCATAATTAAAGTGGAGTCGTTCGCTTGCCTAGAGATAGGGTGACGAGATTTTGCCAGATTAGGGTGAAACCTAATATGGGAATCCATAGATCGATTTACTGCTATTCTAGGGACCATTAAGTGAGAAAGAGATTTTCGTTAATTAACCTAGGGTTAGACGTTATTCGCTTGGAGAGAGGGTTTAATATACGTTAGGGAGTCTTACGGATCAAGTCAGGTGAATAAATCGTATGGTTCAGTGTTAGATAACAAGTGAAACCTAAGTGTATTCTTCCTGAGGGTATTGTCTTAAATCAACTGAGTCTTCCCTCAAGTTATTTCCCAATTCATTCGTTTTGTCTTTGCGTCTTTAGCTTAGTAGTCGTTAGATCTAAACAACTTCACTTATTTTAGGCTAGATAATAAAAAGAAGGTTAGTATTAGTACTTTTAGTTCCTTTGGGTTCGATAATTCGGTCTTCCTAAGCTATACTACTGTTCGATAGGTACACTTGCCTTTAAATCGTTGTCAGAGTTAGTTTACAGGTTCGATCATTCTCTTTATAAATTTTAAGACTCTGATCATAGCGATCAATTTACCTATAGGAATTTTGTGTTATTTTATGCTAGAATACTTAAACATTAACAATGGCATGATGTGTAACACCCCTAACCCGTATCCGTCGCCGGATTAGAGTTGCGAGGCATTACCAGACTTAACTAATAATTCGGGCATAAAAATTGAAACTGTCCATCTGTGTCATGTTGACTAAATTGACTATAACTCGAGTTAGGAAACTTGAAATTTATATCCGTAATTTTTCCTTGAAACTAGACTCATATATATTCTTTTTTCAGAATTTTTTTGTGTGGCCAATCAGTACAGTTTATTGATTAAAGTTTCCCCTGTTTCACTAACCAACGGTTCTGACCTCTCTTAACCTAAATTCAAATATCTCATTTTAAAGTTTTTATATGTTGTTCCCACTTGTTTCTATTGAAAATAGACTTACTAAAGAAACTACACATATAAATTATAACTCATAATTCATTTTGTACAATTTTGAATGATTTTCTAAAGTCAAAATAGGTGACTTCAAATACCATCTTGACCCTGCCTCATTAAAACTCAAATACCACAAAATATAAAATTCCTTTGCCTACTGTGTTTCTTTCACATACAAACAGACACAATAAGCTTTAATTCTATATCTTATTCACTTTCTAATTCCGTTTCTCCTATTTTTGGTGATTTTTCAAAATCACATCACTGCTGCTAACCAAAAAATGTTCCATTGCAAAATATGGTTAACTAGTTTATAACAACTTTACTCAATTTCATTTAACTCTATACATTAACCCTATCGACATCATTGAATCAATAATTATATATATCAAACCCTAATCTCATTTCATAACGACTTCTACTACTATATCGTCATGCATATACCAACTACATTGCACATATATATACACACACCATGATCAAAATCTTTGCATAAATTTAAATATCATATCTAGCCATTTTCGCATGGCTTAGTAATTACAGCTTCAAAACGAACCAAATCACAAGATAGCCTATACATGCCATAGTTTCAAAAATTCAATTTATAAAATACCAAAATGAGTCGATAGTGTGATAGACTTGACGATGATCCCCGAGCTCGTAACTTGACTCCAAAATCTAATAAACAATGCAAACAAACACATACAGTAAGCTATCATAGCTTAGTAAGTTATAAGCAATTACACAACAACAATACATTATATCATTATATTAGTAAGGCCAATTAATATAATTGAAATTGAGGTTTAAAACCATAACTATTCGTAAACTTTCACATTTCATAGCCTTGAGGCCAAACGCTGTAACACCCTAACCCGAAACCGTCACTGGAATAGGGTTAAGAGGCATTACCGGACAACAGGATTATTTACAGCCCAATTACGACACAAAGACAATCATCATCTTAATACATCAAACATAAACAAATAGTCCCTTTTAAGGCATATAAGACCTTAAACACATGCTAGAGAGAGATAGGGACTAAACCGAACACACACAAAAATTTTTGAACATTTAAAATTTTCTTCTAAGATTCAGGGGATACACGCCCTTGGGAGGAGACTGTGTGCCCTCCACGGCTTCTATACACCCCCGTGTGTCCTCTCGTGTCCATATACTGACTATACCAACACGGTCACTAGGCACGCCCGTGTGCCATGGCCGTGTACTCATAGCTAGCTACTGACTTGTACACCACGGCTAGCTGACACCCCCGTGTCGAGGCCGTGTGCTACTAAGCTACATTCTGCCAATTCACCCACGGTCTTTCGGCATGCCCATGTGCCACAACCGTGTGACATTATAGGCCATTTACAAGGCCAAAATGCCACCCATAAGGGTCAAACCTACAAGCCATATTAACCAAGACATCTCATGCACATGTTACCATAAAAAACATACCAAAATAATCATTCAACCCATGCATTCAATACCAATTCCAACCATGACAATTTCGTAGACTAAAACTCATATCATCACAAGCACAATTCATTCATTACCAAATATCATTCCTTTCAATTTCACTAATTCATACTAGCATTTTACCAACACAAAGTTACCATTCATAAGTCAATTTCTCAAATCACAATCCATACCAAAAGATGCATCATATATATATATATATATATATATATACCAAAGTCATTCATACTAAAACTAGCACATATCTAGCCATATCTCATGGCTACTACAAATCTCAAACATGATTCAAAAGACCAACCTATACATGCCATATATTAACTATGTACATCTTTCCAAATACCCCAAAATAGATTGCCGATATTGTGACTGAGATGCTGACGATCCCCTGATCTGAGCTACCAAATCAATAAGCCTTAGCTTTAATATCATCGTACACCCACTGCCATTCATTTTTGTTTCGATTTACATTTTCGCACACTTAGTGCCATCAACTAAATCTTGCATATAGCATCTCAATTTTATACATATATACATATTCAATGCGTAATACTAAAACTTATCTTAATAATATGTATTATATCCGAACTTACCTTGGACGTCGAACTATCGATACGGTCGATTAATCGAGCACTTTATCTTTGCCTCGATCTCGATCCAAACTTCTCCTCTCTTGGTCTATATACATTCAAATATAATCCATTCAATCATCAAATCATTCATTTTAGTCCAAACACACATATTTATGGCATTTTACACAATAGCCCTCACATTTTACACACACATATATATATATATATACACCAAAGTCATTCATGCTAAAACTAGCACATATCTAGCCATATCTCATGGCTACTACAAATCTCAAACATGATTCAAAAGACCAACCTATACATGCCATATCTTAACTATGTACATCTTTCCAAATACCACAAAATAGATTGCCGATAGTGTGACTGAGATGCTGACGATCCCCTAATCCGAGCTAGCTTTACTGACACTGCAAAGCAAAGAAACAAATCACACAGTAAGCTTTCCAAAGCTTAGTAAGTTCGACATACAATACAATTATCATATCAATTCAACCAATGTATATAATAAACAATCACATAAATCTATTATCTCGTATTCATGCCCTTTCATCCATAGCTAAAATACTCATCCCCTCAATCAAAGTTCGTTTATACTCATCAACCACAAAGGTTTAATACGTACCTTAGCTACACATAGTTATTAAACCTCAAAGCTACTCAATGCTCGATAAGACTTGTCGATCATCCTTAATTTTCATTCGATTTGATCGCACACTCAGTGATATACACATAATCGTAGAATATTTGCCATCGCACACTTAGTGCCTATTCTTTTAACCAACCTGTCTTGGCGTCACACACACAGTACCAAATCAATAAGCCGTAGCTTTCATAGTATCGTACACCCACTGCCATTCATTTCTGTTTCGATTTACATTTTCGCACACTTAGTGCCATCAACTAAATCTTGCACATAGCATCTCAATTTCATACATCTATACATACTCAATGCGTAACACTAAAATGTATCTTAATAACATGTATTATATTCGAACTTACCTCGGACGTCGAACTATCGATACGGTCGATTAATCGAGCACTTTATCTTTGCCTCGATCTCGATCCGAACTTCTCCTCTCTTGGTCTATATACATTCAAATTTAATCCATTCAATCATCAAGTCATTCATTTTAGTCCAAACACACATATTTAGGGCATTTTACACAATAGCCCTCACATTTTCACATTTTGACACTTTAGTCCTTATTTCACAAAATCATCAAATACACAAAATTTCAATACACATGTGCTTAGCTGAATTCTTCCCATGCTAATACAAGCCCACACATTTCATTTATTTCACATTCTAGTCCTTCAAAATGTTATTTTCACAATTTAGCCCTAATTAACTAAATTCATCAAAAATTCAAGAACAACACATGTTCATTAAACACATATCTTTCATGTAACACCAACACTCATCACCAAGCTCACATACTCATCAATGGCACATCACAAAAACATCATCAATTCATGAAATTACAACATGGGTTAGTTAGAGCACGGAGCAATGATTACAAAAACGTAGAAATTATCGAAAACTGACTCAAAACATACCTTAATTTTAGCTTGATAGTAGCCGAATGTATGAGGGCTTTTAACCTTTCTTTTTCTTTTGAATTTCAATGGAAGAATGCATGAAATAATGTCCATTTTCATATTATTATCATATTATAATTCTTTAATAAACAATTTCCCATTTTGACCTTATAATATAAGCTTATGAAACACATTTTCAAAGGTTAATATAGACTAATGCCGTCCACCATCTAAAGTAATGGCTAATTTGCCATATAAAACCTCCATCTTTTCAAAGCCACAACATATAAATACTCATAAATCAGCACACAACATTTTTCACTTATGCGATTAAGTCCTTTCTCTTAATTCAACATATAAACGATTAAATTATCACATAGAATTTTCACACAGGCTATGTCACATACTATTCACACAGAAAATATCATTAAAATATTTTTACGACCTCGAATTTGTGGTCTCGAACCATTGTTCCGACTAGGGTCTAAACCGGGATGTTACAAACACTCACACATTCAATAATAGATTTCTCATCTATCTATAAATCACTTTCCCATCTCGAAACAAATACATATACATTTGTTCAAGTATATACATATTAACTACTAAATTTTCTTTCTTACCTTTCAAGCCATATAATTCACATATAAATACGTATGATATAAAATTTTCATTTCAACATCTAAAACTTACTTATTATTCAAAAGATGATTAATCATCGCATACCTGTTCATTTTATTTTGTTAAACACCTTCGTTAACTAATTAAATTAAAAGATCGACAAACCTGCACACTCAATGCAATAACCTTATCACGTATCACATGCTTAGAGCCGTCATACTAATACCTTGCACAGTTAGTGCCAAATTCTTGTAACATATCGCACTCTTAGTGCCAAATTTTTGTAACGTATCGCACACTTAGTGCCGTTACATTTAACTTCTCGCACACTTAGTGCTAAACAACCGATTTCACACACTTAGTGCTCGATATTTAATTTCGCACACGTAGTGCTCATTGACCGATTTCACAAGCTTAGTGCTCGGTATACAATTTCGCACATTATTTCATTTCTCGAACTTAATCCTTATTTATATATACATAAAACTTAAACCTCAATTGCATATATACCAATTTGCTTATTTTATTTCTATGATCAACATCACATTCAATTATATCATTGCCATATATATATGCATCACATTCGGTTATATTCATTCCTCAATTCAATGTCACATTCGGTTATATCATTGACATATGCATACACATCACATTCGAATGAACCAATGACATATGTATATGCCTCTCATTCGGTTATACTTTATACATATATAAATAATACATTCGGCTATATTAAAAATCAGTATACATACTTCCATTAAATTTTAGGTACATCAATATAGATAAATTCCATACAACATGATTGCTTAAAAACTTACCTCGGACGATGTAAAATGGAACGGGACGACTAGTCGACAACTTTCGTTTTTCCCCAATCTAAGTCCGATTTCTTTTGTTCTTGATCTCTATAATTTCAAATTAACCCCATTTAAACACTATTTCATTCAATTTAATCCAACAACACATAAATGGGAAAATTACCATTTTACCCCTGACATTTCATACTTATACAAATTAGTCCTAATTATACAAAATACAAAATACATAAAATCTCACCACATCATAGTTAGGCCGAATCTTCCTTATGCTCATACTAATCCATATATTTCATTTATTTGGCCTTTTAGCCCTTCAATTTATTATTTTTGCAATTTAGTCCTAATAATTCAAAATCATCAAAAACTCCAATACAAAATATATTAAACCAAAACATATCTTTCATAGTTTATCATCAAACATCACAAAACACAAATATTCATTAATGGCATAACTCAAAATATTCACCAAAATAAAAAATTCAAGCATGGGTCGGGTAGTACTCGAAGCAACGGTTTCAAAAAACATAAAAATTATCAAAAATCGAGCAAAGCACATACCCGAATCAAGCTTCCAAAAGTGCTAAAATTTCAAAGCTTTATTTTCTTCTTTAATTTAGACCAAGAAAGATGAATGCATGGCCATTTTTTTGTTTTTTTTTATTATAACATTATAGTATTATTTTATTATTTTTAACTTAACTAATATAATAAACATATAAAAGCATAATGCATGCAAGTTGCCGTCCACTACACTTGCAAAAAAAGGTAATTTACAACATAAGGCCTCATCTTTATAAAAACACATCAATTTGATCATTCAATTAAATAAAAGGCTACTTTTACCACTTATGTGATTTAGTCCTTTTTCTTAAATTAAACATACAAACGGGCAAATTAACTCACGAAACTTTAACACATGCTCAATCATATATCATAGGTACCGAATATAATATCAAAATATTTTACTGACTCAGATTTGCGATCCCGAAACCACAGTTCCGATTAGGGTAAAATATAGGGCTGCTACATGATGATATTGGTTCGGATTCACTTTTAGAATTTTGTATTGTTGATTAAGTCATATGAATAGTTATTTAGTTTAGTACTTGATGCATGTTGATTAGGAACTGTTTGTGATGAGTTAATTGCATTCCTATGCTGTATTTTTAGCTCCACTAATAGAGGTATCGACATTGGGCTTTAAAAATTGATACCTCTGTGAGTTAAAACGTAAAGTAAATAGAATAGAGATTTGGTATGGATACCTTTGCTCGAGTATCGATACTTGCGGGATAAATATCGATACTTTATCCTGTGGTATCGATATTTTTTGATAAATGGGTTTTTAAAACGAGAAACAGAATGCTCAATTGGTATCATTTTTTTCAAGTGGTATCGATACCACTTGAGGAAATTACAGATACCTGGATATCAGTATCGATACCTACAAACATTTTTGTGGTATCTTGCTACTTAGCGCCTAAGCATAATTTTGACTGAATGCATGATCGTTAATGAATGAATTGCATGTAATAATGATAATTAACCATTTGGACGTATTAATACTTGATCGACTTAACAAAATATGTTCAATTTACTTGAATCTAGCTTCTTGTTTATCGTAAATGAGATGAGACAGTGGTGTGACATCCCATATTCGAGCTTGGTGACCAGGCCGGGTATAGGGTGTTACAAATTCAATCGTTTAAAGTTGGGCCGCTGACTGGTGTTGGAGAGACCCATTACTATCAAGAATGTTTTCCATTTCTATCTAGAGAACTAGAGCCCAAATGGCTCTAGGCCCACTGATATTGGAACTAAGGTTTTTCCCAATGGGTACTATTCGTCAACATGGCATGGCCCTAAAATGCCACTGATGACTTGTTCACCGTGCTAATGGAAAGAAAAGATGAACCTCCACACCTCTTCTACATTGTATGCAAGTTGCACATACAATACTGGTCTACCTCGCCAGCAATTGTCATAGGTGAGTTTTCTAGTAAAAGTTTGGTTCCTCATATGGCTTGCCTTTATCATACTACTTTGGGTTCTATTCAATCTTCCATGGAGCCCTTAATGGAGAGGGCACAAGAGGCCTTAATGGAGAGGGCATAAGAGACTGTTGCAGTAGTGGATGCAATGGTACAACTGGATAGTAGTAGCCATAAAAGGCCAAGTGTTGGAGGGGGCTCTCAAAGCACTAAAGAGAGCAGTGGATATATGATACGGGCACGCCCGGGACACCAATGAATGTTAATTTGTGGAGCTCGTTATTAGCTCATTCCTAACTCATTTTAATTAATTAATTGTTGGAATAAAAATTAATTAACTTAGTTTAAGTTAAGTAAATAATTTGGTTTAATATGTATTACGTGTTTTAATATGTTTGTATTAGCCATAGCCAAATTTAATATGTCTTGTTATGACTTTATTAAATTTGTTTTAGCTTAGTTTATGAAATAATTAGGGTAACTAAGTTTTTAGTAAGTTTATTCCGGCTGAACACACATTTGAATTAAATTGGTTATCGTATTTTCTTGGTAGGTTCATTGATCATGGGACGACACAAGCTTATGGAGCTTACTCTTCTTGGCCGAATATTAAGGAATATCATGGGTCTTTGAAATTTCAAATTCAAGGTAATGGGCACTTGTCTTGGACGGCACAACCATGGATGTAAACAAATTGAAATTCCTTATTACAAGGTAATGGAGATTAATTGAACTTGGTGGAGGAATAAACAAATGGAAATTGGAGTATGAAATGGTTGTTGGACGGCTTGGTGATGTTGGGATAAATTAAAATAGAAATAATGGAAGCTTGGATAGTGCTAGAATTGCAAAGAACTATGAAGGCTTGGACGGCTATAGTAGAATAATTAAGCATGTGCTAGTGAAATATTAAAGAAATGGGACATGTATGGCTAGTGTTTTTGACGGCAATGCTTGGAATAAAATAAATTGAAGTGCCAAAACCACCATGGGATAAACAATTGAAGAATGGATGAATTGAAATTTTAATTAGTGGAAGGCACCTAGCATGGGACGGCAAGGAATCCTATATTGCCTTGAAATTTTTAAGTGAGTGGGATATAAGGGAAGGGAAGCCACGGCTATAATGGAGTGGCCATAAACAAATAAAATAATAAAATCGAACTTGTGGTGTAGTAGGATGGATGGCTTGAAGGCTTAGCTATGTGGGATGAATTAAACAATTAAAGAATTAAACAATTCTTAAATTTAAGCAAGACATTGGACGGCCAAAAACATAAAGCACCACCTATGTTATAAACGGCAAAGCATGATAATAGTGGATCTTAATGTGATCCAAGCATGAATGGCACAAAGATTTAAGACACATGGAATAAATAAATGTGGCATGTTGACTTGAATTAAATAAATGATGGACAATAGTGGGGGGTTGGACGGCAATGAAGAAAACATGAAGGTATGCTCCACATTTTGATGCATGGAATCATTTGTTTATTGTGCTTAAAAGAATGGGACGGCATGCTCCAATATTTCAATGAAATTGATTAAAATATTTGGAGCAATTTGAAGCTTATGGGCGGCTACTCGTGCGCACAAATGAAGATTGAAGCCTTTTTGCCAACCAATTGAGAACATCTAGAAACAAGCCACTTACATTGAAGCATCAAGAAACTTTCTTTCCCTATTCGGCTATCATTAGAAAGAGCCTATAAATATTTTTGCACATTTCGTTTTGTAAGATATAGAACTTGAATTTGAATGAAAGAAAATTTTCTTTTGGTGAGTATTCACTCTCCTTATTCTCGAGGTTTGAATTGACTTATCTAGTTTACTAGTGGCGTCGTTCTTTCCTTATTTTGAACTTATCATCCTTTCGGGTGTGGCGTTCATCTACCTATACCGTTGGTTCCTATCTCGCTAGATAGTGGGTCTCGATTTTGTTTCAAAACTCATTCCATCAATTTGAAACTTATAAGATTCGGGTCTTTAATTTTTATTAAAGGTTCTTTCTTGTTTCAAATACGTATCCATCTCAACCTATCACCTATCTTTACCTTTCCAAAGAATTTATTTCCAATAGAATTATCCCTTTGTTAGTTAAAAGAGAAACGACCTAATTTACGATCGGGCAACAATTACGATTCGCCTCCTAACCCGAGACGGACCGTTATCATCTGGTATCAGAGCCAATTAAATTAGGCACGTTTTGATCGTCTTGAGTTTTTCCGAGTAAGTTTCAAAAAAAAATTCAAAAAAAAAAAGAACCCTCTTCCTACCTTGGCCTGTTTAGATTGTCAAGTTCTTCTCTAAGAAGACGAACGACATTTGCTTGCTTATATTCCCAGTGTTTTACAAAGTATACTAACTGAGACGAGCACTTGTCTGTATAGTTAGTTAGCTCTATAAGATGTTGGGAATCAACTATAGTTGACTTCCCCGCAATTGTTACCTCCTCCAACATATCTTGGTCATCTCTTGGCTTTTCTACATTAAACTGCTTCCCAGCTTCATGCTCAATTAGCTTGATTCGCACCTTTCTATCCTGTCTAAGCCTACCCATTTCCGAAACCAATCTTACCTTTTTAACTCTTGAAACGACCTCTGAGTTACTAGTAAGTCGAAGACAACTTTCTAGAATCTAGAAGAGTGAATTCGAGCGGTAAAAGGCACGAGTGTATTCATCAAAAAAAAATTATACTAGTGAAACACGAGTGTGAGCGAAATTTCTTTGTGAGTGACTTGTGAGATTTTTTGTGGTAAGGTATTTTAATTTTGTCGGTTTATTTCCCTTTGTTATAATAGTTTCTTTTTCAGTAACAAATATGTCTCAAGAAGAGTTCTCATCCAATGATTACCCATACTTGTTGAACGAAATGCGAAAAGCCATAAACAAGTTCGAAAAGCACTTGGATCGGATCGAGGAATGAGACCAACAAGATCGACTTTCTTCAAGTCGAAGGACGGAGTCAAGATCATCCTGAGGATACACTTTCGAAGAATATTCGAGAAGAGACTGTAATCGAAACTCTTATTCCTCAAGAAGTTCGAGACGGTATTCACCCACGAAAGATTATTCTCGAAGTGGTACATACTCTGATTCTTATTCCCTCCAAGAAAACACACGAGTTGATCGATATATTCATTCAGAAACTTCTAAGAAAACGTCTTTGGAGTGCTCTTCCCGAAGAAATTATCGTGACTCATCCGTAAATAATTTTTCTTTTTTTAGAAATTCTTATTATTGTGATTCTTTTGTAACTTCATGTAATAAAAACAAAGAAAAAGAAAAAGAAAATGAAATAAAAAGAAAAGAGGCAAGAAAGAGAGACGATGAGCAAATTTTGAGAAGGCTTGAAAAGGCCATTGAGAAGATCGCTAAAAAAGAGCAAGAAAAAGAGAGAGAAAATAAAAAAGTGCGTGAGAAAGAAACGAGAAAAACGAGATGAGCAAGTAGAAGAGAGTGTTGATTTAACTAACACATTTGGAGTATGTTCTTCTTTTGCTTCTTCATTTCAGGTTCCTGACGTATCGCACAAAAGCCTACCACTTCAACTCCTCCGGAAAGAGCGACGTATTTCTTTGATTGAAAGAGGTAAAGTTGAAGGTGAAGTTGAACCTCCCGAGTCGAAAGGTAAGGAAGGTAAGCATTTTGAAACATCAAATTCTTTGTATAAAGATGATTTTTCTTCTAACCCCAATCTGATTGATTGTAGATATTACGAGAATAATTCATTTTCCAAAATGAAATCCTTGAATTTTTGTAAATACATTTTGAAATATGTTAAGAGTTTTGATCGCTTTATCTTGAACGTACATAATTCTTATTGGTCTAACGTGATTTATTTCTCGAAACCGGGAATTTGTTTAGATTTGTTTTGTGGAAAAAGCAAATATCACCAAATATATGTGAAAAATTCCTATTGTGTTAATACTTGGTTTTTGAATAAGGTAACGAATTTTGTCAACCTTGTTTTCAATTTTTATTCATTTCTTAAGCAAATTTTATATTTATATATGCAATTCGTGTACATGGATTTCCCATTTTGTTTGAAAAATGTTCATTCGCGCATAAAGCATCGGCTACATTACATGCCCGAGGAGAGAAGGTTCGTCTTGATCGAGCAAGGTAAATTCGATCTTCAACTTTCAACTTGTGAAGACAAGCAAGGTAAGAACGGTCTTTGTCTTTTTGCGCCCAAAGGTAAGTCTTCTGAAAAGGTTGATATAATTTTGCTCTCTTCGGATGAAGACATGCATTATTTTGATGAATTGCCTTTTGCAAAGCAATTTGATCATAATATGCTTAACGACTCCAATTTTATTCTTTATGATCTATTCGTTTTAAAAGAAGACAAAAAGAATTTTGTGTTTGATAATGTTTATTCATGTGCGAACATGAAGCAAGGTTTAAATGTTCAAGTTCAAATGCCATATGCCTTTTCTTCATTACTTGCTTTTGACGATTATATCTATCAATTGATGTGTTATTCGCATGATTATCTTGTCTTGTGGAATCTAATTAGATCGTATGCATGCTTTGAAGCTTATCCGCTTTTGCTCCAAAATTTTGACAAGGCATTTATCCTTTTGTATGATAAAGTGCTTATCCCTGACCGCATGCGATTTATTTTTTTGGTGTTGATTTTATTCGGGTTGCAAGTATGTTTAAAACATTGCTTGCTCATTCTTGAATTTTCTTTTCAGGTATTGCTATTATCATCCTTCCCATTTGATCGAGGAAAGACGAACAAGGAGTTTTGTTTGAATAACCAATGAGTCGATTCGAGGACGAATCGTCTTGAAGAGGGAGGGTATGATACGGGCACGCCCTGGACACCAATGAATGTTAATTTGTGGAGCTCGTTATTAGCTCATTCCTAACTCATTTTAATTAATTAATTGTTGGAATAAAAATTAATTAACTTAGTTTAAGTTAAGTAAATAATTTGGTTTAATACGTATTACGTGTTTTAATATGTTTGTATTAGCCATAGCCAAATTTAATATGTCTTGTTATGACTTTATTAAATTTGTTTTAGCTTAGTTTATGAAATAATTAGGGTAACTAAGTTTTTAGTAAGTTTATTCCGGCTGAACACACATTTGAATTAAATTGGTTATCGTATTTTCTTGGTAGGTTCATTGATCATGGGACGACACAAGCTTATGGAGCTTACTCTTCTTGGCCGAATATTAAGGAATATCATGGGTCTTTGAAATTTCAAATTCAAGGTAATGGGCACTTGTCTTGGACGGCACAACCATGGATGTAAACAAATTGAAATTCCTTATTACAAGGTAATGGAGATTAATTGAACTTGGTGGAGGAATAAACAAATGGAAATTGGAGTATGAAATGGTTGTTGGACAGCTTGGTGATGTTGGGATAAATTAAAATAGAAATAATGGAAGCTTGGATAGTGCTAGAATTGCAAAGAACTATGAAGGCTTGGACGGCTATAGTAGAATAATTAAGCATGTGCTAGTGAAATATTAAATAAATGGGACATGTATGGCTAGTGTTTTTGACGGCAATGCTTGGAATAAAATAAATTGAAGTGCCAAAACCACCATGGGATAAACAATTGAAGAATGGATGAATTGAAATTTCAATTAGTGGAGGGCACCTAGCATGGGACAGCAAGGAATCCTATATTGCCTTGAAATTTTTAAGTGAGTGGGATATAAGGGAAGGGAAGCCACGGCTATAATGGAGAGGCCATAAACAAATAAAATAATAAAATCAAACTTGTGGTGTAGTAGGATGGACGGCTTGAAGGCTTAGCTATGTGGGATGAATTAAACAATTAAACAATTAAACAATTCTTAAATTGAAGCAAGACATTGGACGGCCAAAAACATAAAGCACCACCTATGTTATAAACGGCAAAGCATGATAATAGTGGAGCTTAATGTGATCCAAGCATGAACGGCACAAAGATTTAAGACACATGGAATAAATAAATGTGGCATGTTGACTTGAATTAAATAAATGATGGACAATAGTGGGGAGTTGGACGGCAATGAAGAAAACATGAAGGAATGCTCCACATTTTGATGCATGGAATCATTTGTTTATTGTGCTTAAAAGAATGGGACGGCATGCTCCAATATTTCAATGAAATTGATTAAAATATTTGGAGCAATTTAAAGCTTATGGGCGGCTACTCGTGCGCACAAATGAAGATTGAAGCCTTTTTGCCAACCAATTGAGAACATCTAGAAACAAGCCACTTACATTGAAGCATCAAGAAACTTTCTTTCCCTATTCGGCTATCATTAGAAAGAGCCTATAAATATTTTTGCACATTTCATTTTGTAAGATATAGAACTTGAATTTGAATGAAAGAAAATTTTCTTTTGGTGAGTATTCACTCTCCTTATTCTCGAGGTTTGAATTGACTTATCTAGTTTACTAGTGGCGTCGTTCTTTCCTTATTTCGAACTTATCATCCTTTCGGGTGTGGCGTTCATCTACCTATACCGTTGGTTCCTATCTCGCTAGATAGTGGGTCTCGGTTTTGTTTCAAAACTCATTCCATCAATTTGAAACTTATAAGATTCGGGTCTTTAATTTTTATTAAAGGTTCTTTCTTGTTTCAAATACGTATCCATCTCAACCTATCACCTATCTTTACCTTTCCAAAGAATTTATTTCCAATAGAATTATCCCTTTGTTAGTTAAAAGAGAAACGACCTAATTTACGATCGGGAAACAATTACGATTCGCCTCCTAACCCGAGACGAACCGTTATCAATATAGATTGTTCCGCTGTAGGCAAAAAAAGAAACCAGTCATCTCTAAAAGGGAAGTTACTCTGCCAGCCCTCCCTTCTCATCTTGAGGCACATATAAAGTCTGCCACTACGGTGGACTTAACTCCCCTTGCCCATAGTCTACCTGAAGAATCGGCTCTCCATGCTGCCCACCTTGCTCTGTTGCCTACCCATACTAGCTCAAGGTCAAATCCTTCTTATTCTAATAGGGCATCAAGTTTGTTCCCATTGAGAGACCTCTTTAACACTTTTCATATCCTTTCTCTCAACGGGAGATCAGCTAGAGATGGGTGAGTGGCCTGCGCCAAGAGCTAAAAGACTACACTCCCCTTTCCTCCACTGAAGCTCGCCAACCATCACTATCAAAGTTGATGGACTCCTACCATATAATGATAGAGGAATGTGGTTTATTTTTCGGGCCATTCGAAAACGCTATAGTGGAAGCAAAGCTAAGCGGGCTCAATTAGAAATGGCCTTGGCTTCTTGAGATTAAGAACTGGCCCAATTTCGCTAAACACTCAAGCCCACAACCTGCTAGAACTAGGAACTCATAGATTCTAACTCTAGTTGGAAGAATAAGTACAATTCCTTGAAGAGGGAATCTGAATAAATGACACACCAATTGGAGAGCCAAATCAATTCCTTGGAAGGACAACGTTTGGTAGACTTGGAGGGGGTGCAGAAGGAAAATAATGAAGCCTTAGAATGGTATAAGGAAAAAACCATGGTGAGGATAACGAATGATATTCCTAATTTGAGATCCAATCATATTTTACACGCCCTAGTCACCGTGGGGTCTTTTGATGTGAGTCAAGTGGATTTTGACTACAAGCGCTTGCTCATCAATGTTGATTTGGGCTTCAATGTGTTGAATCCTTCTAGGTGGGAAGAGTTCCAGAATAATTGGAAAGAATTTGGCAATCACTTCTTCACACCAAAACCTGAGCTAACCACTCTAGCTCCTATCGAGGAAGCCAGTGATGAAGGGGAGCAAGACATGGAGGAGACCATTGATTCGCCAGTCGAGGACAATGCTTAACTTTGTATAAGTATTGGTTTTCCAAGTTAATGAATTTTTCTTCTACTTTTATTTCCTTGTCTTTTGTTTCCGCTATACTTACCTCTCTTTCTATTATTTCCCAATGCATTTACTACCAATCTACAATGATCTGCTAGCCTGCACTTATTCTCATATCACAAGTTATCTTTATCATAACTTAATAGACTAATCTAGATCTAAGGTATCAAGCTTATTCGGGCTATTCATTAATTTCATATGTCTAGAGGATCAGTTAGATCGAAGCATTGATACCACTTAATTATAATGCCCTATACCTGACCCAATCACCAAGTTGGGTGTCGAATGCCACAATTAACCCGAATGACTTACAAAATTTCTATTGGGTTACTTACAGGCTTACTCAATTTTAAATTATACATCCATTACTACTAAACAACCCTTACTCAAATTCATGGACAGCCATGGATTTTAAAATTTGAATTTCAATTATATTCTATGAATACAAAACTAATTTTTGACAACAATTCCACCTTATTAGGCTCCAAGTATTATTACAATAATTACTGAGGCTGAAGACTTGTTACGGATACACTAAATTAATCATTGAGGCATGGCGACTAAGGGTGCCTCTCTATATGCCAGATACAACTACCACACCCTTCGCACAATTGTGGTCGTGTTTGGCTTGGTCCCTTCCTATAACAACCTAACAATTTTTGGATCTTGCATCCAAGGCAGTAAATTCGTAACTCCAAATGAACTTTGTAACAACTTATTTTTCGGTAATGTTGGAAATAGTGGTTTCAAGACCACAAGTTTGACAAGTGAGTCTGTAAATATTATTATTTAATATTTATGAGTTAAATATAGTGTTATAGTGAATTTTGATTTGATAAATTTAGCTAATTGGACGGTTAATTAAAGTACAAGTGGTTTGGTCCTTAAGTTAGTGATTTTGGAAAATGAGGTATTGAGACCTCGTTTCCATAAACTGAGTCAAATATTTTTATTAAATATTTAAGGAGTTATTATATGAGCGAATTAAATTTTGGATAGGTAAAATTGATGAATTAGTAGTTAACTAAGGTACAAAGATTAAATCGTGAAAGTTGTAAAAGTTAATCGATGTTGATTTTTATTAGTGAAGATGCTAAGTTAATAAATTCTTAGGGATTAAAGTGGAAATTAACTATTTTTTAAATAGTGATGGACGATGGTGTTTAATTTTTAAGTGGCAATTTCATTGAAATAATGTTTTATTAATTTAAATTATATGTTAAAATAATTAAAAAGAAAGAAAGTCATCCTTATCACTATTCATAATCTTTCTCATGAAGACTAGAAAAGAAAAGAGAGTTGAAACCTTCATGTTTCATCCAAACCTAGAAGCTTTGCATGGTGAGCTTTTTCTCACATATTTTAATAATCTTTCTGTTTTTGGGATCGTTATAACTTGATCTAACTAAATTGTGTTTTTTTTAATTTTTAAAGTTTAGAGATGTGTCCATTATCGAATGGTGGAGTTTTTGGTATTGAAATAATAACTTAGAGGCTTCGAAATGATAAATGGATTAAATTGTAAAGATTTGTTCATAAGGACTAAGATTTAAAATTGTAAACAATTTTTATAATGGACAGCTTTAAAAGTATGTACTAGGAATTGGTTTAAAATTTAGAGTTTGAATTTGGAAGTTATGTGTGTTTTGATATAAAGGACTAAATTGAATCAAATGTAAAAGCTTAAGGGGCATTTAGATAATTAAATTAAATTGATACATACTTATAATAGGATGATATAAGATGTTTGGAATTGGTAAATTGAATTGAATTATTGAATAGATCAGAAATTAGACCAAATTGAAGATAATTGGGGAAATGGCAAAATTTGTTAATTAGTCCTTAGAGAGTTGTTTGTTTGATGTCTTAACCAAGTAAATTCATACAGTATGTTTGTGTTAACTTGTTATGCATTTAGAATTATAATTGTAATTATATTTAATTGAAATTTTAAGTTTTTACGGTTCGGTACAAAAACCTGAGATTGAGGATTAAATTAAATACAGTGAATTACAAATTGAAACAATTATGGAATTGACCTTAAATTGAACTGAAATAGGTTATGTCATGTGATGAAGTAATGATTTTATTTGATTTAGATCGATTGATAGTGATAAGGACTAAATTGAATATATGTGAAAGTATAATATATTGCTATAATATGAAATTGAATCTGTATTGTTATGTGATATGCTATCATATTTGAGAGCTAATGATTGGTTGATGAAATTATGTAATGAAATTGAGAAACTGTAACGCTATCAACTTTCTAGGCAGAGTCGAATATAGTTGGCATGTCATAGGATAAGAAGAGTTTAGGGTTATACGACTACGTGTTGCGGAATGTTGGGCACACTCATTTGATAGTTATACCGACAAGTGCTGGGCACATCTAATTTTCAATTTTGCCAACTATATTGGTGTGATTTGTTGGATCCGTGTATTCATTCGAGTCTGAGTTAGGCTAATAGGGACATGTATAATGTAAATGAAATAAATGGTATTCAGATTGGTTTGGTACAATGATCAGATGATACATATACATAATGAGAATCGATTATACAAGCCAGATGGCCAATATGGAAACATGACAAATCGATGAATGTGGTTCAAAATTCATATTATGAAACAAAGTACTATTTGACATTAAATTGACAATTGATGTATATTTGGTGTAAAGATGAATTGATATGATATGGGAATGAAGTCCATATGATTTAATATGAATTTTATTGAGAATTCAAATTATGAATTGCAAATAATGTTTGACTGTAACACCCCAAACCCGGCCTAAACGTTACGACCGGATCTGGCATGTCACATGAAAGGAATGTCTAAAAACTGTGCGTTTGTTAAAAAGCTCGTATTCTTTATAGTTGTTGTGAAAAATCGAGTTTAAGTACTTTTGAATAAGAAACGGTTTATTATCATCTTAGGAAAATCCCATATTGATCATTTAATAATAAGCAGTAAACAAATCAAAAGCTAAACCAAATAAAATACCAAAAATACAGTTAAAGTGGCCCTATTACATAACAAAAATCCCAG
Source organism: Gossypium australe (assembly GCA_005393395.2). NCBI lineage: Eukaryota > Viridiplantae > Streptophyta > Magnoliopsida > Malvales > Malvaceae > Gossypium > Gossypium australe. The sequence goes on along the minus strand of CM016621.1, from coordinate 109,870,447 downwards.
TTACAAATAAGTTTAACTAAGAGAACGAGTTTACGAGAAAAACATTCTATGGCCACCACAAGTCTGCCTCGGCTCCCAAATCCGCGATCTAACGATTACCTGCAAAATTAACTAAGGGGTGAGTCACCGAGACTCAGTGTGTAAATCCCCATCCAAAAGATGTTAAGCTCGTACACAAATTCATATGCAAATATGCATGTCATGCAACCCATCCAACCTATCCATCCGAAACTCCCAGATCTACCCCGTGTGGTACCAAACCACTGGTGGTGCCAAACCACTGGTGGTGCCAAACCACTGGTGACCCAAAGTCACTGATATCAATATAATTGTGGTGCCAAACCACTGGTGACCCAAAGTCACGAATAATCCATATGTGGGGCCAACCCACGTTGTGATACCAAATCACTGGCGACAATCCCGTTATATCAAATGTGGGGCCAACCCACTGTGGTGCTAAGCCACTGGGACGAGTCGCTATGAGGTGCCAAACCTCTAGTGACCCAAAGTCACGAATATCAATAATCCAAGTGTGGGGCCAACCCACATTGTGATACCAAATCACTGGCGACAATCCCGATATATCAACTGTGGGGCCAACCCACTGTGGTACTAAGCCACTGGGACGAGTCGCTATGAGGTGCCAAACCTCTGGTGACCCAGAGTCACGAAATTAACTGTGGTACCAAACCACTGGTGGTGCCAAACCACTGGTGACCCAAAGTCACGGATATCAATCTTCCCCCTCCTCTCATCATACCCATGTCCATGCCATGTTCATCAGTCATAATAATTCGTGTATGCAGTATGCCAAGTATGCAAATCATATATCAAAGATAACGCATGAAACGTATGACCATCATAATCAGAACAACAAATATGATATAACCAAGCTAATCAACCTCTAAAGGGTATAACAGCAATTTTTACCTACCAAGGGCATTTTCGTAATTTACCTTTCAGGGGTATTTTGGTAATTTACCCACTAAGGGTATTTCAGTAATTTCGTACCTGAAATGGCCTTTCCGAAGGCCCAATGTCGCCACTAGCGACTCAGCTACCATTTTTGGTCCTTATCGGACTATTGGGCCTAAAACCCGATTTCGGCCTATTCGGGCCCACACGCTTGTGTGGCCCACCTAGCACAAATCTAGCCACGTATATAAGTTCCACCTAGTATAGTTCACTATATACTATATCATCATACAATTTACTCATATGGGCCACGGGCCTATTGGGCCCACTTCGACCCATCGTGGCCCAAGCAGCCCAACCCACAAGAATACTACTGATGGCCTCAACTATCGCGTCGAAGCCCCACACGTGCGCTCGCACGCTCGTGTGGCTACTATTGTCGTGACCGGCACTTCGGCATTTGCCGCTCTACAACTAGAGTAGAGAGAGTTACACACCTGATAGGACTCTGGTGTTAAACCGCGCTGCGCCCACTGCTGTGCCCAAACGCCCACCAAGGTATGTTAACTCTCCTCTTGGAATGCTCTTTATATAGCTAGCTCTTCACCCTTCTTCTTTGTATCTTTCCGATGTGGGATCCCTTCGTCAGTAGAGTTTAAATTCAACTGAAACTCTTGCCGTCCAATCCGCAAAATAAATACTCATTTGCTTCTCACGAGATTCGAACCCAAGCTCCTTGTAGCATAATCCACGTCGCTAACCACTTGGCCACAAGCTCCTCTTGTGTCTTAAACCATGCGCAACTAAATATAAATCTATAGCCAAATTCTAAGATCCAAGTAAAAAGAAACCAAAATGCAAAAGCCAAGACTTGAACCTTGGACCTCATTCCTTCCTTGTGGCGTCACCCCCTTGTCTCTTATGTGGCGTCACTTTGCCACTACACCGCACACTCCACTTGTGTCATTTTCCTCCACTTTTTTATTCTTAAGGCCTACATGCCAACTTCCAAGGTTTTTTTCGCCTAAAACCAAAATTTCCCTAAAGCCTAAATTTGATCCCGGGACTTCCTAGAAGCCCTCTAACCTTCCAAAATCACTTACCTAATAAGTCTAACTTGTATTAATACCATTTTCTAAAATTTTAAACGCTACTATGCCTAAGGCCCATTGGGCTTAATCCTACTAGGCCCAATTTCAGGATGTTACATTGACTTTAATTTGAAATCAGATGTATTGCACGTAAATAAATTGTATGATATGATTAAGATAGTGAATTGATTAAATGATTATTTGTTTTGTGAATGATAATGAAATGTTGAATTAAGTGAATGGAAATGTTTTATGATTGAGCTACTATATGGTATGATAAATGTTGAACTCACCTTTTTTTATATTTTATTTTCCATGATAGGCAAACTTTACCAAGCTAAGTAGCATGTAGTGTATAATTATAACTTGAGGTTAGTTATTTTATTTTATACATGTGAACTTACTAAGCATTGTATATGCTTATGCCATTTGTTTTCCCTTTCCCTGGTGATTTCCAACTTGCAAAACATGTCAAGCGAATCATCTGAATCTCATGCTATCATAGTATTAATTTAGTAGTCTTTCTATCGTTTAAAACTTGGTTTTGTGGCATGTATATAAGTGATTCATTTTTGGTCAATCTTGAACGTTGGTGCTTTGGTTCTTGATTGTGGTTTGTGTTTGAATGGTTTTATGTTATGTATATAGGATATTTTGGGTTGATGGTTTAGAGTTATAAGTTGAAGTTGTAATTTGTTATAATGGTTGCCATGTATAAGGTTGAATTTAATGATTACTATAGCATGTATATATTGCAAATGATGATAGTATGCGTGGTGATGGTACGCTTGATTTTGAATCATGAAATGGTTGGGAAATGGTAGTCTTGGGTGAAATGTATGGTATATGTTTTAGTTGATAGTTGTGGTATATGCATTCATTAAATTAAATTGTTTCAATGATATGGTAGGTTTTGATCATGTACAAAGGTAAATGTGTGATTAAGATATATATATTTATATGGTCAACTTTGTGGGAGTTTAAGCATGTTTTAGGCTTGTTAAAAGGTAAAGTTTGGGAAGTATTCTTGGTAAATTGTACTATGATAGTACATGGTTGTATGTATAATTGAGTTTTATGTTTGAACTTGATTGTGATGGTTACAAATGGCATATTGGTTAGGCACTACAAGGATGTGTTATATCATGCTTTGGATTGATTTTGTGAAGAGTTTTAGGCAAGATATAATGTACTTGAACTTGTGTTTTGGTAATATGCATAGGTTTGGTTTACATCATTTGAAAAATGAGCACTTTGGTGTCACACGGTTTACCACACAATCGTGTGTCATACATAGTTGGTTAGAACATCTATGTGCCAGTGGTAACTTAGGTGCATGATGATTGACAAGGCCCAGCCACACGGTTATGTGAATGTTTGCAAAGTTTTACAATTAGGTCGACACGACTATAGTTAGTTACATGGCCTAGTGACCTCTATTTTGTATTTTTCCATATTTTTCTGAAAAGTTTCAAATTAGTCCCTGCTTCGTCAAGGTCTGCAGAAAAAGGCATACAACCAAGTAGGATAGAGATCAACGAACACTTTGTACATAGGGTGTATGAAAGGGAGGAAAGATGATGAATAATGATAGGACTGGTTGAAGTGGCGAGGTGTTTGAATATCAGTCAAGTGCAGAGTTCGACCAAAGGAAGGACTGGTAGTGAGTAGAGTAGTTTAGAGGATTAGGTGGAGTCCACCACCTCAGCAAAGAAACACTCGCCTTCAATTAACAGGGAGTTATTTTATGTTTTGTATATGTTATATTTGTTACCTTCTTGTTATAAGGTTTGTTTATACGTGACCTAGTAAACAAACTCACTAAGTTCATTTGAACTTACTGTAGTGTGGCTGATGTTCGCAGGGTTTTCGAGGTTGATTGAGGACTCAAAAGAAGGGACCAAGTCAGAGGGTGTGAAAGCCGAGGATCACTGTTGGAATGAGTCATGCACATAAGAAGGGGGTACCATTAGAGGCTTCACCTTAGGGTCAATAATAGCGAAACCAAATAGCATACCTAGAATCTGGATTTTTAGGACATATATTCCTTAGCTAAATATTAATAGTTCCTTTGTAAGCAAATAGTCTGATTAGAGATAGAAATTTAATAGAAAAAGAATTCAGTGGCCTAAGGCCTTCAATGCAAGAATTATTATTTTTAATTTCATTAGTAGATAGTTTTATCCTTAGATTGTTTACTGGCAGTTAAGTCAGTAAATTTTAGTATAGGTCCTTTGTGATGTTCCATACCCGGTTCCGGAGGACGGGTTGGGCATGTGGTGTTACACTATTCCTTGTGGACTTATACTTTGTGAGATAGCTCCGTAGAATCTTTGCTCTTCAGAACATTCTATTAAGACACTCTCAATGGAAGATACCCCCGGAGGACTATCTCTTTCTCGGATTTCTCTTGTTGGACTTCCACAACTGATATTCTCGAGTGGACTCCCTGTACTGATATATCCCTGACAGACATCCTCTTCTGTAGATAATTTCTACCAGACTTTTAACCAAGGTTATTGTAGTAGCTCATTTTTTAGTAAAATCGGAACAGTGGTTCGGGACCACAAATCCGATCTGAAAATAAAATTTATTTTTATTTTATTACATGGTCTGTAATATGTTAGAGATGTCATGTGATAATTTTGATAAGAAAATTTTATTGATTATGTGCTTAATTACGAGAAGGACTAAATCGCATAAAATGCAAAAGTTGAATTCTAGTAGCTATAAGGATTAAATAGCTATGGAATTCAAAACTTGAAGTCCTTATATGGTAATTAGACCATTAAATAAAAGTATGTAGATTTTTGGTGACTCATCCATGGAAAAATTTGAAAAGAGTAGGGACTAAATTGGAAATTGAAATAATTAATTAATTAAAAATATGATAAAAGATATCATCTTATTATTTTGTCACCTTCAACCCCAAAATTTATGGAAACCCTAGGAGAGAGAGAAGAAACTTTTGCTTATTCGGGTATGTTTCCTTATCCCGTTTTTAGTAATTTTGATATTTTTGAAACTGAAATAGTCTAATTTATCTATTTGGGGGATTAATTTGAAAAGTTATCAAGGTATGAAATTTGGGTTATGGATGAATATGCTGAAAATTAGAAATTTATGGTAGAAAATGAAAGGTTATTGATAGATAAACAACTTCTACAAAGTGATTTTTGACGAAAACATGATTTAGGGTCTAAAATGTAAAGTTGTGACATTTGATGAAAAATTTTGAATTTTTATGAATACATGTGCTTTAAATTTTGTAATGGGATTTTGGTCAGGCTTGGAATAGGGAGTAAATTGCACAAGTTTCATTTTTCGAGCCTAGGGACGAAATTGGAATTTATGGAAAAGTTAGGGGCAAAATGGTAATTTTGCCTAGGACGTAAATTGAGTCCAAATGAATACGGAATATGAGAAATTGATGATTAAAGCTATTTATATAGATCTAGACAACACAAACTCGAGGTTAGATCGAAGAAAAGAAGGTTTAGGATTAGTAGCTTACTTACGCGAAAAAGTGTCGAGGTAAGTTCGTGTAACCTAATCAAGCATGTAATTATGTTAATTGAATGTTGTGCTTGTAAGTAATGTGACTTATACTGATATGCATTGCTTGAATGTTATAATGGAAAATTTAATACATGCTTGAAATGATGAAAAAGGGGTTAAGTCTCGATTGAATATTGAATTCCGATGAATATATGCACTTTCTCGGAACGAATAAGGTCCTGCATTTGTTGTGGATGAAATTTAGCTCGGACAAGTAATCCTATTGACATTGTTATAGAAAGGATTTAGCCCGGACGGGTAATCCTGACATAATACCTCTCGAGTATATGTTATGATTCGGGTTTAGCTTGGACTGATAATCCTAATTGAGCTCCTTTGAGCATACGTTATATAAAGTATTTAGCTTGGACTGGTAATCTTGTTATACGATAAGTGGCTCGAGAGTGTGTTTCTTGATAAAGTGCCATAATGGGTACCCTCGAATAAGAATTGACGAATTATTGAATCGTACACCCCGAGTGTACTACTTGAGTATCCATCGGAATTTCAATGATTCAACAGTCATAAAACTCTTGATGTGGCATGAGAACTATGAGATGAAATGATAATGTCTTGAAAGAGCATTGCGTGATGAGCTCATCTATCCTTACTTGATGTATATGTAAACCTTGTGACTAACATGTTTGATTGGATGAATGTGTTTAGGCAATTTTGCCAAATGGATGGAAAACATGTTGTTGTATGCTTAGATTTAATAAACGGGATTGGTATGTTTAGTTTCCGTTATACAGACTTACTAAGCATATAATGCTTACTCTATTTTATTTTCCCCTGTTTTATAGTTCTCGGAAGCTCGTGAAGGTTGGAGATCATTGGAGCAGCGTCACACTATCAACTAGATTATTTTGGGTATACTTAGTAAAATTATTTTGGTATAATGGTATGTATAAGACAACTTGACCATTGGTGGCTTGATAATGATGCTTGTAATCTAGCCATTGGAATGGCTAGTAATGGTTGTTTTGATATACTTGTAATGTCATGCTATGGTAGCTAAATATATGTTAAGTAGTTGATCAATTTATTTCTAATACATGGATTGAACCAATGTAAGATAGTAAACCTGTATGTATGCAATGATATGCCATGTTGAATGATGAAAATTGCTTAATTTGCATGCTTGAAATGGTTGGAATGTGTTCGGTATGTTTTAGTGGAGGAAATGGTAAATTTGGGTGACAAATGAGGCTAGGAAATGGCTTTATTTTGTCCACACAGGCGTGTGTCTAGACCGTGTGTGACACATGGCCATGTACATGGGCGTGTAGTTAGGCCGTGTGTCCCCTGCGCCCTAAATTTCGAGAAACATAATGCTCATAATTGAGCACACGGGTAGAGACATGGGTGTGTGTCTCAGTCATGTGTACCACATGGCCTAAAACACGGGCGTGTGTCTTGGCCATGTGGAACCTGCACCTAGTTTCGAAAGGATTTAATTAACCACACAGCCTAGCACATGGGCATGTGGCATGGCCGTATGCACAAGTCAGAGAGTTACACGGGGTCGAACACGACCTATAGCAGGGGCATGTCCCTGGGTCACATGGGCGTGTCCCTTGGACCACACGGGCGTGTGAGCCCTGCACCTTGGAAAAATTTTGTAATTTCACGAAAAATTTCTTAGAGGTTTTGATTAAGTCCCGACTCGATTCTTATGCTCGTATTGGGTCTTGACGGTCCATTTAAGAGACGTTACGAATGATTTTGAAATTTGAATAGTAACTTGCATGAATTATCTATAAATGTTTATGAATGTTTCGATAATGCTCCGTTACCTTGTTCCGGTGACGGATACGAGTTAGGGGGTTACAGTTATTCCTTGGTAGACTTCCCTTTCAAGAGAATCCTTGATAGACTTTTCCATTTCTAGGGATATCCTTACCCATGATCACTTAGAATCAAACTTAAAGAATCATTTGGTTACCTTCTAGCCTAAGATGGCTTATACGTCAAATCTAGCTGACTTATAATGGCATGTACTAGTTTACCAATACATTGAAGTAATCGCCCCTTTCTCTGACATATATTCGTGTTACGACTCTTCTATCAATTTCGCATACCATTGCATTTTGAAGGATCCTCTTATTATCACATTTTCCAGTGTTCTCAAGCGTGCCACAATCACCCTGTCTTACTGCTTGCTGTACGAGTCATACAAAAACTCCAATTTTTGTGCCCTTACGTGCCTTTCAATTTACCATTCTAATTGACTCTCTCTTGGCTTTAATGTGTACATGTAACAGCTAGATTTTTAGTGGAGATGAAACAGTGGTTCAGGACCACAAATTTCTGTCGTGTCGACTCATAAATATTATTTTTAGAATATTTATAGTCATTTGAGTTGTATAAAAAATTGGCTCGAAAATATTAACGTTTAGATAGCTAATTAAAGGAAAAGGACTAATTTGTAAAAGGTGCAAAATTTAGTAATTATTGTATTTAGTTGATTAAATAGCTGGAAAGTTAAATGAGGAAGGACTTAAGTAGTAGATATAACCTAGTTAATATAGTGGGACAGTAACATAGTGGAATTGATTAAAAATTATGTGATCAATGGCAATTTTATAAATAAAACAAAATTAAGTAAAAGAAATAAGGTTCGTTCTTCATTTTACCTTCCAGAGCTGAAAGTTGAGGGTTGTTTAAGCTAGGAGAATCGGCCAAACTATTAGCTTTGAATGTGAGTGAATTCCTTCCCCATTTATTGTAATTTTTATGTTTTTGAGATCGTTGCAACTAGGTCCAACTAGCCCGTACCATCGTTTTTGATTCTGTTAAAAAATTTTGAATTTTCCATTGATGAATTTGGAATATTTATGATGAATACCATGTATTCGGAGCTTTGATTATGTTGTTTGATGATTTTGTAAAGTGATTTGTGTTAGATTTTGATTTTAGGATTAAATTGTGAAAATGTCAAAATAGTAGGGTTTGATAGTGAACTTAATATTCACTAAGGACTATTTAAGGCCCTAGTATACTTAGACAGAATATTGATTTGAGAAAAATGGTTAATTTTATGAATTTCTAGTTGAGGCACTAGATTATAAAAATTGTAAAAGTTTGGGGTAATTGTGTAAATTAGAAAAATTAAAGGGTATTAATTGTAAAGTTGATTAAAATGTGAAATGTAAGCTGATAATTGAGAAATTTCATGTTTTAGATCATGATCGTGTAGATATTCGTGGAAAAGGAAAAATAGCAGAATAGTCCCTAAACTTCTACAACTACTACAATTCTGTCCTGGTAAGTTCTTAAAGTTTAGAATTTATCATCTATATGAATTGTTAAGTAGAATAACATGGCACAACATATATATATATATATATATTCAATTTTTTATGATGAATGATTATTTGAGATATTATTGAATTTGTTGTTCGGTTTGGATTGAACGCGGGATAGAGTATAATTGTGATTTGGTGTGTTATGGGGGTTTGGAATGGAGATTGTCTTGGAGTGATGTATGTATATATTACCCAAGTAAACCGAGGTTCAGCATTTGTTGCGAACTCTCGTGTTATACTCTCTGTTTGGTGTGTTTCGGAGGGACTAGCTCTTTTTAACATTGGTGTGTTTCGGTTGGACTAGCTTTTATGAGCAATGCTGTGTTTTGGAGGGATTGGCTCATGTAAGCATCTAGTGTGTTTTGGTTGGACTGATGATATACACTTATCCGTAAGTCATTCTTCGAACTGAAATCTCAGTAAGGTAATTTGTTTAATGAATTTGATGGATTTCCTATACATTTGAGTATTAAATTGAACATATGTGATTTACCAGTTGAGATTGTGGATGACAGGATACCTTCGTGGTTGAATTGTTGTATTTAATTTGGTAAGATTTATTGTTTTAATACGTTGAAGTTACTAAGCTTCATTGAGCTTACTTGTGTTAATCTTTGATTTTGTAGATACTCAAAAGGTTAGACGATCGGATCGGCACTTAAGTCACACTATCCATAAATTTTGATAGTTTTTATAGCGTTCTTTTTGGTTTATATGGCATGTATTAGGAATATATTTCATTATAAATGTTTTGGATATGTAAAATGTTAAGTTTGATATTATATGTAATTTGTCATCTTATGTAATGTATGTGAATGAGGTAGATGTTTCAATGCAAATAGAAATGGTATGTATTAATGATATGTGTATTTAAGGTACCTATGATAGGTACGTTGGTTAGGTGTTGATTTGATAAATTGATAAGTTGAGTTTGCTGTTCTAATTTCAATGTGCAATTGTAGATACTAGTGGTACCAATGAGGGTACATTGGTTAGGCACTTAATAGGTTGATTTTGATATGGTTTTGGCTTGATTAATGTCATTTTGAATAGGTATTTTAGTTGGTATTTGAGTTTCTTAAGGTCCAAGTAAGCTTCAAATGGTAAACATGTTGTTGAAGGTTGATTTTAGGTCCACACGGCCTGAGACATAGGCGGGTGTCTCATCCGTGTGTGACACACGACCATGCGACACGGCTGTGTGTCCCCAGTAGGTTTAAAAGCATGCAAGTCAGGCAGTTACAAGACCTAACACACGGCCTGGCACACGGGCTTGTGGCTTGGCTGTGTGACCCTACTCAGAGAGTTACACGGGTGTGGACACGGGCTGAGACACGACTGTGTTTCTCTATTTTGAAAGTTACACGGTCTGAGACACGGGTGTGTGTCTCAGTCGTATGAGGCACACGGCCGTTGTAGTCCAATTTTTTGACTTTTTCTTAAACTTTCTGTATGTTTCCAAATTAGTCTCGGATTCTTTCTAAAGTATTTTTAGGGCCTCAATGGCTCGATTAAGGGATGTTATGAATGTAATTGAATGTATTTAGACTAAGCTTGCATTGATGTATGAATTGAAAGGTTTAATGTTTTGTTTGTACAGTAATGCTCTGTAACCCTATTCTGACAACAAATACGGGTTAGGGGTGTTACAGTACATGTCCACCACTGGGTCATGCCATGTCTATTCATGGACTTTTGATTCTGAAGAATCAATAAACCTCTTTGGAGGTGTCACTGTAACACCCCCAGACCCAGCCCAGACGTTATGGCCGAATCCGGTGATGTCACATCAAAGGGATAATTCCAAAATGACTTTGTTTAGTTAAATTTATGTTCAGTAGGAAATTTGCACAGTTAAAAACTTAAGTTTAAGATTTAGAAACCCAAAATCCTTGCAACTCGTTAAGTTATGATGAAAACCCATGTTTTAAAAAAAGTCCATATGTTATATTTATTTCGAAAACCATGTTAAACTTTAGAAATTTATTTAAGTTTAATAATTAGGCAGTTGAAACAATAATAAATCCCAAATGTAAGGTCAAATTGGAGATACAAGGCCTTATTACACCCCAATGAAAATAAAGTAAATAAAATAAAGTCATTCGAAACTAATTAAAGACTTCTAAGTAGCTTGTAGTGTGGCCACCTCCGAGTCCTCTTCCACGTCGAGCCGTCTACTGAGAGTCACCTGAAACATTAAATAAAAAGGTGTGAGTTTCGAAACTCAGTGTGTACGACCCTTAGTAATCCAACCAACATGCAATTATCACATTGGGCCTAAGCCCTATCAAAATAGGTGTTCTTGGGCCTTAGCCCACAATGACCTCATATCACATCAAAATAGGTGTTCTTGGGCCTTAGCCCACAATGACCTCATATCACATCAGTATCACACAAATGCAATGCTCCCATCCCAAATCCAACCTTGCACTCAATTTCCCTTCCAACCCTACACTCTTGTGGGGATATAAATATCAACCTACCCATCCCTACACTCCAAAGGTAGCACCAATAGCGGCACTACTCAAACGTTGCAGCAAGGCTGCTAAGCATATAATGGGCTTAAAGCCACCGGTGGATCTACGGTCGTCAAGCAACTATGCGATCCTCACGTATCTTCCTCTGTATTATCAAACCCACCCAAGTGCAACATATATCTCATGAATGCAACATACACATTTTCACACATTAAACACCTAGGGGTATTTTAGTCATTTCACTATCCAAGGGTATTTTTGTAAATCTACCCTACAGGGGTATTTTCGTAATTCTACCCTACAGGGGTATTTTCGTAATTTCTTTCATCTTGGTTTTTAGTTATGAACTTTGTCCCATCAACAAGTCCTTGCGGCTACAGTGAACAGACACTATGCACCAGGTAGAATCCCAGAGAAGAGGAGGTGGGTCACTAGGACCGCTTAAGTACCAACTCTCCTTAGATCCAATCTTAGACATGCATATGTCCATTGCCACACTCTAACCTAGCGACTTGTCCACAGACATGTTTGATTATTAAATTAAGTTTTATGCTATTTAAGAATTTATCCGAACTAGGCCTAGAGTCTATTAAAACCCTAGCATGCATTTCCAAAATCCCATAAGGCCCACTAAGCCCGATCATGTCCATATAGCCCATTAAGCCCAATCATGTTTATGTAGCCCATTAGGCCCGATCATAATAAAATCATACAATCATCCATATTAATACATCACTCAATTTCACATATCAACTCTTGTCGATTTGGGCCCACGAGCTCGGTAGGCCCATTTAGCCCCGTCTGGCCCGGTCGGCCAAATAGTGGCCCGAGACCATGAGATTGCTCTCTTGGCCCCGGTGATCGTATCAGTGTTTCCACATGAATGTTCGCACGTCCGGGTGGTTGCCGGCACCAACCTTTCGACTTTTCGGTATTCCGGTTCTTTTCAGGATTTCGGTTTTTACCGATTTGTAGTGTGAAGTGTATGTACACACCTGGTTAATGCGACGTGCTACACTATCCCCAGCCTTGAAACTACAACCAATACCAATCTCCAATCAGTCACACACTTAACCACAATATTTCTCCAAAAAATCGAAGCCTTACCATAACATTACCGTGTGCCACCAGTTCTAATAGCCCTTCCTTAGCGACTATTCACGAATATCCCCTAAAGCTGTACCCACACATATACTATCAAAAATCAAGTGACTCATATTCCACACAAGTAACCTCTATAAGCCACACTTACATTCGGCCACTTACTAATCCACAATTGAGACGAGTACACTTACCACTTGCTAGCGATCCTTACCACGCTTGCGATCTTTGAACCCTACCCTTGTTAATACAAGGTTAACGACAAGAAAGAGTTAGATAGCCCTCCGGCTTTTACCAAAACACACTAAAAGAGGTTGACTAAGTACTTACCGAATCCAACATTTGATCCTGCAGCCTAGATAGCTACTGAACAAGATCCGGCTTTTAAAACTTGATTAAGAGTAGATAACAGCAACCGATTTGTGATGGAGGAAAAACAACAAGAAATCGGTAAAAAGATAGGGCCATTCGATTATAAGGGAGTATTCGGCTTTCAGAGAAAGAAGAAGAACGCAACACCAATAGGGATTTCAGCAAAAAGGAATGATGGTTTTTCAGCATTGAAAGAATTCGGCAACGGAAGAAACAGAATGAGGGGGAGAAAAGAAAAGTAATGGAAAACCCAAGGAACCTTTCAAAGGAATTCGGCACCCCCCTTTTATAGCCAAAAGCCGAAACTACCTTCCCCCAAAGTCCTATTCGGCACCAACACATCCACACCTCAATCCCCTATCTTTTCTCTATTATCTTTACCTTAAATTTCTCTCCTGAACACTCCCATCCAGAGTCCACTCTAGCGCCACTACCTTCCTTCCATGTGCAAAAAATAAAGCCCCTAAATTCACCACTCCTAAGCCTCGAACCTTGGACCTCTTCACCTGACAGTAACGCCAGCTTATAGCTCCCCAAGTGGCGCCACTTTGCCACTGAGCCCAATTTTTCCCCTTAATCTGTTTAAGTGGCCTAATACCTGAGACTAGGGTCCTACTAAGGCAAAAATTAAAATTTTCACTATGGTCTTTCCTATCCCTAAGACTTCAAATAACCCTAGTAATACCTTAAAATTAATATTCTAAGTGCTACTTATACATACAAACTTCAGTGCACAGAATTTAGAGTTTCGAGATTTTGGGGCGTTATAGTCACCCTGTAGGACCTATATTTCGTTTACACGGTCTTGCCCTAAAGGATCTCTATACTGTTTGCACGGTTTCATCCTGAATGACCTATATACCGTTTTCACGGTGTTGCGTCAATAGACCAGTACATAACTATCGTCACGGTGTTGCCCCAAAGAACCAGTTGATAACCGTCATCAAAGTGTTGCCTCGAAGGACCAGTCAATAATTATCGTCATATTATCGCCTCGAAGGACTAGTTGATAACTATCATATGAAGCCATCAAACTCCCTTATATCCATTATCAATCTGCTCATTCGTCTTTTACGCCAATTCTTTTTTTTATCTTCATCTACCTCATCAAGGTAATTCCCTCTATACTCTGCATAAAATATAAACATGCAATTCGCATAAATTAAGGTACATATAATTATAACATACAGTATGCAAATTCACAATCACTTGACATTCAGTAATCAAGCTTACAAGCGTACACATGCTTACATAGGATTATGCTTTCACAACATACTCATTCACCGTATCCATAACACAACCATGAAATTCAGACTGATTCCCTAGAAGACACATGAGTAGGACATACCAATCACAACAACAAACAATCACCCAAGTGGAGTACAAAAACTCATCTCAACTCCTTTGTCCTTATTGGCTTAGCTTGTCTAACGCTAGAGCCTCCATTATCTTATCAGCTAAGCATCAATTAAACCAAAGGTGTTCAACACTTAAAACCACAAATCCATATATAGAAACTTTTAAAGAATCCTTACTTTTCTTTTCCTCTAATTCACGGATATGGTGAGACTTAGGAGCTTACTAGCGTACTAAATTCTCTACTTTTCAGACTTGAATCTCACATTTACCACCCCATGCAATGCTTTCTTTTACTTTCTCTTTTTTTTTAGCAACCGAAGAAGATGATGCTGATGAGAAAATATAAATGGAACTGGGATGAATTTTCCATTATTGATTAAGACTTCTTACCCAAGTATATAACTCCTCTTGCACGGTCACTACCCTAAATTAAGTCATCAATTAGCAATCATTGTGTCTCCCACTATGGAACCAACCAGTTTCATCTTAACCAAACTAGAATTGAAACTCAACTAATTTCCAAACAACTACTGAAATTTCCAAATTTCTCAATAGAGTTCACCAACTTACTATTTTATTCAATTAACTCCCAACTTTCTTTTACATTCGGGGCTTTTAGCGAAAACTGGGTGTGACATGAATTTCGAATTGAAGGAAGACTTTTCGCTCCTAAAGGTGATGGTTTGAAGATAGATATTTTACCAGAGGCACATCAAGGACCATTTTCATTGCACACTGGTAGTGTCAAAATGTACCGAGATTTAAGAAGTTTATATTAGTGGTCCAGAATGAAGAAAAAAAAATCTGAAACGGTAGTTCCATGCTTGACTTGTTAGAGGATTAAGGTTGAACATCAAGTCCCCACTGGGAAATTGTTCCTATTGGAGAATCTAGAGTGGATATGGGTTAAGATTTCAATAGATTTTGTATTGGGTTTACCGCTCACTTTTTCAACAAAGAATTTGATTTGGGTGATCGTGGATAGATTAGCCAAATTAACCCACTTTATTGTGGTGCGGACAAACTATTCTCCGGATAAGTTGGCAGCCATCTACATCATCGAGATAATCCAATTACATGACATTCCTTCGTGCATTGTTTCAGATTAAAACCCGAGATTTACATCTCGATTTTGGAAACAACTACAATAATCACTTGGACATGAACATAGGTTTAGTATGACTTTCCATCCTCAATTGGACGGGTAATTTGAGAGAGTAATTCAGGTTTTGGAGGATATGCTCTGAAGTTGTATAATAGATTTCAACGTGAGTTGGGACAAATACTTGCCTCTTACTGAGTTCGCATACAACAATAACTATCACTCTAGTTTGGGTTTGGCCCCTTTTGAAGCTCTCTATGGAAGGAAGTGTAAATCTCCTGTATGTTGGATGGGATTAAGTGAAGGTAAACTTGTTGGCCCTGGTCTAGTACGTGATGCAGAGGAGAAAGTCTCGATTATTCGTAATCAATTGAAGATCGCACAACATTATCAAAAGGCACATGCAGATCGAAAGAGAAAGGAAATTTCATAGGATGTGGGCAATAAAGTATTCCTTAAGGTCTTACAGTGGAAAAAGATAATTTGATTTAGTTAAAAGCAAGCTGAGCCCAAGTTCACCAGCCCGTACAAAATATTAGAACATATTGGACCAGTTACTTACCTGTTAGCTTTACCACTAGAATTGCTCGAAATTCACAATGTTTTCCATAGGTCCATGTTAAGACTATACTGATTTGAATCATGTAGCGTAGTTGGAATCAGTAGAATTAGAGCCAAACTTATCATATGAAGAGGAATTCGTACAAATTTTGGCAAAGGAAGTAAAGAAACTACAAAATAAAATAATTCTTTTAGTCAAATTTTCTTTGGCGAAATCATAAGGTAAAAGAGGCCACTTGGGAATGTGAGAGTTCCATGAGAGAACAATATCCGCATTTATATGAAAGGTAAAAAAATTTGGGGGCGAAATTTTTTTTAAAGGTGAAAAAGTTGTCACACCCAAGTGTTTTGGAAATTAAATTATTAAGTGTATTCAAATTTAAGCATATAAATTAATCCTATTTTATGCTATTGTGTATTGTGATTAGGGAAACATAAAACAAATTTATTTTGATCAGATCATTGCATAAATTTAAGTGTCATCTTAAACTATATTTAGTATTATATATGGGAAATAAAAATTGGGCCTCGTTGAGGGAGCATGGCCGGCCAACATGCAGGTAGCTAGTTAAAAATGAACTAAGGCTTAATTAGTATAATGGGGAATGATGTAAGAGTAATTATGAGGCTTGGGTAATTGGAGCAAGTTGGTATTTGCATCCATGGTGATAGGTGGCCGGTTGAGTGAATGAATTGAAGAATTATTATTATTATTATTATTTTTTTGGGTTTTTGACCACGGAGAGAAGGGGAAGACAGAAAGGACTGGTTGTTCCTTTGTTTTTTTTTTTCCCCTTTTGGCTTAGAAATCGAAAGAAAAAGGGGAGAAGACCGATTACATTAGGGGAGAAAGCTGCCATTGTGGACGTTAAGCGCACTTATTCTTATAGAAATCGGTAAGCAAGATGGAATACTTGATTATAGAAGACTAATAGAAGATGGAATGTGTTGTGTTCATCTTGGTAGCCGAATGCTTGTGTGGCTATGAAAAATGTGTTTATTGTTATTTCGGTCATGCATGCCATGATCTCATGTAAATTTTTCTTGCATGTAAACCATGAATAATTTAGAACCTTGTGAACTCATGTGTGCATTTCGGTTGTAGCTAAGGAAGAGGGAGGAAGCAAAAAGGGCAAGGGCAAGGAGCTAGTTGGATAGTCTACATCCACCTTGGACGAAGTTTGGTAAGTTTTGGAGGCTTGTAATTCTTGTTTTCTATCTTAACTATTTTGAATTAACATGAATTCTTGGTTGATGATAATACCTTAGAACTAAGTCTCAAATTTGATTGATTTGTTAGATTTTGTTAGAAGTTGTATGACCTAAATTCCTGATAAAAAAAATATAAGTGGCAAGATAGGGGATCTACAAGGGTGAAGGCAGAATTTTTTTATATTGATTAGAATAAGGTGTTTCAATTTGATTGCATTACTTCTATTTAACTTTGATTAGAATAAGATTTTTAAACCTATAAATAGACATAATCGTCTCTCCTCTTGTATCATTCGATTTCGACATACTGAATTTTTTTCTCCTCTGTCCGTGGTTTTTTCTTGAAAGAATTTTCATGTAAAATTATGTGTGCTCTATTTTTCATTTTTTTTTTTTGCGACACATTACCATTATCGACGTTTTATTTTTATAGGTTGTTCTTTTTGCATTTTAATGTTATAATTTTTGAAGGTAAGATGCTGAAAAATTCAGTTTAATGGTGTCTAATTAGCTTTGAGGTTGTCCGAATATGGTGTTAAAAATACTGCTTAAATTGGTTTTTCATGCTATCGAAATAGAGTATTAACAGGCTGGAAATTTTGGTTATTTAGTCATAATATTGTGTTAAAAATACTGCTTAAATTGGTTTTTTCATGCTGTCCGAATAGGGTATTAACAGGCTGGAAATTTTGGTTATTCATGTTGTCCGAATATGGAGTTAAAAATACTGCTTAAATTGGTTTTCTATGTTGTCCGAACCTGGTGTTAAAATTCTGCTAAAATTTGTTGTTAGAATATGATATTGATTGCAGTTCAATTTTGGTTGTGAATGTTAATCGATAATGGTGATAAAAGAAATGTAGTTCAATTTTCACTTCTAATACCGTCCGAAAGTTAATAATATTAATGTGGTCCAAAGTAAATATGTTGAATTATAACCTTAAGTATGTGGCTGCTCTATTGATAATTGAAGTCTCCTAAATGCAAAAATTCCAGCAAGTATTATCTTGTTTTAATGTGTTTTGCATTGATGAGAATGAGACTACTTATGCTATATGGTTGTATTAATGATATTAATATATGAACTATAAATTTAAGCTATTACCGTTTAAAATGTTGTGCTGAAATCATACTTGGCGATGATGGAAATTCGGGTAAATTAAATGAGATATTGACGATGTTGAAATGAATGGTTGCATAAACGTAGATTCAAAAGAAGTATTTGAAATGAAACGATTTCAGAAATGATGAATGTCATTATGGTTTTGCGGAGGTTCGGTTGGGGTCTAAGGGGACTGTTATTTGGTAAATTGGTTTTGCGGTGGTTCGGTTGGGGTTTAAGGAAACTGTTTATTCGATAACTTGGTTTTACGGAGGCTCGATTGGGATGTAAGGAGACTATTTATTTGATAACTTGGTTTTGCGGAGGTCGGGTTGGGTTAAAAGGAGAATGTTCATAATTGATTCCTAAGGTCATTCGTAAATTGCGCATGCAAGGTTTATGGTAGTTTAGTAAGATTTATAGTTCAAATAATGTGAATTAAGCATTAGTGGCAATGAGATTAATTACAACACTACGGTTCTTTTAATGATGATTTTACAGTATGTTATGTTAATTACCTAAGACGTCCATACTAAACCAAATTTTTGTAAGTGATGACCAGTTATTTATATGGGAAATGTAGCTTTAAATAATTGCTTTATATTAGGCTTAATAAAGTTCTTTATTTTAGGTGTCAAAAATCCTCTCAAGCTTTAGGAAGGGACTCGGCCAGAAAGCTTCGGGCCTCACAGTGAGCCTACTTTTTCCTTTTTTGTACTTGTATAATGTGTATACGGGCAGTCTTTGTATTTTGGTCGGGTAGAAATTATATTAACGTTTCGTGGGATTTTGAAATTGTAGTCCTGATCAAATTAGGTATGGCTGAATTATGATGTCATTGTATCAATACGTTATCATGTTTTGTGGGGTGAAATACCCAAATATACCAAAAAAAAATTACGAAATTAGGCCGGTTTCTCGAAAATTTACGAAAAAAGGCCGGTTCCCCACAAAACGTGTCCACGTCAGCGCGTTTTGTGGGAAAATGATAGGAAAGCGCGCCACTGAGGACGCGCTTTGTGCCACATCAGCAAAAGAGCGCTTACGTGGACGCGCTTTGCTGATGTGGCACAAAGCGCGTCCTCAGGGGCGCGCTTTTGCCTTTCCTCAAATATTAGATATATTTTTAAAATTAAATTTCAAAAAAAAAATAAACAAATTCTATTTTATATAAGATATTAAAATTAAATTACAAAAACATATAAGCAACTATTATATATTAAATAAAAAATAAAAAATAAAAAAACTTCTTATTTGTTAAATATTAAAACTAAATTACAAAAAAATAAAAAATAAAAAACTTCTTATTTTATTAAATATATTTAAACTAAATTACAAAAAAATAAAAAATAAAAAAATTCTTATTTATTAAATATATTAAAACTAAATTACAAAAAAAAAAAATAAAAAAACTTCTTATTTTATTAAATATATTAAAACTAAATTAAAAAAAATTCTTATTTTATTAAATATATTAAAACTAAATTACAAAAAAATAAAAAAAAAAAAACTTCTTATTTTATTAAATATATTAAAACTAAATTACAAAAAACATAAAAATAAAGAAAACTTTTTATTTTATTAAATATTAAAACTAAATTACAATAAAAAAAAAATAAAAAACAACTTCTTATTTTATTACATATATTAAAATTAAATTACAATAAAAAAATTAAACAATTCTATTTTATTAAAGATATTAAAATTAAATTACAATAAAAAAATTAAACAACTATTATTTTATTAAATATATTAAAACTAAATTACAAAAAATAAAAAATAAAAAATAACTTCTTATTTTATTAAAAAATTTAAATTAAATTACATACAAAAAAAATAAACAACTTCTATTTTAGTGAAGATATTAAAATTAAATTACAAACACAAATAAAAAACAACTTTTTTATTAAAAAAATAAAAAAAATATTACAATTTAAAAAATAAAAAAAGCCCATCCGAATCAATGTTGATGCCGGTCGGAATCAGTGCCACACGGGGGCAGTCGGCGGTTACGCGCTGGATTCCTTTTTTTTTTTAGCTTCTGGCGGGGGTCATGGAACCTCGGGCGGAGATTCCGGTTCCTTCGGCAATGAGTCTGATTGTGGGTGTTGCGAGGATGACCCACATTGATAAAATAACGACCCCGAAGGTGTTTCCATAAACCACGGCGGGGGTGTCTGAATCCCGTATGGCGAAGGAGACTGATAAAAAGAAGTGCACCCCGACGGCGCCTCCTGTGATCCCTCACGCGACGACGGCCTCAAGATCGGCTGACCAGTCGGAGTAGTTGGGAACAGACTTGAACCCGACCATGCGTTCCAACTTGGGGTGGGACTGGGAAAAGGAAAATATGGGTTAGGATACATATAAGGGCTAGGGTACACACCTGGCATAAAGGCTAAAGGCTGTGATGTCGGTGTCGTCGGCTGAACTGATGGGCCCGGTGACTGTGTGGGCACTGTTGATGGGCTCGGTGACTGTGTCGGCGCTGTTGATGGCCCCGTCTCATCACCCATTCTCCTTGGATTTAAAGGGCCCCGAAGTTCCCTTTGTTGACAAAGTTGCCGTTGCTTCTCTTCTTCCAACAACAAATACGGCTTACCATAGATCCTAAACCATGGCATGTATTCTGATACGCACGCTAACTCAGGAACGACGATCAGTTCCTGGTTAGGTAAATAGTCATACCGGTTCTCCCACGTCTGGATATATGCTGACCAAAATCTTAGCCAATCCATGTGCAACTGCCGTAAGTCCACTTTGTGCTCATCATCGAGCACCTCAAGTGGCACCGAAATCGGTTGTCGGAATCCAAATTGTCGCAGAGCCCGATCTGACTGATGCATCTCTACGGTCGTATAGTTTGATCAATGGGACCTTCACGTGCCAACTGTTTGGATTTTGCAAGAACTCCTCCGGAATTAAAGCCCGAATTGCTGGATCCTCGTACGGTGCCCATTGAAACTATATTAACATTACCAAAATATTAGTTATATACATAATACCAAACACTAAATACGGAATATTAAATTATAAATACGAAATTTGAAACTTACTTGTGATTCCGACCGTTGGTCCAATAGAAGCCGTATATCTTCAAGCGAGGTAGGTATTCAAGCATAACTCGCCGAATGGTTCCACCTAATTAAATAAACTTTTAGCATACAATTATACTATAAATCTACGTAATAACTGTAAAATATAACATTAAATTTACCTCGGTATCAGTGGGAATGAATATGGGTGGTCGAGTCGAGGACGTAAAATGGAAATCGAAACCATGCCCATGACTGCAGTAGTGATAGGCAACCTCCGATTTTCGCTTTACTCAGTCGCGTTGCCCCTCACATCTCCCGATACAACTTCGATAGCACGGCAGACTCCCAACTCAATTCACCGGCTGCTCTGAAATCAATAAGTTTCAGCAGCCATCTCAAGTGTACGAGGTTTATAGAAAGGTCCGACATCAGATAGCCTCCAATTATCTGAAGAATGTATGCCCGAGTATATCGTATTCTTTCTATTTCGGTCGAACCCTCATTCGACTCAGGGAATGTGTCTCATAACCAGGCCATCTCGATCCGACCTCCTTGAATGTTATCCGGAATGGCACCCAGAAGCTCGTAGCACAGGGTTCCCCAAACACCAGAAGTTGCGGATCCGGTGACTACCGACCCGTCCACCGGCAATCCCAACTACAACTGCACATCTTCCAGAGTGATTGTACACTCTCCGCAAGGAAGATGGAAAGTGTGCGTCGCGGGTCTCCACCTCTCTATCAATGCACTGATCAAAGGCGGCTCCAACTTGAACCCCCGGCCTATCGTGGCCACATGCCAAAAACCCGCTTCCCACAGGTAATTCTCAATCAACGGCGATGGGGGACCATGCATATTGCGAATATAACATTGCAACACCCGATCTACAGACTGTTTAAAAATTTATAAAATAAAAATTAATTAAAATTCCATAAACCTAAAAAATATTAAATAATATTGAAAAATTAAAATTAAAACTTACCATTTGCATTTGATCGACGGAGATGTGCTTGTTGTTTAGACGAAGTAATTGCCCGGCCATTTGTAATACGATCGAAAATTTTAAAAGTTTTAAAAAAATATATTAAAAAAATTAAAAAGTTTTTTTTTGTAAATGTTAAAGGACTATTTCGAAATTTTAGAGGAAGTTTGAAGGACTTAAAGAGAATTTTGAGAGGAATTTGAGAGAAGAATGAGTAAAGATTAAAGTGTGAAAAAAATAAAAGGGTTGGGGGGTTTTTATAGGTTTTTTTTTTACCGTTGGGCCCCCAACGGTCAAAAACATTTTGACCATTTTTTTTACCGTTGCAGGGCTAAAGCGCGTCCCCAGGGGCGCGCTTTCCTACCATTTCCCCACAAAACGCGCTGACGTGGACGCGTTTTGTAGGGAAATGGCCCTTTTCCGTAAATTTTCTAGAAACTGGCTCAATTCCGTAAAATTTTTTTTGTATATTTTGGATATTCACCCTGTTTTGTGTTGCAAATGAGTTCACAGCTACAAATTTTATAAATCAGAAATTTTAAGAATGACGTCTTTCTACAGCTTATGTTCAATTATCATATTAAATCCCTGGTTAAACGTGTTTTGATATGTCGATAAAGCGAATAAGTAGTTAGGGTGGAACATAACTTGCATGTTTTCAAGTCATTTCGTATTTGATTTTATTAGTTTAGAGTTAAATTATTGTAAAATAAATATTTTTATGTATGTATTTGAGTTAGTTGACTTACTGGCCAATACTAACCTTAAAGTAGTTTTAACAAGTTAATTGAGTGTGCATATCACTTACTTTTTAAGCCTAACAGTATCAGGAACGAAAATAGAGTCTAACTGTTAGAACATGCCTAAAGATCAATTATGAGATGATTACAATCACACACTTATTTTACCTTTTTTATTAATATAAGGCATTGTCATTATTATTTTAGTTTCTTTTTCTATATATATAAATAAATTGAATTGTAATAAAACTTTAAGAAAATATGATTATTCTTAAAAAGGTCTTTAGCCAAGTATTATTGTGGACTTAGAAAATAATAATGCATTGAGACTAATATGTAGTTGATTGATGACAAAGAGTTGTCATTGACATAGAGATGTCAAAATCAATACATTTGTATGTGTTAGAGAACAACATATTGGACTGACCCGCTATGAGTATGTTTTTTGGCTTATTATGTAATAATCATAATATTACTCATATTGATAACTATGTATGTGATCCTCAGACTTGAGATTATCATTGTCCCAATATCGTGAGTCTTAAATTTTGATACAGACAAAACATCTACTGTAACATGTTGTACTATAAATATTGATGTTGGATATATTACAATCCATGTAGTGGGAAATGACTGATCAAGATAGGATTTATCATTCCTATATAATAGGAGCAATATCTTAGGTCTCTTGATGGACTAAGACTAGAAATGAATGGTCATACTCGATTAATAAGTTGATATGAGATAACACACTTATTTGTTTATTATAGTCTGCTCAGAAAATCAATAAATATGATATTGGACTATACAAGTGTGACTATTCCATAACTTGTGTCCAATCTAGATATTAAGGATAAAATAAAATAATATATGGAAAGATTATCATAGAAAGATTACGTCGAATCACAACTTCTTCTAACTTGGGTGGCAATGATGCATTTTTAGATGTCACTCATTGTTTGTAATGTTATAAACATTCTAGTATTACTACCAACGTTACAAGAGCCTATAGTGTCACACCTTATAGTTGAAACGAATAGAATCCAAATATATTTGGTATTTTATTTAGTTGTCACATGACTTAAATTAATTTGATAGTTAAACATTAAACACATTATATGTTCCAACTTGTTGTACACAAATAGAGCACGTAGATATAATTAATATATGAATTTGATTCATACAAAATATTAATTGTATATATTTTACCCAATTTATTAATATAAACATTTATACTAATTAATTTTGGTTAAAATATAAAAGATATGAAAATTAATATTCTTTTGGAAAGAATATAATTAATATATGAATTTGATTCATCTAAAATATTAATTGTATATATTTTACCAAATTTATTAATATAAAAAATTATATTAATTAATTTTGATCAAAATGTAAAAGATATTTAAACTAATATTCTTTTGGAAAGAATATAATTAATACATGAATTAAATTCATACAAAATATTAATTGTATACATTTTACCGAATTTATTAATATAAACAGTTATATGAATTAATTTCAGTCACAATATAAAAGACATGAAAATTAATATTCATTTAGAAACAATATAATTAATATATATATGAATTTGATTCATACAAAATATTAATTTCATATATTTATCAAATTTATTAATATAAATAGTTATATTAATTAATTTAAGCCAAAATATAAAACACATGAAAATTAATATTCTTTTGGAAAGAATATAATTAACATATATATGAATTTTATTCATACAAAATATTAATTGTATATATTTTACCAAATTTATTAATATAAACAGTTATATTAAGTAATTTTTGTCAAAATGTAAAAGTCATGAAAATTAATATTCTTTCGGAAATGACATAATTCATTTTTCTAACTTTCCATTTGTCTTCTATATTAATAATGGAATAATCCTATATTATTTTGGAAAGAATATAATTCATTTTTCTAACTTTTCATTTGTCTTCTCTATTAATAAGGAAATAATCATATATTCTTTTGGAAAGACTATAATTTCTTTTTCTAACTTTCCTTTTGTCTTTTCTATTAATAAGGGAATAATCCTGGTTTTCCTTTTTAATATGTGATATCAAAGAGGATAAAAGGAAGATAATCCCTTAGTGTGTTAAGATTACCAACTTAATAATTTAAAAGGTATTAGCAATCGTTTCTAATTCCTTTTGAAAAGTTCAAGAGAAAGTGGTTGTTCGTTTTTTACGGGTGGACTACGTAGAGGCCAAGACGTTTTCGTTGTGGCTTGGAATCAACATCGAATCAACAACATTCTTTCGATGTTTTTACTAAAGAAGGTATATTTTCAACCCTATTTCAACCCAATTCATTCTTCGTACATGGATCCTTGGCTGTGGATCGTCGGAATAGTTTTTCTACTACACCATGGGACATACCGACAGTCCAACAGTGGTATCAACGCCACTTGTACGGTACAGATTCAAGATAAATTAATTGGTTGATGCGATTGTATGAGATACATGTTGTATACTATGTTTGATATGCACGGTGCTTGGGAATGCATGGTTATAACCCGATAGCCCATTTAATTTATTATTTGCAAAGGTTGTAATTTTATAAATACGGTCTACATGTCATGCCTTTCTATATTTCTTTTATAATTCTCTTCTCATCTTACTCCCTCGTATGTAAAATGAGTTTCAATAATTGAAAATTATATGAGTTGATACGAACTAGAGGAAAAGAAGGATGGGCTACCTAAAGTGGAAAAGAAGCTTGAGAAACGACATAAACCTTTAGGATTCCTTATGGTTTTCCTATTAGCTTGGGAGGAACCACCATAGTTTTATGGGCTATAATCGTTGCATTTATTTACTGCTTTATATTTTTCTTATATATGATACAATTGATAATATGTTAGCATGCATGTTATAGGATATTGATAAGATCAATTAAAGAATTATATGGACAAATGTTGACCATTAATGGTGAGATTAATTTAATTTAAAAACCCCTCGATAAAATATTAAGTTAAGATTCCCTTCCAATATTTACCCTCGTTAGAGCCTCAATTGATACAATATTGGTTCTACTAAAGCGAAATACATGCATCTATCTTGGTCAAATGCGAAGAATAAGAAAGTGATATTCGCTAGTTATAATATTGGTTAATAACTTAAATAGGTTACTCTAATAGGATTAGACACCTAGAGGCAAGAGATTTGGATAAATCATGAGATGATTGGAACAAAATAGAGGAGTTACATGTGATGTAATTAGCAATTGCTGCTTACCTAAATATTCATAATCTTGAGAGCAAAACCAAAGCTGACTGAAAAAGAGGTGAAATAAGGATCCTTACCCAGTAGAGAACTTTAGAGAAAGTCTTTCCGAAATTATAATATGAGGGTTATTATTGTAGATTATAATAAAATAGTAGGAGCATCATTTAATAAAGTCCTTTTAATAGTAAACTCGATAAATGTACTCATGAGAATATTTTATTATTGCAGATTAATTATGACAAACAACACAAATTATTTATCACTGCGATCGGTCCTTGAGAAGGACAAGTTGAATGGCTTGAACTTCCTCAACTGGTTTCGTAACTTGAGAATTGTCCTCAAACAAGAACAAAAATTATATGTCATTAAAACACTCGTCCCTTATGAACCAGCAGCTAATGCCTCTAGAGCTGACATGGATGCTTATAAGAAACATATCGATGACATGTTAGACATAGGATGTCTAATGCTTGCCACCATGACTCCTAAGCTTCAAAAAGCAACATAAGGATATGGTTGCCTATGATATGATCCAACACCTTAAGAAACTATATGAGGAGCAAGCATCTCAAGAGAGGTATGAGACCTATAAAGCTCTATTCCAATACAAAATGGTGTAGGGAAATCCTGTGGGAACTCACATTCTTAAGATGATAGGCTATATTGGAAGCTTTGGAAAATTAGGATTCCCTCAAGGTGTGGAGTTGGCCACCAATGTCATTCTGCAGTCGTTATCGAATAGTTTTAGCCAATTTGTCCTTAATTTCAACATGAATGAGATTAATAAGACTTTGCTACAGTTGCTCATCATGTTACAAACTGCTGAAAGTAACATGAAAAAGGCTAGGCCTAAGACCATTTTGATGGTCCACAAGGAGAATAGCAAATGAAAGGCTAATGCTAAGGCAAAGCCTAAGGAAATGGCAAGTCCAAACCCACCAAAGGAAAAGCTACATTGAAACCTAAAGAAGGATAGTGATGGAAAATGTTTTCATTGCGATACGTCCGGACACTAGAAGAGGAACTACCCTGCCTATCTTGAAGAGGTCAAGAAGGCAAAGGAAAATGAAGCTTCCAGTTCTAGTATTTGTGTTATTGATTTTAATTTATGAACATCTACTTCTTGGGTATTAGATACCGAATGTGGTTCTTTTATTTGTACCTCTGTACAAGGATTACAAAGGAATAGGAATCTGGCTAAAGGAGATGTGGACCTACGAGTTGGGAATGGAGCAAGAGTTGCTGCATTAGCTGAAGGAACACATATTTTATCATTGCCTTGCGGACTTGATTTGATTTTGAAGGATTGTTATTTTGTGCCCAATTTGACTAGAAACATTATTTCAATTTCTTATTTAGACAAAATTGGTTTTGAGATAATTATTAAGAATAATTTATGTTCATTTTATCTCAATAATGTTTTCTATAGTTTGACACAATTAGTTAATGACATCTACATTTTAGATCAAAATAGACCCATTTATAACATAAATACTAAAAGATAAAAAATAAATGACTCTAATCAAACTTATTTTTCGCATTTTCCTTTGGGCCATATAAGTGAAAAGTGCATGTCAAAGATCAATAAAGATGGGATTTTGAATTCTTTTGTTTTCAAACAATTGGATATATGTGAGTCTTGCTTGTTGGGTAAAATGACTAAAACTCCTTTTAATAGCAAAAGTGAGCGAGCTAGTGATTTATTGGGCTTAATACATAGTGATGTTTGTGGACCAATGAACACAAGCCAGGGGAGGCTTTCAATACTTCATTACTTTCACTGATGACTTTAGTAGATATAGGTATATTTATCTTATGCACCATAAATCTGAAGCCTTTGAAAAGTTCGAGGAATTGAAAAATGAAGTACAAAACCAACTGGGTAAAAGTAATAAGACACTTCGATTAGATCGAGGAGGATAATACTTAAGCTTAGAGTTTGATGAGTTTTTAAAGGAATGTGGGATTGTCTCACAACTTACACCTCTTGGTACTCCACAATGGAATGGATTTTTTGAAAGGAGAAATCGAACAGTGTTAGACATGGTTCAATCAATGATAAGTCATGTTGATCTTCCTATTTCCTTTTGTGGACATGGACTTGAAACAACTATTTTTACACTAAATTGTGTTCCATCTAAATCGGTTCAAAAGACACCATATGTGTAACACCCCTTACCCCTGTTCCACTTCGGAATCGGGTACGAGGCGTTACCGGACTTATCTCGCTTGAACACACAACTTTGGGCTATCAAATTTTATTCCAATATAAAATCTTTCATTCACAATCATAACATTCTTATTATAGGCCCACGAGGCCTTACACATGCAAATGGAGGGCCTCAGAATCAAACCGGGATCTTTTGTATACGTAAATTTTTTTTCCTAAACAGGGGCCACACCTTTGTGTGAAATGGAACACGTCTGTGTGGGCAAGCCGTGTGGTCACACACGCCCATGTCCCTAATCCGTTTGGAATTTATTTTCTAATTTGAACCTACAGAGGTTTTCACACGGCCAGACACACGCCCATGTCCATAGCCTATGTTCCTCACACGGCCTCGACACGGCCGTATCATAGCCCGTGTGCCAAAACCATGGCATTCTGTTTATGACGTCAACACTACACTATGGTCGCACGGCCAAGGCACACGCCCGTGTCCTTAGGCTGTGTGTCAAATTAAATTCCAAATTTTAGGTTTAGATGTCACACGGCCTAGGCACATGCCTATATTTATGGCCGTGCCTCCCACACGGCTGAGACATGCAGCCGTGTCTCTGCCCGTGTGTTTACTACTGAGCATACTGGCTTGTAAACCAAGCCTACAAGGAGACACATGGCTGATCAACACGCCCATGAGGCTGACCATGTGTCTCACACGGCCTAGACACATGCTAGTGTGTCTACCCGTGTGGACATTAAAAAGGCTATATTCCAAGCTAAATACCACCCTACATATCAACCATACTTATATCATCTCATTAAAACATAACTCATGACTCTAGGACACTTCCAAGAACTCAAACCAAAGCATCCCCACAAGCATAAACTTCACGATTCATCATCAATAAAAATATATAAACTTGTCAAGTATCGGCCCAAGTCCAATGGCCACTTACAAAGTGAATTTGATGACATAAATAGCCAACACTTCGGCTAACAAATATGACATAACAAAATACCCAAGTCCTATACATGCCATACTCAAAATAAATATAAATTTGTTATACCAAATAGATGTCGATAGTGTGATTTCCGAACTCCGACGTCCCACGGTCCTCGAGTTATCTTGGCAATACTACAAGGAAAAGGGAAATGAGAGGGGTAAGCATAAAGCTTAGTAAGTTTGCATGAAAATAAATAGCAACAATAAGCTCATAATGACATCAATCCATGGCATTAGATAACCACACAAAATCATAAGCACTTTGCCATAACTTACTCGTACTTGTTCTTATTTAGAACATACCATGCTAATATCGTAAATATTCCTCGTGAATTACTCACGGGTACCTATATTCACTCAATCACAAGGATTTAGTACTAAATCTCATTTCTATCTCCAAGCTTACCTATTTATCCGGCTAAATCACTAGGGATATTCAAATATGCATATTCATCGTCATTACATAAACACGAAGCCAATGCCACATCCCAGATGTGGTCTTATATGGGGTCACTTCTGAGTGTCGATGCCATATACCGGATATGGTCTTATACGGAATCTCACGACAAGTATCGATGCCATATCCTGGATATGGTCTTATACGATTCTCATATTCAATGCCAAAGTCATATCCCAGATATGATCTTATACAGGATCTCTATTCGGTGCCGAGGCCATGTCCCCGACATGGTCTAACACGAGACATTATCATTATCCATCTCATGTCTAGGTGAAAGTAATTTCACATTTATTATTGTCCCATTGGGACTTCAACATCTCAACTTTTATCATCTTTCTCATTCAACACCAATAATCAATTTCATAGAATATCATGCATCATTATAATATCAAACATTCTCAAATATGCTAGCATAAATGTTGAATTTATCACATACAAACTTACCTCAATTTCAAAATAAGCTAGATAGTCGATCTAGTCCGATACTTTGTTCTTTCCCCGGTCGAGGTAAATTCTTGGTTCTTCTTGATCTATAATAGCAAATTAGTTCATTTAATTATCACACTAATAAATGCGTTTCAATAATCGTACTTTGGCAAAATTACTATTTTGCCCTTAGACTTTTGCAAAATGACCATTTTACCCATAGGCTCGGAAATCAATTCTAATCAAATTTCTCTCTTTAACGAGTCTAGGTGAACATTTATTTCTCTTATGGCTACTATCAAAACTCGACATTTCACACATTTACTACATATTTTACAACCTTTATAAAAAGGTCCATTTAGGTGTTTTCTTGGTAACACCTTTTACAAAAGTTGTTCATCTAACAACTAAGACCCATTTTCTTACATAAAAATGTAGCAAACAACTTAAAAGCTTTCATGGCAAAACTCTAAACTCTTCACCATTTAAAAAAATAGTCCCCTCTTTAGAAAGCTTAAGCTTTAGGGGTTCCAAAAGTGCAACTTTTATCAAGAAATGATCACAAGAACACTTACTTGTAAGGAGAAGAGTATGCTGAAAGTTTTGAAGTTTTCCACCCCTATTTGCTATTAATTTTCAGTGGAGGAATGAAGGAGAGAATATGATATCTTTTCTTTCTTTATTTTAATATAAAATCCCAATTTAGTCCACCTAACACACCTACTTGACTCAATTTTGACCTCTTTTGTCCCCTATGGCCGGTCAACCTTTATTTAAAGGGCTAATTGCCCTTTAAAGACCTCGAATTAATATTTTATGGCTATTAGGTACCTTTAGCTTGAAATGTAACGCCTCAAATTTTGGGGCTAGATGAATTCGTCTTTGGGCTTTGGGTCCATAAATTTTTTTTAAGCAAGAAAATGACAAATGACATGTTGGCTTTAAGGGTTTAATAAACTTGGAGTGTTTAGGGGTATTAGGGAAGTGTTGGGTTCAAACTTCGAGGAAAAAGAATTTTTAATTAATTATTAAAGGAACTAGGGCGATGAGTAGTTGGGCTTTTAAATAAAAATAGGGAAAAAAGGCATCAAAGAGCCTTATGGTGGAGTGACTAAGTGATGCCACTTAGGGTATAGGAAGGTGTCGTTATGGGCTAGCAAGGAGATCTTAGGTTCGAATCCTAGCTTAGTATTTTTTTAGGACTTTAATTTTGGCCTTATAGAAGGTTGGAAGTGGTGTGATGATGGACTCTAAGGAGAGTGATCAGAAGAGAAAATTTAGGAAAAGGATTGGGAAGTTATCAAGGAGAAAAACGAGGAGATGAGATGGGGAAGAGTTGGAGCTGATTGGGACTTTAGGGGTAGGCAAAGTTTCGGTTTTGTGTATAAATAAGGGGTGCCGAATTCTCTCTGTGCTATTTCGGCAATTGGAATTCCCTTTGTGCTATTTCGGCAACTATAGTGCTCTGCCGAATTCTCCTTCACTTTTTCTATTCTAAACCTCGCCTCTTCCTTATGTGTTTTCTTTTCTTCTCTCCTAAAGCCTTAAATCGAATATCATTCTCTTTTTTTCTCCATTGCTTGTGCCGTCTTACCTTCATCTCAATTGTTGGGGACCAAATATTCGTGACTTCAAAAGTCGAAAACCTTTGCTCTTGGAGCCGATTTCTTCATTGCCCCAAACCTTGTGCCGAATACTCTAGTGACCAAATCTCTGTCGTGCTGTCATCATTCCTTTGATTTTTTGTGGATCAGATCTTGGAAAAATCGGAATCAAGCTTGGATCTACAAGTCTCTGCCGAAAAGCTATCCATACGTTTCGGCTTTTGGGTAAGTGTTATTGATTTTGGGATAAGTTGGCCGAATAGTCTATAGTAAGGGAAAGGGTGACTTAAGTGGATACAAGTCACCTATTATTTTGTCTTTAACGATTAAGATTGATGCAGATCTAGGGGATATTTGTGAGTAGTAGCTAAGGAAGGGCTATTAGGACTGGTGGTACACGGTAAGGTTAAGGTAAGGCTTCGGTTTTTGGTAAATATTGTGGTTAAGTGTGTGATTGATTGAAGGTTGGTATTGGTTGTAGGTTCAAGGCTAAGGATAGTGTAGAACGTCTCATTTACCAGGTGTGTACATACACTTCACACACGACAAACCGGCAAAAGCCGAAATCCCGAAAAACCGGAATGCCGAAAAGCTGAAAAGCCGAAAGGTTGGCATCGGCAACCACACGAGCATGCGAACATTCGTGTGGGAACACTGATACGATTACCGGGGCCAAGAGAGTGGTCACATGGTCTGAGGTAATTGTTTGGCCAACCGAGCCAGAAGGGGCTAAATGGGCCTGCCGAGCTCGTGGGCCCAAATCGGCAAGAGTTGATATGTGAAATTGAATGATGGATTGATATGGATGGTTGTATGATTTTATTATGATCGGGCCTAATGGGCTACATATACATGATTGGGCTTAATGGGCTATATGGGCATGATTGGGCTTAGTGGGCCTTATGGGATTTTAAAAATGCATGCTAGGGTTTTAATGGACTCTAGGTCTAGTTTTGATAAATTCTTAAATAGCATAAAACTTAATTTAGTAATCAAACATGTCTGTGGACAAGTCGCTAGGGTAGAGTGTGGCAATGGACATATGCATTGGTTCTAGGGAGAGCTTGGTACTTAAGAGGTCCTAGATACCCACCTCCTCTTCTCTGGAATCCTACCTGGTGCGTAGTGTCTGTTCACTTTAGCCGTGAGGAATTGTTGACGGGCCAAGGTTCGTAATTAAGACCCATACTGTTAAGAATTACTGAATTACCCCTGTAGGGTAGAATTACCAAAATACCCTTGACTTGTGAAATGACTAAAATACCCCTATGTGTTGAATGTAAGATTTATGGATGTTACATGTACATTTTGCTGCATTAATATGATATTCTGTTTAGGTTGCATATGGGTGGGAATTATGGAACGGAGGAAGTATATGAGGATCGCATGGTTGCTTGACAACTATGGATCCACCGATGGCTTTTTAAGCCATTATATGATCAGAAACTTTGCTGCAACGTTAGGTAGTACCGCAACCGGGCTACCCTTGAAGTGTATCGGATGGGTGGGTTGATTTAGAAATCCCCACAAGAGTGTAGGGTTGGAAGGGAAACGATGTGTACCGGATGGATTATTTGGGGAGGGTTTGCACTGCATTGCATGTATGAAATTATTATGTTATTATTATGATATGTATGTTTTTTTTGTTTGACGAGGGTCATACACACTGAGTTTTCGAAAACTCACACCCTCTTTTATTTTTCTCAGGTGATCCTCAGTAGGCGGTTCGACGAATGGACGGACTCAAAGGTGGCCAACTAGCAAGACGATTAGACCTGCTTTTCTTAATATCTAAATTCTAGATTTTAAGTTATTTTATTTCGGATTGTAATAAGGCTTTCCCTCTAGATATTATTCCATTACTTCCACTATGCATTACAATTTTGAAACGGAACCTGGATTTATTTCTTGTAAGAATATTTCAAGTTTTTAAAAATAATTGTGTTTTAAAGAACGAGCTTCCGCTGTCAAAGGAATTTTTTTTTTTACTTAGTAATAAGGAAATGGTTTTTTTTGGATACACCTCATTTTGAAAGCAAACTGGGTTTTACTTAACTTTTCTCTAGAAGGGTTTTCAATGAAAACAAGGTTTTCGCAAAAACACTTCAATGTGACACGCCGGATTCGGGCCTAACTTCTAGGCCGGGTTTGGGGTGTTACATGAAATTTTGAACTTTCACACTTAATGCGATTTAGTCCTTTTTTGCGATTAAGCATGAAATCGCTAAAATTAAAGCACCAAAATTTTCATGTACTTATACAATCATACTCTAACTCATAAAATATCATGAAAATAATTTTCTCTACTCTTGGATTAGTGGTTCCAAACCACTGTTCTGACTAGACCATAAATCGGGCTGTTACAATATAAGATGTGGACTGGGTATTGTCATAGTATCTCTTTCATGAAGATTTGGGGTTGTGAAGCTTATGTTAAATGTCAGACGTCTATTAAACTCAAACCCAAATTTTAAAAGTGCATTTTTCTAGGATATCCTAAGGAAACTAAAGGATATTATTTCTTCAATCCTATTGAGAAAAAAATATTTGTTGCTTGGACAAGTGCCTTCTTTGAAAGGGAGTTTGTCTCTAGAAGAGGAAGTGGTAAAAGAATAGAACTCGGAGAAATTCAAGAACAACAATAGATCACTGAACCAAATATTGAACAACAACAGGTTCCACAAGTTGTTGTGGAATAATCAATTGTTTCGGAAACACAACTACTACGAAGATCTTTAAGAGAACACCATGTACATGAGAGATATGGATTTCTCATTACAACACATGGTGATATTCTACTTATGGATCAAGATGAGCCTAGGACTTATCAAGAAGGTGTGGCGAGCCTAGATTTCAAGAAATGGCTTGCGGCCATGAGGTCTGAGATGGATTCCATGTCAGAAAACCAAGTATGGATCTTGGTTGACCCACCTGAAGGGGTTAAACCCATAGGGTGCAAGTGGGTTTTCAAAAAAAAAAAAAACTCAACATGAATGGTAATGTACAAACATACAAAGGGCGATTAGTCACTAAAGGTTTTCACCAAGTTCATGGTATTGACTATGATGAAAACTTTTTTCATCTTGTTATGTTTAAATCCATCTGAATCTTACTTGCAATAGTTGCAGTTCATAATTATGAAATCTGACAAATGGATGTCAAAACAACTTTCTTTAATGGGAAATTAGAAAATGATGTGTACATGACAGAACCTGAAAGTTCTGTCAATCCAAAATATGCTAGTAAGATATGCAAGCTACAAAGATCCATTTATGAATTAAAACAAGCTTCTTGAAGTTGGAATATTCATTTTAGTGATGCGATCAAAGAGTTTGGTTTTATAAAAAATGAAGATGAGCCTTGTGTTTACAAGAAAATTAGTGGGAGCACTATTATATTCTCGATGCTTTATGTAGATGACATACTTATCATAGGAAATGACATATCTACCTTACAGTCTGTTATGACTTGGTTAGGAAGCTGTTTTTCTATGAAGGACTTGGGCGAGGCTACATACATATTAGGAGTCAAAATTTATAGAGATAGATCAAGAAGACTCCTAGGTTTAAGCCAGAGTACATACATAGATAAATTACTGAAAAGGTTTAGTATGGAAGAATCCAAGAGAGGATTTCTACCTATCAGAAATGGAATTTCACTATCGAAGAAAATGTGTCCTTCAACTTCACAAGAGAGAGAATGTACGAGTAAGATTTCGTATGCTTCGGCTATTGGATCTATCATGTATGCCATACTATGTACTCGTCGAGATGTATCATATGCTAAAAGCATGACGAGTCGATACCAAGTAAATCCTTGTGAAAGTCATTGGGTCACACTTGAGAATGACTAAGGATGAATTCTTTATATATGGAGGTCAGGAAGAGCTTATTGTAAAAGGTTACACTGATGCTAGTGTGCAAATTGATAAGGATGATTCATGATCACAATCGGGTTTTTTGTTTTGCTTTGATGGTGGTGTTTTGAGATGGAAAAGTTCAAAGCAATATATAGTAGTTGATTCTACAACATAGGCAAAGTATATGTAGCTAGTGAGGCTGTAAAAGAGGCTGTTTGAATCAAGAAGTTCATATCTGAACTAGGGGTTGTGCCTAGCATATTAGATGCTATAGAACTTCATTGTGACAACAACGGAGCCATTGCACAAGAAAAAGAACCCGTATCTCACCCACGGTACAACGTCTACTTAAACGCTTCCATCTTATTCGAGAAATCATTGATCGAGAAGATGTATAAATATGCATAGTACCAATAGATGACAACATTGTTGATCCAATAACAAAGCCTCTAACACAAAAGAAGCATGATCATCACACTAAGTCACTCAGTATTAGATATATGATTGATTGGTCTTAGTGCAAGCTTAAGCTAAGCCATAGGGGTCACCTTTTGGAGGCCCCAAATTAGGTTTTAGGAGTAGATTTAGTTTTAGTTAGACTTTAAATTAGGTTTTATTTTCTATTCAAAATAGTTTATTTTCTTGTTCATCAACTTGGATTCAAATTGAATCCAAGAATTTATTTTCAAGTATTTTAAAATTTTTCTTTCATATCTTGATTGTCAACAATGATATCTCGCTAGCTGCTAAAGGATTTTGCAGAACTGAACACATCCAATTTATCAAACAGAGCAATTTCTATCCTTCTCTCACTTTAATTTATTTGGGTGTTGTTCATGATTGAATTGGTTCTAGAGAACATGAAAATTGGATTCTTGAGTGGCTAAGTCCTTTAAGGAGATTAACGAGTAGATGTGGGAGTGATTAATGGAAGAAAGAGAGTTTCCCATACAAATTAGTTGGTATAAGTTATATATGCTTAAACCCTAAGATTGACGACCCTAGGAAGTAATCTAGAATAAATGAGGTGGAAAGATAAATGTAACACCCTTAACCCGTATTCGTCGCCGGAACAGGGTTACGAAACATTAATGAAATATTCAGAAAAATTTTTAGATAAATCATGTCAATCACTATTCATTAATCGAGATCATCTGTGATGTCCCTTAATTGAACCCTCGAGACCCAATACGAGTGTTAGAATCGAGTTAGGACTTAATCGGAAACTCTAATAAATATTCGTGACATTTTCAAAACTTTTCCAAGGTACTGGGCTCACATGCCCGTGTGGTCCATGGGACACACCCGTTTGACCATTAGACACACTTGTGCCTCAGGCCGTGTTCAATTTAGGTTGCTCTTTGACTTGCGCCACACGGCCATGCCACACGCCCGTGTGCTAGGCCGTGTGATTAATTAATTCAATTCGAATTAGGTACAGGTTTCACACTGCCAAGACACACGCCCGTGTTCTAAGCCGTGTAACACACATGGCTGAGACACACGCCAGTGTCTCTACCCATGTGCTCAATTCTGAGCATTCTGTTTTCTCAAATTTAAGGTACAGAGGACACGTGACCAGGCTACACGCCCATGGGGTAGGTCGTGTATCACACACGGTCTACACACACGCCAGTGTGTCTGCCCATGTGGAAAAAATAAAGCCATTCCTAGCTCCATTTCTCACCTAAAATCTAACCCATGACGTCCACTTGAATCACACATCCAAATACCAACCATTTCAAGCATTCAAATCAAGTAAATTCCATCATTCACCATGGCATATCATTTCATGCATACATGTTCATAATCTTGTCTTGGTTTAGTCCATATGATAGGCATAATTTGAACAACTGTTTAACACATGTGTAGCTACCGTAGTATGACATTACAAATATATTAAAATCAAACCATTACTAGCCATTCCAATAACTAGATTAGAAGCATCATTTATATTTATATGCCAATGTGGCCAATATAACCTATACATGCCATTACAACCATAATTGATTTACCATATTGTACAGTCATGGGTCGATGGATAATGTGAGTGACCTCCGCCGAGCTTCTAATCCAACAAGCTTCTGATTTACTCTAAAACAGAGGAACATAAAACTAGGTAAGCATTTTATGCTTAGTAAGTTCGTATAACATGGTACCTTACTTACCATTCATTCTATTTTAAGGTAACTATGTAAGGCACATTCATTCAATTTGACCTCAAGGCCTACACATATCCTTATTGCCCTCGTTAGTCATATATATATTCCATAATAACCTCAAAACATATATGGGTTCAACAACAATCAAGTTTCCATGTACATATGCTTTCCACAACATGTATTCATTCAACATGCATGATTCATCTCATTATTACAAGTATAATTTCATAATAGTTCACTTCGATTTTGGATCATTTCACATTAGTTACTCATTTTACTTGGAATATTAGAGTCACGATTAGTACACTCAAGGTGTTCGAGTCCATAATCAAGAATACGCATATTCGTAAATAAAGTCAATGTACAAATCTATTCTCATAAATAAACGTATTCATAAAACCATTTCATGTTCATATATAAACATCTCATACTTCTATATTTCATTTCATGTAACATAATTTCATATTTTTCAAGTAAATACATGTAAAAATACCTTTTTCTTTTCATATCAGTATATTACCCATTGTATTATTGAAAACATCGATGGATACACTGGTAGGACACTTGAGGTGTACAATTGCATAGTCCGTCAATTCATTTCCAGTAGTACCTTTTAGGTACACTCTCGAGCCACATATCATACAGCAGAATTACCAGTCTAGGATAAATTCTGACTGTAACATATACTTTAAGGGCTTTGTCGGATTACCAGTCCAGGCTAAATCCTTTATATGACAAAGAATTCCTATAGAGTTCGATCTGGATTACCAATCCAGGCTAAATCCTTTCCATAATGAGATCAATGGATTACTCGTCCGAGCTAAATCCTTTCTTTAACACATGCAGGACCTCGTTTCATACGGGAAATAGCCACTATCCATTGATATTCCATTTTATTCAACTGGGATTTAAACATTTTTCGAGCATTATCAGGCATGTAATTGTTCTATACATCCATAACATTTATATAATTCAAATAAACACATTCCATATTCATTTCAAGCATATAGGTAACATTCTCCTCGTTTATCCTTTATCATCTATCGGGCATTGTCATTTAATTTAAACATTTTTATCGGGCTTGATCGGATATGTAATCCTTTCACATATTTATGACATTTATACAATTTAGACAAACACAGCCAATGCAAGCATATAAATATACACAATTTAGTTACACGAACTTACCACGACAATGTTCGTATAAATAAAATCCACTAATTCGACATTTTTCTCTTTCCATGTTCCAGCTCTGAATTTGGTCTATCCAGATCTATACGAGTTAATTTAACATTAATTTATCATATTTCACATTCAAGTGGACTCAATTTTTACTCTAGGCAAAATTACTATTTTGCCCCTAACTTTCCCATAAATTCCAATTTCGTCCCTAGGCCCGGAAAATGAAACTTGTGCAAATTACTCCATATTCCAAGCCTAACCAAAGCCCCATTAAAAAATTTACAGCACATGTATTCATAAAATTTTAGAACTTTTCCTTCAATTTCACAAGTTTATATTTTAGTCCCTAAATCATGTTTTCATTAAAAATCACTTTGTAAAAATTTATCTATAAATAATCTTTCATTTTCTACTATAAATTTCTAATTTCCAGCATATACATCCACGAACCATTTTTCATATCTTGATAACATTTCAATTTAATCCCCCTAATAGATAGTCTAGACTATCCCAATTTTAAAAATATCAAAATTACTAAAAACGGGATAAAGAAACTTACCCAATTTGGCCATGAAAGTTTTTTCTCTCTCTCTCCTAGGGTTTCCATGTTTTATTTTGGGGAAGAAGATGAGAAAATAAGATGATATCTATTTTATCATCTTTTAATTAATTAAAATTTTCACTTTCCAATTTAGTCCTTACCATTTTTCTATATTTCCATGGATGAGTCACCAAGAAAAATCTACATACTTTTATTAATGGTCTAATTACCATATTAGGACCTTAAGTTTTGAATTCCATAGCTATTTAATTCTTATAGCTACTAGATTTCAACTTTCACATTTTATGCGATTTAGTCCTTCTAGTAATTAAGCACTCAATCGATAAAATTTTCGTACCAAAATTTTCATATGTCATATCTATCATAATACGGACAATATAATGAAATAAAAATAAATTTTATTTTTGGCTCGAATTTGTGGTCCTGAAACCACTGTTCCTATTTCACCGAAATTTGAGCTGTTACAATAAATTTATCGAGCAAATTGTAAGTTATCCCAGTCAAGAAAGTGAGGTCAAAAGGTAAGTTAGTACTAGTCGATCAGTTCGTAGAGGCCAAAAGGTAATACTGGTTAGTTAATTACTAATTCATTAAAAGAAACTTGAGTTCCAATGTTAATTACAAACACAAAAGCGAGTTCCTCTTCTGTTTGTTAATTGATATTTTCTTCGTTGATTTATTTATTTCTTGTTATTTTCTTTTATTTGATAATATTAATTTTAATATTTTTATTTATCGTAATATGATTTTTGGTGATTACTGTTTATACCTATTATTCTACAAGTAAATTTTGATTTAATCCATTTTCACTTTGGTACAATCATCAAAAAACTTACCTGTGTTCCGTTGTACCACTTCTATATTACAATTAGCTTGTTCGCTTGTAGATACTGCACTTAATTATATATATTATTTGCACGAATTTTACTCTAAACATTCGCATGTTTAGAGGTGGTCAGTTTACTAGAAACTTCCAAAAACAAAAGATTGGGCTATACAAGTGTGATTGTTCCATGACTTGTGTTCAAGCTAGACATCAAGGAAAAGAGATATACTACAAGATGTCATTATTATAGAAAACTAATGTTGAGCCATAACTTCTTGTAACTTGGGTAGTACTGATTCTTGGAAAAAAAAATTGATTTTCTTGCACAGCGAAAAATTAAAATTTTGAAAATCGACCTGGTTTGTGAAATTTATAGCAATAAACCTTAACCAAATACACACCTATGTTTCCGGACCTTGATGTTTTTCTATTTTATACCAAACTATCGTCTCCACTATTCTCATACCACGAACTGCTTTAAGTGTAGGCTCGAACCAATTTTAACCAAAACACAAAACTTGAAAAAAGTTTTCTTTTCAGGGTGAAAACGAAAATTCTCTCTTCTTTAATAAAAACGGGTAAAATTATTATTTTAGAAAAATATATTTAAAAGTTTTACCTACTATAATTCAGTGTAACATATTAAACTAGTTTTTGCATTTTGGGAGCTTGAACATAAGCATTTTAGTTATGTTTTAATTACATTTCAGCAAGTTTAGTTAAATATAATAAAATGTGTATTCGAGTATTTTTGTTACCTTAGGGAGCTAATATGTTTTGTGACTGTGCAGGAGACCATTTGAATGCGTGTTAACTCAATACTTGTCGCTAGGTTGTAGCACGGAGCATTAGATGTCACAACATAGGGAGCAGAATTGAAGAATTTCAAGACTTCATTCAATGTCGTGACATAGCCTAAGGATGTTGTGACATACCCTTGAAGACACCCTGAAGTTGAGCATCCTACCCTCGATGTCGCGAC
This sequence comes from Gossypium australe, assembly GCA_005393395.2. Taxonomy (NCBI): domain Eukaryota; kingdom Viridiplantae; phylum Streptophyta; class Magnoliopsida; order Malvales; family Malvaceae; genus Gossypium; species Gossypium australe. The sequence goes on along the minus strand of CM016621.1, from coordinate 109,829,048 downwards.
AGAATACCTGGTGTGTCACGACATCACCTGTGCACGAGAAATTAATACGAGTCAGGGGAGTTTTAGTCTTCACAATCTTAATTTAAGCTCGAGAACGTCAATTGACTTAGGGCTAAGGACGACGACCATCTTAAGTATATAAATAGGCTCAGGTGACACATGTTTTGGAGACCTATTCCAATTATATAAATTTCTATTTAGTTTTAGTCTTTAGTTTTTTCCTTTCTCTTAGGTTTTAGACTTTATTTCCATTCTTGTTATTACTTTCGGGAAGAATCAGATTCAGAAGTTATTCTCAAACTTTATGAGGATTCTGTGTTTGAAATCAATATAATCAAGCTTTTTCTAAACTCTATTCTTGAAATTGCTTTTCATGTTCATTAGATCCATGAGGAACTAATCCTCCTATGGGGGATTAGCGTGTTGAGGAATGAATAATTAACTATTTTGTAGGGATTTCTTTAAGGATCAACTGTTCAGGAGAAGAACCCAAACCCTAGGCTTGACAACCTTAGGAAGTCATTAAGGTGCAAATTAACCTAAAATTAGTATGGCCTATCCGTGAACACCTTAACCATGAATCGGTCTGGATTGTGAGTTTGGAAGATAAAGTAGTTCTTCCAGAATTAATATTTTAGTGGTTGTATCGAAAAATACTGCTAAGGTATTGACTAGTTGATTGAACAAGAATGCCCAATACGATAGTTGATGAAGACTACTAAAGTGAGCTAATCACCCTTGCCTAGATTTGATATTTACCTTCTTATTTGATTTCTTGCTTTTTTATTTATTTACTTTTATATCCTTTCTCATTATTTTTTATTATAATTTATCCAAAAACCCTTCTTTAATTTTCGTACTATAATTCAATTAAAGTATTAATTAGATTTGTTTATATCTAAGTTAAAATTAATTTAGTGCAGGATTTCTACTCTAGACGTTGGTACATTCGGAGGCGGTCAATTTGTTGGTGTAATTGTTGGGGAGGCAACGTCGCTATATTAGTTTTAATTTTGGCATATTAGTAGAATAATTATGAAATTTTTAGATTATAATTACAAATTTAATTTTATTGTTTCTACTAATCTTATCTTTTTGGGTTTAGTGTATGACTCGTAGTAGGGGAACACCTATAGAGCCAGTCACAGATCCAAAGAGAATAATTTGAAGAAATTGTCGACAGTAATAGTAGAAGCAACAGTAGATGTAAGATCTACTACCACCTGCCGTAGGCAACGTACCATGTGAGAATCTATTGTTCGACGAGGCTAACAATTTAGAAAATCCATCGCCACCACAGTTTCCCGCAAATTTAAATATGGCGCATAATGAAAGGACTCTGACCAAGTACGCGCTACCAGATTTGGATTTGGTTCAAGGGAGTAAAACGAGGCCAACCATCACAATCAATAATTTTGAGATAAAGCCAACTATGATTCAGAACAATTTGCAGTTTTGAGGAACAATGACAGAGGATCCAAGTCAACATTTAAAACAGTTCCTACAGTTTTGTGATACTTTCAAATACAATGGGGTCACTGATGAGGCTATTCATCTTTGGTTGTTCCCCTTCTCATTAATCGATAAAACATTTTCTCAGCTAAATGTCTAGGCACTAAGATCAATCACGACATAGGATGAACTCGCAGGGAAATTCTAACAAAATTTCTTCCCTATTAGCAAGACGGTCCAGCTAAGAAGGAAAATTTCAATGTTTAAGTAGTTAGAAGGTGAAAGCTTTCAAGAAGCATGGGAACGTTTTAAAACAATATTTTAGAAGTGCCCACACCACAGATTACCTGAGTGGTTACGACAATAGATTTTTTACAATGGGTCAGATGTGTATTTGAGGTCAAGATTAGATGGAGCAGTAAGAGGAACTTTAATGAACAAAACATATGAAGGTGCGTACGAATTGATAGAAATTATGGCGATGAATTCTTGTCAGTGGCAACTAAATGTTATACATATGGCCAAAGACCATATACGGTGAAGGCTATCTAAGATAATGATAGGTATCAACAATTTGTGGACAATACTAATCGAATAGAGACTGAGAAGAGTGCAACATCTATTTATGAAGGAGACAAACTGCTCTTCCATTATATTAATAATCCTACTGAGGATGTGAAATACATTGAGAATAGGGGTGGAAATCCTTATTCAAATACATACAATCTCAGATGGAGAGATTACCCGAATCTGAAAGGGGGAGGAAATCAAGAAGAAGGTAATAGTTCTAACCCATTTAAAAACACTAACTATCAACCTCATTATTTACAGAAACCCTGGGAAAGGATTAAACCGGATGACTACACAACATGTCGTCAACGTCTGGATAAAATCGAGGGGGAGATGTAGTCAATGAGAACGAATGTGAAACATGAGGAGTTTGAGTGCACTAATTCAACAAGAACATTGAATAAATTGGAAGATTAGATGAGCCAACTGATGAGCATGATGGGGGATATAAAAAGGCAAATTGGCATAGGTATTCCTAGTTGAAACCCCTCAAACCGAGCCAAGATGTTATGGCTCAATCTAAGCGATCACATGGACTATGGAAATGGCTAAAACACGAGTTAAAATAAACAGTTCTAGTTTTTGACAATGCATGCTTAATATTTCCTTTGAACACAATTGTTTTAAAACATAACTTGAGAAGAAATCTTATTTTTGAAAAATGTTGCAACGATATTAAATTTTCAAGATTAATCAATAGGTTATTGAAAACAAATTTTATTAAGAAAAAACTTAAACAATTCATCCATATTAAAACCCATGCAAAATGTCCAACTGTCCATGGTTTTTAAAATAAAGCATCCATCCCAAAGTTTCATGATAACCAACAATTAAAGTCCCAAAATAAAAATTTAAAAGTCCATGAAAGTCTCAAAAATTTAAAATTATCCATAACCATAAAAATCGTTTATTTCCTAGAGCCTCTCCAATGACTGAATTCGAGTCCTAACTACGAGGATTTATCTGAAATACACCCCTTACCCGTATTCAACTTCGGAACTAGGTATGAGGCATTACTGGACTTAACTTGCTTGAACATACAACTTTGGGCTTTAAAATTTCATTTCCAACTTAAGACTTCTTATTCACATGCTTAACATCCTTATTATGGGCCTACGAGGCCTCAAACATGCATACGGAGGGTTCCGGTATTGAACCGGAAACTTTTGTGCACTTAAATTTTTTTGCCTAAACAGGGGTCACATGCCCGTGTGAAATGGAACATGCCCGTGCGGTCACACATGCTCATGTCCCTAGCCCGTGTGGAAATTATATCCTAATTCGAACCTACAGGGGCTTTTACATAGCCGGGCACACGTTCATGTCCCTTACACGGCCTCGACACGCCCGTGTTTTAGCCCGTGTGCCAAAACCATGGCATTCTGTTTACGATGTCATCACTTCACTATGGTCACACGGCCAAGGCACACGCCTGTGTCCTTAGGCCGTGTCTGGAATTAAATTCTAAATTTTAAGTGCAGACTTCACATGGCCTGGGCACACGCCCATGTCCATGGCTGTGCCTCCCACACGGCTGAGACACACGGCCGTGTGTCTGCCTGTGTGTTTACAACTGAGCATTCTGACTTTGTAAATCTAGCATGCAGGGAACACACGCCCGATCAACACGCCCATGGGGCTGACCGTGTGTCTCACACGGCCTAGACATACGCCTGTGTGTCTACCCGTGTGGACATTAAAAAGGCTATATTCCAAGCCAAATGCCACCTTACATAGCAAGCATACTTATACCAACTCAATTCATCATAACTCATGACCCTAAGACATTTCTAAGAACTCAAATCAAAGCATCCACACAAGCATAAACTTCATAATTTCATCATCATTGAATATATAATAACTTGTCAAGTATTGGCCCGATTCCAATGACCACTTACAAAATGTATTTGTACATAAATAGCCAACACTTTGGCTAACAAATATGACATAACAAAATACCCGAGTCCTGTACATGCCTTACTCAAAATAAGTTTAACTTGTTATACCCAAGAGATGTCGATAGTGTGATTTCTTTACTCCAATGTCCCACGATCCTCGAGTTATCTTGGCAATACTACAAGAAAAGGGGAAATGGGAGGGGTAAGCATAAAGCTTAGTAAGTTTGCATGAAAATAAATAGAAACAATAAGCTCATAATGACATCAATCCATGGCATTAGATAACCACACAAAGTCATAAGCACTTTGCCATAACTTACTCGTACATTTTCTTATCTAGAACATACCATGCCACATATCATAAACATTCCTCGTGAATTTCTCACGGGTACCTGTATTCACTCAATCACATGACTTTAGTACTAATCTCATTTCTATTTCCAAGCTTATCTATTTATCTCACTAAATCACTAGGGATATTCAAATATGCATATTCATCGTCATTACATAAACACGAAGCCAATGCCACAACCCAGATGTGGTCTTATATGGGGTCACATCTGAGTGGCGATGCCATATCCCGGATATGGTCTTGTACGGAATCTCACGACAAGTATCGATGCCATATCTCAGATATGGTCTTATATGATTCTCATATTCAATGCCGAAGCCATATCCCATATATGGTCTTATACAGGATCTCCATTCGGTGCCGAGGCCATGCCTCCGACATGGTCTTACACGAGACCTTATCATTATCCATCTCATGTCTCGGTGATAGTAACTTCACATTTATTATAGTTCCATTGGGACTTTAACATCTCAACTTTTATCATCTTTCTCATTCAACACCAATACTCAATTTCATAGAATATCATGCATCATTATAATATCGAACATTATCAGATATGCTGACATAAATGTTGAATTTATCACATACAAACTTACCTCGATTTCGAAACAAGCTAGATCGTCGATCTAGTCCGATACTTTGTTCTTTCCCCAATCGAGGTTAATTTTTTGTTCTTCTTGATCTATAATAGCAAATTAGCTCTTTTAATTATCACATTAACTAATGCATTTCAATAATAATGCTTTGGCAAAATTACTATTTTGCCCTTAGACTTTTGCAAAATGACCATTTTACCCATAGGCTCGAAAATAAATTCTAATCAAATTTCTCTCTTTAACGAGTCTAGGTGAACATTTATTTCTCTTATGGCTACCATCAAAACTCGACATTTCGCACATCTACTACATATTTTACAACCTTTATAAAAAGTCCATTTAGGTGTTTTCTTGGTAACACCTTTCACAAAAGTTGCTCATCTAACAACTAAGACCCATTTTCATCCTTGAAAATGCAGCAAACAACTTAAAAGCTTTCATGACAAAACTCTAAACTCTTCACCATTTAATGAAATAGTCCCCTCTTTAGAAAGCTTAAGCTTTAGGGGTTCCAAAAGTACAATTTTTATCAAGAAATGATTACTAGAACACTTACTTGTAAAGAGAAGAGTGTGCTGAAATTTTTGAAGTTTTCCAACCCCTTTTTTCTGCTAATTTTTGGTGGAGGAATAAAGGAGAGAAGATGATATCTGTTCTTTCTTTATTTTAATATAAAATCCCAATTTAATCCACGTAATCCATCTACTTCACCAAAATTTGACCTCTATTGTCCCCTATGACCGGCCAACCATTATTTAAGGGGCTAATTGCCCTTTAATGACCTCCAATTAATATTCTATGGCTATTAGGTACCTTTAGCTTGAAATTTTAAACTTTCACACTTTATGTGATTTAGTCCTTTTTCGCGATTAAGCATGAAACCGCTAAAATTAAAGTACCAAAATTTTCATGTACTCATATAATTACACTCTAACTCATAAAATATCATGAAAATAATTTTCTCTAACCTCAGATTAGTGGTTCCGAACCACTATTCCGTTTAACCCCTAAATCAGGCTATTACAATTCTCCCCCTTAAGGATTTTCGTCCTCGAAAATCTTATCGGTAAAAAGGTTGGGATACTGGTTTCTCATAGCCTCCTCGGGCTCCCATGTAGCCTCTTCTATTCCATATCTCTGCCATCTTATTTTAACAAGGGCTATACTTTTGTTCCTCAACTGTTTGACGTCTCACGCCAAAATTTTAATCGGCTCTTCGCCATAAGTCACGTCCGGTTGAATTTCAACCACCGTTGGTACTATCACATGTGAAGGGTCCGACCGGTATCGTCGCAACACGGATACGTGGACAAAATTATGATCTTTTTTCCAGCTTAGGTGGCAAGGCCAAACGATAAGCCACCGGTCGTATCCTCTCGGTAACTTCATAAGGTCCGATAAAGTGCGGACTCAACTTGTCTTTCCAGCCAAATCTGAGGACTTTCTTCCATGGTGATACTTTTAAGAAACACTTTATCACTGACTTGGAACTTAACCTCTTTCCTTTTCAAATCTGAATAGGATTTTTGTCTATTTGAGGTTACTTTCAGACATTCACGTATTACCTTTACTTTCTCTTCAGTTTCCCTGACCAAATCCACCCTGTGAATCTGATTCTCTCTAAGTTCTGTCCAATATAAGGGCATTCGGCACTTACGCCCGTACAATGCCTCATAAGGCACCATTTTCAAACTTGACTAAAAAATGTTGTTGTAAGTGAATTCCACTAACGGTAAGTATTTTCCCCAATTACCTTGGAATTCTAAAATACAACATCAAAGCATGTCTTCAAGTATCTGAATTATTCTCTTCGACTGCCCGTCGGTTTGTAAATAGAAAGCTGTACTGAAGCTCAAATTTGTGCCTGAAGCCTCTTGTAACTTTTTCCAAAACCGTGACGGTAATATCGGATCTCTATCTGAAATGATCGACAACGGTACACCATGAAGTCTTAGTATCTATGACACATACAAATCCGCTAACTTATCAAGAGAATAATCGACTCGTACAGGTATGAAATGGGATGACTTCGTAAGTCTATCCACTACAACCCACATAGCATCTTTCCTCCTCGATGACAATGGTAAACTTGTCACGAAGTCCATAGTGATACGTTCCCATTTCCACTCGGGAACCATAATAGGCTGAAGTAGACACGAAGTTACTTGGTGTTCAGCCTTTACTTGTTGCCAAATTAGGCATTTCAATACAAACTCTGAAATGTCTTTCTTCATACTCAGCCACAAATACCACATCCTCAAGTCATCGTAAATCTTCGTGCTGCCTGGGTGTACAGTTAAACATCCACTATGTGCTTCATACAAAATCTTTCAAACAAGTTCATCATTTCTAGGTACACAGACCCTATCTCGAGACATCAAACATCCGTCAGGACTTACCCGAAAGTCTGGCTCAACATTTGACTCACATAGAACTCTTTTGGCTTGTAAGTCGCTGTCACCTTTCTGAGCTTCACAAATATCTTGGAGAAATAATGGTCTAGCCCTCAACTCGGCTAGAATAGAACCATTATTTAATAAAGCCATCCGTGTATTCATGGCTCTCAACGCAAACAAGGATTTTCTGCTCAAAGCATCGGCGACCACGTTCGCCTTTCCTGGATGGTAGTCAATCACTAACTCATAGTCCTTGATCAGCTCTAACCATCTTCGTTGCCTCAAATTCAATTCCTTTTGAGTCATCAAGTATTTTAGGCTTTTATGGTTGGTGAATATCCGACACTTTTCACCATATAAATGCTGTCTCTATATCTTTAATGCAAACACAATGGTAGCTAACTCCAAATCATGAATCGGGTAATTCTTCTCGTGCAGCTTTAATTGTCTAGAAACATATGATATCACCTTGCCCTCTTGCGTAAGTACACAACCCAATCCATTCATGGATGCATCACTATAAACCACAAATTCTCTTCCCGATTCGGGTTGCAACAAAACAGGAGCCTCAGTCAACAACGCCTTTAGTTTCTCAAAATTATGTTCGCACTTTTCTGTCCAATCAAACTTCACATCCTTTTTCAATAGTCTCGTCATTAGAGTAGCTATCACGGAAAACCCCTTGACAAAATGCCTATAATAGCCGGTTAGGCCCAGAAAACTCCTTACTTCAGTTATGCTCCTTGGCGATTTCCATTCAACAATCGCTGAAATTTTACTCGGGTCGACTCTAATTCCATCTCCTGAGACAATGTGCCCCAAAAATCCAACTTCCTTAAAATTCACTTTTACTAAACTTGGTATACAATTATTTATCTCTCAAAATTTGCAGAACTTTTCTCAAATACTCGGCATGTTCGTTCTCACCTCGAGAATATATCAGTATATCATCAATGAAGACCATGACAAATTTATCCAAATATGGCCAAAAATGCGATTCATCAAATCCATGAAAATGGCTGGGGCATTTGTTAAGCCAAAAGGCATGACCAAAAATTCATAGTGGCCATACCTAGTCCTGAATGCGATTTTTGGCACATCCGAGTGCTTGACTCTCAATTGATAGTACCTGGACCTCAAGTCTATTTTGGAAAACACCGTTGCTCCCTTCAATTGATCAAACAAATCAGAAATTCTTGGCAACAGGTACTTGTTCTTCACAGTTACCTTGTTAAGTTACTGGTAATCTATGCATAACCTCATAGAACCATCTTTCTTCCTCACGAATAATATGGGAGCACCCCACAGGGAAAAACTCGGTGTTGTGGAACCTTTATCCGTTAGTTCTTGCAACTGTGCTTTCAATTCTTTCAGCTCGGTACGAGCCATTCTATATGGAGCAATAGAAATGGGGGCGGTACCTGGAGCTAAGTCAATCCCAAATTCGATCTCTCTAATCGAAGGTAACCCTAGCAATTCCTTCGGGAAAACATCTGGATACTCGCATACTATAGGTACCGGCTCAATTCTTAACTCAGTCTCTTTGGCATTCATCACAAAGGCAAGGTAAGCTTCATACCCCTTTCTTAAATACTTTTGAGTCAACAAGGATGATATCATTACTGGTGATCTGTCTTGCTTATCTAGTTCAACACGAATAAGATCCCCACTTTCACAGTTTAACTCAGTAAACTTCTTTCCACAATTTACAATCACATCATGAGTAACTAACCAATCCATCCCAAGGATGACATCGAACTCATCAAATGGTAGTAACATGAGATTAGCAGGAAATCAATGACCCCTAATCATCAAAGGCAACCTTTGTATATTTTATAAACTGATATACATTTAACTAGGGGATTCGACACTCTTATCACAAATTCAGTAGACTCTATAGGCATGCTCATGCTAGAGGCTAATTTCATGCAAATATACGAGTGGGTAGACCCTGGATCAATTAAAGCTACAACATGAATATCATAGAAAGAAAATGTATCCGTGATCACGTCAAGGGAGGACGCCTCTTTGCGAGCACGAATGGCATATGTTCTCGTTGGTGCTCTACCTTCAACTCTCGCAGTCTGCTCTCTAGATGAATTCTTGTTACTCATTTCATTTCCCAGGTTTTGCTGTGGTCTTCCTCTAGTAGTATTTCTCGGTCTTGCATTTTGAGGTTTCTCTTTCTCACCCACCTCAGGGCAATCTCTGATAAAGTGGTCTAGAGACCCACACTTGAAACAAGCCTTCTTGCTTGCTCTACACACACCGGAATGGCGTCTGCCACACTGCAGGCATTCCAATCTACTCGGTCGAACATTGCCAACACTAGCAACTGATGTGGTTTGAGCCTTAGACCCCGAGAACTGTTTGTCTCTTTTTTGAGTCGCGAGACTCAATCTCAGCTTTCTTTTTCTCTTTGGCCAACTCTTCAGCCTTACAGGCTCTATCTACCAACACCAAATATTCATTTAGTTCGAGAACTCCGACATATAAACGGATATCCTCATTTGACCCATCCTCGAACCTTTTGCACATGATAGCCTCAGTAGACACACACTCTCGGGTATACTTACTAAGTCTTATGAATTCATGTTTGTATTCGGTCACCGTCATTTGACCCTGCTTTAACTCCAAGAACTCTTTTCTTTTCTGGTCGATGAATCACTGACTAATATACTTCTTCCAGAATTCCTCTTGAAAGAATTCCTAATTAATTCTCTTTCTTGGTACCACCGAAACAAGGGTATTCCACCACCGATAGGCTGAATCTCTCAAGAGAGATACCACACACATCATGCACTCATCAGGTGTGCATGACAATTCATCGAATACCCTGATAGTATTCTCAAGCCAGAATTCTGCCCTTTCTGGGTCATCGTCTTTACTAGCCCAAAATTCCTTTGCTCCTTGTTTCCGGATCTTATCAACCGGAGGCCTTTCTCTTCTTACTACCTCAACCATTTGAGGAGCTACAAGAGCCGGCTGAGGAGTAGGTGGGGGTGGAGGGAGTTGAACGTTAGGGTTCACTCGAATGTACTCAGTGTACCAATTGCTCATCATATGGAGAAAGGCTTCTAGAGCCTCTTCTTCCTGACCCATAGTCTCGGGTCTACTCTCTATTGGCGAGGTCCCTTGCACTGGAGCCGGTGTATTACTTGCAGCATCATCAGCTGCAGCTCGACCGGGATCAGAGTCCATTTACTATATAAAAACATAATTCAAATAGTTAGGAGCCGTCACACTATCATTACACAATTACTCTTGCGTATGATATGTATAGCTAGACTCATACTTACGCTACGTTAGTCCGAGAACTGACTAAATTGTAGCTCTGATACCACTAAATTAACATCCCTTACCCGTTTTCAACTCTGGAACCAGGTACGAGGTATTACGGGACTTAACTTGCTTGAACATACAACTTTGGGCTTTAAAATTTCATTTCCAACTTAAGACTTCTCATTCATATGCTTAACATCCTTATAATGGGCCTACAAGGCCTCAAACATGCATAGAGAGGGTTTCGAGATTGAACCAAAAACTTTTATGCACATAAATATTTTGCCTAAACAGAGACCACAGGCCCGTGTGAAATGGAACATGCCGTGTGGGCAGGCCGTGTGGTCACACACACCCAAGACCCTGGCCTATGTGGAAATTATTTCCTAATTCGAACTTACAGGGGCTTTCACACAGTCGGACATACGCCAGTGTCCCTGGTTCGTGTCCCTCAGACAGCCTCGACACGCCCGTGTCTTAGCCTGTGTGCCAAAACCATGGCATTCTGTTTAAGACATCATCACTTCACTATGGTCACACGGCCAAGGCACACGCCCGTGTCCTTAGGTCGTGTGTCGAATTAAATTCCAAATTTTAGGTACAGACTTCACATGGCCTGGCCACACGCCCATGTCCATTGTCGTGCATCCCACACGGCTGAGAACACGGCCGTGTCTTTACTCGTGTGTTTACAACTGAGCATTCTGACTTTGTAAACATAGCATGCAGGGAACACACGGCCGATCAACACGCCCATGGGGCTGACCGTGTGTCTCACATGGCCTAGACACACACCCGTGTGTCTACCCGTGTAGACATTAAAAAGGCTATATTCCAAGCCAAATGCCACCCTACATAGCAACCATACTTATACCAACTCAATTCATCATAACTCATGACCTTAATGCACTTCTAAGAACTCAAATTAAAGTATCCACACAAGCATAAACTTCATAATTTCATCATCATTGAATATATATTAACTTGTTAAGTATTGGCCCAATTCCAATGACCACCTACAAAATGTATTTGATAACATAAATAACCAACACTTTGGCTAACAAATATGACATAAAAAATACCAAAGTCCTGTACATGCCATACTCAAAATAAGTTTAACTTGTTATACCCAAGAGATGTTGATAGTGTGATTTTTGAACTTCGACGTCCCACGATCCTCGAGTTATCTTGGCAATACTACAAGGAAAAGGGAAATGAGAGGGGTAAGCATAAAGCTTAGTAAGTTTGCATGAAAATAAATAGCAACAATAAGCTCATAATGACATCAATCCATGGCATTAGATAACCATACAAAGTCAGAAGAACTTTGCCATAACTTACTCATACTTCTTCTTATCTAGAACATACCATGCCACATATCGTAAACATTCCTCGTGAATTTCTCACGGGTACCTGTATTCACTCAATCACATGACTTTAGTACTAATGTCATTTCTATTTCCAAGCTTATCTATTTATCCCACTAATCACTAGGGGAACTAAAAAATGCAGATTCATCGTCATTAACATAAACACGAAACCAATGCCACATCCCAAATGTGGTCTTGCATGGGGTCACCTCTGAGAGCCGATGCCATATCCCAGATATGGTCATAAATGAAATTTCACATCAAGTATCGATGCCATATCCCGGATATGGTCTTATATGATTCTCATATTTGGTACTGAAGCCATATCCCAGATATGGTCTTATACGGGATCTCAATTCAGTGCCGAGGCCATGTCCTGGATATTGTCTTATACGGAATCTTACGATAAGTATCGATGTCATATCCCGGATATGGTCTTATATGATTCTCATATTCAATGCCGAAGCCATATCCCAGATATGGTCTTATACAGGATCTCCATTCAGTGCCGAAGCCATGTCTCTGACATGGTCTTACACGAGACCTTATCATTATCCATCTCATGTCTCGGTGATAGTAACTTCACATTTATTATAGTCCCATTGGGACTTTAACATCTCAACTTTTATCATCTTTCTCATTCAACACCAATACTCAATTTCATAGAATATCATGCATCATTATAATATCAAACATTCTCAGATATGCTGACATAAATGTTGAATTTATCACATACAAACTTACCTCGATTTCAAAACAAGCTAGATCGTCGATCTAGTCCGGTACTTTGTTCTTTCCCTGATTGAGGTTAATTCTTTGTTCTTCTTGATGTATAATATCAAATTAGCTCATTTACTTATCACATTAACTAATGCATTTCAATAATCATGCTTTGGCAAAATTACTATTTTGCCCTTAGACTTTCGCAAAATGACCATTTTACCCCTAGGCTCAGAAACCAATTTAAATCAAATTTCTTTCTTTAACGAGCATAAGTGAACATTTATTTCTTTTATGGAAACCATCAAAACTCATTATTTCACACTTTTACCTCACATTTTACAACCTTTACAAAAAGGTCCTTTTAGGTGTTTTCATGATAACACATGATAACACTTTTCACAAAAGTTGTTCATCTAACAACTAAGACCAATTTTCTTCCATAAAAATGCAACAAACAACTGAAAAGCTTTCATGTAAAAACTCTAAACTCTTCGCCATTTAACAAAATAGTCCCTTCTTTAGAAAGCTTAAGCTTTAGGGGTTCCAAAAGCACAATTTTTATCACTAGACCACTTACTTGTAAAGAGAAGAGTGTGCTGAGATTTTTGAAGTTTTCTAACCCCTTTTTGCTTCTAATTTTTGGTGAAGGAATAAAGGAGAGAAGATGATATCTTTTCTTTCTTTATTCTAATAAAAAATCTGAATTTAATCCATCTAATCCACCTACTTGACAAACTTTTGACCTCTATTGTATCCTATGGTCGGCCAACCTTTATTTAAGGGGCTAATTTCCTTTAAATACCTCCAATTAGTATTCTATGGCTATTAGGTACCTTCAGCTTGAAATTTTGAACTTTCGTACTTTATGCGATTTAGTCCGTTTTCGCGATTAGGCATGAAATTGCTAAAATGAAAGTACCAAAATTTTCATGTTCTCATATAATCATACTCTAACTCATAAAATATCATGAAAATAATTTTATCTAACCTCAGATTAGTGGTTCTGAATCACTGTTCTGACTAGCCCTTAAATTAGGCTGTTACACATTTTCTTAGAACACTTACTTGGTATCCATCTCGATAAGTTATACAACTCTTCAAACATATTTAGTATATTCATATATTTTAATATAATTAATTTGTTTATAATAAAATATCGATGTCACACAAACAAATAGTATCGATCTACACATTAAATTGTAGATCTGAATTGCCTCAACCCTTATTTATGGTTTCAGTCGATCTATCTCGCAAGACAATCTATCACATAAGTAACATGTATTAGTGTGGATCTTTGAAAATGTTTTGTCACTTAAGAGATATATCACTAATAGTATTAACATCAATTACTCCATGATCTAAGACTCTCAAAATGAGGATTTTCTTTACGAAGTTAGGGGTCTCCCCTACGATTATTGTTCTGTAACACCCCTAACCTGTAACCATCACCGATTTAGGGTTAAGAGGCATTACCGAAAAATCAGAAACTTTTACAGACATTTCATAATATAATTGAACGAATCAAATCAAAATGTCCTTTAAATTGGACTACGAGACCTTAAACATGCTTTAGAAAGGGGCGGGGACAAAACTGAACACATACAGAAATTTTCAGAAATTTAAAAATTTTTCAAAGTTACAGAGGTCACACGCCCATGTGGGTAGGCCGTGTCAAAACAAGGCATACATACTGACTTGTCCACACGGCCGTGGACATGCCTGTGTGCCTCACCCGTGGTCGCTACTGACTTGCACTACACGGCAAGTCACATGCCCGTGTGTCCAGCCCATGGTCGGGTCTGACTTGTTTTGAATTGAAACCATGAAGGACACGGTTGAGCCACACGCCTGTGTGCTCAACCGTGTGTGTAACACCCCTTACCTGTGTTCGAAGCCGGAACCAGATACGAGGCATTACCTAACTTAACTTACTTAAACATAACACATCGAACTATAAAATTTCACTGCAGCTTAGACACTTTCCATTTAAAGATCATAACCTGCTCATTCTTGGCCTACGAGGCCCTAAACATACTTTTGGGAGGTTTTGAAATTAAACCGAGAACTTTTACTTAGAAAAATTTTTGCCCAAACTGGGGCCACACACCCGTGTGTCCCCTGACATGCCCGTGTTCTTCACCCGTGGTCAACACTGACTTATTTCACACGGCCGGACACATGCCCGTGACCCTAGCCCATGTCCCTCACACGGCCTCGACACACCCGTGTCTTAGACCGTGTACCAAAACCTTGGCATTTTGTTTATGACATCATCACCTCACTAAGGTCACACGGCCAAGGCACATGCCCGTGACCTTAGACCGTGTGTCGAATTAAATTCCACATTTTACATGCAGACTTTACACGATCTGGGCACACGCCCATATCCAAGGCCGTGCCTTCCATACAGCTATGTGTGTACCCGTGTGGACATAAAAAGGCTATATTCCATGCCAAATGCCACCCTGCTTAGTAAACATACTAGCTCCAACTCATATAAACATCATTCATTACCCAAAGGCACATCCAAGAACTCAATTCAAAGCATTCACACAAGCATAACTTCATAATCTCATCATCAATGAATATATATAAACTTATCAATTGTTTGCCCATTTTCGATGGCCATTTACAAAATGACTTTAATAACATACATAGCAAACACTTTGACTAACAATTAAAATCGAACAAATACCCAAGCCCTATACGTGCCATACACAAAATAAGTCTAAACTGTTATACCAAAGTGATGTTCATAGTGTGATTTCTGAACTCCTGCGTCCCACGATCCTCGAGTTATCTTGGCAATACTCCAAGGAAAAGAGATATTAGAGGGGTAAGCATAAAGCTTAGTAAGTTTTCATGAAATAAATAGCAACAATAAGCTTATAATGACATCAATCCATGGCATTAGGTAACCACACAAGGTCATAAACACTTTACCATAACTTACTCGTACTCATTCTTATCTAAAACATACCATGCCACATATCATAACATTCCTTGTGAATTTCTCATGGGTACCTATATTCACTCAATCACATGACTTTAGTACTAATCTCATTTCAATTTCCAAACTTATCTATTTATACCGTTAATCACTAAGGATACTCAAAGACGCATACTCAGCGTCATTATTATCAGCACAAAGCCAATGCCACATCCCAGATGTGGTCTTGCATGGGGTCACCTCTGAGTGCCGATGCCATATCCCGGATATGGTCTTATACAGAATCTCATATCAAGTATCGATCCCATATCCCGAATATGGTCTTATATGGTTCTCATATTCAATACCGAAGCCATATCCCAGACATGGTCTTATACAGGATTTCAATTCGGTGCCGAGGCTATATCCCAGATATGGTCTTATATGGGACCTTATCCATCTCACGTCTCAGTGGTAGTGTTTTCACATTTATTATAGTCCAACCGGGACTTCAACATCTCGACTTTTATCTTCTTTCTCATTCAATACAAATACTCGATTTCATAGAACACCATGTATCATTATAGTACCAAACAATCACAAATATGCTAGCATAAATGTTGAATTTATCACATACAAACTTACTTCGATTTCAAAATAAGCTAGATCGTCGGTCTAGTCCGATATTTTGTTCTTTCCCTGATCGAGGTTGATTCTTGGCTCTTCTTGGTCCATAATAGCAATTTATCCCATTTTAATCATCACATTAATAAGATCATTTCAATAATCATGCTTTGGTAAAATTACTATTTTGCCCTTAAACTTTTGGCAAAATGACCATTTTACCCCTAGGATCAGAAATCAATTCTAATCAAATTTCTACCTTTAATGAGCCTAGGTGAACATTTATTTCTCTTATGCCTTCCATACATTTGCATACATATCAAAGTACATACATCAATCATGACATAATCATATTTTATCAAGATCATGGAATATAACACTAATGCTTATGCATGGACATATCGATGCATATTTTAACCAATGAACATTTTATAAAGTTCCTACCCATCTCTGATACACCTCAATATCGAGTTCCCCCAAACTCATCCATCCAAAACACTGTTTGTGGACAAGCCACCACTAATTTGCAGTTAAGCTGCCATTGATATGCAAATAAACTGCCACTAATTTGCAGTTAAGCTGCCATTGATATGCAAATAAACTGCCACTAATAACACTAATGTGGACAAGCCACCACTAACTTGCAGATGTACTGACACTGCTTTCCTAGTTCACAAAATCCCGCCCCAAACATGTGATATGACGATTTTCACTTATAACACATATATATCACTTATACCTTATGCATGTAAACATGCCCTCATAATATCTTATCACGTAATAATCACTTTTAACATGATAACATGCTTTTCACAATAGATCATAGATCTTGATTTGTCCTACATATATACACATAAATCGCACATTTTTAAATCATCACATATAACACATGAGCTATACATCACATATCATGAGCATGAGATCTACACAAATATCATAACCACGATCATACGCATATCACTTGTTATTTAAATCATAGATCCACTTGGTTAGAACACTTACTTGCTATCCATCTCGATAAGTTATATAAATCTTCATAAATATTTAGTATATTAATATTTTTTTAATATAATTAATTTGTTAGTAATAAAATATCGATGTCACACAAACAAATAGTATCCATCCACACCTTAGATTATAGATCTGAATTGCCTCAACCTTTATTTACTGTTTCACTTGATCTATCTTCCAAGACGATCTATCACTTAAGTAACATGTATTAGTGTGGATCTTTGAAAATGTTTTGTCACTTAAGAGATCTATCACTAATAGTCTTTACATCACTTACTCCACGATTTAAGACTCTCGAAGAGAGGATTTCCTTTGCAAAGTTAGGGGTCTCCCCTAAGATTATTGTTCGGTCCTTCAAAGTGATACGAAGGAGTATTAGCACTATAGTTCATAAATAAATAACAATAAAAAAATACCACTATTATTCATGGTACTATACCATTTGGCCATATTAAGGAATCCCTAGGAATAGGGTTTTTACTACCCAAAATAGTCTTTACTTACACTTACCTAATTTGAATCAATAAATGAATCAGAAAGTAGCGATGTCAAAAGATCGAGCAATATAGAAAGGTTCATTATAATGAAAGAACAAGTATGATTAAAATAAAGTGAGAATCGGTACAAGGAGAGTAAAAGAAAAAGAAGATGAAGATTTTTGGTGACTGACACCGGTGGTAATGGTCTGACGATGGAGGAGTTATAAGGTTCAGCTAAAAAGAGGGCAGAAAGGAGTAGGAAAAGAAAAAGAAGAGGAAGATTTTTGGTGACTGACACGGCGGTGCTCATGTCAGCGATGGGAATAGGAGATGAAAAGAGTGGAAGAGCGACGGCCACGAAAAGTGGTGATCCATGGAAGGAAGTTTGGGTCATGGTGGAGAACGAAAAGATTAGGAGGATGGTGGTGGTTGTTTGGGAAAATGAGAGAAAATATTGAGAAAAAAATAAAAAAGAAATGAAAGAAAGTGAGAGGGAGAGGGAAGGGAGTATGGACAATAATGCAAGGGAAGAGGGCTTGGTCAACCATGGCCAGGTTCAATGTGTCATGAAACAAGGTAAGAGGCAAGGTTATGGCTTGGGCCATAAAAGTGTCCATCTTCTTCACCATAGCCGAATTTTACAAGCCCTCCATATCTAGGGTTTCTTCAACTTTCAAGCTTGATTGTAAGTACCTTTTAGCCCCGTTTTTAATGTTGTTCGTATTTTTAAAATCTTTGTAGCTTGATTTAGCTATTTCTAGCTATATTTTGAGCTAGGGTTCTTATTCAAAAATTTTCCCATGTATGACATGCATGTATTTTGATGGTTTATGAAAGAATATGAAAGTTTGATGTATGATAAACATCTTTTTCTAAGTGATTTTCATGAAAAATGCATGAAAGGACCAAATTGTAAAAGTTATAAAAATGGTCATACATGAGTGAAATAGTGGAAATTGAAGGCTGTTGTAGTTAACAGAAGGATTCAATAGGATTAAAATGCAAGAAAGTAAAATGAAAATCATTTTACGAGCCTAGGGGCAAAAGTGTAATTATGAAAAGTCTAGGGGAAAATCGTATTTTTTGCCAAAGTGTGATTCATGAGTCAAATTAGTCAATGTGAGTATTAAACAAATGGAATTATTACTATAGATCAAGAAACGAGAAGCTCGGACCGAAACTGAGGCAAGGACAAAGTGTTGGACTAAATCAAATACCTACACATATTTTGAATGCCGATGAAAGTTTGTGTGAAATTAAAGCTACATATGTTATTATGTTCTTAATTTCTTATTTACATGAGAAATACAGATCATTTCCATGAAATTTTATTGATGATGTCTTAATGAGAAAATGATGAGATTATGCTAAGTGAAGTCCCGGTTGAAGTTTCGGAATAACGAGGATACCAATGTCATGACATGGGATAAGGACGATCCCGTGTAAGACCATGTTTGGGACATGGCACCGACACCGAATGTAGGTCCTGTGAAAGACCATGTCTAGGACATGGCATCGGCACCGAATGTAAATCCCGTGTAAGACCATGTCTGGGACATGGTATCGGCATCGAATAAGAAAGGTCCTGTATAAGACCATGTTTGGGACATGGCTTCGGCACCAAAAAAAGATCTCGTGTAAGACCATGTCTGGCACATGGCATCGACATCTATGGATGATCTCGTATATGACCATGTTTGGGACATGGCATCGACATCGAGCTAAGAGATCCCATGTAAAACCATATCTGGGATATGGCATTGTCATCGTGATACATGTATGATGAGATTGAGTATCCTCTGATATTTCGAGTAGTTCAACGGGCAACAGAGATAAGTATGTAAAGATGATATAGATCCAAATTATACAAGGATGACAATGAGTTCTTTTTATGTTAATGATGATGATGATTTAAGTTTATGTTCATGTTAGCATAAGTGCTAAATTTTGTGACTAAGTGATACAGGTACCATGAGTAAATTACAAGTTATAAAACCATAATGTGATAAATGATGGGTAAGAATGAGTATGAGTAAGTATGCCTAAGAACTTAAGAACTTGTGTTGTAATTGCTCTATGAGATGAATGGATTTTACCATGTGTACTTATGTTGCTATATTAATTCATGCAAACTTACTAAACTTTATGCTTACCTTTCTCTTTTCCCTTTTCTTGTAGTATCGCCAAGCTAGCTCGGGGATCATAGAATGTTGGAGTTTGGATCACACTATCAATCATTCTTTTGGTATAGTAAAGTTAATTTGTTTTGAGTATGACATATATAGAAACTTGACATTTAGTGATATGTCATATTTCAAAGCCAAAGTGTTGGCTACCAAAGTTATACACTCATTTTGTAAATGGCCATTAGGAATTGGCCAATATTTGTCAAGTTTCATATTATAATGATCATGAGCTTATGAAGTGAAAGTCCATGCAATTGATGGAGTGAAATGAGAAATGTATGATTGTTGATTTGTGGACCTTCATAGAGTATTACTGCCATGTTATGTGTTGCTTGTGCTGGTATAAGTGTATTTATGTTTCAGGGTGGCAAATGGCTTGGAAAATAGCCTTCTAATTGTCCACAAGGGTAGACACACGGGCGTGTGTCTAGGCTGTGCCTGACACACGGTCAGCCCCATGGGTGAGTTGACAGGTCGTGTGTCCCCTGCATCAAATTATGAGAATTTGATTCGTCACAACGGCTAGCACACGGGCGTGTGCCTAGGCCGTGTGCCCATTAAGAGGTTACTGATGTCATAAACTGAATACCCAGGTTTTCACACACGGGTGAGGACACGAGCATGTCTAGGCCGTGTGAAGGACACGGACCAAAGACACGGGCGTGTGTCCTGCAATATCCTAGATTTAGGGGTTATGCGTTTAGTGCATAATCCAAGTGATAGTGGGTCTAGTGTGTGGTGGGATGTGTTTTAGGGGTTCCTAAAACCCTAGGATGTGGAGGAGTGTCTTAAGGAATTATTGGTTTTTAAGTTTTTAAGAAAGAGCTTGGCTAGGTAGGCCTTAAAAGAATAAGTGGTGAAGTTTATGACACAAAGATAGCATGGGAAAAGTGGCTTGGGACGCTAACTTAGGGGCTTGGAAGCTTGCGTCAAAGGGGAGTTCAGGAGGGAGGAGGTTCGAGCTGCAGAAATTTCATTGTGGGCATTTGTTTTTGGCGTCAAGAGAGAGGGGGAGAGTTGGACGGCTTTGGACTTCCAAAAGGATGAGATAAAGCTTGGTTTTTCTTTTAAATTTTGGCTAAAGATAGGAGATAATTGAGGTTTTATTTTATTTGGTTTAAATAAGTAGATAAGAGATAAATGAGGAGATTAATAAGGGATATGATAAGGAGTTGATGTGGTGGCCGAATGGGGGGTTCCTTGGGTTGGTATATTCGGTTTTGAAAGGGGGCTTAAGTGCCGAATTTTGTAGTCAAGAAAATCCTCTCCTTTTTCTCATTTATTTTGCTAAGGCCGAAACTCCATCATCAGTAACCATTGCCAAAATTCTTCAAACTCTTCTCTTCTACTTTCTCTATTTGTTTCTTGGCCGAAACCATAAAGAACATTAAGGGCATCACTTTGTGTTTTCTTCTCCTCTTCCTCTCTACTTCTTAGCCGAATCTACCTTTCTCTTCGTACCTTTCTTTTAATTCTTTGATAGTCTTAAAACCGATACCTATTCCTTTGGGAAAGCCGAATGTTTTCATCTCCCTTTTGAGAGCCATAGCCAAATCTTCAAGTGGTCTTATTCTCTTTCCCTTGTCGCAAGCCTCAAAGGCCGGAAGTCAGGCACTTTTCCCTCTTGTCGACTACTCTCTCTCGATCTCTTCAAGCAAGCGTTGGTGGTAAGTACTTCTAGTAGCAGTTGGTTTCCTTCTCTTTCTCTTGGTATGCCGAAGTCAAGGGAAGGCCTTGATTTCTAGGAATGGCCGAATATGCTTAAGGCCATATTAATGTGTTTCTTTTGTGCCAACGTTAGGGAGCATTAAAGGAGTCTCTCGGGATTCAGTTCATCAAGGTAAGGTAGTAGTGGTATTCGGGCAAGGGCCATCTCCATAGTTTCTTATATTGAGCCGATTCTAACATGTGACATATAGGGATTTCGACATCACTTGGAGCAAGGACTGATTTCGGGATTTAGTTAGTAAGGTACGGAAGTGTAACTTTCGGCCTAAGGCCATATTTGGTATAAGAGATGACCGATTTTGACCATGCTTATTTAGGGACAAGTCGACAGAAGTAAGCAAACCTTCGGGATTCAAGATCATCTTGGTAAGAATACTCTGTAAGTTGGATTTAGTTGTTAGATTATAACATGGATGATTAACCGTTTGATCTAATTAAGTATCGTTGATGGAGGCAAATACCGGTCAAGGAGGAGAAGGGGTAGTCCCTATCCCTAAGTTCAAGAAGAGATCCATTTCTGCAGTTCGGGATTGGCCACCGGGGTGTGGGCCAGCGTCAGAACAGGAAAGTAGGCAGATAGCCGTAGTGTCACTTAGTGATAGCATCGAGATCGAGAGCGTAGTACTTCAATTGATCAGGTGTGTGATTAACCCACCATTTTCCGGGTATATGTTATATCTGTATGTGTTATGTGTATGTGCTAATAAGTGCAGTGACAGTTATGAAATGGATACCCTTAAAGGGGTATGCCGATAATCAGGTTAGTATCAATATCTGAATGTGATGTGGGTATTAATGTGAATATGTGACTGAATACCTGGATAACATGTGCATGCATTATTTATCATGGCATTATTATATGTCGCATGTGCATGGGATGGGAAGTGAATATGAAAGAAGGACAGGGTGTACTTTGAGTACGTGGTTTTGATGATAACTACGAGCTACATCGTGGATTGGCGCTGACTGAGGTCGCGTTGTGAATTAATTGCGATTTAGTTCGTGTGGACGGCATTAATTCCCAAACTGGTGTGTAGAGGTTGGAGGGCGATTTAGTACTCCCCTGATGTGTGGTGGCTGGGTACGGGGGTGTGTAGAGGATGGACCCTAGGCCGGTTGGGTGCATTTTGCATAAACTCATTATATGTGATGTGGATTAATGTGGAAATGGGCCAAGCCCAATATGTGGAACTACGTGGATTA
This sequence comes from Gossypium australe, assembly GCA_005393395.2. Taxonomy (NCBI): domain Eukaryota; kingdom Viridiplantae; phylum Streptophyta; class Magnoliopsida; order Malvales; family Malvaceae; genus Gossypium; species Gossypium australe. The sequence continues at coordinate 109,806,249 of CM016621.1, read as the reverse complement.
AATGTCTTATTATCTGCCATGTGGATTTATGTGATAATGGGCCAAGCCCAATATATGGAATTATGTGAATAACTTGCTTTATTATATGTTATATGGTTTGGTTGTGGGCCAAGCCCATGTGGGTGGAATTTAGTGGATTAATTACACACTGAGTCTGTTAGACTCACCCAAATTTTTACCAACATCCCAGGTGATTTATGATGCTTGGACCGGGTTGGAGAGGATACAAAGGTGGCCATGCAGAAGTTATTTTTATGCCATGCAGAAGTTATTTTTATGCCATGCAGAAGATATTTTAATTGTTCTACGCATTTATTATTTTAAGTATTTATTGTAATAAGGGCCACTTAAAGTATTTAAGTATTTATTTTTAGTATGTTTAAGTTGGATTGACATTTCAACTATTATTTGCGAATGTGTTTATTTTCGACAACTTATATCTCAAAAGTATATATTTTAAAGTTTTAAATCCGAATAATCCGTAACATCAAAGTTTTACTTAGAATTTTAATTATGAAATGTTTTATCTACGACAATAAATTTTTAATGTTTTTATATTTAAGTCACAAACTTTTCAACCGTTTTTAGCAGTGGCATTCTAAATTCGGTCGTGGCTCGTGGGCCGGGTTTGGGGTGTTACAGTTTGGTATCAGAGCCCAATTTTTAAACTCTCGGCCTTGGGTTTAAGGCCCAAAACGTTTTCAAAATTAAGCCCAAAAGAATTTTGTGAAAATTTTTGTGAAATAAGCAGGTTTTTCTGGCATGGCACCTAAGTTTCCGACCCGAAGTCCACCAGGTAAGTACCCCTATCCATTGTGTAAATTATTGTATGTAGAAGGGTAGAAATGGAACGTAGATTAGTATGATAAGTACTTGAACTATATGACTCGTTTACCCCAACAATTACATAAAACTTTAATACCTAATTAAACAAACCTGTGACTAAGTCGCCGAGCTAGGGTGTGGCAACCATTGTGCGCATGTCTAGGATTGGTTTCAGTGGGAGCTTGGTATTTAAGCAGTCCTAGTGACTCACCTCCTCTCCACTCGAATCCTACCTAGTGCGTAGTGACGGTTCACCCTAACCAAGAGGACTTATTCACGGGCTAAACCGATAACTAAAACCCGAAAGGGACTAGCCACACAGTTTTATAAAAACCTTAGTTTTAAAATATTGATTAGTAAAAACCTATTTTGTAAAATTTTGTCTGAAATATTCCCGATTTACGAAAAATTACCTAAATACCCCTGGTTGTAAAATTACCAAAATGCCCTTGGTTTATAAAAAAAAATTTACAATGTTACCCTCGACTTTGTTAAAATATTCCTACTTTACAAAATACCAGAAACCCTATTTCACAAAATAGCAAGATACCCTGATTTGGGAAAATTTACTAAAATGCCCTTGACTTCCAAAATTACCAAAATAACCCCGATTTTAGAAATTTCTGCAATACCCTTGATTTGAAAAAAAATTTTACCCTCGAGTTTTGAAAATTTTAGAATGCTTTTGATTTGTAAAGATTATTTTCGAATTGACCCCGATTAATTACCAAAATACCCCTGTGGGACAAATGATGAAATTACCCCTGGGTTGGGAATGGACAAAGATGCCCATAGTAGTGTGATGAATACATGAATGTGAATCTCTGAATTAGAATAGTGAACTTGAGATGAAACTTTGATTGATCGAAAGAACTACTTCTAAAACTTCTTTTCATAAAACTGCTCGCGGATAAACAGTGGAACAAAGTACTAATGCATAAAACTTTTTAATCAGATTAAATCGCGACGCTAGATATGAGCTCTAGTGGACGTGGTAGAGGTAGAATGGCAGTATCGGAACCGGTTGGGTCTGGCCATGGGTTAGATAATGATGTGCCGCCGCCAGTAGTGGGCATGGAGGATCAAGATCAGACTAGAGGAGATGACGCAGTATCGCAAGCTATGCTGCGAGTGCTAGAGAGTCGCAAGAGCTCGTGTGGGCAATGGAGCTCGAAAATCTGTGCCTGAGAGGCTTAGGTCAAATGGAGCCGAGGTTTTTAGAGGAGTGTCTGGGGTAGCTCCGAATGTGGCGGAGTACTGGCTAGAGGCAATCGAAAGGATAATGGATGACATGGATTGTACTGCTGAGGAAAAGCTAAAAGGTGCTGTTTCGTTGCTTCGGGATGAAGCTTATCGGTGGTGGCTCACTGTCAGACAAGGTACCCCTGCAGATCGAGTGGATTGGGAGTACTTCAAGGTTAAGTTTGAAGGGAAGTATGTTGGAGCTAGTTACCTAGACTCGCAGAGGAAGGCGTTTCTAAACTTGGTACAAGGAAGTAAGTTGGTAGCAAAGTACGAAGCAAAATTTCTGCGGTTAAGTCAGTATGCTAAGGGGATCGTGGCCACTGATTACGAGAGGTGTGTCCGATTCGAAGATGGATTGCGAGATGAGCTGCGGGTGCTGATTGCTCCGCAGAGAGAAAGGGATTTTGCTATTCTGGTGGAGAAAGCTCGGATTGCTGAAGAAGTTAAGAAGACTGTGAGGCGGAACCGAGAAAAGAATAGGAACCGGAATAAGAGGAGTTTTGGACCGTCAGAAGCATCTGGAGATTTTCAGAAAAGGCTAAGGACTGAATTCTGTACGCACACCTGTACCTGTCGCTGAGAATCAGAGTCGTACATGCGCTCAGTGTGGAAGAGCCCATGCAGGAGAATGTTGGGGAAATAGTAAGGAATGTTTCCGGTGTGGGTCTAAGGCTCATTTGGTTAAGAAATGTCCTCAAGTGATGGATAGGGCTCGAGGCCAAGGTTTTGTGCAGCCTGGCAGAGTGGTCAGCAGGTGACAAGGAGTCATGGTCCGAACCATGGAGGAAATGGTTCCGGCCGAAGTCGTGGAACACCAAGCGGAGGTGCTGAAGGTTCAGATGTGAGACAATCAAGGTTGGTTTAGGCAGTCAGCCGTCGCAAGGAGGAAGATGTGCTAGATGTGATAACGGGTACATCCTTTATTTACGAAATGTCCTTTATTGCCTTGTTTGTTGTTAAGTCAGCTCATTCTTGTATTGCTAGTAAGGTGTTTGGAACCTTGACTGTGAACTTCGAGATTGTGCATAGGAATTGTGTTGGTTTTATTAAAATCAGAGTGCGCAGTAGTAGAGTAGTGTGGTGAGATAGGATGTACGATTGTTCGTTAGTGAGTAATTTCGAGGACGAAATTATTTTTAAGGAGGGTAGAACTGTAATATCCTAGATTTAGGGGTTATGCGTTTAGTGCATAATCCAAGTGATAGTGGGTTTAGTGTATGGTGGGATGTGTTTTAGGGGTTCCTAAAACCCTAGGATGTGGAGGAGTGTCTTAAGGAATTATTGGGTTTTAAGTTTTTAAGAAAGAGCTTGGCTAGGTAGGCCTTAAAAGAATAAGTGGTGGAGTTTATGACACAAAGATAGCATGGGAAAAGTGGCTTGGGAAGCTACCTTAGGGCTTGGAAGCTTGCGTCAAAGGGGAGTTCAGGAGGGAGGAGGTTCGAGCTGCAGAAATTTCATTGTGGGCATTTGTTTTTGGCGTCAAGAGAGAGGGGGAGAGTTGGACGGCTTTGGACTTCCAAAAGGATGAGATAAAGCTTGGTTTTTCTTTTAAATTTTGGCTAAAGATAGGAGATAATTGAGGTTTTATTTTATTTGGTTTAAATAAGTAGATAAGAGATAAATGAGGAGATTAATAAGGGATATGATAAGGAGTTGATGTGGTGGCCGAATGGGGGGTTCCTTGGGTTGGTATATTCGGTTTTGAAAGGGGGCTTAAGTGTCGAATTTCGTTGTCTCTTCCCTTAGTCTCTCTTACCGAAATTTTGTAGTCAAGAAAATCCTCTCCTTTTTCTCATTTATTTTGCTAAGGCCGAAACTCCATCATCAGTCACCATTGCCAAAATTCTTCAAACTCTTCTCTTCTACTTTCTCTATTTGTTTCTTGGCCGAAACCTTAAAGAACATTAAGGGCATCACTTTGCGTTTTCTTCTCCTCTTCCTCTCTACTTCTTGGCCGAATATACCTTTCTCTTCCTACTTTTCTTTTAATTCTTTGATAGTCTTAAAATCGATACCTATTCCTTTGGGAAAGCCGAATGTTTTCATCTCCCTTTTGAGAGCCATAGCCGAATCTTCAAGTGGTCTTATTCTCTTTCCCTTGTCGCAAGCCTCAAGGGCCGGAAGTCAGGCACTTTTCCCTCTTGTCGACTACTCTCTCTCGATCTCTTCAAGCAAGCGTTGGTGGTAAGTACTCCTAGTAGCAGTTGGTTTCCTTCTCTTTCTCTTGGTATGCCGAAGTCAAGGGAGGGCCTTGATTTCTAGGAATGGCCGAATATACTTAAGGCCATATTAATGTGTTTCTTTTGTGCCAACGTTAGGGAGCATTAAAGGAGTCTCTCGGGATTCAGTTCATCAAGGTAAGGTAGTAGTGGTATTCGGCCAAGGGCCATCTTCATAGTTTCTTGTATTGAGCCGATTCTAACATGTGACATATAGGGATTTCGACATCACTTGGAGCAAGGACTGATTTCGGGATTTAGTTAGTAAGGTAAGGAAGTGTAACTTTCGGCCTAAGGCCATATTTGGTATAAGTGATGACCGATTTTGACCATGCTTATTTAGGGACAAGTCGATAGAAGTAAGCAAACCTTTGGGATTCAAGATCATCTTGGTAAGAATACTCTGTAAGTTGGATTTAGTTGTTAGATTATAACATGGATGATTAACCGTTTGATCTGATTAAGTATCGTTGATGGAGGCAAATACCAATCAAGGAGGACAAGGGGTAGTCCTTATCCCTAAGTTCAATAAGAGATCCGTTTCTGCAGTTCGGGATTGGCCACCGGGGTGTGGGCCAGCGTCAGAACAGGAAAGTAGGCAGATAGCCGTAGTGTCGCTTAGTGCTAGCATCGGGATTGAGAGCGTAGTACTTCAAATGATCAGGTGTGTGATTAACCCACCGCTTTCCGGGTATATGTTATATCTGTATGTGTTATGTGTATGTGCTAATAAGTGTAGTGACGGTTATGAAGTGGATACCCTTAAAGGGGTATGCCGATAATCAGGTTAGTATCAATATCTGAATGTGATGTGGGTATTAATGTGAATATGTGACTGAATACGTGGATAACATGTGCATGCATTATTTATCGTGCCATTATTATATGTCGCATGTGCATGGGATGGGAAATGAATATGAAAGAAGGACAGGGTGTACTTCGAGTACGTGGTTTTGATGATAGCTACGAGCTACATCGTGGATTGGCGCTGACTGAGGTCGCGTTGTGGATTAATTGCGATTTAGTTCGCGTGGACTGCATTAATTGCCAAACTGGTGTGTAGAGTTTGGAGGGCGATTTAGTACTCCCCTGGTGTGTGGTGGCTGGGTACGGGAGTGTGTAGAGGATGGACCCAAGGCCGGTTGGGTGCATTTTGCATAAACTCATTATATGTGATGTGGATTAATGTGGAAATGGGCCAAGCCCAATCTGTGGAACTACGTGGATTAAATGTCTTATTATCTGCCATGTGGATTTATGTGATAATGGGCCAAGCCCAATATACGGAATTATGTGAATAACTTGCTTTATTATATGTTATATGGTTTCGTTGTGGGCCAAGCCCATGTGGGTGGAATTTAGTGGATTAATTACACACTGAGTCTGTTAGACTCACCCAAATTTTTACCAACATCCCAGGTGATTTATGATGCTTGGACCGGGTTGGAGAGGATACAAAGGTGGCCATGCAGAAGTTATTTTTATGCCATGCAGAAGTTATTTTTATGCCATGCAGAAGATATTTTAATTGTTCTACGCATTTATTATTTTAAGTATTTATTGTAATAAGGGCCACTCAAAGTATTTAAGTATTTATTTCTAGTATGTTTAAGTTGGATTGACATTTCAACTATTATTTGCGAATGTGTTTATTTTCGACAACTTATATCTCAAAAGTATATATTTTAAAGTTTTAAATCCTAATAATCCGTAACATCAAAGTTTTACTTAGAATTTTAATTATGAAATGTTTTATCTACGACAACAAATTTTTAATGTTTTTATATTTAAGTCACAAACTTTTCAACCGTTTTTAGCAGTGGCATTCTAAATTCGGTCGTGGCTCGTGGGTCGGGTTTGGGGTGTTACATGTCCAGCCGTGTGAGAACCCTGTAGGTTTGAAATGAAAAATAAATTCCACATGGGCTAGGGACATGGACGTGTGTGACCACACGACCTGCGTAAATTGGCGTGCGGCCCTGTTTAATCAAAAACAAAATTCTATGTGAACAAAAGTTTCTGATTTAATTCTGAAACCTTCCGGATGTAAGTTTAAGGCCTCATAGGCCCATAATAAGAATGTTATGAATGTGAATGAGAAGTTTTAATTCATTAAAGAAATTTTATAGTCCGAAGTTTTATATTCAAGCAAGTTAAGTCTAGTAATACCTCGTACCCAATTCCGGAGTTTAATACGAGTAAGGGGTGTTACATTTAGTGGTATCAAAGCTACAGTTTAGTAGATTCTCGGACAAACATAGCGTATGCATGAGTCTAGCTATACATGTCATACACATGAGTATTTCTATTATGATAGTGTGACTACTCCTGACGATTTAAATTGTGTTTTCCTATAGTAAATGGATCCCGATAAAGTTGTGACGGATGATGTAGAAAGTAATGCGCCTGCTCCCGCTGAAGGGACGGTGCCAAATGAATATGAGAATAGACCTAAGACTGTTAGTCAGAGAGGAGGAGAAGAGACTAAGGAAGCCTTTCTCCACATGATGAATGCATGGTATACGGAGTTCATTTGTACGAACCCGAATGTACAACGCCTTCCACCCCCGCCTATTCCTCAACCTACCCTTGTAGCTCCCCAAGTGGTAGAAGTGTTATGAAGAGAAAAACCTCTGATGTATAGAATCTGGAAGCAAGGAGTCGAAGAATTCAGGGCTAGTAAAGATGATGACCTGGAAAGAGCAGAATCCTGGCTTGAAAATACCATCAGGGTATTTGATGAGTTATCTTGCACACCTAAAGAGTGCATGATGTGTGTGGTGTCTCTTTTGAGGGGTTCCGCTTATTAGTGATGGAACACCCTTGTATCGGTTGTACAAAGGGAAAGGATTACATAGGAGTTTTTCAAAGAAGAATTTCGGAAGAAGTATATTAGCCAGATGTTTATCGACCAGAAAAGAAAGGAATTCCTTGAATTGAAACAAGGTAAGTGATAAACCGTAATATATACATATTTTAATCCCACATTTAGCATACTTTTGGATGATTTATTCCCTGAATTGTGGAATTTGGTGCTTTTAATCCTTTAATTTCATGTTTCATACTTAGGAGAGCATCGGAGGATGAAAAGAACAAGAAACAAGCCTAAAATGGAGTAAATGGGCCAAAGAACAAAATTGACACGGCCTGGGCCCAGAACCACACGGTCGTGCCTCATTAACAGACCCAAACACGGCCTGGCCACGATACACACGGGCGTGTGCCATGGGCGTGTCCCTGCCATGAAAAAGAGGAATTTCATTCGGATTATGGTACTTAGAGGCAAAGAAAGCCATTCCAAAAGCTTATATAAACACCCTAAAGGCCACCCTAAAGAGCTGAGCCAGAGAGGCCAGAATTGTGGAATTTACTCGAAGAAAGCCAGTTGATTCATCTCAAGAAGCCGGAGTTATATTAAAGACGGAGGATCTTACCTTAAATTCCTTTAGGGGGTTTTATGGTTTTTCTTATGTTTTGTTTCATATTTTATTCTGAGATGAATTCTTTTATGATTATGAACTAAACCCTCAGATACCTCAGGGGGATGAAACCTAAGACGGATCTTGTTATTGTTTTCTAAACTATATGATAAATACTTGATTTGTTCTTAATTATGTGTTCTTAATTCTTGTTTTGATATTTCAGGATATTGATTGAAGTATTGATGTGCTTAGGTAGAGGAGGAATAGACCCTGTCTAAGAGTAGATCTAGCATAATTAAGCGGAGTTGATCGCAACCCTAGAGATAGGATTATGAAAATCTGCCGGATTAGGGTCAAACCTAATATGGGAGTCTACAGATCGAGTTAGTGCAATTCTAGGGGTTTTAATTAGAAAGAGATATCAATTAATCAACCTCGGGTTAGATGTTAGTAGCCTCGAGAGTGGTATTAATATAACTTAGGGAATCCTACGGATCAAGTCAAGCGAATAAATCGTCTGGTTTAGAGTTAAATAACAAGCGAAGTCTAGGTCGATTCTTCCTCAGGTATTGTCTTAATCAATTGGGTTTCCCCACAAGTATTTTCCCAATTCATTCTCTTTGTTTTAGCATCTTTAGCTTAATAGTTAGTTAATTTTAGATTAATTAATAATTCCCTTAATTCTTAGGCTAAATAATAAAAAGAAAGTTGGTATTAGTACTTTTGGTTCCTTTGGGTTCGACAATCTGGTCTTGCCACTAAGCTATACTACTATTCGATAGGTGCACTTGCCTCAATCGTTGTCACAGTTAGTTTTTAGGCTCGATCATTCTTCATATAAATTTTTAAGACTCTGACATAACGATCAAGTTTTTGGCCCCGTTGCCGGGGAACTAAAATATTAACAACGGTCAATTTTTATTACTTTAGCCATTTTTATTTTTGCAATTTACTTTTATTTTTATTTTGCTTTTAACTTTGCTAATTCTTCTTTTATTTGCTTCTGGCAGGACCCTTGATTTACTACAGTGATATTGAAGGTGCTATTCGCAGAAATCGTAGAGACATAAGGCGAAGCTTAAACTACATAGAAGAAGAGCAAGAAGTCGAAACCAATACCGCCGAAGAGATGGCTGAGAATAATCTGCTACCTCCAGAGGTGGCCGAAAATCATGCTCCTCGAACTATGTATGATTATGCTAAACCTAATTTAATAGGAACCGAGTCAAGTATTGTTAAACCTACTTTTGCCGCAAATAATTTTGAACTGAAATCTAACACAATTCAGATGATACAGCAATTTGTTCAGTTTGATGGTTTGCAGGATGAAGATCCAAATAATCACTGGGCAAATTTCCTAGAATTTTGTGATACTTTCAAAATTAATGGCGTTTCTGATGATGCCATTCGTCTTTGGTTATTTCCCTTCTCTTTGAGGAATAAAGCTAAACAGTGGTTGCATTCTCTTCCACGAGGATCAATCGCTACATGGGAACAAATGGCCGAAAAATTTTTATTAAAATATTTTTTGTCGGCTAAAACGGCCAAGTAGAGGATGATATCTCTTCTTTTGTGCAGATGGATTTAGAAAAACTTTACTATGCATGGGAGAGATACAAAGATCTATTAAGAAGGTGACCACACCATGGATTACCCTTGTGGCTACAGGTCCAAACTTTTTATAATGGTGTGAACCCCTCAACCAGGCAATTAATTGATTCAGCTGCCGACGGAACTCTAAATAACAAAACACCTGAGGCTGCTTACGAATTCATTGAAGAGATGTCATTGAATAACTATCAGTGGCAAGTCATAAGGACAAAACCAACAAAAGCAGCCAGTGTTTTCAACCTCGACACAGTAACCATGCTATCAAATCAGGTAGAACTGATAAATAAAAAGATTGATGGCGTATGTAATTCTTTGCAGGTACATCCAATTATGCAGTGCGATATGAATGGAGGAGGGATGAACAACACAGAATATCCACCTTACAACCCAAACGCTGAAAACGAGCAAGTTCACTATATGGGTAACAATTTTAAATCTCAAAATAACCCTTATAGTAATACTTATAATCAAGGCTGGAGGAACCACCCCAATTTTTCATGGGGTGGTCAAGGAAATCAGAGACGTCAACCTCCTCCAAACTTCCAACAACAACCCTACCCACAGGAAAATAAGCCGAACCTTGAGGAGATGCTGACAAAATTTATCGCGGTGTCAAAAAATTGTCTTCAAAACACCGAGACAACACTTAAGAATCAACAAGCATCGATTCAAGGGATCAAGAACCAATTAGGGCAACTTGCTAAGCTGATATCAGAACGACCACAAGGCAGCTTGCCAAGCAACACTGAAACTAACCCAAAGTAGCAACTTCAAGCCATAACAGCTCAGGATAGTGTAGGGTTAGATGAGCCTAGATTAAGCCAAGAAAATTTGGTAGAGAAAGGTAAGGTCGAGGTAAGTCACGAGAAGCCAAAACCGGTAATTAAAGAGTGCCAACCTCGTATACCATACCCCAATGCGATGAAGAAGGATAACACAGACGAACGGTTTGGTAAATTTCTTAAACTTTTGAAGAAATTACGTATTAACTTACCGTTTCTTGAAACTCTTTCGCAGATACCAAATTCAAGGAAAGTTTTGAAAGAACTTTTAACAAACAAGCAGAAGTTAGATGAAGAATCACATGTGGAATTAAACGCAGTGTGCTCAGCAATGTTGCAAAATAAACCACCACGAAAATTAAAAGATCCAGGGAGTTTTACAATTCCATGTTTAATTGGTAGTTTATCTATTGATAATGCTTTAGCTGGTTTAGGGGCAAGCATTAATGTTATGCCTTATAAATTGTTTAAACAACTAGGTCTAGGGAAACCCAAACAAACTAGGATGAGCATTCAATTAGCTGATAAAACTATTAGAAATCCTAGGTGTATAATTGAAGATGTTCTCGTAAAAATTGATAAATTCGTATTCCCAGTAGACTTTGTCGTTTTAGACATGGATGAGGACCCTTAATTCTAGGAAGACACTTTTTAGCAACGGCCACCACACCATGACACTCGCAACTCAAGGAAGCCATCCAATTTCAGGAAGTTTCACCTCCCCCCTTTCTTTTAAAATTTCATATTCATCTTTGTACATTGAGGGCAATGTACATCTTAAGTGTGGGGGGTGAATATTTATTTCGAGAAAGTGCCTAACTTTCTGCATTATTCTCAAATCCCTGAATTATGTCTTGTTCTTAAGTAATTTTCTCATATTACTAATTAGAATGAAATTTCCTGTGAATCATGATTTTTATTGATATGTTTTGGATTAAGTCATTGATAATTGTGCAGTGATGATTTAAACTTTAGCAGACTAGAGAATCAAGCATGATAAGTCTATTTTCAAAAATTAAAATTTTGTTAGGTTGTCTACCTGAATCTAATTATTACCCTGAAGTTTGAAATTACAAAGTTGATATCAAAAACCCATAATTTTTGTGTGAGATTTTGAGCCTTTTAGAGCATACATTCTTTCTTGCTCACTTTTTGATTATGAGTGTGTCAACATTGATTTGTTATTCTAGAACTTGCTTCAATTATACATGTCAAGACCATATCATTGATTTGATATACAGAGATGATAAAGGCACTTAGGATTTAACCCACTCACTCCACTAAAAAGCCGACCCTCACGATTAACCCCTAGTGAACCCTTTTGATCCTACCAACCCTTTTGTTGACTCAACAACTAATATTACCTCAAAACCCATCTTGTATTTGTTACCACCATTCCTTGACTCCCTTTTTGTCGAGATTTGCTTTTGAACAGTTTCCTAACTATGTTCCATATTTCAGTTAAAGTTCTTTCTCATTATTGTAATGATTTGTTCTTAAAAAAATCGAAGTATATTCATTATTAGTTTTATGATTAATTGAGCTTATACGTTAAATTCCACATCTTGAAGAAGAAGCTCGTATTATTAGTATTACAAGTTTTCAATTGATGTAATTATTTAGGATTAGTTCATTTTTCTAGTTAAGTAAATTGTCAATTCAATCTCGATTCTAACCTTCTAATTCAGCCTTTATCCACACCTTTAACCCAAGCCCCATTATAACCCTTTTTAAATACCTTTTGATTTGTGTATCATCTTATTTTATAGTGATGAAGATTTGATTTTCAGGCAGGCCTATGGGATTAACTTTTTATGTTCGACTTTTGAGTGCTTAATTTTGAACCTTAAACACTTTGAGTGATTTGAGTGAATCTTTAGTGAGGATGTCAACTCTTATCGATTTTGAATTAAAGGTGATTATTTAGGTAAGGGGAAAACACCTATGATTATTTAGGATGACTTTGATTGTTTGAATCTTTAAGACCCTTTTACTTAAATTATCAATGTATGAATTATCTTTGAATTATGATGGAACACTATTGATGAATATTATGAATCAAGGAAGTTCATTTTAATTGTGAGTTGAGAATTTTGCTTGAAGACAAGCAAATGCATAAGTGTGGGGGTATTTGATAAACCGTAATATATACATATTTTAATCCCACATTTAGCATGCTTTTGGATGATTTATTCCATGAATTGTGGAATTTAGTGCTCTTAATCCTTTAATTTCATGTTTTATACTTAGGAGAGCACCGGAGGATGAAAAGAATAAGAATGGGCCTAAAACGGAGTAAATGGGCCAAAGAACAAAATCGACACGGCCTGGGCCCAGAACCACATGGTTGTGCCTCATTAACAGACCTGAACACGGCCTAGCCACGATTCACACGGGCGTGTGCCATGGGTGTGTCCCTGCTGTGACAAAGAGGAATTTCATTCAGATTAGGGTACTTAGAGGAAAAGAAAGCCATTCTAAAAGCCTATAGAAACACCCTAAAGACCAACCTTCAGGGGGCGTCCAGTTAGGCCGAAGAGCCAAGCCGAAGAGCCAGTTGATTCATCTCAAGAAGCCGGAGTTATACTCAAGACGGAGGATCTTCTCTTCAATTCCTTCAGGGGAGTTTAGGGTTTTTCTTATGTTTTGTTTAATATTTTGTTCTGATATGTATTCTTTTATAATTATGAACGCAACCCCTCAAATACCTGAGGGGGATGAAACCTAAGACAGATCTTGTTATTATTTTTTGAACTATATGATAAATACTTGATTTGTTCTTAATTATGTGTTCTTATATCTTGTTTTGATATTTCAGGATATCGATTCAAGTATTGATGTGCTTAAGCAGAGGAGGAATAGACCCTGTCTTATAGTAGATCTAGCATAATTAAGCAGAGTTGATCGCAACCCTAGAGATAGGATGACGAAAATCTACCGGATTAGGGTCAAACCTAATATGGGAGTCCATAGATCGACTTAATATAATTCTAGGGGTTTTAATTAGAAAGAGATTTCAATTAATCAACCTAGGGTTAGATGTTAGTAACCTCGAGAGAGGTATTACTATAACTTAGGGAATCGTACGGATCAAGTCAAGTGAATAAATTGTCTGGTTCAGAGTTAAATAACAAGTGAAGTCTAGATGGATTATTCCTCGGGTATTGTATTAATCAATTGGTTTTTCCCACAAGTATTTTCCCAATTCATTCTCTTTGTCTTAGCATCTTTAGCTTAATAGTTAGTTAATTTTAGATTAATTAATAATTCTTTTAATTCTTAGGCTAAATAATAAAAAGAAGTTAGTATTAGTACTTTTGGTTCCTTTGGGTTCGACAATCCAGTCTTGCCACTAAGCTATACTACTGTTCGATAGGTGCGCTTGCCTCAATCGTTGTCACAGTTAGTTTTTAGGCTCGATCATTCTTTATATAAATTTTTAAGACTCTGACATAACGATCAGTAAGATGATAGTAAGCGAATATGAGCATGAGTTTGTAAGGCTCAACAAATATGCTCGAGAGTGTGTATCCATCGAAGCCATCATGTGTAAAATTTTTGAGGATGAATTAAATGAAGATATCTAATTGTTTGTCGGGGTTCTGGAATTAAAGGAATTCATTGTACTAGTAGATCGAGCTTGCAAAGCCGAAGAGTTGGTTAAAGATAAAAGAAAAGCTGAGATGGAGTCTCGTAACTCAAGAAAGAGACAAATGAACAAGTCATTTCAATCTTCATCCAAGAAGTCTAGAGACTTCCCTACCCGAACAGCTACTTCAGCCCGGTTTTCAAATAGAAGTAAGAGTAAACAGTACTCGGGGATTAAAACTCAGACTACCTCAATTGCTAGTGTTGGGAACACTCGACCTAATTGACCGGAATGTCCACAGTGTGGCAGACGTAACCCCGGTGAGTGCTGAGTACATGAAAGAGCTTACTTCAAGTGTGGTTCCCAAGATCATTTTATTAGAGAATGCCCTGAGATGGTTAAAAAAGAGAAAATTCAGAGTGTAAGATCGGAAAGCACTAATAGAGGGAGACAACAGAGAAACCTGAGAAGTGGAACGAGTAGTAAGAGTACACCCAGAGAACAGGCTGTGAGATCTGAGGGTAGAGTGCTTGCGAGGACTTACGCCATTCGTGCTTGCGAAGAGGCTTCATCCCCTAATGTAATTACGGGTACATTTTCCCTCCATGATACTAATGTTGTTGCTTTAATTGATTCGGGGTCCACCCATTCATACGTTTGCATGAAAATAGTATCTAGCATGAGCATGCTTGTTGAGTCTACAGAGTTTGTGATAAAAGTGTCAAATCCCTTAGGCAAATGTGTACTAGTTGATAAGGTAAACAAAGATTTCCCATTGATGATTAGAGGTCATTATTTTAAGGCAAACCTCATGCTATTGCCATTTGATGAATTTGATATAATTCTTGGTATGGAATGGTTAACAACTCATGATGTGACAGTAAATTGTGGAAACAAATACATTGAATGGAGATGTGAAAATAGGGAAACTCTTCGTGTTGAATCAAATGAACAAGATAGTTCGCCTGTTGTGATCTCTCAGATGTCTGCTTAGAGGTATGTAAGAAAGGGGTATGAAGCATATCTTGCTTTTGTTATGAATGCTAAAGAAACCGAGTTAAAGATTGAATCAGTGCCGATAGTATGTGAGTACCCAGATGTATTCCCAAAAGAATTGCCAGGGTTGCCTCCAGTTAGAGAGGTTGAATTTGGCATCGAGTTGGCTCTAGGTACGGCACCTATACCGATTGCTCTATACAGAATAGTTTCGACTGAGTTGAAGGAATTGAAGGTACAGTTGAAAGAGTTGACGGACAAAGGTTTTGCAAGACCAAGTTTTTCTCCATGGGGTGCTCCAGTATTATTTGTGAAAAAGAAAGATGGATCCATGAGGTTATGTATAGATTACCGGCAACTTAATAAGGTAACAGTGAAGAACAAGTACCCATTGCCTAGGATTGATGATTTGTTCGATCAGTTGAAGGGAGCCACTATGTTTTCCAAGATAGACTTGAGGTCGGGAAATTATTAGTTGAGAGTAAAAGACTCAGATGTGCTGAAGACTGCATTTCGGACTAGGTATTGGCACTACACATTTTTAGTCATGCCTTTTGGCTTAGCAAATGCCCCTGCGGTGTTTATGGATTTAATGAACCGCATCTTTAGGCCATATTTGGATAAGTTTGTCGTGGTTTTTATTAATGATATACTGATTTATTCATGTACTGAGCATGAGCATGCTAAGCATTTGTGAACTGTCTTATAGATTTTATAAGATAACCAGTTGTATGCCAAGTTTAGCAAAAGTGAATTTTGGCTCAAAGAGGTTGGGTTTTTGGGGCACATTGTCTTGGAAGATGGAATCCGTGTCGACCCAAGTAAGATTTCAGCTATTGTTGATTGAAAGCCGTCGAATAATGTATTAGAGGTTAGAAGCTTTATAGGCCTAGCTGGCTATTACAGACGATTTGTCAAGGGATTCTCCATGATAGCTACTCCTATGACGAGGATGTAAAGTTCAAATGGACTGAAAAGTGTCAACAGAGTTTTGAGAAAGGCGAATGTAGTCGCTGATGCTTTGAGTAGAAAATCCCTATTTTCATTAAGGGTTTTGAATACTCGGGTGACCTTGTCAGAGGATGGTTCTATTCTAGCTCAGATGAGGGCTAGACCGATGTTTCTTCAAGAGTTTTACGAGGCTCAAAAAGATGACAGTAACTTGCAAACCAAAAGAATTCAGTGTGAGTTGGATGTTGAGTCTGACTTTCAGATTAATTCCGATGGATGTTTGACGTTCAGAGACAGAGGTTGTGTACTGAGAAATGATGAGCTTATTCGAAAGATTTTACATGAGGCACATAGTGGATGCCTATCCGTACATCCGAGGAGCACGAAAATGTATAATGACTTGAAGAAATGGTATTGGTGGCCGAGTATGAAGAAAGATATTTCTGAGTTTGTATCAAGATGCTTGATTTGTCAGTAAGTAAAGGCCGAACACCAAGTACCTTCTGGTTTGCTCCAACCTATTATGGTTCCCAAGTGGAAATGGGACCGTGTTACTATAGACTTTGTAACGGGTTTGCCGTTGACACCGAGCAAGAAAGATGCCATATGGGTTGTGGTAGATAGACTTACGAAGTCGGACCATTTCATACCTGTACGTATCGACTATTCACTTGGTAAGTTGGCAAACTTGTATGTTTCCGATATTCTAAGGCTTCATGGCGTGCCTTTATTGATTATATCGGATAGAGATTCGAGATTCACCTCCCGATTCTGGGAAAAGTTGCAAGAGGCCTTGGGCACAAAGTTGACTTTTAGTACGGCCTTTCACCCCCAAACTGACGGATAGTCGGAGAGGTTAATACAGATACTTGAGGATATGCTCTGGTGTTGTGTTCTTGAGTTTCAGGGCAGCTGGGAAAAATACCTACCATTGGTAGAGTTTGCCTATAATAACAGTTTTTAGTCGAGTTTGAAAATAGCGCCTTATGAGGCTTTGTATGGGCATAAGTGTCGAACGCCTTTATATTGGACTGAACTCAAGGAAAATCAGATTCACGGGGTTGATTTGGTTAGAGAAACAGAAGAGAAAGTAAGGGTGATTCGAAATTGTTTAAAAGCTGCTTCTGATAGATAAAAATCCTACTCGGATTTGAAACAAAAAGAGATCGAGTTTCAAGTCTGTAATAAAGTATTCTTGCAAGTGTTACCATGGAAAAAAGTTCTTAGATTTGGCCGGAAAGGCAAATTGAGTCCGCGTTTTATCAGACCATATGAGATCACCGAGAGGATAGGTCGGTAGCCTATCGATTGGCTTTGCCATCTGAATTGGAAAAGATTCATGATGTGTTTCACGTGTCTATGTTACGTTATTACCAATCAGACACTTCGCTTGTGATTACACCAACAGAGGTTGAAATCCAACTCGACATGACTTATGGCAAAGAACCGGTAAAGATTTTGGCACGAGAAGTCAAACAGTTACGGAATAAAAGTATAGCCCTTGTGAAAGTATTGTGGCAAAAACATGGGGTAGAAGATGCTACATAGGAGACCAAGGAGGCCATGAGAAACCAGTACCCAAACCTTTTTGCTTGTAAGATTTTTAGGGACGAAAATCCCTAAGGGAGAGAATTGTAACAACCCAATTTAGGGCCTAGTCAGAATAGTGGTTACGGGACCACAAATTCGAAGTACAAATATGTGTTTTATGATTTTATGAGGCTTATGAGGTGTTTGCACGATTGTGTGCAAATTTCATGAAGAAATTTTATTAATTAGTGATCAAATTGTCCATTAGGACTAAATTGCAAAGATTAGAAAATATGAGATTCTAGAAGATTTAAGTATGAAATAGAATTATAAAATTACTAGAGGTCCTTATTTAGCAATTAGACCATTAAATGTCAAGATGGACAAAAATGGACATGGGAAGGAAAAATCTTAAGGAAGGGGCCTAGTCATTGGGTTAATTAATGAATTAAAAAGGAAAAAGAAGTCAAAAATGAGTGTCCATCTTCTTCACCATAGCCGAATTTTACAAGCCCTCCATAGCTAGGGTTTCTTCAACTTTCAAGCTTGATTGTAAGTATCTTTTAGCCCCGTTTTTAATGTTGTTCGTATTTTTAAAATCCTCGGAGCTCGATTTAGATATTTCTAGCTATATTTTGAGGTAAGGTTCTTATTCAAAAATTTACTGATGTATGACATGCTTGTATTTTGATGGTTTATGAAAGAATATGAAAGTTTGATGTATGATAAACATCTTTGTCTAAGTGATTTTCATGAAAAATGCATGAAAGGACCAAATTGTAAAAGTTATAAAAATGGTCATACATGAGTGAAATAGTGGAAATTGAAGGCTGTTGTAGTTAAGAGAAGGATTCGACTAGGATTAAAATGCAAGAAAGTAGAATGAAAATCAATTTACGAGCCTAGGGGCAAAAGTGTAATTATGAGAAAGTTTAGGGGCAAAATCAAAATTTTTGCCAAATTGTGATTCATGAGTCAATTTAGTCAATGTGAGTATTAAACAAGTGGAATTATTATTATTATAGATCATGAAACGAGAAGCTCGGACAGAAACTGAGGCAAGGACAAATTGTTGAACTAAATCGAATACCTACACATATTTTGAATGCTGAGGTAAGTTTGTGTGAAATTAAAGCTACATATGTTATTATGTTCTAAATTTCTTATTTACATGAGAAATGCATATCATTTCCATGAAATTTTATTGATGATGTCTTAATGAGAAAATGATGAGACTATGCTAAGTGAAGTCCCGGTTGAAGTTTCGAAATAACGAGGATACCTATGTCACGACATGAGATAAGGACGGTCCCATGTAAGACCATGTCTGGGACATGGCACCGGCACCGAATGTAGGTCCCGTGAAAGACCATGTCTGGGACATGACATCGGCACTGAATGTAAATCTCGTGTAAGACCATGTCTGGGACATGGCATCGGCATCGAATAAGGAAGGTCCCATATAAGACCATGTCTGGGACATGACTTCGGCACCAAAGGAAGATCTCGTGTAAGACGATGTCTAGCACATGGCATCAACATCCATGTATGATCTCGTATAAGACCATGTTTGGGACATGGCATCAACATCGAGCTAAGAGATCCCACGTAAAACCATATCTAGGATATGGCATCGGCATCAAGAGGTGATCCCATATAAGACCATATTTGGGATATGGCATTGTCATCGTGATACATGTATGATGAGATTAACTATCCTCTGATATTTCGAGTAGTTCAAATAGAAAAAGAGCTAAGTATGTAAAGATGATATAGAGAAAAATTATACAAGGATGACAATGAGTTCTTTTTATGTTAAAGATGATGATGATTTAAGTTTATGTTCATGTTAGCATAAGTGCTAAATTATGTGACTAAGTGATACAGGTACCATGAGTAAATTACAAGTTACGAAGCCATAATGTGATATATGATGGGTAAGAATGAGTATGAGTAAGTATGCCTAAGAACTTGAGAACTTGTGTTGTTATTGCTCTATGAGATGAATGTATTTACCATGAGTACTTATGTTGCTATATTAATTCATGCAAACTTACTAAGCTTTATTCTTACCCTTCTCTTTTCCCTTTTCTGGTAGTATCGCAAAGCTAGCTTGGGGATCATAGAATGTCGGACTTCAAATCACACTATCAATCATTCTTTTGGTATAGTAAAGTTAATTTGTTTTGAGTATGGCATATATAGGAACTTGGCTTTTAGTGATATGTCATATTTGAAAGCCAAAGTGTTGGCTACCAAAGTTATAAACTCATTTTGTAAATGGCCATTGCGAATTGGCCATTATTTGTGAAGTTTCATATTATAATGATCATGAGTTTATGAAGTGAAAGTCCATGCAATTGATGGAGTGAAATGAGAAATGTATGATTGTTGATTTGTGGACCTTCATAGAGTATTATTGCCATGTTATGTGTTGCTTGTGTTGATATAAGTGTATTTATGTTTCAGGGTGGCAAGTGGCTTCGAAAATAGCCTTCTAATTGTCCACACGGGTAGACACACGGGCGTGTGTCTAGGCCGTGTGTAACAAACCAATTTTGACCGTAATCGGAATGGTGGTTTCGGAACCACGAATCCGAGCCTGAGAAATATTTTAAATATTTTGTTTTGTGTTTGTTATATGTGATTTAGTAAGTGTGAAAATCTCGTGGAAAATCTTAGCCATCTAAGTGTTTATATTGCTAAAGGTCTAAATTGCAAGAAGAACCAATGTAGTGGGCATTAATAAAAAGGGGGCTAAGTAAATTGTTCATTAAACATGGGGATTTGCATGTCAAATTCCCCCTTTTTAAACAAGGTGGACGGCAAGCATGCTTATATGTTCTTTTATTTATTTTGTATGATATTTAGGCATTATTATATTAAAAGCATGCCAAGAAATTATGTTATCTAATTAAATATATATTGATTTTAGTAATATTATAAGAAAAAGCATGCCATATTTTTATGCTAAAAAGATAAAATCAAAAAGGAAAATAATTCTCCCTTCACTCATCCCCTTCTTACCCGATTCCTACCTTGAAGAGGAGAGAAGAACTTCATCTTCCCCATTCGGCCTTGCATGCACTAGGATAGGTAAGAATTTGATCTTGATTTTGAAAACCCACCTTGATATGGCTTAAATTCTTGATCTTTTTCTTTTGAAACAAGAAAAAATTTGTTAATATGGGTAGGAGGAGATTCGGCCATGGGTGCTAATGTTGTAGCTTCTTGAGTTGATAAGTTAGATAGTATGAGAAGAAATGGCATGAATAGGTAAGAAGATTATGTTGATTGGCTTGAAGGTACCCTACTAGTTGGCCGAATAATGGGATGAATATTCATGAAAATGTTTCTTCATGTGTTTTGATGTTAGGCCATTCTCTTACAATGAAATTTACCATAGAAGACTTTTATATGTGATGTTAAAGTATTGGGTGGACTAAGTCTAAGACTTGATTACTTGAAGTAAATTAGTGCAAGGGGTAAAATGGATGGAAGGAAGAGTTATAAAGAATTCTAAGAACCTAAGGGCCATTCGGCCATGTAGAAGAAATCCATATAGGTTGAATTGGAGTAGTTAAATGCATGAATTTGGTGTGGTTATTTAGCTTGCTGATTGGTTGTATGTTGAGGAAAATGCATGGGTATTGAATTGGCATATTCGGCCATAAGAGAGAATGAATTGGAGCTATTGTATTTGGCTATACATGTATACTTATAAAGTGAATATATGGCCATAGGTAAGAAGATAAATTTTAAACTAAAGTGCATTAAAGTAATAGAAGGAAGGGTTATAGGGGATCCTAGAGACCTAAGGGCCATTCGGCCATGGAAAAGAAATTCAAATGAGTTGAAATTATATTGTGGTGTGGAATTGATTAAATTGAAAAAAAAAAGTTAAATGCTTGAATTTGGGGTGGTTATTGTTTAAACTAAATGTATGAAGTAAGGACTCGGTTCCTAGTTTTTCTTGAACTAAATTGTGTGTAAATTGTTTTGAGTTGAGTAAAAAGGGATAGAGTGAATATGAAAAAAATTTATTTAACATTTATAGATCGGGAACAAAAAGAGAAGAAACAAGATCGAGGAAAAGCAAAGATTATCGAGTAGCCGATTTACACGGCTCATCGACGACCGAGGTAAGTCCTTTATCTAAACTATGTTAATAAGTTAATTACAAATTTAGTGAATGATAAACTGTGGAAATTTAACGTACAAATTCATGATATAGCCGAGAAAAACTGTATAGTATTGAAGTGAATTTATTGGGCTAATGCAATTGAATAAGTAAGTTCTTGAGCAATCTAATGTCTTGGGGTAAATTACAAAATCTAATGAATGATAGAATTTGTATTAGTTGATGTAAAACCATGAGCTGGCCGAATGTGATGATGATGGATTGGGTTGAATTTCAAATGTATTTGACTAAATGTGAATAAATGCATATGCTTTGATATGTGACAGTGAAATGCGAAAAGTATGTAAAGTTATTTTTGACATTCGGGCTTTATGCCTAGCAGGCCTTGTGCCGGTGACATAATCGGGCTTTACGCCTAGCAGGCCTCGTGCCGGTGTATTTATCAGGCTTTTACGCCTAGCAGGCCTTGTGCCGGTGTTACTTTTCAGGCTTTTACGCCTAGCAGGCTTGATGCCGGTGATGTATTTTACCAAAGAGGAATTTAATCTGTGACAAGACAATTTAGAGCTAAATTGTCAAGAATATGGTTCAGGTAAGTATGTGAGGTATGCTATGTTTAACATTACTTGGGCCAAATTAATATTGATGGATGTAATCTGACAGAAGTCGAGCTTAAAATGCGCCATCATGGAACAATTAGTTTTCATGTATAAACGCTAAGAAAGTAGGTTACCAAATTATTAGTATTTGGCCTTGTGTAAACTATTTACTTAATTGCCTATGTGAAATCCCATATGTAGATTGTTTTCTTTTTCATAAATAATTAAATGTTCTAATATTATGAGTTAGGACTTACTAAGCTAGAAAGCTTATTATGTGAAATGTTTTCTCTGTTTTATAGATTAGGATCCAGCTACAAGCTCAACGGGATAGTTCGGAAAGTCACTCACACTATCATTCTACAATTTGGGGTACTACTTCGTTTTCGTTTGCTTGAAGGCATGTATAGAATAGACTTGGTCCTTGTTTGATGATTTTAAGGTCCATGTTTGTAATAGCCATGCGAATATGGCTAAATTTTCAGTTAACTACGTTGTTGTGTTTGGATGTAAGTTAGTTTATGATGGCAAAGGTCTATGCATGATTAATCAAAGTTAATCGTTTTTATTAAGGAAATGATTGTATATGAATGAAATCCTTGAATTCGTGAGGTAGGTAAATTCAGTTAGAAGCTAGTTTTTTTTTTATGATATACGACAAAATAGTTTGTAATAGCAGCAGTGACGTGAATTAGAAAAATCACCAAAAATAGGATATATTGAATTTGGAGGTGAGTGAGTCATGAAATTAAACCTCAGTGTGTCTATTTTTATACGAAAGAAACAGAATAGGCAAAAGATTTATATCTTATGAGATAATTAAGTTTAAACGAAACCTGCTCTGAATGAATTCGTGAGTCACTGCCCTGTTTTGGAAAAATTGTCAAAAATTGTACAAAAATAATTAGGAATCATGGTTTATATGTGTAGAATCCTAAATGAGTCTATTTTTCATTGGTATAAACAAGAACATCATAGGAAATTTGTGCAATCAGATAACTGCAGTGTTATAGGGTCTGGTCAGAATTGTCCAGCAGTGTAATAAGGGTAACTTTGAAGAATAAACTGTACTAATTGGCCACATGAAAAATTCTAGAAATATTATGGTGAATAGTTATATGAGTCTAGTTTCAAGGAAAATTTACGGATCCAAATTTCGAGTTCTGTAACTCGAGTTATGGCCGATTTAGTCAGCGTGACGCAGTTGGACAGCTTTAAAAATTTTACTCCCCGAGTTAATGGTCACGTCTAGTAACGCCACGTACTCGATTCCGGCGAGGGTTTCGGGTAAGGGGTGTTACATTTGATTGGTATCAGAGCTTACGGTTTAGTCGATTCTAGGACTACCGTGGCGCGTGTGAGTCTAGCTATACATGCCTGTGGTTATATGTTGATAGTGTGGTGACTTCTGACAGCCTGAACTTTGTTTTGTATAGTAAATGGACTCTGAACCAGAAAGAGCTGTAGCTGATGATGTGGAGAGCGTGGCGCCTGACCGTACCCACGGATCAGCGCCGATAGACTCTCGACCTGTTTCGGGTAGCCACGAAGGAGAGACAAAGCAAGCCTTTTACCGGATGATGAATGAGTGGTTTGCCCAATTTATTCAGAATAACCCGAATATACCCCAACCTCCGCCCCCGAATAATCCAACTCCGGATCCTCTAGCTCCCCCAATGATAGATCCAATGAGATCTGGTAGGCCCTCGGTTGACAAAATTTGAAAATATGGGGCCGAAGAATTTAAAGCCAATGACGATGATGATGCTGAGAGAGCCGAAATGTGGCTTGATAACACTATTCGGGTACTTGATGAGTTGTCTTGTACTCCGGATGAATGCTTGAAGTGTGCTATATCCTTACTACGGGACACCGCATATCACTGGTGGAACACACTAGTATCAGTGGTCCCGAAAGAAAAAGTGACGTGGGATTTCTTCCAAACTGAATTTCGCAAGAAGTATATCAGCCAAAGATTTATTGATCAAAAACGAAAAGAGTTCCTTGAGCTGAAACAAGGACGAATGACTGTAACGGAATATGAAAGAAAATTTGTCAGGCTCAGCTGTTATGCTAGAGAGAGTGTCTCTACTGAAGCCATTATGTGCAAAAGATTCGAAGACGGCCTAAATGAAGATATAAAGATGTTTGTTGGCGTTCTTGAACTCCAAGAGTTTGTAACTTTAGTTG
The DNA here is from genome assembly GCA_005393395.2 of Gossypium australe. Taxonomy (NCBI): domain Eukaryota; kingdom Viridiplantae; phylum Streptophyta; class Magnoliopsida; order Malvales; family Malvaceae; genus Gossypium; species Gossypium australe. The sequence goes on along the minus strand of CM016621.1, from coordinate 109,782,149 downwards.
AGAGAGCTTGCAAAGCTGAAGAGCTCGGGAAGGAGAAAAGAAAGGCTGATACCGAAGCCAGAGACATCCGAAAGAGGTCTTCGGGCAAAGTCTTTCATTCCACGAGCAAGAAGCCCAGAGATGACTACAGCCGACAGAAAGCTACTACAGATCCGCCTAGACGGGACCGGCCTCCCATGAGCTCCCGAGCTACCTCGATAGCCAGTGTTGGTAACATTCCACAAAATAGAGTTGAATGCAAGTACTGTGGGAAGTGGCACTCAGAGAGTTGTAGACTCCATGATCGGTCTTGCTATAAGTGTGGATCGTCAGATCCTTTTATCAGAGAGTGTCCGAAGTTAGCTGAGCGGAATGCAGTTCAGAACACTACACCGAGCAACGTGCCAATGCGAGGTAGACCACCCAGACATTCAGGCAATGTAGGTGGTAGCCAGAAGGGAACGAAGAACACTACAGATCGATCTGAGGCTAGAGCTCCGACTAGAGCATATGCTGCGCGAGCTAGAGAGGATGCTTCCTCCCCTGACGTCATTACCGGTACTTTCACTCTTTTTGATACTACTGTGATTGCACTAATTGATCCTGGTTCGACTCATTCTTATGTGTGTGAAACTTTAAAATTTGGCAAGACTCTGCTAGTTGAGTCTACCGAGTTTGTAATTCGTGTGTCCAACCCTTTGGGTAGATGTGTGCTTGTTAATAAAGTGTGTAGAGGTTGCCCGTTGATGGTAAGAGACTATTGCTTTCCAGCTGATTTGATGTTGTTGCCCTTCGATGAATTTGATATAATCTTGGGTATGGATTGGTTAACTTCACATGAGGCAGTGGTGGATTGCAAAAGAAAGTTTATTGATTTGAAATGCCGAAATGGTGAGACAATCAGAATAAAATCCTGTGATGTAAATGGGATACCTACGGTAATATCTTCAATGGTAGCCCAAAAGTATGTGAGAAAAGGGTGTGAGGCCTATTTGGCTTATGTGCTGGATAATAAAATGTCCGAGAAACTAATGAAATCGGTACCAGTTGTATGTGAATACACCGATGTGTTTCCTGAAGAGTTGCCGGGCTTACCCCCAGTACGAGAGATTGAGTTCGGCATTGAATTAGTGCCGGATGCGACCCTAATTTCGATAGCTCCGTACCGAATGGCGCCTACTAAATTAAAGGAATTGAAAGCACAGTCGCAAGAATTGACAGAGAGGGGTTTCGCACGACCGAGTTCTTCCCCATGGGGTGCACCAGTCTTACTTGTGAAAAAGAAAGATGGGACAATGCGGATGTGCATCGACTACCGGCAACTAAATAAGGTAACTATAAAGAATAAGTACCCGTTACCTCGGATTGACGATTTATTTGATCAGTTGAAGGGGGCTTCAGTGTTTTCGAAAATAGATTTGAGATCGGGCTATTATCAATTACGAGTCAAAGATTCAGATGTGCCAAAGACGGCATTTCGAACGAGGTACGGACATTATGAGTTTTTGGTTATGCCTTTTGGACTTACTAATGCGCCTGCTGTTTTTATGGATCTAATGAACTGGGTCTTCCGACGGTTTTTGGATCAGTTTGTAGTAGTGTTTATTGATGATATATTGATCTACTCCAAAAATGAAGCGAAACACGCTGAGCATTTGAGAGTAGTACTACAAACTTTGAGAGATCAACGGTTATATGCAAAGTTCAGTAAGTGTGAGTTCTGGATGAATGAAGTCAGCTTCTTGGGTCATGTTGTTTCGGTGTCAGGTGTTCGGGTGGATCCAAACAAGATAGCAGCTATACTCGAGTGGAAACCACCAAAGAATGTTTCCGAGATCCGAAGTTTCCTAGGCCTCGCGGGATACTATAGACGATTCGTAAAAGGTTTTTCTGTAATAGCTACACCCTTGACGAGACTACTACAGAAAGATGTCAAATATGAATGGTCAGAAAAATGCCAGAAAAGTTTCGAGCAGTTGAAAGCCCTTTTAACCGAGGCTCCAGTGTTGACTCAACCCGAATCGGGTAAAGAATTTACTATTTTTAGTGATGCTTCTTTGAATGGGTTGGGTTGCGTTCTAATGCAAGAAGGCAAGGTGATAGCCTACGCTTCAAGACAATTGAAGCCGCATGAAAAAAATTATCCAACTCACGATCTGGAGTTGGCAGCCATTGTGTTCGCATTGAAAATTTGGCGTCACTATTTATTCGGTGAAAAATGTCATGTTTACTCAGATCACAAAAGTCTAAAATATTTAATGACTCAGAAAGATCTGAATTTGAGACAACGCCGATGGTTAGAATTGCTGAAAGACTATGAATTAGTGATTGACTACCATCCGGGAAAAGCTAATGTTGTTGCGGATGCGTTGAGTCGAAAACCATTATTTGCTCTTCGTGCATTAAACGCACGGGTGACGATGTCTGAGGATGGTTCGATCATAGCCGAGTTACAAGCAAGACCGATGTTTATTCAGCAAATTTGTGATGCACAGAAAGTTGACGAAAAGCTAGTTGCTATTCGGACTCAGTGTGAAAACAATACAGAATCAGGTTTCCAGATAGATGCAAATGACTGTTTGAATTATAAAAGTCGATTGTGTGTTTCGATGAACTCAGATTTGATACAGATGATTCTGAGTGAGGCCCATGATGGCCGAATGTCAATACACCCGGGTAGCACAAAAATGTATAATGATTTGAAACAGTTCTATTGGTGGCCTGGCATGAAACGAGATATATCCGAATTTGTCTCCAAGTGCTTAATCTGTCAACAAGTGAAAGCTGAGCATCAGGTTCCATCCGGATTGCTTCAGCCAATCATGATACCCGAATGGAAATGGGATAGAATCACCATGGATTTTGTATCTGGTCTCCCTATGACACCTAGTAAGAAAGATGCCGTATGGGTTATAGTTGATAGACTGACTAAATCAGCTCATTTTGTGCCGGTACGTACCGACTATTCACTTGACAAACTCGCCGAAGTGTATGTGTCGCAGATTGTAAGATTGCACGGTGTACCGAGTTCCATTGTTTCAAATAGAGACCCAAGATTTACATCGCGATTCTGGAAGAAATTGCAGGATGCATTAGGTACTAAACTTCATTTTAGTACAGCCTTCCATCCGCAAACCGACGGTCAGTCTGAGCGAACTATTTTGATACTTGAGGACATGTTGAGGTGTTGCGTTCTCGAGTTCGAAGGTACGTGGGAACGATACCTACCTTTGATTGAGTTTGCTTACAATAATAGCTTCCAATCTAGCATAAAAATGGCACCTTATGAAGCCTTATATGGTCGAAAATGTCGCACACCACTGTATTGGACTGAGCTCAGTGAGAATAAGATACACGAGGTTGATTGGATTAAAGAAACTGAACAGAAGGTGGTTGTAATTAGAAGAAATTTGAAAGCTGCTTCGGATCGTCAAAAGTCCTATGCCGATTTAAAACGCAAGGACATTGAATTTTAGGTCGGAGATTGGGTGTTCCTGAAAGTTTCTCCGTGGAAGAAAATACTCCGATTCGGTCAGAAAGGCAAGTTGAGTCCGAGATTTATTGGACCGTATGAAATCATCGAGCGTATAGGGCCTGTGGCTTATCGATTGAAACTGCCCCTTGACTTAGAAAAGATACACAATGTATTCCACGTTTCGATGCTTCGCAGATACAGATCGGATCCGTCCCATGTGATCACCCCGTCAGAGATTGAAATTCGATCTGATTTGACCTATGATGAGGAACCGATCCGTATCTTAGCTCGGGAAACCAAGGAGTTAAGAAATAAAAGGGTTCCATTAGTAAAGATTCTATGGAATCGTCACGGAGTTGAAGAGGCTACGTGGGAGCCTGAAGAGTCAATGAAGCAACAATATCCGAACCTATTTAACGGTAAGATTTTCGGGGATGAAAATCCTTAAGGGGGGAGAGTTGTAACAGACCAATTTCGACCCTAATCGGAATGGTGGTTTCGGAACAACGAATCCGAGCCTGAGAAATATTTTAAATATTTTGTTTTGTGTTTGTTATATGTGATTTAGTAAGTGTGAAAATCTCGTGGAAAATCTTAGCCATCTAAGTGTTTATATTGCTAAAGGTCTAAATTGCAAGAAGAACCAATGTAGTGGGCATTAATAAAAAGGGGGCTAAGTAAATTGTTCATTAAACATGGGGATTTGCATGTCAAATTCCCCCTTTTTAAACAAGGTGGACGGCAAGCATGCTTATATGTTCTTTTATTTATTTTGTATGATATTTAGGCATTATTATATTAAAAGCATGCCAAGAAATTATGTTATCTAATTAAATATATTGATTTTAGTAATATTATAAGAAAAAGCATGCCATATTTTTATGCTAAAAAGATAAAAACAAAAAGGAAAATAATTCTCCCTTCACTCATCCCCTTCTTACCCGATTCCTACCTTGAAGAGGAGAGAAGAACTTCATCTTCCCCATTCGGCCTTGCATGCACGAGGATAGGTAAGAATTTGATCTTGATTTTGAAAACCCACCTTGATATGGCTTAAATTCTTGATCTTTTTCTTTTGAAACAAGCAAAAATTTGTTAATATGGGTAGGAGGAGATTCGACCATGGGTGCTAATGTTGTAGCTTCTTGAGTTGATAAGTTAGATAGTATGAGAAGAAATGGCATGAATAGGTAAGAAGATTATGTTGATTGGCTTGAAGGTACCCTACTAGTTGGCCGAATAATGGGATGAATATTCATGAAAATGTTTCTTCATGTGTTTTGATGTTAGGCCATTCTCTTATAATGAAATTTACCATAGAAGACTTTTATATGTGATGTTAAAGTATTGGGTGGACTAAGTCTAAGACTTGATTACTTGAAGTAAATTAGTGCAAGGGGTAAAATGGATGGAAGGAAGAGTTATAAAGAATTCTAAGAACCTAAGGGCCATTCGGCCATGTAGAAGAAATCCATATAGGTTGAATCGGAGTAGTTAAATGCATGAATTTGGTGTGGTTATTTAGCTTGTTGATTGGTTGTATGTTGAGGAAAATGCATGGGTATTGAATTGGCATATTCGGCCATAAGAGAGAATGAATTGGAGCTATTGTATTTGGCTATACATGTATACTTATAAAGTGAATATATGGCCATAGGTAAGAAGATAAATTTTAAACTAAAGTGCATTAAAGTAATAGAAGGAAGGGTTATAGGGGATCCTAGAGACCTAAGGGCCATTCGGCCATGGAAAAGAAATTCAAATGAGTTGAAATTATATTGTGGTGTGGAATTGATTAAATTGAAAAAAAAAAGTTAAATGCTTGAATTTGGGGTGGTTATTGTTTAAACTAAATGTATGAAGTAAGGACTCGGTTCCTAGTTTTTCTTGAACTAAATTGTGTGTAAATTGTTTTGAGTTGAGTAAAAAGGGATAGAGTGAATATGAACAAAATTTATTTAACATTTATAGATCGGGAGCAAAAAGAGAAGAAACAAGATCGAGGAAAAGTAAAGATTATCGAGTAGCCGATTTACACGGCTCATCGACGACCGAGGTAAGTCCTTTATCTAAACTATGTTAATAAGTTAATTACAAATTTAGTGAATGATAAACTGTGGAAATTTAACGTACAAATTCATGATATAGCCGAGAAAAACTGTATAGTATTGAAGTGAATTTATTGGGCTAATGCAATTGAATAAGTAAGTTCTTGAGCAATCTAATGTCTTGGGGTAAATTACAAAATCTAATGAATGATAGAATTTGTATTAGTTGATGTAAAACCATGAGCTGGCCGAATGTGATGATGATGGATTGGGTTGAATTTCAAATGTATTTGACTAAATGTGAATAAATGCATATGCTTTGATATGTGATAGTGAAATGCGAAAAGTATGTAAAGTTATTTTTGACATTCGGGCTTTATGCCTAGCAGGCCTTGTGCCGGTGACATAATCGGGCTTTACGCCTAGCAGGCCTCGTGCCGGTGTATTTATCAGGCTTTTACGCCTAGCAGGCCTTGTGCCGGTGTTACTTTTCAGGCTTTTACGCCTAGCAGGCTTGATGCCGGTGATGTATTTTACCAAAGAGGAATTTAATCTGTGACAAGACAATTTAGAGCTAAATTGTCAAGAATATGGTTCAGGTAAGTATGTGAGGTATGCTATGTTTAACATTACTTGGGCCAAATTAATATTGATGGATGTAATCTGACAGAAGTCGAGCTTAAAATGCGCCATCATGGAACAATTAGTTTTCATGTATAAACGCTAAGAAAGTAGGTTACCAAATTATTAGTATTTGGCCTTGTGTAAACTATTTACTTAATTGCCTATGTGAAATCCCATATGTAGATTGTTTTCTTTTTCATAAATAATTAAATGTTCTAATATTATGAGTTAGGACTTACTAAGCTAGAAAGCTTATTATGTGAAATGTTTTCTCTGTTTTATAGATTAGGATCCAGCTACAAGCTCAACGGGATAGTTCGGAAAGTCACTCACACTATCATTCCACAATTTGGGGTACTACTTCGTTTTGGTTTGCTTGAAGGCATGTATAGAATAGACTTGGTCCTTGTTTGATGATTTTAAGGTCCTTGTTTGTAATAGCCATGCGAATATGGCTAAATTTTCAGTTAACTACGTTGTTGTGTTTGGATGTAAGTTAGTTTATGATGGCAAAGGTCTATGCATGATTAATCAAAGTTAATCGTTTTTATTAAGGAAATGATTGTATATGAATGAAATCCTTGAATTCGTGAGGTAGGTAAATTCAGTTAGAAGCTAGTTTTTTTTTATGATATACGACAAAATAGTTTGTAATAGCAGCAGTGACGTGAATTAGAAAAATCACCAAAAATAGGATATATTGAATTTGGAGGTGAGTGAGTCATGAAATTAAACCTCAGTGTGTCTATTTTTATACGAAAGAAACAGAATAGGCAAAAGATTTATATCTTATGAGATAATTAAGTTTAAACGAAACCTGCTCTGAATGAATTCGTGAGTCACTTCCCTGTTTTGGAAAAATTGTCAAAAATTGTACAAAAATAATTAGGAATCATGGTTTATATGTGTAGAATCCTAAATGAGTCTATTTTTCATTGGTATACACAAGAACATCATAGGAAATTTGTGTAATCAGATAACTGCAGTGTTATAGGGTCTGGTCAGAATTGTCCAGCAGTGTAATAAGGGTAACTTTGAAGAATAAACTGTACTAATTGGCCACATGAAAAATTCTAGAAAAATTATGGTGAATAGTTATATGAGTCTAGTTTCATGGAAAATTTAGGGATCCAAATTTCGAGTTCTGTAACTCGAGTTATGGCGGATTTAGTCAGCGTGACGCAGTTGGACAGCTTTAAAAATTTTACTCCCCGAGTTAATGGTCACGTCTAGTAACGCCACGTACTCGATTCCGGCGAGGGTTTCGGGTAAGGGGTGTTACACCGTGTATGACACACGGTCATCCCAATGGGTGTGTTGACAGGTCGTGTGCCCCCTGTATCAGATTGTGAGAATTTGATTCGTCACACGGGCAAGGGGTGTTACACACATCCATGAATACATCAAGACATGTTTATGTAACAATGCACATTTTCAAAAAAATTCCTACCTATCTCCGCTACACACCACTATCGAGTTCCCAGAACCCGTCCATCCAATAACACACCATTTGTCGATAAACCACTACATAAATGCCGAAAAATGACCAAATAACACATTGTGGACAAGCCACCACATAGTTGTTGATAATGACCACAATCAGAGATAAACTACCACATAACTTCCACCTTTCACAAGACTTACCCCATGCATGTGATATGGCCATTTTCAAATTTAACACATTTAATCACTTTTCGCACGTAGTCATGCTCATAGTCTCACTTAACACATATTTCTAAATTTTACACATTTGCATGTAAACATGCTCACATATCACTTTTTATTCACTTTGGCATGCTTTAATATATTTTCATATTAAATCATAGATTTCATCACACACATGTATATATATAACACATATTTAAATCATCACATATCAATTAAGCCATGTATCACATGACATAAAAATGAGATTTGCACACATGTCATCATCACATACATCAACACATCACAAATCATAGATTTCATGAACTAATAGTTTTAAGAACACTTGGAATTTCCCTTTTAATGAGTTTTTCAACTTCGTTTTAAGTATTTAGTGTACTCTCAAAAAATTATTTAATAGCTTTTTATTTAATAATAAAATAATGGTAGATTATACTCAAATCAAAGATTTAGATTCCACACCTTAAACCGTAGATCTGATTGCCACAATCCTATTGGAAGAGGTTTTGCTTGGATCTAAACCTGGTAGATGAATCTATTGCATCAAACACATAGTTTAGTTATAGATCTATCGGATGTGTCTTAATACTTTAAGTTTAATCATTGAAATAATTCTCACCAATTAATTACCATTAAATCAACACTTGGATTTGATGCACTCGTTAACTCGCTAAGGATTTCTTGGATTGGAATTGTTTGGTCCTTCAAAGAATATTTGAACAAAGTGTTAACACATGAAAAATGAATGTGTCTTAACCCCATTCGTCAAATAAGGAAAAATAATAGAGAGAAAGGAATGTTCCCAACACCCCTCAAACACTTACACTACTCAATAGTACAACGAGATCGATTATTAGTCTTAACATGGAGCAAAGAGGTTTAACAATCTACAAACATATATGATTGATAAGTCTTGAACAAAAAATAATTAAAATAGGATAATTAAATCCAATGAGAATATGGGGTAGATAGAAAGGGGAAAGAAAGAAATAAAAATCAAATCTAGGCAGAAAACGGTGGTGACGACAGTGGTCCGGATGAGGTGTGAAAAAATATAAAAAAAGGGGGGAAGATGGTTCGATCATAAATTTAAGGGAAAAGAGAAAAGAAAATGAGTGGAAGAGGAAGGGTTTCCCGCAGTGGTTCGCGGCAGTTCACAGTAGATCACGGTGGCGACAATGATGGTGATGGGCGGAGACCGAAAGAAAAGGGGTGGAGAAGAGAAATTAGGAGGTGGTGTTGAGGTGATGAAACTATAGCTCGCGGTGGAGGAATTTTAGGTGATGGTTTAAGGTGGTGACTGCTTGTCAAATAGAGATGAAAAAAAATTAAAAAAATTGAGAATATGGGAGAAATGAGAGAGGTAAGGGCAAAAATGGGTTTGTATAGATTGGTCAACTGTGACCAGGTTCAATGAATCACATCAAACAGGCAAGATGGAAGGTTTTTGCAAGGGAGGAAGACATGGAGTGAAAAGCGGATCATGCACCCCCAATTTAAGGTAAGTTTGACTCTTAATAGAGGAAAGGAATTCACTTATATAAGGCAACAAGAAGCGTGGACGGCAAGCATTTATGTCATATGGAAAAATTGTTAAAAAATAATTAAATAAGATAGTGTGAACATTAGGACTTGAACCTTAATCCTCTAGGATATCTAAGAAGTCTATAAACCATTAGACTACACATTTCTTTGTGTTCATTCTTGCGCACATATTAATAAAAATATATGGGATGTGACTCATACTATGAAAAAGATTTTGTTGTTGAAACTTGTAAAACCCCAAACCCGGCCCAAACACCACGGCCAGATTTAGAATGCTACTGAGGAAAAAGTTTGAAAGATTTTGACATAAGGATGAAAACATAATAATTTTTCTGTCATTTATAAAAACATTGTGAATTTAAAATTCTAAGTAAAATTAAGTTGTTACAAATTCTCAGATTTAAAACTTTAATATAAGTTTTTATGGTGTAAACTGCTTTTAAAATTATAACATTCCCAAATATTAAATTTGATCGTCAATCCAACTTAAATATAATAAAATCCCCAAAATACTTTAATTGGCCTTATTACAGTAATGAATTTCCCAAAATGTACTTTAAATGTAAATTGCATAAAACAAATAAACCATCTTCTGCATGGCCACCTTGTCTCCACTCTAGCCCAGTCCAAGAATCACGAATCACCTGTACTGTTGGTAAAAATTGGGTGAGTCAAACCGACTCAGTGTATAGTTATTTCACATGCCTCCACAATATGGGCTTGGCCCATATCCACACAGTCCACATACATAATTATACAAAATGAAGCCCAGCCCAACCTAGTGTCCATCCGCTACACACCCCCGTACCTACCGCACACACCAGGGGATTACTAAATCGCCCTCCAACCGCTACACACCTCCTTGGCAGACCTGCTGCCCAAGGCCGTGGCTTAGCCACCGATCACCTAAGTGACCCCACATGTCTGTATCCACGAGGTGACTCTAGGTCATCCTCAATCCACGGTGATGCACACAGCTGTCATCCGCCCACGATGTGGCACATAGCCAACACCCCACCTTGATGAAGCACATAGCCAACATCAAGCGCCAATGTAGCACAAGGCTAACATCAGACCATGTACATAAGTATGTACACCCTGTCCTTCAATAGTCATGTCCCAATCCCCATGCATATATGTATATGACAAAATATCATTGGAATGAGTATACATCACATGCTACCACAATTTCATACATATACCATAAGTAAATTCATGTCAGAAAATACTAACCTGGTTAATCGATTACCCACCATGGGTATCCACCATCTTAGCCATTATTTTCGGCTACCATACACATCATATACATATATAACACATACACAAATAACAGGAACACAGCGCGATAACTACACACCTGATAACCTGAAGAACCACACTCTCGAACTCAATGCTATCTCTAACCGAAACTACAGCTATCTGCCTACGCTCCTGTTCTGACACTGGCTCACACTCCGGTGGCCAATCCCGAACTGCAGAGACTGATCGCTTCTTAAACTTAGGGATAGGGGTTACCCCTTTCTCTCCTTGACTGGCACCTGCATCCATCGAAGAACACTCTAATCAAAACCCGATTAATACGAGATCTTAAACGAATAAAAATTACAACTTAACATCCTTACCAAAATGGATCATAATCCCGAAAGCCTCTGCTTACTTCTGTCGATTTGCCCCTAAATAACCACAGTCAGAATCGGTCATCACTAACAGACAAAATGGCCTATGGCCGAATACCATAACCCACTTACCTTGCTTATCTAAATCCCGAAACCATCACTTGTTCCCGAAGTTGTCGAAATCCCTACTCATCAACTGTTAGAATCGGCTTTAATACATGAAAACTATGAAGATGGCCCTTGGCCGAATACTACATTTGCTTACCTTGAGTAATCGAATCCAAGAGACCCTTTTAATGCTCCTTAACGTTGGCTACATACAAAAGAAACATATTAATATGGCCCTAAGCACATTCGGCCATCCCTAAAACCAAGGCCTAACCATTGGTTTCGGCACACCAATGAGAAAGATGTAAAAACGATTGCTAAAGAAGAAATCCCTTACCACCAATCCGCGTTTGAAGAAAAGAGAGAGTAATCGACAGCACCTTCCTTAGAGAATCGGCTTTGATGAGAAAGATGAGTGATAAGTGACCCTAATGGTCCTTTGAAGTTTCGGCCAAGGTGTTTCAAGTGAGGGAAAAGGTCGGCTTGAGTGTTTTTAATAATGGAAAAGAAGAGTGAAATCTTTAGAGAGAAAAAACTAAATTTCGGCACACTACTAGAGGAAGAAAAGAGACTACAAGATTTAGCTAGTTGACAAAAAGAAAGAAAATAAATTGAACATCTAAGGGTATTCGGCACACAAGAGGGAATGAGATGAGAGAACCAGTTTTCGGCAAAAAGAAAATAAATGAGGAAAAAAATTGCCAAAAAGATGAGCACTCCTATTTATACTACACAATTTCAGCACACACACACCCCACTTCAACCAAAACCGAAAATGCCCCCTCTAAAACCCCATAATCGGCCAACACCTCCTCCCTCATCCAAATCCTTTCTTTTCTCCTAAAACTTCTCTTTTCCACTCATTTAAACAATTTGATTTAGTCCACCCTTATCACTCCTCCCTAGCCGAATTTTAAAATAAAAATTTGACCAAGTCCAATCCTTATCTCCTCAGAAACCTTGTGCCGTCCACTTCTGCTCTTCCCTGCTGCAAAATAAAACTCCAAATGCTACTCTTGCATCTCGAACCTAAGCCCTTCCTACCTCCTGAGGCGTCACTCCCCTAAGCTCTAAGTGGCGCCTCCCTTGCCACTTTACCAAGCCCATATTTGTGTCATGATCCACACATAATTCCTCTTAAGGCCTAGCTCCCCTAGCTCCTCTTTGCTCAGCTCAAAACAAGAATTTTTCCTATGGCTTCTACCCAAGCCCAAGGTTTCCCGAAACCCCAGAATACCTCTAAATCACATGCAGAGCACACTAACATACAACTACAAGTTAAAAAACATTGACCCCCAAATCTAGGATATTACAAAAATGATTTAGAGTTTTTGCAAGACATAAATATTGATAACATGATAAACCTTTTTACTAAAGGAATGGGCGAATGGAAATATTGCCCAGGTACTAAAATCCCAACCTCTATTCATCAAGCTAAAATTTTTCCTAAAGCAAAAATGCGGATTGAATTTTTATGCACATGAGTTATTCCTACTTTAAATGTATCTAATGTAAATACTTTCCGAGCGGTTTTGATTTATGTTACTTTATAGAAAGAACAAATATGCATCGGGAAATGGATTTACCAGAATATGAAGATATGTGTCAATGGCCAGAAAATGGGAGTTTCCTTCCCACACTTAGTTATAGCCTTATGCAAAAAGCTAGAATTTTAATGGCATCCAAAAAACAATCAATGAAGCCATCCCGAAGTATCATCAGCGACACCCTATTCACACAATATGTTGAACTTCGGGCAAATAAAATAAAAGAGTGGAACAAACGCCAACAGGAGGTGATAGCAACTCCGACTTCGTCTCAAATGAGAGCAAAATCAACCGCTCAACAAGATGTTGGAGCGAGCAGTCATCCAAAATTGGATTGGATGATACATTGGATGCAGAAATTGAATTTAGCCAACCAAACACCCGTAAGGGAAGAAATCATACTTAGGAGTCCACTCTATTAACAATTAAGGCGACATCAACCCAGGGGATGGATTTTCAAACACTTTTCATTTAGCTAAAATTATTTTTTTATCTATATTATTCCCTATTCTTATTCTTAGCATATTTTCAAATTGATCCCCTTGCTTAGTATTTAGGATAGTAAATTGTTAGTGAGAATAATTAGGTAATTGATTTCTCTCTATTCTAACAATTAATAACTAATTAACATAATTAAATTGAAATAAGGTAGTCAAGTTGTGTCATGGAAATGAATTATCTAATTTAAATGAACTATGCAGTTGTGTTTGTTGATTGGAGTTGAGATTTTCTAATTCATAAAGTTGTTGATGAAATAAATTCTTAGAGCATCTCTTAAAGTTGGCAATGATTAATTGTCAAGTTATTCTTGAAAAATCTACAATCCAAAAAACAATTAATGATATGAATCTATCATTCAATTTCTTATTTACTTATCAATGAGTAAGAATATAACATTTAATTTGTCATCAATCTCAAGTCCGAGATTCATATAATACATTAGGCTAGAGCGTTTGTTCCTTCTTCACTTTTTTGATTTTTATTTAATAACCCATTTTCACTTTTTTATATTTATTTTTAATGGAAATAATAAAAAACTGAATTTTATTTATTTCTTTGCGGTTTACATAGTTGTCACCATGACTAATTTCTACCCATGGTTGAATTTGGTTTTTTTTTTCTTATCTAAGCCTTGTTAGCTTCGACCCTACTCCTCTATATGTAATTTTATACAATGTACTTCTATTCAATTTTTAGGTGTATAAAACTAAATTTGATGTATTTGACGCCATTACTTTTCTTTTTTCATCTTTTTTGTTCTAAATTTATGTTTTATTGATTCAAGGTTTACTTTTGTGTTTTCTCTGTGTGTGAGATAGAGTAAAATTGTAACATCCCGGTTTAGACCCTAGTCGGAATAGTGGTTAGAGACCACAAACCCGAGGTCGTAAAAATATTTTAATATTAATTTCTGTGTGAATATTATATGATATAGTCTGTGTGAAAATTCTGTGTGATAATTTTATCATTTATGTGTCGAATTAAGAGAAAGGATTAAATCGCGTAAAGAGTAAAAGCTGTGTGCTGATTTATAAATATCAAAGTGTTGATGTCTTTATATTGTGGAGGCCTTATATGGCAAATAAGCCATCTATGAGATAGTGGTTGATTGAATGACTAAATAACCTTAGTATAAAATTTGTCTTATATGTTTAACGGATGGATAAAATAGTAAAATGTTTAATATGATAATATTAATGAAATAAATGAAAGAAAAGATGAAGGTTATCATCTTTAGTTAGTGCCGAAAATACAAAAGAAAAGAAGGAGGAAAAGCTTTGAAAATTTTGGCTAGAATTTGGCTTGATTAAGACCAAGAGAGAAGAGGTTCGGATCGAGATCGAGGCAAAGATAAAGTGCTCGATTAATCGACCGTATCGATAGTTCGATGTTTGAGGTAAGTTCGGACATAATACGAGTATTTAACTGTGTTTAATGTTATGAAATGAATAGTGAGATAATATTGAATTGTGAATTCTATGTGATAGATTGAGTTAAATGGCACTAAGTGTGCGTATTAGAAAACGTGATCAGAAATTATAGCACTGTGTGTGCGGAGTAATATAAGCTTCGGCTTGGTGGTTGGCACTGTGTGTGCGATGTCGATTTAAAATTGGTTGGGATGGATGTACTAAGTGTACGATGCTAATTAAGCTTCGGCTAATTAATTATGCACTAAGTGTGCGAATGAATCGAGGAAGAAACGAGTGTGGATCGAAATGAATTGTGATTATTGATTAGCAAAAGTATTTGACAACTAAGTGTTGGCTAAGGTACGCCCGGAATCTATGTGATTGGTGGAAACTATGAATGTGGGTGTGGATGAGTTTATTGAACATATTGGTTGTGAATGGTATTATATTTGTGGTAGTAAACATTAATCTATGTGATGCCATTTGGTATTATGTATTACGTTATGAACTTACTAAGCTTTATAAAGCTTACTGTGTGATTTGTTTCTCTGCTTTGCAGTGTCAGTAAAGCTAGCTCGGATCAAGGGATCGTCAGTTTCTCAATCACACTATCAGCAATCTAATTTTGGGTATTTTGGAAAGATGTACATAGTTATAATATGGCATGTATAGGCTGGTCTTTTGGTTCATGTTTAATGTTTGTAAGTAGCCATGAGATGTGGCTAGATATGTGCTAGTTTTAACATGAATGAACTTGGTGTATGTGATGCATCTTTTGGTATGGTTTGTGGGTTGAGAAATTGATTATTGAATGGTAACTTTGTGTTGATCAAATGCTAGCATGAATTAGTGAAATTGAGAAGGAATGATGTTTGGCATTGAATGTATTATGCTTGTGATGAGATAAGTCTTGCCATGGTTGGAATTGGTATAAAATGCTTTGATTGAATGGTCATTTTGGAAAGTTTTGGCTGCCTTATGTGCATGATATGTTTTGGCATGTGTTGTTTGTAGGTTTGACCCTAAGTGGGTGGCATTTTGGCCTTGCAAAATGGCCTATAATGTCACACAGTCTAGGCGCACGGGTGTGCCTAAAGGCCGTGGGTAATTTGGCAGAATGCAGCTTAAAAGTACATGGCCAAGTACACGGGCGTGCTTGGTGGTCGTGGTGGGGAAGTCAGTATATGGCCTAATAGTACACGGCCAAGGCACACGGGCGTGCCTAGTGACCGTGTTGATATAGTCAGTATATAGACATGGTTGGACACACGGGAGTGTTTAGAAGCCATGGAGGGCACACGGTCTCCTCCCACGGCCGTGTCTCCCCTGAATTTTAGAAAAGTTTTAAATTTTCATAAAAATGTTGCATGTATTTCAGTTAGTCCCGACCCCTCTTAAACTTGTGAGTTAGGCCTCGTAGACCTTATCAAGGGACGACATGATTGTAAATGACTGCGAATGAAAATTATTGACTTTGTGTCATAAAATCTTAGATGTTAGATGTTCTATTTGATCGGTAATGCCTCTTAACCCTGTTCCGACGATGGTCTCAGGTTAGGGGTGTTACAATTTGCTTGGTATTAGAGCTACAGTTTAGTCGATTCTCGGACTAACGTAGTGTAAATGAGTCTAGCTATACATGCCATATTTGAAATTCCGATAGTGTGATGGAATCTGACATTTGAAAATGTGTTTTTATATAGTAATGGATCCCGATCGAGCAGTTGCTGACGATGTAGAAAGTAATGCGCTTGCTCTCGCTCAAGGGACAGCGCGGGCTACCTCTAGGCCGAATGATAGCAGTGAGGGAGGAGAGGCTAAGCAAGCCTTCTTCCGACTGATAAGTGAGTGGTTTACGAAGTTCGTTCGAACGAATCTGGCTACTCCACAACCTCCACCCCCACAAGTACCTGTTGTACCTCAAGTTGTAGATCCGAATAGATTGAACGAACCTCCTATGGATAAGATTCACAAGTATGGGGCCGAAGAATTTAGAGCCACTTCTGATGACGATGCTGAGCGAGCCCAGTTTTGGTTTGAGAATACAATCTGAGTATTTGATGAGATGTCGTTGCATCCTGATGAGTGCATTAAGTGTGCATTTTCCTTGTTAAGAGACTCGGCTTACAACTGGTGGAGAACATTGATATCTGTGGTTCCGAGAGAGAGAATCACTTGGGATTTCTTTCAAACTGAGTTCAGAAAGAAGTATATCAGTCAGTGCTTCATTGATCAGAAATGTAAAGAGTTTCTAGAATTGAAACAGGGCCGGTTGTCTGTTACTGAGTATGAGCGAGAATTTGTAAGATTGAGTTAATATGCGAGAGATTGTGTCTCGACCGAAGCTACTATGTGCAAACATTTTATAGAGGGATTAAATGAAGACATCAAGTTATTGGTTGGGATACTCGATATAAATGAATTTGTTGTGTTAGTTGAAAGAGCGTGCAAAGCTGAAGAGCTCAGTAAGGAAAAGAAGAAAGTTGATTCAGAAGCTCGTGATGAAAGAAAGAGATCAATGAGTAAATTTTCTCAACCTTCTACTAAAAGATATTGATATGCAAGAAATCGTTCAAATGCTTCATTTGGACACCCAAATAGAGATCGTTTGAGACAGAGTACTGGTTCACGAATTCAAGCTCTGAATGAATCAAGTGTTGGCAGTGTTAAGAGTAACAAGCCTGAATGCAGACAGTGTGGAAGACGACATGTGGGAGAGTGCTATGGCAAGTACAACAATAGAGTTTTTTATAAGTGTGGATCCCGAGATCATTTTATTCGAGATTGCCCGAAAATGGTCGAAGAGGAAAATGTTCAGAATGAAAGACTGAGTAATGTGACGGCTAGAAGTAGACCACCTAGAAACATCAGAAATATGGATGATAGCTTGAGAGGGACAACTGATACAGCTGTGAAATCGGAGGTGAGAGCTCCTGCTCGAGCCTATGCTATACGTGCACGAGAGGAAGCATCATCTCCAGACATCATCACCGGTACTTTCACTTTATTTGATACTAATGTCATTGCATTGATAGATCCAGGATCAACTGATTCCTATGTGTGTATGGATTTAGTATTGAATAAGACTTTACCTATTAAGTCTACTGAATTCATGATTAGAGTATCGAACCCCTTAGGCAAGTGTGTTTTGGTGGATAAGGTGTGCAAGAATTGCCCATTAATGTTTCATGATATATGTTTTCCGGTCAATTTGATATTGTTTCCCTTTGATGAGTTTGATATAATTCTGGGTATGGATTGGCTTACTCTGCATAATGCCATCGTGGATTGTAAAGGAAAGAGTATTGAGTTGAAAAGTCAGAACGGTGAGTTAGTTCGAATTGAGTCCAGTGATATGAAAAGACTACCAGCCATGGTATCTGCGATGAAAGCTATGAATTTTGTGAGAAAAGGGTGTGAAGCTTATTTGGCATACGTGATTGATACAAAAGTGTTAGAAAAGAAAGTTGAGTCAGTGCCTGTGGTATATGAATTTCCAGATGTGTTTCCTGAAGAACTGCCGAGATTACCTCCAATCCGGGAAGTGGAACTTGGTATTGAATTGGTGCCGTAGACCACTCCCATTTCTATATCTCCATATAGAATGGCACTAACAGAATTGAAAGAGTTAAAGTCGCAGTTGCAAGAGTTGACTGACAGGGGATTTGCACGACCGAGTTTCTCACCCTGGGGAGCTCCTGTGTTATTTATGAAAAAGAAAGACGGAACTATGAGAATGTGTATTGATTACTGACAGTTGAACAAAGTGACGATAAAGAACAAATATCCGTTGCCTCGTATCGATGATTTGTTTGACCAACTGAGAGGAGCTGCAGTGTTTTCAAAGATAGATTTGAGATCAGGCTACTATCAGTTGAGAGTTAAAGAATCTAACGTGCCGAAAACTGCTTTTAAGACGAGGCACAGAAATTATGAATTCTTAGTGATGCCTTTCAGACTAACAAATGCACCTGCAGTGTTTATGGATTTGATGAATCAGATATTTAAACCGTATTTGGATTACTTTGTGGTGGTATTCATTGATGATATTTTGATTTATTCGTGTGATGAGACGCAGCATGCTGAGAATTTGAGAACGGTGCTACAAACTCTACGTGAGAATCAGTTGTATGCAAATTTTGGCAAATGTGAGTTTTTCTTGCGTGAGGTTAGTTTTCTGGGACATGTTATATCAGCTGCTGGAATACGAGTTAATCTGGGTAAAATCTCTGCTATTTTGGAATGGAAGCCTCCGAGAAATGTCTCTAAAGTCCGTAGTTTTCTGGGACTAGCAGGATATTATAGACGATTTGTGAAAGGCTTCTCGATGATTGCGACTCCGTTAACAAAGTTGTTACAGAAAGATGTTAGATTTGAGTGGTCAGAAAAGTGCCAGCAGAGTTTTGAGCAATTGAAAGTGTTGTTAACAGAAGCACCAGTGTTAATTCAACCTGAGTCAAGCAAAGAATTCATAGTTTACAGTGATGCATCGTTTAATGTTTGGGCTGTATGCTGATGCAAGAAGGGAAAGTCATTGCATATGCTTCGAGACAGTTAAAGTCGCACAAAAAGAACTACCCAACACATGATCTTGTACTGGCTGCGATTGTATTCGCATTGAAGATTTGGCGTCACTATCTGTTTGTGGAAAAATGTCACATTTATACTGACCATAAGAGTCTAAAGTATTTGATGACTCAGAAAGATTTGAATTTGCGACAGAGAAGATGGTTAGAGTTGTTGAAAGATTATGAACTTGTGATAGATTACCAACCGGGTAAAGCCAATGTTGTGGCTGATGCCTTGAGCCGAAAATCGTTATATGCTTTGCGAGCTTTGAGTAATCAGATAGATCTGTGTGATGATAATGCGGTGGTAGCTAAATTGAAACTAAAACCATTGTTCTTAAAACAAATTTGTGAAGTTCAGAAGAGTGAATGTAACACCCCAAACCCGGTCAACACGCCACGACCGAATCTGACATGTCACAGGGGAAAACGTTTTGAAGAAAAACGAGTTACCGATTAAATTTTGTGGGAAAAACTCTTTGTTACTATGTACTTGTAGAAAACAGGTGCATGATTAGTTAAAAACTGATAGTTTACTTTGAAATCCCGGAAATAAATTTTAAAACTTAGTTGCATTTTAAAAGAACCCAAATGGTTAATTTGAAAACCGTTTCTATTTGAATTTGGAATCCTAAGTTTGGAAACCGTTTGAGTTGTCGAAAACATTTAAGTTTTTAAATATTATCAAATGATTTATATTACCCGATGGTAAAGTTTTGAAAACCATTGCGTTTTGTAGTTTAGAAAACTTTGCGCTCATATTATTAAATTAACCATGTAGTTTATTTAGCCATGTTTAAAACAAGTACAAAGCATATAAATAATCCAAAAAAACATAATTTGAAAGGCCTTATTACAAATCCAAATAAAGATGAAAAACCGAATTTAAATAAAATAAAGTACCCAAACCAAAGTCCGTGTAGAATCAAATTTTTATTGCATGGCCTCCTCGAGTCCATCCTGCTCCTCGTCCGCTCTCTACGAATCACCTGTAAAGGTAAGGGAGAAGGTGAGTCACCAAGACTCAGTGCATAAATCCTTCCCTCGGTTGATGCAACATACTTACACAATTTATAACCAAGCAATATATATAATGCACCCAAACCTAGCCATCCATAACTCCTTTTCTACCCTGTGTGGTACCAAACCACTGGTGGTGCCAAACCACTGGTGACCCAAAGTCACGATATCCAATAATGTGGTGCCAAACCACTAGTGACCCAAAGTCACGAATAATCAAGTTGTGGGGCCAACCCACGTTGTGATACCAAATCACTGGCGACAATCCCGTAATATCAAATGTGGGGCCAACCCACTTGGTGCGAAGCCACTGGGACGAGTTGCTATGAGGTGCCAAACCTCTGGTGTCCCAAAGACACGGATATCAAATCTTCCCCCTCCTCTCATATCACCCAAACCAATGTATTACGAGTGTAAATCATGCCATCATGCTTTGATATGAACATATAACAAATATATATCGTAGATCATGATATTAAACAACATATAGCAACATCATATCGAAACGGACTTACCTGAATCCTTGCTCATACCCATCAAGGTATCATATTAAGATCTCACAGTTTTCGGCTTTTATAACATGATTAGTTTATTTATATATATATATATATATATATTACCAAGTTATAAAGTGTATAAGGTACACACCTGTCACTAGCGAAATCACTAAATCCCGAAGACCCGATCTACCGCACTAGATCTCCTTGTCCTACATTCGACCAATACTTTGATTAATAACATAGACCATTCGGCCATACCACTAAATCCCGAAGGGTGAAATAACGTATAACTAACACAATCCTTACCCTTGACTTACGAAAATCGATTGTCAGGGAATTGAGGCTTAGATCGATTGCTTCCAAAGTCCCGAAGAGTCTAGAAGAAAAATCGGTTCCTATGAATAGTTAGAACCTTGCTAACAAATGCACAAAAATTTGGCCTTTGCCCTCATGAAAAATGACAGAGAAAAGAGAAAAGGAATAAGGAAATTCGGCCAAGACACTTACCTATCTTCAAAACCGATTAGAGAAGAACCCAAAGAGAATCTACCCTTGTTGATATTCGGCCAAAGCAAATCAAAAAGGGAATGGGAAGTTTCGGCTATGGTTTTGAAAGAAGAAAACAAATGATATGTGGCTAAAAAGAAATGAAGTACGAGAGTGGCAAAGAAAAATAAAAATGAGAGAGAGAGAATTCGGCTTTAGCAAACAATGGAAGAAAAACCAAGAGAGATGGGGAAGAAGAAGGTTCGTCCAAAAAGAAAGTAAAAGAAAAGATGTAGGTTTTTAACAAATATGAAAAGAAAGGAAAAGAAAGATGGGAACAAAAGAGGTTCTTTTCGGCTACAAAGAAATAAAAGATGAGAGGGAGGTTCCAAAGGAGATTCAGCCAAATGCCTAAGAGGAAAATCAACAAACACCTATGGACATTCGGCTTTTGATTCACTTTGGTGCACTAGAGAGAAATTGGCAAAACTCAAAAGGTTTTCGGTTATGACACAAAACAAAGAATGAAGGCCTTCCAAGTTAACCGAAAATGACCACCTAACCAAAGGAAATTTCGGCACCAACTAGCTACCAACAAAACAAAATTCGGTCACTTCCCCCTAGGCCCCAAAACCGTCCAAATACATGAACTCCAAAGTCAAACTTTTCCATACAAAACTTTCCATAGCAAAACACCTTACATCATGCCTTATGTTCTCACATCAATCCTTAATCAATATGATTTCTTTCCCAAAAATCAAGCTTACCTAAACTATTATTCAACTTCCCATAAAAATTTTAAAGTCCAACTTACCTAATAAAAAGCTTGGCCGACACTTGATGTAAGGATGCAAAAAATAAAGTCTCCAAAATGCATTCCATGCTAATCGAACCACTCCCCTCAAGCAACCCTTCATGCGCCACATCCACTATGCCACTAACTCCTCATGTGATAAATTTAGACACTTAAATTAGCTTAAGTGTCAGGGTCACCTGATCCACTTCACTAATTTCTTCAAACTAAAAATTATTCTAACTTCGTTAAAAATTCCAAGCCTTCACAATACTATGCTAAGCACACAAAAAAAATCCTACCCGAGCTAACACAAGTAACAAGATGATACTCAAATTTTTAGGATGTTACAATTCTACCCCCCTTAAAGAAAATTTCATCCTTGAAATTACCTGATCAAAAGAGTTGAGGGAACTGCTGTCTCATCACATCCTCCGGTTCCCACGTAGCTTCTTCCACGCCATGGTTTCGCCATAATACCTTCACTAATGGAACTGACTTCTTGCGCAACACTTTCACGTCTCGATCCAGAATCTGCACTGGTTCCTCTTCAACCGTCAAATCTAGACTCACCTCTAATTCCTCCACTGCCACGAGATACGAAGGATCAGAACGATAGCGTCTAAGCATGGAGACGTGGAACACATCGTGTATCTGACTCAGCTCTGCTGGCAACTCGAGCTGATAGGCTACTGATCCCACTCATCTCAACACCTTATACGGCCCAATAAACCTTGGACTTAACTTGCCTTTTCTCCCAAATCTTAACACCTTCTTCCATGGCGAGACCTTCAGAAAGACTTTGTCACCCACGGCAAACTCTATATCTCTCCGCTTGAGATCGGCATAAGACTTTTGCCCGTCCGAAGCTTCCTTCAAACGAGCTTGAATCAACTTCACCTTATCCTCAGTCTCTGCAACCAACTCTGGTCCTAACATCTGACGCTCACTCAACTCTGTCCAGCATGTAGGTGTGCGACACCTCCTACCATACAACGCCTCATATGGTGCCATCTTAATGCTTGCCTGATAACTATTGTTGTATGCGAACTCAGCTAATGGCAAAAACTCTTCCCAGCTGCCTCTGAAGTCCAAAACACAACCTCTCAACATATCCTCTAAAATCTGTATAACCCTTTCCGACTGCCCGTCAGACTGTGGATGAAATGCGGTACTGAAATCCAACTGCGTACCCAAAGCCTGATGTAACGCTCTCCAAAACCTCGACGTAAATCTGGGATCTCTGTCCGAGATGATCGACACTGGTACACCGTGCAACCTCACTATCTCTGCCACATACAACTTAGCTAACTTCTGAAGCGAGTAATCTACCCTTACCGAAATGAAATGAGCTGACTTAGTCAAACGATCCACAATCACCCAAATTGAGTCCTTCTTACTAGGCGTAAGGGGTAATCCACTGACAAAGTCCATTTCCCACTTCCACTGTGGAATCTTCACCGGCTGAAGTAACCCAGACGGTAACTGATGTTCAGCCTTGACCTGCTGACACGTCAGAAATTTACCCACAAACTCAGTTACCTCCCACTTTAGACCTGGCCACCAAAACTGTTCTCTTAAATCCCGATACATCTTGCTACTTCCAGGATGCATAGCGTATGGGCTGCTATGTGCGTCCGAAGAATTCTCTGTCTCAACTCGACATCCTTTGGCATACAAGCCCTCCCTAGAAAACACAATACTCCATCACTGGACAAACCGTAATCCTCTAAACCACCATTCTGAATCTGCAACCTCCGATCATTCAAACCCTCATCCTCTAACTGTTTCTCCTTAATCTGCTTAACCCAAGTCGGCTTAACCTGCAATTCCGCCAAAAGACTCCCGTCGTCATACAAGCTAAGACGAGCAAACATCGATCTTAGGTCTGATACAACCTTACGGCTCAAAGCGTCTGCCACCACGTTAGCCTTGCCCGGATGATACTCAATCGAACAGTCATAGTCCTTCAACAACTCAATCCATCTGCGCTGCCTCAAGTTCAAATCCTTCTGAGTCAAAAGATACTTTAGACTCTTGTGATCCGTGTAGACTATCGACTTCTCCCCGTACAAATAGTGTCTCCATATCTTCAAAGCGAAAACCACTGCAGCTAATTCCAAGTCATGCGTCGGATAGTTAACTTCATGTGGTCTCAACTGTCGAGATGCATAAGCCACTACCTTCCCTTCCTGCATCAGCACACATCCCAAACCAGTATGTGATGCATCACAGTAAACAGTGAATTCCTTGCCTGCCTCAGGTTGAATCAAAACCGGAGCTTCAGACAGAATCTGCTTCAACTTGTCGAAACTTCCTTGCTGCTTCTCAATCCACACAAATAGAACTCCTTTCCTCAATAACTTAGTCATTGGTGCTGCGATCAAAGAAAATCCCTCTACAAATCTTTGGTAATACCCCGCCAGACCTAGAAAACTTTGAATCTCAACCACTGACTTAGGCGGCTTCTAATCCAACACTGCCTCAATCTTCCGAGGATCCACTCTAATCCCTTCAGCTGATACTACGTGACCCAAGAAAGTCACCTCTCTAAGCCAGAACTCGCACTTCCTAAATTTGGCATAAAGCTGCCTTTCCCTCAGAATCTGCAACACTACTCGCAAATGCGCATCATGCTCCTCCTCTGACTTGGAATATACCAAAATATCGTCTATAAATACCACGAGAAACCGATCCAAATACTGCTGAAATACCCGATTCATCATGTCCATGACTGCTGCCGGCGCGTTAGTCAACCCAAACGGCATTACTGGAAACTCGTAGTGCCCATTCCGAGTGCGAAATGCCGTCTTATGGATATCAGCCTCTTTCACCTTTAGCTGATGATATCCAGACCTTAAATCAGTCTTGGAGAAAATCGCTGCCCCCTTAAGCTGATCAAACAAGTCATCTATCCTCAGCAAAGGATACTTGTTTTTGATCGTCAGCTTATTCAACTGGCGGTAGTCTATACACATCCGCATCGTACCATCCTTCTTCTTGACGAAAAGTACCGGCGCTCCCCAAGGCGAAACACTTGGTCGGATAAAACCTCGATCCAACAACTCCTGAATCTGAGCCTTCAATTCCACTAATTCCTTCGGCGCCATCCTATATGGAGCGATAGACACTAGCGTAGTTCCGGGTAACAGATCTATACCAAATTCAACTTCATGATCCAGAGGCAGTCCCGAAAGTTCTTCTGGAAATACGTCAGCATATTCCTTTACTGTTCGGACATTCCCCACAGTAGACTCCTTAGCCTCCAACGCACATACATGAACCACAAATGCCTTATAGCCCTTCCTGACCATCTTCTCAACTTTCAACGCAGATACTACGTTAGATAGATAATCTCTTCTATTACCTATCATAACCACCTCTTCACCCTCAGCTGTCTTCAAAACCATGTGCTTAGCAGCGCAATCGAAACTTGCCTGATACTTGACCAACTAGTCCATCCAAGAATTAGATCAAACTCCCCAAACGGCAGTTCCATCAGATCAGCTATAAACACTACCCCTTGGAGTTCTAGGGGTACATCCCTATACAGCTTATTTACTTCTATAGAGTGACCTAGAGGGCTAATTACTGTCATCTCCCTAGAAGTAGTCTCAGAGTCTAAGTTCATGGTCTCTACTATGCTACTAGCAACATACGAATGTGTTAGACCCACATCTATCAAAGTAGTATATGGTACACTAAAGATTAAGAACGTACCGGTTATGACGTCCGGTGCGTCGCCCTCCTCTCGATGTCTCACTGCATACACCAACCCAGGCTGTCTTGCCTCAGTGTTGCTTGCACCTCTGCCCGGTGCTCCGCGGCCCCGACCAGAACAATTACCTCCTCTATCGTTACCACGACCTCTCTGCGATGGCGGTCCCTCATTTCCGAACTGAGCACGACCTCGACCCTAAGACTGATTCCTGGCTAACTTACGTGGACAGTCCCTCACACGATGATCCAGCGAGCCACACTCAAAACATCCTTTTCCACCAGTCCAACATTCGCCCCAATCAGATTTCCCACATCGAATACACTGTGCTGCTCCCTGATTAGCAGCAACAGGCCTCCCAGATTGATTCGGCCCACTCTGCCTAGCCCTTTTCTGAGAATTACCGGCAGACCCAGATGATCCAAAACCTCTCTTATGTCTATTCCTATCCATATTCTGCCTCACAGACTCCTTAACCCCTTCGGCTACCTTAGCCTTTTCTACCAGAATAGCAAACTCACGCTCCTGCTGTGGAGTAATCAGCAATCTCAACTCATCCTTCAGTCCGTCCTCGAACCTGACACATCGCTCGTACTCCGAAGCCACGATACCTCCAGCATACCGGCTCAATCTTAAGAACTCTGCCTCATACTCTGATACAGACTTACTCCCCTGAACCAGCCTCAGAAATGCCTTCCGTTGCGCACCAATATAGCTAGACCCAACATATTTCTTCTGGTACGCTGCCTTAAAATAGTCCCAAGTGAGATCCTCAACTGCAGCACTATCCCGCACCGTGAGCCACCACTGGTACGACTCATCCCGAAGAAGCGACACAATCCCTTTCAGCTTGTCCTCAGCATTCAAATCCAAGTCATTCATGATTCGCTCCGTTGCCTCTAATCAATACTCAGCCGTACTGGGAGCCACACCCGAAACACCTCGAAATACCTCAGCTCCATTGGCTCGGAGTCGCTCAAGTACAGATTTTCGAGCTCCCGCGCCTCCACCTACTCCAGCTACCCTCTCCAGAACTCGCAGCATCGCCTAAGACACTGCGTCATCCCCCGTCTGATCCTAAAATTCACCACCTACAGACGGTGGTGGTGCTGGTATCTCATTTTCCGACCCTTGACCAGACCTTACTGGCTCAGACACAGCCATCCTACCCCGACCGCGTCTACGAGTAATACGACCCCGACCTCGAGTACTCATATCTAAAGTCTCGACTTATCTGATTTAAAAGTTTTATGCAATAGTCATTATTCCACTATCTTTAAAACACAACCTTATGAAAAGTTTTAATAAGAGGTTGTTTCGCGAGTCCATAGAGTCCTATAAATTTCAGTCTCTAAAATAGTCCACTAACTCTAGTCATTCCATCCAAAAATCACAACTAAAGGCTAGGGGTACTTACCTGGGCCGATTGGTGCCGGAGACTCGGTGCCATGCTTTTCAAATCATATAATTTCAAATAAAAACATTTTAAGACCATATTTTAAAAAATTTTGGGCCTCAGGGCCACAGCCGAGCCTTTGAACTTGGCTTTGATACCAATTTGTAACACCCCAAACACGGTCAACACGCCACGACCGAACCTGGCATGTCACAGGGGAAAACGTTTCGAAGAAAAACGAGTTACCGATTAAATTTTGTGGGAAAAACTCTTTGTTACTATGTACTTGTAGAAAACAGGTGCATGATTAGTTAAAAACTGATAGTTTACTTTGAAATCCCGGAAATAAATTTTAAAACTTAGTTGCATTTTAAAAGAACCCAAATGGTTAATTTAAAAATCGTTTCTATTTGAATTTGGAATCCTAAGTTTGGAAACCGTTTGAGTTGTCGAAAACATTTAAGTTGTTATGTAACACCCCAAACCCGGCCCATTTGCTATGACCGAATTTGAAATGCCACTGCGGAAAAAAAAAAACGTTTGAAAAACTTTTGACTTAAGGTTAAAAACATAAAAATTTGTTTTTCTTTACTAAGACATTGTGTAATTAAAGTTCCAAATAAAATTGAGTTGTTTAAAATAAAACATTTTCAAATAATAATAATACAATCGACAATCCAACTTAAAACATAATAAAAATCCTTAAATACTTAAAGTGGCCCTTATTACAATAAATAACCTTTCATAAATAAAATGTGTGAAACAAATAAAATATCTTCTGCATGGGCCACCTCGTATCCACTCCAAACCGGTCTGAGCATCACCTGAAAGTTTTGAGAAAAATTGGGTGAGTCACACAGACTCAGTGCGTAATTAATCCCCTGAATTCCACCCATATGTTAACCACATATTAACCCATATAACAGATAACAAGATATCATATTCAATTAATAACACATTTTGGGCTTGGCCCATATTCATATCACTTATCAGGTAACAGGGTAATTATCCGCATAATTCCACATATCCATTAAAATTATGCAAAATGCACCCAACCCAACCTAGGGTTCATCCTCTACACACCCCCGTATCCAGCCACCACACACCAGGGGATTATCAAATCACCCTCTCCTTTTTACTCCAAAAGGCAATCAATGCCGTCCACATGCAATTAAGCACAATAATCCACAACGCGACCTCAGTCAGCGCCAATCCACTATGTAGCCGTAGCTAACACCAAAACCACGATGGGACACATAGTCACTCATCAACCACGATATGGCACATAGCCGATATCAACCACGATGAGGCACACAGCCACTCATCAAGCCACGCGAACTAAATCGCAATTAATCCACAACGTGACCTTAGTCAACGTCAATCCACGATGTAGCTCAAGGCTAACATCAAACCACGTACTCGAAGTACACCTGTACCTTCTTTCATATCATATCCCAACCCATGCACATGCTACATGTAATATTGGCATAATAATAAATGCACGCACATGTCATTAAGGCAGACAATCATATTTCCATAGGCATAGTTACAATCACATCGGCACTTTCACATTCTTATCAACAGATAACACTAACCTGATTATTGATATACCCCTTTTTAGGGTATCCATCTCATAATTTTTTTTTCTGCACTTGTTAGTACACAATCAACACATACAGATATAGCAAAAACCCGGAAAACGGTGGGTTAATCACACACCTGCCTATTAGTGAAATCCCGAACTACTCGAATCTAACACAATCTCGAAACGTGGTTCTTCCTTCTCCCTAAATGCCGATTTGGTCTCCTACCAAATCCCGAATCACACTCTGAGTTCCCTTCCTTTAGCTACACACAAAAGAACACCTTTTTATGGCACTATGAACATTTGGCCAAACCACAAAACTATAAGCAAAACCATTCGGTCATACCATCAAATCTCGAAAGGTTATCGTTTGAAATACCGAGTCTTACCTATAGACTTACCCCAAAACGGTTGTCAAAGAATTGAGGCTTAGAACGATTGCTTCCAAAGTCTCGAAGAGTATAGAAAGATAAATTCCTATGAATTGTTAGAACCTTGCAACAAAAGCCCAAACATTCGGCCTTGGTGAAGAATTAGGGAGAGAATAATGTTGAAAGTCTCTTGTGGAAAGCAAAGAGGAAAAGATGAATAGAAATAAGGAGTTTGGGTTTCGGGTTCTCAAGAATAGAAGATGAATCAAGGAAGAACTTTGAGTCCAAGTGCATTCAGCAATAAGGGAAAAAGAGAAGAAATGGTGTTTGATGGTTTTTGTAGTTTCGGTCACAAAAAGAAAAGAAAGAAGGAATGGACTTGAGGGGAGAAAGACCAATTAAAAACAAAATGGTCAAAAAGAAAAGAAAGAAAAAGGTTTACCTTATGACCAAAATACATTCGGCTAAGACGAGAAAACAATTTAGAGAGAAACACAAAAATGACCCCAAAAGAAGATGTGCTCAACTAGCACTAATTCTACCAAAACTATCACCAAACTATACCAAAAGCTAACCAAAAATTCGGCCAACCCCCCTAGACACCCATACCGTCCATATTCATGGACAATTAGCCATAGAATAATTTCCAAAACACTCTCCATCATCCAAGCCCTTTGTCCCCCCATCCTTCCATAATCTTAAGATTCTTATCCCAAAATACAAGCTTTCCTAAACTAATATTCAACTTACCATAAAAATTGAAAGTACAACCTATCATAATTAAAGCTTGACCGTCCATTAATGCTAGGATACATAAAATTAAAGTCTTCAAAATACTAATCATGCTACTCGAACCTCTATCCTCAAGCTACCCTACATGCATCCTAACCACCTTGCCACTAACACCACATGTGCTAGATTTTAACACTTAAATTAACTTAAGTGTCAAGTTCACTTAATCCACTTCACTAATTTCTTCAACTTAAAAAATTATTCTAACTTTGTAACTAAATCCAAACCTTGACGAAACTATACTAAGCCTACAATAAAAATCATACCCGAGCTAACACAAGTAACAAGATGATATTCAAATTTTTCCTAAAGCCCAAGGCCCAATCCTACTAGGCCTAATTTCGGGATGTTACAGTTCTACCCTCCTTAAAGAAATTTTGTCCTCGAAATTACTTACTAACTAGCAGTCGTGCAATCCTACTCATCACACTACGCTTATGCTGCGCACTCTGATCTTAATAAAACTATCTTATCTTCTAGGCACAGTTCCTAAGTTCATATCCAAGGTTTCAAGCACTTCACTAGCAACACAAGAATGAGCTATCTCTAAAGCAAAACAAAGAACTTACCCGCTATCACATCCTTGGTTGTCCCACATCCGAACCTTCTGCACTTCTACCGGGTGTTCCATGACCTCGGCCAGAACCATTTCCTCCATGGTTTGGACCACGAACCTTCGTTGTCTGAGGACAATACTTAACCAAATGAGTCTTAGATCCACACCGGAAACATTCCTTACTATTACCCCAACACTCTCCTGTGTGAGTTCTCCCACACTGAGCACATAAACGATTCTGCTTCTCAGCAGCTGGTACAGGTGCACGTACAGAATTCTCGACCCTCAGTCTTTTCTGATAGTCTTTCGGCGATTTTGCTGGGCCAAAACTCCTCTTGTTCCAAAACCTATCCTTTTCTCGGTTCTCCCTTACAGTCCTCTTAACTTCTTCAACGATCCGAGCTTTCTCCACTAGAACAGCAAAGTCCCTTTCTCTTTGCGGAGCAATCAACATTCGCAACTCATCTCGTAACCCATCTTCGAACCGGACACACCTTTCATAATCAGTGGTCACGATCCCTTTGGCGTATTGACTTAATCGCACAAATTCCGCTTCGTACTCTACTACCGACTTACTTCCTTGCACCAAGTTGAGAAACGCCTTTCTTTGCGAGTCCAAGTAACTGGCTCCAACATACTTTCCTTCAAATTTAACCTTAAAATAATCCCAAACCAATCGATCTGCCGGAACACCTTGTCTGACAGTAAGCCACCATCGATAAGCTTCGTCCCGGAGCAACGAAACAACACCTTTCAGCTTTTCCTCATCGGTACAGTCCAAATCGTCCATTATTCTTTCGACTGCTTCAATCCAATACTCCGCCACATTCGGAGCTACTCCAGATATTCCTCTAAAAACTTCAGCCCCGTTCGACCTGAGTCGCTCCGACACTGACTTTTGAGCTCTGCTTCCTACACTAGCTCCTGCCACTCGCTCGAGCACTCGCAACATGGCCCGCGATACTGCGTCATCACCTCCTGTCTGATCTTGATCCTCCGTGCCCACTGCTGGCGGCGGTACTTCATTTTCTGACCCATGGCCAGACCCTACCGGTTCTGATACTGCCATTCTACCTCTACTACGTCCACGACGACCACGTCCCCTAGAACTCATTTCTAACGTCGCGTTTTAATCTGATTAAGAAGTTTTATGCATCAGAATTTTGTTCTACTAATTAACCGCGAACAATTTTATGAAATAAAGTATTTAGAAGTAGTTCTTTCGATCACACAAAGGTTCAGTTCAAGTTCACTACTCTAGTTCAGAGAGTCATATACACATTCATAAGCAGAGACACATTCATTCACTACACCTCTATGGTCATTTCAGTCCTTCCCAACCCAGGGGTAACTTCATCATTCGTCCTATAAGGGTATTTTGGTAATAATTCAGGGTCAATTCCAAAAATTTTAATAAATCAAGGCACTATGAAATTTTCCAAAACTCGAGGGTATTTCGAAAATTTTCCTAAATCAGAACCATGATAGAAATTTTGAAAATCAGGGTTATTTTGGTAATTTTGTCAATCAGGGGTAATTTCGTAAATTTTCCAAATCAAGGCATCTTGATATTTTGCAAAATAAGGTTTTTGGATACTTTTGCAAAGTAAGAAAATTTTATTAAAATCAAGGGTAGTATTGAAACTTTTAGAAACCAAGGGTATTTTAGTAATTTTACAACCAGGGGTATTTTCGTAATTTTGTAAATCAAAAAAATATTTTGAGAAATGTCTTCAAAATAGTTTGTACAGATCAAAAGGGTAGTTTAGTGATTTTAAAAAAAACTAGAGTTTTTATAAAACTGCATGGCTAGTCCCTTTCGGGTTTAAGTGATTGGTTTAGCCCGTGAATAAATCCTCTTGGTTAGGGTGAACGGTTACTACGCACCAGGTAGAATTCGAGTAAAGAGGAGGTGAGTCACTAGGACTGCTTAAATACCAAGCTCTTACCGAATCCACTCCTAGACATGCGCACAACTGTTACCACACCCTAACTCGGCGACTTAGTCACAGGGTTGTTTGATAGTCCTTAAGTCTTATGCACTTGTGTTTGAGTAGACTAGTCCTAGGGTTTAATAACCCTAATCTACTAATCTACGTTCCCATAAAAACCCATCAAATTCACATATTCAATTCACTTCAGTAGTCAGAGGTACTTACCTGGTGGACTTCGTGTCGGAGATACAGGTGCCATGCCAGAATAAACCTGAAAAATTTATTAAAGCCCAAATCTTTGAAAAGCCCATCTAAAAAAAATGTTTTTGGGCCCAAAACCCTCAAAGCTGAGTTTTGAACCAGGCTCTGATACCAATTTGTAACACCCCAAACCCAGCCCATTTGCTATGACCGAATTTGAAATGCCACTGCGGAAAAAAAAACATTTGAAAAGCTTTTGACTTAAAGTTAAAAACATAAAAATTTGTTTTTCTTTACTAAGACATTGTGCAATTAAAGTTCCAAATAAAATTGAGTTGTTTAAAATAAAACATTTTCAAATAATAATAATACAATCGACAATCCAACTTAAAACATAATAAAAATCCTTAAATACTTAAAGTGGCCCTTATTACAATAAATAACCTTTCATAAATAAAATGTGTGAAACAAATAAAATATCTTCTGCATGGGCCACCTCGTATCCACTCCAACCCGGTCCGAGCATCACCTGAAAGGTTTGAGAAAAATTGGGTGAGTCACACAGACTCAGTGTGTAATTAATCCACTGAATTCCACCCACATGTTGGCCACATATGAACCCATATAACAGATAACAAGATATCATATTCAATTAATAACACATTTTGGGCTTGGCCCATATTCATATCACTTATCAGGTAACAGGGTAATTAACCGCATAATTCCACATATCCATTAAAATTATGCAAAATGCACCCAACCCAACCTAGGGTTCATCCTCTACACACCCCCGTATCCAGCCACCACACACCAGGGGATTATCAAATCACCCTCTCCTTTTTACTCCAAAAGGCAATCAATGCCGTCCACGTGCAATTAAGCACAATAATCCACAACGCGACCTCAGTCAGCGCCAATCCACGATGTAGCCGTAGCTAACACCAAAACCACGATGGGACACATAGTCACTCATCAACCACGATATGGCACATAGCCGATATCAACCACGATGAGGCACATAGCCACTCATCAAGCCACGCGAACTAAATCGTAATTAATCCACAACGTGCCCTTAGTCAACGTCAATCCACGATGTAGCTCAAGGCTAACATCAAACCACGTACTCGAAGTACACCCGTACCTTCTTTCATATCATATCCCAACCCATGCACATGCTACATGTAATATTGGCATAATAATAAATGCACGCACATGTCATTAAGGCAGACAATCATATTTCCATAGGCATAGTTACAATCACATCGGCACTTTCACATTCTTATCAACAGATAACACTAACCTGATTATTGATATACCCCTTTTTAGGGTATCCATCTCATAATTTTTTTTCTGCACTTGTTAGTACACAATCAACACATACAGATATAGCAAAAACTCGAAAAATGGTGGGTTAATCACACACCTGCCTATTAGTGAAATCCCGAACTACTCAAATCTAACACAATCTCGAAACGTGGTTCTTCCTTCTCCCTAAATGCCGATTTGGTCTCCTACCAAATCCCGAATCACACTCTGAGTTCCCTTCCTTTAGCTACACACAAAAGAACACCTTTTTATGGCACTATGAACATTTGGCCAAACCACAAAACTATAAGCAAAACCATTCGGCCATACCATCAAATCCCGAAAGGTTATTGTTTGAAATACCAAGTCTTACCTATTGACTTACCCCAAAACGGTTGTCAAAGAATTGAGGCTTAGAACGATTGCTTCCAAAGTCTCGAAGAGTATAGAAAGATAAATTCCTATGAATTGTTAGAACCTTGCAACAAAAGCCCAAACATTCGGCCTTGGTGAAGAATTAGGGAGAGAATAATGTTGAAAGTCTCTTGTGGAAAGCAAAGAGGAAAAGATGAATAGAAATGAGGAGTTTGGGTTTCGGGTTCTCAAGAATAGAAGATGAATCAAGGAAGAACTTTGAGTCCACGTGCATTCGGCAATAAGGGAAAAAGAGAAGAAATGGTGTTTGATGGTTTTTGTAGTTTCGGTCACAAAAAGAAAAGAAAGAAGGAATGGACTTGAGGGGAGAAAGAACAATTAAAAACAAAATGGTCAAAAAGAAAAGAAAGAAAAAGGTTTACCTTATGACCAAAATACATTCGGCTAAGAGGAGAAAACAATTTAGAGAGAAACACAAAAAGGACCCCAAAAGAAAGATGTGCTCAACTAGCACTAATTCTACCAAAACTATCACCAAACCATACCAAAAGCTAACCAAAAATTCGGCCAACCCCCCTAGACACCCATACCGTCCATATTCATGGACAATTAGCCATAGAATAATTTCCAAAACACTCTCCATCATCCAAGCCCTTTGTCCCCCCATCCTTCCATAATCTTAAGATTCTTATCCCAAAATACAAGCTTTCCTAAACTAATTTTCAACTTGCCATAAAAATTGAAAGTCCAACCTATCATAATTAAAGCTTGACCGTTCATTAATGCTAGGATGCATAAAAATAAAGTCTTCAAAATGCTAATCATGCTACTCGAACCTCTATCCTCAAGCTACCCTACATGCATCCTAACCACCTTGCCACTAACTCCACATGTGCTAGATTTTAACACTTAAATTAACTTAA
Organism: Gossypium australe; assembly: GCA_005393395.2. Classification (NCBI taxonomy): domain Eukaryota; kingdom Viridiplantae; phylum Streptophyta; class Magnoliopsida; order Malvales; family Malvaceae; genus Gossypium; species Gossypium australe. The sequence continues at coordinate 109,747,106 of CM016621.1, read as the reverse complement.
GTGTCAAGTTCACTTAATCCACTTCACTAATTTCTTCAACTTAAAAAATTATTCTAACTTCGTAACTAAATCCAAACCTTGACAAAACTAGACTAAGCCGACAATAAAAATCATACCCGAGCTAACACAAGTAACAAGATGATATTCAAATTTTTCCTAAAGCCCAAGGCCCAATCCTACTAGGCCCAATTTCGGGATGTTACATGTTAAATATTATCAAATTTATATTACCCGATGGTAAAGTTTTGAAAACCATTGCGTTTTGTAGTTTAGAAAACTTTGCGCTCATATTATTAAATTAACCATGTAGTTTATTTAGCCATGTTTAAAACAAGTCCAAAGCATATAAATAATCCAAAAAAACATAATTTGAAAGGCCTTATTACAAATCCAAATAAAGATGAAAAACCAAATTTAAATAAAATAAAGTACCCAAACCAAAGTCCGTGTAGAATCAAATTTTTATTGCATGGCCTCCTCAAGTCCATACGGCTCCTCGTCCGCTCTCTACGAATCACCTGTAAAGGTAAGGGAGAAGGTGAGTCACCAAGACTCAGTGCATAAATCCTTCCCCCAGTTGATGCAACATACTTACACAATTTATAACCAAGCAATATATATAATGCACCCAAACCTAGCCATCCATAACTCCTTTTCTACCCCGTGTGGTACCAAACCACTGGTGGTGTCAAACCACTGGTGACCCAAAGTCACGATATCCAATAATGTGGTGCCAAACCACTGGTGACCCAAAGTCACGAATAATCAAGTTGTGGGGCCAACCCACATTGTGATACCAAATCAGTGGCGACAATCCCGTAATATCAAATGTACGGCCAACCCACTGTGGTGCGAAGCCACTGGGACGAGTCGCTATGAGGTGCCAAACCTCTGGTGCCCCAAAGACACAAAATAACTGTGGTACCAAACCACTAGAGGTGCCAAACCTCTGGTGTCCCAAAGACACGGATATCAAATCTTCCCCCTCCTCTCATATCACCCAAACCAATGTATTACGAGTGTAAATCATGCCATCATGCTTTGATATGAACATATAACAAATATATATCGTAGATCATGATATTAAACAACATATAGCAACATCATATCGAAACGAACTTACCCGAATCCTTGCTCATACCCATCAAGGTATCATATCAAGATCTCACAGTTTTCGGCTTTTATAACATGATTAGTTTATTTATATATATATATTACCAAGTTATAAAGTGTGTAAGGTACACACCTGTCACTAGCGAAATCACTAAATCCCGAAGACTCGATCTACTGCACTAGATCTCCTTGTCCTACATTCAGCCAATACTTAGATTAATAACATAGACCATTCGGCCATACCACTAAATCCCGAAGGGTGAAAGAACGTATAACTAACACGATCCTTACCCTTGACTTACCAAAATCGATTGTCAGAGAATTGAGGCTTAGATCGATTGCTTCCAAAGTCCCAAAGAGTCTAGAAGAAAAATCGGTTCCTATGAATAGTTAGAACCTAGCTAACAAATGCCCAAAAATTCGGCCTTTGCCCTCATGAAAAACGACAGAAAAAAGAGAAAAGGAATAAGGAAATTCGGCCAAGACACTTACCTATCTTCAAAACCGATTAGAGAAGAACCCAAAGAGAATCTACCCTTGTTGATATTCGGCCAAAGTAAATCAAAAAGGGAATGGGAAGTTTCGGCTATGGTTTTGAAAGAAGAAAACAAATGATATGTGGCTAAAAAGAAATGAAGTACGAGAGTGGCAAAGAAAAATAAAAATGAGAGAGAGAGAATTCGGCTTTAGCAAACAATGGAAGAAAAACCAAGAGAGACGGGGAAGAAGAAGGTTCGGCCAAAAAGAAAGTAAAAGAAGAGATGTAGGTTTTTAACAAATATGAAAAGAAAGGAAAAGAAAGATGGGAACAAAAGAGGTTCTTTTCCGCTACAAAGAAATAAAAGATGAGAGGGAGGTTCCAAAGGAGATTCAGCCAAATGCCTAAGAGGAAAATCAACAAACACCTATGGACATTCGGCTTTTGATTCATTTTGGTGCACTAGAGAGAAATCGGCAAAACTCAAATGGTTTTCGGTTATGACGCAAAACAAAGAATGAAGTCCTTCCAAGTTAACCGAAAATGACCACCTAACCAAAGGAAATTTCGGCACCAACTAGCTACCAACAAAACAAAATTCGGTCACTTCCCCCTAGGCCCCAAAATCGTCCAAATACATGAACTCCAAAGTCAAACTTTTCCACACAAAACTTTCCATAGCAAAACACCTTACATCATGCCTTATGTTCTCACATCAATCCTTAATCAATATGATTTCTTTCCCAAAAATCAAGCTTACCTAAACTATTATTCAACTTCCCATAAAAATTTTAAAGTCCAACTTACCAAATAAAAAGCTTGGCCGACACTTGATGTAAGGATGCAGAAAATAAAGTCTCCAAAATGCATTCCATGCTATTCGAACCACTCCCCTCAAGTAACCCTTCATGCGCCACATCCACTATGCCACTAACTCCTCATGTGCTAAATTTAGACACTTAAATTAGCTTAAGTGTCAGGGTCACCTAATCCACTTCACTAATTTCTTCAAACTAAAAATTATTCTAACTTCGTTAATAATTCCAAGCCTTTACAAGACTATGCTAAGCACACAAGAAAAATCCTACCCGAGCTAACACAAGTAACAAGATGATACTCAAATTTTTAGGTTGTTACAGTGAAAATGAGTTGTTATCAAAAAGAGTTCAGTGTGATTCGAATGCCGTATTGGAATTTCAGATCGATAATGATGATTGTTTGAGATTTAGAGATTGAATTTGTGTTCCAAGAAATTCAGAGTTGATACAAATGATTTTGAATGAAGCTCACCATAGTCATTTGACTGTACATCCGGGGAGTACGAAAATGTATAATGATCTGAAATAGCTCTACTGGTGGCATGGCATGAAAAGAGATATTTCTGACTTTGTGTCAAAGTGTTTAGTTTGTCAGCAAGTTAAGGCTGAACATCAAGTTTCGTCTGGTTTGTTACAATCGATTATGATTCCTGAGTGGAAATGAGAGCAAATTACAATGGACTTTGTGTCAGGTTTTCCCTTATCTTCGAGTAAGAAAGATACAATTTGGGTGATAGTAGACAGACTGACGAAATCAGCTCATTTTGTTTCGGTGAGAACCGACTACTCTTTAGATAAGTTAGCTGGATTGTATATTGCTAAAATTGTGAGATTACACGGAATACCGTTATCGATAGTGTCTGATAGAGATCCGAGATTTACCTCGCGATTTTGGAAGAAATTGCAAGATGCTTTAGGCACGAAATTGCATTTCAGTACTGCTTTCCATCCGTAAACGGATGGTTAATCCGTGCGAATCATTCAGATTCTCGAAGACATGTTGAGATGTTGTGTACTTGAATTTGAGAATACATGGGAAAATCATTTATCCTTGATTGAGTTTGTGTATAACAACAGTTTTCAATCTACCATTAACATGGCACCATATGAGGCTCTTTATGGTCGAAAGTGTCGAACTCCATTATATTGGACTGAACTCAGTGAGAATAAGATTCACGGGGTTGATCTGATAAAAGAGACTGAACAGAAAGTGAAAGTGATTCGTGATAGTTTGAAAGCGGCTTCAGATCGTCAGAAATCTTATGCAGATTTGAAACGAAAAGATATCAAGTTTGAGGTTGGTGATAAAGTGTTTTTGAAAGTGTCTCTGTGGAAGAAAATACTTCGATTTGGTCGAAAGGGGAAGCTGAGTCTGAGGTTCATCGGGTCGTATGAGATTATTGAACGAATTGGACCGGTTGCTTATAGATTGAGATTACCATCTGAGCTAGAAAAGATTCGTGACGTGTTTCATGTGTCAATGCTTCGACGATACAGATCAGACCCGTCTCATGTGATTGCTCCTGCTGAGATTGAAATTCAGTCAGACTTGTCGTATGGTGAAGAACCGATCCGGATTTTGGCACAAGAGATTAAATAGTTAAGAAACAAAAGAATTTCCTTAGTGAAAGTGTTATGGCACAAACAGGGGATTGAAGAGGCTACGTGGGAATCTGAGAATGTTATGAGAGAGCAATATCCACACCTATTTACTGGTAAGATTTTCGGGGACGAAAATCCCTAAGGGGGGAGAGTTGTAACATCTCGATTTAGACCCTAGTCAAAACAGTGGTTCGAGACCACAAACCCGAGGTCGTAAAAATATTTTAATATTAATTTTTGTGTGAATATTATATGATATAGTCTGTGTGAAAATTTTGTGTGATAATTTTATCGTTTATGTGTCGAATTAAGAGAAAGGATTAAATCGCGTAAAGAGTAAAAGCTGTGTGCTGATTTATAAATATCAAAGTGTTGATGTCTTTATATTGTGGAGGCCTTATATGGCAAATAAGCCATCTATGAGATAGTGGTTGATTGAATGACTAAATAACCTTAGTATAAAATTTGTCTTATATGTTTAATGGATGGATAAAATGGTAAAATGTTTAATATGATAATATTAATGAAACAAATGAAAGAAAAGATGAAGTTTATCATCTTTAGTTAGTGCCAAAAATACAAAAGAAAAGAAGGAAGAAAAGCTTTTAAAATTTCGACTAGAATTTGGCTTGATTAAGACCAAGAGAGAAGAGGTTCAGATCGAGATCGGGGCAATGATAAAGTGCTCGATTAATCGACCGTATCGATAGTTCAACGTCCGAGGCAAGTTCGGACATAATACGAGTATTTAACTGTGTTTAATGTTATGAAATGAATAGTGAGATATTATTGAATTGTGAATTCTATATGATAGATTGAGTTAAATGGCATTAAGTGTGCGTATTAGAAAATGTGATCAGAAATTATAGCACTGTGTGTGCGGAGTAATATAAGCTTCGGCTTGGTGGTTGGCACTGTGTACGATGGATGTACAAAGTGTACGATGCTAATTAAGCTTCAGCTAATTAATTATGCACTAAGTGTGCGAATGAATCGAGGAAGAAACGAGTGTGGATCGAAATGAATCGTGATTATTGATTAGCAAAAGTATTTGACAACTAAGTGTTGGCTAAGGTACGGTCAGAATCTATGTGTTTGGTGGAAACTATGAATGTGGGAGTGGATGAGTTTATTGAACATATTGGTTGTGAATGGTGTTATATTTGTGGTAGTAAACATTAATCTATGTGATGCCATTTGGTATTATGTATTACATTATGAACGCACTAAGCTTTATAAAGCTTACTGTGTGATTTGTTTCTCTGCTTTGCAGTGTCAGTAAAGCTAGCTCGGATCAAGGGATCGTCAGTTTCTCAATCACACTATTGGCAATCTAATTTGGGGTATTTTGGAAAGATGTACATAGTTATAATATGGCATGTATAGGCTGGTCTTTTGGTTCATGTTTAATGTTTGTAAGTAGCCATGAGATGTGGCTAGATATGTGCTAGTTTTAACATGAATGAACTTGGTATATGTGATGCATCTTTTGGTATGGTTTGTGGGTTGAGAAATTGATTATTGAATGGTAACTTTGTGTTGATCATATGCTAGCATGAATTAGTGAAATTGAGAAGGAATGATGTTTGGCATTGAATGTATTATGCTTGTGATGAGATAAGTCTTGCCATGGTTGGAATTGGTATAAATGCTTTGATTGGATGGTCATTTTGGAAAGTTTTGGCTGCCTTATGTGCATGATATGTTTTGGTATGTGTTGTTTGTAGGTTTGAACCTAAGTGGGTGGCATTTTGGCCTTACAAAATGGCCTATAATGTCACATGGTCTAGGCGCACGGGCGTGCCTAAAGGCCGTGGGTAATTTGGCAGAATGCAGCTTAAAAGTACACAGCCAAGTACACGGGCGTGCTTGGTGGCCGTGGTGGGGAAGTCAGTATATGGCCTAGTAGTACACGGCCAAGGCATACGGGCGTGCCTAGTGACCGTGTTGATATAGTCAGTATATAGACACGGTTGGACACACGGGAGTGTCTAGAAGCCGTGGAGGGCACACGGTCTCCTCCCACGGCTATGTCTCCCCTGAGTTTTAGAAAAGTTTTAAATTTTCATAAAATGTTGCATGTATTTCAGTTAGTCCCGACCCCTCTTAAACTTGTGAGTTAGGCCCCGTAGACCTTATCAAGGGACGACATGATTGTAAATGAATGCGAATGAAAATGATTAACTTTGTGTCGTAAAATCTTAGATGTTGGATGTTCTATTAGATCGATAATGCCTCTTAACCCTGTTCCGGCGACGGTCTCAGGTTAGGGGTGTTACAAAAATTGCAAAGAGGCTATACTAAAACATATTAAAGTCGTGCACCACCATAATACCTATAAGCCAATTTGATAAAGAATGATACGACACGCATGAAGAACATGATTGTAACTTGTCTAAGTTGCAAATTTATCCTAGATCTCTAGACGAGCGTAAACTGAAATGAGAAATAATAAAAACAAAATAGTTGTTACAAAGGAGAGTCAAACGAAATTAAAACAAAAGAAAGATGAAGCAGCTAGTAAGGAGTCCAAAAGAAAATGAATTAGGGTTTCTTGGATAGAAAGAAACTATCCTTGGACCTCAAGAAAATGCCCCAACTAGATATGGAAAAACAAAACACAAACAGATTTGTTAGAAGTGATTTTAAGGACAAAAGAAAATTGTTAGGTGCAAGAATGTTTGAAATAATAAGAAAATATTAAAACTCCTAATTTTGATGTGTTTCTTTATGGAACAAGATAGGAGAACGTCTTTCTTGAAGCAACTTTAACCTAGAACAAAGATTGATAAAATCAGCAAGGCAAAATAGCAAGAACTAACTTAAAAGAGAAGATGACATCCTAAGAAGCCTTAGAAACATTAAGAATCCACAACTACTTTAAATGGATCTAATTCCCCCTCCAAGAAAAAGCTTTAAGATGATTCCCACAACCTGAAAGACTGTTAAAATAGCATCTAATAGAAACTCAAGATCAATTCTTGAAGAAAAACTCAAAGAGAATTATTATTAACTAAAAAAAAACATAAATCAATTGTATCTCTATAAGGGTGGACATCCATGCTACTTATAGGCCCCCAAAATAAGTTTGCCTAACCCTAATGGAATAACTAACATGACAACTCATCAAATAAAAAAAACAAAATAATTCTAAGTGTGAACTTTTAATGGGAATTCAGCCAAATGAATCAAATGGGCTCCTTGGGTTGAATTCTTACATGATTATCCGCCTATTAAAATAAAATTGGACCTATAGTTTAAATATGTTACAATTTGGGCCACTTTGATAATTTGGTCTAATATTCAATTAAATTACTTTCCAAACTTAAGGATGGGCTTGTAGACATCTTAATGGGGTATTTTTTTCAAGAACTTGGTCTTGTGATCAATTTGCTCTCAAAATTGGATCGTTCAAGCTCGGACATGAAACTCGATACGCCTTGGCTGCAAGATTTGGTTACTTGGACCAAGATTTCCAAGATTTGAAATCTTGATTTTCTTGATTCTTGAATTTGTGTAAAATAACAAAATTTGACCAAGATTTGGTTTCTTGATTTTCTTGAAAACAAGAAAGTCAATGTTGATTTTTTTTTTTCGGTTGTGTGCACATTTAAGGCCTTGGTAACGAAGTCTTGGATGGTCCTATTCAATCTTGCCCAAATTTGTTTGCCCTTCGACCTCGTTATTGGGCCTTGAAGAAATTTTAGCCCATAATGTTCATTCCCCTCTTCTTCAAAAAGATCCTTCCTCGAATCTAAAACATCAAAGGTAGATAAATCAAAAATATTAAAAGTAGAACTTACATTGTATTTATCGAGCAGATCTATTTGATAGGCATTGCAATTGATCCGCTTGAGTACTTGGAAATGCCTATCGCCCCTAGGGTCCAATTTAGCCCTTCTTTTACGTGGTAATCACTCTTTGCGCATATGGACCCAAACCCAATCACCAAGTTCAAGGACAACTTGTTTGCTCCCCTTGTAAGCTTTGTTGGCATTTGCGTCACTTGTTTTTTGCAATCTATTGTTTTGCCTTTTTGTGCATTGATTTCACCAACTCAACTTTCTTCTCGCCATCTAAACTAGAAATATTTTCTACAGGTAATGGCAGAAGAAGAAGTACAGTTAGTGGGTTAAAACCATACACAAATTCAAATGGTGAATATCTAGTTGTAAAGTGAATAGATCGATTGTATGCAAATTCAACAAATGGTAAACATTCTTCCCAATTCTTAAGGTTCTTACCCATAACAGCTCATAGTAAAGCACCTAAAACTCGATTTACTACCTCAGTTTGGCCATCGATTTGGGGGTGACACGTAGTGGAATATTAATAATTTAGTACCAAGCTTACCCCATAATACCTTCCAAAAATGGCTTAGGAACCTTACGTCTCTGTCAGAGATAATTGTGCTAGGTATTCCATGTAGTCGCACTGCCTCTTTAAAGAATAAGTCTGCCACATGTGTAGCATCATAAATTTTGTGACAAGGAAAAAAGTGTGCCATTTTTTAAAACCTATTAACAACAATAAATATACTATCTCGACCCTTTTTAGTTCACGACAAACCAAAAATGAAATCCATGGATAAATCTACCCATGTTGAAGAAGGAATCGACAAATGAGTATAAAGTCCATATGGCATCACCTTAGATTGTGCTTGTTTACAAGCATGCACTTAGAACATACCTTTTTAATATCCTTATTCATGTTCAGTAAATAAAAGTGTTATTGTAGAATATCGTGTTTTGGCAACATTAAAGTGTCCCACTAAGCCTCCACTATGTGCCTCATGAATTAGTAACTTTCTCATGGAGCAATGTGGAACACATAACCTGTTTAGGTGAAAAAGAAACCCATCTACAAGATGAAATTTGTCAAAGGTATTATTCCCACAATTAACAAAGATATGTGCAAAATCAATGTCATTTTTGTACAAATCATATTTATGCTCAATTCCTAAGAATTTAGTATTTAATGTAGTTATCAAAGAATATCTACGAGATAAGGCATCAGCAACTACATTTTCTTTACCTAGTTTGTACTTTAATTACATATGGGAATGTTTCTATAAATTCTACCCATGGGGCGTGTCTTTTGCTCAAATTACCTTGTCCCTTTAGCCATTTAAGGGACTCATGATCTGTATGTATAGCGAACTCATTGGGCAGCAAGTAATGTTGCAGCACTTGTAGAGCTTGCACTAATGCCAATAACTCTTCATTGTAAGTTGAGTAGTACAATTCCGCCCCATTTAGTTTTTCACTAAAAATTGGCCTTTTATCTTGCATCAACAGGGCACCAATTCCAATCCCTGAAGCATCACATTCAAGTTCAAAAGTATTAGAAAAATTAGGTAATTTAAGAACTGGAGCAGAACATAACTTATCCTTTAAGGCTTGAAAAGCCTTTTCTTGAGTTTCACCCCACTTGAAACCCACTATTTTTTTATAACCTCGGTTAATGGGGCAGCAATAGTAGAGAAATCCTTCACGAAATGTCTATAAAAGCTTTCTAAACCATGGAAAGATCTCACCTTGGTAATCAATTTAGGAGTGGGACACTCCCTTATAGCATTTACTTTATCCTCATCGACATGAATACCTTGAGAACTTATTATAAACGTTAAAAAGATTAGTTTATCACAACAAAAAGTGGATTTATCAAGGTTGGCAAATAATTTTTCAGTTCTTAGAATGTCCAAAACAGATTTAACATGGAAAACATAAGTATCTAAAGAAGTTGAGTAAATTAGAATATCATCAAAATATACTACCATAAATTTACCCAAATACGACCTTAAAACATGATTCATTAATCTCATGAAAGTACTAGGTGCATTAGTTAAACTGAAAGGCATAAGAAGCCATTCATACAATCCAAACTTAGTTTTAAAGGTTGTTTTCCATTCATCCCCTTCCCTCATACGAATTTGATGATAACCAATTTTTAAGTCAATTTTAGTGAAAATAGTTGATCCATGTAACTCATCAAGATGTCATCAAGTCTAGGGATTGGATGCCTATACTCTACCATTGTTTTGATGATTGGGTGGCAATTAACACACATTCAGAATGAACCATCTTTCTTAGGCACCAATAGGAAAGGGACGGCATAAGGACTTAAGCTTTATCTAATGTACCCCACGTCTAATAGTTCCTCTACTTGCCATTGCATCTCCTTTGTCTCCTCCGGATTGTTTCGGTAAGCTGGGAAATTTCAAATGGATGCTCCAAGTATTAAATCAATTTGGTGCTCAATTCCTCATAAAAGTGGTAAACCTTTAGTGTAACAGTTCGGTTTATACCCTAGTCAGAATAGTAGTTTCGGGATCACAAATCCGAGCCAGTAAAATATTTTAATATTATTTTTTGTGTCTTTAATAAGTGATTAAGCATGTGGTAAGGTTTCGTATGCTAATTTGTCCGTTTATGTGTTTAATTTGATAAAAGGATTAAATTGCATCAAGTGCAAATCTAGCATGCTAATTGTTAAAGTACAAATCTGTTGTGGCTTTGTAAAGTTGGAGGCCTTATATGGCAATTAAGCCATTCATAAGTTAGTGGACGGCTAAGATAAAAAATGACCTTGAACTATATGTTATAACATGTTAATTAAAAGGTTAATATAGAAAAATGTATAATAATATGATTGTTAATAAAACAAAACATAAAAAATGGTGATGATATTCATATCATTAGTGCCAAAAATACCAAAGAAAAGAAAAGAGAAAGAAGCTAGGTTATTCGGCCATTGTAAGCTCAAATTAAGGTATGATTTTGATTTGAATTTTGATGATTTTTATGTTTTTGAGATTGTTGATTAGTCTACTATCAAGCCCATGACTCAATTTTGTGTATGGATGATATTTGTGAGCTTTGCTATTGATGAAATGGTAAGTTTTATGATGTTTTATGATGTTAAATGAAGGGTATGTGTTAGATGAATATACTTTGTTCTTGAATTTTTGATGAATTTAGTTAATTAGGGCTAAATTGAGAAAATAGCAAATTGAGGGACTAAATAGCAAATTTGATGGAAAATATGGGCTTGTATGAGATGTATGAACATTCGGCTAAGTATGGTTAAAAGATGATTTTGTGAATTTGATGTTTTGAGAAAAATGGACTAAATTGATAAATTGTGCAAATGTGAGGGTTAATTTGCAAATAGCCCTAAATGTGTGTCCTTGGATTGATTTGAATGAGTTAGTGAATAAAAGGGTTAATTCTAAACATATATAGATCAAGAACCGAGGAAAATGGACTTAGGCCGCGGGAAAGCGAAAGTAACCGTGTAGTCGTTTCCATTTTCGTTAAATCGAATCCGAGGTAAGTCATTATGCAAATAAACGTATTTGTATCAAACTGTGTATGTTCATATGACTATTGTTAACTATAAATGCTTATGAGATGATCCATACATGAATTCCGAGATAAGGTTGACTTAGTGTCGATGTCCGACAAGTCCCGTACGAACCTAGGAATAGATAGAATTAGCTCTGTCATGACATAGGAATATGTTCTGTTTTAATCATGTAAGACCACGTCTGGAACATTGGTGTTGATTTGAGATTTCATGTAAGACCACGTCTGGGACGTTGGCGTCGATATGAGACTTACGTGTAAGGCCATGTCTGGGACATTGGCATCGTATTAATTTGTGTAAGACCCTATCTGGGATAGTGGCATCGATATCTGAGTACATGTAAGACCTTGTCTGGGACATTGGCATTGTAGGACCATTCCGAGCTTTCTTAGTATCCTATTAGGTTCCTAACGGTTCAACGGACAAGTATGTGATACGAATGGCTATGTGAATTGTAAATCTGTTTTAGGTACGTTGATTTATACACTGAGTATATGTACAAGGTAAGTATCTATATGATCTTACTAAGATGATTATGTATAATGGATTAATGAGATAATATGTGAAATTATGCTTGAATAAGCTAAGTACTTATGTGATATGTGAATAGAAGTTGTGGTAAGCATTGTATAAACAAATGTGCCAACGATCATATGATGAATTAGTTATGAGAACTATAAGTACTAATGTATTGAATGAGTTGTATTCATTGTATGTTATGTTTATTTGTATATGACTTACTAAGCTTTTGGAAAGCTTACTCCGTGTGTGTTTTTCTCTGTTTTATAGATCGTCAAAGCTACTGAAGGCTCGGGAAATGTCGAGGATCGTCATCACACTATTCAACTTGTTTTGGTACATTTTGGAAATGTGTATAGCTAGATATGGCATGTATAGGTTAGATAATTTTGTATATGAATATGAACTGAACTTAGCCATGTGATTTGGCTAATTATGTGTTGGCAAATGCAATATTGAATATGGTAAGTGATGTATGTTTTGGTATAGTTTGATAGTATATGAAGTGATCAAGTTCAAGGTAAGCAAATGGATGAACTATGCTTGTGTTTATATGAGATTTAATCTTGTAAATTTGGTACGAGTGGAATTGGATTTGAATGTAGAGATTGGATGGTTATTTTGATATGTTCTTGGTTGCTATTTGTGCATAAGTTGAATTGGTAATTGGCTTGTAGTTATGACCAAAGGTGGGTGGCAATTTGGCTTTGCAAACGGCCTATTTTGCCACATGGTAGTGGCACACGTGCGTGTCTATCAACCGTGGGACTAACTCAGTAGCTAGCTAAGAGTATACGGCCTTGGCACACGAACGTGCCTAGTAGCCATGTGGGTTAGTCAGAATCGACCACGGCCAAAGTGCAAGGGCGTGCTTGGTGGCCGTGGAGCCAAGTTAGGATTGACCGCGGCCAAGGTACACGGACGTGCTTGGTGGCCATGGAGTTAAGTCAGATTCGACCACGGGGGTGACACATGGGCGTGTCTAGCAGCCGTGGGAGGCACACGACCTTCCTACACGGGCGTGTAACCCTTGATACTTTGAAATGTTTTAAATTCCTGAGAATTTCTGTATGTGTTCCGGTTTATTCCCAACTCTGTTTAAAGCATATTTTAGGTCTCGATGGCATACTAAAGGGACACTATGATTTTAAATGATGGTTTAATTTACGAAATTGTATGAGAAAGTTTCCGATCAGTCAAGTAATGCCCTTAACCCTATTCCAACGACGGTTACGGGATAGGGGTGTTATAATTTTGTTGGTATCAGAGCCAGGTTTAGTCGATTCTCGGACTAATATAGCGTGTCAGAGTCTAGCTATGCATGCCATAAATCTGAATTGTGATAGTGTGATGAATCCTGACGTATAAAATGTGATTTTTGTATACCAATGGATTCTGAAAGAGCCGTAGATGACGACATAGAAAGTAATGCGCCTACTCCTGTGCAAGGGACAGCACCTTCTGATTCGAGAACAGCTACGGGCGGTTAAGAGGGAGAAGCTAAACAAGCTTTCTTCCAGATGATGAGTGAGTGGTTCACTCAATTTTGTAAGAAATAACCTGACTCTTTCGCAACCCCCGCCCCAGTTATTCCCCCTCAGACTACAGTTGTGCCACCAGTTAAGTATCCGAATCTGTTGAACAAGCCTCCGGTTGACAAGATCCGTAAATATGGGGCTGAATAGTTCTGGGCTACTAATGATGATGATGCTGAAAAGGCCGAGTTCTGGTTAGAAAATACTATCTGGTATTCGACGAAATGTCTCTGACTCCGGAAGAATGCATAAAGTGTGTTGTATCTTTGCTCCGAGATGCAGCTTATCAATGGTGGAAAACTGTGATTTTTGGTTAAGGGAAGTTACCTTTCTGGGACATGTTGTGTCTGCTGAGGGAATTAGGGTTGATCCCCGGAAAATTGAAGCTGTGTTGGACTGGAAACCGCCTAAGTCTGTGGTAGAAATTTGGAGTTTTCTTGGTTTGGCTGGGTACTACAGGAGGGTTGTTGAGGGATTCTCGCTAATAGCTGCACCGTTGACCAAGTTGTTACGGAAAGGGGTACCGTTTGTCTGGTTGGATAAGCAACAGGAAAGCTTTGAGAAGTTAAAGAGGATCTTGATTGAGGCTCCAGTGTTGATTCAGCCTGAGGCTGGGAAAGAGTTTGTCGTTTATTGCGATGCGTCGCACACAGGGTTAGGATGTGTGTTAATGCAAGAAGGGAATGTGGTAGCATATGCGTCTCGGCAGTTGAGACCACATGAAGTGAATTATCCCACGCATGATCTGGAGTTAAATGCGAGCGCTAGCCAGTCTAAAGAAGGTAGCAAACCCATAGTTTCAGCTCCTAAGTTCAAAAGGCGAGCTGTGTCGGCAGTTGGGGACTTTTCGCTGAGCTGTGGTAGAGAGCCGACGTCTACCTGGGATAGGCAAATAGCCGTCGTTCCTGCTAGTGAGAGCGTCGACATAGAAAGCTTAGTGTTACGTGTTACCAGGTGTGAATTACCCACACATTTCTTTACTGTTTACATTATTAACTGTGAAGGCTGAAAGCCAAATTGACTGCGATGTTAGTCGAAATACCTTTGTGGGTAAGGTTGGAGACACCGGGTAAGTTCTCGATGATGTATATCTGATTATATGTATGTATGTATGTTCGATGTTATGCATATATGAATTAGTTATCTGTTACGCATTGTGATTATGGTTACATTCATATTTTGCACAATGTAAAGAGCATGGGCTCGGGATTGAATGAAAGGAGAAGGGAGAATCAGTGACTATTGTCACGAGTGGTCTAAGTACCACAATGGTTGAAACCATGAATGTTTTAATCAGTGACTTGTCTCGGTGGTCAAGTACCATAGTGAGTTGGCCCCACGTATGCGTAATTTATCAGAACGGTGGTCTAAGACCACAGTGGGTTGGCCCCACAATTATATACTATAGTGACTCTGTCATGATTGGTCTAGGACCACGGTGGTTAAGAACCACAGTGGCATAATGCCACGGGTGTTTGGATGGAGAGCTAGACTGGGTTGGGCTACATTGCATGCATGTGATATATGCCATATGGAGTGGGCTAAGGCCCAATGTGCATCTGTGGGCTTAAGGCCCAATTTGAATTTACGGGGATTTACACACTGAGTCTCGGTGACTTACCCTTCTGCTAAAGTTTGCAGGTAATCAGTAGATCATGGATTTCGGAGCCAAGGGGACTCACGGTGGCCATGCGTTGCTATCTCTCTCGTAAATTTCATTACTATATTTTGAACATAGCTTAATTTGGAATTTTATTATGTAATAAGGCCGCTTTAACTTAAATTTGGGCTTGGTTTAAATGTCGATTTATTTATGTTATAAACTGTCAAAAATGGGGTTTTCTCAAAAACGTAAATCAAGGTTTTCCAAATATTAACAAACGGATCACAAGAAATAAGTTATTAAAACTTGGAATTTTCTTAGAACTACTAACAATATTATTATTTCTTTATTTTCTCCAAAAGTCACATCACTCAACACTATTTTCAACAAAATTTTCTAAGTATGGTTTTACGAATTTAACCCGATTTCTTCTTCTTGATATTTTAGTAAATAGTGGTTAAAGTATAACACACACTAATCAAATCACCCTCAACTTGGATTTACCAAACAAAAAAAATGTTTTTCTCAAATTACGATGTTCCATTGAACGATTTTCAAAACTACCTTTTCAGTAACATACCAGATTTGGTCGTAACGTATTGACCGGGTTTGTGGTGTTACAAAAATGACACTCGTCTACCCTCCTATGTTGAATTTATACACTTCCCATTCCCAAAACGGCACAAACTCTTCACACTACTCAGCTCCTAACTTTTCTCCCTGATAACTCCTCAATCTCATCCTAAATTTTCTCCAAGATAAGCTCCTACAATCTCT
The DNA here is from genome assembly GCA_005393395.2 of Gossypium australe. Lineage (NCBI taxonomy): Eukaryota > Viridiplantae > Streptophyta > Magnoliopsida > Malvales > Malvaceae > Gossypium > Gossypium australe. Next base: position 109,731,293 of record CM016621.1, on the reverse strand, counting down.
CCATGACCATTTCAAACCTCTCATCCAGCAGACTTTCACTACAACACAAACTCTAGCCGTCCTGACAGCAAAATAAAAACCCTAATAAAATACCATGCCACTACTCGAACCTTGGACTCCTTGCCTGCTAATGACGCCACCTCCCTACTCCCTAAGTGGCGCCACTTTGCCACTACACCACAAGCTCTTTTGTGTCATTATTCTTCTTCATTTATTTAAAAGGCCTACTAACGATAGTCACAGTTCCCTTAGGCTAAAACCAAAACTTTTCCTATACCCTTACTTGATCCCAGGACATCTCCAACACCCTTAGACAATGCAAATTCATTATCCCTCAAATCCCACATGCCAATTGTCATTTTCTCGCTCAAATAAAAATTTTTCTGAGACCCAAAGCCCAAAGCCCAAAGCCCAATAGGCCTAATTCTACTAGGCCCAAATTCAGGGCGTTACAATGAAAGGTAAGATATAAGTGATGATATGTTTTGTACCCATATCTTACAATGTGATGATATTGCTAAGTTATGTGTTGAATCACTAGCTTGTGGTGTGGTTAATGTTATGTTTATGTCTTATGTCTTATGTGTATGTAGAAGAAATGGTAAGTGTTCAATAAGAACTAAGACATGTTTATCTGAAACCTAATGGAATGGTGATACATGGGAAAACATGATATGTTGTGATGGATGATAAATCCAATTGAAGCATACTCAAGTATAATGGTTATCCATGTCAAATTCATATGATTAATGTTTAAATGAACTAATATGTGCTGTTGATGTGCTAGGGCTTATGCCAAGCTTGTGGATATTATTGATGTTTATGCATATGAAACGGGTAAGAAAAAGGAAATGAAATGGTAAGTACGTAATTGGGATGTATTATGATGTATTATATGTGAGCAAATAGCTTATGTTATGGATAAATACACTGAATTGAGAGTTAATAATGTTGTTTAGGCTTATGATAAGCATTGGGGATGGAATGGAAAGAAAGTAAATAGAAAGATATATAATCTTATAAAAGGGATTGATGATAAATGTTATGTCTTATGAAATCTTATCATGTTATGAATGGTCAATAAATATGCGAAATTAATAAACTTTCTCATTTGTGAGTTAATGATCATATCGATTTATGAATCTTATAGGATTGGCATAGATTTATGTTTATTCTATAAAGTTTAACATTGAAATAGAATATTATGCTTAAATTTTACACGAGCTTACTAAGCATTAATTGCTTACGTAGTTTTTCTTTTACCTTACAGATTATCGGAAGCTCGATTGGGTTGGAAGCTAGTCGAAGATCCATCACTATTCATCAGTTTTATTGGTAGATTTTAAACCTTTGATCATGGTTATAATGGCATGTATAGGTGGACTATGTCTAATGATTAATTGATGATACTGGCATGTAATATTGCTATGAATTTGTGAAACTTATGTTATTTTGATGCCTTGATGGTTGGTGTGCTTTTGGCACTTTGATGCTTAATGGTTGGTATTTATATGATCAAATTGATGCCTAGTGTTTATTACCAAAGAGGTAATTTTTGGCATGTTTGCAAAATGATCATTTAGGGCATAAATTGATATGGAATTTAGTGAAGTATAATTGATTGAATTATGAACCATTTGGTATGTTTGAATGTGAAATTTGTCTTGTGGTCACTTATGGTATAACTTGTTATGGAATTAAGCTATATATATATATATATATATATATATATATGGATGGAATATGGTTTACATTGGAAAGGTATTGAACTAGATGTGCATAATGTAAATATGGTATATAAAGGTCAGTTTTTTGGTACCATTTGGGAATGATTGGTTTGTGTCATTTAGGTAGATTGATGATGCTTGTGAGGAATGGTCAAAAGGGTAAGGTTATTTTGATATAACATGAATCTAATATGGTATTTTGACATATATCAATTGTGATATGTTTTGGCATGGAAGCAAATTAGTTGATAAATGGTAAATGTGCCCATGTTTAGGCTGACTTGATGAATTTTGTTTGTGGTGCCTTTTGGCATATTGGTTGTATGGATAAATGACCCATTTGAATTGGTCTTAAAATGCATGTTTAGGTATATTTTTTATGTTTGAAATAGGAGCAAATGACTTGTATGTATGAATATGATTTGGGTGAGAGAAATGGATTGAAAATGGCTTATTTCTTGTCCACACGGCCTAAAAAATGGGCGTGTGTCTCAACCGTGTGTGACACACGGTCATGCAACATGACCATGTATCCCCTGTAAGTTTTTAAAGGCTACATTTCAAAAGTTACACGGCCTAGTAAATAGGTGTGTAGCTTGGCCGTGTGAACCAAGTCAGAGAGTTACACGGGCATGGACATAAGTTGGGACACGGCCGTGTGTCCCAACTTCGAATGTCCACATGGCTTTGTGTCCCCTGTGGTTTAATTTTTTTCTTTTTCCATAAAGTTTTAAATGTTTTCGATTTAGTCCCAAATCATTTCTAAAGTGTTTCTAAGGCCTCGAGGGCTCGAATTAGGGACGTTATGCATATGTTTGATTAGATTTTGAAATGATTATGAAATGTTGTGAATGAATAATTTGAGTTATGTTTTTACAATAATGCTCCGTAACCTTATTGTGGTGACGGATACGGGTTAGGGGTGTTACAACTTTCTCATTTTTTGGGCATCTATAGTAATGAAACATAAGCTCTATTTTTTATTCCCACTCATAGCATGCCTCGGGATCATTCATTCCATGAAATTGAGGGATTAACTTTGGTTTTTCCAAAGAAGGCTACACACGGTCATTAGTAACCAAATGATAATCATCTACATGAGGGACACGTCTAGCATTATGTCTATGAGCATGAGGTTGTTCAACCTCAACATCATCATTAGCACCCCAATTTTGAGTCCTTTGCTCAATCTGCAACTGATGCAAGGTATTGCTCATTGTCGGAAGTATAGCATTCCTTTGTCTTTCGGCTGCAGCTTGATCCTCTGAGTTTGTTGAAACCTATCGAACCTGTTTTCGAACTTATCATTGACTTCATTGAGATCACATTGTAATTTCATTGCAAAACCAGCAAGAGTTTCAATGGTCACTAGTGGTGTGCCAATCTGGTCATCACTCCATTTGCCACTACGAGACATTGTGAGATCTAAAAGAATGTAGCACTTAAAAAGAAAGAACTAAACAAATCTCACTGCTATGCACTCAAAAATAAAATTGAATTCTCAATGAGGTAAGAATTAATCTTGTGAGACCTTTAGGAGTATTTATGGCAATCAATTAAGTAATTTGGACTTAATTCAGAAAATAATATTTTGAAGGACTAAATTGTGAAATAAATGAAATGTATGGATTGGCATGATGATAGTGAACATTCGGCTAAGCATGGGTGGCATGAAGTTATGTGTATTTTGTGGTTTTGTGAAATAGGGATTAAAATGTCAAAATGTGAAAATGTGAGGGCTAATTCGTAAATTTCCCTAAATATGTGTTTTTGGATTGAATTGAATGAATTGGTGAATAAATGGGTTAAATTTGAATATGTTTAAATCAAGAACCGAAGAAAACAGAATTAGATCGAGGAAAGTCGAAAGTAATTGAGTAGTCGAGATCATTTCCGTTTATCTGAATCCGAGGTAGGTCTATATACAAATTAATGTATCTACATTGAAATATGTATGTTCATATGAAAAATTTATCATGATGAATGTATATAAGATGATGAGTACATGAAAACCAAGGAAGAATCGATTGTATAACAAAGTCCGAGAAGTCCCGTACAAACCTAGGAATAGATAGGATTACATATGTCATGACATAGGTTTCCGATATGAGAGATCATGTAAGACCACGTTTGGGACGTTGGTCTTGATTCGAGATTTCGTGTAAGACCACGTCTGGGACGTTGGCATCGATAAGAGATTTACATGTAAGACCATGTCTGGGACATTGGCATCGTATTTGATTCATGTTAGACCCTGTTTGGGTCAGTGGCATCGATATCTGAGTACATGTAAGACCACGTCTGGGACGTTCGCATTGTACATGTAAGACCACATCTCGGACGTTGGCATCGATATCTGAGTACATGTAAGTCCAAGGAATGAATGTCTATGAGAAATGTATAAATGATTCAGGTACGTTTTAACGGTACACTATGAATGTGTATGAAAGGTAAGTGTATATATGAGGTTATTAAAGTGAATAAGTGTATAGATTTGATGAGATAATATGTGATACATGCTTGAATAAGCTATGAGTAAAGTGATACTTTGAGCTATGAAAGGTGGGTAAGTAATGGCTAAACAAATGAGCCAAAGAATAAGTGATGAATTTGCAAATGAGAAACATTAATGTTATTGTATCAATGTGGCTATGTGCATTTTATGCTAAGTTTATTTGTATATGGCTTATTAAGATTTTGAAAGCTTACTTTGTGTGTGTTTGCTCTATTTTATAGATCGTCAAAGCTACTGAAGGCTCGGGGAATCGTCGAGGATGTCATCACAATACTCAATCTTATTTTGGTACCCTTTTGAAAATGTATATACTAAAGTATGGCATGTATAGGCTAGTTACCTTGAGATATGTTTGAAATATGCAGATAGCCATGTGATATGGCTAGTTAAATGGTTGTGTAATGAATAAAGAGTCATGCAATATGATGTTTGGTTTTGGTATGATTCCATGGTTATGAAATGGTCAAGGTAACGCTAAGCTTATTGATGTAGAGTGAGTATATGTGTTTGATGAATGATGGTTATGATGAAGTGGTATGTTATGGATGAATCATGCTTGGTTTATTTGTGAATTAGTTGACCTATTTGGTATATAAGTTGGTATGCTTAGAAATGAGATTGAATGGGATGTTATGATGACCATTTGGTGTGTTTTTGGTTGCCAATTGGGTTTAGGAATATGCTTGTATGTGTTTGTAGGGATGACCCAAAGTGTGGGTCGCAAATTGGCCTTGTGAGTGGCCTATATTTGCCAACATGGTTGAGCACACGGGTGTGTGGCTCGACCGTGTCCCTCGTGGTTGAAATTTGAAATAAGTCAACCTCGACCACGGGCTGGACACACGGGCGTGTGACTGGCCGTGTGGTGCAAGTCAGTAGCGACCACGGGTGAGGCACACGAGCGTATCCACGGCCGTGTGGACAAGTCAGTATGTATACCCTGTTTTGACACGGTTTAGACACGTGGGCGTGTCCATGGCCGTGTGAGGCACACGGCCTGCCCACATGGGCGTGTGACCTCTATAACTTTGAAATATTTTTAAATTTTCGAGAATTTCTGTATGTGTTCGGTTTAGCCCCAACCCTATTCTAAAGCATGTTTAAGGTCTCAAAGACCTATTTAAGGGACACTTTGATGTGATTTGTCGAATTATGTTTTGAAATGTCTATAAAAGTTTTCAATTGTCCGGTAATGCATCTTAACCCTAGACCGGCGATGGTTAGGGGTTAGGGGTGTTATATTTGAATGGTATCAGAGCTATGGTTTAGTTGATTCTCGGCCTAACGTAGCATGTGAGAGCCTAGCTATAAATGCCATATATATGAAATGTAGTAGTGTTATGAATCCTGGCGTATAAAATGTGTTTATCGTATAGTAATGGATCCCGAAAGAGGCGTAGCTGACAATGTAGAAAGTAACGCGCCTGCTCTCGCTCAAGGGACAGCGTCATCTTATTCGAGACTGGCTACTAGCAGTCAAGAGGGAGAAGCTAAACAAGCTTTCTTCCAAATGTTGAACGAGTGGTTCACTCAGTTTGTAAGAACTAATCTGGATGTTTCACAACCTTCACCCCCTCCTAATCCCCTTCAGACCTCAGTTGTGCCTCCAGTTATGAGTATGTATCTGTTGAATAAACCTCCGGTCGACAAAATCTGTAAATTTGGGGCTGAAGAATTCAGGGCCAATAGTGATGATGATGCTGAGAAAGCTGAGTTTCGGTTAGAGAAAACTATCCGAGTATTTGATGGATGTCACTGAATCTTGTAGAGTGTATAAAATGTGTTATTTCCTTGCTACAGGACGCAGCCTATCAGTGGTGGAAGACCTTGATTTCTGTTATTCCGAAAGAACGAGTCACATGGGATTTCTTTCGATTGAGTTATGAAAGAAATACATTAGTCAGAGATTTATTGATCAGAAACGAAAAAAATTTCAGGAATTGAAACAGGGCCGCATGTCTGTCATCGAATATGAAAGAGAATTCATGGGATTAAGGCAGTATGCTCGGGAATGTGTATCAACCAATGCAATAATGTGCAAAAGATTTGAAGATGGTTTGAATGAGAATATTAAACTGTTAGTAGGCATACTTGAGATACAAGAGTTCGTAGTACTGGTTGAACGAGCTTGCAAAGCTGAGGCACTTGAGAAAGAGATTTTCGAGTAAAACATTTCAGTCTACTTCAAAGAAATTCAAAGATAAACAAAGTCGATCAAAGGTTAGTGTGGGACATTCGAGCAGAGATCAAGCTAGATCACAGTCAAATTTCAAAGCTCCTGCAACTTTGATGGCCAGTGTTAGAAATGTCCGATCTGAGCGACCTGAATGTAAACATTGTGGTAAAAGACATCCGAGAAGTTGTAGGTTGAATGACCGAGCCAGTTTCAGATGTGGATCGTTAGACCATTTCATCCGAGACTGCCCAGAATCTGTTGAGCAAGAGAATGTTCAGAATCTGAGATCTGATAATGTTTCAGCTAGAGGTAGACCTTCCCGAAATACAAGGAATGTTAGTGGAAGTCAAAGAGCTACAAAAGAATCAGTTGCGAGATCTGAAGTTAGAGCGTCTGCTAGAGCATATGCCATCCGAGCTCGTGAGGAAGCTTCATCTCCAGATGTTATAATGGGTACATTTACTTCTTATGATACTTCTGTGATTGCATTGATAGACCCAAGTTCTACTTATTCGTATATATGCATGAATTTAGTATCCAGTAAGACTTTGCCTGTAGAGTCTACTGAATTTGTTATTAGAGTATCGAACCCCTTAGGTAAAAGTGTTCTGATTGATAAAGTATGCAAGAACTTTCCGTTAATGTTTAGAGATGGTTGTATTCCAGCTGATCTAATACTATTACCATTTGATGAGTTCGACATGATTTTGGGTATGGACTGGTTGACATTACATAATGCTGTTGTGAATTGTAATAGAAAGATTATTGATTTGAGATGTCAGAATGATGATATATTTTGAATTGAGTCTAATGATTTGAATGGGTTACCTACTGTGATATCTGTGTTAAAAGCTTAGAGTTATGTGAAAAAAGGGTTACGAAGCTTATTTTGCTTATGTAATTGACTCAAAAGTATCGAAAAAGAAAGTTGAATCAGTGCTAGTTGTCCGTGAGTTCTCTGATGTATTTCCTGAAAAATTACCGTGATTACCTCTGATACGTGAAGCTGAATTTGGTATTGATCTATTGCTGGGAACGACTCCAATTTCAATAGCTCCGTATAGAATGGCACCAACAGAGTTGAAAGAGTTAAAGTCACAATTGCAAGAGTTGACAGATAGAAGATTTGCAAGACCAAGTTTTTACCTTGGGGTGCTCCTGTTCTATTTGTCAAAAAGAAAGATGGCACGATGAGAATGTGCATTGATTATTGTCAGTTGAAAAAAGTGACTATAAAGAACAAATATCCACTGCCCAGAATTGATGATTTATTTGATCAGGTGAAAGGAGCCACTGTGTTTTCAAAGATAGATCTGAGATCGGGGTATTATCAGTTGCGAGTAAAAGATTCAGATATTCCAAACACTGCTTTCAAAACGAGGTACGAGCATTATGAGTTTTTAGTTATGCCTTTCGGATTAACAAATGCTCCTGCTATTTTTATGGGTTTGATGAACAAAATTTTTAGACTGTATTTAGGTCGATTTGTTGTTGTGTTCATTGACGACATTTTGATTTATTCGCGTGATGAAGTGGAACAAGCTGAGCATCTGAGAATTGTTTTACAAACTCTGTGGGATAATCAATTGTATGCAAAGTTCTGTAAATGTGAATTTTGGTTGCGAGAAGTTGGTTTTCTGGGGCATATTGTGCCAACATCTGGTATACGAGTTGATTCGAGTAAGATTTCTGCTATTCTGGAATGGAAACCTCCGAAGAATGTGTTTGAAGTCCGTAGTTTTCTAGGATTAGCTTGTTATTATCGTCGGTTCGTAAAAGGCTTTTCAATGATAGCTACTCCGTTGACTAGATTGCTTCAGAAAGATGTGAGATTGGAATGGTCTGAAAAATGTCAAAAAAGCTTTGATCAGTTGAAAGCCCTTTTGACTGAAGCTCCAACTTTATCGGGTAAAGAATTCGTGATTTATAGCGATGCTTCACTAAATGGTCTAGGATGTGTTTTGATGTAGGAAGGCAGAGATATAGCTTATACCTCGAGACAATTGAAGCCGCATGAAAAGAACTATCCGACACACGACCTTGAGTTAGCTACGATTGTGTTTGCCCTAAAGATTTGGCGTCATTACCTCTTCGGTGAAAAATGTCATGTTTATTCTGATCATAAAAATTTGAAGTACTTGATGACTCAGAAAGAATTGAATCTGAGACAGAGAAGATGGTTAGAGTTGTTGAAAGATTACGAGCTTGTGATAGACTATCATCCGGGTAAGGCAAATGTTGTTGCTGATGCTTTAAGTCAAAAATCATTGTTTGCATTACATGCTATGAATACTCATTTAGACTTGTCTGAAGATCGTTCGGTTTTAGCTGAATTGAAAGCGAAACCATTATTTTTGCAACAAATATGTGATGCTCAAAAAGTTGATAATGAAATGTTAGCGAAACGAGCTCAGTGTGATTCAAACTCTGATTCTGAATTTAGAGTTGATGATGATAATTCTTTGAGATTTCGAGATCAAATTTGTGTTACGAGGAAACCAAAATTGATTCATTTAGAATGAAGCTCATAATGGTCACCTATCTATTCATCCGGGTAGTACAAAGATGTATCATGATTTGAAGCAACACTATTGGTGTCTGGTATGAAAAGAGATATCTCTGATTTTGTGTCAAAATGTTTAGTCTATCAGTAAATTAAAGCTGAATATCAGGTTCCATCTGGTTTGCTACAGCCAATTCTGATTCCTGAGTGGAAATGGTATAGAGTAACGATGGACTTTGTTTCTGGTTTGCCTTTAACTCCGAGAAAGAAAGATGCAATTTGGGTCATAGTTGATCGATTGATGAAATCAACCCATTTTATTCCAGTACGATCGGATTACTCACTTGATAAGTTAGCGAGCTTTATATTTCTGATATTGTGAGATTGCACAGAGTGCCGTTGTCTATTGTGTCTGACAGAGATTCGAGATTTACTTCACGGTTCTAAAAGAAACTACAAGAAGCCCTAGGTACTAAATTGCATTTTAGTACGGCTTTTTAGCCGTAAATGGATGGTCAATCCGAATGAATCATTCAGATACTTGAGAATATGTTAAGATGTTGCATTCTTGAGTTTGATGGTACGTGGGAACAATATCTGCCATTAATTGCATTTACGTATAATATTAGTTTTCAGTCGAGTATCAAAATGGCACCCTATGAAGCTTTGTACGAACGTAAATGCTGGACGCCTCTGTATTAGACTGAGCTAAGTGAAAATAAGATACACAGGGTCGATTTGATAAAAGATACAAAACAGAAAGTGAAAGTTATCCGTGATAGTCTGAAAGCCGCATCGGATCGTCAGAAATCCTATGCAGATTTGGAAAGAAAATACATTGAATCTGAAATCAGTGATAAAGTTTTCTTGAAAGTATCTCCATGGAAGAAAGTACTTAGATTCAGATGAAAAGGTAAATTGAGTCCGAGGTTCACAGGGCCGTATGAGATTATCGAACGATTTGGACCAGTAATATATAGATTATTATTGCGCCCAAAATTAGAAAATATACATAATATATTTCATGTGTCAATGCTTCATCAATATAGATCCGATCCATTACATGTGATTCCTCCGTCTGAGATTGAAACCTGATCTGATATGACTTACGAAGAAGAACTGATCCGTATCTTAGCTCGTGAAGTGAAAGAATTGAGAAACAAGAACATTTTGTTAGTGAAAGTGTTATGGCATCGACACGATGTTGAAGAGGCTACATGGGAGCCTGAAGATACAATGAGACAATAATATCCGAACCTGTTTAAGGGTAAGATTTTCGAGGATGAAAATCCCTAAAGGGGGAGAATTGTAACAGTCCGGTTTAGACCCTAGTCGAAATAGTGTTTTTGGGACCAAAAATTTGAGTTAGAAAGATATTTTAATATTATTTTCTGAGTCTACAATATATGAATTGGTATGTGTGAAATTTCTGTGATTTAATTTGATCATTTGTGTGCTTAAATTGAGAAAAGGACTAAATCACATAAAATATAAAAGTGACCTTCTAAGTGATTAAGTATTGAATTGATGTGTCTTTTTAAAGATAGGGTCTTTATGTGGCAAATTAGCCATTGATTAATGGCATGGCCGGTTTTAGGCTTGAATTATGTGGTTTTATAATTGATTTATAAAGGTTATTATGGTAAAATGTGTATTAATATGATTATAATAAAACAAACATGAAAAAAAATGATTGTTATCATCTTATATTGCTGTAAAACAAAGAAAAGAAAAAGAAGTAAGAACATCTAGGTTTCAACTAGTTTTTCGTTTGATTCAAGGTATGTTTTGCTCTGATTTTTGATAATTTCTACATTTTTGTAATCGTTTCTTTGTGTTCTTCAAAACCCATGCCTTGATTTTGTGAATTGATGATGATTTTGAAATATTCCATTGATTAATTCATGAGCTTTGTGAGGTTTGATGATGAAATATGAAATATATGTGTTAGATTAACATGTTTTATCTTTGAATTTTTGATGAATTTGAATAATTTGGACTTAATTGAGAAAATAATATTTTCAAGGACTAAATTGTGAAATAAATGAAATGCATGGATTGGCATGATCATAGTGAACATTAGGCTAAGCATGGGTGATATGAAATTATGTGTATTTTGTGTTTTGTGAAATAGGGATTAAAATGTAAAAATGTGAAAATGTGAGGGTTAATTCATAAATTGCCTTAAACATGTGTTTTTGGATTGAATTGAATGAATTGGTGAATAAATGGGTTAAATTTGAACATGTTTAGATCAAGAACCAAAGAAAACAGAATTAGATTGAAACACCCCAAACCCGGCCCACGAGCCTCGACCAGATCTGGTATGTTCCTCGAGAAAAACGATTCAAACTTGTTTATTTCTTTTGAAAACTTTGAGTGATTCTAGAGAAAATTTGATTTGGGTTCAAATTGAAAACATCGTTATTTTCAAAGATTTCGTTTTGTTAAACTTTATTGCTATATTTCAAAACTATAAGTTACCGGTAAAAGTCGAGTCTATAAAGTTTACTATTTAATTTGTAAATCACTTGGATTTAAATGTCAAAACATTTATCACTTATTATTAAGAAAAGTTACTTAAACTTTAAGTTGATAAAAATTCGTATTATAATAACATAATTAAAAATGCATGCATAACAGTTCATACTAGTGGCCTTATTACATCAAAAACAAAACCCGAATAAATTCAAAGTACTTAAAATACAAAAAAGTCCAAAACAAAATAAATTTTGAGCTGAGCATGGCCACCACTAAGTTCCTGCCGACCCGGTCCATTACTGAGCGTCACCTGAAAAATATCCCACAACGGGGTGAGTCAAACAGACTCAGTGTATAACCACCAACACTAAGTCCCAACGATTTGGGCATAACAAATCATACACATACACATAGCAAATAAATTTAATGATGCAATCCCGAACCCAAACCTAGATACCATCCGCTACACATCACCCGTACCAACCATCACACCGTGGGGACTACTAAGTCAACCCTCCATCCGCTACACACCATCGAAGGCAGTCGCTGCAGACGACGTGCTCATCGCCCTTATATATATTCGTGGCATAGCCACCAGATAATATTTTGTGACATAAGTCACCACATTCAGATTACGTGACATAAGTCACCACATTCAGATATTGTCGTATAAAACCACCAGATCACTTCCCCTTTAACATATCACCCATATGCCCATGTCATACAAATCATGCAAAGACTATACCCTATTCTTAATTCCACATGCTTATCAATATTCACATATGTGTCATAACAGGTATTCGTAACATTATTAACATAGCTTTAGAGAATAACGTACCTGAATATGCCATACCATTGAATGGTATCTTAAGCCATATCTTTCACATTCTTATTCATATATATAATAACTTAAACCGTAAATCTATTAAGAATTAGTGTGGGGTACACACCTGGTATTAACGCTTTATTGAAATCCCGAAAACCCGATCTAATGCTTTAGATCCTTAATTCCTACATTCGGCCAACACTTAGCATTTTAGCAAAAAGCCATTCGGCTAAATGATCAAATCCCGAAGGATTATTGCGACAAAAATCCTTACCTTGCTGTCGATTTCACTACTAACCAAATCCCGAAACTTCGTAGAGTTTCTCCCTTGTAATCGGCTAGACACTAAATCACTTGGCTTGGTTAGTTTCGACTTTTGAACATTTAAGAAACATATCCGAATCACTAATTAGGGCCTTGGCCGAATGTACATATGTACTTACCTTGCGATTTTAAATCCCGAAAAGTGCTACTTGATTGGGGTATCTGTCGAAATCACTATGGCATATGTTAGATCTAATTCTAACATTTAAATAATAATAAATGGCCCTTGGCCGAATACATGACTTACCTTAGATCTTTATAAATCCCGAAATATCCTTCCTTGTAGTCGACAATTGCAGAATCCCGAAACACTTCCTTATAGTTTCAGCCAAAGACATTAAGGGGATTAGTACCTTGATTTCGGCTAAAAGAAAAGAACTAAAACTATGACAATAGCATCCTTACCCTTAATATTGAAATCGGCAACACCTTCACTTGAACCCCCAAAGCTATTCGGCTATGGCCTAGATGTGGATCAACAATTTCGGCTTTTGAGGCTTAATGAGAAATCGGCTAGGGGCTAGGGGTTACTTGAGTATTCGGCTTCCACAAGAACAAAAAGAGAGGAGTATGAGGCTTAGGAGTTTCGGCAATAGTGATCTTTAGGGAGGGGTTTCGGCTAGAGCAAGAAAAAGAAGAAAGATGATGACTTTGGAGAGGAAAAGAAAACGAAAGAGAGGCTACACTGCCTTAATGAAATTCGGCTATTCCCTTTACTAAGCTTGGCTAAAATTCACCTTAAGAGAGTCCCTAAGCCGGCCACACACATCCCCTTATCAACTTCCTCATTTTTCTCTTATTTTCTCTCTTTATCACCTTATTCAAATTAATAAAAATAATCCAACATTAATCTCTTATCTTAGCTGAATTTTAGAAAGGATTAAACTCATCCCTTTAGTGCCTTAGTGCCGTCCATCTCCTTTGCTCCTTGCAGCAAAATAAAATTCTTTTATTTGCTCCCCTTGTGATTCGAACCTAGGCCCTTTCCCCCTTGATTGTGGCGTCACTTACTAAGGCCCTAAGTGGCGCCCTGCAGCCACTTTAACAAGCCCAATTTCATGTCATAAATCCCCTACATATTTTCTTAAGGCCTTATCAGACTAGCTCCCTCTTTTAAACTTAAAATCGAATAATTTCTAAGGCATTTGACTACACACTAAGGTTCACAAAATTCATAGAACACATTCAAAGCACACATAGGCATACTACTTCATAAAATTAAGCAATAATGCATAAGCCATAAATCCCGGATATTACATAGATTGAGGAAAGTCGAAAGTAATTGAGTAGCAGAGTTCATTTCCGTTTATCCGAATCCAAGGTAAGTCTATATACAAATAAATGTATTTACATTGATATATGTATGTTCATATGAAAAATTTATCATGATGAATGTATATGAGATGATGAGTACATGAAAATCGAGGAAGAATCGATAGTATAACAAAGCCCGAGAAGTCCCATACGAACCTCGGAATAGATAGGATTATATATGTCATGACATAGGTTTCCAATATGTGAGATCATTTAAGACCACGTCTGGGACGTTGCCATCGATATGAGATTTACGTGTAGAACCATGTCTGGGACATTGGAATCGTATTTGATTCGTGTAAGACCCTGCCTGGGACAATGGCATCGTTATCTGAGTACATGCAAGACCACGTCTGGGACGTTGGCATTATACAATTATTTCGAGTACTCTGAATATCCTATTTAATTCCGAACGGTTCAACGAGCAAGTCCAAGGAATGACTATCTATGAGAAATATATAAACGATCCAGGTACGTTGAGAGGTACACTATGAATGTATGAAAGGTAAGTGTATATATGAGCTTATTAAAGTGAATATGTGTATAGATTTGATGAGATAATATGTGATACATGCTTGAATGAGCTAAGAGTAAAGTGATACTTTGAGCTATGAAATGTCGCTAAACAAATGAGCCAAAGAATAAGTGATGAATTTGCAAATGAGAAACACTAATGTTATTATATCAATGTGGCTATGTGCATTTTATGCTAAGTTTATTTGTATATGGCTTATTAAGCTTTTGAAGGCTTATTTTGTGTGTGTTTGCTCTGTTTTATAGATCGTCAAAGCTACTAAAGGCTAGGGGAATCGTTGAGGATCATCATCACACTACTCAATCTTATTTTGGTACCCTTTTGAAAATGTATATACTAAAGTATGGCATGTATAGGCTAGTTACCTTGAGATATGTTTGAAATATGTGGATAGCCATGTGATATGGCTAGTTAAATGGTTGTGTAATGAATGAAGAGTCATGCTATATGATGTTTGGTTTTGGTATGATTCCATGGTTATGAAATGGTCAAGGTAATGGTAAGTTTATTGATGCAAAGTGAGTATATGTGTTTGATGAATGATGTTTATGATGAAGTGGTAAGTTGTGGACGAATCATGCTTGGTTAATTTGTGCATTAGTTTAGCTACTTGGTATATAAGTTGGTATGCTTAGAAATGAGATTGAATGGGAAGTTATGATGATCATTTGGTGTGTTTTTGGTTGCCAATTATGTTTAGAAATATGCTTGTATGTGTTTGTAGGGATGACCCAAAGTTTGGGTGGCAATTTGGCCTTATGAATGGCCTATATTTACTCACATGGTTGAGCACACGGGCGTGTGGCTCGACCGTGTCCTTCGTGGTTGCAGTTCGAAATAATTCAGACTCGACTACGGGCAAGACACACGAGCGTGTGTGTGGCCGAATGGATCAAGTCAGTGACGACCACGGGCTAGACACACGGGTGTGTGACTAGCCGTGTGGAGCAAGTCAGTAGCGACCACGGGTGAGGCACTGTAACATCCTAGAATTAGGTGTTCTGCATTTTGTGTTATGTTATGTGTTTGGCTCGCTTAGCTTGCTATTTAAGGGTGTTTGGGGGTCCTGGAGAGGCTCGGGTTCGAGTCAGAGCTTTGGTAAAATTTTGGTTTTTGGGCACTTAAGGGGGAGAGCTGGTGGGAGCAGGCCTTATAGATAAATATTTGTGTTGGATGACAGAAAAGGAGCTCATGGTGGAGTGGATGTGGCAGCACTGGTAGAGCAGAGGGGGGAGGAGTTCGAATCCCATCTGCTGCATTGTGGAGCTTTAATTTTTGTGCTCAAGGAGGGGAAGAAGTGGTGTTCGGATTGGACTCTGAGGGGTGGTTGTTGAATGAGTCAACCAGTTTGAAATGGATGGAGGAGAGGAGCTTGAGGAGTTTGAATTGGTCAACCAATTCAAATTGGTGGATGGAGAGTGATTGAAGGAGAAAATCGTGGGAGGTGGAGAGAGAGGAGAAGTTTGGCCGAATGTGGGAAGGTGTGTTGGCAAGCACTTTCGGTTTTTAGCTAGGATAGGTGTGAGCCGAATTTCCCTTTTGTTCTTAGGCATTTTCATCCTAGTATTTTCGGTCATTGTGTGTAGGGAGAGTGTGCCGAAACCTTTCAGTAATTGCTTTTAGTGATTCTATTTCTTTTCTTTCAAATTGATGCACTTTTGTTCTCTTGAGCATTGTCGAATCCTTAGTTGCTTTTCTCCTCCTTTTCAATCGTTTTCTTTCATTGTCACCTAAGTCCATTTCTACCTTTTCTCCTCCCATCTTTTTCTCTTGAGACCTCCATAGCCGAATCTTTGTTTCTTCTATTCATCTCTTTCACCCATTCTTCAAAAAGCCGAAACTTTCTTTTTCTACTACTACTTCTTTTTCTTCTTCTCCGTCTCTTCTTCTCTACTTCTTTCTCCTCCAGCCAAATCTCTGTTCCTTCCCATATCGACTCGGTATTGCTTAAATAGCCTAAGGCGTGAAGGGCTATTTTCTGCTAAACCTATTTTGCTTTTCACCATCGTTGTCAGCATGAGGTAACTTGGTATTTCATCTTTTCTTCGTTGAGTTTCCCTTAAAGCCGAATCTCTTCTTGTGTCAACTAAATCTGATTCTTTCATTCTGTGCCATTCCATCGAACCTCAAGAAGCAGGGTGCCAGGATTCCTTTGGTTGCCGAAAGTCCCTTTCCAATCGGCTTTACTTGTTGTAAGGTAATGGGTTCTCTTTTCGTATGTTTTCTTTCTTCTCTTGTAATGATCGAAGCGGTTATCCGACTACTCCCTTCTTTTTAGGCCGAATATAAGTACCCTCTCCACCTTGAAGTGTGTTCGTTCTTTCGTAGGAAGCCGGAGCTCTTATCAGCAGTGGCCGAATATAGAACCGATCTGCTTTGATTATTAAGGTAACGAGTCATCTTCTCAGTTTCTTGGCTATTATTTCCTTTTCATTTTAGTCTGCCTTAACCAAATTTCCTTGCTAGACAACCAACATTTCTCTCTGAGTACTGATCAAGATTATCTTCATGGATGCGAGTGCTGGCCAATCTAAGGAGGGGAGTGGACTCGTAGTCTCTGCTCCCAAGTTCAAACAATGTGCGGTGTCGGTAGTTTGAGACGTTCCGCCGGGTTGCAGTAGAGAGCCGACATCCGTTTGGGATAGGCAGATAGTGTTTATTCCCGCTAGTGAGAATAGCAACAATCAGGAGTGTCTAGTTTTTTGCGTAATCAGGTGTGTAATTCTCACACCATCATCGGTTTGATTAATAATAAGTATGTGCATTGTTTAAAAGCCGAAACATCGGCAACGATTGTTGAATTACCCTGAGCGATAAAATCGGAGATACCATATTAGTTACCTTTGATTGTGTCATGTAAATACCTTATCATGAATATATGTATGCTCTGATTATTCGATTTACAATGACATATGTTGCATTCATTATATTATGAGTATATGTTTGCATGGGATTGGGATATGATATTGATGAAAAGGGGAAGTGTATATCGGTGACTCTGTCACATTATTTCAATGGCTCGGTGCCACATATATCGGTGACTCTGTCACATTATTGCAGTGGCTAGGCCACATACATCAGTGACTCTGTCACATTATATCGGCTTTGAGCAGCATGACTGTCAGTATGACTGCCAATGAGGAGTGTAGCGGATGGAGGGTTGATTGTAGAAATCCCCACAGGTGTGTTGAGGTTGGACTTATGGAGCGGTGTGTAGCGGATGGAATACTAGGTTGGGTTGGGTTGCATTGCATTCACTATCCGATATGCCATGTTGTTAGGGCTACAGCCCAATTCGATACGTATAGGCTTCGGCCAATTTATTTCTGTGGGCTTAGGCCTAGATTTCGTGCGTAAGGGGAATTACACACTGAGTTCTTGTAACTCACCCCTCTGCTTAATTTCGCAAGTAATCCCTAGCTTTGTGGATTTGGAGCCGAGATGGACTCTGTGGTGGCCATGCGTATTTCTTTCGTAAACCCTGTTTTCTTTACTTAAACTTATTTTTAATTTGGGAATATTTTATGTAATAAGGCCTCTGGGATTTTAATTTAGTTTTTGGATTTTAATGCGGTTACTATATATTATGATATGTTAAGTACAAAATTTTTCTAAAAATATCAACAATCATTTTCCAAAATATTAACAAGCGGATAACAAGCAAATAAATATTTAAATTCGGGATTTTCTTAGAACTGCAAAAACTATTTTCAAAACGTCATGTTTTTGGATTCCACTAATTTTGATTTTCGTAACACAAAAACAGTTTTCGATTGCTAATATTATTAATTGCAACATGCAAGAAAACCTTCAAATTAATACTATTTTATTATTTTTCCAATGGAAGCAGAACCCAAAATCTTTAAACAATATCTAAGTTTACAAACAACCATTCCATGTGACATGCTAGATCCGGTCGTAACGTTTATTCCGGGTTTGGGGTGTTACATTTAGTGGTATCAGAGCCCGGTTGTAAAACTCAGGTGTGAAATGGGTTCAAAAATGTTTTTCCAAAATTGGTTTGAAATGTAGTGTAGAAAAATATGTCGTTCTGCAAGTATGGCACATCGAGTCTCCGGCCCAAATCCGTACTGTAAGTCTTCTAAATCTGTTTGATTTTATGAAAGGATTTTTATTGTGTTGTGATTGCTAGTTATAGGAGATAAAATTATAGAGACCGAGACCTTGAGAAATACAATCTGCGAAAACTACTTTTAAATCTATATTCATAAGATATCCGTTAATAAACAGTGGAATAATTTATTAACTCATAAAATTTTTAACCAGATTAAGTCGATTTAGTAAACATGAGCGTTAGAGGGCGTGGACGTGGTGGACGCGGCCGTGGTGGAGGCCGAGGTGCTGGGGTTGGATCTGAGGCATCTGGGCATATACTTGAAATGGAGACACCTGGATCACCGATAACCGAGGCAGGGTCCTATGATCGAGCTGGGGGGATGATGCTTTGTCCCAGGCTATGTTGCGAGTATTGGAACGGGTGGCTGGAGCAAGTACCGGAACGGTACCCCAGAAATCTATCCCTGAGCGACTACGGGCAAATGGGCCTGAGATATTTAGGGGTATTTTCGGCATGCCCCCTAACGTAGCTGAATACTGGCTGGAGGCGGTTGAACTAATCATAGACGATCTAGACTGTAATGCAGAGGAAAAGCTGAAGGGAGCAGTGTCTCTCCTGCATGATGAGGCGTACCAGTGGTGGTTCACAGTAAGGGAAGGTACTTCAGTAGATCGTATCACCTGGGACTTCTTTAAGACAGCGTTCCAGGGAAAATATGCTGGGGCAAGCTATGTGGATGCCTAGAGAAAAGCATTTCTGAATCTGGTTCAAGGGGGTAAATCTGTGGCTGAATACGAGGCGGAGTTTCTGCGCTTGAGTCGTTATGCTCGGGGTATCGTCTCAACTGATTATGAACGTTGTGTTTGGTTCGAGGATGGTCTGCGGGACAAGCTGCGGGTACTGATAGCTCCGCAGCGGGAAAGAGATTTTGCCATTCTGGTTGAGAATGCAAAAATAGCCGAAGAGGTGAAGCGGTCTGAGAGGCAGAATCGGGATAATTATAGGGGTAAGAATAAGAGGAGTTTTGGGTCGTCAAAATCTGCTGGGGGTTTCCAAAAGAGGCCTAGGTTATAGGGGCCGGGTCGAGGTACGATGCCTGTTGCTGTTGGTCAGTCTCGACCGTGTGCTCGATGTGGGAAATTACATTCAGGGGAGTGTTGGGTAAGAAATAGAGGATGTTTCAGGTGTGGATCTATGGACCAGCTGATAAGGGACTGTCCACAAGAGTTGGCTAGGGCCCGATCGACAAGTCAGGGTTATGCACAGTCGGGAAGAGGTGGGCAGCAGCCACCGAGAGGTCGTGGTTCGGTCAGAGGAGGAAACGGAGTTGGTCGAGGGCGTGGAGCACCGGGCAGAGGTGCTGGTAATACAGATGCAAGACAGCCTGGATTGGTTTATGCGGCTAGACGGCGAGAGGATGGCGATGCACTGGACGTCATAACCGGTACGTTTCTTGTGTTTGGTACACCCTTTACAGCTTTGATAGATATTGGGTCTACACACTCATATGTTGCTAGTACTGTGTCTAGGACTTCGAGTATTAAACCTAAGATTGCTTCTAGTAAAGTGACTGTGATTAGCCCTTTAGGACAATCTGTAGTGGTGAACAAACTATTTAGGAGTGTGCCTTTAGAAGTGCAAGGGGTTGTTTTCCCGACAGACTTGATGGAATTGCCATTCGGCGAGTTCGATTTGATTTTAGGTATGGACTGGTTAGTTAAGCATCAGGAAAACTTGGATTGTACTGCTAAGCGCATGATATTGAAGACTTCCGAGGATGAGGAGGTGCTGGTGATAGGTGAGAGAATGAATTACCTGTCCAATGTGGTGTCTGGACTAATGGCTGAAAGGATGGTGCGAAAAGGGTGTGAGGCGTTCCTAGCTTACATCAGTGCTTTGGAGGCCAAAGAATTGTCTGTAAGGGATGCTAGAACGGTGAAAGAGTTCTCAGACGTCTTTCCAGAAGAGCTTCTGGGGTTACCTCCGGATCGCGAAGTGGAGTTCGGCATTGATCTACTTCCGGGAACAGCACCGGTGTCCATCGCCCAATTTAGGATGGCACCGAAATAGCTGGTAGGACTTAAAACTCAGATCCAGAAACTATTGGATCGTGGATTTATCCGACCAAGTGTGTCTCCGTGGGGAGCGCCGGTGTTGTTCGTTAAGAAAAAGGACGGGTCGATGCGTATGTGCATTGACTATCGTCAGTTGAACAAGTTGACCATTAAGAACAAATACCCATTGCCAAGGATTGACGATTTGTTCGATCAGCTAAGAGGAGCTTCGGTGTTCTCGAAGATAGATTTGAGATCTGGTTATCATCAGCTAAAGGTTAAGGAGGCGGATATTCATAAGACTACTTTTCGAACTCGTTATGGACACTACGAGTTTTTAGTGATGCCGTTCGGGTTAACAAATTCACCAGCTACTTTTATGGACATGATGAACCGAGTCTTCCAACCCTATTTAGACCGGTTCATGGTGGTATTCATAGATGACATCCTGGTGTACTCAAGAACGGAAGAGGAGCATGTTTCGCATCTTCAGGTTGTTCTGCAGATATTGAGAGAGAAGCAACTGTATGCCAAACTCAGCAAGTGTGAATTTTGGTTGAAGGAAGTTACCTTTTTGGGGCATGTTGTTTCTGCCGAGGGGATTAGGGTTGATCCCCGAAAGATCGAAGCTGCTCTGGACTAGAAGCCGCTGAATCTGTAGCAGAAATTTGAAGTTTTCTTGGGTTAGTTGGGTACTACAGAAGATTCGTTGAGGGATTTTCGTTGATTGCTGCATCATCAACTAAGTTGTTACGGAAAGGGGTACCGTTTGTGTGGGCTGATAAACAGCAGGAGAGCTTTGAGAAGCTAAAGAGGATTTTGACTGAGGCACCAATGTTGATTTAGCCTGAGGCTGGGAAGGAATTTGTAATTTATTGTGATGCATCACACACAAGGTTAGGATGTGTGTTAATGCAAGAGGGGAAGGTAGTAGCGTATGCATCTCGGCAATTAAGACCACATGAAGTGAATTATCCCACTCATGATTTGGAGTTAGCTGCTGTGGTGTTCGCCCTAAAGATATGGAGGCACTATCTGTATGGAGAAAAGTCGATCATCTACACCGACCATAAGAGTTTGAAATATCTCCTTACCTAGAAGGAGTTGAATTTAAGACAATGAAGGTGGATTGAATTGCTGAAAGACTATGATTGTGCAATTGAGTATCACCCGGGTAAAGCTAACGTGGTGGCGGATGCGTTGAGTCGTAAGGTGATATTGGATTTGAGGGTAATGTTTGCTCATCTCAGTCTGCATGAAGATGGTAGTCTATTAGCGAAACTTCAGATAAAGCCGACATGGGTAGATCAAATTAAGGAGAAGTAATTGTTGGATGAATTGTTAAGTTCTCGACTTCAGCAAGTGGAAGGTGGTGAGACAGGAGATTTTGGTCTGAACAATGAAGGAGTGTTGTGTTTTCGTGTAAAGGTTTGTACGCTGAAGGACTCGGAGTTGAGGCAGATCATTCTGCGGGAGGCGCATAGTAGCCCATACGCTATGCATCCCGGTGGGAGTAAGATGTATCGAGACTTACGTGAACAGTATTGGTGGCCTGGTCTAAAATGGGAGATTACCGAGTTTGTGAGTAAGTGTTTGACATGCCAGCAAGTGAAGGCAGAACACCAGTTGCCTTCAGGGTTGTTGCAGCCGGTGAAGATTCCACTTTGGAAGTGGGAGAGGATAACGATGGACTTTGTTAGTGGGCTGCCCTTAACGCCTACTAAGAAAGATTTAGTGTGGGTAATCGTTGACCAGTTGACTAAGTCTGCACACTTCATACCGGTTCGTATCGATTATTCGTTACAGAAGTTAGCCAAGCTGTATGTGGCAAAAATTGTGAGGTTGCATGGGATACATGTGTCTATCATATCAGACAGGGATCCTAGGTTTACATTACGGTTTTGGAAGGTGTTGCACGAAGCTTTGGGGACGAGGCTAGATTTTAGCACAGCGTTTCACTCGCAGACTGATGGTCAGTCGGAAAGGGTAATTCAGATTCTAGAAGACATGAAGAGGCTGTGTAACCGACTTCAGAGGGAGTTGGGAGGATTTCCTGCCATTGACAGAATTCGCGTACAACAACAGCTATTGGGTTGTATGGTCGTAGGTGTCGTACCCCTACCTACTGGACAAAGTTGGGTGAGCGACAGCTGTTGGGTTCGGAATTGATCTCAGAGACTGAGGAAAAGGTTAAGTTAATTCGGGCTCGATTGAAGGAAGCTTCCGATAGGCAAAAATCGTATGTAGATCTGAGACGTAGAGAATTAGAATTCTCTGTGGGTGATCGGGTTTTTCTGAAAGTCTCACCCTGGAAGAAGGTTCTAAGGTTTGGATGGAAAGGCAAGTTAAGCCCCAAATTCATCGGGCCTTATCGGGTGTTGAAATGTGTGGGACCAGTGGCTTATCAGCTTGAGTTATCTCCGAAGTTGAGTCAGATACATAATGTATTCCATGTTTCGATGTTAAGGCGCTATCGTTCGGACCCATCTCACGTAGTGTCAGCGGAAGAAATTGAGGTTAGACCTGATCTGTCCTTTGAAGAGGAGCCAATGCAGATTCTAGATCGGGATGTTAAGGTGTTGAGAAGGAAACAAGTTCCATCAGTTAAATTTTTACGGTGTTATCACGGTTCAGAGGAAGCCACGTGGAAGTCGGACTCGGCAATTCGACAGCAATACCCTCATCTCTTTTAATCAGGTAAATTTTGAGGCCCAAATTTCTTTAAGGGGGTAGAACTGTAACATCCTAGAATTAGGGGTTCTGCGTTTTGTGTTATGTTATGTGTTTGGCTCGCTTAGCTTGCTATTTAGGGGTGTTTGGGGGTCCTGGAGAGGATCGGGTTCGAGCCAGAGCTTTGGCAAAATTTTGGTTTTTGGGCACTTAAGGGGGAGAGCTGGTGGGAGCAGGCCTTATAGATAAATATTTGTGTTGGATGACAGAAAACGAGCTCTTGGTGGAGTGGATGTGGCGGCACAAGTAGAGCAGAGGGGGGAGGAGTTCGAATCCCATCTGCTGCATTGTGGAGCTTTAATTTTTGTGCTCAATGAGGGGAAGAAGTGGCGTTCGGCTTGGACTCTGAGGGATGGTTGTTGAATGAGTCTACCAGTTTGAAATGGATGGAGGAGAGGAGCTAGAGGAGTTTGAATTGGTCAACCAATTCAAATTGGTGGATGGAGAGTGATTGAAGGAGAAAATTGTGGGAGGTGGAGAGAGAAGAGAAGTTTGGCCGAATGTGGGAAGATGTGTGGGGGAGCATTTTCGGTTTTTAGCTAAGATAGGTGTGTGCCGAATTTCCCTTTTGTTCTTAGGCATTTTCATCCTAGTATTTTCAGTCATTGTGTGTAGGGAGAGTGTGCCGAAACCTTTCAGTAAGTGTTTTTAGTGATTCTTTTTCTTTTCTTTCAAATTGATGCACTTTTGTTCTTTTGAACATTCTCGAATTCTCAGTTGCTTTTCTCCTCCTTTTCAATCGTTTTCTTTCATTGTTACCTAAGTCTATTTCTACCTTTTCTCCTCCTACCTTTTTCTCTTGAGACTTCCATAGCCGAATCTTTGTTTCTTCTATTCATCTCTTTCACCCATTCTTCACAAAGCCAAAACTTTCTTCTTCTACTACTACTTCTTTTTCTTCTCCTTCATCTCTTCTTCTCAACCTCTTTCTCCTCTAGCCGAATATCTATTCCTTTCCATATTGAATCGGTATTGCTTAAATAGCCTAAGGCGTGAAGGGCTATTTTCTGCCGAAGCTATTTGGCTTTTCACCATCGTTGTCAGCACGAGGTAACTTGGTATTTCATCTTTTCTTCATTGAGTTTCCTTTAAAGCCGAATCTCTTCTTGTGTTAAATAAATCTGATTCTTTCATTCTGTGCCATTCAGTCAAACCTCAAGAAGCAGGGTGCCAGGATTCCTTTGGTTGCCGAAAGTCCCTTTCCAACCGGCTTTACTTGTTGTAAGGTAATGGGTTCTCTTTTCGTATGTTTTCTTTCTTCTCTTGTAACGATCGAAGCGGTCATCCAACTAGTCCCTTCTTTCTAGGCTGAATATAAGTACCCTCTCCACCTTGAAGTGTGTTCGTTCTTTCGTAAGAAGCCGGAGCTCTTGTCAGCAGTGGCCGACTATAGAACCGATCTGCATTGATTACTAAGGGAAGGAGTCATCTTCTTGGTTTCTTGGCTATTATTTCCTTT
This sequence comes from Gossypium australe, assembly GCA_005393395.2. Lineage (NCBI taxonomy): Eukaryota > Viridiplantae > Streptophyta > Magnoliopsida > Malvales > Malvaceae > Gossypium > Gossypium australe. The sequence goes on along the minus strand of CM016621.1, from coordinate 109,706,571 downwards.
TCATTTTTGTCTGCCTTAACCAAATTCCCTTGTTAGACAACCAACATTTCCCTCTGAGTACTGATCAAGATTGTCTTTATAGATGCGAGTGCTAGCCAATCTAAGGAAGGGAGTGGACTCATAGTCTCTGCTCTCAAGCTCAAACGACGTGCAGTGTCGGCAGTTCGAGACTTTCCACCGGGTTGCGGTAGAGAGCTGACATCTATTTGGGATAGGCAGATAGTGGTTATTCCCGCTAGTGAGAATAGCAACGATCAGGAGTGTCTAGTTCTTCACGTAATTAGGTGTGTAATTCTCACACCATCATCAGTTTGATTAATAATAAGTATGTGCATTGTTTAAAAGCCGAAACATCGGCAACGATTGTTGAATTACCCTTGGAGGGGTAAAATCGGATATACCAGGTTAGTTACCTTTAATTGTGTCATGTAAATACCTTATCATGAATATTTGTATGCTCTGATTATTTGATTTACAATAACATATGTTGCATTCATTATATTATGAGTATATGTTTGCATGGGATTGGGATATGATATTGATGAAAAGGGGCAGTGTATATCGGTGACTCTGTCACATTATTTCGATGGCTCAGTGCCACATATATCGGTGACTCTGTCACATTATTGCAGTGGCTAGGCCACATACATCAGTGACTCTATCACATTATATCATCTTTGAGCAGCATGACTGTTAGCATGACTGCCAATGAGGAGTGTAGCTGATGGAGGGTTGATTGTAGAAATCCCCACAGGTGTGTTGAGGTTAGACTTATGGAGCGGTGTATAGCAGATGGAATACTCGGTTGGGTTGGGTTGCATTGCATTCACTATCTGATATGCCATGTTGTTAGGGCTTCGGCCCAATTCGATACGTATGGGCTTCGGCTAATTTGCTTCTGTGGGCTTAGGCCCAGATTTCGTGCATAAGGGGAATTACACATTGAGTTCTTGTAACTCACCCCTCTGCTTAATTTCGCAGCTAATCCCTAGCTTTGTGGATTTGGAGCCGAGATGGACTCTGTGGTGGCCATGCGTATTTCTTTCGTAAACTCTGTTTTCTTTACTTAAACTTATTTTTAGTTTGGGAATATTTTATGTAATAAGGCCTCTGGGATTTTAATTTGGTTTTTGGATTTTAATGCAGTTACTATATATTATGATATGTTAAGTACGGAATTTTTCTTAAAATATCAACAATCATTTTCCAAAATATTAACAAGCGGATAACAAGCAAATAAATATCTAAATTCGGGGTTTTCTTAGAACTGCAAAAACTATTTTCAAAATGTCATGTTTTTGGATTCCACTAATTTCGGTTTTCGTAACACAAAAAGAGTTTTCGATTGCTAATATTATTAATTGCAACATGCAAGAAAACCTTCAAATTAATACTATTTTGTTATTTTTCCAATGGAAGCAAAACCCGAAATCTTTAAACAATATCCAAGTTTCTAAACAACCATTCCATGTGACATGCCAGATCCGGTCGTAATGTCTAAGCCGGGTTTAGGGTGTTACAGGCACACGGGCGTGTCCACGGCTGTGTGGACAAGTCAGTATGTATGCCCTGTTTTGACACGGCCTAGACACACGAGCGTGTCTGAGGCCTTGTGAGGCACACGGCCTGCCAACACGGGCGTGTGACCTCTGTAACTTTGAAATATTTTTAAATTACTGAGCATTTTGTATGTGTTCGGTTTAGTCCTGGCCCTATTCTAAAGCATGTTTAAGGTCTCGAAGACCTATTTAAAGGGCAGTTTGATGTGATTTGTCGAATTATATTTTGAAATGTCCGTAAAATTTTTCGATTGTCAGGTAATGCCTCTTAACCCTAGACCGGTGACGGTTACGGGTTAGGGGTGTTAAAAATAAAGTATTTGACGATTAGGTTATATTATACTATTTTTGCACCTAGGTAAGTTCGTATGTAAATAATGCATTGTTATTTATGCTTTAATTGCTTTAATATTGTATGAATTGTGATTTAATCTCCGAAAGTAATCAACAAAGTTCAAAAAACGAGAAATCTCGGTTGAACCTTAGGAATAGTTAGGATACAAATGTCATGACATTAGGGTTTTTGAGATTTTGTGTAAGACCATATTTGGGATATGACATCGATATGAGACTTCTTGTAAGACCATCGCTGGGCTATTGGCATCGATGCGAGATCCCATGTAAGACCATATCTGGGATATAGCATTGGTATGGTACTGTATGTGTGCGAGCTGTCCCGAGTATCTTTTAGAATTCCAAGTGGTTCATCGGGAAATTCAACTAGAATGTCAAAGTTGTGAAAGGTTATGGTTATGTTGCGAGTTAGTATAGGTACGTACATAAAACTCATTGAATATGAGCTCAAAATGTAATGAACTCTCGGTAAGGTTATGAATGAGTAAGTTATGATTAGAAGACCTACATACTATTTATGCCAAGTTTATTATGTTATTTGTACGTTACATGTGTGATTATAATGCTTATTATTTGCATAGGAACTTACTAAGTTATATAGCTTACTGCCCTTTCTTTTCCCTTGTCTTATAGTGTCACCAAGCTAGCTCGGGGATCGAAAACTGTCGGAGATCCATTCACACTATCAACTTAATATTTTGACTACCTTTGATTCTAATATTTTGAGTTAAGGCATGTATAAGGACTTGGTCATTTTGTTATGTGTCATAATTGATTTAGCCAAATGTGATGGCTTATGTTGGTTGATAATTCATTTTGTAAATGGCCATTGAAATTGGCTGATAAACCGTAAAACATATTTTAAGCCCACATTTAGCATGCTTTTGGATGATTGAAGCCTTAAATTATGTAATTTGGTGCTCTTAATCCCTTATTTTCATGTTTTATACTCAGAAGAGCACCGGATGACGAAAAGAATGAAAAACGGGCCCAAAATAGAGTAAATGGGCCATATCACGAAATCCAGACGGCCTGGGCCCAAGATCACACGGTCGTGCCCCATTCAACAGCCTCGAACACGGCCTGGCCACGACTTACACGGGCATGTGCCATGGGCATGTCCTTGCCGCAGCCAAGAGGAGTTTTACTCGGAATAGGATACTTGGAGGCAAAGAAACACATTCCAAAGCCTATTCAAACACCCTAGTAAGAATTCTACTTGAAATAGGATACTTAGGGGCCAAGTAAGGCATATCAAAGTCTATATAAACACCCAAGGGGGCAACTTGAAAAGGGAGTTCAGCAGAAGCCTTCTGCCAGGGCTTTTGTCGGGGGAACCCGATGCTTTAGTCAGGGGGCATCCGACTAGGCCAGAGGAGGCAGATTTGTGGAGATTTACTCAAAGAGAGCCAGTTGATCCATCTCAAGAAGCCAGAGTTATACTCAAGACGGTGGATCTCTCCTTCAATTCCTTCAGGGGGTTTTAGGGATTTCTTATGTTTTGTTTTATCTTTTCTTTTGAGATGTTTTCTTTCATTATTATGAACTAAACCCTCAGATACCGGAGGGGATGAAACCTAATATGAATCTTGTTGTCGTTTGCTGAACTATATGATAAATATTTGACTTGTTCTTAATTAGGTGTTCTTAATTCTTGTGTTGATATTTCCGGGATATTAATTCAAGCATGATGTGTTTAGGTGGAGGAGAAAAAGTCCCTGCCTAAGAGTAGATCTAGCATAATTAAGCGGAGTTGATCGCGCGCCTAGAGATAGGGTGACGAGATTTTGCCGGATTAGGGTGAAACCTAATATGGGAGTCCATAGATCGAGTTAATGCAATTCTAGGGGTTTTAATTAGAAAGAGATTTCAATTAATCAACCTAGGGTTAGACGTTAGTCGCCTCGAGAGAGGGATTAATATAACTTAGGGAATTTTACGGATCAAGTCACGTGAATAAATCGCATGGTTCAGAGTTAGATAACAAGTGAAGTCTAGGTGGATTCTTCCTTGGGTGTCGTCTTAATCAATTGGTTTTTCCTCAAGTTATTTTCCATAACTCTTTCGCTTTGTCTTTGCATCTTTAGTTCAGTAGTTAATTAATTTAGATTAGATAAATAAATCCCTTTATTCTTAGGCTAAATAATAAAAAGAGAGTTAGTATTAGTGCGTTTGGTTCCTTTGGGATTCGACATTCCGGTCTTGCCTTAACTATACTACTGTTCGATAGGTGCGCTTGCCTCAAATCGTTGTCATAGTTAGTTACCAGGTTCGATCATTCTTTATATAAATTTTTAAGACTTCGACAGACACTGTTAAGTTTTTGGTGCCGTTGCCGAGGATCTAAAATATTAAGAACGCTTAATTTTTATTACTTTACCCTTTTTTTATTGTAATTTATTTTCATTATTATTTTTTATTTTTATTTTTTTTTTTACTTTGCTAAATTTTCTTTTATTTAATTTTGGAAGATAGAAGAGATGGCACTAAATAACTATCAGTGGCAAGTTGTGAGGACAAAGCCAACAAAAGCAGCCGATATCTACGACTTTGACCCATTAACCATGCTATCAAACCAGGTAGAGATGTTACATAAAAAATTGATGGTTTATACGGTTCTTCGTAGGTTCACCCAGTAATGCAATATGACTCGAATCTAGGAGGCATGGCGAATCCTGAGTACCCACCCTACGGATATGGCATAGAGAATGAACAAGTCCACTATATGGGTAACTATTCTAGACCTCAAAATAATTTTTATAGTGACACTTATAATGCAGGTTGGAGGTACCATCACAATTTCTCGTGGGATGATCAAAGTAGCCAAAGACTGGAACTTCCTCCAGATTTTCAACAACCACCTCACCAACAGGAAGAAGAGTCAAACCACGAGGAGATGTTGACAAAATTTGTAGCAGCCACAGAAACACGTTTCCAAAAGATAGAAATGAAACTTGAGGCATCAACACAGGAGATCAAGGATCAGTTTGGTCAGCTTAGTACGCTTATCTCAGAACAACTAAAAGAAAGCTTGCCAAGCAACACTGAAACTAACCCAAAAGAGCAAATTCAAGCCGTAACAACTTATGACAGTGAAAGGTTAGTGGAATCTGACCCAAGGCAAGAGCCTGTGGCAAGTGAAGGTAAGGTTGAGGTAAGCCATGATTTACAAAACCCAATAATTATAGAGTACCAACCCCGTGTGCCATACCCCGATGCGACAAAGAAAGACCACACAGAGGAACAACTCGGTAAGTCTCTTAAACTTCCAAAGAAATTTCATATTAACTTGTCGTTTCTTAAAGCTCTTTCGTAGATGCCAGATCCTAGACCTCGTGTCAATAAAGAAGAAATTCATGAGAAATGAAAGCTCCTGTAACACCCCAAACCCGGTCTAGACGTTACGACCAGATCTGGTATGTCATAGGGAAAGGTTATAAAAAGGAACTTTGGAATTTAAAGGAATATCGTGAATTTGAAATTTGTCGATTTTAGGTGATTTTATAAAAACAGTGGTTTGTAGTTTAAAGAAAAGTTTTCGAGTTGAGATAATCGATTGTTTGTTATCTTTGTTTGCATTTAAGGGAAAACAGTTGCTTATGTTACATGTGTTTTGAAAACTCCATCTTAGCTTTCATATTAATATATATATTAATGTCATATCATAAATAAATAATTATTTTTAAAAGAAAGCATATATCAATTTAAGAAGGCCTTATTACATAATAATATCACTAATTAAAATAATTTATAGATAAAAATGAGTTTACGAAAAGAAACATTTTATGGCCTCCACGAGTCCGCCTCGGCTCCCAGATCCACGATCTACTGATTACCTGCAAGATAAGCAGAGGAGTGAGTCACCAAGACTCAGTGTGTAATTCTCTTTATTTCACATAAACGGCTTCAAGCCCACAATCGCACATTGGGCCTTAGCCCACTTAATATGACATACACAAAATATGAATGTAATGTGTCCCAACCCAACCTAATTTTTCCGTCCTCTACTCGCCACCCGTACCAACCCAACACACCGTGGGGATTTCTACAATCAACCCTCCATCCACTACACGCCATACATGTGGCACCAAGCCACTGGTGACAGAGTCACTAATTATTACACGTGGGGCCAACCCACCTGTGGTACCAAACCACTGGTGACAATCCCTGTTAATCGTATATGTGGGGCCAACCCACTGTGGTACCAAACCACTGGGACAAGTCACAGAATCAACATATATGTACGTGGTGTCAAACCACCGTGGTACCAAACCACGGAGACTTAGTCACTGGATCAAATATGTGGGACCAGCCCACTGTGGTACCAAACCACTGGTGACAGTTAGAAAATCATACTTCCCCTTTTCATCACATCCCAAGCCCATGCAATATGGCATAATAATTCGTGTATGAGATATGTCATGTATGCAGAACATATATCAGATATAACGTATGAAACGACTTACCATCATAATCAGAATAACCAAAATACAACATAATCAAGCTAATCAACATCTAAGGATATAATAGTAATTTTACCTACCGAGGGTATTTTGGTAATTTACCTACCAAGGGTGTATCAGTAATTTCGCACCTGCAATGGCCTTTCTGAAGGCCCAATGCCACCTCAAGCGACTTAACTACCATTTTCGGTTGTTACCAGACTATTGGGCCTAAAACCCGATTCGGCCCATTCGGACCCACACGCTCGTGAGGCCCACCTAGCACAAATCTAGCTACGTATATGAGATTCGCCTAGTCTAGTCCATTCTATTCTACACAATCATACAATTTACTCAAATAGGCCCACGGGCCCATCGTGGCCCAAGCAGCCTCAGCCCACAAGAACACTACTGATGGCCTCAACTATCGCGTCGAAGCCCCCACACGTGCGCTCGCACGCTCGTGTGGCTATTAACATCGTGTGACCGGTATTTCGGCATTTGTCGCTCTACAGCTAAAGTAGAGAAGTACACACCTGATAGGAATTCTGAAGCTGCTAAACCACGCTCCGAATGCTCCTACGTCCAATGCCCACCTAGGTATGTTTTCTCTCCACATAGAATGCTCTATATATATAGCTAGCTTCTCACCTTCCTTCTTTGTATCTTTCCGATGTGGGATCCCTCCGCTAGCAGAGTTTAAATCCAACTCAAACTCTGGCCGTCCAATCCACAAAATAAATATTCCCTTGCTTTCTATGAGATTCGAACCCTTGCCCCCTTCAACAGTTCAACATGCCACTTGCCACCAAGCCACAAGCTCCTCTTGTGTTTAAAACCATGCGCAACTAAATATAAATCTATGGCCAAATTTTAAGGTCCAATTAAAAAGAAAATCAAAATGCAAACACCAAGACTTGAACCTTGGACCTCCTTCCTTCCTTGTGGTGTCACTCCCTTGTCTCTTATGTGGCGTCACTTTGCCACTACACCGCACACTCCACTTGTGTCATTTTTCTCTACATTTTATTCTTAAAGCCTACCTACTAACTCCTAGGGTTTTTGTTTTTTCACCTAAAACCAAGATTTTTCCTAAGCCCAAGTTTGATCCCGGGGCTTCATAGAAGCCCCCTAACGTTCCAAAATCACTCACCTAATAAGTCTAACTTGCACTAAAGCTGTTCTCAAAAAAAATTTAACCGCTACTACGCTCAAGGCCCATTGGGCCCAATTCTTCTAGGCCCAATTTCAGGATGTTACAGCTCCGGATCGATGAACTAGATGAGTGAAAGACACACTTCAAAGAGAAACTAAAAACACACGAAGCAAAAACGAGGCAACTCCACGAAAACCTTAACGAGGGGACAACCCAGCTTAAGATAGGAGATCAGGTACTCAAAATCTTCCCAGATGGAACAGTCAAGGTAACTAGTCCTAAAATCAGCACCTTTAAGGTAAACACTACTCGACTTAAATTTTATATCAATAACTGAATTGATCACATGAGAAAGGATTTTCACCTCCTCAAACCACCATGACCATACGAATGAGAGGTAAAGTCTAGCTTAAGACTATAAACGAGCGCTTCTCGGGAGGCAACCCGAGCACTAACCCCATCAATTTTTACATTTTTTATTTTTTACTTTTATTTTTCCGTTTAGCACCTAAGCATAAACTAACCAAAGTATAGATTTCCATACCACACGGCCGTGGCTGTGGCCGTGTGGCCACCATAGGAAGGTACAAGGGCGGGGCCAACTACCAGATCCATAATTTCTATTTAACCCCCTTCTTCCCTTCTTTTTCCCGTTATCTTTCATCTTTCATTTTCCATTATTTACTTTTATTTTTATTTTTATTTTTATTTTTTATTTTCTTTATTATTTTCTTCTTATTATTCGTATCATTTAGATTTAGCTTAGGATACAATAAAATCAGGATGGCTGCTTCGAGGACTTAATTTCAAACGGTTCGAGACGCTTCCCCATGTTCACCTCCAATCCTATCCGGTTTCATTTCATTGACTTCATCCAAAATTCAGGAAGTTTCACTTCTCTCCCCATCTTACAATTTTATGATTATTTTGATATTATCTACCTTTTTACATTGAGGGCAATGTACATCTTAAGTGTGAGGGGTTAACTATAGTATTATTTGAAAATCCATGAATTATGCCTTGTTCTAAAGTAAGTTTGTCATATTATGATTAGAATGAAATTTCCCTAATTTATGATCTTTATTGATATGTTTTGGATTAAGTCATTGATAATTGTGCATTGATGATTAAGTTTAAAGGATACTAGAGAATCAAACATGATAAGTCTATTTTTCAGAATTAAATTTTTTTTTCGATTGTCTACTTGAATATAATTATTACCTTAAAGTTTGAAATTTACAAGGTTGACATCAAGGGCCCATAATTTTTTGTGAGCTTTTGAACCTTATAGAGCATATATTCTTTTTCGTGCTCACTTTATTAATTATGAGTGTGTCAACATTGATCTGTTATTCTAGAACTTGCATCGATTATACATGTCAAGACCACATCTTTGATTTGATATACAGAGATGATAAAGGCACCTAGGTTTTAACCCACTTACTCCACTAAAACAGCCTACCTTCACAATTAACCCCTAGTGAACCCCGTTTAATCCTAACAACCCTTTTTATTGACTTACCTACTAATAACCCAAAACCCGTTGTATTTGTTATAACCATTCCTTTTTGACTACCCTTATGTCGAGATTTGATTTGTTCAGTTGCCTGACTATTTTATCTATTTCAATCTATCCTTTATTATGTATTTGACTTGTTCAAAAAAAATTCGAAGTATATTCATTATTAGTTCTATGAGCTTACACATGTAAATTCCAAATCTTGAAAAAGAAGCTCGTTTTAGTAGTTTCCAGTTAATATAATTATTCATTATCAGTTCAATTCTCCTATTTAGGTAATTTGTCAAGTTAATCTCGATTCTAACCCTCTAATTCAGCCCTTATCCACACCTTAACCCAAGCCCCGTTACAACCCTGTTAAAGACCTTTTTGATTTGTGTATCATCTCATTTTACAGTGGTGGAGATTTGATTTTCATGCAAGCCTATGGGATTAACTTCTCATGTTCGACTTTTGAGTGTTTAATTTTGAACCTTAAACACTTTGAGTGATTTGAGTGAATCTTTAGTGAGGATATCAACCCTTGTCAGTTTTGAATCAGAGGTAATTATTTAGATGAAGGGAAACGCCTATGCTTTCGTGCTACAAATGTATGACTTAGATTGTTTGGATCTTTAGGACTCTTTGAGTTGAATTATCCATGTATGAATTATCTTTGAATTATGATAAAGCATGATTGATGAATATTATGAATCGAGGAAGTTTGTTTTAATTGTGACTTGAGAATTTTGCTTGAGGACAAGCAAAAGCTTAAGTGTGGGGGTATTTGATAAACCGTAAAAGTAACATATTTTAAGCCCACATTTAGCATGCTTTTGGATGATTGAAGCCTCGAATTATGTAATTTGGTGCTCTTAATCCATTGTTTTCATGTTTTATACTCAGGAGAGCACCAGATGACGAAAAGAACGGAAAACAGACCCAAAATGGAATAAATGGGCCATATCACGAAATCCATACGGCCTGGGCCCAAGACCACACGGTCGTGCCCCATTCAACAACCTCGAACACGGCCTGGCCACGACTTACATGGGTGTGTGCCATGGGCGTGTCCCTACCGCGGCCAAGAAGAGTTTTACTTGGAATAGGATACTTGGAGGTAAAGAAACACATTCCAAAGCCTATTCAAACACCCTAGTAAGAATTCTACTTGAAATGGGATACTTAGGGGCCAAGTAAGGCATCTCAAAGTCTCTATAAACACCCAAGGGGACAACTTGAAAAGGGAGTTCGGTAGAAGCCTTCTACCAGGGCTTTTGTCGAGGGAACCCGAGGCTTTAGTCAGGGGGCATCTGACTAGGCCAAAGGAGGTAGATTTGTGGAGATTTACTCGAAGAGAGCCAGTTGATCCATCTCAAGAAGCTGGAGTTATACTCAAGACGGAGGATCTCTCCTTCAATTCCTTCAGGGGGTTTTAAGGATTTCTTATGTTTTGTTTTATCTTTTCTTTTAAGATGTTTTCTTTCATTATTATGAACTAAACCCTCAGATACCTGAGGGGATGAAACCTAAGATGAATCTTATTATCGTTTGTTGAACTATATGATAAATATTTGACTTGTTTTTAATTATGTGTTCTTAATTCTTGTGTTGATATTTTCGGGATATTAATTCAAGCTTGATATGCTTAGGTGGAGGAGCAAAAGTCCCTGGCTAAGAGTAGATCTAGCATAATTAAGTGGAGTTGATCGCGTGCCTAGAGATAGGGTGACGAGATTTTGCCGGATTAGGGTGAAACCTAATATGGGAGTCTATAGATCGAGTTAATGCAATTCTAGGGGTTTTAATTAGAAAGAGATTTCAATTAATCAACCTAGGGTTAGATGTTAGCCGCCTCGAGAGAGGGATTAATATAACTTAGGGAATCTTACAGATCATGTCAAGTGAATAAATTTTCTGGTTCAGAGTTAGATAACAAGTGAAGTCTAGGTGGATTCTTCCTTGGGTGTCATCTTAATCAATTGGTTTTTCCTCAAGTTATTTTCCCAAACTCTTTGTCTTTGTCTTTGCATCTTTAGTTTAGTAGTTAATTAATTTAGATTAGATCAATAAATCCCTTTATTCTTAGGCTAAATAATAAAAAGAGAGTTAGTATTAGTACTTTTGGTTCCTTTGGGATTCGACATCCCGGTCTTGCCTTAACTATACTACTATTCGATAGGTGCGCTTGCCTCAAATCGTTGCCATAGTTAGTTACCAGGTTCGATCATTCTTTATATAAATTTTTAAGACTCTGACACGCGATCATTGGCTAATATTGGTTTAAGTACATATATATGCATATGATGATGCTTTTCATGGATGTTGGAAATTGTATGATTTAAGTTGAGGTATATGTGATGTTTTTGTATGATAAATGATAACATGTGAATGATGTATTGATATCTTGTTTGTGGATGATTTGGTTGTATGTATATGCTTGGATTGGTGTTGTTTGTTGTTGTGTGGGTTGCTGCAAGTAAGGATGGCAAAATAGCTTGGTAAAAAGCCTTACACGGGTAAACACATGGGAATTTGTCTAGGTCGTGTGCGACACAAAGTATGCCCCAGGGGCAAGTGTTTCAGCTGTGTTTCTCCCACACCTTAATTGATGCAAAATAGAATGTCCAGAATTGAGCACACGGGCAGAGACACGGGCGTATGTCTCGGCCGTGTGAAGTCTGTACCTATTTTATGAAAAATTATGGAAATCAAATCGACCACACAGCCTACCACATGGGCGTGTGGCATGGCCGTGCGGCACAAGTCAGAGAGCACCTTATTTTGAACACGGCCTGTTTCACGTGTGTGTCTAAGGGTCACACGGGCATGTCCTTTAGACCACACGGGCTTGTCGGCCCTGTAACATGAAAAATTTTCTAAGTTTTGTAAAATTTTCTAAAGTTATCGGTTTAGTCCCGAACCACTTCCAATACATGTTTTGGGCTACGTAGGCTCGTTTTAGGGAGGGTATGAATGTATGTGAAAATTTTTAAATTTGGATGGAAATTACATTTCGATTTTTTATGTTTGCTTGTGTTTAAGTCTGGTAATGCCTCATACCCTATTCCGACGTCGAATACAGGTAAGGGATGTTACATTTAGTGGTATCAGAGATACGGTTTAGTCGATTCTCGGACTAACGTAGCGTGTGTAAGAGTCTAGCTATACATGCCATAAATGAATTGTGATAGTGTGATGACTCCTGACAATATTAAATTGTGTTTTCATATAGTGAATGGATCCCAATCGAGCTAAGGCTAATGAAGTTGAAAGTAATGCGCTAGCTCCCGCTCTAGGGGTAGCACTATCTGATAGTAGACCTCCTACAATTAGTCAGGGAGAAGGGGTAGGGAAGCCTTCCTCCAAATGATGAATGAGTGGTTTACAGAATTTGTTCGAACAAATCCGAATGCCTAACCTCCTCCACCCCCACCTATTCCTCGATCTGTTCTCGTAGCTCCACAAGGTATGGAATTTGTAAGAATGAACAAGCCCTCGGTTGATAAGATCTGAAAGCACAGGGCAAAAGATTTCAGAGCTCATGTGGATGATGATCCCGAGAGAGCCGAGTTTTGGCTCGCAAACTCTATCAGGGTATTTGATGAGTTGTCTTGCACACCAGATGAGTGTTTAAAATGTGCCATATCACTTCTAAGAGATTCTGCATATCACTGGTGGAATACACTGGTATCGGTGGTACCAAGAGAGAGGGTTACATGGGAATTCTTTCAAAAGGAGTTTTGAAAGAAATATATTACTCAGCGGTTCATCGATCAGAAACGTAAGTAATTTCTTGAGCTGAAACAGGGTCGTATGACAGTGACAGAGTACGAGCCAGGATTTGTCAGACTTAGTAAATATGCTCGAGAGTGTGTTTTGAGGATTGATTGAATGAGGATATCCGTGTGTTAGTTGGGATCTTAGAGCTGAAAGAATTTGTGGTATTGGTTGAACGGGCTTGTAAGGCCGAAGAGTTGAATAAAAAGAATAGGAAAGTTGATCTTGAAGCTAGAGATTAAAGGAAAAGACCAATGAGTAATTCATTTCCATCTCAGTCAAAGAAATTTAAAAAAATGTATTCACGTTCGAATGTTTCAGCGGGGTATTCACACAGAGATCGTGGGAAGCAACACTTGAGTTTTAAATCTCAAGTTACTTCTATGGCAAGTGAAGGTAATGTAAAGTCTAATAGACCCAAATGTCAACATTGTGGAAGAAGACATCCTGACGAGTGTAGAATTAATGGTTGGGCTTGCTTTATGTGTGATTCTCAAGAGCATTTTATCCGAGATTGTCCTTAAATGACTGAGAAAGAAATGTAACAGCCCAAATTAGGGTCTAGTTGAAATAGTGGTTTCGAGACCACAAATTTGAAGTAGAAATATTTATTTTATGATTTTTTTAAGGTTCATAGTATGATTGCTTGATTGTGTGAAAGTTTTGTTGAGAAATTTTGTTGGTAAAGTGTCGAATTTGACTTTTAGGACTAAATTGCAAAAGTTACAAAATGTGTGTTCTAGAGGTTTTAAGTATGGAATAGTTATGGATTATTAATTAGAGGTCCTTAAATATCAATTTGACAAATTTCTATTTTTATGGACAAAAATGGACATGTTTAGGAAAAATTTCAAAGAAAGGCTTTAGGGGCATTTTTGTCATTTGGTTAATAAAAGAATAAAAAGGGAAAATAAAGCCAAAATTGACTCATCTTTCTTCTACCTCGGTCGTATTTCATAAGGGCTCCATAGTTAGGGTTTTTCCACTTTTCAAGCTTGATAGTAAGTGCATCCTAGCCCCATTTTTAATGCTCTTTACATTTTTAAAGTCCTTGTAACTTCGTTTACCTATTTCTACAATTATTTTCAAGTAGGGTTCATGTTTAAAAAATTTACCCATGTGTGACATGCATGTATTTTGATGTTTGATGGAAGATATTGATTGTTTAAGGTGTGATAAACAACTTTTACTAAGTGATTTTTAGTGAAAGTGCCTAAAGGGACTTGTTTGTAAAAGTTATAAAATATGTAGTAAAAGTGTGTTTTAATGGAAATTGTGGGTTGTTATAGTTATGAAAATGGTTCGGCTAGGTTTGCTTATTAAAGAAATTGAATAGATTTCATTTTACAAGCCTAGGGACTAAATTGTAAAAATTTGGAACTTTAGGGGCAAAAATGTACTTTTTGACATAATGTGATTTTGGGCTAATTTGAATAGTATAATGATCAAATGAGATGAATGTAATGAGATGAATGTGATATTATAGATCAAGAAAAACGAGGTTCAGACCTAGAACGAAGGAAAAATAAGTAATTGACCATTAAGTCCTTTTGCCATTTCGATGCCAAGGTAAGTCCGTATGTAAATAATGCATTGTTTTATTTATGTTTTAAATGCTTTAATATTGTATGAATTATGATCGAATCCTTTAATGTAATCGAAAAAGTTCGACAAGCGAGAAAATCCCAGTTGAACCTCAGGAATAGTTAGGATACAAATGTCATGACATTAGGGTTATTGAGATATCATGTAAGACCATATCTGGGATATGGCATCGATATGAGATTTTGTGTGTAACAGTCTGGTTTAGACACTAGTCAAAATAGTTGTTTCGGGACCACAAATCTGAGTTAGAAAAATATTTTAATATTATTTTCTGTGTCTGCGGTATATGATTAAGCATGTGTGAAATTTCTGTGAATTAATTTTATTGTTTGTGTGTTTAATCTGCGAAAAGGACTAAATTGCATCAAATGCAAAATTTGCATGCTTTATGTAAAGGCTAAATTGGACAAAAATGCCATATGCTAGTGGATTATAAATGAATTTATAAAGGCTAAATTGGTAATTAGTTTAATAAGTAAATATTAATAAGTGTGATCCAAATTTATAAATGCCCTAAACTTTGACATTTTTACATTTTGGCCCCCAGGCTCGTAAAATGAAATCTATCCGATTTCTTCAAGACCCAAGCCTAGCCGAACCTCTTTCATGCTTGTAATAGCCCATATTTTCCATTAAATCAGATTTTTACTACCTATTTTACAACTTTTTACAAATAGGTCCTTTTTAGGTATTTTTATGAAAAATCACCTAGTAAAAGTTGTTTATCTAACATTAAACTTGCATAATCTATCATTAAACATCAACACACATACATGTTTAACATGGGTCAAACCCTAGACATCAACCATAACTCAAATTAATGGTAGAAATAGATACATCGGATGATAACAACTTCAAAAATGTAAAGAGCATTAAAAACGGGGTTAGGATGTACTTACAATCAGGCTTGGAAGTTGAACAAATCCTAGCTATGGTGTCCTTCTAATTTCAGGCCCATGAAGATGAAGATGGACTAAATTTTAGCTTGATTTTTGGCTTTTAATTCATTTAATTACCAAATGACCAAAATGCCATTCACTTAAAACTTTGAAATTTTATCTCACCATGTCTATTTTTGTCCACCAACTTAAAAAATGGTCTAATTACCATCTAAGGACCTTCAATTTAAAATTTCATAGCAATTAGACGCCTCTAGCATGTAGAACTCAACTTTTGCACTTTTTTACAATTTAGTCCTTTTTGCTAAATTAAGTGCTCAAACATAAAAACTTTTGAACGAAATTTTCACGAAACTATTCCGTAAAATGGTAGACCATAAAAATATAATAAAAATAAATTTTACTGCGCCGGATTTGTGGTCCCAAAACCACTGTTTCGACTAGACCCAAAACCAGGTTGTTACACATATTCAATCATAAAGTCCCTTATACGAGCCTACAAGGCCCAAAACATGCTTTGGAAGTGGTTCGGGACAAAACCGAGAACTTTAGAAAATTTTACTAAACTTATAAAATTTTTCATGTTACAGGGGTTACACGCCCGTGTGGTTCAAGGGACACGCCTGTGTGACCCTGAGACATGCCCGTGCTATAGGCCGTATTAATCTAGGGTGCTCTCTGACTTGTGCCAGACAGCCGTGCCACACGCCCGTGTGCTAGGCCATGTGGTCAATTTAATTTTCATAATTTTTCATAAAATAGGTGCAGACTTCACACAGCCGGGGCATATGCCCGTGTTCAAGGCTGTGTAGCACACACTGTCGAGAGACACGCCCATGTCTCTGCCCGTGTACTCAATTCTGGACATTTTGTTTCTCAAAATTAAGGTGCAGGGGACACACGGCCAATACACACGCCCGTAGGGCAAGCCGTGTGTCTTACATAGCCTAGACACACGCCCGTGTGTCTAACCGTGTGGACAAAATAAAGGCTATTTACCAAGCCATTTGCCATCCATATTCACACATACACTTATACCGATTCAAAGGCACAAAACATAACATACTTAGGTAACCAGACATCCACAACCAAGACATCCACACGTCATTCACATGCTACATCTATCAGGCATAAACATCGCATATTTATCAACTCAAATCATGCAAGTTTCCACATTTTTGAAAGGCATCATCATATGAATATACTTATACCAATATTAGCCATCACTCATGGCCATATACAAAATGAAATCATTAACCATTATAAGCCAATACATTTGGCCACATTGCAAATGACACATATAAAAAAATGACCAAGCCCTATACATGCCATACATTCAAAATGCCAAGATCATCAATACCCAAAATGAGAGTTTGATAGTGTGATCCGAATCTCTGACAATCTCCGATTCTAAGTTAGCTTGGCGACACTATAAAAACATGGAAAATAAACTGAGTAAGCTATATAGCTTAGTAAGCTCGTATGCAAGAAATAAGCAACCTTACCATGCATATAACATTCAATTATTATAACATAATTAAATGTAGACTTACTATGGTCTCATGACCATAATCTATTCCATCACAAAAACTTACCTCATATTCATCATTTCACATATTTATTAAACATGAGCTTTATGTACATACCTGGACCATCTCGAAATGAACTTACACATATTCTCATCTTTGACATACCCGTGAACCACTCAGAATAACAATGTCAGATACTCGGGAAAATTTGGACACCAAGTGCCATATATGTAGCCAAAGCTACCTAAGTCTCATGTCACATAATCGCTCGCTCTCGAGCTATCGACGGGCCTGCTCACACAAGCTGTTAGTCAAGACGTAGCTACACGATGCTGCTTACACAAGCTGTCAAGTATCTGCAACATATGCTGGTATACTCAGCCACCAGTAGGACGTACGAGACTAGCACTCGGATCACATAATCACAGAACACATAATGACCCTAGTGACATGTCACTAGTATCCTAACCTATTCCTAAGGTTCAAACGAGATTTCTTGCTTGTCAATTCGTCTTTGGACTTATTCGTAGAATTATACTCATTCACAAAATCAACATGCAATTCATGCAATATTAAAGCATCTAAATACAATTATTCTAAAGCTTATTTTTAACATACGAACTTACCTCGGTACAAAATGGATTATTGTTTGATTTAATCCACAATCTTATTCTTTCCCCAGTCTAGGTCAGAACTTCGTCTTTCTTGATCTATAATATCAAATTTAACTTATTCGATTATAACATTATTCAATTCATTCCAAAAAATCACATTTTGGCAAAATTACATTTTCCCCTAACTTTTCAATATTTTACACTTTAGTCCCTAGGCTCGTAAAATGGAATATAGTCAATTTATTCAAAACCCAAGCCTATCCTAACCATTTTCATACTCATAACAGCCCACATTTTTCATTAAATCACACTTCTACTACATATTTTACAACTTTTACAAATAGGTCCTTTTTTACATTTTCATCAAAAATCACTTAGTAAAAGTTGTTAATCCAACATCAAATTTGCATAATCTACCATTAAACATCAAAATACACCCATTTCTAACATGGATCAAACCCTATACCTTGATCATATCTTAAATTAGTGGTAGAAATAGATATATCGGGTTACAACGACTTCAAAAATGTAAAGAGCAATAAAGACGGGACAAGAATGGACTTACAATCAAGCTTGGAAGATGAAAAAACCCTAGATATATCTTCCTTAGTGATATTTAGCCATGGGAGAAGAAGATGGACAAGATTTTGGCTTTATTTTGCTTATTAATTCATTTAATTACAAAATGACCAAAATGCCCTTTCTTTAAAACACCCAAATTTCACCTAAATCATGTCTATTTTTGTCCACCAACTTAACCAATGGTCTAATAACCATCTAAGGACATCCAATTTAAAATTTCATAGCAATTAGACACCTCTAGCTTCTAGAACACACATTTTGCACCTTTTGTAATTTAGTCCTTTTAACTAAATTGAGCGCCCAAACATGAAAATTTTCGAACGAAAATTTCACGAAATCATTCCATAAAATTGTAGATCCTAAAAATATAATAAAAATGAATTTTACTGTGTCGAATTTTTGGTCCCGAAACCACTGTTCTGACTAAACCCAAAATCGGGCTATTACACCCTCCTTATTTCACAAGCCAGTACCATCAATATGTGATATGAGATAAGAGAGATAATATTTTGAAAAAGGGGGATTATGTTTGTGATTCCTCCTGTAGGGAAGCTATATTGCAAACCAAACTGAAATATCATCAAAAAATATACTTTGCTGATCAGAAATGATATGAGGAGTTAATGGGGTTTATGTATATAAATATGACTGGCTGATATGTTTTTGAATCTAAATTATAGGTGCGAGGCTAGCATAAGGAAGGGTTGAGTATTTGTTATAGTTAGGTTGGTGGATAGTGACTGTCCCTGTGTTTGTTAAGTGGATAAATCGAGTCTGTCTGTATTCTGTTAATGCCAATGGGTGTATTATGACCATTGTGTTTAAACCTTCTAAAAGGTTTATCATCTCGAGTATTATTGTGTATGATTTATATGTGCTTTCTTGTTATTGGAACTTACTAAGTTCGTTTGAACATACTCTGTTACCTTTTCCTTCTCAGGAGTGTTGATTGAAGGAAGAGAACTTTGAAGGGACTATGCCAGAGCACTATTGATTTTGAGCCTTCTATTAATTTTTGTATCATGCATACCGAGGGAGGGGTGGCATGTAGAAACGTTTTGTATTACCTCTTGTAATGATTTGTTGTTTTTGTTGAACTCTGTTTTATGAAATCTTTTGTAAACTCAAGCATATATATATATATATATATATATATATATATATTTGTTTTTATCCAATGAGCTATGGTTTGTGAGAAAATATTTTAGTCGTGTACGCCAAATTGTTTTGAAAGATAGTTAACCGCCAATGATGCACTTGAAACTTTTGTAAAAGGAATAACTTTATCAACTTTTATAAGGCTTCCGCTAAATGTTTTGTCTAAAAAGCTTTTCTTGGGGTATAATTAAATTGATTGTTTTGTCCTTGTCGTATTGAGGATTACACAAATATCTTAAGTTTTTATAAATTTCAAATACTTTTACTAAACTCGTATTATTTTAAGTTGTGGCAAACCTTACTCTGATATAATCATCGGGTCGAGTAAGGTGTGTTACAATTCTTTCTTGTTTTTTTCTTCACATTATAAGAAAATGATAAACTTCAATTTTTAGTCTTTCTATTATACTTGAATTTTAGATTTTATTTCTAATATAATTTTGGCACTATATTTTTATAATGTTATTAGTTAATATAAATAGTTAATATCATTAACATTTCGAAAAAAGATGTTATGTGGTTTTGTATAATTTGAATGCCCAAAGTGTCTTAATGACTTATTCATCTTTTGTGTTTACCTTTCTATGTTTTTATAAGACAGTGACTAATTTCAATTTTGACCCTATACCATGCTGGAACTTATATTGAATCCATATATTTTAGTTTTTTTACAAAATTTGATCTCAGTACTGCAAAATGTCATTAGTTTATCTAAATAGTTAATGCTTTTAACTATTCCAGTTACAATGTCAACATAATTTTTTAACACTATTCCAACAAAAAAAATTATCATGAGCTGTTTGAATGATTGCTTTTAAAAAAATTATTTCAATTAGGATTTTCAGCATAATCTTTTTTTTTTTTTCTTAGAACACTATTAAGTGATTTAAAAAAAATTAAAATGTCAAGACATATAAATTTAACAAAAGAATTTTAACGATGATAAGAACTGAACCTGAATTTTTAAATTTGAAAACTATATAAACTAATACATAAAATAAAAGTAGAAAAATAAAATTTAAAATGTACTTAAAGCTTATATTTAATGTTTTTAGTGCATAATTCAATGCGAAATATAAAAAAAAATATTAATTTTGTTTTTCACATATCTTACATAAAATTAATTACACGTGTAGCTAAACTAATCCATTTATCATCTTCATCAACTCCGCATTGGTCATCTAGATTTCAAGAATGCAAGGTTGAAGCTCATGATCGAATTAAAGTGCCAGTTCTAGCCCAATACACATTATTTTGTGTTGTAATTTTCAAACCTTTTTATACAAAGAAAATGAAATAGTGATGCAACTTTCATTGACATCCCTCTATCATTTCTTTTTGCTAGAATGTTTTTGATTTGACATTTTGTCGAGCAAGTGATGCAAGCTGTTGGCACTGGCAATTATTGGTACCTCATCCCCATCATCGCCACAATTTTTTTTTTTCTCCTTTCATTAAAAATGGCGCAATCATCAACCACAATAAACTCGAAAGAATTGAACACAGAGGTCCATTATCAATCATTTCTGACCACTTTGGCTCGCGGAAATTAGAATTTTGTTGACGTTTGTGGGATTTAATATGCAGTTTGCAGTGTTCGATCATTTTCAGTAGGCCAGCCAATTGAATTGATGATCATGATCCAGCGTGATCTATATACGGAGTCGAAATCCCATTGGGTAGAAACGAAGAATTTCTCTGATTCTGACGCTAATGGATATCGCTGTATAATACCACTTCGTTTGCACGTTTGAGCTTTAACTATTCTTACGTATGCAGATTTGATAGTTAACCACGGGACTTGGGTAGTTTTCGAGTCAAAGATGATCACATTCTCCCATTTTCATGAATATTAATTAAAATGGATAAAAGATACGTTAATTAATTAATTTTAGGGAAAAATTAAGATATTTGAAAATTTGGTATATAGTTGGTTGTTTAGAAGTGTTTAAGCATAATATATAGTTGGTGATATAGCTGAAATTAATTATACTGCATCGTTTTGATGCCAAAATTTAGAAATTCGAAAATTATGACTTATTTTACATTCAATCAATTTCTCTAATTTTTTTATAAATTTATCTTGAATTTATCCAATTAATTTGGAATAGTACTTGATTTATGTATAGGTGAGATTATTGAAATATTAATTGTTGTAAAGTTTTGTTCAACGTAATGTTACAACAAAAATTACAACACTCAATACTTATCTTATTACATAGGTAATTTTAACTTGTATATTTGTAATACATGTCTTTTTTTTTAGCTTTGATAGTAGCAAATGCGAAGTCCTTGATAAAAGCGCAACTGGTTTGAAAGGCTTTAAGAGTTCGAACTTCATAATAACTCTTTTAACTAAGAGAGAAGTTATTCAACTAACAAGAGAGTGATTTAAAAGACTTATCACATGTTTTAAAATTAAGGATTATCAACTGATTGCTTATTGATCATTCAAAGCTTAAATTTCAAGTTAATAGTGTTGGGATAGCTGGTTCGCCATGTGGCATAGCGCGAAAGAATATTATGGCGATCTTCAGCCATGGATCTATTTACGAGGAACGAAAATGGGTCGAAATAAGGTTGAAGATATACCTTTCTAAATGAAAATGATGAAAGGATGTTGTCGATTCGATGTCGATTCCAAGCTACAACAAAAACATCCTGTCCACAACGAAAACGTCTTGGGCTCTACATAGTCCACCCAGTATTAAAACGAACGACAAAAACTCTCTTGGATCTTTTCCAAAGAAAATCTCCCAAAATAGTAAAATCTCCCAAAACAGTTGCTAGACCTTTTTTTTTCTTTTTCTTTTAAAACACATTTAACCCTAATTCGGGATTTTGGTATTCATATATTGAAAATAGAATCATCCTATAGAGAATATATGGAAAGCATTAAAATCGTTATATTAATTCCAAAAAGAATTATAACTACCATGTTTCAATGTTTGACCAAAATCATAATTAGAATAATTTATTATAATAATTTCGGTAAACTATATCCTATTAAAATTTTATATGAATCAAATTCATATATTAATTTTAACTATGTTCTCTATTAGTGTACAACAAGCTTTTACATTTATTTCATTTAATATTTAACTATCAAAATAAATTAATTCAATAATTAATTTAATTTATGTGACAGCTAAACACACTATAACAGCCCGATTTTGGGCCTGGTCGAAACAGTAGTTTCGGGACCACAAATCCGACGCAGTAAAATTTATTTTTATTATATTTTTATGGTCTACAATTCTGTGGAATGATTTAGTGAAAATTTATTTCGAAAATTTTGACGTTTGGGCACTCAATTTAGTTAAAAGGACTAAATTGTAAAAGGTGCAAAATGTGTGCTCTAGAAGCTAGAAATGTGTAATTGCTATGAAATTTCAAATTTGAGGTCCTTATATGGTAATTAGACCATTATACTTTAAGTTGGACAAAAATAGACATGGTTAGGTGAAATTTCAAAGCTTGGCATTAAGGGCATTTTGGTCATTTGGTAAATAAAGACAAATAAAACTAAAATAAAAGTGTCCATCTTCTCAAATTAGTCCCTCTTGTGCCGAAAATTTGAAGGAAGACATAGCTAAGATTTTGGCCACTTTCAAGCTCGATTGTAAGTCCGTTCTTGCCCTGTTTTTCATGATTTTTATGTTTTAGAAGTTGTCTCAACCTAATCTAGCTATTTCAAGGACTAATTTGAAAGAAAAAGTATAAAATTTTAAACATGTTAGATATTTGTGTATTTTGATGTCTAATGGTAGATTATGTATGTTTGGTGTTAAATAAACCACTTTTACTAAGTAATTTTTAATGAAAATGCCTAAAAGGACCTATTCGTAAAAGTTGTAAAATATGTAGTAGAAATGTAAATAAATGGAAAATGTAGGTTGCTATGAGCATGAAAAAGATTCGGTTAGGCTTGGATTTTGATGAGTGCATTAAATGTTTTGTATCATTGCTTCGAGATTCCACGTATCATTGGTGGAATACACTGATATCTATAGTTTCGAGAGAACGGGTTACTTGGGAGTTCTTTCAGATTGAATTCCGTAAGAAATACATCAGTCGGAGATTCATTGATCAGAAGTGCAAAGAATTTCTTGAGTTGAAACAGGGTCGTATGACCGTAACATAGTATGAGCGGGAATTTGTGGGACTTAGTAGATATGCCCAGGAATATGTATCGACTGAAGCAATAATGTGTAAAAGATTTGAAGACTGGCTGAAGAAGATATTAAGTTGCTTGTTGGTATTCTTGAAATAAAAGAATTCGTCGTACTTGTTGAACGAGCGTGCAAAGCTGAAGAGCTCGGGAAAGAGAAAAGAAAAAGTGACTTTGAAGCTAGAGATGCATGTAAGAGATCATCGGGTAAGTCATTCTATCAGGCATCAAAGAAATTCCGAGATGACTTTACCCATTCGAAATCTACTTCAGGTTATTCTAGACGTGATCAGGACAGACCACCTGTGAGTTCTAAAGCTACCTCAGTAGCTAGTGTTGGTAAGGTCAGATCAAATCAACCAGAGTGCAAATATTGTGGTAAACGACATCCCGGTAGTTGTGGATTGGATGATCGAGCCTGTTTCAAATGTAGATCATTAGATCATTTCATCTATGAATGCCCTGAGTTAGCTGAGCAAAATAAAGTACAGAATGTGAGATTGAGTAATACGACAGCTCGAGGTAGACCCCCAGGAACACGGGTAATGTCAGTAGCAGTCAGAGAGGAACTAAATACACAGTAGTTAAATCTGAGGCTCGTGCATCTACTAGAGCTTATGCCATTCGTTCTCAGGAAGAAGCTTCGTATCCAAATGTGATTACTGGTACTTTCACTCTCTATGATACTAGTGTTGTTGCATTGTTTGATCCTGGTTTGACCCATTCTTATGTATGTGAGACTTTAGTATCTAGTAAGACATTGCCATTAGAGTTTACTGAGTTTGTGATTAGAGTATCGAACCCCTAAGGCCGGTGTGTTTTGGTTGATAAAGTGTGCAAGAATTGTCCGTTGATGATTTGAGATTCGTGTTTTCCAGCTGATTTGATGTTGTTGCCAATTGATGAGTTTGATATAATTATGGGTATGGATTGGTTAACATTGCATGATGCTATTGTGAATTGCAAACGGAAGACTATTAATTTGCGATGTCAGAATGATGAGATTATTCGAATTGAGTTTAATGATCTGAATCGATTACCAGCAGTGATATCTTCGATGTTAGCTTAGAAATATGTGAGAAAGGGTTGTGAAGCTTACTTTGCTGATGTGCTAGACTCTCAAGTAACAGAAAAGAAGATAGAATCAGTACCAGTTGTGTGTGAATATTCGGATGTGTTTCCCGAAGAATTACTAGGTTTGCCACCGATCTGAGAGGTAGAGTTTGGTATTGAGTTAGTGTCGGGGATGACTCCTATATCGATAACTCCGTACAGAATGACACCAACTGAACTAAAAGAATTAAAACCTCAGTTGCAAGAACTGAAGGATAGAGGCTTCGCACGACCGAGTTTTTCTCCCTGGGGTGCACCGGTTTTGTTTGTGAAAAAGAAATATGGAACTATGAGAATGTGTATCGACTACAGACAGCTCAACAAGGTGACTATAAAGAATAAATGTAATAGCCCGGTTTTAGGGCTAGTCGGAACAATGGTTTTGGGACCACTAATCTGAGGTTGAAGAAATTTTTTTAATATTATTTTATGTGTTATAGCAAGTTTTTAAGGATGCATGAAAATTTTGGTGCCTTAATTTTAGCGATTGTATGCTTAATTGCTAAAAAGGACTAAATCACATAAAGTGTGAAAGTTCTATTTTACAAGCTAGGGGTGTCTAATAGCTATGGAATATTAAATTGGAGGTCCTTAAAGTGCAATTAGACCTCCCTAAAGATGATGGCCGGCCAAGGGAACCAAGAGAGACAAGAGCATTAAATGAGTAAAAAATTTAGTGGTGTTAGGTGACTAAAATGAATAAAATAAGATCAGTAAAGAGAAAGCTATCATCTTTTTTCATTTCTCTTCTTCTTCTACCAAAATTTTCAGCAAGAAATAAGGGTTCTGAAGCTCAAACTTTCAGCCAACATATCCTCTAGCAAGTAAGTGATTTTAGAGGTATTTCTTGATAATTTTTGTACTTCTGGAACCCCCAAAGCTTAAGCTAGCTAATGAGGGGACTATTTTGCAAAATGGTTGAAAGTTTAGGGACTTGCCATGAGAGTGTACATGTTGTTTGCTGAGTTTTTATGGAAGAAAATGAATGTTAATGAGTTAAGGAACATCTTTTGTGAAAGGTGTTACCATGAAAACACCTAAATAAGACCTATTAGTAAAGGTTGAATTTGTGTAATAAATGCATGAAATAATTGGTTGTGAGTTGTTGTGAGAAATAAATGTTCAACTAGGCTTGTTTAATGAGAAAATGTGATAAAAAATGTTTTACGAGCCTAGGGGCAAAATCATAATTTTGCCAAAGTAGAAGGGCAAAATGGTCATTTTTGCCTAAGTAGAAAATTTAATATATCATAAATTATAAAGTGATTGAATGAGGGAATTTTATTATTATAAATCAAGAAGAGCACAGAAACAACCTTGATCGAGGAAAAGGCAAGGTTATGGACTAAAACGTCGATTAATACATTTTGCACCGAGGTAAGTTTATGTGTAAATGATACATCTTTAATACATATGTTGTTACTCATTGGTGCATTGTATGAATGAGATCAATTATGTTTGAGATTGATTGAAATTGATAGATAGTGAATAATTCTCGTATGAACCTTGGAATAGATATGCATGTGCGGAAAAATATCCGTAAATATTCTTATTGGTGGGATATGTGCGATACCACCGTAATTATTCTTTTTGGTGGGCTGTGTGCGATACCACCTTATTATTTATTCACGATGGGCTGTGTGCGATACCATCATTTGTATTATCATATGGTGGGCTATGTGCTTAACCACCGTAAATATTCTTGTTCGTGGGCTATGTGCAATACCACCCTATTATTGATTAACGGTGGGCTGTGTACGAAACCACCAGGTACTTAGTATGATTCCGAATGGTTCATCGAGAAATTGTCTATGTAAATGTTTCATGTAGCTTTGTGGTGATGAGTACAAGATATGTGAGCAATATAAATGTTGTACGGTTGGAAGGTGGTAAGAGATGAGATGAGTAAGCATGGTTATGAAAATGTGAATTATTCTTGTTTAGTATGAAATGTTATTGACTGATTAGCACATGCTATGATGCTTATAGTTTACATGTAAACTTAATAAGCTTAAAGCTTACTCCCTTTCTTTTCCATTATTTTATAGTGTCAAAGAGCTGGCTCGAGATACGAAGATAATTTGAAGATCATCCACACTATCAACTTATCTCGGTATATTAGACTTAGCATTTTGAGTATGGCATGTATAGGGGCTAGACATAGCTAAATGTTTTGTTGTTTTGGCCAAGTGTGTTGGCTCTTTTAAAGATGAACACTTTTGTAAATGGCCATATTTAATGGCTCATTATCATTATATATATGAAAAGATGAGGTTATTCATGAATGTGTATGATACATGATTGAATTGCTTGGTAAATGGTTGAATGCGGTTGATGTTGTATGAGTTAGGGTGATAAAAAGAGCTTGGCAAATAGCCTTGTTCTTGTCCACACGGGTAGGCACACGAGCGTGTGTCTAGGCAGTGTGTGACGAACGATCAGTCCCATGGGCGTGTGACCAGGCCGTGTGTCCCTTGCATGCTAGTCTTGCAAGTTAGTGTCGACCACGGGCTAGACACACGGGCGTGTGCCTAGGCCGTGTGCCCCTTATTATGTTGTTGACGTCACAAACAGAATACCCATGTTTTCACACACGGGTGATGACATGAGCGTGTCTAGGCTGTGTGAAGGACACGGGCCAAGGACACGGGCATGTGTTTAGCCGTGTGAAAACCCCTGTAGGTTAGAAAAGACAATAAATTCCACATGGGCTAGGGACATAGGTGTGTGTGACCACACGGCCTGCCCACGCGGGCGTGTCCCATTTCACACGGGCGTGTGACGCTGTTAAGGCAAAATTTTCTATGTATACAAAAGATCTTGGTTTGATTCTGAGGCCCTTCGTTTGCATGTGTATAACACTTTGATTCTGAGGCCCAGATGTTATGGCCAAATCCGGGAATGTCACATCAAAGGCATAATTCAAAGCGATTTTGCTAAGTTAAAATTTAAGACCCAAAAGCCCAAAATCCTTGAGTCTTGTTAAGTAATGATAAAAGCCCATTTAATTATTTTAAGTATTCCGAAAACCATGTTTAAACATAAGAAATTTACTAAGGTTTAGTAATTAAGTAAATAGTTGAAACAACGAAACTCAAAATCCAAAGTCAAATCGGAGTACAAGGCCTTATTACATCCAATGAAAATAAAATAATCATGTCTTTTGAGGCAAATAAATAAAACTTCTAAGTATCTTGTAGTATGGCCATCTCCGAGTCCTCTCCCACGTCGAGCCGTTTACTGAGGATCACTTGAAACATTTAATAAAAAGGGTGTGAGTTTCGAAACTCATTGTGTACGACCCTAGGTAATCCAATCAACATACAGTTATCATATTGGGCCTAAGCCCTATCAAAAACGGTAGTCTTGGGCTTTAGCCCACAATGACCCCATATCACATCAGTATCACATGAATGCAATGCCTGCATACCAAATCCAATCCTGCACTCCATTTCCCTTCCAACCCTACACTCCTGTGGGGATATAAATATCAACCCACCCATCCCTACAGTACAAAGGAGCACCAGCATCGGCACTACTCAGACGTTGCAGCAAAGCTGCTATAATGGGCTTAAAGCCACCGGTGGATCCACGGTCGTCAAACGACTATGCGATCCTCAAATCTTCCTCCGTATCATCAAAACCCACCCAAGTGCAACATATATCTCATGAATGCAACATACACATTTTCACACATTAAGCACCTAGGGGTATTTTAGTCATTTCACTACTCAGGGGTATTTTCGTTAATTTCCAAATCGAGGGTATTTTGGTAATTCTAAAAATGAGGGGTATTTTGGTAATATCGCAAATGAGGGGTATTTTGGTAATTTCACAAATGAGGGGAATTTTGGTAATTTCACAAATGAGGGGTATTTTGGTAATTTCGCAAATAAGGGGTATTTTGGTAATTTCGCAAAAAAGGGTATTTTAGTAATTTTGCAAATCAAAGGTATTCTGGTAATTTTACAAATCAGGGGTATTTGGTCCCTCTCGAGTTTTAGTTATGAACTTTGGCCCATTAACAAGACCTTGCGGCTAAAGTGAATAGACACTATGCACCAGGTAGGGTTTCAGAGAAGAGGAGGTGGGCCACTAGGACCGCTTAAGTACCAAGCACTCCCTAGATCCAATCCTAGACATGCATATGTCTGTTGCCACACTCTAACCCAGCGACTTGTCCACGGACATGTTTAATTATTAGATTAAGTTTTATGCGATTGAAGAATTTATCAGACTAGGCCTAAAGTCTATTAAAACCCTAGCATACTTTCCTAAGACCCCATAAAGCCCATCAAGCCCATTTCACGTTCATATAACCCATTAAGCCCAAATCACATCCTTATGGCCCATTAGGCTCCGATCTCATTCATATGGCCTACTAGGCCCAAAACAATTACAGATCATGTAGCATGCATGACTAACTCAATTCATATAACCAAATCAATCAATTTCATCAATCTTAGCCTCAGGGCCCACCGGGCCTATTTAGCCACTTATGGCTTTTCGACATTGCTGATATCATGTGTGTGTAGTGTTTGTACACACCTGGTTACTGCGACGTGTTATACTATCCTTAGCCTTGAACCTACAAACAACCAGCCTTCAATCAATCACCCATACTTAATCAAAATATTTACCAAAAGCCGAAGCCTTACCATATGCCACCAGTTCTAGTAGCCCTTCCTTAGCTACTATTCCTGAGTATACCCTAGATTTGCACCCACGCATACATGATCAAAATTCGAGTGACTCATAACCACACAAGTCACCCCTATAGATCATACCCACATTCGGCCACTTACTTAAACCAAAATCAATACGAGTGCACTTACCACTTGCTTGCTATTCTTACCAATCTCGCGATCCTTAAACCATATCCTTGTTATTACAGGTTTAACGAAAGGAAAAGTTAGATAGCCCTTCGGCTTTTAGCAATGCGTACAAAAGAGGTTAACCGAATACTTACCAAATCCACTTTTGATCCTGCGGCCTAGATAGCTATTAAACTAGATCCAGCTTTTCACACTTGACTGAGAGTAGGTAACAATCGATTTGTGATGGAGGAACAACCACAAAGATTCGGCACTAATAGGAATTTTGGCAAGGAAAAAGATGGGGGTAATTCGGTAATAAGAGAATTCGGCTATGGGAGAGAAGAGAAAAGTGTTGAAAACCAGAAGAGCCCTTCAAAAGAATTCGACACAAAGGGATCCGGCTTTAAGAGATTTCGGTAATGGGAGAATTTGGCTATAGAAGGAACTGATTGAGGGGAAGAAAGAAAGAAAAAGAATAATGGCAACTCAAGGAACCTTTCAAAGG
Organism: Gossypium australe; assembly: GCA_005393395.2. Classification (NCBI taxonomy): domain Eukaryota; kingdom Viridiplantae; phylum Streptophyta; class Magnoliopsida; order Malvales; family Malvaceae; genus Gossypium; species Gossypium australe. The sequence continues at coordinate 109,676,789 of CM016621.1, read as the reverse complement.
ATTCGGCACTCACCTTTTATCGCCACAAGCCGAAAATGCCTTCCCCCAGAGTCCCATTCAGCACCACCTCATCCACACTCCTTATCTCCTAACTCTTCTCCCTGATATCTTCTTAATCTCCTCTAAAATTTTCTCCATTATCAGTTCACAAGACCACTCAAACACTCCAACGCAAGAGTTCAAATTCAACACAACTCTGGCCGTCCACTTATACAAAATAAACACTCCACAAAATACCACTCCTATGCCTCGAACCTTGGACCTCCTCAGCTGACCATCACGCCACCTTATAGCCCCCCAAGTGACGCCACTTGCCATTAGACCACAAGCCCATTTGTGTCCTTTTTTTCCCCTTAATCTGCTTAAGAGGCCTAATGCGTGAGACTAGGGTCCACTAAAGCAAGAAAAATAATTTTTTCCCTATGGTCTTTCCTATCCCTAAGACTTCAAATAATCCCGATAATGCCTTAGAATTAATATTCTAAGTGCTACTCATACGTACCAACCTTAGTGCACAGAAATTTAAAGTTTCGGGATTTTTGAGGCGTTACAATTCCACCCCTCTTAAAAATATTTCCGCCTCGAAATTTACCTGATTAAAACAAGTGAGGGTATTGTCGTCGCATTGCCTCCTCAGGTTCCTAAGTAGCCTCCTCGGCAGTATGGTTACGCCATAGCACTTTGACCAAGGGCACAAACGTCCTTCTTAGCACCTTAACATCTTGATCAATTATTTGATCTGACTCCTCCTCAAAAGTTAGGTCTGGTCTAACCTCGATCTCCTCGATTGACACAATGTGAGAAGGATCTGAGCGATAACGCCTTAGCATTGATACTTGGAACACATCGTGTATTTGGCTTAGTTCCGAAGGCAATTCCAGCTGATAGGCAGCTGGCCCAATTCGCTTCAATACCCGGTATGGCCTGATGAATCTAGGGCTTAACGTGCCCTTCTGACCAAACCTTAACACCTTCTTCCAAGGGGAAACCTTGAGAAAAACCAAATCCCCCACCGCATACTCAATCTCTCTCCATTTGAGGTCATCATACGACTTCTGCCTATGCGCCGCCTCCTTCAACTAATCCCGAATCAACTTTACCTTATCTTCGGTGTCTGCTACCAACTTTAGACCCAATACTCGCCACTCACCCAACTCGGTCCAACAAGTCAGAGTAGGACGTCTTCGTCCATACAGTGCTTCATATGGTGCCATTCCAATACTTGCCTGATGACTATTGTTATACGCAAATTCAGCTAACGGTAAGTAATCCTCCCAACTTTCTTGAAACTCAATTACACACCCTCTCAGCATATCCTCTAATACTTGAATTACCATCTCCGACTGACCATCAGTCTGAGGGTGAAATGCTGTACTAAAATCCAACCTCGTACCCAGTGCTTCATGTAACTTTTTCCAAAAGTGAGACGTAAAACGAGGGTCTCTATTAGATATAATAGAGACCGGAACCCCATGCAACCTCACTATCTTCGCCACATACAACCTTGCCAACTTCTGTAACGAGTAGTCGGTGCGAACCGGTATAAAATGGGCAGACTTAGTTAACCGATCCACTATCACCCACACAGAGTCCTTCTTAGTAGGCATCAAGGGTAGCCCACTAACGAAATCCATAGTAACCCGCTCCCACTGCCATAGTGGAATCTTAATCGGCTGGAGTAACCCTGATGGTAGTTGATGTTCCACTTTCACTTGCTGACATACCAAACATTTGCCTACAAATTCCGTAACCTAGCGTTTTAAACCTGACAACCAATAAAGCTCCCGTAAGTTTCGATACATCTTGTTACCTCTGGGGTGCATAACATAGGAACTACTATGCCCTTCCCGTAGTATAGACTTCCTTAGCTCTTCGTCCCTTGGTACACAAATTCTACCACGGAAACACAACAACCCATCACTATTTAACCCAAAATCCATTGTTTCCCAATTCTTAATTTACTTGAATTGAGAATCTAGAGTCTCATCCAATGACCGTTTAACTTTAATCTGCTCAACCCAGAGTGGCTTCACTTGCAACTTGGCTAACAAACTCCCGTCATCATTCAAACTTAGCCGAGCAAACATTGCCCTCAAGTCCAACATAGCCTTACGGTTTAGCGCATCAGCCACCACATTTTCTTTGCCTGGGTGATATTCGATCGTGGAATCATAATCCTTTAACAGCTCAATCCATCTTCGCTATCTCAAACTCAACTCCTTCTAAGTTGAAAGGTACTTCAGACTCTTTTAATCCGTATAGATGGTGCACTTCTCTCCATACAAATAGTTCCTCCAAATCTTAAGTGCGAATACCCCTGCCGCCAATTCCAAATCATGGGTTGGGTAATTTCTTTAATGTGTCTTAAGTTGGCATGACGCATATGCAACCACCTTCCCTTCCTGCATCAAAACACAGCCCAAGCCCACGTGTGACGCATCGCTATAAACCATAAACTCCTTCCCGTGCTTCGGCTGAATCAAAACAGGGGCCTCTATTAAAACCTTCTTAAGCTTTTTGAAGCTTTCTTGCTATTTATCCATCCACACAAACGACACCCCCTTCCGTAGTAGCTTGGTCAAGGGTGCAGCGATTAAGTAAAATCCTTCAACAAATCACCTATAGTACCCTGCCAGGCCTAGAAAGCTCCGGATTTTTGACATCGTCTTAGGTCGATTCCAATTCCACACTGCTTCCACTTTCCGAGGATCGACTCTAATCCCCTCAGCTGAGACCACATGCCCTAAGAAAGTGACTTCCCTTAACCAGAATACGCACTTGCTAAACTTAGCATAAAGTTGCTTCTCCCTTAGAATTTGCAACACAATCCTTAAGTGTGCATCCTGATCCTCCTCCGTTCTCGAGTATAGTAAGATGTCATCTATGAACACTACTATAAACTGGTCCAGATACGGTTGAAAGACCCGGTTCATAAGATCCATGAAAGCAGCAGGTGCGTTCTTTAGCCTAGAAGGCACTACAAAAAACTCGTAATGTCCATAATGAGTTCTGAAAGTTGTCTTATACACGTGTGCTTCCTTAACCCTCACATGGTGGTACCCTGAACGCAAGTCAATCTTTGAGAAAAACGAGGCTCCCCTAAGTTGATCGAAGAGGTCATCTATCCTAGGCAGAGGGTACTTATTCTTAATGGTTAACTTGTTTAACTGCCTATAGTCAATGCACATCCTCATGGACCCATCCTTCTTCTTCATGAAAAATGCCGGTGCTCCCTATGGAGACACACTTGGTCTAATAAATCCGCGATCCAATAACTCTTGAATCTGTGCCTTCAACTTCACCAGCTCCTTCGGTGCCCTCCTATAAGGTGCGATGGACACTGAAGCTGTACTAGGTAACAACTTTATTCCAAACTCCACCTCTCTATTGGGAGGCAACCCCAGTAAATCTTCCGGAAAAACATCAGGGAATTCTTTTACTGTTTTCAAATCTTTGACAGTAAAACATCAGGGAATTTCGCAAATGAGGGGTATTTTGGGAATTTTGCAAATGAGGGGTATTTTGGTAATTTCAAAATTGAGGGGTATTTTGGTAATTTCACAAAATGAGGGGTATTTTGGAAATTTCACAAATGAGGGGTATTTTGGTAATTTTGCAAATCAAAGGTATTCTGGTAATTTTACAAATGAGGGGTATTTGGTCCCTCTCGGGTTTTAGTTATGAACTTTGGCCCATCAATAAGTCCTTGCGGCTAAAGTGAACAGACACTATGCACCAGATAGGATTCCAGAGAAGAGGAGGTGGGCCACCAGGACCGCTTAAGTTCCAAGCTCTCCCTAGATCCATTCCTAGACATGCATATGTCTGTTGCCACACTCTAACCTAGCAACTTTTCCACGGACATGTTTAATTATTAGATTAAGTTTTATGTGATTGAAGAATTTATCAGACTAGGCCTAAAGTCCATTAAAACCCTAGCATACTTTCCTAAGACCCCATAAAGCCCATAAAGCCCTTTTCACGTTCATATAACCCATTAAGCCCAAATCACATCCTTATGGCCAATTAGTCCCCGATCTCATTCATATGGCCTACTAGGCCCAAAAAATTTCCAGATCATGTAGCATGCATGACTAACTCAATTCATATAACCAAATCAATCAATTTCATCAATCTTAGCCTCAGGGCCCACTGGGCCCATTTAGCCACTTTCGGCTTTTCGGCACTGCCGATATCATGTGTGTGTAATGTTTGTACACACCTGGTTACTGTGACGTGCTATACTATCCTTAGCCTTGAACCTACAACCAACCAACCTTCAATCAATCGCCCATACTTAATCAAAATATTTACCAAAAGTCAAAGCCTTACCGTATCCTTACTGTGTGCCACCAGTTCTAGTAGCCCTTCCTTAGCTACTATTCCCAAGTATCCCCTAGATTTGCACCCATGCATACATTATCAAAATTTTAGTGACCCATAACCCACACAAGTCACCCCTATAGATCATACCAACATTCGGCCACTTACTTAAACCAAAATCAAGACGAGTGTACTTACCACTTGCTTGCGATTCTTATCATGCTCACGATCCTTAAACCATATCCTTGTTATTACAGGGTTAATGACAGGAAAAGTTAGATAGCCCTTTGGCTTTTAGAAAAACATACAAAAGAGGTTAACCGAATACTTACCAAATCCCCTTTTGATCCTGCGGCCTAGATAGCTATGAAACTAGATTCGGCTTTTAACACTTGACTGAAAGTAGGTAACAATCAATTTATGATGGAGGAATAACCAAAAAGATTTGGCACTAATCAGAATTTCTACAAGGAAAAAGATGGTGGTATCAGCAATGAGAGAATTCGGCTATGGGAGAGAAGAGAAAAGTATTGAAAACCGAAAGAGCCCTTCAAAAGAATTTGGCACAAAGGGATTCAGCTTTAGGAGATTTCAGAAATGGGAGAATTTGGCTATAGAGGGAACCGATTGAGGGGAAAAAATAAAGAAAAAGAATATGGCAACTCAAGGAACCCTTCAAAGGATTCGGCACTCACCTTTTATAGCCACAAGTCGAAAATGCCTTTCTCCAGAGTCCTATTCTGCACCACCTCATCCACACTCCTCACCTTCTAACTCTTCTCCCTGATATCTCTTTAATCTTCTCCAAAATTTCCTCCATTATCAGTTCACAAGACCACTCAAACACTCCAACGCAAGAGTTCAAATTCAACACAAATCTGGCCGTCCACTTATGCAAAATAAACACTCCACAAAATACCACTCCTAAGCCTCAAACCTTGGACCTCCTCAGCTGACCATCACGCTACCTTATAACCCCCAAGTGATGCCACTTGCCATTGGACCACAAGCCTCTTTGTGTCTTTTTTTCCCTTAATCTGCTTAAGAGGCCTAATGCCTGAGATTAGGGTCCACTAAAGCAAGAAAAATATTTTTTTCCCTATGGTCTTCCCTATCCCTAAGACTTCAAATAATCTCGATAATACCTTAAAATTAATATTCTAAGTGCTACTCATACATACCAACCTCAGTGCACAGAAATTTAAAGTTTCGAGATTTTTGCGGCGTTATAATGTGTAAGGCATCGTAGACCTATAATAAGAATGCTATGAATATGAATGAAAGATTTTATATTGGAAAGAAATTTGATAGCCTAAAGTTGTATGTTAAAGTGCGTGAAGTCTGGTAATGCCTCGTACCCGGTCCCGGTGTTGAATACAGGAAAGGGGTGTTACATTTAGTGGTATCAGAGCTATGGTTTAGTCATTTCTCGGACTACCATAGCGTGTGTCAGAGTCTAGCTATACATGCCATAAACGTATATTGATAGTGTGGTGACTTCTGACAAATTTTAAACTATGTTTTCGTAAAGTAAATAGATCTCGACCGAGCTGTTGCTGATGACACTGCTAGTAACGTGCCGGCTCCCGCGCAAGGGACCACACTTGTAGAAAGTAGACCCGAGACTTTGGGTAAAGGGGAAGAGGCTCGGGAAGCCTTTCTCCACATGATGAGTAACTGGTACACCGAATTTGTACGAACAAACCCTAATGCTCAACCTCCTCCAGCCCCACCTATACCTCAGCCAGTCCCCGTGGCTCCTCAAGGTATAGATTTGGTGAGAATGACTAAACCTCCAGTCGATAAGATTCGAAAACAAGGGGTCGAGGAATTTAGAGCTAATATAGACGATGACCCCGAGAGGGTGGAGTTCTGGCTTGAGAACTCAATGTGAGTATTCAATGAACTCTTCTACCCACCTGAGGAGAGCTTAAAATGTGCCGTGTCATTGCTGAAGGACTCGACATATCGTTGGTGGAAAACGTTGACGTCAATAGTTCCAAGGGAGAGAGTGACATGGGACTTTTTTTTAGAAGAGTTCCGAAAGAAGTACATAAGTCAGAGATTTGTAGATCAGAAACGGAAAGAATTCCTTGAATTGAAGCAAGGCAAAATGACTGCGGCAGAGTATGAGCATGAGTTTGTTAGGCCCAGCAAGTATGCACAGGAGTGCAGGAGGTTTGAAGACGGGCTGAATGAGGATATCGGACTGCTAGTTGGGATTTTAGAATTGAATGAATTTGTGGTGTTGGTTGATAGAGCATATAAGGCTGAGGAGCTAAATAAGGAAAAGAGAAAAGCTATGATTGAGGCCCGAGATGTAATGAAGAGACCGATGAGTAAATCGTTCCAAGATCAATCAAAGAGATCTAAGGAAATAAGCCCTCGGATGACTACTTCAGTTGGGTATTCTCACAGAGATCGAGGTAATACATATTTGGGCTCGAGAGTTCAAGCCACCTCGATGGCAAGCGTGGGCAATACAAAGTCAAATAAACCGCAGTGTCCAACTTGTGGTAGACAACACACTGGGGAGTGCTGGGGAAACAATCGTAATTGCTGCAAGTGTGGTTCACCCGACCACTTCATTCGGAACTGTCTAGAGAGGGATGAAAAGGATAGAAAACAATAAGTAAGGTCAAGCAATGTATCATCGAGGGTAGACCACAAAGGAAACCAGGGAGTGGGACTAGTAGTAGAGGTGCGCCTAGAGACTCTGCTGTGAGATTGGAGGGTCAAGCACCTGCAAGGACCTATGCCATTCGCATTCGCAAAGAGGCATTATCCCCATATGTGATCACGGGTACATTTTCTCTTCATGATATTTCTGTTGTTGTTTTGATTGATCCAGGGTCTACCCATTCTTGTATTTACATGAAATTGGCATCTAACATGAGTATGATTGTTGAGTCTACGAAATTTGTGATAAAAGTGTCAAACCCGTTAGACAAACATGTGTTAGTTGAAAAAGTGTGTAGGAATTGTCCCTTGACAATTAGAGGTCAATGTTTTCCAGCAAATCTCATGTTGTTGCCGTTTGATGAATTTGATTTGATTCTTGGCATGGATTGGTTGACTACACATAATGTTTTAGTAAATTGTGGTAGTAAGTTTATTGAATTGAGGTGTGTAAATGGAGATGTCATTTGAGTTGAAGCAGGTAGATCGGATAGTTTGCCTGTGATAATTTCATCTATGGTAGCCGAGAGATAGTTGAGAAAAGGGTATGAGTCCTATCTCGCCTTTGTGCTAAATACTCAAGAGTCAGAGGTAAAGATTGAATCAGTTTCGGTGGTATGTGAGTATCCAGATGTGTTCCTGGAAGAGTTCCTCGGATTGCCTCCACTTAGAGAGGTCGAGTTTGGGATTGAGTTAGTTCCGGGTACAACACCTTATTTTGGTTGCCCCGTATAGGATGACACCATTGGAGCTGAAAGAATTGAAGATTCAGTAGCAGGAGTTAACGGATAAAGGTTTTGCAAGACTGGGATATTCACCGTGGGGTGCTTCGGTACTTTTTGTGAAAAAGAAAGATGGGTCAATGAGATTGTGCATAGACTAAGACAACTCAACAAGGTGACAGTGAAGAATAAGTATCCCTTACCAAGGATAGAAGATTTATTTGACCAATTGAAGGGAGTTACAGTATTCTCTAAGATAGACCAAAGGTTTGGCTACTACCAGTTGAGGGTTAAGGAGCAAGATGTGCCGAAAACTATATTTTGGACGAGATATGGCCATTATGAGTTTCTTGTCATGGCATTTGGCTTAACGAATGCTCCTGCGGTTTTTAGGGATTTAATGAACTGCATCTTCCGGCCGTATTTGGATAAGTTTGTAGTTGTTTTTATCAATGACATATTAGTTTATTCTCGGGGTGAGAATGAGCATGCAGAGCACCTGAGAATTGTTTTGCAGACTTTTAGAGATAAGCAGTTGTATGCTAGATTCAGCAAGAGTGAGTTTTGGATTCGAGAGGTTGGATTCTTAGGACACATTGTGTCGGGTGATGGCATTAGAATTGATCCGAGTAAGATCTCGGCTATTGTGGAGTGGAAATCGCCAAGGAATATGTCAGAAATTAGAAGCTTTTTGGGTTTAGCAGGTTACTACAGACGTTTCGTAAAGGGGTTCTCTATGATTGCTACCCCGATGAGGAAACTATTGCATAAAGATGTTAAGTTTGAATGGACTGAGAAATGCCAACAGAGTTTCGAGAAATTGAAAGCATTATTGACTGAAGCATCGATTTTAGTACAACCTGAGTCGAGGAAAGAGTTTGTGGTTTATAGTGATGCGTCTTTAAATGGCCTTGGTTGTGTGTTGATGCAAGAGGGTAAGATAGTAGCTTATGCCTCGAGACAGCTAAAACCACATGAGAAGAATTATCTGACTCATGGTTTAGAGTTGGCTGCGATCGTCTTCGCTTTGAAGATTTGGCGTAATTATTTATATGGTGAGAAGTGTTGAATCTTCACCGATCACAAGAGTTTGAAGTACTTGATGGACCAAAAGGATTTGAATTTGAGACAACGGAGGTGGCTCGAATTATTGAAAGATTATGAGTTAGTAATTGATTACCATCCGGGGAAAGCGAATGTGGTTGCAAATGCCTTGAGCGGAAAATCCCTGTATTCTTTAAGAGCTATGAGTACGAGCTTAGCATTGTCTTTTGGTGGTGCTATATTGGCCGAGTGGAGGGCTAGACCGTTATTTATTCAGCAGATATGCGAAGCTTAAAAGAATAATAGTGGGACGCAAGCTAAGAGAGCTTAGTGCAAATCGGGAAATGACTCTGATTTTCGGATGAGTTCAGATGGTTGTCTGATGTTTCATGACAGGATATGTGTACCTAGGGATGATGAGTTGATCCAAAAAAATTTTCATGAAGCACACAGTGGTTGCTTATCAGTGCATCCAAACAGTACAAAAATGTACAACGATTTGAAGAAATTGTATTGGTGGCCGGGTATGAAAAGAGACATCTTTGAGTTCGTTACAAAATATTTGATCTGGCAACAAGTGAAAGCCGAGCATCAAGTACCTTTAGGATTACTGCAGCCAGTGATGGTTCCAGAGTGGAAATGGGATCGAATCACATGGATTTTGTAACAGGTTACCTATGACTCTGAAAAAGAAAGATGTTGTGTGGATCATTGTTGATAGATTAACGAATTCGACTCACTTTATACCGGGGCGTGTGGATTAGTCACTTGATAAGTTGGCCGAGTTGTATATTGCTGAAGTGGTGAGATTGTATGGGGTGCCCATATCTATTTTCTCGAATAGAGATCCGAGATTTACTTCAAGATTTTGGAAGAAGTGGCAAAAACCCTTGGGTACAAAATTGAATTTTAGTACAGCGTTCCACCCTCAAACCGATGGTTAATCTAAAAGAGTGATTCAAGTTCTTGAGGATATGCTCCGATGCTGTGTGTTGGAGTTCAAAGGTAGTTGGGAAAAATATCTACCTTCGGTTTAGTTTGCCTATAACAACAGTTATCAGTCGAGTATACGGATGGCACCGTATGAAGCTTTATATGGTCGCAAGTGTCGGACTCCCTTGTATTGGACCCAGCTTAGTGAGAATCAAATTCATGGGGTCGATCTAGTTAAAGAGACTGAAGAGAAAGTGAAAGTGATACGTGATAGTCTAAAAGAGGCTTCAAATCGACAAAAGTCATACGCGGATTTAAAAAGGAAAGAAATCAAGTTTCAAGTGGGTGACAAAGTATTTCTGAATGTATGCCCGTGGAAGAAAATATTGAGATTTGGTCGAAAGGGCAAATTGAGTCCACAGGGATTTGGAAGGTTATTGAAAGGATTGGACCAGTAGCATACCGGTTGGCTTTGCCAGCAGAGTTAGAAAGAATACAAAACGTGTTTCATGTGTCGATGTTGCGGCGATATCGTTTCGATCCTTCGCATGTGATCCCTTCAACAAAAATTGAGATACGACCGGACATGACTTATGAAGAGGAACCAATTAAGATATTGCCTCGAGAGGTTAAACAGTTGAGGAACAAGAGCATAGCATTAGTAAAAGTGCTATAGCAAAAACAAGGTGTGGAAGAGGTTACATGGGAATCGAAAGAAGCCATGAGGGGGCAATACCCAAACATTTTTACCGGTAAGATTTTCGAAGACGAAAATCTCTAATTGTAATGAGAGTTGTAACAACCCAATTTTGGGGCTAGTCAGAATAGTGGTTTCGGAACCACTAATCCGAGGTTGAAGAAATTATTTTAATATTATTTTATGTGTTATAGCAAGTTTTTAAGGATGCATGAAAATTTTGGTGCCTTAATTTTAGCGATTGTATGCTTAATTGCGAAATAGGACTTGCTTAAAGTGCGAAAGTTCTATTTTACAAGCTAGGGGTGTCTAATAGCTATGAAATATTAAATTAGAGGTCCTTAAAGTGCAATTCAACTTTCCTTAAGATGATGGCCGGCCAAGGGAACCAAGAGAGACAAGAGCATTAAATAAGTCAAAAAAATTTGGTGTTGTTAGGTGACTAAAATGAATAAAATAAGATAAGTAAAGAGAAAACTATCATCTTTTCCATTTCTCTTCATCTTCTACCAAAAGTTTCAACAAGAAATAGGGGTTTTGAAGCTCAAACTTTCAACCAACATATCCTTTAACAAGTAAGTGATTTTAGAGGTATTTTTTGATAATTTTTGTACTTTTGGAACCTCCAAAGCTTAAGCTAGCTAATGAGGGGACTGTTTTGCAAAATGGTTGAAAGTTTAGGGACTTGCCATGAGAGTGTTCATGTTGTTTTCTAAGTTTTTTATGGAAGAAACTGAATGTTAGTTAGTTAAGGAACAAATCTTGTGAAAGGTGTTACCATGAAAACACCTAAATGGGACCTATTAGTAAATGTTGAATTTGTGTAATAAACGCATGAAATAATTGGTTTTGTGAGTTGTTGTAAGAGAAATAAATGTTCAACTAGGCTTTTTTAATGAGAAAATATGATGAAAAATGATTTACGAGCCTAGGGGCAAAATCATAATTTTGCCAAAGTAGAAGGGCAAAATGGTCATTTTTGCCTAAGTAGAAAATTTTATATATCATGAATTACAAAGTGATTGAATGAGTGAATTTTATTACTATAGATCAAGAAGAGCGCAGAAACAGCCTTGACTGAGGAAAAGGCAAGGTTACAAATTAATACAAATGTTGTTACTCATTGGTGCATTGTATGAATGAGATCAATCATGTTTGAGATTGATTGAAATTGATAGATAGTGAATAATTCTCATATGAACCTCAGAATAGATATGTAAGTGCGAAAAAATATCTGTAAATATTCTTATTGGTGGGCTATGTGCGATACCATCGTAATTATTCCTTTTGTTGGGCTGTGTGCGATACCACCTTATTATTTATCCACGATGGGCTATATGCGATACCATCGTTTGTATTATCATATGGTGGGCTATGTGTGTAACCACCGTAAATATTCTTGTTGGTGGGCTATGTGCGATACCACCCTATTATTGATTAAAGGTGGGCTGTGTGCAAAACCACCAGGTACTTAGTATGGTTCTGAATGGTACATCGAGAAATTGTCTATGTAAATGTTTCATGTGGCTTTGTGGTGATGAGTACAGGATATGTGAGTAATATAAATGTTATACGGTTGGAAGGTCATAAGAGATGAGATGAGTAAGCATGGTTATGAAAATGTGAATTATTCTTGTTTAGTATGAAATGTTATTGATTGATTAGCACATGCTATCATGCTTATTGTTTTCATGTAAACTTACTAAGCTTAAAGTTTACTCCCTTTCTTTTCCCTTATTTTATAGTGTCAAAGTGTCAGCTCGGGATACGAAGATAATTTGAAGATCATCCACACTATCAGCTCATCTCGGTATATTAGACTTAGCATTTTGAGTATGGCATGAATAGGGGCTAGACATAGTGAAATGTTTTGTTGTTTTGGCCAAGTGTGTTGGCTCTTTTAAAGATGAACACTTTTGTAAATAGCCATATTTAATGGCTCATTATCATTATATATATGAAAGGATGAGGTTATTCATAAATGTGTATGATACATGATTGAGTTGCTTGGTAAATTGTTGCATGTAATTGATGTTGCATGAGTTAGGGTGATAAAAAGAGCTTAGCAAATAACCTTGTTCTTGTCCACACGGGTAGGCACACGGGCGTGTGTCTAGGCCGTGTGTGACGCACGGTCACTCCCATGGGTGTGTGACCAGGTCGTGTGTCCCCTGCATGTTAGTGTTGCAAGTGAGTGTCAACCACAGGCTAGACATACGGGCATGTGCATAGGCCATGTGCCCTTTATTTGGTTGTTGATGTCACGAACAGAATACCCAGGTTTTCACACACAGGTGATGACACAGGCGTGTCTAGGCACACGAGCGTGTGTCCGGCCGTGTGAAAACCCCTTTAGGTTTGAAAAGAAAATAAATTCCACACGGGCTAGGGACATGGGCGTGTGTGACCACGCGGCCTGCCCACACGGGCGTGTGGCCCTATTAAGGTAAAATTTTTCTAAGTACACAAAAGATCTTGGTTTGATTCCGAGGCCCTCCATTTGCATGTGTAAGGCCTCGTAGGCCCATAATAAGAATGTTATGAATGTGAATGAAAGATTTTATATTGGAAAGAAATTTGATACCCCAAAGTTTTATGTTAAAGTGTGTTAAGTCCGGTAATGCCTTGTACTCAGTTCCGACGTTGAATACAGGTAAGGGGTGTTACAATAAATATCCTTTGCCACGGATTGATGATTTATTCGATCAGTTGAAAGGAGCTACAATGTTTTCTAAGATAGATTTGAGATCGGGTTATTATCAGTTGCGAGTTAAAGACTCTGATGTGCCAAAAACTACTTTTTAAACGAGGTACGGACACTATGAGTATCTAGTTATGCCTTTCGGACTTACTAATGCACCTGCTTTTTTTATGGATTTAATGAATCGAATTTTTAGACAGTGTTTGGATCAATTCGTGGTTTTGTTTATAGATGACATATTGATTTATTCCGGTGATGAATTTGAACATGCTGAGCATCTGAGATTAGTGTTACAGACTTTGCGTGATAAGCAACTATATGCGAAATTCAGTAAATGTGAGTTCTGGTTACGAGAAGTCAGTTTTCTGGGATATATAGTATCAGCATCGGGCATTCGGGTTGATCCGAACAAAATTTCAGCTATTTTGGATTGGAAACCACCGAAAATGTGTCTGAAGTCCGCAGTTTTCGCGGACTAGCCGGTTACTATAGACAGTTTGTAAAAGGTTTCTCTATGATTGCAACCCCTAGGACACGACTACTTCAGAAAGATATTAAGTTCGAATGGTCAAAAAAGTGCTAGAAAAGTTTCAATCAGTTGAAAGCTTTGTTGACCGAAGCTCCAGTGCTAGTTCAGTCAGAATCGGGTAAAGAATTCGTTATCTATAGTGATGCATCTTTGAGCGGTTTAGGTTGTGTTTTGATGCAAGAAGGCAAAGTTATAGCTTATGCCTCAAGACAGTTAAAGCCACACGAAAAGAACTATCCAACACATGATTTGGAATTGGAAGTTATTGTGTTTGCGTTGAAAATTTGGCGCCACTAATCTGTTTGGTGAAAAATTTCACATCTACTATGATCACAAAAGTTTAAAATATTTGATGACTCAGAAAGATCTGAATCTACGACAGCGAAGGTGGTTAGAGTTGTTAAAAGATTATGAGCTTGTGATTGACTACCATCCGAGAAAGGCTAATGTTGTTACTGATGCTTTGAGTCAGAAATCATTGTTTGCCTTACGTACGATGAATACTCAGTTGACCCTATCTGATGATGGTTCGCTAGTAGCTGAGTGGAAAGCAAAACCGTTATTTATTCAGTAGATTTGTGAGGCACAGAAAGTTGAGAATGAATTGATAGTAAAATGGGCTCAATGTGATGCAAATACTGATTCAGAGTGTAGAGTTGATACTAAAGGTTGTTTGAGGTTCAAAGGCTGAATATGTGTTCCAAGAAATTTAGAGTTAATTCAGATGATTTTGAATGAAGCTCATAGCAGTTGGTTATCTGTTCACCCAGGTAGTACAAAAATGTATAATGATTTGAAACAACTCTACTGGTGGCCTGGTATGAAATGAGATATCTCTGATTTTATTTCGAGATGTTTGATCTGTTAGCAAGTCAAAGCCAAACGTCAGGTATCATCTGGGTTACTTTAGTCGATTATGATACCTGAGTGGAAATGGGACAGAGTCACGATGGATTTTATATCGAGTTTGCCTTTGTCACTGGGTAAGAAAGATACAATCTGGGTTATTGTGGATAGATTGACTAAATCGGCTCATTTTGTTCCGGTTTACACAGATTACTCACTTGATAAACTTACTGAGTTGTATATTTCTCAGATTGTAAGATTGCACGGATTACCGATTTCTATTGTTTCAGATAGAGATCTGAGGTTCACATTGCAGTTTTGGAAGAAATTGCAAGATGCATTAGGTACTAAATTACACTTTAGCACTGCTTTCCATCCGCAGACAGATGGTCAGTCTGAATGAATTATTCAGATACTCGAAGATATGTTGAGATGTTGCATTCTCGAGTTTGAAGGTACATGGGAACGATACTTACCACTGATTGAATTTGCGTATAATAATAACTTTCAATCAAGTATCAAAATGGCACCTTATGAGGCTTTGTACAGTCGAAAATGTCGGTCACCTTTGTATTGGACTGAACTTAGTGAGAATAAGATACACGGGGTCGATTTGATCAAAGAGACTGAGCAGAAAGTGAAAGTGATTCGTGATAGTCTGAAAGCCGCGTCAGATCGTCAGAAATCGTATGCAGACTTGAAATGAAAAGATATTGAATTTCAGATCGGGGACAAAGTGTTTTTGAAAGTTTCGCCGTGGAAGAAAATCCTCCGATTCGATCCTAAAGGTAACTCAAGTCTGAGATTCATTGGGTCGTATGAGATTATAGAGCGTATTGGGCCAGTTGCTTATAGATTGTTGTTGCCACCTGAGTTAGAAAAGATCCATAACGTATTTCTTGTTTTGATGCTTCGACGATATTGATCCGACCCATCGCATGTAATTTCTTCGTCTGAGATTGATATTCTATCCAATATGACATACGAGGAAGAACCGATTCGGATTTTAGATCGTGAAGTGGAAGAATTGAGAACTAAGAAAATTTCTTTAGTAAAAGTCTTGTGGCATCGACATGGGGTGGAAGAAGCTACTTGGGAGCCCGAGGATGTTATCAGAGAACGTTACCCAAACCTTTTCGCCGTTAAGATTTTTGGGGACGAAAATCCTTAAGGGGGAGAATTGTAACAGTCCGGTTTAGACCCTAGTCGGAGCAGTGGTTTCGGGACCACAAATCTGAGTCAAAAAAATATTTTATTATTATTTTCTGTGTTTATTTTATGTGTGAGATTTTTGTGTTTTAATTTGATCGTTTGTGTGCTTAATTTGCAAAAAAAGGACTTAATCGCATTAAATGCAAAAGTAGGCTATTAATGTACAAATGCTGAATTGTTATTGTTTTTATATTGTGGGGTCCTTAAAATGAAATTTGACCCTTTATAATGTGATGGACGGTTGTGGACATTAATTTTAAGGCTTATGCATTATTTTATGATGGTTAAAATAGTAATTTTTGAAATAACATATGATTAAATAAAGTAAAACATAAAAAATATACATTTGTTCATCTTTGTTCACCGAATATTGAAAGAAAAAGAAAGAATAAAAGCTTGCAAGGGTTCGGCTATGATTTTGGCTTAATTAAGGTATAAGTTTTGTTCGGTTTTTGATAATTTCTACGTTTTTGTGATCGTTGCTTCGAGTACTACAAAGCTCATGTCTTAATTTTTAAATTTGATGATGATTTTGTGTTTCCCCATTGTTGAAAGCTTATGGTTTTTGTTGTTTCATGATGAATTATTAAAGATATGTGAATGATTAAAATGTTGTCTTTGAATTTTTTATGAATTTGATTATTTTGGGTTAAATTGTGAAAATAATAAATTGAGGGACTAAAATGTGAAATAAATGAAATGTATGGACTTGTATGAACATGAGAAAGATTCGGCCTAAGCATGGAATATTGAAATTTTTCATATTTTGTGTTTTATGCAATAGGGACTAATCTGTGAAAAATGTGAAATGCAAGGGGCAAAAGTGTAATTGGCCCATTTATGTGTTTTAGGATGAATTTGAATGTGTGGTTAAATTAGTTAAATTTGAATTTATTTATCGATTAATCGACCGTTTCGATAATTCGACGTCCGAGGTAAGTTCGGACATAATACGTGTATTTAGTTGTGTTTAATGTTATGAAATGAATGGTATGATATTGTTGAAATGTGAATGCTATGTGATAGATTGAATTAAATGGCACTAAGTGTGCGTATTTGGAAATGTGACCAAGATAAATAGCACTGTGTGTGCGGAGTAATATAAGCTTCGACTTTGTGGTTAGCACTATGTGTGCGATACCGATTCAAAATCGGTTTGATATGGATGCACTAAGTGTGCGATGCTAACTAAGCTTCGGTTAACTATTTAGGCACTAAGTGTGCGAATACACTAAAGAAGGGACGAATGTTGATCGAAGTGATTCATGAGTACTGAATAGCATAAATATTTGACAAGTAAGTGTTGGCTAAGGTACGTTCGGAACCTATGTGGTTGATGAAAGTACGAATGAGTTTATGGAAGGTTAATTGAAATTATTAGCTTTGGATGATATGAGATATTAGATTTTGAAATAATCTATGTGATGATATGTTTTGATTTAATGTATTTTGTTACGAACTTACTAAGCTTTTGAAAGCTTATTGTGTGATTTGTTTCTCTGCTTTACAGTGTCAGTACAGCTAGCTCGGATCTGGGAATCGTCAGCTTCTCAATCACACTATTGGCAATCTATTTTGGGTACTTTTGGAAAGAAGTATATAGTTGAAATATGGCATGTATAGGCTAGTTATTTCGTACATATTTGAGGTGTGTAATTAGCCAGGTGATGTGGCTAAATATAAGGCTGCTTCAAGCATGAATGGCTTTGTGATATGAGGCATATTTTGGCATGGTTTATGGTTGAAGAGAATGATTAATGGCAACTTTGTGTTGGTAAAATGCTAGTATGATTTAGTGAAATTGAGAAGGAATAATGTTTAGTATTGAATGTATTCAAGTTGATATGTTTGAAAATGAGTTGTATGAGTTGATAGATTGATCATATGACAGGAAATGGTGTAACAACCCGGTTTAGACCCTAGTCAGAACAGTGGTTTCGAGACCACAAATCCGAGGTCAGAATGATAATTTAATATTATTTTCTGTGCGAATAGTATGTGACATAGTCTGTGTGAAAATTATGTGTGAAGATTTTATTGATTGTGTGTTTAATTAAGAGAAAGAACTTAATTGCGTAAAGAGTAAAAGCTATGTGCTGATTTTTAAGTACTTAAGTGTTGTTGTTTTATTAATGTGGAGGCCTTATGAGGCAATAATGCCAATATTTAGATAGTGGTATTGTAAAATTCATGAATAGCCTTATTATATATATGTTATATATGTTTAATGAAAGATCATTTTTGTAATTGAATTAATAATATAAGATTAGTAAAACAAAACATGAAATGAGCGGAGTATTCATCTTTTTACTCACCGAAAATAGAAAAGAAAGAATGGCTACAAAGCTTGAGGTTTCGGCAAGCTTAGGCTCAAATGGTTTGTGATTTTAGCTCGGTTTTTGATAATTTCTATGTTTTCGTAATCTTTGTTTTGTGCTCTACAAAACCCATGCTCAAATTTTGTGAAATGATGATGTTTAGGAAATGTGCCATTGATGAAATGGTGAGTTTTGTGATGAGTGTTGGTGTTTAATGAAAGATATGTGTTTAATGAACATATGTTGTTCTTAAATTTTTGATGAATTTAGCTAATTAGGGCTAAATTGTGAAAATAGCATTTTGAAGGTCTAGAATTTGAAATAAATGAAATGTGGGGGTTTGTATGAGCATAGTGAGTATTTGGCTAAGCATGGGTCCAAGCTAATTATATGTATTTGATGATTTTATGAATAAAGGACTAAAGTGTCAAAATGTGAAAATGTGAGGGCTATTGTGTAAAATGCCCTAAATATGTGTGTTTGAGTTGAATTGAATAAATTAATGATTGAATGAAATGAATTTGAATGTGTTTAGACCAAGAAAGAAGAAGTTCGGATCGAGATCGAGGTGAAGATAAAGTGCTTGATTAATCGATCGTTTCGATAGTTCGACGTCCGAGGTAAGTTCAGATATAATACATGTTATTAAGATATGTTTTAGCATTATGAAATAAATATGTATATGTGTATGAAATTGAGATGCTATGTGCAAGAATTAGTTAATGGCACTAAGTGTGCGAAATTGAAATCGAAATAGAAATGAATAGCACTGTGTGTGTGATATTGTGAAAGCTTCGGTTGTTTGATTTGGCACTGTGTGTGCGATACCGAGATAAGTCGGTTAAAAGATTAGGCACTAAGTGTGCGATGATGAGTATGCTTTTGGCATGTATTTAGCACTGAGTGTGCAATTAAGTTGAACGAATATCAAAGGATGACCGACATGTAATATTGAGCATTGAATAGCTTGGAAGTTGGATAACTATGTGTTAGCTAAGGTATGTATTGAACCTTTGTGGTTGATGAGTTATAAATAAGCTATGAATTAGGTGGCTTGAATATGAGATAATTAATCTATGTGATTGTTCATTATATACATTGGTTTGATTTGATGAGATAATTGTATTGTATGTCGAACTTACTAAGCTTTGGGAAGATTACTGTGTGATTTGTTTCTCTGCTTTGCAGTGTCAGTAAAGTTAGCTCAGATCTAGGGATCGTCAGCATCTCAGTCACACTATCGGCAATCTATTTTGGGTATTTTGGAAAGATGTACATAGTAAAATATGGCATGTATAGGCTAGTTATTGAGTCATGTTTGAGATTTGTAAATAGCCATGAGATGTGGCTAGATATGTGCTAGTTTTTAGCATGAATGACTTTGGTATATATGATGCATCTTTTGGTATGGATTGTGAGTTTGGAATGACTTATGAATGGTAAACTTAGTGATAGTTTAACATCTTATGAAACGGTTAAGATTATGGTAAGTGTTTGGATGAGTTATACTAATGATTACATGAGTTTTAGTATGGTAAATTTGGCATGATTGGATTTGGTTTGGAATGTAGAGGTTGGATGATCATTTTGTTATGAATTGGTTGCCAAAATTGTGTGAGGATGTTGGAACGCCGGTACCCCATGGCGCAGTAGAATAAAATTAGATCCGGCGATCCAAATCATGGATCCATGTGTGAGGAACGAATCAGGGTGAAATAAAGGTTTCGAAATTACCAAAACTTCAATCTGAGTAGACAGCGACGCCTTGGCAACAAGAGTTTTGATCTACTGTCGAATCAAGCCTCAACCTTTTCCGATGTTGGCCTCTACGTAATCCACCCAGTTTGACTATGAACGGAAGAAATCTCCAAAACTGTTTTGGAGGTTTATTTGCTTAACGGCTGCTAGACCTAACAAGCAATCACTTAGGGTTTTTTTTTATGTAAAGCTTTGTCTCCTTTTAATACCTTTTATAATGGGTGTCTTTTTCATTGGGCCTTTTATAATTGGTATCCTTTTAATTGGGCCTTTTATAATTGGTATCTCTTGAATGTATTATAAGATTAAATAAATATAATAAAGTTTTTAACCGAAAATTATAATTACATTAATTATATCCGAAATTTATAATTACATTAATTATAATAAGGATTTCGGTAAACTATATATATTTAAATTTATATATGAATCAAATTCATATATTGATAAAATTATGTTATCATTATGTGTACAACATCCTTGTACATATAATATGTTCAATATTTGATTGCCCAATTAAATTAATTCTTTAATTAATTTAATTTATGTGACAACCAAGCACAATACCAACTATATTTTATTCCGTTCATTTCAACCATAGGGTGTGACCCTGTAGGTTCTTGCAACGTTAGCAGTAATACTAGAACGATTCTATTGTCACAGACAATGAGTGGCATCTAGCAATGCATCATTGCTACCTAAGTTACAAGAAATCATGATTCGACATAATCTTGTGTGATTAACCTTTCATGCATTAATCCTTAAGTCCTTTATCTCTGGAATGGATACAAGTCATGGGATAGTCACACTTGTATAGTCCATCCAATGTTTCTTGATATCTTGAGTAGACTATGATATACAAATTAGTATGACATCTCATATCAACTTATTTGAGCATGGCCATACATTTCTAGTCTCACTCAATCAAGTGGCCTAAGACATTACTCCTATTATGTAGTAGGGACTTATCCTTTATTGATCAACCATATCCCTCTACATAGATTGTGGTATATCCAACATCAGCCTTTATAGAACAACCTGTTATGGTGTACGTTTGACTGTATCAAAATATACAACTCACGATGCTGGGATAATAATGATCTCAAGTCTGAGGATCATATAAATATTAATCACTATGAGTAATGTTGTGACAATTACTTAATAATCCAAGAAACATACTCATAGCGAGTCAATCCAATATGTTGTTCTCTAACACACATATTCATGCATTGATTTTGACACTCCATATCAATGACAACTCTTTATCATCAATCAACTACATGTTAGTCTTAATGCATTATTATTGTCCTAGTCAACAATAATACTCGACTAAGGATCTTTTAAGAATAATCATATTATTCTCAGGACATTATTATAAAACAGTTTATCTATACACACAGAAAGAAAAACTGAAATAATAATGACAACGCTTTATATTAATAAACATGGTAAATTAAATATGTTATTACAACCATCTCATGATTGATCTTTGGGCATACTCTTACAGAGGAACCATGCTCAAATGTGCTTGTAGGATTGACCCATATGGGTGGCATTTTGGCCTTGCAAATGGCCTATTAATGTCACACGACCATGGCACATGGGTGTGCCTAGCGACCGTGTGAGCAAGTCAGTATATGGACTAGTGTACACGACCTTAACACGGGGGTGCTGGATAACCGTGTTGGTTTTGGCAGGATCGACCACAGTCAGAGTACACGGGAGTGCTTTGCGACCGTGGGGGCCAAGTCAGGATAGTCCACGGCCAAGGCACACGGGCGTGCTTGGTGGCCTTGGGAGAATAGTCAGGATAGACCACGGGAAGGACACACGAGTGTGTCTATTAGCCGTGGAAGGCACACGGCCTACCCACACGGGCGTGTAAGCCCTATAACTTAGAAAAGTTTTAATTTTCCATGAAATTTTGTATGTGTTTCGGTTTAGTCCCAACTCGGTTTATAAGCATGTTTAAGGTCTCATAGATCTTGATAAGGGACATCGTGATTGTAAATGAATGTGATTGAAGATGATTGACTTTGTGTCGTAAATTTAGATGTCAAATGTTCTGATTGATCGGTAATACCTCTTAACCCTATTCCTGTAATGGTTTCGGGTTAGGGGTGTTACAAATGGTTGCCAAAATGTGTATATAAACATGCTTAAGTGTGCTTGTAGTGATTGACCCATGTGGGTGGCATTTTGGCCTTACAAATGGCCTATTTTTGCCATACGGTTGTGGCACAAGGGCGTGCCTAGTGACCGTGGAGCGTAAGTCAGTATATGGCCTAAGAGCGCACGGCCTTGGCATACGGATGTGTCTACTGCCTAGTAGCTGTGTGACTTTTGATAGGATCAACCACGGCCAAAGTACACGGGAGTGCTTGGTAGCCGTGGTGCAAAGGTCAGTTTCGACCACGAGGAGGACACATGAGTGTGTTTAGCAGCCGTGGGAGGTACACGGCCTACCCCCACGGGAGTGTATCCCCTGAAATCTAGAAAAGTTTTAAATTTTCAAGAAGTTTCTGTATGTACTTCGGTTTAGTCCGAACCCCTCTCTAGCATGTGTTTAAGATCTTATACACCTTAATAAAGGACTAATTGTTATGTTTGATGTATTATGATGATGATTGACTTTGTGTCGTAATTGGGTTGTAAATAATACTATTGTCCGGTAATGCCTCTTAACCCTATTTCGGTGACGGTTTCTGGTTAGGGGTGTTACATTTTATTGGTATCAGAGATATGGTTTAGTCGGTTCTCGAACTAACATAGCGCGTGTGAGTCTAGCTATACATGCCATATATGAAATTGCGATAGTGTGATGAACTCTGATAGTTGAAAATGTGTTTTCATATAGTAACGGATCCCGATCGAGCAGTTGCTGACGATGTAGAAAGTAATGCGCCTGCTCCCGCTCAAGGGACAGTGCCGGCCACATCTAGGCCGAATGATAGTGGTGAGGGAGGAGAGGCTAAGCAAGCCTTCTTCCGAATGATGGTCGAGTGGTTTACGGAGTTCGTTCGAATGAATCCGGCTGGTCCACAACCTCCACCACCATAAGTACCTATTGTGCCACAAGTTGTAGACCCGATCAGATTGAATAACCCACCTGTAGACAAGATTCGTAAATACGGGGCCGAGGAGTTTAGGGCCACATCTGATGACGATGCTGAGCGAGCCTAGTTTTGGCTTGAGAATACAATCAGAGTATTTGATGAGATGTTGTTGAATTCTGATGAGTGCATTAAGTGTGCAGTTTCCTTGTTGAGAGACACGGCTTATAACTGGTGGAAAACATCGATATCTGTGGTTCCGAGAGAGAATCACCTGGGACTTCTTTCAAGTTAAGTTTAGAAAGAAGTATATCAGCCAGCGCTTCATTGATCAGAAACATAAAGAGTTTCTAGAGTTGAAATAGGATTGTTTGCCTGTTACCGAGTACGAGCGGGAATTCGTAAGATTGAGTCAATACGCGAGGGAATGTGTTTCGACTGAAGCTACTATGTGCAAACATTTCATAGAAGGATTGAATGAAGACATTAAATTGTTTGTTGGGATACTTGATATAAATGAATTTGTTGTGTTAGTTGAAAGAGCATGCAAATCTGAAGAGCTCAGTAAAGAAAAGAAAAAAGCCGATTCTGAGGCACGTGATGAAAGAAAGAGATCGATGAATAAGTTCTCTCAACCTTCAGCGAAGAGATATAGAGATGCAAGCAATCGTTCAAATGTTTCGTTTGAACATCCAAGTAGAGATCGTTCGAGACAAAGTACTGGTTTACTAATTCAAGCTCCGAATGAATCAAGTGTTGGTAGCATTAAGAGTAACAAACCTGAATACAGATAGTATAGAAGACGAGATGTGGGAGAGTGTTGCGGCAAGTACAACAATAGAATTTGTTATAAATGTGGATTCTCGAGATCATTTTATTCGAGATTGCACAAAGATGGTTGAAGAAGAAAATGTTCAGAATGAAAGACCGAGTAATGTGACGGCTAGAGGTGGACCATCCAGAAACAACAGAAATGTGAGTGAAAGCCAGAGAGGGACAACCGATATAGTTGTGAGGTCGGAGCGAGAGCTCCTACTCAAGCCTATGCTATTCGAGCGCAAGAAGAAGTGTCATCTCCAGACGTCATTACTGGTACTTTTATTTTATTTGATACTGATGTCATTGCATTGATAGATCCAGGATCTACCCATTCCTATGTGTGTATGAATCTAGTAGTGAATAAAACTCTACCTGTTGAGTCTACTGAATTTGTGGTTAGAGTGTCAAACCCCTTAGGCAAGTGTGTCCTGGTGGATAAGGTGTGCAAGAGTTGCCCATTGATGTTTCGGGATGCTTGTTTTATGGCTAGTTTGATGTTGTTACCGTTTGATGAGTTTGACATAATTTTGGGTATGGATTGGCTTACCCTGCATAATGCCATCGTGAATTGAAAAAGAAAGAGTATTGTGTTGAAGAGTCAGAATGGTGAGATAATTCGAATTGAATCCAGTGATATAAAAGGATTACCAGCTGTTGTATATACTATAAAAGCTGTGAATTATGTGAGAAAAGGTTGTGAAGCTTATTTGGCGTATTTGATTGATACAAAAGTGTGAGAAAAGAAAGTTGAATCTGTGCCTGTGGTATGTGAGTTTCCAGATGTGTTTCCTGAAGAGCTATCGGGATTACCTCCAATTCAGGAAGTGGAATTTGGTATTGAATTAGTGCCGGGGACCACTCTTATTTCTATAGCTCCGTATAGAATGGCACCAATAGAACTGAAAGAGTTAAAATCGTAGTTGCAAGAATTAACTGATAGAGGATTTGCACGACTGAGTTTCTCACCCTGGGGAGATCCTGTGTTATTTGTGAAAAAGAAAGATGGAACTATGAGAATGTGTATTGATTATCGACAATTGAACAAAGTGACAATAAAGAACAAATATTCGTTGCCTCGTATTGATGATTTGTTTGCTCAGCAGAGGGGAGCTACAGTGTTTTCAAAGATAGACTTGAGATCAGGCTACTATCAGTGGAGAGTTAATGAAGCTGATGTGCCAAAAACTACTTTCAAAATGAGGTACGGACATTACGAATTCTTAGTGATGCCTTTCGGACTAACAAATGCTCCTGCAGTGTTTATGGATCTAATGAATCGGATACTCAGACCGTATTTAGATCGCTTTGTGGTAGTCTTCATTGATGATATTTTAATCATTTCGTGTGATGAGACGCAACATGCTGAGCATTTGAGAATCGTGTTACAAACTCTACGTGAGAAACAATTATATGCAAAGTTTAGCAAATGTGAATTTTGGTTGCGTGAGGTTGGGTTTCTGGGACATATTGTATCAGCTGCTGGAATACGAGTTGATCCGAGTAAAATCTCTGCTATTTTGGAATGCAAGCATCCGAGAAATGTGTATGAAGTCTATAGTTTTCTGGGACTAGCGGGATATTATAGACGATTTGTGAACGGCTTCTCGATGATTACGACTCCATTGACAAAATTGTTACAAAAAGATGTTAGATAGATTCGAGTGGTCAGAAAGGTGCTAGCAAAGTTTTGAACAGTTGAAAGTGTTGTTAACGGACGTGCCAGTGTTGATTCAACCCGAATCAAGTAAAGAGTTCATAGTTTATAGTGATGCATCGTTGAATGGTTTGGGCTGTGTGCTGATGCAAGAGGGGAAAGTCATTGCTTATGCTTTGGGACAGTTAAAATCGCATGAAAAGAACTACCCAACGCATGACCTTGAATTGGCTGCGATTGTGTTCGCATTGAAGATTTGGCATCACTATCTATTCGGGGAAAAATGTCACATCTATATTGATCATAAGAGTTTAAAGTACTTGATGGCTCAGAAAGACTTGAATCTGCGATAGAGAAGATGGTTAGAAATATTGAAAGACTACGAACTTGTGATAAATTACCACCCAGGTAAGGTTAATGTTGTAGCTGATGCCTTGAGTCGAAAATCGTTATATGCTTTGTGAGCTATGAGTAATCAGATAGATCTATGTGGTGATAGTGCGGTTGTAGCTGAATTGAAAGTAAAACCAATGTTTATACAACAGATTTGTGATGCTCAGAAAAATGATGTTGAAATGATGGCTAAACGAATTCTGTGTGAATCAAATGTTGAATCAAAATTTCGAGTAGATAGCGATGATTGTTTGCGATTTAGAGATCGGATTTGTATTCTGGGAAATTCAGAGTTAATTTCGATGATTTTGAATGAAGCTCACAATAGTCATTTGACTGTTCATCCTAGGAGTACGAAGATGTATAATGATCTGAAACAGTTCTATTGGTGGCATGGTATGAAAAGAGATATTTCTGACTTTGTGTCGAAATGTTTAGTTTGTCAGCAAGTTGAAGCTGAACATCAAGTTCCGTCTGGTTTGTTACTACCGATTATGATTCCTGAGTGGAAATGGGAGAGACTTACGATGGACTTTGTGTCGGGTTTGCCTTTATCTCCGAGTAAGAAAGATGCGATCTGGGTGATAGTTGATAGATTGACGAAATCAGCTCATTTCATTCCAGTGAGAACCGATTATTCTTTAGAGAAGTTAGCTAAACTGTATATCAATAAGATTGTGAGATTGCACGGAGTACTGCTATCTGTAGTGTCTGACAGAGATCCGAGATTTACCACGCGATTTGGAAGAAATTGCAAGATGCTTCAGGCACGAAATTGCATTTCAGTACTACTTTTCATCCGCAAACGGATGGTCAATCCGAGCGAATCGTTCAGATCCTCGAAGACATGCTAAGATGTTGCATACTTGAATTTGAAAGTACGTGGGAAAAGCATTTATCATTGATTGAGTTTGCATATAGTTTTCAATCTAGCATTAAAATGGCACCATATTAGGCTCTTTATGGTCGAAAGTGTCGAACTCCCTTGTATTGGACTGAGCTGAGTGAGAATAAGATTCACGGGGTTGATCTGATAAAAGAGACTGAGCAAAAAGTGAAAGTAATTCGTGACAGTTTGAAAGCGGCCTCAGATCGTCAGAAGTCTTATGCAGATTTGAAACGAAAGGATATTTAATTCAGAATTGTTAATAAAGTGTTTCTAAAACTGTCTCCGTGGAAGAAAATACTTTGATTTGGCCGAAAGGGCAAGTCGAGTCCGAGGTTCATCGGACCGTATGAGATTATTGAACGAGTTGGGCCGGTTGCTTATAGATTGAGATTGCCATATGAGTTAGAAAAGATTCATAACGTGTTTCATGTGTCAATGCTTCGACGGTACAGATCAGACCCATCTCATGTGATTGCTCCTACTGAGGTTGAAATTCAGTCAGATTTGTCGTATAGTGAAGAACCGATCCGAATTTTGGCACGAAAGACCAAAGAGTTGAGAAATAAGAAAATTTCTTTACTGAAAGTATTATGGCACAAACACAGAATTAAAGAGGCTACGTGGGAGCCTGAGAACGTTATGAGAAAGCAACATCCACAATTATTCACTGGTAAGATTTTTGGGGACGAAAATCCCTAAGAGGGGAGAGTTATAACAGTTTGGTTTAGACCTTAGTCAGAACAGTCGTTTCGAGACCACAAATCCGAGGTTGGAAAGGTAATTTAATATTATTTTCTGTGTGAATAGTATGTGATATAGTCCGTGTGAAAATTCTGTATGGTAATTTTATCGACTGTGTGCCTACATAAGAGAATGACTTAATTACGTAAAGAGTAAAAGCTATGTGCTGATATTTAAGTACTTAAGTGTTGTTGTTTTATTAATGTGGAGGCCTTATGAGGCAATAATGCCAATATTTAGATAGTGGCATGGCAAAAGTCATGAATGGCCTCATTATATATATGTTATATATGTTTAATGAAAGGTCATTTTTGTAATTGAATTAATAATATAAGATTAGTAAAACAATACATGAAATGAGATGAGTATTTATCTTTTTACTCACCGAAAATAGAAAAGAAAGAAGGGCTAGGAAGCTTTAAGGTTTCAGCAAGCTTAGGCACAAATTGGTATGTGATTTTAGCTCAGTTTTTTGTTAGTTTTATGTTTTCATAATCGTTGCTTCGTACTCTAGCTAACCCATGTTGTAATTTTGTGAATTGATGATGTTTTTGTGATGAGCCGTTGATGAATGTTTGAGCTATGTGCTAGTTGATAGTGAAATATGAAAACTTGGTGTTGGGTTAACATATTTTGTATTGGAATTTTTAGTGAAATTGAGCATTTTAGGCTTAATTGAGGAAATGAGATATTGAAGGATTAAAATATGTAATAAATGAAATGTGGGGGTTTGTATAGACATTAGTAAAATTCGGCTAAGCTTTTATTAGGAGAAATTATGTGAATTTGGTGATTTTGTGTAATAGGGACTAAAGTGTCGAAATGTAAAAATGTGAGGGCAATTTTTTAAATGCCCTAAATATGTGTGTTTGGACTAAAATGAATGATTTGGTGATTGAATGGATTTAATTTGAATGTGTATAGACCAAGAAAGAAAAAGTTCGGATCCAGATCGAGGCAAAGATAAAGTGCTCGATTAATCGACCGCTTCGATAATTCGACGTCCGAGGGGCATTTTGGCCTTGCAAATGGCCTATTTTTGCCACACGGTTGTGGCACACGGGCGTGCCTAGTGACCGTGGGGCGTAAGTCAGTATATGGCCTAAGAGCGCACGGCCTTGGCACACGGACGTGTCTACTGCCTAGTAGCCATATGACTTTTAACAGGATCGACCACGGCCAAAGTACACGGGCGTGCTTGGTGGCCGTGGAGCAAAGGTCAGTTTCAACCACGGGGAGGACGCACGGTGTGTCTAGCAGCCGTGGGAGGTACACGGCCTACCCCCACGGGCGTGTATCCCTTGAAACCTAGAAAAGTTTTAAATTTCCGAGAAGTTTCCGTATGTACTTCGGTTTAGTCCCGACCCCTCTCTCGCATGTGTTTAAGGTCTTATACACCTTAATAAGGGACTAATTGTTATGTTTGATGTATTATGATGATGATTGACTTTGTGTCGTAATTGGGTTGTAAATTATCCTATTGTCCGATAATGCCACTTAACCCTATTCCGGCAACGGTTTCAGGTTAGGGGTGTTACAAGCTGTCAGGTATCCGTAACATATGCCGGTATACTTAGCCATCGGTAGGACATACGAGACCAGCAGCTGGATCACATAATCACATAACACATAATGACCCTAGTGACATCTCACTTATATCTTAACCTATTCCTCAGGTTCAAACGAGATTTCTTGTTTGCCGATTCGTTTTCGGACTCGTTCGTAGGATTATACTCATTCATAAAATCAAACATACAATTCATGCAATGTTAAAGCATTTAGATACAATTATTCTAAAGCTTATTTTTAACATACAAACTTACCTCGATACAAATTGGATAATTGTTCGATTTAGTCGACAATCCTATTCTTTCCCCGGTCTAGGTCAGAACCTCATCTTTCTTGATCTATAGTATCAAATTTAGCTTATTCAATTATTATATTATTCAATTTAATCCCAAAAACACCTTATGGAAAAAATTACATTTTTGCCCCTAACTTTTCAACTTTTTACATTTTAGTCCCTAGGCTCATAAAATGAAATATAGTCAATTTCTTCAAGATGTACAGGATAACTCATCAATCACACGGATCATATTATCAAGCCAAAATTCAGATTGCTCAGCATCATCATCAATAGTCGCTCTGAATTCTTCGGCCCCGTGTTTCCTAATTCTATCAACTGGTGGCTTATTCATTCGTACTGGATTAACAACTTGTTGCATAACAGGTATTTGAGGAGGAATCGGTGGGGGAGATGGTTGTGGAACAGCTGGATTCATCCGGATATATTGAGTAAACCATTCATTCATCATTTGGTAAAAGACTTGTTTAGACTCTCCCTCTTGGTTACTCGAAGTCGGCCGAGATTCAGCTGGCGCTGCCCCCTGAGCAGGAGCGGGCGCATTACTTTCCACATCATCAGCTATGGCTTGATAGGGATCCATTTACTATACGAAAACACATTTCAATTGTCAAGAATCATCACACTATCGCAGTTTATAGATATGGCATGTATAGCTAGACTCAGACAAGCTACGTTAGTCCAAGAATCGACTAAACCACAGCTCTGATACTAATAAATTGTAACACCCCTAACCCATAACCATTGCCGGAATAGGGTTAAGCGGCGTTATCAGACATTTCAAAACTTTTACAATCATTACACAATCATAAGATACAACATCATCCTATCATAGCTAATCTTATACATAAGTCCCTTTAAAAGGTCTACGAGACCTTAAACATGCATTGGAAAAGGGTCGGGACTAAACCGAGCACATACAACTTTTTTCTGAAAACTTAACATTTTTCAAAGTTACAGAGGTCACACGCCCATGTGGGTAGGCCGTGTGCCTCACACGGCATTAAAGTGTGTCGAGGCCGTGGCAAAACAGGGCATACATACTGACTTATTCACACAGCCACAAGACACGTACGCATGCATGACCCGCAGGCAACACTGACTTAATTCACATGGCCTGTCACACGCTCGTATGTCTGGCCAGTGTGCGGGTCTGACTTGTTTCAAATTACAAACTTAAGAGACATGGTCGAAACGCACGCCCGTGTGCTCAACTGTGTGGGCAAATATAGGCCATTTGCAAGGCCAATTTGCCACCCAAATTTTGGGTCAAACCTACAAGCATTGTAATAGCTCGATTATGACCCTAGTCGGAACGGTGGTTTCGGGACCACGAATCCGAGTTAGAAAAACATTTTAATATTGTATTTGATATCTATGATATATGTTTGAGCATGTGTTAAAATATCGTGAGATAATTTGATTGTTTGTATGTTCAATTCAAGAAAAAGGATTAAATTGCATGAGTGGTAAATTAGCCTATTACTCAATTGAAAGGTTAAATCAATGTGTCTTTTTAATTAAGGGGTTTGATGTTGCAATTACCCCTATTATTTTTATAATGGACGGCAATGTGGTATTATATTATATGTTTGTTTGCTTTATATGTTAAATATATATATTAATGATATATTTTATTTTATTTTATTAGCATAATGGAATTAAACATAATTAAATAAAGAGAGCCATTGCATGTTCATCATTTTGAGCTCTCTTGGCCGAAACTAGCAAAAGAAAAATAAAGGAAAAACCCAACAAGGGTTCGGCACTCATCAACCAAAATTAGGTAAGTTTTAGTTTTGGATTTTTGATTATTTTTGCATTTTTGAGATTGTTGTTCACTCTACTTTCAAGCCCATGTATTAATTTTGTGTATCGGTCATGTATGTTAGACATGGCATTGATGATAAGTTGAGTTTTATGATGATTTTTAGTATAAAATGAGAGATTTGAGCTAGATGAACATATCTTATTCTTGAGTCTTTGGTCAATGTAGCTAATTAAGGATTTATTTATGAAAATATTATCTTGGAGGGTTAAATTGAGAAATTTATGAAATATATGGACTTATATGGTCCTTATGAAGATTCGGCCCTAAAGGATGGTAGCCAAAATTTGAGTAATTTGTGAGTTCTGTATTAGGGACTAAATTGTAAGAATTGTACATGTCAGGGGTAAAATGGTAAATTGCATAATTATGTGTTTTTGGATTAAAATGAATGAAAATGTATTTGAATGAGCTCAATTTGGAATTATTTAGATCTAGAACAAAAGGAAACGGGATTGGATCGGGGAAAGGCAAAGTTGAACGAATAGCCGAGCAACCTTAATCCGACAATTTCTGAGGTAAGTTTTAAGCAATTGGGTTAAATTGAATTTTATACCATATTATATACCTAAGCTAAATGGTGGTAAGTGTATTAATAACACATTGTCAGATGTAACAATGAAATTTGTATAAGTTAGCCGAATATGTGTGGTTACTTGGATGTTTAGAATCAATTGCATGAAATGTGAATTTATATGATAGTGATACTTTTAGATATGAGACATACTAAATTGGGATATGGGTACATATATATATATATATATATATATATTCAAAGGAATTGTTGGTGGCTTGATAATGTCTAGGCCGATTATAATATATAGACTTGGATGTTAAATCATCAAGTATACATATATGTATGTGCTTATAGGTGAAGTTGTGGATTGGATTTTATATATGAAAGTGTATATTTGGATAAATGATAGGATATGAAAGGCACTAAGTGTGCGGAATCGGTTACAAGGCACTATGTGTGCAAATTGTGAAGGTAACGGCACTATATGTGCGATACGTTACAGAAATTTGGCACTAAGTGTGCGGAATATTAAAGTAACGGCACTATGTGTGTGATACATTACAGAGACTTGGCACTAAGTGTGCGGAATATTAAAGTAACGGCACTATGTGTGTGATACGTTACTAAATTCTTTGTAACAGGTATACAGGTTTGATGCTTTTTAAAGGACTCGTTTTATTAATGTTGATATGAATAATAAAATGTTCGAGTATGCAATCTTATACTATACTCGGGAAGTTAAGGTTGGAAAGAGAAATAACCTAGAGATGTGCATTATTTAAAACAACTTGTGATTGATGGTGGCTTGAAATGTAAGTAGGAAATCGTTAAGTAAAAGAGGCACATGCAGGTTATTCTATTATGTGTAGGTGGTGTATGGATATATATATATATATATATATATACATATTTATACATGCATAAAATGTTGCTATGAAATCTATTTTAGTATATTGACTATTCGGTAAAGATGATGTAAATAAAACAATTTATTTTAAATCTTGATAAAGTGTATATGTGAGTTAAATGCTTAAAACTTGCTAGGCTATGAAAGCTTACTTTGTATTTGGTTGCTTTCGTATTGTAGATCTCTTTTGGGTGTTCAACTCGTGCTTGGGGATCATCATTGAAGTTCATCACACTATCAACGAAATTTTGGTATCTTTTTTGTGTATAAACTTTAAGTCTATGGCATGTATAGGCTAAACCATTTTTGAGTTGACTTAAAGATGATTATATGAATGTAATATTGCCATGCGAAAATGGCTTTATTTTTAGGTTTGAGTTAATTGGCCATGCTTGAGATGTTGCAAATGTGTGTGCATATTCAATTACATTATAAACTCATTTCGGTAGATGCGTTTTCATGAGATTATGTATGGCATGTTATTCATATAGTACAAATGAATGTTTAACGAATGACTTATAGGTTTAGTTTAGAAATTATTTCATATTATGCAATAAGTGAAATCGATTTATTGATGATCTAATGATAATAAACTTATTGTAAATATTCTGCCATTACATTTATTTAGTTGGAAACTTTACATTTTTCTTTGGATGTTCATATGTGTGTGTCCGGCCATGAGGAATGAATGGTTAAATTTATGAATGTAATATCTAGCTAAGGTGTGCCTATGATTATATGTTTATATATATGAAATGATCATTGCCGAATGTGATAAGTGATCGCTGAAATCAGAGCTTTAAAATTTATAAAACAATGATCAAACCTGGAAACTAACTCTGACAACAATTAAAGGCAAGTGTACCTATTGAACAGTAGTATAGCTTAGGCAAGACCGGATTATCGAACCCAAAGGAACTAAAAGTACCAATACAAACTTTCTTTTTATTATTTAGCCTTAAAAACGGAGTGAAGTTGCTTTTAAACTAAATTGACAAGAATTAAACTAAGAACACAAAGACAAAAAGGACGATTTGGAAAATAACTTGAAAAAAACTCAATTGATAATGACGATACCCTCAGGAAGAATCCACCTAGACTTCACTTGTTATCTAACCCTTAATTATACAATTTCTTTACTTAGCTTGATCCGTAGGAGTCCTCACTCGAGGCGAATAATGTCTAACACTAGGTTAATTAGTGGAACTCTCGTTCACTTATAATAACCTCCTAGGATAGCAATAAATCGATCAATGGACTCCAATATTAGGTTTCACCCTAATCCGGCAAAATCTCGTAACCCTATCTCTAGGCGTTCAATCAACTCTGCTTAATTATGTTAGATCTACTCTTAGGCAGGGTCTATTCCTCCTCCCCCTAAGCACATTAGATTTGGATTAAGCAATATAATTAAGAACAAACTAAGTAATTCATCATAGAACTTAAAAATCAAATAACAAGATTCGTCTAGGTTTCATCCCCTTCAGGTATCTGAGGGGTTTAGTTCATAATGAATAAAGAAAACATCGCAAGAGAAACGATAAAACAAAACATAAGAAATCCCTAAAACCCCCTGAAGCAATTGAAGGAGAATTTCGCCGTCTTGAGTATAATTCTGGCTTCTTGGGATGGATCAACTGGCTATCTTCGCGTTATTCCCTAACTCTGACCTTCTCGGCTTGGCTCCTTGGCCTAGTTTTGATGCCTAGGTTCCGGCTTCTGCCGAACGTCCCTTTCAAGTTGCCCCCTAAGGTGTTTATATAGACCTTGTGATGCCTTACTTGGCCCCTAAGTATCCTAATTTAAGTAGAATTCTTAATAGGGTGTTTGAATAGGCTTTAGAATGTGTTTCTTTGCCTCCAAGTATCCTTTCCTGAATGAAATTGCTCTTTCCAGCGACAGGGACACGGCCATGGCACACGTCCGTGTGGATCGTGGCCAGGCTGTGCTCAGACTTTTAATGAGGCACGGCCGTGTTAGCTTTGGGCCAGGCCGTGTCGATTTCTCTTTTGGCCCAATTTGGTCCGTTTTAAGCTCGTTTCTTGTTCTTTCACCCTTGGGTGCTTTCCTGAGTATAAAATATGAAAAGAAAGGATTAAGAGAACCTTTTTATATGAACCAAGGCTTAAATCATCCAAAAGCATACTAAATATGGGATTAAAATATATTACTTTTACGGTTTATCAATAAGTAACTATGGGTTAAATAAGTTGGTTTGATATTTGTATTTAAGCTATGTTCGATTGTGAGATAAGTAGATAGGTGAATGATATAATCATATGTGATATTAAAATAGGAAGTATACATGATCAAAAGTGTAACATATGTTCAATAATGATATATGCTTGAATGTTTTGTTGATAATAGAAATGTAATAAATAATTAAGTGCCATATACCTATTTGGCCATCGCTTTTAAATGACCATGTGAATAGTGATTTGCTAGTTGATTGTAATCAGTTACTATTTGATGTTAATGATATTATTCATGATATGCAAGTTGATGTATTGAGATTAGATGGGATATACATGTTTATTCGTAATAGTATGAAATGGTACGCATTTATTCAAGTAATAGTTATGACAGAGTGCATTGACTTGTGTTTTGGTTTAGTAATGCCTGTAACCCTAATCTGGAGACGGATACGGGTTAGGGGTGTTACATTTGATTGGTGTCAGAGCTATAGTTTAGTCGGTTATCGGACTAACGTAGTGCGTGTAAGTTTAGCTACAAGGCCATATTTTATAACGTGATAGTGTGATGACTTCTGACAGTGAAATGTGTTTGTTCCTTTCATACAGTAACGAATCCTGATCCCGAGCGAGCTATAGCTGATGATGTCGAGAGCGTGGCGCCTGCTCCCGCGCAAGGGACCGCGCTGGAGGAATCTCGACCAGCTGTAACATCCTGGAATTAGGGGCCCTGCATTATTATATGTTATTGTGTGTTTGGCATGTTTTGTTTGTTAATTTGGTGTGTTTGGGGGTCCTGGGAAGGCTCGGGGTTAAGCTTGAGCCTTGGTGAAAATTCTGTTTTTAGGCACTTTAGGGGGGGAGCTAGCAGAGGCAGGTCTTAGGTAAAAATACTTGTGTTTGATGACACAAGAAGAGAGGTGGTAAAGTGGTAAGGAGACGCCATTTAGGGTGCAGGGAAGTGGCGTCACAAGGGGGAAGCAGCAGGGAGGAGGTTAGAATCCCACAAGCCTCACTTTGGAGCTTTATTTTTGGCACATGGATGGGGAGAGGGCGGTTTCGGAAAGGACTCTCCAAGGTTGTTGGTTGAATGGGTCAAAGTAGTTTGAATGGATGGACATGAGGTGTTGGTGGGGTTTGAACGGGTCAACAAAGTTTGAATGAGTGAAGAGGAGTGAAAGGGGGAGGAAATCAAGGGTTTCAAGTTGGTGGAAGTGATGGCCAGTTGTGGGAAGCTTGAGGAGGGGGGAGAAATCTATTTAGTTCTAAGCTAAAGGTGTGTGCCGAAATTCTTAAGGCTGGTGGTACTTGGCTCTTCTCTTTTTGTTTTGTTCAATCGGTCATAGGGGGCGATATAGTGTTGTTTGTGCAAGTGACATTTTTTAATGTGGAGTTGAGCCGAAACCGTCCATAGAGATTTTCTTTTCTCTCTTCTTTACACTTTGGGTCATTAGGCTTCATTTTCTTTTGTTTACCAAAGAAAACGGTGGCATCTTTTTCAACTCTTTTTCTCTCATCATTCTTTTCTCTTCATATCTTCCCATAGCCGAAACCTTCATCTCCTTTCTTTTGCGTCACCTTTACTCTTTGACTTGTAGGTGTTGGCCGAACCTTGCCATTTCACCATTGTCATCCTCCCTTATCGTTCAACTTCCTCTTTCTTCTCTTTGCTACTCTTTTTCCAAAGCCGAACCCTTCTCTTCATCTTTTTCTTCTTCTTGCGCTTTATTTTCTTTTCTCCTCTTTAGCTAAAATCTCCTTTTTGATCACCTTCTATCTTCTTTGTTTCTATCATCTTGTTCCTAGGCCGAATCTCCTTGTATGTCATTCAGTCTCTCTACGATAAGGTAAGATTCTCTCTTTTGTTTTTCTCATGATCAATCCCTCTGTTCTTTCTTTTCGTGGTGAAGCCGAACCTAATTTGTAAACAACTGAAATTGTTTCTTATATCCTTTGCTCCAAGCCGAACATCATAGCAGGGAGTTAGGAATCATTGGTCAGGAGGGGGATCATTTCAATCGGTTCTGTTGTTAAGCCAAGTGCTTGTAATCCAAAGTCGAAGGGTTGTTGTTTGCCTAGTTGAATCACTCCATTCGGATTCTTAAGGTAAGGAGCGAACTTGTGATTTCTTGATCACTTATTCCTATTAATTATGTTATGCCTTAACCGATTCTATTATTAGTCAATCTACGCCTCTCCTTGTGTACTGATCAAAGATTCTCCATGGATGCGAGTGCTAACCAGTCTATGGAAGGGAGCGAACCCATAGTTTCGGCTCCTAAGTTCAAAAGGCGAGTTGTGTCGGCAATTTGGGACTTTCCACTGGGCTGTGATAGAGAGCCGATGTCTGCCTGGGATAGGCAAATAGCTGTCGTTCCTACTAGTGAGAGCGTCGACGTAGAAAGCTTAGTGTTACGTGTTATCAGGTGTGTATTACCCACACATTTCTTTACTATTTACGTTATTAACTGTGAAGGCTGAAAGCCGAATTGACTGCGATGTTAGTCGAAATATCTTTGTGGGAAAGGTTGGAGACACCGGGTAAGTTCTCGATGATGATATTTCTGATTATATGTATGTATGTATGTTCGATGTTATGCATGTATGAATTAGTTATCTATTACGTATTGTGATTATGGTTGCATTCATATTTTGCACGATGTAAAGAGCATGGGCTCGGGATTAAATGAAAGGAGAAGGGAGAATCAGTGACTATTGTCACGAGTGGTCTAAGTACCACGGTGGTTGAAACCACGAATGTTTTCATCAGTGACTTGTCTCGGTGGTCAAGTACCACAGTGGGTTGGCCCCACATATGCGTAATTTATCAGAGATCGTCACGGTGGTCTAAGACCACAGTGGGTTGGCCCCACCATTATATACTATAGTGACTCTGTCACGAGTGGTCTAGAACCACGGTGGTCAAGAACCACTGGATGGAGAGCTAGACTGGGTTGGGCTGCATTGCATGCATGTGATATAGCCATATGGAGTGGGCTAAGGCCCAATGTGCATCTGTGGGCTTAAGGCCCAGTTTGCGTTTACGGGGATTTACACACTGAGTCTCGGTGACTCACCCCTCTGCTAAATTTTACAGGTAATCAGTAGATCATGGATTTCGGAGCTAGGTGGACTCGAGGTGGCCATGCGTTTCTATTTCTCTCGTAAATTTCATTACTAATTTTGAACTTAGTTTAATTTGGGATTTTATTATGTAATAAGGCCGCTTAAACTTAAATTTGAGTTTGGTTTAAATGCCGATTTATTTATATTATAAACTGTCAAAAATGGGGTTTTCTCAAAAACGTAAATCAAGGTTTTCCAAATATTAACAAACGGATCACAAGAAATAAGTAATCAAAACTTGGAATTTTCTTAGAACTACTAACAATATTATTATTTCTTTCTTTTCTCCAAAAGTCACATTACTCAACACTATTTTCAACAAAATTTTCTAAGTATGGTTTTACGAATTTAACCCGATTTCTACTTCTTGATATTTTTGTAAACAGTGGTTAAAGTATAACACACTCTAATCAAATCACCCTCAACTTGGACTTACGAAAAAAAATGTTTTTCTCAAATTACGATGTTCCATTCAACGATTTTCAAAACTACCTTTCCAGTAACATACTAGATTTGGTCGTAACGTATTGATCGGGTTTGGGGTGTTACACCAGTTGCGAGTAATACCGAAGAAGGGGCTAAACAAGCCTTCTATAGCACGATGAATGATTGGTTCAGTCAGTATATACGAGCCAATCCAGCTGTTCAACAACCTCTGAATCCGAACACACCCTTGTAGTACCGGTGGTACCCCCGATTGTAAATCCTGAGAGATCAAGCAAGCCCCTGATTGACCACATTAGAAAACACGGGGCTCAAGAATTTAGAGCCGAAGATGATGATGATACTGAGCGAGCTGAATTTTGGCTCGATAATACTATTCGTGTTTTCGATGAGCTATCTTGTACACCTGATGAGTGCCTAAAATGCGCCATATCTTTATTAAGGGACTCTGCCTACTATTGGTGGAATACTCTCGTATCGGTTGTTCTGAAGGAGTGAGTTACCTGGGATTTCTTTCAGACGGAATTTCGTAAGAAATATATCAGTCATCGATTCATAGACTCCAAAGGCAAAGAATTTCTTGAGCTTAAGCAGGGTCATATGACCGTATCTGAATACGAGCGCAAGTTTGTGAGACTTAGTCACTATGCTCGCAAGTGCGTTTCGTCTGAGGCTGCTATGTGCCGAAGATTTGAAGAAGGGCTAAATGAAGACATAAAACTATTAAAATAAATGAGTTCGTAATACTTGTTGAACAAGCTTGTAAAGCCGAGGAGCTAGGGAACAAAAAGCGAAAGGCCGAGATTGAAGCTAGAGACTTTCGGAAGAGATCTACGGGTAAATTTTCTCAAATGTCGAAAAAGAAGTTCAAGAATGAAGGTAGTCGGTCCAAACCTAACACAAGAATCTCTAAACGAGAACGACCACCAGTGAGTTCTCGGGCTACATCAGTTGTCAGTGTTGGCAATACCCGACCGAGTAAGCCAGAATGTCAGCAGTGCGGTAGACGGCATTTTGGTGAATGTTGGGGTAAATCTAATAATCGCACTTGTTACAAGTGTGGTTCGTAGGATTATTTCATTCGGGATTGCCTGGAGACAGCTGAAAAGGGCATTGTTCAAAGCACGAGATCGGGAAGCACTACAGCTACAGGTAGACCATCTCGTAATATGGGAAGTAGGAGTGGCGCTCAGAGGGGGACGTCAGATGTGGCTATTCGATCAGAGGCCCGTGCACCGGCTAGAGCTTATGCCATCCGTGCCAGAGAAGAGCCTTCATCTCCAGATGTCATTACCGGTATTTTCACTCTCTTTGATACTAGTGTAACTGCTCTGATTGATCCCGGTTCAACTCATTCGTATGTGTGTGAAATATTAGTATTCAGTAAGACTCTACCTGTTGAGTCTACTGAGTTTGTGATTCGGGTTTCGAACCCCCTGGGTCGGTGTGTGCTAGTTGATAGAGTGTGCAAGAATTGCCCTTTAATGATTCGAGATTCATGTTTTTCGGTCGATTTGATGTTCCTACCATTTGATGAGTTCGATATTATCATCGGTATATATTGGTTAACTGTACACGACGCAGTAGTGAATTGCAGATGAAAGACTATTGATTTGAGGTGCCAGAATAACGAGATAATTCGAATTGAATATGCGGATTTAAATGGGCTACCAGCTGTGATATCTTCGATGTTGGCATGACAGTATCTGAGGAAGGGTTGTGAAGCTTATCTTGCGTATGTGATTGACAGCAAGGTAACCAAAAAGAAGATTGAATCTGTACCGGTTGTTTGTGAGTATCCGGATGTGTTTCCGAAGGAATTGCTGGGATTGCCACCCATTCGAGAGGTAGAGTTTGGTATTGAGCTAGTGACAGGGACAACACCAATTTCGATAGCTCCGTATAGAATGGCACCGACTGAATTGAAAGAGTTGAAGGCTCAGTTGCAAGAATTGACAGATAGAGGTTTCACCCGACCGAGTTTCTCTCCTTGGGGTGTGCCAGTCCTATTTGTGAAAAAGAAGGACGGAACTTTGAGAATGTGTATCGATTATCGACAACTTAATAAAGTGACGGTAAAGAATAAATATCCATTGCCACGTATCGATGATTTATTCGATTAGCTTAAGGGAGCCTCGGTGTTCTCAAAAATTGATCTGATGTCAGGTTATTATCAGTTGCGAGTTAGGGACTCGGATATACCAAAGACTGCTTTTTGGATGAGATACGGCCATTATGAGTTCTTAGTGATGCCGTTTGGACTCACTAATGCCCCTGCTGTTTTCATGGATCTGATGAATCGGGTATTTAGACCGTATCTAGATCGGTTTGTGGTTGTACTCATAGATGACATACTGATCAATTCACGTGACGAAATTGAGCATGCTGAGCATTTGAGACTTGTGTTACAGATTTGGCGTGATAAGCAATTGTATGCGAAATTCAGCAAATGTGAGTTTTGGT
Source organism: Gossypium australe (assembly GCA_005393395.2). Taxonomy (NCBI): domain Eukaryota; kingdom Viridiplantae; phylum Streptophyta; class Magnoliopsida; order Malvales; family Malvaceae; genus Gossypium; species Gossypium australe. The sequence goes on along the minus strand of CM016621.1, from coordinate 109,636,137 downwards.
TGAATGAAGTTAGCTTCCTCGAGCATGTTATTTCAGCATCGAGTATTCGGGTTGACCTGAGTAAAATCTCGGCTATACTAGATTGGAAACCTCCGCGGAATGTTTCTGAGGTTCGTAGCTTTTTGGGACTTGCCGGATATTATAGACGCTTCATGAAAAGGTTTTCTACGATAGCAGCCCCAATGACAAAGCTATTATAGAAAGACGTTAAATTCGAGTGGTCAGAAAGGTGCCAGAAGAGTTTTGATCAGCTAAAAACCTTGCTAATGGAAGCTCCAGTGCTGGTTCAGCCAGAGCCGGTGATCGCTGTAAATCAGAGCTTTAAATATTTATAAAAGAATGATCAAACCTTGAGACTAACTCTGACAACGATATTAAGGCAAGTATACCTATCGGACAGTAGTATAGCTTAGGCAAGACCGGTTATCGAACCCAAAGGAACTAAAAGTATTAATACTCACTTTCTTTTTATAATTTAGCCTTAAAGTTAGAGTGAAGATGAAGACGAATTGGAAAATAACGTTGAAGGAAAACACAGTTGATTTCGACGATACCTTCGAGAAGAATCCACCTAGACTTCACTTATTATCTAACCCTAGATTATATGATTTCATTTACTTAGCTTGATCCGTGAGACTCCCTAACCTATATTAAACCCTCTCTCGAGGCGAATAACGTCTAACCCTAGGTTAATTAGTGGAACTCTCGTTCGCTTATAATAACCCCCTAAGATAGCTGTAAATCGATCAATGGACTCCCATGTTAGATTTCACCCTAATTCGGCAAAATCTCGTAACCCTATCTCTAGGCGTTCGATCAACTCCGCTTAATTATGTTAGATCTCCTCTTAGGCAGGGTCTATTCCTCCTCCACCTAAGCACATTAGATTTGTATTAAGCAACATAATTAAGAACAAACTAAGTAATTTATCATATAACCTAAAAATCAAATAACAAAATCTATCTAGGTTTCATCCCCTTCAGGTACCTGAAGGATTTAGTTCATAATGAATAAACAAAACATCGCAAGAGAAAAGATAAAACAAAACATAAGAAAACCCTAAAACTCCTTGAAGGAATTGAAGGGGAATTCTGCCATCTTGAGTATAACTCCGGCTTCTTGGGATGGATCAACTGGCTATCCTTGCGTTATTCCCTAACTTTGACCTTCTCGGCTTGGCTCCTTGGCCTAGCTTTCTCTCTCCCTCAAAGGTGGTACTTAGGGGATATTTATAGGCTCTTGGATTGCGATTCTTCCTCCCTAAGTATCCTTTTCCGACTGAAATTGCTCTTTCCAGCGACAGAGGCACGACCACGGCACACGCCCGTGTGTATCGAGACCTGACCGTGTTCAGATTTCTCTTGAGGCACGCCCGTGTGTGACAGAGTTGAGGCCGTGCTCTAGGTGTTCGTCGAGGCATGACCGTGTGTGCTTTGCGCCAGGCCGTGTCAATTTCGTGCTAAGGTCCATTTACTCCGTTTTAGGCCCGTTTTGTGTTCTTTTTATCCTCGGGTGCTTTCCTGGGTATAAGACATGAAAAGAAAGGATTAAAAGCACCTTTTTATATAAAATAAGGAATAAATCATCCAAAAGCATATTAAATGTGGGATTAAAATATGTTACTTTTACGGTTTATCAAATACCCCCACACTTAAGCTTTTGCTTGTCCTCAAGCGAAGTTCTCAACTTATAATTAAAATGAACTTTCCATGATCTATAATTCTTATCAACAATGTCTTATCCTAATTCATAGGGAATTCATACATGGAAAATTTGATTCAAAGCGTCCTAAAGATTCAAACGAGATAAGTCATAATTTTGTACCTCGAAAACATAGGTGTCTTTCCTCTTTTAAATAACTACCTTTTTAATTCAAAATCGACAAGGATTGATATCCTCACTTAGGATTCACTCAAATCACTCTAAAATGTTTAAGGTTCAGAAAAAGATCGCTCAGAAGTCGACCCTGAAAAGTTAATCCCATAGGCTTGCCTGAAAATCAAATCTCCATCTCTGTAATATGAGATGAAAAACAGATCAAAAGATCTTTGTTAGGGTTGTAATGGGGCTAGGGTAAAAGGTGTGGTCATAGGCTAAAATTAGAGGGTTAGAATCGAGATTGAATTGACAAGTACCTACCTAAAATTTTTTTTCGAAACTTCATTAACTGAAAAGTAATAATCCTAATAATACGAGCTTTTTCTTTTTGAAAACTTTGATTGAGTAAGCTCTCTTTTCACACTACTAATATTGAATACCTTGAGGTTTTTTTTAATAACAAACTAAATAATTTATGATAAATTTAACTATCAGAATAATAAACTTCTGTAACTGATCAATTCAAGTCTCGATTAAGGGGTAGTCAAAAGAAAGGGTGATAACAAATACAAGGGTTTTGGGTTAATATTAGTAGGTAAATCAATAAAAAAAGGTTTGTTAGGATCAACGGGGTTCACTAGGGGTTAATTGTAAAGGTGGGCTATTTAGTGGAATTAGTGGGTTAAAACCTATGTGCCTTTATCATCTCTGTATATCAAATCATAACTGTGCTCTCGACATGTAAAAATGAGGCAAGTTCTAGAATAACTATTCATGGTTGACACACTCATAATCAAAAAAATGAGCATGAAAAAGAATGTATGCTCTATAAGGTTCAACTACTCACAAAAATTATGGGTGTTTTGATATCATCCTTATGAATTTTAAATTTCAAGGTAGTATTTAAATTTAGGTCAACAGCCTAGCAAAAATTTTAATTCCTGAAAAACAAACTTATCATGCTTGATTCTCTAGTATTCATTAAATTAAACATCAATGTATAATTAACTATGACTTATTCTAAAACATGTCAATAATCATCACAAATCATTAGAAATTTCATCCTAATTAGTAATATGACAACTTTGCATAAAAACAAGACTAAATCAGGGATTTGAGAATAATGAAAAAAGTTTGGCACTTTTGTTCCACTTTTACCCTCAGGAATTTGATAATAATGCAAAAAGTTAGGTATATTTACCCCCACACTTAGGATGCACATTTCCCTCAATGTACAAAGATATATATTTTTATAGAAATCAAAAGTGAGGGTGAGAGGTACTCCCTGTATTCTTGGGCGGGTTTAGTGGAGGATGTGGTACCTACGGCGAAGGCGTCGGTATGGTGGTGGTGCTGGTTCCCGAGCTCTGTGCTAGATGAAAAAATTGGGGAACTCTTGAAGGATCAGCCAGGGGTTATTAAGACATAATTAAGCTGAACTAATTATAAAATGAAAAATAAGAAAGAAAAAGGAAAGGAGATTAAGAAGGAAAACAAAAATAAAGGAAAAGAAGAATGGACCGGAGAGTCCTTATTGGAGGATGGTTCGCAAGGTCGGTGTGACTTCTAGGGCTATGAAGGTTGTGGCAGTGGTGAGAGTGGTGTAGTCATTTTGGTGGTCGACGTGATTCCCTAGCAGCCGGGCAAACCTGACACTAAGAAACTAAAAGAAAAATAAATGAAAAGAGCAGTAGAGAAGCTTAGATAAGGAAAATAAAGAAGAAGAGAAGCAAAGAGGAACAATAAATTGTCTCAAAGACCCTTGGGTTGGTGTTAAGACGAAGCTGCCAACATGAACTCATGTTGATCGTTCTTTGATAAAGAGTCTATGCATAGCTTCTTACGCTTCTTCGGCATGGTGTTGATTTGCTCAAGGATCTAGGGTCTTAAAGAGTCTTAGACGGAGGAGAGTGAAAAGAAGAGAAAATCAGATGGAGGGAAGGGAAAGAGGTGAGGGGTTTAAATAGAAGTTCAAATTTTATGCTCCCCCACGGCCATGGTCACAGGATGTGTCGATTTACACGGACACCTCACACGGCCGTGTTATAGAGGGTGTTGTCACCCTATACCCGTGCTTGATCCTCCCATGCTCGTGCTTGTGAATTTTTTCTTTTGGCACGGTCGTTCTGCACGGGCGTGTCTTCTCCGTGTTCGATGAGTCAGTAGCTTCACACAGTTTTCAGCACAAGCGTGTTCTGTACGTGGTGTGAAAGTCAGTAGCCTCACACGTTTTAGGGCACGGCCGTGTCCTATCTGTCGGTGCCCTTTGGGAGGGTGGTTGGATCCGTGACGTTGGGGAGGGTGGTTGGGCTGACTGCACGACCTCTACCCCGTCAGTGTGGCGGTTTAGGTGGTCCACACGGCCACGGACACGACCGTGTGTAAGGCCGTGTGGTCTGAAAAACTTGCATTTTTGGTTAGTTTAAAAGAAAAGAAAAAGGAAAAGACAAATAAAAACAAATGTAAAAAGAAATATTGTTAGTGTTCGGGTTGCCTCCCGAGTAGCGCTCGTTTATAGTCTTAAGCTAGACTTTCCTCGTATTTGAAATTTTTAGGGAGGTTTAAAGGTTCGAATATCTTCCCTCATGCCTACAGCTTTATTTTCATGACAAAGTTGAAGTCGAGAAGCATTTACCTTGAAATTGCCGAATATTGGATTGCTTACCTCGACTATTCCGTGTGGAAAGACATCGTGTACCTTAAGAATTATTTCTCCCTTTGCCCTCGGTTCTATTGAAGTGTTGTGTTGATTGGCTTTGTCTAACAGTACCTGATCTCCTATTTTGAAGTGATTTGATGTCCCCACGAGCTCTTCTGGTGGTTCCTAGGGTTTTACTTTGTGTGGTTCCGTCTTTTCTTTAACCTGTGTCTTCTGCTCTTCTAAATTGTCGACCCTAAGGCTTTGTTCCTTGTGTGACTCTTCTTTTTTGACTTGGGGTTCAGGCTATAGGTCTTGTGGTGTTTCCTGCGATGAAGATTGGACAATTTGATTATAAATTGAAGTGACTTTCTGATATTCATCAATTGTTGTCCTGGCCGAGTCGAGAGCTTGAAGATTGATCGATTCATCTCCTACACGAAGTATGAGTTCGCCTGTAGCCACATCAATTTTTGTCTTGGTAGTTGCTAGAAAAGGCCTTCCTAAAATTAGAGGGATTGAGTTATCCTCATCCATGTCTACGACAATAAAGTCTATTGGGAAAACAAATTTATTGACTTTGACAAGAACATCTTCGATAATGCCTCTAGGAATTCTAACAGTTTTATAGCTAATTGAATACTCATCCTAGTTTGTTTGGGCTTCCCTAGACCTAGTCGTTTAAACAGTGAATAAGGCATGACGTTTATGCTTGCCCCTAGATCAGCTAATGCATTATCAATATGTAGACTACCAATTAAACATGGAATTGTAAAACTCCCTAGATCTTTTAGCTTCTGTGGTAGTCTGTTTTGTAACATCACTGAGCATGTTGTGTTTAGTTCCACATGGTGCTCTTCATCTATTTTGCGTTTGTTGGTCAAGAGCTGTCTTAAAAATTTTCTCGAATCTGGCATATGAAAAAGAACATCAAGAAGAGGTAAGTTAATATGTAATTTCTTTAAAAGTTTAAGAAACTTACCGAACTGTTCCTCTGAATCGTCTCTTTTTATGGCCTTAGGATAAGGTATGCGAGGTTGATACTCTTTAATTACCAGTTTTGGCTTCTCTTGTGGTACCTCTATTTTACTTTCATCTACCTTCTTTTTCGGTATTGGATCAGGTTCAGCTAATTCGTTACTATCCTGAGCTGTGATTGCTTGAATTTGCTCCTTAGGATTAACTTCAGTGTTACTTGGTAGACGTCCTTGCGGTCGTTCTGACATTAGTTTTGCGAGTTGTTCTACTGCATTAGTAACTTCCTTGACTGATTTAGCAATTTCATCGAGTCGTCTATCGTTGCTTTTGACTGCTCTATCAGTTTCTTGGAGATGTTCCTCGAGGGTTGGTTTCTTTTCTTGTAGGTAGGGCTGATTTCGGATGTTTTGAGGAGGTTGTTGCCTTTGATTTCCTTGGTTTCCTTGTCCTCCCCATGAAAAATTTGGGTGGTTCCTCCAACCTGGATTGTAAGTATTACTATAAGGATTATTATTAGATCGTAAATTATTACCTATATAGTTCATTTGTTCATCTTCTACTCCCGGTTGGTAGGGTGGGTACTCAGGGTTCGCCACAGTTCCACTTGCGTCGCACTGTATGACTGGATGTACTTGTGAAGAACACAAATTATCAAGCTTTTTATTCATCATCTCTAGCTGTGTTGATAGCATGGTCATGGCATCGATGTTGAAAACTCTTGCCGATTTTGTCAGTTTGGTCCTTGAAGCTTGCCACTGATAATTGTTTAATGGCATCTCCTCAATGAACTCGCAGGCTACTTCAGGAGTTTTGTTGTTCAGCGTTCCACCAGTAGCTGAATCTATAAGTTGCCCCGTTGAGGGGTTTACACCGTTATAAAAGGTTTGGACTTGTAGCCACAAGGGTAGGCCATGGTGTGGGCACCTCCTTAAGAGATCTTTAAATCTCTCCCATGCGTCGTATAGCGTCTCTAAATCCATCTGCACAAAAGAAGAGATATCATTCCGTAATTTGGCTGTTTTGGCCGGTGGAAAATATTTCATCAAAAACTTTTCGGTTATCTGATCCCATGTAGTGATTGACCCTCGTTGTAACGAGTTTAACCACTGTTTGGCTTTATTCCTTAATGAAAAAGAGAATAATCGAAGACGTATGGCATCATCAGAAACACCATTTATTTTGAAGGTATCACAGAACTCTAAAAGGTTAGCTATGTGCGTGTTTGGATCTTCGTCCTGCAAACCATAAAATTAAACAAATTGTTGAATCATTTGTATTGTGTTAGGCTTTAATTCAAAATTATTAATAGATATAGCAGGCCTAACAATACTAGATTCTTCTCCTGTTAAATGCGGTTTCGCATAATTGAACATTGTGCGTGGAGCATTGTTTTCCCCCATATCGCGTGGTTGTGGGTTGTTTTCGTCCATCCCTTCAGTAGGATTGGACTTATCTTCTTCCTCTCTCTCTGTGTAATCTAGGGCTCACCTGGTTTCCCGACAATTCCTACGAGCGGTAGCTTCAATTTCGTTGTCGAATATCAAAGGTCCTCTCGGGTTTCTTCTAGTCATAAACTAGAGGTACCTGCTGGAAAAGAAAGAAAGAAAATTTCAAAAAAAAATAGAAACGAAAACAAAAATAAATTGCGAAAAATAAAAATTAGGGCTAAAGTAATAAAAATAGAGTTTTCTTAATATTTTAGTTCCCCGGCAACGGCGCCAAAAACTTAATCACTGCAAATCAGAGCTTTCAATATTTATAAAAGAATGATCAAACCTGGAGACTAACTCTGACAACGATATTAAGGCAAGTGTACCTATCGAACAGTAGTATAGCTTAGGCAAGACCGGTTATCGAACCCAAAGGAACTAAAAGTATTAATACTCACTTTCTTTTTATTATTTAGCCTTAAAGTTAGAGTGAAGATTAATTTTAGACTAAATTGATGACAACTAAACTAAGGACACAAAGACAAGAAGACGAATTGGAAAATAACATTGAAGGAAAACTCAATTGATTTCGACGATACCTTCGGGAAGAATCCACCTAGACTTCACTTATTATCTAACCCTAGATTATAGGATTTCTTTTACTTAGCTTGATCCGTGAGACTCCCTAACCTATATTAAACCCTCTCTCTAGGCGAATAACGTCTAACCCTAGGTTAATTAGTGGAACTCTCGTTCGCTAATAATAACCCCCTAGGATAGCAGTAAATTGATCAATGGACTCCCATATTAGGTTTCACCCTAATTCGGCAAAATCTCGTAACCCTATCCCTAGGCGTTCGATCAACTCCGCTTAATTATGTTAGATCTCCTCTTAGGCAGGGTCTATTCCTCCTCCACCTAAGCACATTAGATTTCGATTAAGCAATAATTAAGAACAAACTAAGTAATTTATCATATAACCTAAAAATCAAATAACAAAATCCATCTAGGTTTCATCCCCTTCAGGTATCTGAAGGATTTAGTTCATAATGAATACACAAAATATCGCAAGAGAAAAGATAAAACAAAACATAAGAAAACCCTAAAACTCCCTAAAGGAATTGAAGGAGAATTCCACTGTCTTGAGTATAACTCCGGCTTCCTGGGATGGATCAACTGGCTATCCTTGCGTTATTCCCTAACTTTGATCTTCTCGAATTGGCTCCTTGGCCTAGCTTTCGCTCTCCCTCAAAGGTGGTACGTGGAGGATATTTATATGCTCTTGGATTGCGATTCTTTCTCCCTAAGTATCCTTTTCCGACTAAAATTGCTCTTTCCAGCGATAGAGGCACGGCCACGGCACACACCTGTGTGTATCGAGACCTGGCCGTGTTCAGATTTCTCTTGAGGCACAGCTGTGTGTAACGGAGTTGAGGCCGTGCTCTAGGTGTTCGTCGAGGCACGACCGTGTGTGCTTTGGGCCAGGCCGTGTCAATTTTGTGCTAAGGCCCATTTACTCCGTTTTAGGCCCGTTTTGTGTTCTTTTTATCCTCGGGTGCTTTCTTGGGTATAAGACATGAAAAGAAAGGATTAGAAGCACCTTTTTATATAAAACAAGGAATAAATCATCCAAAAGCATATTAAATGTGGGATTAAAATATGTTACTTTTAAGGTTTATCAGTCGGGTAAGGAGTTCGTTATTTTCAACGATGCATCCTTAAGTGGGCTGGGTTGTGTTTTGATGCAGGAGGGTAAAGTTATAGCCTACGCTTCGAGACAGTTGAAACCGCACGAGAGGAATTATCCGACACACGACCTTGAGTTGGCCGCTATAGTTTTTGCTTTGAAAATATGGCGTCACTATCTATTTGGTGAAAAATGTCACGTCTATTCGGATCATAAGAGTCTAAAGTACTTAATGACTCAGAAGGATCTAAATTTGAGACAGCGACGATGGTTGAAGCTGTTGAAAGACTACGAGCTTGGGATTGATTATCACCCATGAAAGGATAATGTGGTTGATGATGCACTTAGCCGAAAGTCACTATTTGCTTTACATGCAATGAATGCAGATATAGCTATGACTGATGATAGTGTGATTATTGCAAAATTGAAATCGAGACCACTGTTCGTACAACAAATCGGCGAAGCGCAAGATGTGGATAATGATTTAATAGCAAAAAGGAGTCAATGTGGTACAAGTAATGATTCAAATTTTCATTTAGATGCTGAGGGATGTCTATAGTTTAAGAATCGGATATGTGTGCCTAAGAACCCTAAAATGATTCGAATAATTTGTGACGAAGCTCATAATAGTAGAATGTCGATTCATCCGGGTAGTACGAAAATGTATAACGACTTGAGACAACATTATTGGTGACATGGTATGAAACGAGACATTTCAGACTATGTGTCGAAGTGTTTAATATGTCAACAAGTGAAAGCCGAGCATCAGGTGCCATCAGGACTACTCCAACCGATTATGGTACCTGAGTGGAAGTGGGATCGTGTCACGATGGATTTCGTTTTGGGTTTGCCGTTGACGCCGAGTAAGAAAGATTCAATCTGGGTTATTGTTGATAGATTGACGAAATCGGCCCATTTTATTCCGGTACGTACGGATTCCTCACTTGATAAGTTAGCTGAGTTGTACATATCGCAGATCGTACGATTGCACGGAGTACCTATTTCTATTGTTTTGGATATAGATCCGAGGTTTACATCGCGATTTTGGAAGAAACTGCAGGATGCTCTAGTTACCAAGTTGCATTTCAATACTACTTTTCACCCTCAGTCGGATGGTCAATCCGAATGTGTTATTCAAGTACTCGAGGATATGTTGAGATGTTGTGTTCTTGAGTTTGAGGGTACGTGGGAATGATACTTACCTTTGGTTGGATTTGCGTACAATAATAGTTTTATCAAGTATCAAAATGGCACCCTTTGAAGCTTTGTACGGTTATAAATGTCGTACACCTCTATATTGGACCGAGTTAGGTGAAAGCAAGATACACGGGGTTGATTTAATCAAAGAAACTGAGCAGAAAGATAAAGTAATCCAAGGAAGTTTGAAAGCCGCGTCAGGTCGTCAGCAGTCCTACGCGGACTTGAAGCGAAAGGATATAGAGTTTCAAGTGGGTGATCGAGTATTTTTGAAAGTCTCGCCGTGGAAAAAGATACTTAGATTTGGTCGTAAAGGAAAGTTGAGTCCGCGATTCATTGGGCCGTACGAAGTTATTGAGTGTATCGGGCCAGTTACGTACAAACTTATATTGCCATCTGAGCTAGACAAGATTCACAATGTCTTTCATGTATCGATGCTTCGACGATACCGATCTGATCCTTCTCATGTGATTAGTCCATAAGAGATTGAAATTCAACCCGATTTGATTTATGAGGAAGAACCGATTCGCATCTTAGCTCGTGAAGTGAAAGAGTTGCGAAATAAGAAAATCTTGTTGGTTAAAGTTATGTGGCATAAGTACGGGGTTGAGGAAGCAACTAGGAAACTGAAGAATCAATGAAAGAACGCTAACCACAATTATTTAACGGTAAGATTTTCGGGGACGAAAATCCCTTAAGGCGGGAGAATTGTAACAGCCCTATCATGACCCTAATCAGAATGGTGGTTTTGGGACCACGGATCCGAGTTAGAAAAATATTTTAATATTATATTTGATATCTATGATATATGTTTGAACATGTGTTAAAATATCGTGAGATAATTTGATTGTTTGTCTGTTCAATTCAAGAAAAAGGATTAAATTGCATGAGTGGTAAAATTAGCCATTTACTCAATTGGAAGGTTACATCAATGTGTCTTTTTAGTTAAGGGATTTTATTTTGCAATTACCCCTATTATTTTTATAGTGGACGGCAATGTGGTATTATATTATATGTTTGTTTGCTTTATATGTTAAATATATATATTAATGATATATTATATTATATTTTATTAGCATAATGGAATTAAACATAATTAAATAAAGAGAGCCATTGCATGTTCATCATTTTGAGCTCTCTTGGCCGAAACTAGCTAAAGAAAAAGAAAAGAAAACCCCAACAAGGGTTCGGCACTCATCAACCAAAATTAGGTAAGTTTTAGTTTTGGATTTTTTATGATTTTTGCATTTTTGAGATTGTTGTTCACTCTACTTTCAAGCCCATGTATTAATTTTGTGTATTGGTCATGTATGTGAGACATGCCATTGATGATAAGTTGAGTTTTATGATGATTTTTAGTATAAAATGAGAGATTTGAGCTAGATGAACATATCTTATTCTTGAGTCTTTGGTGAATGTAGCTAATGAAGGATTTATTTGTGAAAATATTATCTTGGAGGGTTAAATTGAGAAATTTATGAAATATATGGACTTATATAGTCCTTATGAAGATTCGACCCTAAAGGATGGTATCCAAATTTTGAGTAATTTGTGAGTTATGTATTAGGGACTAAATTGTAAAAATTGTAAATGTCAGGGGTAAAATGGTAAATTGCATAATTATATGTTTTTGGATTAAATTGAATAAAAATGTATTTGAATGAGCTCAATTTGTAATTATTTAGATCTAGAACAAAAGGAAACAAGATTGGATCGGGGAAAGGCAAAGTTGAACGAATAGCCGAGCAACCTTAATCCGACAATTTCCGAGGTAAGTTTTAAGCAATTGGGTTAAATTGAATTTTATACCATATTATATGCCTAAGCTAAATGGTGGTAAGTGTATTAATAACATATTGCCGAATGTAACAATGAAATTTGTATAAGTTAGCCGAATATGTGTGGTTTCTTGGATGTTTAGAAGCAATTGCATGAAATGTGAATTTATATGATAGTGATACTTTTAGATATGAGACATACTAAATTGGGATATGGATATATATGTATTCAAAGGAATTGTTAGTGGCTTGATAATGTCTAGGCCGATTATAATATATAGACTTGGATATTAAATCATCAAGTATACATATATGTATGTGCTTATATGTGAAGTTGTGGATTGGATTTTATATATGAAAGTGTATATTCGGATAAATGACAGGATATGAATGGCACTAAGTGTGCGAGTTTATAACCGAGCACTAAGTGTGCGGAATCGGTTACAAGGCACTATGTGTGCGAATTGTGAAGGTAACAGCACAATGTGTGCGATACGTTACAGAAATTTGGCACTAAGTGTGTGGAATATTAAAGTAACGGCACTATGTGTGTGATATGTTACAGAGACTTGGCACTAAGTGTGCGGAATATTAAAGTAACGGCACTATGTGTGCGATACGTTACTAAATTCTTTGTAACAGGTATACATGTTTGATGCTTTTTAAAGGACTCATTTTATTAATGTTGATATGAATAATGAAATGTTCGAGTATGCAATCTTATACTATGCTCGGGAAGTTAAGGTTGGAAAGAGAAATAACCTAGAGATATGCATTATTTAAAACAACTTGTGGTTGATGGTGGCTTGAAATGTAAGTAGGAAATCGTTAAGTAAAAGAGGCACATGCAGGTTATTCTATTATGTGTAGGTGGTGTATGGATATATATATATATATACACATTTTTATACATGCATATAATGTTGCTATGAAATCTATTTTAGTATATTGACTATTCGGCAAAGATGATGTAAATTAAACAATTTATTTTAAATCTTGATAAAGTGTATATGTAAGTTAAATGCTTAAAACTTACTAAGCTATGAAAGCATACTTTGTATTTGGTTGTTTCCGTATTGTAGATCTCTTTTGGGTGTTCAACTCGTGCTTGGGGATCATCATTGAAGTTTATCACACTATCAACGAAATTTCAGTGTCTCTTTTATGTATAAACTTTAAGTCTATCGCATGTATAGGCTAAACCGTTTTTGAGTTGACTTAAAGATGATTATATGAATGTAATATTGCCATGCGAAAATGGCTTTATTTTTAGGTTTGAGTTAATTGACCATGCTTGAGATGTTGAATATGTGTGTGCATATTCAATTACATTATAAACTCATTTTGGCAGGTGCGTTTTCATGAGATTATGTATGGCATGGTATTCATATAGTACAAATGAACGTTTAATGAATGACTTATAGGTTTAGTTTAGAAATTATTTCATATTATGCAATAAGTGAAATCGATTTATTGATGATCTATTGATAATCAATTTATTGTAAATATTCGGCCATTACATTTATTTAGTTGGAAACTTTACATTTTTCTTTGGATGTTCATATGTGTGTGTCCGGCCATGAGGAATGAATGGTTAAATTTATGAATGTAATATCTAGCTAAGGTGTGCATATGATTATCTGTTATTGTATATGAAATGATCATTGCCGAATGTGATAAGTAACTATGGGTTAAATGAGTTGGTTTGATATTTGTATTTAAGTTATGTTCGATTGTGAGATAAGTAGATTGGTAAATGATATAATCATATGTGATTAAAATAGGGAGTATACATGATCAAAAGTATAACATATGTTCAATAATGATATATGCTTGAATGTTTTATTGATAATAGAAATGTAATAAATGATTAAGTGCCATATACCTATTCGGCCATTGCTTTTAAATGACCATGTGAATAGTGATTTGCTAGTTGATTGTAATCAGTTACTATTTGATGTTAATGATATTATTCGTGATATGCAAGTTGATGTATTGAGATTAGATGGGATATACATGTTTATTTGTAATAGTATGAAATGGTATGCATTTATTAACGTAATAGTTATGATAGAGTGCATTGACTTGTGTTTTGGATTAGTAATGCCTGTAACCCTGATTCGGCGACGGATACGGGTTAGGGGTGTTACAAGCATTCAATATGTCTCAATTCATAATCTAATAACAACCAAAAACATATCAAATCATGCACAAATTGACCCTTAACCTCATCATTCATTCACATATACAATTCTTACTCAAATATACCAATTCAAAGCATCAACTTTCCATTAAAAACATATAACTAATACTTCATCTAAACCATTTTAATTCATAGCAATTTCTCATCAATTAAGTATCTAAAATCATCCGTGAACTCACCTATTTATGTACCATTTCATTTAGCCATTTATAAGCGCATCATAACATACTAACTTATGCATCAATAAGCATAAACATAACTCATTGATAAACACATCCATTAATAAGCCATATCACATGACTATTTTTGCACATCTCAAAACATACTCTAATACTTCCAGCCTATACATGCCATACTTAAATATGTACATATTCAAAAGGTACCAAAATATAGTTTGATAGTGTGGTGATGACCCTCGACGATCCCTAAGCTTCCCCTAGCTTTAATAATCTATAAAACAATGAGCAAACATACACACAAAGTAAGCTATCATAGCTTAGTAAATCATAAGAAAATAATGAACAAATAAACATTTGCATTAAATCAACTAGCCAAATAAAAACAAACCTTAACCAAATGTACATATATTATGTTTGCAACCTCAAATATTATCATATTTACAATAATATTATAACATCAATAACCAAGTGCACATATACTCATTAACACATATAAATTTCCCTTTTATCATGTCTAATTCATATATTCATCTTGATCACATATACTTACCTTACTTTCATATTCATATAACATAGCACGTACCTGAACCTTTTAGTTCGTTTTCACATTCGATCTTAGCTCGATAATGCCCGTTGAACCATTCGGAATTAATAAGGATACTCGAATTGTTGAAAAGCTCGTACAATTCCAACGTTCCATATGTGGTCTTACATGTAATCACATATCGATGCCACTGTCCCAGACAGGGTCTTACTCGAATCAAATACGACGCCAATGTCCCAGACATGGTCTTACACGTAAACACAAGTCGATGCCAACGTCCCAGACGTGGTCTTACACTAATCACACATCGGAATCCTGTGTCATGACATATGTATCCTAACATACGGGACTTTCGAACGTCGAAACTTGATCATTTCAGGCTATGAATATTGCTCCCATGCTCATTTCATGTCAGCATATTATATACACAAGTAATAATTCAATTTGGCACTATTAAAATGAATACAATAAAATTTATCGATATTTATTTACTTATGAACTTACCTCGGATAACGACGGATGAAATCGACTACTCATCTACTTTAGACTTCCCCCGATCTAAGTTCGTTTTCTTTCGTTCTTGGTCTAACTAAATTCAAATTTAATTAATTTAATCACACATTCATTCAAATTCATCCTAAAACACATAAATGGGCCACTTACACTTTTGCCCCTTACATTTCACAATCTTCACAAATTAGTCCCTCTTGCATAAAACACAAAATATGCAAAATTTCAATATTTCATGCTTAGGCCAAATCTTTATCATTTTCATACAAGTCCATACATTTTACTTATTTCACATTTTAATCCCTCGATTTATTATTTTCACAATTTAGCCCAAAATAATCAAATTCATCAAAATTCAAAGACAAAACATTTTAATATTCACATATCTTTAATATTTCATCATGAAACAACAAAAACCATAAGCTTTCAACAATAGCAAAACACAAAATCATCATCAAATTTAAAAATTAAGACATGGGCTTTGTAGTCTTCGAATCAACGATCACAAAAACGTAGAAATAATCAAAAACCAAACAAAACTCATACCTTAATTAAGCCAAAATCATAGCCTAACCCTTGCAAGCTTTTATTCTTTCTTTTTCTTTCAATATTCGGTGAACAAAGATGAAAAACTGTATAATTTTTATGTTTTACTTTATTTAATCATATGTTATTTCAAAAATTAATATTTTAACCATCATAAAATAATGCATAAGCCTTAAAACTAATGTCCACAACTGTCCATCACAATGTAAAAGGTCAAATTTCATTTTAAGGACCCCACAATATAAAAACAATAACAATTCAGCACTTGCACATTAATAGCCAACTTTTGCATTTAATGTGATTAAGTCCTTTTTGCAAATTAAGCACACAAATGATCAAATTAAAACACGAAAATCACACACATGTCAATTCACATAAAATAAACACAGAAAATAATAATAAAATATTTTTCTAACTCGGAATTATGGTCCCAAAACTACTATTCTGACTAGGTTCTAAACCGGACTGTTAGAACATACCATACTTCAATATGTACATTTTCAAAAGATAACAAAATATAGTTTGATAGTGTGGTGATGATCCTCGACGATCCCCGAGCTTCCCGTAGCTTTGATAATCTATAAAACAATTAACAAACACACACACAGAGTAAGCTTTCATAGCTTAGTAAGTCATAAGTAAATAATGATCAAATAAACATTTGTGTTAAATCAACTAACCAAATCAAAGAAACCTTAACCAATTGTAGATTTATTATGCTTGCAAACTCAAACATTATCACATATACAATAGCATTATAACATCAATGACCGAATGCATATATACTCATAAGCACATATAAATTTCTCTTTTACCATGTCTAATTCATATATTCATCTCAAACATATAATCACCTTGCTTTCATATTCATATAACATAGCACGTACTTGAACCTTTTAGTTCGTTTTCACATTCGATCTTAACTCGATAATGCCCGTTGAACCATTCAGAATTAATAAGGATACTCAGATAGTCGGAAAGCTCGTACAATGCCAATGCCCCAGACGTGGTCTTACATGTAATCACATATCGATGCCACTGTCCAAGACAGTGTCTTATACGAATCAATTATGATGCCAATGTCCCAGACATGGTCTTACCCGTAAACACAAGTCGATGTCAACGTCCTAGATGTGGTCTTACATGAAAACACATATCGAAATCCTATGTCATGACATATGTATCTTAACTATTCCTAAGGTTTGTACGGGGCTTTCAGACGTCGTAACTCAATTGATTCAAGCTCGTAGACAATTCTTCCACACTTTTACTACTTCGGCATTCACACACATATATAAGTAATAATTCAATTTTGGTACAAAAAAATATGTACAATCGAATTTAACGACATTTATTTACTTATGAACTTACCTCAGACAAAGACGGATGTAACGCCCCAAATTTTTGGGCCAAGAAGTGTTAGGCCTTGTGCACGGGAGCCGTTAAGAGACTGCACATAAAATTTTATGTGTGCAAGAAATATCACAAATTTGTTGTTGCTTTAATGGTTAAGTGATTAGGAGTGTTTGTGAGTGTTGGAAGAGTCCTGGGTTCTAACCTGGGCTTTAGCAAAAATTTATGTTTTTCTCTTAAAGGAGCCTTGATGTTAGTGGGTAGGTTTTAATAATATTTTTGGATAATTTATAACACAAGAGGAGCTTGTGGCTTAGTGGCAAGTGGTGTGTGGTGGACTGGCAAGGAGGTAGCGTCACAA
This sequence comes from Gossypium australe, assembly GCA_005393395.2. Taxonomy (NCBI): domain Eukaryota; kingdom Viridiplantae; phylum Streptophyta; class Magnoliopsida; order Malvales; family Malvaceae; genus Gossypium; species Gossypium australe. The sequence continues at coordinate 109,618,915 of CM016621.1, read as the reverse complement.
GGGGGCAAGGAGGTCAGAGGTTCAAGTCTCTCCCTGCTCAAAAGAGTAATTTATTTTACTCATTGCTGAGCTAGAAGTTGAGTTGGAGTGGAACTTGATCGCTGCAAATCAGAGCTTTGAATATTTATAAAAGAATGATCAAACCTGGAGACTAACTCTGACAACAATATTAAGGCAAGTGTACCTATTGGACAGTAGTATAGCTTAGGTAAGACCGGTTATCAAACCCAAAGGAACTAAAAGTATTAATACTCACTTTCCTTTTATTATTTAGCCTTAAAAATGGATTGAAGTTGCTTTTAAACTAAATTGACAAGAACTAAACTAAGAACACAAAGACAAAAAGGACAATTTGGAAAATAACTTGAAAAAAAAAAAACTCAATTGATAATGGCGATACCCTCAGGAAGAATCCACCTAGACTTCACTTGTTATCTAACCCTTAATTATACAATTTCTTTACTTAGCTTGATCCGTAGGACTCCCTAACCTATATTAAACCCTCTCTCGAGGCGAATAACGTCTAACCCTAGGTTAATTAGTGGAACTCTCGTTCGCTTATAATAACCCCCTAGGATAGCAGTAAATCGATCAATGGACTCCCATATTAGGTTTCACCCTAATCCGGCAAAATCTCGTAACCCTATCCCTAGGCGTTCGATCAACTCCGCTTAATTATGTTAGATCTCCTCTTAGGCAGGGTCTATTCCTCCTCCACCTAAGCACATTAGATTTCGATTAAGCAACATAATTAAGAACAAACAAAGTAATTTATCATATCATCTAAAAATCAAATAACAAAATCCATCTAGGTTTCATCCCCTTCAGGTATCTGAAGGATTTAGTTCATAATGAATACACAAAACATCGCAAGAGAAAAGATAAAACAAAACATAAGAAAACCCTAAAACTCCCTGAAGGAATTGAAGGAGAATTCCACCGTCTTGAGTATAACTCCGACTTCTTGGGATGGATCAACTAGCTATCCTCGCATTATTCCCTAACTTTGACCTTCTCGGCTTGGCTCCTTGGCCTAGCTTTAGCCCCTTTTCAAAGGTGGTACTTGGGGGATATTTATAGGCTCTTAGATTGCGATTCTTTCTCCCTAAGTATCCTTTTCCGACTGAAATTGCTCTTTCCAGGGACAGAGGCACGGCCATGGCACACGCCCGTGTGTATCGAGACCTGACCGTGTTCGGACTTCTCTTGAGGCACGGCCGTGTGTGACGGAGTTGAGCCCATGCTCTAGGTGATCGTCGAGGCACGGCCATCTGTGCTTTGGGCCAGGTCGTGTCAATTTCGTGCCAAGGCCTATTTACTCTGTTTTAGGCCCGTTTTGTGTTCTTTTTATCCTCGGGTGCTTTCCTGGGTATAAGACATAAAAAGAAAGGATTAAAAGCACCTTTTTATATAAAACAAGGAATAAATCATCCAAAATCATATTAAATGTGGGATTAAAATATGTTACTTTTACGGTTTATCAGAACTCTACTTGGTGAAGGTTTTAATTGGTCTTGGAATTTGAATGTGTGGTGGAAGTCGGTTAATGAGTGATTTATAGAGTAGCTTAGGGAGATAATCGTGGGATTTTGAAGGGGGAGGTGCTGTAATCGAGTTGGACTTTATGAGTGTGGCAAATTCAGCATAGGGTAGGGTGAGTGTCGTTTGTGGTCATTGTTGGGTATAGTCGAATCTTGCTAAGAAGAGTTTTTTTTTTCTTTTCACTTGTTTTTGGTACCTTTGTTTTTTTTGGTTTTCAAGATCCTACTTATACTTTTTTAAGCTGAAATTGCATTACCGTTCAGGCCACCTATTAGTCGATTTCTCCTCTCCTAGTCCTCTTCTTTTCTTTCTAATTCTTTTATCTTTCTCCTTTCTTCATCTCAAACTCTTGTGCCGATTTCTTCAATCTAGAATATCATTCCTTCACTCAATAATTCCCGTTCGTGGTTCATTCGTCTATTCTGCCAGGTATTGTTCTTCTTCTTTTCTCTCTTCTCTACTAACCTCTTCTACAATCAATTTTGGGCCATAGCCGAAGCTTCTTACTAAATTTCTCACCCATTTTCTTCGACTAGGCCGAATCTTTGTGTTTCTCTGCCATATTGTTGTTGTTTCTTTGCCGAACTACTCTCCTTGCGTTTATTTTTTGGTGTGGTAAGGGTTCCTGATCAACCAGTAAGTGCACTATTTTTCTCCTTGCTTTTAGTTGAGGCTGAATGCTTTTTTATGTTGTTAAAGGTTATCAAATGTGGTCGTAAACCACAACCTTATACAATCTTGGTTAATAAGGTTCTTTGGGTAACGCAAATATCTACAAGAAGTTGATCGTTGCTAACAATTAGTGAGGATTTAGGGAAGCTCGATCGAGTAGGGTTCGGTGCTAGGGATTCGTGGCGCGCTTCGTAATAAATGTGTGTAACCACACTCATTCTGATCATAAATCAACAAAATACCGAAAAGCGAAATACCGGTGTAATAACCAAATTTTACCCGGGCCTGACAGAAGCAGCAGAGGCCCGTAAAAAAACCCAATAAATAAGCAAAAAAATAAAACCAAAAAAATCTAATAAATGAAACAGTCCGTAATAAGTCCAAAAACAACAGTCCCTTTTAAACAGTTTTTACAAGGCCCAAACCCAAACAAATAATGAAAGCCAAGCCAAACAAATTCAAATCCAAACCAACCCCAAACCCAGATGTCCAATTACAAGCCCAATTAGACCCAGAAAAAAACCAAACCTAAAACTCTAAGCCCAAAGCCTAATGCCCAGACGGCCCAACAGACTGAGCCAAACAGAAACCCTAGGTTTCCTTGGTGCGTCGCACGCCTCCCAGCACCTCGGTCACTCCCTGCGCCTCGGTCATTGCCCGCACGCCTCCGCCTCTTCAGCACACTATACGCCTCTGGTTCCGCACACCCCTTTGCCCATACCCTGCAAACAACCGAAGAACAAGAGCAAAACGACAAAAATAGCAGAAAACAATAACACGTAAGCAAGAAAACCAAGAAGAAAACAAAATAAAATCAAAATCTGTAAATCGATTATAAAAAACGAAGAAAACCTTGTATTCGGGGGGTTCGGTCTTTACGAACACGAAAAATCAAAAGCAAAGATTAAAAGAGTTTGTTTTTCTCTTTTCTTTCGAATATTTCACGAATATCAGCGGTCCAGAGAGAAAAGGTTAAAATACCGATTTTATTTCCGTCTTTTCGGTATTTACTGTTATTTATCTTTTATTATATTTCAAAAACATCGTGAGCGATTAAAACGAAGGAGAAAGGAAGGGGTCTTTACCTGAAGCCCACCGTTTCGCTTCGCCAGCCATCAGATGCAATGATGGTGCGACGAGTGACGGCATAAGCCCGATCGCCGGATAGAAGGAGAGACGAGAGAAGGAAAAGGGTCGCCTCTTCGGTTTCTCTGAAGAGAAGAGGAAAGGGAAATTTTGTTTGTTTTTGAAACATCGAAAATAAAAAAAAAAGGGATTTTGGTTTTAAATAAAAAACAAAGCGGTGCCGTTTGAAGGGGGAAGGATCCGCGCGTCAACCCGCTTGGCGACCCGGATCCGCGCCCCTCTGCTTTAAAAAGAGTTATTTCGCTTTTAGTCCCACTGATCTCTGATCATCTTGCAATTTAGCCCTATTAAACATCATGTTTTGCGATTTGAGGTCATTTGCTCGTTCAGTCCCTTGGTCTTTGTGCATGTTCCATTTAAGACTTTGCATTTCTCTTTTAATTTTAGACTTGGCCCATGTTTTTTTTTACTTTGTTTTTAAATTTAATCCTTAACTCTATAATAATAAGCTATTTTATATATTTATTATAGATTTGTCTTATTCATTTATACTGTATTACATATTATTCATTTTTTTTTAAAAAAAAGAAAATTCTTTGCATATATGTATTAATTATCCTAAATCATTTGTTTAAAATTGTGTATATTACGTAAAATAAATTGTTTTGCATCATCTATCTTAAAATCTTTGTTCGCCAATTATTTTGAAACGTTTTGCATACCCTTTATTTTTAACTTGATTTTATACGTTATTCAAAAATTGTTTTCATCACTCGTTGAGAAATTATTTTATATATACACAAACATACATGCTACCCCCCTTTCATGAATGTAACATCTTTTCTAAAAATGTTTCGACTATGCATTTTTTGTTTCTGTTTTTCATTTGTTATTCATTTCAAACCTGTGTATTACTTTTAAGTTATGTTATTATTTTAAATTTCATATATTGTCTAATCTAAATCGTGTTACATCTAATTTTAAAATCATTAATCTAAAAAAAAGGGTTCCTTTTTTTAACTGAAGGCAATATTTGATATTTGGAAGATTGAGGAATTACACCCTAACGTGCTGGGTGTCGATTTTATCGCACGACCGAATAATCAAATATCCTTTCTAATTCACGCGATTCCGAACTATAAGATGATCTTGACTTTGAGGGTTCAAGATGTTACATCCTAACGTGCTAAGTGTGGTATTTGGTTCCTTTAGAGCGAATGAATCTTATATTTGGAATATTCCACTTGTTTTCCAAAGAAATTGCATTTTTAAAACATTTTCGTATTTTCAATATTAGGACAACATCAATCAATGTGGTACCAATTTTGGGCGTGACGAGAGTGCTAACCCTTCCTCGCACGTAACTGACTCCCGAACTCGTTTTCTCAAATTTTCGTAGACCAAAAACTTTGTTTTAGTAAATCGAAATGTTTTATTAAAACAAAGGTGATCCGATCACACCCTAATAAAGATCGGTGGCGACTCCCTATTTTTATAAGTCGATTCCCGTTTTGTCAAAAAATGGTTACGACAGCTTGGCGACTCCACTGGGGACCTTCGAGAGTCAGGCCATAAATTGATTGATTTTTGTCCTTTTGATTGAAAATTTGGAAAATTGTTTTAATCATGTTTCAGTCGATGCATCTGCCTATGTTATAACTGTAGTGCTGTTGAGTCCCATGATACTTACATTTACATCACATGACCGTTGTGGTCACACCTTTAAGTGGAGTAAGAAACTAAGCCTTCGTGAGGTTTTCACCTCCGCATGGGCTAGTGGGTTGCTTCCGGGATACATCCATACCTATGTGCTTCGTGAGGTCTTCACCTCCGAATGGCCATAAGGAAATGTATCCCCCTGAACCGAACTCGGTCCGTATAAGCCTATAATGGGTGAGGATCGAGGAATCTACTGGTTCAGGTACCCCTCTTTAGAACCGAACCCCATATAGAAGCCCTAGAGCCTACCCTAGGTAAAGTGTCGAAATAGTTACCCATATAAGCGTTAATGATATTTTGCTTGTTTTGATTATGCAATACTAGCTTGTGTTGATTTGTTTGATTTGCATAACATTCCATGTAGTAGAGGTGTCAATTTCTGTTCGGTTGCTGAGATAGGAAGTTTGCTATGGAAAATGACTTTCTTGATAAAGTAGAGGACAATGCGGCTGTACGCACATGGTCAAAAAAGTTGCAGTTAGAAAAAGGAGATAGCTTAGTTGGAGGTCATACGTCGGAGCTGAGGGACTTCACCCGTGTTAGCGTGACACAAAATGAGCTTCAAGAGTTGCGGGATATCTGGACCCATTGGGAAGATGAAGCTAAACAGATGTTCTGCCACCGTTATGGTGATATCTCTCACTTATTGGATGTTAAGATAGATAAACACCTGTTTCGGGCTATGGTCCAGTTTTGGAATTCCACATACAGTTGCTTTACTTTTGGGAAAGTGGATTTGGTGCCAACAATAGAAGAATATACCACTTTACTTCGTATTCCCGGGATGCAAGTTGACAAGGTTTATATTAGGCCTGCCTATGTCCCTCCTTTGGCGAAGAAGTTGATGAAAATTACGGGAATGAGTGAACAGTGGATCTCGACCAAGATTCAACAGAAAGGTGAAGGGAGATGTATTCCTTGGGTAAATTTAAGGGATCTGATTTTGATGCACCCTGATGTGAGGAGGAAGGTTGATATCTTCGCCTTAAGCCTCTACGGACTAGTCATCTTCCCAAAAGCCCTAAGACGCATAGATGAAGCAGTGGTGGATTTGTTCGATCGATTGGATAAACAAGTTACACCTGTCCCAGCAATTCTTACAGAGACTTTCAGATCATTAAATGCATGCAGAAGAGCGGGAGAAGGAAGGTTTATCGGATGCGCACAGCTATTAATGGTATGGTTTTATGGGCATTTTTGGAAGATGGATAAGGTCTCTTGTCGACCCTTTTATAAGAATTATTCATCGATAAAAGAGGAAGTAGCCGTGTCAAGACGAGAAGATATAACGGAAGAAGGATGGAGGACAATTCTTCAGAATCTTCAGGAGGGAGACATTGAGTGGAGAGCTCCATGGATGGTGCCTGGAGAGATCCTTTACAGATGCGAAGACTTTATTTGGGTCCCTCTACCCGGAATTTGGGGAGTCATTGGATATGCCCCTCTGCTAGCAGCAAGACAATACCAGTCTAGACAGTTCGTGCCAGCAACACATGGGTTGGATCGAAGCGAATTCTCATATACAGGAGAAGGTTATAAGAAGAAGATTAAGGAAATTGCAAATGCTTGGAAGCAAATCTACCGGATGAAGAGGTTGACTGTGGGTGAAACGGTGACTTCTGAGTATAAAGTGTGGCTAAACAAAAGAATCAACGACAATATCCCGAGACCAAGTTCAGATAATGCTCAATCTACGGAGGAACGGTTGCAAATGATATCGACGGAATTAGAAATTATAAAGCAAGATTTTGTAGAGTGAAGTTTAGAGCTTGAGAAGAAAATTGAGCAGTTGGGGGAAGAAAAGATGCTTTTGGAGTTGGATGTAGAGATACAGAAATCAGAAGCAGAAAAGATAAGAAAGGGGAAGAGCAAAGCCGAAGAAGAGCTGGACAGCCTAAAGAGGGACTACAAGAAGATGCGTCTCTCAATGAGAACTGCGAGACTAGGAAAGACTTCAAGTCAATGGCGACAAGACTTACAAGAGGAAAGAGCTAAGACGAGCAATGGGAAAGAAAATTCCAAGAAATGAGGGCTCAGAAGGAGATCTTAGAAAAGCAAGTGTCAGAAGGCCAAAACAGAAGAAATAAATTGAAGACTAGAGTGGCGGAGTTGGAAAAGTCCCTTGACTATTATCGAAACCGCAACTCTGTAATAGAATTAAAGGCAAGTTTGAGTAGAATCGAAGAAATGGAAAAGAAGATTGAAGGGCTAGAAGGGACACTGCAGGATTGTGAGAATTATATTAGGTACTTGAAAGAGAGCAAAGAGCGACAGGAGAAGGAGTTACATAATGCCCAGCAGCAAATTGAAAATAGGGACTATTGCATGAGAGAGGCCATAAATCAGATTCGAGAGGTGGCCGAACACTTACGAATTTTGGCAGCGGAGGCGGAGATATTAGGTGTGCGGCATGAGTTTCGAACAAGCTGAGGACAGGAGTTGGCTTCGTTACTCCGAAAGATTAGGGATCTAGGCGCTAAGGCCAAACCATATTTGTAATCTCTTTTATGTAAAGAGCTTTGTTTTCTAAGAAAGTTTTCTATGGGGAAATGAATCAGAGTTGACACCTTTTTGCATTCATACCATGCATTTGCATTGCATTGCATACAGTAGTATCATATCACCTTAATCATTTACTGAGGCTAAAATCGTATAATCCACAGTTGCGACACTACGAACCTGGAATCACGTCATCCCTATAGGACACGTCTAAGAACTAGAGCTATGGATGTCGAACTCAATGAAAGAATCGAAAGAATGGAATGAATCCAGAGAGAGTTACAAGAGCAGTTGGCCAAGTCGCAGCAAGAAGCAAGGGATCTGATGGCAAGGTCCCGAGAGGAATCGCTCGAGCAGAAGGATCAAATGGCCAAAATGATGGAGATGATGTCAACTCTGGTCAAAGGAAAATGGCCCACACAGAACTGTGTTATCATAGAGCCCCAGTCGAGAGTTAATCAAGATCCGCTCTATCCCCCAGGATGCACCTCGCCTCACGCCCATGCAACGCAAGGGGGATATCCTCAAGGGGAACCGGCAGGCTTAGAGCCACGACCTGCACCACCGGCTCATCTGGGGCAAGGTATATTTGTATTAAACTCTGGAGATAATTCTGTGAACCCAATGGTTCCAGATTTGGATGATCCGATAGAAATAGCTAGGTTGAAAATGGAAGATCGTGATGCTCATGACAAGTATAAAAGTCTGGAAGAAAGGCTCAAGGTGATAGAAGGTACTGAAGTCTTCTCTGCACTAAGTGCCAAAGAGCTCAGTTTGGTGCCCGATCTGGTTCTACCTCAGAAATTTAAAGTGCCAGATTTTGAAAAATATGATGGAACGAGGTGTCCAAAGGCACATCTTATCATGTTTTGTCGAAAGATGGCCGGTTATGTGAATAAAGACAAATTGTTAATACACTATTTTCAAGATAGTTTGGTCGGATCAGCCCTCCGATGGTATAATCAACTCAGCAGAGAGAGGATCCAATCATGGAAGGACCTAGCATCAGCATTCTGTGAACAATACAAGCATGTCTCTGATATGGTGTCCGATCGACTAACGCTGCAGATGATGGAAAAGAAGCCAACAGAGACTTTTAGACAATACGCTCAAAGGTGGAGGGATATCTCAGCCCAAGTAGAACCCCCACTGACTAAAACTGAGATGACGGTCCTCTTCATCGGCACTTTGAAAGTGCCATTTTATGACAAGCTGGTGGGAAACACCACAAAAGACTTTGCCGATATTGTATTGTCTGGAGAAATGATTGAGAATGCCATAAAGAGTGGAAAAACAGATGCAAGAGAAAGTGTCAAAAGATCAAGCTCGAGAAATATGGAAAATGAAGTGAACAACTTGAGCAAGCGTTCCAAGTCAGTCTCTGCAGGTCAACCAAGGGTTGCGACCACTGGTCATCAGGGATCATCAAGTCAAGAATCCAATGCAAAGCGTTTCCAGTTTACACCAATTCCAATGACATATAGGGAGTTGTATCAAAGCCTGTTTGATGCACATATGGAGGCTCCTCACTACATGAAACCAGTGCAACCCCCATATCCCAAATGGTATGATTCGAATTCTCAATGCGAGTATCACGCGGGAATAACGGGTCACTCAACCGATAACTGCATCACATTTAAGAAATTGGTGGAGAGGCTTATTAAAATAGGGGTTTTGAAGTTCGATGAGTCGATCGGTGCAATAATTCGCGATAATTGAAGGAGGGGGCGAAAGAGTCTCGATTCCTTAATGAAGTCATCAGAAGCCTAGAAATCGAGAAGTCAGAACGCCAATGACACATTCGAAGGGAAAACGGGGGCATAAAACTTTCCGAAGTCTTACACACTTGGGAATGTTTTGAACAATAGGACTGTAGAAGAAACCTGCATTTTTAGCTAATTTGGAGTAATATTCAAAACATGCTTGTTGCTTTAAGCCTAGAGGCAACAAGAGTCCTTTTGTGAAATGGGCATGTTTCCAGAATTGTTATTTCAATAAAATGCATCTTTATTTTCACTCCTCTCATTTCATACTCCACATCGTTTCATTTTCATATCATACTTTTAATCTTCTACCTTCATGCCCGCAATGGGTCCCCCAGATACCAATGACATGAGCGACACTGTTACCGACTCTCTTTTTAACGAGATATGTGTCTAAAGGGATTGGAGGACTGGGGAGATGACAGAGGTCACAACTTATTTCCTAAATTGTCAAGAATGGTAGATCCCATCTTACGAAGTGTCAGCAAACACTACAAGGCAGATGAAGATGGAAGCTTGCTTGCCGTAGGAACAAGGCAAGGAATCATTGAGTTATCTCCAAGAGTTCAAAGATATTTTCGTATGATCACGTTAAGAAACGCCGGGACTACTAAGGCACGAGTATGCTGTCAAAGCTAAGGAAGTCACAGAAGAGGTCCATAAGGATATTTGAAGATCACATACTGATGGTTCTACCCTGACTAAGCCAATCAAGAGGTTCGAGCTACTGGTCTACCCAGAAAGGAAAATTGCATCAAACGCCAAATCGAGGAGGACGAAACTTATGTGCCTCTTCCCTTTTTTCTACACTTGGGGCATGGACGTTATCAAGCCAATCTCCTCGAAAGCTTCTGGTCCGCATCGATTCATTTTTGTGTGCAAGAAATATCACAAATTTGTTGTTGCTTTAATGGTTAAGTGATTAGGAGTGTTTGGGAGTGTTGGAAGAGTCCTGGGTTCTAACCTGGGCTTTAGCAAAAATTTATGTTTTTCTCTTAAAGGAGCCTTGATGTTAGTGGGTAGGTTTTAATAATATTTTTGGATAATTTATAACACAAGAGGAGCTTGTGGCTTAGTGGCAAGTGGTGTGTGGTGGACTGGCAAGGAGGTAGCGTCACAAGGGGGCAAGGAGGTCAGAGGTTCAAGTCTCTCCCTGCTCAAAAGAGTAATTTATTTTACTCATTGCTGAGCTAGAAGTTGAGTTGGAGTGGAACTTGATCGCTGCAAATCAGAGCTTTGAATATTTATAAAAGAATGATCAAACCTGGAGACTAACTCTGACAACAATATTAAGGCAAGTGTACCTATTGGACAGTAGTATAGCTTAGGTAAGACCGGTTATCAAACCCAAAGGAACTAAAAGTATTAATACTCACTTTCCTTTTATTATTTAGCCTTAAAAACGGAGTGAAGTTGCTTTTAAACTAAATTGACAAGAACTAAACTAAGAACACAAAGACAAAGAGGACAATTTGGAAAATAACTTGAAAAAAACTCAATTGATAATGACGATACCCTCAGGAAGAATCCACCTAGACTTCACTTGTTATCTAACCCTTAATTATACAAATCCTTTACTTAGCTTGATCCGTAGGACTCCCTAACCTATATTAAACCCTCTCTCGAGGCGAATAACGTCTAACCCTAGGTTAATTAGTGGAACTCTCGTTCCCTTATAATAACCCCCTAGGATAGCAGTAAATCGATCAATGGACTCCAATATTAGGTTTCACCCTAATCCGGTAAAATCTCGTAACCCTATCCCTAGGCGTTCGATCAACTCCGCTTAATTATGTTAGATCTCCACTTAAGCAGGGTCTATTCCTCCTCCACCTAAGCACATTAGATTTCGATTAAGCAACATAATTAAGAACAAACTAAGTAATTTATCATATCACCTAAAAATCAAATAACAAAATCCATCTAGGTTTCATCCCCTTCAGGTATCTGAAGGATTTAGTTCATAATGAATACACAAAACATCGCAAGAGAAAAGATAAAACAAAACATAAGAAAACACTAAAACTCCCTGAAGGAATTGAAGGAGAATTCCACCGTCTTGAGTATAACTCTGGCTTCTTGGGATGGATCAACTGGCTATCCTCGCATTATTCCCTAACTTTGACCTTTTCAGCTTGGCTCCTTGGCCTAGCTTTCGCCCCTTTTCAAAGGTGGTACTTGAGGGATATTTATAGGCTCTTGGATTGCGATTCTTTCTCCCTAAGTATCCTTTTCTGACTGAAATTGCTCTTTCCAGCGACAGAGGCACGGCCATGGCACACGCTCGTGTGTATCGAGACCTGACTGTGTTCAGACTTCTCTTGAGGCACGGCTGTGTGTGACGGAGTTGAGCCCGTGCTCTAGGTGTTCGTCGAGGCACGACCATCTGTGCTTTGGGCAGGCCGTGTCAATTTCGTGCTAAGGCCTATTTACTCTGTTTTAGGCCCGTTTTGTGTTCTTTCTATCCTCGGGTGCTTTCCTGGGTATAAGACATAAAAAGAAAGGATTAAAAGCACCTTTTTATATAAAACAAGGAATAAATCATCCAAAAGCGTATTAAATGTGGGATTAAAATATGTTACTTTTACGGTTTATCAGAACTCTACTTGGTGAAGGTTTTAATTGGTCTTGGAATTTGAATGTGTGGTGGAAGTCGGTTAATGAGTGATTTATAGAGTAGCTTAGGGAGATAATCGTGGGATTTTGAAAGGGGAGGTGCTGTAATCGAGTTGGACTTTATGAGTGTGGCAAATTCAGCATAGGGTAGGGTGAGTGTCGTTTGTGGTCATTGTTGGGTATAGTCGAATCTTGCTAAGAAGAGTTTTTTTTTCTTTTCACTTGTTTTTGGTACCTTTGTTTTTTTTTGGTTTTCAAGATCCTACTTATACTTTTTTAAGCTAAAATTGCATTACCGTTCAGGCCACCTATTAGTCGATTTCTCCTCCCCTAGTCCTCTTCTTTTCTTTCTAATTCTTTTATCTTTCTCCTTTCTTCATCTCAAACTCTTGTGACGATTTCTTCAATCTAGAATATCATTCCTTCACTCAATAATTCCCGTTCGTGGTTCATTCGTCTATTGTGCCAGGTATTGTTCTTCTTCTTTTCTCTCTTCTCTACTAACCTCTTCTACAATCAATTTTGGGCCATAGCCAAAGCTTCTTACTAAATTTCTCACCCATTTTTTTCGACTAGGCCGAATCTTTGTGTTTCTTTGGCAAATTGTTGTTGTTTCTTTGCCGAACTACTCTCCTTGCGTTTAGTGTTCGGTGTGGTAAGGGTTCCTGATCAACCAGTAAGTGCAATATTTTTCTCATTGCTTTTAGTTGAGCCGAATGCTCTTTTATTTTGTTAAAGGTTATCAAATGTGGTCGTAAACCACAACCTTATACAATCTTGGTTAATAAGGTTCTTTGGGTAACACAAATATCTACAAGAAGTTGATCGTTGCTAACAATTAGTGAGGATTTAGGGAAGCTCGATCGAGTAGGGTTCGGTGCTAGGGATTCGTGGCGCGCTTCGTAATAAAGGTGTGTAACCACACTCATTCTGATCATAAATCAACAAAATGCCGAAAAGCCGAAATACCGGTGTAAAAACCAAATTTTGCCCGGGCCTGACAGAAGCAGTAGAGGCCCGTAAAAAAACCCAATAAATAAGCAAAAAAATAAAACCAAAAAAATCCAAGAAATGAAACAATCCATAATAAGTCCAAAAACAACAGTCCCTTTTAAACAGTTTTTTACAAGGCCCAAACCCAAACAAATAATAAAAGCCAAGCCAAACAAATTCAAATCCAAACCAACCCCAAACCCAGATGTCCAATTACAAGCCCAATTAGACCCAGAAAAAAACCAAACCTAAAACTCTATGCCCAAAGCCTAATGCCCAGACGGCCCAACAGAAACCCTAGGTTTCCTTGGTGCGCCGCACGCCTCCCAGCACCTCGGTCACTCCCCGCACCTCGGTCACTGGTCGCACGCCTCTGCCTCTTCAGCACAGCATACGCCTCTGGTTCCGCACACCCCTTTGCCCATACCCTGCAAACAGCCGAAGAACAAGAGCAAAATGACAAAAATAGCAGAAAACAACGGCACGCAAGCAAGAAAACCAAGAAGAAAACAAAATAAAAACAAAATCTATAAATCGATTATAAAAACCGAAGAAAACCTTGTATTCGGGGGGTTCGGTCTTTACAAACACGGAAAATCAAAAGCAAAATCAAAAAGCAAAGATTAAAAGAGTTTGTTTTTCTCTTTTCTTTCGAATATTTCACGAATATCAGCGGTCCAAAGAGAAAAGGTTAAAATATCGATTTTATTTCTGTCTTTTCGGTATTTACTGTTATTTATCTTTTATTCTATTTCAAAAACTTCGTGAGCGATTAAAACGAAGGAGAAAGGAAGGATCTTTACCTGAAGCCCACCGTTTCACTTCGCCAGCCATCAGATGCAATGATGGTGCGACGAGTGACGGCATAAGCCCGATCGCCAAAGAGATGGAGAGAAGAGAGAAGGAAAAGGGCCGCCTCTTCGGTTTCTCTAGAGAGAAGAGGAAAGGGAAATTTTTGTTTGTTTCTGAAACATCGAAAATAAAAAAAAAGGATTTTGGTTTTAAATAAAAAACGAAACGGTGCCGTTTGACGGGGGAAGGATCCGCGCGTCAACCCGCTTGACGACCCGAATCCGCGCCCCTCTGCTTTAAAAAGAGTTATTTCACTTTTAGTCCCTCTGATCTCTGATCATCTTGCAATTTAGCCCTATTAAACGCCACGTTTTGCGATTTGAGGTCATTTGCTCGTTCAGTCCCTTGGTCTTTGTGCATGTTCCATTTAAGACTTTGCATTTCTCTTTTAATTTTAGACTTGGCCCATGTTTTTTTTGACTTTGTTTTTAAATTTAATCCTTAACTCTATAATAATAAGCTGTTTTATATATCTATTATAGATTTGTCTTATTCATTTATACTGTATTATATATTCTTCATTTAAAAAAAAAAAAGAAAATTCTTTGCATATATGTATTAATTATCCTAAATCATTTGTTTAAAATTGTGTATATTACGTAAAATAAATCGTTTTGCATCATCTATCTTAAAATCTTTGTTCGCCAATTATTTTGAAACGTTTTGCATACCCTTTATTTTTAACTTGATTTTATACGTTATTCAAAAATTGTTTTCATCACTCGTTGAGAAATTATTTTATATATACACAAACATACATGCTACCCCCCTTTCATGAATGTAACATCTTTTCTAGAAATGTTTCGACTATGCATTTTTTGTTTCTGTTTTTCATTTGTTATTCATTTCAAACCTGTGTATTACTTTTAAGTTATGTTATTATTTTAAATTTCATATATTGTCTAATCTAAATCGTGTTACATCTAATTTTAAAATCATTAATCTAAAAAAAAAGGTTCCTTTTTTTTAACCGAAGGCAATATTTGATGTTTGGAAGATTGAGGAATTACACCCTAACGTGCTGGGTGTCGATTATATCGCACGACCGAATAATCAAATATCCTTTCTAATTCACGCGATTCCAAACTATAAGATGATCTTGACTTTGAGGGTTCAAGATGTTACATCCTAACGTGCTGGGTGTGGTATTTGGTTCCTTTAGAGCGAATGAATATTATATTTGGAATATTCCACTTGTTTTCCAAAGAAATTGCATTTTTAAAACATTTTCGTATTTTCAATATTAGGACAACATCAATCAATGTGGTACCAATTTTGGGCGTGACGAGGGTGCTAACCCTTCCTCGCACGTAACTGACTCCCGAACTCGTTTTCTCAAATTTTCGTAGACCAAAAACTTTGTTTTAGTAAATCGAAATGTTTTATTAAAACAAAGGTGATCCGATCACACCCTAATAAAGATCGGTGGCGACTCCCTATTTTTATAAGTCGATTCCCGTTTTGTCAAAAAATGGTTACGAGAACCGGCGAATTATGCCACATGAGCATGCGATCGCACGTGTGGTGGATCGAGCCCACGAACATTGGCATTAGTCTGTAGAGGCCACCATGAGCGCTCTAGTGGTATTGGGCTATTCTGGGCCTCGTTGGGCCGAATTGGGCTATATGGGCCCAGTAGGATTGTGGGCCTACACAGATAAAATGTATGTGATGTGGTAATTATAGTTTGGACTGTGACGTTTGCATAACTGTGGCTGTTTCTGGGCTAAATGGGCTACACGAGTGTGTGTGCCCACTTGGGCCGAGTAATGGGCCTTAGGCCAATTTAACCTATTGTGATTGTTTAGGTTTCTTAAGTCGCTCGAGGCGACGGCGGACCTTCTGTTGGGTCGCTGAAATACCCCCGGTTTGCAAAATTACTGAAATACCCCGGGTTGCAAAATTACCGAAATACCTCAGGTTTGCAAGATTACTGAAATACCCTTGATTTGTAAAATTACGGAAATACCCTCGATTTGCAAAATTACCAAAATAACCTCAGTTTGCAAAATTACCAAAATACCCCTGTAAGGTAGAATTATCGAAATACCCCTAAAGGGTAGGATTACCGAAATACCCTTATAGGGTAAAATGACTATTTTGTCCTTGTGGGTAAATGACTAACTTAGACTATGAATTTGACTGATTTGACTATGAACGTATGACTGTGTTTTAACTGACTTGACTGTAGTCGTATGACTGATATGCTTTTAGTATATGTTTAAATGACTGTTGCTGAGCATGGCCATTTTGCATACACGTGTAATGATTGAGCATGACATACACGACATATTGCATGGGGTTGGGAAATTGATACGGAAGAAGTTCTGATAGGGTCGCACAGGTCGCATGAGACGACTGTGGATCCAATATTGATCTGTTAAGGTCGCATAGGTCGCATGAGACGATTGTGGACCGACGGACGGCTTAAAGCCGCGCAATCTGATTATGGCTCTGTGCCAACCTAAATATGTCTCTATGCCATCTTGATTATGGCTTCGTGCTAATCGTATTTACCCGTGGCTATCTGCCTAACATATATACTGATGACTCTATGTCAATCATAATGACCCGTGGCTGCGTGCCGATTATATTACTGTCGCTGATGGCAATGTGCCAAACTCATTACAGTTACCGATAGCCTTGTACCATCCTGATTATGGTTAGTAACCATTCTATTTATGGCTCTTGGCCATTCTGTTTACTAGCAGCTTTACTGCAATTTTGGTCAGTACTGCAACCGGTGCTAACACTGGAAGTGTAGGGATGGCATGGGTGATTTATTCCCCGCAGGTAGTGCAGCGTTGGACGGAGGCAAGTGCAGGGTTGGATGGGATGGGTTAGCATGCATAACACATTATGCATATGAAATTGATTCTGAAATGGGCTAGGCTAAATTGATTCTAATAAGGGCTGAGACCCAAGTGAAACTGTACGGGGCTTATACCCACACACATTGTTTTATTACTGTATTGGGCTCCAGCCCAGATTGATTCTGAATTCTGTCTGTTTTACTAACTATTTTTAGTTAGGATGGGATTACACACTGAGTTTTCGCAAACTCACCCTGTTTTTAACTGTGCAGGTAATCCCCAGCATTAGGAGGATCGGTACTACGAGGGACTCGAAGATGGCCACATGACTGCCTTTGGACTTCGTTTATGCTTTAGATTCCGTTTTGGGTTTTAATTTTTGTAATAAGGGCTCTTTAAGGTTCTGGGTTTTAACTTGGGTTTTTATTTACTTTGAATTATATCCATTAGAAGTAAATCACATTTTTCCAAAATGTTAACTTTTTTTAAAAAAACACTACGTTTTCGCAACATTTTCGAAATGGTTTCACGACTTAATCTTTTTCATAAATCGATTACTCTCAAAATTAACTTTCGCAACTAAAAAGATATTTTGGGAATAAAATCAATAATTTTTCAATGGAACACGTTTTAAAATAAACTAACGTAACTGGGGTTCTACTTAAGCTTTTAAACATGAAGGGTTTTCAATGAAAACATGGTTTTCGAACAACACTTCAATGTGACACGCGAGATTCGGGCCTAACTTCTAGGCCGGGTTTGGGGTGTTACAACGGATGAACTGGAACGACTATTCAACAACTTTAGATTTTCCCCGGTCCAATTTTGATTTCCTCTTTTCTTGATCTAAATTAGTAGAAATTAAAATTATTTAATCAAATTTTCAATCAAATTCATCCAAAAACACATAAATGGGAAAATTACACTTTTGCCCCTGACATTTCACATTTTTCACAAATTAGTCCTTATTTCACAAAATACAAAATAAACATAATTTCATTACACATTAGCTTAGTTGAATACTCACTAAGCTCACATAAGTCCTCACATTTCATTTATTTCACATTTTAGTCCCTCAATTTATTATTTTCACAATTTAGCCCAAATTACTCAAATTCATCAAAAATCCAAAGACTCTCCAACGGAAACATAGTACTCCCTCATCATTCAACCCAAAATCTGCAGTCTCTCCATTCTCAACTTGTCGGATACGAGAAACCAGTGACTCATCCAACAACTGTTTCCCCTTAATTTGCTCAGTCCATGTCGGTCTTACTTGAAGCTTAGCTAACAAGGTACCATCATCATACAAGCTGAGACAAGCAAACATTGCTCTCAAATCAGATACAGCCCTACAGCTCAGTGCGCCAGCTACCACGTTAGCCTTACCAAGGTGATATTCAATCGAGTAGTCGTAATCCTTAAGCAACTCCATCCATCTTCGCTGCCTAAGATTCAGCTCCTTCTGAGTGTGATCTGTGTAGATAATACACTTCTCACCGTATAAATAATGCCTCCAAATTTTCAGTGGGAATATCACTATGGCTAACTCCAAGTCATGAGTTGGGTAGTTCGCCTCGTAAGGCTTAAGTTGATGAGACGCATAAGTATTCACCCTACCCTCCTACATCAGCACACAACCTAATCCAATGTGTGATGCATCACTGTAGACAGTAAATTCCTTCCCAGACTCTGGCTGTATCAAGACAGGGGCCTCAGTCAGAACTTTCTTCAGTTTCTCAAAACTTTCTTGCTGTTTATCAGTCCAGTTAAACTGTACCCCTTTATGCAGCAACTTAGTCAGAGGTGCAGCAATTAAGGAAAACCCCTCAACAAAATGTCTGTAATACCCTGCTAGACCCAGAAAGCTTCGAATCTTAGATACGGTCTTAGGCGATTTCCAATCGAGTACGGCTTTAATTTTTCGAGGATCCACCCTAATACCCTCGGTAGACACCACGTGACCAAGAAATGTCACTTCTAGTAGCCAGAACTCACACTTGCTAAACTTAGCATACAGTTGTTTCTCCCTTAAAATCTGTAGAACAATTCCGAGATGTGCATCATGTTCATCCTCGGTTCTCAAATACACCAAGATATCATCTATAAATACCACTACGAACCGGTCCAGGTAGGGCTGGAATACTCGGTTCATCAGATCCATGAAAGCAGCTGGTGCATTCGTCAGTCCAAACGTCATCACTAGGAACTCGTAGTGACCATAACAAGTCCTAAACGCAGTCTTATACACATTAGCCTCTTTAACCCTCAACTGATGGTACCTAGAACGGAGATCTATTTTAGAGAAAATCGAAGCTCCTTGAAGCTGATCAAACAGATTGTCAATTCTCTCCAAGGGATACTTATTTTTTATAGTCAACTTATTAAGTTGCCGATAATCGATGCACATGCGCATGGGCCTATCCTTCTTCTTTATGAACAACACTGGTGCTCCCCACAGTGACATACTAGGTCGAATGAATCCTCGATCCAACAGCTCTTGGATCTGAGCTTTTAACTCTACTAATTAATTTGGTGCCATCCTATAAGGGGCGATGGACACCAGAGCTGTTCCAGGCAAGAGCTCGATAGCGAATTCAACTTTGCGATTTAGAGGTAACCCAGGGAGCTCATCAGAAAACACATTAGAAAAATCCTTAACTGTCTTGATATCTCCAACAGAAGGACCCTCAGAGTCAAATACTCCAATATAGGCTAGAAACGCCTCACAACCCTTGCGAACCAGTTTTTTGACCCCTAGTGCAGAAATCACATTAGACAGGAAGTCCCTTCGCACCCCAATTACCGTCGCTTCCTCATCCTCAGTAGTTCTCAACACCATATGCTTAGCAGCACAATCCAAACTTGCACGGTGTTTCACCAGCCAATCCATACCCAATATAAGGTCAAATTCACCAAACAGTAATTCCATCAAGTCCGCCAGAAAGACAACCCTTTGAACCTCTAGGAGCACATTTCTGAACAATTTGTCTACCCTAACCTACTGTCCCAGTCGACTTACCACTGCCATTTCATTAACAATACTCTCATACAAGATACCCAAGGTGCCACACACAGTACATGCAATGTATGAATGCGTAGACCCTATATCAATCAGAGCAGTGTATAGTACATTACGAATCAGGAACGTACCGGTTATAACATCTGGAGCATCACCATCCTCTCTGCGACGAGAAGCATATACCAGGGCTGACTGCCCCACCTCAGTGTTACCAGCACCTTTACCTGGGGCTTCACGACTTCGTCCCCTATCATTACCCCCTCTGGCTTGCCCACGGCCTCTCGGTGGCTGTTGACCACCTCTCATTGGCTGAACGTAACCCTGTCCTTCTGTTTCCATTTGAACAGGCCTCTGTGGACAATTCTTAACCTGATGATCCATGGACCCGCATCTGAAGCATGCCCCAATCCTCTTCTAGCACTCACCCTGGTGAGATCTCCCACAATCAGCGCAAGGCCGTGGTCTAGCAATAGCAACAGGAACTCCAGTCCGAATCGACCCATCAAACCTAGCCTTCTTAATAGGCCTCCCAAAAGAACTTGAGGGCCTAAAATCCCTCTTATTTCTGCCATTATCTTTTTCACGATTCTGGCACTCCGATCGTTTCACTTCTTTAGCAATCTTTGCCTTTTCTACAAGAACAGCAAAATCTCACTCCCTCTGCGGAGCTATCAATACCCTTAACTCGTCTCAAAGGCCATCCTCAAAACGCACACAGTGTTCATACTCTGTTGCTACTATCCCTCGTGCATACCGACTCAACCGCAAGAATTCTGCCTCATATTCTGCCATTGTCTTATTCCCTTGGATCAGGTTTAGAAATTCCCTTCTTCGGGCATCCACATAACTTACGCCCACATATTTCCCTTGGAAAGCAACCTTAAAGAAATCCCATGTCATTTGGTCGGCCTGCGTACCCTCTCTCACGGTGAGCCACCATTGGTAGGCCTCATCTTGTTGTAAGGACACTGGCCCTTTTATTTTTTGCTCCATAGTACAGTCAAGGTCTTCCATTATCCGTTCGGTAGCCTCTAACCAGTACTCCGCCACATTTGGGGCAACTCCAGAAATACCCCTGAAAGTTTCTGCTCCATTAGATCGAAGTCGCTCTAAAATTGACCCTCGGCCCACTGCTCCAATACTAGCTCCAGCAACCCTCTCTAGAACTCACAACCTCGCTTGGGATAGAGTATCATCCCCAGCTGTTCGATCGAAAAATGCCATCTCATTTACTGGTGAGGCCGGTGCTTCCCCAACAGGCATATGGCCCGATGCTGACAATACGGCCGAAGCACTTTCTTGGCCTCTACCGCGACCCCGTGTACCCCTTTCACGAGTACCTCTTGTGCTCATTTTGATACGCGCTTAATCTGTTTAAAAATTCTTATGCATCAGGTTATAATTTCAGTGTTTATTAACAAATGTATTATGAAAAACAGTCATTAGGGGATTGTTTTCGCCGATCGAGGTCTCACTACAGTTTACAGTCTCCTACGGTCTCAGTCTCCTCTATCTAGATTTTCACAGCATATCAGTAATCAGAATTAGAGAACCTACAAATTTGGCACCGAAGACTCGGTGTGCCACACTTGTACATCTTTCAAAAACATTTTAAATCTTTAAAATCTACTTTCAAAAAGACTTTTCAAAACCCATTCCATAGTCAAGTTTTACAACTTGACTCTGATACAAACCCGGCCTAGACGATATGACCGAATCTAACGTGTCACATTAAAGTGTTTTTTGAAATCAGGCTTGTTGAGAGAAAACCGTTTTTAATCGATTGCCATGTTTGTTATTGCTGGTTTCTTAGTTGGTTAAAAACCCGCGGAAGCTACTCTAATGAATGTCATTTTGAAGTTTAAAAATGTGTGTTTGTCTGTTAAAAAAGTTATTATTTTTGAAAACTTGTTTGTATCAGTTTGGCAGTTTCCAAAATAAGAAATTAAACCCAATTAAAAGAAATTAAAACCACCAGAGGCCTTATTACATAAATATCCTAACCCCATAACAGTATCTCACCCCTAATATCAGTATCGTAACAGTACACTTCCTCTATAAAAGTATCCCAACCCCATGCAGTATGCCATGTCATAAATATCTCGTGTATGCAGTATATCCTACTCAGTACAGTCATATAATAATATACATTCATCAGTCGACTTACCTCTAGGGGTAAAATGGTAATTTCTATCTATTAGGGGTAAAATAGTAATTTTACCCCTTATGGGTATTTTGGTCATTTTACCTATTTTAGGGTTTTAGTACAGGTAACGACCTTTCTAAACGTCCACAGTCACCTCGAGCGACACAGATAACCTAGGTGATCAAAATGGTGTAAATGGGCCCAATGTCCAATCTTCAGCCCAAGTGGGCCCACACGCTCGTATGGCCCATCTAGCCCAAAATTAGTCACGGCTATGCGAACAATGTAGCCAAGTCCAGTGTTTGTCACTTGTCGTGGATTATTCCGTGTGGGACCCACAAGCCCATTGTGCCTACACGGCCCATTTCAGCCCAACGAGGCCCATAACGGCCTAGGAGCACGAGAACGCTCGTGGCGGCCTCTACAGTCTATCGCCCATAATTGTAGGCTCGGTTTACCACACGAGCATTCGCACGCCCATGTGGCTTCAATCGCTATATTTTTGGCTTTTTGACTTTTGCCGTGTTACAGTCAGATCAAGGTGTGTACACACTTGTTTACGAACACTTGCAAGAACTCTTAAGCACCAACCTACATTCATTCCAACCTTCAATTTGTCTCTTACTTAAAAGTGTTCATAATCATCTAATCCCCAAACAATAATCATGCTTACCTTGATCGAATGGAGGATGGCCAAATATACTTAGATCATGGCTAGAATCAACGCCACGTATCTTGGCTCTTAACTGCACACACGACAGATAGATAGATAGAACCGATTAAAATGTAGCCCAAAACCTTATACATAACACTTCCAGAATCTAAGAGTAATTGGCCTATACCCAAAAACAAGGTGTTGAAAGTACCTTATTCAAATATTGGGAGACAGGGTTTCGACAACTCGAGAACACTTGCACCTTTCACTCCTCAGTAATACCTAGAATAATAGCAATCTAGAGAAGGAACATACAAATACCAACTGATTTCTCTGAAGTCTTGTAAAACCGAAACCAAAATACCAATCAGTAGTCGACTTAGTATTTAAGAGGAAAAAAATGGAGTTCAAGGGTCAAGAGAGGAGGAGAATTGACTTGTAAAATAATAGAGGAAACATAATAAGAATAATAGAAGAAGAGAGATGTTAAGTTCGGCCAAGAAATTGAGAGGAGAAGAAAGGTGAATAAAGAGGGAAAGAATAATAGTGTAGTCGACTTTGATTGTGAGAGAAAAGGGAAAAGGGTTCGGCCAAATGAAGGATTAAGATCGAGAGTAGAGAGACAAGGTTCAGCTTAAAGAAATAAAGCAAAGAAAATGCTCAAAAGTAATTTGATCACCAAGGTAGAGGACAAAACCGCAAAAGAGGAGAAAGCAGGAAAATTTGGCACTCTGGAAAACCAAGACTACTTGTCACAACACCCAAAACTCGAAACTGGCACAACAATAATATCCCAAAAATGCTCTCAAATTGCCGAAATGCACCCAAAAGAGACCCCTAATTGAATTTGCATACACAAGGTTTCCCAATCGGCTACAACTCTCCAAGTTTTGAATTCCTTGATTTCCTCCTCCTAATTCTCGTCCAAATCACCCAACTACCAACCACATCCCTTGATTCTCTCCTCCTTAACCAATTCAAACCTCATCTAGTAGAGTTTTAGTCAACTCCACCTCTCTCACCATAAAGAAATAAAATAAATATCCCTTTACATTCCATGGGATTCGAACTCGAGCTCCCTTGCAGCCTTCACCACGCAATTTACCACTGGACTACAAGTTCCTTTGTGACATAAATCTACCACATATTTTTATAAGGCCTATAGTCCAAAGTCAAGGTTTACTTAAGAAGAAAAACTAAAATTTTGCTAAAGCCTAGGTTTGAACTAAAGACTTCTCACACACTCTCAAACACACCCAAATAACTTAACCACTGAAGCAGATAGACATTGTGTCAGAACATGTAAAATTACAGACCCTAAAGTTTTGGGCGTTACACAGGTGGCTTACTCAATCGAATCGAATCTATCACTTGTTGCACTACTAGAATTGTTGAGGAATAGGCGGGGTGGAGGTTGTTGAGCAGCTGGATTCGTTCGAACGAACTCTGTGAACCACTCACTCATCATTTGGAAGAAGGCTTGTTTAGCCTCTTGATCGTGTCCAAACTAACTATGACAACAAATAAGGCAAGCGCACCTATCGTTTGGTAGTATAGCTATGGCAAGACTAGAAATATCGTATCCTCAAGGACCAAGAGTATTAGTAATTAGTATCTTTCTTTTATTTAGACTAAGAATTATGGGAATTGATGTTTAATCTAAAACTACCTATTTACTAAGCTAAGGATGCTAAGACACAGAGAATGGATTAGGGAAATACTCTTGGGAAAACCAATTGATTAAGACAATACCCGAGAAAGAATCCACCTAGACTTCACTTGTTATCTAACTCTGAACTAGACGATTTATTCACTTGACTTGATCCATAGGATTCCCTGATTTATATTAATACCTCTCTCGAGGCTACTAACGTCTAACCTTTGGTTGATTAATTGAAATCTCTTTCTAATTAAAACCCCCTAGAGCTGCATTAACTTGATCTATGGACTTTCATATTAGGTTTGACCCTAATCCGATAGATTTTCGTCATCCTATCTTTAGGAGTGCGATCAACTCCACTTAACTATGCTAGATCTACTCTTAAACAGGGACTTTTGCTCTACTGCCTAAGCATATTAATACCTGAATCAATATCCTGAAATATCAAAGCAAGAATTAAGAACACATAATTAAGAACAAATCAAGTATTTATCATATAGTTTAGAAAACAATAACAAGACCCGTCTTAGGTTTCATCCCCCTCAGGTATTTAAGGGGTTTAATTCATGTTTATAAAAGAATACATCTAGAAGAAAGTATAAAACAAAACATAAGAAAAACCCTAAAACCCCCTGAAGGAATTTTGAAGAGAAGATCTTCCGTCTTGAGTATGATTTTGACTTCTTGAGATGAATCAACTGGCTGTCCTCGAGTAAATCTCACAATTTGGCCCTCTCTGGCTTCGCCTCTTCGGCCTCCCCTTTTAGGTCACACTTAGGGTGTTTATATAGGCTTTCGAAATGTCTTTCTTGGCCCCTAAGCAACCTAATCCGAATGGAATTAAAACAAGTCACGGTAGGGACACGCCCCTGTGGCACGGCCGTGTGGTTATCTCTAGGCCGCGTGGACTTCTTACTTTGGCCCATTTTCTCTATTTTTGGCCCGTTTCTCGTTCTTTTCATCCTCTGATGCTCTTCTAAGTATAAAACATGAAATTAAAGGATTAGGAGCATCAAGTTTCATAATTCGGGGGATAAATCATCCAAAAGTATGCTAAATGTAGGATTAAAATATGTACATATTCTGGTTTATCAAATACCCCCACACTTAAGCATTTGATCGTCCTCAAGCAAAATTCTCAACTCACAATTAAAATGAACTTCTTCAATTCATAATATTCATCAATAGTGTTTCATCATAATTCAAAGGTAATTCATATATTTATAATTTAACCAAAAGGGTTCTAAATATTCAAACAATCAAAGTCATAGTTTTTAAAGTACGAAAACATAGGTGTTTCCCCTTACCTAAATAATTACCTTTAATTCAAAATCGACAAGGGTTGACATCCTTACTAAAGATTCACTCAAAGTGTTTAAGGTTCAAAATTAAGCCCTCAAAAGTCGAACATGAAAAGTTAATCCCATAGGCTTGCATGAAAATCAAATCTCCACCACTATAGAATGAGATGATACACAGATCAAAAGGTCTTTTAGGGGTTGTAACGGGGCTTGGGTTAAAGGTGTGGATAAAGGCTGAATTAGAAGGTTAAAATCGAGATTAAATTGACAAATTACCTAACTAGAAACAATGAACCGATAATGAATAATTATATTAATGACATGAGCTTCTTCTGAAGATGTGAATTTAATTGTTTAAGCTCATAGAAAATAGAACTAACGATGAATATAATATCCAACGTTTTTTTAAGAACAAATCAAGTAAATAGATTTTAACAATTGAAATAAAGAATGTATTTAGGCAACTGATCAAATCAAATCTCGATATAAAGGTAGTCAAGAGAAATAGTGATAACAAATACAAGATGGGTTTTGGGTTAATATTAGTGGGTAAGTCAAAAAACGGTTTGTTAAGATCAAAGGGGTTCACTAGGGGTTGATTGTGAGGGTAGGCTTTTAGTGGAGTAAGTGGGTTAAATCCTAAGTGCCTTTATCATCTCTGTATATCAAATCAATGATGTGGTCTTGACATGTATAATCGAAGCAAGTTCTAGAATAACAAATCAATGTTAACACACTCATAATCATTAAAGTGAGCAAGAAAAGAATGTATGCTCTAAAAAAGGCTCAAAATCTCACAAAAATTATGGATTTTTTATATCAACCTTGTAAATTTCAAACTTCAAGATAATAATTAGATTCAGGTAAGCAACCTAATAAATTTTTTATTCTGAAAATAGACTCATCATGCTTGATTCTCAAGTCTCCTAAAGTTTAAATCATCACTGCACAATTATCAATGGTTTAATCAAAAACATATCGATAAAAATCATGAATCAAAGGAAATTTCATTCTAATAGTAACATGAGAAAATTACTTAAGAATAAGACATAATTCAGGGATTTGAGAATAATGCAAAAAGTTAGGAACTTTTCAAAATAAAATTCACCCCCCGGCACTTAAGATGTACATTGCCCTCAATGTACGAAGATATATATCTAGAGATTAATAGCATGAAATCATAAGAGATAGGGGGAAGTGAAACTTCCTAAATTTTGAGTGGATTCCTTGAGTTGGAGGGGTAGAAACTTGAGTCGAAGGTGGAGGAGGCGTCTCTGGTGGTGGTATGGTGGCCGTCAACAATCACTGCGCTAGATGAAGAAATTGGGTAACTCGTGAAGAAATAACCAGGAAAAAATAAGAATAATTCAAAATATACTAATTATGTATTTAAAGACAAGAAAGATAAAGAAAAAGAGTGTAAAAAGTAAAATAAAATTAAAAGAAAAGATTAATGGACTGAAAAGTCCTTATCGTTAGATGGTTTGTGAGGTGGGTGTGATTTTTAAGGGCTTAGTGTGGTGATTCCATAACAGCCTTTAGAGCCTAAATCAAAGAAAAAAAACATGTAAGAATAAAAATTAAAGACAAGAAATATAAATGGAAGGAAAATAAAGGAGAAGAGAAAAGAAAAAGAAAAATTAAATGGACTCAAATGTCATTGGCTTGTCGGGTCAACGAAGTGGCTAGCATGAACTCATGGAAATCGATCTCACATAGGGAGACTGTGCTAGGGTCCTTCCGCTTCTTCGATATGGGAATGGTAGTGATAGTGGTAAGGATGGTAAAAAAACAAAGGGAGAAAGATTATGGTGGCTGGGGTTGAGAGGAAAGGGGTTTGGTGGGGAAAGTGTGTAGAAAAAGGGGGTTTATATAGAAATAGGGATCTGGTGATTTCCCACGCTCGTGTACCACGTGCGTGTTGGGTCACACGGCCATATCGCACGGCTGTTGTAACACCCCAAACCTGGCCTAGAAGTTAGGCTCGAATCCTAAATGTCACATTAAAGGCACACTTCAAAACGATTTTACTAATTACCATTTAACGCCCAAAACCCTTGTATCTTGTTAAGTTAAGATGAAATGCCCATATTTTAGGAAAACATTCATATGTTTATTTCAAAACCATGTTAACTTCAGAAATTGTATTTAAGTTTATTAACTGGATAGTTGAAACAATAATAATAAAACCCAAAATCTAAAGTCAATTCGGAGATACATGGCCTTATTACAATTTAATGAAAAACAAAGTATTTAAAATAAACTCATTTGAACAGATTGAAAACATCTGATCAGCTTGTAGTGTGGCCATCTCCGAGTCCTCTCCCACACCGAGCCGTCTATTCAGGATCACCTGAAACATTAAATAAAAGGGTGTGAGTTTCGAAACTCAATGTGTACAACCTTTGGCAATCAAATCACATACAGATATTCATATTGGGCCTAAGCCCTATCAAAATCGGTGGTCCTGGGCCTTAGCCCATAATGACCTCATATCATATCATATCGTATCATATACCAACAAGATAATGCAAAACCCTTCCCAAAAATCAATCCGCTACACACACAATTTCCCTTCAACCATTACACACCTGTGGGGATTTCTAAATCAACTCACCCATCCTCTACACACCAAAGGTAGCACTCACAGCGACACTACTCAACTTTGCAGCAAAGGTGCTAATCATATAATGGGCTTAAAGCCTCCGATGGATCCATGGTCGTCAAGCGACTATGCGATCCTCAAATCTTCCTCCGTACCATAATTCCCACCCATATGCATCCTAAGCAAAATATCATATGAATGCATCAAACACATGAGTAACATCCACAAACTCATATTCGTCACATAGGGGTATTTTCGTCATTTCACTACCCAGGGATATTTTTGTAATTCTACCCTACAGGGGTATTTGGTAATTTGGAAAGATAGGGGTATCTTGGTAATTTTGCAAAACAGGGGTGTTTTGGTTATTTGCAAAACAGGGGTGTTTTGGCTATTTACAAAACAGGGTATCCTAGTACTTTTGCAAAACAGGGGTGTTTTAGTAATTTTACAAACCTAAGGGTATTATAGTAATTTAGAAATCTAATGGTATTTTAGTAATTTTACAAATCTAAGGGTATTTTAGTAATTTTACAAATCTAAGGGTATTTTAGTAATTTTACAAATCTAGGGGTATTTTAGTAATTTTACAAACTAGGTGTTTTTGGTCCCTCTTGGGTTTTAGTTATGAACTTTGGCCCATCAACAAGTCCTCACGGCTAAAGTGAACAGACACTACGCACCAAGTAGGATTCCAGAGAAGAGGAGGTGGGCCATTAGGACCACTTAAGTACCAAGCTCTCCATAGATCCAATCCTAGACATGCGTATGTCCATTGCCACACTGACTTGTTCATGGACATGTTTAATTAGATTAAGTCTTATGAAATTTCAGAGTTGTTCAAACTAGGCCTAAAGTCCATTAACCCTAGCATACTTGCCTACGTCCTCATAAAGCACATTTCATGTCATATAGCCTGTTGGGATCAAATACGATCCAATCATACAATCATTCATGCCAATTCATTATTCATGCTCACATATCAACCATTGCCGTTTTGGGCCCCCAAAGTTCGGCAGGCCCATTTAGAAACTTTCGGCTTTTTGGCATTGCCGATATCGTGTGTGTAGTGTTTGTACACACCTGGTAACCTCGCGTGCTGCAAACCCTTTAGTCACGAACCTACCATCGACATTACTAGCGATTAACCAAAGCTTTAACACATACTTATCAAAAACTGAAACCTCACCGTACCCTTACCGTGTGCCTCACGTTCTAGTAGCCCTTCCTCTGCTACTATTTGCGACTATCCTTTAGATCTGCACCCAAACACCTATATCGTCAAAACCAAGTGACCCATATTGGACATAAGTCATCCCCTATGAGCCACATAAGATTCGGCCATTTACTAAACCATGACTGAGTCGAGAACACTTACCACCCTGTTAGCAATCCTTACCTACCACGCTTGCGATTGTTGAGCCTTACCCTTGTTAATACAAGTTAACGACAAGGAAGGGTTAGATAGCCCTTCGGCTTATAACAAAACACACTAAAAAGTTCAACTGAGCACTTACTGAAATTCTCCTTTGATCCTGCGGCTTAGATATATACTGAACAAGATTCGGCTTCCAACGTGACTAAGAGTAGATAACAATCGATTGAGGTAGAGGAACAACAACAAGGGTTCGGTAAGAGTAGAGATTTGGCAAAAGAAGGATGATAGTAATTTCGGCAATGAAGGGAATTTGGCTTAGCGAAAATTCAGCAAAAAAAGGGAGAAACCATTTGAGGGGGAGAATGAAAACTAAAGAATGCTCAAAGAACCTTTCAAGCATTCGGCCCCTCTCCTTTTAAAGCCACAGGCCGAGCACTCCCCTCCCTTAAAGTCCTATTCGGCACCATCACATCCTTACTCCCCATCTTCTAACTTTTTTCTCCGATAATACCTTAATCTTATTCTAAAACTCCTCCACAACCATCAGTCCTGCTTACTTCAAACTCTCCACGGCAAGAGTACAAAACCAACACAACTCTTGCTGTCCACCTTTGCAAAATAAAACACTCCAAAATGCACTCCTCCTGCTCGAACCTTGGACCTCTTCAACATTCACACATGCCACCTCTTAACTCCCAAGTGACGCCACTTTCCACTAAACCACAAGCCCATTTGTGTCCTATTTTCTCTTAATCTACTTAAGACGCCTCATGCCTGAGACTAAGGTCCACTAAGCAAGAAAAATAAATTTTTCCCTATGGTCTCCCCTATCTCTAAGGCTTCAAATAATCTCGATAATCCCTTAATATTATTATTCTAAATGCTACACATACATACTAACTTCAATGCACAGAAATTAAAGTTTCGGGATTTTTGGGGCGTTACAACTCTACCCCTCTTAAAAAAAATTTTGGCCTCGAAATTTACCTGATTGAAACAAGTGAGGGTATTGTCGACGCATTGCCTCCTCAGGTTCCCAAGTAGCCTCCTTGGCATTATGGTTACGCCAAAGCATTTTGACTAAAGGGACAGACTTCCTTCTTAATACCTTGACATCTTGATCAATTATTTGAACCGGCTCCTCTTCAAAAGTTGGATCTAGTCTAACCTCAATCTCCTCGACTGACAAGATGTGAGAAGGGTCTTAGCATTAATACATAGACCACATCGTGTATCTGGCTCAATTCAGAAGGCAACTCCAGCTGATAGGCAACCGGCCCAATTCGCTTCAATACTCGATAAGGCCCAATGAACCTTAGGCTTAACTTGCCCTTTCGACCAAACCTTAACACCTTCTTGCAAGGGGAAACCTTCAGAAAAACCATGTCCCCCACAGCATATTCGATCTCTCTTCGTTTGAGGTCAGCATATGACTTCTGCCTATCCGCCGCCTCCTTCAACCACTCCCGAATCAATTTTACCTTATCTTCGGTGTTCGCTACCAACTCCCGACCCAAAACTCATCGCTCACCCAACTCAGTCCAACAAGTCGGAGTACGACATCTTCGTCCATACAGTGCTTCATATGGTGCCATTCCAATACTTGCCTGATAATTATTGTTATACGTAAATTCAGCTAATGACAAGTAGTCCTCGTAACTACCTCAAAACTCAATTACACACCCTCTCAGCATATCCTCCAAAACTTGAATTACCCTTTCCGACTGACCATTAGTCTGAGGGTGAAATGTTGTACTGAAATCCAACCTAGTACCTAGCGTTTCATGCAGCTTCTTCCAAAAGCGAGATGTAAAATAAGGATCTCTATCCGATATGATAGAGACCGAAACTTCATGCAACCTTACAATCTCCGCCACATACAACCTTGCCAATTTCTGTAGTGAGTAGTCGTGTGGACAAGTATAAAATGGGCAGACTTTGTTAATCGATCCACAATGACCCACACAGAGTCCTTCTTAGTAGGCGTCAAGGGTAGCCCACTAACGAAATCCATAGTAACCCTCTCCCACTTCCATTGTGGGATCTTAATCGGCTGAAGTAACCCTGATGGCAACTGATGTTCCGCTTTCACTTGTTGACATACCAAACATTTGCCCACAAACTCTGTAACCTCACGTTTCAATCCCGGTCACCAATAAAGCTCTCGTAAATCTCGGTACATCTTCTTACCTCTGGGGTGCATAGCATAGGAACTACTACGCACTTCTCGTAGTATAGACTTCCTTAGCTCTTCGTCCTTTGGCACACAAATTCTACCACGGAAACACAATAACCCATCACCATTCATCCCAAAATCTGCCGTTTCCCCATTCTCAACTTGCTTGAATCGAGAACTCAGAGTTTCATCCAATGATTATTTAGCTTTAATCTGCTCAACCCACAGTGGCTTCACTTGCAATTTGGCTAACAAACTCCTGTCATCATACAAACTCAACCAAGCAAACATTGCCCTCAAATCCAACATAGCCCTACGGCTTAGCGCATCAACCACCACATTCACTTTGCCTGTGTGATATTGAATCGTGCAATCGTAATCCTTTAACAGCTAAATCCATCTGCGTTGCCTTAAGTTCAACTCCTTCTGAGTCAAAAGGTACTTCAAACTCTTGTGATCCGTATAAATGGTGCACTTCTCTCTATACAAGTGATGCCTCTTAATCTTAAGCGCAAAAACTACTGCTGCCAAATCCAAATCGTGGGTTGGGTAATTCCCCTCGTACGTATTAAGCTGGCGCAATGTATAAGCAACCACCTGCCCCTCCTGCATCAACATATAGCCTAAGCGCACGTGTGACGCATCGCTATAAATCGTAAACTCCTTTCCAGGCTCTGGCTGAATCAAAACAAGAGCCTCCGTTAAGACCTTCTTAAGCTTCTCAAAACTTTCATGCTGTTTATCCGTCCACACAAATGACACCCCTTCCGAAGCAGCTTGGTCAGTGGTGCTACGATTAGGGAAAACCCTTCAACAAACCGCCTATAGTACCCTTCCAGGCCTAGAAAACTCTGAATTTCTGACACCATCTTAGGTTGTTTCCAATCCAACACCGCTTCCACCTTCTGAGGGTCAGGTCTAACTCCCTCAGCGGAGACCTCATGTTCTAAGAAAGTGACTTCCCTTAGCCAAAATTCGCACTTGCTAAACTTAGCATAAAGTTGCTTCTCCCTTAGAACTTGCAACACAATCCATAAGTGTGCATCGTGATCAACCTCCGTTCTCAAGTATACCAAGATGTCATCTATGAAGACTACTATGAACTGGTCTAGATACGGTTGAAAAACCTGGTTCATGAGATCCATAAAAGCGGCAGGTGCGTTTGTTAACCCAAACGGCATTACCAAAAACTCGTAATGTCCATAAAGAGTTGTGAAAGCTGTCTTATACACATCAGCCTCCTTAACCCTCAATTGATGGTAACCCAAACGCAAATCAATCTTCGAGAAAACCAAGGCTCCCCTAAGTTGATCGAAATGGTCATCTATCCTACGCAGAGGGTACTTATTCTTATGGTTAACTTGTTCAACTGCCTGTAATCGACGTACATCCTCATGAACCCATCCATCTTCTTCACGAATAACACCGGTGCTCCCCATGGAGACACACTTGGTCTAATGAATCCGCGATCCAATAACTCCTAAATCTGAGCCTTTAACTCCACTAGTTCCTTTGGTGCCATCCTATAAGGTGCGATGGACACTGGCGTCGTACCCGGTAACAACTCTATTCCAAACTCCACCTCTCAATTAGGAGGTAACCCCGGTAACTCCTCCAGAAAAACATCAGGGAATACTGTTTCCAAATCCTTGACAGTCATACCTTCAGATTCCAAATTACTGATATAAGCTACATAAGCTTCACAGTCTTTCCTCACCAATCTTTCTTCCTTTAAAGCTGAAATCACATTTGACAAATAATCACGTCGTTCCCCGATCACTGCCACTTCACTACCTTCTATAGTTCTTAACACAATCCGCTTCATGGCACAATCTAGAGTTGCTTGGTGCCTCGTCAACCCATCCATGCCTAAGATGAGATCGAACTCACCAAACAGAAATTCCATCAAGTCCGCTAGGAAAATAACTCCTTGAACCACCAATGGTACATTCCTAAACAGTTTACTAACTTTCATTGACTGCCCTAAAGGATTTAACACAGTCATTTCATTATCAACTATTTCAAACTCAACCCCTACAGTTTCAATCCTATTACATGCAATGTACGAGTGTGTTGACCCCACATCTATTAGCGCAAAATAAGGTAGCTTAAAAATAAGGAAGTACCCGTTACCACATCTGGTGCATCACCTTCCTCCCTACGACGAGCAGCATAAACCAACGCTAGCTGTCTCACCTCTGCCTGACCTACGCCTCTGCCCGGTGCTCCACGTCCTCGTCTTACGCCATTACGATCTCTGGCTTGACCACGGCCCCTTGGTGGTTGTAATGTGTGTAGTGTTTGTACACACCTGCTAACCTCGTCCTTGACTTTCGGCTTTTCGGCTTTTCGGCATTGCCGATATCGTGTATGTAGTGTTTGTACACACCTGGTAACCTCGTGTGCTGCAATCCCTTTAGTCACGAACCTACAATCGACATTACTAGCGATTAACCAAAACTTTAACACATATTCATCAAAAATCGAAACCTCATCATACCCTTATCGTGTGCCTCACATTCTAGTAGCCCTTCCTTTGCTACTATTTGTGACTATTCTCTTGATCTGCACCCCAAACACCTATATCGTCAAAACCAAGTGACCCATATTGCACATAAGTCATCCCCTGTGAGCCACATTAGATTCGGCCATTTACTAAACCATGACTGAGTCGAGAACACTTACCACCTTGTTAGCAATCCTTACCTACCACGCTTGCGATTGTTGATCCTTACCCTCGTTAATACAAGTTAACGACAAGGAGGGGTTACATAGCCCTTCGGCTTTTAATAAAACACACTAAGAAGTTCAACTAATAACTTACCTAAATTCCCCTTTGATCCCGCGGCTTAGATATCTACTGAACAAGATTCAGCTTCCAACGTGACTAAAAGTAGATAACAATCGATTAAGGTGGAGGAACAACAACAAAGGTTCAGCAAGAGTAGAGATTTGGAAAAAGAAGGATGATAGTAATTTCGGCAATGAAGGGAATTTGGCTTAGCGAAAATTCGACAAAAAGGGAGAAATCATTTGAGGGGGAGAATAAAAACTAGAGAATGCTCAAAGAACCTTTCAAGCATTTGGCCCCCTCTCCTTTTAAAGCCACAGGCCAAACACTCCCACCTTAGAGTCCCATTTGGCACCATCACATCCTTACTCCCCATTTCCTAACTTTTCTCTCCGATAATACCTTAATCTTATCCGAAAACTCCTCCACATCCATCAGTCCTGCTTACTTCAAACTCTCCACAGAAAGAGTACAAAACCAACACAACTCTTTTTGTCCACATATGGAAAATAAAACACTCCAAAATGTACTCCTCCTGCTCGAACCTTGGACCTCTTCAGCTTTCACACACGCCACCTCATAGCTCCCAAGTGATGCCACTTTCCACTGGACCACAAGCCCATTTGTGTCCTATTTTCTCTTAATCTACTTAAGAGGCCTCATGCCTGAGGCTAGGGTCCACTAAGTAAGAAAAATAAATTTTTCCCTATGGTCTCCCCTATCTCTAAGGCTTCAAATAATCCTGATAATCCCTTAATATTATTATTCTAAACGCTGCACATACATACTAACTTCAATGCACAGAAATTAAAGTTTCAGGATTTTTGGGGCGTTACAGCCGTGTTGTGCTTTGTTCGTTTCTCCCACGCCTGTGTGCAGGTCGCCACGCCCATGTTAATAAAATAATGTCGACCACGTCTGTATCACACGACCGTGGTGTTGAGTCGGACCCCGTGGCTTTTGGAGTTTTTCGTCATTGGTTCGTACTATCTCTGCCACGCTGGTACAAAAATATGTGGTGTCCACACAGCCATGGCCACGCCCGTGTGCAAGGCCGTGTGGTATGAAAATCTGGGCGGTTAGATTGTAGTTAGATGCCAAGAATAAAAAATATGAAAATTAATGAGGTTAGTGCTCAGGTTGCCTCCCGAGAAGCGCTCGTTTAAAGTCTTAAGCTAGACTTACATCTTATTCGCACATTCATGGTGGTTTGAGGAGTTGAAACTGCTCACCCCTGCTATCAGTTTTATGACCATTATATAGTTCGAGTCGAGTAGTGTTTACCTTAAAAGTGCCGAATTTAGGATTAATTACCTCGACTGTTCCATATGGGAAGATATTTAGTACCTCAAAAGGGATTTCTTCATTTGTATCAAGGTCTGAAGTGGCGATCTGAGGGTCTATTTTGTCCAACAGTACCTAATCTCCGATCTTAAATTGGTTTGGTTGATCCTTAAGTTTGACATGGTTTTGCTTTGGTTCTACTTCGTGTGTTCCTAATTTCTCTTTGAAATGTGTCTTCCACTCCTCTAGTTCATCGATCTGAAGCCTTCGTTCCTCATGATTTATTTCCTTGTTGGCATGAGGTCTAGGATCTGGCTCAGTTGTGTAGTTCCGTGGTGTTTTCTTTAAAGAAGGTTGAGCCGAATGGTTATTAATAGCTGAATCAATAGCCCAAGGAGAGATTGTTTCGTCACCTACACGAAGTATGAGTTCACCTGTACCAACATCAATTTTTGTTCTGGCAGTTGCTAAAAAAGGTCTTCCTAAAATTAAAGCAATATTGCTGTCTTCATCCATGTCTAAAATGACAAAGTCTACTGGGAATATGAATTTATCAATTTTCATGAGTACATCTTCAATTATACCCCTATGAATTCTATAGTATTATCAGCTAATTGAATGCTCATCCTAGTTTGTTTGGGTTTCCCTAGACCTAGCTATTTAAACATTTTATAAGGCATAACATTTATGGTTGCCCCTAAATCAGCTAAAGCACTATCAGCAGATAAACTACCGATTAAGCATGGAATTGTAAAACTCCCTGGATCTTTTAATTTTCGTGGTAGTTTATTTTGTAGAATTGCTGTTTTAGCTCCACATGCGACTCCTCGTCTAACTTTCGCTTCTTTGTTAAAAGCTCTTTTAAAAATTTCCTAGAGTCTGGCATTTGTGAAAGAGCTTCAACAAACGGTAAGTTAATAAGTAATTTCCTTAAAAGTTTAAGAAATTTACTGAATTGTTCACCGATGTTGTCTTTTTTCATCGCATTGGGGTATGCCACACGAGGTTGGTACTCTTTAATAACCGATTTTGTCTTATCATGACTTACCTCGATCTTACCTTCCTCGACCATATTCTCTTGGCTTACTTTGGGTTCATCTAACCCTTCACTATCATGAGTGGTTATTGCTTGAAGTTGTTCCTTCGGGTTAGTCTCAGTGTTGCTTGGTAGGCTTCCTTGTGATCTTTCAGAGAACTGCTTAGCAAGTTGCCCTAATTGGTTCTCGATTCCTTGAATCGATGCTTGTTGATTTTTGAGTACTGTCTCGGTGTTTTGGAAACGGGTTTCTGACACCACTATAAATTTTGTTAACATCTCCTCAAGGTTCGGCTTCTTTTCTTGTGGGTAAGGTTGCTGTTGGAAACTTGGAAGGGGTTGTTGTCTCTGATTTCCTTAACCACCCCATGGGAAATTGGGGTGGTTCCTCTAACCTGGATTATAAGTATTACTATACGAGTTATTTTGAGGTCTAGAATTATTACCCATATAGTGAACTTGTTCGTTTTCAGCGCTCGGGTTGTAAGGTGGGTATTTTGTATTACTCATTCCTCCTCCATTCGTATCGCACTGTATAACTGGATGCACCTGCGAAGAACTATACAAACCATCAATTTTATTACTTAACAGTTCTACCTGGTTTGATAGCATGGTCATTGTGTCGAGGTTGAAAACACAGGCGGTTTTTGTTGGCTTTGTCCTCGTGACTTGCCACTGATAGTTATTCAGTGACATCTCTTCAATGAATTTGTGGGCAGCCTTAGGTGTTTTGTTATTCAGGGTTCCGCCGGCGGCTAAATCAATCAACTACCTGGTTGAGGGGTTCACACCGTTGTAAAAGGTTTGGACCTGTAGAAGGGTAATCCATGGTGTGGGCACCTTCTTAATAGATCTTTGTATCTCTCCCATGCATCGTAAAGTATCTCTAGATCCATCTGCACAAAAATATTTTAACAACTTAGCCATTTTAGCCTACGGAAAATATTTTAACAAAAATTTTTCAGTCATTTGTTCCCATGTAGTGATTGATCCTTGTGGTAACGAGTTCAACCATTATTTGGCTTTGTTCCTCAATGAAAAGGGAAACAACCGAAGATGAATGGCATCATCAAAAACACAATTTATTTTGAAAGTATCGCAAAATTCTAGGAAATTCGCCAAGTGATTGTTTGGATCTTCATCCTGCAAACCATCAAACTGAACAAATTGCAGTATCATCTGAATTGTGTTAGGTTTTAGTTCAAAATTATTTACAGCAATAGCAGGTCTAACAATACTTGACTCAGTTCCAGTTAAATTAGGTTTAGCATAATCATACATAGTACGAGGAGCAGGATTTTGATTCATCGTGTTTGCGGCAACCACAGGAGGTAGTGGATTGTTATCAGCCATCTCTTTGGTAGTATTGGTATCGTCCTCTTGCTCTTCTTCTATGTATTGTAAGCTTCGCCTTATTTCTCTTCTGTTTCTGCGAACAGTACCTTCTATATCAATGTCAAAAATCAAGGGTCCTGATGGGTTCCTTCTAGTCTTAAACTAGAAAAACATATCAGAAGCAAAGGAAACAAAAGAAAAATTAGAGAAGTAAAAATATAAAAATAAATAAAAATAATGGCTAAAGTAATAAAAATCAAGTGTTCCTAATATCTTAGTCCCTGGCAACGACGCCAAAAACTTGACCGTGTCCAAACTAACTATGACAACGAATAAGGCGAGCGCACTGATCGCTGTAAAATCAGAGCTTTAAATATTTATAAAAGAATGATCAAACCTAGAGACTAACTCTGTCAATGATATTAAGACAAGTGTACCTATCGAACAGTAGTATAGGTTAGGCAAGACCGGTTATCGAACTCAAAGGAACTAAAAGTATTAATACTAACTTTCTTTTTATTATTTAGCCTTAAAGTTAGAGTGAAGATTACTTTTTAAATTAAATTGACGACAGCTAAACTAAAGATACAAAGACAAAAAAGACGAATTGGAAAATAACCTTGAGGAAAAACTCAGTTAATTTTAATGATACCCACAGGAAGAATCCACCTAGATTTCTCCTATTATCTAACCTTCAATTATATGATTTCTTTTACTTAACTTGATCCGTAGGACTCCCTAACCTATATTACACCCTCTCTCGAGGCGAATAACGTCTAACCCTAGGTTAATTAGTGGAACTCTCGTTCGCTTATAATAACCCCCTATGACAGCAATAAATCGATCAATGGACTCCTATATTAGGTTTCACCCTAATCCGGCAAAATCTCGTAACCCTATCTCTAGGCGTTCGATCAACTCCGTTTAATTATGTTAGATCTTCTCTTAGGCAGGGTCTATTCCTCCTCTACCTAAGCACATTAGATTTGGATTAAGCAACATAATTAAGAACAAACTAAGTAATTTATCATATAACTTAAAAATCAAATAATAAAATCCATCTAGGTTTCATCCCCTTCAGGTATCTGAGGGGTTTAGCTTATAATGAATAAACAAACCATCGCAAGAGAAAAGATAAAACAAAACATAGGAAAAATCCTAAAACCCCTTGAAGGAATTGAAGGAGAATTCTGCCGTCTTGAGTATAACTCCGGCTTCTTGAGATGGATCAACTGGTAATCCTCGCGTTATTCCCTAACTCTGACCTTCTCGGCTTGGCTCCTTGGCCTCGCTTCCGCCCCAATAGGTGATACTTGGGGGCTATTTATAAGCTCTTGAAATGCGATTCTTTCTCCCTAAGTATCCTTTTCCGACTAAAATTGCTCTTTCTAGCGTCAGAGGCACGGCCATGTCACACGCCCGTGTGAATCGAGACCTGACCGTGCTCGGATTTCTCTTGAGGCACGGCCGTGTGTGGCAGGGTTGAGGTCGTGTTCTAGGTGTTCGCTAAGGCACGGCCGTGTGTGCTTTGGGCCAGGCCGTGTCGATTTCGTGTTAAGGCCCATTTACTCCGTTTTAGGCCCGTTTTGTGTTCTTTTCATCCTTGGGTGCTTTCCTGGGTATAAGACATGAAAAGAAAGGATTAAAAGCACCTTTTTTATATAAAACAAGGGGTAAATCATCCAAAAGCATATTAAATGTGGGATAAAAATATTTTACTTTTACGGTTTATCACGCACCTATCGTTTGGTAGTATAGCTATGGCAAGACCGAAAATATCGTATCCTCAAGAACCAAGAGTATTAGTAATTATTATCTTTCTATTATTTAGCCTAAGAATTAAGGGAATTAATGTTTAATCTAAAACTACCTATTTACTAAGCTAAGGATGCTAAGACACAGAGATTGAATTGGGGAAATACT
The DNA here is from genome assembly GCA_005393395.2 of Gossypium australe. Taxonomy (NCBI): domain Eukaryota; kingdom Viridiplantae; phylum Streptophyta; class Magnoliopsida; order Malvales; family Malvaceae; genus Gossypium; species Gossypium australe. The sequence goes on along the minus strand of CM016621.1, from coordinate 109,579,048 downwards.
CTTGGGAAAACCAATTGAATAAGACAATACCCGAGGAAGAATCCACCTAGACTTCACTTGTTATCTAACTCTGAACTAGACGATTTATTCACTTGACTTGATCCGTAGGATTCCCTAATTTATATTAATACCTCTCTCGAGGCTACTAACGTCTAACCCTAGGTTGATAAATTGAAATCTCTTTCTAATCAAAACCCCTAGAGTTGCATTAACTCAATCTATGGACTCTCATATTAGGTTTGACCCTAATCCGACAGATTTTCGTCGTCCTATCTCTAAGAATGTGATCAACTCCGCTTAACTATGTTAGATCAACTCTTAAACAAGGACTTTTGCTCCACTGCCTAAGCACATCAATACTTGAATCAATATCCTGAAATATCAAAGCAAGAATTAAGAACACATAATTAAGAACAAATCAAGTATTTATCATATAGTTCAGAAAACAATAACAAGATCCGTCTTAGGTTTCATCCCCCTCAGGTATTTGAGGTGTTTAGTTCATGTTTATAAAGGAATACATCTCAGAAGAAAGTATAAAACAAAACATAAGAAAAACCCTAAAACCCCCTGAAGGAATTTGAAGGAAAGATCTTCTGTCTTGAGTATGATTCCGGCTTCTTGAGATGAATCAACTGGCTTTCCTCGAGTAAATCCAACAATTCGGCCCTCTCTGGCTTCGCCTCTTTGGCCTCCCCTTTTAGGTCACACTTAGGGTGTTTATATTGGCTTTCGGAATGTCTTTCTTGGCCCCTAAGTAACCTAATCCGAATTGAATTAAAACGAGTCACGACAGGGACACGCCCGTGTGGCACGGCCGTGTGAATCAAGCCCAGGCCGTGTGGACTTCTTACTTTGGCCCATTTTCTCCATTTTTGGCCTGTTTCTCGTTCTTTTCATCCTCCAATGCTCTTTTAAGTATAAAACATGAAATTAAAGGATTAGGAGCTTCAAGTTTCACAATTCAAGGGATAAATTATCCAAAAGTAATGTGGGATTAAAATATGTACATATTATGGTTTATCACCTCTCCCTCATGGCTACCAGTTACAAGTCTAGAGTCAGATTGCGCTGCCCTCTGAGCAGGAGCGGGCGTGTTACTCTCTACATCGTCAACTACATCACTTTTGGGATCCATTATTATACAAAAACACAATTTAAGCAATCAGGAATCATCACACTATCACAGAGTATATATGGCATGTATTGCTAGACTCTCACACACGCTACGTTAGTCTTAGAATCGATTAAACTGTAGCTCTGATACCAATAAATGTAACACCCTAACTCGTATCAGTCGCCAGAATATTGTTACGAGGCATTACCGATCAGATCACAACATACAATATACATTTATCAAACATAAATCTATTATCACATAAACATCAATCAAATATAATCACATTGTCCTTTATAAGGCTCTACGAGACCTCAAAACATGCTTGGAAGAGGTTCGAGACTAAACCGATGACATTTGAAAGCTTTGGGAAACATATAAAATTTTCATGCTTTACAGGGTTCACATGCCCGTGTGTTTAACCCGTGTACCCTTCGAAATGGCCACACACGTCCGTGTGTCAGGCCGTGTACTAGGCCGTGTCAATCATGTAGGGTATATTGACTTATGCAACACGGCCAAGTGACACGCCCGTGGGCTAGGTCGTGTGCCATTTAGGGGGTATACTGACTTGTGCCACACAACCAGTCACACGCCCGTGTGTGAGGCCATGTGGAGCATATTGACTTCAATTTAATTCCAATACCAGGGGACACACGGCCGTGTATCATGACCATGCGTCGCACACAGCTGAGACACACGCCCGTGTCTCTGCTCGTGTCGACAAGAATAGGCCATTTGCAAGGCCACTTGGCCACCCTTTCTCATGCTCACCTAAACATCCAAAATAATACCATTTCAACACATTTTTAGGCAACAAAACATGCTATTTCATATACAAATCATGCCATTTAAAATCCATCCATTCACTACTTAAACCATAATCCAAAAAATAATAAAATAATATGCCATTACCAACAATTTCACCTATCTTCTCTATGCACTTTTTTCTCATCATCTTATCAACTAATTCATGTCATAAAACATACCAAATCATCATCTCAAGCCACAACATGCCATTTCATCTTCATCCATACCAAACATGCCAAAACACAAAACTATATATATATATATCACATATCACTTACCAAATTCATAAATTAAGCCAACTCAAATGGCCAAATACACACCCACATTTACATTATTTATGAGCCAAATCTCATGGCTAATATCATAACTCAAAACATAACAACTTAACACTAGCCTATACATGCCATATACCATATATACATAACACCAAAGGTACCAACAAGTTGATCGATAGTGTAACGATGTTCCTGATGATCCCCAAGTCTGAGCTAGCTTCGATTATCTATAAAACGGGGAAAGAACACACCAAGTAAACTTTAAAAGCTTAGTAAGCCATATACAAATAAAATTACCATATGAATCAATATCATTTTCATTAATAGGCAAACCATGAATAAGTATATAAAAACTCCCATTGAACACATATTCAAATTCACAAGAGAAATCATCATATACTTCCCTTTTCAATACTCATATGAATCTCGTACGTACATGAGTCACTTAACTTACACACACATTCTTTCTCGACTTGACTTTGCCGGTTAAACCATTCAGAATCGTTAAGGATACTCTGAAATCACATATAACTCATACAATGGCATATTATTGATATGGTATTACATGCTATCACATATCGATTCCACTGTCCCAGACAGGGTCTTATACGAAATCATAAAATGATGCCAATGTCCCAGATATGGTTTTACATGTAATCACATCTGGTAATCCTAATGTCATGACATTTGTATTCTATACTATTCCTAAGGTTCGACTGGACTTTCGTTATTTGCCCTTTGTGCAAATCTATCAAAAAATGATCTAAATTAATCAAATTAATTAAAATTAAACATGTTCATAATTTAAGTGCAATTTAATTATAAAAATTAATTATATTTCGACAATAATTTTGTCGAAACTGCATGAATTTGAATAAAAAGGGCATGAAAAAGTGTGTATATTTTTGTGTTTCCAGTGATGTGGGAATTGTGATGTATTAATGAGATAAGGAATTTGAGTATAATTTGGTAACTAGATAGAAATTGAATGGAGCCTAATAAATGTGGGATTTGTATGTTTGATTTAGGGCTTAATAAATGTAGTGAGTATGTTAGATAAACATATAAAGTTGATATGTTTCAACCATGAATGTGGATGCTTTGGTTGCCTAAGTATGTAATGTTATGTGCCTTTGAATTGATGTGAGTGTATGTGTGGATAAGGGTGACAAGTGGCTTGGTAAATATCCTTTTTATTGTCCACACGGGTACACACACGGACGAGTGTCTAGGCCGTGTGTGACACACGATCTGCCCCATGAGCATATGATCCGGCCGTGTGTCCCCTACACCCTAAATAATTGCAAAAAAGAATGCTCAGAAATGACCATACAGGCAGAGACACGGGTGTGTGTCTCAACCGTGTGGACGGCACGGCCTTGAACACGAGCGTGTGCACTAGCCTTGTGAAGTCAGCACCTATTTTATGAAAAATTATGAAAATTCAATCGATCACACGGCCTAAGCAAACGGGCATATGACTTGGCTGTGTGACCTTAATTTGATGATGACATCATAAACAAAATGCTCCCTCATTTGAACATGACCTAAAGCACGAGCATGTCTTAGGGTCACACAGGTGTGTCCCGAACCCACACGGGCGTGTGACCCCTTTTACATGAAAAATTTTCTAAGTTTTCCAAAAGTTTCCAAAGTTTTCGATTTAGTCTCGAACCACTTCCGATGCATAGTTTGGGCCACATAGGCTCGTTTTAGGGACGATATGATTTTTTTGAAAAGTTTTAAATTTGAGTGGAAATTCATGTCTCGATTTTGAATATTTTCTTTTGAATAAGTCCGGTAATGCCTCGTACCCTATTTCGACGTCGGATACGGGTAAGGGCTGTTACAATTATAACTATAATTAATTTACCATATATAGCATGATGGGCCAATGGGTAGTGTGAATAATCTCCACCGATGCTTCCAATCCAACAAGCTTCTGAATTACTATAAGACACAAGAAAGCAAAACAGAGTAAGCATGAAATGCTTAGTAAGTTCGTATAACATGGTAAACAACTTACCATATATTTATATTCAAAATAAACATGCAAGGCACTATCAACTAATTTGGTTACAAGCCCTAAACACATATCCTCATCATGTTAGCCAAGTAATCACATGTAATAGTCCTTAATCGTGGATGAAAAAAGTCATCAAGCATGATCCACATTCATGTAATAACCAATTCATACATCATTATATCAAGTAATGTCATTTCCATGTACTTCATGTACATACATAAACATCAAGAAACATGTATGGGCTCAATAATAGCCAAATTTCCATATACATATATTTTTCCACATCATGAATTCAAATAACATATACAATTCATATCCCTGTATTTTAAGTACATTTTCATAATAATTCATCTCAAGTTCAGATTATTTCATCTCGGAACTTCACCTATTAAATCATTTGAAATATCATTGTCACACGAAAAATACACTTAAGGTGTACTAATCTATATTCATGGGTGAACATATTTATGAAAAAAATTCCATGTTCATATATCATCAACTTGTATTTCCATAAATCATGTATCATCATTTCATGTATTTCAAACAGATACTTGTAATAATTCATTTCTTGTTCATATTTTCTCATGTCAGAATTTTGCTTGTTGAATTTATTTGAAATATCGATGGATACGTAGGTAGTACACTCGAAGTGTGCAAATCAAAAATCCGTCAACTCATAATCAGAGGTACTCATTAGAGTACATAATCAGGAAGCACTCACTCGAGTCTTATATAAAAAATGCTCATATGAGCCATGTAACAAGAATCTTATCCGAGCTAAATTAGGAAAGTCATAAGAGTTTAAAACGAGAAGTCCACAAAGAAATTTTAATCAAGAAGCTCACGAAAAGCCTATTAGGAATGCTCACAAAGAGCCATGTAACAGTGATAAGCCATAAAAATAACATCTTTTTAATCACATTCTTGATGTGTTTTGGATGAATTATTATGTGAATTAGTGAATTTGATGCTCGCAATCCTTTAAATTCATGTTTCTATACATATGTGAGCATAGGGAAGCGAAAGGAGCAAAAAACGAACCAAAATCGAGCAAAAAGAGCTATTTCCAGGATCTACACGGCTTAGGCATTTCCACACGGGCTGGCCACACGCCCGTGTGCCAGCCCGTCTCAATATCGAACCATGTCGATATTGCACACACCTGGGCATTCTTACACGGGCTGATCACATGCCCATGTCCCTGTCGAACCCTGTTTCATTTTCACGCAAAAAAAGCCAATTTTTAGGTATTTTGAGCATTCAGAAGTCTATGAAAACACACTGGTAAAAGACCTAAGGGAACACACAGAGTAGAACGTAGAAATTACTCAAAGAATGTCGTTGGAATCATCTCAGAAGCAGATCCACTCCAAGATTGAAGATATCCAGTCGAATTTCCTTCGAAGTTTTATTAGGTTTTTAATGTCTTGTTGTTATTCTTATTTTGATATGTTTTCCTCTATGGGTATGAACTAAACTCCCTAAAATACCTAGGGAGGATGAAACCTATGATGGATCTTATTATTTAATTATCTGAATTACATGATAAATACTTGTTCTTGTTCTTAAGATGTGTTCTTAATCATTGCCTAAATATTTTCAGGATATTAATCCAAGTTTGATGTGCTTAATCAGTGGAGAAAAAGTCCCTACTTAAGAGTAGATATAGCATAATTAAGCGGAGTTGATTGCAATCCTAGAAATAGGACGACATAAATCTGCCGAATTAGAGTCAAATCTAATATGGGAATCCATAGATCGAGTTAATGCGACAATAAGGGTTTTAATTAGAAAGAGATTTCAATTAATCAACCTAGAGTCAGTTGTTCTTAGTCTCGAAAGAGATATTAACAAAAATTAGGGATTTCTACGGATCAAGACAAGTGAATAAATCGTTTAATTCAGAGCCGTAATAATAAGTGAAGTCTAGGTGGATTCTTCCTTGGGTATTGTCTTTGTCATTGGTTTATTAGATTACTTTCTTCACTCTCTGCTGAGCTCACAGTTAATTAGTTTAGTTTTAGATTGAAAATAATCCATTTAATTATAGGCTAGATAATAAAAAGATAGTAACAACTAGTACTTTTATTCCTCGTAGATACGATATTCCTGACTCACCATAGTTATACTACCATTCGATAGGTACACTTGCTTTTGTCGTATTTTAGTTAGTTCGTGACATCATCAAGTTTTTGGCGTCGTTGCTGGGGACTAGAATATTAGGAACACTTAATTTTTATTACTTGATAAACCATAATTTACACATATTTTAACCCCATGCTTGGCTTAATTTTGGATGATTTTCCATTGGAATAGATGAATTTGGTGCTCCTAATCCCTTAATTTCATGTTTTATACTCAGGAGAGCTTAGGGAATAGAAAAGAATGAGAAAAGGGCCAAAATGGGGCAAAATGGGCCTACCTAGGAAGTCAACACGGCCTAGACCATTGGACACGACCGTGTGTTACGAGCAAGGATCTACTACGGCCTGGACTATCCTCCACGGGTAGACCACACGGCCGTGTGTGGCGAGCAGAGTCAAGGAACAAGGCTAAACAGTGGTTGAACTCCCTACATGGGAGCAAATGATCAAAAAATTCTTGTTAAAGTATTTTCCAACGACTAAGATAGCCAGGCTGAGGAATGATATCTCTTCCTTCGTGCAAATGGATTTAGAGACTTTGTATGATGCATGGGAGAGGTATAAGGACTGATTGAGACGGTGCCCCCACCATGGGTTACCTCTATGGTTACAGGTTCAAACTTTTTACAACGGTTTGAACCCCTCAACTAGGCAACTGATTGATGCAGCTGCCGGTGGGACTCTGAATAACAAAACACCTAAAGTGGCTTATGAGTTCATTGAAGATATGTCACTAAATAATTATCAGTGACAAGTCATGAGAACAAATCCGACAAAAGCCACTGGTGTTTTCAACCTCAACGTGGTCACCATGTTATCAAACCAGGTAGAGCTCTTAAATAAAAAGATTGATGGTTTATGTGTTTCTACACAGGTACATCCGGTGATGCGGTGCAACACAAATGGAGGGATGAATACCTCAGAATATTTACCCTACAATCCTAGCATGGAGAATGAGCAATTGAATTATATAGGTAATAACTCTAAACCTTCAAATAATCCTTATAGTAACACATATAATGCAGGATGGAGGAACCACCCAAATTTTTCATGGGGTGGTCAAGGGAATCAAAGACCACAACCCCCTCTAGGTATTCAACCACCCTACCGATAAGAGAAGAAGCTAAATCTTGAAGATATGCTAGCAAAATTTATTTCAGTGTCAGAGACTCGTTTTCAAAATATCGAGATAGCATTGAAAAATCAGCAAGCATCGATTGTAGGGCTTGAAAATCAAATTGGACAGCTCGCTAAATTAGTTTCTGAAAGGCAACAAGGTAGTCTACCTAGTAACACCGAACCTAACCCAAAAGAGCATTTGAAGGTAGTTACACTAAGGAATGGGAAGGTGTTGGTTGAAGCTGAAAGGAAGATGCCACAGGAAGCTGATAAGGCGAAGGGTGAGGGAGTAAACTCTGATGTGAGTGTAACACCTGTGCTTAAATAATATAAACCACTGATCCCGTATCCAGCAAAGTTGAAGAAAGAACGCATGGATGCACAATTTGGTAAATTTCTTGAACTTTTTAAACAATTGCATATTAACTTACGCAGATGCCTACATATGCAAAATTTTTAAAAGAGCTGTTAACAAATAAAATGAAGTTTGAAGAGCTATCAACCGTGGAACTCAACGAGGAATGTTCAGCTATTCTTCAAGATAAATTACCTACCAAATTGAAAGATCCGGGAAGTTTTACTATTCCCTATTTAATCGGTAGTTTAAATATTGAGAAAGCATTAGTTGATTTAGGTCCCAGCATTAATTTGATGCCTTACAAAATGTTCAAGCAGCTTGGTCTTGGGGAGCCAAAACCCACTAGGATGAGTATCCAATTAGTTGATAGATCTGTTAAATATCCTAGAGGAATTATTGAAGATGTTTTGGTAAAAGTAGATAAATTCATATTCCCTATTGATTTTGTTGTGCTTGACATGGATGGGGACGTTGAGGTACCTTTAATTTTAGGTCGCCCTTTTTTAGCCACTGCTAGGGCTGTCATTGATGTAGGTGATGGTAAACCTGTGCTTAGGGTAGGTGACGAAGAAATTATTTTTAAGATTTATGATGCTATGCGATACTCTAGAGAACAAGATGGTTCTTGTTACTTTATTTACTCTATTGATCATTCTATTCAAGATTCTTTTCAGGAAATCATTCATAAAGACACGTTGGAACTGTGTCTTGTCCAAGGTGAAGTGGCAGATGACGATACCACTGAGATAGGGAAGATAAAAATTGAGTTAAACTCTAATGAGTCTTTCCCAAGACAAAAGAAGTACAAGGGCATTGAAATGAACGACGAACTAAAACAAAAACCCTCTATTGAAGAACCTCCCAAATTGGAACTAAAGTAATTACCAAATCACTTAGAGTATGCGTTCCTCGGAGATAATTCTACACTACCAGTAATTATTGCTTCAGACTTGTAACCCAATGAGAAAAATGAGTTACTACAAGTACTAAGGTAGCATAAAAGTGTAAGAGTATGCCCAAAGATTAATCATGAGATGGTTGTAATAACATACTTTATTTACCATGTTTATTAATATAAAGCGTTGTCATTATTATTTCAATTTTTTTCTGTGTGTACAAATAAATTGTTTTATAATAATGTCCTGAGAATAATATGATTATTCTTAAAAGATCCTTAGTCAAGTATTATTGTTGACTGGGACAACAATAATGCATTAAGACTAACATGTAGTTGATTGATGATAAAAAGTTGTCATTGATATGGAGTGTAAAAATCAATGCATGAATATGTGTGTTAGAGAACAACATATTGGACTGACCCGCTATGAGTATGTTTCTTGGATTATTATGTAATTGTCACAACATTACTCATAGTGATTAATATGTATATGATCCTCAAACTTGAGATCATCATTATCCCAACATCGTGAGTTGTATATTTTGACATAGTCAAACGTACATCGTAACTGGTTGTTCTATAAAGGCTGATGTTAGATATACCACAATCTATGTAGAGGGATATGGTTGATCAATATAGGATAAGTCCCTCCTACATAATGGGAGTAATATCTTAGGCCACTTGATTGAGTGAGACTAGAAATGCATGGCCATGCTCAAATAAGTTGATATGATATGTCATACTTATTTGTACATCATAGTCTACTCAAGATATCAAGAAACATGGGATGTACTATGCAAGTGTGACTATTCTATGACTTGTGTCCATTCCAGAGATAAAGGACTTAAGGATTAATGCATGAAAGGTTAATCACAAAAGGTTATGTCGAATCATGACTTCTTGTAACTTAGGTAGCAATGATGCATTGCTAGATGCCACTCATTGTTTGTAACATTAGAATCGTTCTAGTATTACTGCTAACGTTACAAGAACCTACAGGGTCACACCCTATGGTTGAAATGAACAAAATAAAACATAGTTGGTATTGTGTTTGGTTGTCACATGAATTAAATTAATTAAAGAATTAATTTAATTGGGCAATCAAATATTGAACATATTATATTTACAAGGATGTTGTACACATAATGAGAACATAGTTCTATTAATATATGAATTTGGTTCGTATATAAATTTAAATAAATATAGTTTACCGAAATCCTAATTATAATTAATATAATTATAATTTTCAGTTAAAACATTATTATATTTATTTATTTGTAATTATGATTCATTATATATACCAATTATAAAATGTAATATGAAGAGAGACAGAGCTTTTAAGAAACCCTAAAAATTGCTTGTGAGGTCTAGCAGCCGTCAAGCAAAGAAACCTCCAAAACAGTTTTGGAGATTTCTCTCGTTTATCATCAAACTGGGTGGATTACGTAGAGGCCAAAATCATAAAATGTTGCGGCTTGGTCCAATAGTAGATCAAAATTCTTGTTGTCGAGGTGTCGTTGTCTACTCAAATTGAAGTTTCGATATTTTGAAACCATTATTTCACCCCGATTCATTCCTCGCACATGGATCCATGGTTTGGATCACCGGAAAAAAATTTCTGCTGTGCCATGGGGGTACCGGCAATCCAACAAAAAGAGCCATAGGTTGGAAGATTTCTGACATTAAAGGGATCAGCTCTTCGTTCTGCACCCACAAAATTTTAATGGAAAATGAATATAAACCGTGTGTGCAAGCTCAAAGATGACTAAATCCCGACATAAAAGAAGTTGTTAAAGCTGAGTAATTAAACTTCTAGATGCTAGAGTTATTTCCTATTTCTAACAGTACTTGGGTGAGCCCTTTGCAGGTTGTTCCGAAGAACGGAGGCATGACTATTATAGTCAATAAGAAGAATGAATTAATTCCAACAAGAACAGTCATAGGATGGAGAATTTGCATTGACTATAGGAAGTTGAACGATGCCATGAGAAAATGTCACTTTCCCTTACCATTCATTGATCAAATGTTGGAAAGATTATCTAGGCATATGCATTATTGCTTCCTAGACGGACTCTCTGGCTACTTCCAAATTTTGATAGCTCCTGAGGATCAAGAGAAGTCAACATTTACATGTCCATATGGTACGTTTGCTTATCATAGAATGCCTTTTAGATTATGTAATGCTACTGCTACTTTTCAGCGCTGCATGTTAGCCATCTTTGATTAACTTGTGGAAGATATTATGGAGGTATTTATGGACGACTTCTCGGTATTCGGTAATTCTTTCCACCTTTGCCTTAAAATTTTAATACAGATTTTAATGAGATGTGAGGAGACAAACCTTGTACTTAATTGGGAAAAGTGTCACTTCATGGTTCGAGAAGGGATTCTGTTAGGTCACAAAATTTTTGGTAAAGGGATTGAGGTTGATAAAGAAAAAAATGAGACCATAGAAAAATTACCTCCTCCTAGTTCAGTTAAGGCTATTAGAAGCTTTTTAAGACATGTTGGGTTTTACAGAAGATTTATTAAACATTTTCTAAAATAGCTAAGCCTTTAACAAAACTACTAGAAAAAGACGTGCCTTTCAATTTTGATCAGGAATGTTTAGAAGCATTTAATACACTCAAAGATAACTACACTACCATGGAAAAAGACTAGCATTTTCAACCGATATATTATGCTAGCAAGATATTGATGGCCGCACATGAAAACTACACTACCACGGAAAAAGAATTGCTAGCTGTGCTTTTTACATTCGATAAATTTAGACAATATCTAATATTATCTAAAGTTGTCATTTACACTGACCATCCAGCTCTTCGTTATCTCCTAACTAAGTCTGATGCAAAACCTCGACTCATAAGATGGATTCTACTTTTGCAGGAATTTGATTTGGAAATTTAGGATGAGAAAGGGGCTGAATATATTGTGGCAGACCACCTTTCTAGGCTTGAGAATCCACATCTCAAAGAGCTCGATGAGAGTGAGATAAATGACTCGTTTTCTAAGGAACAACTCTTGGCTATATCTAACTCTAAGGTACCTTGATTTGCGGATATTGTGAATTACTTAGCTGCTAACATCCTACCAAAAGGGTTGACACATCATCAAAAGAAGTGATTCTTTGCCGATGTGAAAAATTATTTTTGGGAGGATCCTTTTCTTTTTCGTATATATGCATATCAAGTAATTCGAAGATGTGTTACAAAGTCAAAGGCAAGAAAAATCCTAAAACATTGCCATTCAGGACCAACAGGAGGACATTACAGTGGGACTAGGACAGCACATAAAACGCTCGAATCAGGTTTTTATTTGAGCACATTGTTCAAGGACGTTAGCAGGTATGTTACTTCTTGTGATAGATGCCAAAAAATAGGTAATATCTCTAAATGCGATGAAATGCCTCAAACATATATGCTATCATGTGAAATATTTGATGTATGGGGCATTGATTTTATGGTTCCATTCCCTATCTCATTTGGGAATAAATACATCTTAATAGCGGTTGATTATATGTCAAAATGGGTGGAAGCTCAAGCTTTACCTACAAATGATGCTGGAATGGTAGTGAGATTTCTTAAGAAGCTCTTCTCTCGATTCGGAACACCTAGAGTGATTATTAGTGATAGGGGTACTTATTTTTGTACTGCTCAATTTGATAAAGTCCTAAAAAAATATGGAGTGTACCACAGAACAACTACACCTTATCACCCTCAAACTAGTGGACAACTTGAAGTAGCAAACCGAGAACTTAAGCATATCTTAGAGAAAAACATAAAATCAAATAGGAAAGATTGGTAAATAAAAGTAGACGATGCTTTATCGTCCTATAGAACCGCTTTTAAAACTCCCATAGGAACATCTCCATACAGATTTGTTTACAGGAAAAGCTGTCATTTACCATTTGAATTTGAGCACAAAGCATTTTGGCCTATAAAATTCCTAAACTATGATCCTAAACTTGGAGGTGAGAAAAGATTGATGCAGTTGAACGAGCTAGATGAGTGGCGAGCAAATGCTTATGAGAACTCACGATTATACAAAGAAGCCACAAAGCAAAGCCATGATGCTCGTTTGAAGCAACATAAGCAATTTGTGTAACAGCTCGATTTAGGGGCTACTCGGAATAGTGGTTTTGGGACCACTAACCTGAGATTGAATAAAATTATTTTAATGTTATTTTATAAGTTATAGCATGATTATATGAGTGTATGAAAATTTTGGTGTATTAATATTAGCAATTTCATGTCTAATTGCGAAAAAGGACTAAATCGCATAAAGTGAAAAGTTTTGTTCTACAAGCTAAAAGTGCCAAATAGCTATAGAATATTAAATTGGAAGTCTTTAAAGTTCAATTAGCCCCTCTAATAATGGTTGGCCGGCCATAGGGGACAAACAATGTCAAAATTGGTCAAAATTGTTAGATTAGGTGGATTAAATTGAGAAAATAAAATAAAATAAAGAAAGGAAAAGATATCATCTTTCCTCTCTTCTTCTCCACCAAAATTTTCAGCAAAACAAGGGGTTTGAGAACTCAAAAAATTCAGCCAAGCTTTCTCTTTGCAAGTAAGCATTTTAATGGACATTCTTTGATAATTTTTGTACTTTTGAGATCCTTGTATCATGATCTAGCTAATGAAGGGACTATTCTGCAAAATGGTTAAGAGTCTAGAGTTTTACCATGTGATTAATTATGTTGTTTACTGAATTTTTATGAAAGAAAATGAATCTTGGGTGTTAAATACACAACTTTTGTGAAAGGTGTTTCCATGAAAACACCTAAAAGGACCTTTTTGTAAAGGTTACAAAATAGGTGTTAAATGTGCGAAATAATGAGTATTGGGAGTTGATATAAGAGTAATAAATTTTTAGCTAGGCTTGTTAAAGGAAGAAATTTGATTAGAATCGATTTACGAGCCTAAGGGTAAAATCGTGATTTTCTGAAAGTCTAAAGGTAAAATGGTAATTTTGCCAAAGTATGATTATTGAAATGTATTGATTAATGTGGTAATTAAATGAGATAATTTGTTATTATAGATCAAGAAGAACAAGGAATTAACCTTGATCGAGGAAAAGGCAAGGTTTCGTACTAGATCGGCTAATTGGCCTATTTTGGTATCGAGGTAAGTTTGTGTGTATAAATTCAACATCATGTTATTAAGTTTTAAAATGTTTGATATTCATGAAGATGTACATTGATTCTATGAAATTGAGTAATGATGTTCAATGAGAAAACCATAAAAATTTATGATGTTGAAGTCTCGGTTGGACTTTAAGAAGTGAGAGGATAGCATCATCAAGACATGAGACTAGTAAGGTCTCGTATAAGACCATGTCAGGGACATGGCCTCGGCACCGATTTAAGATCCCGTATAAGACCATATTTGGGATATAGCATCGGCATCGAATATGAAAATCGTATAAGACCATATCTTGGATATGGCATCAACATCGATATGAGATCCCGTATAAGACCATATCTGGGATATGGCATCGGAATCGAGATGTGACCCCATATAAGACCATATCTGGGATATGGCATTGGCGTCTTATTTATGTGTATGATGGTGTTTGTGTATTCTCAAGTATTCTAAGTGATTCAACAGAATAGTTAGTTAAGCTTAAAACAAAGATGAAATTAGTGCTAAAGCTATGTGATGAAGTGATACAGGTACATGTGAGTAATTCACAAGAAATGTTTACGATATGTGAATTGTAATTGGTAAGAGTAAGCATGAGTAAGTTATGACAACATGCTTGAGGCTTTATGTTTTCTTTTATTCAATGCAATGGATGGACGACATTATGAGCCTTTATGTTGCTATTTATTTCATGCAAACTTACTAAGCTTTATGCTTACCCCTCTCATTTCCCTTTTCCTTGTACTATCGCCAAGCTAACTCGAGGATCGTAGGACGTCGGAGTTCAGAATCGCACTACCTACTCCTCTTTGGTATAGCAAATTTTGATTAATTTTGAGTATGGCATGTATAGGAACTTGGTTATTTTGTGTTATGTCATATTTGTTAGCCAATGTGTGGCTATTAATGTCCTTAAATTTATTTTGTAAGTGGTCCTTGGAAATTGTCCAATACTTGATAAGTTATATATATTCAGTGGTGAAGAAGTTCATGAAGTGCATGCTTGTGTGTTTGGGTTGATAATTGAGTAAATAATATGCATGATGAATGTGGTGTAAACTTATGTATGGATGTCTTAATTTTTGGGCATTAGGAGTGCCTTATGATCATGTAGAGTGTTAAAATGAAATAGTATAAGAGTGGTTGTATTTCAGGGTGGCAATTGGCTTGGCAGATAGCCTTACAATTGTCCACACGGGTAGACACAAGGGCATGTGTCTAGGCCGTGTGAGACACACGATCAGCCCCATGGGCGTGTTGATAGATCGTGTGTACCCCTACATGCTAAGTTGGTAAGTTAGTATGCCTAGCAGTAAACACACGGGCTGAGACACGACCGTGTGTCTCAACCGTGTGGGAGGCACTGCCTAAGACATAGGCATGTGCCTGGGGCGTGTGAAGTCTGCACTTGAAATTGGGAATTTATTTCGCCACACGGTCGAGGGACACGGGCCATGGACAGGGGCGTGTGTCCGGTCGTGTGAAAACCCCTGTAGGTTAGAAAGGAAAAACAAAATCCACACAGACTAGGGACATGGGCGTGTGTAACTACACAGCCTGCCCATACGAACGTGTTCCATTTCACACAGACGTGTGGCCCTGTTTTGTGTAAAAATTTTCTAAGTGTTCAAAATTTTTCGGTTCAGTCTCGAACCACTCCGTAAGTATGTTTAAGGCCCAGTAGACCTAAAAGAGTGATGTTATGAATTCGAATGAAAATTGTTAAGCTGAAACGAAATTTTATGGCCTGATATTGTATGATTGAGTAAGTTATGTCCAATAATGCCTCGTACCCGGTTCTGGTGTTGATTACAGGTAAGGGGTATTACAATTTGCAGTCAGAGATCTTGTTTTGCTATACAATTTAAAGCTCAAATTGCTCCCTGGAAAGCTGAAATCAAGATGGTCAGGTCCATTATTTATCCAAACCTTTTTTTCCCTACAGCACAATAGAGGTAACTCATCCAACATATGGCACCTTCAAGGTAAACGGACATCGACTCAACCTTTAAAATGGTGAGAATTGTAGAGATGATAGGGAGGAGCTTCGGCTCTACGAACCTTCGTAAGTAATGAGCACAAGGTAAGTCCAGCTTAAGACTTTAAACAAGCGCTTCTCGGGAGGCAACCCGAGCACTAACACTACTAATTAGTTTATTTTTATCTATTCTTCGTGTTTAGAATGCAAGTTTTTAACTCACACGGGCGTGTCTCTAGTCGTGTGGACCTCGCGTCCTAGACATCCGAGCGTGTCTTTGACCATGTAAACTCACATGACTTAGTTTTAAAACTTTAAGAAAATACGGGCTGAGTTCATTTATTATCAAATACGGGCTAAACAAGACACCACACGGGCGTGGGAGAAACGAAGGTGATTGCACATGGACGTGCGACACGACCGTGTGAACCACGTGGCCTGGACACACGGGCATGTCCAAGGCCGTGTGAAATCTAGGTTTAAAGTTTCATCGCACACGAGCTATAAGAAAGACCACACAGTCGTGTGACATGGCCGTGTGGCCCAACATGGGCTTCACACGACCGTGCACCTTTTTAACCTCCAAACCCTAATTTTAACCCCTATTTTTGTCTTCTTCTTAAAGTTTTCACCCCTATTTACCTTAGCCGCTGACTACCCCAAACCCACCCCTCTTCTCCAACCGCTGCACTCCTCCCCATCTCCCTTGCGTGCACACCAACCCCCTTCCCCTCTCCTTTCTTTCCCTTTTTTTTCTCTCTTCCTTTCCTTTTTCCTTCCCCTCTATCTGCCATCCAGCCCTAACCAAAACCCCCATTTTTCTCTCCGTCGACCGACCACCCTCCCCCTTCCTTCTTTTTCCCCTTCTTTCCCTTCCCTCCAACCCCTTTGCCCAAACCCTCAACGCACCCAAGCCCCATCCGGCCTCCCTCTTCCCTCCAATCCACCACACGCGCCTCTCAATCTTCTTTCCCCCATTTTTTTCTTTTTCTTCCACCACCACAGCCACGACCCGCGCCCTTCACTCCGGTCACCGCCCTACGCCGTCGGTTTCCCCTTGCACCCTTATCTTTTATATTAATTATTTTTTTATTATATTTTTTTATTATTTATTATTTGTTATTTTAGTTTATTTTCATTCATTCTTTATTTTCTTTTATTATTCTATTTTTGTTTATATTTTCGTGCCGGTGTTTCTTTCATTTTAGAAATTGTAAGTATGCTGAATTTATTTGGTACAATTTTTGAGGTTAGCTATTATTAATATCCCTATTGTTAGTATTTTCGTAGCTATATTATTTTATTCTACTTATTATTTTTATTTTTGTCTTTTCTCATCGAAACAGTACTATCTATATCACTTTCATTACTTTCATTAGTATTAAGCTCTATATTTAGTTTATTATGTTGACATAATTGTTAACTGTTTTTATTAATAGTATTCCTTCCTTTTAATATATGACTGTTTTTCAGTTTAATTTCATGTTTGCTTTATGCTAAGCATTTGCTGATGGTAAATTATTTTATTTTAGGTACATCATGACGAACACATGAGGTAAATACAAGGTCGTCGTCCCAGCTTCGAAAAAGTGGAAGGGTTCTAGCGCGACTGCATCTACCGAGGATCGCCATCCTTATTTGCGATTCCCAGCAGGACCCCGGGATGCTTTATTTCAGCTTCTTCACGCACTACCACTCAACATGGGCCGATGAATAGATTGGGCCGCTTTGGAGCAGGTCCACCTTGCTGACCTCGTTCGGACCCTTCTAACTACAGCTCCATGGGACCATTTCTTTGATATCGTTGAGCCCACATATATGGAGCTCACTTTAGAACTTTGCTCGATGTTTCAGCTACAATCAGTGATGTCGACGTATGATGAGCCAGGTACCGTTACATTCTGACTTTACGGCTTAGTGCGCCAGCTGAGTGTCCCAGAGTTCGGAGTTGCCTTGGGGCTTTATACGAAGAAGTTTATGGGTGCCGAAAACTTCCCTCACCTCCACCGCCACATTCATTACCCACCTTCCTCTTGTTGGGTGGCTTTTCTAGCAAGTACGGGCCCCTATGATCCGAGTCACTCGAAGGTGACGTCTCTCTCTCTCTCCGGCTCTACGATACCTTCACGCACTATTAGCTCACACCTTGACAGGTCGGCGAGAGAGCACCGGCGTCGTTAATACTCATGACATTTATTTCTTATGAAGCATGGCGCAAAGGCATGTATTTGACTTGGCATACTTCATTGCCATCGCCTTTCACCATTAGACCGAATGCCACAAGAAGGGCCCTATCTTCTTATGTCCTTATGTGACTCGTATCGCTCGACACTTCGGCCTATTAGACACACCGGTGCAATCCTCGTCACTTACATTAGTCGACCGGATGTCCCCGCAAGGACTCTCAACCATGATCCACATGAGGATGATAGAGCGACGTCGTGGAGTGGATCTTCCTCAGTACCGATTGTCTCATTTTGATACTCAGGATGAACCCGAGGACACCCCTGATGATGTTCCTCCCTCTCACGAGGACCAACGTCATCCTCCACCTCCGAGTCACCGACCTCCTCCTTCTGTTGCTACTTTGACAGAAATATCCGAGCGTCTCACTCACTTCGAGCAGCAGTGCTTTCAACGGTTCGATAGTCTTGAGGCTACATTGCAGCAGATTTGCCACCATCTCCATATTTCATCTTCGACGCCGACGACTCACGGCGTGTCTGATGATGAAGACCTTTGAGTCTATTTACTTTATTTTTTTATTTTTTATTTTTATTTTTATTTTTATTTTTATTTTTATTTTTTTATTTTTGTTATTTATTTTGTTTCTTAATTATCTTTTCAAGACTTGCCTTTTATATTTTGAACTATATTTATTTTTTGTTATCGAGTAATCCTTTAATCTTCTTCCACAATTGTGTTTATTTTCTTAATATTTGCTGAGAATCATGCACTTCACTTAGCTATATCCACAATTCCGCTTTCACTATTCCACGGATTTCATCCAAAATTTAGGGCAATTCGCTTCTCTCCCTCTCTTATGATATTCTCAAGTATGGGTAGGTTAATTATATCAGAAAATTCCTGAATTATGTCTTGTTCTCAAGTAATTGTCTCATATTACTATTGGAATGAATTTTGATTGATTTATGATTTTTATTGATGTGTTTTGGATTAAGTCATAGGTAATTGTGCATTGATTGTTTAAACTTTAAGACACTAGAGAATCAAGTATGATAAGTTGATTTTTGAGAATTAAAAATTTCTAGGTTGTTTCCCCAAATTGAGGTATTATCTTGAAGTTTGAGATTTGACATCAAAAGCCATAAATTTTTGTGAGATTTTGAGCTTTTAGAGCATATATTTTTCTTGCTCACTTCTATTATTGGTTATAAGTGTGTCAATATTGATTTGTTATTCTAGAACTTGCTTCGATTATGCATATCGAGACCACGCATTTGATTTGATATACCGAAATGATAAAGGCACTTAGGTTCTAACCCACTTATTCCGTAAAAAGCCTACCTTCATAATTAACCATTAGTGAACCCCTTTGAGCCTAATAAATCGTTTCTTGATCTACCCTTAATACTAACCCATAACTCATTCTTATTTTTTCATTGAGAATTTTTCCTATTGTATTGACTCCCTTTTTGTCGAGATTTGATTTGGTCAATTGCCTAACTATGTTCTTTTGTTTCAGTTGTTAAATTATCTCTTTTTATCCATAACTCAAAAATAAATAAATAAATATGTACATTTATTTTAATTATTACTAAATCTATGTTATTTGAGCTTAAACGGTTAATTTCACATTTTGAGAAGAAGGTCGTGTTATTATTGATAAGTTTTCAATTGATGTAATTATTCAATATTAGTTTATTTTTCTAGTTAGGTAAATTGTCAATTCAATCTCGATTCTAACCCTCTTTTTCAACCTTTATCTACACCTTTAACCCAAGCCCCATTACAACCCTTAAAAGACCTTTTTATTTGTGTATCATCTCATTTTATAGTGGTGGAGATTTGATTTTCATGCAAGCCTATGGTAATGACTTTCCATGTTTGACTTTTGAGTGCTTATTTTGGAACCATAAACACCTTGAGTGATTTGAGTGAATCTTTAGTGAGGATGTCAAATCTTGTCAGTTTTGAATTAAAGGTAATTACTTAGATAAGGGGAAACACCTATGTTTTCATGCTTTAAAAATGTGTGACTTGGATTGTTTGAATCTTTAGTGCTCTTTTAGTTGAATGATCAATGTGTGATTATTTATGAATTATGATAAAACATTATTGATGAGAATTATGGATTGACAAAGTTTAATTTTAATTGTGAGTTGAGGATTTTGCTTGAGGACAGGCAAACGCTTAACTGTGGGGATATTTGATAAGCCATAAAAATAACATGTTTTTAATCCCATTCTTGATGTGTTTTTGGATGAATTATTATGTGAATTAGTGAATTTGATGCTCCAAATTCTTTAAATTCATGTTTCTATACTTAGGTGAGCATAGGGGAGCGAAAGGAGCAAAAAAGAACCAAAATCGAGCAAAAAGAGCTGTTTCTAGGATCCACACGGGCTGGTCACATGCCCATGTGAATTGTAACACCCCTAACCCGTAACCGTCACCGGTTTAGGGATAAGAGGCATTACTAGACAATCGGAAACTTTTACGGACATTTCAAAACATAATCTGACCATTCACATCAAAGTGTCCTTTAAATAAGTCTACGAGACCTTAATCATGCTTTAGAAAGTAGCCGGGCACACACCCATGTGGGCAGGCCGTGCTAAAACAGGGCATACATACTGACTTGTCCACACGGCCTGAGACACACCCGTGTGCCTCACCCGTGGTCGCCACTGACTTGCACCACACGGCTAGTCACGCGCCCGTGTGTCCAGCCCGTGGTCGCTACTGACTTGATCCACACGGCCAGTCACACGCCCGTGTGTCTTGCCCGTGGTCAAGTCTGACTTGATTTGAATTGCAACCTCGAAGGACACAGTAGAGCTATAACACCCCTAACCCGTAACCGTCGTCGGATTAGGGTTAAGAGGAGTTACCGAACAAACAGAATCTTATATGGGCATTTTATATTATTAAACATCAAATACAATCCATGTGTCCCTTTTATAGGTCAGCTAGACCTTTATCATGCTTTAGAGTAGGGCCGGGACTAAACCAAACACATACGAAAATTCTTGGAAATTTAAAACTTTTTTAAAACTGTTAAGGTCACACGCCCATGTGACCAGGCCGTGTGTCTCCCACGGCTACTAGACACAACCGTGTGTCCTGGCTGTGCCAAAATAGGGCATGTATACTGACTTATCCACACGACCACCAGACATGCCCGTGTGCCATGGCCGTGTGATCTTAGGCTAGTTACTGACTTAACCACACGGCTGCCAGGCATGCCCGTGTACCAAGGCCGTGTAAGTTAGGCTAGCTACTAACTTATTCACACGACCACCATGCACGCCCGTGTGTCATGGCTGTGTAGGCAAAACAGGCCACTTGCAAGGCCAAAATGCCACCCACACAAGGGTCAACCCTACACGCAAAATATCAATTCATTTCATGCAAATTTGGCAACCAAAAACATATCAAATTAATCATCAAATCTACACATTCAATTACAATTCCAATTATGCCAATCTGTACAACTAAAACACATATGCATTCAAGCATGATTCATCCACATTAACCTTTCATATATCTCATTCTTTGATCAAACATGCATACTCACATTTCATCTATATACATACCATTAACTTGACCATTTCATAGTTACCAAGCCATACCAAATCATACATCATATTTCATATTTACTCATGCATATTATTAACACTTATCTAGCCAAATCTCATGGCTATTTATACACATATCAAACATAATCCAAAATGACTAGCCTATACATGTCATATTTAGCTATATACATATTTTCAAAGGTACCAAAATGAGCTAGGTAGTGTGACGATGATCCTCGATGGTCCTCGAGCCTTCAATAGCTTTACAGAGTAAGCTTTCAAAAGCTTATTAAGCCATATACAAATAAACTTAGCATAAAATACACAAATTCATAATGATACAATGTCATTTATAGTCTCATAGCAAATTCATCTCATATTCTTTGGCTCATATTCTTTGCCATAACTTGCCACATTCTTCAACTCAATATCACATATACATATAACTCATTTGAGCATATATTCACATATCATTCCATCAATTCATTGCACATACACATCTTAGTAAGTTCATATAGATACTCACATTTCTTACACACTTAGTGTACAAACCAAACGTACCTGAAACAGATATACAAATCACGTAATCATTCGTATCTCAGATTTTCTCGTTGAACCGTTCGGAATTTATTAGGATACTCATAGTGCTCGGAATAGTCATACAGTGCCAACGTCCCAGACGTGGTCTTACATGTAACCAGATATCGATGCCACTGTCCCAGACAGGGTCTTACACGAATCAATACAATGCCAATGTCCCAGACATGGTCTTACGCGTAAATCTCATCTCGATGCCAACTTCCCAGACATGGTCTTACACGAAATCTCAAATCAATGCCAACGTCCCAGACGTGGTCTTACATGATAACACATAACAGACACCTATGTCATGACATAGTTATTCCTATCTATTCCTAGATTCACACGGGACTTCTCGGATGTTAGCGATGTGTTGATCTTATCTCGGATTTCATATATACAACATCTCATATGCATTCATCATTATCAATAGTCATATGAACATTCATAATTCAATACAAATACATTTATTCGTATATAGACTTACCTCGAGTTCGGTTTAACAAAAACAGATATGGCTACTCAATTACTTTCAATTTCCCTCGATCTAAGTTCATTTTCTTCGGTTCTTGATCTATACATATACAGATTTAACCGATTCATTCATCAAATCTTCAATTCAATCCAAAACACATATTTAGGGCTATTTGCAACTTAGCCTTCCCATTTGTACATTTTACCAATTTAGCCCATTTTTCTCAAAACATCAAATATACAAAATCACTATATACCCATGCTTAGCTAAATACTCATATATCTCATACAAGTCCAAACATTTCATTTATTTCACAATTTAGTCCCTCCAATTGTTATTTTCACAATTTAGCCCTAATTAGCTAAATTCACCAAAAATTCAAGAACAAAATATGTTCATTAAACACATATCTTTCATTTAACACTAATACTCATCACAAAGCTCATCATTTTATCAATGGCACATCTCATAAACATCATCAATTCTTCAAATTAGAACATGGGTTTTATAGCATACGAAGCAACGATTGCAAAAACATAAAAATTATCAAAAACCAAGGAAAACTCATACCTCAATCAAGGAAGACAAAAGCCGAAACCTAGCTTTGCTTTCTCTTTTCTTCTTCTCTTATTATTTCAGTGATAGATGGATGAATGAATCCATTATCATGGTTATTTCTTTTATGTTTCATGAAATAATAACTTAATTATCATTTTACAATTTTAACCTTTACTAATAAATATAAATAACATATAATGCAAGGTTATTCTTGACCATTACCACCCACTCATCTTATTAATGGGCTATTTTCATATTAAGGGCTTCCCATTTCAAAGCCATCTCAAATAGGTGCTTTAACAAATAACTTGCAAATTTTGCATTTAATGCAATTTAACCCTTTTCTCAAATTAAACACACAAATAGACAAATTTTTATATGATACTTTTACACATACTTAATCACGTATCAGAGGCACGGAAAAATAATATTCAAACATTATTTTGACTCAAATTTGTGGTCCCGAAACCACTGTTCTGACTAGGGTCTAAACCGGATTGTTACAAGAGCCACACGCCCGTGTGCTCAAATGTGTGGGCAAATATAGGCCATTTGCAAGGCCAAAATGCCACCTACACTTTGGGCAATCCCACAAGCATCATACCAATCCAATCCATGTCAAAATAAACAACTTTTCCAAGCATTCAAAGGCATCTCAAACACAACAACTTATGCAACAATTAGCTCAACTAAATAACAACCATTTCTAAGAAAGTTTCATCCACAATCTTACCATTACAACATAACATCTTCCCATCAATATGATACCAACTTTGCTTCATATACATACCACAATTTTGATCATCTTAATAGCCAACATACCATACCAAAATATGCATCATATAATATGACCACTCATACATATCACCAACATTTATCTAGCCATATCACATGGCTATTTACATATCTCAAAGATATTCCAAAATAACTAGCCTATACATGCCATATTAAACTATATTCACATTCAAAAATACCAAGTAGAGTTTGATAGTGTGGTGATGATCCTCAACGATTCCCAAGCCTTTCGTAGCTTCGACGATCTATAAAACAAAGCAAACACACACAAAGTAAGCTTTTAAAAGCTTAGTAAGCCATATATAAATAAACTTAACATAAATGCATATAAGCACAATAATATTAATATATTTTCCAATGGAAAATTCATATTATTTTCTTTAGCTCATTGGCTTAGCCATTTCTCGCCCACATATCATATCTCAAATACCACTTTTGCTTATTGCACATCCATACATATATTACATTTTATTCATTGCATCTAGGTACATATACTCACCTTTCATTCTTATACAAAGCATACTCCTCAAACGTACCTGAAACGAATATACATTTCACTTGTCTCTTATTTCTCAAAATTACCCATTGAACCGTTCGGAATCAAATAGGATACTCATAATGCTCGGAAGAATCGAATAATGCCAACGTCCCAAACGTGGTCTTACATGTAACCAAATATCAATGCCGCTGTCCCAGATAGGGTCTTACACGAATCAATATGATGCCAATGTCCCAGACATGGTCTTACCTGTAAATCTCATATCGATGCCAACGTCCCAGACGTGGTCTTACACGATATCACATATTGGACACCTATGTCCTGACATATGTAATGCTATCTATTCCTAGGTTCGTACGGGGCTTCTCAGACATTGTTACACTATCAATACTTCCTCGGATTTCATATATTTATAATTCTCGTACGCATTCATCACAATGAGATTTCCATGAACATACATAAATCAATACAAATACATTTATTTGTATATAGACTTACCTCAGATTCGGATAAACGATCGGATTCGGCTATTCAACTACTTTCGACTTTCCGCGATCTAAATTTGTTTTCTTCGGTTCTTGATCTATACATATTCAAATTTAATCCATTTATTCACCAAGTCATTCAATTCAGTCCAAAAACACATATTTAGGGCAATTCACAAATTGGCCCTCATATTTTCACATTTTGACATTTTAATCCCTATTTCACAAAATCATAAAATACACAAAATTTTCTTGTACCCATGCTTGGCCGAATGTTCCCTATAATCATACAAATCCACACATCTTATTTATTTCACAATTTAGTCCCTCAAAATATTATTTTCTCAATTAAGTCCAAATTACTCAAAATCATCAAAAATTCAAAGACAAACTATGTTAATCTAACACATATCTTTCATAATTCATCTTCAAACATCACAAAACTCATATGTTCATCAATGGCATATTTCAAAATCATCATCAATTCATAAAATTGAAGCATGGGTTTTGAAGAACACTAAGCAATGATTACAAAAAGGTAGAAACTATCAAAAATTGAATCAAAACATTCCTTGAATCAAACTCAAACCTAGCCGAATGAAGCTTGATTTTTTTCTTTTCTTTCTTTTTGATATTCGACCAAAGAACAAGACAAAATGGCCTATTTTATGTCTTTATTTTGTTTAATATAACATTTATAATTCATTTACTAAATTAACCTTTAATAAACATATAAGACATATATAATTCAAGGCCATTATTGTCCATTAACCATATTAGAGGTTAATTACTTCATAAGGCCACCAACATTATAAAGACATGACACTTAGGTGCTTTTAACTTATAACATGCTAATTTAGCATCTTTCACAATTAGGTCCTTTTATCAAATTAAACACTCAAACAACAAAATCAATTCGCAGAAATTTCACATATGCTTCATCGTATACTGCAGACACGGAAAATAAAAAATAATATTAAAATATTTTTGACTCAGATATGTGGTCCCGAAACCACTATTCTGACTAGGGTCTAAATCGGTCTGTTACAATTCTCCCCCTTAAGGATTTCCGTCCCCGAAAATCTTACCATTGAATAGGTTCGGATATTGTTGTCTCATTGTATCTTCAGGCTCCCATGTAGGCTCTTCAACCCCGTGTCGATGCCATAACACTTTCACTAACAAGATGTTCTTATTTCTCAATTCTTTCACAATGCAAGCTAAGATACGAATCAGTTCTTCTTCATAAGTCATATCAGATTGGATTTCAATCTTAGACGGAGTAATCACATGTGATGGATCGGATCTGTACCGACGAAGCATTGACACGTGAAATACATTATGAATCTTTTCTAGCTCAGGTGGCAACAATAATCTATACGCAACAGGTCCAATACGCTCGATAATTTCATACGGCCAGATGAACCTCGGACTCAATTTGCCTTTGCATCCAAATCTGTGTACTTTCTTCCACGGAGATACTTTCAAGAACACTTTATCTCCAATCTCAAACTCGATATCTTTTCGTTTCAAATCTGTATAAAATTTCTGACGATCAGACGCTGCTTTTAGACTATCACGGATTACTTTCACTTTATGTTCTGTATCTTTTATCAAATCGACCCCGTGTATCTTATTTCCACTGAGCTCAGTCCAATACAAAGGTGCATGACATTTGCATCCGTACAAAGTGCCATAAGGTGCCATTTTGATGCTCGACTGAAAACTATTATTATACGCAAATTCAATCAATGGCAAATATTATTCCCACGTACCATCAAACTCAAGAATGCAATATCTCAACATATCCTCAAGTATTTGAATAACCCGTTCAGATTGACCATCTATTTGCGGGTGAAAGGTTGTACTGAAATGCAATTTAGTACCTAGGGCTTCTTGCAGTTTCTTCTAGAATCGTGAAGTAAATCTCGGATCTCTATCTGACACAATAGACAATGGCACCCGTGCAATCTCATAATATCAGAAATATAAAGCTCATCTAACTTATCAAGTGAGTAACCAGATCGTACCGGAATAAACTAGGCAGATTTCGTCAATCGATCAACTACGACCCAAATTGCATATTTCTTTCTCGGAGTCAATAACAATGAAGAAACAAAGTCCATTGTCACTCTATCCCATTTCCACTCGGGAATCATTATCGGTTGTAACAAACAAGATGGAACCTGATGTTCAGCTTTAACTTGCTGACAGACTAAACCTTTTGACACAAAATCAGAGATATCACTTTTCATACCAGACCACCAATTGTGTTGCTTCAAATCATGATACATTTTTGTACTACCCGGATGAAAAGATAGGCGACTATTATGAGCTTCATTCAAAATCATCTGAATTAACTCTGAATTCCTCGTTACACAAATTTGATCTCGAAATCTCAGGCAATCATTATTATCAATTCAAAATCCAAAATCAGAATTCAATTCACACTGAACTCGTTTCGCTAGCATTTCGTTATCAGTTTTCTAAGTATCACATATTTGTTGTAAGAACAACGGTTTCGCTTTCAATTCCACCAAAACTGAATCATCATCAGACAAGTTCAAATGAGCATTCATAGCACATAACACAAATAGTGATTTCTGGCTCAGTGCATCAACAACAACATTTGCCTTACCCGGATGATAATCTATCACAAGCTCGTAGTCTTTTAACAGCTCTAACCATCTTCTCTGTCGTAGATTCAAGTCTTTTTAGGTCATCAGGTATTTCAAACTTTTATGATCTGAGAACACGTGACATTTCTCGCCGAGAAGATAATGACGCCAAATCTTTAATGCAAAAATAATTGCAGCTAGTTCCAGATTGTGTGTCAGATAGTTCCTTTCATTCGGCTTCAATTGTCTCGAGGCATAAGCTATAACTTTGCCTTCCTGCATCAGAACACATCCCAGACCATTTAACGAAGCATCACTATAGATCATGAATTCTTTACCCGATTTTAGTTGTACCAAAACTGGAGCTTCAGTCAACAGAGTTTTCAACTGATCAAAGCTTTTTTGACATTTATCAGACCATTCAAATCTCACATCTTTCTGAAGTAATCTAGTCAACAAAGTAGCTATCATCGAAAATTCTTTTACAAACGGACGATAATAACCAGTGAGTCCCATAAAGCTACGGACTTCAGACACATTCTTTGGAGGTTTCCATTCTAGAATAGGAGAAATCTTACTCGGATCAACTCGTATTCCAGAGGATCATACAATATGTCCCAGAAAACTAACTTCTCGCAACAAAAATTCACATTTACTGAACTTTGCATACAATTGCTTATCTTGTAGAGTTTGCAAAATAATTCTCAGATGTTCAGCATGCTCAATCTCATCACGTGAATAAATCAAGATGTCGTCAATAAATACAACAA
This sequence comes from Gossypium australe, assembly GCA_005393395.2. NCBI lineage: Eukaryota > Viridiplantae > Streptophyta > Magnoliopsida > Malvales > Malvaceae > Gossypium > Gossypium australe. Next base: position 109,550,638 of record CM016621.1, on the reverse strand, counting down.
CAAATTGATCTAAGTACGGTCTGAAAATTCTGTTCATTAGATCCATAAAAACAGCAGGAGCATTTGTTAGTCCAAAACGCATAACTAAAAACTCATAATGCCCGTACCTCGTTCTGAAAGCAGTTTTTGGAATATCTGAATCTTTTACCCACAACTAGTAGTATCCCAATCTCAGATCTATCTTTGAAAACACAGTGCCTCTTTTAAGCTGATTAAATAAATCATCAATTCTGGGCAGAGGATATCTGTTCTCTATAGTCACCTTGTTCAACTGACGATAATCAATGCACATTCTCATCGTGCCATCTTTCTTTTTCACAAATAGAACAGGAGCACCCCAATGTGAGAAACTCGGTCTTTCAAACCCTCTGTTAGTCAACTCTTGCAACTGTGACTTTCACTCTTTCAACTCTGTTGGTGCCATTCTATACGGAGCTATCGAAATAGGAGTTGTTCCCGGTAACAAATCAAAACCAAATTCAACTTCACGTATTGGAGGTAATCCCAATAACTCCTAAGGAAACACGTCAAGGAATTCGTAAACTACTGGCACTGATTCAACTTTCTTTTCTGATACTTTTGAATCAATCACATAAGCAAAATAAGCTTCATAACCCTTTTTCACATAATTCTGAGCTTTGATCACTAATATCACAGCCGGTAATCCATTCAATTCATTAGACTCAATCCAAACTATTTCCTCATTTTGGCATCTCAAATCAATAGTCTTTCTTTTGCAATTTACAACAACATCGTGCAATGTCAACCAGTCCATACCCAAAATTATATCGAACTCATCGAAAGGTAATAACATCAGATCAGCCGAAAAATAAACATCTCGAAACATCAACGCATAGTTCTTGCATACTTTGTCAACCAGGATATTTTTACCTAAGGGGTTCGATACTCTAATAACAAATTCAGTAGACTCTACAAGCAAAGTCTTATTGGATACTAAGTTCAAGCATATATACGAATGAGTAGAACCTAGGTCTATCAATGCAATCACAGAAGTATCATAAATTGTAAATGTACCCGTAATAACATCCGGGGATGAAGCTTCCTCACGAGCTCGGATGGCATATACTCTAGCGGGCACTCTAGCTTCAGATCTCGCAACTGAATCTTTCATAATTCTCTGACTACTACTAACATTCTTTGCATTTCTAGAAGGTTTACCTCTAGCTGAAACATTATCTGATCTCGGATTCTAAACCATCTCTTGTTCAACAGACTCTAGGCAGTCTCAGATGAAATGGTCTAAGGACCCGCATCTGAAACAAGCTCAGTCATTCAACCTACAACATCCCGGATGTCTTTTACCATAATGTTTACATCCAGGTCGTTCGGATTGGACATTTCCCACACTAGCCATCGATGTAGCTAGAGCTTTAGAATTCGACTGTGATCTAGCTCGATCTCTATTCGATTGTCCCATACTAACTTTGGAATGGCTATATTCATCTCTAAATTTCTTTGAAGCATATTGAAATGATTTGTTCAAAAATCTCTTTCTCGCATCTCTGACTTCAGACTCAGCTTTTTTTTATCTTTCCCAAGTGTTTCAACTTTGCACGCTCGATCAACAAGCACAACAAACTCTTTTATTTCAAGAATCCTAACAAGCAAACAAATATCTTCATTAAGACCATCTTCAAATCTTTTGTACATTATTGCCTCGGTCAATACACATTCTCAAGCATACTGACTTAATCTCACAAACTCTCTTTCATACTCAGTGACAGACATGTGACCTTGTTTCAATTCCAGAAATTTTTTTCGTTTCTGATCAATAAATCTCTGACTGATATATTTCTTTCGGAACTCAGTCTGAAAGAAATCCCATGTAACTCGTTCTTTCGGAACAATGGAAATCAAAGTCTTCCACCACTGATAGGCTGCCTCTCGTAGCAAAGAAACAACACATTTTATGCATTCTTCAGGACTTAGCGACATATCATCAAATACTCGGATAGTGTTCTCTAACCAAAACTCGGCTTTCTCAGCATCATCATCACTATTGGCCCTGAACTCTTCAGCCCCATATTTACGGATTTTATCAACCAGAGGTTTATTCAACAGATTCAAACTCAAAACCGAAGGTATAGCAGAAGTTTGAGGAGGATTAGGCGGGGGCAGAGGTTGTCAAACAGCTGGACTATTTCTAACATATTGAGTGAACCACTTATTCATCATTTGAAAGAAAGCTTGTTTAGCCTCTCCCTCTTGACCGCTAGTAGCTGGTCTCAAATTAGATGACGCTGCCCCTTGAGCAGGAGCAGGCGCATTGCTTTCAACATCGTCAGCTATGGCTCTTTTGAGATCCATGACTATATGAAAAACACATTTTGCACGTCGGGATTCATCACACTATCACATTTCATAAATATGGCATGTATAGGTAGACTCTCTCACGCTACATTAGCCCGAGAATCGACTAAACCCCTAACCCGTAACCATCGCCGGTTTAGGGCTAAGAGGCATTACCAGACAATCGAAAACTTTTATGGACATTTCATAACATAATCTGACCATTCACATCAAAGTGTCCCTTAAATAGGTCTACAAGACCATAATCATGCTTTAGAAAGGGCCCGGGACTAAACCGAACAGATGTGGAAATTTTTGGAAATTTAAAATTTTTTCTAAGTTACAGAGGTCACACACCCGTGTGGGCAGGCCGTGTGCCTCCCACGGCCTCAGACACACCCGTGTGTCTAAGCCGTGTCAAAACAGGGCATACATACTGACTTGTCAACACGCCCTGAGACACCCCCGTGTGCCTCACCTGTGGTCGTCACTGACTTGCACCACACGACCAGTCACAAGCTTGTGTGTCCAGCCCGTGATCGCTACTGACTTGATCGACACGGCCAGTCGCACGCCCGTGTGTATTGCCCGTTGTCGAGTCTGACTTGTTTTGAATTGCAACCTCGAAGGACACGGTCGAGCCACATGCCCATGTGCTCAACCGTGTGGGCAAATATAGGCCATTTCCAAGGCCAAAATGCCACCTAGACTTTGGGCAATCCCTACAAGCATCATACCAATCCAATCCATGTCAAAATAAACAACTTTTCCAAGCATTCAAATGCATCTCAAACACAACAACTTATGCAACAATTAGCTCAACTAAATAACAACCATTTCTAAGAAAGTTTCATCCACAATCTTACCATTACAACATAACATCTTCCCATCAATATGATACCAACTTTGCTTCATATACATACCACAATTTTGATCATCTTAATAGCTAACATACCATACCAAAATATGCATCATATGCTATAACCATTCATACATATAACCAACATTTATCTAGCCATATGACATGGCTATTTACATATCTCAAACATATTCCAAAATAACTAGCCTATACATGCCATATTAAATTATATTCTCATTCAAAAATACCAAAGTAGAGTTTGATAGTGTGGTGATGATCCTCAACGATTCCTGAGCCTTTCGTAGCTTTGACGATCTATAAAATAAAGCAAACACACACAAAGTAAGCTTTCAAAAGCTTAGTAAGCCATATACAAATAAACTTAACATAAGTGTATATAAGCACAATAATACAATGTCATTAATATATTTTCCAACGGCAAATTCATATCATTTTCTTTAGCTCATTGGCTTAGCTATTTCTCACCCACATATCATATCTCAAATACCACTTCTTCTTATTGCACATCCATACATATATCACATTTTATTCATTGCATCTAGGTTCATATACTCACCTTTCATGCTTATACAAAGCATACTCATCAAACGTACCTGAAATGAATATACATTTCACCTTGTCTCTTATTTCTCAGAATTGCCCATTGAACCGTTCGGAATCAAATAGGATACTCAAAATGCTCAGAATAGTCGTACAATGCCAACGTCCTAGACGTGGCCTTACATGTAACCAAATATCGATGCCGCTGTCCCAGACAGGGTCTTACACGAATCAATACGATGCCAATGTCCCATACATGGTCTTACACGTAAATCTCATATCGATGCCAACGTCCCAGACTTGATCTTACACGAAATCTCAAATCAATGCCAATGTCCCAGATGTGGTCTTACATGATATCACATATCGAAAACCTATGTCATGACATATGTAATCCTATCTATTCCTAGGTTCATACGGGGCTTCTCGGACATTGTTACACTATCGATACGGTAACACCCCAAACCAGGCCTAAACATTACGACCGGATCTGGTATGTCACATGGAAAGGTTGTTTTAAAGAAACTTCGGGACTGTTTAAAAAAAATCCCGAGTTTTAATGTTTATAAGTTGAAAACCATTTGCTAGTGTTATGGGAAAAAGGTTGTTTACAATTTTAGGAAAAAACTGCGTATTAAGCATTTCATAAAATATAATAATCGCAATAAATCACAACCCAAATCATAAAATCCCGGAGGCCTTATTACATAACAAAATCCCAAATTAAAAGTAAAATTTAAATAAGGAAAACAAATTTACAAAAGAAGTACTGCATGGCCACCTCGAAGTCCACCTCGGCTCCAAATCCCCAACTAGGGATTACCTGAAACATTTAAAAAGAGGGGGTGAGTTTACGAAAACTCAGGGTGTAATTCCCCTTACGAGCGATAATTGGGCCTAAGCCCACAGAACCAGATTGGGCCTTAGCCCTCACAATAACATACTTGGCTGAATCCCACATAATTCAAATCAGGCCGTAGCCCTAACATCATGGATTATCGGATAGTGAATGCAATGCAACCCAGCCCAACCTAGTATTCCATCCTCAACACTCCGCTCCATATGTCCAACCTCAACACTCCTGTGGGGATTTCTACAATCAACCCTCCATCCTCTACACTCATCTTTGGCAGTCATGCTGACAGTCATGCTGCTCAAAGCCGATATAATATGGTCTAGCCACCGATAATTATGTGGCAAGTCACCGATATACAATGAGGCACTGAGCCATCAAATTAGTGTGACAGTGTCACTGATATACACTTCCCATTCATATCATTATCATTTCCCAATCCCATGCAATATGGCATAATAATTCATGTATACGGTATGTTATGTATGCAAAATATCTATCAGATAACGTATGAAACAAATTACCATCATAATCAAGATAACAAAATACAACATAATCAAGCTAATCAATCTCTAAGGGTATAACAGTAATTTTACCTACTAGGGGTATTTTGGTAATTTACCCACCAAGGGTATTTCGATACTTTTGCACCTACAATGACCTTTCCGAAGGCCCAATATTGCCCCGAGCGACTCGGCTACTATTTTTGATCGTTACCAAACTATTGGGCCTAAAACCCGATTTCGGCCCATTCGGGCCCACATGCTCGTGAGGCCCACCTAGCACAAATCTAGCTACGTATATGAGATTCACCTAGACTAGTCCATTCTATACTACTCAATCATACAGTTTGCTCAAATGGGCCCACAGGCCCATTGGGCCCAAGCAGCCTCAGCCCACAAGAACACTACTGATGGCCCCAACTATCGCGTCGAAGCCCCCACACGTGCGCTCGCATGCTCGTGTGGCTATTAACGCCGTGTGACCGGCATTTCGGCAATTTGTCGCTCTACAATTAGAGTATAGAAGTACACACCTGATAGGAATCTGGTGCAAACCCGCGCTCCGACCACTCTTGTGCCTAAATGCCCTCCAAGGTATCCTTCCTCCTATCATAGAATGCTCTATATATAGCTAGCTTCTCACCTTCCTTCTTTGTAGGAATTGCGTATTTATTAATTCAATTCAATGATGCTAATGCATCGTTGAATTGAATTAATAAATATTCAAATAGATAGAATAGATAAAATTCAAATATTAAGCGGGTAGCGGGAATCGAACCCGCATCGTTAGCTTGGAAGGCTAGGGGTTATAGTCGACGTTGATTCATTAGTTTTAGCGTCTCTAATTCAAAACCGAACATGAAATTTTGGTTTCATTCGGCTCCTTTATGGAATATGGATAAATAAATAAAGAAATAAAATAGAATATAAATAAGATAAAAAATAAAGATAAGGCAGGAACGAAATGAAATAAGAATTCGGCCCATAACATCTATGTTAGCTTTTCTGTCTGAATGCATTCAAAACAATTTGCCTTCTCCAAGGTATCCTTCCTCCCATCATAGAATGCTCTATATATAGCTAGCTTCTCACCTTCCTTCTTTGTATCTTTCCGATGTGGGATCCCTTCGTCAGTAGAGTTTAAATCCAACTCAAACTCTTGCCGTCCAATCCGTAAAATAAATACTCCCTTGCTTTTCATGAGATTCGAACCCAGGCTCCCTTGTAGCATAATCCAAGCCGCTTGCCACCAAGCCACAAGCTCCTCTTGTGTCTTAAACCATGCGCAACTAAATATAAATCTATAGCCAAATTCTAAGGTCCATGTAAAAAAAACCAAAATGCAAGAGCCAAGACTTGAACCTTGGACCTCCTTCCCTCCTTGTGGCGTCACCCCCTTGTCTCTTATGTGGCGTCACTTTGCCACTACACCACACACTCCACTTGTGTCATTTTTCTCCATATTTTATTCTTAAAGCCTACCTACTAACTCCCAGGGTTTTATTCACCTAAAACCAAAATTTCCCTAAAGCCAAAGTTTAATCCCGGGACTTCATAGAAGCCCTCTAACCTTCCAAATCACTCACCTAATAGGTCCAACTTGCACTAAAGCCGCTCTCTTGTTCTCCAAAAATTTTAAACGCTACTACTCCCAAGGCCCATTGGGCCCAATCCTACTAGGCCCAATTTTGGGATATGACAGATACTTCCTCAGATTTCATATATTTATCATTCTTGTACGCATTCATCACAATGAGATTTCACATGAACATACATAAATCAATACAAATACATTTATTTGTATATAGACTTACCCCGGATTTGGATAAACAATCAGATTCAGCTATTCAATTACTTTCAACTTTCCGCGATCTAAAACCATTTTCTTCGGTTCTTGATCTATACATATTCAAATTTAATCCATTTATTCACCAAACCATTCAATTTAATCCAAAAACACATATTTAGGGCAATTCACAAATTGGCTCTTATATTTTCACATTTTGACATTTTAGTCCCTATTTCACAAAATACACAAAAGTTTCTTGTACCCATGCTTGGCCGAATGTTCCCTATCATCATACAAATCCATACATCTCATTTATTTCACAATTTAGTCCCTCAAAATATTATTTTCTCAATTAAGTCCAAATTACTCAAAATCCCCAAAAATTCAAAGACAAACTATGTTAATCTAACACATATCTTTCATAATTCATCTTCAAACATCACAAAACTCATATGTTCATCAATGGCATATTTCAAAATCATCATCAATTCACAAAATTGAAGCATGGGTTTTGAAGAACACTAAGCAACGATTACAAAAACGTAGAAATTATCAAAAACTGTAGTAAAACATACCTTGAATCAAACTCAAACCTAGCCGAATGAAGCTTGATTTTTTCTTTTCTTTCTTTTTGATATTCGGCCAAAGAACAAGACAAAATGGCCTATTTTATGTCTTTATTTTGTTTCATATAACATTTATAATTCATTTACTAAATTAACCTTTAATAAACATATAAAACATATATAATTCAAGGCCATTATTGTCCATTAACCATGTTAATGGTTTAATTACTTCATAAGGCCACCAACATTATAAAGACGTGACACTTAGGTGCTTTTAACTTATAACATGCTAATTTAGCATCTTTCACAATTAGGTTATCAAATTAAACACTCAAACAACAAAATTAATTCACAGAAATTTCACACATGCTTCATCATATACTATAGACACAGAAAATAAAAAAATAATAATAATAAAATAATATTAAAATATTTTTCTGACTCTGATCTGTGGTCCTAAAACCACTATTCCGACTAGGGTCTAAACTGGACTGTTACATGAATCACACGGGCTGGCCACACGCCCGTGTGCTAGCCCGTGTTGATAGCGAACCATGTCAGTATTGCACACGACCGAGGCATTCTTACACGGGCTGATCACACGCCCGTGTACCTATCGAACCCTATTTCGATTTCACACAGAAAAAGCCAATTTTTAGTTATTTTGAGCATTCCAAAGTCTATAAAAACACACTGGAAGAAGCCCTAAGGGGACACAGAGTAGAACGCAGACGGAAAATGCCCTTAGAATCATCTCAGAAGCAGATCCACTCCAAGATTGAAGATCTCTAGTCAAATTTCCTTCGAAGTTTTATTGGGTTTTTCGTGTCTTGTTGTTATTCTTATTTTGAGATGTTTTCCTCTATGAGTATGAACTAAACTTCCTAAAATACCTAGGGAGGATAAAACATATGATGGATCGTATTATTTAATTATCTGAATTACATGATAAATACTTGTTCTTGTTCTTAATTATGTGTTCCTAATCCTTGTCTTGATATTTTCAAGATATTAATCCAAGTTTGATGTGCTTAATCAGTGGAGAAAAAGTACCTGCTTAAGAGTAGATATAACATAATTAAGCAGAGTTGATTGCAATCCTAGAAATAGGACAAATAAATCTGTTGGATTAGAGTCAAATCTAATAAGGGAATCCATAGATCGAGTTAATGCGACAATAGGGGTTTTAATTGGAAAGAGATTTCAATTAATCAACCTAGAGTCTGTTGTTCATAGTCTCGAAAGAGATATTAACATAAATTAGGGATTTTTACGGATCAAGACAAGTGAATAAATTGTTTAATTCAAAGCCATAATAATAAGTGAAGTCTAGGTGGATTCTTCCTTAGGTATTTTCTTTTTCATTGGTTTATTCGATTACTTTCTTCACTCTCTGTTGCGCTCACAGTTAATTAGTTTAGTTTTAGATTAAAAACAATCCATTTAATTATAGCTAGATGATAAAAAGATAGTAACCACTAGTACTTTTAGTCCTCGTGGATATAATATTCCTGACTCACCATAGCTATACTACCATTCGATAGGTGCGCTTTCCTTTGTCGTATTTTAGTTAGTTCATGACGTCATCAAACAGGTGTTCTGGATAGCCATATATCAGGGAGTTCAGGCGAGCCATATCATAACAGTCATAAAGAGCTGCGTTTTTGTCCGCAACATATACAGGATCACAATCGATTGCATAACAAGACGCTCACAAATAGTTGTGTTTGTGTCTGCAACATATGCAGGATCACAACTGATTAATAAATAGGACGCTCACAAAGAGCTGCGGTAGTCGCAACACATGCAAGATTACTACTGACCAGGATGCTCGTTGAACTATATAACAGGAAACTCAAGAGTGCTAATAATAGAATGCTCGTCTGAGCTATAGTATGTCTACAACATATGCAAGACTACAACTATTACAGGAAATCCAGTAATCCATCGAATTTCATTTATTCAAACAGGACTTGACATTTTTCGGGCATTATCATTTATCAGGCTTTGTCGGATATGTTTTCAATTTCATATATAGATAGATAATATTTATACAATTCACATGCAAAACATTCAATTCAAGTGTACAATTACACATAATTTAGTTACATGAACTTACCTCGACAAATGTTCGTGTATGTAAAATCTACTAATCTGACTTTTTTTTTCTCTTTTCCTCGTTCTAACTCTGAATTTGGTCTATCCGGATCTATACGAGCAAATTTAACATCAATTTAACACAATTCATACTCAATTTAGTCCAATTCACATTTTAGGCAAATTTTTTGTTTTGCTCCTAAACTTTTAATTAATTACGATTTCATCATATTCATCCATGGCAAAATTTCTATACTTAGAGAACTTTTCAAATTAATCCCCAAATTAGCTAGATTAGTTTATCCATATCTCAAAAATATAAAAATTACTAAAAACGAGTCTTGAATACTTACCTAATTTGGCCAAATAAGATTTCTCTTTCTTCCATTCTCCATGGCTATGGTTTCCATATTTATTTGGGAAAAATGATGATAAAAATGATGATATTTTCTTTATTTTATTATTTATCATCTTTATTTATCATCTTTCTAATTTTGTCCTTTTCTTTATTTTATTTTCCATGGATGATTCATCATCCTTAACAACTAAGTATTTTTAATGGTCTATTTGCCATATAAGCACCTCAAATTTTGAATTCCATAGCTATTTAATCCCTTTAGCTATTAGAACTCAAATTTTGCACTTTATATGACATTATTGTCATATTGTAGATCATAAAATAATATTAAAATAAATTTCCTTTCCGGAATCGGATTTTACCGAAAACGAGCTGTTACATAAGCTCAAGTGGTTAGCCCTAAGGTCAAGTGGTTTTAGAAAATGAGGTACCGGGACCTCGCTCTATAAACTGGGCCGTAAATATTTTTTATAAATATTTACGGATTGTCATTAAAGTGGTATTAAAGTTTCATTGAAAATTTTTAATGTTTCGATAGTTAATTAATTTAAAAGGATTAAATCGTAAAAGATGTAAAATTTGATCCTACTTAATTTGAGTGATTAAATGGTTTATGGAATAAAGGAAAAGGGACTTAAATGGTAATTAAACCATTCAAGGAGTTAGTGGACAATTATTGCCATGAAATTGGTGTTTTATTTATTTATTAACCAAGGTTAAAATGGTAATTTGATAATTAATTAAATTAAATAAAGCATAAGTAAAAGATAATGGTTGTCATCTTCCTTTCTCATTTTTGTTTCAACCGAAAGTCATGGCTATGGAGAAGCTAGGTTTGGCCATGTTTCATTTCATGTATCGTAAGCCATTTTTCACCCGTTTTTAATAATTTTTACGTTTTTGAGATCGTTGCAACTAGGTCCAGCTAGCTCGTACCTTCTATTTTGAAACTGTTAAAGATTTTGAAGGTTTTCATTGATGAATCTATGTGACTTTAGTTATTAAATGATGAATTTGAAATGTTGGTTGATATTTAAAAGCATTTTGTTAAATGATTTTGATGAATTTTTTTATTGGGTACTAAATTATTGAAATAGTAAAAGTAAAAGGATTTGATGTGTAATTATTGCAAATGTGGGCTGTTTTGTGTGCCATGAATATTCAGCTGATGTGAATTGGCATTAAAAATGGTTAATTTGCATGTTTTAGGCCTAAGTACTAAATGGAATAAAAGTAAAATGTTAGGGGCAATTTTGTAAAAATGTCAAAATGACTAAATTGCATAAAATACATTGTTTTATTATACAAATTAATAAATTGAATGAAATTATTAATTTTGATCAAGATCGAGTGGAAAATCAAGGAGTATGGAAAATTACCAAAATGCCCCTGAACTTTATCTTTTCTGCAATTTAGCCAGGTAAGTTTGTACATTTAAATAGTGTTTTAAATTTATGTTTTAAATGCTATCATGTTATATTACCATATTATGTCTCGGTGGAAAAAATCCAACAACGTATCGACGACTATCGACCATGAAAAGGGATGGTGACGACCATCAATTATGAAAAGGGATGCTGACGACCATCGAATATGAAAAGGGATGGTTTCTACCATCGTTTAGCACACTTTGTATAAGCTTTGGTAAGGGTTCGATGAAATTCACTTTGATATTATGAAAAGGTATGAAGTATGTATATTCATAATTACGGAAAGTATGATTTAAGTGATGTTATGTTTGTGTACCATACCTTACCATATGATGATATTGCTAGTTATGTGTTTAATCACTAGCTTGTGGCTATGGTTAATGTTATGTGTTATGTAAATGAAATGGTAAGTGCTCTATATGAACCAAGACATGTATGTATGAAAGACTTTGAAATGGTGAGCTACATGAAAAATATGTTATGTTGAGATGGATGATAAATCCAATTGAATCATGCTCAAGTATATTGGTTATCCATGTCAAATTCATATGAATCATGTTTAAATGAACTAACATGTGTTGTTGATGTGCTGAGGCTTATGCCAAGCTTGTGGATATGATTAATGTTTATGATTATGCTTGTACTATGCATATGAAACAGGTAAGAAAAAGGGAATGAAACGATAAGTATGTGATTGGGATGTGTTCTGATGTTATAAAAGGTTTAATGTGATAAATGAGGTAATTATATATGAGCAAATTGTTTATGCTATGGATGAATCTACCTATGTCATGGATGAATACACTGAATCAAGAATTAATAATGTTGTTTAGGCTTGCGATAAGCATTGGGAACAGAATGAAAAGTAAGTAAATAAAAAGATATATATAATGTAATACTCCTTACCCATATTCAATGCCGAAATAGGTTACGAGGTGTTACTAGGCTTATACGTAATCAATCATACAATTCCGAGACTTGACTTTCTCTCCAAATTTAAAATTGTTACTAACACCACTTAAACAAGCCTACGAGGCCTAAATCACACTTTAAAAATAGTTCGAGATCAAATCGAACCCTTTAAGAGATCCCTAAAAGTTTGAGAAAAATTTTCATTAAACAGTCCACACACCCGTGTGGCATATCACATGCCTGTGTTCCACACCCATGTGAAATTATTTCTCAATTCGAACCTACAGGGGTTTTCACACGGCCGGAAACACTCCCGTGTCCCTGGCCCGTGTCCCTCACACAACCTCGACACGCCCATGTGCCAAAAACCTTGGCATTCTGTTTCTGACGTCATCATCCCATAAATGTCACACGGCCTAGGCACACGCCCATGTCCTTCGACCGTGTGGCGAATTAAATTCCTAATTTTAGGTACAGACTTCACACGGCCTGGGCACATGCCCATGTCCATGGTCGTGCCTTCCATACGGCTGAGACACACGGCTGTGTCTCTGCCCGTGTGTTTTGTAACAGCCCGATTTTGGGGCTAATTGGAGTAGTGGTTTTGGGACCACTAATCCAAGGTTGAAGAAAATTATTTTAATATTATTGTATGTGTTATAGCAAGTTTTTGAGGATGCATGAAAATTTTGGTGCTTAATTTTAGCGATTGTATGCTTAATTGTGAAAAGGGACTAAATCGCATAAAGTGCGAAAGTTCTATTTTACAAGCTAGGGGTTTCTAATAGCTATGGTATATTAAATTGGAGGTCCTTAAAGTGCAATTAGACCTCCCTAAAGATGATGGTCGGCCAAGGGAACCAAGAGAGAGATAAGAGCATTAAATGAGTCAAAAATTTGGTCGTGTTAGGTGACTAAAATGAATAAAATAAGATAAGTAAAGAGAAAGCTATCATCTTTTTCATTTCTCTTCTTCTACTACTGAAATTTTTAGCAAGAAATAGGGGTTTTGAAGCTCAAACTTTCAGCCAACATATCCTCTAGGAAGTAAGTGATTTTAGAGGTTTTTCTTGATAATTTTTGTACTTTTGGAACCCCCAAAGATTAAACTATCTAATGAGGGGAATATTTTGCAAAATGGTTGAAATTTTAGGGACTTTCCATGAGAGTGTTCATGTTGTTTGCTGGGTTTTTATGGAATAAAATGAATGTTAGTGAGTTAAGGAACAACTTTTGTGAAAGGTGTTACCATGAAAGCACCTAAATGGGACCTATTAGTAAAGGTTGAATTTGTGTAATAATTGCATGAAATAATTGGTTTTGTGAGTTTTTGTAAGAGAATTAAATGTTCAACTAGGCTTGTTTAATGAGAAAATGTGATGAAAAATGATTTACGAGCCCAGGGGAAAAATCGTAATTTTGCCAAAGTAGAAGGGCAAAATGGTCATTTTTGCCTAAGATGAAATTTTGATAAATCATGAATTATAAAGTGATTGAATGAGTGAATTTTATTATTATAGTTCAAGAAGAGTGCAAAAACAACATTGACCGAGGAAAAGGCAAGGTTACGGACTAAAACGTCGATTAATACATTTTACACCGAGGTAAGTTTATGTGTAAATGATACATTTTTCATACATATGTTGTTACTCATTAGTGCATTGTATGAATGAGATCAATTATGTTTGAGATTGATTGAAATTGATAAATTGTAACACCCCTTACCCGTATTCCGCTGGAACCGGATACGAGGCGTTACCATACTTAACTCACATGGTCATACGACATTGAGCCATCAAATTTCATTGCAAATTAAAACTTTTCCATTCACATGTCTAGCATCCTTATAATGGGCCTACGAGGCACTAAACGTACTTCCGGAAGGTTTCAAAAATAAATCGGAAACTGTTACGCACTTAGAAAAATTTTACCTAAACAGGGGCCACACACCCGTGTGAAGTGGGACACGCTCGTGGCGGCAGGCCGTGTGGTCACACACGCCCATGTCCCTCACCCGTGGTCGACACTGACTTATTTCACACGGTCAGACACACGCCCGTGTCCCTTACACGGCCTCGACACGCCCGTGTCTCAGCCCATTTGCCAAAACCTTGGCATTCTGTTTATGATGCCATCATCTCACTAAGATCACACGGCCAAGGCACACGCCTGTGTCCTTAGACCATGTGTCGAATTAAATTTCTAATTTCAGGTGCAGACTTCACACGGCCTGGGCACACGTCCTAGGTCGTGCCTCCCACACGGCCGTGTCTCTGCCCGTGTGTTTACTATTGAGCATACTGACTTGCAATTCTAGCATGCAAGGGGACACACGGCCGATCAACACGCCCATAGGGCTGACCGTGTGTCACACATGGCCTAGTCACACGCCCGTGTGTCTACCCGTGTAGACAATTAGATGGCTATCTTCCAATCCATTTGCCACCCTATCAAATAATCACACTCATACCAAAACATTTCAATATATAAGATGGCCAAATGGTACCTCTATGAAGTCAAAAAGAAACAATACATTCACAAAAGCATACACTTCATTAAACATAAGAATTAGCCAAGTATTGGCCCAACTTTAATGACCATTTACAAAATGAATTGGAGCAACCTTAGTAGCCAACACATTTGGCTTACCAATATGACATAACAAAATACTCAAGTCCTATACATGTCATATTCAAAATAAATCTAATTTGGCTATACCAATTTGTGGTCGATAATGTGATCTCTAATTCCGACGTCCACGAATTCTCGAGCTAATTTTGCATTACTACAAGGAAAAAGGGCAATGAAAAGAGGTAAGCATAAAGCTTAGTAAGTTTGTATGGAAATAAATGGCAACAATAAGCTCACAATATAATCTATCCATGGCATTAATTAACCATACACAAATCATAGGCTTCTTTCCATATTTATACATACTCACACTTGCCCTTATTTAGCACATACCATGCCACATATAGTAATTGTTTCTTCGTGGATTACTCACGAGTACTTGTGTTAACTCAATCAAATAACTTTAGTAAAATCCTCTTCACTATTTCTAAGCTAATCAATTCATCCCGGTAATTCACTAGGGATACTCAAGGATGTATGTTCATAAACTTTAGCATAACACGAAACCAATGCCACATCCCAAATATGGTCTTACATGGGGTCATTTTTGAGTGTCGATGCCATATCCCGGATATGGTCTTATACGATTCTCATACTCAATACCGAAGCCATATCCCAGATATGGTCTTATACAGAATCTCAATTCAGTGTCAAGGCCATGTCCCGAACATGGTCTTACACGGGACCTTGTTCATCTCATATCTTGATGATAGCATTTTCACACTTATTATAGTCACCGAGACTTCAACATCTCAACTTTTATCATCTTTCTCATATAACACTAATATTCAATTTCATAGAATGTCATTATATGAGAAAGATGAAGAGAAAAGATGGATATCATCATTTCTTTATTTTATTCTATTTATCAATTTAACCCACCTACTACATCAACTTTGACCAATTTTGCTTCCTATTGTCCCCTATGGCCGGCCAACCATTTACAAGGGGCTAATTGCCTTTTAAAGACCCCCAATTTACATTCTATGACTATTTGGCACCTTTAGCTTATAAAATAGAGCTCTATGACTATTTGGCACCTTTAGCTTATAAAATAGAGCTTTCGCACTTTATGCGATTTAGTCTTTTTTCGCGATGAAGCAAGAAATTGCTAAAATTAAAGCACCAAAATTTCCATACACTTATAGCATCACACTCTAACTCATAAAATATCATGGAAATAATTTCTCTAACCTCGGATTAGTGATCCCGAGATTATTGTTCCGACTAGCCCCTAAATCGAGCTGTTACATAAATAGTGAATAATTCTCGTATGAACCTCGGAATAGATATGTAAGTGCGAAAAAATATCCGTAAATATTCTTATTGGTGGGCTATGTGCGATACCACCATAATTATTCTTTTTGATGGGTTGTGTGCGATACCATCGTTTGTATTATCATTTGGTGGGCTATGTGCGTAACCATCGTAAATATTCTTATTGGTGGGCTATGTGCGATATCACCCTATTATTGATTAATGGTGGGTTCTGTGCAAAACCACCAGGTACTTAGTATTATCCCGAATGGTTCATCGAGAAATTGTCTATGTAAATGTTTCATGTGGCTTTGTGGTGATGAGTACAGGATATGTGAGCAATATAAATGTTATACGATTGGAAGGTGGTAAGAGATGAGATGAGTAAGCATGGTTATGAAAATGTGAATTATTCTTGTTTAGTATGAAATGTTATTGACTGATTAGCACATGATATGATGCTTATTGTTTACATGTAAACTTACTAAAATTAAAGCTTACTCTTTTTCTTTTCCCTTGTTTTACAGTTTCAAAGAGCCGGCTCGGGATACGAAGATAATTTGAAGATCATCCATACTATCAGCTCATCTCGGTATATTAGACTTAGCATTTTGAGTATGGCATGTATAGGGGCTAGACATAGTGAAATGTTTTGTTGTTTTGGCCAAGTGTGTTGGCTCTTTTAAAGATGAACACTTTTGTAAATGGCCATATTTAATGGCTCATTATCATTGTATATATGACAAGATGAGGTTATTCATGAATGTGTATGATTCATGATTGAGTTGCTTGGTAAATGGTTGAATGTGATTGATGTTGTATGAGTTACAGTGATAAAAAGAGCTTTGCAAATAGCCTTGTTCTTGTCCACACGGGTAGGCACATGGGCGTGTGTATAGGCTGTGTGTGACGCACGGTCACTCCTATGGGTGTGTGACCAGGCCATGTGTCCCCTGCATGTTAGTGTTGAAAGTCAGTGTCGACCACGTGCTAGACACACGGTCGTGTGCCTAGGCTGTGGTCGACACTAACTTGCAACAATAACATGCAGGGGACACATGGCCTGGTCACACACCCATATGAGTGACACACGAGCGTGTGCCTAGGCCGTGTGCCCCTTTTTTGGTTTGACATCACAAACAAAATACTCAGGTTTTCACACACGGGTGATGACACAAGCGTGTCTAGGCCGTGTGAAGGACACAGGCGTGTGTCCGGCTGTGTGAAAACCCTTGTAGGTTCGAAAAGAAAATAAATTTTATACGGGCTAGGGAAATGGGCATGTGTGACCACACGGTCTGCCCACACAGGCGTGTCCCATTTCACACGGGCGTGTGGCCCTATTAAGGCAAAATTTTTCTAAGTATACAAAAGATCCCGGTTTGATTCTGAGGCCCTCCGTTTGCATGTGTAAGGCCTCGTAGGCCCATAATAAGAATGCTATGAATGTGAATGAAAGATTTTCTATTGGAATGAAATTTGATAGCCCAAAATTGCAAGTTAAAGTGCATTAAGTCCGGTAATGCCTCGTACCTGGTTCCGGCATTAAATTCGCGTAAGGGGTGTTACATGTTTACTACTGAGTATACTGACTTGTAAACCTAGCGTGCAAGGGGACACACGACCTAGCCACATGCCCATGAGGTTGATCGTGTGTCTCACAAGGCCTAGACACACGCCTGTGTGGACAAGAATAGGGTTATTTGCCAAGCTCTTTTTTTCACCCCAACTCATACAAGCATAATTCATATTCACCCATCAACTCATTCATACATAACTAAACCAAGAAAATCAACATGCTACTTGTACAATCATGAATAACCTCATCTTTTCATAGATTAGTAATAAAGAGCAATCAACAATGGCCTTACACAAAAGAGTTTATCTTTGAATGAGCCAACACATTTGGCCAAAATAATATGACATACAACAAATTCTAGTCCCTATACATGTCGTAGTCAAAATTCTAAGTCTAAATATATTAAGATGTGCTGATAGTGTGGGTGATCTTCTGATTATCTTCGTATCTCGAGCTGGCTCTTTGACACTATAAAACAAGGGAAAAGAGAGGGAGTACGATTTAAGCTTAGTAAGTCCACATGTAAACAATAAGCATCATACCATATGCAAATCAATCAAAAACATTACATACTATGTAAGAACAATTCACATTTTCATAATCATGCTTACTCATCTCAACTCTTACCACATCCCAACCATATATCATATACAATGCTCACATTTATTTCTACTTACGCCCTGCACTTATCACCACAAAACCACATGAAATATTTACTTAAACAAGTTTCTCGATGAACCCTTCGGAATGATACAAAGTACCCGGTGGTTTCGCACACAGCCCACCATTAAACAATAATAGAGTGGTATCGCACACAGCCCACCAACAATGATAATTACTGTGGTATCGCACTTAGCCCACCAAATGATAATATTAATGATGGTATCACACACAGCCCACCAACAATTACATAATTACAGATATTTGACCGTATCCACATCTCTATTCCGAGGTTTATTCGAGAATTACTCATTTTCTATCATTTTCAATCAATCTCACCAATAAGAATTTACATCCACACAATGCATCAATAGGTAACAACATATTCATTAAAGATGTATCGTTTACATATAAACTTACCTCGATGCAAAATATGTTAATTTACGGCTTAATCCGTAACCTTGCCTTTTCCCCGGTCAAGGTTGTTTCCGCGTCCTTGTTGATCTAAAATAATAAAATTTACTCATTTAATCACTACATATATAATGACACTTCAAAATTTCTACTTAGGCAAACATGACCGTTTTGCCCTTATACTTTGGTAAAATTACAATTTTACCCCTGGGCTCGTAAATCGTTTTTCATCACATTTTCTTAGTAAACAAGCCTAGCTGAAAATTTATTACTCTTATAACCATTCACAATACCAATCATTTCATGCATTTACTACTCAATTTATAACCTTTACAAATAGGCCCCTTTAGGTGTTTCCATGGTAACACTTTTCACAAAAGCTGTTCACCTAACAACCACAATTCATTCTATTCCCTAAAAACTCAGCAAACAACACAAGCACTACATGTAAAATCCCTAAACTTTCAACCATCTTGCAAAATAGTCCCCTCATTAGCTAGTTTAAGCTTTAGAGGTTCCAAAAGTACAAAAATTATCAAGAAAGACCTCTAAAATCACTTACTTGCAAGAGAATAGCTTGGCTGAAAGTTTGTGCTCCAAAAACCTCTATTTTCACTTCAATTTTCAGTGGAAAAAGAAATGGGAATAGTAAAAGATGATATATTCTTTATTTAGTCTTATTTTATTCATTTAGTCACCTAATATCACCAAATTTTTGACCAATTTAATGCTCTTGTCCCCCTTGTCCCTATTGCCGGCCAACACCCTCTCATTGGCCTAATTGCACATTAAGAACCTCCAATTTAATATTCCATAGCTATTAGACAACTCTAGCTTGTAAAATGAAATTTTCGCACTTTATGCGATTTAGTCCCTTTTCGCAATTAATCACACAATCATTAAAATTAAAACACCAAAATTTTCATGCATCCTTATAATCATGCTATAACACATAAAATAATATTAAAATAATTTTCTTCAAGCTCGGATTAATGGTCCTGAAACCACTATTCTGACTAGCTCCAAAATTGGGCTGTTACATATAATCTTATAAAAAGGTTGATGATTATATATTATGTCTCATGAAATCCTATAATGTTATGAATGGTCAATAAATATGCGACATTAATTCACTTATTCATTTGTGAGTTGATGATTATGGTTTGATAAGTCTTGAGACATTGGTGTAGGTTTATATTTAACCTATAAATTTCATTATTGAAATGGAAAAGTATGCTTAAAGTTCATACGAGCTTACTAAGCATTCATTGCTTATGTAGTTATTTTCCTTTACTTTACAAATTATCGGAAGCTCGACCGAGTTGAAAGATAGTCGGAGATCCATCACACTATCCATCAATTTTATTTGTAAATTTTAATGCTTTGGTTGTGGTTATAACGGCATGTATATGTGGACTATGTCTAATGATTAGTTGATGATATTGGAATGTAATATTGCTATGACTTTGTGAAACTTATGTTATTTTGATGCCTTGATGGTTGGTTTGCGTCATTTAGGTGGTTTGATGATGCATGTGAGGAATGGTCAAAAGGGTAAGGTTATTTGGATATGACATGATTCTAATATATGGTATGGTTGATATGTATCAATTGTGATATGTTTTGGCATGGAAGCAAATTGGTTGATAAATGGTAAATGTGCCCATGTTTAGGTTGACTTGATGATTTATGTTTGAGGTGTCTTTTGGCATATTGGTTGTATGGATAAATGACCTATTGAATTGGTCTTAAAATGTATGTTTTGGGTATGTTTTAATGCTTGAAATAAGTGCAAATGGTATGAATGTATGGATAGGTATTGGGTGAAAGAAATGACTTGAAAATGGCCTATTTCTTGTCCACATGACCTAAGACACAGGAGTGTGACTTAACTGTGTCTGACACACGACCGTGTGTCCCCTGTAGGTTTTTAAAGGTTGCATTTCGAAAGTTACACGGCCTAACACATAGGCATGTGGCTTGGCCGTGTGAACCAAGTCAAAGAGTTACACAGGCACGGACACGGGCTGGGACACGGCTGCGTGTCCCTACTTCTAATGTCCACACAGCCTGAGACACGAGCATGTGTCTCAGTCGTATGAGTCATACGGCTTGGTCACACGATCGTGTGACCCCTATAGTGTGAATTTTTCCATCTTTTTCCATGAAGTTTTAAATGTTTTCAATTTAGTACCGAGTCATTTCTAAAGTGCTTCTAAGGTCTTGAGGGCTCGAATTAGAGACGTTATGCATATGTTTGATTGAATTTTGCAATGATTATGAAAAATTAAGAATGAATGGTTTGAGTTATGTTTTGTCTATAACAGCCCGATTTTGGGGCTAGTCGGAATAGTGGTTTCGGGACCACTAATTCAAGGTTAGAGAAAATTATTTTAATATTATTTTATGTGTTATAGCATGATTATAAGGATGCATGAAAATTTTAGTGCTTTAATTCTCGCGATTGTATGCTTAGTTGTGAAAAAGGACTAAATCGCATAAAGTGCAAAAGTTCTATTTTACAAGCTAGGAGTGTCTAATAGCTATGTAATATTAAATTGGAGGTTCTTAAAGTGCAATTAGACCACCCTAAAGGTGATGGCAGGCCAAGGGAAAAGGCATTAAATTGGTCAAAAATTTGGTGATAGTAGGTGACTAAAATGAATAAAATAAGATAAATAAAGAAGATGTCATCTTTTACTATTTCCATTTCTTCTTCCACCAAAATTTGAAGAGAAAATAGAGGTTTTTGGAGTTCAAACTTTCAACCAAGTTATTCCTTTGCAAGTAACCTTGACCAGAGAAAAGGCAAGGTTACGGACTAAACTGTCAATTAACACATTTTGCACCGAGGTAAGTTTATGTGTAAACGATACATCTTTAATACATATGTTGTTACTTATTGATGCATTATATCGATGTCAATACTTATTGGTGAGATAGATTGAAAATGATAGAAATGAGTAGTTCTCGAATGAACCTCAGAATAGAAATGTGAGTACGGATAAATATCTATAAATATGTAATTGTTGGTGGGGTATGTGCGATACCACCTTGCTATTCATCCACAATGGGCTGTGCGCGATACCATCGTTTACATTACTATTTGGTGGGCTATGTGCGATACCACCGTAATTATTATTGTTAGTGGGCTATGTGCGATACCGCTGTAATTATCATTGTTGGTGGGCTGCGTGTGATACCACCCTATTATTGATTAATGGTGGGCTGTGTACGAAACCAACGGGTACTTGTGTCTTTCCGAAGGGTTCATCGATAAACTTGTTTAAGTGAATATTTCATGTGGCTTTGAGGTGATAAATGCAAGGCTTAAGTACAAATAAATGTGAGCAATGTATATGATATAGTTGTGATGTGGTAAGAGTTGAGATGAGTAAGCATGTTTATGATAATGTGAATTGTTCTTACATAGTATGTAATGTTTTTGATTGATTAGCATACGGTATGATGCTTATTGTTTACATGTAGGCATACTAAGCTTAAAGCTTACTCCCTTTCTTTTCCCTTGTTTTATAGTGTCAAAGAGCCAGCTTGGGATACGAAGATAATCTGAAGATCACGCACACTATCAACACATCTTGGTATATTTAGACTTAGCATTTTGAGTATGGCATGTATAGGGGCTAGACTTAGTGAAATGTCATGTTGTTTTGACCAAGTGTGTTGGCTCCTTTAAGGATGAACTCTTTTGTATAAGGCCCTAGTTGATTGCTCATTATTATTAATCTATGAAAAGATGAGGTTGTTCATGAATGTACATGGTGCATGATTGCGTTGCTTGATTAAAGTATGCATGAATAGGTTGATGGTTGAATGTAATTTATGTTTGTATGAGTTAGGGTGATAAAAGAGCTTGGCAAATAGCCTTGTTCTTGTCCACATGGGTAGATACACGGGCGTGTGTCTAGGCTGTGTGTGACACATAGGCGTATGTCTAGGTCGTGCTTAACACACGGTCAGCCTCATGGGTGTGTGCCCTGTATGTTAGTTTTACAAGTCAGTATGCTCAATAGTAAACACACAGGTAGAGACACGGCTGTGTGTCTCAGCCGTGTGGAAGGCACGGCCATGGTCATAGGCGTGTGCCTAGGCCGTGTGAAGTCTGCACCTGAAATTGGAATTTAATTCGCCACAAGGTCGAAGGACACGGGGTAAGATACGAGCGTGTCGAGACTGTGTGAGGGACACAGGCTAGGGACACGGGCGTGTGTCCAGCCGTGTGAAAACCCTTGTAAGTTCGAATAGAGAAATAATTCCATATCAGCGTGGAACATGGGCGTGTGATATGTCACACGGGCGTGTCCCTTCCTCCACATGGACGTGTGGATTGTTTAAGGAAAATTTTCTAAGGTCTTCCTCAAAGCTTCCAAAGAGTTCGACTTGATCCCGAACCATTTCTAAAATATGAATTAGGCCTCGTAGGCTTGTTTAAGAGGTGTTACCAAAAGTTTTAATTTGGGGTGGAATGTTAGGTCTCGATGTGGTGTGATTGTTTGCGTATAACCCTAGTAATGCCTCATACCCTATTACGACGTTGAATACGGGTAAGGGGTGTTACATTGTCGGTAATACTCTGTAACCCTAGTAATGCCTCATACCCTATTACGACGTTGAATACGGGTTAGGGGAGTTACAACTCTCACCAACCATGATATCCAAATCCTAAATTTAACTCTGGTTTACCTTAGTCAAACCTTTACTTACAATACCTAAAACACAAAAGAAAAAGAAAAACTTTGAAACTTACCTAATAAAACCAAGAAGTAAAGACTCTAGAAACACGAGACTTGAAAAAATTTTTAGGCTTTCAACATAGCAATGTAAGGAACTAAGAAAATTTTGAAGAAGCCCTATCAATAAAGAGCCCAAGAATGCCTAGCATGATTTAAAAAAATCTAACAATATTTTTTAAAACCAATCGAGCGTAGACATGTGTCCCTATAATTATGATTCGACAATTTATATGTGCCCTATCAGCAATAAACACATGGCTCTATTAATAACTAGAGAAAACTTAAATGACACACATCTCCACCAAAATCAAAGTCCTCATGACTATAGAACACATGTGCAATACACAACTCCCCAGCCATATGCATTGTTCACGTATAGATTCCCAAGCTTTTTACCTCACTTGAGAACTATAAATCCAATATGTCATTTCCTCGTCTCAACGAAGGTCACATTATAACATTCCCTTCAATTAGAGAGCAAAATTTATACAAGCCTCACTAGAGTGGACTTTGCCAACCAAAACCTTGCCATCAGGCAACACCTTGCCAAATTTGATCCCCGCAAGCACATGCATGATCAACACGTGAAATGCCTCTAGGCTACCTTGCTAAAGACAAATGTTGATCCTCTTCCTCGCATGAAGCTCACGTGGAACTTTATCAAGTCCACATCAGTCGAATCATGATAAACCGTAATATAAACATATTTTAATCCGACATTTAGCATATTTTTGGATGATTTAAGCTTTGAATTATAGAATTTGGTGCTCTTAATCCTTTGTTTTCATGTTTTATACTCAGGAAAGCACCGGATGATGAAAAGAACGAGAAACGGGCCTAAAACGGAGTAAATGGGCCATATCACGAAATCAACATGGCCTGGGCCCAAGCCACAAGACCGGGCCACCTTAACAGACCCGAACACGGCCTGACCATGATTCACACGGGCGTGTGCCATAGGCGTGTCCCTGTCGTGACAAAGAAGAGTTTCATTCGAATTAGGGTACTTAGAGGCAAAGAAAGCCATTCCAAAAGCCTATATAAACACCCTAGAGGCCAACCTTCAGGGGGAGTCCAGTTAGGTAGAAGAGCCGAGCCAGAGAGGCCAGAATTGTGGAATTTACTCGAAGAAAGCCAGTTGATTCATCTCAAGAAGCCAGAGTTATACTCAAGACGGAGGATCTTCTCTTCAATTCCTTTAAGGGGTTTTAGGGTTTTTCTTATATTTTGTTTTATATTTACTTTTCAAATACTTGAGGGGGATGAAACCTAAGACAGATCTTGTTATTGTTTTCTGAACTATATGATAAATACTTGATTTCTTCTTAATTATGTGTTCTTAATTCTTGCTTTGATATTTCATGATATTAATTCAAGTATTGATGTGCTTAGGTAGTGGAGCAAAAGTCCCTGTTTAAGAGTAGATCTAGCATAATTAAGCGGAGTTGATCGCAACCCTAGAAATAGGATGACGAAAATCTGCTGGATTAGGGTCAAACCTAATATGGGAGTCCATAGATCGAGTTAATGCAATTCTAAGGGTTTTAATTAGAAAGAAATTTCAGTTAATCACCTAGGGTTAGATGTTAGTAGCCTCAAAAGAGGTATTAATATAAATTAGGGAATCCTACGGATTAAGTCAAGTGAATAAATCGTCTGGTTCAGAGTTAAATAACAAGTGAAGTCTAGGTGGATTCTTCCTCGGTATTGTCTTAATCAATTGGTTTTTCCTACAAGTATTTTCCCCAATTCATTTTCTTTGTCTTTGCATATTTAGCTTAATAGTTAGTTAATTTTAGATTAATTAATAAATCCTTTAATTTCTAGGCTAAATAATAAAAAGAAAATTAGTATTAGTACTTTTGGTTCCTTTGAGTTCGACAACCCGGTCTTGCCACTAAGCTATACTACTGTTCGATAGGTGCACTTGCCTCCATCATTGTCACAGTTAGTTTCTAGACTCGATCATTCTCTTTATAAATTTTTAAGACTCTGACACACGATCAAATCACAGGTAGATCGTCAAATCCCTTAAGCCATTATTGCTTAGCTAGAAAGGCATTTCCCCTAAGGAACTAACCATGTCAAGACCAACATGGACACATATCAAGGCTAGAGGGCAAGAGGCAATCAACCTCGCTTATAAATACCCTTCTTTGGCCTTAATGAGTTTCTTCTTGAACCTCTTCTTTTTATGTTTTTACCTTGCTCAACCTCCCTCTCAAGCGGCTCACAATGCATTTCCACCATGTGAACCGCCATTTTTCTCTTCCTTTATTTCACCCTCAACAAATTTAAAAGTATTACATTCGTATAATTGCGTAATAAATATAACATATTTATATAATCAATACAATATGTCTAATGCATTTATTTTATTATTGTCTAAAATTTTGTAACTAATATTAATTTACATAAATTTATTACAAAGTACAGTACATATACATAAATTAACGGATCCAATTTGGAGCTTGATTTTGTATATTTTAAAAGCATAAGTGGCCATTGGTGCAAGTCCTGCAGAATTTGGCAGTAAAGATGGATAATCCCTGGAGATGGAATACGTCATAAATCATAAATCATAATATATGTACCAATGGTTGTTTGCTTACAGAGTCATAGGTAGTTGATGCATTTTTAACAAAAACCACAACGTTATGAACAAATCGTGGCTATCCTTGGCAATTGGGACAATCTTTGTTGGGTTATTATTGATGTGTTTTTGCCACTTTGGAATATGAATTGCGCACTTCTTTTTAACATATAACATAGTAGCTTTATAGCCAACAAGTTACTATTCCAGTTACAATAATTTATATAATTTTAATAAAGTTAATCCTAAATCCTAAATGTTAATTTTCAAGTTTTAGTTGTAAAAAGAAAAAAGGAAAAAAAAACATTTCAAGTTTTAGATTTATCTGAATTGGCTAACTACTTGTATAATGGTTCATAAGTGGGGAAAAGGAAACTACCTTTACCATTCCGTTATCCAAAACTCAGCAAACCAAGTCAGGAACGCATAAAAGTAAGGATCACTTTGTAATTTCCAGACATTGATTGCTCTGCAATAATTGAATACTATATGTTGGAAGTTGGAACTGCTGCAGCAGCAGCGCAAAGCATAGACTTGGAATGAACTGAGAGAGATAGAGAGTGGTGAACGCGACGCTGTTCTGCTTCACCACGCCGCATCAGGAACATATGCATAAACCTATCACCATAGCCTCACACGTGCCTTTCTCTCTGTACCTTTGGCAAATCCTTGCCTGTCAAATATTTATAGTTTCACCATAGATTTAATGTGACAAAACAATAAACACTTTTGTAAGATACTGAGGAATAATATATAGTAAATTCAATTCCTTGCATCCGATCTTGTAAAAATTTTCATTTCCTGAATTGTAAAAAGAAAGAGAAGACCAGACAAGAAAAAAAAAAGACCCCAGAGCAGGTGTAAATAAAACAAGGAGAAAAAGATTTTATGTGCTACAGAAGGCAAGCTCAAAGCAAACAGAGACATGCAAGCTGATGTACAGATAGATAAACCCCCACCTCAAAAAAGCAAAACCTGGAGCTCTCTTTTACGGAACCAAACCCACCATCCCCCTCAGCACATCACCTGGAAATTCAATGGTGTTGAGTCTCCTGAGTCGGGGGTTGCTGATGCTGATCCTCAGCATCACCACTTGTAGTCTCCTCCTCCAATTTCTCACCCTTTTCACCACAGCAACAGCTCTTATCGCCGAAAGAAGAAGACCTGCTAGAAGAAATGGGGGTGGCCAAGAACGTTGGCTTTACTTCGCCTGCCATTATCACAAGAAACTTTTGTTCTATAACAGGAGCTCCTCCTTTCTGGGTCTCATCTCCTGCTTCCAAGTCTCTGTCCCCTTCACCTCTCTCGCCATTCTCAAGGTACCCTGACAGTTTCCAATAAGAACAAGCAAGTATGAGGAGCGCAAAGGCTATGAGACCAAGCATGGCAGCCAAGCCGCCGAACAAGTAGGGAACTGGTGAATGCCATGGCGAGTGTGGAATCATGGAAGGCGACGCTGCTGTGACATTGAATGTCTCTCTTGCTGCCATTTTTGTTTGCTTTTAAGCAAAGCTTATACAAGGGAAAGCTAAACTGCAAAGATGGGTATTTTTGTTTTCTTTCTTTTGGTGAGCGTTGGGGAGTGGTTGCAAAGGTATTTATAAAAGGAAGAAAATGGAGAAAAGTGGGAGTATTATTTTACAATTTAGGTGATATATGGCGTCACTTTTGTACAAATATTGAACTGGGGGCTTCTTCGGGAATTTTGGAAGAAAACAGTACTACGGGCAAACCACTTAGCGAGTAGAATGTAGAAACTGGTTTTATAAACACCACAGTAAAGTTAAAGCCAATGATTGGTTATCTAATGAAAATAGCTGAACCCTTCACTTCCTCTTTCTAATCATATCTATGCGGATTGCATTTCCACCTGTAAAAGTAAAACTCTTTTATTAACTGTATGTCCCTGGATGTTTCATTTTCACCATTTTTTACATGTAACTGCAGGGTTTCATGGGTTGGTCATATAATTTGATAATGGACTTCTTCAAATCGGATCTCAAGAATGGACGTACGACTGGTCTAGCTTCTATAGAAACATTGATTATTAAGTACACTGTTTTTGTGTATATATATATAGATTAGAAGGCAATTGAAGTTGAGGTGGAGTAATTGCTAGAAAACATGTGGCTGTTCTTGCAATTATTGTATTGTGATGACCATACAAATATATCACACAACTATAACAATTACAAAACCAAAATTCTAAGTTTAGAAATTAATTGGAAGCATTCGTGCTTCAATAATTTGGTAAAATGATAAGAGTTACCTATAATTCAGTTGGCCACCCATGATTAGTTTTTGTTTATTTTTTTTTTCCTATTTTGAGTCCACAAGCCCTCACAATGATATTTCAAATCTTCAGCATGGTTTTGGGATTATTAAAACCATTTTACTAACATATTAGATGTTGAAGTTACCAAATATGTTTATCATTTTAATTCATTGAACCTTAAAAACTATTTTTGAAAAATTAATAAACAAATATCTTATTATTAAATGATTTCATAAGATTATGAAGAATTGATTTAATGGGGAAATTGAGATTTTGAAAATTTTGAGGTTTATAAATAATTTTATGATTTATTATAGTAAAATTAAATAAATATATTTTGATTGATTAGTTGAGTTAATTATTATTTAATGCTTTATCAACAAAATAACATTTTAAAACAATGGCAAGCAAAAACTCATACTTAAAATGATTAAGTTGGGGATTAGAGAGTGCCCATGGTACAAAGACATATATTGGATAATGAGTAGGAATAAATGAGTTCTAAGAATAATAATATAGAAGGACAAAAGCAAAAAGCTTATTTGGTTCCACCATTTGCCTAAATTGCGAATTGTGATATAAAATAAATTGGAAATTTCTTTTGTTGCATGATTGATTATATGTTTTGAGTGATATTCCTTTTGGCCTCCAAACCATCCAAAAATAACCACATGATGCCAAAACTATTTGGTACGGTTATAATCGATCAATTATTATTATTATTATTTTGAAATTAATAAAACTACATTTTTGGAAGATTTTTTTTTCACATGTTTAAGTGCACAAGTTACAATAAATTAATCATAATTGGTAATTTTTAGTAATTTTTTTTTTACTTATTCTGAAGACGAATTATCCCTATAACTAAGGAGGTTGGCAGGGCTCCGGTCACCCTCAAATGGAAAATTTTTTATTTAGGCCTTTTAAAATTTTTAAAATTTTAAATTAGTAGAGGTAGAATTGCACTTTGACCCTTAAAATGATAAAATTTTGATTTAATCATTTAGAAATTATAAACATAGACTATTAAAACGGTGAAATTACATTTGTACTATCGTAAAAATTACAATTTAATTTCGATCCACCTAAAATTTTTTTTCTTAACTTTGCCCTTGCGTATTATATTTTACAAAAATTTTACTCATCTTTTTAATTTCAAATTTAAATTTAAATTAATTATTTTTTATTTAATATCTAATTATTTTAACACATGTATTAAATAAATTTTTTTATAATAATAACCAAACATGTTATAAATGCTTAATCTTTATATACCTATATATAAGAGGAAAGGACCTTCCTCATATTGACAAGTGGCACACAACTACCATACTTCTTTTCTTTTTTGTTTTCAATTTATAAAAATAGCTAATTTTCAATTTTGATCATTTTAATATGTTTAAATTGAAGATTTAATTATTTTATTTTTATTTTTAACATAATATCGTCTTTATATATTTTTTACGATGTTATTAATTAATTTAATATTTTTATATTTTATAATTAGTTCAAATAGTTAATATTATTAAATTTTCAATTAAAATATTATGTGATTATTTATAATTTGAAAGTGGGTTTTTAAATCTAAAAAGTAGATAGATTACAATTTTGAAATAAAAACAAGAGGGCGAAATTCTAAATGTATAAAGTGCAGAGACTCAAAGTTATGATTGTTTAAATTGAAATGAACCGATTGGAGTATTGGTCCAAAGAGAGACATCAAATCGATTAACCTATGAATTGATACGGGCGGGTTAAGACAATCTAAAAAAAAAAAAAACTAGTTAATATTGTTTTTTTTTATTTTTATAATTTTTTAATAAATTTATTTAATCAAACCTTATACATTAGTGACGTGACTAATTTAACCACCAATTTGATTTAAATTTGTTTCTTAAAATATATTTTAATTTTCAAAATTTTTATTTTATAATTTATGGTAAACAAATAGTTAACTGAAAGTGGAGTGGGGGTGAATCAATCATAGTCATAATTTTAACTCAAGAGTGGAGAAAAAAGAAAACGGATGAAAACATTAAGGGTGGGGTGCGCAAGACGGTTCCCAAAAAGAAAAAGTCGCTTTAAATTGATTTTTGGGCAAAATCTTGCGGTAGGAAGAGGGAAAAGGCTAAGGGTGGATTGGATTTATATGGTATGGTATGACAGAGGAGGAACTTAAAACGGTTACCTAATAAACATAAAACGGTTTCATGCAAAAGCTTTTGTATTGTACGTGATTCTTCTGCCAACTCTTGTGCTTTACACCCTTATCATAGTTATTTCTTTTCCGTTTCACTTTTTTAGAAGAAAACAAAATGAAGCATGTTTCATACTCTTATCATATTATTTTAGTTGCGAAATGTTATCTATAGCGTCACAGGCTTTAATTGAAATATACTAGATTATGACATATTTATATAAGTGGTAACTTTAAGTAATAAATTTTTAAAAAGTTAATATAAAAATTAAATATCATTTTAGTTAAAATAGTAAAGGTGGAATATTATAATATAAAAAATAAATATAAAAATTAGTTTTAATAGGTTTGATGGATTTTTTAAATTATTTAAGTCTAAATATTATAAAAATTTTGAAAATAAAAATTATAGAAATGCTATCATTTTATTAAATATCATAAAATTTTAAAAATTATAAATACTATAAAGTATTATTAAAATGTTATGAAAATATTAAATAAATATAAAAAATTAGAGGTTATAGAAAATTGAATAGAATAATTAAAATGATAGCAATTTATAAAATTAATATCAAAATTATAAAAATTTATTAAAAGTATAAAAAAGTAGTAAAAATTTAAAATACATTAGAAAATTATAGAAATTTTTTGTTATATTGAAGTGTTTTATTATATTTTAATGGTTAGATTGAAGTGTAATCTAACTTGTATGAGGTGTTAAGAGGTGTGAGAGGTAATGAGTTCAATGTTTGGTGGCTTAAATTGAGTGATGAGTAACGATTTTAGTTGAGAAGAGATGATGCAATAGACATTTATAAGGATGAGTTAAGGTATGACTGTAACCCCCTTACCCATATTCTACGCTGGAGCCAGGTACGAGGCGTTACCGTACTTAACTCACTTGGTCATACAACTTGAAATATCTCTTTCACCATCAAAACATTCTCATTAAGGACCTATGAGGCCTTCAACATGCATACGGAGGGTTTCAGAATCCAACCGGAAACTTTAGTGCACTTAAAATATTTCACCTATACAGGGGCCATACGCCCGTGTGAAATAGGACATGCCCGTATGGGCTGGCCATGTGGTCACACACGCCCATGTCTCTACCCCGTGTGAATTTATTTTCATTTCGAACCTACAGGGGTTTTCACACGGCCGGACACATGCTCGTGTCCCTCACACGGCCTCAACACGCCCGTGTGCCAAAATCTTGGCATTCTGTTTATGATGTCATCATATCACTAAGGTCACACGGCCAAGGCACAGGCCCGTGCCCTTAGACTGTGTGTCGAATTCAATTCCAATTTCAAGGTGCAGCCTTCACACAGCCTGGGCACACACCCATGTTCGTGGCCGTGCCTATCACACGGCTGAGACACACGGTCGTGTCTCTGCCCGTGTGTTTATTACAAAGCTTACTGACTTGTAAAACTAATATGCAGGGGACACGCGACCTGGTCACACACCCATGGGACTGACCGTGTGTCACACACGACCTAGACACATGCCCGTGTGCCTACCCGTGTGGACAAGAAAAAAGCTATTTGCCAAGCTCTTTTCACCACCCTAATTCACACATCATAATACCATTCAACCAATCACTAAGCAACTCAAATCTGCAACATAAACTTCCATTAATAACTTCATCTTTTCATTAAATATAAACAATGAGCCATCAACTATGGCTATATGCAAAAGAGTTCACCTCTAAAGGAGCCAACACACTCTTGGCCAAAATAACAAAACAATTTACCTAGTCTAGCCCCTATACATGCCATACTCAAAACACTAAGTCTAGATATACCGAGGTGAGCTAATACTGTGGGTGGTCTTCCAATTATCTTCGTATCCTGATCCGGCTCTTTGACTCTATAAAACAAGGGAAAAAAAAGGGGAGTAAGCTTTAAGCTTAGTAAGTTTACATGTAAACAAATAACATCATAGCATGTGCTAAACAATAAATAGCATTACATACTAAGCAAGAACAATCCACATTTCATGATCATGCTTACTCATTTCATCTCTTACCACATTCCAACCATATCACAAGCCAAATGCCCACATTATTTAACATATATCCCTACACTTATCACCACATGATCACATAAAACAACACATCATAATTTTCCCAATAAACCATTCATAGTACTACCAATCATTCGGTGGTTTCGCACTTAGCTCACCATCAATCTTTAACAAGGTGGTATCGCACATAGCCCACCAACAAGAATATTTACAGTGGTAACGCACTTAGCCCACCAAATAATAATATAAACGATGGTATCGCACACAGCCCATTGTGAATAAATAATAAGGTGGTATCGCACTTATCCCAACATCAAGAATTATTAAGGTGGTATCGCACACAGCCCACCATTTATTACTACGGATGTTATTTCACATTTACATATCTGTCATACAACGCACAAATCAGTAACAACATGTGTATATAAGATGCATCGTTTATACATAAACTTACCTCGGTGCAAAATGCGTTAATCAACGGTCTATTCCGTAACCTTGCCTTTTCCTCGGTCAAGGTTGATTCCACGCTCTTCTTGGTCTATAACAACAAAATTCACTCATATAAAACATTTTATGATCATAATGCATCAAAATCTATACTTAGGCAAAAATGACCATTTTGCCCTTACACTTTGGCAAATACGATTTTGCCCCTAAGCTCGTAAATCATTTTTCAACACATTTTCTCATTAAACAAGCCTAGCTGAACATTAATTCCTCTTACAACAACCCACAAATCTAACTATTTCATGCATTTATTACCAATTTACAACATTTACAACTTAGTCCCATTTAGGTGTTTTCATGACAACACCTTTCACAAAAGTTGTTTCTCATCTCCCCAACATTCATTTTCTTCCATAAAAACTCAGTTAACAACATAAACCCTCTCATGGCAAGTGCCTAAACTTTCAACCATTTCACAAATTAGTCCCCTCATTAGTTAGCTTAAGCTTTGGGGACTCCAAAAGTACAAAAATTATCAAATAAAACCACCAAAATCACTTACTTGCAAGGAGATAGCTTAGCTGAAAGTTTGAATCCCAAAAACTCTATTTTTCTCTTCAATTTTCGGTGGAAGGAGGAGGGTGAATAGTGAAAGATGATAACATCTTTTATTCATCTTATTTTATTCATTTTTATCACCTAATTTCCACCAAATTCGACCAACATTTAATATCTTGTATCCCTAGCCTCTATATGGCCAGCCATCACACATCCAATGGCCTAATTTCACTTTAAGGACCTCCAATTTGATATTCCTTGGCTATTAGACACCTCTCCCGCTTATAATAGAACTTTCGCACTTTATGCGGTTTAGTCTTTTTTCACAATTTCACATACAATTGCTAAAATTAAAGTACTAAAATTTTCATACAGCCATAACACAATAATTAATACTAAAATAAATTTTCTCAACCTCGGATTAGTGGTCCCGAAACTACTGTTCCGACTAGCCCCGAAATCGGGCTGTTACAAGGCAACATGTGTGGGGAAACAAAAATGAGTAATAATTTTTATTAAATTTTTTATAAATGATTAGAAATTAATAAAATATTATAAAAAATTAAAAATTATAGTTATTAAAATTATTAAATGTTAAAATACTTAAAATTACGACTTCATTTATAAATTTTAGATTTTATTATTATTATAATTTTGTGTGATAAAAATCATTTAAGCACTCTTAAAATAATTATAAAAAATCAATTAAGTCCACCACGTCAACATTTTTCCATGTCAGATGCCATATCAATCGTCATGTCATCAAGTTTTTCATATTAAATATCACATCATCTATCACATCAGTACATAACAGTCTAGTAGGAGCTTTGATAGAACACTATATTATAGGGCTCAATTGATTTTTAACTTTTGATTAAGGGTTCAATTGATTGTACTTTTCAACGAGGGGCTCAATTAATTTTTGAATTAATTTCTAAGTTTATTTTAGTACTTAAGTCTTTAAAATATAATTAAATTATTTACATCTATTTTTCAGAAATTAAAACAAATAATCTTTAAGATTAGAAAATATGGATTTACAACATGTTTATTTTTTAACATTATAAAAATATATTTTTAAAATCTTTTAACAACAATTACTTACATTAATTATATAAAATTAAAACATTTTATTAAAAATAAAAGTAATTAAATCTATATAGTTATGTGTGAGGCATGTAACATAAAAAAAAACTACTATAAGCAAGGTTAAAAATTTTATTTTGTTTCTTACCAGACAATTTCTACTAAATTCAAAATGCAAGACACAAATATAAGGTAATAATGAATAACTAGCCCTCTTTCTTCTTTTTATCGCTTGGCCTTTCTCATTAATTTAGTTTCTCTTTATTCTCTTTATTGGTTAGTGATTCCCTTTAATTCAATTTCGTTTTTTACCCTATTTTCCATATTTTTCTATACATAAATCCTTTTATTAATAAAATTCTCAAGCTTTTCAATTTAACTTTTTCTGACTCTTATAAAAGGGACATTTGAGATGGAATTCCAAAATGTATTCTAATGTTAAATTCGAGATATTTGCAGGATATAGATTTCAAACGATAAAATTTATTAGAGTAAAAAACGTGAGATAAAGTTCAACATCTTTATGTATTCATTTTATAACTCAAGTAGTTTATGTGTGATTGACAATTACTAAAGTTGTCATCTCATATTTATGAGCCTTGTTTTTCTTTTGTTCTTTTTTTTTTTTTTTGGTCAAAATGAGCCTTACTTGTTAAAGCTTTAGATGGTGAGAAAAGACCTGAATATGAAGCGGTTAAAGATATGTGGACTCCAATTGTTGCGCTAATGTTTTGCTGGTTCATTGGCTCATTGCTAGCTGTGTAGTTCATCAATTTGGCACATACCCCCGAAACGCGCTGCTTCATTGGCACTTGCCACTTCACACTATATTTATATGTACCTTCATCAATATTTAATAAGGTTTGTGTTATATGGTACTAAGTTTGAGAAAATAAATAATTACTATTGAGTACGATAAATAAGATAAAGAATTTATTTATAAAATGATAAATTACATTAATAGTGTATATAAAATTTAATTAAAATGATTTTTATGACGACAAAAATAATATTGTTATAACATAAAAATTGGATGGTTCTTTATGATAGTTCACACCATAAGGGTGCAAAGAGAGATTTATATAAGGTTGGTTCACATTATAGAAAGATGCGAAGAGTTACTTGACTTGAAAGTTTTAGAAAGTGAATCGGGAGGAGTTTTGACAGAGTAAGGACTATATCTTTTCTTTTGTCTTTTTTTTTTTTTTTATTCTTGAAAAATTCTTTTGTCCCTTTTACCCCGGTGATGAGGGGTATTTCTAGAGGAATTGAGGATGAGGTGCGGGTTCCAGCTTCTTGAGTTTCCTTACCTCAGGTACACTGATAGGGTGGCGTGCAACACCCTTCAACCATCCTAACATATGGTACGAATAGGAAATGTTACCTAAACACAAAAGTAACAAAAATCTCTACTCTTAAAAATTTGAAACTTAAAACCTTCTATAAAATCATAAAATGAATTTTAGGATCATTTGGGGTAGATACATTTTAAAATCATTTACAAAATGTTTGGGAGTGATTGGAGGTCTTTGAGACCCAAAAAAAGCCACCAAAAGTTAAAATGAGTTAAACCACTCCAATGGGAGACAATGTAAGAGCATGATGTTGTGACATTGTAGAATGCCGCGACGGTGTCTTACTTGATGTTGCAACATCACTCTCTGTATGATCAATGTCGCGGCATTGCGAGGGACGATGTTGTGACGTTGTAGCAGAGTAACCCAAAAACACTTTAAAACATCCTCAAACATCATCAAATCAAACCAATAAGTTCCAAATCACTTAAAAATATTATTAAAGAAAATTTAAACTCAAACTAATTTCATAAACATGTTTAAATCACACCAAAGGCCAAAACTTAAATTGAAACCAATAGAAAGTTTCATAAACATTATGAAATAAAGGTAAGTTTACATTTTAAGCGTAGACACTTAGCCTATGTACAAACCATTAAAAATTCTTCTAATACAAAGTAATACAATAAAATCCACTATGTTATTCCAACATTGCACAATGATGTGATTCTTTGAAGACACGATCTCTAACTTCTCAAGAAGGTGTTTCACCTACACGTTTAAACTACTAACATGTTAAGCTCAAAGAGCTTAGTAAGCACACTAAAATTTATCAATTCTTACACTTAGCATTTATTTATTTTTATTAGTTACAGGTTTCACTTAGTTATGCCACTTAATAATGATAATTTATTTCTCTCCACTTATCCATTTATTTCACTAAAACTCAAGGTATTTCCACGCATTTAATCACTTTACACTCTTGAGATAATTTCCATTTATTAGTTCTTTTACTCACTTGTTAAGCATTCAAATAAGTTATCAATTTATTAGTTCACTAATTGAATTATTACTCAATTTTCACAAGTGTTCGCATGTATCAACCCGTTTTTCAGTGGTATTAGAAACAGTGGTTTCGGGACCACAAATTCTACGAGTAAGTATGTAATTATTATTATTTAATTTATATGAGTCAACTATAATTTTATATTAAGTTTTGATTTCATAAATTTTAGTTTATTGAACTAATAGTAAAGATGAGTGGTTTGTTCTAAAGGTTAAGTGGTTTTGGAAAATGAGATTTTGGGATCTCGTTTCTATAAACGGGGCTATAAATATTTTTATTAAATATTTACGAAGTTATTATAATGGTATATTGAAGTTTGGTCTGAAAATTTTAATGTTTGGCTAGTTAATTAAGGAAAAAAAAAGACTAAATCGTAAAAACTATAAAACTTCATCACTGTTGATTGTTATTAAGTAAAGTGCATAATTAAGGTTAATTAAGGTCTGTTTAAGGATTATAAGGCAATTAAGCCATTATTAAGGTTGGTGGACGGTATTTCACATTGTTTTATATCAAAATAATGTATATGTTAATTAATTTAAATAATAAACATTTGTTAAAAAGATAAAGACAAAAAAAAAATTTAATACCATCTGCTTTCATGTTTTCTTTTATTCCACCGAATACACCATTGAAGAACATCCAAAAGCTTATTGATTTTAAGTGTAGATTTTTTTCGTACGCCATCAAACTGTTACACGGTCTAGTGACACGATTGTGTGGCCTTACATCGAGCTGAACATGGTCTGGTACATGGTCGGCGACACGACCGTGTGACCCTGAGTTACACGGGCACAATTTGTTACACAGTTTGGCCATACATCCATGTCTTTTATTTCACATGGCTTGGTCACATGACTGTGTGACCCATTTTTCTAAAATTTTCAAATTGTCCATATTTTTCTATTTTGTTTCATACTAGTCCCTGATTGTTTCCAATCTATTTTTAAGAACTTATAGGCTCGAATTAAGCTTCATATATGATTGAATGACATGTTTATTAAATGAATTATTATTGAATGTTTCAAAAATAAAGTTTTGAAATGAAATGTTTTACTTGTGTTCTATTAAGTGTTGTAACTTCCCGTAATCCTAGCCCAGTGCCGTGACGGGTTAGAAGTGTTACATCACAAACTTTCGTTATTATAGGACTTGTAACTATCTTAACTCATTATACTTTTTAAACACTTGGTTCTTTACAATTAAGTTCAGGGTTTGTTAATTTCATTTATTAATAATGTTAACATTCACCTTTTAAGTTCATTTACAATCAACTATTCACTTTTATCTCTCATTTTTACTTAGGTCGCTTTGTTCTTACCCATTGCAACACTTAATATCATCAAGAGTCAAATTAACACTTATTATGAACATTTAGCCTTAGTAAAATTTAGTAAAATAAGACTTGAATACTTGGGATTCCAACCGAACACCATACACTTTCACTAAAGGTGCATCCCAACCATTATACCAGACACTAGGGCCCTTACTATGCACTTATGTGTAGCTCCATAAGGCACATATTGTTGTCTTAAACAAATCATTGTCTTCTAACACAAAACATATGTAATGCCACAAAATTTTCTTGGTTCTTCATGTTGAATATCAACACTAACTGCCGCCAAACGTGCAAACGTTTTGACTAGGAATACTACAATAGAAAAATATGAAATTAAAGTAGTAATGTCCACAAGTATACGAGTCAAATTGTAATATAGTATTGTACAATGGGGTACAAGAAGTACTCCGAAGATCATATCCAAGGGAGGACGGATTAAACTTGATATTATTTTCTACAATGATTGGCCTAAATAGTAATAACTAAAAATTATATTACGAAAAATAATGGTAAAATTTAAGATCATAAAATAAACTAAACTTACTGAAAAGAAATTAACAATTAATGAAATCTCGAATAATAGGCAGAAGATTAACTCTTTTTAGTGTATGTAATTAACTTCAAAACTCGAGTTTTAGTGAATTAGCTAATAACTAACCAATTATTACCTTTGGACCTCTAATTGATTAATTAATCGATAAAAACCCACTTATGTTTCGACCTCCCGG
The DNA here is from genome assembly GCA_005393395.2 of Gossypium australe. Taxonomy (NCBI): domain Eukaryota; kingdom Viridiplantae; phylum Streptophyta; class Magnoliopsida; order Malvales; family Malvaceae; genus Gossypium; species Gossypium australe. The sequence continues at coordinate 109,511,490 of CM016621.1, read as the reverse complement.
TTTAAAACTAGGATAAATTAAGATGTGCTCGGTAAACTTATCCTCTCATCCTATCTACCTAGATTACTTCATAATGTAAGCCAACTAATTCGATGACAAACCCTTATTCATCCGTTAATTACTCCCACATTCGCTCGTTAGTCTCCCTAAAGGAATTAGCTACTTATGAATCTAAATATCATTTTCCATAAAAAATATCATGAAAAACAAACAAATTAAAATAAAACGAAGGAAAATGAGAAATCGATCCGTTGAGAGTTTGAATGTGCTCGGTTCTAGAAAATCCTTTAACAGCTAGTGAGATTGTAACGCCCCGAATTTGGGCCTAGAAGGAATGGGCCTTGAGCGTGGGATCAGCTAGGAGACTGCACATAAATATTTATGTGTGCAAGAAAATGGCACAAATTGCTTGTTTGCTTTAGTGGCTAATTGATTTAGGAAGAGTTGGGAGTGTTGGAGAAGTCCTGGGTTCAAACTTGGGCTTTAGCAAAATTTTTTATTTTTGCTCTCAAGTGAACCTTGGCTTTAGCTTGAAGGCTTTATAAATATTTTTGGTGAAATCATGACACAAGGAGTCTGCTAGTAAAGGTGGAAAGTGTAAGAGTATGCCCAAAGATCAATCATGAGATGGTTGTAATAACATACTTAATTTATCATGTTTATTAATATAAAGCGTTGTCATTATTATTTCAATTTTTCTTTCTGTGTGTATAGATAAACTGCTTTATAATAATGTCCTGAGAATAATATGATTATTCTTAAAAGATCCTTAGTCGAGTATTATTGTTGACTAGGACAATAATAATGCATTAAGACTAACATGTAGTTGATTGATGACAAAGAGTTGTCATTGATATGGAGTGTCAAAATCAATGCATGAATATGTGTGTTAGAGAACAACATATTGGATTGACCCGCTATGAGTATGTTTCTTGGATTATTATGTAATTGTCACAACATTACTCATAGTGATTAATATGTATATGATCCTCAGACTTGAGATCATTATTATCCCAGCATCGTGAGTTGTATATTTTGATACAGTCAAACGTACACCGTAACAGGTTGTTCTATAAAGACTGATGTTGGATATACCACAATCTATGTAGAGGGATATGGTTGATCAATAAAGGATAAGTCCCTCCTACATAATAGGAGTAATATCTTAGGCCACTTGATTGAGTGAGACTAGAAATGCATGGCCATGCTCAAATAAGTTGATATGAGATCTCATACTAATTTGTATATCATAGTCTACTCAAGATATCAAGAAACATGGGATGGACTATGCAAGTGTGACTATCCCATGACTTGTATCCGTTCCAGAGATAAAGGACTTAAGGATTAATGCATGAAAGGTTAATCACGAAAGGTTATGTCGAATCATGACTTCTTGTAACTTAGGTAGCAATGATGCATTTCTAGATGCCACTCATTGTCTGTGACAATAGAATCGTTCTAGTATTACTGCTAACGTTGCAGGAACCTACAGGGTCACACCCTATGGTCGAAATTAACGGAATAAAATATAGTTGATATTGTGCTTGGTTGTCACATAAATTAAATTAATTAAAGAATTAATTTAATTGGGCAATCAAATATTGAACATATTATATGTACAAGGATGTTGTACACATAATGATAACATAATTTTATTAATATATGAATTTGATTCATATATAAATTTAAATAAATATAGTTTACCGGAATCCTTATTATAATTAATGTAATTATAATTTTCAGATATAATTAATGTAATTATAATTTTCGGTTAAAAACTTTATTGTATTTATTTAATCTTGTAATACATTCAAGAGATACCAATTATAAAAGGCCCAATTAAGAGGATACCTATTATAAAAGGCCCAATGAGAAAGGCACCCATTATAAAAGGTATTAAAAGGAGACAAAACTCAACATGAAAACCCTAAGTGATTGCTTGTTAGGTCTAGCAGCCGTCAAGCAAATAAGCCTCCAAAACAGTTTTGGAGATTTCTTCCGTTCATAGTCAAACCGGGTGGATTACGTAGAGGCCGACATCGAAAAAGGTTGAGGCTTGATTCGACAGTTGATCAAAACTCTTGTTGCCAAGGCGTCGCTGTCTACTCAGATTGAAGTTTTAGTAATTTCGAAACCTTTATTTCACCCCGATTCGTTCCTCACACATGGATCCATGATTTGGATCGCCGGATCTAATTTTATTCTGCTGCGCCATGGGGTACCGGCGTTCCAACAGTGGTATCAGAGCCACTTGTGTGATACGAACTCGGGTTTAAATACTTGGGTGATGCAATTGTATGAGATACATGTTTTGATCTTATTATATTTTCGATTGTTTAAATCGTTTAAGCATAATCTGATAATTATTCCTTTCGGTAATTGATTAAATGTTAATCATGGTGTTGTGGCCTATTCGATTTTATGTTATTACTGTTAACTATTAACAAATTTGTAATAATGCGGCGGTGGTATTTATAGTTTCCAGTAAGTGTTAACTGGCTAGTGGAACAAGGGTTGTTCTGATATGAAACCTCAAGGATTAAAATCCTAAAAACACGATTCCGTTGATAAAAATTTATCAAATCGTGAGGCTTCATTTGACTGGGGTATGCGATTCGCGCCGCGGGGGCTCCGCCCCCGCACCCCCCAGTGTAGTACCAAATGTTGCAGCAAAACTGCTTATCATATAACAGGCTTAGGAAGCCATCGGTGGATCCACAGTTGTCAAGCAACCATGCGATCCTCATATACTTCCTCCGTTCCATAATTCCCACCCATATGCATCCTAAACAGAATATTATATGAACGCAGCAAATGTACATGTAACATCCATAAATCTTACATTCAACATATAGGGGCATTTTAGTCATTTCACAAATCAAGGGTGTTTCGGTAATTTTGCAATTTAGGGGTATTTTAGTAATTCTTAACAGTATGGGTTTTAAATTACGAACTTTTAGCCTATCAACATGTCCTCGTTGGCTAAAGTGAACAGACACTATGCACCAAGTAGGATTCCAGAGAAGAGGAGGTGGGTCACTAGGACTGCTTAAGTACCAAGCCCTCTCTAGATCCAATCCTAGACATGCATATGTCCATTGCCACACTCTACCCTAGCGACTTGTCCACAAACATGTTTGATTATGAAATTAAATTTTATGCTGTTTAAGAATTCATCAAAACTAAGCCTAGAGCCCATTAAAACCCTAGCATGCATTTCTAAAATCCCAAAAGGCCCACTAAGCCCAATCATGTCCATATAGCCCATTAAGCCCTATCATATACATGTAGCCCATTAGGCCCTATCATAATCAAATCATACAACCATCCATATCAATCCATCATTCAATTTCACATATCAACTCTTTTCAATTTGGGCCCACGAGCTCGGCAGTCCCATTTAGCCCCCTCTGGCTCGGTTGGCCAAACAGTGGCCCGAGACCATGAGATCGCTCTCTTGGTCCCAGTAGTTTTATCGATGTTCCCACACGAATGTTTGCATGCTCGTGCAGTTGCCGGTGCCAACCTTTCGACGTTTCGGCTTTTTGGCATTCCGATTTTCCAGTAATTCGGCTTTTGTGAATTTGTCGTGTGTGAAGTGTATGTACACACCTGGTAAATGAGACGTGTTACACTATCCTCAGCCTTGAACCTACAACCAATACCAACCTCCAATCAATCACACATTTAACCATAATATTTACCAAAAACCGAAGCCTTACCATAACCTTACCGTGTGCCACCAGTCCTAATAGCCCTTCCTTAGCTACTACTCACGAATATCCCCTAGATCTACATCAATCTTAATTGTTAAAGACAAAATAATAGGTGACTTGTGTCCACTTAAGTCACCCTTTCCCTTATTATAGGCTATTCGACCAACTTATCCCAAAATCAAGAACACTTACCCAAAAGCCGAAACGTATGGATAGCTTTTCGGTAGAGACTTGTAGATCCAAGCTTGATTCTGATTTTTCCAAGATCCGATCCACCAAAAATCAAAGGAATGATGACAGCACGACAGAGATTCGGTCACTAGAGTATTCAGCACAAGGTTTGGGGCGATGAAGAAATCGACTCCAAGAGCAAAAGTTTTTGACTTTTGAAGTCACGAATATTCAGTCCCCAACAATTGAGATGAATGTGGGACGACACAAGCAACGGAGAAAGAAGAGAATGATATTTGATTTAAGGCTTTAGAAGGAAAGAAAACATATAAGGAAGAGGCGAGGTTTAGAACAAAAAAAGTGAAGGAGAATTCGGCAGAGCACTATAGTTGCCGAAATAGCATAGGGGGAATTTGACACCTCCTATTTATACACAAAACCGAAACTCTGTCTACCCCCCAAAGTCCCAATCGGCTCCAACTCTTCCCCATCTCATCTCCTCGTTTTTCTCCCTGATAACTCCTCAATCTTTTTCCTAAATTTTCTCTTCTGATCACACTCCTCAGAGTCCATCATCACATCACACCACTCCAACCTTCTAGAAGGCCAAAATTAAACTCCTAAAAAAAAAAAATACTAAGCTAGGATTCGGACCTAGGATCTCCTTGCTAGCCCATAATGCCACCTTCCAATACCCTAAGTGGCGTCACTTAGCCACTCCACCACAAGGCTCTTTGATGCCATTTTCCCCTATTTTTATTTAAAAGCCCAACTACTCACCACCCTGGTTCCTTTAATAATTAATTAAAAATTCTTTCTCCTCAAAATTCGAACCAACACTTCTCCAACACCCCTAGACACTCCAAGTTTATTAAACCCTTATAGCCAACATGTCATTTGTCATTTTCTTGCTTAAAAAAAATTTATGAGACCCAAAGCCCAAAGCCCAATTCATTTAGGCCCAAAATTCGAGGCGTTACAAACTGGATTGGGCTATGTAATTCGCATAGCCGTGATTGAATTTAGGCCAAATGGGCCACACGAGCGTGTGGGCCTATTTGGGCTAAATGTTGGGCTTTGAGCCCATTTACACTATTTTGACCAAATGGATTATTTGTGTCGCTCGAGGCAACTGTAGGCCTTTGGAAAGGTTGTTATCTGCACCGAGACCCCAAAATAAGTGAAGTGACCAAAATACCCCCATAGGGTAAAATGACTAAAATACCCCTATAGGGTAAATGACCGAAATACCCCTATAGGGTAAATGATCGAAATACCCCCGTAGGGTAAAATGACCGTAATGCCCCTATAGGATAAATGACCGAAATACCCCCATAGGGTAAATGACTGAAATACCCCTATAGGGTAAAATGACCATAATGCCCCTATAGGGTAAATGACTATTTTGCCCCTCGAGGGTAAATGATTGGCTTGTGCTACGATTTGATTGTGATTGTATGACTATGATTTGATTGACTTAACTGTGAATGATATGACTGATTCTGAGCATGGCATACTGCATACACGATATACTGCATGGGGTTGGGATCTTGTATTGAAAGAAGTGAATGATATGTGAGGGTCGCACGGGTCGCATGAGACGACTGTGGACCCATCGATGGCTTTAAGCCGATTATGTGATTGGCAGTTTTGCTGCAATATTGGTTAGTGCCGCAACCGGTGCTACATAAGGAGTGTAGGGATGGGTGGGTCGATTTAATCCCCACAAGAGTGTAGGGTTGGACGGGAGACAGAGTGCAAGGTTGCTATGGGTATTTATGCATTGCATATACTGGTTCTGATATTGAGATGGGCTTAGGCCCAGATAGATGTGATATTTGACATTTGATATGGGCTAAGGCCCAATTGCCACCATTACTGTAATGGGCTAAGGCCCACACTGTACTATTACTGTTAAAGGGCTCAGGCCCAGACTGATTCTATTTCTGTATACTGACAATTTCTTTAATAAGGGGATTACACATTGAGTTTTCGTAAACTCACCCCGTTTTTAACCTTTCAGGTAATTCCCAGTGTTAGACGGTTCAAAGCTGCGAGGGACTTAGAGAGGGCCACACAACTGCACATGTTTTATTCTGTTTTGCTCATTTACTTAAGTACTTTGATTTTGATTTGGGTTGTAATAAGGCCTCTATAAATTTTGAATTTTAAAATTGGGATTTTATTGATTGTGATTTATATCTGCTAGAAGTAGAACACGGTTTTCCAAAACAATAACATTTTCGAACACTACATTTCAGCAACTCAATTTTTAAATATCACGATTTCGTAAATAATTTGTTTTAAATTAAACTTTCGCAACAAATAAGGTTTTAAAGGTAATAACGTTTTAAAAAGGAATAACTTTTTAATAAACTATGATTGAAAATAAACAAATGCAAACTGAGGTTTTGTACAAGTTTTAATTGGCAAGAAGTTTTAAATTTCAAGAAGGGTTTTCAATGAAAACATGGTTTTCGAAAAACACTTCAATATGACACGCTAGATTCGGCCATAACGTCTAGGCCGAGTTTGGGGTGTTAAGAGATATTGACGACTGCAAGAGAAAAGTAAAAGAAAAATACTAAAATCTTAAATAATGAAGGTTTGGACTCAAATCTTATCCAAGTTAGAAACGAGAAAATAAACTATTTTTGTAACAGCCCGATTTAGGGCCTAGTTGGAATAGTGGTTGCGAGACCACAAATTCGAAGTAGAAATATGTATTTTATAGCTTTTATGAGACCCATAGCATGTTTGCATGATTGTGTGAAAATTTCATGAAGAAATTTAATTAATTAGTGATCAATTTGTCCATTAGGACTAAATTGCAAAGATTAGAAAATATGAGATTCTAGAAGATTTAAGTATGAAATAGCATTAGAAAAATTATTAGAAGTCCTTATTTAGCAATTAGACCATTAAATGTCAAGATGGACAAAAATGGGTATGGGAAGAAAAAATCTTAAGAAAGGAGCCTTAAGGGCAATTTGGTCATTTGGTTAATTAATGAATTAAAAGGGAAAATAAGCAAAAAATGGTGTCAATCTTCTCCAAGCTTGGCTAAAAATCACAAGAGCACCATAGCTAAGGTTTCTTCAACTTCCAAGCTTGATAGTAAGTGCATTCTAGCCCCGTTTTAAAAGTTCTTCGTATTTTTGAGATCCTCGTAGCTCGATTTAGCTATTTCTAAATATTTTGAGCTAGAGTTTATGTTCAAAAATTTACCCATGCATGACATGCATGTATTTTGATGATTTATGAAAGAATATGAAAGTTTGATGTACGATAAACATCTTATTCTAAGTGATTTTCATGAAAAATGCATAAAATGATCAAATTGTAAAAAGTTATAAAAATTGTCATACATGAGTGAATTAGTGGAAATGGAGGGCTATTTTAGTTAAGAAAATGATTCGGTTAGACTTAAAGTACAAGAAAGTTGAATTAAAATCATTTTACGAGCCTAGAGGCAAAAGTGTAATTATGTGAAAGTTTAAGGGCAAAATTGTAATTTTTCCAAGATATGATTCATGGGTCAATTTAGACAATGTGAGTATTAAACAAGTGAAATTGTTATTATAGATCAAGGAACACGAAGCCTGGACTGAAACCGAGGCAAGAACAAAGTTGTGGACTAAATCGAATACTTACACACATTTTGAGTACCGAGGTAAGTTTGTGTGAAATTAAAGCTACATAATGTTATTAAGTTTTTAATTTCTTTATAATATGAGAAATGTATATTATTTCCATGAAGTTGATTAATGATGCCTTAATGAAATTATAATGAGATCATGTTAAGTTGAAGTCCCGGTCGAACGTTCAGAATAACAAGGATACTTATGTCACAACATGAGATATGGAAGGTCCGGTATAAGACCATGTCTAGGACATGGCATCGACACCGAATAAGGAAGGTCCCATATAAGACCATGTTTGGGACATGGCATCGGCATCTAATAAGGAAGGTCCTGTATAAGACCATCTCTGAGACATGGCCTAGACACCAAAGGAAGATCTCGTGTAAGACCATGTCTGGGACATGGCATCGATATCTATATACAATCTCGTAGAAGACCATATCTGGGATATGGCATCGACATCGAGATAAGAGATTCCGTGTATGACCATATCTGGGATATGGCATCAGCATCAAAAGGTGATCCCATGTAAGACCATATCTGGAATATGACATTGGCATCGTGATACATGTTTTGGGTGCTAGTCTTGAATGTCCTACTAATGGCTAAGGTCCTGCATTTGTTACGGATACTCCACAGCTCGTGTGAGCAGCATCGTGTAGCTTACATTCCAATCCACAGCTCGTGTGAGCAGGCCCATTTCACAGCTCATGTGAGCAATGATGTAAAAGAAAGAAAAGGTTACGATTATATGTTTAGCACACTTCGTGTGAGCTATCCCACGTATCCGATGATGTTTTAAATGGTTCAACGAACATGAAAAGGAAAGGAATGGTAAGTGTTCAAAAGTAACTATATCATGTATTTATAACAAGGGTTGAAATGGTTAGTTTCATTAAAAGTATGATATGCTAAGGAAAATGATGAATTCAAATGAATTATGTTCATGTGTAAGGGCTTACCTATGTTAAACTCATATGAATTATGTTTGAATATGCTAACATATGTTGTTGTTGGTGCTTAGGCTTGTGTCAAGCTTGTGTAATTGGTTGATGTTTATACTTATGTCTTGTGTTATGCAAATGATACGGGTAAGAAAAGGTAATGAAACAGTAAGTTCATAATTCGGATGTAATATGATGAAATAAAAGAATTGATAAGTTAAATGACATATTTATATATGATAAGTATACTTATGTTATGGATGAATCTACTCATGTCATGAATAAATACACTAACTCGTGAATTGGTAATGTTATTTAGGCTTATGTTAAACATTTGGAATGAAATGGAAAGTAAGTAAATAGAAAGGTTCATAATCTTATGAAAAGGTTGATGATTTCATAATATATCTTATAAAACCCTATCATGTTATGAATGAAAAATATATGTGATGCTGATGAACTTACTCATTTGTGAGTTGATGGTTATGTAGTTTTGTAAATCTTATGGCATTGGTATAATTTATTATTTATCCTATAAAGTTCATTTTTGAAATGGAATATTATGGTTAAAGTTTATACGAGCTTACTAAGCATTCATTGCTTATGTAGTTATTTTCCTTTACTTTACAGATTATCGGAAGCTCGATCGGCTGGAAATTCGTCGGAGATCTATCACACTATCCAATGGACAAATCGGTAGTTTTTTAGTAATTTGGTTCGGTTTATAATTATAACAACATATTTTTCAGTGGTGTTGGAAACAATGGCTTCGGGGCCACAAATTCAACGAGTAAATTCGTAAATATTATTATTTAATATTTACAAGTAAAATATGGTTTTAAGAGGGTTTTTGATTTGGTAATTTTATGTTATATAAATGACTAATTAAGTTCAAGTGGTAAGACCCTAAAATCAAGTGGTTTTAGAAAATAAGGTATCGGGACCTCACTTCCATAAACCGAGCCATAAATATTTTTATAAATATTTACAGAGTGTTATTAAGGTTGTACTAAAGTTTCGTTAAGAAATTTTAATGTTTCGATAGTTAATTAATTAAAAAGGACTAAGTCATAAAAAATGTAAAATTTGATCACTATTTGATTTGAGTGATTAAATGGCTTAATGAATAAAGGTAAAGGGACCTAAATGGTAATTACACAACTTAAGGAGTTAGTCGACTAATATGGGCATGGATTTAGTGTTTTATTTAATTATTAACCAAGGTTAAAATGGTAATTTGATAATTCAATTAAATTAAATAAAACTAAAAGCTTTTATCATCTTTTAATTTGTCTTATTCACCAAATTGTTAAGGGAAGGAAGCCATTTTGATACCTTGAATTTTCGGACAGCTTTGTAGCTAGCATGGTATGTGATTTTGGCCCCATTTCTTTTAATTTTTATGCTTTTAAGATCGTTACAACTAAGTCTAGCTAGTCCGTACATTCGATTTTAAAGCTGTTAAAGATATTGGATGTTGCCATTGATGAATCTATGTGATTTTAGATATTAAATGATGAATTTGAAGTATTAGTTTTTATTTATAAGTTTTTTGTTAAGTAATTTTGATGAATTTACCGATTAGGGACTAAATTGTTGAAATAGCTTTGTTGTGAAATTATTATAAATGTGGGCTGTATTGGATGTCATGAAAATTCCTTTGGCATGGGTTTGCATTAAAAATGGTTAATTTGCTTGTTTTAGGCTCAAGGACTAAGTTGAATAAAAGTAAAATGTTAGGGGCAATTTTATAAAAATGTCAAAAATGACTTTTTTTTACTTTATAAATTAATAAATTGAATGAAATTATTAATTTTGATCAAGATCGAGTGGAAAATCAAGGAGAATAAAAAATTACCAAAAAGCCCCTGTACTTTGACATTTCTACAATTTAGCCAGGTAAGTTCGTTTGAACTAAAATCACTTAAATGTTGATTAAATTGATTGTTTAATGTGTGATTTTATTGTAAATGAATCAATATATATGTTATTATTCAATTTATCAAGTAAAGTGACGATGGAAATCCAATAGTGTACGACGACTATTGAGCCCCGTTTGAACTTTAGGAATATATAGGATACAAATGACATGTCATTACTGTTACCATGTTTGGGGTGCTGATCCTGAATGCCCTACCGACGATTGAGTTCCGAAATTAGTTGCGGATACTCGTCAGATTGTGTGAGTGGCATCGTGTAACTACATTCTGACCGTCATCTTGTGTGAGCAGACCCAGGTTACCATGTTTCGGATATTGGTCTTGAATGTCCAACCGATGGTTGAGGTCCAACATTAGTTGCGGATACTCATCAGCTTATGTGAGTAGCATCATGGAGCTTACATTCCGACTGCCAGCTTGTGTGAGCAGACCCATTTTACAACTTATATGAGCTACGACTATATGGTAGCACACTTTGTCTGAGCTTTCCCATGTATTCAATGTTATTCTAAGTGGTTCAACGTGCATGAAAAGGGAAGGAATGGTAAGTATTCAAATGACTTATATTATGAAAACTATGAAAATGAATGAAAAGGAAATGTTAAATAAAAGTATGACTATGTACATGGAATTGATGATTTCTAGTGAGGTTATTTATGTTTAATGACTTATCTTATGTTATTCAAGTGAATTATGAATTGATGCATTAACGTGTGTTGTTGATGATGCTTAGGCTTGTGCCAAGCTATTGGTTAGATTGTATTATGTTAGTTTTAAAGAAATGCATTGAAATGGTAAGTGACCAAATGGAAAGATGCTTATGTGCATGAAAGAGTAGTAAGAATCAAAGTATGTAATTTCTCACGAAACGATTTAGTGTGTAGTTGATTCTAAAAGAGTTATGCTTAAATGCACTATATAGTTGATTCTAAAAGTGTTATACTTAAATGCACTAACTTGTGGCTATGATTACTGTTATGTTTATGTCTTGTATGTTATACAAATGAAATGGGTGAGAAGAGGTAATAGAATGATAAGTTCATAGTTGAGATGTAATGTGATGAAATAAAAAGGATTTGTTGAGTTAAAGGACTTTCTTGTAAGAAAGAAATTTACTTATGCTATATGTGAGTTTACTTATGTCATGAATAAATACACTAATTCGTGAGTTAATAATGTAATTAAGCTTATGCTAATTAAATGGGATGGTAAATAAGCAGATGAAATGCTTTATCGTTTTAAGGAAAGGTTGATAAATATGTAAGTCAACCTATGAGACCTTATTATGTTATGAATGAAAGGTGTATGTAATGTTTATAAATATACTCAATTGTGGGTTGAATTGTGTTCAATAGGTCTATACTAAGTTTAAAGTATTGGTGTTGAATCATGTTTAATCTATGTATGATAGTATTGAAGTGAGAAGTTATGTTTCAAGTTTATACGAGCTTACTAAGCATTCATTGCTTAAGTAGTCGTCTTTCGCTTACTTTACAGATTATCAGTAACTCAATCGGTTTGAAAGCTCATCGGAGACCTATCACACTATCCAATGATTATATCGGTAGATTTGGGTGCTTTTGTTATGTTATAATGGAATGCATAGGTGGACTTATGTCCAATGTTTAGTTGATGTTATGGCGTGTAATGTTGTTTTGGATTTGAGGTACTTATGGTATATTGATGCTTGTTGGTGGTTGTTAATATGGTTAAATATATGCATGTTTGGAATGACCATATTTGGTATGTTTATAATGAGACCATGTGGAATTATGCTTTGAGGTAGGTATGAACTATTTCTAATGGTCTAAATGTGGTCAAATATGGTAAGTTTATGTTGAAGTGATATAGGTAAATTTATGATGAGTTTTGATATGGAAAAAGAATTAAGGGTTGATGAATTAAATGTGTTAAGTACTGTAACACCCCTTACCCGTATCTGACACCGGAATAGGGCATGAGACATTACCAGACTTATTCACAAACAAACATTCAAAATCGAGACATGAATTTCCACTCAAATTTAAAACTTTTCAAACACATCCCAAAACATGCATCAGAAGTGATTTTGGACTAAACTGAAACCTTTGGAAACTTTTGGAAAACTTAGAAAATTTTTCATGAAAAAGGGGTCACATGCCAGTGTAGGTTTGGAACACGCTCGTGTGACCCTAAGACACGCCCGTGCTTAAGGTCGTGTGCAAATTAGGGAGCATTCTGTTTATAACGCCATCATCAAATTAAGGTCACACGGACAAGTCACACGCCCGTGTGCTTAGGCTGTGTGATCGATTAACTTTTCATAATTCTTCATAAAATAGGTGCAAACTTCACATGGCCAGGGCACACACCCGTGTTCGAGGCCGTGCCATCCATATGCCTGAGACGCACGCCCGTGTCTCTGCCCGTGTGGTCATTACTGAGCATTCTATTTTGCAATTATTTAGGATGCAGGGGACAGACGGTCGGGTCACATGCCCGTGGGGTAGACCGTGTGTCACACACGGCCTAGACACACGCTTGTGTGTCTTGTGGACAATAAAAAGGTTATATACCAAGCCATTTGTCACCCTTATTCACACATACATTCACATCAATTCAAATGCACATAACATTACATACTTAGCCAACCAAAGCATCCACATTCATGGTTAAAACATATCAACTTTATATGTTTATCTAACATACTCACTACATTTATTAAGCCATAAATCAACATATAAATCCCACATTTATTAGGCTTCATTCAATTTTTATCTAGTTATCAAATTATACTCAAATTCTTCATCTCATTAATAGGTCACAATTCCCACATCACACAATCATGCCATAAATCACATTTCCAAATATTTTTCATTCATCAAGTATACCATGATCATATCACCATAGACATTGACACATAAATGAATATACTTAGGCTTTTAACCATGTTGCCAACATAAGCCAACTTACATGGCCAAATAGCAAACAAGCCTTTGACGATTACAAGCCAACATATTGGCTACAATCATAAAGACACATATAACCATTTGACTTAGTCCCTATACATGCCATAACTCAAAATACTTGAATTTATAAATACCCATAATGGTAGCTTGATAGTGTGTTAGAATATCTGGCGATCTCCAACTCGAGCTAGCTTATTAAACCTATAAGATATGGGAAAAGAAGGGGGTAAGCTTTAAAGCTTAGTAAGTTCATATGCAAATAATAAACAACATTAATTATACATTGTCATATGAATAACATGACATATATTAACATAAATGTCATTAAACTTCATGAGCATAACTTACTCAATCATATGAATAACATAACTTAAGTCAAAATTAATGACATTAAACTTAATGAGCACATCTTGCTCAATCATAAGAATAACATATCATTTACCACGATCAACCAACCATTTCAAATCTCCCATAAAACATACACATTAATTATGAGCATTTACATGTCAAGTATATACTCTTACATCTTTCAATTACTTAAACTCTTATCTTTCCATGCTTCCATACTCATTTTAATAGACAATTTTGCCAATTTTTCCTTTATCTCATATCCGATAAATTACAATTTGCATGAATACAACTGTAATAGCCCGATTTTGGGCTTAGTCGGAACAGTGGTTTCGGGACCACAAATCCGATGTTGAGAAATTTATTTTATTTATATTTTTATGGTCTACAATTTCACGGAATGAGTTGTAACAACCCGGTTTTGGGCTTAGTCGAAACAGTGGTTTCGGGACCACAAATCCGATGTTGAGAAATTTATTTTATTTATATTTTTATGGTCTACAATTTCACGGAATGATTTCGTGAAAATCTCATTCGAAAATTTTGACGTTTAGGCACTCAATTTAGTCAAAAGGACTAAATTGTAAAAAAGTGCAAATGTTGAGTTCCTACATGTTAGAGGTGTCCAATTGTTATGAAATTTTAAATTGGAGGTCCTTAAATGATAATTAGGCCATTGGTTAAGTTGGTGGACAAAAATGGACATGAATGGTTGTAGAAACCCAAACTTTCCTAGGCCCCTAAACTCATCAAAATAACTCAAAATAAATAAAACACCAAAATTCAAAGTCCATTAACGAGTTTACCAACCCAAAATATTAGCCCAGACCCCACACAAAACCTAATTACAAAAACCTAAACACTAAACCAAAATACAAAACAAAATAAAAAATTGATCCAAAATAGTCCAGTAAATGTCCATTTTAACAACCCATTACATCATAACCCGGCACAATAGCCCAGACTAAATCCAACCTAACCCAAATCAGCCAACCCGTTTACAAAGCTAACCCAATAACAAGGATTAAACAGCAGGCCTAAAGACCCAATCCCAAACTGGCCCAAATGGCCCAATTGGTTTCAGCAAGCAGAAACCCTAAAGACTTCCAAGGGCTTCCAGCGCCGCGCTCGTGCCTCCACACGCACCACCACGCGCACGCCACGCGCGAGTCAGCACCAGCACCTCCGTACTGTCTCCAGCGCATTGACATCGTACAGCCTCCATGCCCTAACCACGTCCACCTTTCGTACATGCAAACCAATAGTAGAGAAACAACAGCAAGGGAAAATGAAAAAAGGACGAACGACTGTAGTTTCAATTTTTTTCTTATTTTTTCGACATTCGACTAAAAAAAAAGTTGGAGAAAACATTGTAAAGGGTACGCTCACCATTATTACGCCTACAGATATTGGATACAAAAGAAATAGAAAAGAAATCAGAAACACCATTTTTCGAAAGGTGATATTCCACTTTCAACATTCCTTTTTTTCCCGTTTTCTGGCATCTTAAATGTTTTTTTGATTTGTATGAAAACTTAAACAAAGAAAGAAAGGGCTTACCTTCGGAATAGGAACCATCGGGTTGCTTTCTTCGCTGTGATAGGAGCAAAGCGGTCCTTCGGGGTGTTGAGCGTGAAGCTTTCGGGTCGGGTTTAAAAGAGCGGTCACTGAATGACCTCAGATCAGTCACTAATCGCCGATCATCATGGCATCGTAGTGGTTACATCTGCCTTCTTTTCTTTGCGGCGGAGAACGAAAGCAAAAAAGGGAGGGGCTAGTTTCATTCAGTTTTTGTTTTAAAAAAATGATCTGATAAGTTTTTAGGGTTTTGTCAAGACGTACTGAATGACACCGTCTAAGGCCCGTTTCAATGGCCCTCAAACGGTGCCGTATAGGGGGACCCATTTTGACCCGATCCGAAAACCCGTGCGACCCGCTTGTTTTCGCCATGAAGGATTATTTGCGCATTAAGTCCCTATAAGGATTATTTGCGCATTAAGTCCCTATTTATTGCACTGATTTCTGATTGAGCCTGTTATATGTTTTACTTATTTCTCAGTTAATTCGTGTAATTCGTGCGGCCTTTCAATCAAGCCCTGTGTATGTGCTGTTTTAGATATTATAATATTCGTCGAATTGATCCTTTATTTTATGCGAAAATGCAATATGATCCATGATTTCATTTAGATAATTAGGTTTATTTTCATAACAGCCCTCTAATTTCAGTATTATCTCTTTTATATATTTTGATTAAGTATTAACTTTTATTTATAATGCTTGTATTTTTAGTTTTAAATTTACTCATTATTCAAGTTATTTTTTTACCCAGTTTTTAACGTTGACTCTTTATTATTTTAACTTATTTTGTTTATATGTATTGTATATATGTTCAATTTCCAAATTATATATTATGTATCCTTTTGATAAGTTTATATAATATTTAATCTAAATATTATTTTGTATATGCATATATATAATAACAAGATTGTGTACAAATTATCCCATTCAAAATAATTCCATGAAGAGTTAACATCAAAATCAATTTATTTTAGTTACTTTAAATATATTTGTTAGCATTAAAATTTTATTTTATGTTAATTCGCATTATCAGTTTTGTAGGATTATTAAATTCCATAGTTTATTGTTAACATAACGTTTAATTTGTGAATAATGCTCGATTAATGTTTATCTTTTACCATAGCATGCTTCAAATTCCAATACAGGTATCCCTTATATCCAATATTTTGTATGCATTAAGTTCATTTTAAAATTTCACTTACGTAAATTTTTTAAAAAAGATAAGGCAATGTTTGTATGTTTGGGAGTATAGGAAAACGATGCCCTAACGTACTGGGTGTTAATTTCCTGTTCAACCAGATAGCCAAATACCCTTTTTAATTAAATATCTTGGGGATCAAAGATGATCTCGGTGTCGAGGTATAAAGGTGTTATGTCCTAACGTACTGGATGTGATATTTTTATTTCATTCGAAACGAGCTAATCTTGAAGTTCAAGATTCAATATAAACTAACTTTCTTTAAGAAAATTTGCATTTTATAGCATGTTATTAATACAATCTTTAATTTGTATATATTTCATGATTAATGTTTATGCATTTTATTACTGTTCCGCTTCAAATTTTAATATGTTCTATTTTTTTTAAATGTTTTTATTTTATTTAAATGCATTTTAGGTCCAACATAAAATTTTGCTTTTCTCCAAATAAGGCAATGTTTGTGCGTTTGGAAAGTCAGAAAATTATGCCCTAACGTACTGGGTGTCAATTTCCTGTCCAACCAGATAAAAAAATACCCTTCTTTAATTTCATGTCTTGAAGATCAAAGATGATCTCGGTGTCGTGGTATAAAGGTGTTATGTCCTGACGTACTGGATGTGATATTTTTATTTCCTTCGAAACGAGTTAATCTTGAGATTCAAGTTCAATATTAATTAATCTCCCCTAGAAAATTTATATTTCAAGCATTTCTGAATTTTCAACATTAGGACATCGATTAGTCGATTTGGTACCAATTTTGGGCGTTGTGAGGGTGCTAATCCTTCCTCGCACGCAACCAACTCCCGAACTCGTTTTCTTCTGGAAATTCGTAGACCAAAATTTATTTTAAAGTTGACCTGATCACACCTAAACAAAAAGGATTGGTGGCGACTCCATGTTTTTAAAGTCGATTCCCGTTTTTCAAAACCCGAAATGAAAATGGTTTCGACAGCTTGGCGACTCCATTGGGGACTGGTTGGGAGTCATGCCATAAATTGATTAATTTTCGCCCTTTTGATTGAAAGTTTGGAAAATTGTTTTGAGAAATCATGTTTCTTTTAATGCATTTTGGGTGTTATAGAATACTTGCACTAGCATTGCATGACCGTTATGGTCACACCTTTAAGTAGGAGTGAGAAGCTATGCTTTCGTGAGGTTTTCACCTCTGCATGGGCTAGTGGACTGCTTTCGGAACACATCTGTACCTATGTGCTTCGTGAGGTTTTCGCGTCCGCATGGCCATAGGGAAATGTGTTCCCTTGAACTGAACTCGACCCATATGAGCCTATAATGGGTGAGGATTGAGGAATCTGCTGGTTCGGGTACCCTGTCTTTAGAACTAAACCACATATAAAACCCTAAGAGCCTACCCTAGGTAGAATGCTGAACCTTTAATGGCTACCCAGATAAGTGTTTATTTTGCTTGTTCTGATCTTGATTATGCGATACTGACTTGTTTTGATTTGTTTGTTATTTGCATATCATTTCGCATTAAAGAGGTGTCGATTACTGTTCGGTTGCTAAGATAGAAAGTTTGCCATGGACAACGGCTTTCTTGCTAAGGTAGAAGACAATGCGGCTATTCGAGCATGGTCAGAGGGATTGCAGTTGGAAAAGGGGGATAGTCTAGTCGAAGGATATGTTTCCAAGTCATGGGATTACACCCGCATAAGTGTAGCACAAAATGAGCTTCAAGAATTAAGGGACATTTGGACTCATTGGGAGGACGATACTAAACAAATGTTCTTTCGCAATTATGGTGATATCTCTCATTTGCTCGATGTCAGAGTAGATCAACATTTATTTCGAGCTATGGTTCAGTTTTGGAATTCAGCATATAGTTGTTTCACCTTTGGGAAAGTAGATCTGGTACCTACTATAGAAGAGTACACTACTTTACTTCGTTGTCCGGGGATCCAAATTGATAAAGTCTATACTAGGATTGCTAATGTTCCTTCTTTCATGAAGAGGTTAATGAGTATTACCGGGATGAGCGAGCAGTGGGTTTCCTTTCGAATGCAACAAAAGGGTGAGGGGAGATGCATTCCTTGGGAAAATTTAAGGGACTTAATTTTGACGCACCCCGATGTAAAGAGAAAGGTGGATATTTTTGCTTTGAGTATTTACGGATTAGTAATTTTCCCTAGAGTTTTAAGGCACGTAGATGAAGCAGTGACAGATTTATTTGGTCGATTGAATAAGCAAGTTACACCAGTTCCTGCGATTCTTGCCGAGACTTTTAGATTTTTAAATGCATGTCGGAGAGCCGGAGAGGGTAAGTTTATTGGATGTGCACAACTATTGATAGCATGGTTTCATGGGCACTTTTGGAAGATAGATAAGATCTCTTGCCGACCTTTTTGTAAAGATTATTCACCTTTGAAAGAGGAAGTGGCTGCACCAAGGCGGGAGGACATATCAGAAGAAAGATGGATGATAATTTTGCAGAACCTTCAAGAGGAGGTTGTCGTATGGAGAGCTCCGTGGATGGTGCCCAATGAGATATTGTATATATGCGGAGATTTTAATTGGGTCCCTTTACCGGGGAATTGGAGAGCCATTGGGTATGCTCCGTTACTTGTGGTAAGACAGTATCAGTCTAGGCAGTTTATACCGGTGACACATGGGTTGGCCCAAAGCGAGTTTTCTTATAAAGTGGAAAATTATAAGAAAAGAAATCGGGAGATTACTAATGCTTGGACACAACCTTGTCGGATGAAGAGAGTAAGCATGGGCGAAATGGCAACTGCTGAGTATAAAGTGTGGTTGAGTAAAAGAATTAATGATAATATTTCGGGGCCGGCTTTAAATGACGTTCGATGAAGGAAAGAATGCTTACGAGTAGTTCCGACGGAGTTAAAAATTATAAGACAGGATTTTGTGAAGCAAAGTTCAGAACTTGGGAAGAAAATTGAGCAATTGGAGGAGGAAAAATGTATTTGAAATTGGATGTGAAAATACAGAAGTCAGAAGCAGAAAAGCTAAGAAAAGGGAAGAGTAAAGCTAAAGAGGATCTGGACAGCCTAAAGAAGGACTACAAGAAGATGCGTCTGTCAATGAGAACTGCGGTGCTAGGAAAGACTTCAGATCAATGGCGACAAGAGTTGCAAGAAGAAAAAGCTAGGACCAAACAATGGGAAAAGAAATTTCAAGAAATGAAAGCCCGGAAGGAGATTCTAGAAAGGCAAGTGTTAGAAAGCCAAAATGGAAAAAGTGAATTATAGGCTAGAGTGACAGAATTAGAAAAGTCTCTTAATTTTCATAGAAACCGAAATTCAGTAATGGAATTAAAGGCAAGTCTGAGTAAAATTGAAGAGATGAAAAAGAGAATTGAAGAGTTAGAAATGACTTTGCAGAATTGTCAGAACTATATCGGGTCCTTGGAAGAGAATGAAGAGCAATGGAAGGAAGAGCTTCATAATGCCCAGAATCAAATTGAAAATAGGGATTATCTCATGGGGGAAGACGTAGCCCAAATTCGAGAGGCGGCTGAACATTTGCAACTTTTGGCAGTACAAGCAGATATATTAAGCATACAGTATGAGTCACGGTCAAGCCGAGGACAGGAGTTAGCCTCATTACTTCAGAAAATTAGGACTTTGGGCATTAAGGCCAGGCCATATTTGTAATCTATTTTATGTAAAGAATTTTGTTTTCTAATAAAGTTTTCTATATGGAATTGAACCAGAGTTGACGCCTCTTTAAATTCATGCATTGCATTGCATTACATGGCATCATATGCATTAAAATTCTTTAAAAGGCCCTGATTGATTAAAATTATTTCAGAAACATGGAAACCAACAAAACTTTACCAGAGGCGCATCCCTACGGCACAAGAAAGAAAACAAAAAATATGGATCAGAGAATAGAGAAACTTGAACAACTCCAAAAGGAGATGCAGGAAAAACTTCAGCTGCAAATGCAGGAGCAGCTTGCTAAGATCCAGCGTGATATGATGGATCAGATGATAGAATCGCAAAAAATCATGATGTCCTAATTAACTCAATTACTGGCAGGCAAAGGGAAAGCCCCCATGGTTAACACTGCTGAAGATAGTGAGGAGCGACTATCTCTCCCGAGTCTCACCCCAACACATCCTGAAGTTCATCCACGAAAGACATCCGTCATAATTAAACCTTGACAATTGCAAGAAGGAGTTTTAATACCACCAAGTTTTCAGGCTAGATCAGGTTCCAATTTGGTGGACCATCCGATCAATGCTATTATTCCCGACCTTGATGAGGCAGCGGAAGAGGAAAAGGCGAAATCTGAATTGCCAAGACAGCTAGAAGAGCGTTGCAAATGGTTAGAAGATAAATTTAGGGCTATGGAAGACGCTGATAGGCAACGCAGAGTTGACGCTAAAGATCTAAGTTTGGTGCCAGATCTAATACTTCCCCACAAATTCAAGATGCCAGAGTTTGAAAAATACAAAGGGATTATTTGCCCCGAAGCTCATATAACTATGTTTTGCCGAAGAATGACTGGGTATATTAACAATGACCAACTATTGATACATTACTTCCAGGATAGCCTAATCGGAGCAGCAGCCAAATGGTATAACCAGTTGAGCTGTACCGAGATTAGTTCTTGGAGGGATCTAGCACAGGCATTTATGAGACAATACAATCATGTAATTGATATGACCCCTGACAGAATTGCTTTGCAAATTATGGAAAAGAAACCAAACGAGAGTTTTCGGCAGTACGCACAGAGGTGGAGGGAGGTTGCCATCCAAGTCCAGCCACCACTTCTAGAGAAAGAGACCACAATGCTTTTTATCAATACACTGAAGGCTCCATTTATTACGCATATGCTAGGAAGTGCAACCAAGAGTTTTTGGGACATTGTAATGACCTAAGAAATGATCGAGAATGCTATAAAGAGCGGAAAGATTGAGGCGGGGGAAAGTAACAAAAGGACAACTACGAGAAGGAAAGAAAGCGAAGTGAATAACGTAATCATAGGGTATTCGAAATCGGTCACCGTTAATCAGCCAAAGGCAGTGACTACGGGGCATCAGGGTTTGTCCAGGAAGGAATCTGGCACCGCAAGACAGAACAATGAGAAACTCCAATTTACACCGATCCCGATAACATACAAGGTAATGTATAAAAACTTATTCGATGCGCATATCGTGTCTCCTCGCTATCTAGAACCAATGCAGCCTCCGTACCCCAAGTGGTATGACCCGAATGTGGAATGCGAATATCATGCAAGGATCACGGGGCATTCAATAGAGAATTGCCTAGCCTTTAAGAAATTGGTAGAAAGGCTTGTCAATATGGGGCTTATAGAGTTAGCAGATTTGCCAAAGGCAGAAAACCCATTACCTGATCATAATGGGGTCAAAGTCAGTGAAAGTTCAGAGAGAAGGATCAAAACAAGCGTTGCAGAGGTTAAGACTCCCTTAGGATTGGTCTGGAAAGAAATGGTCAAACAGGGGCTAATCGTTGCGGAAGAGAGTCAAGGAAAGTTGATAAATTATTGTGAGTACCATCGAGAATCGGGGTACGAGATTCAGAACTGTGAGGAGTTCAAGACTATGGTACAGAATTTGATGAACAATAAAGAAATTGAGTTTTGTGAAGAGGGTGCAGAAGAAAAGAGCATATGCACCTCAGAGTCGACAATGGGAAGCTCAAAAGTCAAATTCCCTTTGATCGTTATTTCGACACCCAAGAAAAATGGAGTTAGAAGGCAGGCAGCACCGAAAGTGATAATACAGAGACCCACGGTACCCAAGAACAATGGAGCTGGAATGTAGGCAGCACCAAAAGTGATAATACAAAGACCTACAGCCTCTGTTTATGAGGATAGCAAGAGGGTTCCCTGGAACTATGAATGTAGTGTAACAATCCCAGGGAAGGAGAAATTGGCTAAAGCTTCAAAGGAGGAGTTGGATGCAGGTTCTCATACTCGTAGCGAGAAACATTATGATTTGGAAAAAGGGAAAGCTCCAATGATAGAACCAGAGGGAGAAAAATTAGTCGAGTTCGAATCACCCATCAAGGAACCAGTGAAAGAGGAAGAAACCAAGGAGTTCCTAAAGTTCCTGAAACACAGTGAATATTGTGTGGTAGAGCAGCTGCATAAGCAACCAGCGCGCATATCTGTGTTGGCTTTACTTCAGAATTCAGAAGTACACAGGAACTCATTGATGAAAGTTTTAAATGTGGCCTATGTCGCCAATGATATCTCGGTTGATAAATTGGATCGGTTGGTAGGTAACATAAGCGTTGACAACTTCATCCATTTCAGTGATGACGAGATACCACCAGGTGGTAGGGGATCAACCAAGGCTCTGTATATTACCACTAGATGCAAAGGGTACACGCTACCAGGGGTCCTAATAGATAACGGGTCGGCATTGAACGTTGATCACTGTAAAATCAGAGCTTTAAATATTTATAAAAGAATGATCAAACCTCTGACAACGATATTAAGGCAAGTGTACCTATCGAACAATAGTATAGCTTAGGCAAGACTGGTTATCGAACCCAAAGGAACTAAAAGTATTAATACTCACTTTCTTTTTATTATTTAGCCTTAAAGTTAGAGTGAAGATTACTTTTGACGAAGACTAAACTAAGGGCACAAAGGCAAAAAGGACGAATAGGAAAATAACTTTGAGGGAAAACTCAGTTGATTACGAAGATACCCTCAGGAAGCATCCACCTAGACTTCACATATTAATTAACCCTAAATTATATGATTTCTTTTACTTAGCTTGATCCGTAAGACTCCCTAACCTATATTAAACCCTCTCTCGAGGCGAATGACGTGTAACCATAGGTTAATTAGTGGAACTCTCGTTCGCTTATAATAACTCCCTAGGATAGCAGTAAATCGATCAATGGACTCCCATATTAGGTTTCACCCTAATCCGGCAAAATCTCGTAACCCTATCTCTAGGCGTCCGATCAACTTCGCTTAATTATGTTAGAACTTCTCTTAGGCAGGGTCTATTCCTCCTCCACCTAAGCACATTAGATTTGGATTAAGCAACATAATTAAGAACAAACTAAGTAATTTATCATATAACTTAAAAATCAAATAATAAAATCCATCTAGGTTTCATCCCCTTCGGGTATCTGAGGGGTTTAGTTCATAATGAATAAACAAACCATCACAAGAGAAAAGATAAAAGAAAACATAGGAAAAATCCTAAAACCCCCTGAAGGAATCGAAGGAGAATTCCGCCATCTTGAGTATAAATCCGGCTTCTTGAGATGGATCAACTGGCTATCCTCGCGTTATTCCCTAACTCTAACCTTCTCGGCTTGGCTCCTTGGGCTCGCTTTCGCTCCCTTCAATAGGTGATACTTGGGGGTTATTTATAGGCTCTTGAAACGCGATTCTTTCTCCCTAAGTATCCTTTTCCAACTAAAATTTCTCTTTCCAGCGTCAGAGGCACGGCCATGTCACACGCCCGTGTGAATCGAGACCTAACCGTACTCGGATTTCTCTTGAGGCGCGGCCGTGTGTGGCGGGGTTGAGGCCGTGCTCTAGGTGTTCGTTAAGGCACGACCGTGTGTGCTTTGGGCCAAGCCATTTCGATTTCGTGTTAAGGCCGATTTACTCCGTTTTAGGCCCGTTTTGTGTTCTTTTCATCCTTGGGTGCTTTCCTGGGTATAAGACATGAAAAGCAAGGATTAAAAGCACCTTTTTATATAAAACAAGGGGTAAATCATCCAAAAGCATATTAAATGTGGGATAAAATATGTTACTTTTACGGTTTATCAAATACCCCCATACTTAAGCTTTTGCTTGTCCTCAAGCAAAATTCTTAACTTACAATTAAAACAAACTTTCCATGATTTACAATTTCTATCAACAATGTCTTATCATAATTCATAGATAATTTATACATGCATAATTTAACTCAAAGAGTCCTAAAGATTCAAACGAGATAGGTCATGATTTTGTTCCTCGAAAACATAGGTGTCTCCCCTCTTTTAAATACCTACCTTTTCAATTCAGAACCGACAAGGATTGACATCATCACAAAAGATTCACTCAAATCACTCAAAAAGTGTTTAAGGGTCAAAATTAAGCACTCATAAGTCGAACATGAAAAGTTAATCCCATAAGCTTGCGTGAAAATCAAATCTCCACCACTGTAAAATGAGATGATAAACAGATCAAAAGGTCTTTGACAGGGTTGTAACAGGGCTTAGGTTAGGGGTATGGATAAAGGCTGAATTAGAAGGTTAGAATCGAGATTGACCTGATAAATTTCCTAACTAGAAACTTAGTCTTTCATTAATTAAAATTTAATAATACGAGCTTTTTCCTTGAGAATTGGAATTTGAACATGCAAGCTCACTTAATCATAGAACTAATACTGAATATACTTCGTTTTTTTTTTTGAAACAAACTATCATAATAATAAGGAAGAATTTTTACAACTAAAATATAGAACATAGTTAGGAAACTTGTTCAAAATCAAATCTCGACAAAAAGGGTAATTAAAAAACGGTGATAACAAATACAAAGGGTTTTTGGTTAAAATTAGTAGGTGAGTCAATAAAAAGGGTTGTTAGGCTCAACGAGGTTCACTAGGGATTAATTATGAGGGTAGGCTTTTAAGTGGAGTAAGTGGGTTAAAACCTAAGTGCCTTTATCATCTCGGTATATCAAATCATAACTGTGGTCTTGACATGTAAAAACGAGGCAAGTTCTAGAATAACAGTTCATAGCTGACACACTCATAATAAAAAATGAGCACGAAAAAGAATGTATGCTCTATAAGGTTCAAATACTCACAAAAATTATGGGTGTTTTGATATCATCCTTATAAAATTCGAATTTCAAGGTGATATTCAAAATTGGATCAACAACCTAGTAAAAGTTTTACTTCCTGAAAAATAGACTTATCATGCTTGATTCTATAGTATTTTTTGAATTTAATCATCAATGTACAATTAACTATGACTTATTCTAAAACATGTCAATAATCATCACAAATCATCAGAAATTTCATCTCAATTAGTAATATGACAACTTTGCATAAAAACAAGACTAAATCAGGTATTTGAGAATAATGAAAAAAGTTAGGTTCTTTTACCCCCCCACACTTAAAATGTACATTGTCCTCAATGTACAAATATAGATAATAACATGTAATGGATAAATCAAAAGAGAAGGGGAAAGAATAACTCCCTAAATTGTGGATGTTTTCCGGATGAGTGTCTTTGGTTGGGATGATGGTCAGTCGAGATAACGAACCTGCACTAGATGAAGATATTGGGTAGCTCCTTGAAAAGTAGCCAGGCTTTATTAAGACCTAATAAAAATGAATTTAATAATAGAATAACAAACTAAAGGGAAGGAAACTAAGGAGAAAACTAAAATGAAAAGAAAATATTAATGGACTATGAAGTCCTTATTGAAGGATGGTTCGCAAGGTGGGTGTGACTTCTAAGGCTGAGGCGGTGCTGGCGGTGGTGGAAGTGAAGAGGTTATCGTGGTGGTCGGCGTGATTCCCTAGCAGCCTGGCGAACCTGACACTACGGCACTAAATTAAGTTAAATTAAATTAAACATAAGATTATTAAAGAAAAGGAGAATGAAAGGAAAGAGAAATGAAAAATAAATAATAATTGGTCTCAAAGATCCTTGGCTTGGTGTTGAGACGAAGCTGCCGGCATGAACTCATGTTGATCGTTCTTTGTTAAGGAGCCTATGCTTAGCTTCCTCCGCTTCTTCGACATGGTGTTGGCTTGCTCAAGGATCTAGAGTCTTAGTAAGTGAAGAATCTGAGATGGAAGAGAGTGAGAAAATAAGGATGAAAATCAGATGGAGGGAAGGAGAAGAGGTGAGAGGTTTAAATAGAATTTCAGATTTTGTGCTCCCCCACGGCCGTGGTCACAAGGTGTGTCAAATTACACGGCCGCCTCACACGACCGTGTTCTAGGGTGTGTTGTCACCCCTTTGGCCATGCTTGGTCCTGCCATGCCTGTGCTTGTGAATTCTTTCTTTTGGCACGGTCATTATGCACGAACGTGTCTCCCCCGTGTTTTATAAGTCAGTAACCTCAGTAATTTCACACGGTTGTGTAGCACGGGCGTGTTTTGGCTGTGGTGTGCAAGTCAGTAGCTTTAGTAATTTCACACGGTTGTAGGCACGGGCGTGCCCTTTCTGTCGGTGCCCGTGGGAAGGGTTTGTTGGATCCGTGACGTTGGGGAGGGTGGTTGGGCTAATTGCACGGCCTGTGTCCTGTCTGTGTGGTGGTTTAGGTGGTCCACACGGCCACGGACACGGCTGTGTGTAAGGCCGTGTGGCTTGGAAAACCTGCATTTTTGGTTAGTTTAAAAAGGAAAAAGAGAAGAAAAAGGAAAAGATAAATAAAAACAAAGGGGAAAAAAATAAGGTTAGTGCTCGGGTTGCCTCCCGAGAAGCGCTAGTTTATAGTCTTAAGCTAGACTTTACCTTTCATTCGTATGGTCATGGTGGTTTGAGGAGGTGAAAATCCTTTCTTATGCGATCACTTCGGTTATGGATATATAGTTTAAGTCGAGTAATGTTTACCTCAAAAGTGTCGAATTTAGGATTGCTTACCTCGACTGTGCCGTATAGGAAGACATTAAATACCTCAAAAGTGATTTCTTTGTTTGTCTTGAGGTCTGAATTGGTGATTCGAGGGTCTTCCTTATTCAACAATACCTGATCTCCTACTTTGAAGTGATTCGTTGTTCTTATCAGCTCGTCATGAGGCTCTTTTGGTTTCACTTCGTGTGGTTCCGATTCTTCTTTAATTTGTGTTTCCTGCTCTTTTAGTTTGTCAACCCTAAGGCTTTGTTCCTTATGTGTTTCTTCTTTGTCGACACTAGGTCTCAGATCTAGCTCAGCTAAGTGATTTCGTGATGCTTCCTGTAAAGAAGGTTAAACCAAATGATTATCAATAGAATTAACGTTCGTACCTTTATTACTTGATGTCCTAGCTGAGTCAAGAGCTTGAAGAGTGATTGTTTTGTCGTCTACACAAAGTGTGAGTTCATCGAATTCTTCCTCTGTGTGGTCTTTCTTTATTGCATCGGGATATGGCACACGAGCTTGGTACTCTATATTTACCGGGTTTGGTAAATCATGGCTTACCTCAACCTTACCTTCACTTAACACAGGTTCTTGCCTTGGGTTAGATTCCACTAACAATTTACTGTTATGAGCTTGTATGCATGGGGCCTATGATTCGGCTCAGATTTGTAGCCTTGTGGTGTTTCCTGTGGTGAAAGTTGAACAATTTGATTATCAACTGAATTTACTTTCTCACTTTCATACTTGATGTCCTGGCCGAGTGAAAAGCTTGTAGACTGATTGATTCGTCACGTACACGAAGAATGAGTTCTCCTGTACCAACATCAATTTTAGTCCTGGCAGTTGCTAGAAAGGGTTTTCCTAAAATTAAAGGAATCGAATTGTCCTCATTCATGTCTAAGACAACAAAATCTACTGGGAATATGAATTTATAAATTTTGATTAGAACATTTTCTATTATACCCCTAGGAATTCTGATAGTTTTATCAGTTAACTGAATGCTCATCCAAGTTTGTCTGGGTTTCCCTAGACCTAGTTGTTTAAACATTTTATAAGGCATAACATTGATGCTTGCCCCTAAATCAGCTAAAGCATTATCAATAGACAAACTACCAATTAAACATGGAATTGTAAAACTCCCTGTGTCTTTTTGCTTCTGCGGTAATCTGTTCTGTAACATTGCTGAGCATGCTGCGTTTAATTCCACATGGTGCTCCTCGTCTAATTTGTGTTTGTTTGTCAAGAGCTGTCTTAAAAATTTCCTCGAGTCTGGCGTCTGAAAAAGAGCTTCAAGAAGAGGTAAGTTAATATGTAATTTCTTTAAAAGTTTAAGAAACTTACCGAATTGTTCTTCTAAATCGTCTCTTGTCATTGCTTCGGGATAAGGTATGCGGGGTTGGTACTTTTTAATTATTGGTTTTGGCTTTTCTTGCATTACCTCTGTTTTACCTTCGTCTACCTTGTTTTCTGGTATTGCATTGGGTTCATCTAACCCTTTATTGTCCTGAGCTGTGATTGCTTGAATTTGCTCCTTAGGATTAACTTCAGTGTTGCTTGGTAGACGTCCTTGCGGTCGTTCTGACATTAGTTTTGCGAGTTGTTCGACTGCATTAGCCACCTCCTTGACTGACTTAGTAATTTCATCGAGTCGTCTCTCGTTACTTTTGACTGCTCTATCAGTTTGTTGAAGATGTTCCTCAAAGGATGGTTTCTTTTCTTGTGGATAGGGCTGATTTCGGAAGTTTTGAGGAGGTTTGTGCCTTTGATTTCCTTGGTTTCCTTGTCCTCCCCACGAAAAATTTGGGTGGTTCCTCCAACCTGGATTGTAAGTGTTACTATAAGGATTATTATTAGATCGAAAATTATTACCTATATAGTTCATCTGTTCATCTTCTGCTCCTGGTTGGTAGGGTGGGTACTCAGGATTCGCCACAGTTCCACTTGCATCGCACTGCATGACTGGATGTACCTGTGATGAACACAAATTGTCAAGCTTTTTATTCATCATCTCTAGCTGTGTTGATAGCATGGTCATGGCATCGATGTTGAAAACTCCTGCCGATTTTGTCGGTTTGGTCCTTGAAGCTTGCCACTGATAATTGTTTAATGACATCTCCTCAATGAACTCGTAGGCTGCTTCTGGGGTTTTGTTGTTCAGTGTTTCTCCGACGGCTGAATCTATAAGTTGTCTTGTTGAGGGGTTTACACCGTTGTAAAAGGTTTGGACTTGTAGCCACAAGGGTAGGCCATGGTGTGGGCACCTTATCAAGAGATCTTTGAATCTCTCCCATGCATCGTATAGTGTCTCTACATCCATCTGCACAAAAGAAGAGATATCATTCCGTAATTTGGCCGTTTTGGCCGGTGGAAATTATTTCATTAAAAACTTTTCGGTCATCTGATCCCATGTAGTGATTGACCCTCGTTGTAACGAGTTTAACCATTGTTTAGCTTTATTTCTTAATGAGAAAGGGAATAACTGAAGACGTATGGCATCATCAGAAACGCCATTTATTTTGAAGGTATCACAGAACTCTAAGAAGTTAGCTATATGCGTGTTTGGATCTTCGTCCTGCAAACCATCAAATTGAACAAACTGTTGAATCATTTGTATTGTGTTAGGCTTTAATTCAAAATTGTTACCAGATATAGCAGGCCTAACAATACTAGATCCTGCTCCTGTTAAATGTGGTTTCGCATAATCGAACATTGTGCGTGGAGCGTTGTTGTCACCCATATCGCGTGGTGGTGGGTTGTTTTCGTCCATCCCTTCAGTAGGATTTGATCTATCTTCTTCCTCTCTCTCCGTGTAATCTAGGGCTCGCCTGGTTTCCCGACGATTCTTACGAGCGATAGCTTCGATTTCGTTGTCGAATACCAAAGGTCCCCTTGGGTTCCTTCTAGTCATAAACTAGAGGTACCTGTTTGAAAGGAAAGAGAGAAAATTTCAATAAACAAAAAAGAAAAAGAAAAAGAAAAATAAATTGCGAAAAATAAAAATTAGGGCTAAAGTAATAAAAATAGAGTTTTCTTAATATTTTAGCTCCCCGGCAACGGCGCCAAAAACTTGATCGCTGTAAAATCAGAGCTTTAAATATTTATAAAAGAATGATCAAACCTGGAGACTAACTCTGACAACGATATTAAGGCAAGTGTACCTATCGAACAGTAGTATAGCTTAGGCAAGACCGGTTATCGAACCCAAAGGAACTAAAAGTATTAATACTCACTTTCTTTTTATTATTTAGCCTTAAAGTTAGAGTGAAGATTACTTTTGACGAAGACTAAACTAAGGACACAAAGACAAAAAGGACGAATAGGAAAATAACTTTGAGGGAAAAATCAGTTGATTACGACGATACCCTTAGGAAGAATCCACCTAGACTTCACTTATTAATTAACCCTAAATTATATGATCTCTTTTACTTAGCTTGATCCGTAAGACTCCCTAACCTATATTAAACCCTCTCTCAAGGTGAATAACGTCTAACCCTTGGTTAATTAGTAGAACCCTCGTTCGCTTATAATAACCCCCTAGGATAGCAGTAAATCGATCAATGGACTCCCATATTAGGTTTCACGCTAATCCGACAAAATCTCGTAACCCTATCCCTAGGCGTTCGATCAACCCCGCTTAATTATGTTAGATCTCCTCTTAGGCAGGGTGTATTTCTCCTCCACCTAAGCACATTAGATTTGGATTAAGCAACATAATTAAGAACAAACTAAGTAATTTATCATATAACTTAAAAATCAAATAATAAAATCCATTTAGGTTTTATCCCCTTCGGGTATCTAAGGGGTTTAGTTCATAATAAATAAACAAACCATCGCAAGAGAAAAGATAAAACAAAACATAGGAAAAATCCTAAAACCCCATGAAGGAATCGAAGGAGAATTCCGCCGTCTTGAGTATAACTCCGGCTTCTTGAGATGGATCAATTGGCTATCCTCGCGTTATTCTCTAACTCTGACCTTCTCGGCTTGGCTCTTTGGCCTTGCTTTCGCTCCCTTCAACTGGTGATACTTGGGGGTTATTTATAGGCTCTTGAAACGCGATTCTTTCTCCCTAAGTATCCTTTTACGACTAAAATTGCTCTTTCCATGTCACACGCCCGTGTGAATCGAGACCTGACCATGCTCAGATTTCTCTTGAGGCAAGGCCGTGTGTGGCGGGGTTGAGGCCGTGCTTTAGGTGTTCGTCAAGGTACGGCCATGTGTGCTTTGGGCCAGGCCGTGTCGATTTCGTGCTAAGGCCCATTTACTCTGTTTTAGGCCCATTTTGTGTTCTTTTCATCCTTGGGTGCTTTCCTGGGTATAAGACATGAAAAGAAAGGATTGAAAGCACCTTTTTATATAAAACAAGGGGTAAATCATCCAAAAGCATATTAAATGTGGGATAAAAATATGTTACTTTTATGGTTTATCAAACGTATTACCCTTGTCCACTCTAAACAGATTACCGATAGACAGCTCGCACATGAAAGAGTGCCAGAGCATAGTGAAGGCATTTGATGGTACGCAAAGGAAAGTATTGGGAAGAATCGAGATACCATTATTGATCGGCCCGACTACTTATGAAGTGGATTTTCTGGTAATGGACATCAACCCTTCCTATAACTGCTTATTAGGGAGGCCGTGGATACATTCGTCAGGGGCAGTGCCCTCATCATTACATCAGAAAGTGAAATTAATAGCGGATGGTCGGCTAATAACAATAAGGGCTGAAGAGGACATTATTTCAGTTGTGACTAGTGAGATGCCGTACCTGGAGATAGACGACGAGACAACCGAATGTTCTTTCCGCTCTCTCGAGTTCGTGAATGCAACTTTCGTCACGGAAGGAAATAGAATCTTGGTACCAAGAATCTTCAAGACTACAAGAATGGGACTGAAAATGACCATGGGAAAAAGGAGCTTTACTGGGAAGAGGACTTGGAAAGTATCTTCAGGGGAGAGTTGTGGCCTCGACATTGAGAGAAAAACAAGATCGCTTTGGCTTAGGATTTAGGCCAGATGCAAAATAAAAAAGGAAAGAACTAGAAAAGAAACAAGAAAGAAGACGTGTTCATTTGAATGGCGAAGAGGCCAAGTGGGAACCTATGATAATTCCACATATATCAAAAACCTTTGTGTCAGGAGGGGTAATTCATGCTGAGCAGAAGGGGCCAAAGGGAGAGGACATTGTAGTAATATTGGGAAATGTTTACATCAATGCCATATTTGAGGAGACAGTCGAAGAAGGGACCCTATCGGATATTCGACCCTACGAACCCGGAAGCGTTTTGGACAACTGGGCTGCAGATGAGATTCCTGTAGTATTTAAAACTTATTCAGAGTAATGTTTAGAACACACTTATTACTTTAAGCCTAGAAGTGATAAGATTTCTTTTATGAAATAGGCTCTTGTTCAAACATTATTATATTAATGAAGTACATTTTTGTTATCATTTGAAACAAACATTTTCTTATTCCTTTCTTCGTTTTGAGATTCTTTTAAAGCCTTCCTTCATAACCATCATACATACAAATGACCATTCATGAATTCATTCATTCTTTCCATATTCTTTTGAATTATAACAGGTCTTCAGATATCAATGACGTGAGCAACACAGCCGTAAACTCGGAATATCCTTTTGGGCAGGACATGTGTTTAGAAGGATCATAGGATTTTAAAGATGATATAGATAGTGATTTATCCCCTGACTTGTTAAGAATGGTAGAACAGGAGGAGAAACAAATTCTACCTCATGAGGAAACAGTAGAGACTGTGACATTGGAGGAGGGGAAAGTAGTAAAGATCGGAACGCGCATAACTGGGCAAACAAGACGAGATCTTGTCGAACTGCTACAAGAATTCAAAGATGTCTTCGCATGGTCATACAAGGATATGCCTGGTTTAAGCACAGACATGTAGTACACCGTCTGCCTATAAAAGAAGACTGCAAACCAGTTCAGCAGAAGCTCCGAAGGATGAGACCAGATATTGTGTTAAAAATATAGGAGGAGGTTAAAAAGCAGTTTGATGCCGGATTCTTACAAGAGATCAAATATTCGGAATGGGTAGCCAACATTGTGCCTATCCCTAAAAAAGATGGGATGGTACGAATGTGTGTGGATTATAGAGACCTAAATAAGGCGAGTACAAAAGACAATTTTCCTCTACCTCATATTGATACCCTAGTAGACAACACAGTAGGCTTTTCACTGTTTTCTTTCATGGATGGCTTCTCCGGGTACAATCAAATAAAAATGCATCCTGAGGATATGGAAAAGACTACCTTCATAACATTGTGGGGTACGTTTTGTTATAAAGTAATGCTGTTTGGGTTGAAAAACACGGGAGCTACATATCAAAGAACTATGGTGACTTTGTTCCATGATATGATGCATAAAGAAATTGGATGAAATGATTGCGAAGTCTAGAACGAAAAAAGAACATATTCGAGTTTTGAGAAAGTTATTCTTGAGACTGAGGAAATTCCAGTTAAAGCTCAATCCTGCAAAATGCACTTTTGGAGCTAGATCGGGTAAATTGCTGGGTTTCATAGTCAGCAAAAGGGGAATTGAGATTGACTCAGATAAGGTCAGGGCTATACAAGAATTGCCCCCACCACACACTCAAAAAGAAGTTTGAGGTTTCCTTGGAAAGTTAAATTACATTGCTCGGTTTATTTCACAGTTAACCGAAAAGTGTGATCCCATATTTCGCCTTTTGAAGAAACATAACCCAGGTGTGTGGGATGATCAATGCCAGAAAGCTTTCGATAGGGTCAAACAGTACTTGTCAAATCCTCCAGTCTTATCACCGCCTTGCCCAGATAAACCGCTCATCCTGTATTTAACAGTGTTTGATCACTCCATGGGATGTGTGATGGGGCAGCATGACGACTCAGGGAGAAGAGAAAAGGTGATATACTACCTCAGTAAGAAATTTACCGAGTGTGAGATGAGATGTTTGCCAATTGAAAAGTTGTGTTGTGCCTTGATCTGGACAACTTGGAGGTTGAGGCAGTACATGTTGTACCATACAACATGGTTAATCTCGAAACTAGATCCTCTTAAATATATGATGGAATAACTGCTTTGAATGGGCGAATGGCTCGATGGAAAATTCTGCTCTCTGAGTTTGACATAGTATATGTGAGCCAAAAAGTTGTGAAGGGAAGTCCAATAGTAGACTTTCTAGCCAGCATAGCGCCAAATGATTACAAACCCTTGAACTTCGATTTTCCCAATGAGGATCTGATGTTCGTAGCAACTACTGAGGAAGATACCCTAGAAGACTGTCCCTGGAAATTGAACTTCGACGGAGCATCAAATGCTGTTGGTAATGGAATTGGGGCAATCCTAATATCCCCAAATGGAGATCATTACCCGTTCACTTGCAAGTTGGATTTCGATTGCACAAATAATATGCCAGAATACGAAGCTTGTATCCTGGGAATTCAAGATGCCATAGACCGCAAAGTCAAGGAGCTAGAAGTATATGGGGATTCTGCATTGGTGATCTACCAGCTCAAAGGAGAATGGGAAACAAGGGATCCCAGATTGATCAGTTACCAAAAATTAATCTTGGAGTTAATTGAGAAGTTTGATGATATCGCGTTCTTTTACCTCCCGCGTGATGAAAATCAGATGGCTGATGCACTAGCCACATTAGCCTCCATGATCAGAATAAATGACCAGGAAAATATGAAGCCCATCCGGATGAGTATTTACGAAGCCCCAGCTTGTTATTGCAATATGGATGAGGAAGAAAGGGATGATCACCCCTGGTACCAAGATATATTGCGATACGTAAGGAATCACGAATATCCTGAGCAAGCGACCAAGAATGAAAAGAGGACATTGAGAAGGCTAGCGTGTGATTATGTCTTAGACGAGGAAGTCCTATACAAAAGAAGAAAAGATCAGGTACTGTTGAGATGTGTCGACACTATTGAAGCTAAGAAGATTTTGGAAGAAGTCCACGAGGGTGTTTGCAGAACGCACGCTAACGATTTCACAATGGTTAGGCAAATCATGAGATTTAGATACTATTGGTCTACTATGGAAGGAGACTCCATCAAGTATGCTAAAACATGTCACAAATGCATGATATACGGGGACAAAATTCACCTGCCTCTTTCACCTTTGCATGTTATGTCTTTCCCATGGCCTTTCTCCATGTGGGGCATGGACGTCATCGGCTCGATTACTCCGAAAGCTTCAAACGGGCATCGGTTCATCTTCGTGGTTATCGACTATTTTACCAAATGGGTAGAGGCTGCTTCATACGCCAATGTTACCAAGTCGGCAATCAGCAGGTTCCTAAAAAAGGAAATCATATGTCGATATGGAATGCCAGAAAGAATCATATCAGACAATGCATTAAACCTGATAACAGCACGATTGCGGAGGTCTGGAGTCAATTTAAGATCAGACACCACAATTCATCACCATATCGTCCAAAAATGAATGGTGCAGTAGAAGCAGCTAATAAGAACATTAAGAGGATTGTGGGGAAAATGGCTGAAACCTATAAAGATTGGCACGAGAAGTTACCATTCGCTCTCTATGCGTACCGAACATCAATCAGAACCTCTACTAGGCCAACTCCTTTCTCACTAGTTTATGGAATGGAGGTAGTACTACCCATCGAGGTTGAAATTCCTTCCCTTCGAGTCTTGTCAGAATTAAAGTTAGATGAAGCCAAATGGATCCAGTCTCGATATGATCAATTGAACTTGATTGAAAGGAAAAAGGCTAAAGGCCATCCGTCATGGTCAGATATACCAAAAGAGGATGATGCGGGCTTATGACAAAAAGGTTCGCCCAAGAGAATTTTATGAGGGAGACTTGGTTTTGAAAAAGATCCTCCCCATGCAAAAGGATTTCAAAGGGAAGTGGATGCCAAATTGGGAAGGACCTTATATGGTGAAAAAGGCTTTCTCCGGAGGAGCATTGATCCTGGCCGAGATGGATGGGAAAAACTTACCCAATCCCGTAAATTCAAATTCTGTCAAGAAGTACTATACTTGAAAAAGAAAAGAAGCCAAAGTGAAAACCCGCAAAGGGCGCTTTGAGACTTTCTAAAAAAAACAAAAAAAATAAGAAAAAGTGGAGAGACCAAGGTGAAAACCTGCAAAGGGCGCCTTGAGACCAAAGGGGTTTTGAGTCGAAAACCCGAAAAGGGCGGCTCAAATTGTGATCAGTATAATGGGGCATGCGGTGATCCTGTCATACTTGAATTAATAAGAAAAGGGTATGTTGCGTCTTGGTGCTTCGACGAAATACTCAAGATCTTCTAAACACATGTCACACTTAAAATAGTCTTCCAGACATTGAGGCAGAGAAGCTCAAGCGGGGATATCTAGAGGTCGCATAGTAGTCGTTTTTATTCACATTAAATGTGCTATCTTTGAATACTTTATTCTTTTCATGATGTACCTTTTGATTAGTTTCTTTTGTTAATCATAAGCTTTGCCTCACACTAATTTTATTCTCATATTACCTCCATTGTAAGCATGTTGCATTGAAATAATGATGGTTGAACTAGTAATGCTTTTATAAAAGAAGTTCTGCGCATTACTCTAGAGGTTTCTAGTAAAACAAGAACCCAAAAACAGGACTGTTATGTAAAACTCTCCAGGTTTAGGGGGTTGATAATATCAGAAAATGTGGTATCTATATAAATGATGACTTCTTTTTTAAAGTACCACGGCAAGGGGAGGCTTTAACAAACAATGAGAGACTGTTCTCAAAGATGAAATGCCGTGGGAATGGGTAGCAAACTATTTTGGGTCCTATATGCTGAAGACACGGCAGGGGATCATGCAAAAATACAAACCTCGCACCTTCGGGATATGAGGGAACATACATTGAAGCTACAACAAGGGCAAATTAGTGGAGTATAGTAGCGATTCCTTTAAGTTTCGGGGTCAAATTACCAGCTGAACAAGGGCAACATGATGTGAGCAAGGGTGCCCTTAAAACATTTGAAAAGGATCATTCCCACAAAATTTTGCATTCATGCCAAACACATTTACTTAGGGGCATTTGATCGAATCCGATCATTGCATCCTAAAAAAGATCATCTTCATGGCATTCTGCATTCATGCATATGTCATACGTACTACATTTAGTTAGGAGCATTAGATTCATTCCGATCATTGCATCCTAACTATTTTGTATAAAAAGCATAAACACAAAACTGATTTTACAGGACAGGTCCCCTAGAGGATGCTATTGCAATATCAGTGAATTCGAAGATCCTGCCTTCCTGAACGAAGCGGATCGAAGATAGCAGATCTGGCAATCCTGAAATTACAGGAGCAGACTGAAGATATTAGATCTTGTCTCCCTGAGTTTGTAGTGGAGCAGATAGTATTTCTTTGAAGTTTCAGCAGAGAAGATTGAGGTTACGAATCTCTTCTCCTTGAATTTCTATCTCCTCGAAGTTCCAGTGGAGTAGGTTGAGGCTACAAATCCCTCCTCCCTGAGTTTACAATGAGGATCAGCCTATATTTCTGAGAAGTTTCAGCAGGAAGATCAAAGTTACAAATCTCTTCTCTCTGAATACCTATCACCTCGAAATCCCAGTGGAGTTGGTTGAAGCTACAAATCCCTTCTCCTTGAGGTTATTGAGGATCAATCTTTATTTTCGAGAAATCTCAGTAGGAAGATCGAAGTTACAAATCTCTTCTCTCTGAATACCTATCACCTCGAAATCCCAGTTGAGTGGGTTGAAGTTACAAATCCCTTCTCCTTGAGGTTATTGAGGATCAATCTTTATTTTTGAGAAGTCTCAGGAGGAAGATCGAAGTTACAAATCTCTTCTCCCTGAATTTTTATCTCCTCGAAGTTCCAGTGGAGTAGGTTGAGGCTACAAATCCCTCCTCCTTGAGTTTACAATGAGGATCAGTCGGTATTTCTTTGAAGATTCAGCAGGGAAGATTGAGGTTACGAGTCTCTTCTCCCTGAATTTTTATCTCCTTGAAGCCCAATGGAGCAGGTCGAAGCTACAAATCCCTCCTCCCTGAATGTATCGAGGATCCTTTATTTTCTGGAAGTTCCAGCGAGAAGATCGAAATTACAAATCTCTCATCTCTGGATTCTCATCATCTTGAAGTCCCAGTGGAGTTGGTTGAGACTACAAATCCCTTCTCCCTGAGGATACAGTTGAGCAGATTGGAGCTACAAGTCTGGGATCGAAGCGCTAGTTCCCAGGCTCCCGAAGATGCAGCGGGATGGAATGAAGATACTTGAAGAACAAAAGCACCGAAAGAAGCCAGGATTCTACGAGATTTGGCAAATTTGGCCTTCTTAAGGTCTTTGCTTCATTCTCGTTACACGACAATGAGCAAAGAGGGGCAGCTGTAGAAACCCAAATTTGCCCGGGCCCCTTAACTCATTAAAATAACCAAAAATAAATAAAACACCAAAATTCAAAGTCCATTAATGAGTTTACCGACCCAAAATATTAGCCCAGACCCCACGCAAAACCCAATTACAAAAACCTAAATACTAAACCAAAATACAAAACAAAATAAAAAATTGATCCAAAATAGTCCAGTAAATGTCCATTTTAACAGCCCATTACATCATAACCCGGTACAATAGCCCAAACTAAATCCAACCTAACCCAAATCAGCCAACCCGTTTACAAAGCTAACCCAATAACAATGATTAAACAGCAGGCCTAAAGACCCAATCCCAAACTAGCCTAAATGGCCCAATTGGTTTCAGCAAGCAGAAACCCTAAAGACTTCCACGGGCTTCCAGCGCCACGCGCGTGCCTCCACACGCGCCACCACGCGCACGCCATGCGCGAGTCAGCACTAGCACCTCTGTACTACCTCCAGCGCATCAGCATCGTACAGCCTCCGTGCCCTAGCCACGTCCACCTTTCGTACCTGCAAACCAATAGCAGAGAAACAACAACAAGGGAAAACGAAAAAAGGACGAACAACTGTATTTTCTAGTTTTTTCTTATTTTTTCGTCATTCGACTAAAAAAAAGTTGGAGAAAACATTGTAAAGGGTACGCTCACCATTATTACGCCTACAGATATTGAATACAAAAGAAATAGAAAAGAAATCGGAAACACCATTTTTCGAAAGTTGATATTCCACTTTTAACATTCCTTTTTTTGCCATTTTCTGGCCTCTTAAATGTTTTTTTGATTGTTATGAAAACTTAAACAAAGAGAGAAAGGGCTTACCTTCGGAATAGGAACCATCGGGTTGCTTTCTTCACTGTGATCGGAGCAAAGCGGTCCTTCGGGGTGTTGAGCGCGAAGCTTTCGGGTCAGGTTTGAAAGAGCGGTCGCTGAATGACCTCGGATCAGTCACTAATCGTCGATCATCATGGCATCGTAGTGGCTACATCTGCCTTCTTTTCTTTGTGGCGGAGAACGAAAGCGAAAAAGGGAGGGGCTGGTTTCATTCGGTTTTTGTTTTAAAAAAATGATCTGAA
Organism: Gossypium australe; assembly: GCA_005393395.2. Classification (NCBI taxonomy): domain Eukaryota; kingdom Viridiplantae; phylum Streptophyta; class Magnoliopsida; order Malvales; family Malvaceae; genus Gossypium; species Gossypium australe. The sequence continues at coordinate 109,472,006 of CM016621.1, read as the reverse complement.
AAGTTTTTAGGGTTTTGTCAAGATGCACTGAACGGCACCGTCTAAGGCCCGTTTCAGTGGCCCTCAAACGGTGCCGTATAGGGGACTCATTTCGACCCGATCCGAAAACCAGTGCGACCAGCGTGTTTTCACCATGAAGGATTATTTACGCATTAAGTCCCTATTTATTGCACTGATTTCTGATTAAGCCTGTTATATGTTTTAATTATTTCTCAGTTAATCCGTGTAATTCGCGCGGCCTTTCAATCAAGCCTTATGTATGCGCTGTTTTAGATATTATAATAGTCGCCGAATTGATCCTTTATTTTATGCGAAAATGCAATATGATCCATGATTTCATTTAGATAATTAGGTTTATTTTCATAACAGCCCTCTAATTCCAGTATTATCTCTTTTATATATTTTGATTAAGTATGTAACACCCCAAACCCGGTCAATACGCCACGACCGAATCTGGTATGTCACAGAGGAAAACGTTTTGAAAAGAATCAGATTAACAATTAAATTTTAGTGAAAAACTCTTTGAAAATTTTATATTTGTAGAAATCAAGTGTATAATAAGTTTAAACTGATAATTTACTTTGTAATTTCATAAATAAAACTTTAAAACTTAGTTGGTAAATCAAAGGTTAGAAAAACATTTATATCATTTTAAAGAAAACTCAAATTATTACTTTGAAAACCATTTGCATTTGAATGTAGAAACTTAATATTTGAAAATCATTTAAATTGTAGAAAACACTTAATTTATATTTTACTATCAAACGATTTATTACCCGATGGTAAGATTTTTTAAAACCATTGCATTTTTATAATTTTAGAAAAACTTTGGGCTCAATTATTAAATTAACCAAATAATTTATAAGCCATATTTAAAACATATTCAAAGCATATAAATAATCCAAAAAATAATTAAAGAGGCCTTATTACAAATCTATATAAAGGTGAAAACCAAATTGAAGTAAAATAAAGTACCCAAATGACAGTTTATGTAAAACCAAGTATTTTTAATTGCATGGCCTCCTCGAGCTCATCCGGCTCCTCATCCGCGATCTACGAGTCACCTGAAAAGATAAGAGAGAAGGTGAGTCACCAAGACTCAGTGCATAATCCTTCCCCCAGTTAATACGACATACTTACACAATTTATATCCAAGCAATGTATATATTTATATATAAAATGCACCCAACCTAGCCATCCATAACTCCTTTTCTACCCCGTGTGGTACCAAACCACTGGTGGTGCCAAACTACTGGTGACCCAAAGTCACGATATCCAATAATGTGATACCAAATCACTGGTGACCCAAAGTCACGAATAATCAAGTTGTGGGGCCAACCCACGTGTGATACGAAATCACTAGCGACGATCCCATATCTCAAAAGTGGGGCCAACCCACGGTGGTGCTAGACCACAGGGACGAGTCGCTATGAGGTGCCAAACCTCTGGTGTCCCAAAGACACAAAATATCAACGATCCAAGTGTGGGGCCAACCCACGTGTGATACCAAATCACTGGCGACGATCCCATATCTCAAAAGTGGGGCCAACCCACGGTGGTGCTAGACCACAGGGACGAGTCGCTATGAGGTGCCAAACCTCTGGTGTCCCAATGACACAAAATATTGTGGTACCAAACCACTAGAGGTGCCAAACCTCTGGTGTCCCAAAGACACGGATATCAAATCCTTCCCCCTCCACTCATATTCCCAAACTAATGTATTAAGAATATCAATCATGCCATCATACTTATATTTGATCATATAACATATTTAAATCATAGATCATGATATCAATCAACATATATTAACATCATGTCAAAACGGGCTTACCCGAATCCTTGCACATACCCATCAAGGTATCTTATCAAAATCTCATAGATTCCCACTTTAATAACATGATTAGTCAATATATATACATATATAACCGGATTATAAAGTGTGTAAGGTACACACCTGTCACTACCGCAAGTACTAAAATCTGAAGACCCGATCTACCGCACTAGATCAACTTGTCCTATATTCAGCCAAATCACAAAACCTTAAGCAAGACCATTCGGCCAATAACACCTTAATCCAAATGAGTTATCCTTTGAAATACCAATCTTACCTATATGCTTACCCAAAACGATTGACAAAGAAATGAGGCTTAGATTGATCGCTTCTAATGTCCCGAAGAGCCTAAAAGAAATCGGTTTCTAAGAATGATTAGAACCTTGCTAACAAGTGCCCAAAAATTTGGCCTTTGACCTCAAGAGAAAAGACATAAAAAGAGAAAAGAAATAAAGGAAAAATACGGCCATGAACACATACCTATCTTCCAAAACCAATTGAAGAAAACCAAAAGAAGTCCTACCCTTGATGATATTCGGCCAAAACAAATCAAAAGGATATGAGAAGTTTCGGCTATGGTTTTTGAATGAAGAAAACAATTGATATTCGGCTCGAAAGAAATGAAGAATTAGTATGGAAAAGAAAAATGAAAAGGGAAGAAGGATGATTCGGCTTTAACAACTAATGAAAGAAAAATCGAGAGGAATGGGATAGAAAGAGATTCGGCTAAGAAGAAAGTAAAAGAAATGTTGTGATATTGAACAATATCAAAGAAAGAAAAGAGAGAAAATGAGAGTAAGAGGTTCGGCCAACACCTAATTTACCAAAGAAGAAAAGTGCACAAAAATGCACAAAGTTCAAATGTAGTTTTGGTTTGAAAAGGATAAATGAAAGAAAGAAGAAAAATAGGATTTGGTTCCAACAAAATAAGAGCTAAAACATAACAAAATTGCACCTAAAGATCGAGGTACATTCGGCTTAGGAGAATAGCTTTGGAGAGGAAAAGAAAATGCAAAAAGGTGCACAAAAATGCTAAAATGACCAACCAATTCCCCCCCAAACTTCCTATCAACATTCGGCCACCCCCTAGCCACACATGCCGTCCATATTCATGGACTAATGGCCTAAAATTAGTTTCCAAAACACTCTCCATCATCCAAGCCTTTTGTCCCCCCATCCTACCATAAATCTTAAGATTCTTATCCCCAAATACATGCTTTCCTAAACTAATATTCAACTTGCCATAAAAGAAATTTGAAAGTCCAACCTACCATATGGAAAGCTTGACCGTCCATTAATACTAGGATACATAAAAAAAATTAAAGTCTTCAAAATGCTAATCATGCTACTCGAACCTCTATCCTCAAGTTACCCTTCATGCATCCTAACCACCTTGCCACTAACTCCACATGTGCTTAATTTAACACTTAAATTAACTTAAGTGTCAAGTTCACCTAATCCACTTCACTAAATTTTTATACAAAGAATTATTCTAGCTTCATGAATAAAATCAAGCATTCACAAGACTAAGTTAAACATACAAAATTCATACCCGAGCCAACACAAATAATACTCTAATTTTTAGGATGTTACAAAGTATTAACTTTTATTTATAATGCTTCTAATTTTAGTTTTAAATTTACTCATTATTCAAGTTATTTTTTTACCCAGTTTTTAACGTTGACTCTTCATTATTTTAACTTATTTTGTTTATATGTATTGTATAGATGTTCAATTTCCAAATTATATATTATGTATCCTATTGATATGTAACATTAAGGATTTAGGGGCTCTGCATTTATCTTGTTCTATGTGTTTGGTATGCTTTGTGTGTTGTTTATGTGTGTTTGGGGTCTCCGGGAAGGCCCAGGGATAAGCCGGAGCCTTGGCGAAAATTTTAGTTTTGGGCACTTTTAGGGGAGAGCTAGCTAAAACAGGACTTAAGGGATATTGTTTGTATTTGGATGGCACAGGAAAAGGAGTGGCAGAGTGGCAAGGAGGCGCCACTTAAGATGCTGGTAAGTGACGCCACAGAGAGTAGGAGAGGGAGCAGGTTCAAGTCACAAGGAGATCATTTTGGAGTTCATTTTGGCGTCAGGAGGAGCAGAGGCAGATTTTGGCTGGGACACTTCAAGATGGGAGATAGACTAAGTCAAATATTTCGAATGAGTGGCTGAAAGGAAAAAGTGGAGTTTGAAGCATTCAAACTTATTCAAATGAGTGTTCAGGAGTGAATGAGGGAGAAAAGTAAGGGATGGGCATGTGAGCTTGGTGTTGGCCGAATTTCAAAGTCTTAGTAGGGGGAATCGGTTTTTGTTTTGGCTAGGGTGTGCCAAATTTCTATTGTGGTAACATGGGTTTTTCTGTTCTCAAAATAGTGCATTTTCGGCTTTGGGTTGGTAAGTGCCGAAATTTGTATAGTTAAGTGAGAGTTTCTTTTCCATTTTCAGCATTTTGGGGTTTTCTTTCATTCTCTTCTCGAACCTTTTCTAGGTGTGTGTCGAAATCCTCATTCACATTCATTTTCTTCTTCATTTTCTGCTTAAGCCGAAATACACTCCTCATTTTCTCTCATAGCCGAAAACCTCTCTACCTCAACATCATTCCGTTCGTTCTTCCCCTAACTACTCATCATAGCCGAATACAACCCTTTGAAACCTCTCTTCTATTTTGTCACTAAAGCCGAAATCTATTACTCATCTTTTCTCTTCTTTATTTATTCTATCTCAAATCCAAAACCCCGGACTCTCATTTTTTTCTCCATTTTCTTCCATAGGCCGAATCTCCCTAGCCATTCTTCTACATTCCTCTCTCAATTTCTCTAAAATCCGAAACTCCTAAGCCACCATTTAAAGTTATTTTATTTCCATTTTCGGTTCTTTTATCCTGTTCTCTTCTACCATAATCATTGCCGAACCTTCGCTACAGGTGTGCTGTGTCGATTTCTCTTAGGTGTCATTCGAATCTTCTGTGTTAAGGTAAGAGGTGATTTCTCCTATTTCTTTATCTTCCTTTCAGTTTTTAGTAGCCAAAGCCGAATGGCTAATTGGCTTAATGCTGGATGCTTTGGCCGAATATAGGTGGGGATTGGGTTCGCATTCTTTTGGGAGACTTCCGGGATTCACTCGATTGGTGAGCCAAGCCTGAAACTTTCGGCTTTTGTCGATCTAGGTAAGTAGATCTATTCAGCTAAACATATAATATTACCCATGTCTTATTCCATGTTTTAACTCAGTCTTTTGACCAAGATCTGTTTCATGGACCCAAATGCCAGCGATTCTAAGGAAGGGGTTGGACCGGTAAACCCAGCCCTAAGTTTAAGAGACGTGCCGTGTCAGCAGTACGGGATTGACCACCAGGTTGCGGGTCGGCTTCTGAGCAAAGTAGTAGACAGATAGCAGTAGTTACGGCTAGTGATAGTGTCGACATAGATAGCATAGTGTTGCGTGTAATCAGGTGTGTAAAACTTCACCCTTTAATAATAATATGTGATACTAATCGTTTGGGGCTGAAAAGCCGAAGTGACTAAATGGATAGCTGATATGCCTCTATGGGTATGGCTGATGTATCAGGTAAGTATCTTGCTATTATGTATGAGGTAGTACATGTGTGCCATAATGTTATTGATCATTCAAATAGCATGTTACTTCCATTCGATTTATCATATGTTGTGCATGGGTTGGATATGATGTGAAAGGGGAAGCGCTTAAGACTGTCACTAGTGGTTTGGTACCACAAGTGGGTTGGCCCTACACTCTTGATTCCGTGACCAAGTCTCAGTGGTTTGGAACCACCAGTGGTTTGGTACCACCTGTATATGATTTCGTGACTTGTCCCAGTGGTTCGGAACCACAGTGGGTTGGCCCCACATGCATGATTATCAGGGATTGTCACTAGTGATTTGGTACCACAAGTGGGTTGGCCCCACATACGATATTTTGTGACTCTGTCACCAGTGGCTAGGTGCCACACGTGGAGTGTAGCGGATGGAGGGTTGATTGTAGAAATCCCCACGGTGTGATTGGCTGGTACGGGATGGTGTGTAGAGGATGGAAAAACTAGGTTTGGGTTGGGATATGATGCATTCATTTACCATATGTGTAACACCCCTAACCCATATCCGTAACCGGATTAGGGTTACGAGGCATTTACAAAGGAAATACAGCTTTCATATATTCATATAATCACATGGAACCTATCCACAAATACATATACAGATATATCGTTTTACTAATTAAATATTAGTCTTAAATTATTAATCACACCTGATATACTAATCATATCTCAAAGTTCAATCAAAATAATTTCAATTCTATATCATTTTATCAAATCAATATACATGTCTTAAAATACATACATAAATCATGAGCTTATCATTATAATGACATATTCGAACTACATATAATGTTTATTAGCCATGTGTAAATGCAATTCAAAACCAAATATACATACGAGTACATTTGCTAATTAATACCTTGTATTGCCGAATACATAATTCATGATATTAATCTTTATTAATTCATTCAAGCAAAAACATGCAACTTAATACACATCACTTACTTACTTAAGCAATTGGCCGAATATACAAAGTCCCATTTATGACATTTCATGTTTATTACCTAACACAAGTCGAGTTTGGTGATTTCTTGCACCTATTAAAATTCAAACAATCTCACAAGCCATTTATAAATAAAAAATGTATATAAAACATAGTTATACACATTTCTATATTCGAACCTAAGCCCAACCAACTAGTTCTTTGAGCATATTAACTACATTTGACTATAGCACCTAGACTTGGCCGCATATACATGCATACAATATACAACGTAACCTCCCTTTTTCAAATTTATTTAATCAAAGCCACATTGAATACATGATCATAAGGAAATACCATTAACCTAACACACACATGAATTATTATATCCATTGGAATTGCATAAGTATACTCAATTTTTCCACCACATGCTTTTGTCTCAGTTAAACACTCTAGTGCTCAACTTTAAATATTCATGCATAGACATTTTCACTACTGTCATCAACTCAACTTAACTACTCAATATAACTGTCATAATATATACTTTCAAGCTAAACCTAAACATAACAAGAGCACACAACCAAGAACATTTTTACAAACCAATCTATCTAACACACAAGTAAAGTTTCAGCCAAGAGTAATAGCCATTTCGCAAGGCTAAACATATATATACAAAATCTAATACCATTTTAACGACATAACCTAGCTAATACATGCCTTTCGAATCAAACTAGATTTAAGTACCAAAAGAGTTGATAGTATGGATAACTTTCTTGACGATCCCTTTGAGCTTGTAGCCTTAACTGAATCTATAAAACAGAGGAGAACATTTCACACAAGTAAGCTTACTAGCTTAGTAAGTCCTAAACTCATAATAATATAACATTCAATCACTTAAACATTTAAATATGTTTATTTAAACAGGACCGAATACTAACAGTTCATTAACCTAAGTAATTGTACTTCATTTCCATAAACTTGTATCTCCTCAAAGCACAAAATAAATATATTACAAGAATCACATGCTCCAAGCCATATAAGTACAGCATTCATGACGACCATGTTATCGTACTAAAATTTCTTTTCACTCTTAGCATTACTATTTAAAAACCGAATCTCCACAATAGTACATTCAAGCTCTATTTCAATCATATAATACTCATACACATCAACCTTAATCTCAAATGTACATAATACTGTTCTCATAGTATTAACTCGACTCAAGTAACCTTAAACATAACATACCTTGCTTGCTTACCCGAGCCTTTAACTAGATACATTAACTATGTTTTGCCTTGAACAAAATTCGGTTTATCCTTTGTAAAACACATCACCGGCATCAAGCCTGCTAGGCATCAAAGCCCGATAAATACCACCGGCACAAGGCCTGCTAGGCTCAGAGCCCGTAATAAGTCACCGGCACTAGGCCTGCTAGGCTTAAAGCCCGATACAAATCATCGGCACATGGCCTGCTAGGCATTTAGCCTGATACAAATCACCGGCACATGGCCTGCTAGGCATTTAGCCCGATACAAATCACCTCAATTATCCATTTAATACACATTACTTATTGCTAAATCACAACATCAAATATACTTCATTTCAACTTCACATTTCAGGCTAAACAAGCTTATTCATAATAAAATTTACAATTACATTTCAACTTAGCCTTATTCGAACATTCGACTATCACCTCAATTCATATTCAAATTTATCAAATAATATCACTAAACAAGTTCATAAATAACTCTTTGATATATTTTAACTTAAGGACTTACCTCGGTTGTCGATAGACCGTGTAAATCGGCTATTCAAGAACCTTTGTCTTTCCCCGATCCAATTCCGTTTTTCTTTGTTCTTGATCTAAACATATCAAAAGTAATCTCATTCAAGCACATTTCGTTTCAATTTAGTCCCAAAACACATAAATGGGAAAATTACTATTTTACCTCTAATATTTCACAACTTTGCAATTTAGTCCTATTTGCATAACACACAAAATACACCAAATTAGCTAAGACTATACAAAGGCCGAATATTCCTAAGGACTTTACAAGTCCTCACATTTCATTTATTTTGCAAATAGGCCCCTCTAAAATTTTATTTTTACAATTTAGCCCTAAATACTCAATTTCATCAAAACTTCCAATACAAAACATACTAATCTTTTACATATCTTTCATCTAAAATCATCAAATATCAAAAACCACATGAACACAACAATGGCCGAACATCAAGCATGCTTAGATTTAAAAATTTTAACATGGGTCAGTTGCGGTTCGAAGCAACGATCTCAAAAACGTAAAAATTATCAAGAATCGAAATCAAACTAACCTTGAATTTGTGATTGAAGTTGCCGAAATTCAAAGGAAGCAAAACCCCATTTCTTTTCTAAACATTCGGCCAAAACAAATAAAGATGATAATGGCCATTTTTTTTATGTTTTAATTAACATATATATTAAAAATAACTTGATTTACCAAATTAACCTTTATACTAAAATAATAACCATATAATACTTAAGGTTATACTAGACTTTTGCCACCCACTAACTCATAAAATGGGTTAATTTCACTTTTAATACTCCATATTAAAAAGCCATCCACATATAAGCACTTTTCACTTTAGCATGCAACTTTTACGCATTACGCGATTAAGTCCTTTTAATCAAATTAAGCACTTAAACGATAGAATTTTCATACGAAACTTTCACACACATCAATTCACATATAATAGACTCAAAATATAATATTAAAATATTTCTCGGACTCGGATTTGTGGTCCCGAAACCACCGTTCCGATTAGGGTCAAATTCGGTCTGTTACAATATGTTATCCTGAATGGGCTAAGGCCAATATGCGATTGTGGGCCTCGAGCCGACTATGCATATAGGGGATTTACACACTGAGTCTCGGTGACTCACCCCTTTGTTTAACCTTTCAGGTGATCAGTAGATCGTGGATATGGGAGCCGAGGCGGACTCGTGGCGGCCATAAAGACTTTACTTTCCGTAAACTTTTCTTACGTTACTTTAAATTTAAATTAGGGATTTTATTTGTGTAATAAGGCCTTCTTAAATTAGTATTTGGGTATTATTTTATTTATTTATGGTTTATAAAAAAGACATTATGCAAACTGGATCGCGTAATTAAAACAAAATGGGGTTTTCAAAATACGAGTAATGCAAAACACATGTTTCGTCCAAACATCACCGAACATAACGAATATATGATTAACGTAAAATTGGAATTTTTCCTACACTACCAAACCCCTATTTTCAAAGACATCGGTTTAAATCGAAAAATTTTCACAAGTACGATTTCTTTCCTACTTCAAACAAAACTTCATTTTTACTTCACCCTGTAACATGCCAGATCTGGTCGTAATGTATAGGCTGGGTTTGGGGTGTTACATGATAAGTTTATATAATATTTAATCTAAATATTATTTTGTATATGCATATATATATATATATATATATATACAATAACAAGATTTTGTACAAATTATCCCATTCAAAAAAATTCCATGAAGAGTTAACATCAAAATCAATTTATTTTAGTTACTTTAAATATATTTGTTAGCATTAAAGTTTTATTTTATGTTAATTCGCATTATCAATTTTGTAGGACTTTTAAATTTCATAGTTTATTGTTAACATAACGTTTAATTTGTGAATAATGCTCGATTAATGTTTATCTTGTACCATAGAATGATTCAAATTCCAGTACATGTATCCCTTATATCCAATATTTTGTATGCATTAAGTTCATTTTAAAATTTCGCATACGTAAATTTTTTAAAAAGGATAAGGCAATGTTTGTATGTTTAGGAGTATAGGAAAACGATGCCTTAACGTACTGGGTGTTAATTTCCTGCTCAACCAGATAGCCAAATACCCTTTTTAATTAAATATCTTGGGGATCAAAGATGATCTCGGTGTCAAGGTATAAAGGTGTTATGTCCTAACGTACTGGATGTGATATTTTTATTTCATTCGAAACGAGCTAATCTTGAAGTTCAAGATTCAATATAAACTAACTTTCTTTAAGAAAATTTGCATTTTATAGCATGTTATTAATACAATCTTTAATTTGTGTATATTTCATGATTAATGTTTATGCATTTTATTACTGTTCCGCTTCAAATTTTAATATGTTCTAGTTTTTTTTAAATGTTTTTATTTTATTTAAATGCATTTTAGGTCCAACATAAAATTTTGCTTTTCTCCAAATAAGGCAATGTTTGTGCGTTTGGAAAGTCAGAAAATTATGCCCTAACGTACTGGGTGTCAATTTCCTGTCCAACCAGATAAAAAATACCCTTCTTTAATTTCATGTCTTGAAGATCAAAGATGATCTCAGTGTCATGGTATAAAGGTGTTATGTCCTAACGTACTGGATGTGATATTTTTATTTCCTTCGAAACGAGTTAATCTTGAGATTCGAGTTCAATATTAATTAATCTCCCCTAGAAAATTTATGTAACATCCTAGATTAGGGGTTATGCGTTCGTGTGTAATTCATGAGATAGTGGGCTCAGTGGGTGTGTTGGATGTGTAATTCATGAAATGTATGGAAATGTATGGAAATGTATGGAAATGTATGGAAATGTGTGGAAATGTATGGAAATGTAAGGCAATGTAGGGAAATGTAAGGAAATGTAAGGAAATGCTTTGGAAACGTTAAGTTTAAAAGAGGAAAGTGAACATTTTTGGAAACTAGGGGATGTAAGGAAAAGATTTAGAAATGATTCAAAAGAGGAAAGTAAACATTTCTGGAAACTTGGAAATGTAAGGAAATGTCAAGTTTACAAAGCCGAACAAAAATTTTTGGAAACTTAGAAATGACTTAGAAATGTCGAGTTTTAAAGTTTAAAATAGGAAATTAGGGCAATGAGGCCTTAAAAGAAAAAGTTGGTAAGATTTGACACACAAACAGGCTTGGAAAAGTGGCCTGAAGATGCCAGTTAGGGCCTCTGGAAATGGTGCCACATGCAAGGCTATTGGGCCTGAGTTCGAGTCACATGGGAAGCAAATAAATAAGGTTTTATTTTGGCTTCCAGAGCTGAGGTGGACGGCACATGCTTCTAGAAAAGGAGGTGTTTTATTTTCATAAATATGTGATTAATAAGGTGATAATAAAGGATTTTTATTGGATTATTTTTTTGAAGAGATAATAGATGGATAAATATGGATTTATCCCTTTTATTTTGATAGATAAGGAAGAGATAAAAGAAGATTATTATTAGTATTATTTTTATTAAGAGATAAGAGATAATAAAGGATATTTCTTTAATTATTTTAAATTAAAGAGATAAAGCTATCAAATAAAGAAGAGTGGTGGCCAAGTAAGGGACTCTAGCCTAGTAAATTTGGCTATAAAAGGAAAAGAGAGGCCATTCATTCATTCACTTTTCCTTTGCCGAATTTCTTAAGCAAATTCTCTTCTCTCTGCCGAATTCTCTCTGTCATTGTTCTTCTTTCTCTTTTCAATTCTTCACAAAGCCGAAAGCAGAATTCCCCTAGTCTTGCCGAATTTTCCTAAGTTTTATATCTTCCTCTTCTTTCTTTGAAAAACCAAAAATCCTTTACTGTTCATCAAGAAGCCGAAATTTTAATCCACATCAAGGCCATAGCCGAATATTGTTAAAGGCTCAAGCAAGGATTGTCGATTCCTAAAGTAAGGAAATCTTTCGGGATTTACTAAGTGTCGACTACAAGGAAGGAGAAGTTCTTTTCCCGAAGGTACACCATAAGCCGCGTGTTCCCTAGTTATTTGGTGAATTTCGGGATTTAAGAATCTAAGGTAAGTCATATTTAACATACGGCTAAGGGTTATTTGTTGTGAATAAATGTTAGAAATTGATCTAACATGAAGTTATAGGGATTTCGACAGAGGGATACAAGGATTTCGGGATTTGAGAATTTCAAGGTAAGTTTTAAGAATACTAATCCTACTAGGATTTGGATTTATGGCCGAATGGCTTTTTATTAAAGTAGTAAGTGATTAATCAAATGTAGGAATTTGAGATCTAAGGCAGTAGATCAGATTTCGGGATTTCAAGGAATTCGTTAAGCAAATCAGGTGTGTACCCTACCCTAAGTTTTGATAGGTTCATGGCTATGTTTAAATTAAATGTATTATTAAGAATGTGTGTACTCCACACTACTTTGTAATATGAATTATGGTTGCGTGTATTAAAATATATGTTAATGAAAATATGAGCATGGCTAAGGTACCATGTTAAGGTACTAAGTACTCAGGTACGTTTCCTACTTACTAGGAATATGAAATATGTTATTCATAACATGAGAATATGATAAGAATGTGAACTATGGTATATTATGCATATTAATGTTTATGGGGCATGTGGTTGTATATTGAAAGGGGAAGTGAAAAGTGGTGATTTAAGACCACAGTAATCTGAAAAGTGGTGACTTACGACCACAGTAATCTGAAAAGTGGTGATCTAAGACCACAGTAATCTGAAAAGTGGTTTCCTAAAACCACAAATGCGGAGCCTTAAGCCCGCAAATTGGTGTGTAGCGGAAGGAGGGTCGACTTAGTAGTCCCCACGGTGTGTTTGGCAGGTACGGGGGTGTGTAGCGGATGGACAATTAGGTTTGGGTTTGGGAATGCATCATTAATTGTATTCTATGATTTGAATGTGTATCATTTGTATGCCTGATTCTATTATGACTTAGTGTTGTGTACACATTGAGTCTGTTGACTCACCCCGTTGGGGAATATTTTTCAGGTGATGAGCAGTAATGGACCGGGTCAGCAGGAGCTTAAAGGTCGCCATGCATAGCAAGAAATTTATGATTTGGACTTTCAATTTATTTTAAGTATTTTAAGTTTTACTTTGGGATCATTGATATAATAAGGCCATTGTGGTTTACTTTATTTTTTTCTTTTATTTATTATGTTTATGGATTTTTATCAATTAAAGTTTAAGTAAATTCCTTTTAAAATTAACTCTAAATGTTTTGTCACCTTAAATAAATGGGTTTTAACATAAGATAAATTTGTTTTCAACTCAAGCCCAACCCAAGCAATATTTTTTTTTTAAAAAATCACACAAGTTTTTCCTAAGTAACAAAGAACTTTGAAACCGATTTTCTTAAGGAACATACCAGGTCCGGTTCAGGCTCGTGGGCCGGGTGTGGGGTGTTTCAATTTATATTTCAAGCATTTCTGAATTTTCAACATTAGGACATCGATTAGTCGATTTGGTACCAATTTTGGGCGTTGCGAGGGTGCTAATCTTCCCACGCACATAACCGACTCCCGAACTCGTTTTCTTCTGGAAATTCATAGACCAAAATTTATTTTAAAGGTGACCTGATCACACCTAAACAAAAAGGATTGGTGGCGACTCCATGTTTTTAAAGTCGATTCTCGTTTTTCAAAATCCGATGTTGAGAAATTTATTTTATTTATATTTTTATGGTCTACAATTTCTCGGAATGATTTCGTGAAAATCTCATTCGAAAATTTTGACGTTTAGGCACTCAATTTAGTCAAAAGGACTAAATTGTAAAAAGTGAAAAAGTTGAGTTCTACATGTTAGAGGTGTCCAATTGTTATAAAATTTTAAATTGGAGGTCCTTAAATGATAATTAGGCCATTGGTTAAGTTGGTGGAGAAAAATGGACATGGATGGGTATGTTTCAAAAGATTTTTTAAGGGGCATTTTGGTAATTTAGTGAATTAAATGAACTAAAAACAAAATTTAAATGCCAAATTTGTCCATCTTCAAGCTTAGGCTGAATTTAACATGTGGGAAGCCATGGAAAGGGTTTTCAAGCTTTCCAAGCTTCATGGTAAGTCCATTCTAGCCCCGTTTTTCATGTTCTTTACGTTTTTGGAGTCTCGGTAACTTGATTTAGCTTATTCTAGCAATAATTTAACCTAGGGTTCATATTTGGAAAAATACCCATAGGTGAAATGTATTTATTTTGATGTTTTATGTCAGAATATGAAGCTTAGAATTATGTTAAATAACTTTTACTAAGTGATTTTAAGTGAAAACGAGTAAAACGACATAATCGGCAAAAATACCTAATGTACATAAGTGCATGTTAGAGCAAGAATTTGATGTTGCCATAGAAGGGAAAAATGATTAGCATGTTATAAAACATAAGAATAAGGGATGAAGTTTAATTTTTGAGCCTAGGGGCAAAATCATAATTATGCAAAAGTTTAGGGGCAAAATTGTAATTTTGCCAAAGTTTGAGTTAGGGATTGTTTTGAGTAGTACATTAATTAAATAAGTGAAATGTGATGTCTTAGACCCCAAAAAAAATGAGATTTGGACCTAGAACAGGAGAAAAATCGAAAATCGGGAAAGTTGGTAAAATGACCGTTTTGGTATCGAGGTAAGTTCATATGTTTAATAAGCATTTAATTATGCATATTTGAATGATAAATTGATATTTTGGCCATAAATACTATAGTATTGAGTTTCAAATATAATGATTAATGTTCGATAATAATTCGATATTGGAAAGAGAACTTGTATAATTTATATGTTAGACCATATTTTGTATTATGGCTTTGTATGATAACAAGAAAGTATTGACTAGCATAGTTTGATGAGAATAAGTTAAGTTGATGATATGATGAGATTTAGAATGTAAGTATGTAAGTTGAGTAGCATTTTATTATTATGCAATTATTGTTATTAGTAATGTTCTTATTGAGTTATGCGACTAACCTTGAGAATTTGAGCAATTATGTTTCAGCTATGACTTGACAAGGCATTGATATCTCAAAGTCCATGGCTATACCATGGAAATTAAGGAAGAATTGACGGAAAAGTCCATGTTCATAACATGGCATTTAAGGAGGAATTGACGGTTAAGGATACCATGTAAGACCATGTCAAGACATGGCATTGGTAAGGCAAGGATCCCGTGTAAGACCATGTCAAGGCATGGCATCGGCATTGATTAAGGACTCCATGTAAGACCACATCAAGATGTGGTATTGGCACTAAGACAAGGATACCATGTAAGACCATGTTTGGAACATGGCATTTGGTAAGACAAGGATACCATGTAAGACCGTGTTTGGAACATGGCATTTGGTAAGATAAGGATATCATGTAAGACCATGCCAAGGCATGGCATTGATAAGTTCTATAAGGCAAGGAAATCATGTAAGACCATGTCAAGACATGGCATTGATGAGTTACTATAAGGCAAAGGTCCCATGTAAGACCATGCCAAGACAAGGCATTGGTGAGTTCATAAGGCAAGAATACCACGTAAGACCATGTCAAGACATGGCAATTGTAAGTTGAAAAAGGAAAAGGTTCCCGAGTAGTCCAAAGAGTAAGTCAAAGAAATGACAAGGAGAGAACATGAAGAAAGAGTACAAGTGTAACATCCTGAATTAGGGGCTTTGCATTTAATATGTTCTTGTGTGTGTGCTATGTTCGGTGTGTTAATTTGGTGTGTTTGGGGGTCCAGGGAAGGCTCGGGGTTAAGCCGAAGCTTTGGCCAAAATTTTAATTTTGGGTACTTTAGAGGAGAGCTAGTTGAGGCAAGGTTTAAGTGGTATAGTTTGGGTTTGATGACACAGGAAATGTAATAGTAAAGTGGCAAGGAGATGCCACTTAAGGTGCAGGTAAGTGACGCCACAAGGGAAGCAGTGAGGGAGCAGGTTTGAGTCGCACAATTTGCTTTTTGGGAAATTCTTTTGGCGTTTGGAAGGAAGGAGGTGGAGTTTGGCTAGGACACTTCAAGGGGGAGTGTTGAATGGGCCAAACAATTCAAATGTGTGGCCATGAGAGGAAGAGGGAGTTTGAATTATTCAAACTATTTTGAGTGAGTGAACAAGAGTGAATTTAGGAGGATAATGGGATTGAGGGTTGTTGAAGGTAGTGGCCGAATTTTGGATGCTTGAGGAAGGGGGGAGAAATCAGTTTGGCTTGTAGTAAGTGTGCCGAAAATCAATTAGGGTCATAAGTCATTTCGGTTCTCTGAGGTGCATGCAGTTTTGGAGAGTGTGGGTGCCGAAATTTTGAGGTGATTAGTAGCTAAATATTGAGAGTTCTTTTCCTTTCGGCATTTGGTGTTCTTCATATTGGCAACTTATGATTCTTTTCTTTGAATAGCCAAAACCCCCTAAGGACTTTGTTCATTCTTTATTTAGGCAAAACCGAAACCTTCTCCCCCTCTTTAGCATTTTTGGTCGTGTGTGCATTACTTCATCACCTAAAAGCCGAACCCTCCTACCATTTCTTTTTCATGATACCTCTTTTACTCAATTGTTTCTTCAAGAGCCGAACTTCAACTCTCTTTCTTGTTCCCTATTATTTTCTTTCTTTCTTTTGTTCATATTCGTGGCACATCTCTTAATCATCTGAAACTGAAACCTCTTACCACCTACACCATCTCATTATTTTCATCTCATTTGTTTTCCTTAGCCGAATCTTCATTTCTTACCCTGATAATTCACTTTTGTTCTCTCATCTTCTCAAGCCGAAACCTATTCTCTTTTTCTTCTCTTTGCGTTGATTCTCATTTTTCTTTTGGCCGAATCTCCTTGTGTATTCATCTCATTCATTTGTTCTTATCTCAGAAGATTGCCGTCACTCTGTTCCCTAACCTTGTCAATCGAATTCTCCTTAGTGTGGTAAGTATTCTTTTTCCCTTTAAATTCTCTCTTCTCTCTTTTTGGTTACTGAAGACATTAACCTTGTTATTTCTTTTAAACCGAATCTTACATGGTATTCATTTAGGTACTTAATCGCTACCTTAATCCAAGCCTTATAGTCTCTGGGTTTTGTCGATCTATGTAAGGAATCTTTACATATTGAGCGTGTATCCTTATTTTTCTCTACTTCGATGCCTTAATCCGACCTATTGACCAAGATCTCTTTCATGGACTCAAATACCAGCCAAGCAAAGGAAGGGGTTGGACCCGTAGTCCCAGCCTCTAAGTTCAAAAAGCAAGCGGTGTCTGCGGTTCGAGATTGGCCACCGGGTTGTGGACCGCCTTCAGAACAGAATAGTTGGAAAATAGCAGTCGTTCCTGCTTATGATAGTGTCGACATAGAAAGCATAATATTGCGTGTTATCAGGTGTGTAAATTCCACACTCTGTTCTTAGTTTGTGTTATTCATTGTATGGGCTGAAAAGCCGGAAATACTGTGTAGACAGTCGTAATACCCTTGTGGGTAAGGCTAGGGATGCCATGTACATGAGTTTAACGTTCCCTTTATGAGTATGGATGTATGTAGTAATCTATTACTTTGCTTGATAACATGTTGCATTCATTATGATATATATGTTATGCATGGGCTTGGATTATGATGTGAAAGGGGAAGAAATTGAGACTGTCACGGTGGTTTGGTACCACAAGTGGGTTGGCCCCACATATATCTGATTTAGTGACCATGTCTCGGTGGCTTGGTGCCACGGTGGTTTAATACCATGTATATACGATTTAGTGACTCATCCCGATGGTTTGGTACCCTAGTGGGTTGGCTCCATATATATATTCATCAGGGATTGTCACGGTGGATTGATACCACGGTGGGTTGGCCCCACGTATGTTAATAGTGACTCTGTCACGGTGATCTAGTATCACAGTGGTCTGGAATCACGAGTGGTTTGGTACCACGTATGAGGCGTGTAGCGGATGGAGGGTTGATTGTAGAAATCCCCACGGTGTGATGGGCTGGTACGGGTGGCGTGTAGAGGATGGAAAAATACTAGGTTGGGCTGGGACATATTGCATTCATTTCTTTCGTATGCCATCTCGAGTGGGCTAAGGCCCAATATGCGACTGTGGGCCATGAGCTGTTTATGTGATATAGGGGATTTACACATTGAGTCTTGGTGACTCACCCTTTTTCTTAACCTTACAAGTAATCAGTAGATTGTGGACCTAGGAGCCGAGGCAGACTCTTGGAGGCCATAAAAATGTTTCTTTTCATAAAGTCGTTCCTTTCTACAAACTATTTTAATTGGGGATTTTTGTTATGTAAGAAGGCCTTTCTAAGTTAATATTTGGTTTTTATTCTTTATTATTTATTTAAGATTTGTCACTATTATTTTTTAACCATGAAAGTGAAGATGGGATTTCCAAAATACTAGTAACATAAAACAACCGATTTCTTTCAAGTATCACTAAATATAACGAATACTCAACTAACACAAATTTGAATTTTTTTCTTAAACGACTTATCACTATTTTCAAAACATCACCGTAATCGAAAAGTTTTCAAACTTACGATATTTTCCTAAATTCAACAAAAATTCATTTTTACTTTACCCTGTGACATACCAGATCTGGTCATAACGTCTAGACCGGATTTGGGGTGTTACAATTTTGGTATCAGAGCCTAGGTTGCAAAACTCGGGCTAGGAAATGGGTTTAACAGTGTTTTATAAAGTCAATTTAAATGTTATTTGGAGGAAATGTTTTGATTGGAATATGGCATCCGAGTCTACCGGCACCCGATCCACGCAGGTAAGTGTTCTAATTTTTGGTGATTTATGCATGAAATGATTATTTGCATGAATGAATATGTGTGCTAGCACTAGGAGATCTAAACTTTAGAGGCTGAAACCTCTAGGTCGAGATAGATTTTGCGAAAATTACTCTCTAAAGCTACTCCTCA
Organism: Gossypium australe; assembly: GCA_005393395.2. Taxonomy (NCBI): domain Eukaryota; kingdom Viridiplantae; phylum Streptophyta; class Magnoliopsida; order Malvales; family Malvaceae; genus Gossypium; species Gossypium australe. Next base: position 109,452,999 of record CM016621.1, on the reverse strand, counting down.
TAAGACTGCTCGATAATAAACAATGAAAGAAATACTAACTCATAAAACTTTTAATCAGATTAAGTCGTATCGATAGCCATGCGTACTAGGGGACGTGGACGTGCTGTGCGCGATCGTGGTAGAGGCCGAGGTGTTGGGTCTGAGCCCTCGGAATCAGGACATGGGTCAGGAAATAAGATGTCAGTACTGCCAGCTGCGAAAGCAGGTTTTCAGGATCAAACGGACGGAGACGATGCGGTGTCTCAGGCGACGTTGCGAGTTTTGGAGAGGGTTGCTGGAGCGAGCATAGGATCAGTGGCTCGAAAATTTGTGTCTGAACGACTTCGAGCCAATGGAGCAGGAATGTTTAGGGGTGTGTCTGGTGTAGCTCCTAGTGTAGCCGAGTATTGGCTAGAAGCAGTAGAGCGCATTATGGATGATCTTGATTTTATGGTGGAAGAGAAGTTGAAAGGAGTTCTGTCTCTTCTGCGGGACGAGGCGTATCAATGGTGGCTGACGGTCAGGAATAGTGCAGTGGCTGACCGTATTACCTGGGATATCTTCAAGATAGCATTCCAGGGTAAGTACATCGAATCGAGTTATGTGGACGCGCAGCATAGGGCCTTTCTAAATTTGGTTTAGGGAAATAAATCGGTGGCTGAGTATGAGGCGGAATTCTTACGTCTAAGTCGTTATGCCCGGGGTATTGTTGCTACAGACCAGGAGCCTTGTGTTCGGTTTGAGGATGGTCTGAGGGATGATTTTCGAGTGCTGATAACTCCACAACGAGAAAGAGAATTTGCTGTTTTAATGGAAAAGGCTAAGATAGCCGAGGAAGTGAAGCGGTCCAAAAAATAGAATCAGGATAGGGATAGAGGTGGAAATAAAAGGAATTTTGGATCGTCGGGATCAGCTGGGCGTTTTCAGAAAAGACCTAGGTTGGATGGGCCGAGTCGGGTTACGAGACCTGTTGTTGATAGTCAGCCTCAGAGGTGTACTCGATGTGGTAAATTTCATTTGGGCGAGTGTTGGACGAGTAACAGAGGATGTTTCAGGTATGGGTCTACTGATCATCGGGTGAGAGACTGTCCATAGGAACTGGGCAGAGTGCGGCCAGTAGGTCAGGGTTATGCTTAGCCGGGTAGAGGTGGTCAGCAAACGCAGAGAGGTCGTGGTCCAGCCAGGGGAGGTAATGGTTTCGGTCGGGGCCGTGGAACACCAGGTAGAGGTGCGGGGAGTACTGATGTGAGACAGCCGGGGTTGGTCTATGCAGCTAGACCCCGAGAGGAGGGCGATGCACCGGATGTCATAACCGGTACATTCTTAATTTTTGGATTGCATTTTTCTGCATTGATTGATATTGGGTCGACACATTCCTATATTGCTAGTGTGGTATCTATAACTTTAAACATAGACTCTGAGATTGCTTCTAGGGAGATGACTGTACTTAGCCCTTTAGGACAATCTGTAGTGGTGAACAAACTCTTTAAGGATGTACCTCTAGAAGTTCAGGGGATGGTTTTCCAAGTTGATCTGATGGAACTGTCGTTCGGGGAGTTCAATTTAATCTTAGGTATGGATTGGTTGGTAAAACATTGAGCAAACTTGGATTGTGCTGCTAAGTGCATGGTGTTAAGGAGTCCGGAGGATGATGAAGTTTTAGTGATAGGAGAAAGGAGAAACTATTTGTCCAATGTAGTGTCTACTTTAAGGGCAGAAAGAATGGTGAGGAAAGAATGTGAGGCATTCTTAACTTTTGTTCGGGCTTTGGAAGCCAAGGAGCTAATCGTAAGGGATGTTAGAACTGTGAATGAGTTCTCTGATGTTTTCCCAGAAGAGCTTCCAAGATTACTTCCGGATCATGAGGTGGAATTCGGTATTGATCTTCTTGCGGGAACAGCGCCAGTGTCTATTACCCCATATAGAATGGCGCCGAAGAAGTTAGTGGAACTGAAAGCACAAATTCAAGAACTGTTGGATCGGGGTTTTATCCGACCAAGTGTGTCACCTTGGGGAGCGCCGGTGCTATTTGTTAATAAGAAAGATGGGTCAATGCGAATGTGCATCGACTATAGGCAAATGAACAAGTTGACGATCAAGAATAAATACCCGTTGCCGAGGATTGACGATCTATTCGATCAATTGAGGGGGGCTTCAGTCTTCTCAAAGATAGAATTGAGGTTAGGATATCATCAACTTAAGGTCAAGGAAGCGGATATTCACAAGACGGCGTTTCGCACTCGCTACGGCCACTATGAGTTTCTAGTGATGCCATTTGGGTTGACCAATGCACCAGCAGCGTTTATGGACATGATGAACCGGGTATTCCAACCCTACCTGAACCAGATCAAAAGAGGAGCATGATTCGCATCTTCGGGTGGTTTTGCAAATCCTGAGGGAGAAACAGTTATACGCCAAATTCAGTAAGTGCGAATTTTGGCTAAGTGAAGTTACTTTTCTAGGCCATGTTGTGTCGGCAAATGGGATTTGAGTTGATCCCCAGAAAATTGAAGCTGTGTTCGACTGGAAGCCGCCTAAGTCCGTGGCGGAAGTTTGGAGTTTTCTTGGGTTGGTTAGGTATTACAGAAGGTTTGTTGAGGGATTCTCGTTAATTGCGGCACCATTAACTAAGTTGTTGCGAAAAGGAGTACCGTTTGTCTGGTCTGAGAAGCAGCAGGAAAGTTTTGAGAAGCTAAAAAGAATCTTGACTGAGGCTCCAGTGTTGATACAGCCTGAGGCTGGGAAGGAGTTTGTTGTTTACTACGATGCGTCACACACAAGATTGGGATGTGTGTTGATGCAGGTAGGGAAGGTGGTAGCATATACGTCTCGACAGTTAAGACCACATGAGATGAATTATCCCACACATGATTTGGAATTGGCAGCAGTAGTATTTGCCTTGAAGATCTGGAGACATTATCTATATGGGGAGAAGTCCGTCATTTATACAGATCACAAGAGCCTAAAATATCTCCTTACCCAGAAGGAGTTGAATTTAAGGCAGAGGAGGTGGATCGAGTTGTTAAAGGATTATGATTACTCGATCAAATACCATCCGGTTAAAGCTAACATGGTGGCAGATGCATTAAGTCGTGGGGTGATATCTAATTTGAGAGCAATGTTTGCTCATCTTAGCTTATACGATGATGGAAGTCTATTAGCTGAGCTTCAAGTGAAGCCTTCTTGGGTTAGTCAGATTAAAGTGAAGCAGTTGGTTGATGAGTTGTTAAAGTCGAAGTTTCAGTTGATGGCAGGTGGGGGAATAACGGGTTTCAGTATGAACAGTGATAGGGTGTTATGTTTTCGAGGAAAAACTTGCATGCCAAAGGATCCTGAGTTGAGATGTAAGATTTCACAGGAAGCATATAGTAGCCCATACGCTATGCATCCTGGTGGAAGTAAGATGTATCGGGATCTGCGAGAACAGTTTTGGTGGCCAAGACTGAAGCGGGAGATAACCGAATTTCTGAGCAAATGCTTGACGTGCCAGCAGGTAAAAGCAGAACATCAGTTGCCTTCGAGATTGTTGCAGCCGGTGAAGATTCCGTAATGGAAGTGGGAAAGGATCATGATGGACTTTGTTAGTGGGCCACCTCTCATGCCTGCTAGGAAGGATTCGGTATGGGTGATTGTCGACCGGTTAACGAAGTCCGCTCATTTCATACCGGTTCGTGTTGACTACTCTCTACAGAAATTAACTAAGTTGTATGTAGCAGAAATTGTGAGGTTGCATGGGGTACCCGTGTCTATCATATCTGACAGAGACCCCAGGTTTACATCGAGGTTCTGGAAGGCGTTATCAAGCATTGGGTACAAGATTGGATTTCAATACAGCGTTTCATCCACAGTCTGATGGACAGTCTAAAAGGGCAATTCAGATCTTGGAAGATATGTTGAGGGGTTGTGTCATAGATTTCAGAGGTAGTTGGGAAGAATTTCTACCGTTGGCGAAATTCGCATACAACAACAGCTACCAGTCTAGTATTCAGATGGCACCGTATGAGGCATTGTATGGTCGGAAGTGTCGCACTCCTACTTGCTGGACAGAGTTGGACGAGCGACAGTTGTTGGGTCCAGAATTGGTTTCTAAAACGGAGGACAAGGTTAAGTTAATTCGGGCCTGGTTAAAGGAAGCTTCTGACAAACAGAAGTCTTATGCTGATCTGAAGAATAAGGACATAGAATTTGCAGTGGGTGACCCGGTTTTCTTAACGGTGTCATCGTGGAAGAAAATTCTAATGTTTGGACGGAAGGGTAAGCTAAGCCCCAGATTCATCGGGCCTTATCGTGTATTGAAACGTGTGGGACCGGTAGCTTATCAACTCGAACTACCTTCGGAGTTAAGTCTGGTTCATGATGTGTTTCATGTTTCAATGCTGAGACGCTACTGTTCGGATCCATCTCATGTTATGCCAGTGGAAGAAATCGAAGTAAGGCCTGATCTATCCTTTGAAGAGGAACCAATTCAAATCTTGGATCGTGACGTTAATGTATTGCGGAGAAAGACGGTTCCGTTGGTTAAAGTGTTGTGGCGAAATCACGGAATAGAGAAAGCTACGTGGGAGCCAGAGGATGCGATGCGACAGCAATACCCTCATCTCTTTCGACCAGGTAATTTCGAGGCCGAAATTTCTTTAAGGGAGGTAGAACTGTAACAACCTAAATTAAGGGCTTTGCATTTAATGTGTTCCTGTGTGTATGCTATGCTCGGTGTGTTAATTTGGTGTGTTTAGGGGTCCAGGGAAGGCTCGGGGTTAAGCCGAAGCTTTAGCCAAAATTTTAATTTTGGGCACTTTAGGGGAGAGCTAGTTGAGGCAGGGTTTAAGTGGTATAGTTTGGGTTTGATGGCACAAGAAATGTAATAGTAAAGTGGCAGGGAGATGCCACTTAAGGAGCAGGTAAGTGACGCCACAAGGGAAGCAGTGAGGGAGCAGGTTTGAGTCGCACAATTTGCTTTTTGGGAAATTCTTTTGGCGTTTGGAAGGAAGGAGGTGGAGTTCGGCTAGGACACTTCAAGGGGGAGTGTTGAATGGGCCAAACAATTCAAATGTGTGGCCATGAGAGGAAGAGGGAGTTTGAATTATTCAAACTATTTTGAGTGAGTGAACAAGAGTGAATTTAGGAGGAAAATATGGGATTGAGGGTTGTTGAAGGTAGTGGCCGAATTTTGGATGCTTGAGGAAGGGGGGAGAAATCAGTTTGGCTTGTAGTAAGTGTGCCGAAAATCAATTAGGGTCATACGTCATTTCCTTAATCCAAGCCTTATAGTCTCTGGGTTTTGTTGATCTAGGTAAGGAATCTTTACATATTGAGCGTATATCCTTATTTTTCTCTGCTTCGATGCCTTAATCCGGTCTATTGACCAAGATCTCTTTCATGGACTCAAATACCAGCCAAGCAAAGGAAGGGGTTGGACCCGTAGTCCCAGCCCCTAAGTTCAAAAAGCGAGCGGTGTCTACGGTTTGAGATTGGCCACCGGGTTGTGGACCGACTTCAGAATAGAATAGTAGGCAAATAGCAGTCGTTCCTGCTTACGATAGTGTCGACATAGAAAGCATAATATTGCGTGTTATCAAGTGTGTAAATTCCACACTCTGTTATTAGTTTGTGTTATTAATTGTATGAGCTGAAAAGTCGGAAAGACTATGTAGACAGTCGTAATCCCCTTGTGGGTAAGGCTAGGGATGCCAGGTACGTGACTTTAACTTTCTATGAGTATGGATGTATGTGGTAATCTATTACTTTGCTTGATAACATGTTGCATTCATTATGATATGTATGTTATGCATAGGCTTGGATTATGATGTGAAAGGGGAAGAATTTGAGACTGTCACGGTGGTTTGGTACCACAAGTGGGTTGGCCCCACATATATCTGATTTAGTGACCATGTCTCGGCGGCTTGGTGCCACGGTGGTTTAATACCACTTATATACAATTTAGTAACTCGTCCCAGTGGTTTGGTACCACAGTGGGTTGGCTCCACATATATATTCATCAGGGATTGTCACGGTGGATTGATACCACGGTGGGTTGGCCCTATGTATGTTAATAGTGATTCTGTCACGGTGATCTAGTATCACGATGGTCTGGAACCACGAGTGGTTTGGTACCACGTATGAGGCATGTAGCGGATGGAGGGTTGATTGTAGAAATCCCCACGGTGTGATGGGCTGGTACGGGTGGCGTGTAGAGGATGGAAAAATACTAGGTTGGGCTAGGACATATTGCATTCATTTCTTTCGTATGCCATCTCAAGTGGGCTAAGGCCCAATATGCGACTGTGGGCCATGAGCCGTTTATGTGTTATAGGGGATTTACACATTGAGTCTTGGTGACTCACCCATTTTCTTAACCTTGCAGGTAATCAGTAGATTGTGAACCTGGGAGCCGAGGCAGACTCGTGGAGGCCATAAAAATGTTTCTTTCCATAAACTCGTTCCTTTCTACAAACTATTTTAATTGGGGATTTTGTTATGTAATAAGGCCTTTCTAAGTTAATATTTGGTTTTTATTATTTATTATTTATTTAAGATTTGTCACTATTATGTTTTAACCATGAAAGTGAGGATGGGATTTCCAAAATACGAGTATCACTAAATATAACGAATACTCAATTAACACAAATTTGGAATTTTTCTTAAACGACTTATCACTGTTTTCAAAACATCACCGTAATCGAAAAGTTTTCAAACTTACGATATTTTCCTAAATTCAACAAAAATTCGTTTTTACTTTACCCTGTGACATACCAGATCTGGTCGTAACGTCTAGACCGGGTTTGGGGTGTTACAACAGGTATGCATTTAAGGCTTATTTAATATTGAGATTGTAAGTAATTGAGATTATCATGTATTAAGTAAGTGATGAGTTTTCAGTTATGCTTGTGACACTTTATGACATGATTGGAAATATGGCTATATTATGAAAGAGTACTCATATGTTAAGTGAGAATGTTGCAGGTATGTAAGCAAGCTATTAAGTAAGGTGCCCTTTGTATTCTGAGCCTTTGGTAAGGTTACCGATGAGTTCACCGGGAAAATCGATTAAGTAAAATTATGTGTGGCTTGTAGTGATAAGCGTAGGTATATGCATATGTAACGTATGAGCAATATGCTCGATATGTAATCGGAAATTAGAAAGATTGTTATAGGTAAGTAATTAATACAATTAAAGTGAGTGAGAGCAAAAATTTACAAATAAAACTATTTTGAAAAATCACTAAAAATAGTATAAATTGAATTATAAGTTGGATGAGATATTGATTTAAAGTTTATTGAGTTTATTTTCATATAAAAGAAACAGAGCAAATGAAGGATTTGTATAATTTGAGATATTTAAATTTTTGTGAGACTTGTTCAGAATGACTACAAGATCCCCTGTCCTGTCTTGGAAAAATCATTAAAAATTGTACAAAAATAATTATGTGATATAATTTATATTCCTGAAATTCTTAATGAGTCTAGTTTCAAACAAACTAAACAATAAGGTCATATGAATTCTGTACAAGGAGACAATTGATTTGTAGTGAAGAGAGGTAAGAATAGTCGAATAGTGAAATAGGGGAAATTTTAAGGAATAAACTGTACTAATTGGCAAGACCAAAAATTTTAGAAATTTTATGGTATGAAGATATGTGAGTCTAGTTTTAGGGAAAATTAGCAGTTTGTAATTTGGAGCTCTGTAGTTCAAGATATAAATAATTTAGTGACAGCGATTCAAGTAGACAGATTAATGTGAATATGAGTAATAAGGTATAAGCATGTGATTTAATGATTGTATCAATTAGAGAACTTGTTGTGAGGATTTGTCTCGTTGAGGCTTTGGTAAGGCTGCAAATGAGTAAGTTGAGAAAGTAAGAACTTAGCATTATTTATGCAAGTTATGACAGCTTAGTAGTAAGCTAAATTCATTGCTAATGCTTATTATTTTTACATGTGAACTTACTAAGCTTTATAAGCTTACCCCATTTTCTTTCCCATGTTTCAGAGTCCTATTAAACAAGCTCGGGCTGAAGGTCGTCGGAGATCGCTTCACACTATCAAGCTATCTATGGGTATCTTTATTTATAAATGATTTAAGTTATGGCATGTATAGGGGCTTGACTAAGTCATTTTGTATATGTGTTAATTAATTTGATTAAACGTATTGCTTCATAACGGTAATAAGGATTATTCTGTATTTAGCCACTAGTTGTGGCTCATATTGGTCATGGAGTTATAATGCTTGTGTATGCATGTGTTTGTTAAAGTTTAAATTATAAGTGAAATTTTGTGGCTCGGGATTTGGTAGAATGTATTGTTAAGTCTGGTAATGCCTCGTACCCGGTTTTGGCGTAGTATACGGGTAAGCGGTGTTACAACAACATGCTATGTCATGACTCAATCTAGCCCGAAATCCAATCACAAAAATCGTCAATCGAAATTAGTATGTATTTTATACATCACAAGTATAGACTCATAATCATAAGATTTTCATAAAATCATTCTCGTGGAAATCATGAACTCACAATTTCATGAAGTCCATGCTTATAACTTTTTGTACATACATGTACCAATTCATAATACTCAAATACTTTTTCTCTTCTTTGACATACCCGTTGAATTTCCCGTTGAACCATTTGGAATACTAAAGGATACTCAGAGATCTAGTACATACAGTATTGTACCAATGCCAAATCCTAGATATGGTCTTACATGTAATCTCGTATCGATGCCAATAGCCCAGCTATGGTCTTACATGAAGTCTCGCATCGATGCCATATCCCAGATATGGTCTTACACGTAATCTTAGTGATCCTAATGTCATGACATTTGTATCCTATCTATTCCTAAGGTTCAACCAAGATTTTCTCACTTATCGAACTTTGTCGATTACATACAAGGAGTGGATCATAATTCATATAATATTAAATCATTTAAAACATAAATTAAAAAATGCATTATTTGCATACGAACTTACCTAGGCATCAGAATGGCAAAAGGACTTAATTGCCAATTACTCGTTTTCCCTTCGTTCTGGGTCTGAACCTCGTTTTTCTTGATCTATGATATCACATTCATCTCATTTAATCATTATACTATTCAAATCAGCCGAAAATCACATTATGGTAAAATTACACTTTTGCCCCTAAACTTTGACATATTTACATTTTTGTCCCTAGGCTCGTAAAATAAAATGTATCCATTTTCCTTGAATCCCAAGCCTAGCCGAACCTCAATCATGCTCATAACAGCCCACATTTTTCATCAAATTAGATTTTTACTACCCATTTTACAACTTTTTTACAAATAAGTCCTTTTTGACCTTTTTACCGAAAATCACTTAGCAAAAGTAGTTTATCATATATTAAAATTTCATTTTTCTACCTTAAAACAGCAAAACACATGCATGTCATACATGGGTAAAATTTTAAACATAAACCCTACTTCAAAACGATGGTAGAAATAGAAAGATCGGGTGAATACGACTTCAAAAACATAAAGAACATTAAAAATGGGGCTAAGATATACTTACAATCAAGCTTGAAATTTGAAGAAAACCCTAGCTCTGGTATCTTGTAAATTTCGGCCAAAGAGAGAAGATGGACAACAAATTTGACTCATTTTCCCTTTTTATTCTTTTATACCAAATGACCAAAATGCCCCTAAAGCCTTTCTTTGAAAATTTTCCTAAACATATCCATTTTTGTCAATAAAACTAGAAATTGGTCAAATTGCTATTTAAGGGCCTCTAATAAAAAATCCATAACTATTTCATACTTAAATCTTATAGAACACATATTTTGCAACTTTTGCAATTTAGTCCTAAAAGTCAAATTGGACACTTTACCAACAAAATTTCTCAACGAAACTTTAACACAATCAAGCAATTATATCATGAACCTTAAAACAATCATAAAATAAATATTTCTACTTCGGGTTTGTGGTCTCAAAACCACTATACTGACTAGACCCTAATTCAGGCTGTTATAACTCTCTCCCCCTTTAGGGATTTTCTCCCCCGAAAATCTTACCAGAAAGAGATTAAGGTAACATTCTCGTAGTTTCCTTTATCTCATTGAGGAGTCCTCTTCGAGGGAAATTCTTCCAGAAGCTCTCTGTCAGTGATCTGGAATCCAATATCTTAAATCATCAAATTTGTATACTACTTATGTCAGTCTGAAGTTGCTTTCAACTTTCATGGATCACTTTGACCCTTTTCCTTAGAATCACAAATTAATTCCACCTCATATATCTCTTTCCAAGGCAATACTTTCGGAAGCATGCTATCTCTGAACGAGAATTTCATATCCCAATTGAGTGGATTCTAAACTGCCACAAATCACTTTTACTTTCTGTACGTTTTCTGATCGGGTAGTCTCAGAAACATATAACTCAACTAATCTATCAAGTTACATACCCGATCACCAGAACATCTATTTCAAATAACTGTACAGTTCGTTAGTCCTTGAATGAACATAAGAGCTACTACTAAGTCTTGTACAACCTGTTTCTGCATAAGCTCTGGATAATTGATTGCACAAATTCAATCTCAGAGTAATAATAATAGAAATCAGAATCAAAAGTCATCTCACACTGAACTTGTTCAATTTACCACTCACTATCACATTCCTAAGGTTCTCAATCTTGCAAAGAAAACATCGTTTTAGCTTCTAACTTAGCTAGATACAGACCGTCATCAATTAAGATTAATCATGTATCCAATAATCACAAAATATTCAAAGGCTTTCCATTCAAGCATTTGCAACTGTATCTGCTTTCCCAAAGGTTAATCGATAACCGCTCACAATCTTTCAATAGTTCAAGCCATCTACGTTGATTTAAATTCAAATCCTTTTGTGACGTTAGATACTTTAAACTCTTGGGATAAGGAAACATATGACATTTTTCGTCGATCAACCGACGCCATCAAATTCTTAACACAGACTTAAGAAGTGGCTGACCCTAAATCACCCGTCGGACAATTCCTTTCATGTGACTTTATCCATTTGAAAGCATAAACTATCACTTTACATGCTTGTATTAAAACACATTCTAATCCGTTCAATAGTGTATTGCTGAAAAATCACAAATTCTGTACTCAATTTAAACTGGACCCAAAATCAATGCTTTAGTTAACAATACCTTCAACTATTTTCAACTTTGCTAACATACAATAGACCATTAAAACTTTCACAATTGTGATAATTTTATCAACTGGAACAGCTTTAACTCATAACAACATCATTTGATTAGAACAAATCTAATAGGTATATCTCCGTTTCATACCTTCTAAAATATGAATTCTTCCTTCAAACTGTCCGTCTATTCACCCATGAATGTACAAGATTTTATCCTCTTACCTGCGGATAAACTTAAGTGTATATAACTTAAATTATTTTTCAACTAACCAGCTCGGTCAGATAAAAACAACTGAGTCGATCTCAACTATCAAACAATATCATATACCAAATAGTTCCTTCTTCAAGCTGTTAAAACAACTCAAACATACAATTTTTTTTCAAAATTTCCTCACATGCTAGTCTAAAAGATCTTTACAATCAAATTAGCTCAAGGAAACAAATAACTTGATTGGACTCATTGACCTTACTCAAACTTACCTGGAAGAAAACTATCATACAATTTGAGCTTGGGCTTCCACTATCTATACCTTTGTCTATGTCAACTCCTTTCACGAAAATTAGAGAAATCTAGATACCAGAATCACCACGTTCCTATTATCGAACCAGAAATACAACCATAATAGACATAGGTATCACAAACTAAAGAACATACTTTAAAGATAAGCCATGATTGATAATTTACGACATATGGATGATAATAAAACTGAGATAAAGAAATCCAAGACGCGATACCATACTGGAAGTCCGAGAACATAACTCATGTGAAAATAATAAAGATCTTGACGATTCCTCAGAGAAAATCAGAGGAAAAACAATGCTTATACACTCTGGAATCAATTGTAACAGAGATAACATATTTTCCAAATATGTACATAAAATAAAGCAACATCCAGTAGAAATAGAAGAATAGCCTCACATAAATTTTCATAATCAACTTTTATTCTCAACATAATAGAATAGAACCCCAAAGGGAGATAAGATATGCTGATCATAAACCAACCAGACCAACAGTGCTTTCATCTAACATTAGAGTTAGGTAGAATTCTCACACGATATAAATTTCATTAGAGAATGAACAATTACATAAGCCCTAAAGGACAAATGAATATATAGAATACTCAGGAGAGATCATCATAATCAATCCAACTATAACTGTTACACATAAACATCTTTACAACTTATGTATCGTTTCTCTAACTAATTATGTCATCATTATTCCCATATTACTCCATTCACTAACGGAAATCAATCTAGAAGAAATTCCAACAAAAACATACTTTAGACACCATACCTAAATGAGTCGATTAACTGAGATTAACTTTTTCTTTAACCGTGACATTGCGTAATCTGAATAATCTTTAGAACAATCTGATGTCTCTTCCAGAACTGTATTCACTTGCCAAACTATTCTTATCTCTGCCCGTATTAATGATTACTATACCACTGAGCTCTTTAGTTCCACACTTGTGAGCTTATTCAATATAAATCTCGTGAAATTTCATTACAAAATACCACATTGGTAAGGGGCGAGGTCGTAAAGCCTCTAAGTAGACTCCCATATATACACATGTGACTCAACATTCATCATCAACACCATATCTTCACAATCATATAGTTCACTTTAAGCTAATCAATATACTTATATATGTTGTGCACTTATACATACATTCTATAGAGTTTGAGTAAGTTTACTTATCACATTCACTTAATCAACAAATTAGGTACAAAACATTATATGAATGCCAAATAAACATAGATGAGCTTATCACAATATCAACTTTCATTTCATTTCACCTTTTATATTTCAAGAATAATCCCCATTCAACAATTGTAATTTCGATGGATACTCGAGTAGTATACTCAAGGTATGCATGTCAATAATCCGTAAATTCATATTCAAAAGTGCCCATTTGGCATATATTTATGGAGCACACTCTCGAGCCACATATGACATAACAGGATTGCCAACTCAGGCTAAATCCTTTCGATAACGTGTGCTCTAAAGGCTTACTCTAGATTACCCACCGGCCTAAATCCATTTCATAACATATGCTCGAGAGGGCTTAATTCGAGATTGCCGTTTCGGGTTAAATCCTTTTTGTAACATTTAAAACATTTTATATGTTTCACAAAATCACCATACTCCATTGAAATACAACGTTCAACTAAAACAATGACATTTTATCCATATTTCTCAACTTATAGTTATTCCATTTTGTACAACATCACATACATATCATGAACTCTTATTCATACCTTTCCAGGTTTCAACTTATCACAAGCACATTTTCAAATATCTTAGTATCACTTTTAGCGTTTACGAAATGAGCTCGGTTAGAAAGCATCTCTGCCTTACCCCTTACCCTAAAATGTAACACCCCTTATCCCTTACCCGTATCGATTAAACGAGGCATTACCGGACTTATTCACAAACAAACATTCAAAACTGAGACATGAATTTCCAATCAAATTTAAAACTTTTCAAACATATTCATATTTTCCCTAAAACGAGCCTACTAGGCCCAAAACATGCATCGAAAGTGGTTTGGGATGAAATTGAGAACTTTGGAAACTCTTGGAAAACATAGAAAAATTTTCATGAAAAAGGGGTCACACGCCCGTGTGGGTTCGAGACACGCCCGTGTGACCCTAAAATAGCCCGTGCTTCATGCTGTGTGCAAATTAGGAAGCATTTTGTTTATGACGTCATCATACGCCCGTGTGCTTAGGCCGTGTGATAGATTAAACTTTCATAATTTTTCAAAAAATAGATGCAGACTTCACACGGCTAGGGCACACACTCGTGTTTGAGGCCGTGCCGTCCACACGGCTGAGACACACACTTGTGTCTCTACCCGTTTGCTCATTACTGAGCATTCTGTTTTGCAATTATTTAGGGTGCAGGGACACACGGCCAGATCACATGCCCATAGGGCAGACCGTGTGTCGCACACGGCCTAGACACAAGCCCGTGTGTCTAACCGTGTGGACAATAAAAAGGCTATGTACCAAGCCATTTGTCACCCTTATTCACATACATTCACATCAATTCAAAGGCACATAACATTTCATACTGAGGCAACCAAAGCATCCACATTCATGGTTAAAACATATCAACTTTATATGTTTATCTAACATACTCATTATATTTATTAAGCCCTAAATCAACATACAAATCCCACATTTATTAAGCGTCATTCAATTTCTATCTAGTTATCAAATTATACTCAAATTCTTTATCTCATTAATAGGTCACAATTCCTACATCACACAATCATGCCATAAATCACATTTCCAAATATTTGTCATTCATCAAGGATACCATGATCATATCACCATAGACATTGACACATAAATGAATATACTTAGGCTTTCAACCATGTTGCCAACATAAGCCAACTTACATGGCCAAATAGCAAACAAGCCTTTGACGATTACCAGCCAACATATTGGCTACAATCATAAAGACACATATAACCATTTGACTTAGTCCCTATACATGCCATAACTCAAAATACATGAATTTATAAATAACCATAATGGTAGCTTGATAGTGTGATAGAATATCTGGCGATCTCCAACTCGATCTAGCTTATTAACCCTATAAAACATGGGAAAGGAAGGGGGGTAAGCTTTAAAGCTTAGTAAGTTCATATGCAAATAATAAACAACATTAATTATACATTGTCATATGAATAACATGACATATATTAACATAAATGTCGTTAAACTTCAAGAGCATAACTTACTCAATTATATGATTAAAATAATTTAAGCCAAAATAAATGACATTAAATTTAATGAGCACATCTTGCTCAGTCATAAGGATTACATATCATTTACCACGATCAGCCAACCATTTCAAACCTCCTATAAAACATACACATTAATTATGAGCATTTACATTTCAAGCATATACTCTTACATCTTTCAATTACTTAAACTCTTATCTTTCCATGCTTCCATACTCATTTTAATAGGCAATTTTGCCAATCTTTCCTTTATCTCATATCCGATAAATTACAATTTGCATGAATACAACATGCCATGTCATGACTCAATCTAACCTGAAAGCCAATCACAAAAATTGTCAATCAAATTTACTTTGTATTTTATACATCACAAGTATAGACTCATAATCACAAGATTTTCATAAAATCATTCTCGTGGAAATCATGAGCTCACAATTTCATGAAGTCAATGCTTATAAACTTTATTACATACATGTACGAATTCGTAATACTCACATACTTTTTCTCCTTTTTAACATACCCGTTGAATTTCCCGTTGAACCATTTGGAATACCAAAGGATACCCGGGGATCTAGTACATACAATACCATACCAATGTCATATCCCAGATATGGTCTTACATGAAATCTCGTATCGATGCCCATAGCCAAACTATTGTCTTACACGAAGTCTCACATTGATGCCATATCCCAGATATGGTCTCACACGAAGTTTCAAATTGATGCCATATCCCAGATATGATCTTACACATAATCTTAGTGACCCTAATGTCATGACATTTGTATACTATCTATTCCTAAGGTTCAACCGGGATTTTCTCGCTTATCGAACTTTGTCGATTACGTACAAGGAGTCAATCATAATTCATATAATATTAAAGCATTTAAAACATAAATTAAACAATGCGCTATTTACATACGAACTTACCTCGGCATCAAAATGGCAAAAGGACTTAACTGTCAATTACTCATTTTCCCTCTGTTCTAGGTCCGAACCTCATTTTTCTTGATCTATAATATCACATTCATATCATTTAATCATTATACTATTCTAATCACCCTAATTCAAATTATGACAAAATTACACTTTTGCCCCTAAACTTTAACATATTTACATTTTTGTCCCTAGGCTCGTAAAATGAAATGTATCCATTTTCCTTGAATCCCAAACCTAGCCAAACCTAAATCATGCTCATAACAGCCCACAGTTTTTCATGAAATCATATTTTTACTACCTATTTTACAACTTTTTACAAATAAGTCTTTTTTGACGTTTTTCCCGAAAATCATTTAGCAAAAGTAGTTTATCTTACATTAAACTTTCATTTCTACCATAAAACATCAAAACACATGCATGTCATACATGGGTGAAATTTTAAACATAAACCCTACTTCAAAACGATGGTAGAAATAGAAAGATCGGGTGAATACGACTTCAAAAACATAAAGAACATTAAAAATAGGGCTAGGATATACTTACAATCAAGCTTGAAATTTGAAGAAAACCCTAGCTATGGTATCTTGTAAATTTCAACCAAGGAGAGAAGATGGACACCAATTTTGACTTGATTTTCCCTTTTTATTCTTTTATTAACCAAATGACCAAAATGCCCCTAAAGCCTTTCTTTGAATCTTTTTCCTAAACATGTCTATTTTTTTCATAAAAATAGAAATTGGTCAAATTGCTATTTAATGACCTCTAATTAAGAATCCACAACTATTTCATACTTAAAGTTTCTAGAACACACATTTTGCAACTTTTGCAATTTAGTCCTAAAAGTCAAATTGGACACTTTACCAACAAAATTTCTCAACGAAACTTTCACGCAATCAAGCAATCATATCATGAACCTTAAAACAATCATAAAATAAATATTTCTACTTCATATTTGTGGTCTCAAAACCACTATTCTGACTAGACCCTAATTCGGGCTGTTACAAGTACATATATATGTTTATGTAAGTTGTATTTTTGTATTTGATATGCATATATGACATATTGGTTGAATGGAATTTGACCATTTGAAATTGGTCATTTTATGCATGTTTAAACATATTTTGATGCATTATTCAAGTGTGCAAATGATATTTAGGTGCATGTTTGATTAGGTGAAAGAAATGGCTTGATTTTGGCGAATTTCCTGTCCACATGGCCCAAGACACGAGTATATGTCTCTGATGTATGTAACACACGGCCATGCGAAACTGCCATGTGTCCTCTATATGTTTTAAAGGTTTCTTTTCGTAAGTTACACAGCCTAGCACACGGCCTGACACATGGGCATGGGAGGCCGTTTTGAGTGTACACGGTCTGGCACACGGGCGTGTGGCTTGGCCATATGAACCAAGTCAGAGAGTTACACGAACACGGACACGGACACGGGCTGGGACACGGCCATGTGTCCCTATTTTGATTGTTACACGGCCTGAAACATGGGCGTGTGTTTCAGCTGTGTGAGTCACACGGCCTGGCCACATGGCCGTGTAACCCCTGTAGTGTGAATTTTTCTAAATTTTCTTCAAAGTTTTAATATTTTCGATTTAGTCCTGAATCTTTTCTAAAGTGTTTCTAGGGTCTCGATTGCTCGAATAAGGGACGATATGCATGTGTTTGAATGGATTATGTTATGATTTATGAAATGATTGGAAATGAATGATTCGAGTTACACTTTTACGGTAATGCTCTGTAATCCTATTTTGGCAACGGATACGGGTTAGGGTGTTACATTTAGTGGTATTAGAGCTAGGTTTAGCCAGTTCTTGGATCAAATGTAGCATGTGTGAAGTCTAGAAATACATGCCATTATATAACCTATGATAGTGTGATGTCTCCTGACTCTGATGAGATTTGCTTCACTTATGGACAGGGATGTTTTCCAACCGAGCTAGTTTCGATAATACTGAAAGTGATACTCAAGTATCTACTTAAAAAGTTGCTAAGGGTAGTAGAAACTTATAAAGGTAAGAGAAAAATTTCATAATGTTATATTGATAATGAAAGTTATGTTTTATGTGTATATGAGAATCAGATTTACATGCTTTACGACCTCCACCCCTTCACCCTCAAAGTCTTATATAATGAAATTCACAAGATTTATGTTGATTAAGCCCATAAGTATGAAATCGAAGAGTTCAATGGCTGAATGTATAATATGCGGTTAGAGTCGTGAATCAGTTAGTAAGTAAAGAGAGTTCTAGAAGAGATATTAGGTTTTTTTGAAGATCATTTAAGATAGCAACATCACTATTAAAAAGAGGTTATTTACGGTTAATCGACTTATTCAAGTATGATATCTAAAGAACTAATTAACCAGAATTTCTTCTGAATTGATTTCCTTAATGGAAGAGATAATGTGGAGTCCTCGATGGCTTTAGTAGTCAAAGGGATAGTGTTTAAATTGTAAGATATCTGGATGCAGCTGCTATAGTTGAGTATCTTACAACGATCTCTTATGGGTATTATATCAGTTCTTTTATCCTCACAGGTATATGCAATTGTTTATCTTCAGATGTGATCCGTATCATATAAGAATGCTGGCAAACCATAACATTAGACGGAGGCATTGTTAGTCTGGTTGATTAATGATTGACCTTGCTCTATTTTTCTTTGGCATTTTATTCTATTATGTTCGGTAGAAGATTCAATGTAACACCCCTTACCCATATTCAACGCCGGAACAGAGTACGAGGCATTACCAGAAATACAACACAAACATTTATACAAATCAAATCATAACATTTGCATCCAAATTAAAACCATCCACATTCAATAATAAACTCCCTAATACGAGCCTACGCGACCCAAAATGCACATTGGAAGTGGTTGGGACTAAACTGAGGACTCAGGAATTTTTTACAAAACTTAGAAAATTTTTGCTAACTGCAGGGCTCACACGCCCGTGTGGTCCAAGGGACACGCCCGTGTGACCCTAGGACACGCCCGTGCTTTAGACCGTGTTCAATTTAGGGTGCAATCTGTAACACCCCAAACCCAGCCTTATTACATAACAGAATCCCAAATTTAAAATAAAATGAAATAATTCCAAGTAACCATTTAAAATGAAAGAAACGCAATCTTGAGCATGGCCACCTCGAGTCCACCCTGGCTCCATATCCGC
The DNA here is from genome assembly GCA_005393395.2 of Gossypium australe. Taxonomy (NCBI): domain Eukaryota; kingdom Viridiplantae; phylum Streptophyta; class Magnoliopsida; order Malvales; family Malvaceae; genus Gossypium; species Gossypium australe. Next base: position 109,434,028 of record CM016621.1, on the reverse strand, counting down.
GATCTAACGATTACCTGCAAAATTAACTAAAGGGGTGAGTCATCGAGACTCAGTGTGTAAATCCCCATCCAAAGTATGTTAAGCTCATACACAGATCCATGTGCAAATATGCATGTCATGCAACCCATCCATCCTATCCATCCGTAACTCCCAATTCTACCCCGTGTGGTCAAAACCACTAGTGGTCAAAACCACTGATGACCCTAGTCACAATTAAGATAAGTGTGGTCAAAACCACTGATGACCGTAGTCACAAAATAATATGGTGGGGCCAACCCACCCTGTGGTCAAAACCACTGATGACAATCCCGTATATCGATATGTGGGGCCAGCCCACTGTGGTCAAAACCACTGGGACAAGTCACAAAGATAGCAATATGTGGTACCAAACCACTGGTGGTCAAAACCACTGAGACTTAGTCACAAAAAAATAATATAGAAAGCGGGGCCAACCCACTGTGTGGTCAAAACCACTGGTGACAGTCTAAAATCATACCTTCCCCCTCCTCTCATCATACCCATGTCCATGCCATGATCATCAGTCATAATAATTCGTGTATGCAGTATGACATGTATGCAAATCATATATCAAAGACAACGCATGAAATGAATTACCATTATAATCAGAATAACAAATATGACATAACCAAGCTAATCCACCTCTAAGGGTATAACAGTAATTTACCTTCTAGGGGTATTTCCGTAATTTACCTTTTAGGGGTATTTTCGTAATTTACCCACCAAGGGTATTTTCGTAAATTCGCACCTGCAATGGCTTTTCCGAAGGCCTAATGTCGCCCCGAGCGACTCAGCTACCATTTCCGGTCCTTACCGGACTATTGGGCCTAAAACCCAATTTCGGCCCATTCGGGCCCACACGCTCATGTGGCCCACCTAACACAAATCTAGCCACGTATATAAGTTCTACCTAGTCTAGTTCACTATATACTACACAATTGCACATTTTACCCATAAGGGCCCATGGGCCCATTGGGCCCACTTCGGCCCAACGCGGCCCAAGCAGCCCTAACCCACAAGAATACTACTGTTGGCCTCAACTATCGTGTCGAAGCCCTACACGTGTGCTCGCACGCTCGTGTGGCTACTATTGCCGTGATCGGCACTTCAGCATTTGTCGCTCTACAGCTAGAGTAGAGAGAGTTACACACCTGATAGGACTCTGGTGCTAATCTGCGCTCCGACCACTCCTGTGCCCAAACGCCCACCAAGGTATGATAACTCTTCTCCTGGAATGCTCTTTATATAACTAGCTCTTAACCTTCCTTCTTTGTGTCTTTCTGATGTGGGATCCCTTCGCCAGTAGAGTTTAAATTCAAATGAAACTCTTACCGTCCAATCCGCAAAATAAATACTCCCTTGCTTCTCATGAGATTCGAACCCAGGCTCCCTTGTAGCATAATCCACGCTGCTAACCACTTGGCCACAAGCTCCTCTTGTGTCTTAAACCATGCGCAACTAAGTATAAACTATAGGCCAAATTCTAAGGTCTAAGCAAAAAGAAAACCAAAATGCAAGAGCCAAGACTTGAACCTTGGACCTCTTTCCTTCCCTGTGGCGTCACCCCCTTCTCTCTTATGTGGCGTCACTTTGCCACTGCACCACACACTCCACTTGTGTCATTTTCCTCAACATTTTATTATTAAGGCCTACCTGCCAACTTCCAGGGTTTTTTTCACCTAAAACCAAAATTTCCCCAAAGCCAAAGTTCGATCCCGGGACTTTATAAAAGCCCTCTAACCTTCCAAAATCACTTAACTAATAAGTTAACTTGCATTAATGCCGTTTTCAAAAATTTTAAACGCTACTACGTCTAAGGCCCATTGGGCCCAATCCTACAGGCCCAATTTCAGGATGTTACAAATCTACCCTCCTTAAAGAAATTTCGTCCTCGAAATTTCCAACTAACTAACAGTCACACATCCTAACCTACCACACTACGCTCTTGCTGCGCACTCTGATCTTAATAAGACTAATATACTTTCTAACTAAATCTTGGAACCCCTTCACATAACCAACTATCTAACACCGAAGCAAGCAGATATTTCTCATACATACAATTCCTATATTCAAGCATCACATCCACACATCACAGAATAAATACAATCTTTCAGCATATAATAGAATATAGTAAGAAGGAAACTTACGGATTTGGTGCCGGAGACTCGGGTGCCATACTTCCAGAAAACATATATATATTTTTCTAAACCATTTTCCAAACCATCCTTTGAAAACATTTTTGAACCCAAACCCACAGCCGAGTTTTTGAACCTAGGCTTTGATACCATAATTGGAACACCCCAAACCCAGTCAACACACCACGACCGAATCTGGTATGTCATAGGAGGAAACGATTTCTAAGAAAACAGTTTGTAGATTTAATTTTGAAAGAAGGGGTCATTATTTAAAATGAGTTGTTTGATTTGGTAAAAACATGGTTTGGAAAGTTGTGTGTAGTTTCTTATTTTAAGAAAACCATTGGTTTTTATTGAAAAACCAAAATAGTTTTAGCCCAGTTGTCAAAACCGTTTGCAGTTTTTAAGAAATCTGAGTTAACCTATTGATGCTACTTGTTTGTCGTTACCCGATGGTAAAGTTTTAGAAACCCGATAAGTTGTGAATTTTAGAAAACTTCCATTCTAAAGGTTATTTAGGCATGCCATTCTGTTTAACTTATACAAAATCCTCGTGATAACCTAAGCAGATAGATAAACTTCAAAGTGAAAGTTAATGGCCTTATTACAACCCGAAAACCAAATTAAAAGTAAAGCAAAATCCAAATTATAATTTAAATCAAAACCCAGAGCAATGAGCATGGCCACCTCGAGTCTGTCCCGGCTCCACATCCGCGATCTACGAATCATCTGCAAAATGTAAAGGAATGGGTGAGTCACCGAGACTCAGTGTGCAAATCCCCATCCCGAAATTATCAATGCTCTTACACAATTTCATAAGCCAATATGCAAGTCATGCAACCCAACCTAACCATCCGAACTCCTGTATCTACCCCGTGTGGTCAAAACGACTAGTGGTCAAAACCACTGATGACCGTAGTCACAATTAAGATAAGTGTGGTCAAAACCACTGATGACCGTAGTCACAAAATAATATGGTGGGGCCAACCCACCTTGTGGTCAAAACCACTGATGACAATCCCGTATATCGATATGTGAGGCCAACCCACTCTGGTCAAAACCACTGGGACGAGTCACAATAGCAATATGTGGTACCAAACCACTGGTGGTCAAAACCACTGAGACTTAGTCACAAATATAGAAAGCGAGGCCAACCCACTGTGTGGTCAAAACCACTGATGACAGTCTGAAATCATCCTTCCCCCTCCTCTCATCATATACCCTCATCAATGAGTATACTTTTCATGGCATGAATGTAAAGCTTAGCATACAATAATCACATATCATGGCATATACAGCTTTTAACCAAGGCATTTAACATCAAACAAATTAGAAGGGACTTACCCGAAGTCCTCGCTTATACCCATGAGGGTAGCACATCATAAAACATCGTTTTACGCCACTATTCCAGCATTTAACAAATCACATAACAAAATCATATTAACCTACGAAGTGTGTAAGAGTTACACACCTGATTACGCGCAAAACTACACTTTTTACGTCAGTACTGTCGTTACAACCGCTATTTGTCCACTCTCCTGCTCGGATGCCGTCCCACACCCCAGTGGCCAGTCACGAACCGCCGAGACAGCCCTCTTCTTGAACTTAGGGGCTGGGGTCTCAGATCTAACCCCACCAAACGCTTAGTTAGCCTTTGAATCCATAACACCCTTTATCACTATGTCGGGTTAAAGTAGTGAACCAAATCATAAAGAACTAGAACCCAAAGTTAGATCCATTACCTAAGTCGACAAATCCCGAAAGTTCTAGGCCTGACTCACGACCAACAAATCCCAAAAACTCCACACAAGATGGCGTTAACACCCTTTCCTGCATTCGGCCAAGCATCAAATAACATCGGGTATCTGCCTTCAGCATTAACAAAATAAGAATTGATTGTCGACAGGAACACTTACCACACTACTAACGAAATCGATTGAGAGTGAATAGTCAATCGGCGACAATCCACAGAAACCCCGAGTCCAACGAGAGAGTTTGAGCGACAAAGATTTCGGCTTTTCTCATTAAAGCAACCAAGATAGAAAAAGGGAAAGGGATGAGAGTATGTCAGGGAGATTCGGTCATAAGATCAAGAGAAGAGAGAAAGAAACGAAAACAATGGAACCTTACCTGCCTATACGTTGAGATTCGGCTATGAGAACCCAAAGGAATAGAAGATGGATGATGGGATTTCGGCACTTGCTGAATCGATTGAAAAAGAAAAGAGACAATAAGGTACTCAGGAAGATTCGGCTATGGCTTTGAGGAAAAAAGCGAAATGGTTGGAACACAATTGATGGATGAAGATCAAAGTAAATTCGGCCAAAACGAAATGGAAGAGTAGGAAAGGTTCAAGAGGACATTCGGGTTTGAGTAGATGGAAGAAAAGAAATATGAAGGAAGGATATAGAATGAGGGTAACTAGTTTCGGCCAAATACACAAAAGAAGTAAAAAGAAAAGGAGGAGAAAGTGCTTAGAAGAAGTTTTTGATTTTGATATATGAGAGGAAAAACGACAGGGATGCTATGGGGTTTCGGTTTGCCACAAAACAATGTGCAACAAATGAGTGCCTAGCCGAAAGTGCTCTCCTAAGCTAGCTATTGAAAATCGGCACCCCCTAAGCCACCAAAACCGATTCCTCCTTCTCTCTTAGAGTTTGCCATTCGGCCAACTCTAAGCTCCCATGCCCAACTTCCACAAATTCCTCCTGGCCACCCATTCAAATCCGTTTGAATGAGTCAAACTCCTCAGATTTCTCTTCTCCAACCGTTTGAACCTGTTGACTTGTTCAACATCTATCCATCAAAGTTCCATCTGAGCACAACTCCTCTCAGTTCTGGCGTAAAAAAGAAATACCCAAAGAGAGATTCCTGCAGCTCGAACCAAGGCTCCCTCCCTCTGCTTGTGGCGTCACTTCCATGCCTTAAGTGGCGCCCTCCTTGCCACTTTACCACTTGGTTTCTTGTGCCAAAACTTACTATACAATTCTCTTAACACTTAGCTCCTTCAGCTCCCCCTATCAAGTACCCAAAAATAAAAATTTCGCTATGGCTCGGGCCTACCCTAAGCTCATGCCTAGACTCCAAAACACCCTAAACTAGCACAACAAACATGCTATCACATGCAAAACACAAAAAAAAATACAGAGACCCCGATTTAAGGATGTTACAGTTCTATCCCCCTTAAAAATAATTTCAGCCTCAAAATTACCTAGTCAGAAGAGTTGAGGGTATTGCTGCCGCATCACATCCTCTAGCTCCCACGTGGCCTCTTCCGCACCATGGTTCTGCCATAATACCTTTACCAACGGAACCGTCTTCTTACACAACATCTTAACGTCCCGATCCAGAATCTGCACTAGTTCTTCTTTGAAGGACAAATCCGGACTCACCTCAATCTCCTCCACTGGCACAACATGCGACGGAAACATGAAACATGTCATGGATCTGACTCAATTCTGCTGGCAACTCGAGCTGATAAGCTACTGGTCCCATACGCTTTAATACTTTATAAGGCCCGATAAACCTAGGGCTCAGCTTGGCCTTCCGACCAAACCTCAGCACCTTCTTCCATGGCGATACCTTAAGAAAGACCTTGTCACCCACTACAAACTCTATATCCCTTCGCTTGAGATCGGCATAAGACTTCTGCCTGTCTGAAGCCTCTCTCAAACGAGCTCGAATCAGCTTAACCTTATCTTCTGTTTCCGTCACTAACTCTGGACCCAATATCTGACGCTCACCCAACTTTGTTCAACACGTAGGAGTACGACACTTACGCCCATACAGTGCTTCATACGGTGCCATCTGGATACTTGCCTGATAGCTGTTATTGTACGCGAACTCTGCCAACAGTAGATATTCTTCCCAACTACCCCTGAAGTCCAAAACACAACCCCTCAGCATATCCTCTAAAACCTGGATTACTCTTTCCGACTGCCCATCTAATTGCGGATGAAATGCCGTGCTGAAATCCAGTCTTGTACCCAAAGCTTGATGCAACGCTTTCCAAAACCTTGACGTGAATTTGGGATCCCTATCCGAAATAATCGATACTGGTACTCCATGCAGTCTCACTATTTCTGCCACATACAACTTAGCCAACCTTTGAAGCGAATAATTCACTCTAACCGGTATAAAATGAGCGACTTAGTCAACCGATCAACAATCACCCAAACTGAATCCTTCTTGCTAGGCGTAAGAGGTAACCCAGTAACGAAATCCATCGTAATCCTTTCCTATTTCCACTGCGGAATCTTGATCGGCTGCAACAGACCCGAAGGTACCTGATGTTCAGCTTTGACTTGCTGACATGTCAGACACTTGTCCACAAATTCCGTTACCTCACGCTTCAGCCTCGGCCACCAAAATTGTTCTCTCAAGTCTCGATACATCTTGCTACCCCCAAGATGCATAGCGTATGGACTGCTATGTGTCTCCTGGAGAATCTTATGCCTTAACTCAACGTCCTTCGGCGTACAAACTTTCCCTTGGAAACACAACATTCCATCGCTACTCAAGCTGTAACCCTCCAATCCACCATTCTGCACTTGCAACCTCCGAGCACTCAGACCCTCATCTACTAGTTGTTTCTCTTGAACCTGATTTACCCAAGTCGGCTTTACCTGCAATTCTGCTAATAGATTCTCGCCGTCATATAGACTGAGATAAGCAAACATCGCTCTCAAGTCTGACACTACCTTACAGCTCAATGCGTCTGCCACCACGTTGGCCTTGCCCGGATGATACTCAATTGAACAGTCGTAGTCCTTCAACAACTCGACCCACCTCCGCTGCCTCAAATTCAAGTCCTTCTGAGTCAAAAGGTACTTCAGACTCTTGTGATCCGTGTAGACTATAGACTTCTCCCCGTACAAATAATGCCTCCAAATCTTCAGGGCGAAAACTACTGCAGCCAACTCCAGATCATGTGCCGGGTAGTTAACTTCGTGCGATCTCAGCTGTCGAGATGCATATGCCACCACTTTCCCTTCTTGCATCAGCACACATCCTAAACCAGTATGCGATGCATCACAATATACCGTAAACTCTTTTCCTGCCTCAGGCTGAATCAAAACCGGAGCTTCTGTCAGAATCCTCTGTAACTTATCAAAACTTTCCTGCTACTTGTCTGACCACACAAATGGAACTCCTTTCCTCAGCAACTTGGTCAACGGTGCTGCTATCAAGGAAAACCCTTCCACAAATCATTTGTAATACCCTGCCAGACCCAAAAAACTCCGAACTTCTGCTACCAACTTAGGCGGTTTCAAGTCCAACACTGCCTCAATCTTCCGAGGGTCCACCCTTATCCCCTCATCTGACACCACATGACCCAAGAAAGTCACCTCCTTCAGCCAAAACTCGCACTTACTAAACTCGGCAAATAGCTACTTCTCCCTCAAAATCTGCAAAACCACCCGCAGATGCGCATCATGATCCTCCTCAGATCTTGAGTACACTAATATGTCGTCTATAAACACGACGACGAACTGGACCAAGTACGGCTGAAACACCCGGTTCATCATATCCATGAACGCTGCTGGCGCATTGGTCAACCCGAACGGCATTACCAAGAACTCGTAGTGCCCATACCGAGTGCAAAACGTCGTTTTATGGATATCAGCCTCCTTTACCTTAAGCTAATGATATCCCGACCTCAAATCGATCTTAGAGAAGACTGAGGCCCCCTTAAGCTGATCAAACAAGTCATCTATTCTCGGCAACGGATACTTGTTCTTGATCGTCAACTTATTCAGCTGGCGGTAGTCTATACACATCCGCATCGTACCATCTTTCTTCTTAACAAATAGCACAGGCGCTCCCCAAGGCAAAACACTTGGCAGGATGAAACCTCGGTCCAACAATTCCTGGATCTGCGCCTTCAGTTCCACCAATTCCTTTGGCACCATCCTATACGGGGCAATAGACACTGGCGCGGTTCCAGGTAACAGATCTATCCCAAACTCAACCTCACGATTTGGGGGTAAACCCGGAAGCTCCTCTGGAAATACATCGGTAAATTCTTTTACCGTGCGAACATTCTCTACCACTGATTCCTTAGCCTCCAAAGCACAAACATGAACCATGTACGCCCCACATCCTTTCCTTACCATCTTCTCGGCCTTCAAAGCGGACACAACATTGGATAGATAATCTCTTCTATTACCTATCATCACCACCTCTTCACCCTTAACGGTTCTCAATACCATACGCTTAGCTGCGCAGTCCAGACTCGCTTGGTACTTTACTAGCCAGTCCATCCCTAGGATCAAATCGAACTCCCCGAATGCCAGTTCCATAAGATCAGCCAAAAACACAACCCCTTGGTGTTCTAGAGGTACATCCCTATAAAGTTTGTTTACTTCTACAGAGTGACCTAGAGGGCTAATTACTGTCATCTCCCTAGAAGAAATCTCAAAGGCTAAGTTCAAAGTTTCCACTATGCTACTGGCAACATACGAGTGCGTCGAACCAACATCAATTAAAGCAATATAAGGTAGTCCAAAAATTAAGAATGTACCGATTATGACGTCCGATGCGTCACCCTCCTCTCGACGCCTCACTGCATAGACCAATCCAGGATGTCTTGCATCAGTATTCCCGGCACCTCCGCTTGGTGCCCCGCGACCTCGTCCATTACCATTACCACCCCTGACTAAACCTCGACCCCTCTGAGGTGGCTGTCCATCCCTCCTGAATTACGTACGACCTTGACCCTCAGACTGAATCCTAGCTGATCTTTACGGACAATCCCTTACCCGGTGTTCCATTGACCCACACTCGAAACACCCTCTATTTCTGGTCCACCATTCTCCTTTATGAAACTTCCCACAACGAGCACACCGTGGCGGCCACTGAGTAGTAACAGTAGGCCTTGCAGCTTGATTTGGCCCACCATAACAAACCCTTTTCTGTAAATTCCCAACAGACCCTGATGACCCAGAACTCCTCTTAGACCAATTCCTATCCTGGTTTCATCTCACTGACTGTTTCACGCCCTCAGCAATCTTGGCCTTCTCTACCAAGATCGTAAATTCTCTCTGCTACTGTGGTGCAATCAACATTCGCAGGTCATCTCTTAACCCATCCTCAAATCTGACACAACACTCGTGTTCGATAGCCACAATACCCCGAGCATAACGACTTAACCAAAGAAACTCTGCCTCATACTCTGATATTGTCTTACTCCCCTGGACCAAATTCAAGAACGCCTTACGCTGCGCATCAATGTAACTAGACCCAACGTACTTCTTTTGATAAGCTACCTTAACGAAATCCCAAGTGAGATCATCAGCTGTCGCACCATCCCTGACCGTGAACCACCACTGATAAGATTCATCCCGGAGAAGAGATACTATCCCCTTCATCTTTTCTTCAGCCGTAAAGTCTAAGTCGTCCATGATACGTTCTGTCGCCTCTAGCCAATACTCAGCTGTATCGGAAGCCACTCCAGACACACCCCTGAATACCTCAGCTCCATTAGCCTGGAGTCGTTCAGACACAGATTTTCGAGCTCCCGTTCCTCCACTTGCTCCAGCTACTCTCTCCAGAACCCGCAGCATCGCCTGTGACACCGCGTCGTCACCACCTGTTTGATCCTGACACTCAGCGCCCTCAGCCGGTGGCGGTGGTACCTCATTCTCCGACCCATGGCCTGACCCTACTGGTTCCGACACAGTCATCCTACCTCTATCGCATCCACGTGTATTACGCCCACGACCTCGAGTACTCATGACCACGATTCCTGAATTAATCTGATTTAAGAATTTTATGCATTAGACTTATTCCTCTGATATTACAGCACAGTCTTATGAACAGTTATTATAGAGATTGTTTTCGGAAGTTCACACAATCATACGGGTTTCAGTCTCTAAAGTAATATCCTACTACTATTACTCATATAAAAAACATCATAATCAAGTACACAGCAGTTAGGGGCACTTACCTGGGTGGATCGGTGCCAGAGACTCGGTGCCATGCTTCCCAAAATCATTCATTTCTATTTAAAACCATTTTGTAAACTGATTATTAAAACATTTTGGGCCTCGGGCCCACAGCCGAGCTTTTGAACCAGGCTCTGATACCATAATTGTAACACCCCAAACTCGACCTAGACGTTACGACCGGATCTGGTACATGAAAGAAATGTCTAAAAACTGTGCGTTCGTTAAAAAGTTCGTATTCTTTATATTTGTTGTGAAAAATCGAGTTTAAGTAATTTTGAATAAGAAACGGTTTATTAACATTTTAGGAAAATCCTGAATTAAACATTTAACAATAATAAGTAATAACCAAGTTAAAAGCTAAAATCAAATAAAGCCATAGGCCTTATTACATAACAGAATCCCAAATTTAAAATAAAATGAAATAAGTCCAAGTAACCATTTAAAATGAAAGAAACACAATCTTGAACATGGCCACCTCGAGTCCACCCCGGCTCCATATCCGCGATCTAACGATTACCTGCAAAATTAACTAAAGGGGTGAGTCATCGAGACTCAGTGTGTAAATCCCCATCCAAAGTATGTTAAGCTCATACACAGATCCATGTACAAATATGCATGTCATGCAACCCATCCATCCTATCCATTCGAAACTCCCAAATCTACCCCGTGTGGTCAAAACCACTGGTGGTCAAAACCACTGATGATCGTAGTCACAATTAAGATAAGTGTGGTCAAAACCACTGATGACCGTAGTCACAAAATAATATGGTGGGGCCAACCCACCCTGTGGTCAAAACCACTGATGACAATCTCGTATATGATACGTGGGGCCAACCAACTGTGGTCAAAACCACTGGGACGAGTCACAAAGATAGCAATATGTGGTACCAAACCACTGGTGGTCAAAACCACTGAGACTTAGTCACAAAAAATAATATAGAAAGCGGGGTCAACCCACTGTGTGGTCAAAACCACTGGTGACAATCTAAAATCATACCTTCCCCCTCCTCTCATCATACCCATGTCCATGCCATGATCATCAGTCATAATAATTCATGTATGCAGTATGACATGTATGCAAATCATATATCAAAGACAACGCATGAAATGAATTACCATCATAATCAGAATAACAAATATGACATAATCAAGCTAATCCACCTCTAAAGGTATAACAGTAATTTACCTTCTAGGGGTATTTCTGTAATTTACCTTTTAGGGGTATTTTGGTAATTTACCGACCAAGGGTATTTTCGTAATTTACCCACCAAGGGTATTTTCGTAAGTTCCCACCTGCAATGGCCTTTCCGAAGGCCTAATGTCGCCTCGAGCGACTCAGCTACCATTTCCGGTCCTTACCGGACTATTGGGCCTAAAACCCAATTTCGGCCAATTCGGGCCCATACGCTCGTATGGCCCACCTAGCACAAATCTAGCCACGTATATAAGTTCCACCTAGTCTAGCTCACTATATACTACACAATCACACATTTTACCCATAAGGGCCCATGGGCCCATTGGGCCCACTTCGGCCCAACGCAGCCCAAGCAGCCCCAACCCACAAGAATACTACTGTTGGCCTCAACTATCGCGTCGAAGCCCCACACGTGCGCTCGTACGCTCGTGTGGCTACTATTGCCGTGATCAGGACTTTGGCATTTGCCGCTCTACAGCCAAAGTAGAGAGAGTTACACACCTGATAGGACTCTGGTGCTAATCCGCGCTCCGACCACTCCTGTGCCCAAACGCCCACCAAGATATGATAACTCTTCTCCTGGAATGCTCTTTATATAGCTAGCTCTTCACCTTCCTTCTTTGTGTCTTTCCGATGTGGGATCCCTTCGCCAGTAGAGTTTAAATTCAACTGAAACTCTTGCCGTCCAATCCGCAAAATAAATACTCCCTTGCTTCTCATGGGATTCGAACCCAGGCTCCTTTGTAGCATAATCCACGCTGCTAACCACTTGGCCACAAGCTACTCTTGTGTCTTAAACCATGCGCAACTAAGTATAAACTATGGGCCAAATTCTAAGGTCCAAGCAAAAAGAAAACCAAAATGCAAGAGCCAAGACCTGAACCTTGGACCTCCTTCCTTCCCTGTGGCGTCACCCCCTTGTCTCTTATGTGGCGTCACTTTGCCACTACACCACACACTCCACTTGTGTCATTTTCCTCCACATTTTATTCTTAAGGCCTACCTGCCAACTTCCAGGGTTTTTTTCACCTAAAACCAAAATATCCCCAAAGCCAAAGTTCGATCCCGGGACTTCATAAAAGCCCTCTAACCTTCCAAAATCACTTAACTAATAAGTCTAACTTGCATTAATGCCGTTCTCAAAAATTTTAAACGCTACTACGCCAAAGGCCCATTGGGCCCAATCCTACTAGGCCCAATTTCAGGATGTTACACAATCTGACTTGTGTCACACGGTCGTGCCACACGCCCTTGTGCTAGGCCGTGTGGTTAATTAATTTAATTCGAATTAAGTGCAGGCTTCACATGGCCAAAACACACACCCGTGTTCTAGGTCGTGTAGCACACATGGATGAGCACACGTCCGTGTCTCTGCTTGTGTGCTATATTCTGGACATTCTGTTTTTCAAAATTAAGGTGCAGGGGACACACGACCAATACTGTAACAGCCCAATTTCGTTGAAATCAGAACAATGGTTTTGGGACCACAAATCCGAGCCGAAAATAAAATTTATTTTTATTTTATTATATGGTCCATATTATGTTAGATATGGTATGTGAAGATTTTGGTACGAAAATTTTATCGATTGAGTACTTAATTACGAGGACTAAATCTCATAAAATGTAAAAGTTGAATTCTAGTAGCTATAAGGATTAAATAGCAATGGAATTCAAAACTTAAGGTCCTTATATGATAATTAGACCATTAAGAAAAGTATGTAGATTTTTCTTGGTGACTCATCCATGGAAATATATAAAAAGGGTAAGGACTAAATTGGAAAGTAAAAATTTTAATTAATTAAAAGATGATAAAATAAATATCATCTTATTTTCTCATCTTCTTCCACAAAATAAACATGGAAACCCTAGGAGAGAGACAAGAGAATTTCATGGCCAACTTGAGTAAGTTTCCTTGTCCCGTTTTTAGTAATTTGGATATTTTTGGAATAAGGATAGCTTAATCTCTCTATTTGGGGGATTAATTTAAAAAGTTATCAAAGCATGAAAGAGGGTCATGGATATATATGCTAGAAATTAGAAATTTATGGTAGAAAATGAAAGATTATTGATAGATAAATAACTTTTACAAAGTGATTTTTGATGAAAACACGATTTAGAGACTAAAATGAAAAGTTGTAAAATTTGATGAAAAATTTTGAAATTTTATGAATACATGTGCTATAAAATTTGTAATGGGGCTTTGGTTAGGCTTGGAATAGGGAGTAATTTGCACAAGTTTCATTTTTCGAGCCTAGGGACGAAAATGGAATTTATGGAAAAGTTAGGGCAAAATAGTAATTTTGCCTAGGATGAAAATTTAGTCCACATGAATGTAAAATATAATAAATTGATGTTAAATCTACTTGTATAGATACAGATAGACCAAATTTGGAGTTAGAATGAGGAATGAGGAAAATGTCGGATTAGTAGATTTTACGTACACGAACCTTTGTTGAGGTAAGTTTGTGTAACTAAATTGTATATGTTTTTATGCTTGATTTAAATGTTGTGTTTGTGAATTTTATCAATGTCATAAATATGTGAAATGATCACCTAATCAATATAGCCCGATAAATGAAAATGCCCAATAAAATGGTAAATGAATAAAATGTTACTTGTATGTTTGACATGAATGTGGAATGTGTTTTTCTCGAATTACATAAATGTTACGGAGGCATGAAATAATAAAATGTCTGATAATCCTTGAAAAGTGTTTAAATCCAGGTTGAATAAATGGAAAATCAATGGATATGTGATTTCTCGAAATGAAAGAGGTCCTACATTTGTTGCGGATAGGATTTAGCTTGGATGAGTAATCCTTCGACCTTAATTCTTAGAGGATTTAGCCCGGACGGGTAATCTTGATCAAGCTCTTTAGAGCATATGTCATAAAAACGATTTAGCCTGGACTGGTAATCCTGTAATATATATATATATATATATATGTGGCTCGAGAGTGTACTCTCTGTAATAGTACCTTATGGGTACCGTTGAATATGAATTGACTTGACTATTATGGGCCATTGTATGCGGAAATTGTTTAAGTAGACTGAGCCTTTCATTTTTTTTTATTTTTAAATGGATCCCTAGATCGTGTAATAAAGTAGCTGACAAATTATGTAAGTTGGCTAAAGATAATTCTTGTAACATGGATTACAATGTGGACTATCCGATGGAAGTCTATGATTTTATTTTGAAGGATGCAATAAATTGATGTGACCGTTGGGTCATTTTTATCAAAAAAAAAAGAATATGAATTGACAGATCCTAATTCGTACGCCTCGAGTGTACTACTTATGTATCCATCGATAATTCAAATAAATTCAACTGGCAAGGTTCTGACAGGGGCAAATATAAATCTAAGACAAATTGACATGGAATGGTGTTTATGATATGGAAATATGACATGAAAAAATATTACATTAAATGCAATAAAATGATGATACATGACAAGTGATATATGAAATATGAGATGATGATATTTGTACATGGATACTATTTGATGATAATGTTCATTCTTGATTATAGACTTGTACACCTAGAGTGTACTAATCATGACTTTGATATTCCGAGTAATATGTGTAAAGTTTTGATGCCAAATAATCTGAACTCGAAATGAACTATTATGAAATTATACTCAAAATAATCAGATGAATTATGTATGTTGAATAAATACATGATGTGGAAAGCATATTTGCTTGGAAACTTGATTATTGTTGAGCCCATACATGTCTTGATATTACTATGGAATATATGACTAACAAGGGCAATGAGGATGTGTGTAGGGCTTGAGATCAAAGTGGTTGATATACCTTACTTAGTTACCTCAAATAGGATGAATGATAAGTTAAGTACCATGTTATACGAACTTACTAAGCATTTTATTTTCCCTTATTTTAGAGTAAATCGGAAGCTCGTTGGATTGGAAGCTCGGCGGAGATCACTCACACTATCCATCAGCCCATGTTGGTATAGCATGGTAATTCAATTGCGATTGTAATGGCATGTATAGGATATGTTGGCCATATTGGAAAGTAAACATAAACGATGCTTGTAATCTAGCCATTGGAATGACTAGTAATGATTGCTTTAATATACTTGTAATGTCATATTATGTTAGCCACATATATGTTAAGTAGTTGATCAAATTATGTCTAACATGAGGACATAACCAACATGATGGTGGATAGAATATGCTTGATTAGAATGTTTGAAATGGTTAGTAATTATATGTGATGATATATCAAGTTAAATGATAGAATTAACTTGAATAAAATGCTTGGATTTGTTGGGTTATGAATGAAAGATGTGGTGTAGGATTATGGCAAAGATTGGGGTGATAAATGAAGCTAGGAATGACTTTATTTTGTTCACACGGGCGTGTGACTAGACCATGTGTGACACACAGCCTGGTAACACTGGCATGTGGTTAGGCCTTGTCTCCCCTGCACCTTAATTTTGAGAAATAAAATGCTCAGAATTGAGCACACGGGTAGAGCCGTGTGAAACCTGCACCTAATTCGAATTGAATTAATTAACCACACAGCTTAGCACACGGGAGTGTGGCATGGCCATGTGGCGCAAGTTAGAGAGCTACCTAGTTTTGAACACAGCTTGCAGCATGGACGTGTAACACCCCTTACCCGTGTTCAATGCTGGAACAGGGTACGAGGTGTTACTGGACAATAACACTTGCAACGGAACAAATTCAAGGCATAAATTTTCGTTTAAAATTTAAAAAATTTATCTTATATCATCAAGTCCCTAAAACGGGCCTACGAGGCCCAGAAGAATCGATTCGGGACTAAACTGAGAACTTTTAAAACTATTGGAACATTTAGAAAATTTTCTTATTTTGGAGAGTCACACTCCCGTGTGGGCAGGCCATGTCCTCCACACGGCTGAGACACACGGCCGTGTCTCTGCCTGTGTGGCCAAGAAGTTGGCTATTTTCCAAGCCAATTTCTACCCTATCATGCCCATACTTGAGTATAACTTGAATGACACATTTCATGACATATTAAAGCTACCAAAACATCCACCACACACACTAACAAGTCATAGCATACAATTTACTCAACCATGGAATGCATCATAATGAGTTTATAGCATAACCAATTTATTGGCCACATTAAATGGCCTTATACAACAATGAACTCCAAATATCATGGGTCATTATTCTAGGACAACTCATCGTAACATATACACATGACCAAGTTCCCTATACATGCCATAACCTTAAGTATAAAATCATCGATACCTAAATTGTAAGCTTGATAGTGTGATAGGTTCTCCGACGACTTCCAACCCAAGCTAACCTGAGTACATTATAAACACAAAAAACAATGGAGTAAGCTATAAAGCTTAGTAAGTACGTATATAAATAATAAAAAATTGATTACCATGCTTTTAACAATCCTCATTATAAGCTCCCAAGATAATACCATCATTATTGCATAAAAATTCACAATTCATTTATGTTCATCTTGAGCTGTTTACTCGAGTTATAGTCACTAAATTATTTTTATCTAGAGTTACAGAACTCCATATTAAGATCTGCTAATTTTCTTTGAAATTAGGCTCACATATCTTCTTACCATAAAATTTCTAGAATTTTTTATTCAACCAATCAGTACAGTTTATTCTTTAAAGTCTCCCCTGTTTCGCTGTCCGATAGTTCTAACCCTTCTTCACTAAAAATTAATTATCTCATTATCCATTTGTTTCTATTGAAATTAGACTCATTAAGAAATTCAAGAATTTAAATTTTATCCCATGATTATTTTTTTATAATTTTTAATGAATTTCCCAATTCAAGAATATGGGATTCCAAAATCATTTTGACCCTGTCTCACTAAAATCCAAATATCTCACCATATGAAATTCTTTTGCTTATTCTGTTTCTTTTATGTAGAAATAGACTCAATAAACTTTAATTTTATATATCATTAAACCTATAATTAAATTTCCACCATATTTTTGCGATTTTTCAAAGTCACACAACTGCCACTGTCCAAACTATTTTATTGCTAATTTTACTCTTTCATGTTTCATTTATATTAATTTTCATTTACACACATATAACACCAAAGTATATCCATGGTTAGCCATTCCAATAACTAGTCATTATCAAATATTAACAAGCCATTCATTGGCCAATTTAACCTATGCATCAACAACAAAGACTTGAACATATCATTTCTCAATTTAATTTGGCCTAAAAGCCTCACATATGATCATCAATCACATTTACCACATATTCATACATCATAAGCATGGAATTATAATCACAAGGTCATTCTCATTGGTATAACTTACTCGTTTACATTCTTACCAAAATTCGATCACATACCGAGCACATTGCTCATGAGTGTATACATACATATACCTGCACTTGATCGTCACATATTCACATTCATTTACACTTTAGTCATTTTCCCGTTGAAAACATCGGAATATTAACGGATACTTGGAACGCTTGCACATACGTGCCACATATATGTAGCCGAAGCTACCTCTTATCACATTTCACATATATGCTCGTTCTCGAGCTATTCACATTTACATTCTCGGGTCTGCTCACACAAGCTGTCGGTCATACGTAACTACTCAGTGCTGCTGACACAAGTTGTTAGGTATCTGCAACACATGCCAGACTACCCAGCCACTAGTAGAACTTATAAGACCAGCACCCAAATCACTTAACATTCATGGGTTTGCTCACACAAGTTGTCGGTCAGACGTAGCTACACATTGCTGCTCACACAAGCTGTTAAGTATCCGCAACATATGCAGGACTACCTAGCCACTGGTAAACGTACAAGACCAGCACCCGGACATCACATAATCACATAACACACATAGGCTCGTTCTCGAGCTATTCACATTTACATTCTTGGGTCTGCTCACACAAGCTGTCAGTCATACGTAACTACTCAGTGCTGTTCACACAAGCTGTCAGGTTTCCATAATATACCAAAATACCTAGCCATTGGTAGGACATACTAGACCAAAACCCGGATTCAGTTAGTCACAATTTCACATAGTTTTCACATTGTCACACTATGCCATGGTTCATCCATGGTCTTTTCTGTCAAATTATCATTTAGCACTGAACAAAATAGTTCAACCATGCGTTTACTTGTTCGAACATTAGTTTCTAATATTCAACAAATAATACGAGTAGTTTCATAAATTATTTGTCAATCTAACAAATAAACATTAATGTTTACCATACGAACTTACCTCGACTTAAAATGGCGAAAGGGCCCGAGTCATCCAATATTCGTCTTTCCCCCGTTCTAAGTCTGAAACTTATTTTTATTTATCTATCACATTGGACTTATTAAGTTATTATAATATCAATTCAGTCCAAAAATCATACTATGGAAAAATTACATTTTTGCCCCTAAACTTTTTCATATTTACACTTTTTCCCTTAGGCTCGTAAAATGATTTTTATTAAATTTCCTTGTATTTTAGGCCTACCCAAACCATTTTCATAACTATAGCAGTCCACAATTTGCATTCATTCACACATTTTTCATACTTTTTTCAACTTTTTACAAACTAGTCCTTTTATGCGATTTCATCGAAAATCACTTAGTAAAACTCGTTAATTACACACCGAGCATTCATATTCTACCATTAGACATCAAAAAACATGCATGTCGTCCATGGGTAAATTTTTAAGCACAAACCCTAGCTCAAAATAATGGTAGAAATAGCTAAACCGAGTTATGGGGATCTCAAAAATGTAAAGAACATTAAAAACGGGGCTTAGATGCACTTACTATTGAGTTTGAAAGCTTGAAAACCCTAGTCATGGTGTCCATAGCAACATTCAGCCAAGATGAGCATGTTTTTGGCCTATTTTCCCTTTTTATTTCTTTTAATTACCAAATGACCAAAATGCCCTTCATTAAAACCTTTAGTATTTTATCCATCCTTGTCCATTTTTGTCCAAAATAATATATAATGGTCTAATTTCCATTTAAGGACCTCCACTTTAAAAACCCATTTCAAATAAGTACCTTAGCTTCTAGAACTCACATTTTTAACATATTGCAATTTAGTCCTAATTTTCAAATTGGACACCCAATCGATAAATTTTCTTAAAGAAAATTTCACACAATCATTCTATCACACTATAAACTTTCAAACTTAATCGCAATAAATTTTTCTACTTCTAATTTGTGGTTTTTGAAACCACTGTTCCATTTAGGCCCTAAATCGGCCTGTTACAGGGCCTGTCCCTAGGTCACACGGACGTGTGAGCCCTATACCTTGGAAACTTTTTGAATTTCGCAAAAAATTCCCTAAGTTCCTGATTCAGACCCGACATAATTCTAATGCTTGTAATGGGCCTCGATGATCCATTTAAGGGACATTATGAATGACCTCGGTGAATGAATAGTAACTTTGTAACAGCCCACTTTTGGGGCTAGTCGGAACAGTGGTTTCGGGACCACCAATCCGAGGTCAAGGAAAATTATTTTCATATTATTTCATGTATTGTAGCATGATTATATGGATGCATGAAAATTTCGGTGCATCAATTTTAGCGATTGAATGCTTAATTGTGAAAAAGGACTAAATCGCATAAAGTGCGAAAATTCTATTTTACAAGCTAAAGGTGTCTAATAGTTTTAGATTGTTAATTGGAAGCCTAAAAGTGCAATTAGACCCTTATTAGATGAGTGGCCAGCCATAGGGGAAAAATGAGGTCAAAATTAGTCAAGCAGGTGGGTTAGGTGGATTAAATTGAAGGAAATAAATAAAATAGAGAAAAGGCTATCATCTTTCTTTTTTATTTATTTTCTTCTTCCACTGAAATTACATACTCAAGAAGGGCTTTGGGAGCTTGAAATTTCAGCAATCTATTTTCCTTGCTAGTAAGTGATTTTGGTGACTTTATTTGATAAATTTTGTACTTTTGGAGTCCCCAAAGCTCAAGCTAGCTAATGAGGGAACTAAATTGCAATATGGTTGAAATTCTAAGGACTTTCCATGAGAGAGTTTATATTGTTAGCTAAGTTTTTATGGAAGAAAATGAATGTTAGGGAGATGTGAAACAACTTTTGTGAAAGGTGTTTGCATGAAAACACCTAAATGGGACCTAGTTGTAAAGATTGAAATTGTGTCATAAATGCATGAAATAGTTGGATTTGTGAGTAGTTGTAAGAGGAATAAATGTTCAGCTAGGCTTGTTTAATGAGAAAATGTGTTGAAAATGATTTAGGAGCATAGGGGCAAAATCGTAATTTTACCAAAGTGTAAGGGCAAAATGGTCATTTTTGCCTAAGTATAGATTTCGATGCATTATGATCATAAGATGTTTTTAAATGAATAAATTTTGTTGTTATAGACCAGGAAGAGCGTAGAATCGACCTTGACCGAGGAAAAGGCAAGGTTACAGAATAGACCGTCGATTAACGCATTTTGCACAGAGGTAAGTTTATGTGTAAACGATGCATCTTCCATACACATTTTGTTACTTAATGGTGCGTTGTATGATTGAGAACATGTATGATTGAGAACATGTATGATTCAAGTGGATTGCACTTGGTAGATATTGAATAATTTTCTGATGAATGACGAAATAAATATGTAAATGTGAAATAACATTCGTAGTAATAAATGGTGCGCTAAGTGCAATAGCACCTTACTATTCATTCATGATGGGCTGTGTGCGTTACCATCATTTATATTATTCTTTGGTGGGGTAAGTGCGATACCACCGTAATTATCCCTATTGGTTGGTTATGTGCGATACCACCCAAATTAAAGATAAATGGTAGGCTAAGTGCAAAACCACCGAGTGTTGGTATTACCATGAATGGTTTATTGTGAAATTTGTGATATGTTGTTTTCTGTGATCATGTGGTGATAAGTGCAGAAATGTGTGTTAATTAACACGAGCATTTAGCTTGTGGTATGGTTGGAATGTGGTAAGAGAGGAATTGAGTAAGCATGATCTTGGAATGTGGATTGTTCTTACTTATTATGAAATGCTATTTATTGACTAACACATGCTATGATGTTATTTGTTTACATGTAAACTTACTAAGCTTAAAGCTTACTGCCCTTTCTTTTCCCTTGTTTTATAGTGTTAAAAAGCTAGGTCGGGATACGAAGATAATTGGAATATCGCCCAGACTATCAGCACATCTCTGTATATCTGGACTTAGTGTTTTTGAGTATGGCATGTATAGGGGCTAGACTAGGTAATTGTTTTGTTATTTTGGCGAAGAGTGGGTTGGCCCCTTAAATGATAAACTCTTTTGTATATAGCCATAGTTGATGGCTCATAGTTATTTAGGGAAAGATAAAGTTATTCATGGAAGTGTGTATTGCAAAATCTGAGTTATTTAGTGGTATGTTGAATGGATTCATGTTGAGTGAGTTGGAATGGTGAAAAAAGCTTGGTAAATAGCCTTGTTTTTGTCTACACAGGTAGGCACACGGGCGTGTGTCTAAACCATGTGTGACACACGGTCAGTCATATGGGTGTTTAACTAGGCCGCGTGTCTTATGCATTCAACATACAGTCCGTAATCTTTGTAGCAAACACACAGGCAGAGACACGGCCGTGTATCTCAGTCGTGTGGGTGGCACGACCATGGAGATGGGCGTGTGATCTGGCCGTGTGAAGTCTACACATGGTGTTAGAAATTTAATTCGACATACAGTCTAAGGACACGGGCGTGTGCCTTGGCCGTGTGACCTTTGTGAGATGATGACATCATAAATAGAATGCCAAGGTTATGGCACATAGGCAAAGGCACGGGCGTGTCGAGGCCGTGTGAAGCACATGGGCCAAGACATGGGTGTGTGTGACCACACGGCCTACCCACACGGGCATGTCCCATTTCACACGGGCGTGTGGCCCCTATTTAGGTGAAAAATTTTTAAGATCGCAAAGTTTCCGATTAGGTTCCTAAACCCCCTGTATGTATGTTTAAAGCCTCGTAGGTCCTTAATGAGTATGTTGTGATGACAATAGAGATATGTCGAGTTGGAACTAAAAGTTAATAGACTAAAGTTATGTGATTAAGTGGATTAAATCTGGTAATGCCTCGTGCCTGGTTCTCGCATAGAATACGGGTAAGGGGTGTTACATTTAGTAGTATCAGAGCTATGGTTTAGTCGGTTCTTGGACTATCGTAGCGTGTGTAAGAGTCTAGCTATACATGCCATAAACGTATAATGATAGTGTGGTGGCCTCTGACAATTCTAAACCTTGTTTTTATATAATAAATAGATCCCGATCGAGTGGCTGTTGATGACACGGATAGTAATGCGCCGGCTCCCTCGCAAGGGACCGCACCTGTAGAATGTGGACCCGAGACTAGGGGTCAAGGAGAAGAGGTCCGGGAAGCCTTTCTCCAAATGGTGAGTAACTGGTACACAAAGTATGTACGAGCAAACCCTAATGCTCAACCTCCTGCACAGCCTCCTATGCCCCAACCAGTTCTTGTGGCTCCTCACGGTATAGATTTGGTGAGAATGACCAAACCCCCAGTAGATAAGATTCAGAAGCAAGGGGCCGAGGAGTTTAGGGCTAATATAGATTATGACCCTGAGAGGGTGGAGTTCTGGCTTGAGAACTCAATGAGAGTATTTGATGAACTCTCCTGTACACTTGAGGAGAGCTTGAAATGTGCCATGTCATTGCTAAAGGACTCGGCCTATCGTTGGTGGAAGATGTTAACTTTGGTAGTTCCAAGAGAGAGAGTAACATAGGACTTCTTTTTGGAAGAGTTCTGAAAGAAGTATATAAGTCAGAGGTTTGTGGACCAGAAACAGAAATAATTCCTTGAGTTAAAGCAAGGAAAAATGACCGTGGTGGAATCTGAGCGCGAATTTGTTAGGCTCAGTAAGTACACGCAAGAATGTGTGTCAACAGAAGCTATTTTGTGCAAGAGGTTTGAAGGTGGGCTGAATGAGAATGTCAAACTTTTAGTTGGGATTTTGGAACTAAAAGAATTTGTGGTATTGGTGGATAGGGCATGTAAGGCCGAAGAAATGAATAAGGAAAAGAGGAACGCTATGAGTGAGGCCCGAGATGCAAGAAAAAGACCGATGAGTAAATCATATCAAGCTCAATCGAAGCGGTCCATGGAAATAAACCCTCTGATGACTACATCAGTTGGACATTCACATCGCGACCGAGGTAACACCTACTTGGGCTCGAGAGTTCAAGCCACTTCGATGGCAAGTGGGGGCAATCCAAAGTCTAAACTGTAGTGTCCAAATTATGGAAGACAACACACGGGGGAGTGTTGGGGGAATAACAGAAACTGTTACAAGTGTGGTTCACCCGATCATTTCATCCGAAATTACCCTGAGAGGGGTGACAAGGAAAGGAAGCAAGAGATACGATCAAGCAATGTATCTTCAAGGGGTAGGCCACAAAAGAACCGGGGAGGTGGGACTAGTGGTAGAGGTGCGCCTCGAGATTCTGCTGTGAGATCGGAGGTTCGAACACCTGCAAGGACTTATGCCATTCGCGTTCGTGAAGGGGCATCATCTTCAGATGTGATAACGGGTACTTTTTCTCTTACATTTGCATGAGAGTGGCATCTAGTATGAGCATGATTGTTGAGTCTACGAAATTTGTGGTAAATGTGTCAAACCCGTTAGGTAAACATGTGCTAGTTGACAAGGTGTGTAGGAATTGTCCTTTGATAATTAGGGGTCATTGTTTTCCGGCAAACCTAATGTTGTTGCCGTTTGATGAATTTGACTTGATTCTTGGTATGGTTGGTTGACTACTCATAGTGTTTTAGTGAAATGTGGTAGTAAATTTATTGAATTGAAAAGTGAAAATGGAGATGTTGTTCGGGTTGAATTAGGTGAGTCAGATAGTTTACCGGTGATAATTTCTTCCATGGTGGCTGAGAAATATTTGAGAAAATGATACAAGTCCTATCTCGCCTTTGTGTTAAATACTCATGAGTCTGAGGTAAAGATTGAAACAGTGCCGATGGTATGTGAGTATTCAGATGTATTCTCAGAGGAATTACTCGGATTACCTCCTGCCAGAGAGGTCGAGTTTGGGATTGAGATAGTTCTGGGAACGTCACCTATTTCGGTTGCCCCGTATAGGATGGCACCATTAGAGTTGAAAGAACTAAAGGTTCAGTTGCAAGAGTTAACGGACAAGGGTTTTGCACGACCGAGCTATTCACCGTGGAGTGCTCTGGTGTTTTTTGTGAAGAAGAAGGATGGGTCGATGAGATTCTGTATAGACTACAGAAAGCTCAACAAAGTGACTATGAAGAACAAGTATCCTTTACCAAGGATAAATGATCTATTTGATCAATTGAAAGGAGCTACGGTGTTCTCCAAGATAGACATAAGGTCTGGCTATTACCAGTTGAGGGTTAAGGAGCAAGATGTGCCGAAAACTACTTTTCGAACGAGGTATTGCCATTATGAGTTTCTTGTCATGCCATTCGGTCTAACAAATGCTCCTGCGATTTTTATGGATTTAATGAACCTTATCTTCCAGCCGTATTTAGACAAGTTTGTAGTTATCTTTATTGACGACATACTGATTTATTCTCAGGATGAGAGTGATCATGCAAAGCACCTGAGTAAGATCTCAGCTATTCTAGAGTGGAAACTGTCGAGAAATGTGTCAGAAGTCAGAAGCTTTTTGGCTTTAGCGGGGTACAACAGACGGTTCGTAAAGGGGTTTTCCATGATTGCTACCTCGATGACGAAACTATTGCACAAAGATGTTAAGTTTGAATGAATTGAGAAATGTCAATAGAGTTTCGAGAGATTGAAAACATTGTTGACTAAGGCATCGATTTTGGTTCAACCAGAATCGGGGAAAGAGTTTGTGGTCTATAGTGACGTGTCCTTAAATCGTCTCGGTTGTGTGTTGATGCAAGAGGGTAAGGTAGTAGCTTACGCCTCGAGACAGCTAAAACCGCACGAGAAGAATTATCCAACTCGTGACTTGGAGTTGGCTGTGATTGTTTTCGCATTAAAGATTTGGCGACATTATTTATATGGTGAGAAGTGTCGAATCTTCACGGATCATAAGAGTTTGAAGTACTTGATGGATCAAAAGGATTTGAATTTGCGGCAACGGCGGTGGCTTGAATTATTGAAAAATTATGAGCTAATAATAGATTACCATCCGGGGAAAGTGATATGGTTGCAGATGCCTTGAGTAGTAAATCCTTGTATGCTTTGAGAGCTATGAGCACGAGCTTAGCTTTTTTTTGATGATGGTACTATATTGCCTGAGTTGAGGGCTAGACTGCTATTTATTCAACAGATATGTGAAGCCCAAAAGAATGATAATGAGCTGCAAGCTAAGAGAGCCCAGTGTGAATCAGGAAATGATTCTAATTTTTGGGTGAGTTCAGATGGTTGGTTGATGTTTCATGACAGGATTTGTGTACATAAGCATAATGAGTTGATCCGGAAGATATTAACTGAAGCACATAGTGGTTATTTGTCGGTACATCCGGGCAGTATGAAAATGTACAATGATCTGAAGAAATTTTATTGGTGGTCGGGTATGAAAAGAGACATCTCTGAGTTTGTGACAAGATGTCTGATTTGTCAACAAGTGAAAGCCGAGCATCAAGTACCTTCAGAATTACTTCAGCCGGTGATGGTTCCCGAGCGGAAGGGGGATCGGATCACCATAGATTTTGTGACGGGGTTGCCTATGACCCTGAAAAAGAAAGATGTTGTGTGGGTTATCGTTGATAGACTAACGAAGTCGGCTCACTTTATATTGGTGCTTGTTGATTATTCACTAGATAAGTTGGCCGAGTTATATATTGTGGAGGTAGTGAGATTACATAGAGTGCCTGTATCTATAATCTCGAATAGAGATCCGAGATTTACTTCGAGGTTTTGGAAGAAGTTGTAGAAGGCTTTGGGTACAAGGTTGAATTTTAGTACTGCATTCCATCCTCAAACTGACGGCCAATCTGAAAGAGTGATTCAAGTTCTTGAGGATATGCTCCGATGTTGTGTGTTAGAATTTGAACGTAGTTGGGAGAGATAGCGACCTTTGGTTGAGTTTGGCTACAACAACAGTTATTATTCGAGCATAAGAATGGCACCGTACGAAACTTTATATGGTTGCAAGTGTAGGGCTCCTTTGTATTGGACCGAGCTTAGTGAGTAGCAAATTCATGGGGTTGACCTGGTTAAAGAGACCAAAGAGAAAGTGAAAGTGATCCGAGATAGTCTGAAAGCTACTTCAGACCGACAAAAGTCGTATACGGATTTGAAAAGAAAAGAAATCGAGTTTCAAGTGGGCGACAAAGTATTTCTGAAAGTATCCCCGTGGAAGAAAATATTGAGATTTGGACGAAAGGGGAAATTGAGTCCGCGATTCATAGGTCCGTATGAGATTACTGAAAGGATTGGGCCAGTGGCATACCGATTGGCTTTGTTGGTAGAGTTAGAGAAAATACACAATGTGTTCCATATATCAATGTTAAGGCGTTATCGCTTCGATCCTTCACATGTGATTTCTCCAACAGAAATTGAGATACGATCGGACAAGACTTATGAAGAGGAGCCAATTAAAATTATGGCTCAAGAGGTGAAACAATTGAGGAATAAGGACATAGCCTTAGTAAAATTGTTATGGCAAAAACACGGTGTTGAAGAAGCTACGTGGGAATCGGAAGAAGCCATGAGAGAGCAATATCCAGACCTTTTTACCGGTAAGATTTTCGAGGGCGAAAATCTCTAAAGGAGGGGAGAGTTGTAACAGCCTGATTTTGGGGCTTGTTGGAATAGTGGTTTCGGGACCACTAATCCGAGGTTGAGGAAAATTATTTTCATATTGTTTCATGTATTGTAGCATGATTATACGGATGCATGAAAATTTTGGTGCATTAATTTAAGCGATTGAATGCTTAATTATGGAAAAGGACTAAATCGCATAAAGTGCAAAAGTTCTATTTTGCAAGCTAAAGGTGTCTAATAGTTGTAGATTATTAATTAGAAGTCTTAAAAGTGCAATTAGACCCTCATTAGATTAGTGGGTGGCCATAGGGGACAAAATGAGGTCAAAATTAGTGAAGTAGGTGGGTTAGGTGGATTAAATTGAAGGAAATAAATAAAATAGAGAAAAGGCTATCATCCTTTTTTTTATTTCTCTTCTTCTTTCACCAAAATTACACACTCAAAAAGGTCTTTGGGAGCTTAAAACTTCAGCAATCTATTTTCCTTGCTAGTAAGTGATTTTGGTGACTTTATTTGATAAATTTTGTACTTTTGGAGTCCCCAAATCTCAAGCTAGCTAATCAGAGAACTAAATTGCAATATGGTTGAAAGTCTAGGGACTTGCCATGAGAGATTTTATGTTGTTAGCTGAGTTTTTATGGAAGAAAATGAATGTTAGGGAGATGTGAAACAACTTTTGTGAAAGGTGTTTGCATGAAAACACCTAAATGGGACTTAGTTGTAAAGATTGAAATTGTGTCATAAATGTATGAAATAGTTGGATTTGTGAGTATTTGTAAGAGGAATAAATGTTCAGCTAGGCTTGTTTAATGAGAAAATGTGTTGAAAAATGATTTAGGAGCCTAGGGGCAAAAGCATAATTTTGCCAAACTGTAAGGGCAAAATGGTCATTTTTGCCTAAGTATAGATTTGGATGCATTATGATCATAAGATATTTTAAAATGAATGAATTTTGTGGTTATAGACCATGAAGAGGGTGGAATCGACCTTGACCGAGGAAAAGGCAAGGTTATGGAATTGACCGTTAATTAATGCATTTTGCACCAAGGTAAGTTTATGTGTAAACGATGCATCTTCCATACACATGTTGTTACTTAATGGTGCGTTGTATGATTGAGAACATGTATGATTCATGTGGATTGCACTTGGTAGATATTGAATTATTTTCGTATGAATGACGAAATAAATATGTAAATGTGAAATAACATCCGTAGTAACAAATGGTGGGCTAAGTGCGATACCACCTTATTAATTCTTGATGGTGGGCTAAGTGCGATGCCACCATACTATTCATTCACGATGGGCTGTGTGCGATACTATCGTTTATATTATTCTTTGGTGGGCTAAGTGCGATACCACCGTAATTATCCCTATTGGTGGGCTATGTGCGATACCACCCAAATTAAAGATAAATTGTGGGCTAAGTGCGAAACCACCCAGTGTTGGTATTACCATGAATGGTTTATTGTGAAATTTGTGATGTGTTGTTTTATGTGATCATGTGGTGATAAGTGCAGGAATGTGTGTTAATTAACACGAGCATTTGGCTTGTGGTATGGTTGGAATGTGGTAAGAGAGGAATCGAGTAAGCATGATCTTGGAATGTGGATTGTTCTTACTTATTATGAAATGCTATTTATTGACCAGCATATGCTATAATGTTATTTGTTTACATGTAAACTTACTAAGCTTAAAGCTTACTCCCTTTCTTCTCCCTTGTTTTATAGTGTTAAAGAGCTGGGTCGGGATACGAAGATAATTGGATGATTGCCCACACTATCAGCTCATCTCGGCATATCTGGACTTAGTTTTTTTGAGTATGGCATGTATAGAGGCTGGACTAGGTAATTGTTTTATTATTTTGGCCAAGAGTGTGTTGGCCCCTTTAATGATAAACTCTTTTGTATATAGCCATAGTTGATGGCTCATAGTTATTTATGAAAAGATGAAGTTATTCATGGAAGTGTGTATTGCAAAACCTGAGTTATTTAGTGGTTTGTTGAATGGATTCATGTTGTGTGAGTTAGAGTGGTGAAAAGAGCTTGGTAAATAGCGTTGTTCTTGTCCACACGGTCAGTCCCATAGGTGTGTGACTAGGCCATGTGTCCCCTGCATGATAGTTTTACAAGTCTGTAAGCTTTGTACTAAACACACGGGCAGAGACACGGCCGTGTGTGTCAGTCGTGTGGGTGGCATGGCCATGGACATGGGCGTGTACCCTGGCCGTGTGAAGTCTGCACATGGTGTTAAGAATTTAATTCGACAAACGGTCTAAGGACACCGACGTGTGCCTTGACCGTGTGACCTTAGCGAGATAATGACGTCATAAACAGAA
Source organism: Gossypium australe (assembly GCA_005393395.2). Classification (NCBI taxonomy): domain Eukaryota; kingdom Viridiplantae; phylum Streptophyta; class Magnoliopsida; order Malvales; family Malvaceae; genus Gossypium; species Gossypium australe. The sequence continues at coordinate 109,404,661 of CM016621.1, read as the reverse complement.
TGCAATGTTTTGACACATGGGCTAAGACACGGGCGTGTCTAGGCTGTGTAAAGGACATGGGGCAAGGACACGGGCGTGTGTCTGGCCGTGTGAAAACCCCTGTAGGTTTGAATTGAAAATAAGTCCCACATAGGTAGGGACATAGGCGGGTGTGAGATAATGATGTCATAAACAGGATTCCAATGTTTTGGCACATGGGCTAAGACACGGGCGTGTCGAGGCCATGTGAAGGACATGGGCCAAGGACACGGGCGTGTTTCTGGCCGTGTGAAAACCCCTGTAGGTTCGAATTGAAAATAAGTCCCACGGGTAGAGACATAGGCGTGTGTGACCACATGTCCTACCCACACGGGCATGTCCCATTTCACACGGGCATGTGGCCTCTGTTTAGGTGAAAATTTTTAAGATTGCAAAGGTTTTCGATTAGGTTTCGAAACCCCTCGTATGTATGTTTAAGGCCTCGTAGGTTCTTAATTAGTATGTTGTGATGACAATAGAGATATGTCGAGTTATAATTGAAAGTTTATAGACTAAAGTTGTGTGATTAAGTGGATTAGTCCGGTAATGCCTCGTGCCCGGTTCCGGCATAGAATACGGGTAAGGGGTGTTACAAACTTACCTAAATTAATCGATAAGTGATCTGAATGTTTTGGTAATTCTTTGAAACCATGTTCCGACGATAGATACGGGTTAGGGATGTTACAAATACACACGCCCATGGGGCAAGCCATGCATCACACACGACCTAGACACACTGTAACACCCCTTACTCGTATTCAACGCCGGAATCGGGTACGAGGTATTACCGGACTTAACTTGCTTGAACATACAACTTTGGGCTATAAAATTTCATTTCAACTTAAAATTTTTATTCACATTTATATTGTCCTTATTAAGGGCCTGTGTGGCTTTAGACATGCAAATGGAGGGTCTTGGAATCAAACCGAGAACTTTTGTACACTTAGAAAATTTTTGCCTAAACAGGGCCGCACGCCCGTGTGAAATGGGACACGCCCGTGTGGGCAGGCCGTGTGGTAACACACGCCCATGTCCCTAGGCTGTGTGGAATTTATTTTTCTTTTCGAACCTACGGGGGTTTTCACATGGCCAGACGCACGCCCGTATCTTTGGCCCGTGTCCTCACTCGTGTGTGAAAACCTGGGTATTCTGTTTATGACGTCAGCAACCTCATAAAGGGCACACGACCTAGGCACACGCCCGTGTGTCTAGCCCGTGGTCGACACTGACTAGCAACACTAACATGCAGGGTACACACGGCCCAGTCACACACCCATGGGACTGACTGTGTGTAATACACGGCCTAGACACACACCCGTGTGGACCAATTCAAGGCTATTTTCCAAGCCATTTAGCCACCCCTCACTTGCACACATTCACACATCATCACATATCATTCTCAAATCATTAATTGTAATACTTAAATTCTCACATTTAAACCATGGGAACCAAACTATTTTTCCATATAGAAGAGAGTACTATCACTAGCACAAATACAATCAACATAAGTCATCATCCATGGCTAGACACCATCGAACCATAAACTATTTTAGGCCAACTCATTTGGCTACATTAACTATGACTTAATTAAACAAAAGATAAGATCCCTATACATGCCATATCTCAAGAAGACTTGAAAACCTATACCCAAGTGACTGCTCGATAGTGTGAAAGCATCTCCGGCGGTCTCCAACCCGAGCTAGTTAAGTTAACCTATAAGAGATAGGGAAGGAAGAGGAGTAAACAATAACGCTTAGTAAGTTCATATGCAAATATAAATCAACTATTGACATTCATTTATTTTACTCCACCACAAAGGTATTATAATGAGATTTACATTTAAGCTCATGGTTACCCAATCAATCATTCATAATGCTTACTCATATCATGTCTTACCACATTCCTACCATATAACAAATATAATGCTCACATTTACTTAGTCAAGTTTCTCGATAACACCTCAGAATAATAATAATTACTCGGTGGTTTCACACACAGCCCACCATTTAAAAATTAATAAGGTGGTATCGCGCACAGCCCATCATTCGTACCAATCACGATGGTATCGCACACAGCCCATCGATAACAAATAATAAGGTGGTATCGCACACAGCCCACCATTGATAATAAATACGATGGTATCGCACACAACCCGTCAATAATAAATAATAAGGTGATATCGCACATAGCCCACCTTTCTCTCACATTCATGGATAATTATTCACACCCATTTCCTATCTCGAATGTTCATACAAGGATTTCCTCACTCTCTATCTTTTTTAGTAGATCTCTACAATGATCATACACATTCAAGCAATGCATTATTAAGTAAAACATATGCAATAAAGAATGCATCATTTACACATAAACTTACTATGGATTCATCATATACCGAAATCACTTCATAAGAATTCTGGGTACATACATGTACCACTCATGTCATGTCCACGTACTTCCTTATTTTCAACATACCTGTTGAATCATTCACAATGCTATGAAATACTCTTGAGTCTCATACATATAAAATTGTATCAACATCATATCCCCAATAGGGTCTTACATGAAATACATATCGATGCCATGTCCCTGACGTGGTCTTATACAAAATCTCACACCGAGGTCATACTCCAAATATGGTCTTACACGAAATCTTAATAACCTTAATAACTTAGTATTTGCATTCTATTCATTTTTAAAGTTCTGTTGAAGAATTTCACTCCTTGACATCTCGTCAAAATCATAAATAATATATTTCATAAAGACAATTTACAATTCATACAATGTCGAAATATCAAATACCTCACGTAGGGTTGCATTATTTGCACACGAACTTACCTCGATACTAAAAAGGGTAAAAAGGGACCTATTTGCCCATATATCTCTTTTCTCCCGTTCTAGGTCCAAATCTCGTTTGCTTTGATCTATAACAATGAAATTTACTCATTTAATCATCACACTAATCAATACATTTTAAAACTTCTACTTTGGAAAAATTACCATTTTGCCCCTAGACTTTGGCAAAATTACAATTTTGCCCTTAGGCTCGTATATCGATTTTTATCCAGTTTCTTTGTTAATCAAGCCTAGCCAATTCATATTCCCTCCTACAGCAACTCAAGATTTCAACTACTACACACATTTACCACTTATTTCACAACTTCTACAAAAAAGTCCTTTTAGGTGTTTTCATGGTAACACCTTTCACAAAAGTTGTTCATCTAACAACTAAGACTCATTTTCTTCCATAAAAATACAACAAACAACTCAATTTCTCTCATGGCAAAACCCTAGACTCTTAACCATTTTGCAAAATAGTCCCCTCATTAGCTAGCTTAAGCTTTAGGGGTTCCAAAAGTACAATTTTTATCAAGAAATGATCACTAGAACACTTACTTGTAAGGAGAAGAGTGTGCTGAGACTTTCAAGCTTCCATGGCTGTTTTTTCTTGAGAAAATTCGGTGGAGAGAAGGGAAAGGAAAGATGATATCTTTTCTTCTCTTTATTTTATTATAAAAATCAAATTTTATCACCATATTTCACCTAACCAAATGACAAAGTCTATTCTTTGTCCCCTATGGCCAGCCATCACTTCTCCCATGGCCTATTTTCACTTTAAAGACCTCCAATTTAATATTCTATGGCGATTTGGAACCTCTAGCAAATAAAATAGAACTTTCACACTTTATGCAATTTAGTCCTTTTTCGCGATTAAGCATGAAATCGCTAAAATTAAAGCACCAAAATTTTCATCCACCCTTATAATCATGCTATAACCCATAAAATAAAATTAAAATAATTTTCTTCAACCCCGGATTAGTGGTCCGAAGACCACTGTTTCGACTAGCCCTTAAATTAGGCTGTTACACACATGCTCGTGTGGACAAAATAAGGCTATTTACCAAGCATTTTTGTCACCCTTCCATGCATATACCTACACAACATCATATAATACCAATTCAAGCATATAAAAACAACCAAAACAATCACAACCAAGATATTAACATCCCATCCACATGGTAACATCTATCATGCTTTAACATCATAATATATCAACACAAATCATGCAAGTTTCCACATTCATGAATGGTATCAACATACAAATATACTTCCACAACATAAGTCATCATTCATGGAGATATACAAAATGAAATCATTTATCATTATAAGCCAATACATTTGGCCACATTTCGAATGACACATATAACAAAATAACCAAGTCCCTGTATATGCCATAACTCAAAATATTGACATTTCAATGGTACCCAAAATAATGGTTGATAGTGTGAATGGATCTCCGACGATCTGTAACACCCCTTACCCTTATTCGACACCTGAATAGGGTACGAGGCATTACCGGACTCACATCACAAGCAATCACACAATTCTGAGTCATAAAATTTGAATCCAAATTAAAACCATCCCTATTCAATCATAAAGTCCCTTATACGAGCCTACGAGGCCCAAAACATACTTTGGAGGTGGTTCGAGACTAAACCAAGAAATTTAGAAATTTTTACAAAACTTAGAAAAATTTTCATGTTATAGGGCTCACAGGTCCGTGTGGTCCAAGGGACATGCCTGTGTGACCCTTAGACACACTACAAGCCATGTTCGATTTTGGGTGTTTTTTTACTTGTGCCACACGATCGTGCCACATACCTATATGCTAGGCCGTGTAGAACACAGGCTGAGACACACGCCCGTGTCTCTACCCGTGTGCTCAATTCTGGACATTCTATTTTACAACAATTAAGGTGCATGGGACACACGGCCGGAACACATGCCCGTGGGGCAGATCGTGTGTCACACACGGCCTAGACACACGCTCGTGTGTCTACCCAAGTGGAAAAAAATAAGGCTATTTACCAAGCCAATTTGCCACCCTCACTTGCACACATCAACACAACATCACATGGCACAAATTCAAGCATTTAAAAGCAACTAAACAACCACAGCCACAACCAAGACAATAACATGTCATCCTCATGCCATTATTTATCAAACTTAGAACTTCAACCTTTCCACACCAATTCATGCAAGATTCCACATTCATGGTTAAAACATATCAACTTTATATCTTTGCCTAACATATTCACTATATTTATTAAGCCCTAAATCAAACATACAAATTCCACATTCATTAGGCATACCATAATCATATCACCATAGATATTGACACATATATGAATATACTTAGGCTTACAATCATGTTAGCCAATGTGAGCCAACTTACATGGCCAAATAGGAAAACAAACCTTTGACAATCACAAGCCAACACATTGGCTATAATCACAATGACACATTAACAGAATGACTAAGTCCGTATACATGCCATAGACTTAAAATACTTGAATTGATCAATACCCAAAATGATATCTTGATAGTGTGATTGTATCTCTGGCGAACTCCAACCCGAGCTAGCTTAATAAATCTAAAAGACATTGGAAAGGAAGGGGGTAAGCTATATATATAGCTTAGTAAGTTCATATGCAAATAATACAAAACATTATTCATACATTTGACATACAAATAACTTAACAAATATTTACATAAATGTCATTAAAAAAATTCACAAACACAACTTACTCAATCCCAACCTTACCAATAGCTCATCATATGAATTACACAACATATTTCCACATGAATGTCTTTAAACTTCATGAGTATAATTTACTCAATCACATTCTTGCCTATAGCTCATCATATGAATAACATAACATATATCAATATAAACGTCATTAAACTTCATAAATGTCATATGAACATAAATGTCATTTGATATCAACATAGCACATATCAATATAATTGTCATATACCAATAGCTCATCATATGAATTACATATCATGTATCAATATAAATGTAATTTAAGCTTCATACGCACAACTTATTCAATCACAGTCTTACCAATTGTTCATCATATACTGAGCTCATTTTCTTTAAGTTTTATGTACATACCTATACCATCATATAACATAATCACATGCTTTCTCATCTTTGACATACTCATTGAATTTCCCGTTGAACCATTTGGAATACTAAAGGATACTCGGGAATCTAGTACACATAGTACCATACTAATGCCATATCCCAGATATGTTCTTACATGTAATCTCGTATCGATGCCAATAGCCTAACTAGGGTCTTACACGAAGTCTCACATCGATTCCATATCCTAGATATGGTCTTACATGAAGTCTCATATCGATGCCATATCCTAGATATGGTCTTAGATGTAATCGCATGAACCCTAATGCATGACATTTGTATCCTATCTATTCCCAAGGTTCAACTGAGATTTCTCGCTCGTCGAAACTTTAACGAATACTTCCATAGAGTCAATCACAATTCGTACAACTTTAAAGCATTTAAAACATAAATATAACAATGCATTATTTACAAACGAACTTACCTCGACATAAAAATGTCGAAAAGGACTAAATCGTCAAATACTCGTTTTTCCCCGTTCTAGGTCCAAACCTCAATTTTCTTGATCTATAATATCATATTTAACTTATTAAATCATTATACAATTCAAATTAGTCCAAAATCACATTATGCAAGAAAATTACATTTTTGCCCCTAAAGTTTAACATTTTTACAATTTAGTCCTTAGGCTCGTAAAATGAAATGTACTCAATTTCTTCAATACCCATGCCTAGCCGAACCTTATACATGCATATAATAGCCTACAATTTTCATTTATTCACACTTTTACTACTCATTTTACAACTTTTACAAACAAGTCCTTTTTGATGTTTTTACCGAACATCACTTAGCAAGAGTCGTTTATCATACACCAAACATGTATTTACTACCATTAGACATCAAAATAAATACATGTTCAACATGGGTAAAATTTTACACCTTAACATCTCTTCAAATTGATGGTAGAAATAGAAAGATCGAGTTACAACGACTTTAAAAACGTAAAGAGCATTAAAAACGGCGCTAGAACGGACTTACAATCAAGCTTGGAAGTGGCCAAACCATAGCTATGGATTCCCCCTTGTGAATTTCGGCCATGAGGAAGAAGATGGACAAATTTGGATTTTTAATTCATTTTAATTACCAAATTACCAAAATGCCCTTAATGAAAAGCTTTAGAAACATACCTAACCATTTCCATTTTTGTCCACCAACGTAACTAATGGTCTAATTACCATCTAAGGACCTCTAATTAAAATTTCATAGTAATTGGACACCTTAAACATATAGAATTCAAGTTTTGCACTTTTTGCAATTTAGACTTTTTAACTAAATTGAGTGCCCAAATGTCAAAATTTTTGAACAGAATTTTCACAAAATCGTTCAATAGGACTCTAGACCAGAAAAATATAGTAAAAATGAATTTTTCGTTGTTGGATTTGTGGTCTTAAAATCACTGTTTCGACTAGACCCAAAATCGGGTCGTTACACGATCTCCAATCCCAAGCTAGCTTGGTGACACTATAAGATAAGGGAAAGAAAGGGGAGCAAGCTATAAAGCTTAGTAAGTTCATATGCAAATAATAATTAACATTAACTATACATTTGTCATATGAATAACAGAACATGTGATAACATAAGTGTCATTAAAACTTCATAAGCATAACTCATTCAATCACATCCTTACCAATAGTTCATCATATACCGAATCCATTTTCTTTGAGTTTTTCGTACATGTAACAGCCTGATTTTGGGGCTAGTCGGAACAGTGGTTTCGGGACCACTAATCTGAGGTTGAAGAAAATTATTTTGATATTATTCTATGTATTATAGCATGATTATAAGGATGCATGAGAATTTTGGTGCATTAATTTTAGCGATTGCATGCTTAATTGTAAAAAAAAAAAGGACTAAATTGCATAAAAGTGCAAAAGTTCTATTTTACAAGCTAGGGGTGTCTAATAGCTATGGAATATTAAATTGGAGGTCCTCAAAGTGGAATTAGGCCAATAAGAAAGTGTTGGTTGGCCATAAAGACTAGAGAGACAAAGGCATTTAATTTGGTCAAAAAATTGGTGATAGTTGGTGACTAAATGAATAAAATATGATAAAATAAAGGAAGGTTATCATCTTTTTCCCTTCTCTTCTCCTTCCACCGATTTTTACATTCAAAGAAGGGTTTTGAAAGCTTTGAAATTTCAACAACTTCTCCTCTTACAAGTAAGTGATTTTGGTGGTCCTATTTGATAATTTTTGTACTTTTGGAACCCCAAAGCTTAAGCTAGCTAATGAGGGGACTATTTTGCAAAATGGTTGAAAGTTTAGTGACTTACCATGAGAGAGAGTTTATGTTGTTTGCTGAGTTTTTATGGAAGAAAATAAATGTTAATGAGATGAGAAACAACTTTTGTGAAAGGAGTTACCAAGAAAACACCTAAATAAGACTTATTTGTAAAGGTTGAAATTGTGTAATAAATGTATGAAATAAATGGTTTTGTAAGTTGTTGTAAGAGAAATAAATGTTCAGCTAGGCTTGTTTAATGAGAAAATGTGATGAAAAATAATTTACGGGCCTAGGGGCAAAATTGTAATTTTGCCAAAGTAGAAGGGCAAAATGGTCATTTTTGCCTAAGTAGAAATTTTGATATATCATGAATTATAAAGTGATTGAATGAGTAAATTTTATTATTATAGAGTAAGAAGAACGCAGAATCAACCTTGACCGGGGAAAAGGCAAGGTTTCGGATTAAATCGCAAATTAACACATTTTGCACCGAGGTATGTTTATGTGTAAATGGTACATCTTGAATACTTACGTTGTTACTTATTGGTGTATTGTATGAATGAGATCATTCATGATTAAGATGGATTGAATTTGATAGAAAATGAGTAATTCTCGTATGAACCTTGAAATGGTTAGGTAAGTGTGGAATATTATTCGTAATAATCATTGGTGGACTATGTGCGATACCACAGTAATTATTCTTGTTGGTGGGCTGTGTGCGATACCACATTATTACTTATTCACGATGGGCTGTGTGCGATACCATCGTTTATAGTATCATTTGGTGGGCTAAGTGTGATACCACTGTAAATATTCTTATTGGTGGGCTATGTGTGATAGCACCCTATTATAGAGTAATAGTGGGCTGTGTGTGAAACCACCGAGTGTTTGGTATTATTCTGAATGATTTATTGAGAAATCATTTAAGTATATGTTTCATATGATATTGTGGTGTTGAGTGCAGGGAATGTATGCAAATAAATGAGAGCATTATATCTGTTATATGGTTGAAATGTGGTAAGAGATGAAATGAGTAAGCATGATTATGAAATGTGGATTGTTCTTACTTGTTATGAAAAGCATTTATTAATATATATATGTTATGATGCTTATTGTTTACATGTAAACATACTAAGCTTAAAGCTTACTCCCTTTCTTTTCCCTTGTTTATTGTGTCAAAGAGCCAGTTCAGGATATGAAGTTAATTGGAAGATCACCTACACTACCAGTTCATCTTGGTATATCTAGACTTAGCATTTTGAGTATGGCATGTATAGGGACTAGAATAGGTGAAATGTTTTGTTGATTTGGCCCAGTGTGTTGGCTCTTTTAAAGATGAACACTTTTGCAAATGGCTATATTTAATGGCTCATTATCATTATATATATGAAAAGATGATATTATTCATGAATATAGATGATATATGCTTGGTATATGGTTGAATATGATTGATGTTGTATGAGTTAGGGTTATAAAAAGAGCTTGACAAATAGCCTTGCTCTCGTCCACACGGGTAGGCACACGGGCGTGTGTCTAGGCCGTTTGTGACGCACGGTCAGTCACATGGGGTGTGATAGGGCCGTGTGTCCCCTGCATGTTAGAGATGCAAGTCAGTGTTGACCATGGGCTAGACACATGGGCGTGTGCCCCTTATTTGGTTGTTGACGTCATAAACATAATACCCAGGTTTCCACACACGGTTGATGACACAGGCGTGTCTAGGCCGTGTGAAGGACACGAGCAGGTGTCTGGCCGTGTGGAAACCCCTGTAGGTTTGAAGAGAAAATAAATCCCACACGGGCTAAGGACATGGGTGTGTCTGACCACATCGCCTGCCCACACGGGCGTGTGGCCCTGTTAAGGCAAAATTTTTCTAAGTATACAAAAGATTCCGATTTGATTTCGAGGCTCTCCGTTTGCAGGTGTAGGGCCTCGTAGGCCCACCATAAGAATATTATGAATGTGAATGAAAGATTTTATACTGGAATGAAATTTGATAGCCCAAGGTTATTTGTTAAAGGCGTTAAGTCCGGTAATGCCTCGTACCTGGTTCCAGAGTTGATTACGGGTAAGGGGTGTTTCATTTTGTGGTATAAGAGCTATGGTTTAGTCAGTTCTCGGACTGCCGTAGTGTGTGTAAGAGTCTAGCTATACATGCCATAAACGTATATTGATAGTTTGCTGATATCTAACAATATTAAACTGTGTTTTTGTATAGTAAATGGATCCTGACCGAGCGGCTGTTGATGACGCTCTAGTAACACGCTGGCTCTCGCGCAAGGGACTGCGCCTCAAGGTATAGATTTCGTGAGAATGACCAAACCCTCGGTAGATAAGATTCGAAAACAACGGGTCGAAGAATTTAGTGCTAACATAGACGATGACCCCGAGAGGGCAGAGTTCTGGCTTGAGAACTCAATGTGAGTATTTGATGAACTCTCCTGCACACCTGAGGAGAGTTTGAAATGTGCCGTTTCATTTCTGAATGACTCGGCATATTGTTGGTGGAAAACGTTGACGTCGGTGGTTCCAAGGGAGAGGATAACGTGGGAGTTCTTCTTGGAAGAGTTCTGAAAGAAGTATATAAGTCAGTTTATGGACTAGAAACGAAAAGAATTCCTTGAATTGAAGCAAGGAATAATGACTGTGGCAGAGTATGAGCACGAGTTTGTTAGGCTCAGCAAGTATGCACAAGAGTGTGTGTCTACGGAAGCTCTTTTATGCAAGAGGTTCGAAGACGGGCTGGATGAAGATACCAGACTGCTAGTTGGGGTTTTAGAATTGAAAGAATTTGTGGTGTTGGTTGATAGGGCATGTAAGGCCGAGGAGCTGAATAAGAAAAAGAGAAAAGCTATGATTGAGGCCCAGAATGCAAGGAAGAGACCGATAAGTAAATCATTCCAAGCTCAATCAAAGAGATCCAAGGAAATGAACCCTCGGACGACTACTTCAGTTGGGTATTCACATCGAGATCGAGGTAATACATATTCAGGCTCGAGAGTTCTAGCCACCTCGATGGCAAGTGTGGGCAATCCAAAGTCAAATAAACTGGAGTGTCCAAATTGTGGTAGACGACACACTGGAGAGTGCTGGGGAAACAACCGTAATTGCTACAAGTGTGGTTCACCAGACCACTTTATTGGGAACTGTCCAGAGAGGGATGAGAAGGATAGAAAATAAGAAGTAAGATCAAGCAATGCATCATCGAGGGGTAGACCACAAAGGAACCCGGGGAGTGGGACTAATAGTAGAGGTGCGCCTAGAGACTCTACTGTGAGATTGGAGGGTCGAGCACTTGCAAGGACCTATGCCATTCGCGCTCGTGAAGAGGCATCATCCCTAGATGTGATAACAGGTACTTTCTCTCTTCATGATATCTCTGTTGTTGCTTTGATTGATCCGGGGTCTACCCATTCTTATATTTACATGAAATTGGTATCTAGCATGAGTATGATTGTTGAGTTTACGGAATTTGTGATAAAAGTGTCAAACCCGTTAGGCAAACATGTGCTAGTTGACAAGGTGTGTAGGAATTGTCCTTTGACAATTAGAGGTAATTATTTTTTGGCAAATCTCATGTTGTTGCCGTTTGATGAATTTGACTTAATTCTTGGTATGGATTGGTTGACTACTCATAATGTTTTAGTGAATTGTGGTAGTAAGTTTATTGAATTGAGATGTGTGAATGGAGATGTCATACGGGTTGAATCAGGTAAATCGAATAGTTTGCATATAGTGATTTCATTTATGGTAGTTGAGAAATACTTGAGAAAAGGGTATGAGTTTTATCTCGCCTTTGTGCGGAATAATCAAGAGTCAAAGATAAAGATTGAATCAGTGCCGGTGGTATACGAGTATCCAGATGTGTTCCTGGAAGAGTTACCCGGATTGCCTCTAGTTAGAGAGGTCGAGTTTGGGATTGAGTTAGTTCTGGATACAACACCTATTTCGGTTTCCCTGTATAGGATGGCACCATTGCAGCTGAAAGAATTGAAGGTTCAGTTGCAAGAGTTAACGGATAAGGGTTTTGCAAGACCGAGCTATTCACTGTGGGGTGCTCCAGTACTTTTTGTGAAAAAGAAAGATAGGTCGATGAGATTGTGCATAGACTACAAACACCTCAACAAGGTGACAGTGAAGAATAAGTTTACCTTGCCAAGGATAGATGATTTATTTGACCAATTGAAGGGAGCTACGGTATTCTCTAAGATAGACCTAAGGTCTGGCTACTACTAGTTGAGGGTTAAGGAGCAAGATGTGTGGAAAACTATATTTCGGATGAGATATGGCCATTATGGGTTTCTTGTCATGCCATTTGGCTTAACGAATGCTCCTTCGATTTATATGGATTTAATAAACAGTATCTTCCGGCCATATTTGGATAGGTTTGTAGTTGTTTTTATCGACGACATATTAGTTTATTCTCGGGGTGAGAATGAGCATGCGAGCACTTGAGAATTATTTTGATGACTTTTGTAATGTCCCAAAAATTAGGGGTTGTAATTTTTGCATAATTTCATGTTGTGCTTGCTCAACTAGTTATTTGAGTGTATTTGGAGGTTCTAGGAAGGCCTGAGTTCGAGTTTGTGCCTTGGAAAAATTTTGGTTTTTGACCCTAAAGTGAAGAGGGCTGGCAGTTGTAGGACTTAAATATATTTATCTGCATTTAAGAGTCACAAGATGAGCATGTGGCATAGTGGTGTGGTGTTAATGGGAGAATAAGGAAGGGAGGGGTTCGAATCCCACAGATTGCAAATGGAGGCTTTTATTTTGTGACTTGAGAGTGGAGGAAGCAGAGTTCGGATCAAACTCTTGAAGGGGAGTTGGAGACTTGGTCAAAAGTTTCAAATGGAAGGAGGGGAGCAATAGTAGGAGATTTTGGTGGAGGAGATCAAGGAAGTGAGGAGTGAGGGAGAGTTGGCCGAAATTAGGAGTTTGGCTAGGTGAGAATTTCGGCAAGAGAGGGGTGATAGGAAGTATTTTCGGCAACTTTGAGTGTTAGTAGAAACCGAGTATTTTTTTCTTCCAAGTTTCTTTTATTCATTTTGAGTCTTTCTCTTTTGAAGCTTTTGGTGCATTATTTACTTCTTTTCGTGCATTTTTCTACCTTTTGTGCATTTCTCTTCCTCTTTGCTAATAGCTATTCACACTTTAGTTGCTCGATTTCACACTATGTCTACAAGCTTGGTTGGCTGAATCCTTACTTCTTTCCCTTTTCTCTTCATACTTGTTGTTTTCTTTTCATTCCCCAAAGCCGAATATACACATTCTCTTTTCGGTTCTTCTTTAGCTGAACACCTAACCCTTCTTTTTCCCTCGTTCTTCTCTTGGCCTTGCAAAGCTAACCAAATAGTAAGCCTTGACACTTTTGTGTAGGCCGAATCTTCTAGGGCACGAATATTTTATTCTTTTTGGTTGCAACCGTTTCTGAATCTCTCCCACTTGTTCGTAAGTTGTGGCTAGGGCGATTGTGGGTTGGTTGTTTCTCTCTATCGATATGGGTTCTTTGGGGCCGAAAGGCTGTTTCTCTAGTTGCCTTGGAGTAACGTTTCTAACATGTTCTATTTCGCTAGGGACTCGTTTCCTTAATCAGGGGGTGTAGGCCGAATACTCTCCTATTGCAAGGAGTCTTTCATTCTCTGGTAAGTGAAGTCAGCAAGTAAAGTATTTCAGTATTTTGGGTTATCAAAGGTTGAGACTAACTAATGGTTCAATTGTTATCATAGGTGCCTCAGAAAGTGTCTCAAGCCATAACTCATAATAGGTGTGTAACCTCACACCCCTGTTTGTTCTGTTAATGCTTTGATTTGTGAATCAGCTAAAAGCCGAAATACCGAAAAGCCAAAATATCAGCATCTGAGATCACTCGAGCGTGCGAGCGCTCGTAGAGATAAACCGAGCCTCTAGTGTTGGCGATAGACTGTTGGGAGTGTCACGAACTCTCTCGTGGGACTGAGGCTGTAATGGGCCTTGTTGAGCCGAAGTAGGCTAAGTGGGCCCAATGGTTTACCGGGCCCACAGGGGCGAAATTCAAGGTAAGTGCCGAATGATTGATGTAGCTACGAAGTCCGCCGAACCGAGACAGAAAATGGGCTAAATGGGCCACACGAGCGGTGGGCCTGTTTAGGCCGGAATTGGACATTAGGCCCAATTGCACTGTTTTGACCAGAAATGGAACCTGTGTTGCTCGAGGCAACAGTGGGCCTCTAGAAAGGCCGTTCGAGGGATAAATTATCGAAATACCCTTAGTGGGTAAATTACCGAATTACCTTTAGTGGGTAAGTTACCGAAATACCCTTAATGGGTAAAGATACCGAAATACCCTCGATGGGTAAAATTACTGAGATGCCCTTAAGGGGGTGAAATGACCCTTTTACCCCTAACCGTCTAAATGACCATTGTACCCTTAGTGGTAGTACCAATGTTGTATGTGTATTAAATGTATGATTGATTATGTTTGAGTTGCACTACATACATAGATTAACTATGACATGGCATACTGCATTGGGGTGGGATTTTCTGGTTAGGAGGAAGTACTATTGTAGTGGCATCGCCACGTATACTGATTCTAGTGTCTCAGCCACGTATACCATTATTAGCAGCTTGGTTGCATTATTGGATAGTTGGTTGGGTGGGTCGACTTGGTCCCCACATGGATAGATGGTTGGTACGGGTGGAGAGTTGGCTGGACGGGGTTGGGTTGCATGTCTGTTTGCATTGATATGATATAAGGCTCAGGCCCAGACCGTTACCGAATCGGGCTTAGGCACAGATTAATACCGTATAGGGGATTACACACTGAGTACTCGTAACTCACCCTTTTCTTTTAACTATGCAGGTAATCACCAGCCTTAGAGGATTTGGAACTGCGAGGGACTCGGAGGTGGCCACACGTCAGAAATGCTAATAAGTTAAACTTAGCGATTTTAGTTTAATTTATTTTATTTTAAATTATTGGGTTAATAATTTTTGAAATAAGGCCATTGGGATTTTTAACTTTATATGTTGTTGCTTTTAATTATAACCTGCTAGTCTATTTAACATGGGTTTTTAAAACAATAACCACCGGTTTCAAAACATCACGTATCTGCAACTGTTTTGATTTAAACTTCCTACTAAACAAACAAGACTTTAGAAATTATAATATTTTACGAGAAATTGTCTTGAGTGAATTGTGTTTTAAAAACAATAAGCAACCAAATCTGAGGTTTTAATGGTACTAAGTTTTAATTTGTAAGAAGGGTTCCGACAAAAGCGTAGTTTTCAAACAACACTTTGATGTGACACGTTAGATTCGATCATAACGTCTAGGCCAGGTTTAGGGTGTTACAACTTTAAGAGACAATCAGTTGTATGCTAAATTCAGTAAGAGTGAGTTTTGGCTCTGAGAGGTCGGATTCTTAGGACACATTGTGTCGGGTGATGGCATTAGAGTTGATCCGAGTAAGATCTCGGCTATTGTGGACTAGAAACTGCCAAGGAATGTATCAGAAATTAGAACCTTTTTGGGTTTAGCAGGGTACTACAGACATTTCGTAAAGGGGTTCTCCATGATTACTACCTCGATGACGAAACTATTGCATAAAGATGTTAAGTTTGAATGGACTGAGAAATGCCACAAGAGATTCGAGAAATTGAAGGTATTATTGACTGAGGTACCGATTTTAGTACAACCTGAGTCGGGAAAAGAGTTTGTGGTCTATAGTGATGCGTCATTTAATGGTCTCGGCTATGTGTTGATGCAAGAGGTTAAGCTTGTATCTTACGCCTCGAGACAACTAAAACTGCATGAAAGGAATTATCCGACTCACGATTTAGAGTTGGTTGTGATCATTTTTGCATTGAAGATTTGGCATCATTATTTATATGGTGAGAAGTGCCGAATCTTCACCAATCATAAGAGTTTGAAGTACTTGATGGACCAAAAGGATCTGAATTTGCGACAATGACAGTGGCTCGAATTATTGAAGGATTATGAGCTAGTAATTGATTATCATCCGGGGAAAGCGAATGTAGTTGCGGATGCCTTGAGCAGAAAATATTTTTACGCTTTGAGGTCATGAGTACGAGTTTATCATTGTCTGATGATGGTGTTATATTAGACGAGCTGAGGGCTAGACCACTATTTATTCAACAAATATGTTAAGATGAAAAGAATGATAGTGAGATGCAAGTTAAGAGAGCTCAGTGCGAATTGGGAAATAACTCCGATTTTTGAATTAATTTAGATGGCTGTTTGATGTTTCATGCAGGATTTATGTACCTAAAAATGATGAGTTGATTCGGAACATTTTACATGAATCACACAGTGGATATTTGTCAGTACATCCGGGCAGTACGAAAATGTACAATGATTTGAAGAAATTTTATTTGTAGCCCGAGTATGAAAAGAGACATCTCCGAGTTTGTTACAAAATGTTTGATCTATCAACAGGTGAAAGCAGAGCATCAAGTACCTTTAGGACTGCTTCAACCAGTGATTGTCCCAGAGTGGAAATGGGATCGGATCACCATAGATTTTGTAACAGGGTTGCCTATTACTCCGAGAAAGAAAGATGTTGTGTGGGTTATTGTTGATAGACTAACAAAGTCGGCTCACTTTATACCGGTGCGAGTGGATTATTCACTTGATAAGTTGGCTAAACTGTACGTTGCTGAGGTGGTGAGATTGCATGGGGTGCCCATATCTATTATCTCGGATAGAGATCTGAGATTTACTTCGAGGTTTTGGAAGAAGTTGCAAAAAGCCTTGGGTACAAAATTGAACTTTAGTACAGCGTTCCATCCTCAAACCGATGGCCAATCCGAAAGAGTAATTCAAGTTCTTGAGGATATGCTCTGATGCTATGTGTTAGAATTTGAAAGTAGTTGGGAAAAATACCTACCTTTGGCTGAGTTTGCCTATAACAGTTATCAGTCGAGTATACGAATGGCACCGTACGAAGCTTTATATGGCCGCAAGTGTCAGACTCCCTTGTACTGGACCGAGCTTCATGAGAAGCAAATTCACGGGGTTAACCTAGTTAGAGAGACCGAGGAGAAAGTGAAAGTGATCCGAGATAGTCTAAAAGCTATTTCGGACCGACAAAAGTCTTACGCGAATTTAAAAAGGAAAGAAATTGAGTTTCAAGTGGGAGACAAAGTATTTCTGAAAGTATCCCCATGGAAGAAAATATTGAGATTTGGCTGAAAGGGTAAATTGAGTCCATGATTCATAGGGCCGTATGAGGTTATTAAAAGGATTGGGCCAGTAGCATACCAGTTAGCTTTACCGAAAGAGTTAGAGAAAATACATAATGTGTTCCATGTGTCGATGTTGCGGTGATATCGTTTCGATCCTTCGCCTGTGATTCCCTCAACATAAATTGAGATACGATTGGACATGACTTATGAAGAAGAACCAATTAAGATTATGGCTTGGAGGTTAAACAGTTGAGGAACAAGAGCATCACCTTAGTAAAAATTTTATGGTAAAAACAAGGTGTGGAAGAGGCTACATGGGAACCGGAAGAAGCCATGAGGGAACAATACCCAAACCTTTTTATTGGTAAGATTTTCGGTGGACGAAAATCTCTAAAGGGGAGGAGAGTTGTAACAGCCCGATTTTCGGGCTAATCGAAACTGTGGTTTCAGGACCACTAATCTGAGGTTGAAGAAAATTATTTTGATATTATTTTATATGTTATAGCATGATTATAAGCATGCATCAGAATTTTGGTGCATTAATTTTATCGATTGCATGCTTAATTGCAAAAAAGGACTAAATCGCATAGAGTGCGAAAGTTCTATTTTACAAGCTAGGGGTGTCTAATAGCTATGAAATATTAAATTGGAGGTCCTTAAAGTGCAATTAGGCAAATAAGAAAGTGTTGGTCGGCCATAGAGACTAGAGAGACAAAGGCATTTAATTTGGTCAAAAAATTGGTGATAGTTGGTGACTAAATGAATAAAATATGATAAAATAAAAGAAGGTTATCATCTTTTTCCCTTATCTTCTCCTTCCACTGATTTTTAAATTCAAAGAAGGGTTTTGAAAGCTTTGAAATTTCAGCAACTTATCTTCTTACAAGTAAGTGATTTTGGTGGTCTTATTTGATAATTTTTGTACTTTTGGAACCCCCAAAGCTTAAGCTAGCTAATGAGAGGACTATTTTGCAAAATGGTTGAAAGTTTAGCAACTTGCCATGAGAGAGAGTTTATGTTGTTTGCCGAGTTTTTATGGAAGAAAATGAATGTTAGTGAGATAAGAAACAACTTTTGTGAAAGGAGTTACCAAGAAAACACCTAAATAAGACTTATTTGTAAAGGTTGAAATTGTGTAATAAATGTATGAAATAAATGGTTTTGTAAGTTGTTGTAAGAGAAATAAATGTTCAGCTAGGCTTGTTTAATGAGAAAATGTGATGAAAAATAATTTACGGGCCTAGGGGCAAAATCATAATTTTGACAAAATAGAAGGGTAAAATAGTCATTTTTGCCTAGGTAGAAATTTTGATATATCATGAATTATAGAGTGATTGAATGAGTGAATTTTATTATTATAGATCAACAAGAACGCGAAATCAACCTTGACCTAGGAAAAGGCAAGGTTTCGGATTAAACCGCAAATTAACACATTTTGTACCGAGGTCAGTTTATGTGTAAACGATACATCTTGAATATTTACGTTGTTACTTATTGGTGTATTGTATGAAAGAGATCTTCATGATTAAGATGGATTGAATTCGATAGAAAATGAGTAATTCTCGTATGAACCTTGAAATGGTTAGGTAAGTGTGGAATATTATTCGTAATAATCATTGGTGGGATATGTGCGATACCACCGTAATTATTCTTGTTGGTGGGCTGTGTGCGATACCACCTTATTACTTATTCACGATGGGCTATGTGTGATACCATCGTTTATATTATCATTGGGTGAGCTAAATGCGATACCACCTTAAATATCCTTGTTGGTGGGCTATGTGCGATACCACCCTATTATAGAGTAATGGTGGGTTGTGTGCGAAACCACCGAGTGTTTGGTATTATTCTGAATGATTCATTGAGAAACCATTTAAGTATATGTTTCATATGATATTGTGGTGATGAGTACAGGGAATGTATGCAAATAAATGAGAGCATTTTATTTGTTATGTGATTGAAATGTGGTAAGAGATGAAATGAGTAAGCATGATTATGAAATGTGGATTGTTCTTACTTGTTATGAAAAGCATTGATTAATATATACATGTTATGATGCTTATTATTTACATGTAAATTTACTAAGCTTAAAGCTTACTCCCTTTCATTTCCCTTGTTTGTAATGTCAAAGAGTCGATTCTGGATACGAAGTTAATTGGAAGATCACCTACACCACCAGTTCATCTCGGTATATCTAGACTTAGCATTTTGAGTATGGCGTGTATAGGGCCTAGACTAGGTAAAATGTTCTTTTGATTTGGCCAAGTGTGTTGGCTCTTTTAAAGATGAACACTTTTGTAAATGGCCATATTTAGTGGCTCATTATCATTATATATATGAAAAGATGAGGTTATTCATGAATGTGGATACATGATTGAGTTGCTTGGTAAATGGTTGAATATGATTGATGTTGTATGAGTTAGGGTGATAAAAAGAGCTTGGCAAATAGCCTTGTTCTCGTCCACACGGGTAGGCACACAGGCGTGTGTCTAGGCCATGTGTGACGCACGGTCAGTCCCAGGGTGTGTGACTAGGCCGTGTGTCCCGTGCATGTTAGTGATGCAAGTTAGTGTCGCTCACGGGCTAGACACACGGGCGTGTGCCTAGGCCGTGTGCCCCTTATTTTGTTGCTGACGTCACAAATAGAATACCTAGGTTTCCACACACGAGTGATGACATGGGCGTGTCTAGGCCGTGTGGAGGACACGGGCCAAGGACACTGGCATTTGTTCTGCCATGCGAAAACCCCTGTAGGTTCGAAGAGAAAATAAATTCCACACGGGCAAGGGACATAGGCGTGCGTAACCACACGGCCTGCCCACACGGGTGTGTCCCATTTCACACGGGTGTGTGGCCCTTGTAAGGTAAAATTTTTCTAAGTATACAAAAGATTCCGATTTGATTCTGAGGCCCTCCATTTGCAGGTGTAAGGCCTCGTAGGCTCATAATTAGAATGTTATGAATGTGAATGAAAGATTTTATATTGGAATGAAATTTGATAGCCCAAGGTTGTATGTTAAAGTGCGTTAAGTCCGGTAATGCCTCGTACTCGGTTCCAGAGTTGATTACGGGTAAGGGGTGTTACGGCACATACGTCTATCAACTCGTAACATAATCACATACTTTCTCATCTTTGACGTAGCCATTGAACCACTTGAAATTCTATCGGATACATGGAAAACTTTGCAACTAAGTGCCACATATGTATTCTATCGGATACATATGTGCCACACATAGGCTCGCTCTCGAGCTATCCGCAGGCCTACCCATACAAGCTGTCAGTCGAGACGTAGCTACACAGTGCTCTCACAGAAGCTGTCAAGTATCCGCGACATATGCCGGTATACCCAACCACCTGTAGGACGTACAGGACCAGCACCTAGGACACATAAATCACATAATTACATATTCACATGGGTTCCTAGTGACATGTCACTTGTATCCTAATCTATTCCTAAAATTCAACCGGGATGTACTCGCTTGTCGAAACTTCGTTAATTCCATCCATAGAGTCAATCATACAATTCATGCAATACCAAAACATTATAAATACAATTATAATGTTGCATTATTAACATACGAACTTACCTCGGTACAGAAATAGTGAAAATGGACCTAATCGTCAAACACTTTGTTTTTCCCCTAATCTAGGCCTGAACTTCGTTTTTTTATCTATAATAGCAAATTTAACTCATTTAATCATCACATTATTCAATTCAACCCAATAACACACTATGGCAAAAATTACATTTTTGCCCCTAAACTTTTGACATTTCACATTTTAGTCCCTAGGCTCGTAAAATGAAATATATCCAATTTCTTCACACCCAAGCCTAGTTGAACATATTTCATGCTCATAACAGCCCACAATTTTCATTTATTCACATTTTTACACACTTTTTACAACTTTTTACAAATAGGTCTTTATTTAACATTTTCATCAAAAATCACTTAGTAAATGTTCTTCATCCAACATCAAACTTGCATAATCTACCATTAGACATAAAAAATGCACAAATACCAAACATGGTTAAAATTGTAGACTTTGATTTTCTTTCAAATTAGTCCTTGGAATAGCTAAATCAAGTTACAACATTCACAAAAACGTAAAAATCATTAAAAACCGGACAAGGACGGACTTACAATCGAGCTTGGAAGCTTGGCCAAAAACCCTAGCTATGGTGACTCTTCAAATTCGACACAAGGGGACTAAATTGGAGAA
Source organism: Gossypium australe (assembly GCA_005393395.2). Taxonomy (NCBI): domain Eukaryota; kingdom Viridiplantae; phylum Streptophyta; class Magnoliopsida; order Malvales; family Malvaceae; genus Gossypium; species Gossypium australe. The sequence goes on along the minus strand of CM016621.1, from coordinate 109,383,028 downwards.
GATGACATCTTTTTATTAGTTTTATTTGTCTTTATTTACCATTTTACCAAAATGCCATTAATGCCAAACTTTGAAATTTCACCTAACCATGTCCACTTTTGCCCATACTAAAGTATAATAGTCTAATTACCATTTAAAGACCTCTAATTTAAGATCTCATAGCAATTAGACACCTCTAGCTTCTAGAACACGCATTTTGCACCTTTTTCAATTTAGTCCTTTTAACTAAATTGAGTACCCAAACATCAAAATTTTCGAACGAAATTTTCACGAAATCATTCCATAAAACTGTAGAACATAAAAATATGATAAAAATAAATTTTACTGCGTCAGATTTGTGGTCCCGAAACCACTATTCTGACTATACCCAAAATCAGGCTGTTACATTAAACTATAAGAGCCATATGATGTTATATTATTTCTTCTACTGGTTGATGCTCTTAATTATATATATATATATGCAATTTATGTTGTCTGTGTCACATTTGATTCTAGTGCGTATAAGTGATATTCTTTTTCTGGATTTTCTTTGGGATATCATCGATCTCTTTATCATTCAATGTAGGTTGTATACTCGGAGATTCAGTAGAGCTTTACATTTGGATTTCATTATCTCACCTTTCTTATCATTCTTATGGTCTATTCTATCAAAGGTGGTTCATCTATAAAGGTTATGTATATATTGACTTAAGTATATTTATTATAGGTATAATTTCTGATTGGATCATGTAAGCACGGTGATACGAATCGCAGGTTTTTAGAGGTTGTGTATAGCTGCACTCGTTATTATTGGGACTACATTTGGTTTTCCTCTTTTGTTTTGGAGTGCACTATTGATGGTGGAGGTATTGTTATATCTATACGGTTGTAACGTTGGTATTATTAAAGCATTATGGTTTTGATTCATTTGATGGTTGCAGCTTCAGTATGATTCAATGTTTCGATGTTAATAATTGAAATAGTTTTATTATATATCCCTTTCTAGCTTTCATGAAAGGGATAGGTATAGGCAAAAGTATAGAAGGTGGAAGATCGAGCTTAACCTTGCATATTGGTTCTTATTCCTCATATAGTCTCGATTTATGTCAACAAGTCAAAGAGGGATGTCATATTTTGAGTGAGTTAATGCAGTTTGTAGTGATCTTTGGTTGGTATTCTGAGGAAAGTACGATAGATGATATATCTGGATTATCTTAACAACAATAGGAAAGGATTATTCTGAAATGTTATTATTTTATTAATAAGCTCGACTCAATTGTTTTAATCAAAACGAGTTATTCATTTGAAAAGTTAGATAAGTTGTATATATTAGAGTTCATTTTTAGATTCGAGAATAAATTTTGTGGATTCACAGGTAAATTGACAGACAGTCAGAATGTGGAATTCATATTCTTGAAGACATGATACAAAAACTTATTGATCAGATTAGTTATAATCAGGAGATGTTATTATGGGTTAAAGTTGTCTCGATAGTTGCAGTTATCACACTTGTGTTTAAATGATTTTTCTTGAAATATTTCATGAAATGGAATGTTTACCAGTTGAAAGTTATAGATGCAGATGTTTTGGAAACATTAGTTAGAGTCTGCTATGAAAATTTCAAACTTTAGCTAAACACTAGGAATTGTCTAATGTGCTTGGAATCTGATAATCTTGGTTTTCTTTTGGTTACGTTTCGACAGATGATTGTTGGCTATTTCTCGTAGTTGTGCTACTAATGATAAAGTAATGACAAAAGAACATCAGAACTATTCAATTAAGTCCAGGTATAGTATCAAGTTCCAATATGAGTTTTGATATGAGTTCTAATATGACTTTTGATATGACTACCATTGGATAGGTGCAAGAAAGACTCGACTTGATGGCTATTATTAGGTGAGAAATTTTGAGGACGAAATTTTCTTAAGGGGGAGAGTTGTAACAACTCATTTTTCAGTGGTGTCCACAATAATGGTTTCGGGGCCACAAATCCGACGAGTAAGTTCTTAAATACTATTATTTAATATTTAGGATCCAAATATGGTTTTAAGAGGGTTTTTGATCTGGTAATTTAGGTTATACAAATGATTAACTAAGTTCAAGTGGTAAGACCCTAAAGTCAAGTGGTTTTAGAAAATGAGGTATCAGAACCTTGTTTCTATAAACCGAGCCGTAAATATTTTTATAAATATTTACGGAGTGTTATTAAGGTTGGATTAAAGTTTCGTTAAGAAATTTTAATGTTTCGTAGTTAATTAATTAAAAAGGACTAAATCGTAGAAAAGTAAAACTTGATCACTGTAACACGCTTTACCCGTATTCCACGCCGGAATAGGGTACGAGGCATTATCAGACTTATACACAAGAAAACATACATTTTTGAGTCATAAATTTGGAACCAAATTAAAAATTTTTAACAATCAATCATATCGTCCCTAAAACGATCCTACGAGGCCCAAAACATGCTTTAGAAGTGGTTTGGGACCAAACCGAGAACTTTAGAAAGTTTTACAACACTTAGAAAAATTTTCATGTTACAAGGCTCACACGCCCGTGTGGTCTAAGGGATACACCCGTGTGACCCTGAGACATGCCCATGCTTCAAATTGTGTCCAAATTAGGGTGCTCTCGGACTTGTACCACACGGTCGTGCCACACGCCCGTGTGCTAGGCCATGTACCACACACGGCTGAGACACACGCCCGTGTCTCTGCCTGTGTGCTCAATTCTGGAAATTCTGTTTTGCAAATAAAACATCGTTTTAGCTTCTAATTTAGCTAGATTTAGACCGCTATCAAATAAGATTAATCATGTTCCAATACTCACAAAATAATCAAAGGTTAATCGATAACTGCTCACAATCTATCAATAGTTCAAGCCATCTATGTTGTTTTAAATTCAGATCCTTCTATGACAATAGATACTTTAAACTCTTGGGATCAGGAAACATATGACATTTTTCGTCAGACAACCGGTGTCATCAAATTCACAACACAGACATAAAAAGTGGCTGATCTAATAGAATTTCTTATATCACCCGTTTGAAAGCATAAACTATCTTTCTAATAGAATTAGAGCACGATTTCCAATTATCTTTATTCAAACAAGTGTACTTAAACATACATTCCATAAATTTGAGTAAGTTTACTAATCACATTCGCTTAATCAAACAAATTAGGCACATAACATTATATGAATGCCAAAAAAACATAAATGAGCTTACCACAATATAAACTTTCATTTCATTTCACGTTTCCATATTTGAAGAATAATTCCCATTGAACTATTGTAATTTCGATGGATTCTTGGGTAGTATACTCAAGGTATGCGTATCAACAATCCGTCAATTTATACTTAAAAGTTCCCTTTTGACACATATTCATGGAGCACACTCACGAGCCATATATGACACAATAGGATTGCCAATTCAGGATAAATCCTTTCGATAACGTATGCTATAAAGGCTTACTATGGATTACCCATCAGGGCTAAATCCATTTCAGAACTTATGCTCCAGAGGGCTTAATTCAGGATTACCCTTCAAGGCTAAATTCTTTTTTGTAACATGTAAAACATTTATCCGTTTCATAAAATCACTATAATCCATCAAAATACAACGTTCAACTGGAACAATGACATTTTATCCATATTTCTCAACTTTTCGTTATTTCAGTTTGTACATCATCACATACATATCATGAGCTCTTATTCATACATTTCCAAGTTTCGACTCATCACAAACACATTTTCAAATATCTTAGTATCACTTTCAGCATTTTCGAAAGTAGCTCGGTTGGAAAGCATCTATACCTCAACAAAACAATTTCATCAGAGTCGGGAGATATCATACTATCATAGGTAGTAATATGGCATGTATAGCTGGACTCAAATACGCTACGTTAGACCGAGAATCGACTAAATCGTAGCTTTGATACCACTAAATGTAACACCATTACCCATATTCAACAGCGGAATAGGGTACAAGGCATTACCGGACTTATACACAAGCAAACATACATTTCTGAGTCATAAATTTGGCACTAAATTAAAAGTTTTTAACAATCAATCATATCATCCCTAAAATGAGCCTACGAGGCCCAAAACATGCTTTAGGAGTGGTTCGGGACTAAACCGGGAACTTTAGAAAATTTTACAACACTTAGAAAAATTTTCATGTTACAGGGCTCACACACCCTTATGGTCTAAGGGACACGCCCGTGTGACCCTGGGACATGCTCGTGCTTTAGACCGTGTCCAAATTAGGGTGCTCTCTGACTTGTGCCATACGGTCGTGGCACACGGCCTTGTGCTAGGCTGTGTAGAACACATGGCTGAGACACACGCCCGTGTCTCTGCCCGTGTGCTCAATTCTGAACATTCTGTTTTGCAAAATTAAGGTGTGGGGGACACACGGCTGGACACATGCCCGTGGGGTAGTCTGTGTGTCACACATGGCCTAGACACACACACGTGTGGACAAAAACAAGGCTATTTACCAAGCCATTTTGCCACCCTCACTTGCACACATCTACATAACATCTCATGGCACAAAATCAAGCATGTGAGAGCAACCAAATAACCACAACCAAGACAATAACATGTCATTCTCATGCCATTATTTATCATACTCAGAACATCAACCTTTCCACACCAATTCATGCAAGATTTCACATTCATGGTTAAAACATATCAACTTTATATCTTTGTCTAACATATTCACTACATTTATTAAGCCCTAAATCAAACATACATATTTCACATTCATTAGGCTTCATTCGACTACTTTCAAGTTACCAAATGATACTCAAATTCCTCATCTCATCAATAGGTCACATTTCTAAAAATCACACAACCATGCCATAAATCACAATTCCAAACATTTCACATTCACCAAGCATACCATGATCATATCACTATAGACATTGACACATATATGAATATACTTAGGCTTACAACCATGTTAGCCAATATGAGCCAACTTACATGCCAAATAGCAAAACAAGCCTTTGACAATCACAAGCCAACACATTGGCTACAATAACAATGACACATTTAACAAAATGAATAAGTCCCTATACATATCAACATAATTGTCATATACCAATAGCTTATCATATGAATAACATAACACATATCAACATAGATGTCATTTAAGCTTCATAAGCACAACTTACTCAATCACAATCTTACCAATTGTTCATCATATACTGAGATCATTTTCTTTGAGTTTTACGTACATACCTGTACCATCTCATAACATATTCACGTACTTTCTCATCTTTGACATACCCATTGAACCACTTGGATTACTATGGAATACACGAAAATATTTGCACATAAGTGCCACATATGTAGCCAATGCCATAAATCTTATAACACATATAAGCTCACTCTCGAGCTATCCTCGAGCTTGCTCACACAAGTTGCTAGTCAAGACGTAGCTATGCGGTGTTGCTTACACAAGCTGTCAGGTATCTGCAGCAAATGCCAGTATACCCAGCCACCGGTAGGACATACAGGACCAGCACCCGGGATACATAAATCACATAATGACATGGGTTCCTAGTGACATGTCACTTGTATCCTAATCTATTCCTAAGGTTCAATCGGGATTTATCTCTTGTCGAAACTTCATCGAATATACTCATAGAGTCAATCATACATTTCATGCAATATCAAAACATTAAAATATAATATAACATTGCATTATTTACATACAAACTTACCTCGGCATAGAAATAGCAAAAAGGACTAAACCGTCAAATACTCATTATTCCCCCGTTCTAACTTCTAACCTCATTTTTCTCGATCTATAATATCACATTTAACTTATTTAATCATTATACTATTCAAATCAGCCCAAAACTACATTATGGCAAAAATTACATTTTTGCCCCTAAGTTTGACATTTTTACAATTTAGTCTCTAGGCTCGTAAAATGATTTTCATTCAATTTCGTCAAAACCGAAGCCTAGCCGGACCCTTATCATACTCATAACAGCCCACATTTCTCATTTAATCACACTTTTCTACTCATTTTATAGACTTTTACAAATAACTCCTTATTGACATTTTCACCGAAAATCACTTAGAAAAAGTCGTTTATCATACACCAACCATACATTTTCTACCATTAGACACCAAAATACACAAATATTCATCATGGGAAAAATTTTAGACCTTGACATCTCTTCAAATTGATGGTAGAAATAGATAGATCAAGTTACAACGACTTCAAAAATGTAAAGAGCATTAAAAACGGGGCTAGAACGGACTTACAATCAAGCTTGGAATGGGCCAAGCCCTAGCTATGGCTTCCCCTTGTGAATTTTGGCCATGAGGAAGAAGATGGACAAATTTTAGCTTGATTTTTGCTTTTTAATTCATTTTAATTACCAAATTACCAAAATACCCTTAATGAAAAACTTTAGAAACATACAAAACCATGTCCAGTTTTGTCCACCAACTTAACCAATGGTCTAATTACCATTTAAGGACCTCCAATTTAAAATCTCATAGCAATTGTACACCTCTAACATATAGAATTCAAGTTTTGCACTTTTGCAATTTAGTCCTTTTAAGTAAATTGAGTGCCCAAACGTCAAAATTTTTGAACGAAATTTTCACAAGATCATTCCATAGAACTGTAGACCATAAAAATGAATTTTACTACGTCAAATTTGTGGTCCCGAAACCACTGTTCTGACTAGACCCAAAATCGGGCTGTTACAACTCTTCCCCTTTAGAGATTTTCGCCCCCAAAAATCTACCGGAATATAGATTCGTTTTCCACGTAGACTCCTCTATCTCGTGACACTGCCAAAGAATTCTCACTAAGGTTATGCTTTTATTTCCCAACTTTTTAATCTCTCATGTCCAAATTCTGATTGATTCTTCGTTATACAACACATTGGCTGAATCTTAATCCCCATCAGAGAATTCATACTCAAAGAGTCCAAATCAATACCACCGCAATATAGATACAAAAAACACATTTTGAATCATTTTCCAAGGCAATACTTTCGGAAACATGCTATCGCCGAATGGAAATTTCATATCCTCATGTTTCAAATTCACAAACGTTTTCTAACAATCGGAAGTGGATTCTAAACTGCCACGAATCATTTTTACTTTTTGTACAATTCCAGATCGAATAGTCTCTAAAACATATAACTCAACTAATCTATCATGTTACATACCCGATCACCAGAATGTCTATTCCAAATAAGAATGAACGAACGAGCTACTACGGAGCTTCGTACAAAATTTCCAGCATAAGCTCTGAATTACTTAGCGCGCAAATTCTGTCTCGGAATAATGATAACAATAATCAAGTCTGACCTGAAATTCAGAATCAAAAGTCATCTCACACTGTACTTGTTCAGTTTATCACTCATTATCACATTCCTGAGGTTCTTAATCCTGCAAAGAAAACATCGTTTTAGCTTCTAATTTAGCTAGATTTAGACCATCATCTAATAAGATTAATCATGTATCCAAAACTTACAAAATAATCAAATGTTTTCCATTAAAGCACTTGCAACTATATCTGCTTTCCCAAAGGTTAATCGATAACTGCTCACAACCTTTCAATAGTTCAAGCCATCTATGCTGTTTTAAATTCAGATCCTTCTATGAAAATAGATACTTTAAACTCTTGGGATCAGGAAACATATGACATTTTTCGTCGGACAACTGATGTCATCAAATTCTCAACACAGACATAAAAAGTGGCCTACTCTAATAGAATTTCTTATATCACCCGTTTGAAAGCATAAACTATCTTTCTAATAGAATTAGAGCACTGTTTTCGATTATCTTTATTCAAACAAGTGTACTTAAACATACATTCCATATATTTAAGTTTACTAATCACATTCGCTTAATCAAACAAATTAGGCACATAACATTATATGAATGCCGAATAAACATAGATGATCTTACCACAATATAAACTTTCATTTCATTGCACGTTTCCATATTTGAAGAATAATTCCCATTGAACTATTGTAATTTCGATGGATTCTCGGGTAGTATACTCAAGGTATGCATATCAACAATCTGTCAATTCATACTTAAAAGTTCCCTTTTGACACATATTCATGGAGCACACTCTCGAGCCACATATGACACAATAGGATTACCAATTCAGGATAAATCCTTTCGATAACTTATGCTTTAAAGGCTTACTATAAATTACCCATCCGGGCTAAATCAATTTCATAACTTATGCTCAAGAGGGCTTAATTCAAGATTACCCTTCTGGGCTAAATCTTTTTTGCAACATTTAAAACATTTTATCCGTTTCATAAATTTACCATAATCCATCGAATTACAACGTTCAACTGGAACAATGACATTTTATCCATATTTCTCAAATTTTGGTTATTTCAGTTTGTACATCATCATATACATATCATGAACTCTTATTCATACCTTTCCAAGTTTTGACTCATCACAAACACATTTTCAAATATCTTAGTATCACTTTCAACATTTTCGAAAGTAGCTCGGTTGGAAAGCATCTCTACCTCAACAAAATAATTCCATTAGAGTTAGGAGATATTGTAACACCCCTAACCCGTGTCCGTCGCCAGATTAGGGTTATGAGGCACTACCGAACTAAACTCAATTCCATATAGACATTTATTTAAAAACCAGCACAAACAATGCAATCTTTTCTAGTTCATAAAACATCATAATATACCAAACTAAATAATGTATAACTAGTCTATTTACAAGTACTTAATAAATGTCAATGTCCGAACTTCAAGAATTAAACATTCATGCAATTTATACACTCGTAACATATTTCAACTTGATTCAATATATATAAATGTTATAAGTTGGACATAAATCAAAACACATATATCATGATCTAGTTTCATTCGAATTGTTCAATACATGAGCATACTAAGTCGACCAACTATTTATACCATTTAATAATCAAATGCATATGCAAATATAGTAGCTATATATCATGATCGAACATACTAATTTACTTTCCATTTAAAATGATACCTAATCATTGGTATAACATATTCATTTACAATCAATAGCAACCGAGACGATAAAGCCAACCAACTTATACATACTTCATTATAAAAGGGTAAACATCACATAACCACAATCACTTAAACATAACATTATTCATACCTACGAAATACATCCAACTTACATCTTCTACCCTATTGCCGAATCTCATGACTCAACTCTACTATCATTAGTAAAGCATATTAGACATGTAGCTCATAATTTATCTTGGTCGAGACTGAACACACAACACAACCGCAACCTTGTTTAGTTTTAGCTCATAACAAGCTAAGGCCAAGTTTGTATAACCAAATACCTAACATAGTATATTTATATACCAAATGATCACCTTTCCATATATAATTTAAGTCATGACTAAGTACAAACATCCATTACTATTTGATCAAGCTATTATAACAAAACATGGTAATTAACCTTAACCAAGAGACATAGCCATTTTCGTAAGGCTAAACTTATATACAAGACCGAATATCGTTGGTTTCAAAACTTAGTCTAACATATACATGCCTTTGAATCAAAAACTAAGCTCATAAGTACCAAAGGTGTTGATAGTGTGGTTAGCTTCTCTGACGATCCACTAAGCCCGTAACTTGATCAAAATCTATAAAACAGAAAATATACACGCACGAAGTAAGCTTACTAGCTTAGTAAGTCTTAAGCAATTTAAAAAGAATAATTAAATTGGACATCCAAACATTTCGAGTCAAATACTTAATATTAGTTCAAGCTTTACCCAAAGCACATATAGTATTTCATTGCCAATTTTCGACACCATGCTTAACTTAACATTCTTCATTATCTTACCTAACTTGATAACTTTCAATTCCATACCAAATATATCACTTGATGAATATACATAAATAATCACAAATCTAGGTGTAAAATTTTACCTACATAAAAATTTTAACCTCAATCATACTTTCGAATTATCAAAAAAAACACATGGCATAATTCAAATACAAACTTCATATCCAAATGAATAACACATTTCCTTCATCATTTTATTTACGTCATTTTCATAGTATATAAATATATAACATCAAAGTATGGAAGTTCTTACCTTGTAACCGAGTTAACAAGTTTATTTTCAAAGTTCAAGCTTACATAGTCTATTTCATAACTTTACCATTTAGTAACTAAAATTCGGAAATAGAAAACTCACCAGCATGTAACAAGCTATTCACTAATTCCAATCACATACACCGACAATCCAGCCTGCTAGACTTGAAGTCCGAGGTTCAATACACCGGCATTTAGCCTGCTGGGCATTAAGCCCGAAATAAAATCACCGGCACAACGCCTGCTAGGCTTGAAGCCCGAATATCAATATGCTCAATTCTTCAATTCACATTTCATTATGCTAACTTCACAACCACCCATATATCACATGCTAAATTCATATATCAACCAAATACACTTATTCACATTACATTAACTAAAATTATAATCAATTCAATTTAGTACCCATGCATTCGGCTAATACATGTTTTCATGCTAAAAATATTAAAATTTCATCATTCATTATATTCATAAATAATTCTTTAACGCATATTCGCTTAAGAACTTCCCTCGACCGTCGAAGGACCTCGTAAACCGGCTATTCAAAAACCTTCGTCTTTCCCAGATCCAATCCGTTTTTCTTTTCTCTTGATCTAAACACATTATACTTTAGCTCATTCAAGTACTTTTCATCTCAATTTAGTCTCTAGGCACATAAATAGGCAATTTACCATTTTACCCTACTATTTCATACTTTTACAATTTAGTCCTATTTGTATAAAACACAAAATACACATAATTTCTCAATACTACTCAAGGGCCGAATTTATATAAGGACTATACAAGTCCATTTCTTTGATAAATTTCACAAATAAGCCCTTCTAAAATTTATTTTTTTCAAATTAGCCCTAAATACTCAATTTCACAAAAATTTCCAATACAAAATATACTAATCTTTAACATATCTTTAGTATAAAATTATAAAACATCAAAAACCACAAGAACATAGCAATGGCCGAACATCAATCATGCTTATTTTTAAAAATTCTAACATGGGTCAACTACGGTTCGAAGCAACGATCTAAAAAACGTAAAAATTAACAAAAACCGAAATCAAACTAACCTTGAATTTAAGCTTCTAAATGCCGAAAATCAAAGAACTCAAACCCTTCTTCTTAAGCTAACATTCGGCCATGCAAAACTAAAAGATGATAATGGCCATTTCTTTATGTTTTATTACATATATTATGTTATTATTAGATTACCAAATTAACCTTGTAAATTAAAAATAACATAACATATAAATAAGGGCATTATTGGCATATACCGTTCACTACATTATAAAATGGGCTAATTGCCCTTTTTATGCCTCAAATTAAGAAGCCACTATCAATTTGGCACATTTTACTATAGTTTGAAACTTTTACACTTTACCCGATTAAGTCCTTTTATTTAGTTAAGCACACAAACGATTAAATTTTCATACGAAACTTTCACACACATCAATTCACATATAATAGACACAAAATATAATGTTAAAATATTTCTCGAACTCAGATTCGTGGTGCTGAAACCATCGTTCCAATTAGGGTCAAATTCTGTAACACCCCAAACCCGGCCCATTTGCTATGACCGAATTTGAAATGCCAATGCGGAAAAACGTTTGAAAAACTTTTGACTTAAAGTTAAAAACATAAAAATTTGTTTTTCTTTACTAAGACATTGTGTAATTAAAGTTCCAAATAAAATTGAGTTGTTTAAAATAAAACATTTTCAAATAATAATAATATAATCGACAATCCAACTTAAAACATAATAAAAATCATTAAATACTTAAAGTGGCCCTTATTACAATAAATAACCTTTCATAAATAAAATGTGTGAAACAAATAAAATATCTTCCGCATGGGCCACCTCGTATCCACTCCAACCCGGTCCAAGCTTTATGCATCACCTGTAAGGTTTGAGAAAAATTGGGTGAGTCACTCAGACTCAGTGTGTAATTACTCCACTGAATTCCACCCACATGTTAACCACATATTAACCCATATAACAGATAACAAGATATCATATTCACTTAATAACACATTCTGGGCTTGGCCCATATTCATATCACTTATCAGGTAACAAATAAAATTATGCAAAGTGCACCCAACACCAACCTAGGGTCCATCCTCTACACACCCCCGTATCCAGCCTACCACACACCAGGAGATTAACAAATCACCCTCTCCTTTTCACTCCAAAGGCAATCAATGCCGTCCACGTGCAATTAAACACAATAATCCACAACGCGACCTCAGCCAGTGCCGATCCATGATGTAGCCGTAGCTAACACCAAAACCACGATAGGACACATAGTCACTCATCAACCACGATATGGCACATAGCCGATATCAACCACGATGAGGCACACAGCCACTCATCAAGCCACGCGAACTAAATCGCAATTAATCCACAACGTGACCTTAGTCAACGTCAATCCACGATGTAGCTCAAGGCTATCATCAAACCACATACTCGAAGTACACCCGTACCTTCTTTCATATCATATCCCAACCCATGCACATGTAACATAAATAATGATATAATATAATGATGCGTGAGCATGTTCATCAAGCATAGTCATAACACATATTCATATTAATAATCACATATCATCAGGTTTGGTACTTGCCGGATTATCAACATACCCCTTTAAGGGTATTTATCTCATAACTTTTACTGCACTTGTTAGTACATAATCAACACATACAAATATAGCAAAAACCTGGAAAACGGTGGGTTAATCACACACCTGCCTATTAGTGAAATCCCGAACTACTCGAATCTAACACGATCTCGAAACGTGGTTCTTCCTTCTCCCTTAAAGCCGATTTGGTCTCCTACCAAATCCCAAATCACACTCTGAGTTCCCTTCCTTTAGCTACACACAAAAGAACACCTTTTTATGGCACAATGAACAATCGGCCATGCCTAAAACCAAGACTTAATCCATTGATTTCGGCACACCCTTGAAGAAATAAATAAAACCGATTGCTAAGGAAGAATATACTTACTACCACACATTGCTCACTACTCCTAAAGCATCCTCAAAGAATCGGCTCCAAGACCCCAAAGAGAAATGTTGAAAGTCTCTTGTGGAAAGCAAAGAGGAAAAGATGAATAGAAATGAGAAGTTTGGGTTTCGGGTTCTCAAGAATAGAAGATGAATCAAGGAAGAACTTTGAGTCCAAGTGCATTCGGCAATAAGGGAAAAAGAGTAGAAATGGTGTTTGATGGTTTTGTAGTTTCGGTCACAAAAAGAAAAGAAAGAAGGAATGCACTTGAGAGGAGAAAGAACAATTAAAAACAAAATAGTCAAAACTCAAATGGCTAAAAAGAAAAGAAAGCAAAAGGTTTACCTTTTGACCAAAATACATTCGGCTAAGAGGAGAAAACAAATTAGAGAGAAACACAAAAATGACCCAAAAGAAAGATGTGCTCAACTAGCACTAATTCTACCAAAACTAGCACCAACCAAAACCAAAAGCTAACCAAAAATTCAGCCAACCCCCCTAGCCATCTATGCGTCCACATTCATAGTCAAAATGACCATAAAAAATATTTCCAAAACAACTCTCCATCATTCAAGCCCCTTATCCCTCCATCCTTCCATAAATCTTAAGATTCTTATCCCAAAATACTAGCTTTCCTAAACTAATATTCAACTTGCCATAATATTCAAAAGTCCAACCTATCATAATTAGAGCTTGACCGTCCATTAATGCTAGGATACATAAAAATAAAGTCTTCAAAATGCTAATCATGCTACTCGAACCACTTCCCTCAAGCAACCATCCATGCACCATAACCACCTTGCCACTAACTCCTCATGTGCTTAATTTAACACTTAAATTAACTTAAGTGTCAAGTTCACCTAATCCACTTCACTAAATTTTTAATACTAAGAATTATTCTAGCCTTTTTAATAAAATCAAGCCTTCACAAGACTATGCTAAACACACATAATTCATACCCAAGCTAACACAAATAATAAAATAATACTCAAATTTTTCCTAAAGCCCAAGGCCCAATCGGCCCAATCCTACTAGGCCCAATTTCGGGATATTACAAATTCGGACTGTTACAACTCTCCCCCCTTAGGGATTTTCATCCCCGAAAATCTTACCGTTAAACAAAGTCAGATATTGTTGCCTCATTGAATCCTCAGGCTCCCACGTAGCCTCTTTAACTCAATGCTGATTCTTTAGTACTTTCACTAATGGAATTCTCTTGTTCCTCAGCTCTTTCATTTCCCTAGATAATATACGGATAGGTTCTTCCTCATACGTCATATCAGATCGGATTTCAATCTCAGACAGAGTGATCACATGTGATGGGTCTGATCTATATCTGCGAAGCATCGAAACGTGAAATATATTGTGTATCTTTTCTAGTTTAGAGGGCAACTTCAATCTATAAGCAACAGGCCTAATACGTTCGATGATCTCGTACGGTCCGATGAACCTCGGACTTAGTTTGCCTTTTCGACCAAATCGAAGTACTTTCTTCCACAGAGAAACTTTCAGAAACACTCGATCTCCGACTTGAAATTCAACATCTTTACATTTTAAATCAGCATAAGATTTTTGTCAGTCTGAGGCAGCTTTCAAAGTATCTCTGATCACAACCACTTTTTGTTCAGTTTCTTTAATTAAATCAACCCCGTGTATTTTTTTTTCACTGAGCTTAGTCCAATACAACGGTTACGACATTTGTGACCATAAAGAGCCTCGTATGGTGCCATTTTGATACTAGATTGAAAACTGTTATTGTAAGCAAATTCAATCAGAGGTAAATATCTTTCCCACGTACCTTCAAACTCAAATACGCAACATCTCAACATGTCCTCAAGTATCTGAATGGTTCGTTCAGACTGACCGTCTGTCTACGGATGAAAGGCTATACTAAAATGAAGTTTAGTACCTAAAGCATCTTGCAACTTCTTCCAAAACCGCGATGTGAATCTCGGGCCTCTGTCTGAAACAATAGAACTTGGTACACCATGCAATCTCATAATCTGTGATACATACAATTCAGCAAGTTTATCGAGTGAATAGTCTGTACGAACTGGCACAAAGTGAGCTGATTTAGTCACTCTATCAACTATAACCCAGACGACATCTTTCTTACTCGGTGTCATAGGTAGACCGGATACAAAATCCATTGTAATTCTATCCCATTTCCATTCAGGTATCATGATTGGCTGAAGTAGTCCAGATGGCACCTGATGCTCGGCTTTAACTTGCTGACACACTAAACACTTTGAAACAAATTCAGATATATCCCTTTTCATGCCAGGCCACCAATAGAACTGTTTCAAATCATTATACATCTTTGTGCTACTCGGATGTATCGACATTTGACTATTATGAGCCTCATCCAATATCATCTGAATCAAGTCTGCATTTCTCGGTACAAACGTCGGCCTTTGTAGTTCAAACAGTCATTTTTATCAATTCGAAACTCTGACTCTGAATCTTTTTCACTCTGAGCTCGTCTAGTAGTCATATCTTTGTCAACTTTCTGTGCATCGCTAATTTGCTGAATAAACAACGGTCTAGCCTTCATCTCAACTATGATCGAACCATCACCAGACATAACCATATGTGCGTTCAATGCACGAAGAGCAAACAATGATTTTCGACTTAATGCATCTGCAACAGCGTTAGCTTTTCCCGGATGGTAGTCAATCACCAATTTGTAATCTTTTAGCAATTCCAACCATCTGCGTTGTCTTAAATTCAGGTCTTTTGGAGTCATCAAATACTTTAGACTTTTGTGATCCGAGTAAACATGACATTTCTCGTCGAATAAGTAATGACACCAAATCTTCAGTGCGAACACAATGGCTGCAAGCTCTAAATCATGCGTCAGGTAATTTCTTTCATGCGGCTTCAATTGTCTCGAAGCGTAGGCTACGACTTTGCCTTCCTGCATCAAAACATAGCCCAAACCATTTAAAGAAGCACCAGAATACACAACAAATTCTTTACCCGATTCAGGCTAAGCTAACACTGGAGCTTCCGTCAAAAGGGCTTTCAACTGATCGAAACTTTTCTGACACTTTTTCGACCACTCGAACTTGACTTCTTTCTGTAGTAGCTTTGTCAAAGGTGTAGCTATCACAGAAAAACCTTTCACAAACCGTCTGTAGTAGCCCACAAGTCCCAAAAAACTTCGAATTTCAGAAACATTCTTGGGTGGTTTCCAATCAAGTATAGCCGATATTTTGTTTGGATCAACCCGAATACCTGACGCTGAAACAACATGACCTCGGAAGCTGACTTCCTTCATCCAGAACTCACATTTACTAAACTTTGCATACAACTGCCGATCTCGCAAAGTTTGTAGCACTAATCTCAAATGCTCGTCGTGCTCGGTTTCATCTCTGGAGTAGATCAAGAAATCATCTATAAACACTACCACAAACCGATCCAAAAACTGTCTGAAGACCCGATTCATCAAATCCATAAAAACAACAGGTGCATTAGTAAGCCCAAAAGGCATAACCAAAAACTCAAAATGTTCGTACCTCGTTCGGAATGCAGTCTTAGGCACATCAAAATCTCTGACTCGCAGTTGATAATAACCCGATCTCAGATCAATCTTTGAAAACACTAAAGCCCCTTTCAACTGGTCAAACAAATCGTCTATTTGAGGCAACGAGTATTTATTCTTTATTGTCACTTTATTTAACTGTCGATAATCAATACACATTCGCATAGTCCCATCTTTCTTTTTCACAAATAGAACCGGTGCACCCCAAGGAGTGAAACTCGGTCGTGCAAAGCCCCTATCTGACAACTCTTGCAACTGTGCTTTCAACTCTTTTAACTCGGTAGGTGCCATCCGATACGGAGCTATCAAAATCAGAGTCGTCCCTGGAATTAGTTCGATGCCAAATTCAATCTCTCGTACTGGTGCTAAACCTGGTAATTCTTCAGGAAACACATCTGGGTATTCGTTCACAACCGGTACTGATTCAATCTGCTTTTTGGACACTTTATTATCCAACACATAAGCCAAGTAAGCTTCACATCCTTTTCTCACATACTTTTGAGCTAACATCGAGGATATAACGGTAGGCAACCCGATCTAATCATTAGATTCAACCTGTATGATATCTCAGTTCTGGCATCTCAAATCAATAATCTTTCTTTTGCAATTTACCACTGCATCATGCAAAGTTAGCCACTCCATTCCCAAAATTATATCAAACTCATCGAAGGGCAACAACATTAAATCAGCTGGGAAACAGGAATCTTGAATCATCAATGGGCAACTTTTACACACTTTATCAACAAGTACACAGCGACCCAAAGGGTTGGACACACGGATCACAAACTCAGTAGACTCAACAGGTAGAGTCTTACTGGATACTAACGTTTCACACACATATGAAAAAGTCGAACCAGGATCAATCAATGCAATCATAGTAGTATCATAAAGTGTGAAAGTACCGGTAATGACATCTGGGGAAGAAGCATCCTCTCTGGGTCGTATAGCCTAAGCTCTAGCTGGAGCTCTAGCCTCTGATCGAACTGCAGTGTCCTTCATCCCTCTCTGACTGCCACCTACATTGCCTGAATGTCTGGGTGGTCTGCCCCGTGCTGGTGCACTGTTCGGTTTAATATTCTGAACTGTATTCTGCTCGGCTAATGTCAGACACTCCCTGATAAAATGATCTGACGATCCACATTTAAAACAAGACCGATCGCAGAATCTACAACTCTCGAAATGCCATTTACCACAATGCTTGCATTCAACTCGATTCTGTGGAAAGTTACCAACACTGGCCATCGAGGTAGCTCGGGAACCCACTGGGGGTCGGTCTCGTCTAGACATATCCAAGGTAACTTTATGTCGGCTAAAGTCATCTCTGAACTTTTTAGTTACAGTTTGGAAAGTCTTACTCAATGATCTTTTACGAGTGTCTCTAGCTTCCATCTCAGCTTTTCTTTTCTCTTTACCCAGTTCTTCGGCTTTACAAGCTCGCTCGACAAGTACTACGAACTCTTTGATTTCAAGAATGCCAACAAACAGCTTTATATCTTCATTCAGACTGTCTTCAAATCTTTTACACATAATGGCTTTAGTTGATACACACTCTCGGGCATATCTGCTCAATCTAACAAATTTCCGCTCATATTCAGTCACAGTCATGCGGCCCTATTTTAACACCAGAAATTCTTCCGTTTCTGGTCGATGAACCTCTGGCTGATATATTTCTTGCAGAATTCATTCTGCAAGAATTCCCACGTCACTCTTTCTTTCGGAACTACCAATACTAGTGTATTCCACCAGTGATATGCAGTGTCCCTAAATAAAGATATAGCACATTTCAAACATTCATCTGGAGTACAGGATAACACATCAAGTACCCGAATAGTATTATCAAGCCACATCTCAGCCCGTTCTGTATCATCATCGTCATTAGCTTTGAATTCTTCGGCCCCACATTTTCGGATTTTATCAACAGGAGGCCTACTAGATCTCATCGGATCTATCATCGGGGGTGCTGAGGGTACTGGAGGTGGATTATTCAAGGGTGGAGGTTGTTGTACAGCCGGGTTAGTCTGAATAAACTGGGTAAACCACTCGTCCATCATCTGGTAGAAGGCTTGTTTAGCCTCCCCCTCATGGCTACCCAAAACTGGTCAAGAGTCCATTGGCGCTGATCCGCGTGCACGGTCAGGCGCTACACTCTCTACATCATCCACTACGGCTCTATCAGGATCAGGATCCATTTACTATATAAAACATAGTTCGGAATGTCAGAAGTCACCACACTATCAAATATACATTAAAGGCATGTATAGCTAGACTCACACGCGCTTCGGTAGTCCTAGAATCGACTAAACCGTAAGCTCTGATACCAATCAAATGTAACACCCCTAACCTGTGTCCTCGCCAGATTAGGGTTATGAGGCATTACCGAACTAAACTCAATTCCATATAGACATTTATTTAAAAACCAGCACAAACAATGCAATCTTTTCTAGTTCATAAAACATCATAATATACCAAACTAAATAATGTATAACTAGTTTATTTACAGGTACTTGATAAATGTCAATGTCCAAACTTCAAGAATTAAACATTCATGCAATTTATACACTTGTAACATATTTCAACTTGTTTCAATATATATAAATGTTATAAGTTGGACATAAATCAAAACACATATATCAAGATCTGGTTTCATTCGAATTATTCAATACATGAGCATACTAAGTCGACCAACTATTTATACCATTTAATAGTCAAATGCATATTCAAACATAGTAGCTATATATCATGACCGAACATACTAATTTACTTTCCGTTTAAAATCATGCCTAATCATTCGTATAACATATTCATTTACTATCAATAGCAACCGAGACTATAAAGCCAACCAACTTATACATACTTTATTATAAAAGGGTAAACATCACATAACCACAATCACTTAAACATAACATTATTTATACCTACTAAATACATCCAACTTACATCTTTTACCCTATTGCCGAATCTCATGACTCAACTCTACTATCATTAGTAAAGCATATTAGACATGTAGCTCATAATTTATCTTGGTCGAGACTGAACACACAACACAACTGCAACAACCTTGTTTAGTTTTAGTACATAACAAGCTAAGGCCAAGTTTGTATAACCAAATACCTAACATAATATATTTATATACCAAATGATCACCTTTCCATATATAATTTAAGTCATGACTAAGTACAAACATCCATTACTATTTGATCAAGCTATTATAACAAAACATGGTAATTAACCTTAACCAAGAGACATAGCCATTTTCGCAAGGCTAAACTTATATACAAGACTGAATATCATTGGTTTCAAAACTTAGTCCAACACATACATGCCTTTGAATCAAAAACTAAGCTCATAAGTACCAAAGGTGTTGATAGTGTGGTTAGCTTCTCTGGCGATCCACTGAGCCCGTAACTTGATCAAAATCTATAAAACAGAAAATATACACACATGAAGTAAGCTTACTAGCTTAGTAAGTCTTAAGCAATTTAAAAAGAATAATTAAATTGGAAATCCAAACATTTCGAGTCAAATACTTAATATTAGTTCAAGCTTTACCAAAAGCACATATAGTATTTCATTGCCGATTTTCGATACCATACTTATCTTAACATTCTTCGTTATCTTACCTAACTTGATAACTTTCAATTCCATACCAAATACATCAATTGCTGAATATACATAAATAATCACAAATCTAGGTGTAAAAATTTACCTACATAAACATTTTAACCTCAATCATACTTTCGAATTTTTTTTAAAAAAAAAAAACATGGCATAATTCAAATACAAACTTCGTAGCCAAATGAATAACACATTTCCTTCATCATTTTATTTACGTCATTTTCATAGTATATAAATATATAACATCAAAGTATGTAAGTTCTTACCTTGTAACCGAGTTAACAAGTTTATTTTCAAAGTTCAAGCTTACATAGTCTATTTCATAACTTTACCATTTAGTAACTAAAATTCAGAAATAGAAAACTCACCAGCATGTAACAAGCTATTCACTAATTCGAATCACATACACCGGCAATCCAGCCTGCTAGACTTGAAGTCCGAAGTACAATACACCGGCTTTAGCCTGCTAGGCATTAAGCCCGAAATAAAATCACTGGCACAACGCCTGCTAGGCATTAAACCCGAAATAAAATCACCGGCACAAGGCCTGCTAGGCTTGAAGCCTGAATATCAATATGCTCAATTCTTCAATTCACATTTCATTATGCTAACTTCACAACCACCCATATATCACATGCTAAATTCACATATCAACCAAATACACTTCTTCACATTACATTAACTAAAATTATAATCGATTCAATTTAGTACCCATGCATTCGGCTAATACATGTTTTCATGCTAAAAATATTAAAATTTCATCATTCATTAGATTCATAAATAATTCCTTAACGCATATTCGCTTAAAACTTCCCTCGACCGTCGAAGGACCTTGTAAACCGGCTATTCAAAAACCTTAGTCTTTTCCAGATCCAAATCCATTTTTCTTTGTTCTTGATCTAAACACATTAAAATTTAGCTCATTCAAGTACATTTCATCTCAATTTAGTCTCTAGGCACATAATTAGGCAATTTACTATTTTACCCCTACTATTTCATATTTTTACAATTTAGTCCTATTTGTATAAAATACAAAATACACATAATTTCTCAATACTACTTAAGGGCCGAATTTATATAAGGACTATACAAGTCCATTTCTTCCATAAATTTCGCAAATAAGTCCTTCTAAAATTTATTTTTTTCAAATTAGCCCTAAATGCTCAATTTCACCAAAACTCCCAATACAAAATATACTAATCTTTAACATATCTTTAGTATAAAATTAATGTAACATCCTAAAATTAGAGTATTATTTGCGTTGGCTCGGGTATGAATTTTGTGTGTTTAGCATAGTCTTGTGAAGGCTTGATTTTATTTAGGAAGTTAGAATAATTCTTAGTATTAAAATTTAATGAAGTGGATTAGGTGAACTTGACACTTAAGTTAATTTAAGTGTTAAATTCTAGCACATGAGGAGCTAGTAGAAGGTGGTTAGGATGCATGAAGGGTAACTTGAGGATAGAGGTTCGAGTAGCATGAATAGCATTTTGAAGACTTTATATTTTATGTATCCTAGTATTAATGGACGGTCAAGCTTTACATATGGTAGGTTGGACTTTCAATTATTTCTTTATGGCAAGTTGAATATTATTTTAAGGTAAGTTTGATGTTTGGGAAAGAAATCAATGGTTTTAAGGCTAATGGGAGAGCATAAGGCATGATATAAGGTATTTGGTTTTGGAAAGTGTTGGGTGGATAGGTTTGACTTGGAAGTCCATGTATGTGGACGGCATGTGTGGCTAGGGGGGTGGCCGAATGTTGTTAGGAAGTATGGGGGGAATTTGGTTAGTACTTTTGCATTTTGTGCACCATTTTGCATTTTCATTTCCTCTCCAAAGCCTTTCTCCTTAGCCGAATATTCCTTAAGCATTAGGTGCATCTTTGCTTTTTGTTTTAGCCCTCATTTTTGTTGAAACCAAATCCTATTTTCTTTATTTCATTGTTCCTCTTGAAACCGAAACTACATTTGAACCTTGTGCATTTTTGTGCACTTTTCTTCTTTGGTAAACTAGGTGTTGGCCGAACCTCTTTCTCCTATTTCTCTCTTTTCTTTCTTTCGATATTGTTCAAAACCACATTTCTTTTACTTTCTTCTTGACCGAATCTCTTTCTTTCCCATTCCTCTTGATTTTTCTTTCATTGGTTGCTAAAGCTGAATCATCCCTCTTCCCTTTTCATTTTTCTTTGCCAAACTAGTTCTTCATCTCTTTTGAGCCGAATATCAATTGTTTTCTTCATTCAAAAAACCATAGTCGAAACTTCTCATATCGTTTTTATTTTTCTTGGCCGAATATCATCAAGGGTAGGATTTCATTTGGTTTTCTTCAATCGGTTTTGGAAGATAGGTAAGTGTTGATGGCCGAATTTCCTATATTTCTTTTCCCTTTTCTATGCCATTTTCTTGTGGGCAAAGGCCAAATTTTTAGGCATTGTTTGCAAGGTTCTAACTATTTTAGGAATCGATTATTCTTTTAGGCTCTTGGGACTTTGGAAGCAATTGATCTAAGCCTTATATTCCTAGCAAACAAAGTTGGTAAGTCAAGTGGTAAGGACTCATGTCGATTCATTATTCTTTTGTGGTTGAAAAACCAAAGCTTTTGGGATTAAGGTGTGATGTTGGCCGAATGGTATTGCTTATAGTTGTGGTTTGGCCGAATGTAGGACAAGGTGATCTAGTACGGTAGATCGAGTCTTCGGATTTTAGTACTTGCGTTAGCGACAGGTGTGTACCTTACACACTTTATAATTCGGGTTATGTATATTATTTATGAGTAACTAATCATATTATTAAAGTGGAAAATTATAAGATCTTGATATGATACCACGATGGGTATAAGCAAGGATTCGTGTAAGTCCGTTTCGATACGACTCTTGCAAAACGATGTATGATGATACAATTTATGATATATTTGTTACGAGATTCCTAATAAAGCATGTTGACATGATTTGTATATCTATTGCATTGGTATGGGTAATATGAGAGGAGGGGGAAGGATTTGATATCCGTGTCTTTGGGACACCAGAGGTTTGGCACCTCCAGTGGTTTGGTACCACAATATATTTTGTGTCTTTGGGACACCAGAGGTTTGGCACCTCATAGCGACTCGTCCCAGTGGTTTCGCACCATCGTGGGTTGGCCCCACATTTGATGTATTGGGATTGTCGCCAGTGATTTGGTATCACATGTAGGTTGGCCCCACACTTGGATCGTTGATATTTTTTGTCTTTGGGACACCAGAGGTTTGGCACCTCATAGCGACTCGTCCCTGTGGTCTAGCACCACCGTGGGTTGGCCCCACTTTTGAGATATGGGATCGTCGCCAGTGATTTGGTATCACACGTGGGTTGGCCCCACAGATGGATTGTTCGTGACTTTGGGTCACCAGTGGTTTAGCACCACCAGTGGTTTGGTACCACACGGGGTAGAAAAGGAGTTATGGATGGCTAGGTTGGGTGCATTTTCATATACATATACATTGCTTGGTTATAAATTGTGTAAGAATGTTGCATCAAATGGGGGAAGGATTTATGCACTGAGTCTTGGTGACTCACCTTCTCCCTTATCTTTTCAGGTGACTCGTAGATCGCGGATGAGGAGCCGGATGAACTCGAGGTGGCCATGCATTAAATAAATTTGGTTCTACATGAACTTTGGTTTGGGTTCTTTACCTTATTTAAATTTGGTTTCATATTTATTTTGGGTTTGTAATAAGGCCATTTAAATTATGATTTTGGATTATTTATATGCTTTGGATATGTTTTAAATATGGCTTAGAAATTATATGATTATATATTATTTGAGCACGAAGTTTTCTAAACTACAAAACAAAATAGTTTTCAAAATCTCACCATCGGGTAATAATAAAAATCGTTTGATAGTAAAATTTCAACTTAAGTGTTTTTCGACAACTTAAATGTTTTACAAATTAAAGTTTCTACTCTCAAATGCAAACGGTTTACAAAGTAATAATTCGGGATTGTCAACTTAGTTTTAAAAGATTTACTTATGGGATTTTAAAAGTAAACTATCATGCACCTTTTTTTTAAAAAAAAATTAAATCAGTAACTCATTTTTCTTCAAAACGTTTTCCTCTGTGACATACTAGATTCGGTCGTGGCGTATTAACTGGGTTTGGGGTGTTACAAATTGGTATCAGAGCTAAGTTCAAAAGCTCGGCTGTGGGCTCGAGGCCCAAAATGTTTTAAAGTACGATTTTTTAAAATGTTTTTGTTTGAAATTATATGGTTTGAAAGGCATGGCATCGAGTCTCCGGCACCGATCCGCCCAGGTAAGTACCTCAAACTATTGATTTTGATGATGATGATGATGGTATGACAGTATAGTAGTAGAAACTACTTTAGAGACCCAAAACTATAGGTTGGATGTACACGCGAAACAATCTCTTATTAAATTATTCATAAAATTGTGCTTTAAGAAAGTGGAATAATGACTAATTCATAAAACTTTTAAATCAGATAAGTCGAGATTTTAGATATGAGTACTCGAGGTCGAGGTCGTGTTATGTGTGGACGCGGTAGGGGTAGGATGGCTGTGTCTGAGCCAGTGAGGTCTGGTCAAGGATCCGAGAATGAGGTACCACCACCCCCACCACCAGCGGTTGGAGTTGAGCATCAGGATCAAACGGGGGATGACGCAGTGTCTCAGGCGATGCTGCGAGTTCTTGAGAGGGTAGCTGGAATAGGTGGAGGCGCGGGAGCTCAGAAATCTGTACCTGAATGACTCTGAGCCAATGGAGCCGAGGTATTTTGAGGTGTTTCGGGTGTAGCTCCCAGTACGGCCGAATATTGGTTAGAGGCGACGGAGCGAATCATGGATGATCTGGATCTGAATGCTGAGGAAAAGCTGAAAGGGATAGTGTCGCTTCTTCGGGATGAGTCATATCAGTGGTGGCTCACGGTGCGAAACAGTGCTGCGGTGGAGGATCTTACTTGGGACTATTTTCAGGCAGCGTATCAGAAGAAACATATTGGGTCTAGTTACGTTGATGCGCAGCGTAAGGCATTTCTGAGTTTGGTCCAGGGGAGTAAGTCCGTATCAGAATATGAGGCAGAGTTCTTAAGATTAAGCCGGTATGCTGGAGGTATCGTGGCTTTGGAGCACGAGCGATGTGTTCGGTTCGAGGATGGTTTAAGAGATGAGCTGAGGTTGCTGATTGCTCCACATCAGGAGCGAGAGTTTGCTGCGTTGGTTGAAAAGACTAAGATTGCTGAAGGAATAAAGGAATCTGCAAGGCAGAGTCACGACAGGATTAAGCATAAGAGAGGTTTGGATCATCCGGGTCAGCCAGTAATTCTCAGAAGAGGGTTAGGCAGGGTGGGCCGAATCAATCTGGAAGGCCTGTTACTGCTAATCAGAGACCAGCACAGTGTAATCAATGTGGGAAATTTCATTGGGGCGAATGTTGGACTGGAGGAAAAGGATGTTTTGAGTGTGGTTCGCTGGATCATCGTGTGAGGGACTGTCCACGTAAGTTAGCCAGGAATCAGTCTGAGGGTCAAGGTCGTGCTCAGTTCAGAAAAGAGGGACCGTCACCGCAGAGAGGTCGTGGTAATGGTAGAAGAGGTAATGGTTCTGGTCGAGGCCGCGGATCATCGGGCAGAGGTGCAGGCAGCACTGAGGCTAGGCAGCCTGGTTTGGTGTATGCTACGAGACGACGAGAGGAAGGCGATGCACCGGACGTCATAACCGGTACGTTCTTAATCTTAGGTGTTCCATATACTACTTTGGTAGATGTGGGTTCGACGCATTCGTACGTTGCTAGTAGCATAGTAGAGACCATGAGCTTAGTTTCTGAGACTGCTTCTAGGAGGATGACAGTACTTAGTCCTCTAGGTCACTCTGTAGAAGTAAATAAGTTGTATAGGGATGTACCCCTAGAACTCCAAGGGGTAGTGTTTGTGGCTGATCTGATGGAACTGCCGTTTGGGGAGTTCGATCTGATTCTTGGGATGGACTTGTTGGTCAAGTATCAAGCAAGTTTGGATTGTGCTGCTAAGCGCATGGTTTTGAAGACAGCTGAGGGTAAAGAGGTGGTTATGATAGGTAATAGAAGAGATTATCTATCTAACGTGGTATCTACGTTGAAAGCTGTGAAGATGGTCAGGAAGGGCTGTGAGGCATATGTAGTCCATGTGTGTGCGTTGGAGGCTAAGGAGTCTATTGTGGGGAATGTCCGAACTGTAAAGGAATATGCTGACGTATTTCCAGAAGAACTTCCGGGACTGCCTCCGGATCGTGAAGTTGAATTTGGTATAGATCTGTTACCCGGAACTGCGCCAGTGTCTATCGTTCTGTATAGGATGGCACCGAAGGAATTGATGGAATTGAAGGCTCAGATTCAAGAGTTGTTGGATCGAAGTTTCATTCGACCAAGTGTTTCGCCTTGGGGAGCGCCGGTACTTTTTGTCAAGAAGAAGGATGGTACGATGCGGATGTGTATTGACTACCGCCAGTTGAATAAGCTGACGATCAAGAACAAGTATCCATTGCCGAGGATAGATGACTTGTTTGATCAGATTAAAGGGCATCGGTTTTCTCCAAGATTGATTTAAGGTCTGGGTATCATCAGCTAAAGGTGAAAGAGGCTGATATTTATAAGACGGCATTTCGCACTCGGTATGGGCACTATGAGTTTCTGGTAATGCCGTTTGGGTTGACTAACGCGCCAGCAGCATTCATGGACATGATGAATCGGGTATTTCAGCAGTTTTTGGATCAGTTTGTAGTGGTATTTATAGACGATATTTTGGTATACTCGAAGTCAGAGGAGGAGCATGATGCGCATTTGCGAGTAGTGTTGCAGATTTTGAGGGAAAAGCAGCTTTTTGCTAAATTTAGTAAGTGCGAGTTCTGGCTTAGGGAGGTGACTTTCTTGGGTCACGTAGTATCAACTGAGGGGATTAGAGTGGGTCCTCGAAAGATTGAGGCAGTGTTGGATTAGAAGCCGCCTAAGTCAGTGGCTGAGATTCGGAGTTTTCTAGGTTTGGCGGGGTATTACCGAAGATTTGTAGAAGGATTTTCTTTGATAGCAGCACCGATGACTAAGTTATTGAGGAAAGGAGTTCCATTTGTGTGGACTGAGAAGCAGCAAGAAAGTTTTGACAAGTTGAAGAAGATTTTGACTGAAGCTCCGATTTTGATTCAACCTGAGGCAGGCAAGGAATTCACGGTTTACTGTGACGCATCACATACTAGTTTGGGATGTGTGCTGGTGCAGGAAGGGAAGGTAGTGGCTTATGCATCTCGACAGTTGAGACCACATGAAGTTAACTATCTGACGCATGACCTGAAGTTAGCTGTAGTGGTTTTCACTTTGAAGATATGGAGACACTATTTGTACGGAGAGAAGTCGATAGTTTACACGGATCACAAGAGTCTTAAGTATCTTTTGACTCAAAAGGATTTGAACTTGAGGCAACGTAGATGGATTGAGTTGTTGATGGACTACGACTGTTCGATCGAGTATCATCCTGGCAAGGCTAACGTGGTAGCAGACGCGTTGAGCCGTAAGGTGGTATCAGACTTAAGATCGATGTTTGCTCGTCTAAGCTTATACGATGATGGGAGTCTTTTGGCAGAATTGCAAGTCAAGCCGACTTGGTTAGAGCAAATCAATGAGAAGCAGTTAGAGGATAATGGTTTGAATGATCGGAGGTTGCAGGTTCAGAATGGTGGTTTAGAGGATTATAGTTTGTCCAGTGATGGAGTATTGTGCTTTCAAGGGAGAGCTTGTATGCTGAAAGATGTTGAGTTGAGGCAAAGGATTCTTCGGGACGTACATAGCAGCCCATACGCTATGCATCCTGGAGGTAGCAAGATGTATCGGGATTTAAGAGAGCAGTTTTGGTGGCCAGGTCTGAAGCGAGAGATAACTGAGTTTGTGGGTAAATGTCTGACGTGTTAGCAGGTCAAGGCTGAACATCAGTTGCCGTTTGGATTACTTCAGCCGGTGAAGATTCCACAGTGGAAGTGGGAGAGAATCACTATGGACTTTGTCAGTGGATTACCTCTTACACCTAGTAAGAAGGACTCAGTTTGGGTGATTGTGGATCGTTTGACTAAGTCAGCTCATTTCATTCCGGTTAGGGTAGATTACTCGCTTCAGAGGTTAGCTAAGTTGTATGTGGCAGAGATAGTGAGGTTGCACGGTGTGCCAGTGTCGATCATCTCAGATAGAGATCCTAGATTTACGTCGAGGTTTTGGAGAGCGTTACATCAGGCTTTGGGTACGCGGTTGGATTTCAGTACGGCATTTCATCCACAGTCTGACGGACAGTCGGAAAGGGTCATTCAGATTTTAGAGGATATGTTGAGAGGTTGTGTTTTGGACTTCAGAGGCAGCTGGGAAGAGTTTTTACCATTAGCTGAGTTCGCGTACAACAATAGTTATCAGGCAAGCATTAAGATGGCACCATATGCTGGACACCTACATGCTGGTCAGAGTTGGGTGAGCGTCAGATGTTAGGACCAGAGTTGGTTGTAGAAACTGAGAATAAGGTTAAATTGATTCAAGCTCGTTTGAAGGAAGCTTCGGATAGGCAGAAGTCATATGCCGATCTCAAGCGGAGAGATATAAAGTTTGCCGTGGGTGACAAAGTTTTTCTGAAGGTCTCGCCATGGAAAAAAGTGTTAATATTTGGGAGAAAAGGCAAGTTAAGTCCAAGGTTCATTGGGCCGTATAAGGTGTTGAGACGAGTGGGACCAGTAGCTTATCACCTCGAGTTGCCATCAGAGCTGAGTCAGATTCACGATGTGTTCCATGTCTGCATGCTTAGACGCTATCTTTCTGATCCATCGCATGTTGTGGCAGTAGAGGAAATAGAGGTGAGTCTAGATTTGACGATAGAAGAAGAACATGTGCAGATTCTTGATCGAGATGTGAAAGTTTTGCATAGGAAGTCAGTTCTTTTAGTGAAGTTTTTATGGCGAAACCATGGCGTAGAAGAAGCTACGTGGGAACTGGAGGATGCGATGAGGCAGCAGTATCCTCAACTCTTTTGATCAGGTAATTTCGAGGACGAAATTATTTTAAGGGGGGTAGAATTGTAACTTCCTAAAATTAGAGTATTATTTGTGTTGGCTCGGGTATGAATTTTGTGTGGTTAGCATAGTCTTGTGAAGGCTTGATTTTATTTAGGAAGTTAGAATAATTCTTAGTATTAAAATTTAATGAAGTGGATTAGGTGAACTTGACACTTAAGTTAATTTAAGTGTTAAATTCTAGCACATGAGGAGCTAGTAGCAAGGTGGTTAGGATGCATGAAGGGTAACTTAAGGATAGAGGTTCGAGTAGCATGAATAGCATTTTGAAGACTTTATTTTTTATGTATCCTAGTATTAATGGACGGTCAAGCTTTACATATGGTAGGTTGGACTTTCAATTATTTCTTTATGGCAAGTTGAATATTAGTTTAAGGTAAGTTTGATGTTTGGGAAAGAAATCAATGGTTTTAAGGCTAATGGGAGAGCATAAGGCATGATATAAGGTATTTGGTTTTGGAAAGTGTTGGGTGGATAGGTTTGACTTGGAAGTCCATGTATGTGGACGGCATGTGTGGCTAGGGGGGTGGCCGAATGTTGTTAGGAAGTATGGGGGGAATTTGGTTAGTACTTTTGCATTTTGTGCACCATTTTGCATTTTCTTTTCCTCTCCAAAGCCTTTCTCCTTAGCCGAATGTTCCTTAAGCATTAGGTGCATATTTGCTTTTTGTTTTAGCCCTCATTTTTGTTGAAACCAAATCCTATTTTCTTTATTTCATTGTTCCTCTTGAAACCGAAACTACATTTGAACCTTGTGCATTTTTGTGCACTTTTCTTCTTTGGTAAACTAGGTGTTGGCCGAACCTCTTTCTCCCATTTCTCTCTTTTCTTTCTTTCGATATTGTTCAAAACCACATTTCTTTTACTTTCTTCTTGACCGAATCTCTTTCTTCCCCATTCCTCTTGATTTTTCTTTCATTGGTTGCTAAGGCCGAATCATCCCTCTTCCCTTTTCATTTTTCATTTCCAAACTAGTTCTTCATCTCTTTTGAGCCGAATATCAATTGTTTTCTTCACTCAAAAAACCATAGCTGACACTTCTCATATCTTTTTTATTTGTCTTGTCCGAATATCATCAAGGGTAGGATTTCATTTGGTTTTCTTCAATCGATTTCGGAAGATAGGTAAGTGTTCATGGCCGAATTTCCTATATTTCTTTTCCCTTTTCTATGCCATTTTCTTGTGGGCAAAGGCCAAATTTTTGGGCATTGTTTGCAAGGTTCTAACTATTTTAGGAGCCGATTATTCTTTTAGGCTCTTGGGACTTTGGAAGCAATTGATCTAAGCCTTACATTCCTAGCAAACAAAGTTGGTAAGTCAAGTGGTAAGGACTCATGTCGATTCATTATTCTTTTGTGGTTGAAAAACCAAAGGCTTTTGGGATTAAGGTGTGATGTTGGCCGAATGGTATTGCTTATAGTTGTGGTTTGGCCGAATGTAGGACAAGGTGATCTAGTACGGTAGATCGGGTCTTCGGATTTTAGTACTTGCGTTAGCGACAGGTGTGTACCTTACACACTTTATAATTCGGGTTATGTATATTATTTATGAGTAACTAATCATATTATTAAAGTGGAAAATTATAAGATCTTGATATGATACCATGATGGGTATAAGCAAGGATTCATGTAAGTCTGTTTCGACACGACTCTTGCAAAACGATGTATGATGATACGATTTATGATATATTTGTTATGAGATTCCTAATAAAGCATGTTGACATGATTTGTATATCTATTGCATTGGTATGGGTGATATGAGAGGAAGGGGAAGGATTTGATATCCGTGTCTTTGGGACACTAGAGGCTTGGCACCTCCAGTGGTTTGGTACCACAATATATTTTGTGTCTTTGGGACACCAGAGGTTTGGCACCTCATAGCGACTCGTCCCAGTAGTTTCGCACCACCGTGGGTTGGCCCCACATTTGATGTATTGGGATTGTCGCCAGTGATTTGGTATCACACGTGGGTTGGCCCGACACTTGGATCGTTGATATTTTGTGTCTTTGGGACACCAGAGGTTTGGCACCTCATAGCAACTCGTCCCTGTGGTCTAGCACCACCGTGGGTTGGCCCCACTTTTGAGATATGGGATCGTCGCCAGTGATTTGGTATCACACATGGGTTGGCCCCACAGATGAATTATTCGTGACTTTGGGTCACCAGTGATTTGGTATCACATTATTGGATATCGTGACTTTGGGTCACCAGTGGTTTGGCACCACCAGTGGTTTGGTACCACACGGGGTAGAAAAGGAGTTATGGATGGCTAGGTTGGGTGCATTTTCATATATATATACATTGCTTGGTTATAAATTGTGTAAGAATGTTGCATCAAACGGGGGAAGGATTTATGCACTGAGTCTTGGTGACTCACCTTCTCCCTTATCTTTTCAGGTGACTCGTAGATCGCGGATGAGGAGCCGGATGAACTCGAGGTGGCCATGCATTAAATAAATTTTGTTCTACATGAACTTTGGTTTAGGTCCTTTACCTTATTTAAATTTGGTTTCATATTTATTTTAGGTTTGTAATAAGGCCATTTAAATTACGATTTTGGATTATTTATATGCTTTGGATATGTTTTAAATATGGCTTAGAAATTATATGATTATATATTATTTGAGCACGAAGTTTTCTAAACTACAAAACGAAATGGTTTTCAAAATCTCACCATCGGGTAATAATAAAAATCGTTTGATAGTAAAATTTCAACTTAAGTGTTTTTCGACAACTTAAATGTTTTACAAATTGAAGTTTCTACTCTCAAATGCAAACGGTTTACAAAGTAATAATTCGGGATTGTCAACTTAGTTTTAAAAGATTTACTTACGGGATTTTAAAAGTAAACTATCATGCACCTATTTTTTTTTAAATTAAATCGGTAACTCAATTTTCTTCAAAACGTTTTCCTCTGTGACATACCAGATTCGGTCGTGGCGTATTGACCGGGTTTGGGGTGTTACAATTATAAAACATCAAAAATCACAAGAACATAGCAATGGTCAAACATCAATCATGCTTATTTTTAAAAATTCTAACATGGGTCAACTACGGTTCGAAAATGATCTCAAAAACGTAAAAATTAACAAAAACCGAAATCAAACTAACCTTGAATTTAAGCTTCTAAATGCCGAAAATCAAAGAACTCAAACCCTTCTTCTTAAGCTAACATTCGGCCATGCAAGACTGAAAGATGATAATGGCCATTTCTTTATGTTTTATTACATATATTATGTTATTATTAGATTACCAAATTAACCTTGTAAATTAAAAATAACATAACATATAAATAAGGGCATTATAGGCATATACAGTCCACTACATTATAAAATGGGCTAATTGCCCTTTTTATGCCTCAAATTAAGAAGCCACTATCAATTTGGCACATTTTACTATAGTTTGAAACTTTTACACTTTACGCGATTAAGTCCTTTTATTTAGTTAAGCACACAAACGATTAAATTTTCATACGAAACTTTCACACACATCAATTCACATATAATAGACACAAAATATAATGTTAAAATATTTCTCGGACTCGGATTCGTGGTCCCGAAACCACTGTTCCGATTAGGATCAAATTCAGACTGTTACAGATATCACACTATCACAGGTAGTAATATGGCATGTATAGCTAGACTCACATACACTACGTTAGACCGAGAATCGACTGAACCGTAGCTCTGATAAAACTAAATGTAACACCCCATACACGTATTCAACGTCGGAATAGCATACGAGGCATTACCGGACTTATACACAAGCAAACATACATTTCAGAGTCATAAATTTGGCAGCAATTTAAAATTTTTTAACAATCAATCATATCATCCCTAAAACGAGCCTACGAGGCCCAAAACATGCTTTAGAAGTAGTTCGGGGCTAAACCGAGAACTATAGAAAATTTTACAACACTTAGCAAATTTTCATGTTACAGGGCTCACATGCCCGTATGGTCTAAGGGACACGCCCGTGTGACCTTGGGACATGCCCGTGCTTCAGACCGTGTCCAAATTAGGGTGCTCTCTGACTTGTGCCACACGGACGTGCCACACGGTCGTGTGTTAGGCTGTGTAGAACACACGGCTGAGACACATACCCGTGTCTCTACCAGTGTGCTCAATTCTGGAAATTTTGTTTTGCAAAATAAAGGTGCAGGGGACACACGGCCGGACACATGCCTGTGGTACAGACCGTGTGTCACACACGGCCTAGACACGCACGCGTGTGTCTACCTGTATGGACAAAAACAAGGCTATTTACCAAGCCATTTTGTCACCCTCACTTGCACACATCTACATAACATCTCATGGTACAAAATCAAGCATGTAAGAGCAACCAAATAACCACAACCAAGATAATAACATGTCATTCTCATGCAATTATTTATCATGCTTACAAAATCAACCTTTCCACACCAATTCATCCAAGATTTCACATTCATGGGTAAAACATACTAACTTTATACCTTTGTTGAACATATTCACTACATTTATTAAGCCCGAAATCAAACATACATATTTCACATTCATTAGGCTTCATTCGACTACTTTCAAGTTACCAAATGATACTCAAATTCCTCATCTCATCAATAGGTCACATTTCCAAAAATCATGCAACCATGCCATAAATCACAATTCCAAACATTTCACATTCACCAAGCATACCATGATCATATCACTATAGACATTGACACATATATGAATATACTTAGGCTTACAACCATGTTAGCCAATATGAGCCAACTTACATGGCCAAATAGCAAAACAAGCCTTTAACAATCACAAGCCAACACATTGGCTACAATCACAATGACACATTTAATAAAATGAATAAATCCCTGTACATGCCATAGACTCAAAATGCTTGAATTCATTTATTCCCAAAGTGATAGCTTGATAATTTGATAGAATCTCCGGCAATCTCTAACCCGGGCTAGCTCAATGACACTATAAAACATGGGAAAGGATGGGGGATAAGCTATATAGCTTAGTAAGTTCATATGCAAATAATACAAAGCATTATTCATACATTTGACATATAAATAAATTAACATATATCAACATAAATGTCATTAAAACTTCATAAATGTCATATGAACATAAATATCATTTAATATCAACATAACACATATCAGCATAATTTTCATATACTAATAGCTCATCATATGAATTACATAACGCATATCAACATAATTTCATTAATAGCTCATCACGTGTGAGTCACACGGCTTCGCCACACGGCCGTGTGACCCTTGGAGTTCAAATTTTCTAACTTTTTTCTGAACTTTCCAAATGTTTCCAATTTAGTGCCGATTTGTTTATATAGTGCTTTTAGGGCCTCAAGGGCTAAATTAAATGACATTAAGCATGTGAATGAATGATTTAATTCATGATTTTATTAATGTATGAAATGTATGTTTTATGTTATATTTTTACGGTAATGCTCTATAACCTTATTTCGGCGACGGATACGAGTTAGAGGTGTTACAAACGAGTAGTCTTTTCTGCTATCATCAAGCTCAAAAATGTCGAGTGTGGGTTCGCTTTGAATCAGAAAATTTTTCACAAAAATTATCAGAGGGGTATTTTTGCAATTTCTCTAAACTTTTTCGGCAAGTTGTAAATAAGAAAAATATCTCTAGAATTTTCTGATATAATCTCTTCAGAGAATTTTCTCTCTACAACTTTCTCTTGAATTCATTTGTGTGAAATAATGACCCAAGACTCTCTTTATATAGGAAGAGTTTAGAGAGTTCAACTATGATTAAACTTAATCACTTTAATATTAAATTAATATAATACTTATCAAGATAAATATTAGATTAAATTTAATATTAAGATAATCACTTTAATATTAAATTAATAAAATACTATTAAGATAAATATTAAAATGAATTTAATATTAAATCTATTAAAATAATATTTTTTAATAGTTACTCTGAAATCAAATTCTTTGGTAGAGTCTGAGTAGGAGTGTAATTCTTCCTCTCCTCAACCATCGAAGACCCGTCCTCGACGACCACTTTTAGGCCATTGGAATGCTGTCAACACCCCGAGTTGGTTCAATTTTTGTCGGTTTGGTCCGGGCCAGTGACGGCCTGATCAGTCTGATCTAGCCATAGATTGGACCGTCAGCCCGATTTCACATACCAAGGCCGGTTCGACCAGTTTTTGCTTTTTAGTCTCAGTTTTGGGCTTCCAGCCCCAATTTACGATCTCAGGTCCAATTTTCAAGCTCAATTACTCATTGGCCCAATTGTCTTACTTGAAAATTAATTTCCAAAAATATCATATTAATTTTATTTAATTTGATTAATTTAATTTTACTTGATCAAAATTATTTTTCCCAAAAATCACTTAGATTTTCTAAATTAATTTTTCAAAAAAATTCTTCAATCAAATTTTCTAGTTGAAAAATTCTTACGACCGCCCAATTTAATTCCACATCGAATAAATTGACTTAATTAAATTATTTCCAAAGTCGTAGAATTTTCTTCTGGTTCAAATACAGTTCGATCGATCTTTTGTTAAGCTAGCGGAAGGACCAATCGGACATATACAATTAGGCTCTAGTAATTGTAGTTATGTTCAGAAGCATCATTTCGATAATTCACAATTACATAATCAAGGAGTCAATCCACAAGAAGTACGATGATTGAAAATTGCTTATTGTATACTCTTTATGAAAGCAATTCATCCAATTGCTTTGTCTAATGACCTTGTCATGTGTGTGTTACCTTCATATGATATTCTTGATTCTTTTGAGTTAAATCCGTTCACTCAATACAATTCTATTTTTTCTCATTGTCACCATTGTGTTTTCTTAATGATTAATATGATCACTATCAACAAACTCGTGGCTACATTCCATATTTATCAATCCCCATATTGCCAATGAGAGGATATCGTTAAATATTTAATTGAGCCATGAATTCCATTGTTGCTAGTAAAGCCATGCCATACGCAAGGCATGTACCCAACATATCGACTATCAGTTCGGTCATCTTTAGAGCATAAGCCTCCACTTATATCAAAGCACATGGGTTACATATGCATTGTCAATGACTAACTCAGGATTTAGGTAAATCACACCATGAACGTCACAAGTGAATTAATTCACAAGCGGATTTAGAATTAATTCATCTTGGGTCCAGTCCGATGTATCATTATTTCAATGAAAACATCTATGTTTCTACTCGTGGAATCAACTACTCTAATAGCCAAAATTAGTCATCTCCTCAAATGGAATTATAGACGACATAATAGTCCTTCTTCATAATTGAATCAAATGCTCACTTTGATTTTTTTTATAGGACTACAGACTTGTTTAGATTATCTACTGAAGTAAGTTGTCTTTCTCGAAATCTAAATGTTCTTATAGTGGCACTTATCATCAGCTTAAACTTAGACAATCAATGAGCTAATATTTTCATGTCACAATTTTGCTATTCTTGCAAAATATGAAAGACAGAAATACAAAAGAAATAATAGTGAAATGTGAAATTAACTTTATTTATTTATTCATCGTTCAAATAAATAGAAAACAGTTACATGTTTACTACAATATGAGCACATTTCCTAACACATACTTGTAAGGGTTTTATATTTATTATACTATACCATTTTAATAACCATGGATTCCATTCATTAAGTTCTAAAATTCAAACAAACATTCATGCCTACTCGTGCATACCTTGATCATTTGGTATGTTTAACTCTTTTTTCCTATTCACAGTTTAACAAATTGAACTAACTAGTCTAATTCAAATAACCTAAAATTGTTTATTTTTAGCTTAGATTTACAATTTAAAGAAATAACCTATTTGCATGCTCCTAACCAATCACTTGTATTTCTACAAGCTCGAGCACAAACAAGCACACAAGAAAAAAAATTCAACTAAAAATTACTAAAAATAAAACAAAAATAGTAGCAAAAATGTAAAAATTTTATGTCACCCCCACACTTTATTTAGTACATTGTCCCTAATGTGAACCAAAATAAT
This sequence comes from Gossypium australe, assembly GCA_005393395.2. NCBI lineage: Eukaryota > Viridiplantae > Streptophyta > Magnoliopsida > Malvales > Malvaceae > Gossypium > Gossypium australe. Next base: position 109,345,706 of record CM016621.1, on the reverse strand, counting down.
TAGGAGATGAGATTACCATTTTAGCTCCCCCTTATTGGTTTAGCCCCAAAATGTAGTGTTATCCAAAGTGCAGAGTTCTTACATAGAAAGCTTTTTTTTAATAAAAATAGGAATAATAAAAAAATCTAGTTAAAGAAAAATAAAAAAATCATCCATGTTTTAAAATTACAATCCACAAAATTAAAATAAAAAGATTTCAAATTCAGTAGGAGTCTTGTTTTGACGCTTCATCCTCTTTTTTTTTTTTTTTTTGGGGGACTTCCTCTTCTTCTGGGTACTCCACATCCATTTTGTTGTTTCTATTTCGAGTTGTATTTGATGGATGGGAACTGTGGAATGAAACACCCCAAACCCGGCCCACGAGCCTCGACCGGATCTGGCATGCTCCTTGGGTAAAACATTTTAAAACTTGTATGTTAATTCGGAAAATTTTGGTCATTTTGAAGAGAAATCGATTGGTGTTGTGATTGAATTAAAAACGGTGTTGTTATTGAAGTCTATACTTTATGAAAACGTTATTTTCGTACTCGAAAACTATAAGTTAAAAGATATGCCGAAGTTTTAGAGTTTAACATTAAGTTGAAAATCGTTGGTGTTTAGGTGTCAACACATTTGAAATGATTTTTAACGAAAAGTTGCTTAACCTTTTTATTTAATATCGATCGTATCATAATAAAAAGTAAAACGCATGCATAAAACAGTTTAATAGTAATGGCCTTATTACAACAAAGCAAAACTCGAAATAAATCCAAAACTTAATATAGAAATCCAAAATAAAGAAAACTCTGAGCTGAGCATGGCCACCACTAATTCCCTTCCGACCCGGTCCATTTACTATGTGTCACCTGCAAAATGTTAGCCCACGAAGGGTGAGTCCTCAGACTCAGTGTATAGCAACCAACACAACTCCCAAACGATTTAGGCATATCAATTCATATATATAACAAATATAGGCATTGATGCAGTCCCAAACCCAAACCTAAATAACCATCCTCTACACATCACCCGTACCTGCCAAACACACCGTGGGGATTACTAAATCGACCCTCCATCCGCTACACACCATCGAAGGCAGTCGCTGCAGTCAACTGCACATCGCCCTTATAATCGTGGCATAGCCACTAGATAATAATGTGTGACATTAGTCACCAGATTCAGATTATGTGACATGAGTCACCAGATAATGTGGTAAAAACCACCAGATCACTTCCCCCTTTTCATATCACCCTTATGCCCATGCGTTATACAAATCATGCAGAAATCATAATATACCTTATTTCATATTCATAACAGGTTCGCACATGTGTCACATTCAAATGTTCATAACATTATTAACACAGTAGTAACGATTAACGTACCTGAATGCTCTGTACCATTGTATGGTATCCTTAGCCACATTTTTAATACTTTCATTATCACATTCATAATATTACCACCATAAATCTATTAGAAGTTAGTGTAGGGCTACACACATGGTACTAACACTTTCACTGAATCCCGAAAATCTACCGAAACAGATTGTATTCCTTCCTATAGACCATAGTTAAAAATCGGTCAATTATTTAACAGACAAAAAGCCCTTGGCCGAATATCAAGACTTCCTTACCTTGATTATCTAGATCCCGAAATTAACCCTTGTTCTTGGTGATGTCGAAATTCCTATAGGCACATGTTAGATCCGATTCTAACATTTAAACACAATAAATAGCCTTCTGCCTAAAACCACACTTGCTTACCTTAGATCTTGAAATCCTGAATGATCTCCTCCTTCTAGTCGACAACAACTAAATCCTGAAATCCTTCTTCAAGGTTTCGGCCAAAGAAAGTAAAAGAGATTAGATTCCAACTTTCAGCTAATCTAAAAGAAAGAGGAAGGAAAATCGAATAATATTTGATCTTACCTATAATGATGAAATCGACTGTACCCTTGCTTGAACCCACAGAGAGATTTAGCTATGTAGGCTAGATGTTGATCAATAGGTTTCGGCTTTTGGGGTTACTGAACAATCGGCTAGGGGTTACCTTGAATATTCGACTTTTGCTTTAAGAAAAAGAATTGAAGGGAGTTTCGACAAGAATGGAAAAAGAAGAAGAAGCTTTTGGCTTTGACAAAACAAAAGAAGAAAAGAAGATTCACTTTCGGTTTTTAGTCAAAAGGGAAGAAAAGAGTTTCGGAAGAGGCACACTTGAAAAGAAAAGAAAGAAAATGGCCTCCTTTCCTCCCTTTGGCCGAAAATAACACCAAGAAAGTCCCTAGGCCGGCCAATTCTCTTCCCTCTTATCAGCTTCCTTCTTTTTCTCCTATTTCCTCTCTACTGTACCCATTCAAAATAAATTAAATAAATCAACAATTATCTTCCTACCTTAGCCGAATTTTTAAAGGAATCTGACCACATCTAATGGTCATCTCCTTAGTGTTTTAGTGCCGTCCACTACTACTCCTTTTGCCGAAAAATAAAACCCCAAAATGTTGCTTGTGCTGCTCGAACCTAGGCCCTCCCTGCACTGCTTGAGGCGTCACTTAACAAGGCCCTAAGTGGCACCTCCTTGCCACTTTAACAAGCCCATTTTTATGTCTAATTTCCCCTACAAATTCTCTTAAGGCCTAACATGCTTAGCTCCACTTCCAGACTTAAAATACAATATTTTCTAAGGCATTCCCCTACACTCTAAAGTTCTCAAAATCTATAAAACACATTCAAAATACAAACAGGTATGCTTCCACATATATTTAAGCAAAATGCACAACCCCTAAATCCCGGATATTACAGTTCTACCCCCTTAAAATAATTTCGACCTCGAAATTACCTGGGTAAAATAAGTGAGGGTATTGTTGTCACATTGCTTCTTCCGGCTCCCAAGAAGCTTCTTCCGATCCATGATTACGCCATAACACTTTAACCAGAGGAACTGATTTCCTCCGCAACATCTTCACATCTCGTTCCAAAATCTGAATCAGCTCCTCCTCATAGGACAAATCTGGCCTTAATTCCACCTCTTCAACCGGCACTACATGAGATGGATCCGATCGGTAACGACGTAGCATAGAAACATGGAATACATCGTGCATTTGCTTCAACTCCGGAGGCAACTCTAACTGGTATGCCACTGATCCAACCCGTTTCAATACCCGATAAGGTCCTATAAACCTGGGACTTAACTTCCCTTTGCGACCAAATCTCATCACCTTCTTCCATGGCGAAGCTTTAAGAAACACCTGATCTCCCACAGTAAACTCTATTTCCTTCCGTTTAAGATCCACGTACGACTTCTGCCTATCAGATGCTTCCTTCAACCGCGCCCGAATTACCTTAACCTTCTCTTCGGATTCTGCCACAATCTCTGGACCCAAAACTTGACGTTCCCCTAATTCGGTCCAACACGTAGGAGTGCGACACTTCCGTCCATACAGCGCTTCATACGGTGCCATCCGGATACTGGCTTGATAGCTGTTATTATACGCAAATTCCGCTAAAGGCAAATATTCTTCCAAACTTCCTCTGAAATCTATCACACAACCCCTCAACATATCCTCTAACACTTGGATTACTCGCTCAGACTGACCGTCCGACTGTGGATGAAAAGCCGTACTGAAGTCTAATCTGGTGCTTAAAGCCTGATGTAGTGCTCTCCAAAATCGAGACGTAAACCTCGGATCCCTATCTAAGATAATCGACACCGGCACTCCATGCAACCTCACAATCTCTGCCACATACAATTTTGCCAACTTCTGTAAAGAATATTCAACCCGCATTGGTATGAAATGTGCAGACTTCGCCAAACGATCCACTATCACCCAAACCGAGTCCTTCTTAGTAGGCGTAAGGGGAAGCCCACTAACGAAGTCCATGGTGATTCTCTCCCACTTCCACTGCAGAATCTTTATCGGTTGAAGCAATCCTGACGGAACTTGGTGTTCAGCCTTGACTTGCTGACACGTTAAGCACTTCCCTACAAATTCTGTGACTTCCCGCTTAAGACCAGGCCACCAAAACTGTTCCCTTAGATCTCTGTACAACTTACTACCTCCAGGATGCATAGCATAAGGGCTACTATGCAATTTCTGAAGAATTCTTTGCCTTAACTCCTTATCTTTAGGCATACAGACTTTACCCTTGAAGCACAATACTCCATCGCTATTAACACCATACTCCTCTAACTCCCCATTCCGCACTTGCCGTAGCTTAGTACTTAAATCCTCTTCTACCAACTGCCTTTCTTTCACCTCATTCAACCACATCGGCTTAACTTGCAACTCTGCTAACAAACTTCCGTCATCATACAGGCTAAGATGTGCAAACATCGCTCGCAAATCCGACACAACCTTCCGACTTAGGGCATCCGCCACTACATTCGCCTTGCCCGGGTGATACTCTATAGAACAATTGTAGTCTTTCAATAATTCTACCCACCTTCGCTGTCTCAAATTCAGCTCCTTCTGAGTCAGTAGATACTTAAGACTCTTGTAGTCTGTGTAGATCACTGACTTTTCTCCATATAGATAGTGCCTCCACACCTTAAGAGCAAAGACCATCGCCGCCAATTCCAAGTCATGCGTCGGATAATTAACCTCTTGTGGCCTTAATTGTCGAGATGCATAAGCGACCACTTTCCCGTCTTGCATCAATACGCATCCCAAACCTGTGTGAGAAGCGTCATAGTACACCACAAAATCCTTCCCTGGCTCCGGCTGAATCAAAACCGGAGCTTCAGTCAAAACCTTTTTAAGCTTCTCAAAGCTCTCCTATTGCTTATCTGTCCATACAAAAGGTACCTCCTTCCTTAGCAACTTCGTCAAAGGTGTAGCTATCGACGAAAACCCTTCTACGAACCTTCTATAATAGCCTGCTAACCCCAAGAAACTGACAAACCTCAGCCACCGACTTAGGTGGTTTCCAATCTAACACTGCTTCAATCTTCCGAGGGTCCATCCATATTCCTTCCGTAGACACCACATGCCCTAAAAACGTCACCTCCTTCTGCCAAAATTCACACTTGCTGAATTTGGCATAGAGCTTCTTCTCCCTTAACACTTGCAACACTACCCGGAGATGTTCATCATGCTCTTCCTCAGACTTGGAATACACTAGGATGTCATCTATGAACACAACGACGAACCGATCCAGGTAAGGTTGAAAAACCCGGTTCATCATATCCATGAATGCAGCTGGAGCGTTCGTCAATCTGAACGGCATTACTAAGAACTCATAATGCCCGTACCTTGTCCGGAAAGCTGTCTTATGGATATCCACTTCCTTCACCTTGAGCTGATGATACCCAGACCGTAAATCTATCTTTAAGAAAACTGCAGGCCCCTTAAGCTGATCGAACAAGTCGTCTATCCTCAGCAAAGGATACTTGTTCTTGATGGTCAGCTTATTCAACTAGCGATAATCTATGCACATGCGCATAGTTCCGTCCTTCTTCTTCACAAACAAGACCGGTGCTCCCCATGGAGACACACTGGGTTGGATAAACCCATGATCAAGCAACTCTTGGATTTGAGCCTTGAGCTCAACCAACTCCTTTGGTGCCATTCTATACGGAGCAATTGACACAGGAGCTGTCCCCGGTAGCTGGTCAATTCTGAACTCCACCTCCCTGTCCGGGGGTATCCCAGGCATCTCCTCCGAAAAAACATCCACAAATTCCCTTACTGTTCTAACTCCACTAACTCCCTCTTCTTTTGCATCCAACGCACTAACAAAGGTCAAAAATGCCTTGCACCCTTTTCTAACCATCTTATCAGCCTTTAATGCGGAGACTACGTTAGACAAATAGTTTCTTCTTTCTCCTATCATAATTATTTCCTCATCCTCCGGGGTCCTTAACTCCATTCGCTTAGCTGTGCAATCCAACTTAGCCCGATGTTCCACTAGCCAATCCATGCCAAGGATGAGATCGAATTCTCCGAAAGGTAGTTCCATCAAGTCAGCAGGAAATACTACTCCCTGAATCTCTAGAGGCACATTCTGAAATATCTTATTCACCACTATAGTTTGACCTAGCGGGCTTACTACAGTCATCTCCCTATCAGACAGTTAAGATGCTACACCTAGCGTTTCAACTACTCTACATGCAACATAAGAGTGGGTCGAGCCAACATCAATTAAAGCAAAGTAAGGCTTGTCAGCTATAAGGAACATACCGGTTATGACGTCCAGTGCGTCTCCATCTTCCCTTCGGTGAACTGCATACACCAGACCCGGCTGTCTTGCCTCTGTATTACCAACACCTCTGCCCGGTGTTCCCTGTCCTCTTCCAGAACCATTACCTCTTCCAATCGGACCACGACCCTGTGGTGGCTGCTGTCCACCTCTTCCAGCCTGATTAAAACCCTGACCCGTTGGTCGATTGCCATCTGGTTTCATAGGACAGTCTCTAATCATGTGATCCTTGTACCCACACTTAAAACAGCCCCCTGTCTTCTTCCAACACTCCCCTAGATACATCTTTCCACACTGAGCACAAGTACGGTACTGTCCTCCTGTAACAACCTGCTGACCTCGCGGCCCATCAACTTTGTGTCTCTTTTGAACATTTCCAGATGACCCTGATGATCCAAAACCTCTCTTTTGTCTATTCCTATCTGTATTCTGTCTCACGGATTCCTTAACTCCTTCGGCTACCTTAGCCTTCTCCACCAACACGGCAAACTCCTACTCTTGCTGTGGCGCTATCAACAATCTCAGGTCATCCCTCAGTCCGTCCTCAAACCGGACACATCGCTCATGCTCTGTAGCCACGATTCCTCGAGCATACCGGCTCAACCTTAAGAATTTTGCCTCGTATTCCGCTATGGACTTATTCCCCAGAATCAGCCTCAGAAATGCCTTCCTCTGCGCATCAATATAACTAGTCCCAACATACTTCTTCTGATACGCCGCCTTGAAATACTCCCAAGTGAGATCCTCAGCTATAGCACTATCCCAAACTGTGAGCCACCATTGATATGACTCATCGCGAAGTAGCGACACCACTCCTTTCAGTTTTTCCTCAGCAGTCAGATCCAGCTCGTCCATGATTCGCTCCGTCGCTTCCAACCAATACTCAGCCGTATTGGGCGCCACATCGGATACACCACGGAATACCTCAGCTTCATTGGCTCGGAGTCGCTTGGGTACAGATTTTCGAGCTCCCATACCTCCACCTGCTCCAGCCACCCTCTCAAGAACCCGCAGCGTCGCCTGCGATACTGCATCATCCCCCGTCTGATCCTGATGTTCAACCTCAGCAGCTGCTGGTGGTGGTGGTACTTCGTTCTCGGACCCTTGACCAGACCTAACGGGTTCCGATACGGTCATTCTGCCTCTACCACGCCCTCGCACATTACGACCACGTCCCCTAGAACTCATGTCTACGATCGCGATCTAATCTGGTTAAAAAGTTTTATGCATTAGTTCTTGTTCCACTGATTACCCAGGAATAAGTTTTATGTAAAGAAGTTTAGTAGTAATTCTTTCGATCATTTCAAGGTTTTCGTTTGAAGTCCTCTATCCTAATTCAGAGAAAACACATTCATTCGATAGTATCAACTACACACATTCACCATTCAAGCATTTTCGTCCGTTTCAATCCTAGGGGTATTTTCGTAATTTATCCTATAGGGGTATTTTGGTAATTTTCCAAATCGGGGTATCTTGATATTTTGCAAATTAGGGGTTTTGGTATTTTTGTAAAATAAGGATATCTTGGTAGAAATCGAGGGTAGTATGGTGATTTTATAATCCAAGGGTATTTGGGTAATTTTGTAAACCAGGGGTATTTGAGTAATTTTGTAAATCGAAAATATTTCGAAAAATTTTCCAAAGTCTAAAATGGTTTTTACAAATCAAAGGGGTAATTTGGTAATTTTAAAACTAAGGTTCTTATAAAACAGTGTAGCTGGTCCCTTTTGGTTTTAATTATTGAATTTAGCCCGTGAATAAGTCCTCTTGGTTAGGGTGAACCGTCACTACGCACCAGGTAGGATTCGAGTAGAGAGGAGGTGAGTCACTAGGACTACTTAAATACCAAGCTCCCACCGAATCCAATCCTAGACATGCGCACGATGGTTGCCACACCCTAACTCGGCGACTCACTTACAGGTTTGTTTGATTAGGCTTTAAATTTTATGTAATTCTGTGTTGGAGTAAGCTAATCCTAGGGTTCAATAGCTCCTAATCTACTACTCTACGTTCCCATAAAACCCCCATACAAATCATACAATAATACAAATCATACAACAGTTAGGGGTACTTACCTGGTGGACTTCGAGTCGAAGAGTTAGGTGCCATGCCAGAAAACCTGCTCAATTCCAAAAATTTCCTCAAAACCTTATTTGAGCTCAATTTTGAAAATGTTGTGGGCTTTAAACCTAAGGCCGAGAGTTTAAAACTGGGCTCTGATACCAAATTGAAACACCCCAAACTCGGCCCACGAGCCTCGACCGGATCTGGCATGCTCCTTGGATAAAACATTTTAAAACTTGTATGTTAATTCAGAAAATTTTGGTCATTTTGAAGAGAAATCGATTGGTGTTGTGATTGAATTGAAAACGGTGTTGTTATTGAAGTCTATACTTTATGAAAACGTTATTTTCGTACTTGAAATCTATAATTTAAAAGATATGCCGAAGTTTTAGAGTTTAACATTAAGTTGAAAATCGTTGGTGTTTAGGTGTCAACACATTTCAAATGATTTTTAAAGAAAAGTTGCTTAACCTTTTTATTTAATATCGATCGTATCATAATAAAAAGTAAAACGCATGCATAAAACAGTTTAATAGTAATGGCCTTATTACAACAAAGCAAAACCCGAAATAAATCCAAAACTTAATATAGAAATCCAAAATAAAGAAAACTCTGAGCTGAGCATGGCCACCACTAAGTCCCTGCCGACCCGGTCCATTTACTGTGTGTCACCTGCAAAATGATAGCCCACGAAGGGTGAGTCCTCAGACACAGTGTATAGCAACCAGCACAACTCCCAAACGATTTAGGCATATCAATTCATATATATAACAAATATAGGCAATGATGCAGTCCCAAACCCAAACCTAAATAACCATCCTCTACACATCACCTGTACCTGCCAAACACACCGTGGGGATTACTAAATCGACCATTCATCCGCTACACACCATCGAAGGCAGTCGCTGCAGTCAACTGCACATCGCCCTTATAATCGTGGCATAGCCACCAGATAATAATGTGTGACATTAGTCACCAGATTCAAATTATGTGACATGAGTCACCAGATAATGTGGTAAAAACCACCAGATCACTTCCCCCTTTTCATATCACCCTTATGCCCATGCATTATACAAACCATGTAGAAATCATAATATACCTTATTTCATATTCATAACAGGTTCGCACATGTGTCACATTCAAATGTTCATAACATTATTAACACAGTAGTAACGGTTAACGTACCTGAATGCTCTGTACCATTGAATGGTATCCTTAGCCACATTTTTAATACTTTCATTATCACATTCATAATATTACCACCATAAATCTATTAGAAGTTAGTGTAGGGCTACACACCTGGTACTAACGCTTTCACTGAGTCCCGAAAATCTACCGAAATAGATTGTATTCCTTCCTATAGACCATAGTTAAAAATCGGTCAATCATTTAACAGACAAAAAGCCTTTGGCCGAATATCAAGACTTCCTTACCTTGATTATCTAGATCTCGAAATTAACCCTTGTTCTTGGTGATGTCGAATTTCCTATAGGCACATGTTAGATCCGATTCTAACATTTAAACACAATAAATGGCCTTCTGCCTAAAACCATACTTGCTTACCTTAGATCTTGAAATCCTGAATGATCTCCTCCTTGTAGTCGACAACAACCAAATCCCGAAATCCTTCTTCAAGGTTTCGGCCAAAGAAAGTAAAAGAGATTAGATTCCAACTTTCGGCTAATCTAAAAGAAAGAGGAAGGAAAATCGAATAATATTTGATCTTACCCCTAATGATGAAATCGACTGCACCCTTGCTTGAACCCACAGAGAGATTTAGCTATGTAGGCTAGATGTTGATCAATAGGTTTCGGCTTTTGGGGTTACTGAGCAATCGGCTAGGGGTTACCTTGAGTATTCGGCTTTTGCTTTAAGAAAAAGAATTGAAGGGAGTTTCGACAAGAATGGAAAAAGAAGAAGAAGCTTTCGGCTTTGACAAAATAAAAGAAGAAAAGAAGATTCACTTTTGGTTTTTAGTCAAAAGGGAAGAAAAGAATTTCGGCAGAGGCACACTTGAAAAGAAAAGAAAGAAAATGGCCTCCTTTCCTCTCTTTGGCCTAAAATAACACCAAGAATGTCCCTAGGCCGGCCAATTCTCTTCCCTCTTATCAGCTTCCTTCTTTTTCTCCTATTTCCTTTCTACTTTACCCATTCAAAATAAATTAAATAAATCAACAATTATCTTCCTACCTTAGCTGAATTTTTAAAGGAATCTGACCATATCTAATGGTCATCTCCTTAGTGTTTCAGTGCCGTCCACTACTACTCCTTTTGCCAAAAAATAAAACCCCAAAATGTTGCTTGTGCTGCTCGAACCTAGGCCCTCCTTGCACTGCTTGAGGCGTCACTTACCAAGGCCCTAAGTGGCGCCTCCTTGCCACTTTAACAAGCCCATTTTTATGTCCAATTTCCCTTACAAATTCTCTTAAGGCCTAACATGCTTAGCTCCACTTCCAGACTTAAAATACAATATTTTCTAAGGCATTCCCCTACACTCTAAAGTTCTCAAAATCTATAAAACACATTCAAAATACACACAGGCATGCTTCCACATATATTTAAGCAAAATGCACAACCCCTAAATGCCGGATATTACATGGAACCCTCAAGTCGTGTCTCTGAGCATAATCCTTGTAAATCGACCCTGCCACTTGCATCCTTCGAATTATCTATTATGAGTTAGGAATGTTACCTTCATCTAGAGTTTGGTGGGCTTCGAAATCCCTTTTTCATTTTTGAAGCTTTAAAAATTGTCTTAGTTTGAACTCTCTTATAGGTATCTTTGTTGGCTGAAAAAATAATCCTAACTTGCCAATAGAAACCTTCACCTATTTCCATAAGACTATCACATGATGTTGCAAGAGTAACCCTACTTTCTTTCTACGAACACAACAGATCATGCTTCGATATATCCATGTTCTAGTACAAGTTGTTCCCTTTTGTAAGATGGCGTAAAGCATAGTGGCTATGAAAGAATTGATGTTAGTCACATTTACCATAAGATGTATCCGGGTGAAAATAAATTGTAACCATATCTTATCTATAGGAGATAGTCTAATATGTGAAAATGGTATCGGAAAATCAGTGCCTAACTGACGTTTCCATTAACCTTTCCCTTTAGTTAAGTAGTCAATGATGATGTCCATATCCATGTTTTGAAAAAAAAAATTAAATAAGATCTTTGCAAAAAATCATACATGTATATTGGAACATCATAATATCTAGAAATTTCCTGAAGTGATAAAGATATTTTTATGCCCGTAACTGTGATGTGCGACCATGGCTCAGCCAATAGCTACTTGGCTTTTGTTTCTTTTAATGATGCATAAAATTCTTGTTCAATGGGAATGTAAGCTAGTTCTATCAGGGTTTGATAGAAACTGTCCCACCTATGGTACTGAACTAAGTCCCTTATCTTGCTACCTAACATCATTAGGGACTCGAATCCCCTTTCTTGAAAAGGTGTTTTTCTTTGAAAGCGAGGTAGGTATCAATTTTCTTCTCTCTAAGTTTTTTAAAATTAACCACCCCTGATGACTCACTATCTAGGATTGTATTATTATTCTCGTATCACATTAACAGTCTCAACACACAATAAGTTGAAAATTCACATGTCTAATAAGAATATCAAAAAGATATGGTCCCAAATTTGGAATGCCTAACGTTTATCTTGATGGTGCTCGGGTTTGTAAGACAAGTTTGTTGTTCTGGTTGCAATAGAGTGTGCCTACAAATGGATGGAGGTGAGGCAGACTAGTAATGTATGGGTGGACAAAGAAAAAGCAAGGGTACTTTCAAAACACTAGGGATGGTGTTCTTGAGGTTGCTTGGTGGCTACAACTAAACTTTTGATGATTGGGTTCCTATTAAGGATGATTTATAGCAGGATTTAAGGCTCTCTTAATGTGATTTCCACACAAAATCCCAGTAGATTTCATGAAGATTAGAAAAGGAAAGTGGCAAATTTCACTATGGTGTCATGACATAGGGTGTGGGTGTCGCAAAACTACCCCTTTTTTTATTAAAACTAATTTACTTTGAAGTTTTGTGTCGCAAAACCAGGGTTCATTGTCGTGACACAACCTTGTGTTTCAAAAATTCATTTTCTTTAAAGTTTAGTGCTGTAACCCTGGGGCTTTGTGTCGTGACACGGCCCGTGAATTTTTCTCTGGGCTTTAAAGTTTCGTTTCGCAACACGGGGGTGTGGTGTCACAACACGGACTGAAAATCCCATAAAAGCATCTTTTTTGGGCATTTTGGACTCCTCATGTTGTGCCTAATCCTAAAGCCATTTTCACTCCTTAAAACTTATATCCTAACTAATACTAAAAATGAAATATGAAAAATCCTAAAATCTAAAACAGAAATAATTTTACATTATTTACAAATATATTAATAAAGTTTGATCGTGTCACGTATGGCTACCAAATTCATCTAGTGCCCAAGTCCAGTATTTTTCAGCATCATTTGCTTCATCTTTGAAGTCCACTATTTCTTTACACTCTAACTTTTACTTTTCGACAGCAATTTCAATGGCACCCTCAAAGTAATGGTTTATTCTCTACCCGTTAACAAGGAAGGTTTCCTCACCTTTGTTTATTAGTTCCATTGCACCATGGGGGAGTACCCGATTTACAGTATATCGTCTAGTCCATCTCGAGCGTAACTTGTTGGATCTGGTGCCCAAAGTTTAGTATTTTCGTCAGTGGACACTTGTAATTTTTTTGATCAGATTGGTTAATAAAACTATTCATGAATTACATTAATACTTTGTATATTGTCCTCAAATGATTGTTAGTGTAAAGCAAAATGGAAGCAAATGTTGCTCATTGGTATGTCTAATGTTTAACTAATATTAAGTGACATTACATGGTTGGATTGTAATACAAGAATAAAAATAATATTAGTAAATGAACCTATACATGTCCATAGTGTAACACCCCAAACCCGGCCCAAACACCACGGCCGAATTTAGAATACTACTGAGGAAAAGGTTTGAAAAGATTTCGACATAAAGGTGAAAACTTAATAATTTTCCGTCATTTGTAAAACATGGTATATTTAAAATTCTAAGTAAAACTAAGTCGTTACAAATTCCCGGATTTAAAACTTTAATATGAGTCTTTACTATATGAATTGTTTGAAAGAAAGCATTCCCAGTTATTAGCTCGATAACTAATCCAACTTAAACATAATAAAATCCAAAATAAGCGGCCTTATTACAATAAATATTTACTCAAAAGTACTAAAAATGTAAAGTGCATGGAATAACTAAAAACATCTTCCGCATGGCCACCTCGTATCCGCTCCAGCCCGGTCCAAAATTCATGTATCACCTGCAATGTTTTTGAAAAATAGGGTGAGTCAAACCGACTCAGTGTGTAATTATTTCACATGTCTCCACATATGGGCTTGGCCCACATCCACACAGTCCACATACATAATTATGCAAAATGAACCCCATCCCAACCTAGTGTCCATCCGCTACACACACTCGTACCTGCCGCACACACCAGGGGATTACTAAATCACCCTCCAACCGCTACACACCTCCTTGGCAGACCTGCTGCCCAAGGCCGTGGCATAGCCACCGATCACCTAAGTGACCCCACATATCTGTATCCACGAGGTGACTCAAGGTCATCCTCAATCCACGGTGATGCACACAGCTATCATCCGCCCACGATGTGGCACCTAGCCAACACCCCACCTTGATGAAGCACATAGCCAACATCAAGCGCCGATGTAGCTCATGGCTAACATCAGACCACGTACATAAATATGTACACCCTATCCTTCAATAATCATATCTCCAATCCCCATGCATGTATATATATATATATATCATGACAATATAACATTTAAATGAGTATACCTCACATGCTTACCACAACTTCACACATACATCACAGATAGGTTAATATCATAAATACAGACCTGGTTAACCAAATACCCACCATGGGTAGCCACCATCTCAGCCATTATTTCCGGCTATCATACACTTCTTATGCGCATATATGTACATAACAACAAATACAAACAACAGGAGATCAGTGCGATAACTACACACCTGTTCGGCACAGTCGACTAGATCCCGAAACCAAAGCCTAAACGATTTGCACCCGAAACTTGCCGAAATCCTCCTTGATCACTCAAATCCCGAAAGATCTCTACTCCTTTAACGTTAGCCTATAGAAATCCCGTATCACCCACTATTGTGAAACGATTGGAGTAGATTTCAGTCAATGGTGCTTTCGGCTTTTAAGAAAACAAGAGAAGAAAAGAAATGGTGGGGGGTTCAATAGAGGTTCGGCTATTGAGAGTTATAGAAAGGAAAGAAAAGAAGAGTTGGGGTCGAAGAAGTTTCGGGTATGAGAAATAGTGAAGAAAAGATGAGAGAACCAACCTTGATAGTCTCCCTAAATTCGGCTAGTGGTCAAAAAGAAAGGAAATAAGTTGAACACCTAATGGTTTTTGGCACAATGAGAGAATGAGATGAGAGAAACAAATTTTCGGCACAAAAAAAATTAAAGAAGAAAAGAATACCAAAAAGATGATCACTCCCCTTTTCACTACCAAAATTTCAGCACACCCCCTTCCTACACACTTTAAAACCGATTATACCACCCTCAAAGCCCCAATTCGGCCAACATCTCCTCCCTCATCCAAATCCCTTATTTCTCTCCTATTTTTCCTCCTTACCACTCATTTAAACAATTTGATTTAGTCAACACTTATCACTCCTCTCTAGCCGAATTTTTAAAATAAAATTTGAACTTTTGATGAAAGAAGATGTAATGGTTGCTATGAGATAAAATAGGATCATACTGGAAGAGCGGATAGTATCACAAAGAGATCAAGGATATTCTATTAGGGTAACACATTTATAATAAGGTCATTGGGCCAGCACGGAGTAGTTGCTTTCGTAATGCTATTTTGTTAAGGAGAGCTCAATCACGATACTATAGTGGAATGACTTCGTGACTAAATGATTATATAATTAATAGGCGAAAAGCCAAAACTTAATTATAGAACATTTGAGCCCTAATTACATACGTCCAATCAGTCCCTCTACTAGCTCGGTGAAACTAGAAATAAATTGCGAGTTTGAATAGAGATGAATAAAATGAATAGGAAAAGAGAAATAGAGAACATTTGGGAATGATTATGGGTTTTTGTTTGAAATAGAAAAATGGAATCATTTGGAAATAAATGTAGGTTTCCAAAAATGGAAATGGAAATGATCTATATGCAATTATATATGTATTGCTTAAAAATGATCGGAAGAATGAGGTTATGTTATTGAGTTGTTTTGAAGCTGAAAAATGAAAAAAATAATTTAGTCACAGGTAACATGTTGAGTTATAAAATATTGAACTGGTAACACCCCGAATTTGGGCCTAGTAGATTTAGGCCTATTGGGTTGTAAAGCCCAAAAAATCCCAAATCCCCAATTTTTGTGCATTAAAGTTAGTATGTATGAGTAGCACTTAGAATAATAATATTAAGGTATTATCGGGATTATTTAAAGCCTTAGAGATAGGGGTGACAATAGGGAAAAATTTATTTTTCTTGCTTAGTGGACCTTAGTCTCAGGCATGAGGCCTCTTAAGCATATTGAGTGAAAATAGGACACAAGATGGGCTTGTGGTCTAGTGGCAAGTGGCGTCACTTGGGAGCTATGAGGTGGGGTGCTTGTCAGTTAAGGAGGTCCAAGGTTCGAGGCCTAAAAGGGGAGGATTAAGGAGTTTTATTTTTTGTGCCTAGACAAAAGGAGTTGGCGTTCGAGGGGACTCTGGAAGGGAGTGTTCAAGAGAGAAATTTAAGGTGAAGATAAGGGAGAAAAGATAGGGATTGGGAGGTGGATATAGTGGTGCCGATCTGGACTTTGAAGGAAGGGAAGTTTCGGTTAGGGGCTATATATATATGGGTGCCGAATTAAGTTCCTAGAGTAATGCCAAAATTTTGATTTCCCTTTGGCCGAATATCTTCACTTGTGAGATGCCCAAAAAACTTTTTTCTCTCTAAGTGTTTAGAAGTCGAATCCTCCATACTCTCCCTTCTCAAATTCCCTTTTTGGTTCATCATCATTCTCCTTAGTGTTGCCGAATTGTCCCTGTCATCTTACTAGTCTCAAAAGCCGGATTTAAGCCGCGAGACCAAAGGAGAATTTTGGTAAGTGCTTAGTTGAATTTTTTAGTGTGTTTTGTTAAAATCTGAAGGGCTATCTAACCCAATCCTTGTCATTAACATGTATTAACAAGGGTAAGGCTCAACAATCGCAAGCGTGGTAGGTAAGGATTGCTAACAAAGGGGTAAGTGTTCTCGACTCAGTCATGGTTTAGTAAATGGCTGAATCTAATGTGGCTCATAGAGGTGACTTATGTACAATATGGGTCACTTGGTTTTGACGATATCGGTGTTTGGGTGCAGATCTAGAGGATAATCAAAAATAGTAGCAAAGGAAGGGCTACTAGAACGTGAGACACATGGTAAGGGTACGGTGAGGTTTCATTTTCTGATAAGTATGTGTTAAAGCCTTGGTTAATCGTTAGTAATGTCGATTGTAGGTTCGTGACTAAGGGGTTTGTAGTGCGCGTGGATACCAGGTGTGTACAAACATTACACACACAATATCAGCAATGCCTAAAAGTCGAAAAGTCGAAAGTGGCTAAATGGGCCCGGTGGGCCCTAAGGCTATGTTTGATGAGATTGTTTGGTTTGGTGTATGAATTAAGTCTGTCAAGCATAATACTTGACCTGGAATTGTTTTTGGCCTAACAGGCCATAAGGATGTGATTTGGGCCTAATGGGTCGTAAAGATGTAATTTGGGTTTGATGGGCTTTATGGGGACGTAGACAAGTATGTTAGGGTTTATGGACTTAAGGTCTAGTTTGAACAACTCTTAAATTTTATAAGACTTAATTTAATTAAACATGTCTGTGAACAAGTCGCTGGGTTAGAGTGTGGCAACGGACATACACATGTCTAGGATTGGATATAGAGAGAGCTTGGTACTTAAGCGGTCCTAGTGGCCTACCTCCTCTTTTCTGGAATCCTACCTGGTGCGTAGTGTCTGTTCACTTTAGCAGCGAGGACTTGTTGATGGGCCAAAGTTCGTAACTAAAACCTGAGAGGGACCAGATACCCTAGATTTGTAAAATTACTAAAATACCCTTAGATTTGTAAAATTACTAAAATACCCCTATTTTTGCAAAAGTATCGAAATACCCCTATTTTGCAAAAGTACCGAAATACCTAGATTTGCAAAATTACCAAGATACCCCTATTTTGCCAAATTACCAAAATACCCCTATAGGGTAGAATTACGATAATACCCCTAGGTAGTGAAATGACGAAAATACCCCTATGTGACGAATATGAGTTTGCGGATGTTACTCATGTGTTTGATGCATTCATATGATATTTTGTTTAGGATGCATATGGGTGGGAATTATGGTACGGAGGAAGATTTGAGGATCACATAGTCGTATGGCCATGGATCCACCGGTGGCTTTAAGCCTATTATATGATTAGCAGCTTTGCTGCAACGTTAGGTAGTACCGCATCCGGGCTACCTTTGGTGTGTAGAGGATGGGTGTGTTGATTTAGAAATCCCCACAAGTGTTATATGGTTGGAAGGGAAATGGTGTGTGTAGTAGATGGATTTTTGGGGAGGGTTTTGAATTATCTTGTTTGTATATGATACGATATGATATGATATGATATGAGGTTATTGTGGGCTAAGGCCCAAGACCACCGATTTTGATAGGGCTTAGGCCCAATGTGAATATCTATATGTGATTTAATTGTCAATGGTTGTACACACTGAGTTTTGAAACTCACACCCTTTTATTTAATGTTTTAGGTGATCCTGAATAGACGGCTCGACGTGGGAGAGGACTCGGAGATGGCCACACTACAAGCTGATCAAATGTTTTATTTTGTTCAAATGAATTTATTTTAAATACTTTGTTTTGTTTTTCCATTGGATTGTAATAAGGCCATGTAACTCCTAATTGACTTTAGATTTTGGGTTTTATTATTATTGTTTCAACTATCTGCTTAATAAATTTCATAAAATTTCTAAAGTTAACATGGTTTTCGAAATAACTTAACCTATAAATGTTTTCTAAAATATGGGCTTTTCAACGTAACTTAACAAGATACAAGGGTTTTGGGCTTTTGGGCTTTTGGGCCATAAATTGTTAAATGGTAAAATCGTTTTGAAGTGTGCCTTTAATGTGACATTCCGAACTCGGGCCTAACTTCTAGGCCAGGTTTGGGGTGTTACAGAACATATTTTCTTGAAAATTTACCAGGGATAAAATTGTCAAAAATTTTATCTAGGGTAGAATTGTCAAAATTTTACTGTGGTTAAAACAGAGGTGAGAAAATTGTTTAGTATAGAATATTAAAGATTATTTTTGGGAAATAGAAAAATTGAATCGGGTTGGATCACACTACAGAGTATTGGGCCAAAAGGCATAGGAAGTACTTGTAATTGGACCCGATGTGAGAGAGGCGTGAATCCCCATCATAATACATATGAGGGGAAGTACACCCTATTAGCCTCTCTCCCTCTCTTAGTTGGACTTGGAAGTTGACTTTTCTATTTGAAATAAACCTTTACAATTCAACAAGGGTTCTACCTTCTTTCCCTATAAATAGATGGCATTGGTAGAACTATTGACACAACTTTGAGAGATTATTACTCTGTCGAAAAATAAAAAGAATTATTCTCAACTATTAAATATATTTTTTCAGAATAACAATTCTGCTGGTTTCTATTAAAGAAGAGAGAATTTTCATTTTCACCCCAAAAAGAAAAGAAAACTTTTTCTAGTTTTGTGGTTTGATCCAATTGATTTGAGCTAGCATTCTAAGCAGTTCGAGGTACGAGAATAGCAAAGAAGATCGTTTAGTTGAAAGTCAGAAAATATCAAGGATCTACTTATCTAAAAACATAGGTACGATTTCAGTCTAGGTTTATTGCTATAAATATCACGAACTGGGTTAGTTTTCAAAATTTTAATTTTCTGGTGTACAAGAAAACCGTTTTTAAATCGAATTTGTTCCAACAATTAGTATCAAGGGCCAGGTTCTGCTATGTTTATAGTGTAAACTGAGACCAAATCTCTCTCTTCATCTTGTTTGATTGATATTTGATAATATGTGACATTCTTGTAATTATTCACATGTTTAGGGGAATATATGGGAATGAATGTGATATTATAAATTTTTTATATAATTATTATTTTTGCCAAGATTGTGGTTCGTAGGAAATAGACTTTCGACTATCATATCCACGTAGGATTAATTTTTTACATAGAATTCTTGTGAGCCAAAAACAGACATAGGACTTAAATGTAATTTTTCCCATAAGGAGTCCATGATGAGGAGAAGATGGAGCGATGGTGGTTGAAGAGACAAGGAATGCCTTGTGGTGAAAACCTATGTAATTTTTTTAATTTTTCAATTTTTTTTCTTGAAATAAAACCATGGATACCTTAGATGACAATTTTATTTTAATTACCCATCTCCTTATTTATCTATTTAGTAATTGTTAAAGATATAATTGTGATATATATGTATGAGATGATCCACAGTTGATCAATTAAAGAGAAGAAGTGTGGTAATAAGAAAATACATGTGTTGTATTAATCCATTCATTTCTTTAGGTTATTTGATTGATTTGAGAAGTGTGGTAATGAGAAGGTGTATGTATAGGATTGGCTTTGACAAGGAAAGACTTGGTTTTTATGTAACACCCTTACCTGTATTCAACGCCGGAATAAGGTACAAGGTATTACTAGGCTTATACACAATCAATCATACAATTTCGAGACTTGACTTTCTCTCCAAATTGAAAAGTTTTACTAACACCACTTAAACAAGCCTACGAGACCCAAGTCACACGTTAAGAATAGTTTGGGATTAAATCAAACTCTTTAGGATATCCCTAAAAGTCTGAGAAAAATCTTCATTAAACAGTCCACACACCCGTTTGGAAGAAGGAACACACCCGTGTGGCATATCGCATGCCCGTGTTCCACACCCTTGTGGAATTATTTCTCAATTTGAACCTACAGGGGTTTTCACATGGCCGGACACACATCTGTGTCCCTCACACGGGCTCGACACGCCCGTGTCTTAGCCCGTGTGCCAAAACCTTGGCATTCTGTTTTTGACGTCATCATCCCATATATGTCACACAGCCTAGACATATGCCCGTGTCCTTCGATCGTGTGGAGAATTAAATTCCTAATTTCAGGTGCAGACTTTACACAGCCTGGGCACACACCCATGTCCATGACCGTGCCTTCCACACGACTGAGACACACGGCTTTGTCTCTGCCCGTGTGTTTACTACTAAGCATACTGGCTTATAAACCTAGCATGCAAGGGGACACATGGCCTAACCACGCGCCCATGAGGCTGACCGCGTGTCATACACGGCCCAGACACACGCCCGTGTGCCTACTCGTGTGGAGAAGAACAAGGTTATTAGCCAAGCTCTTTCTATCACCCCAACTCATACAAGTAGAAATCACATACAACCATCAATTCATTCATGCAAAAATAAACCAAGTTGTAATATTCAGAAATTGGGCCTAGTAGGATTGGGCCGATTGGGCCTTGGGTTTAGGAGAGTTTAAAACCTTTAAGAATTTGAGAATGGTGTTTTTGCAAATTGGATTTATTAGTTAAATGGATTTGGAAGGTTACGAGGTTTATATGAATTCTCGGGTTTATTTGGGTGCTTAGTATAGTTTTGTGAAGGCTTGGAATTATTAGCTAAGCTAGAATAATTTTTAGTTTGAAGAATTTAGTGAAGTGGATTAGGTGAACTTGACACTTAAGTTAATTTAAGTGTTAAATTCTAGCACATGTGGAGTTAGTGGCAAGGTGGTTAAGATGCATAGAGAGTTGCTTGAGGGAAGTGGTTCGAGTAGCATGATTAGCATTTGGAAGACTTTATTTTTATGTATCCTAGCATTAAGTTCGGCCAAGTTCTAATTATGGTAGGTTGGACTTTAACTTTTTTATGGCAAGTTGAATAATAATTTAGGTAAGCTTGATGTTTGGGAAAGAATCATGTTGATTAAGGATAATGTGAGAACATAAGGCATGTTGTAAGGTGTGTTGTTATGGCAAGTTTTGTGTGGATAGGTTTGACTTTGAAGTCCATGAATGTGGACGGTTTCATGGACTAAGGGGGTTGGCTTAAGTTTTGTGAGTGAATAGGGAGAAAATTAGGAGTGTGTTTAATTTAAAATTACTTTGAATTGTTGGCAAAAGTATGGTTGCCGAATTTTGATTTGAGTAGGGGGAAATAGGGTGCCGAAAATTCTTTGTAGTGAGGTGACATTTTCGGCTAGTTTTGTAGGTGTTAGTCTTTGTTTTTATGTCAAGCCGAAATCTCCCTTTTGCTTTGTCAATTTCTTCCTAATTCTTTTGGTTGAAACAAACCCGATAACCCAAGTTGAATTGACGATTTACTCACTTGGTCTTTAAGCCAAATTGCATTTGTTTCTTTTCTCTTTTTCTTCTTGGAAACCGAAACCATACTCTCCCATATCTTTCTTTTTCTTTGCCATTTCTTTGCTCAAAACCGAAAGTATCTACATCCTCTCTTTCATCTCTTTGTTTTCTTCTTTCAAACTCTTGAGCCGAAATTCTCTTCACTTTTCTCTGTCGAATTTCTCTCTTCCATTTTACTTCTCTTTTTCTTCCTCTTTTCCACTATTGCCGAATCTTTTTCTCTCTTTTGGTGTTATCTTGGCCGAACCCTATAGTCTCTTTTTCTCTTGTCTTTGCTTGTAACTTTAAAGAAAAACCATAGTCAAATCCTCTATGCATTCAACTCCCTCCATTTTGGTGTGATCTCTCTTCATCATTCAAGTGCCGAAACCTTTCTCTTTGGGGTCTTGGAGCTGATTCTTTGAGGATACTTTAGGAGTGGTGAGCAACGTGTGGTAGTAAGTATATTTCTTCCTTAGCAATCGGTTTTATTTATTTCTTCAAGGGTGTGCCGAAATCAATGGATTAAGTCTTGGTTTTAGGCATGGCCGATTGTTCATAGTGCCATAAAAAGGTATTCTTTTGTATGTAGCTAAAGGAAGGGAACTCAGAGTGTGATTCGAGATTTGGTAGGAGACCAAATCGGCATTTAGGAGAAGGAAGAACCACGTTTCGAGATTGTGTTAGATTCGAGTAGTTCGGGATTTCACTAATAGGCAGGTGTGTAGTTAGCCTACCGTTTTCCGGGTATTTGTGTTATATCTGTATGTGTTAAATATGTGCTAACTAGTGCTATGGAAATTGTGATATGGATACCCTCAAGGGGTATGTCGATAATCCGGTAAGTACCAAATCTGATCAAATGTGATTACTATTATGAATATGTGATAATATGCTTGATGAACATGCTCATGCATCATTATATTGTCTCATTATGGAATGTTACATGTGCATGGGTTGGGATATGATATGAAAGAAGGTACGGGTGTACTTCGAGTACGTGGTTTGATGTTAGCCTTGAGCTACATCGTGGATTGACGTTGACTAATGTCACGTTGAGGATTAATTGCGATTTAGTTCGCGTGGCTTGATGAGTGGCTGTGTGCCTCATCATGGTTGATATCGGCTATGTGCCATATCGAGGTTGATGAGAAACTATGTGTCCCATCGTGGTTTTGGTGTTAGCTACGGCTATATCGTGGATTGGCGCTGACTAAGGTCGCGTTGTGGATTATTGTGCTTAATTGCACGTAGACGGCTTTGATTGCCTTTTGGAGTGAAAAGGAGAGGGTGATTTATTAATCCCCTGGTGTGTGGTAGGCTGGATAAGGGGGTGTGTAGCGGATGAACCCTAGGATTGGGTTGGGTGCACTTTGCATAATTCTATGTGACCTGTGAAATGAAGTATTAATGTGGAAATGGGCCAAGCCCAAAATGTGAACGTGGATTGGATTGAGAAATGGGCCAAGCCCAGTGATTGGTAGTGATCGGACCGGGTTGGAGTGGATACGAGGTGGCCCATGCAGAAGATAGTTTATTTGTTTTACACATTTTATTTATGAAAGGTTATTTATTGTTATAAGGGCCACTTTAAGTATTTAAGGATTTTTATTATGTTTTAAGTTGGATTGTCGAATATATTATTATTATTTGAAAATGTTTTATTTTAAACAACTCAATTATATTTGGAACTTTAATTACACAATGTCTTAGTAAAGAAAAACAATTTTTTATGTTTTTAACTTTAAGTCAAAAGTTTTTCGAACGTTTTTCCGCAGTGGCATTTCAAATTCGGTCATAGCAAATGGGCCGGGTTTGGGGTGTTACAAATTGGTATCAGAGCCCGGTTCAAAACTCGACTTTGAGGGTTTTGGGCCCAAAAACATTTTTTTAATGGGCTTTTCAAAAATATAGGCTTTCATGAAGTTTTCAGGTTTACTCTGGCATGGCACCTGTATCTCCGACCCGAAGTCCACCAGATAAGTACCTCTGATTACTGAAGTGAATTGAATATGTGAATTTGATGGGCTTTTATGGGAACGTAGATTAGTAGATTAGGGCTATTGAACCCTAGGACTAGTCTACTCAAACACAAGTGCATAAGACTTAAGGACTATCAAACAAACCTGTGACTAAGTCGCCGAGATAGGGTGTGGTAACAGTTGTGCGCATGTCTAGGAGTGGATTCGGTAAGAGCTTGGTATTTAAGCAGTCCTAGTGACTCACCTCCTCTTTACTCGAATCCTACCTGGTGCGTAGTAACCGTTCACCCTAACCAAGAGGACTTATTCATGGGCTAAACCAATCACTAAAACCCGAAAGGGACTAGCCATGCAGTTTTATAAAAACTCTAGTTTTTAAATCACTAAACTACCCTTTTGATCTGTACAAACTATTTTGAAGACATTTCTCAAAATATTTTCGATTTACAAAATTACGAAAATACCCTTGGTTGTAAAATTACTAAAATGCCCTTGGTTTCTAAAAGTTTCAATACTACCCTTGATTTTAACAAAATTTTCTTACTTTGCAAAAGTATCCAAAAACCTTATTTTGCAAAATATCAAGATGCCTTGGTTTGGAAAATTTACGAAATTACCCCTAATTGACAAAATTACCAAAATAACCCTGATTTTCAAAATTTCTATCATGGTCCTGATTTGGGAAAATTTTCGAAATAACCTCGAGTGTTGGAAAATTTCAAAAGTGCCTTGATTTATTAAAATTTTGGAATTGACCCTGAATTATTACCAAAATACCCTTATAGGACGAATGACGAAGTTACCCCTGGGTTGGGAAGGACTGAAATGACCATAGAGGTGTAGTGAATGAATGTGTCTCTGTTTATGAATGTGTATATGACTCTCTGAACTAGAGTAGTGAACTTGAACTGAACTTTTGTGTGATCGAAAGAACTACTTCAAATACTTTATTTCATAAAAATTGTTTGCGGTTAATAAGTGGAACAAAATTTTGATGCATAAAACTTCTTAATCAGATTAAATCGCGACGTTAAAAATGAGTTCTAAGGGACGTGGTCGTCGTGGACGTAGTAGGGGTAGAATGGCAGTATCGGAACCGGTAGGGTCTGGCCATGGGTCAGAAAATGAAGTTCCGCCGCCAGCAGTGGGGGCGGAGGATCAAGATCAGATAGGAAGCGATGACGCAGTATTGCGAGCCATGTTGCGAGTGCTCAAGCGAGTGGCAGGAGCTAGTGTAGGAACTAGAGCTCGGAAGTCAGTGTCGGAACGACTCAAGTTGAACGGGGCTGAAGTTTTTAGAGGAATATCTAGAGTAGCTCCGAATGTGGTGAGTATTGGATAGAAGCAGTCGAAAGAATAATGGACGATTTGGACTGTACCGATGAGGAAAAGCTGAAAGGTGCTGTTTCGTTGCTCCGGGACGAAGCTTATCGATGGTGGCTCACTGTCAGACAAGGTGTTCTGACAGATAGATTGGATTGGGATTATTTTAAGGTTAAATTTGAAGGAAATTACGTTGGAGCCAGTTACTTGGATTCGCAAAGAAAGGCGTTTCTCAACTTGGTGCAAGGAAGTAAGTCGGTAGCGGAGTACGAAGTGAAATTTGTGCGATTAAGTCAGTACGCCAAAGTGATCGTGACCACTGATTATGAAAGGTGTGTACGGTTCGAAGATGGGCTACGAGATGAGTTGCGAATGTTGATTGCTCCGCAAAGAGAAAGGGACTTTGCTGTTCTAGTGGAGAAAGCTCGGATCGCTGAAGAAGTTAAGAGGATTGTAAGGGAGAACCGAGAAAAGGATAGGTATTGGAACAAGAGGAGTTTTGGCCCAGCAAAATCACCGGAAGACTTTCAGAAAAGACCGAGGGTCGAGAATTCTGTACGTGCACCTGTACCAGTTGCTGAGAAGCGGAATCGTTTATGTGCTCAGTGTGGGAGAACTCACACAGGAGAGTGTTGGGGTAATAGTAAGGAATGTTTCCGGTGTGGATCTAAGGCTCATTTGGTTAAGAATTCTCCTCAGACAATGAAGGTTCGTGGTCCAAACCATGTAAGAAATGGTTCTGGTCGAGGTCGTGGAACACCCGGTAGAGGTGCTGAAGTCGGATGTGGGACAACCAAGGATGTGATAGCGGGTAAGTTCTTTGTTTTGCTTTAGAGATAGCTCATTCTTGTGTTGCTTGTGAAGTGCTTGAAACCTTGAGTGTGAACTTGGAGACTGTACTTAGAAAGTATATTGGTTTTATTAAGATCAGAGTGCGCAGCATAAGTGTAGTGTGATGAGTAGGATTGCATGACTGTTAGTTAGTTGGAAATTTCGAGGACGAAATTTCTTTAAGGAGGGTAGAATTGTAATATTCCGAAATTGGGCCTAGTAGGATTGGACCGATTGGGCCTTGGGTTTAGGAGAGTTTAAAACCTTTAAGAATTTGAGAATGGTGTTTTTACAAATTGGATTTATTAGTTAAATGGATTTGGAAGGTTACGAGGTTTATATGAATTCTCGGGTTTATTTGGGTGCTTAGTATAGTTTTGTGAAGGCTTGGAATTATTAGCTAAGCTAGAATAATTTTTAGTTTGAAGAATTTAGTGAAATGGATTAGGTGAACTTGACACTTAAGTTAATTTAAGTGTTAAATTCTAGCACATGTGGAGTTAGTGGCAAGGTGGTTAAGATGCATGGAGAGTTGCTTGAGGGAAGTGGTTCGAGTAGCATGATTAGCATTTGGAAGACTTTATTTTTATGTATCCTAGCATTAAGTTCGGCCAAGTTCTAATTATGGTAGGTTGGACTTTAACTTTTTTATGGCAAGTTGAATAATAATTTAGGTAAGCTTGATGTTTTGGAAAGAATCATGTTGATTAAGGATAATGTGAGAACATAAGGCATGTTGTAAGGTGTGTTGTTATGGCAAGTTTTGTGTGGATAGGTTTGACTTTGAAGTCCATGAATGTGGACGGTTTCATGGACTAAGGGGGTTGGCTTAAGTTTTGTGAGTGAATAGGGAGAAAATTAGGAGTGTGTTTAATTCAAAATTACTTTGAATTGTTGGAAAAAGTATGGTTGCCGAATTTTGATTTGAGTAGGGGGAAATAGGGTGCCGAAACTTCTTTGTAGTGAGGTGACATTTTCGGCTAGTTTTGTAGGTGTTAGTCTTTGTTTTTGTGTCAAGCCGAAATCTCCCTTTTGCTTTGTCAATTTCTTCCTAATTCTTTTGGTTGAAACAAACCCGATAACCCAAGTTGAATTGACGATTTACTCACTTGGTCTTTAAGCCAAATTGCATTTGTTTCTTTTCTCTTTTTCTTCTTGGGAACCGAAACCATACTCTCCCATATCTTTCTTTTTCTTTGCCATTTCTTTGCTCAAAACCGAAAGTATCTACATCCTCTCTTTCATCTCTTTCTTTTCTTCTTTCAAACTCTTGAGCCGAAATTCTCTTCACTTTTCTCTGTCGAATTTCTCTCTTCCATTTTACTTCTATTTTTCTTCCTCCTTTCCACTATTACCGAATCTTTTTCTCTCTTTTGGTGTTATCTTGGCCGAACGCTATAGTCTCTTTTTCTCTTGTCTTTGCTTGTAACTTTAAAGAAAAACCATAGCCAAATCCTCTATGCATTCAACTCCCTCAATTTTGGTGTGATCTCTCTTCATCATTCAAGTGCCGAAACCTTTCTCTTTGGGGTCTTGGAGTCGATTCTTTGAGGATACTTTAGGAGTGGTGAGCAACGTGTGGTAGTAAGTATATTTCTTCCTTAGCAATCGATTTTATTTATTTCTTCAAAGGTGTGCTGAAATCAATGGATTAAGTCTTGGTTTTAGGCATGGCCGATTGTTCATAGTTTGTGTGTAGCTAAAGGAAGGGAGCTCAGAGTGTGATTTGGGATTTGGTAGGAGACCAAATCGGTATTTAGGAGAAGGAAGAACCACGTTTCGAGATCGTGTTAGATTCGAGTAGTTTGGGATTTCACTAATAGGCAGGTGTGTAGTTAGCCTACCGTTTTCCGGGTATTTGTGTTATATCTGTATATGTTAAATATGTGCTAATTAGTGCTATGGAAATTGTGATATGGATACCCTCAAGGGGTATGTCGATAATCCGGTAAGTACCAAATCTGATCAAATGTGATTACTATTATGAATATGTGATAATATGCTTGATGAACATGCTCATGCATCATTATATTATGTCATTATGGAATGTTACATGTGCATGGGTTGGGATATGATATGAAAGAAGGTACGGGTGTACTTCGAGTACGTGGTTTGATGTTAGCCTTGAGCTACATCGTGGATTGACGTTGACTAAGGTCACGTTGAGGATTAATTGCGATTTAGTTCGCGTGGCTTGATGAGTGGCTGTGTGCCTCATCGTGGTTGATATCGGCTATGTGCCATATCGAGGTTGATAAGAGACTATGTGTCCCATCGTGGTTTTGGTGTTAGCTACGGCTACATCGTGGATTGGCGCTGACTGAGGTCGCGTTGTGGATTATTGTGCTTAGTTGCACGTGGACGGCTTTGATTGCCTTTTGGAGTGAAAAGGAGAGGGTGATTTATTAACCCCCTGGTGTGTGGTAGGCTGGATAAGGGGGTGTGTAGTGGATGGACCCTAGGATTGGGTTGGGTGCACTTTGCATAATTCTATGTGACCTGTGAAATGAAGTATTAATGTGGAAATGGGCCAAGCCCAAAATGTGGACGTGGATTGGATTGAGAAATGGGCCAAGCCCAGTATATGATATGTGGAATAATGTGATAGGAATGTGGGCCAAGCCCAGAATGTGGTAATATGTGAATATGATATCCTATTATCTGATATATGGGTTTATATGTGGTTAACATGTGGGTGGAATTCAGTGTATTAATTACACACTGAGTCTGTATGACTCACCCAATTTTTTTTAAACATCACAGATGATTCGTGGTGATCGGATCGGGTTGGAGTGGATACGAGGTGGCCCATGCAGATGATATTTTATTTGTTGTACACATTTTATTTATGAAAGGTTATTCATTGTAATAAGGGCCACTTTAAGTATTTAAGGATTTTTATTATGTTTTAAGTTGGATTGTCGATTATATTATTATTATTTGAAAATGTTTTATTTTAAACAACTCAATTATATTTGGAACTTTAATTACACAATGTCTTAGTAAAGAAAAACAAATTTTTATGTTTTTAACTTTAAGTCAAAAGTTTTTCAAACGTTTTTCCGCAGTGGCATTTCAAATTCGGTCATAGCAAATGGGCCGGGTTTGGGGTGTTACACAAGTGAATCAACATGCTACTTACACAATCATAAATAACCCTATCTTTTCATAGATTAATAAGAAAGAGCCACCGGCTATGGCCTTATACCAAAGAGTTCATCTTAGAATGAGCCAACGTACATGGCCCAAAAATATGACATTCAACTAAGTCTAGTCCCTATACATGCCATACACAAAATGCTAAGACTAACTATACCAAGATGAGCTGATAGTGTGGGTGATCTTCTAATTATCTTCGTATCCTGAGCTGGCTCTTTGACACTATAAAACAAGGGAAAAGAAAGGGAGTAAGCTTTAAGCTCAGTAAGTTCACATGTAAACAATAAGCATCATACCATATGCTAATCAATCATAAACATTACATACTATGTAAAAATAATTCACATTTTCATAATTATGCTTACTCATCTCAACTCTTACCACATCCCAACCATATATCATACACATAGCTCACATTTATTTGTACTTATGTCCTGCACTTATCACCACAAAGCCACATGAAATAATTACTTAAATAAGTTTCTCAATGAACCCTTCGGAATGATACAAAGTACCCAGTGGTTTTGCACACAGCCCACCATTAAACAATAATGGGGTGGTTACGCAGATAGCCCATCATTGAACAATAATAAGGTGGTAACGCACATAGCCCACCAACAATGATAATTACGGTGGTATCGCACATATCCCACCAAATGATAATATAAATGATGGTATCACATACAACCCATCGAGAATAGATAACAAGGTGGTATCGCACATAGCCCGCCAACAAGTACATAATTATAGATATTTGACCATATCTACATTTTTATTCCGAGGTTCATTCAAGAATTACTCATTTTCTATCATTTTCAATCAATCTCACCCATAAGTATTTACATCCATACAATGCATCAATAGGTAACAACATATGTATTAAAGATGTATCATTTACATATAAACTTACCTCGGTGCAAAATGTGTTAATTTGCGGCTTAATCCGTAACCTTGCCTTTTCCATAGCCAAGGTTGTTTCCGCGTTCTGCTTGATCTATAATAATAAAATTTACCCATTTAATCACTACATAAATCATGACACTTCCAAATTTCTACTTAGGCAAAAATGACCATTTTCCCCTTATACTTTGGAAAAAATTACGATTTTGCCCCTAGGCTCGTAAATCATTTTTCATCACATTTTCTCATTAAACAAGCCTAGCTGGACATTTATTACTCTTATAACCATTCACAATATCAATCATTTCATGCATTTACTACTCAATTTATAACCTTTACAAATAGGCCATTTTTAGGTGTTTTCATGGTAACACCTTTCACAAATGTTGATTATCTAATAACTACAATTCATTTTCCTCCCTAAAATATCAGAAAAAAATATAGACACTCTCATGGAAAATTCCTAAAATTTCAACTATTTTGCAAAATAGTCCCCTCTTTAGCTAGCTTAAGCTTTAGGGGTTCCAAAAGTACAAAAATTATCAAGAAAGACCTCTAAAACACGTACTTGCAAGAGGATTGCTTGGCTGAAAGTTTGAGCTTCAAAAACCTCTATTTTTTCCTTCAATTTTGGGTGGCAGAAGAAATGGGAATAGTAAAAGATGACAACTCCTTTTATTTTATCTTATTTTATTCATTTTATTCACCTAATATCACCAAATTTTTTACCAATTTAATCCTCTTGTCCCCCTTGTCCCTATGGCTTGCCAACACTCTCTCATTGGCTTAATTGCACATTAAGGACCTCCAATTTAATATCACATAGCAATTAGACACCTCTAGCTTGTAAAATAGAACTTCCGCACTTTATGCGATTTAGTCCTTTTTCACAATTAAGCATACAATCGCAAAAATTAAAGCACCAAAATTTTCACGCATCCTTATAATCATGCTATAACACATAAAATAATATTAAAATAATTTTCTTCAACCCCGGATTAGTGGTCCCGAAACCACTCTTTCGACTAGCCCAAAAATTAGGCTGTTACATTTTAAGTGGTCAAATATGACTAACCTCTCTTTTTTAAGACCTTACCTGGTGCACAGTTCAAATTCACTTCTTTAGTTTGTCCCTTAATAGAAAATTTGTGGAGAATCAAAATTGTTGATTTTATGAATAAATGAATGTGAATATTATAAAATTGTCATAGCATGTCATGCATATATGAGATAAGCATGCCATATAGTTTAGGAAAGAATGTCACCTGTACTTGTCATGTATATATTGACCATTCATGATTGAAACCGGAAATTAGAAACCTTGCATACTTTCAAAACATTGAGTGGGAGAAGGTCCCTAAATAAGACCTATGACCTCCATCAATGGTCTCTTGTGATGGAATGAAATGGACTTGTCCCAGGGTAGATGTTATCATGTGCATTTCATTTAGAAGACTTACTGAAAGTAAGAAAAATTTTATGATGATCATATGATAGTTGGACCAACCCCTTTGGTAGGTATTATCATGCAATACATTGAAAAATTCCGTCTTCAAATAGGACAATTAGTCACAGCATGCTACTCAGCGAGATTGTTCCAAGATGACTCATTTTTGGTCCATGATGCGATAAGTGTTGAGTTGATGGTTATGCACTCAAGATCATCTAGTTAAGTAACACCCAAAGGGGCTATGCTTAAGTAACACGATTATTAGTACGTCTGAATGCCTAAGGAATTAGGTTCATGTACTAATTGGATGTAAATCCATGTATTTACTAGTTGATTATTATCATCCCAAGGTGGCTTGATTCAAGGAGTGTGGGAATTATCATTGCAACGACTTACAAATGTTTTTCAAGGTTTAATGTAAGACGCATGCATCATCTTAATCCACATCGTAATATTGCAAAAATATTCAAACATTTGCTTGTAAAAAGATATTAATAAATGAATATTTTATTTTTAGTTCAAAAAATGGCACATAGTCCCTTATTAAACATACTCACCAAAAACAAATTGTACGGAAATAACTGCAAGGAATGGCAAAGGAATCTGACAATTGTCTTGAGCTATGAGAAACTTCAAATAGTTATTGATGCTAAGTGCCCTCCAGCAACTCAAATTGAGACTAGAAAATGTTGTGAAGAATCTAAGGAGATGCCTCATTGCAATATGTTGGCAAGTGTGACCAACACTTTGTATATTCAACTAGAGAGCTGTAAGACTGCTCAAGTGATTCTAGATACGCTAGAAGACTATTGGATCTAGTGCTCTAATTGTAGTATTTTTGTCAATGTACACTTGTAATCTTTTCAATTAGATTGGTTAATAAAATTATTCATGAAATATATTAATAATTTGTATAATGTCCTAATATGGTTTTTGCACGCAAAGCAAAATGAAAGCAAATGTTGCTCATTGGTTTGTTCAATGTTTAACTAATACTAAGCGGCATTACGTCGTTGGATTGTAATACAAGAAGAAAAATAATATTAGTAGATGAATATAAATATGTCCTTAGTCTAATAGGAAATATGCAAACCAATTGAAAGACTAGTATGGCATCTATCAAGTCCAATTGCAGAGATGCTTTGTCTGTGGCATCGAAGCGGATGACTCCCAGAAGATAGAGACATAGATGTGATTGACTGGATTGACAATACATGAGATATGAACTAAGATAAATAGATTCTAAATCTGTTTATGGATTTATTCATTTTTTAAGTTTATAGTGTGACATACCTAAATCCTAAGTGGATGATGGACTATGTATGTGTGACTTGTACACTTTGATGTAAGTAAAAGCCTGAGTTCAAATAGATGAGGAACCAAAAGCTGGTATGTTTGGTGTACGACTTCTGCAGTATGTAGTGTCATTCACAATAGTTAAATTCATAGCTCGAGACATGGGTAAATGATATCCTCTCATAGGCATTACATGGTTGATGAAAAGTAAATATGGCCACGGGTAGTTCGTCTTTTTGATGGATGACTTGATCACTGTTTGATAGTGATTGACTTTTCATGAAGGAAGATGTAATGATTATATTGGGAGAGCAGATATTATCCCAAAGATATCAAGGACGTCCTATGAGGGTCACGCACTTATGACAAGATCATTGGACAAGTACTAAATAGTTGCTTTCGCAATGGTATGCCATTGGGGAGAGCTCAGTCACGATACTATAGTGGAATGACTTCGTGACTAAATGAGTTTATAATTAATATGCGAAAAGTCAAAAATTAATTATAAATAATTTGAGCTTTAATTAGCCATGTCCAGTTAGTCCATCTATTAGCTCGTTGAAACTAGAAATGAATTAAGAGTTTGAATAGAAATGAATAGAATGAATAGAAAAGGGAAATGAAAAACATTCATGAATGATTATGGTTTTTTTTCAAAATGGAAGAATTGATTCATTCAGAAATGAATGTTGGTTTCCAAAAATGGAAATGAAAATGCAAATGATCCATTTGTGATTCTATATGGATTGCTTAAAAATGATCGAAAGAATGAGTTTATGTTTTTGGATTGTTTTGAAGCCTGAAAATGAAAATAAACAATTCGTTCATAATGAACATGTTCAGTTGTGAAATATTGAACATATTTTCTCTAAATTTTAGCAGGGGCAAAATTGTTAAAATTTTACTAAGGGTAAAATCATTAATATTTTGCTGGGGGCAAACTATGGATGAGAAAATACTTTTATATACAAATATTAAAGTTTATTTTGGAAATAGTTAAATTGAATCGGGTTGGATCACATTATAGAGTACTGGGTCAAAAAGGCCCAAAAAGTACTCGTAATTAGACCTAACGTGAGAGAGGCCTAAAAACCCCTCATGGACATGAGTGGGCCGCAACCCTAGTAGGAATAATAGGGTGTGCTGTCCACCCCTGTCCTATTGTAAGTAGGATATTGGTTTTCTATTTGAAATAAACCATTACAACTCAACAAGGGTTCTACATTATCTTCTTATAAATAGATGGTATCAATAGAGTTATTAACATAACTTTGAGAGATTGTTATTATATTAAAAAATAAATAGAATTTATTCTCAACTAGTACATATTTTTTCGGAATAATAATTCTACTAGTTTCTATTAAGAAGAGAGAATTTGCATTTTCACCCCAAAAGGAGAGAAATTTTTTTCTAATTCTGTGTTTCGATTCATTTGGTTCGAGCCCACACTCAAAGTAGTTCGTGGCACGAGAATAGTGTAGAAGATCATTTAGTTGAAAGTCGTGAACAACGAACATCCACTAAGCCAAAAAAAAAAGGTACAAATTTAGTTAAGGTTTATTGCTATACATATCACAAATCGGGTCGGTTTTCAAAGTTTTAATTTTCTGCTTCGTAAGAAAATC
Organism: Gossypium australe; assembly: GCA_005393395.2. NCBI lineage: Eukaryota > Viridiplantae > Streptophyta > Magnoliopsida > Malvales > Malvaceae > Gossypium > Gossypium australe. The sequence goes on along the minus strand of CM016621.1, from coordinate 109,311,384 downwards.
ATTTTCAAAATCGAGATTTTTTCCAACAATTGGTATTAGATCTAGGTTGTGCTATGTTTATGGTGTAAATCAAGACCAACTCTCTCTCTTCATCTTGTTTGATTAATATTTGATAAGATCTGACATTCTTGTAATTATTTGCATGTTTAGGGGAATGTAAGTGAATGAATGCAATATTATATATTTTTATATAATTATTCTTTTTGCCAAGGTTTTGGTTCTTAGGAAATAAACCGTAGACTATCATCGCCACGTAGGATTATTTTCTATTTATAGAATTCTTGTGAGCCAGAAACTAACATACAAAATAAATGTAATTTTTCCAAAAAGGAGTCCATGACAAGGAGGAGACGGAGTGATGGTAGTCGAAGACACAAGGAATGCCTTGTGACGAAAAATTATGTATTTTTTTTTCATTTTTCATTTACTTTCTAAAAATAGAACAATGGAAACCTAGGTTGAGAAGTTTATTTTATTACTCATCTCTTTATATATCTGTTTTATAATTTTTTATGATATAATTGTGATATATATGTATGAGATGATCCACAATTGATCTATTAAAGATAAGAAATGTGATAATGAGAAAATACATGTGTTGTATTGTTCCATTCACTTTTTTAGGTTAGTCGATTACTGTGGGAAGTGTGGTAATGAGAAGGTGCATGACTAGGATTGGATCTTGTATAGAAATGCTTGATTTTTAAGTGGTCAAATACGACTCACCTCCATTTCCTACAAAGCTACATGGTACACTATTCAGAGTCATTTCTTTTGTTTTTCTCTTAAAAGAAAAAATGTGAAGAATCAAAATTGTTTGATTCGATCTTGTGAATAACTGAATGTGAATATTATAAAATTGCCATATCATGTCATGCATATATTGGATAAGCATGCCATACAGTTCAGGAAAGAAGGACACATGTACTTGTCATGCATATATTGATCATACATGATTGAAACTAGAAATTATAAAAACCTTACTTGCTTTTGAAAATATTGAGTGCGAGAAGGTCCCTAAACAAGAACTACGACCTTTATCAATGGTCTTTTGTGATGGCATCATAAGTGCACTACCCCATAGTACGATTGCTATGTGGATTTCACTGAGGAGATTTCTTAAAAATAAGAAAAAATTCTCTTGTGATGAAATGATAATTGGATTGTCCTTTGTGGTAGGAATTATCATGCGATAGGTCAAGAAATTCTATCTTCAAAAGAGGTCAACTAGTCAAACGATGCTACTCAGTGAGATTGCCCCATAATGACTCATTTGTAGTGCATGATGTGATAGGTGCTGAGTTGATGGTTATGTAATATCCCGGTTTAGGGCCTAGTCAGAATAGTGGTGCGAGACCGCAAATCCGAGGGTTATGATTGAGTTTTTGAGGTTTATGCCATGTATGCATGCTAGTGTGAAAGTTTCATGAAACAATGCATTCATACTTACAATTTGTTAATACTAGATAGTGTGTAGCATGATTGAGAATGATTGAGAACCTATGTGTGATGAATGTGGTAGAATTTGTGAATGGATGTATGGTTAAGTAAGTAGATATGTGAATGTGTAGTGGGAATGCTAAATGGTGGGCTAAGTGCGATACCATCCTAATGTATATTGACGATGAGTTGGCTATGTGTGATGCTATCGTTAGGCATATCGTCTAGTGGGCTATGTGCGAAACCACTATGATTACCTTTGTGGTAGGCTAAGTGCGATGCTACCTTATTAATTGATTGTGGTGGGCTAAATGCGAAACCACTGAGAAATTAGCTGTGTGGATTAGCTATTTGGTTGTATTATTGAGTTAATTAGCTCTGTAGATGAATTATCGAGAAATGATGTTGTGTTGTATATTGTGTAAATGTGATATTGAATGCAAAGGTGCATTTCAATGGTTATGAGTATGTGTGTAATATCCCGGATTTATGGCTTATGCATTATTGCTTAATTTTACGAAATAGTATGCCTATGTGTTCTATGAATGTGTTCTATGAATTCTGTGAACCTTAGTGCGTAGACAAATGCCTTAGAAATTATTAGATTTTTAAATCTCAAAGAGGAAGCTAAGCAGTGTGGTCTTAGGAAAATTTGTAAGGGAAATATGACACAGAAATGGGCTTGTCTAAGTGGCTTGGAGGCGTCACTTAGGGCCTCAGTATGTGACACCATATGCAGTGCAAGGAGGTCTTGAGTTCGAGCGGCACAAGCAACATTTTGGGACTTATATTTTTCGGCAAAAAGAGTAGCAAGGGACGACACTTAGGCTATATTTTAGGAGCTTAAATCCTTTTATTTTAAGAGATAAAAGGTGATAATTAGTTAAGGTAAGGATTAATGGAAAAGAAGATGTGATAATTAAAAGATAAAGTTATTAGAATAGGGAGAGTTGGCCGATTGAGGGGCTCCTTGGATGCTATTTTCGGCCAAGGAAGGAAGGCAAGGTCATTTACTTCCTTTTCTTTCCAATTAAGCCTTTGCCGAATTCTCTAGTGAAGCTCTCTTCTCTTTTATTTTGTCAAAACCGAATGTTCTATTCTCAAAAATCCACCATTGCCGATACTCTCTAAGTCTCATACGCTCTCTTCTCTTCACCTTTTTGATTCTCCAAAAGCCGAATCTCAAGGTACCCCTAGCCGAATACTCCATTAAATCCCAAAAGCTGAAACCTTTTTTATCACTATTTAGTCTACAAAGCTGAATCTCTTTGTGGTGTCAAGCAAAGGTGCTGTCGACTACAACCTTAAGGGTAAGAGCGAAAGTTATTCAATTTCCATTCCTTCTTCTTTTAGCCGAAAGTTGAATCTAATCCCAATAACATTCTATGGCCGAAACTATGAAGGGTCATTCGGGATTTGGCCTATTGTCGTTTCCTAAGGAGGAAGGTTTCGGGATTTCAAGGATTTAAGGTAAGTGAATATACTATTCAGCCAAGGGCCATCTGTTGTGATTTAATGTTAGAACTAGATCTAAGATGTGCTCTGTAGGATTTCGACATCCTCATAAGCCAAGAGACTACTTTTCGGGATTTAAAATCGCAAGGTAAGTGTACATGTATATTCGGCCAAGGCCTATTTGGTGACTTAGATTTATTTCTTGAATGTTCAAAAGCCGAAACTAACCAAGTCAAGTGATATGGTAGTTGGCCGATTGCAAGAGGGGATATCACAAGGTTTCGGGATTTGATTAGCAATCAAATCGGCAGCAAGGTAAGACTCTGGTTGCGATAAATCCTTCGGGATTTGATTATTTGGCCGAATGGCCTTTAGCTAAAGTATGTAGTGTTGGCCGAATGTAGGGACTAAGATCTAGAGGATTAGATCGGGATTCTTTGGGATTCCAGTGGAAGCGTTAAGTAAACCAGGTGTGTACCCCACACTAAATCTTAATAGATTTACGGCTTTAATTTATTATATGTGTTAATATGAAAGTGTAAGAATATGGCTAAAAAGTACCATGCAATGGTACAAAGTACTCAGGTACGTTTACCTACTCCTACTATGAGTATAATATATGGCACATATGTGAATGTGATAAGAATGTGAAATAAGGCATAAGGCATGATATTGCATGATTTGTATGACATGGGGCATATGGGAAATTCTGATAAGGGGAAGTGATCTGGTGGTTTATACCACAAATATCTGAATGTGGTGACTTCTGTCACGTAATCTGAATGTGGTGACTTATGTCACGAATAATTATCTGGTGGCTATGCCACAATATATAAGGGCGATGAGCACGTCGATTGCAGCGACTGCCTTCGATGGTGTGTAGCGGATGGAGGGTCGACTTAGTAGTCCCCATGGTGTGATGGTTGGTACGGGTGATGTGTAGCGGATGGTATCTAGGCTTGGGTTCGGGATTGCATCATTAAATTTATTTGCTATGTGTTTGTGTATGATCTGGTATGCCTGAATCTGTTTGGACTTAGTGTTGGTTGTACACACTGAGTCTGTTTGACTCACCCCTTGTGGGATATTTTTCAGGTGACGCTCAATAATGGACCGGGTCGGCGGGAGCTTAGTGGTGGCTATGCTCAGCACGAAATTTACTTGGACTTTTTATTTTAAGTACTTTAAATTTATTTTGGGTTTTGTTTTTGATGTAATAAGGCCACTAGTAGAAACTGTTTATGCATGCATGTTATTTATTTCAGTATGATACAATTTTTATCAATTCAAAGTTTAAGTAACTTTTCTTAAAAATAAAAGACAATTGTTTTGTCACCTAAATACAAATGATTTTCAATTTAAATAGTAAACTCTAAAAACTCGATTTTTACCGGTAACTAATAGTTTTGAAATATAACCCTGAAGTTTAACAAAACGAATTTTTGAAAATAACGATGTTTCCAACTTGAACTCAAATCAAAGTTTTCCAAAGAACGAACGAATTTGAACCGTTTTACTCGAGGAACATACCAGATCTGGTTGAGGCTCGTGGGCCGGGTTTGGGGTGTTTCAATATGACTCATGAGGTGTTGGAAATGTGGTAAGGGATAGAAAGAGTAAGCATAGTTGTACATTATATGTTAGTATAATGCTAATTGTTGTTTAGCTTATACTATGATGCTTAATTGTTTATGTGTAAACTTACTAAGCTAAAAGCTTACTCCCTTTCTTTTCCCTTGTCTTATAGAGTAAAAGTGTTGAATCGAGATACGAGGATCAATTGGAAGATCGTCCACATTATTAGCACACTCTGGTACATGAGACTCAATGTTTTGTATATGGCATGTACAGAGGCTAGATAAGTTAGTGAATTTTGTTGTAAATGGCTAGGATGTGTTAGACCATAGTTGGATAATCTATTTTGTATAATGCCATAGTTGTTGGTTGTTATATTGTATGAAAAGATGTAGTTATCCTTGTGGGATTGTGATTTCATTTGAGTTGATTATGGATGTGTTGAATGACTGCATGATGTGTATGCTATAAGGGTGAGAAGGGCTTAGCAAATAGCATTGTTCTTGTCCATGTGGAGAGACACACGAGCGTGTGTCTAGGCCATGTGTGACACATGGTCAGCCCATGGGCATGTGACTTGGCCGTGTGTCCCCTGCATGTTGAAATTTTAAGTTAGACTTGGCCACGAGCTAGCCACAAGGGCGTGTGTCTAGGCACTAGGCCGTGTAAGTAAAGTCAGTGTTCACCATGGTTGGAGAGCACGGGCATATACCCTAGCCGTGGGGCATTGGCAGAATGCTTGGGTTTTCATACACGGGTTGAAGGCATGGGTGTGTGTGTCTACACACGGGCGTGTGAGCCCTGTACAAAAGAGAAAAATTTTAAGATTCGAAAAAGTTCCGGAATAGTCTCGAGAGCCCTCGTGTGTATGAGTGAGGCCTCGTAAGTCGAGAATGAGGTTGTAGAGGTGACTTAAGAGAGTAGTCACGTTGAGCCTAAGTGGTGATCAAGTGGTTTTAATTATGGTAACGCCTCGGGCCCGGTTCCGGTGTAGAACCCGGGTAAGGGGTGTTACAGGTTACACACTAAAGATCTTCTAGTTAAGTAACTCCCCACGGAGCTCTACTTAAGTTAGAATGATGGAAAAACGTTAAACAATTACTAATACGTGTGAATACCTAAGGAATTACATTCTTGTACTAATTGGATGGAAATCCATGGTCTTACTAGTTGATCATGATCATCCCATGGTGGCTTGATTCAATGAGTGTGGGAATTATCGCTGCAACAACTTACAAATGTTTTCAAGGTTTAATGTAAGATGCATGCATCATCTAAATGCATATCGTAATGTTGCAAAAAATTTCAAACATTTGCTTAATACAAAGATACTGATATATGAATGTTTTTATTTTTAGTTTCAAAATGGCACCAACCCCCTTATTGAACATACTCGCTAAAAACTAACTAAACAAATACAACTATAAGGAATGAAAAAGAACCTTGTAATTGTCCTAAGCTGTGAGAAATTTAAAACAGTTCTTGATAGTAAGTGCCCTCCGACCACTTAAGCTAAGGCTAGAAAATGCTAGGAAGAGTCTAATGAAATAGCTCATTGCTATATGCTAGCAAGCATGGCCAACACCTTGTATAAGAAACTCGAGAGTTATAAGTATCAGCTAATCCCCATGCAACATGATATGACATACAGAAAAAAAATATCTCAATGGGCATGCTTAACATAGAATCAATTTTTATTAACAGAAATAGTAGGCATGGGTTTTCTTGTCATGCTTATCAGAACATAAATAATAGTATCCATGATATAAGATTTACTTAATCACAATTGTGCTATTTGATCACATAATATGAATGTTAGAACAAACATATAAATTCATCCATCATAATATAAAACACAAACCTATTTGTGACATCATGGTTTTTACAAATCAAAGTTACTTACTTGGTAATGATCCAATTAAAGGATTTGTCAATCTCTATTAATACTGAAGGAGAGGCAGAGATGGAGGAGATGGTGGTGCAATGGTGGTGGTTAGGTGTTGAGATGTTGGCTAGCGGTGGTGATGTGGTGGAAAAAAGTGGAAGAGTGGTAGCTAAATTAGGAGGAGATAAAAAATGAGAGAAAAGAATGGACGAGAAGAGAAAACAAAATGTTTTTTGTTTGTCGAGTTGCATTGGATGACAAAGGTCAATAAGGGAGGTAAAAATGGCAAGGAGTGACTCCAGGGAAAGAAAAATGTGGGTGAACAAGTGGAGTAAATAGGGGAAGAAGAAAGAAAGGTGGAGAGGAATAAGGGAGGAAAGAATCTTTCTTATAAGGCAAGTAGGTGGGACGACATAGGGTTTTGACCAATAAATCAAAATCAAAAGTAAAAATAAAATGAGAGAGGGGAGTCGACCTTGGGACCTAAGGGGAACTAGCTATGCTCTTAACCACTAGGCCAATGCTTATTACTTGCTTATGAACTAGCAAAATTAAAAAAAAAAAAAAGGTGTGATAGGAACTTTTCAGCAAGCTCCTCCCATGTTGTACTTGAACTCGGAGCTTACGAGTCTAACCAGGAATAGGGGTTATCAACCAAGGATATGGGGAACAACCAAAGACGGATAGTGTCATTGATGACGTCACGAACTAACTAAAATACGACAAAGGCAAACGCACCTATCAAACAGTAGTATAGCTATTGTGAGTCCGAGATATCGTATCCACAAGGGCTAAAAGTACTAGTAATTACTATCTTTTTATTATTTAGCCTAGTAATTAAAGGGGTGTTTCAATCTAAAATTGAACTAACTAATTAACTATGAGCGTCATAGAGATAAAACTGGGAAAATATTTCAAGAAAACCAATGAGAGAGACAATACCCAAGGAAAGAATCCACCTAGATTTCACTTATTACTCTGATTCTGGATCAAACGATTTATTCACTTGTCTTGATCCGTAGAAATCCCTAAATTATGTTAATATCTCTTTTTGAGACTAAGAACAACTAACTCTAGGTTGATTAATTGAAATCTCTTTCTAATTAAAACCCCTATTGTCGCATTAACTCGATCTATGGATTCCCTTATTAGATTTGACACTAATCTGGCAGATTTATGTCATCCTATTTCTAGGGTTGCAATCAACTCCGCTTAATTATGCTAGACCTACTCTTAAACAGAGACTTTTGCTCCACTAATTAAACACATTAAACTTGGATTAATATCCTAAAAATATTAAGGCAAGGATTAAGAACACATAATTAAGAACAAAAACAAGTATTTATCATGTAATTCAGATAATTAAATAATAAGATCCATCACAGGTTTCACCCTCCCTAGGTATTCTAGGGAGTTTAGTTCATAATGTAAAAGGAAAACAACTTACAATAAGGAAAATAACAAGACATAAAGAACCCAAAAACTTCTAAGGAAATTGGATGGAGATCTTCAATCTTGAAGGAGATCCTACTTCTAAATTGATTCTGATGGCTTCCTTCGAGTAATTTCTTTGTTCTCCTCTGCCTGTCTCTTTATGTCTTCTTCTATTATGTATTTATAGACTTTTGAATGCACAGAAACCCTAAAAATTGGCTTTTTTGCGTGTTTGGGAAACAGGGAGCGATATCGACACGGGCTGGCACATGGGCGTGTGGCTTGCACGTATGAATCACATAGGCGTGTGCCCAGCCCGTATGGAAAATGCCCAGGCCATGTGGATCTTGAAAACTCCGATTTTGGCCCCTTTTTCACTCCCTTTGCTCCCAAAAGCTCTCCTAAGTATAGAAACATGAATTTAAGGGATTAGGGGCATCAAATTCACTAATTCTCATCATAAATCATCCAAAAATATGCCAAGCATGGAATTAAAATATGTTACATTTATGGTTTATTAAATATCCCCACACTTAAGCATTTGCTTGTCCTCAAGCAAAATTCTCAACTCACAATTAAAACTAATTCTTCTCAACTTATAACCCTCATCAATAGTGTTTCAAAATAATTCACAAATAATCATGCATTGAGATTTCAACTAAAAGAACATTAAAGTCTCAAACAACACAAGTCGAGTATTTTAACATGAACACATAGATATTTCCCATTATCTAAGTAATTACCTTTAATTAAAAACCAACAAGAGTTGACATCCTCACTAAAGATTCACTCAAATCACTCAAAATATTTAAGGTTCAGAAATAAGCACTCAATAGTCAATTATGAAAATTCATTACCATAGGCTTGCATGAAAATCAAATCTCCACCACTATAATTTGAGATGATACACAAATCAAAAGGTCTTTAAAGGGTTGTAATGGGGCTTCGGTTAGGGGTGTGATTAAAGGCTGAAAAAGAAGGTTAGAATCGAGATTGAATTAAAAAAATAGACTAATGCTGAATAATTACATCAATGGATAACTAATCATGAATAAAAACGAGCTTCTCTTAAAAAAATTAAACAGTTCAAGCTCAAGCCTCATATAACTAAGTAGTAAACAATGTGTTTTTTTCTCGAACAATAGAGATATTAAGCAATAATATGCATTTTTTTAATAATAAGAATAATTTACTAACTAAACAAAAGAACATCGTCAGGTATCAATTCAAATCAAATCTCAACAAAAAGGGAGTCAATAAAATAGGAAAAATTCTTAATGAATCAAAAAGAATGAGTTATGGGTTAATATTAAGAATAAATTATGAATGGTGTTTTAGGCTCGAAAGGGGTTCACTAAGGGTTAATTATGAAGATAGGCTTTTTTGGGGACAAGTGGGTTAAATCCTAAGTGCCTTTATCATCTCAGTATATCAAATCAAAGGTTTGGTCTCAACATGTATAATCGAAGCAAGTTCTAGAATAATCAATCAGTATTGACACACTCATAACCAACAATAAAGTGAGCAAGAAAAGTGTATGCTTAAAAGGCTCAAAATCTCACAAAAATTATGGTTTTTGATATCAATCATACAAATCTCAAACTTCAAGGTAATACCTCAATTTAGGGAAACAACCTAGCAATTTTTTTATTCTGAAAATAGACTTATCATGCTTGATTCTATAATGTCTTAAAGTTTAAACAATCAATGCACAATTACCTATGAATTTAATCTAAAACATATCAATAAAAATCACAAATCAATAAAAATTCATTCTAATAGTAATATAAGAAAATTACTTAAGAACAAGACATAGTTCAGGGATTTTCTAATAATCATATAAATAACCTCCCCACACTTAAGATATACATTGTCCTCAATGTATGAATATATATAATGACAGTATAAGTAGAATATAGGGAGAGAAGTGAAACTGCCCTGAATTTTGGATGAAGTCCTCAAATTAGTGACTAGCAGAATTGTAGAGAAGGCTAAATGTAGTGTATGATTCTGAGCAAGCTATTAAGAAAATAAACACAACTGGTGGAGAAGATTAAAGGATTACTCGATTAGGAACAACCATAATAACTAAAATAAAGTTCAAAATATAATAGCCAAGTCTTTAAAAGATAATAAGAAACATAAAATAGAAATAGAAATAGAAATAGAAATAGAAATAAGATAAAACAATAAGACAAAATAAGAAAAGAGAAAAGGGGTTAGGGTTTTTATTGGGTGACACGGTTGTGTGAGGGTCCCTATTGGGCCACACTGCCGTGTCATAGGCTCGTGTGGCTTGTTTTTAACCCGTGTTCGTCGAAGGAAAAAAAATAGCCCAGTCTTCACATGGCCTTGGACATGCCCGTGTGGTTCACACAGCCGAGTCGCACGGCCATGTATATCGTCCTTCGCTTCTCCCACGCTCGTGTGACCTCCCACACGCCTGTATGGCTAGGCTGTGTCTCGCACACGGCGGTGTTCCTTAGCCTTGTAACTCTCTTACTTGTTTTCAAAATCAAAAAATTTTGCTCTAGGTTTCTCACGGCCTAGGACACGCCTGTATGTCTAGGACGTGTGGTCCACACGGCCGTGTTGCACTCCCGTATGGTTTAACTTAAGGTCGTGTCTCTATCGATTTCTGGGAAAATTTTAGCCTTGTTTCCATACGGCCAAGGACACGCCTATGTGTCTAGGCTGTGTGGGTCAAAAACTTGCTTTTAAACATGAAAAGAAGTAAAAATAAATTAATTAGTAGGGTTACTACTCGGGTTGCCTCCCGAGAAGCGCTTATTTAGAGTCTAAGCTCAACTTACCTCTCATTCGCATGTTCATGTATGACATGCATGTATTTTGATGTTTGATGGAAGATTATGAAAGTTTGATGTATGATAAACATCTTTTTCTAAATGATTTTCATGAAAAATGCATAAAAGGACCAAATTGTAAAAGTTATAAAAGTGGTCATACATGAGTGAAATATTAAAAATTGGGGGCTGTTGTAGTTAGGAAAATAATTCAGCTAGGCTTAAAATATAAGAAAGTTGAATAAAAAAATCATTTTACGAGCCTAGGGTCAAAAGTGTAGTTATGTGAAAGTTTAGGGGCAAAATCATAATTTTACCAAAGTACGATTCATGAGTCAATTTATTCAATGTGAGTATTAAACAAGTGAAATTGTTATTATAGATCAAAAAACACAAAGCTCGGACCAAAATCGAGGCATGATTGTGGACTAAATCGAAAAACTACACACACTTTTGAGTACCGATGTAAGTTTCTGTGAAATTAAAGTTTCATAGTATTTTTATATTTTAAATTGCTTGATCTTATGATAATGAATATCATTTCATGAAAATCGACAAATGAAGCCTCGATGGGAAAATGATGAGAACATGTTAAGTTGAAGTCTCGATTGAAGGTTCGAAATAACGAGGATACCTATGTGTAGCATCCTGAATTTTAGGGCCTGTGCATTTTGTGTAATGAATGCTTAAATATGTTAAATTGAGAATTGAGGTATTAATTGGGCTCAGGAATGGGCTGAGACCTCAGTTAAAATATTCTGTTTGGGCATTATAAGTTTTAAAGATAGTTATCTATGTTAAAAATATCAAGATTGGGCTTGTGGCCCTGTGGCAAAATGGCGCCACTAAGAGGGAAGGGAGTTGGCGTCACTGGCAAAGGAGGAGGCCCAAGTTTTGGCCACTTGGAGTCCATTTTTTGGGCCAAATTCGGCATTTAAAGAGGAGCTAAGAGGGACGACACAAGGCTATAATTTAGGAAAATTTTAATGTTTTTAATTTGTGGATAATAAGCTGATAAAGGAGGGAGGAGTTGGAGCTAATTAAGTCTCTTTTGGATGAATTAGTAGATTAAGATAAAGGAGAAAAGATAGGATTTATCTGTAAGGTTAGGTAAGTGCTGAAATTTCTATAAATAGGGGGGATATCTTATCAATTCTGGCAATTGAACCCTACTCTTTTCTTCTTTCCTTGCGCCGAAATTTGCTGTATAGTTCTCTTCATCTTTTTTCTTTTCTCTGCCGAAACCTCCACTCCATTATCCCTCTCAACTTTCTTTCTTTTCTTTTTCCCTTTTTGGCCGAACTCTCTGACAATCTCTTCCTCATCTCTTTCAAATATTTTAGCCAAAATCTCTAAGATTTCTTTTTACTTCCTTTCTAAGCCAAAGCCGAAACACTCTATTCAGATCTTCTAAAAGCCGAAAACGCATCAGTTCATCTTTTCCGGGATTTCCATAAAAGCCGAAATCCTTAGATCTCATCTTCTGTGTTTGCCGAATTCTCTCTGAGGTATCTGCTTGTGTCGAATCTCGAAGGAAACTAAAGGTAAGTAGTGATTTGCAAGATTTCAATCTTTTCTAGCTTTTTAGGGACTCTAGCCGAATGGCTATAAGGAACTAATCTTAAGTTTTTCTCTTATTTGTGGCATTCCGGGATTTGAAGGGGAGTCACTCGCTTAGATTTTTAAGATAAAGTTCAGTAACACTCGAATCGTGTTACTTTCGGGATTTCAAGGTAAGGAGATATATTGATTTTTAACGTGTAAATTTGGGTATTTATTAACCCTTGGCCGAATATAGGGGAGCCCAAATCTTCGTATTCTTCCGGCTTTTGAGCAAGGTTTTAGACTAAGGGTTGTAGATCCAGATAGTAAGGATTTAACTAAGGGAATAAAACTACGCGATATCAGGTGTGTAACACTTCCACACCATATAGATTGCCTATTAAAATATGTTTATTAATCTGTTATATTCTGGTTAATGCCGAAATCCCGGCATAACGATTGAAACCCAAAGAGGGTAAAAGCAAATCACCAGGTTAGTGATCCCTGTCATTCTAAGTGAATGTTCTGATTAAATGATATGAATATGCCAATTTTCTGTGATTGCATGGGGTTGGGTTTGATGAAAGGGGAAGTGTTCTGTTGTAGCGGCTGTTGCCGTGTCCTATTGTAGCGACTTTTGCCGTGACCTGTTGTTACGGTTTTTGCCGTGACCTGTTGTAGTGGCTACGGCCATGATCTGACGATGAGCAGCAAGACTACCATCAATGGCGTGTAGCGGTGTGGGTTGATTGTAGAAATCCCCAATGGTGTTAATGGCTGGTACGGGTGGCGTGTAGCGGATGGAAACCTAGGATTTGGGTTGGGCTTGCATAATTTTTGTTATATATATATATATATATATATATATATATATATATATTAATCTGTTATTATGTTCTGTGGGGTTAAGGCCCAAATCTAATGGTGCAAGAGGGTTGCACATTGAGTCTCGCGACTTAACCAATTACATAACATTTTCAGGTAGCACCTAGTGCATCGGACTGGGCTGGAGAGGAGCGCAATGTAACATCCTAGATTAGGGGTTATGCGTTCGTGCATAATTCATGAGTTAGTAGATTTTTGGCATTGTTTGGAAGTGTATTAAGGGTTTTTAGAACCCAAGGATGAAGGGGAAAGCTTTGGGAAAATATTGGATTTTAGGTATAAAAGGGGGAGCTGGGTGAAGAAGCCCTTAAGGAAAATTTTGGGAGTTTTTGGACATAAAAACAGGCCTTGGTAAAGTGACTTAAGGGCGCCACTTAATGGCCTGGAAATGACGCCTTGAGCAGGGTGGTTCGAGTCTGAGTGATGGCATGGGAGTGTTTTATTTTTCCTTTTTGCGTCAACAAGTGGAATTGGGCTAGGAAGGCCTTAAAAATAAAATGGTAAGGATTTCGGACATGAAAGTCAGATTGGTAAAAGTGGCGTTGGACGCCACTTAAGGGCCTAGAAATAACACCAACAAGGGCCTTGGTTCGAAACACGGCGGCAGCAAGTAGTGTTTTATTTTCATTTTGACGTTAAAAAAGGAAGCAAGGCCAGGGAGGTCTTAAGAGAAATTATAGACGCTTTTGGACACAAAAAGCGCCTGGGTAAAGTGGCCTGGACGCTTGCGGGAAAAGGAGCTTCAAGAGGGCTCAAGTTCGAGTCCTGTGGGCAGCATAAGCGTGTTTTTACTTTTGCAAGTTGGCGTTAAGGGTGAAGGAGGCTTTAAAATAAATTGTGGCGAGGTTATGTCATAAAAACAACGCCATGGCAGAGTGGCCTGGGGCGCTATATGTGGCTAGCGGCAATAAGGACCTTGGTTCGAGTTGCAGAGGAAGCGAATGGGATTTTATTTTTGTGCAGCAAGAAGGCGTTTGGGCTAAGTAGGACTTAAAATAAATACAGGGTGAATTATAACACAAACAGCGCCTTGGCAAAGTGGCTGGGGCGTTACCTGCAGTTAAGGGCTCCAGCAGGTCGGGAGTTCGACTCGCATGGGAAGCAGTATTTTGGGTGTTTTAATTTTGGCTTTTGGAGCCAAAAGAGAAGGAAGCATTGGACGACAATTAGACTTTTAATTGAAAGAGGATTAAGCTCATTTATCCTTTTAAAATTCGGCTGGAGAGGAGCGCAATGTAACATCCTAGATTAGGGGTTATGCGTTCGTGCATAATTCATGAGTTAGTAGATTTTTGGCAGTCTTTGGAAGTGTATTAAGGGTTTTTAGAACCCAAGGATGAAGGGGAAAGCTTTGGGAAAATATTGGATTTTAGGTATAAAATGGGGAGCTGGGTGAAGGAGCCCTTAAGGAAAATTTTGGGAGTTTTTGGACATAAAAACAGGCCTTGGTAAAGTGGCTTAAGGGCGCCACTTAAGGGCCTGGAAATGACGCCTTGAGCAGGGTGGTTCGAGTCTGAGTGATGGCATGGGAGTGTTTTATTTTTCCTTTTTGCGTCAACAAGTGGAATTGGGCTAGGAAGGCCTTAAAAATAAAATGGTAAGGATTTCGGACATGAAAGTCGGATTGGTAAAAGTGGCGTTGGGCGCCACTTAAGGGCCTGGAAATAACGCCAACAAGGGCATTGGTTCGAAACACGGCGGCAGCAAGTAGTGTTTTATTTTCATTTTGGCGTTAAAAAAAGGAAGCAAGGCCAGGGAGGTCTTAAGAGAAATTATAGACGCTTTTGGACACAAAAAGCGCCTGGGTAAAGTGGCCTGGACGCTTGCGGGAAAAGGAGCTTCAAGAGGGCTCAAGTTCGAGTCCTGTGGCCAGCATAAGCGTGTTTTTACTTTTGCAAGTTGGCGTTAAGGGTGAAGGAGGCTTTAAAATAAATTGTGGCGAGGTTATGTCATAAAAACAACGCCATGGCAGAGTGGCTTGGGGCGCTATATGTGGCTAGCGGCAATAAGGACCTTGGTTCGAGTTGCAGAGGAAGCGAATGGGATTTTATTTTTGTGCAGCAAGAAGGCGTTTGGGCTTAGTAGGACTTAAAATAAATACAGGGTGAATTATAACACAAACAGCGCCTTGGCAAAGTGGCTGGGGCGTTACCTGCAGTTAAGGGCTCCAGCAGGTCGGGAGTTCGACTCGCATGGGAAGCAGTATTTTGGGTGTTTTAATTTTGGCTTTTGGCGCCAAAAGAGAAAGAAGCATTGGACGGCAATTAGACTTTTAATTGAAAGAGGATTAAGCTCATTTATCCTTTTAAAATTCGGCTGGAGTAGGATAATTGTTAATTTATTTTTATTATTCTTTTATAGGTAGATAAGAGATGATTTAGGAGTTTGATAAGGGATTAATGATGCATAATTTTTTATTTATTAAGGTGATAAAGGTGGATTTATTTTAAGTTAATAGATAGAAGATAATTATAGATTTATTTAATATATTTTGAATGTGTATTCAAGAGTTATTATAGGAGAAGGAAGTGGAATTTGAGAGGAGGTAGGAGTGCCGAAATTGTGTAGTATAAATAGGGGTGCTCATCTTTTGTACTCTTTTTCTCCTTTAATTCCTTGTACCGAAAATTGAGTCCCTCCATTCCATCCTCTCTTTGAGCCGAAAAACCATAGAAGCACACTTTGTTTTCTTCTTTTACAAATGCCGAAACCCCTCCACTATTAGCTAGCATTGTCGAATTCTCCTAGGCCTCTCCCATTCATCTATTCTTCTTTTTCCAACCCCTTACTTATACTTTTGACAGCCGAATATTTCTTCACTCTTTGTAAGGCCTAGCCGAATCTCTAAGGTGCCTATTCTCTCTTCTTTGTTGCAAGTTTTAAAAGCCAGAGGTACCATTGGTGGTAAGTAGAGTGCTCTCTTATTCATTCTTCTTATTCTTTTAAGTGTGCCGAAAACAAGTGAGTAAGGCCTTGATTTTTAAGATTGGCCGAATGTAGGAATTGAGATCTAAGGCATTAGATCAAGCTTTTCGGGATTTGGATTGGAAACCTTAAGTTAATCAGGAATTAAGTTAAGACATGTACAAAGTCTCGATTTTTATTTAAAATTCACCAAGGCATTTTATAACTTTATATCTTATACAACTTAATAAATTATTAAGTTTTCGGTATAAATATTTAAACCTGATATTTATTTTCCAAAGTGCCACGTCTTTTTATAAAATTTCCTAGTGGCATGCCAGATCCAGTCGTGGTGTTTGGGCTGGGTTTAGGGTGTTACACTATGTCACAACATGAGATAAGGAAGGTCCCGTATAAGACCATGTTTGGGACATGGCTTCGACACCGAATAAGGAAGGTCCCGTATAAGACCATGTCTGGGACATGGCATCAGCACCGAATAAGGATGGTCCTGTGTAAGACCATGTCTGGGACGGCCTCGGCATCGAAAGAAGATCTCGTGTAAGATAATGTTTGGGACATGGCATCGACATCTATGTACATTGACATCGAGATAAGAGATTCCATGTAAGACCATATATGGGGTATCACATCGGTATGAAGAAGCGATCCCACGTAAAACCATATCTGGGATATGGCATTAGCATAATGATACATGTATGATGAGATTGAGTATCCTCCGATATTCTGAGTAGTTCAATAGGCAAAAGAGCTAAGCATGCAAAGATGACAAAGAGCTAAGCTATACAAGGATGACAAAGAGTTACATTTATTTTAAGGATGATAATGATTTAAGTTTGTGTTCAAGATATCATAAGTGCTAAATTATGTGATGAAGTGATACAGGTACCATAAGTAAAATACTAGTTATGGAACCGTAATGCAATATGTGATGGGTAAGTGTAAGTATGAGTAAGTATGTCAAAGTACTTGAGAACTTGTGTTGTTATTGTTCTATGAGATGAATGGATTTTACCATGAGTACTTATGTTGCTATTTTAATTCATGCAAGCTTATTAAGCTATATGCTTACCCCTTTCTTTTACCTTTTCCTTGTAGTATCGCCAAGCCAGTTCGGGGATCGTAGAATGTCGGAGCTCGGATCACACTATCAATCATTCTTTCGGTATAGTAAATTTGATTTATTTTGAGTATGGCAGGTATAGGAAACATGGTCATTTTGTTATGTCATATTTGAAAACCAAAGTTTTGGTTATTAATGTACTCAAACATTTTGTAAATGGCCATTGAGAATTGGCCAATATTTGTCAAGTTCCATATATTTAATGATGATGAGTTTTATGAAGTGAAAGTTCATGCAAATGATGGAGTAAAATGTGAAGTGTAAGAATGATGATTTAGGGACTCTTTATAGTGTATTATTGCCATGTTATGTGTTGCTTGTGGTGGTATATGTGTGCTTATGATTCAGGGTGGTAATTGGCTTGGAAAATAGCCTTATATTTGTCCACATGGGTAGACACACGGGCGTGTGTCTAGGCCTTGTATGACACACGATCAGCCCCATGTGTGTATTGATAAGCCGTGTGTCCCCTGCATCAATTTTATGAGAACTCGATTCGTCACACGGGCCAGCACATGGGCGTGTGCCTAGGCCGTGTGCCCTTTAAGAGGTTGCTGACGTCATAAATAGAATACCCAGGTTTTTCACACATGGGTGAGAACACGGGCGTGTCTAAGCCGTGTGAGGGTCACATTTCATTGACATGGGCATGTGTTGGCCGTGTAAAAATCCCTGTAGGTTCGAATTGAAAAATAAATTCCACACGGGCTGGGAAAATAGGCGTGTGTGACCACACAGCCTGCCCACACGGGCGTGTGGCCCTGTTTAGGCAAAAATTTTCTAAGAGTGCAAAAGTTTTCGATTTAATTCCGAAACCTTCCGTATGTATTAATGAGAAGTTTTAAATTGAAATGAAATTTTTATAGCCCAATGTTGTATGTTTAAGCAAGTTAAGTTCGGTAATGCCTCGTATCCGGTTCCATAGCCGAACACGGGTAAGGGTTGTTAGATTTAGTGGTATAAAGCTACGGTTTAGTCGATTCTAGGACTAATGTAGCGCAGGCATGAGTCTAGCTATACATGCCATACATATAAGTATTTGCATAATGATAGTGTGACGACTCCTGACGGTTTAAATTGTGTTTTCATATAGTAAATGGATCCCGATAGAGCTGTGGCGGATGATGTAGAAAGCAACGCGCCGGCTCTCGTCAAAGGGACGGTGCCAAATGAAAATGAAGAGACCAACGACTGTAAGTCAGAGAGGAGGAGAAGAGGCTAGGGAAGCCTTTCTCCACATGATGAATGTGTGGTATATTGAGTTCGTTTGCACGAACCCGAATGCGCAACCCCCTTCTAGCTTACCTATTCCTCAGCCTACCCCTATAGCTCCCCAAGTGGTAGAAGTGGTAAGAAGAGAAAAACCTCTGGTTGATAGAATCTGGAAACAAGGAGCCGAGGAATTTCAGGCTAGTAAAGATGATGATCCAGAAAGAGCAAAATTCTGGCTTGAAAATACCATCAGGGTATTTGATAAGTTATCTTTCACACCTGAAGAGTGCATGAAGT
The DNA here is from genome assembly GCA_005393395.2 of Gossypium australe. Taxonomy (NCBI): domain Eukaryota; kingdom Viridiplantae; phylum Streptophyta; class Magnoliopsida; order Malvales; family Malvaceae; genus Gossypium; species Gossypium australe. The sequence goes on along the minus strand of CM016621.1, from coordinate 109,292,807 downwards.
GTGTGGTTCTCTTTTGAGAGATTTTGCTTATCAGTGGTGGAACACCTTTGTGTCGGTTGTACCAAAGGAAAGGATCACATGGGAGTTTTTCCAAGAAGAGTTCCAGAAGAAGTATATTAGCCAGAGGTTTATTGACCAGAAAAGAAAGGATTCTTGAACAGAAACAAGGTAGGATGACAATAACTGAGTATAAACGTGAGTTTGTAAGGCTCAGCAAATACGCTCAAGAGTGTGTGTCCACTGAAGCTATTATGTGTAAATGGTTTGAGGATGGGTTAAATGAAGATATCTGATTATTCATTGGTGTCCTCAAATTGAAGGAATTTGTTGTACTAGTGGACCAGGCTTGTAATGCCGAGGAGTTGGTTAAAGAGAAAAGAAAAGCTGAAATGTAGTCTCGTGACACAAGAAAAAGACAACTGAAAAAGTCTTTCAATCCTCCTCCAAGAAGTCAAGAGATTTCCCTACCCGATCAGCTACTTTAGCTGGATTTTTGAATAGAAGTAGGGGTAAACAGTACTCAGGGTCTAAAGCACAGACCACTTTAGTTGCTAGTGCTGGCAACACTCGACCTAATAGATCGGAATGCCCACAGTGTGGTAGACGTCACCCCGGTGAGTGCCGAGCGCATGAGAGGGCCTGTTTTAAGTGTGGTTCCCAATATCATTTTATTAGAGAATGCCCTGATATGGTTGAAAAAGAGAAAATTTAAAGTGTAAGATTGGGAAGCACTACTAGAGGGAGACAACAGAGAAACTCGGGAAGTGGAACGAGTAGTAAGAGTACAACCAGAGATTAGGCTGCAAGATCTGAGGGTAGAGCGCCTGCAAAGACTTATGCCATTTGCGCTCGTGAAGAGGCGTCATCCTCTGATGTAATTACAGGTACATTTTCTATCCATGATACTAACGTTGTTGCTTTAATTGATCCAGGATCTACCCATTCATACATTTGCAAGAAATTAGTATCTAGTATGAGCATGCTTGTAGAGTCTATAGAGTTTGTGGTAAAAGTATCCAATCCCTTAGGAAAAAGTATATTAGTTGATAAGGTATGCAAAGATTGCCCATTGATGATTAAAGGTCATTACTTTAAGGCAAATCTCATGCTATTGCCATTTGATGAATTTGATAAAATTCTTGGTATGGAATGGTTAACCACTCATGATGTGACAGTAAATTGTGGAAAGAAATACATTCAATTGAGATGTGAAAATAGGGACACTCTTCGTGTTGAATCATGAACAGGACAGATTGCCTGTAGTGATCTCTTATATGTCTGCCCAGAGGTATGCAAGAAAGGGATATGTAGCATATCTTGCTTTTTTCATGAACACTAAAGAGACTGAGTTAAGAATTGAATCAATGTCGATAGTATGCGAGTATCCAGATGTATTCCCAGAAGAATTGCCAGGGTTGCCTCAGTTTAGAGAGGTTGAGTTTGGCATTGAATTAGCTCCTGGTACTGCACCTATATCGATTGCTCCTTATAGAATGGCTCCAACTGAGTTGAAGGAATTGAAGACACAGTTGCAAGAGTTGATGGACAAAGGCTTTGCAAGACCAAGTTATTCTTCGTGGGGTGCTCCAGTGCTATTTGTGAAAAAGAAAGATGGTTCCATGAGATTATGCATAGATTATAGACAGCTTAATAAGGCAACAGTAAAGAACAAGTACCCATTTCCAAGGATCGATGATTTGTTTGATCAATTAAAGGGAGCCACTATGTTTTCCAAGATAGACTTGAGATCCAGTTATTAGCAGTTGAGAGTCAAAGACTCAGATGTGCTGAAAACTGCATTTTGGACAAGGTATGGACACTACGAATTTTTAGTCATGCCTTTCAGTTTAACAAATGTCCCTGCTGTGTTTATGGATTTAATGAACTGTATCTTTCGGCCATACTTGGATAAATTTGTCATGGTTTTTATTGATGATATACTGATATATTCTCGTGATGAGAATGAGCATGCCGAGCACTTGAGGACGGTTTTACAGATTTTACAAGATAATCAGTTGTATGCCAAGTTTAGCAAAAATGAGTTTTGGCTCAAAGAGGTTGGATTTTTGGGGCACATTATCTTGGAATATGGAATCCGAGTCGACCCAATAAGATTTCAGCTATTTTTTATTAGAAACGGTCGAAGAATGTATTAAAGGTTAGAAGTTTTCTAGGCCTAGCTGGCTATTACAGACGGTTTGTCAAGGGATTTTCCATGATAGTGACTCCAATGACGAGATTGTTACAAAAAGATGTGAAGTTTGAATGATCAGAAAAGTGTAAACAGAGTTTCGAGAAACTAAAGGCATTGTTGACTGAGGCTCCAGTCCTAGTGCAACCTAAACTGGGGAAAGAATTTTTTATTTATAGGGATATATCCCTAAATGGATTGGGCTGTGTGCTTATGCAAGAGGGCAAGGTGATAACATATGCCTCCAGACAGTTAAAGCCGCATGAGAAGAATTACCTGACACATGATTTAGAGTTGGCTGCCATTATTTTTGCATTGAAGATATGGAGACACCATTTGTATTGTGAAAGATGCCGGATATTCATCGATCATAAGAGCCTAAAGTACTTGATGACTTAGAAGGAATTGAACTTAAGGCAGCGAAGATGGTTAGAGCTGATAAAGGATTATGAGCTAGGGATTAACTACCACTCGGGAAAGGCGAATGTAGTCGCCGATGCTTTGAATAGAAAATCCCTATTTGCATTGAGAGCTATGAATACACGGATAACTTTTTTAGACGATGGTTCCATTCTAGCTGAATTGAAGGCTAGACCGATGTTCCTTCAATATATTTATGAGGCACAGAAAGATGACAGTGACTTGCAAGTCAAAAGAGTTCAGTGCGAGTTGGGTGATGAGTCCGACTTTCGGATTAACTTTGATGGATATTTGATGTTCAGAGATAGAGTCTGTGTACCGAGGAATGATGAGCTTATTAGGAAAATTTTACACGAGGCACATAGCGGATGTCTATCTGTACACCCGGGCAGCACAAAATTGTATAATGATTTTGAAGAAATGGTATTGGTGGTCGAGTATGAAGAAAGATATTTCTGAGTTTGTATCAAAATGCTTGATTTGTCAACAAGTGAAAGCTGAACACCAAGTACCTTCGAGTTTGCTTCAACCTATTATGGTTCCCGAGTGGAAATGGGACCGTGTTACCATGGACTTTGTAACGGGTTTGCCGTTGACACCGAGCAAGAAAGATGCCGTATGGGTTGTGGTAGATAGACTTACGAAGTCGACCCATTTCATGCCTGTGCGTGTCGATTATTCACTTGATAAGTTGGCAGACTTGTATGTTTCAGAGATTGTAAGGCTCCATGGAGTGCCTTTGTCGATTATATCGGATAGAGATCCGAGATTCACGTCCCAAATTTTGAAAAAGTTGCAAGAAGCTTTGGGCACGAAACTGAGTTTTAGTACGGCTTTTCACCTCCAAACCGACGGACAGTTAGAGAGATTGATACAGATACTTGAAGATATGCTCCGGTGTTGTGTTTTAGAGTTTCAAGGCAACTGGGAAAAGTACTTGTCGTTAGTAGAGTTTGCTTATAATAATAGTTTTCAGTCAAGTTCGAGAATGGCACCTTATGAGGCATTGTATGGGCGTAAATTTCGAACACCTTTGTATTGGACTGAACTTAAGAAAAATCAGATTCACGGGGTCGATCTGGTTAGAGAAACCGAAGAGAAGGTAAAAATAATCCGTGATTGTTTAAAAGCTGCTTCTGATAGACAAAAATCCTACTCGGACTTGAAACGAAAAGAGATTGATTTTCAAGTTGGTGATAAGGTATTTTTGAAAGTATAACCATGGAAGAAAGTTCTTAGATTTGGCCGGAAAGGCAAATTGAGTCCGTGTTTTATCGGACCATATGAGATTACCGGGAGGATAGGGCCGGTAGCTTATCGATTGGCTTTGCCATCTAAGTTGGAAAAGATACATGATGTGTTCCATGTGTCTATGTTGTGACGTTACCAATCAGACCCTTCGCATGTGATTACACCAACAGAGGTTGAAATTCAACCCGACATGACTTATGGCGAAGAATCGGTTAAGATTTTGGCACAAGAAGTCAAATAATTAAGAAACAAAAGTATAGCTCTTGTGAAAGTATTGTGGAAAAGACATGGGATAGAAGAGGCTACATGGGAGCCCGGGGAGGCTATGAGAAACCACTACCCAAACCCTTTTGCTGGTAAGATTTTTGGGGACGAAAATCCCTAAGGAGGGAGAATTGTAACAGCCCGATTTAGGGCCTAGTCAGAATAGTGGTTGCGAGACTACAAATTCGAAGTAGAAATATGTGTTTTATGATTTTTATGAGGCTTATGATGTGTTTGCATGATTGTGTGAAAATTTCATGAGGAAATTTTATTTATTAGTGATCAATTTGTCTATTAGGACTAAATTGCAAAGATTAGAAAATATGGGATTATAGAAGATTTAAGTATGAAATAGAATTATAAAAATTACTAAAGGTCCTTATTTAGCAATTAGACCATTATATATTTAAGATGGACAAAAATGGACATGGGAAGGAAAAATCTCAAGAAAAGGCCTTAAGGGCATTTTAGTCATTTGGTTAATTAATGAATTAAAAAGGGAAAAATAAGTCAAAATCTTGTCTATCTTCTTCCTCTAAGTGCCGAAATTTTGCAAGGAGACATAGCTAGGGTTTCTTCAACTTCCAAGCTTGATAGTAAGTGCATCCTAGCCCCGTTTTTAATGTTCTTCGTATTTTTTGAGATCCTCGTATCTCGATTTAGCTATTTCTAGCTATATTTTGAGCTAGGGTGTAACACCCCTAACCCGTAACCATCACTGGTCTAGGGTTAAGAAGCATTACCGGACAATTAGAACTTTTACGAACATTTCACATCACAAGATATATCATTATCATATCAAAGTAAATCATATACATAGAGTCCCTTAAATAGGTCTACGAGACCTCAAACATGCATTAGGAATGGGTCGGGACTAAACCGAACACATAAGAAAGTTTCTAAAAACTTAACATTTTTCAAAGTTACAGAGGTCACATGCCCGTGTGGGCAGGCCGTTTGCCTCACACAGCCTCAGACGCACCCATGTATCCAAGCCGTGGAAAAACAGGGCATACATACTAACTTATCCACATGACCGAGGACACGCCCGTGTGCTTCACCTGTGGTCGAAACTGACTTGCATCACACGGCCAGTCACACGTTCGTGTATCCAGCCTGTGGTCGACACTGACTTGTTTCACACGGCTAGTCGCACGCCCGTGTGCGAGCTTGACTTGCATCGAATTACAAATTCAAGGGACACAATCGAGCCACACGCCTGTGTGCTCAATCGTGTGGGCAAATATAGGCCATTTACAAGGCCAATTTGCCACCCATTTAGTGTCAAACCTACAAGCACAAACAAACACATTTCATACCCTCAAAATGCAACCAAATCATACCAATAATGTCTATCCTTTCTAACCATTCAAATGCATATCAATCATACCAACTTATGCACCATTTATCTCAACCTATCTTTAAACATTTCTATGCAAACACCATCCAAAAACTTACCAATTCATTATACTAACCATTCATCAATAATATACCAACTTTGCATCACAAAACATAATTGACATTTGTCGTATTCACAACCCATTTAGAAGCCATATCACATAGCTTATATATACAACTCAAAACATCATCTAATTCAACTAGACTATACATGCCATACTTAATTATGTGGTGATGATCCTCGACGGTCCCCGAGCCTTCCGTAGCTTTAACGATCTATAAAACAATGCAACACACACAAAGTAAGCTTTCAAAAGCTTAGTAAGCCATATACAAATAAACTTAACATATAAAACATTTATAACATTTCAATTACAATAACTTTAACATATCTCAATAGCATATTCATATTTCTTCTTTAGCTCAATTGAATCTAACTATTTGTTTGACAACAAATCACTTCTCCATGTATCTCATTAGATCATAGCACATTCATACATATATCACATTTTGTCTCAACAAGTCTATGCACATATCTTACTTTTGCAAATTCACATATACTTACCTTTCATACTCAAACATAGTATACATTTCAAACGTACCTGAATCGGGTACACATTTCACATAGTCTTTCATTTCTCGAAATTGCACGTTGAACCGTTCGGAATCAAATAGGATACTCGGATAACTCAGAATACTCGTACAAAGCCAACGTCCCAGACGTGGTCTTACATATAATCAAATACCGATCCCACTGTCCCAGACAGGGTCTTACACGAAATCTTATACGATGCCAATGTCCCAGACATGGTCTTACACGTAATTCTGAAATCGACGCCAACGTCCCAGACGTGGTCTTACACGATATCACATATCGGAACCCTATGTCATGACATACGTATCCTAACAATTCCTAAGGTTCGTATGGGACTTTTCGAACATTGAAATATTTTTGACACCTTCTCGGTTTTCACATGTATATCTTCCATATGAACATAAATAAATCAACACAAATACATTTATTTGTATATAGACTTACCTCGTATGGATATAAACTGACGGATTCGATTACTCGATCACTTTCGACTTTCCTCGGTCTAAATCTGTTTTCTTTGGTTCTTGATCTATACATATTCAAATTTAACTCATTTATTCACCAAATCATTCAATTCAATCCAAAAACACACATTTAGGGCATTTTACAAATTTAACCATCACATTTTCACATTTTGACATTTAAGTCCCCATTTCACAAAATCACAAAATACACATAATTTCTTTGTATCCATGCTTAGTCGAATAATCATCATGATCATACAAGTCCATACATTTTATTTATTTCACATTTTAGTCCCTCAATTTATTATTTTCACAATTTAGTCCAAATTACTCAAATTCATCAAAAATCCAAAGACAAAACATGTTAATCTAACACATATATTTCATATTTCATCATCAACCATTTTAAAGCTCAAGCATTCATCAATGGCACATCTCAAAATCTTCATCAAAATCTAAAATTAAAGCATGGGCTTGATAAAACACAACTCAACGATTACAAAAATAAAGAAATTATCAAAAATCGAAACCAAAACATACCTAAATCAAGACTTGCAAGTGCCGAATGCAACAAAGCTTTAAACCCTTCTTTTTCTTTCAAATTTTGGTGCAACAAAGATGAATGAATGCTTTATTTTAGCTTTTGTTTTATTATAATTAAACTTATTAACTATTTTACCTTTTTATCCTTATTATTTAGCATATAAAACCTATATAATGGTTGGTTATAAATGTCCATTTACCATATCAATGGCATAATAACCTCTTAAGGACTTAACATATTAAAGACAATAACAATTCGACACTTATTCAATTAAAAGGCCACTTTTATATTTTCTGCAATTAAGTCTTTTTTTTTTTCAAATTAAACACACAAACAATAAAATTAATTCACGAAACTTTCACACATGCTTAATCACATACTGCAAACACAGAAAATAATATTAAAAAAAAAATTTCGACCTCAGATTTGTGGTCCTGAAACCACTGTTCCAACTAAGGTCTAAACCGAACTATTACATAAGGTTTATGTTCCAAAATTTAACCATGTATGACATGCATGTATTTTGATTTTTTTGGAATAATATGAAAGTTTGATGTACGATAAACATTGTAACACCCCAAACCCAGCATAGAAGTTAGGCCCGAATCTAGCATGTCACATGGAAGTGTTTTTCAAAACTATATTTCTTGTTGTTAAAACTTGTTTGAGAGTTAAAGCCTTTTTGTTAAAACTCAAAACACTTAAGCAATTGTTATCCACTTGGAAACATAATTAGTTTTAAAAACTTATCTATTGCGGAAGCATATTTAAAATAAACAATTTACAAAAACGTGATGTTTAAAAATTGAGTTGCAGAAGCATTTTAAAAAAGTTGCAGAAACGTAGTGTTTTGAAGACAGTTATCGTTTTGGAAATTGTATTCCACTTTTAACAGTTATAAAACGTCATAAATAAATATAACAAATAATAAGTTAAAAATAGATTGGCCTTATTACAACCCAAATCAAAATATTTGAAAGTAAATAATCAAAACAGCAGGCATAAGCAGGTGTGGTCTTCCCTGAGTCCCTCGCAGCTCCGATCCGTCTAAGGTTGAGTATTACATGCACAGTTGAAATGGGATGAGTTTGCAAAAACTCAGTGTGTAAACCCCTCCTAACTAAAATAGTTAGTAAAACAGACAGAATTTAGAATTAGTCTGGGCCGGAGCACAATTACAGTAACAGAACAATGTGTGTGGGTCTAAGCCCAGTACAATTTCACTCGGGTCTCGGCCCTTATGAGAATCAATTGGGCCTAGCCCATTCTTCATATCAGTAACAGTTGGGCCTAGCCCGTATCAGAATCAATTCCATATGCATAATGTGTGTTGCATGCTAACCCATCCCATCCAACCCTGCACTTGCCTCCGTCCAACCCTGCACTACCTGCGGGGAGTAAATCACCCACGCCATCCCTACACTCCCAATGTTAGCACCTGTTGTGGCACTAACCAAAATCGCAGCATAGCTGCTAGTATTTATGTCGCTTTAAGCCTTCAATAACAGTCACATAATTGGCACATAGCCATCGGTAACTGTAATAAGATCGGCTCATAGCCATGAGCGACGGTAATATAACCGGCACACAGCCTGGGGTAAATATGATCGACACAGAGTCATCGGTATATATGTTAGGCACATAGCCACGGGTAAATACGATTGGCACAAAGCCATAATTAAGATGGCACAGAGCCATATTTAGGTTGGCACGAAGCCATAATCTGGTTACGCGGCTTTAAGCCATTCGTTGGTCCACAATCGTCATGCGACCCGTGCGACCCTATCAGAACTTCCTCCGTATCAATGTCCCAACCCCATGCAATATGTCGTGTATGTCATGCTCAATCATTACACGTGTATGTAAAATGGCCATGCTCAGTAACAATCATTTAAACATGTAATAAAAGCATATCAGTCATACAACCACAGTCAAATTTGTCAACTCATAGTCTAAGTCAGTCATTTACCCATAAGGGCAAAATAGTCATTTACCCTATTAGGGTATTTCGATAATTCTACCTTACGGGGGTATTTTAGTAATTTTACAATCTAGGGGTATTTTAGTAATTTTGCAAATCGAGGATATTCTGGAAATTTCACAAATCAGGGTATTTCAGTAATTTTGCAATCCGAGCGTATTTCGATAATTTTACAAATCAGGGGTATTTTGGTAATTTTTTAATCCGAGTGTATTTCGGTAAATTTACAAAACAAGGGTATTTCGGTAATTTTGCAATCCGAGCATATTTCGGTAATTTTACAAATTAGGGTATTCTAAACAGAGATAACAATGCGAATGGGCCTATGGCCCAAATCTAGCCACAAATATGAGATTCACATAGTCTAGTCCAATATTCACTACACAATCATACAACATATCCGATTGGGCCCACGGGCCCATTGGCCCCACATGGCCTCTTTCGGCCCATCGTGGCCCAAACAACCTAAACCCACAAGAACACTCATGATGGCCTCAACTATCGCGTCGAAGCTCCCACACGTGCGCTCGCACGCTCGTGTGGCTGCCATCGTCGTGTGACCGGCATTTCAGCATTTGCCGCTCTACAGCTAGAGTAGTGCGAAATACAAACCTGATAGGAATCTGGAGTTAATCCATGCTCCAAACACTCCTATGCCCAAACGCTAACCAAGGTATGCTTACTCTCCTCATAGATCGCTCTATTTAAAGCTAGCTTCTCGCCTACTCTCATGCTAGCTTCCCGATGTGGGATTTCACCTTCGGCAGAGTTTAATTCCATCACAACCACCTACCATCCCAACGTAGCAAAATAAATATCCCTTTTTGCTTGTAATAGGATTCAAACCCTTGCCCTCTCCTATGCTCCAGATGCTACATGCCACCACAACACAAGCTCCTTTTGTGGCTTAAAACATGCGCAAATAAATATAAGCCTATGGGCCAAAGTCTAAGTTCATTTAAAAGGAAATCAAAATGAATTGCAAGCGCCAAGACTTGAACCCATGCCCCCTTGCAACCTTAATGATGCCTTGCCACTAGACCACTTACTTGTGTCATTTTTTCCCCACAATTTATTCTTAAAGCCTACTTACTTACTCCCAGGGTTTTATTCACCTAAAACCAAAATTTTTCCTAAAGCCCAGGTTTGAACATGGGACTTCATGGAAGCCCCCTAACCTTCCAAAATCACTCACCTAATAGGTCCAACTTGCATTAATTTCGTTCTCTTGTTCTCAAAAATTTTAAACGCTCCCATGCCCAAAGCCTAATAGGCCCAATTCTACTAGGCCCAAAAATTTGGGGTGTTATAAACATCTTTTTCTAAGTGATTTTCATGAAAAATGCATAAAATGACCAAATTGTAAAAGTTATAAAAATGGTCATACATGAGTGAAATAGTGGAAATTGGGGGTTGTTGTAGTTAAGAAAATAATTTGGCTGGGCTTAAAATATAAGAAAGTTGAATAAACAAATCATTTTACGAGCCTAGGGGCAAAATCATAATTTTGCCAAAGTATGATTCATAAGTCAATTTTGTCAATGTGAGTATTAAACAAGTGAAATTGTTATTATAGATCAAGAAACACGGAGCCCGGACCAAAACTGAGGCAAGAACAAGGTTGTTGACTAAATCGAAAAACTACACACACTTTTGAGTACCGAGGTAAGTTTGTGTAAAATTAAAGTTTAATTGTGTTTTTATATTTTAAATTGCTTGATCTTATGATAATGAATATCATTTCATGAAAATTGACTAATGAAGCCTCGATGAGAAAATGATGAGAACATGTTAAGTTGAAGTCCCAGTTGAAGGTTCGGAATAACGAGGACACCTATGTCACAACATGAGATAAGGAAGGCCCCATATGAAACCATGTCTGGGACATTTTATCGGCACCAAATAAGGAAGGTCCTGTATAAGACCATGTCTGGGACATGGCATCTACCCCTACCTACGATCTCGTATAAGACCATGTATGGGACATGGCATCGACATCGAGCTAAGAGGTTCCGTGTAAGACCGTATTTGGGATATGGCATTGGCATCAGGAGGTGATCCAATGTAAGACCATATCTGGGATATGGCATTGGTATCATGATACATGTATGATGAGATTGAGTATCCTCCGATATTCCGAGTAGCTCAACAGGAAAAAGAGCTAAGTATGCAAAGATGACAAAGAGCTAAGCTATACAAAGATGAAAAAGAGTTACATTTAAGTTAGGGATGATAATGATTTAAGTTTGTGTTCAAGATAGCATAAGTGCTAAATTATTTGATGAAGTGATACAGGTACCATGAGTAAAATAAGATGGAACCGTAATGTGATATGTGATGGGTAAGCGTAAGTATGAGTAAGTATGTCAAAGTACTTGGAAACTTGTGCTGTTATTGTTCTATGAGATGAATGGATTTTACCATGAGTACTTATGTTGCTTTTTTAATTCATGTAAACTTACTAAGCTATATGCTTGCCCCTTTCTTTTCCCTTTTCCTTGTAGTATCGCCAAGCTAGTTCAGGGATTGTAGAAAGTTAGAGCTCGGATCACACTATCAATCATTCTTTTGGTATACTAAAGTTGATTTATTTTGAGTATGGCATGTATAGGAAACATGGTCATTTTGTTATGTCATATTTGAAAACCAAAGCATTGGCTATTAATGTACTCAATCATTTTGTAAATGGCCACTGAGAATTGGCCAATATTTTTCAAGTTCCATATATTTAATGTTGATGAGTTTTATGAAGTGAAAGTTCATGCAAATGATGGAGTAAAATGTGAAGTGTAAGAATGATGATTTAGGGACTCTTTATAGTGTATTATTGCCATGTTATGTGTTGCTTGTGGTGGTATATATGTGTTTATGTTTCAGGGTGGTAATTGGCTTGGAAAATAGTGTAATATTTGTCCACATGGGTAGACACACGGGCGTGTGTCTAGGCCGTGTGTGACACACGGTCAGCCCCATGGGTGTGTTGATAAGTCGTATGTCCCCTGCATCAAATTTGCAAGAATTCGATTCGTCACACGAGCCAGTACACGGGCGTGTGCCTAGGTCGTGTGCCCCTTAAGAGGTTGCTGACGTCATAAATAGAATACCTATGTTTTTCAGACACGGGTGAGAACACGGGCGTGTCTAGGCCGTGTGAGGGACACATGTTATTGACACAGACGTGTGTCCGGCTGTGTGAAATCCCCTGTAGGTTTGAATTGAAAAACAAATTCTGCACGGGCTGGGAACATGGGCATGTGTGACCACATTAGGTAAAAATTTTCTAGGAGCGCAAAAGTTTCCAGTTTAATTCGGAAACCTTCCGTATGTATGTTTAGTGCCTCGTAGGCCCATTATAATGATGTTATGTATATGAATGAGAACTTTTAAGTTGAAAAGAAATTTTTATAGCCCAATGTTGTATGTTTAAGCAAGTTAAGTTCGGTAATACCTCGTATCCGGTTCCAGTGTCGAACACGGGTAAGGGGTGTTACAGATTAATTGCCTAGTTGAGGGGTTCGAGCCGTTGTAAAAAGTTTGAACCTGTAGCCATAGAGGTAACCCATGGTGAGGGCACCTTCTCAATAATTCCTTATACCTCTCGCATGCATCGTAAAGTGTTTCTAAATCCATCTGCACAAAAGAAAAGATATCATTCCTCAAGTTTGTTGTTTTAGATGACAGAAAATATTTTAATAAAAACTTTTCGGTCATTTGTTCCCAAGTAGTGATAAAACCTCGTGTAACGAGTTCAACCACTGTTTAGCTTTATTCCTCAATGAAAAAGGAAATTACTAAAGGCGAATGGCATCATCAGAAACGCCATTAATTTTAAAAGTGTCGCAGAATTCTAAGAAATTAGCCAAATGAGTATTTGGGTCTTCGTCCTGCAAACCATCCAACTGAACAAACTGTTAAATCATTTGAATAGTGTTATGTTTCAGTTCAAACTTCTTTGTAGCAATAGCAGGTCTAACAATACTCGATTCAGCCCAGTTAAATTGTGCTTAGCATAATCATACACAGTACAAGGAGCTGGATTTTGATTCACATGATTCACGGCAACCACAGAAGGTAGCGGATTATTCTGCTTTTCAGCCATCTCCTCAGTAATAACAATAACTTCCCCTTGCTCTTCTATTGTACTCTATTGACTCTGCCATGCTTCTCTACGGTTTCTGCAAGTTGTACTTTCGATCTCACTGTTGGATACTAGAGGTCCTGACGAGTTTCATCTAGTCATAAACTAAAGGAACCTGCCAGAAGCAAATAAAAGAAAAGTTAGTAAATTAAAATAAAAACAAAAATAAATTGCAATAAAAAATAAAAAATGGCTAAAGTAATAAAAATTAAGTGTTCCTAATATTTTAGTCCCCGGCAACGGCGCCAAAAACTTGATGACGTCACGAACTAACTAAAATACAACAAAGGCAAGCGCACCTATCGAACAGTGGTATAGCTATGTGAGTCCGGAATATCATATCCACGAGGACTAAAAGTACTAGTAATTACTATCTTTTTATTATTTAGCCTAATAATTAAAGGGGTGTTTTAATCTAAAATTGAACTAACTAATTAACTATGAGCTCGACAGTGATAAAATTGGGAAAATATTTGAAGAAAACCAATGAGAGAGACAATACCCAAGGAAAGAATTCACCTAGATTTCACTTATTATTCTGATTCTGAATCAAATGATTTATTCACTTGTCTTGATTCGTAGACATCTCTAAATTATGTTAATATCTCTTTCGAGACTAAGAACAACTGACTCTAGGTTGATTAATTGAAATCTCTTTCTAATTAAAACCCCTATTGTCGCATTAACTCGATCTATGGACTCCCTTATTAGATTTGACTCTAATCTAACAGATTTATGTCATCCTATTTCTAGGGTTGCAATCAACTCCGTTTAATTATGCTAGATCTACTCTTAAGCAGGGACTTTTACTCCACTGATTAAGCACATCAAACTTGGATTAATATCCTGAAAATATTAAGGCAAGGATTAAGAACACATAATTAAGAATAAAAACAAGTATTTATCATGTAATTCAGATAATTAAATAATAAGATCCATCATAAGTTTCATCCTCCCTAGGTATTTCAAGGAGTTTAGTTTATAATGTAAAAGGAAAACATCTTAAAATAAGGAAAACAATAAGACATAAAGAACCCAAAAACTTCTAAGGAAATTGGATGGAGATCTTCAATCTTGAAGGAGATCCTAGTTCTGAATTGATTCTAATGGCTTCCTTCGAGTAATTTCTTCGTTCTCTTCTACCTGTCTCTTTAGGTTTTCTTCTTTTATGTATTTATAGACTTTTGAATGCTCAGAAACCTTAAAATTGGCTTTTTCGCATGTTTGGGAAACAAGGAGCGACGGGCTGGCACATGGGCGTGTGGCCTGCCCATGTGGATCACATGGGCGTGTGCCCAGCCCAAGTGGAAAATTCCCAGGCCGTACGGATCCTGAAAACTTTGATTTGGGCTCCATTTTCACTCCTTTTGCTCCCAATGCTCTTTTAAGTATAGAAACATGAATTTAAGGGATTAGAAGCATCAAATTCACTAATTCTCATCATAAAGCATCTAAAAATATGCCAAGCATGGAATTAAAATATGCTACATTTACGGTTTATCAGTCATCGGTGATCCCATTAAATTTAAAAGTATAACAAAGTTGAAGGAACCATTTTTAATGTTGATTGAGATCCTCCATCATTGTCCCTCTAAACTTCAGATTATTCTGAATCATCTGAATCAGGGTAGGCTTTATTGACGACCTCTCAATATTGCCTCGCATAGCTTCCAAATTTGGTATTGTGTACTCTTGTAGTGTTCTTTCTTCCCGAGCCATGGGTGGTTCTATTACCAAAGGTGGCTATGGTGCTGGTGGTTGTTGCTCTGCTGGTTCTATGTATAATGGGTTACCACGTGGTGGGTCAACTACAATAAGTTGGTTGTTTTGTTGCTACTACTATTGTCTATGGTTATGATGAGTGATTCTCTCTAGATTTGATACTGGCTCTATAGGGGTGCCCTTACTACAAGTCATACACTACAATCCAAAAAGAAAAATAAAAATACATTAGTAATCCTGAAAATCAAATAATGTACATTAAAAACGTATCTATATTTCTAAGACTTCCTACTTCCACTATTAAGATGCAGAAACTAAAAACTAATAGGTGAATGCAAATAAAACATGTAAAGAACATTAAATAATAGAAATCAATGATTATAAATCTTTCAATCTAAAAACAAAGGACTAACTCGCTTCAACATTCGTAGCCAATTAATGACTTAGGGTTTTATTCAATCATCTAGTAGTTAACCTAGTTATTACTTGTCAACCTCTAATTAACCTAACTAGTTAGCAAGAACTACTTATCTCTCAACCTCATAGTTAGATCGGGACAAGCTAAATAGTACTCAGTAAACTATTCTCTCGACCTTATCCACCTAATTGACTTCCTAGGGTTATTACGCCCGGGGCTTATTTTCCCTTAGCCTGAACCAACTGATCAGACAAGAAATGCTAAACAGTTATTAACTACTCGAACATCCACTTGTTAATCTCCCTCTGATTTTAGTTATTTATGAATCTAATTAACATAATCTCAAAATTGAATTGATGTAACATCCTGAAAATGGGCCTATGCATTTTTGATTTAAGTATACGAAATGGCATGTCTTGTGTGTTATGAATGTATTATGAACATTTTTGGAAACTTGGAAATGATTTAGAAATGTTAAGTTTCAAAAGAGGAAAGTAAACATTTCTGGAAACTTGGAAATGTAAGAAATGTTAAGTTTAAAAGAGGAAAGTGAACATTTCTGGAAACTTGGAAATGTAAGAAATGTTAAGTTTAAAGGAGGCAAACGAACATTTTTGGAAACTTGTAAATGTAAGGGAATGTAAGGAAATGTAAGGAAATGTAAGGAAATGTAAGGAAACATTTTAGGAAAAGTTAAGTTCTGAGGTTAAGAGAGGGAAGTAAAGCAAGGTGGCCTTAAGAAAATTTATGGGTGAAATATGACATACAAATGGGCTTGGAAAAGTGGCTTGGCGGTGCCACTCAGGGCCTCTGGAGTTGACGCCACAAGCAGGTGCAATTGGGCCTGGGTTCGAGTCACTTGGGGAGCAAATAAAAGAATTTTATTTTTGGTGCCAGGAACAAGAGAAGTGGACGGCATTAAGGCTCTCTAGGGAGGTGTTTTATTGTTGTTAAAATTCGGTAAATAGATGGATAAATGATGGATTTTTATTGATATTTTTATTAAGAGATAAGAGATAATTATTGGATTAAGTTTTAGGTGATAATTAAAGTGATAAAGCTATCAAAATAGAAGAGTGGTGGCCAAGTAAGGGATTCTAAGCTAGTAAATTCGGCTATAAAGGAAAAGAGAGGCCATTCAGCATTATTTTCTCTTCCTTGATAACCTCTGCCGAATTTCCCTTCTCCTTATTTCACCATTGCCGCATTCTCTTAAGCAACTATTCTTTTCTTCTTCATTTTCTCCTCTCAATATTCCAAAAGCCGAAACTTGTGTGACTATTCTCTAGGCCTTAAGCCGAATCTTTGAGGACTCAAGAAAAGGGGGCTGTCGATTACAAAGATTAAGGGTAAGGTCAGTAGTTATCGATTTCCATTGTTTTTCTTCTAAGATTAAAGCCGAAACTAGGAAATCTAACCCCATTATTGTGTTAGTCGAAACTTGGAAAGAAGGCTTTTCGGGATTTCTGCCATTGTCGACAACTTCATAAGACAAGTCAACTATTTCGGGATTTAAGAATCTAAGGTAAGTCATATTTAACATTCGGGTAAGGGTTATTTGTTGTGAATAAATGTTAGAAATTGATCTAACATGAAGTTATAGGGATTTCGATAGACATCTAAGGCAAGGAATACTTTTGGGATTTACTAAGTGTCGACTACAAGGAAGGAGAAGTTCTTTTTCCGAAGGTACACCATAGGCCGCGTGTTCCCTAGTTATTCGGTGAGTTTCGGGATTTAAAATCCACAAGGTAAGTGTCTATAGCATTCGGCCAAGGCTTATTTTGATATCTAGATCTATTTCATAATTGTTTAAAAAGCCGAAACTAACCTAGGATGTGATTTAATGTTTGGCCGAATACATGAAGAAATACAACAAAGTTTCGAGACTTGATTCTTAAGTCAATCGGCAACAAGGTAAGTTTTAGTGTACTAATCCTACTAGGATTTGGATTTATGGCCGAATGGCTCTTTACTAAGTATTAAATGATTGATTAAATGTAGAGATCTAAGATCTAAGGCATTAGATCAAGCTTTTCGGGATTTGGATTGGAAACCTTAAGCAAATCAGGTGTGTACCCTACCCTAAGTTTTGATATGTTCATGGCTATGTTTAAATTAAATGTAATATTAAGTATGTGAAAATATGGCTAAGTACCATGCTATGGTAAAAAGTACTCAGGTACGTTTCCTACTCCCAATAGGATTATGAAATATGTTATAAGTAACATGAGAATAATGATAAGAATGTGAACTTTGGCATGTTAATGCATAATATGATTTGGGCATATGGGTTATTGAAAAGGGGAAGTGAATGTGGTGACCTAAGACCACAAAATCTGAACGCGGTGACCTAAGACCGCGATATCTGAATGTGGTGACCTAAGACCACGAAATCTGAATGTGGTGACCTAAGACCACGAAATCTGAATGTGGTGACCTAAGACCATGAATTTTATAAGGGCGATGAGCACGTCGACTGCAGCGACTGCCTTTGATGGAGTGTAGCGGATGGAGGGTTGACTTATTAGTCCCCACGGTGTGCAGGTTGGTACGGGGGAAGTGTAGCGGATGGTTAACTAGGTTTGGGTTTTGGGTTTGCATCATTATTTTTACCTGTTATATGAATATGTATGTGATATGATAATGCATGCCTGAAATGTTGATTCTTAGTGTTGGTTACACATTGAGTCTGTTGACTCACCCCGTTGTGGGATAATTTTCAAGTGACGAACAGTAATGGACCGGGCTCGGCAGAAGCTTAGGGATGGCCATGCACAGCAAGAAATTTACGATTTGGACTTTTATTTTATTTCAAGTATTTTAAATTTTAATTTTGGGATTATTTGATGTAATAAGGCCATAGTTGAATTTCTTTACTTCACTTTGATTTATATGTTACAAATATTTATTAATTGAAAGTTTAAGTAAATTATTATCAAAACCAACCCTAAACGTTTTGTCACCTAAAGCTAAAGGATTTTTAATCAAATAAACTCGTTTTCAACTCAAGCCCAACCCAAAACAAATTTTCTTTCAAAACACACAAGTTTTTCCTAAGTCACAAAAGAATTTGAAACGGTTTACACCGGGGAACATAGCAGATCCGGTCAAGGCTCGTGGGCCGGGTGTGGGGTGTTTCAATTTGGTATCAAAGCCCAGTTTTAAACTCTCGGCCTGTGGTCTAAGGCCCAAAACGTTTTCAAATCGAGCCCAAATGAGTTTTCTGAAAATACTTTTGGAAGTAAGCAGGTTTTTCTAGCATGGCACCTAAGTCTCCGACCCGAAGTCCACTAGGTAAGTACCCCTAACGTTTGGGTGATTTATATTGTGATCTGTAGAAGGGTAGAAATAGAATGGAATGTAGATTAGTATAATAGGTACTTGAACTATAAGGCTAGCTTACCCCAACAGTTACATAAAACTTTAATTTCTAATTAAACAAACCTGTGGCTAAGTCGCCGACTTAGGATGTGGTAACCATTGTGCGCATGTCTAGGATTGGATCCGGAAGAGCCTGGTATTTAAGCAGTCCTAGTGACTCACCTCCTCTTCGCAGGAATCCTACCTGGTGCGTAGCTTTGGTTCACCCTAACCAAGAGGACTCAGTCACAGGCTAAACCCAATAACTAAAACCCGAAAGGGATTAGCCACAAATGACTAAATTACCCTTTTGATTTATACAGCTATCCCATAAAATTTTTCTAAAATATTTCTTGATTTACAAAATTACTAAAATACCCCTAGTGGTAAAATTACAAAAATGCCCTTGGTTTATGAAATTTCCAGAATACCCACAGTTCTTATTCAAAAAAATTCATTACTTATAACAAGTCCAAAAACCCTAATTTGCAAAATATCAAAATACTTTGATTTTGGAAAATTTACGAAATTGCCCCTAACTTACAAAATTACCAAAATGACCCTGATTTCCAAAATTTTTGCAACATCACTGATTGGAAAACAAAATTCTCAAAAATAACCCTAAAGTTTTATAAATTTTGAAATACCCCTGAATTATTAAACTTTACAAATTTACCCGATTTGTAAAAATTTACTGAAATACCCTTGGAATTTCAAAATTTCCAAAAAATACCCCGGGAATGCAAAATTACCAAAACCCTTATTGACAAAATCCACAAGGAACCCTATTTTTGAAAAAAAATTACGAAAATACCCCTATAGGGCAAATTACGAAATACCCTTGGGTAGTGGAAAAAGCAACAATGAAAACTACAACATTTCTCTGAATGAACGAAAGTTCATAATGATTGATGAATGTATGAATGTAAAGACTGTATGCATGTATGAATACGAAAGAACCACTTCTAAAATTCTTTTCATAAAACTTCTTCGCGGGTAATCAGTGGAATAAAGGCTAATTCATAAAATTTCTTAATTAGATTAAAGCACGATCGTAGAAATGAGCTCTAGGGGACGTGGTTCTGGAATACCTTAATTGCCTTGTTCGTTGTAAAGTCAGTTCGTTCTTGTGTGACTAGTAAGGTGTATGGAACCTTGATTGTAAACTAAGAGAATGTCCCTAGAAAGTATGATAGTTTCTTAAGATCAGAGTGCGCAGCAGTAGCGTAGTGTGGTGAGCTAGGAAGTACTACTGTTCGTTAGTAAGTAATTTCGAGGACGAAATTATTTTAAGGGGGTAGAACTGTAACATCCTGAAAATGGGCCTATGCATTTTTGATTTAAGTATACGAAATGGCATGTCTTGTGTGTTATGAATGTATTATGAACATTTTTGGAAACTTGGAAATGATTTAGAAATGTTAAGTTTCAAAAGAGGAAAGTGAACATTTCTGGAAACTTGATAATGTAAGAAATGTTAATTTCAAAAGAGGAAAGTGAACATTTCTGGAAACTTGGAAATGTAAGAATGTTAAGTTTAAAGGAGGCAAACGAACATTTTTGGAAACTTCGAAATGTAACGAAATGTAAGGAAATGTAAGGAAATATAAGGAAACGTTTTAAGAAAAGTTAAGTTCTGAGGTTAAGAGAGGGAAGTAAAGCAAGGTGGCCTTAAGAAAATTTATGGGTGAAATATGACATACAAATGGGCTTGGAAAAGTGGCTTGGAGGCGCCACTTAGGGCCTCTGGAGTTGATGCCACAAGCAGGTGCAATTGGGCCTGGGTTCCAGTCACTTGGGGAGCAAATAAAAGGGAACAAGAGAAGTGGACGGCATTAAGGCTCTTTAGGGAGGTGTTTTATTGTTGTTAAAATACGGTAAATAGATGGATAAATGATGGATTTTTATTGATATTTTTATTAAGAGATAAGAGATAATTATTGGATTAAGTTTAGGTGATAATTAAAATGATAAAGCTATCAAAATAAAGAGTGGTGGCCAAGTAAGGGATTTAAGCTAGTAAATTCGGCTATAAAAGGAAAAGAGAGGCCATTCAGCATTATTTTCTCTTCCTTGATAACCTCTGCCGAATTTCCCTTCTCCTTATTTCACCATTGCCGAATTCTCTTAAGCAACTATTTTTTTCTTCATTCTTCTCCTCTCAATATTCAAAAGCCGAAACTTGTGTGACTATTCTCTAGGCCTTAGCCGAATTTTGAGGACTCAAGAAAAGGGGGCTGTCGATACAAAGATTAAGGGTAAGGTCAGTAGTTATCGATTTCCATTGTTTTTCTTCTAAGATTAAAGCCGAAACTAGGAAATCTAACCCCATTATTGTTAGTCGAACTTGGAAGAAGGCTTTTCGGGATTTCTGCCATTGTCGACAACTTCATAAGACAAGTCAACTATTTCGGGATTTAAGAATCTAAGGTAAGTCATATTTAACATTCGGGTAAGGGTTATTTGTGTGAATAATGTTAGAAATTGATCTAACATGAAGTTATAGGGATTCGATAGACATCTAAGGCAAGGAATACTTTTGGGATTTACTAAGTGTCGACTACAAGGAAGGAGAAGTTCTTTTTCCGAAGGTACACCATAGGCCGCGTGTTCCCTAGTTATTCGTGAGTTTCGGGATTTAAAATCCACAAGGTAAGTGTTAAAAAGCCGAAACTAACCTAGGATGTGATTTAATGTTTGGCCGAATACATGAAGAAATACAACAAAGTTCGGGACTTGATTCTTAAGTCAATCGGCAACAAGGTAAGTTTTAGTGTACTAATCCTACTAGGATTTGGATTTATGGCCGAATGGCTCTTTACTAAGTATTAAATGATTGATTATGTAATATCCCGGGTTAGGGGCTATTTTGTTGTTGCATGATACTGCATGTGTTGGTGTGCTGTGTTGCTGTTTGTGTAGTGTCGGGGCTTAATTGTAGGCTAGGAGCGTGCCTGAGTAGGTAGGAAAATTTTAGTTTTTAGGCTTTATAGAGGGGAGCTGATGGAGCTGAGGGATATGTATCTTATTTGTTGTTTTGTTGCACAAAAGAGGAGCTAGCAAGATGGCAAGGCATGCGCTACTTGGGAGCTAGGTGTGGCGTCAACTGCATGGGGTGGAGGTCTAGTGTTCGAGCTGCAAAGATCTCACATTTTGGGTTCATTTTGGACGGCATAGGAGGGAGGAGTTGGATGAAGTTCAAATTCCTCCTTGGACTTGGTCAAATGGGGCTTGGTGGGTGGAGAGTGATTGTAGGAGTGAGATTTGGTAAACTCATTTGAATGAGTAGTTGGGAGCTATTGTGGGGATGTGGCCGAATATGAGGTGTGGTGGGTGTTGGCCGAAACTTGGATTGGGGGGAGGTTGGCGTTTGTAAGTGGTAGAGGTATGCCGAATTCATTTTTGGCATTTTGGATTTTCGGTCATTCTTTTGGTTGAAGCTATTGTTGTTTCTTTTTTTCTCTCTTGTTGACAATAGTAGCCGAATTCTCAAGGGTGCTTTTTGCTCTTTTCTTTCTTTGGAACCGATATTCAAGCATTGGGTAGCCGAATATTCTCCTCTTCAACTCCTTTTCTTTTGTTCATTTGAAGCCATTATTTTCTCCATTCATCTTCCCATTTTTTTGTGCCGAAATCACAAACCTTGCATCTCAAACCTTTACTTTCTTTTCTCATTCATTGTTGCCGAAACTTCATTCTTATCTTCTATTTTTCTTTTCCTTGTTTTCCATTTTAAAACCGAATATAGGGGTGTGCTAAACACTTAGGCCGAATCTTCTTTTATTCTTGGTTGCATCTTAGCCGAATCTCTTCTCTCCTAGAAGTCCTATTATTTGGCCGAATTTTGGGGTTATCTTAGCCGAATCTCTTCTCTCCTAGAAGTCCTATTATTTGGCCGAATTTTGGGTTGGTAAGCTCTTGGCCGAATGGCCATTTCCCTTATCTCTCAAGTGTTTGTGTTATTTTGGGTTATGGAAGGGTGTTAACCTTTTGATTATCATCTTGTTATAGGGTCGTTGGAGTGTGGTAGCAAGCAAGGAACTTGCCGTTCTTTTGTTAATCGATTGGTAAGTAAGGGGTAAGTGATTGTATTAGTGTGGGTGTTAACCTTTTGATTATCATCTTGTTATAGGGTCGTTGGAGTGTGGTAGCAAGCAAGGAACTCGTTCGTTTTGTTAATCGATTGGTAAGTAAGGGGTAAGTGATTGGTATTAGTGTTGTTAGTTCAATCTGTGGGTTCGATTAAGTCAGGAGTGACAAAGGTTTAATTGTTCTCTTTTGAAGGTGTAGCCGATTGTTGGAAGGAGAACCATTGTGGTTCGGGTTGATAAGAAAACCAATAGCAAGGTGAGGGATCAACATTAACCCTTTGGTTATTTAGTCTTTGGCCAAATGGTCTTAGTGCCTAACTCCTATTTGGCCGATTGTAGGAGCCTTAGATCGTTTCGTTGGGATCTTTAGACTCGTATTTACCAGGTGTGGTAAACTAACACACTATACTTAGTAATATTGTTATTAAACCTGTTGCCTAAAATCATGACAGTATGATGGATTATTGGATACCCAAGTGGGGTATATGTACGGATCCGGGTAATCTGTAGCATTACGAGCTCTATTGATGATATGCTATTATGATCTATGTTATGTATGCTAGGATTAATGCGAGACATGTTGGCATGATATGCATGATTGTATGATATGCACGATCACATGAGTATGGTATGTTGATGGGAGATATGAGTGGAGGGGGAATGATGATATCCGTGTCTTTGGGACACTGTCTTTGGGACACCAGAGGTTTTGGCACCTCAGTGGTTTGGTACCACAATGAATATTGTGTCTTTGGGACACCAGAGGTTTGGCACCTCAGCGTCTCGTCCCAGTGGCTTAGTACCACGGTGGGTTGGCCCCACGGTTGATATTACGGGATTGACGCCAGTGATTTGGTATCACACGATGGGTTGGCCCCATCATCAGATTTGTGACTGCGGTCACCAGTGGTTTGGTACCACATTTTGTCTTTGGGACACCAGAGGTTTGGCACCTCATTGCGACTCGCCCCTGTGGTTTGACACCACCGTGGGTTGGCCCCACTTGAGAGATACGGGATTGTCGCTAGTGATTTGGTATCACGCGATGGGTTGGCCCCATCATTAGATTATCGTGACTTGGTCACCAGTGGTTTGGCACCACACTTATGGATATCGTGACTTTGGGTCACCAGTGGTTTGGCACACCAGTGGTTTGGTACCACACGGGGTAGAAAAGCGATACGGGTTAGGATCGGGTTGCATTAATTATGTTGCTATGTATGATGTGTGTTAGCATGTTGTTTTACCGGGAGCGGGATTTACGCACTGAGTCCATTCGACTCACCCTCTCCTTTGACATTTCAGGTGACACTTAGACGCGGACATGGAGCCGGGATGGACTCGGGTGCTCATGCCAATGCTTAATAAAGATTTACTCCGATTTTATGATTTGGGTACTTTAACTTATTTACTTATTTGGGTTTTATTTTGGATTGTAAAGGCCTTTAAATTATGTTTTATGATGTTTATGTTTTAAATAGATTTTAATATGCCTAACAAAATAATAGTTGAAATTTTACTAAAATTTGGAAAGACAATGATTTCAAAACTATAACGCAATGTTTTTCAACTATACCATCGGGTATCACACTATGTTTTGATATAAGTAAATCAAATGATTTTCAAATCAAACTCGATTTTCTACCAAGTTAAAAAATGTTTTAAGTAACCCTAAGAAACTACTTGAAACTTTAAATGAAATAAACTCATTTTTCACTACACACTTTGATTAAGTTTTCAAAATTTCCGGGTTTCAAATACACCATTTTTTCAAACAAGCCTACTCAAATGTTCTTCAAATACACTATGTGTTCATCCAGTTTTTAAACGAAAATTCTAATCTCTCAAATACGTTTTTCCCCGTAACATACCAGATTCGGACGTGGTGTTTTGTCCGGGTCTGGGGTGTTACAGATTAAATGTAGAGATCTAAGATCTAAGGCATTAGATCAAGCTTTTCGGGATTTGGATTGGAAACCTTAAGCAAATCAGGTGTGTACCCTACCCTAAGTTTTGATATGTTCATGGCTATGTTTAAATTAAATGTAATATTAAGAATGTGAAAATATGGCTAAGTACCATGCTATGGTAAAAAGTACTCAGGTACGTTTCCTACTCCCAATAGGATTATGAAATATGTTATAAGTAACATGAGAATAATGATAAGAATGTGAACTTTGGCATGTTAATGCATAATATGATTTGGGCATATGGTTATTGAAAAGGGGAAGTGAATGTGGTGACCTAAGACCACGAAATCTGAATGCGGTGACCTAAGACCGCGATATCTGAATGTGGTGACCTAAGACCACGAAATCTGAATGTGGTGACCTAAGACCACGAAATCTGAATGTGGTGACCTAAGACCACGAATTTTATAAGGGCGATGAGCACGTTGACTGCAGCGACTGCCTTCAATGGAGTGTAGCGGATGGAGGGTTGACTTATTAGTCCCCACGGTGTGCAGGTTGGTACGGGGGAAGTGTAGCGGATGGTTAACTAGGTTTGGGTTTTGGGTTTGCATCATTATTTTTACCTGTTATATGAATATGTATGTGATATGATAATGCATGCCTGAAATGTTGATTCTTAGTGTTGGTTACACATTGTGTCTGTTGACTCACCCCGTTGTGGGACAATTTTCAGGTGACGAACAGTAATGGACCGGGCTCGGCAGAAGCTTAGGGACGGCCATGCACAGCAAGAAATTTACGATTTGGACTTTTATTTTATTTCAAGTATTTTAAATTTTAATTTTGGGATTATTTGATGTAATAAGGCCATAGTTGAATTTCTTTACTTCACTTTGATTTATTATGATACAAATATTTATTAATTGAAAGTTTAAGTAAATTTATTATCAAAACCAACCCTAAACGTTTTGTCACCTAAAGCTAAAGGATTTTTAATCAAATAAACTCGTTTTCAACTCAAGCCCAACCCAAAACAAATTTTCATTCAAAACACACAAGTTTCTCCCAAGTCACAAAAGAATTTGAAACGGTTTACACCGGGGAACATACCAGATCCGGTCAAGGCTCGAGGGCCGGTGTGGGGTGTTTCAATTGAAACATTAATAAAATATCACAAGACGAAATAGAGAGAAAGGAAAAGAGATTCTGAATATTGATGAAGTGTGGAACTGGAAATCCGTAGCAAGAGTTGAGTGATTCACAAGCCGAATTAAGAAAACAACCAACTAAATAAGAACTGAAAAACACTTGAAAGAAAATAAAAACCCTAATCTAATAATTGAAAAGCTAAATCAAAGGAAAGAAGTCCCCTTTTGAGTAGTCTTATTTATAGGAGCCATGTTAGATGACTCATTTAGACTTAATACAAGTGACTAAAAATCATTATTTGGAGTTGTGCGGACTAAAACACACATTCTATCTTTAGTTGCCTCATTGCAGCTGTGTCTCGACACCCTCGTGCCTATGTCATGACATATACGACAATCTATTTCTTTAGTGCTTGTTTAGGGCTACGTCACAACATCCCCTGGTGTGTGTTGCGACATGGTCGGCAGTATGCTCCTAAGGTATTCTAAAAATCGTGTTGCGACTTCCATGAAACGTGTTGCAACATAGGGACCAGTCCACTGACTCTTTGTCTTCAATCAACGTCTTGCACACTCAACCAACATGTTTGTCCCCCCTTAGGCCCGAATCGCCCTAAAAGGTACTAAAAGACTCCTAATTACTTAATTTACTATCTAGATGCTTGGAAGGCAAACTTAACAAAAGTGTTACTTAATTGCTAGAAAACAAGCTCCCTAAGTCTCGTAAAAGACCTAATTTGTCACAATTCATTGTGGCAGATTAAAATCTCCCACACTTTATTCATTGCCTTTCCCCAAGTAATGTAAATACACATGCAAAAAAATAAGAAAACAAAAGACAAATAAAAGACGTCCCTTAAGCATGTTCATGCAAGCACATAGTCTAAAGCTGAGCAAATAGAAAATCTTATCAAACATACAATTTCAACATGATATATAACTGACTCTAAAGTCTAAACTTTAAACATCAGAGTTCATTAAATTACAATGTAAACAAGTAAAAGATTTTCAAGTATATGATTCCATCCAAATGTTGACATAAGTATCACATTTATATTACGCGAATACAAGTAACTATTATTCTACATACCTAATCTAATTTTCATTCATGAGCAAAGACCTAAGTCACATAGGACTTTTTGGCTTGTAAGGCTTAGGGTCGATTTAGATTTCAAGAATAAGGAACTTCATAATAGTTCAAGCATGAAAGTAGTTTGGCACATCATATTGTCCCCTACATGCCCTGTAATGTACATTTAAACTCACCCTCTTTTATCTCCTTCTCTCACCTTCCTTTTCTCTCCTTAAGTAAGCACGTCATGTTATTGGTAAGTACAGTCAGCTTAGCGAGTTTTTTTTACAACATGAATGAAATTTCCTATGTTTTTTTAATTTTTATTTTAATCATGTAACACCCCAAACCCGGCCCATGCGTTATGATCGGATCTGACATGTCACATGAGAAAAACGTGATAAATTCTTTTTATTCGTACTAAAATAGGTATTATTTTATTATAAACAAGAAAACAAAATTGATTTGAAGCATATGATAAAATACTACTAATCTCAAAGATTGATTGATAAATCAATAATTTGAACTAGAGACCTTATAAATCGTGACTTTTGAAAATATCGTTGATAATTCGAGAGAAAATTTCCAAGTTAAAATATTTGTAAAAGTTTGTTATGAAATCCATTTGTTAATCTATTTTGGAAAACCTTTATTTAAGTTTTTAGAAAATTTCCCATTTAAAACAATTCAAGCAAGATAATAAGTACGTCAAACATAAAGCAAAAACAAAATATTCCAGAGGCCTTATTACAACATAAAAAAATAGTAAAAGTGATAAAGTGAAAGTAAATAGGAATCTAAAGTTCATAAACACCATTTCCGAAGTATGGCCTCCACCGAGTCATCCATGGCCCAAGTCCACATCACTGAGCATTACCTGCAAGGGTTAAGGAAAAGGGGTGAGTTACTAGAACTCAGTGTATAATCCCCTTACCTTCATCCACTAGGTCTGAACCCGCAAATAAATATCTTGGGCCTGAGCCCATATAGCATAATCTTGGGTCGAAGCCCATTTACATAACAGAATATATATATGTGCAATGTATGCAACCTAACCCATCCATCCATCACACCCCTGACCAGCCAATCACACCTATGGGGATCAAGTCAACCCACCCCACCGCTCACACCAAATCGCACGCAAGTTGCCATTTCTAATATTTTTGTTGTGGCCAAGCCACCGAAATCATAAGTAAACATAGTAATAAACATTTTTGTGGCAATGCCACCAGGCTACACTTCTCTTCAACATTTTTCCCAACCCATGCAATATGTGACATGCAACATAATTAATTAAACATAATATCCATATATATAAAAACAACAATCTTTAATCCAATAATTTATTAAGGTAATTCGGCCAATTATAAAACTTTGTAATTCGGCCCACTAAAGCATTCTAGCAATTCGGCCCATAGGAGCATTTTGGTAAATAGGCCCATATGGGCGTTTTGGTAAATCGACCCATAGGGACATTTTCATAATTCAACACTTTTAAAGATATTCAAGCAATTCGGCCTGTTAAGGCATTTTGATAAAAACAGCCTATTGAGGGTATTTTCGTAATTCAGCCCTTAAGGGCATTTTCGTAAATTTTACAAATTAACTCCGATTTTGACAAATCTTAATATTTATGATGTTCAGACAAAACATTCGATTCATACCATTTTACCGATATTAAGTTTTTAGGCAAACATCGATCGATATTTCTAATATGAGGCTAAATCACAGATTTACGGAATTTCGGTGTGAGATTACACACCTGATTACGGTAAGTATTAAACCCTCTTGATTGTCGTCACCTATGACAACATAATACTCGATTAACTAACATAAGAGATTTTTCTTAATCCAAATCTAAATCAACGGTCTAATATACTTACTCTCAATATCGTGAATGACCATAATTTGCCTATTCTCACCGGATGATAGTCTACAACCCGGTGGAAAATCTCGAACCGCCAAAACCGCTCTACGCTTGTGAAACACCCCAAACCCGGCCCACAAGCCTCGACCAGATCTGGTATGTTCCTCGAGAAAACATTTGAAAATTCGTTTGTTACTTAGGAAAAATTCAAGAGATTTTGAAGAAACATTTGCTTATGTTGGGTTCAATTGAAAACTTTGTTGATTTTTGAAATCAGGGATTTGTGAAAGACCTTGTTTTTATATTAAAAAGACATGCCGATTTAATTTAAAGGTTTTACCTTTGAATTGGAAAATATTTGTTTTTAGATGTCATAATATTTGAAGGTTTATTTTAAGAAAAATTACTTGGCTTTAAATTTGATAAAAATTGTATCGTACTGAAATAAATGACATGCATGCATAAAAATAGTTCATACTATGGCCTTATTACATCAAAATATACCCAAAACAATTTAATGTGCTTAAATAAAAGAAAATGTCCAAATAATAAAATTCCTTGCTGAGCATGGCCACCACTAAGCTCCTGTCGACCCGGTCCATCACTGATCATCACCTGAAAAATGTTCCCACAACGGGGTGAGTCAAACAGACTCAATGTGTACACAAACACTAAGTCCAAACAGATTCAGGCATATCAAATCAAACACATATATATATCATAATTCACAATAAATGATGCATTCCCGAACCCAAGCCTAGATGCCATCCGCTACACATCACCCGTACCAACCTGCACACCGTGGGGACTACTAAGTCAACCCTCCATCCGCTACACACCATCGAAGGCAGTCGCTGCAGTCGACGTGCTCATCGCCCTTATAAAATTCGTGGCATAGCCACCAGATAATATTTTGTGTCATGAGACACCACATTCAGATAATGTGACCGAAGTCACCACATTTAGATAATGTGACCGAAGTCACCACATTCATATATCGTGACAATAGTCACCACATTCACTTCCCCTTTCATAATCACCCAAATGCCCATGTCATACAAATCATGCATTGTCATGCCATGCTCCTTATTCACATTCTTATAGGTTCACAAATATGCCATAACAAATCAAATCATACTCATAATAGGAGTAGGAAAACGTACCTGAGTACTTTGTACCATCACATGGTACCTTAGCCACATTCACATTCTTATAAACACATATATCAAAATATAGCCATACATCTATTAAAAGATAGTGTGGGGTACACACCTGGTATACTTAATGAAGTTACTGAAATCCCGAAACCTCGATCTAATGTCCTAGACCCATAGTTCCTATATTTGGCCAACCCTGAATATGTTAGCAAAGAGCCATTCGGCTAAAGAATCAAATCCCGAAGGATTGTCATAACCCAAAAACTTACCTTGTTGGCGATTTGCCTCCTAACCAAATCCCGAAACTTGCAGACCCTCCTCCTTGTAATCGGCTAACACTAGATCAATTGATTTGGTTAGTTTTCTGCTTTTGCATAACTAAGAAGTAGATCTAAGTTGCTAAATAGGCCTTGGCCGAATATACATGTATACTTTACCTAACGATTTTAAATCTCGAAAAGTATCCCTTGCCTTAGGTGTCTGTCGAAATCCCTATAGCCACATATTAGAATCGGTTATGCATAAACCTATGAAGATGGCCCCTTTGGCCGAATCTACACATCACTTACCTCGATGTTTCAAAACCCGAGAGATCTCTTTTAATGCTCCTTAGCGTCGGCTACACACAAAAGTCACATTGTTATGGCACTATGACATTCGGCCATCTTAAACCAAGGCCTACTATATGATTTCGGCACCTTTGTGAAAAGAATCAAAGAAATCGTTTGCTAAAGAAATACTTACCACTAATCGTTTGCTTGCAGAGACTAAGAAAGAAAAGATTTCGGCTTACTGCTTCGGCTTTTCAAGACTTGCGACAGAAGAAAAGAATAAGGGCCCTCTGCTATTCGGCTATGGCTTCAAATCAGAAGAGTATTCGGCTACAAGGGAATTGGGGTTGAGAAAAAGGAAAAGAATAGGAGAAGAATTTCGGCAAAGGTGACTAGGGAGAATTCGGCTTCAAAAGACAAAGGAAAAACAAAAAGAGTTCTCTTCAAAATTTCGGCACAAGTGAATAAAGGTGAGAAGAGAGAAATTTCGGCACATATCCCCTCTCCTAAATTCGGCTAGCATCTAAACACTTAGCCATTCCTTGCTTTTCTCCCTTTTTTCTCTTATGTGCACACCCGAAAGAATAATAAATAAATCACTAGTTATCCTTAGTCTTTAGCCGAAAATTTAAAAAGAATATAACTTGATCTATACTCCTTCACTCAGTGCCCCATTGCCGTCCATTACCTCTTCCCCTTGGCGCAAAAATAAACTCCCATATGCTTCCCTTGTGATTCGAACCTAGGCCCCTATACACCTATGGCGTCACTTACAGAGGCTTTAAGTGGCGCCTCCAAGCCACTGCACCAAGTCCATCTTTGTGTTATAATCCACCTACAATTTCTCTTAAGGCCCTACTAAGCTTAGCTCACTTATTAAAACTTAAAATATGATATTTTCTAATTCTTTCTCCCATACTCTAGGGTTCCCAAAATTCTTAAAAAAAAAAACACGATCATACACACAAAGGCATGCTTTCACATTCAATTAAGCAATTATGCATAAGCCATAATCCATGATATTACAGTTCTACCCCCTTAAAATAATTTCGTCCCCGAAATTACCTGGCTGAAATAAGTGAGGGTATTGCTGTCGCATTGCCTCTTCTGGTTCCCATGAAGCTTCTTCCGATCCATGATTGCACCATAACACCTTGACTAGAGGAACTGACTTCCTTCGTAACACTTTCACATCTCGTTCTAGAATCTGAATCGGCTCTTCCTCGTAGGACAAATCTGGCCTTATTTCCACCTCTTCAACCGGTACTACATGAGATGGATCCGATCGATAACGATGTAGCATGGATACATGGAATAAGTCGTGCATCTGCTTCAATTCTGGTGGCAACTCCATCTGATATGGCACTGGTCCAATTCGCTTCAAAACCTTATAAGGTCCTATAAACCTTGGACTTAACTTCCCTTTGCGACCAAACGTCATCACCTTCTTCCAAGGCGACACTTTAAGGAACACTTGATCTCCCACATCAAATTCTATTTCCTTCCGCTTGAGATCCGCGTACGACTTTTGTCTATCAGATGCTTCCTTCAACCGTGCTCGAATTATCTCAACCTTCTCCTAGGATTCTGCCACAATCTCTAGACCCAAAACTCGATGTTCCCCTAATTCCGTCCAACACATAGGAGTTCGACACTTCCGTCCATACAGTGCTTCATACGGTGCCATCCGAATACTGGCCTGATAGCTGTTGTTGTATGCAAATTCTGCTAACGACAAATATTCTTCCCAACTTCCTCTGAAGTCTATCACACATCCCCTCAGCATGTCCTCTAACACTTGGATCACTCGTTCAGACTGCCCGTCCGACTGTGGATGAAAAGCCGTAGTAAAATCCAACTTGGTGCCTAAAGCCTGATGTAGAGCTTTCCAAAACTGAGAAGTAAACCTTGGGTCTCTATCTGGTATGATCGATACCGGCACTCCATGCAACCTAAGAATCACTGCCAGATATAACTATGCCAACTTCTGCAAAGAATAGTCAACCCGCACTGGAATGAAATGCGCGGACTTTGTCAAACTATCCACTATCACCCATACCGAGTCCTTCTTAGTAGGCGTAAGGGGAAACCCACTAACGAAGTCCATAGTAATACGCTCCCACTTCCACTGCGGAATCATTATCGGTTGAAGTAATCCTGACGGAACTTGGTGTCCAGCCTTAACTTGCTGACACGTCAAACATTTGCCAACAAATTCTGTAACTTCCCTCTTAAGACCAGGCCACAAAAACTGTTCCCTCAGATCTCTGTACAACTTACTACCTCCAGGATGCATAGCATAAGGGCTACTATGCTATTCCTGAAGAATCCTCAGCCTCAACTCCTCATTCTTATGCATACAGACCTTACCCTTGAAGCACAATACTCCCTCGTCACTAATAGCATACTCTTCTAACTCTCCATTCTTCACTTGCCGTAGCTTAGCACTTAGATCATCATCATCCAACTGTCCCTCCTTCACTTGATTCAACCACGTCGGCCTAACTTGCAACTCTGCCAGCAGACTTCCATCATCATACAAGCTCAGATAAGCAAACATCGCCCTCAGATCCGACACTACTTTCTGACTTAGGGCATTTGCCACTACATTCGCCTTGCCCGGATGCTACTCTATAGAACAGTCATAGTCCTTCAGTAATTCAACCCACCTTCGCTGTCTTAGGTTCAACTCCTTCTGAGTCAACAGATACTTAAGACTCTTGTGGTCTGTGTAGATCACTGATTTTTCTCCATAGAGATAGTGCCTCCACACCTTAAGAGCAAAGACCACTGCCGCCAATTCCAAATCATGCGTCGGGTAGTTAACCTCGTGTGGCCTTAACTGCCGAGACGCATAAGCAACTACCTTCCCGTCTTGCATTAGAACACACCCTAATCCTGTATAAGAAGCGTCACAATACACCACGAAATCCTTTCCTGCCTCTGGCTGAATCAAAACTGGAGCTTCAGTCAAGACCCTCTTAAGCTTTTTAAAGCTTTCCTGTTGCGTATCCGTCCAAACGAAAGGTACTTCCTTTCTCAACAACTTCGTCAAAGGTGCGGCTATTGATGAGAACCCTTCTACAAACCTTCTGTAGTAGCCTACCAATCCCAAGAAACTGCGAACCTCAACCACCGACTTAGGTGGTTTCCAATCTAACACCGCCTCAATCTTCCTAGGATCCACCCTTATTCCTTCTGCAGACACTACATGTCCTAAGAAAGCAACTTCCTTAAGACAAAATTCACACTTGCTGAATTTGGCATAGAGCGTCTTTTCTCTTAACACTTGCAACACAACCCATAGATGCTCATCATGCTCTTCCTCCGACTTGGAATACACAAGGATGTCGTCGATGAACACAACAACGAACCTATCCAAGTATGGTTGAAAAACCTGGTTCATCATATCCATGAACGCAGCTGGGGTGTTCGTCAATCCAAACGGCATTACTACGAACTCAAAATGCCCGTACCTTGTCCGAAAAGCCTTCTTATGGATATCGGCTTCCTTCACCTTAAGTTGATGATATCTAGACCTTAAGTCGATCTTTGAGAATACCGCTACTCCCTTCAGCTAATCGAACAAGTCATCTATCCTTGGCAAAGGATACTTGTTATTGATAGTCATCTTATTCAACTGACGATAATTTATGCACATACGCATAGTTCCGTCCTTCTTCTTCACAAACAAGACTGGTGCTCCCCATGGAGACACACTGGGTCGGATAAACCCATGATCAAGTAACTCTTGGATTTGAGCCTTGAGCTCAACCAACTCCTTTGGTGCCATTCTGTACGGAGCAATTGACACAGGAGCTATTCCCGGCAGCAGATCAATTCCAAACTCCACCTCCCTATCCAGGGGTATTCCAGGTAACTCCTCCGGAAAAACATCCACAAAGTCCCTCACCGTTCTAACTCCGTCAACTCCCCCTTATTTCGTATCCAATGCACTAACAAAGGCCAAAAATGCCTTGCACCCTTTCCGGACCATTTTAACAGCCTTTAAAGCAGAAACTACATTAGACAAGTAGTTTCTCCTTTCTCCTATCATAACTACTTCCTTATCCTCTGGAGTCCTCAACTCCATTCGCTTAGCTGCACAATCCAAAATAGCTTGATGTTCTACCAGCCAATCCATGCCAAGTATGAGATCGAACTCTCAGAAAGGTAGTTCCATTAAGTCAGCAGAGAATATCACGCCCTGAATCTCTAAAGGCACTTTCCGAAACATCTTATTCACCACTACAGTTTGACCTAGTGGGCTTACTACTGTCATCTCCCTATCAGAAAGTTCAGAGGCTATGTCTAGAGTTTCAACTACTCTACATGCAACATAAGAATGGGTCGAGCCCACGTCAATCAAAGCAAAATAAGGCTTGCCACAAACAAGGAACGTACCGGTTATGACGTCCGGCACGTCTCCATCTTTCCTACGGCGAACTGCATATACCAAGCCCGACTGCCTTGCCTTTGTATTACCAACACCTCTGCCAGGTGTTCCACGTCCTCTTCCAGCACCGTTACCTCGGCCATTCGGACCACGACCTCGCTGGGGCTGCTGTCCACCTCTACCAACCTGATTAACATTCTGAGCTACTGGTCGATTCCCATCTGGTTTCATAGGACAGTCCTTAATCATATGGTCCTTTGACCCACACTTAAAGCATCCTCCTGTCTTCTTCCAACATTCTCCTAAGTGTTTCTTCCCACACTGATCACAAGTACGATATTACCCTACTGTTCCAGCTTGCTGACCTCGCGACCCATCAACTCTAAGCCTCTTCTGAACATTCCCAGCTGACCCTGACGGCCCAAATCCTCTTTTCTACTTATTCCGATCAGAGTGCTGCCTTACAGAGTCCTTAATCCCTTCAGCTACCTTAGCCTTTTCTACTAATGCAGAAAACTCCCGCTCCTGATGTGGAGCGATTAACAACCTCAGGTCATCCCTTAGACCGTCTTCAAACCAAACACATCGCTCATGTTCCGTAGCCGCTACTCCTCGAGCATACCGGCTCAACCTTAGAAATTCAGCTTCGTATTCTGCCACGGACTTGTTCCCTTGAACCAGCCCCAGAAATGCCTTCCTCTGCGCATCAGTGTAACGTGTGCCGACATACTTCTTCTGATACGCCGCCTTGACATATTCCCAAGTAAGATCCTCCGCTGTGGCACCATCCCGAACTGTTAACCACCATTGATATGCTTCATCGCGTGGCAGTGCCACCATTCTTTTCAGTTTCTCCGCAGGGGTGAAATCCAGCTCATCCATAATTCGTTCTGTCGCCTCCAACCAATATTCAGCCGTACTGGGTGCCACCCCAGATACTCCACGAAACACTTCAGCCCCATTGGCTCAAAGTCACTCGGGTATAGATTTTCGAGCTCCCATATTTCCACCTGCTCCAGCCACCATCTCCAGAACTCGCAGCACAGCCTGCGACACAGCATCATCCCCCGTCTGATCTTGCTGCTCAGCACCAACAGCTGGTGGTGGTGGTGGCGGTGGTACCTCATTCTCAGATCCTTGACCCGATCTAACGGGTTCCGACACGGTCATTCTGCCTCTACCGCGTCCTCGTACATTGCGACCACGTCCCCTAGAGCTCATTTTTACGATCGTGCTTTAATCTGATTAAGAAATTTTATGAGTTAGTCCTTGTTCCACTGATTATCCGCGAAGAAGTTTTATGTAAAGAGTTTAGTAGTAGTTCTCTCGATCAATCAAAGTTTCAAGTCTTTTATCCTAATTCAAAGAGAACACATCCATTCCGTAATATCTCCCATACACATTCACTCTTCGTACATTTTTGTCTATTCCTATCCCAGGGGTATTTTCGTCATTTGTCCTACAGGGGTATTTTGGTAATAAACCAGGGTCAATTTGAAAAAAATCTCTTTAAATCAAAGGTATTTCAAAATTTGTGAAACTTAGGGTTCTTTTTGAGGATTTGTTTTCCAAATCGGTGTTGTTGCAGAAATTTTAGAAATCGGGGGTCATTTTGGTAATTTTGTAAAGTAGGGGTAATTTCGTAAATTTCCAAATCAAGGTACCTTAGTGTTTTGTAACAATAAAGTTTTTGGATATTCTTGCAAAATCAGAGAAGGTTATTGAAATCGGGGGTGGTATGGTCATTTTGGAAACCAAGGGCATTTTAGTAATTTTACCACTAGGGGTATTTAGGTAATTTTGTAAATCGAAAATATTTTGGAAAAATTTTGTAAAATAGTTTTTACAAATTAAAAAGGGTAATTTTAAGAGTTTTAAAACTAGAGTTTTTATGAAAATACGGCTAGTCCCTTTCGGGTTTTAGTTATTGGGTTTAGCCCGTGAGTAAGTCCTCTTGGTTAGGGTGAACCGTAGCTACGCACCGGGTAGGATTCAAGTGGAGAGAAGGTGAGTCACGCGGACTGCTTAAATACCAAGCTCCCACCGAAACCAATCCTAGACATGCGCACAATGGTTGCCACACCCTAACTCGGCGACTTGGTCACAGGTTTGTTTAATTAGGCATTTAAGGTTTATGTAATTGTTGGGGTAAACTAGTCCTAGGGTTCAAGTACTTATCATACTAATCTACGTTCCATTTCTACCCTTCTACAAATCATAATATAAATCACACAAGAGATAGGGGTACTTACCTGGTGGACTTCGGGTCGGAGACTTAGGTGCCATGCCAGAAAACCTGCTTATTTCACAAAATTCCTTTGGGCTTAACTTTTGAAAATGTTTTGGGCCTTAAACCCAAAGCCGAGAGTTTTAAAAACTGGGCTCTGATACCAAGCTGAAACACCCCAAACCCGGCCCACGAGCCTCGACCAGATCTGGTATGTTCCTCGAGAAAACATTTGAAAATTCATTTGTTACTTAGGAAAAATTCGAGAGATTTTGAAGAAACATTTGCTTATGTTGGGTTCAATTAAAAACTTTGTTAATTTTTGAAATCAGGGATTTGTGAAAGACCTTGTTTTTATATTAAAAAGACATGCTGATTTAATTTAAAGGTTTTACCT
Organism: Gossypium australe; assembly: GCA_005393395.2. NCBI lineage: Eukaryota > Viridiplantae > Streptophyta > Magnoliopsida > Malvales > Malvaceae > Gossypium > Gossypium australe. Next base: position 109,255,239 of record CM016621.1, on the reverse strand, counting down.
TTGAATTGGAAAATATTTGTTTTTAGATGTCATAATATTTGAAGGTTTATTTTAAGAAAAATTACTTGGCTTTAAATTTGATAAAAATTGTATCGTACTGAAATAAATGACATGCATGCATAAAAATAGTTCATACTATGGCCTTATTAAATCAAAATATACCCAAAATAATTTAATGTGCTTAAATAAAAGAAAATGTCCAAATAATAAAATTCCTTGCTGAGCATGGCCACCACTAAGCTCCTGCCGACCCGGTCCATCACTGATCATCACCTGAAAAATGTTCCCACAACGGGGTGAGTCAAACAGACTCAATGTGTACACAAACACTAAGTCCAAACAGATTCAGGCATATCAAATCATACACATATATATATCATAATTCACAATAAATGATGCATTCCCGAACCCAAGCCTAGATGCCATCCGCTACACATCACCCGTACCAACCTGCACACCGTGGGGACTACTAAGTCAACCCTCCATCCGCTACACACCATCGAAGGCAGTCGCTGCAGTCGACGTGCTCATCGCCCTTATAAAATTCGTGGCATAGCCACTAGATAATATTTTGTGCCCTGAGACACCACATTCAGATAATGTGACCAAAGTCACCACATTCATATATCGTGACAATAGTCACCACATTCACTTGCCCTTTCATAATCACCCAAATGCCCATGTCATACAAATCATGCATTGTCATGCCATGCTCCTTATTCACATTCTTATAGGTTCACAAATATGCCATAACAAATCAAATCATACTCATAATAGGAGTAGGAAAACGTACCTGAGTACTTTGTACCATCACATGGTACCTTAGCCATATTCACATTCTTATAAACACATATACCAAAATATAGCCATACATCTATTAAAAGTTAGTGTAGGGTACACACCTGGTATACTTAATGAAGTTACTGAAATCCTGAAACCTCGATCTAACGTCCTAGATCCTTAGTTCCTATATTCGGCCAACCCTGAATATGTTAGCAAAGAGCCATTCGGCTAAAGAATCAAATCCCGAAGGATTGTCATAACCCGAAAACTTACCTTGTTGCCGATTTGCCTCCTAACCAAATCCCGAAACTTGCAGACCCTCCTCATTGTAATCGGCTAACACTAGATCAATTGATTTGGTTAGTTTTCGGCTTTTGCATAACTAAGAAGTAGATCTAAGTTGCTAAATAGGCCTTGGCCGAATATACATGTATACTTTACCTAACGATTTTAAATCCCAAAAAGTATCCCTTGCCTTAGGTGTCTGTCGAAATCCCTATAGCCACATATTAGAATCGGTTATGCATAAACCTATGAAGATGGCCCCTTTGGCCGAATCTACACATCACTTACCTCGATGTTTCAAAACCCGAGAGATCTCCTTTAATGCTCCTTAGCATCGGCTACACACAAAAGTCACATTGTTATGGCACTATGACATTCGACCATCTTAAACCAAGGCCTACTATATGCTTTCGGCACCCTTGTGAAAAGAATCAAAGAAATCGTTTGCTAAAGAAATACTTACCACTAATCGTTTGCTTGCAGAGACTAAGAGAGAAAAGATTTCGGCTTACTGCTTCAGCTTTTCAAGACTTGCGACAGAAGAAAAGAATAAGGGCCCTCTGCTATTCGGCTATGGTTTCAAATCACAAGAGTATTCGGCTACAAGGGAATTGGGGTTGAGAAAAAGGAAAAGAATAGGAGAAGAATTTCGGCAAAGGTGACTAGGGAGAATTCGGCTTCAAAAGACAAAGGAAAAACAAAAAGAGTTCTCTTCAAAATTTCGGCACAAGTGAATAAAGGTGAGAAGAGAGAAATTTCGGCACATATCCCCCCTCCTAAATTCGGCTAGCATCTAAACACTTAGCCATTCCTTGCTTTTCTCCCTTTTTTCTCTTCTGTGCACACTCGAAAGAATAATAAATAAATCACTAGTTATCCTTAGTCTTTAGCCAAAAATTTAAAAAGAATATAACTTGATCTATACTCCTTCACTCAGTGCCCCATTGCCGTCCATTACCTCTTCCCCTTGGCGCAAAAATAAACTCCCATATGCTTCTCTTGTGATTCGAACCTAGGCCCCTATACACTGACTATGGCGTCACTTACAGAGGCTTTAAGTGGCGCCTCCAAGCCATTGCACCAAGCCCATCTTTGTGTTATAATCCACCTACAATTTCTCTTAAGGCCCTACTAAGCTTAGCTCCCTTATTAAAACTTAAAATATGATATTTTCTAATTCTTTCTCCCATACTCTAGGGTTCCCAAAATTCATAAAAAAAAACACAATCATACACACAAAGGCATGCTTTCACATTCAATTAAGCAATTATGCATAAGCCATAATCCAGGATATTACAGCTTGAACTTAGGAGTAGGAATTGCAAATCCACTCCTTTTGTGTTCTCCAATTGCTTTTCCTTTCAAATCGGTTCCACTTGCCTCCATTGGAAAAAAATATCTTAATCAAAACTATATTACAATGATATGTATCAATTTTCTAAGAAAAAAGGGTTCGGCTTACCACTATTTATGTAGAATCAACAAGCGAATATCAACGATCGATATAGTCCCTAGAATAAATGTGTATACATAGCCATCAATCCGTTTTAACGGAATAAACAAGTATTGATACATTGAATCTTGAAGAAATCCCTTACCTTGAAAATAATAGATCCACTTCTATCGATTGGGCACAAGACTAGAAATGATTCGACTAAGATGTGGTATTCGGCCAATCCACTAGAATACTACAAATAGAAGATTATCAAAATATGAGGGAGTGTGGGAAAACACCATTTCGGTTTAGAAACAAGATGAAACAACCGAATGATAGGAAACACTCATTCAGCTAGGGAGAATAGAGAATGAGAAGATTTGAATAACGTCACTTACCCGATTTAATCAAGAAAAAAATGTCCAACTTGCAAGATGAAGAAAAGAAGATGATCAAGATTCGGCTATTGAAGAGAAAAAGGGTTGATGAAATGATCAAAAGAAAAGAAAAGATGAAGGAAGAGTGCTTTGTTAGTTTCGGCTAACAAAATAAAAATTAGCAAGAGTGGGTTGAGTGTTATGGCAAAACAAGAGAGAAAAATGAACAAAATTACTAGGTGTTTCGGCCAAAACAAAAGGGAAAAAGATGTTGGCAAAGAAGAGTACCCAAAATGCTAAAAGAACCAAAACCTTATCATGCACAAAGCTTTGCAAAATGACCAAAGAAAAATTCGGCTCTCACTATTCCCTAACCAAAACCGTGTATTATTTTTGCCAAAAGGATAAGTGTTGACCAAAATTCTATTCCAAGTACTTACAAAATATTTGGCCAACATATCCCCCTTCTTACTCCTTTCCTGTAATATCCGGGGTTTAGGGCTTGTGTATTTTTGCTTAGATGTATGAAGTAGCATGCTTATGTGTGTTGTGAATGTGTTTTATGAATTTTGAGAACTTTAGAGTGTAGGTGAATGCCTTAGAAATTATTTGATTTTAAGTCTTGAAGGGGAGCTAAGCTTGATAGGCTTTAAGAGAAATTGTAGGGGAAATTAGACATAAAAATCAGCTTGGTAAAGTGGCAGGAAGGTGCCACTTAAGGCTTTGGTAAATGAAGCCATAAGCAATGCAAGGAGGGCCTAGGTTCGAGCAGCACAAGCAACATTTTGGGGTTTTATTTTTCGCCAAAAAGGAGTAGTAATGGACGGCATAGGGACTTTAAGTAGATGAGGATTAGACTTGGTTAAATCCACTTAAAAATTCAGCTAAGCTAAGGGGATAATTGTGGATTTAATTAAATTATTTTGTATGGGTAAGGAAGAGAGAAAATAGGAGATTAACAAGGGATGGGATAGAGAGAGTAGGAGTTGGCCGAATATGGGGCTTTGGGGGAAGATATTTTCGGCAAAAGGGAGGAGAGTGAGGCCATTTGTTTCTTTTCTTCTCATTTTTGCCTCTGTCGAATTCTTTAGCAAACCTTCTCTTCTTCCTTTATTTTGTCAAAGCCGAAATACTCCTTGTGCTAGCCGAATCTTCATTGCCGAATTGCTCAACCCTTTTCTCTTCTTCTTTCTTCAAACTCAATCAAAAGCTGGATACTCAAGGGACTCCTAGCCAATTGGTTCATTAAACTTCCAAAAGCCGAAACTTGTTGATCACTATCTAGCCTAGATAGCCGAATCTCTTTAGGGCTTCAAGCAAGGGTGTTGTCGATTTCAGTAGTTGGGGTAAGGACCAACTGTCATTCAGTTTCTTTCTTTTTCTTATGGCTTAGCCGAAAATCAAGATTTTGATCTCTATTATTCTCTGTGGCCGAAACTTTGAAGGAGGTTTCGGGATTTGGCTTTGTCGACTACAAGGGGGAGATCTTCAAGATTTTGAGATTTAAGGTAAGCAAGTGTGGTTTTAGGCCGAAGGCCATTTATTGTGTTTGAATGTTAGAATTGGATCTAACATATGCCTATAGAAATTTCGACAGATACCACAACCAAGTAGCAATTTCAGGATTTAAGATTCACAAGGTAAGTGAACATGAACATTCGGCCAAGGCCATATTTAGTGATTCAGATCTGTTTCTTATCGGTTCAAAAGCCGAAAACTAACTGGTTAAGTGATCTAGTGTGTGACCGATTGCAAGGGGGAAACATCATGAAGTTTCGGGATTTGATTAGCAACTAAATCGCCAGCAAGGTAAGGATATTGGTTGCGATAATCCTTCGAGATTTGATTATTTAGCCGAATGGCTTTTTGTTAAAATGCTTAGTGTTGGCCGAATGTAGAAACTAGGGATCTAGAGCATTAGATCGAGACTTTCGGGATTTCAGTAAACACGTTAGTAACCAGGTGTGTAGCCCTACACCAATTCTTAATAGATTTACGGTATTAATTTAATGCATGTGTTAATAAGAATATGAAAGATCTGGCTAAAAGTACCATTCAAAGGTACGGCATATTCAGGTACATTATTCTCTAAAGCTCTGTTAAAAGATTTATGAACATTGAATGTGACATATATGAGAATTGGTACAAATATGAAATAAGGAATATGGCATGATTTATGCATGTTTTGTATGACATATGGGCATATGGGTGAATATGTGAAGGGGAAGTGATCTGGTGGTTCCTACCACGATATCTGGTGACTCATGTCACAAAATCTGAATGTGGTGACTTATGTCACATATAATTATCTGGTGGCTATGCCACAATCTATAAGGGCGATGTGCCAGTCGTCTGCAGCGATTGCCTTCGATGGTGTGTAGCGGATGGAGGGTCGATTTAGTAATCCCCACGGTGTGATTGGTTGGTACGGGTGATGTGTAGAGGATGGTTATCTAGGTTTGGGTTCGGGATTGCATCATTATTATATTTGTTATATGTATGAATTGTTTATGCCTAAATCGTTTGGGAGTTTGCGTGGTGGTTACACATTGAGTCTGTTGACTCACCCCGTTGTGGGATATCTTTTCAGGTGACACTCAGTAGATGGACCGGGCCGGAAGGAACTTAGGGGTGGCCATGCTCAGCTCAGCATTTATTCTATTTTAAATCTTTATATTTAAGTATTTTGGATTTATTTCGGGTTTTGTTTTGATGTAATAAGGCCATTGCTATTAACTGTTTTAAGCATGCATTTTATTAAGTTTGTTAAGATACGATTATTATCAAATCAAAGGTCAAATAAAATTTTCTTTAAAATAAATTCTAAATGTTTTGTCACCTAGACTCTAACGATTTTCAATTTAATGATAAACTATAAAAACTCGGTATTTCTTTCAACTTATAACTTTGAAACATTTTAATAAAGTTTTATTTCAAACCACCCAAACTTTCCAAAATAACAAACAAGTTTTCGAAATGTTTTACTCAAGGAACATACCAGATCCGGTCGAGGCTCGTGGGCCGGGTTTGGGGTGTTTCATTTCCTTTTACTTCTTTCCTTACTCTCCTCCTTACCTTAATTCTTTAGCCATCTTTCCTTAAAAAAAAAGTCTTCCTTACCATAATTGAAGCCTTGGCTGACACTATGGATGGATAGCACAAAAATTAATCAAAATTTTGCACTAGGTGGGATTCGAACTCCACCCCTCAAGCCCATACATGCAACGCCACACCACTCCTTTACTAGCTTCACTTGTGCTAGCAAAATGCACACTTATTTCCTTAAGTCTTGATGTCACATACCTTCTCTCCTTAAAGTGCTTAAACACAAAAGTTTTTCTAAGGCCCAACTCAATCCCGTGCCGTCTTAGGACCCCTAATTTTACACAATTAACATTCTTTACTAACTTACCACAAGATATAATGCACAAACATAAAATTCTGAATTTCAGGATGTTACAAATCACTTGTTTCGCTCATTTTCTCTCACATTGCTTTTAACCCGCTTTATGTTTTTATGTCTCTCACTTTGCTTTTTACCCTCACAATGCTTTTGTTATCTCACTATTTTCATTTAGGAACTTTTTCTTGCAAGAATTGTAATATCCCGGGTTAGGGGCTATATTTTTGTCATGGCATGTTTTGCATGTATGTAGTGTGCTGTGTTGTTATTTCGGTGTTTTAGGGGCTTAAGTGTAGCTTAGGGGTATGCCTGAGTAAATTAGAAAAATGTTGGTTTTGGGTATTAGGTGAAGGGAGCTGAGGAAGCTGGGGTTTAAGAATTATTTTTGTGGTTTTATTGCACAAATAAGGAGGTGGCAAGAGTGGCAAGAGGGAGTTGGTATGGCGTCACATGCAGATGGGGTGGTGATCCAGAGTTCAAGCTGCAGAGTTCCCATTTTGGGCTCTTTTTGGGACGGCATAGAGGAGAGGTAGAAGCCAAATCAAATTCTTCCTTGGACTTGGTCCACCCATTCAAATGGAAGGAAGAGAGGAAAAAGTGGAGGAAGACTTGGTCATGTCTTTTGAAATGGGTGGTGGTGAGTGAATTAAGGGATATGGCCGAATGTTGGTGGGGTTTGGGGGGAAGTGTGGACGGTTTGGGTAGTGGGAATGGAGGTGTGCCGAAATGCACTTCTCACTTTGTGCATTTTCGGCCAAAAGCTTTTGTGAAGCATCTTTGTTCTTTTTCTTTCTTTTGTCAAAAAGCCACCCGAAATTTCAAGAGTTTTTCCATTCCTCTTCTTTTGCTCAAGTGTGCTAAAACCGAGCTTCTTCAATCTCCTTTCTCTTCCTTTTGAAACTTTGATTGCCGAAATTCCTTGCCTTTTGAGTGGTGTGGCCGAAAGTTCCAAGCATCTTCTATTCTTTTTCTTCTTCAGGTGAGCTAAGCCGAACCTATCATCCCACCTACACTTTCTTTCTTTGTTGAAACCTTGCAAGCCGAAACTCCACCTCTCCAAACCATTTTCCATCTCTTCTCTTGCTAGCCGAAACCATATCAACTTGCCCCAAACGTTCTTCTATTTTCTCAAATACTAGTGCCGTAATCTCCATTTCTTCTCACCTATGTTCTTTCTTTCTCTTTTAATCCTAAACCGAAAACAAGAGTGTTAAACACTTAGTGCCGATTTCCTTGTTTTTATTTGTGTTCAACATAGCCGAATATTTCCCTTTCCCTAATAGTCTCTTGGCCGAATATCAGTGGTGTTTTGGAGGCCTTGTTTCACTCGATTGGATCATTGGAGTAAGGAAGCAAGCAAGGAAATCATTGTTCTTTGTTAACCGATTGGCCGATTATCAAAGAGGCTATTAGTTGGTTCGGGTTTGGTAGGAAACCAAACATTTGCAAGGAGCTAGTCATCGAAGGGATCTAGATCGCTTTGGTTGGGATTCTAGACTCGTAACTATCAGGTGTGTTTACTAACACACTTATATTTAGTAATATGTTTAATAATCTGTGTGATGTCTAATGAAACAGTGGTGACTGTTATGATACCCTTATGGGTATGATTCTGGACTCGGGTAAGTCAGTATCGTTATTGTTATACTATTTATTGACGATTTATATGATATCATGGTTGTGGTAATATATGATTTGGGGTACGAGATTAGACATATTGGCATGATATGCATGATAGTATGATATGCATGATTACATGAGTTTGGCATGTTGATGGGTGATATGAGAGGAGGGAGTATGATATTTTGTGCTGACGAGCACCAGTGCTTTGGTAGCACACTTTGTGACTTTGGGTCACCAGAGGTTTGGCACCTCCAGAGGTTTGGTACCTCAGCGTCTCGTCCCAGTGGCTTAGTACCACAGTGGGTTGGCCCCACAGATGATTATACGGGATTGACGCCAGTGTTTTGGTAACACACGATGGGTTGGCCCCATCACCAGATTTGTGACTACGGTCACCAGTGCTTTGGTAGCACATTGTGTCTTTGGGACACCAGAGGTTTGGCACCTCATTGCGACTTGTCCCTGTGGTTTGACCACCGTGGGTTGGCCCCACTTGAGATATGGGATCGTCTGCTAGTGTTTTGGTAACACACGATGGGTTGGCCCCATCATCATTGGATTTGTGACTTCGGTCACCAGTGCTTTGGTAGCACAAATGTGTCTTTGGGACACCAGTGCTTTGGTAGCACATTGACGGATATTGTGTCTTTGGGACACCAGTGCTTTGGTAGCACATTGTGACTATATGTCACCAGTGGTTTGGCACCACCAGTGGTTTGGTACCACACGGGGTAGACGAGGCGATATGGACGGTTAGGATCGGGTTGCATTAATCATGTTGCTATGTATGATGTGTGTTAGCATGTTGTTTCTTCGGGAGCGGGGTTTACACACTGAGTCACTCGACTCACCCTCTCCTTTGACATTTCAGGTGATTCGTAGATGCGGACTTGGAGCCGGGATGGACTCGGGGTGCTTATGCCATGCTGAATAAAGTCTTTACTCAGACTCTATATTTTGGGTACTTTAGTTATTTACTTTTATTTGGGTTTTTATTTGGTTTGTAAAAGGCCTTTAAACTATGTTTTAAATTGGTTGATGTTTTAATTAGATTTAATATGCCTTAACAAAATAACTCGGAATAAATTTTACTAAAATTTGGAAAGATAATGTTTTCAAACTATAACGCAATGTGTTTTTAAACTATACCATCGGGTATCACACTAAGTTTTTTTTGATAAACAAATTCAACTGGTTTCCAATTATAACTTGTATTCACCTAAGTTTAAAAGTGTTTTATGTATCCCTAAGAAATTACTGAGGTTTAAATGGTTTAAACTCGTTTTAACTATACATTCTGGCTAAGTTTTCAAAATCTCCGGGTTTCGAATACATCAACTGTTTTTCAAATAAGACTACCCAAATTTGTTCCAAGTACACCATGTTTTCATCCAACTTCTAAACGAAAAATCTGAACCTCTTAGAAACAATTTTCCCCGTAGCATACCAGATTCGGACGTGGAGTCTTGTCCGGGTTTGGGGTGTTACATTTGTGGTATCAGAGCCAAGTTCAAAGGCTCGGCTGTGGGCCTGAGGCCCAAAATGGTTTTCAAAAGTCTGTTTAAGTGTTTGTTTTGAAAGTATGGTTTTGAAAGGCATGGCACCGAGTCTCCGGCACCAGTTCGCCCAGGTAAGTACCCCGAACTATTCTCTGTGATTTGATTGGATGTTATATGATTGATGATAGCGATAGTGTGCTACCTTAGAGATTGAAACTGATAGGATTCTGTGAACTTGCGAGAACAAATCCTCTTTAAATATTCATAAGACTTGTTTTTTAAACAAGAGGAATAAACACTGATGCATAAAATTCTCTAATCAGATACGTAGAAAGATTAGACATGAGCACTCGAGGTGGACGTGGTCGTAATACTCGCGGTAGAGGTAGGGGTAGAATGACGGTTTCTGAGCCCGTAGGATCTGGGCAGGGTTCAGAAAATGAGATTCCGGTTCCGCCACCAGCTGGAGGTGGTGAGTTCCAAGATCAGACTGGAGACGACGCAGTGTCACAGGCGATGCTGCGAGTGTTGGAAAGGGTAGCTGGGGCGAGTGGTGGTGCAGGAGTTAGGAAATCAGTTCCTGAGCGACTCCGGGCTAATGGGGCTGAATTCTTTCGAGGTGTTTCTGGTGTTGCTCCTAGCACTGCTGAATATTGGCTGGAGGCAACTGAGCGGATCATGGATGATCTGGACCTGACAACTGAAGAGAAGCTGAAGGGTATCGTATCTCTTCTCCGGGATGAGTCATACCAGTGGTGGCTCACGGTGCGAGACAGTGTGGCTGCAGAGGATCTGACATGGGATTACTTCAGAGCTGCATATCAAAAGAAATACATCGGGGCTAGTTACATCGACTCCCAGAGAAAGGCGTTTCTGAGGCTTGTTCAGGGGAGTAAATCTGTTGCTGAGTACGAGGCTGAGTTCCTGAAGCTGAGTAGGTATGCCAGAGGCATTGTAGCCACTGAGTATGAGAGGTGCGTTCGTTTCGAGGATGGTCTCCGAGACGAGTTGAGGCTGCTGATTGCTCCACAGCAGGAGTGCGAGTTTGCTGTCTTGGTTGAGAAAGCTAAGGTGGCTGAGGGTGTTAAGGAGTCAGTGAGGCAGAGTATGGACAGGAGTAGGCTTAAGAGGAGCTTTGGGTCTTCTGGTTCGTCTGGTAATCCGCAGAAGAGGGCTAGACCGAGTGGGCAGAATCAGTCTTCTAGATTTGTTGCGGCGAGGCAGGGACCGCCGCAGTGTAACCAGTGTGGGAAATCTCATTGGGGTGGTTGTTGGACTGGTGGTAAAGGGTGCTTCGAGTGTGGTTCTCTGGAGCATCGCATTAGGGATTGTCCGCGTAGGATGGCCAGGATTCAGTCGGAGAGTCAGGGCCGTAATCAGTTCAGAGGTAATGGACCGCCACCGCAGAGGGGCCGTGGTAATGGCAGAGGTGGTTATGGATCTGGTCGGGGCCGTGGAGCACCGGGCAGAGGTACAGGTAGTTCTGAGGCTAGGCAGCTTGGATTGGTGTATGCTGCGAGGCGCCGAGAGGAAAGCGACGCACCGGACGTCATAACCGGTACGTTTTTGATTTTTGGTACTCCTTATACTGCTTTGATTGATGTGGGTTCTACGCACTCTTATGTTGCCAGTAGTATAGTAGAGACAATGGACTTAGACTCTGAGATATCTTCTAGGCAGATGACTGTGATTAGCCCTCTAGGTCACTCTGTAGTGGTAGATAAACTGTTTAGAGAGGTACCCCTAGAACTCCAAGGGGTAGTGTTTGCTGCTGATCTGATGGAACTGCCGTTTGGGGAGTTCGATTTGATTCTCGGGATGGATTGGTTGGTTAAGTACCAGGCGAGGCTGGATTGCGCGGCCAAGCGCATGGTTCTTAAGACGGTTGATGGTGTTGAGGTCGCTATGATAGGTAATAGGAGAGATTACTTATCAAATGTGGTATCTGCTCTAAAAGCGGAGAAGATGGTCAGGAAAGGCTGTGAAGCGTATGTGGTTCATGTGTATGCCTTGGAGGCTAAAGAGTCTGCTGTCGAGAAGGTGCGTACTGTTAAGGAATTTGCTGATGTGTTTCCTGAGGAGCTTCCGGGTTTGCCGCCAGATCGTGAGGTAGAGTTCGGGATTGATCTGTTACCCGGGACTGCGCCAGTGTCTATTGCTCCGTATAGGATGGCACCAAAGGAATTGGTGGAGCTTAAGGCTCAGATCCAGGAGTTATTGGATCGAGGTTTTATCAGGCCAAGTGTTTCGCCGTGGGGTGCGCCAGTTCTTTTCGTTAAGAAGAAAGATGGTACGATGCGGATGTGCATAGACTACCGCCAGTTGAACAAGCTGACGATTAAAAACAAGTATCCGTTGCCACGAATAGATGACTTGTTTGATCAGCTGAAGGGTGCAGCGGTATTCTCTAAGATTGATCTGAGGTCTGGGTACCATCAATTGAAGGTTAAGGAGGCGGATATCCATAAAACTGCGTTTCGGACTCGGTATGGGCACTACGAATTCCTGGTAATGCCGTTCGAGTTGACTAACGCACCGGCAGCGTTTATGGATATGATGAATAGAGTGTTTCAGCAGTATCTGGATCAGTTCGTGGTGGTTTTCATAGATGACATCTTGGTGTACTCAAAGACAGAGGACGAGCATGATAAGCATTTGAGGGTGGTGCTGCAGATCTTGAGGGAAAAGCAACTCTATGCTAAGTTCAGTAAGTGCGAGTTCTGGCTTAGAGAAGTGACGTTCTTGGGTCATGTAGTGTCAGCAGAAGGGATTCGAGTAGATCCTCGTAAGATTGAGGCTGTTTTGGACTGGAAGCCACCTAGGTCAGTGGCTGAGGTTCGTAGTTTTCTGGGTTTGGCCGGATACTACCGAAGGTTTGTTGAGGGTTTCTCGTTGATAGCAGCGCCGATGACCAAGTTATTAAGGAAAGAGGTTCCGTTTGTATGGACTGGGAAACAACAGGAAAGCTTTGACAAGTTAAAGAAGATTTTGACTGAGGCTCCGGTTCTAATTCAACCTGAGGCTGGTAAGGAATACACAGTCTACTGCGATGCATCACATACGGGTCTGGGTTGTGTGTTGATGCAGGAAGGTAAGGTTGTGGCTTACGCTTCTAGGCAGCTGAGGCCACATGAGGTCAACTATCCGACGCACGATTTGGAGCTAGCGGCTGTAGTTTTCGCCTTAAAGATTTGGAGGCACTACTTATATGGAGAGAGATCGATAGTCTACACGGATCATAAGAGTCTGAAGTATCTGCTGACTCAGAAGGATTTAAATTTGAGGCAACGCAGATGGGTTGAGCTGCTGAAGGATTACGACTGCTCGATTGAGTATCATCCGGGCAAGGCTAACGTGGTAGCAGACGCGTTAAGCCGTAAGGTTGTTTCGGACTTAAGAGCTTTGTTTGCCCATTTGAGCTTGTACGACGACGGGAGTATTTTGGCAGAGCTGCAGGTTAAGCCTACTTGGGTTGAGCAGATCAGAGAGAAACAGTTAGAGGATGAGGTTCTGGGTGCGCGAAGGTTGCAAGTGCAGAATGGTGGTGTGGATGGTTACAGCTTGTCGAGTGATGAGGTTCTGTGTTTCCAGGGTAAGGCTTGTATGCCTAAGGATGTTGAGCTGAGGCAGAAGATTCTTCAGGACGCACATAGCAGCCCTCATGCTATGCATCCTGGAGGTAGCAAGATGTATAAGGATCTTAGAGAGCAGTTTTGGTGGCCTGGTTTGAAGAAAGAGGTGACAGAGTTTGTTGGGAAATGTCTGACTTGTCAGCAGGTCAAGGCTGAACATCAGTTGCCGTCGGGTTTGCTTCAGCCTGTGAAGATTCCGTAGTGGAAGTGGGAAAGGATAACCATGGATTTTGTCAGTGGGTTACCGCTTACGCCAAGCAAGAAGGATTCAGTTTGGGTAGTGGTGGATCGTCTGACTAAATCAGCTCACTTTATTCCGGTGAGGGTTGATTACTCACTTCAGAAGCTAGCGAAGCTGTATGTTTCAGAGATAGTGAGGTTGCACGGTGTGCCAGTTTCGATAATCTCGGATAGGGATCCCAGGTTTACGTCAAGGTTCTGGAAGGCATTACATCAAGCATTGGGTACTCGGTTGGATTTCAGCACGGCTTTTCACCCGCAGTCTGACGGTCAATCAGAAAGGGTTATTCAGATCTTAGAAGACATGCTGAGAGGTTGTGTCTTGGATTTCCGAGGTAGCTGGGAGGAGTTTCTACCGTTAGCTGAGTTTGCCTACAACAACAGTTACCAAGCGAGCATCAAGAGGGCTCCGTACGAGGCGTTGTATGGTAGGAAGTGTCGCTCACCTACGTGCTGGACAGAGTTAGGTGAACGTCAGTTATTGGGACCCGAGTTGGTAGCTGAGACTGAAGACAAGGTTAAGTTGATTCAAGCTAGATTGAAGGAAGCTTCGGACCGGCAGAAGTCTTATGCCGATCTTAAGCGGAGAGATATAGAGTTTGCTGTTGGGGATCGAGTTTTCTTAAAGGTTTCACCTTGGAAGAAGGTTCTGAGGTTCGGGAAGAAAGGCAAGCTTAGTCCGAGGTTCATTAGGCCATATAAGGTGTTGAGGCGAGTTGGACCAGTAGCGTATCAGCTTGAGTTGCCAGCAGAGCTTAGGCAGATTCACGATGTTTTTCACGTTTCAATGCTTCGGAGGTATCGTTCAGATCCGTCGCATGTGGTAGCAGTGGAAGAGATCGAGGTGAATCCAGACTTGACTATGGAAGAAGAACCTGTACAGATTCTTGATCGAGATGTAAAGGTTCTGCGTAGGAAGTCTGTGCCTTTGGTTAAGGTGCTTTGGCGGAATCATGGTGTAGAGGAAGCGACGTGGGAACCCGAGGATACGATGAGACGGCAATACCCGCAACTCTTTTGACCAGGTAATTTCGAGGCTGAAATTATTTTTAAGGGGGGTAGAACTGTAATATCCCGGGTTAGGGGCTATATTTTTGTCATGGCATGTTTTGCATGTATGTAGTGTGCTGTGTTGTTATTTCGGTGTTTTAGGGGCTTAAGTGTAGCTTAGGGGTATGCCTGAGTAAATTAGAAAAATGTTGGTTTTGGGTATTAGGTGAAGGGAGCTGAGGAAGCTGGGGTTTAAGAATTATTTTTGTGGTTTTATTGCACAAATAAGGAGGTGGCAAGAGTGGCAAGAGGGAGTTGGTATGGCGTCACATGCAGATGGGGTGGTGATCCAGAGTTCAAGCTGCAGAGTTCCCATTTTGGGCTCTTTTTGGGACGGCATAGAGGAGAGGTAGAAGCCAAATCAAATTCTTCCTTGGACTTGGTCCACCCATTCAAATGGAAGGAAGAGAGGAAAAAGTGGAGGAAGACTTGGTCATGTCTTTTGAAATGGGTGGTGGTGAGTGAATTAAGGGATATGGCCGAATGTTGGTGGGGTTTGGGGGGAAGTGTGGACGGTTTGGGTAGTGGGAATGGAGGTGTGCCGAAATGCACTTCTCACTTTGTGCATTTTCGGCCAAAAGCTTTTGTGAAGCATCTTTGTTCTTTTTCTTTCTTTTGTCAAAAAGCCACCCGAAATTTCAAGAGTTTTTCCATTCCTCTTCTTTTGCTCAAGTGTGCTAAAACCGAGCTTCTTCAATCTCCTTTCTCTTCCTTTTGAAACTTTGATTGCCGAAATTCCTTGCCTTTTGAGTGGTGTGGCCGAAAGTTCCAAGCATCTTCTATTCTTTTTCTTCTTCAGGTGAGCTAAGCCGAACCTATCATCCCACCTACACTTTCTTTCTTTGTTGAAACCTTGCAAGCCGAAACTCCACCTCTCCAAACCATTTTCCATCTCTTCTCTTGCTAGCCGAAACCATATCAACTTGCCCCAAACGTTCTTCTATTTTCTCAAATACTAGTGCCGTAATCTCCATTTCTTCTCACCTATGTTCTTTCTTTCTCTTTTAATCCTAAACCGAAAACAAGAATGTTAAACACTTAGTGCCGATTTCCTTGTTTTTATTTGTGTTCAACATAGCCGAATATTTCCCTTTCCCTAATAGTCTCTTGGCCGAATATCAGTGGTGTTTTGGAGGCCTTGTTTCACTCGATTGGATCATTGGAGTAAGGAAGCAAGCAAGGAAATCATTGTTCTTTGTTAACCGATTGGCCGATTATCAAAGAGGCTATTAGTTGGTTCGGGTTTGGTAGGAAACCAAACATTTGCAAGGAGCTAGTCATCGAAGGGATCTAGATCGCTTTGGTTGGGATTCTAGACTCGTAACTATCAGGTGTGTTTACTAACACACTTATATTTAGTAATATGTTTAATAATCTGTGTGATGTCTAATGAAACAGTGGTGACTGTTATGATACCCTTATGGGTATGATTCTGGACTCGGGTAAGTCAGTATCGTTATTGTTATACTATTTATTGACGATTTATATGATATCATGGTTGTGGTAATATATGATTTGGGGTACGAGATTAGACATATTGGCATGATATGCATGATAGTATGATATGCATGATTACATGAGTTTGGCATGTTGATGGGTGATATGAGAGGAGGGAGTATGATATTTTGTGCTGACGAGCACCAGTGCTTTGGTAGCACACTTTGTGACTTTGGGTCACCAGAGGTTTGGCACCTCCAGAGGTTTGGTACCTCAGCGTCTCGTCCCAGTGGCTTAGTACCACAGTGGGTTGGCCCCACAGATGATTATACGGGATTGATGCCAGTGTTTTGGTAACACACGATGGGTTGGCCCCATCACCAGATTTGTGACTACGGTCACCAGTGCTTTGGTAGCACATTGTGTCTTTGGGACACCAGAGGTTTGGCACCTCATTGCGACTTGTCCCTGTGGTTTGACCACCGTGGGTTGGCCCCACTTGAGATATGGGATCGTCTGCTAGTGTTTTGGTAACACACGATGGGTTGGCCCCATCATCATTGGATTTGTGACTTCGGTCACCAGTGCTTTGGTAGCACAAATGTGTCTTTGGGACACCAGTGCTTTGGTAGCACATTGACGGATATTGTGTCTTTGGGACACCAGTGCTTTGGTAGCACATTGTGACTATATGTCACCAGTGGTTTGGCACCACCAGTGGTTTGGTACCACACGGGGTAGACGAGGCGATATGGACGGTTAGGATCGGGTTGCATTAATCATGTTGCTATGTATGATGTGTGTTAGCATGTTGTTTCTTCGGGAGCGGGGTTTACACACTGAGTCACTCGACTCACCCTCTCCTTTGACATTTCAGGTGATTCGTAGATGCGGACTTGGAGCCGGGATGGACTCGGGGTGCTTATGCCATGCTGAATAAAGTCTTTACTCAGACTCTATATTTTGGGTACTTTAGTTATTTACTTTTATTTGGGTTTTTATTTGGTTTGTAAAAGGCCTTTAAACTATGTTTTAAATTGGTTGATGTTTTAATTAGATTTAATATGCCTTAACAAAATAACTCGGAATAAATTTTACTAAAATTTGGAAAGATAATGTTTTCAAACTATAACGCAATGTGTTTTTAAACTATACCATCGGGTATCACACTAAGTTTTTTTTGATAAACAAATTCAACTGGTTTCCAATTATAACTTGTATTCACCTAAGTTTAAAAGTGTTTTATGTATCCCTAAGAAATTACTGAGGTTTAAATGGTTTAAACTCGTTTTAACTATACATTCTGGCTAAGTTTTCAAAATCTCCGGGTTTCGAATACATCAACTGTTTTTCAAATAAGACTACCCAAATTTGTTCCAAGTACACCATGTTTTCATCCAACTTCTAAACGAAAAATCTGAACCTCTTAGAAACAATTTTCCCCGTAGCATACCAGATTCGGACGTGGAGTCTTGTCCGGGTTTGGGGTGTTACAAGAATCCTATACCTACTATACCATTTCGTATCCTGCATTTTCACTCTTTTTATTTATTTTTGAAACCACGTTGATATATCTACCTATCACTCAAAATGTATGGTCAGACATCTAAATCCAAGCTTTCATTTTAGGAACCAAAAGAAAGATAACTAGATTTTATTTAGGGCTTACGATTTCTTTACTAAGGTTCATCAAAAAGTGGTGAAACACCCCACACCCAGCCCACGAGCCTTGATCGGATCTGGTATGTTCCCCGGTGTAAACCGTTTCAAATTCTTTTGTGACTTAGGAAAAACTTGTGTGTTTTGAAAGAAAATTTGTTTTGGGTTGGGCTTGAGTTGAAAACGAGTTTATTTGATTAAAAACCCTTTAGCTTTAGGTGACAAAACGTTTAGGGTTGGTTTTGATAATAAATTTACTTAATCTTTCAATTAATAAATATTTGTAACATAATAAACCAAAGTGAAGTAAAGAAATTCAACTATGGCCTTATTACATCAAATAATCCCAAAATTAAAATTTAAAATACTTGAAAAAAAATAAAAGTCCAAATCGTAAATTTCTTGCTGTGCATGGCCATCCCTAAGCTTCTGCCGAGCCCGGTCCATTACTGTTCGTCACCTGAAAATAGTCCCACAACGGGGTGAGTCAACAGACTCAATGTGTACACAACACTAAGTCCAAACAAATTTAGGCATAACATACATATCGTATTCACATAATAATTTACGATAATGATGCAACCCAAAACCCAAACCTAGTTAACCATCCGCTACACTTCCCCCGTACCAACCTGCACACCGTGGGGACTAATAAGTCAACCCTCCATCCGCTACACTCCATCGAAGGCAGTCGCTACAGTCGACGTGCTCATCGCCCTTATAATTTCGTGGTCTTAGGTCACCACATTCAGATATCGGGGTCTTAGGTCACCACATTCAGATATCGCGGTCTTAGGTCACCGCATTCAGATTTCGTGGTCTTAGGTCACCACATTCACTTCCCCTTTTTAACAACCCATATGCCCCATATTATAATTAATACGCATTAACATGCCAAAATTCACATTCTTATCTTTATTCACATGTTACATATAACATATAACACATTTCATAATCCTAGTAGGAGTAGGAAACGTACCTGGGTACTTTTGTACCATTACATGGTACTTAACCATATTCACATTCTTATAAACATGCACATACTAATTATGGCCATAAATTTTATTAAGAAGAAGTGTGGGTACACACCTGATTTGCTTAGCAGTTCACTTAAATCCCGAAAAGCTTGATCTAATGCCTTAGATCTCAATTCCTACATTCGGACAACCTTAATATATTAGCATAAAGCCTATTCGGCTATAAAACCAAATCCTAGTAGGATTTGTACACTTAATACCTACCTTGTTGCCGATTGGGACTCCAACAAATCCCGAAATCTTTGCTTTATTCCTCCTTGTATTCGGCCAGACATTAAATCACATCCCAGGTTAGTTTCAGCTTTTTAAACAATTATGAAATAGATCTAGATATCAAAATAAGCCTTGGCCGAATGCTATAGACACTTACCTTGTGGATTTTAAATCCCAAAACTCACCGAATAACTAGGGAACACGCGGCCTATGGTGTACCTTCGGGAAAAGAACTTCTCCTTCCTTGTAGTCAACACTTAGTAAATCCCGAAAGATCTCTTCAAAGTTTTGGCAACAAGATATTAAGGGTATTAGAATCTTAATTTCGACAGCCTTAAAAGAAATAGAATGAGAATCTAACCTAATCTTACCCTTACTGAAGAATTCGATGGAACTCTTGCTTGAACCCTTAGCAGTATTTGGCTATGGCTTTGATGTGGATAACAATTTCGGCTCTTGAGGCTTAGTAAGAAATCGGCTAGGGCTATTGGCATCTTCGGCTTTTGATTATGTTTGTAATAGAAGAAGAAAAGAAAAGAGAAAAAGAGAATAATGGCAGAGAGGATTCGGAAGAGAGAAGAGGAGAAACTTTAGAGAATTTCGGCAGAGGTTTTCTTGAAGAGAAAAGAATGAATGAAGAATAGCCTTACTCTTCCTTTTATAGCCAAAATTACTAGGCTAGAGTCCCTTACTTGGCCACCACTCTCATATCTTTATCACTTTATTTAAAAATTAAAGAATAAATCCTCATTTATCTCTTGAAAATAATCTAAAATAAATCCATTATTTATCCCTTATTTATCCACCCTTTATCTCTTAAAAATAAAAGAATAAAAGCTCCTAGAATTTAGCCATGTGCCGTCCAACTCCCTTGCTCCTTGCAACAAAATAAAACTCTTTTATTTGCTCCCCAAGTGACTCAAACCCATGCCCAATTGCACCTGCTTGTGGCGTCAACTCCAGAGGCCCTAAGTGGTGCCTCCAAGCAACTTTTCCAAGCCCATTTGTATGTCATATTTTACCCATCAATTTTCTTAAGGCCACCCTACTTTACTTCCCTCTCTTAACCTCAGAACTTAACTTTTCCTAAAACGTTTCCTTACATTTCCTTACATTTCCTTACATTTCCTTACATTTCCAAGTTTCCAAAAATGTTCGTTTGCCTCTTTTAAACTTAACATTTCTTACATTTCCAAGTTTCCAGAAATGTTCACTTTCCTCTTTTGAACTTAACATTTCTTACATTTCCAAGTTTCCAGATATGTTCACTTTCTTCTTTTGAAACTTAACATTTCTAAATCATTTCCAAGTTTCCAAAAATGTTCATAATACATTCATAACACATAAGACATGCCATTTCGTATACTTAAATCAAAAATGCATAGGCCCATTTTCAGGATGTTACAGTTCTACCCCCTTAAAATAATTTCGTCCTCGAAATTACTTACTAACGAACAGTCGTACTTCCTAGCTCACCACACTACGCTACTGCTGCGCACTCTGATCTTAAGAAACTATCATACTTTCTAGGCACATTCTCTTAGTTTACAATCGAGGTTCCATACACCTTACTAGCAACATAAGAACGAACTGACTTTACAACGAACAAGGCAATTAAGGTATTCCAGAACCACGTCCCCTAGATCTCATTTCTACGATCATGCTTTAATCTAATTAAGAAATTTTATGAATTAGCCTTTATTCCACTGATTACCCGCGAAGAAGTTTTATGAAAAGAATTTTTAGGAGTGGTTCTTTCGTATTCATACATGCACATAGTCTTTACATTCATACATTCATCAATCAATTATGAACTTTCGTTCATTCAGAGAAATGTTGTAGTTTTCATTGTTGTTGTTTTTCCACTACCCAGGGGTATTTTCGTAATTTTTTTTCAAAATAAGGTTCCTTGTGGATTTTGTCAATAAGGGTATTTTGAAGATTTTTGAAATCTCGGGGGTATTTCGGAAATTTTGAAATTATAGGGGTATTTCGGTAAATTTTGAAACTCGGGGGTATTTTGGTAATAAATCAGAGTAAATTTGTAAAGTTTAATATTTCCGGGGTATTTCCAAATTTTGCAAAACTTTGAGAGTTCTTTTTGAAAATTGTACTTTTCAAAATGGTGATGTTGCAAAAATTTTGAAATTAGGGTCATTTTGGTAATTTTGTAAGTTAGGGGCAATTTGTAATTTTCCAAAATCAAAGTATTTTGATATTTTGCAAATTAGGGTTTTTGGACTTGTTATAAAGTAATGAATTTTTTTTAATAAGAACTGTGGGTATTTTGGAAATTTCATAAACCAAGGGAAATTTAGTAATTTTGCAAATAGGGGTATTTTAGTAATTTTCACAAATCAAGAATATTTGAGAGAATTTTATAAAATCGTGTTTGCAATTCAAAGGGTAATTTTAAGAGTTTTAAAACTATGTTTTTATGAAAATTCAGCTAATTCCGTTTCGGGTTTTAGTTAGGAGTTTAGCCTATGAATAAGTCCTCTTGGTTAGGGTGAACCGAAGCTACGCACCAGGTAGGATTCGAGTGGAGAGGAGGTGAGTCACGCGGACTGCTTAAATACCAAGCTCCCACCGAATACCAATCCTAAACATGCGCACAATGATTGCCACACCCTAACTTGGCGACTTAGCCACAGGTTTGTTTAATTAGAAATTAAAGTTTTATGTAACTTGTTGGGGTACACTAGTCCTAGAGTTCAAGTACTTATCTTCCTAATCTACGTGCCATTCCAGTTCTACCCTTCTACAATTCATACTATAATTCACACAAAGGTTAGGGGTACTTACCTGGTGGACTTCGGGTCGGAGACTTAGGTGCCATGCCAGAAAAACCCTGCTTATCTTCAAAAACTCATTTGGGCTCGATTCGAAAATGTTTTGGGCCTTAGACCACAGGCCGAGAGTTTAAAACTGGGCTCTGATACCAAACTGAAACACCCCACACCCGGCCCACGAGCCTGGACCGGATCTGGTATGTTCCCCGGTGTAAACCGTTTCAAATTCTTTTGTGACTTAGGAAAAACTTGTGTGTTTTGAAAGAAAATTTGTTTTGGGTTGGGCTTGAGTTGAAAACGAGTTTATTTGATTAAAAATCCTTTAGCTTTAGGTGACAAAACATTTGGGTTGGTTTTGATAATAAATTTACTTAATCTTTCAATTAATAAATATTTGTAACATAATAAATCAAAGTGAAGTAAAGAAATTCAACTATGGCCTTATTACATCAAATAATCCCAAAATTAAAATTTAAAATACTTGAAAAAAAATAAAAGTCCAAATCGTAAATTTCTTGCTGTGCATGGCCATCCCTAAGCTTCTGCCGAGCCCGGTCCATTACTGTTCGTCACCTGAAAATAGTCCCACAACGGGGTGAGTCAACAGACTCAATGTGTACACAACACTAAGTCCAAACAAATTTAGGCATAACATACATATTGTATTCACATAATAATTTACGATAATGATGCAACCCAAAACCCAAACCTAGTTAACCATCCGCTACACTTCCCCCGTACCAACCTGCACACCGTGGGGACTAATAAGTCAACCCTCCATCCGCCACACTCCATCGAAGGCAGTCTCTACAGTCGACGTGCTCATCGCCCTTATAATTTCATGGTCTTAGGTCACCATATTCAGATATCGTGGTCTTAGGTCACCACATTCAGATATCGCGGTCTTAGGTCACCGCATTCAGATTTCGTGGTCTTAGGTCACCACATTCACTTCCCCTTTTTAACAACCCATATGCCCCATATTATAATTAATATGCATTAACATGCCAAAATTCACATTCTTATCTTTATTCACATGTTACATATAACATATAACACATTTCATAATCCTAGTAGGAGTAGGAAACGTACCTGGGTACTTTTGTACCATTACATGGTACTTAACCATATTCACATTCTTATAAACATGCATATACTAATTATGGCCATAAATTTTATTAAGAAGAAGTATGGGTACACACCTGATTTGCTTAGCGGTTCACTTAAATCCCGAAAAGCTTGATCTAATGCCTTAGATCTCAATTCCTACATTCGGCCAACCTTAATATATTAGCATAAAGCCTATTCGGCTATAAAACCAAATCCTAGTAGGATTTGCACACTTAATACCTACCTTCTTGCCGATTGGGACACCAACAAATCCTGAAATCTTTGCTTTATTCCTCCTTGTATTCGGCCAGACATTAAATCACATCCCAGGTTAGTTTCGGCTTTTTAAAATATTATGAAATAGATCTAGATATCAAAATAAGCCTTGGTCGAATGCTATAGACACTTACCTTGTGGATTTTAAATCCCGAAACTCACCGAATAACTAGGGAACACGCGGCCTATGGTGTACCTTCGGGAAAAGAACTTCTCCTTCCTTGTAGTCAACACTTAGTAAATCCCGAAAGATCTCTTCAAAGTTTCGGCAACAAGATATTAAGGGTATTAGAATCTTAATTTCGACAGCCTTAAAAGAAATGGAATGAGAATCTAACCTAATCTTACCCTTACTGAAGAATTCGATGGAACTCTTGCTTGAACCCTTAGCAGTATTCGGCTATGGCTTTGATGTGGATAACAATTTCGGCTCTTGAGGCTTAGTAAGAAATCGGCTAGGGATATTGGCATCTTCGGCTTTTGATTGTGTTTGTAATAGAAGAAGAAAAGAAAAGAGAAAAATAGAATAATGGCAGAGAGAATTCGGAAGAGAGAAGAGGAGAAACTTTAGAGAATTTCGGCAGAGGTTTTCTTGAAGAGAAAAGAATGAATGAAGAATAGCCTTACTCTTCCTTTTATAGCCAAAATTACTAGGCTAGAGTCCCTTACTTGGCCACCACTCTCATATCTTTATCAGTTTATTTAAAAATTAAAGAATAAATCCTCATTTATCTCTTGAAAATAATCTAAAATAAATCCATTATTTATCACTTATTTATCCACCCTTTATCTCTTAAAAATAAAAGAATAAAAGCTCCTAGAATTTAGCCATGTGCCGTCCAACTCCCTTGCTCCTTGCAACAAAATAAAACTCTTTTATTTGCTCCCCAAGTGACTCGAACCCAGGCCCAATTGCACCTGCTTGTGGCGTCAACTCCAGAGGCCCTAAGTGGTGCCTCCAAGCCACTTTTCCAAGCCCATTTGTATGTCATATGTCACCCATAATTTTTCTTAAGGCCACCCTGCTTTACTTCCCTCTCTTAACCTCAGAACTTAACTTTTCCTAAAACGTTTCCATACATTTCCTTACATTTCCTTACATTTCCTTACATTTCCAAGTTTCCAAAAATGTTCGTTTGCCTCCTTTAAACTTAACATTTCTTACATTTCCAAGTTTCCAGAAATGTTCACTTTCCTCTTTTGAACTTAACATTTCTTACATTTCCAAGTTTTCAGAAATGTTCACTTTCCTCTTTTGAAACTTAACATTTCTAAATCATTTCCAAGTTTCCAAAAATGTTCATAATACATTCATAACACATAAGACATGCCATTTCGTATACTTAAATCAAAAATGCATAGGCCCATTTTCAGGATGTTACAAGTGGATTTAGGCTTCAACTAAGGTACTAGGGAATCATGTATATGGTTAGCTTTTTGGCTCTTGGTTGTACCAAACATTGCCTTAGGTCATCCCTAAGTATTTCAATTTTCATGGACTTAACTAGGCTTAAGCTTGCAAAACATTCAACTAACATGCATGCTTCCCCATGTATCCATTCATCATATGGTATACCTAACTACTTTATCCTATTCATAGTTTAATTCATTGAACTAACTAATCCAAAATTTTAAATAATTCACAAACTATTACTATCATGCCAAATTTGCAATTTATACAATCTACCCCTTTTAGATACTCCTAACCAATCACTTGAATTCCTATAAGCTCAAGCACACATCACACACAAAATACGAAAATTCTAAAATAAATACTAACTACGAATAATAAAAACAATAAAGAAAATATGCAAATTTCCTATGCTACCCCCACACTTTAGTCATCACATTGCCCTTCATGTGCAATTCAAATAGGTAAAAGAATGAAGCTACCCATTTTTAATTTTTAAGTTACAGCGAGGCTAGCTGGGTGTCTCCTCTCTTGCTCATGTTAGCTCCTAATTGTACTGCTTACTCATATGGGGTTCCAAAACAAAATATGAAAAAACCACTTTTTTTTAAAAAAAAAAAGTTAGATAATAATAATTGACTAGTTAAAACCTAATCCTAAGCTAAAGCAAAAATTTTAAAAAAAAATCATTCAAGTTCAAAACTATAGTTACAATCCTCCAAAACAAAAAAAATAGTTCAACTGTCAAAACCAGGTGCTACCACCCCTCCATCTGAGATTTCCTGTAACACCCCATACCCGATCCAGTCACCAAACCCAAGCTACAAGGTGCTAGAAACAAACAATAATAAACTTGTTCAATTTAACCATCAACTATTCATAATTATACAAACATCATCCAATAAGAATGAAAATGAACTATATCGAGCTTTACACTATTATAAAATTTTATTCGAATTCGAAAAAATGGAATAAATTAAAACCTTTTAAACTTTAGACCAATATCAATACCAAGTAAATAAGTATCAATACGAAAATATTTATCGATACCATTTAAGCATTCTGCCAAATCAAGGTATCAATATCGATACAAGTTAGAAAAAATTATTGATAATAAGAAAAATTATCGATACCAAATTTGAATTTTGTAAATTTTAAAATTGTTCATATGGTTTGGTATCGATAGTTTAGTCCATTTTATCGAAACTTACATCAAAATGGTAAAAAATATCGAGTTGAAAAGATCAATTCCTACAAATCTCAAAACCTAGATTAATGATGCATATAGATAGGCATTTTTCATATATAACACATTCAATTGAACCTACATGTCTAACCAAAATGCCCTCATTAGCACCTCAATTCAAGCATAACCATTAACCATCCAAACTAAAACATAACTAACTTGTCAAGCTTGTTCATTCATCAAATAGACCTCAAATACCAAATGCCAAAATCATCCATTTATACCAAGTTTTCAAAGGCTAACAAAACTCAACTAAAAATTCATAAATTATCAAAAGAAAATGGCCATTCCTCAACAATTCATCAAGATAAGCATCAAATAATATACTACCAAATTCAAGTCACCAAAACACCAAAAACATGTTTATCTTTGAAATGGCACAAAACATCACCAAGATCATCATTTACTTGTACATGCCAAAACCCTATGTACATGCCACTAATAATCGGTAAAAATAAATGAATAGCTACCAAAAGAGTTTTTGGATAGTGTGTTCTCAAACAACATTCTGATCGACGGTAAGAGTCAGGCAATGTACAAGGAAGAAAACTGAATAGGGTAAGCTTACGTAAAGTTTAGTAACTTTGTAAAACAAAACATTACGTACCTAACAATTTAAGTTTCCTATTCATACATAAAATCAGAATTATAATCCTTTGTCTTGATCCATAATTTCTACCATGTCAAATGGTTAAGCTTGGATAAATCAAATCATCAAAATATAACATGCCAAGATTCATATATCAATCTATATTCAACACAATCTAATTCATCATATCATCTCGTTTCATTTCCATTTCCATAATTAACTATTTTTCCCGGAGAACAATAGTAAATTGACTTTGGAAACATGGAAGGGTAATGCTCACACAAGCTGACAAACGACATTAATCGATACAAGATGTTGCTCACACAAGCTTTAGTGAACTCGCAACACATGTAGGATCTCAAGCCATCGGTATGGTATCCATCATCGGTACATAGTACCTGCTAAATATAACACCGACACAAAGTACCTGCTATTGCAACATCGATACATAGTTCCTACTGAAAATAAACGGCAGAAAACCAACATCGGTGCATAGTACCTGCTGAATAAAAATCCTAATGATATGTCATTTGTATCCTAGCTATTCACTAAGTTCACACGAGATTTAACCTATATACCTTAATCTTTTCATACTTATAGCTTTAACCATAATCACATACATTCATAGGAATACATAATTCAATTCAACCATGTACTTTGCCATACAAACCATTAATTTCATTTGTAACTTACCTCAATCAACTATTTTCATTATACACATATATACATATTCACATATCAACTAAAATTTAAAACATCAATAAACATAGCAAAATCTAATACGAACTTACCAAAATATGATAACTACCAACTCTCAATGACGATTATGAAACAGCTTTTCCTTTCCCGCATTTTTCAACCGATTGATCCGTTTCTTAATCTAAATATAATAATTTTATTCAATTAATCAATTCAAATATCATGTTTTACACTTTTACCATAAACTTTTACCTTTTATACAATTTAGCCCTTCAACCTAAAACTTTCAAACCTAACACAATTACCCCAATTTCAAGCTAACCAAATTTTCCCTTATGACAATACAACCCATATTTCTTAAAATTTCACAAAGATGTCATGTCCAGTTTATTTTTTTTATTAATTCACTCATTTAACTTAAAACTAACCAAAATTAATTTACAAAATAGTCCTATTTAACTATCAAGCTTAATATTCTATCATCAAACCTCAAAAACATCAAAATTTCAACCATGACATGTTTCTAAACATTTAATAATTTTACGAATTAGTCCCTGGGTTAGCTAGATTAAGCTACAACGATCTAAAAAACATAAAAATGACTAAAAAGGGGCATGAATTTAATACCATGCAAGAATAAATGAAGCTTGGCTGAAACGTATCTTAAGCATCCACGGAAGAATCTGTTTTGACCAAATAAAGAAGAAGAAGGTAACCATTTCATCTTTTGTTTATGTTATTTAATTATGAAATTACCATTTTGCCGTTTAAAAATAAGTTAAATTTCATGACAAACCTTACCCAAATCGTTCACTATAAAACAATTTGGTAGATTTACCATTTTAAATTAATTTATGATTTTATAACTACCTAACACATGTAAACTAATAGTAATTAACTTTTGCAGCTTTTACCGATTTAGTCCTTTTCACTTAATTAACTATCTAAATGTTAAAATTTTCTAACCAAATTTTAATACCACACTGTACTAACCCTATAAATAATAAATAAATAATACAATAATGACTCATTAATCAGATTCGTGGTCCAGAAACCATTGTTTCTGACACCACTGAAAATGGGTTGTTACAATTCCCCATAAAGGAATTTTCGTCCTCGAAAATCTTACCAATGAAGAGGTTCGGGTATTGTATTTTAATAGTTTCTTAATATTCCCAGGCGGTTTCCTCAACATCATAACTTTGCCAGAGAACTTTTACTAAAGATATCCATTTATTTTGAAGTTCTTTAACCTCCCAGCCAAAATCCTATCCGGTTCTTCACTGTAGGTCACATCAGGCTAGAACTCTATTTATCACATGAGAAGGATATGATCTGTATCGTCTTAGCATTGACACATGGAAAACATTATGAATCTTTTCAATTTCTGCCAGCAAAGCCAAATGATACGCTACATGACCTACACTTTCAATAACTTCGTATGGAACAATAAACTTGGGATTGAGTTTTCCTTTCCGACGAAATGAAGAACTTTTTTTATGGTGATACTTTCAAGAATACTTTTTCACCAACTTGAAACTCGATATCTTTTCTTTTTAAATTAGCATATGATTTATGACGATCTGAACTATCTTTCAAACAATCCAAAATAATATTGACTTTATCTTCAATCTCGAGAATCAAATCTGTACCAAAAATCTCTAATCACTTAACTCAGTCCAATACAATGGAGTTCCATATTTTTGCCCATACAAAGATTCATACGATGCCATTTTAATACTCGACTAGTAACTATTTTTATAAGCAAATTCTACCCCCCAAACTCAAGAATTTAACATCGGAGCATATCTTTGAGTACCTAAATTACCCGCTCTGACTGGCCATCCGTTTGTAGATGAAGAGCTGTGTTGAATTTTAACTTGGTACCCAGAGCCTCATGCTTCTTACCCCAAAATAAGGAGGTAAATCTCGAATCGTGATCAGAAATGATCGATAACGGAACACCATGTAATCTAATTATTTCTGAAACGAACAATTTTTCCAATTTATTATGCGAGTAATCTATACGTGCAGGTGTAGAATGTGCAGAATTCATTAATTGATCAACTATAATCCAAATCACATCTTTCTTTTGATCAACTATAATCTGAATCACATCTTTCTTTCTCAACGTTGATGGTAACCTGGTACGAAGTCAATAGTAATACACTCCCATTTCCACTCGGGAACCATAATAGTCCGCAACAACCCGGATGGGACCTGATTCTCATCTTTTACTTATTGACACACAAGGCATTACCATTCTCAACCATTTTCTATTTAGCTAACAAATTCAAATCATCAAACTGTAACTCACAAATTTCTTGTAGAAACAAGGGTTTAGGCCTCAACTTGGCTAAAATAGAACCGTTATGCTCCAACCTAAGTTGAGCATTCATCGAACGGAGAGCAAAAAAGGATTTCCAGCTCAAAGCATTGGTAATAAAATTTGCTTTACTGGGATGGTAGTCTATAACTAAATCATAGTCTTTTAGAAACTCAATCCACCTTCACTGACGTCGAATTAATTCATTTCAGGTCATCAAATATTTCAGAAATTTGTGGTCAATATAAACATGACATTTCTCGCCGTATAAAAAGTGTCACCAAATTTTTATAGCAAATACAACTGCAGCTAACTCAAGGTCATGTGTCAGGTAATTCTTTTCATGAATTTTAAACCGTCAAGAAGCATACGTAATAACCTTGGCTTCCTACATCGACACACATCTCAAACCATTCAAGGAAGCATCATTATATACAACAAATTCTTTCCCAAATTTAGGATGTGTCAACACTGGTGCCTCTGTCAACATACTTTACAATTGATCAAAACTTTGCTAACATTTATCAGGCCACACAAAACTAACATCTTTCTATAATAGTTTTTTCAAACATAAAGCAATTACTGAAAAGTTCTTAACTACCCATCGATAATATCCGACTAATCCTAGGAAACTACGTACCTCAAAAAAATTTCACGGAGGTTTCCAGTTCAAAATAGAAGAAATTTTACTCGGATCAACTCGTATCCCTTTAGTTGAAATCACATGACTGAGGAATCTGACTTCTTTAAACCAAAACTCAATTTACTAAATTTGGCAAATTTTTTTTTCACGCAAGGTCTGTAATTAGATCTTCAGATGTTGTGTATGCTCAAGTTCATTTATGGAGTAAATCAAAATGTCATCAATAACAACAACAAAAAATCTGTAGAGGTGAGGCTAGAAAACCCGATTCATCAAATCCATAAATGTTGTCGGGGCATTCGACAATTCAAATGGCATGACTAAAAACTCATAGTATCTGTAACGGGTTCTGAATGCTCTTTTCGCTACACTGATATCTCTAACTCGTAACTAATAATAACTAGATCTGAGATCAATCTTTGAAACTATTGTGGCACATTTCAACTAATTGAATAAATCATCAATACGAGGCAATGAATATTTATTCTTTATTGTGACTTTGTGCAATTGCCGATAATCTATACACAAACTCATCGAACCACCTTTCTTTTTCACTAACAAAACAAGTGTACCCTAAGGTGATATACTCGGTCAAACAAAAAATCTATCAATTACTTCTTTCAATTGAGCTTTTAATTCTATTAATTCGGTTGGAGCCATTTTGTATGGAGCAATTGAGACCGGAGCGGTCTCTGGCATTACTTCAATAGCAAACTCAACTTCTTGCTTTGGTGGTAAACTCGATAATTCCTCAAGAAAATAATCAATAAACTTACAAACGGTCAATACCTGATCAACTTTTAATTCAGATACTCTACAGTCTAGGATATAAGCTAAAAATGCATCACAACCTTTTCGGATCAATTTCTGTGTGAAAATCATTGAAATTATACTCAAAATACAACCAGACTTAGTAGAATCAACAAAAATCAATTCACC
This sequence comes from Gossypium australe, assembly GCA_005393395.2. Classification (NCBI taxonomy): domain Eukaryota; kingdom Viridiplantae; phylum Streptophyta; class Magnoliopsida; order Malvales; family Malvaceae; genus Gossypium; species Gossypium australe. The sequence continues at coordinate 109,224,535 of CM016621.1, read as the reverse complement.
ATTCTGACATCTCAAATCAATCCATTTATGTTAATAATTCATCACAATATCATGGAAAGTCAACAAATCCATTCCCAGGATAACATCAAATTTGTTAAATGGCAATAACATCAGATCAGCAAGAAAGTCATAGCCCTGAATATTTAGTGGACACTGTTTACAAACCAAATCAACTATGACACTCTGACCTAAAGGATTCATTACTTTAGCGACATATTTAGTTGACTCAACCAGTAAACTCTTTTCAATTACTAATGTACTGCATTTATATGAATGTGTCGATCCAAAATCAATTAATGTATACACAGTAGCATCAAAGATAGAAAAAAAACCAACAATAACATCAGGAGCTGAGGCCTCCTTACATGAACGAATGACATAAGCTCTAGCAAGAGCTCGAGCTTCAAACCGAACCACTAAATCCTTGGTCCCACTTCTATTGACTCCCTTTGTACCACTATTCTCTAGTCGTCTACTTCTAGTAGTAATAACAATAGGTTTTACATTCTGATCTCTATTTGGCTTAGTTCGATTAGAGCAATCTTTCTGGAAATAATCAGGAGACCTAAATTTAAAGCAAGATCTATATTTCAACCTATACACTCCAAAGTGATACCAGCCACATTTGCTGCATTTAGGTTTGTTTACATTTCAAACGCTCCTACACTGGCTATTGAAGGTGCCAGTGATCTCATGCTATTCTGTTTCGATCGATCCTTGCCCAAAAATCCAGATGGCACTGAAAAAAGTGTTCTGGTTGAGTTACATTTATTGAAGTCACAAGCTTTCACCTCATTCTATTTCTTGTGATTGTAAACTTCTTCCATTTTTTGAGCTCGATCAGAAAATACTACAAATTCTCTGATCTCCGTGGCACCAACTAACAACTTGTTTTCATTGTTTAAGCCGTCTTCAAAATGGATACACATTTCATCCTCAATAAACACATATTCACAAGCATAATTACTGAGTTGAACAAACTCACACTCATACTCCGCAACTGATCTATTTCCCTGCTTGAATTCGAGGAATTCCTTTTTCTTCTTATTAATATATCGTTTGCTAACATATTTCTTTTGAAACTCGATTTTGAAGATTTCCCAGTTAACTCCTTCCTTAGGTACAATTGCAATCAAATTCGTCTGGTAGTAAAAAGCTTCCTCTTTTAACAAAGATACGATACATCTTAAACAATTTTAACAAAGATACGATACATCTCAAACAATCTTCCTGAGGACATAACATTTCATCCTGAACTCTCTGTGTGTGCTCTAACCAGTATTCACCTCTAGTCGGATCATCACCTACCTTACCACAGAACTCTTCTACTCCACATTTTCGGACTTTATCAATAGAAATTCTATGAGTATTTAGGTGTAACACCCCAAACCCGGCCTAGAAGTTAGGCCCAAATCTGGCGTGTCACATTGAAGAGTTTTTCGAAAACCATGCTTTCATTAGAAACCCTTCTTAAAAAATTTAAAACTTTCTGCCATGTAAACCTCAGATTTCGTTTGCTTATCTTTAAAACGTAGTTTATTAAAAGTCATTCTCTAGCAAAATCATTATTACTTTCAAAACCTTGATTATTGCGAAAGTTTGATTCAAACATTTACAAATTCGTGATATTCTGAAAACAATGGTTATAGTTTTAAAAACCTGTGTTTAACAGACCAGCAGTTTGTAATTTAAAGAAATACCAAATAAAAGTTAAAAAGAAAAACCCAGTGGCCTTATTACAAAAATTATTAACCCAATAATTTAAAATAACTAAATTAAACTAAAATGGCTAAGTTTAGTCTTTAAACTATATCCGACGTGTGGCCACCTCCGAGTCTTCCGCGGCTCCAAATCTTCTAAGGCTGGGGATTACCTGCACAGTTAAAAAAGGGGTGAGTTTATGAAAACTCAGTGTGTAATCCCCTATTACGGTCACAGTCTGGGCCTAAGCCCTATTCGGTAACAGTTTGGGCCTAAGCCCTATTCGGTAACACTCTAGGCCTAAGCCCCAAAATCATGTCAATGCAATGAACATGTACCCAACCCATACCAACCAAACTCTCCACCCGTACCAACCAATCTCTCTATGTGGGGACCATGTCAACCCACCTAGCCAACACACCAAGCTTAGCACCGGTTGCGGCACTAAGTCAACAGAACGGCTCGGCGCCGTAGATAGAATGGCTAAAAGTCATAAATCTCGCAGCATCACTGCCGGTTAACAGAATGGCTAAAAGCTATAAACAGAATGGTTATAAACCATAATCAGGATGGCAAAGAGCCATAATCAGGATGGCATAAAGCTATCAGTGACTGTAATAAGTTTGGCACATAGCCATCAGCGACGGTAATATAATCGGCACATAGCCACGGGTAAATACGGTTGGCGCAAAGCCATAATCAAGATGGCACAGAGCCATTTTTATCGCAGAAAGGCTGAAAGCCTTGTACAGAATGGAAATGGGTCGTACACTTCCTCCGTAACTTTGTCCCAACCCCATGCAATATGTCGTGTATGTCATGGTCAATCATCAGAGGTGTATGCAGAATGACCATACTTAGTAACAGTCATTTAAAACATATATTACAAGCATATCAGTCACACGACCCCAGTCAAGTTATTTAAAACACAATCATACGATCACAGTCAAGTCATGGCACAAAATCAGTCTTTTACCCTCAAGGGCAAAATAGTCATTTTACCCTATAAGGGTATTTCGGTAATCCTACCCTTCAGTGGTATTTCGGTAATTCTACCCTACAGGGTAATTTCGGTAATTTTACCCTACAGGGGTATTTCGATAATTCTACCCTACAGGGGTATTTCGATAATTCTACCCTACAGGGGTATTTTGATAAATTCACAAATCGGGTGTATTTCGGTAATTTCACAAATCAAGGGTATTTCGATAATTTCGCAAGTCGAGGGTATCGGTAATTTTCCAAACTGGGGGTATTTCGATAACTTTGTAACTCGAGGGTATTTCAGTAATTTCGCAAACTAGGGTATTTCGATAATTTTGTAAGTCATGAGTATTTTGATAATTTTTCAAATTGGGGGTATTTGGGTAATTTTACAACTCAAGGGTATTTCAGTAATTTCATAAATCGGGGGTATTTTAGTAATTTTCCAAACTGAAGGTATTTCTGTAATTTTGCAAATTAGGGGTACTTTGGTAATTTCACAAATCGAGGGTATTTCGGTAAATTTACAAACCAAGGGTATTTCGGTAATTTTACAAATTAGGGGTACTTCAGTAATTTTACAAGTCGAGGGTATTTTAGTAATTTTGTAAACCTAATTTTGTAAACCAAAGTATTCTAAACAGATATAACGATGCGAATGGGCCTAGGGTGCATTCTCGGCCCAAATGGACCCATACGCTCGTGTGGCCCATTTACCCCAAATGTAGCCATAGATATGAGATTCACATAAACCAGTTCAATATCTACTACACAATCATACAATTTATTCATATGGGCCCATCGTAGCCCAAACTATAACGACCCAAATTTGGGCCTAGTAGAATTGGGCCTAATGGGCCTTGGGCGTAGGAGTGTTTAAAATTTTTGAGAACAAGAGAACGGCATTATTTCAAGTTGGACTTATTAGGAAGGTGATTTTAGAAAGTTGCGAGGTTTCTAGGAAGTTCCGGGTTCAAGTTAGGCTATAGGTAAATTTTTTTGTTTAAGCACTTTAAGGAGAGAAGATAAGTGGCATCAATGCTTAAGGTAATAAGGGTGTATTTTGCTAGCACAAATGAAGCACATGGTGGAGTGGTGTGGCGTCAAGTAGAGAGCATGAAGGGGAAGGGTTCGAATCCCATCTATTGCAATTTTGATTAATTTTTGTGCTTCATTTTCAATGTGTCGGCCATGGCTTTAATATGGTAAGGAAGACTTTTTAATTATGGAAAGAAGACAAAGGATTATGGAAAGGAGGAAAGCAAGGGAGAAACAAGGAAAGAAATCAAAGAAAGGGATAAGGGAGGGGAACATGTTGGCCAAAATTAGGAGTTGCCATGAGAAAGAATTTTTTGGTCAATTCTCACTTTTTGGTGGAAGGTGTAATCGGTTTGGGTAAAGAGTGGGTGTGCCGAATTTTGTTAGGCATTTTTGGAGAGTTTTTGGTATCATTTGAAGGTTTTTTCTTTGTTCACTTGGTACCTCTTTTTCCTTGCCTAAAACCGAGACCATTTGGGAGCAATTTTTTCTTTCTTCTTTTCATCTTTGCCATATCTATTTTTATTCTTTTAACATTTTGGTGCTCACCTTCCAACCTTTTCCCTTGGTTACCGAAAAACAAGTCCCTCTTTTTGTTCATCTCCTTCATGGTATTAGCCGAAACTTTGACACTTCTCTTGTCCATCTCTTCTTTTCCTTCATCACTATTTCTCCAACCTTTCTCTCATTTTCTGTAATCGATTTTACATAGAGGCTGAATCATCCTTGTTCTTTTTCTCCAATAGCTGAACCACATAACACTATATCCCTTTTTCATTTCTTTTTCTTTTGGGTGTTGGGTACACTCTCTTTCTTGACCGAATCGGTGTTATTGAGGGGTTGGCCGAAACTTTCATTTTGTTTTTGTTGACTCATTCTTAGTCATAAGTCGAATCGATTGGAGTTGAGTTTATCATCGATTAAGGTAAGGTGTTTCTTCATAGTTTATTTCGATATATTTCATTGGGTGGTGATTCCGCTAAAATGAATCGATGGATTTGACTAAACGATTATTGTAGGGATTAAATTGCTCGTTTCATCCACTTGTTGTTTCTTCGGAAGAAGTGGTAGGCCAAATCCTATTCCAAAACAAATACATTCTCTCATCATATCTGAGATCTTTTCAATGGAGGCAAGTGGTAACGATTTGAAAGGAAAAGCGATAGTAGGAGACAAAAGGAGTGGATTTGCAATTCCTACTCCTAAGTTCAAGCGAAGGGCAGTATCGGCGGTTCGGGATTTTCCACCAGGTTGTAGACCGTCATCCGGTGAAAATAGACAAATCGTGGTCTTTCACGATACTAAGGGTAAGCATTTCAATAGATCGTTTGATTTAGATTTAGATTAATAAAATCTCGTTTATTGGATTAATCGAGTGTAATGGTGATTTAGGTGCCGACGATCAAGAAGGATTAATCCTTACCGTAATCAGGTGTGTAATCTCATACCCTTCTAAATACATGTTTGAAATGGTGTGTAATCTCACACCGAAATCCCGTAGATTCGTGATTCGCTATTATGTTGGAAGAATAGATCATTATTGTTTTACTAGATTAATCTCGGTAATATTGCATAAATCGAATAATTGGCTTAAACATCATTATTGCTAAGATTTGTCAAAATTGGAGTTAATTTGTAAAATTACGAAAATGCCCCTATGGGCCGAATTACGAATATACCCTCAATGAGCTGTTTTTATCAAAATGCCTTAACGGGCCAATTTGCTTAAAATGTCTTTAAAGTGACGAATTACGAAAATGCCCCTATGGGCTGATTTACCAAAATGCCCTAATGGGACGAGTTATAAAAATGCCCCTATGAGCCGAATTGCTAGAATGCCTTAGTGGACTGAATTATTATTGCTCTATTGGGCTGATTCATTGTAATAAATTATTGGATTAATGATTGTTGTACATATATGTGGATATTATGCTTTATTATGTATGTTGCATGTTACATATTGCATGCGTTGGGAAAAATGTATGAAGAGCAGTGTAGCCTGGTGGCATTGCCACAAAATATTCATTATAATGTTTATTTATGATTTTGGTGGCTTGGCCACAATAAAAATATATGATAAGCAGCTTGACTACAAATTTTGGTGTGAGCGGCGGGGTGGGTTGACTTGATCCCCACAGGTGTGATTGGCTGGTCGGGGGTGTGATGGATGGATGGGTTGGGTTGCATTCATACATACATTTCATTTATATAATGATTTGTAAATGGGCTTAGGCCCAAATTATTGCTCAATAGGTTCAGGCCCAGTGGATGACGGTAAGGGGATTATACACTGAGTTCTTGTAACTCACCCCCTTTTTCCTTAACCCTTGCAGGTAATGCCCAGTGATGTGGACTTGGGCCATGGATGACTCGATGGAGGCCATACTTCAGAAATGGTGTTTTTTTTTCACTTTAAATTCTATTTTCGATTACTTTATTACTTTTACTATTTTGGATTTAAAGTTGTAATAAGGCCTCTGGGATAAAATTTAATTTGCTTTATGTTTGGACGTATTTATTATTTTTCTTAAATTGTTTTAAATGGGGATTTTTCTAAAAACATAAATAACGGTTTTCCAAAATTGATTAATAAATGGATTTTTATAACAAACTTTTACGAATAATTTAACTCGGATTCTCTTTCAAATTATGAACGACATTTTCAAAAGTCACGGTTTTAAAGTTCACTACCTTGATTGTTGACTCATCAATCAACCTCTCAAAAATTCTTGTATTTTATCAAATATTCACATCCAAACTTGTTTTCTTAACCATAATCAAATTACACCTATTTTAGTACGAATCATAAGGATTTAACATGTTTTCCTCATGTGACATGTCAGATCCAGTCATAACGCATGGGTCGGGTTTGGGGTGTTACACAAACAACCTACACCTACAAGAACACTCATGATGGCCTCAACTATAGCGTCGAAGCCCCCACACGTGTGCTCGCACGCTCGTGTGGCTACCATTTCCGTGTGACCGGCATTTTGGCATTTGTCGCTCTACAGCTAGAGTAGTGCGAAATACACACTTGATAGGAATCTGGAGTTGATCCGCGCTCCGAACACTCGTATGCCCAAACTCCAACCAAGGGGTCCTTACTCTCCTCATAGATTGCTCTGTTTAAAGCCAGCTTCTCACCTTCCCTCATGCTTGCTTCCCGATGTGGGGATCCCTCCATCAGCAGAGTTTAAATCCATCACAACCACTTGTCGTCCCAACTTAGCAAAATAAATATCCCTTTTTTGCTTGCAATGGGATTCAAACCCTTGCCCTCTCCTATGCTCCAAATGCTACATGCCACCACAACACATTTGTAATATCCTGATTTTGTGGGTCTATGCATTTGGTTTGTTGCATGGCTAAGTTAGTAGGTTAAGGCTTTGAAGTGTGTATTGGGCTCAGGTTTGGGCTTAAAACCTGGGTTAAATTGCTTATAAATAGTGTTAGGTTATAATTAAGTTAAGTAAGTATGTTTAGTAGCAAGTTGGGCTTGTGGCCCAAAGTTTGGAGGTGCTATAGGTAGGCATGAAGGTGGCGTCACTAGGGGGAGGAGTTTGGGCCTAGTGTGGCCGCTTGGGGCCCAAATTGGTGGGTCAAAATTCAGAACTCTTAGGGGAAGGGGGAGGACGACACATGAGCTACATTTTAGGAGTGATAATTCTTTTATTTTTGTTAATTAAAAGATGATAATAGTGAAGGGAAGAGTTGGTTTTAAGGTGGTCTCTTCTATAGGTAAGATAATGATTAAGCTATCAGGTGAGATAAAGGCTATCAGGAGGGAGAGAGTTGGCCGAAACTCCAACTCTGTGTGTGTGTGTGTGTGTGTGTGTGTGTGTATTGCCGAAATTAGTAGCTAGAGTGTTCATCTTTTCTCCCATTTGTTTTCCCTTTTCTTTCTTTTCTCATACTTTTCTCTTCTAGCCGAAATTCCCTAGCCTTATTTCCCTCTCCAAAATTCTTCTGAAAGCCGAATCCCCTCTGTCCATACTTCTTCTCCCATAGCCGAATCTTGAAGGGTGGTTTCTTTTTCCCGAAGGTGCACCATAGCCGCGTACTCCTCAGTAGTTTGGTGAGTTTTCAGGATTTTTCTTCTCTATGTTTTCTCTAGTTTCTAACCCGAATGATATTTTTCCTAAGGCTCTATTGGTTTCACTCTCTGCTCTTGGTAGCCGAATCCTGTCTTGCTGAGATCTGTAGTGTCGATTGGTGGAAAAGCCAAAGGTAGGTGGTGGTAGGTTCGGCCGAATGGCCACTTTCTTGTCCCTTTCTTTTGGCCGAATATCATAAGGTGCTTGGTTGGTTGAGATTATCGGTTTGGTTTAATACTTTTGGTGTTGGCCGAATATAGGTAGGGTGGTGAAGGTTTTTAAGGACTTTCGGGATTTGACAGATTAGGTAAGGGTTTGTTTTAAGTGTTATAGTTATTAAATTAATTGGATCTCATCATTTTATTGGTTTAGTGACCAAGGGGTTATTATGGACACTAATAACAGTTAAGCGATAGGAGGGGTTGGATCTGTAAACCCAACACCAAAATACAAGAAACGATCAGTATCGAGAGTACGAGATTGGCCATCAGGGTGTGGGCCGACATCGGAGGTAGATCGTAGGCCGATAGTGGTAGTTTCGAGTGACAGTAACGTAGAAGCAGTGAGAGCGTTAGTACGAGAACCAGGTGTGTAACTTTTATACACTTTCATTACTTGATATGTTACATGTTATGTGTTGTTAAAAGCTGGAATGACGGCTGTGGATACTAGATTACCCTTGTGGGTAAAAGCGAGAATGCCGGGTAAGTTGTTATGATTTCTCGAGCTGATTGTGATCTATGAATGCATGATATCCTGTATACATAATTTCGTATGTTAAGCATGATCATACTGATATTGTTAGCATAGCTCTGTGTTATGGGTGATGAGAGGAGGGGGAAGTATGATCTATCAGACTGTCACCAGTGATTTGGTATCACAATAGTGGGTTGGCCGCACATATTATAAAAATTGTGACTAAGTCTTAGTGGTTTGGGACCACCAGTGGTTTGGTACCACATATGTTTATTTCTGTAACTTCGGTTACCAGTGGTTTGGTACTACCAGTGGGTTGGTGCCACAAGGGGTAGATTTGGGAGACACGGATAGGTATCTAGGTTGATGGGTTGCTTGACATGCATATTCGTATATGAATTTGTGTAAGAGCATAATTTCACTTGGGATGGGGATTTATACACTGAGTCTAGGTGACTCACCCCTTCCTTTACATTTTGCAGATCAGACTCAGATTGTGGATATGGAGCCGGAGTGGACTCGAGGTGGCCATGCTCAGCATTCATTTATTTCAAAGTTTTTTATTTGGACTTAGTTGTTTCATTCAATTCGGGATTTCAGCATTGTAATAAGGTCGCCTAACTTTTATTTTTTGGATGTTTTATTTGGTTGTTTCTATAAATTTCGATAAGCATACCTGGTAAATATGAATTGGTTTTTTTTTAAAACCTCGATAAGTATATGTTTTCTGAAATGTTCACTGATTAAGTAATAAATATGGAGTAACAATTAGGCAACTAAGATTTTCTAAAACAAGTTTTAACACGTTTTGAACATCACAAGATTCAAATTCGTTTTCTCTAAAATTATTCAAAAGTTTTCTCTTTAAACAAAATTGACAAATCGACTTTTAAACATTTTCTTCCCTGTAGCACGCTAGACTCGATTGTAGTGGTTGGACCGGGTTTGGAGTGTTACATTTTTGGTATCAGAGTGAGGTTCAAAAGCTCGATTGTGGGTTTAAGGCCCAAAATATGTTTTAAGAGTTTGTGAAATAATTTTTTTCCGGAAAGCATGGCACCTGAGTCTCTGGTGTCGATCCACCGAGGTAAGTACCCTAACCTCTGATGTGATATATTTATGTTGGGCTTGATGGGCTTTTAGACATAGACGTAGTTGAGCATGATAGTTCTGGTGGACCATAGGACTAGTTTACACAATTTCTTAATTACATAAGACTTAAGCCAAATCAAACAAACCTACGAGTAAGTCGCCGAGTTAGGGTGTGGCAACTGCCATGCGCATGTCTAGGATTGGATTCAGGAAGAGCTTGGTATTTAAGCAGTCCTAATGTAACACCCCTAACCCGTATCCATCGCCGGAATGGGGTTACGAGACGTTACCGGTCTAACCCGACCCAGAATATATTTTAAAACACAGACCTACCGATAATTTGCATTCATTAATAATAACAATGGCAATTGCATTCTATATTAACCATCGATCCCAAAAAAATAACTATCCATTTGGTCAATGACATTTCAACAGCCCAAATATGCCTACATTGCATACATTTTAAAAGACAAGTTTTATCTATCGTCAACATCAAATATGCATATACAAATAAACAACCACATCCCATACGATTATCAATAATTAATTATCAAACTTGAACATATCATATGTTTCACCTAATACCTATAAACCAACCACATTATACGTGGATGTACTATCACTACTAGAATACGCAACCTAAGATTCATATAGCCTATAATATCATTCGAGCCAACCCTAGCATATATCGAATACAAATACCTAGAAATGTTGTACTTTCACCTTAAATAAACATCAAAATCGAATTCACCCATAAACCAAGTTAACATCATTTAGCCATTTTCGCATGGCATAAATACACATATACACCATTTGAAACCAAATCAAAATATATCTTAGCCTATACATGCCACAATAGCCAGAGTTTACTACTACAAAAGTGTACCAAAAGAGACGATAGTATGGAGAACTTCCGAAGTGAATCCCGAGCACAAAATGAGCTTCCAAAAGTAACCTACGCGTTTAGAGAATAACCAAAACACAGAGTAAGCTTTCATAGCTTAGTAAGAATTAAGCAATTAATCTTCATTTCTACATGCTTGTTCAAATAAGATAATTAAATGAATAAATAAATAATTAATCCTATTTATACATCACTATTTGTCTGAATAACCAAAACTTCAAGGGTTGAAAACATAGCCACGATCCAAATTATTTACATACATAGTATATATTCAACGAGTGTTCAACTTACACATTATTCAACGAGTGTTCAACTTACACATCTACTCCTATCACCCTTGAATTTATAGAGATAATGCTTACTTCTAGCTTACTTACCAATTCCAAACTTAACCATTCAAGTATATATGTAAGATATTATTCTCGATCTCTATTGCATGCTTTTTTGCATATATATTAGAAGTCATTAGACGAACTTCACACCTGCACATTTTTAATAGGATTAAGCAACGTCTCACACTCTTAGAGTTATTACTTGATTTTTCTTGTAACGTATCGCTCACATAGAGCCGTTACTTCATACCTCTCGTAACGTATCGCTCACATAGAGCCGTTACTTCATACTTATCGTAACGTATCACTCACATAGAGCTGTTACTTAAGGGTTTCGTAACGTATCGCTCACATAGAGTCGTTACTTAAGAGTTTGCTCGTATAATGCTCATCGAACCATTTCACTCACTCATGTTTCTCATAACTTGTTATTCATTTGACATGCATACGATATATATATACATATAATTATCATCCACTCCACACAAGAACATACACATATACATCAAGGTAGTAATTATCCCAAGTCCTACATTGCATTTGGCCTAAGCTACATCAAGCCATCAATAGCCCTATTTAGTATGTCGAATCTCATTATAATGCTACTATCAATAGTTCTTATTTCATGCACCTAATATAATATCCAAGTACCATCACTGTAATATCCTAGATTTGGGGGTCATGCATTTTAACTTGTATTGGTATGTTAGTGTGCTCTGCATGTTATTTAGAGGTATTTTGGGGCTTCGAGAAACCTTGGACTTGGGTAGGAGTCATAGGGAAATTTTTGTTTTGAGCTGAGCAAAAGGGAGAGCAAAGGGAGCTAGGCCTTAAGAGGAATTATGTGTGGATCATGACACAAGAATGGGCTTGGTAAAGTGGCAAGGGAGGCACCACTTAGAGCTTAGGGGAGTGACGCCTCAGGAGGTAGGAAGGGCTTAGGTTCGAGTTGCAAGAGTAGCATTTGGAGTTTTATTTTGCTACAAGGAAGAGCAGTGATGGACGGCACAAGAGGTCTGAGGAGATAAGGATTAGACTTGGTCTTTTTCTTTTAAAATTCGGCTAAGGTAGGAGGATAAAGGTTGAAGCATTCAAATTGTTTGAATAGGTGGTAAAGAGGAAAAATAGGAGCGAAATAAGGGATATGAGAGGAGGATGAGCTAGTGGCCGAATGTGGGACTTTAGGGGTGTGCATTTTCGGTTTTGGTTGAAGTGGGGTGTGTGTGTGCCGAAATTGTGTAGTATAAATAGGAGTGATCATCTTTTTTGTACTCTTTTCTTCTTTAATTTTCTTTTTGCCAAAAGTTTGTTTTTCTCATCCCATTCTCTCAGTGTGCTGAAAACCATTAGGTGTTCAACTTTTTCCTTTCTTTTTGACCACTAGCCGAATTTAGGGAGACTATCAAGGCGGGTTCTTCCACTTTTTCTTCACTACTTCTCCTTGCCGAAACACCATAAGCCACATGTTCCTTTTTATTTTTCTCTTCTCTTCTTGAAACCTTAAAGCCGAAATACCTCTTGTGTTAGCCGATACCTCTTTAACCACAACCCTTTCCTTTCTTTCTATCATCAAGTGTTCATCTTTCAAAGCCGAATAATTTTCTTCTCTGGCCGAATCTTCCAGTGCCGATTTCAATATTGTGGTAAGGACTCTCTCTTGGTTTGAATCTTTCATTCTTTCTTTGGCCAGCCGAAATTATGAGGCTTAACCCTGTATTTGTGTGTGGCCGAATCTATTCAAGGTCTTGGATTTGTAACCCTTTTTGGAAGCCAGCGTTAGGGGATAGCTAAGAGCTTTCGGGTTTTGATCAAGCAAGGTAAGGAGGTTGTGGTATTCGGCCAAAGGCCATATTATGAGTGTTTTAAGTGATAATCGATTCTGAATGTGGCTTTTAGGGGCAAATCGACAGAAGTAAGCAGAAGTTTCGAGATTCTGATCCATTTTGGGTAAGGATGTTAAGTTGTAGTTTCTATTCGTTTAAGATCTCGTATTAATCGAGTTTTGGTTAAAGTGTTCGTTGAGGGATGCGAGTGCCAGTCAAGGAGAGAAAGGGGTAACCCCTCTCCTTAAGTTTAAGAAGAGATCAGTCTCTGCAGTACGGGATTGGCCACCGGGGTGTGGGCCAGCGTCAGAACAGGAGCGTAGGCAGATAGCTGTAGTTTCGATTAGAGATAGCATTGAGATCGAGAGTGTGGTTCTTCAGGTTATCAGGTGTGTAGTTATCGCACTGTTCTCCTGTTATTTGTGTATATCGTTATATATATGTGTATGAAGTGTATGGTAGCCGAAAATAGTGGCTAAGATGGTGGATACCCATGGTGGGTAATTGATTAACCAGGTCAGTATTTTATGATATTAATTTACCTATGGTATATGTATGAAATGGTGGTAGCATGTGATGTATACTCATTCCAATGATATTTTGACATGATACATATACATATATGCATGGGGATTGGGACATGACTATTGAAGGACAGGGTGTACATATTTATGTACGTGGTCTGATGTTAGCCTTGTGCTACATTGGCGCTTGATGTTGGCTATGTGCTTCATCAAGGTGGGGTGTTGGCTATGTGCCACATCGTGGGCGGATGATAGCTGTGTGCATCATCGTGGATTGAGGATGACCTCGAGTCACCTCGTGGATACAGACATGTGGGGTCACTTAGGTGATCGGTGGCTAAGCCACGGCCTTGGGCAGCAGGTCTGCCAAGGAGGTGTGTAGCGGTTGGAGGGCGATTTAGTAATCCCCTGGTGTGTGCGACAGGTACGGGGGTGTGTAGCGGATGGAAACTAGGTTGGGTTGGGCTTCATTTTGCATAATTATGTTTGTGGACTATGTGGGTATGGGCCAAGCCCATATTGTGGAGGCATGTGAAATAACTATACACTGAGTCGGTTTGACTCACCCAATTTTTACCAACAATGCAGGTGATTCGTGATTCTTGGACCGGGCTGGAGTGGAGACAAGGTGACCATGCAGAAGATGTTTTATTTGTTTTATGCAATTTACATTTAAAGTACATTTTGGGAAATTCATTATTGTAATAAGGCCAATTAAAGTATTTTGTGGATTTTATTATATTTAAGTTGGGTTGACGATCAAATTTAATATTTGGGAATGTTATAATTTTAAAAGCAGTTTACGCCATAAAAAAACTTATATTAAAGTTTTAAATCTGAGAATTTGTAACAGCTTAATTTTTCTTAGAATTTTAAATTCACAATGTTTTATAAATGATAGAAAAGTTATTATGTTTTCACCCTTATGTCAAAATCTTTCAAACTTTTTCCTCAGTAGCATTCTAAATATGGCCGTGGTGTTTGGGCCGGGTCCGGGGTGTTACAATTTGGTATCAGAGCCCAGTTTTAAACTCTCGGCCTTGGGTTTAAAGCCCACAATGTTTTCAAAATTGAGCCCAAATAAGTTCTTGTGAAAATTTTTGGAATTTAGCAGGTTTTCTGGCATGGCACCTGTATCTCCGGCCCGAAGTCCACCAGGTAAGTACCCCTAACTGTTGTGTGATTTGTATTAATGTATAATTTGTATGTAGGTATTACAGGAACATAGATTAGTACATTACGAATTATTGAACCCTAGGATTAGCTTACCCCAACATGGAATTACATAAAATTTAAAGCCTAATTAAACCAACCTGGGACTGAGTCGCCGAGTTAGGGTGTGGCAACCATCGTGCGCATGTCTAGGATTGGATTCGGTGGGAGCTTGGTATTTAAGCAGTCCTAGTGACTCACCTCCTCTTCACTCGAATCCTACCTGGTGCGTAGTGACGATTCACTCTAACCAAGAGGACTCATTCACGGGCTAAACTCAATAATTAAAACCGAAAGGGACTAGCTACACTGTTTTATAAGAACCTTAGTTTTAAAATCACCAAATTACCCCTTTGATTTGTAAAAACCATTTTAGACTTTGAAAAATTTTCCGAAATATTCCTGATTGACAAAATTACTCGAATACCCCTGGTTTACAAAATTACCCAAATACCCTTGGATTATAAAATTGCCATACTACCCTCGATTTCTACCAAGATATCCTTATTTTACAAAAAAGTACCAAAACCCCTGATTTGCAACATATCAAGATACCCCGATTTGGAAAATTACCAAAATACCCCTATAGGACAAATTACGAAAATACCCTTGGGATTGGAATGGATGAAAATGCTTGAGTGGTGAATGTGTGTAGTTGATACTATCGAATGAATGTGTTTACTCTGAATTAGGATAGAAGACTTGGAACTAAAACTTTGATTGATCGAAAGAACTACTACTAAAAACTTCTTTACATAAAATTGTTCGCGGTTAATCAGTGGAACAGAATACTAATGCATAAAATTTCTTAAATCAGATTAAATCGCGATAGTAGACATGAGTTCTAGGGGACGTGGTCGCAATACTCTTGGGAGTGGTAGAGGCAGGATGGTAGTGTCGGAACCGTTGGGGTCTGGCCATGGGTTAGAAAATGATGTGCCGCTGCCAGCGATGGGCGCGGAGGATCAAGATCAGACAGGACTTGATGACGCGGTATCGCAGGCTATGTTGCGAGTGCTAGAGCGAGTCGTAGGAGCTAATGTGGGTAATGGGGCTCGAAAGTCAGTGCCCGAAAGACTTAGAGCAAATGGAGCTGAGGTATTCAGAGG
This sequence comes from Gossypium australe, assembly GCA_005393395.2. NCBI lineage: Eukaryota > Viridiplantae > Streptophyta > Magnoliopsida > Malvales > Malvaceae > Gossypium > Gossypium australe. The sequence continues at coordinate 109,209,023 of CM016621.1, read as the reverse complement.
AGTGTCTGGGGTAGCTCCGAACGTGGCGGAGTACTGGTTAGAGGTAGTTGAGAGGATCATGGATGATTTGGATCTAACTGCTGAGGAAAAACTTAAGGGTGCTGTTTCGTTGCTCCGGGATGAGGCCTACCAGTGGTGGCTCACTGTTAAGGAAGGTACCCCTGCAGACCGTGTGGACTGGGGTTACTTTAAGATCAAGTTTGAGGGAAAGTACGTCGGAGCGAGTTATGTGGACGCTCAAAGGAAGGCGTTCCTCAATTTGGTGCAAGGTGGCAAGTCAATAGCAGAGTACGAGGCTGAATTTCTGCGTTTGAGTCGGTATGCTCGGGGCATCGTGGCTACCGATTATGAGAGATGCGTTAGATTTGAAGATGGGCTGAGGGATGAGCTGCGGGTTTTGATTGCTCCGCAATGAGAAAGAGACTTCGCCATTCTAGTAGAGAAAGCTCGGATAGCCGAGGAGGTCAAGAGGACCGAGAGGCAGAATAGAGATAGGAGTAGGAACCAGAGTAAGAGGAGTTTTGAGCCATCAGAATCATCTAGGAGTCTTCAGAAAAGACCGAGGATTGAGAATTCTGCTCATGTTTCTATGCCAGCTGCTGGAAATCGGGACCGTCCGTGTGCTCGGTGTGGAAGGTATCATGTTGGCGAATGTTGGGGACGAGATCGAGAATGTTTTAGGTGTAAGTCTAAGTCTCATTTGATTAAAGATTGTCCTCAGGATTCGAATAGGGCTCGGGCAATAGGTCAGGGCAGAGGTAGTCAACAGGCGACGAGGGGTCGTGGTCCGAACCATGGAGGAAATGGTTCCGGCCAAGGTCGTGGAGCATCAGGCCGAGGTAGTGGTGGCACTGAGGCAGGTCTAGTATATGCGGTTCACCGGAGGGAGGATAGTGATACGCCAGATGTGACAACGGGTACATTTCTTATTTCTGGAATACCCTTTATTGCCTTGTTCGTTATTGGGTCAACTCGTTCTTATATTGCTAGTAAAGTATCTAGAATTTTGAGTGTGAACTTGGAGACTGTGCCTAGGAAGTATATTGGTTTTATTAAGATCAGAGTGCGCAGCAGGAGCGTAGAGTGGTGAGTTAGGATGTACGACTGTTAGTTACTTGGTAATTTTGGGGCCGAAAATATTTTTAAGGGGGTAGAATTGTAATATCCTAGATTCGGGGGTCATGCATTTTAACTTGTATTGGTATGTTAGTGTGCTCTGCATGTTATTTAGAGGTATTATGGGGTTTCGAGAAACCTTGGACTTGGGTAGGAGCCATAGGGAAATTTTTGTTTTGAGCTGAGCAAAAGGGAGAGCAAAGGGAGCTAGGCCTTAAGAGGAATTATGTGTGGATCATGACACAAGAATGGGCTTGGTAAAGTGGCAAGGGAGGCGCCACTTAGAGCTTAGGGGAGTGACGCCTCAGGAGGTAGGAAGGGCTTAGGTTCGAGTTGCAAGAGTAGCATTTGGAGTTTTATTTTGCTACAAGGAAGAGCAGTGATGGACGGCACAAGGGGTCTGAGGAGATAAGGATTAGACTTGGTCTTTTTCTTTTAAAATTCGGCTAGAGGTAGGAGGATAAAGGTTGAAGCATTCAAATTGTTTGAATAGGTGGTAAAGAGGAAAAATAGGAGCGAAATAAGGGATATGAGAGGAGGGTGAGCTAGTGACCGAATGTGGGACTTTAGGGGTGTGCATTTTCAGTTTTGGTTGAAGTGGGGTGTGTGTGTGCCGAAATTGTGTAGTATAAATAGGAGTGATCATCTTTTTGGTACTCTTTTCTTCTTTAATTTTCTTCTTGCCGAATGTTTGTTTTTCTCATCCCATTCTCTCAGTATGCCGAAAACCATTAGGTGTTCAACTTTTTCCTTTCTTTTTGGCCACTAGCCGAATTTAGGGAGACTATCAAGGTGGGTTCTTTCACTTTTTCTTCACTACTTCTCCTTGCCGAAACACCATAAGCCACATGTTCCTTTTTATTTTTCTCTTCTCTTCTTGAAACCTTAAAGCCGAAATACCTCTTGTGTTAGCCGAAACCTCTTTAACCACAACCCTTTCCTTTCTTTCTATCATCAAGTGTTCATCTTTCAAAGCCGAATAATTTTCTTCTCTGGCCGAATCTTCCAGTGCCGATTTCAATATTGTGGTAAGGACTCTCTCTTGGTTTGAATCTTTCATTCTTTCTTTGGCCAGCCAAAATTATGAGGCTTAACCCTGTATTTGTGTGTGGCCGAATCTATTCAAGGTCTTGGATTTGTAACCCTTTTTGGAAGCCAGCGTTAGGGGATAGCTAAGAGCTTTCGGGTTTTGATCAAGCAAGGTAAGGAGGTTGTGGTATTCGGCCAAAGGCCATATTATGAGTGTTTTAAGTGATAATCGATTCTGACTGTGGCTTTTAGGGGCAAATCGACAGAAGTAAGCAGAAGTTTCGGGATTCTGATCCATTTTGGGTAAGGATGTTAAGTTGTAGTTTCTATTCGTTTAAGATCTCGTATTAATCGGGTTTTGATTAAAGTGTTCGTCGAGGGATGCGAGTGCCAGTCAAGGAGAGAAAGGGGTAACCCCTATCCTTAAGTTTAAGAAGAGATCAGTCTCTGTAGTACGGGATTGGCCACCGGGGTATGGGCCAGCGTCAGAACAGGAGCGTAGGCAGATAGCTGTAGTTTCGGTTAGAGATAGCATTGAGATCGAGAGTATGGTTCTTCAGGTTATCAGGTGTGTAGTTATCGCACTGTTCTCCTGTTATTTGTGTATGTCGTTATATATATATGTGTATGAAGTGTATGGTAGCCGAAAATAGTGGCTAAGATGGTGGATACCCATGGTGGGTAATCGATTAACCAGGTCAGTATTTTATGATATTAATTTACCTATGGTATATGTATGAAATGGTGGTAGCATGTGATGTATACTCATTCCAATGATATTTTGACATGATACATATACATATATGCATGGGGATTGGGACATGACTATTGAAGGACAGGGTGTACATATTTATGTACGTGGTCTGATGTTAGCCTTGTGCTACATTGGCGCTTGATGTTGGCTATGTGCTTCATCAAGGTAGGGTGTTGGCTATGTGCCACATCGTGGGCGGATGATAGCTGTGCGCATCATCGTGGATTGAGGATGACCTCGAGTCACCTCGTGGATATAGACATGTGGGGTCACTTAGGTGATCGGTGGCTAAGCCACAGCCTTGGGCAGCAGGTCTGCCAAGGAGTTGTGTAGCGGTTGGAGGGCGATTTAGTAATCCCCTGGTGTGTGCGGCAGGTACGGGGGTGTGTAGCGGATGGACACTAGGTTGGGCTGGGCTTCATTTTGCATAATTATGTATGTGGACTGTGTGGATATGGGCCAAGCCCATATTGTGGAGGCATGTGAAATAACTATACACTGAGTCGGTTTGACTCACCCAATTTTTACCAACAATGCAGGTGATTCGTGATTCTTGGACCGGGCTGGAGTGGAGACGAGGTGGCCATGGAGAAGATGTTTTATTTGTTTTATGCAATTTTCATTTAAAGTACATTTTGGGAAATTCATTATTGTAATAAGGCCAATAAAAGTTTTTTGGGGATTTTATTATATTTAAGTTGGGTTGACGATCAAATTTAATATTTGGGAATGTTATAATTTTGAAAGCAGTTTACACCATAAAAAAAAACTTATATTAAAATAAAATTTTAAATCTGAGAATTTGTAACAGCTTAATTTTTCTTAGAATTTTAAATTCACAATGTTTTATAAATGACAGAAAAATTATTATGTTTTCACCCTTATGTCAAAATCTTTCAAACTTTTTCCTCAGTAGCATTCTAAATCTGGCCGTGGTGTTTAGGCCGGGTCCGGGGTGTTACAATCACCTTCGATCATCTTTTATCAATTTCATATAAGTATACACATATATAATATTTCGGTAATACCTCCAATCATACTTTTACCATTCAACTTAAACTTGAAACAAAGAATAAGTTCAACTCAAATTCATTGCTTAAAACTTACTTCGATGATCGACCGAACAAGCTTCCCAGCTACTCGTCCAGTTTAACTTTCCCCTGATCTATTTCCAAACCTTTCCTTCTTTGATCCAAAACCGAATTTAAAGGAGCCTATTCAATTGAATTTTCATTCATCGCCATTCGAAATATTTAAGTATACTATTTTTTTCCAATCTATCATTCACAATTTATAACTTTTACAAATTAGTATTGGATCTTTTCATTCATTCGAACCCCTACAAATAAATATAAAATTTTATACACTCTTCTCTCAAAAGCCGAATACTCCCCAAGTTAATCAATCTCATCATAATATTAAAAATAGTTCATAACATGTAATTTACCACATTTGCGATTTTCCCCTCAAATTTCACTTTCTTGTAATTTAATCCCTAAGTAATAAACGCAATAATTTCATGAAATTTAAACAAGTCCTTCATGAGCCGAATTCTCCTTATTCCTAGTTGAGTCCATATAAGCCATTTATTTAGCAATCCTACCCTCAACTATTTATTCACCTACATTAGACCTTCTCATATTCATTTAATCTAAATTCCTATTCCTACCCGTTGGAGTCTACCATGCTTAGCATTTCTTTTTCATCAAATCTCATGCATATCAAAGAATTCTCCCATGGACGAACCTAACACAAGCTCCAAACCTCAAAATTTCCACATGTACCTTATAGAACTCAAGATAACTAGCAAAACCATACAAGAATTTTTAAAATTAAACCTTGTTTACTCACCTTAGGAAGACATGCAACAAGGCCGAAACTAAGGAACTTCTTCTCTTCTTCTCTTTGTTTTCGTGGAGAAGATGATGATAGTGGAAGGTAATTTTTTGTTATTTTATTACTATTATTCATTATCATATTTCTTTAATGAATGCCATTCCACTATCTAAATATAATAATAATATAAAATATGACATGCACACCAAATCCATAGTCATTGCCGTCCACTAGGAAGCAATTATGGTTAAATTGCCACTTAAATCCCATGCAAAAGTGAACTAATCAATTTGACCCCTAATTCCTACAATAGCTATTTTCATATTTGTTCACTATTAATCTTTTTTCTTAAATTAGTCACTCAAACATGCATAAAATTTTACAACGTTAAAACACATGCTCACACGCATAATTCAGGTCTCAAATAAATTATTCAAACATTTCCAAATTTGGAGAATGGGGTCTCGAAACCACTTTTCCAATCAGGGTCACATTCGGGCTGTTACAACTCTCCCCCCTTTAAGAATTTTCGTCCTCGAAAATCTTAGCAGTAAATAGGTTTGGATAGCGCTCTTTTATCATATTCTCTGATTCCCAAGTCGCTTCCTCAATTCCATGCCTTTGCCACAATACTTTGACTAAGGAAATCTTCTTATTTCGTAACTCTTTCACTTCACGAGCTAAGATGCGAATCGGTTCTTCTTCATAAGTCATATCGGGTTGGATTTCCACCTCTGACGGACTAATTACATGAGAAGGATCGGATCTGTAACGTCGTAACATCGACACATGGAAAACATTATGAATCTTGTCTAACTCAGATGGTAGCCTCAATTTGTATGCCACCGGCCCGATACGCTCAATAACTTCATACGGACCAATAAATCTCGGACTCAACTTCCCTTTTCGACCAAATCTAAACATTTTCTTCCACGGCGAAACTTTCGAAAACACTCAATCTCCAATTTGGAACTCAATATCCTTACATTTCAAATCTGCGTAAGACTTTTGACGATCCGATGCCATTTTCAAACTATCACGAATTACTACCACCTTCTGCTCAGCCTCTTTGATCAAATCAACCCCGAATATCTTGTTGTCACTGAGTTCAGTCCAGTACAAAGGCGTATGACATTTACAACCGTATAACGCTTCATAGGGTGCCATTTTAATACTATATTGAAAGCTATTATTGTAAGAAAATTCAACCAAGGGTAAGTATCGCTCCCATGTGCCCTCAAACTCAAGAATGCAGCATCTCAACATATCCTCGAGCATCTGGATAACACGTTCGGACTGACCGTCCGATTGAGGGTGAAAAACCGTACTGAATTGTAACTTAGTACCTAAAGCATCTTGTAGTTTTTTCCAAAACCGTGATGTGAATCTCGGATCTCTATCCGACACAATAGAAGCAGGTACCCCGTGCAACCGTACAATCTGCGATAAGTACAACTCGACTAGTTTATCAAGTGAGAAATCCGTACGTACTGGGAGGAAATGAGCCGATTTCGTCAATCTATCAACAATAATCCATATTGAATCTTTCTTACTCAGCGTCAGCGGCAAGCCCGATACAAAATCCATCGTGATTCGATCCCACTTCCACTCAGGTATCAAAATCAGTTGAAGTAGTCTCAATGGCACCTAATGCTCGGCTTTCACTTGTTGACAAACTAAGCATTTCGAGACAAAACCAGATATGTCCCGTTTCATATCGGGCCACCAATAGAGTTGTTTCAAATCATTATACATTTTCGTACTACCCGGATGTATAGACAATCAACTATTATGAGCCTCATTTAATATCATCTGGATCAACTGCTCATTTCTCGGAACATATAATCGGCCTTTGAATTTCAGGTAGTCATCCTCATCAATCCGAAACTCTGACTCAACGTTATTTCCGCACTAAACTCTTCTTGCCAACAAATCTTTGTCAACTTTCTGGGCATCACAAATTTGTTGAATAAACCATGGTCTTGCTTTTAATTCGGCTACTATCGAACCATCACCCTACATAGCCATATGCGCATTCAACGCACGAAGAGTAAACAATGATTTCCGACTTAAAGCATCCACAACAACATTAGCCTTCCCCGGGTGGTAATCAATTACGAGCTCATAGTCTTTCAACAATTCTAACCATCGACGCTGTCTCAAATTCAAGTCTTTCTGAGTCATTAAATACTTTAGACTCTTATGATCTGAATAGATGTGACATTTCTCACCGAATAAATAGTGTCGCCATATTTTCAAAGCAAAAACTATAGCAGCCAATTCAAGATCATGAACTGGGTAATTCCTCTCGTGCGGCTTCAACTGTCTAGAGGCATAAGCTACGACCTTGCCTTCTTGCATCAATACACAACCCAGTCCATTCAGAGACGCATCGCTGAAAACAACATACTCCTTACTCGATTCTGGCTAAACGAGTACCAGAGCCTCCGTCAACAAGGTCTTCAGTTGATCAAAACTCTTCTGACACTTTCCTGACCACTCAAATTTTACATCTTTCTGAAGTAGCATGGTCATCGGAGATGCTATCATAGAAAACCCTTTTACGAAGCGTCTATAATATCCAGCTAGCCACAAAAAGCTACGAACTTCGGAAATATTCCGCTGAGGTGTCCAATCGAGTATTGCTGAAACTTTACCCGGGTCAACCCGAATACCCGACGCTAAAACAACATGTCCAAGAAAACTAACTTCTCTCAACCAAAATTCACATTTGCTAAATTTCGCGTACAACTGTTTATCATGCAAAACCTGCAGCACCAACCTCAAATGGTCAGCATGCTCAGTTTCGTCTCACGAGTAAACCAGTACATCATCAATGAACACAACTACGAACTGATCTAAATACAGTCTAAATATCCGATTCATCAAGTCCATGAAAATAGCAGGGGCATTAGTGAACCCAAACGGCATCACCAAGAATTCATAGTGACTGTATCTTGTCCAAAAAGCAGTCTTTGGTATATCCGATTCCAGAACTCGTAGCTGATAATATCCCGACCTCAAATCAATCTTTGAGAACACTGAAGCTCCTTTCAGTTGATCGAATAAATCGTCGATACGTGGTAATGGGTATTTTTTCTTTACGGTAGCTTTGTTTAGCTGTCGATAGTCAATACACATTCTCAGAGTCCCGTCTTTCTTTTTCACAAATAGAACAGGTGCACCCCAGGGAGAAAAACTGGGTCGAGCGAAACCTTTATCTAGCAATTCTTGCAATTGAGCCTTCAATTCCTTTAGTTCAGCCGGTGCCATTCTATACGGAGCTATCGAAATCGGGGTAGTTTCTGGCACTAACTCAATCCCAAATTCTACCTCACGAACCGGTGGCAGTCCTGGTAATTCTTTGGGAAATATGTCTGGATACTCATTCACAGCCGACACTGATTCAATCCCCCTTTCAGTTATTTGCTATCAATTACATATGCAAAATAGGCTTCACATCCCTTTCCCATATATTGCTGAGCCGACATCGAAGATATTACAGCCGGTAGACCATTCAAATCCACCGACTCAATTCGGATTGTCTCGTTATTCTGGCATCTCAGATCAATAGTCTTTCGTCTGCAATTGACTATTGCGTCATGAATTGTTAACCAATCCATACCGAGGATAATGTCAAACTCATCAAAAGGTAGTAACATCAGGTCGACCGGAAAACACATCTCTCGAATCTTTAAGGGACAGTTCTTATACACTTTATCAACTAATACCCACTGACCCAGAGGGTTTGAAACCCGAACCACAAATTCACTAGACTCAACAGGTAGAGTCTTACTGGATACTAATGTCTCGCATACATATGAGTGAGTTGAACCGGGGTCAATCAAAGCAGTTACATAAGAATCAAAGAGGGTAAAAATACCGGTAATGACATCTGGAGATGAGGCCTCCTCCCTAGCACGGATGGCTTACGCTCTAGCCGGTACACGAGTATCTGGCCGAACAACTGTATCTGCAGTCCCTCTCTGAGCAACACTCCTACCTCCCCCATAACGAGACGATCTACCTCTAGCTGATGTGCCGCTAGGTCTCGCACTCTGAGCAGTACCTTTCCCAGCAGTCTCCGGGCAATCTCGAATAAAATGGTCCTGCGAGCCATACTTATAACAAGTGCGAGAAATGGACTTGCCCCAACACTCACCAAAATGTCGTCTGTCGCACTGTTGACAATCAGGCTTGTTCAATCGATCATTGCCAACACTAGCCACCGATGTAGCCCGAGAACTCACTGGTGGTCGCTCTCGTATGGAAATCCCGGTGTTGGGTCTAAATCAGCCACCATCAGTCTTACTCTTCTTTTCTATCATCTGCGATTGTTTACTCACCGATCTCTTCCAGAAGTCTCTAGATTCAAGTTCAACCTTTCATTTTTCCTTCCCCAGTTCTTCCGCCTTACAGGCTCTTTCAACTAGCACTACAAACTCGTTGATTTCAAGTATACCAACCGAAAACTTAATATCTTCATTCAGGCCATCTTCAAATCTTCGACACATAATAGCCTCTGATGAAACACACTCGCGAGCGTAGCGGCTGAGTCGCACAAACTTTCGCTCGTATTCAGATACGGTCATACAACCCTATTTGAGCTCGAGGAATTCTTTATGCTTGGAATCGATGAAGCGCTGACTCACATACTTCTTGCGAAATTCAGCCTGAAAGAAGTCCCAAGTAATCCTCTCTTTCGGGACAACTGCCACAAGTGTGTTCCACCAGTAGTAGGCAGAATCCTGCAACAAAGATATAGCACACTTTAAACATTTATCGGGTGTGCAAGATAATTCATCGAAAATGTGAACGGTGCTATCGAGCCAAAATTCAGCTCGCTCGGCATCATCACCATCCTCGGCTCGAAATTCCTGAGCTCCGTGCTTCCTAATGCGATCAACCGGAGGTCTAGCCACTCTTTCAAGATTTGCAACTGGAGGAATCACCGGTACTACAGGGGGTATATTCTGATTTTGGGGTGGTTGAACAGCCGGAATGGTTCGTAAGTAATGACTGAACCAATCGCTCATCATATTATGGAAGGTCTGCTTTACCCTCTCATCTGGGCTACTCGCAGCAGGTCGAGATTCTTCTGACGCAGTCCCTTGCGCGGGAGCAGGTGCCACACTCTCGATATCATTAGCTAATGCTTGCTCGGGATCCGGATCCATTACTATATAAACGAAACAATTACATTTCACTGTCATAAGTCTTCACACTATCACAATGTAAAATATGGCATGTGTAGCTAGACTCTCACGTGCTACGCTAGTCCAAGAATCCACTAAATCGTAGCTCTGATACCAATCAAATGTAACACCCTTAACCCGTATCCGTCGCTGAAATGGGGTTACGAGACGCTACCGACCTAACCCGACCCAGAATAGATTTTAAAACACAGACCTACCGATAATTTGCATTCATTAATAATAACAATGGCAATTGCATTCTATATTAACCATCGATCCCCAAAAAAAAAAAAAAACTATCCATTTGGTCAATGACATTTCAACAGCCCAAATATGCCTACATTGCATACATTTTAAAAGACAAGTTTTATCTATCGTCAACATCAAATATGCATATACCAACATGTTACTAATAAACAACCACATCCCATACGATTATCAAAAATTAATTATCGAACTTAAACATATCCTATGTTTCACCTAATACCTATAAACCAACCACATTATACGTGGATGTACTATCACTACTAGAATACGCAACCTAAGATTCATATAGCCTATAATATCATTCGAGCCAACCCTAGCATATATCGAATACAAATACCTAGAAATGTTGTACTTTCACCTTAAATAAACATCAAAACCGAATTCACCCATAAACCAAGTTAACATCATTTAGCCATTTTCGCATGGCATAAATACACATATACACCATTTGAAACCAAATCAAAATATATCTTAGCCTATACATGCCACAATAGCCAGAGTTTACTACTACAAAAGTGTACCAAAAGAGACGATAGTATGGAGAACTTCCGAAGTGAATCCCGAGCACAAAATGAGCTTCCAAAAGTAACCTACGCGTTTAGAGAATAACCAAAACACAGAGTAAGCTTTCATAGCTTAGTAAGAATTAAGCAGTTAATCTTCATTTCTACATGCTTGTTCAAATAAGATAATTAAATGAATAAATAAATAATTAATCCTATTTATACATCACTATTTGTCTGAATAACCAAAACTTCAAGGGTTGAAAACATAGCCACGATCCAAATTATTTACATACATAGTATATATTCAACGAGTGTTCAACTTACACATCTACTCCTATCACCCTTGAATTTATAGAAATAATGCTTACTTCTAGCTTACTTACCAATTCCAAACTTAACCATTCAAGTATATATGTAAGATATTATTCTCGATCTCTATTGCATGCTTATTTGCATATATATTAGAAGTCATTAGACGAACTTCACACCTACACATTTTTAATAGGATTAAGCAACATCTCACACTCTTAAAGTTATTACTTGATTTTTCTTGTAACGTATCGCTCACATAGAGCCGTTACTTCATACTTATCATAACGTATCGCTCACATAGAACCGTTACTTCAGGGTTCCGTAACGTATCGCTCACATAGAGCCGTTACTTAAGAGTTTGCTCGTATAATGCTCATCGAACCATTTCACTCACTCATGTTTCTCATAACTTGTTATTCATTCGACATGCATACGATATATATACATATAATTATCATCCACTCCACACAAGAACATACACATATACATCAAGTTAGTAATTATCCCAAGTCCTACATTGCATTCGGCCTAAGCTACATCAAGCCATCAATAATCCTATTTAGTATGCCGAATCTCATTATAATGCTACTATCAATAGTTCTTATTTCATGCACCTAATATAATATCCAAGTACTATCACCTTCGATCATCTTTTATCAATTTCATATAAGTATACACATATATAATATTTCGGTAATACCTCCAATCATACTTTTACCATTCAACTTAAACTTGAAACAAAGTATAAGTTCAACTCAAATTCATTACTTAAAACTTACTTCGATGATCGACCGAACAAGCTTCCCGGCTACTCGTCCAGTTTCGCTTTCCCCCGATCTGTTTCCAAATCTTTCCTTCTTTGATCTAAAACCGAATTTAAAAGAGCCTATTCAATTGAATTTTCATTCATCGCCACTCGAAATATTTAAGTATACTATTTTTTCCAATCTATCATTCACAATTTATAACTTTTACAAATTAGTATTGGATCTTATCATTCATTCGAACCTCTACAAATAAATATAAAATTTTATACACTCTTCTATCAAAAGCCGAATACTCCCCAAGTTAATCAATCTCATCATAATATTAAAAATAATTCATAACATGTAATTTACCACATTTGCGATTTTCCCCTCAAATTTCACTTCCTTGTAATTTAATCCCTAAGTAATAAACGCAATAATTTCATGAAATTTAAACAAGTCCTTCAAGAGCCGAATTCTTCTTATTCCTAGTTGAGTCCATATAAGCCATTTATTTAGCAATCCTACCCTCAACTATTTATTCACCTACATTAGACCTTCTCATATTCATTTAATCTAAATTCCTATTCCTACCCATAGGAGTCTACCATGCTTAGCATTTCTTTTTCATCAAATCTCATGCATATCAAAGAATTCTCCCATGGCCGAACCTAACACAAGCTCCAAACCTCAAAATTTCCACATGTACCTTATAGAACTCAAGATAACTAGCAAAACCATACAAGAATTTTTAAAATTAAACCTTGTTTACTCACCTTAGGAAGACATGCAACAAGACCGAAACTAAGGAACTTCTTCTCTTCTTCTCTTCTTCTCTAAGGAACTTCTTCTCTTCTTCTCTTCTTCTCTTTGTTTTCGTGGAGAAGATGATGATAGTGGAAGGTAATGCTTTTGTTATTTTATTACTATTATTCATTATCATATTTCTTTAATGAATGCCATTCCACTATCTAAATATAATAATAATATAAAATATGACATGCACACCAAATCCATAGTCATTGCCGTCCACTAGGAAGCAGTTGTGGTTAAATTGCCACTTAAATCCCATGCAAAAGTGAACTAATCAATTTGACCCCTAATTCCTACAATAGCTATTTTCATATTTGTTCACTATTATTCCTTTTTCTTAAATTAGTCACTCAAACATGCATAAAATTTTACAACGTTAAAACACATGCTCACACGCATAATTCAGGTATCAAATAAATTATTCAAACATTTCCAAATTTGGAGAATGGGGTCTCGAAACCACTTTTCCAATCAGGGTCACATTCGGGCTGTTACACCTAGTGACTCACCTCCTCTTCGCTTGAATCCTACCTGGTGCGTAGTGACTATTCACTCTGACCATGAGGTCTTGTTCACAGGCTAAATCCGATAATTAAAACCCGAAAGGGACCAGCCACACTGTTTTGTAAAAACCCTAGTTTTGAAATAATCAAATTACCCTTTGATTTGTGAAAACTACCCTGAATTTGGAAAAAGACCTAAGTACCCTTGGTTTGTAAAATTACCAAATTACCCCTGATTTACAAAATTATCGAAATACCCCGAGTTACAAAATTACCAAAATACCCCTGCTTCACAAAGTTACCAAAATACCCTTATTTTGAAAAATCACCCGAAACTTTATTTTGGAAAATTACGAAGATACCCCTGTAGGTTAAAATAACGAAAAAACCCCCGGGTAGTGGAATGACGGAAATACTCCTATATGTTGAATGTGGTTTGTGGATGTTGTTTGTGTGATGAATGTACTTAGAACTAGGAGATAAGCCTGGAACTGAAACTGTAGATAGGTTCGTATTCGAGAGAATCACTTCTAAAACTATCTTTCATAAAATTGTTTGGGGATAAACAGTGAACAGAATTAATAACTCATAAAATTCTTGACCAGATAAGCGTGAACGAGAAGAATGAGTACAAGAGGTCAAGGACGTCCGCCGCGTGGCCGTAGTAGGCGTACGATGGCCTTGTCAGAGCCAGCAGGGTCTGGCCATGGGTCTGGAAATGTGATGCTGAATCTGCCGGCGGCGGAAGCTGAGTTTCAGGATCAGACTTGTGATAACGATGCGGTATCTCAGGCGGTACTGCGAGTTTTGGAAAGAGTTGACGGGGCAGGCGCGGGTGCAGGAGCCCAAAAATCCGTGGCTGAGCGACTCCGGGCTAACGGAGCAGAAGTGTTTAGGGGAGTTTCTGGAGTGGCTCCCAACACGGCTGAGTACTGGTTAGAGGCGACCGAACGTATAATGGATGATTTGGACTTCTCGGCTGAGGAGAAGTTAAAGGGGATAGTGTCTCTTCTCCGTGATGAGTCTTTCTAGTGGTGGCTTACGGTCAGGGATTGTGCAGTAACCGAAGATATCACCTGGGATTATTTTAAGGTAGCCTGTCAGAGGAAGTATGTGGGGGCTGGTTGTACTGATGCGCAACGTAGGGCGTTCTTAAATTTGGTTCAAGGAAATAGGTCGGTACCCGAGTACGAGGCTAAATTTTTGAGGTTGAGTAGGTATGCTCGGGGTATGGTGGCTACAGAACATGAGCACTGTGTTAGGTTCGAGGACGGCCTAAGAGATGAGCTACGGGTGTTGATTACACCTTAGCGAGAAAGGGAATTCGCCGTTCTCGTGGAAAAAACCAAAATAGCTGAGGAGGTGAAGCGAACCGAGAAACGGAATCATAATAGAGGTAGGGATAAAAGGAGTTTTAGACCATTAGGGCCTGGTGGAAGTGCTCAGAAAAGGGCTAGATTTGATGGACCGGGTCGAGCCGCAAAGCCTGCTGCCGCTCAGTGGCCACCTCAGTGTGCTAGATGTGGGAAGTCTCATTCGGGAGAGTGTTGGGCTGGTAATAGAGGGTGCTTTGAGTGTGGGTCAATGGAGCACCGGGTAAGGGATTGTCCGCGGAAGTTAGCTAGGACTCAAGCTGAGGGTCAAGGACGTGGTCAATTCAGGAGGGATGGTCAGCAACTACAGAGGGGTCGAGGTGCAGCTAGGGGCGGTAATGGTAACGGGCGAGGCCGAGGAGCACCTGGCCGAGGTGCTGGAGGTAGTAATGCTAGACAGCCTGGGTTGGTCTATGCAGCCAAACGTCGAGAGGAGGGCGACGGACCGAATGTTATAACCAGTACGTTTTTAATTTTTGGGTTGTCTTATACTGCTTTGATTGATGTTGGTTCGACACACTCATATGTTGCTAGTAGTATAGTGGAAACTTTGAACTTAGTTAGTAAGACTGCTGCTAGGAAGATGATGGTAGTTAGCCCTCTAGGACACTCTGTGGTGGTAGACAAACTGTATAGGGAAGTACCCCTAGAACTTCAAGGGGTTGTGTTTCAAGCGGATTTGATGGAACTACCCTTCGGGGAGTTCGATTTAATCTTAGGAATGGATTGGTTGGTAAAGTACCAGGCAGAGCTGGACTGTGCAGCTAAGCGCATGGTGCTAAAATCGGTTGAGGGTGAAGGAGTGGTGATGATAGGGGAGAGAAGGAATTACCTATCTAATGTGGTGTCCGCGCTGAAGGCGAAAAAGATGGTAAAGAAAGGATGTGAAGCGTTTGTAGTTTATGTTTGTGCTTTGAAAGGTAAGGAACTGGCCATAGGAAGTGTACGGACAGTGGAAGAGTTTGTTGATGTCTTTCCAGAAGAGCTTCCATGTTTGCCTCCGGATCGCGAGGTGGAGTTCGGTATAGATCTCCTACCAGGAACAGCGCCAGTATCCATTACTCCATATAGGATGGCGCCAAAGGAATTGGTGGAGTTGAAAGCGCAGATTCAGGAGTTGCTGGATCGAGGTTTTATCCGGCCAAGTGTTTCACCGTGGGGAGCGCCTGTGCTCTTTGTTAAGAAAAAGGATGGGTCAATGCGAATGTGCATAGACTACCGTCAGTTGAATAAATTGACGATTAAGAACAAGTATCCATTGCCTAGGATAGATGACTTGTTCGACCAGCTTAAGGGACCATCGGTCTTCTCCAAGATAGATTTAAGGTTGGGGTATCACCAACTTAAGGCAAAGGAGGCGGATATCCATAAGACGGCGTTTCGTACTCGATACGGGCACTATGAATTCTTGGTTATTCTGTTCGGGTTGACAAACGCACCGGCAGCGTTTAGGGATATGATGAACCGAGTGTTTCAGACGTATGTGGATCGGTTCGTCGTAGTATTTATTGATGATATTCTGGTGTATTCGAAATCGGAGGAGGAGCACAACGCGCATTTGCGGGAGGTGTTGCAGATTTTAAGGGAAAAGCGTTTATATGCCAAGTTTAGTAAGTGTGAGTTCTGGTTGAAGAAAGTACCTTCTTGGGTCATGTGGTGTCAGCCGAGGGGATTAGAGTGGACCCTCGGAAGATTGAGGCTGCATTGGACTGGAAGCCACCGAAGTCTGTGGAGGAGATTCGGAGTTTTCTAGGCTTAGCAGGATATTACCGAAGGTTTGTGGAAGGGTTCTCTTTGATTCCAGCGCCATTAACCAAGTTGTTAAGAAAAGGAGTTCCGTTTGTGTGGTCAGATAAGCAACAAGAAAGTTTTGAGAAATTAAAGAGGATTTTGACGGAAGCTCCGGTGTTGATTCAACCTGAAGCAAGAAAGGAGTTTACGGTTTATTGTGATGCGTCGCATACAGGTTTAGGATGTGTGCTGATGCAAGAGGGGAAAGTAGTAGCGTACGCTTCTCGACAGTTGAGACCTCACGAGGTGAACTACCCAACGCATGATCTAGAATTGGCTGCAGTGGTTTTTGCTCTAAAAATTTGGAGACATTATTTGTATGGGGAGAAGTTTGTTGTGTATAGGGATCACAAGAGTTTGAAGTACCTTCTCACACAGAAGGAGTTAAATTTAAGGCAGAGGAGGTGGATCGAGTTGCTGAAGGACTATGACTGCTAGATTGAGTACCACCTGGGAAAGGCTAACGTGGTAGCAGATGCCTTGAGCCGTAAGGTGGTGGCAGAGTTAAGAGCCATGTTTGCCCACCTTAGTCTGTATGATGACGGAAGCCTGTTAGCGGAGTTGCAGGTGAAGCCAACATGGGTAGATCAGGTTAAGGAGAAACAATTGGGGGATGAAGTTTTGAGCGCACGATGTTTGCAAGTACAAAATGGGGGATTGGAGGGGCATAGTCTGAGCAGTGAGGGAGTGTTATATTTTCAGGGGAAAATGTGTATGCCTAAAGATATGGAGTTAAGGCAGAAGATTTTACAGGAGGCACATAGCAGTCCATATGCTATGCATCCGGGTGGCAGTAAGATGTACCGGGATTTGCGGGAGCAGTTCTGGTGGCCGAGCCTTAAGCGTGAGATAACTGAGTTTGTGGGTAAATGTCTGACGTGTCAGCAGGTCAAAGCTGAACATCAGTTACCCTCGGGATTGTTGCAACCAATAAAGATTCCGCAGTGGAAGTGGGAAAGGATTACAATGGATTTTGTGAGTGGACTACCCCTTACGCCTACCAAAAAGGATTCGATTTTGGTGATTGTGGACCGTCTGACGAAGTCTGCTCATTTCATTCCTGTATGAGTAGATTATTCTCTTCAGAAGTTAGCGAGGCTATATATAGCAGAAATTGTAAGGTTGCACAGGGTGCCAGTGTCGATTATTTCGGACAGAAACCCTAGATTTACATCAAGGTTTTGGAAAGCTTTGCATCAGGCACTGGGTACAAGGTTGGATTTCAGTACAGCGTTTCATCCCCAGTCTGATGGACAGTCGGAGAGGGTGAAACACCCCACACCCGGCCCACGAGCCCAGACCGGATCTGGTATGTTCCTTAAGTAAACCGATTTTCAAATTCTTTGTTACTTAGAGAAATTTTGTAAAATTTTCGGAAATATTGTTTTGGAATGGGCTTAGGTTGGGAAACCCATTTAATTAATTTAAAAATCCAATTTTAATGAGGTGACAAAATAATTTTTACGGTTTGTTTTTAAAGAAATCATTCTTGTACTTAACTTTAATCAAAATAGTTCGTAACACAATAATTAAAAGTAAAGCAAAAATAAAGAAAATCCATCTGGGCCTTATGGCCTTATTACATCAAGTAAAACCCAATAATAAAATTAAAGGTACTAAAAAGAAATAAAGTCCAAATTAAATAAAATCTTCAAATGGATGCATGGCCACCTCAAGGTCTACCGTCCCGGTCTGTCACTGTTCATCACCTGAAAATAGTTCCCACAACGGGGTGAGTCAACAGACTCAATGTTTACACAACATTAACATTCAACAAATCAGGCATACAAGTTCATATCAAGTTCATGTTCATATAAAATAAATGATAAAACCCAAACCCAAGCCTAATGGTCCATCCGCTACACACCACCCGTACCTGCCAGTCATACCGTGGGGACTACTAAGTCAACCCTCCATCCGCTACACACCATCGAAGGCAGTCGCTGCAGTCGACGTGCTCATTGCACATATAATTTGTGTCATTAGACACCATATTCAAATAATGTAACTGAAGTTACCAAATTCAGATAATGTAACTGGAGTTACCATATTCAAATTTTGTGACCGTAGTCACCATATTCCGTTGGTGAGACCGAAGTCAACACCTTCTTCCCCTTTCACATAGATCCCGTATGCCCCATATATCATGCATAACATACTTAATTTCTCATTATTCACATGTTAACAATATAACATATTTGTAATCCTATCGAAAGTAGGAAACGTACCTGGGTACTCTTACCACATTTGTGGTACTTAGCCACATTCACATTCTTATGCATATTCATATATTAAAAATAATTCCATATGATATATCAAAAATTAATGTGAGTACACACCTGATTCGCTTATTAGATTCCTTGAAATCCCGAAGAACGATCTACCGATCTAGATCTTTGACTCCTATATTCGGCCATTCAATAAAACATATTAACAAACCTATTTGGCTTAAAAACCAAATCCTAGTAGGATTTGTATTACTTACCTTGTTGCCGAATTGTATGATCAAGTCCCAAAAATTTGCTAGTATTCTTTTTCCTTGAAATCGGCTATCACTAGACATGTAACCATGTCAGTTTTCAGCTTTTGAAACAATGGAAAATAATTCTAAATACCAAAGTTAAGCCTTGGCCGAATATCACTTACCATACAAATTCCAAATCTGAAGAGGATTCCTTGCCCTATATGTCTGTCGAAATCTTCATGTTAGATCTAATCTAACATATACATCATAACCCTTAATCAAATAAATTTATCTTACCTTAGATCCTTGATCCTTGTATTTGACAGTTGTAGAAACCCTTTTGATGTTGTAGTTGATTGCTCCTTTACATAGAATCAACAAAGATTCGGCTTTGACAGTAGAAACAGAGAAGAAAATAGAAGAAAAGAAGATGGATCTTGCTTAAAGAAAAATTCGGCAGAGAGGGGGAGAGAGCTAGGAAAATTTCGGCAAAGAGGAAGCAAAAGTGAATGAGTAGCCCTCCTGCCCCCCTTTTATAGCCAAAGTTATCAGCCTAGAAGTCCCTTACTTGGCCACCACACCTCTTTTTGATAATATTATCTCTTTTATTTAAAAGATAAAAGCCTTTAATCCATCAATTATCTCCTCAATTTTCTTAAAAGAAAATCCTTTATTTATCACTTATTATTCACATATTTATGCAAATAAAACTCTTCCTTTTCTAGAAACCCATGCCGTCCACCTCAGCCTTCTGGAAGCAAAAATAAAACTTATTTATTTGCTTCTCAAGTGACTCGAACTCAGGCCTATTTCCCTGCATGTGACGCCATCTCCTTAGGCCTTAAGTGGCATCTTCAGGCCACTTTTCCAAGCCTGTTTGTGTGTCAAACTTCTCCATCTTTTTCTTTTAAGGCCCTCTAGCCCTTATTTCCTATTTTGAACTTTAAAATTTGACATTTCGGCATCATTTCTAAGTTTCCTAAAATTTTTGATCGGCTCTGTAACTTGCCATTTTTCTTACATTTCCAAGTTTCCAGAAATGTTTACTTTCCATTTTTGAATCATTTCCAAAATGTTCAAGTTTCCAAAATGTTCAAGTTTCCAAAAATGTTCAAGTTTCCAAAAATGTTCATTTCCATTTCCATTTCCATTTCCATTTCCATTTCTAGGTTTCCAAAAATATCAAAAATTTATTTATAGTACTTGAGACTTGACATTTCGTACAATTTAACTGAAAATGCATAGGCCCTTTTCAGGATGTTACAGAGGGTGATTCAAGTTTTGGAAGATATGCTAAGGGGATGTGTCTTGGATTTCAAAGGCAATTGGGAAGAATTCTTACCATTGGCGGAATTCGCGTACAACAATAGCTACCAGGAAAGTATTCAGATGGCACCATATGAAGCGTTATATGGTCGGAAGTGTCGTACCCCTACATGTTGGACGGAGTTGGGGGAGCGCTAGTTGTTGGGTCCGGAGTTGGTTGCTGAAACAGAAGATAAGGTGAAGGTGATTCGAGCTCGTTTGAAAAAGGCTTCGGACAGGCAAAAGTCTTATGCCGATCTGAAACGGAAAGATATAGAGTTTGCAGAAGGTGACAAGGTTTTCTTAAAGGTGTCACCATGGAAGAAGGTTCTGAGATTTGGTAAGAAAGGCAAGTTAAGCCTTAGATTTATCAGGCCTTATCGAGTATTGAAGCGAGTAGGACCAGTGGCTTACCAGCTCGAGTTGCCACCAGAGTTGAGTCAAATCCATGATGTGTTTCATTTTTCCATGCTTAGACGCTATCACTCAGATCCGTCTCATGTTGTGCCGATAGAGGAAATTGAGGTGAGCCCAGATTTGTCTTTTGAGGAGGAACCAGTACAGATCCTAGATCGGGATGTGAAGGTTTTGCGTAAGGTGTTATGGTGGAACCACGGATCGGAAGAAGCGACATAGGAACCGGAGGATATCATGCGACAGCGATACCCTCAACTCTTTTGACCAGGTAAATTTCGAGGTCGGAATTTATTTTGAGGGGGTAGAACAGTAATATCCTGATTTTGTGGGTCTATGCATTTAGTTTGTTGCATGGCTAAGTTAGTAAGTTAAGGCTTTGAGGTGTGTATTAGGCTCAGGTTTGGGCTTAAAACCTGGGTTAAATTGCTTATAAATAGTGTTAGGTTATAATTAAGTTAAGTAAGTATGTTTAGTAGCAAGTTGGGCTTGTGGCCTAAAGTTTAGAGGTGCTATAAGTAGGCATGAAGGTGGCATCACTAGGGGGAGGAGTTTGGGCCTAGTGTGGTCGCTTAGGGCCCAAATTTGTGGGTCAAAATTCGGCACTCTTAGGGGAAGGGGGAGGACGGCACATGAGCTACATTGTAAGAGTGATAATTCTTTTATTTTTGTTAATTAAAAGATGATAATAGTGAAGGGAAGAGTTGGTTTTAAGGTGGTCTCTTCTATAGGTAAGATAATGATTAAGCTATCAGGTGAGATAAAGGCTATCAGGAGGGAGAGAGTTGGCCGAAACTCCAACTGTGTGTGTGTGTGTATGTGTATTGCCGAAATTAGTAGCTAGAGTGTTCATCTTTTCTCCCATTTGTTTTCCCTTTTCTTTCTTTTCTCATACTTTTCTCTTCTAGACGAAATTCCCTAGCCTTATTTCCCTCTCCAAAATTCTTCTGAAAGCCGAATCCCCTCTGTCCATACTTCTTCTCCCATAGCCGAATCTTCAAGGGTGGTTTCTTTTTCCCGAAGGTGCACCATAGCCGCGTACTCCTCAGTAGTTTGGTGAGTTTTCAGGATTTTTCTTCTCTATGTTTTCTCTAGTTTCTAACCCGAATGATATTTTTCCTAAGGCTCTATTGGTTTCGCTCTCTGCTCTTGGTAGCCGAATCCTGTCTTGCTGAGATCTGTAGTGCCGATTGGTGGAAAAGCCGACGGTAGGTGGTGGTAGGTTCGGCCGAATGGCCACTTTCTTGTTCCTTTCTTTTGGCCGAATATCATAAGGTGCTTGGTTGGTTGAGATTATCGGTTTGGTTTAATACTTTTGGTGTTGGCCGAATATAGGTAGGGTGGTGAAGGTTTTTAAGGACTTTCGGGATTCGACAGATTAGGTAAGTGTTCGTTTTAAGTGTTATAGTTATTAAATTAATTGGATCTCATCATTTTATTGGTTTAGTGACCAAGGGGTTATTATGGACACTAATAACAGTCAAGCGATAGGAGGGGTTGGATCTGTAAACCCAACGCCAAAATACAAGAAACGATCAGTATCAGGAGTACGAGATTGGCCATCGGGGTGTGGGCCCATATCGGAGGTAGATCATAGGCCGATAGTGGTAGTTCCGAGTGACAGTAACGTAGAAGCAGTGAGAGCATTAGTACGAGAACCAGGTGTGTAACTCTTACACACTTTCATTACTTGATATGTTAAATGTTATGTGTTGTTAAAAGTCGGAATGACGACTGTGGATACTAGATTACCCTTGTGGGTAAAAGCGAGAATGCCGAGTAAGTTGTTATGATTTCTCGTGCTGATTGTGATCTATGAATGCATGATATTCTGTATACATAATTTCGTATGTTAAGCATGATCATACTGATATTGTTAGCATAACTCTGTGTTATGGGTGATGAGAGGAGGGGGAAGTATGATCTATCAGACTGTCACCAGTGATTTGGTATCACAACAGTGGGTTGGCCCCACATATTATAAAAATTGTGACTAAGTCTTAGTGGTTTGGGACCACCAGTGGTTTGGTACCACATATGTTTATTTCTATAACTTCGGTTACCAGTGGTTTGGTACCACCAGTGGCTTGGTGCCACAAGGGGTAGATTTGGGAGACACGGATGGATATCTAGGTTGATGGGTTGCATGACATGCATATTCGAATATGAATTTGTGTAAGAGCATAATTTCACTTGGGATGGGGATTTATACACTGAGTCTAGGTGACTCACCCCTTCTTTACATTTTGCAGATCAGACTTAGATCGTGGATATGGAGCCGGAGTGGACTCGAGGTGGCCATGCTCAGCATTCATTTATTTCAAAGTTTTCTATTTGGACCTAGTTATTTCATTCAATTCGGGATTTCAGCATTGTAATAAGGCCGCCTAACTTTTATTTTTGGGATGTTTTATTTGGTTGTTTCTATAAATTTCGATAAGCATACCTGGTAAATATGAATTGGTTGTTTTTTTAAAACCTCGATAAGTATATGTTTTCTGAAATGTTCACTGATTAAGTAATAAATGTGGAGTAACAATTAGGCAACTAAGATTTTCTAAAACAAGTTTTAACACGTTTTGAACATCACAAGATTCAAATTTGTTTTCTCCAAAATTATTCAAAAGTTTTCTCCTTAAACAAAATTGACAAATCGACTTTTAAACATTTTCTTCCCCGTAGCACGCCAGACTCGGTTGTAGTGGTTGGACCAGGTTTGGGGTGTTACAACTTTTTTGTCTAAAATCATGCGCAACTAATATAAGTCTATGGGCCAAAGTCTAAGTTCATTTAAAAGGAAATCAAAATGAATTGCAAGTGCCAAGACTTGAACCTTGGACCCCTTGCTTCCTCTATGGCGTCACTTCCTTGTCTCCCATGTGGCACCATTTGCCACTAGACCACTACTCCTTTTGTGTCATTTTTTCCACATTTTATTCTTAAAGCCTACTTACTCCCAGGGTTTTATTCACCTAAAACCATTTTTTTTCCTAAAGCCCAGGTTTGAACCGGGACTCCATAGAAGCCCCCTAACCTTCCAAAATCACTCACCTAATAGGTCCAACTTGCATTAGTGTCGTTCTCTTATTCTCAAAAATTTTAAACGCTCCCAAGCCCAAAGCCTAATAGGCCCAATTCTACTAGGCCCAAATTCGGGTCGTTACATCCGGCGTATAGGGCTTTGAGGACAAGGTGGTGGAGGTTGTCAAGCCACGGGATTGACTCTCATATATGCGCTAAACATGATGTGCATCATATTGAAAAAGTTATCGAGAGCCTCTTCTCTAGGCTATTGAAACTTGGGTACGTTATGAGCAACCTCTTGATCGGTGGCTGGAATATTACTCTGACCATCATCGAAATCTATTCGATTGGGATCAATTGACATATTTAATTTATAGGTAAATAAGTCAAAATAATTAGGAGTCATCATACTATCACAGGTTATAAAGTGACATGTATTTCTAGACTCAATACATGTCACGTTAGTCCTAGAATCGACTAAATTGTAGCTGTGATACCACTAAATTTAACACCCCGTACCCGGTCCAGTCATCAGGCCTGAGCTATGAGATGCTACAAACAAACCAGAATAAACTTGTTCAATTTAACCATAAACGATTCATAATTATACAAACATCAACCAATAAGAATGAAAATAGAACTATATCAAGCTTTAAACTTTTATAATATTTGATTCTAGTTTGAATAAATGGACTAATTTATAAAACTTTTCCACTTTAGACTAGTACTGATACCAAGTAAGTAAGTACCGATACGAAAATATTTATCGATACCATTTTAGCATTTGTAACTTACCTCAATCAAGTATTTTCATTATACACATACATACATATACACATATCAACTACAATTTAAAAAATCGATAAGCATAGAAAAATCTAATACGTACTTACCAAAATATGATAGCTACCAACACTAGATGAAAATTACTCGAAGACTTTTCCTTTCCCGCGTTTTTCAACTGACTAATCCATTTATTGATCTAAATATAATAATTTTATCCAATTAATCAATTTAAATATCATAAAATACTTAAATTCACTCATTTGACCCTTTATTAATGTTTTACACTTTTACCTTAAACTTTTACCTTTTATACAATTTAGTCCTCAAACCCAAAACTTTCAAACCTAACACAATTACCCTAATTTCACGCTAACCAAATTTTCCCTTATACCAATACAAACCATATTTATTAAAATTTCACAAAGATTTCATGTCAAATTTAGTATTTTATCAAGTCACTCATATAACTTAAAACTAACCAAAATTACTTTACAAAATAGTCCTATTTAAGTATGAAGTTTAGTATTCTATCATCAAACTTCAAAAACATGACAATTTCAATCATGGCATATTTCTAAATATTTAATAATTTTATGAATTAGTCCCTGGGTTAGCTAAATTAAGTTGCAACGATATCAAAAACATAAAACTTACTAAAAACAAACTTGAATTTCGTACCATGCAAAAAGAAATGAAGATTGGCTAAAATTAATCTTAAGCATCCCTGGAAGAATCAGTTTTGACAAAATGCAAAAGATGATAACCATTTCATCTTTTTTTTTATGTTATTTAATTATTAAATTACCATTTTGCCCTTTAAAAATAAGTTAAATTTCATTACAAACCTTACCCAAACCGTCCACTAGAAAACAATTTGGTAGATTTACCATTTTAAACCATTAATTTATGATTTTACAACAACTTAACACATGTAAATTATTAGTAATTAAATTTTGCAACTTTTTAGTATTTAGTCCTTTTCACTTAATTAACTATTTAAACGTTAAAATTTTCTAACCAAATTTTAATATGACGTTGTAATATCCCTATAAATAATAAATAAATAATATAACACTGACTCATTAATCAGAATCGTGGTCTCAAAACCACTATGTCCAACACCACTAAAAAAGGATTGTCACATTTCCTCTTGCCTCGAGGAACAACCTTGGATGATCCTTCACCTGATTATTGCGCTCGATGGGTTGGGCTGTGAAAAATGGGTCTTCTGGGTGCTTTCCTTTCCATTCAGAAAGCCTCCTGATAGTCGTAATCATTCAGGGAATCATGCTCCATGTCTTCCTCTCCTTCCTCTTCATCCTCGTTGTCATATTCTTCCTCGTCACTCCCTTCCTCCTCGAATTGTTTATGGTACTACATGAGGACATATTTATTTGGTGGGAGGTTTGGTACTGGTAGCCCTTGCCTCCTTGCATAATCTTGGTCGATCTACCCCATCTCTTTCATCCATGAGATTATCGACTCCGAGTTCGAGATGTCGTTTCTTTCTTAGCCTTTTCGAGCCTTTGTCGTCTTCTTCCTTTTTAATGATTCAGGTATATCCATATCTTCATTTCAAAATTGGTTCCAATCTTTAATTTGATTTTTATAAAGCTTGATATATTGTGTGTATATCGAGTCCCCAATTAAACTCTTGGTCGGTTTCATAAATTTTTCAATTGTTGTCATTGGAACTCCCGCCTTCTTGCCTAAGGCCATTAATAAGTGAGGGTAGAAAATCCCTGATTTCTGGCCACTAATACACCTTTGCAAGTTTATATAGATCCACCTCTTGATGCAAACACGTTTTCTCTACAAAAATGACAAATAACAAAACCTGAAAATTATTAACATTAGAAACATTCAAGGCAGGTGCAATTCTAGTACATAAAAACTACATCCACATATATAGAAAACATAATTGCTTGATTAACGAAGTTGGGTCATTATTGTCCGGTCGGTGCTTCCTCTAGCAGCCCGTTTTCAGTGAAATCAGAACAGTGGTTTCGGGACCACAAACTTGATGATTAAATTATTATTTTATTATTATTTAATGTCTATGGGATGTTAGTATGGTCGTGTTAAAATTCTGTTAAGAAATTTTGACGTTTGCATGCTTAATTAAGTGAAAAAGGACTAAATAGTAAAAGGTCCAAAAGTGGAGTTCTCTTAGTAAAACGGGTCAAATGGCTATGGAAATTTAAAGTGAGAGGACTTAGATAGTAATTATACAATTTAAATATTTAGTGGAATTTTATGGACACAAATTAAGTGATTTTTAAGTTAAAAATGAAAGGTTAATAAAGTAATTTAATTAATAAGTTAAAGAAAAATAAGTAAAAACAAATGTATTATCTTCTTAATTGATATTTTCCACCAAAATTGATGAAGGAGAAGCTATAGCTAGAGTTTGAAGCTTTGGTAACTTATATAGCTTGCATGTAAGTGATTTTGATCCTGTTTTTAATGATTTCTATGTTTTTGAGGTCGTTGCAGCTTAATATATCTAGCACAAGGATCAATTTGCAAAACTGTTAAAGATTTAGGGTTTTCCCATGAATGTTCTTACATGATTCTTGATGTTTAATGGTAGATTATGAGTCCTAGTTGATAAATAAACAAGTTTTGTAAAGTAATTTTTGATGAAAATGACATTTAGGGACTTATTTGTAAAATTAGTAAAGTTCAAGTTAAATTCATGAAATGATGGTTTTAATGGATTGGTATAGGTCCCTAGAGAATTCAGCTAGCATGAGGTGGGGATTAAAATGTTTAAATTTAAATTTATGAGCTGAAGGACTAAATTGTAAAAAGTTGAAATGTTAGGGGCAAATTTGTAATTTTTCAAAAATATTAAATATTGATTGAATTGAACAATAGAAGTAGTAAATGGATTGGATTTGTCTATTTAGATCAAGATAGACCACGTACAGACTTAGATAGAGGAAAAGCTAAAGCCTCGATTTAATCAACTTCGTTTATACGCTCTAATCGTCAAGGTAAGTTTGTATGAATAAATATCATTTTTAATGCTATTTCTTAGTGATATGTTAATTGATATGTAATTTAATGATAAATATCCAACAACGCCATAACAGTTATCGAGTCTCAATTGAATATTAGGAATTCGTAGGATACAAATGACATGTCATTAGGGATTTCATGTTTCGAGTGCTGGTCTTGAATGTCCTACCGATGGCTGAGGTCCTACATTTGTTGCGGATACTCCACAACTCATGTGAGCAGTATCGTGTAGTTTACATTCTGACCCACAACTCGTGTGAGCAATGGTGTAAAGGAAAGGTTACAGTTATATGATTATGCACACTTCATGTGAGCTTTCTCGAGTATCCGATGATATTCTAAGTGGTTCAACGGGTATGAAAAGTAAGTGTTCAAATGAAATATGTTATGTATTCATGGAAAGGAAATGATGAATTCAATTGAAGTATGTTCATATACAAATGGCTTACCTTATGTTTAATTCAAGTGAATTGTGTTTGAATGCACTAACTTGTGTTGGTGATGGTGCTTAGGCTTGTGCCAAGCTTGTGGTTGGATTACAATATGCTTATATTTATGTTATTTAGATGAAATGGTAAGTTATATTTCATGTTTTACGAACTTACTAAGCATTATGTGCTTGCGTAGTTTTCTCTTCTATGTTTTATAGATAATCGAAAGCTCGATTGGTTTAGAAGCTCATTGGAGATCTATCACACTATCCAGCATAAATTTAGGTAGTTTTTGATATTTCGGCCAAGGTTATAATGGCATGTATAGGTGAACTTATGATGATGTTTAGTTGAATGCTTAGATGTTGATTTGGTATGTATAAGTTGGTTGTTTTGGTACCATTTTTATAATAGTTAAATTGTGTCATTTTGGTTCTTGTGATGCATGAATTGTATGGTTCAAATGGTAAGTGATGTTGAAGTGTTAATGGTCATATTTGAGGTATGACTTGGTAAAAGTGAGTTATGTTTGATAGTAGAAATATGATCAAATATATGCATGATTTGGTAAGTTTGTATGTTTGCATTTGAGGTGCCTTGTATGGCATGTTGGTTGAATGACTTTAAACTATTTAATTGGTCATTTCATGTAGGTTTTGATCATGTTTTGATGCCTTGATTATGTGCACAAAATGCTTTTAGGTGGTTACATGAGTTGGTGTTGGAAATGGCTTGATTTTGGCCAATTTCATGTCTACACGGCCTAAGGCACAAGCGTATGACTCAGCCGTGTGTGACACACAGCCTGATGACACAGCCATGTGTCTCCTGTAGGTTTTAATGCATGAAAGTTAGGCTATTACGCGACCTAGCACATGGGCGTGTGTGGCTATTTTGAGAGTTACGTGACTTGGCACATTGGTGTGTGGCTTGGCCTTGTGACCCAACTTAAAGAGTTACATGAGTGAGGGCACGAGTTGGGACACGATCGTGTGCCCCTATTTTGATTGTTACACAGCATGAGACATGAGCGTGTTTCTTAGCCGTGTGAGGCACACGGCCGTGTGACCCTTGTAGTCCAATTTTTCTAACTTTTTCTTATACTTTCCAATTATTTCCAATTTGGTCCCAAATTTTTTCTAAGGTATTTCTACGGCCTCGAGGACTCGATTAAGGGATGTTATAAATGTGATTGAACATATATAGATTATGTTTGCAATGATGTATGAAACGAATGTTTTAATGCTCTATTTGAATAGCAATGCTCCGTAACCCTATTACAGTGAGGGATACGGGTTAGGGGTGTTACACTTCCATTCACCCTTCCCTCAATTAAGTAATTTACTATATTATCAATATCTATGTCCTTAGAATATGTTAAACCAGTGTTGTTAGTAAAACCCAAAGCATAGTATGGAGCATTATAGATTTCACAAATTTCCTTGGGGTGACGAGCACTTATTTACCCTAACTGTTACATATTTCCAAAAATCATCGTAAGGCCTCTCAGATTCCTGATCCTTAAAGGAGGCATAAAATTCTTGTACGTCTGAGATAATGGTAGGTTCTTTTAGGGTTGTAGAAAAGCGTTTCCACCTATGATACCTCACTAAATCCCAAATTTCACTACATAGATGCACTAACAAATCAAACACTCTTTCTTGAATGAACATTTTCTCTTGTAGTTCTAGAAAATATTTTTCAATGCTTGGGTTTGGAAAATGTGAGGGATGAACATTTTTTGGTGCTTCTACATCAGTATTTCATCTAATTTTTTGAGGCAGCATTGTTCTAATTCATAATTAAACAAACTACACAATCAATCAATATATTACTAAGTTCAAGGAATAACGTAACAAGATTTTGTAAGGAACCCTCAACCTCAATAGGAATTTCACTTCCGTTCAATTGTCTATACATGTTAAACTCCAACTCGTATTTTACCTGCAAGAGAAGCAAAAGAGAAGAAACAAAGGGAAAATGAAAGAAAATTGTAGCAAAAACAAAAAATTGTAGAGGGTTTGGAAGCAAAAGGTTTAAAGGGAGACTTTAAGATTTGTTTTAGGTTGTAAACTTTGTTTAGGGACTAATGAAGGTGTTTTAGGTTATATAATAGGGTATTGTTAGGGTTTAAGCTGGGAAAAATTAGTCTATAACCCGACGGGTTGCGTCACGGGTCGAGTAAAAATTGTAGATTTTTGTATCAATGTTGCGACATAAGGGTGTTGTAATAGCTCGAATTTTGGGTCAAATAGGAACAGTGGTTTCGGGACCACAAATTCAAAGTCAAGATATTTATTTTATTATTTTAATAAGGTCTACAGCATGATAGATTAATTACGTGAAAGTTTCGTAAAGAAAGTTTACCGTTTGAATGCTTAATTCGGTAAAAAGGACTAAATCGCGTAAAGTGTAAAAGTACAGTTCTATAAGCTAAAAGTGTTTATTAGCTATGGTTTTCAAAGTGACGGTCCTCAAATGGTAATTAAACCATTTGAAATGTGAATGGACATTTATGGCATTATTATGTATGTTTTAATGGTTTTATTATAAGGTTAATATAGTAAATTAATTAACAATGTTATAATGACTAAAACAAAAGGCCATTTTTCTATTCATTCATCTTCTAGCCAAAATTTGCTAAAGAAAAACAGCCATGGGAGCTTGAATATTCGGCCAAACAAATTTCTGTGCATGTAATATCCAGCATGAATTTGTATTAAATTGAATGAATTGTGATTTTATGAGATAAGGACTAAATTGCAAAAGATGTGAAATAATAGGGGTAAAAATGTAATTTTGCCAAAATGTGTAAATTGTGCTAAATTGAATGAATTGATGATTAAATAAGTAAATTTTGATATTATATAGATTGAGATAAACGAGATTTGGATCTAGAACGGGAGAAAACAAAGTATCGGATTAGTCGACTTAATTCGTCGTTACAGCGAACGAGGTAAGTTCTTATGTTTAATGAGCATTAAATTATATACTTGTAAATGCTTAATTGATATAATTGTGGTAAATGCTATATTTTTGAAATTAAATGTTAATGCTATTGAGTACGATACTACGGAAATGACCGACAGAGATTCGATATAGCAAAAGTCCCTGTTGAACCTTAGGAATAGATAGGATACAAATGTCATGACATTAGGGTTACTGAGATTACGTGTAAGACCATATCTGGGACATGACATTGATATGAAACTTCGTGTAAGACTATAGCTAGGCTATTGGCATCGATATTAGATTACACGTAAGACCATATCTAGGATATCGCATTGGTACGGTACTGTGTGTACGAGATTCCCGAGTATCCTTTAGTGTTCCAAATGGTTCAACGGGAAATGTTGACAAAATGTGGTTACAAGTGATGGTATGAATCAGTCAAGGTACTCATGATAGAAATCGACAAGTGTTAAAAGTGAATTTCATATGATGAGTAAGTGGAAAATTATGAGAATTCATATGGTTCAATTGAATATATATAAATGTGATGGCTATTGAATTGAATATAGTTTATTTCTATTTGTTTATGTTTATGTAAATGTGAATGAATTGATAAGAAGTATTCAAACCATATAAGCATTGAAATGAATAAACCTGTGAAATTCTTGGTTAACTATGTGAACGGATACATGGCATAAAGGTGGAATTATACAAATTATATTATAGTATTTATAATTGGTGAGATGAGTTATTATCATATGAGCTTACTAAGCTTTATAGCTTACTTTGTTATCTTTTCTATGTTTATTGTGAATCGGAGGCTCGCTCGGGTTGGAAGTCAACAAAGATCATACCACACTATCCAGCTATGGTTTGGTACTTATAAGCTTTGTGATATTGGTTATATGGCATGTATAGGTTTTGTAGTTATTTGTTGAGTATAAATAATTTTGGTGATTGATGCATATGTGCTTGATATGTATTTAGCCATGATATTTGGCCTAAATATGATGTAAGGTTTGATAAGTATAGGATATGGTTACTTTGATTTTGGTTGTTGGAAGTGTTTTTGGCTATTTGAATGGCATGATTAAGTTATGTGGTTTAAAGTATATATATATATATATATTCCCATGTGATATGGGTTATTTTGGTAAGATTAATGATGGTCTAAGATATTCAAATGGCCATTTGGTATGTGTTGTGTAATAGCTTGAGATGTGCTTGGTTTTGGTTTGGTATTTGAATGCCAAATTGGTTAATAAAGTATGTTGATTTAGAATATGATATATATATATATGTGTGTGTGTGTGTGTGAATTTTGGCTTATGAATCTTGTTGTTTGATATGTGATTTTGTTAAGTAAATGATTGTGATATAAGCTTTGAGCAGATTGTTATTAAAATGGTTTATAATGTGATGATTTGAGATTGATTTGGCTGTTTAATTGTGTATGGAAATGGTATCATTTGCACTTGTATAGGTATGTTTCTTTGGGTGAGAAAGGTGGCTTGTAACTAGCCTATTTTCGTCCACACAGGCAGAGCACACGGGCGTGTGACTCAACTGTGTGTGACACACGGTCATAGTAGATCGCTGTGTGTCCCCTGGTGTTGCAATTGGAAGCAAGTCAGGCTCCACATGGCCTCACACACGGGTGTGTGAATGGCTATGTGGCATAATTCTGTATACCCTACAAGTTTGTCACAACCTAGCACACGGCCGGGCACACGGACGTGTGTGGCCACTTAGAAGGGCACACGGGCGTGTGGTTGGCCGTGTGACCCAAGTCAGTATGTACCTCCTATTTTCACACGCCCGGTGACACGAGCATGTCTAGTGGCCGTGTGAGACACACAGCCTGCCCACACGGGCATGTGTCCTCTGTTTTAAGCAAAAATTTTCTAAGTTTCTCAAATTTTTTCTGAATTATCGGTTTAGTCCTGATCCATTTCTAAAGCATGTTTAAGGCCTCGTAGGCCCTTTTAAGGGATAAAGTGATTGTATTTGAATGAGATATGATTATAAATGTTGAATTATGTTTTAAGTTTAGTAATGCCTCTTAACCCTATTCCAGCAACGGTTGTAGTTAGGGGTGTTACAAGTGTTGTGTCGTAACACGGTTGGAAGACTGGCTGTGTTTTGAAACTGGGAGTAGATTTCATGACACACCTCTAAAGAATAAAAATTTTAGTTATCGTCCTTAATGTTGTGACACAAGGGACCCTTTGTCGTGAAACGACCTTGGATTTTTCAATCTTTAGCTACTGGTGCCGATGTTACGACACAAGGGTTCCATGTTGCAGCACCGATTGTTTGTGGGAAGAATTCCCTCCTTCTGAGCCATTTGACATGTATAAGTCTATTTCTAACTACCTGTGTGCATTTTAATCCCCGAAATATTCTCTTTTCTACATAATTAAATCCTACTCCTGGCTAATAATTAAATTCAAAGTTCATAAAATAATTAAAATACAAAAATATACACCATTACAAAATTTATCCAAATAAATTAATTGTCGCTATCGAATTCGTCCGACAGCTTGCTTGATTTGTTCCTGGACCTTCGCTTCTAGACTTGTTCATCTTCATCCATTCGTACTCCACAATGCCCTCCAAAGTCCTTTCATATGTCATCTTCCCTCAGTTGACTTGTACCACCTGCACATGGTAAATAACATACCTTTCCTTGATCAAGGTTGTTAGTGGGAAACAAAGATATGTAATAACATTTATGTTCTAAATTATTCCCTAATTCCTCTTTCTCTGAGTCACTACAACATTTAAACACTTTGATCCCACCATTTATCTTCATGATTAATTTGTTCTTTTTAAGGTTAATGGTGAATTGTCGCGTGTGAAATGATATCTGAATGTGCAAGTGTACTTGTCGAATCAAGTAATAAAGTAGTAAGTAAGATCGTCTCCACAAGGATCGGTTAGGATTAATTTAGTTAATTTATCACCATGAACTATATGAATCAAGCTATGGCAAGAAAAACAAAATAGCAAATTCTTAAATTATAATCATGTACGCAATATTAAAAACAGATAACTAACTTAAAATGTTGTGGCAATGTAACGAGACAAAGTTGAGAGGAAAAGCACTGTTGAATGGGAAGGTCTGAATTACTTAGGTTAAATCCTTAAAACACAATAATGCCATGGCAAAGTTGTAATCGATCTACTATTCAAATTCTAGCTACAGTAGTCTACTTCTTTTGAGAGTCAGACTTTGAGCTACCATTCTTAAGGCTTTGTATGTCTACAAGCTTCAAGGATGGTACCCAATATTTTTTCCTTACTTTGTACAGAGTGCAACTCTATGTATAGAGTGCTACGAATATTCTTTCGAGTACTTGTTTTGTATCGTTCGATCACAATCCAACTAGTCTAACCTTTTCATAATTAAATCAAGTTTGTAAACATACCATACTTCCATCTATGTCTAGAGATTGCATATATGCATTCAAAATAATGCAAATCGAATGAAATAATAGATCTAGTCACGATAATGCCCGATCATTAATGGAAATAAAGATTCATCAAGTAATGCCAACCCGATGAGATTAGGTCATGGGTTGGACATTAACATCCAAAATAAAGGTATCATTCAACAACATCATTTAACAGTTAAAAATCCACAGAAATTAATCAAGATAATGAAGGAAGAACTTCAGAAAGCTTTCACCAAATCAGCTCCCAACTCCACTGCTGTGCAAGACCAAGGGTTGAATACTTCATCCCCTTCCTTGCGTCTCTACTTTAGGCTTTAGCTGCTATCCTTTCTTCTTTTCTCTAGATTTTTTCACTCGAGTTTGTTGTAGAAGAAGAACCACTCCTCAATTCTCGTGTAACACCCCAAACCCGGCCCATTTGCTATGACCGAATTTGAAATGCCACTGCGGAAAAATGTTTGAAAAACTTTTGACTTAAAGTTAAAAACATAAAAATTTGTTGTCTTTACTAAAACATTGAGTAATTAAAGTTCCAAATAAAATTAAGTTGTTTAAAATAAAACATTTTCAAATAACAATATAATCGACAATCCAACTTATAACATAATAAAAGTCCTTAAATACTTTAAATGGCCCTTATTACAATAAATAACCTTTCATAAGAAAAATGTGTAAAACAAATAAATTTATCTTTTGCATGGGCCACCTCGTATCCACTCCAACCCGGTCCAAGCTTTATGCATCACCTGAAAGGTTTGAGAAAAATTGGGTGAGTCAAACAGACTCAGTGTGTAATTAATCCACTGAATTTCCACCCACATGTTAACCACATATTAATCCATATATCAGATAACAAAATTTCATATTCACATATTACCACATTCTGGGCTTGGCCTACATTCATATCACATATCAGGTAACAGGGTAATTAACCCCATAATTCCACATATCGGGCTTAACCCATTTCCACACTGATCTACATTTATAAACTGGGCTTGGCCCATTTTCACATTAATTCACATATCCATTGAGATTATGCAAAATGCACCCAACCCAACCTAGGTCCATCCTCTACACACCCCCGTATCCAGCCACCACACACCAGGGGATTATCAAATCACCCTCTCCTTTTTACTCCAAAAGGCAATCAATGCCGTCCACGTACAATTAAGCACAATAATCCACAACGCGACCTCAGTCAGCGCCAATCCACGATGTAGCCGTAGCTAACACCAAAACCACGATGGGACACATAGTCACTCATCAATCACGATATGGCACATAGCCGATATCAACCACGATGAGGCACACAGCCACTCATCAAGACACGCGAACTAAATTGCAATTAAACCACAACGTGACTTTAGTCAACGTCAATCCACGATGTAGCTCAAGGCTAACATCAAACCACGTACTCGAAGTACACCCGTACCTTCTTTCATATCATATCCCAACCCATGCACATGTAACATTCCAATAATGACATAATATAATGATGCATGAGCATGTTCATCAAGCATATTATCACATATTCATATTAGAAATCACTATTTATCAGATTTAGTACTTACCGGATTATCGACATACCCCTTGAGGGTATCCTGATCACAATTTCCATTGTACAAGTTAGCACATAATTAATACATACAGATATAACACAAATACCCGAAAAACGGTGGGCTAACTACACACCTACCTATTACTGAAATCCCGAACTACTCGAATCTAACACAAATAATAAAATAATACTCAAAATTTTCCTAAAGCCCCAAGGCCCAACCTACTAGGCCCAATTTCGGGATATTACATCTCGTGTCAATTTTCTCCCTTTTTTTCTTTTTTTTTTCTCTCTTTCCTCTTTTATAAGGTAGGTCCCCTCTCTCAGCACACACTTTTCTCCCTCTTTTTTAACTGGATTTATCTGGTACACATTTAGCTAGCTGAGAGTGACGAGGACTAAGTGTAACACCTCTAACTCGTATCCGTCATAGGAATAGGGTTGCAGAGCATTACCGTACAAATTAAACATTATACGTACATTTCAAAAGATTGACATAAGCATGATATAAACCATTTATTCACATACATATTGTCCCTTAATCGAGCCCTTGAGGCCTTAAAAATACTTTAGAAACAATCCAGGGCTAAATTGGAAACATTTGGAAAGTTTAAGAAAAAGTTAGAAATTTTGGACTGTAGGGGTCACACAGCCATGTGGCTAGGCCTTGTGACTTACACGGCTGAGAGACACGCCTATGTCTCAAGCCGTGTAACAATCGAAATAGGGACACATTGTCGTGTCTCAACCCGTGTCCTTACCCATGTAACACTCTGTGTTTGGTCACACGGCCAAGCCAAACGCCCGTGTGCGAGGCCAGTTGGCTGTTTTATTTTGGAATTTTGAGAGAAAAAAATTTGTTTGTATTGAAGTTTTAAAGATAAATTGTGATAGTTTTAAGATTTATTTTTATTTTTTGTAATAATATTTTTAATATTATATGCATGTTTAGATTTTAATTTACTGTTAATCTTTACATTTAATATTTAAGATTATATTTTTGTTTGCGTTGGAGTTTTAGGGATAGATTATGATAGTTTTAATTTATGTTTTGGAATAATAATTTATATATTATATGTTTATATTTTCCTTTAATATTTAGATTTAATGTTTAAAATTATATTTTAATTTGTAAAAAAGTTTGTTTGTGTTGGAGTTTTGGAGAGAAAAAAGTGGGTTTGTATTGATTGTGTTGGAGTTCTTTTATGTTTGAAATTTATATTTTACTAGATTAATTATGTTATATATATTAATAAAATACTTAAATTTCAGTTGCAAACATCCAAGTTAAGGTAATTTATTTTAATAATTTTTATTTAGTTGGTGATTAATATTATTATGTGGAAATTTTATTTAAATAAAAAATTCTAAAATAATTTATAAAAATGAGTTTTGCGAAATATTATTAAGTGGAAGTGGTATTGTTTTAAAATGATATGTCTATTCAATTTTGTTTCTGTAGATATTGAGATGAATTCAATGATTGGAGCAACCGGTCACACTACCATGATGATTAATGTACTAGTAAAAAAAATTGCATTCGCTATCCATAGGTATTTTATAAATTTGCACGTTTTTATTTTTTAATTGCCATATTTAACTAATATGGTATTTTTTTTATGGACAGGGTGAGTACCGCGTCCTGAGAGCACGTGTCAATGGTTTGAGCTACCAACAAGGTGAACGTATTTTCCCCTATTTAGATGTCATGGGATTTGGAATAGCAGCATTAATTAGGACATTTGAGCTTAGGACCGATTTGATATCCACCTTGGTTGAAAGGTGACGCCTCGAGACCCACACATTTCATTTGCCATGTGGGGAGTGCATCATCACCTTAGAAGATGTTGCATTGCAACTTGGCCTCCTAGTTGACAATGTTACGAAGACATGTTCAGGTAAAGTGATCGAAGCTATATCATTTTGCTATCAGTTACTTAAATGATCATCGAGTGATGGTGTTGTTAAGTTTAACAGTTTGAAATTTTCCTGGCTAAAACAAAATTTGGAAACTTTGTCAAGTAGTGTTTGTAGCAACCCACACCTGACCCATCCACCAGATCTTGGTATAAAACATCACAAATTATGGACATATACTTAATAAATTCCAAAATTAGATACTATAAAACAATCTATAAACAAAAACTATCTATTAATGAAATTTAAAATAACTATTCTTAAAACTGAGGCCCTAAGCCATTAAGTGTTGGGTCCCTCAATGTTTGTCTACAAAGAACTCTAAACATCTAATTGAGGCTACCTATCCTAAAAACCCGATTCTAACTATACTATCTGGTTTCATAGATATTGATTCTATGGTAAAGCCTCTAATGGTGTCCCCTTCATATCCAACTACCTGCGATCCCTGATCTCACATCGTCTGGCCTAGGCCCTTGTCGAAGTCCCCGGTCAACCTTGAAATCCTACAATAATGATTCAACTCCATAAGTTCAAGAGAACTTAGTGAGTTCCTCTATCACATCATATTTAAACTCTATCACATGAGGGTAAATAATATAAAATAAGTTAAATATAATTTTAGTCCATGTTTGCTCATGATAAATTTTCCTTGTTAGGGTGGCAGACTCCTGCCGATTCTTTGAGCTACTCAGCTCGCCATAAGGCCTTCATCTGGTCGGACTCTTCTCTGGTCCCTGATTCAGACACCTCAGCACATCTGCGAGTCTTACCCTAACCTCTCGTATTTCCTTTATTACACTATTCTCCTTATGTTGGGTGTACATTGATTTTAATGGTCTTGGTAATTCACCGGCTTCCCATTATGAACCCCTTCGGTATATTTTTCAACTATCCACCCAAGGATTTTTAGGACACACATTCCTTGATAGACTTATTCATTCCAACCCCTAGCAAACTTTTTCCTCTATCCATACCTTAGTCTCTAATGACTAGTTGACCTTTTTTTTAATGTGCTGTCATACAGCGATCTTTGCCACTCTAGCAAACCCATCCTTTTCCCATCCTATTGGAAGTAATAGTGGGATTACTTCCAATTATCCCCCTTTTACACATAACTAATCTTGGGACCTCACTTGTCCCTATAATGAACAACTGGTTTATCATCCTATGGCTATCTAAGCCTACCATCATACTTGCTCTTTACCTTCCTTCAGAGTTATTCTTTGTTGTGGCATACCACAATAGATTTTCCTCAAGGAGGAATAGTCTTGATAAACATTCTATCCTTCAAATAGAACCTATTATTCATGGAGTACATTCCCTAATCTTCTTATGAGATACACTTCTCGCGTACAACTTCGTTGAGCCCTCCCTGGTGACTCTTCATTTTAGATCCTTGCTTGCAATCCTTGGATAATTTTTCCTTTCTTCATTTCCATGAACAGACCAGCTCTTCCCCTGACCTATCTTCCTTTAATTCTTGTTGGGTCTTTGCCTATGCCATATTCGCTTTCATCACTTTTGGCGGATTCTTCCAAGTCCGCTTGCCATACTTGCTATTTCTTTTGTCTCTTCTTCTACCTACGTGGTTTCTCATACTTGGCGCACTAATCGTATACACCTCACTTGAGGTTTTATCTTACTACATTTGTCCCATGGTGAACTCTATGGGATGCTGTAGCCTAGCTATTGTCTTATACCCTTCTTACCTCTTTCTCTTATCCTAGCGAACTTATTTGTGTTTACTGTCCCGACAGACTACTTATTCCGTGTTTACTGTCTGAACAGACTTATCTCTATGGAGGCCATGGAGTCTTTCATCCATGGTCTTACTCCGATTCTCCATCTTGACGTATTAGCTCATGATGCCATGACCTCTTTCATCTATGGTCTTACTCATCATCCCTGGCTGTCATAGCATATTTCATTTATGGTTTTACACTGATTACCTTATACCTTGTACCTTCTTGCCATGGCGTCTTTCATACATGGTCTTATGCTATTACCATTTACCTCGTACCATGCAATAATGGCATCTTTTATCCACGGTCTTACGCTACGTACTACATACCAAACTGTCATAGCCTCTTTCATCTATAATCTTACACCATATACCATTATCATAGTGTCATCCTGAAGGACCAGTCAATACCGCTGTTGCTGTAAATACCATTCCATAATATCTTTTCTCGAATCCTCCTCCCATTACCTCCTTAACACCTACCTAACTTTGATACTCGAACACCGTAGTGTTCCCTCCGTAAGGTCTAGAGCTTCGTCTAAGGCGTTAACTAATGTGTTCTCTCCCTATTCCCTTCCTATATTCATCTAACCCTTAAGGTTTCCAAAAGTCATGCAATACATCTTCATATCATCATCATCCATGCTTATGCAAACATGGCATACTTAAACAATATAGACCCTAACATCAAGTTCGAGTCTGGAACTCACCTAAATCCTTATTGTTTCCATGGTTTATCCTTTTTTCTTGAGAACCAAAGCTTTCATCCTCCAAGCAGTAGCTTACAACCAAAAATAACCATGGGTTATGCTCCACATTCTTAACTTAAACTCATTTTTCAGAAATAGTAGAACCCTCAAAATAGTTTTGATGGTCATAAACTTTACCCTATGTATACAGAAAGGTTAAGAACCTTACTCGCTTGTTGGTTTCCCTACTTTTCCATCTTCATCCTCATTAAGTTTGTTGCATGCAGAGTCTTCCATGGTTACTCTTCTTTGAGCTACTGGAGATTATGAATAATTAGAGAAATGAAACTAAGTCAGGGAGTAAATCGTCCTTAGGAGCCATCTCCCAGCTATTTATAACCCCTCTCGTGCGTCTTCCAACCTTATGAGAACCATGCATTCCCAATCATTATGTCACCCACTAAATAACTGGCGGGTTCCATCCTAACCGAACAAGCTTTGGTTCCCAACTATTTCTGTAACAGCCTATTTTTAGTGAAATCAAAATAGTGGTTTCGGGACCACAAATCTGAGGTCAAAAGAAAATTTATTTTAATATTATATTATATTCTTTGGTATGATAGAGATGGCGTATGAAAATTTTGGTAAGAAAAGTTTTACCTATTATAAGTTTAATTGTTAGAAATGACCAAATTGTATAATGTGCAAAAGTTGAATTCTAGTAGCCAGAGGGATTAAATAGCTATGGAATTCAAAATTTGAGGTCCTTATAAGGTAAATAGATCATTAAGAGAAGTTAGTAGATAATTATGATGATTCATCCATGGAAATTTAAGAAAAGAAGAAGACTAAATTGGAAAATGAAAAAAATAAAAGATGATAATTAATTAAAAGACAAAATATCATCTTATTTCATCATCTTCCCCAAATTATTTTCATTGAAACCCTAGCTAAGAGAAAGGAATTCAAGTAAGCTAAATTGGGTAAGCATTCTTGTCCCATTTTTAGTAGTTTTATATTTCTGAGAACGTAATAACCTAATCTAGCTATTTTGGGGATTAATTTGCAAAGTTATCAAAGTATTAAATTTTTTCCATGGATGTGTATGTTGAAATTTTGAAGTTTATAGGAGAAAATGAAAGGTTGTTGATAGATAAAGAACTTTTGTAAAGTGAATTTTGAAGAAATTGTGATTTAGAGACTAAATTGTAAAGATGTAAAATTTATGAAAAAATTCTAATTTTTGTGAAATATGTGGACTGTTATTATTATATGAAAAAATTGGTTAGGCTTGGAATAAGGGTTAAATTGCATGAATTTCATTTTTCGAGCCTAGGGACGATATTGTCCTTAATTAAAAAGTAGAGCGGCAAAATGATAATTTTGCCTAGAATGTGAATTGAATTGGTTATGAATTATATTAAATTGAGTTAAATTTAATCGTATAGATCCAGATAACTCAAATACGAAGTTAGATCATGGAAAAGAAAAAATGTCAGATTAGTAGATTTCAAATACACGAACATTTGTCAAGGTAAGATCATGTAACTATATTGTGTATATTTATATGTTTGAATTGAATATTATATATGTAAATTGTGTAAATGCTATATGTATGAAATTGATTACATATCTGATAATGCCCGATAAATGATAATTCCCATTTGAATAAATGGAATTCGACCCATTTGAATAAATGGAATTCGATAGATACAAAATTTTCTCGTATTGGTTGTGGTCCTACATATGTTCCGGACGCACATAGCTCGAAAGAGCATCCCGTCATAAGCCCTTTCAAGCTTCCTGTTATATTGTTCCTGCGAGCTTCCCGTTAATAGCTCTTCAAAGCGTCCCGTATGGTTGTGATTCTGCATGTGTTGCAGACCCACCACAACTCTTATGAGCGTCCTGTTATATGGCTCTTTGTGGGCTTCCCGATTAAAGGCTCTTTGTGAGCCTTTCGATATGGCTCGCTTGAACTTCCCGATATATGGCTATCTGGAGCTTCCTAATTAATGGCTCTTTGGAGCTACCTATTATTAGCTCGCATGAGCTTCCTAAATATGGCTCTTCTGAGCTTCCTGTTATATAGTCCGGATAAGCTTCCCGTTACATGGCTCACATGAGCTTCCTGTTATATGGCTCGAGAGAGTGCTTCCTGATTATGTGCTTTAATGAGCACTCCCAAATATGAATTGATGAATTACAGTTTGTAACTTCAAGTGTACTACTTGTGTATCCATCGATGTTTCTAATAAATTCAACGGGTAAAGTTTTGACATGGAATAATCTGAATTTGATATGAATTATTATGGAAAAGCACATGATATATGGATATAAGATGTGGAAAGCTTATGTTTATGAAAATTATTACATGATGAGCTCATCATTGTGTTTTGATGTTTACATGAAATGCATGACTAAAAAGTTTCTTGAGATTATATGTGATTAGGCTAATTGCATGTGATTAGGCTAATTGCAAAGTTTCTTTGGATGAATTTTTGCATGCTTAATTTAATTGTAAATAAATGGTAAGTTAATTTCCCATTATA
The DNA here is from genome assembly GCA_005393395.2 of Gossypium australe. Classification (NCBI taxonomy): domain Eukaryota; kingdom Viridiplantae; phylum Streptophyta; class Magnoliopsida; order Malvales; family Malvaceae; genus Gossypium; species Gossypium australe. The sequence goes on along the minus strand of CM016621.1, from coordinate 109,166,464 downwards.
CGAACTTACTAAGCATCAAATCTATTTCCTCTATTTTATAGTACTCAAAAGCTCTTGAAGGTTGGAAGCTGGTCAGAGATACATCACACTATCCATTGGCTCATTTCGGTATAAATAGAAAAATTTTCTTTGGGCATAATGGCATGTATAGGTTAACAGACTAATGTTGATAAATGACTGTTTTGGTTGTAATTAGCCATTGGAATGGCTAGTGATGGCATGTTTTGATCTATATATATATATATATATATATATATATATATGAGACTATATTATGTTTGGTAAGTATGTGCTTGGATTAGTTGGATTGGTATATTAGGTATAAACTGTAACACCCCCAAACCCGGCCCACAAGCCCTGACCGGATCTGGTATGTTACTGCGGAAGAACGGTTGAAAATCGTTTTGACTTTAGAATAAAACATGTAAATTTGTTAACTTTTGAAAACCATGTCCATTTAAAATTATACTTAAACTTTGTTATTATAAAATGACCAAATTAAAACTTTAATGTATATGCTTTGAGTAAATAGGTGGCTAAAAATAAAATCATCTTCACATAGTAATTTAATTGAATCAAGCCCATAATAAAATAATACCAAAAATAACAACAAGGCCCTTATTACAACCCAATATTTAAACAAAATACTTAATTTCAGAAATGCATAAAATAATCAAAATCTCTTCTTTTGCATGGCCACCTTGTATCCACTCCAACCCGGTCCAAGCTCATGAATGACCTGAAATGGTTGAGAAAATTTGGGTGAGTCCACAGACTCAGTGCATAATCATTACACATGTTTCCACACTTATGGGCTTAACCCATACCCACACAGTCCATACCAATAGATATGCAAAATGTATCCCAGCCCAATCCTATGTCCATCCGTTACACCAACCTTAGCAGACTCCCTGCCTAAGGCCGTGGCTAATCCACCGATCACAACCGAGTGATCCCACATATCCTACCTCGGCAGACCTGCTGCACAAGGCCGTGGCTGAGCCACCGATCACATCGTGATCCTCAAATCCTACCTTGGCAGACTTGCTGCTCAAAGCCGTGGCAGAGCCACCGATCACGTAAGTGATCCCAATAGTAATCCGTCCACGGTGATGCACTCAGCTATCAACCGCCGAGATGGGCACCTAGCCAACATCTCCCTTGATGAAGCACACAGCTAATCATCAAACGCTAATGTAGCATGAGGCTAACATTAGACCACGTACATAATATGTACACCCCGTCCTTCCTTGATCAAACCAATCCCCATGCACATATTTTAATGTATCATGTCAAATCAACATATAGAGTGAGTATAATCACATGCTCATTACCATATCAAACAGGCACCAGAAATAATTTAATATCACAATTTACTAACCTGTTAACCGATTACCCCAAACATGGGTATCCACCACTTTAGCCTTTATTGTCGGCTACCACACATCATACACAAGTATATACATCAATACACAAATAACAGGAGAAACAGTGCGATAATTACGCACCTGATTAGCACAGTTGACTAAACCCCGAAATCACACGTGGCTCCTAAAAGTCTCAAGTCTCCAAATCTCGGTAGATCACTACTACAAATGCTGACTATACGCCGCCTAAAAAGGTTCTGCCTTCCCTACAATCGGCCAAAACTAAACAACATAATCATTCTAATCAACCTCTAAGGGTATAACCGTAATTTTACCTACCAAGGGCATTTTCGTAATTTACCCACCAAGGGTATTTTCGTAATTTACAACTGTAATGGCCTTTCCGAAGGCCTAATGTCGCCACTAGCGACTCAGCTACCATTTTCGGTCGTACCAGACGATTGGGCCTAAAACTCGATTTCGGCCCATCCGGGCCCACATGCTCGTGTGGCCCACCTAGCACAAATCTAGCCACGTATATAAGTTCCACCTAGTCTAATACTAACCAGTCATACAATTTACTCATATGGGCCCACGGGCCCATTGGGCCCACTTCGGCCCATCGAGGCCCAAGCAGCCCCAACCCACGAGAATACTACTGATGGCCTCAACTATCGCGTCGAAGCCCCACACGTGCGCTCGCACGCTCGTGTGGCTACTAATGCCGTGTAACCGGCATTTCGGCATTTTGCCGCTCTACAACTAGAGTAGAGAGAGTTACACACCTGATAGGACTCTGGGGCTAATCCGCGCTCCGATCACTCTTGTGCCCAAACGCCCTCCAAGATGTGTTTACTCTCCTCCTAGGATGCTCCTTATATAGCTAGCTCTTCACCTTCATTCTTTGTGTCTTTCCGATGTGGGATCCCTTCGTCAGTAGAGTTTAAATTCAACTGAAACTCTTGCCGTCCAATCCGCAAAATAAATACTCCCTTGCTTCTCATGAGATTCGAACTTAGGCTCCTTGTAGCATAATCCACATCGCTAACCACTTGGCCACAAGCTCCTCTTGTGTCTTAAACCATGCGCAACTAAATATAAACTATGGGCCAAGTTCTAAGGTCCAAGCAAAAAGAAACCAAAATGCAAAAGCCAAGACTTGAACCTTGGACTTCCTTCCTTCCTTGTGGCGTCACCCCTTATCTTTTATGTGGCGTCACTTTGCCACTACACCACACACTCCACTTGTGTCATTTTCCTCCATATTTTATTCTTAAGGCCTATCTGCCAACTTCCAGGGTTTTTTTTCACCTAAAACCAAAATTTCCCCAAAGCCAATATTTGATCCCGGGACTTCATAGAAGCCCTCTAACCTTCCAAAATCACTTATCCAATAGGTCTAACTTGCATTTAAGCCGATCTCTTATTCTCCAAAAATTTAAACGCTACTACGCCTAAGGCCCATTGGGCTCAATTCTCCTAGGCCCAATTTTGGGATGTTACAAATCTACCCTCCTTAAAGAAATTTCGTCCTCGAAATTTCCAACTAACTAATAGTCGCACATCCTAACCTACCACACTACGCTCTTGCTGCGCACTCTGATCTTAATAAAACTAATATACTTCTAACTAGAATTTAAAACTACTACCCATACTCAAAAACACCTAGCAATTAAAACAGACGAATATTTCATACGTTCCCAACTCTATGTCTAATGTCTTGACTTATCTGGTTTAAAAGTTTTATGCATTAGAAATTTTGTTCCTCTATTTATCCATGAGCAAATTTTATGAATAGAAGTTCCGGAAGTGGTTCTTTCGATCACACAAAGTTTCATCTCAAGTTCTCTATTCTAATTCAAACATTCACATTCTTCACTAAAAACACATCCATTCAGTGGTATCTACCACACACATTCACTATTCGGACATTTCTGCCTGTTTTTACCCCAATGTATTTTCGTCATTTGTCCTACGGGGGTATTTTGGTAATAAACTGGGGTCAATTGGAAAAATCTTTACAAATTAGAGGCATTTCAAAAAAATTGTTAGAACTTAAAGGTATTTTGAAAATTTCCAAATTAAAGATGTCGCTGAAATTTCAGAAATTGGGGGTTATTTTGGTAATTCTGTAAGTCGGGGGTATTCTTGTAAACTTCCAATCTGGATATCTCAATATTTTGCAAAAATAGGATTTTCTGATATTTTGTAAAATAGGAATATTTTAGTAAAAGTCGAGGATCATATGAAAATTTAGAAACCAATGGCATGTTGGAAATTTTATCAACCAGGGGTAAATAAATTTCCACAAACCAGGGTATCTTAATATTTCGAAACCTCAAGATTTTGATATTTTGTAAAGTAAAAATCATTTTATCAAATGTTGAGGGTGGTACGGTAATTTTGCAATACAGGGGCATTTTTGTAATTTTGCCACTAGGGCATTTTGGGAAATTTTGTAAATCGACAAGTGTCTTTCAAAATCAGATTTAGGGCTTTACAAATCAAAGGGGTAAGTTTGAAAAATTTTAAAACAGAAGGTTTTAAAAACAGCAAGGCTAATTCCCTTTCGGGTTTTAATAACCGGTTTAGCTCATGAACAAGTCCTCTTGGTTAAGGTGAACCGTAGCTACGCACCAGGTAGGATTCAAGTAAAGAGGAGGTGAGTCGCTAGGACTGCTTAAATACCAAGCTCTTACTGAATGCCACTCCTAGACATGCGTACAGTGGTTACCACACCTTAATTCGGCGACTTACTTCACAGGTTTGTTTAATAACCTTAAGTTTTATGCATATGTTTGAGTAAACTAATCCTAGGGTCCAATAGCCTTAATATTCTAATCTACGAGCCCAATCTAAACCATAATAGATCACACCAACAAATCATTTTAAAAGCTAGAAGTACTTACCTGGTGGACTTCGGGTCGGAGGTACAGGTGCCATGCCAGTATAACCTGAAAACTTTTTATAAAAGCCCATTTTTCAAAAAGTCCATTTTGAAAACTGTTTCGGGCCCAAAAACCCTCAAAGCCGAGTTTTGAACCTGGCTCTGATACCAATTTGTAACACCCCCAAACCCGGCCTACAAGCCCTGACCGGATCTGGTATGTTACTGCGGAAGAACGGTTGAAAATCGTTTTGACTTTAGAATAAAACATGTAAATTTGTTAACTTTTGAAAACCATGTCCATTTAAAATTATACTTAAACTTTGTTATTATAAAATGTCCAAATTAAAACTTTAATGTATATGCTTTGAGTAAATAGGTGGCTAAAAATAAAATCATCTTCACATAGTAATTTAATTGAATCAAGCCCATAATAAAATAATACCAAAAATAACAACAAGGCCCTTATTACAACCCAATATTTAAACAAAATACTTAATTTCAAAAATGCATAAAATAATCAAAATCTCTTCTTTTGCATGGCCACCTTGTATCCACTCCAACCCGGTCCAAGCTCATGAATGACCTGAAATGGTTGAGAAAATTTGGGTGAGTCCACAGACTCAGTGCATAATCATTACACATGTTTCCACACTTATGGGCTTAACCCATACCCACACAGTCCATACCAATAGATATGCAAAATGTATCCCAGCCCAATCCTAAGTCCATCCGTTACACCAACCTTAGCAGACTCCCTGCCTAAGGCCGTGGCTAATCCACCGATCACAACCGAGTGATCCCACATATCCTACCTCGGCAGACCTGCTGCACAAGGCCGTGGCTGAGCCACCGATCACATCGTGATCCTCAAATCCTACCTTGGTAGACTTGCTGCTCAAAGCCGTGGCAGAGCCACCGATCACGTAAGTGATCCCAATAGTAATCCGTCCACGGTGATGCACTCAGCTATCAACCGCCGAGATGGGCACCTAGCCAACATCTCCCTTGATGAAGCACACAGCTAATCATCAAGTGCTAATGTAGCACGAGGCTAACATTAGACCACGTACATAATATGTACACCCCGTCCTTCCTTGATCAAACCAATCCCCATGCACATATTTTAATGTATCATGTCAAATCAACATATAAAGTGAGTATAATCACATGCTCATTACCATATCAAACAGGCACCATAAATAATTTAATATCACAATTTACTAACCTGTTAACCAATTACCCCAAACATGGGTATCCACCACTTTAGCCTTTATTGTCGGCTACCACACATCATACACAAGTATATACATCAATACACAAATAACAGGAGAAACAGTGCGATAATTACGCACCTAATTAGCACAGTTGACTAAACCCCGAAATCACACGTGGCTCCTAAAAGTCTCAAGTCTCCAAATCTCGGTAGATCACTACTACAAATGCTGACTATACGCCGCCTAAAAAGGTTCTGCCTTCCCTACAATAGGCCAAAACTAAACAACATAATCATTCTAATCAACCTCTAAGGGTATAACCGTAATTTTACCTACCAAGGGCATTTTCGTAATTTTCCCACCAAGGGTATTTTCGTAATTTACAACTGTAATGGCCTTTCCGAAGGCCTAATGTCGCCACTAGCGACTCAGCTACCATTTTCGGTCGTACCGGACGATTGGGCCTAAAACTCGATTTCGGCCCATCCAGGCCCACATGCTCGTGTGGCCCACCTAGCACAAATCTAGCCACGTATATAAGTTCCACCTAGTCTAATACTAACCAATCATACAATTTACTCATATGGGCCCACGGGCCCATTGGGCCCACTTCGGCCCATCGAGGCCCAAGTAGCCCCAACCCACGAGAATACTACTGATGGCCTCAACTATCGCGTCGAAGCCCCACACGTGCGCTCGCACGCTCGTGTGGCTACTAATGTCGTGTAACCGGCATTTCGGCATTTTGCCGCTCTACAACTAGAGTAGAGAGAGTTACACACCTGATAGGACTCTGGGGCTAATCCGCGCTCCGATCACTCTTGTGCCCAAACGCCCTCCAAGATGTGTTTACTCTCCTCCTAGGATGCTCCTTATATAGCTAGCTCTTCACCTTCATTCTTTGTGTCTTTCCGATGTGGGATCCCTTCGTCAGTAGAGTTTAAATTCAACTGAAACTCTTGCCGTCCAATCCGCAAAATAAATACTCCCTTGCTTCTCATGAGATTCGAACTTAGGCTCCTTGTAGCATAATCCACATCGCTAACCACTTGGCCACAAGCTCCTCTTGTGTCTTAAACCATGCGCAACTAAATATAAACTATGGGCCAAATTCTAAGGTCCAAGCAAAAAGAAACCAAAATGCAAAAGCCAAGACTTGAACCTTGGACTTCCTTCCTTCCTTGTGGCATCACCCCTTATCTTTTATGTGGCGTCACTTTGCCACTACACCACACACTCCACTTGTGTCATTTTCCTCCATATTTTATTCTTAAGGCCTATCTGCCAACTTCCAGGGTTTTTTTCACCTAAAACCAAAATTTCCCCAAAGCCAATATTTGATCCCGGGACTTCATAGAAGCCCTCTAACCTTCCAAAATCACTTATCCAATAGGTCTAACTTGCATTTAAGCCGATCTCTTATTCTCCAAAAATTTAAACGCTACTACGCCTAAGGCCCATTGGGCTCAATTCTCCTAGGCCCAATTTTGGGATGTTACATAAACATGCTTAAATGATTATATGGTCAATTTGGTAAGTTGGATACTGGAATAAATGTGATAATATATCATGCATAGGACTTGGTTTTTGGCTTGACTTGAAGGTTATAAATTGGCTTGGAATTGTGTTTAAGTGTTAATGTAGGTGGAAGACAAGTTTGGGTGAGAAATAGGGCTTAGAAATGGCCTTATTTGTCCACACGGGCAGAGACATAGGCGTATGTCTCAGCCATGTGTGGCACACGAGCGTGTGGCTTTGCCGTGTAGCCCCTACACCTAATTAATGTAAATTAAAATGTTCACATGGCCTAGCACACGGGCGTGTAGCTTAGCCGTGTGACCCAAGTCAGTAACCACCCTAATTTGGACACGGGCTGGGACACGGCCGTGTGTACCCTGCACCCAGGAAAAATATTGAAATTTTGTGAAAAATTCTCTGAGTACCTAGATTAGTCCCGACTTATTTATATTGCATATTTTGGGCCTCGAGGGCTCATATAAGGGACAATATTACTATTTATGATTGATTTCTGATATAAATGAGAAATGATATGAAATATATTTGATCTATTTATTCCGATAATGCTCTGTAACCCTGTTCCAGCAACGGATACGGGTTAGGGGTGTTACAATTTCCAATTGGGTTAGATATAAAATTAGTACCCAAACTTGTCCACTTTTCCTAGATTAGTACCTATGGTTTTTCTTTTGTCCCAGATTGGTACCCAAACTTTTTTCTAGTCCACTAGTTTGGTACATGAACCTAACGTTGTTTATTTTTTCCTGACATGGTAGCACTGCCATTCATGTGCTGCCACGTGTCACCCTTTTTAACTGCACACCAAACCCCTTCAATTATTTTTCCTTGAAAAATTTTCTTTTAATTATTTTTCCTTTAAAAAATAATAAAACTATTTTCTCTTTCATCTAAAACAAATCACGATTTCACGATTCCATTCTTTTTTTCATTTTTGTTTCGTTTTCTCCTTTCTATCTCTTCTTCTTCTTCTCCCTTTTTTCTTCTTCTAACCCTAGCTGGTGCTGCTATGAATCGCTGCCATCCATGGCCTTTTTCAGTCGATCCGACTATCAAAACCCTCCTTTCTTCCTTGTCTCCTCAAATCTTGTCTTGTATTTCCAAGTAAATCTCATCAAATCCAAGAAATTTTAGGTTTTTTTATTTGTTAATAAGATTGAATTTTTGTTCAAGAAAAATATGTAATTGATGATGCAAATTACAACTTATAGCAATGAACAACAAAACCCAGCTTGTAACATTAACTGAGTCCTACAATTTTCCCCTATTTTAAAACCTAGACCCTAAACCAACTAACCACCAAATCCATACAAAGTCCTACCCTGCCTTTTTAGTGCATAAACCACATCCATGGTAGTCACCATATGTAACACTCTCCACCCAAATCCGTCGCCGGATTAAGGTTACCGGCCTAAATCAAATATCAAGACCAATCATTCTCTTATTCAAACACAACAAGATCATATTATTATTAATGGTATTATCAATCTAAGAGTACATTTAGCAGTAATTTGCTTATAACCCTTAATAGACAAAACATATATCGCATTATCCAAACCTAGATGCAGCCGAATTAGTATATAAGTGAACCATTACCATAATTCAATGACTTCATCTTTACTAATTCGCATACAACTAATGGTGATGTAATGTAGTTGAAACATACCTTATGTAACAATTTCGTGGATTGGCATTTGTTACTCATCCTCATAGGTTCCATTTCTAAGCTTTGTAGCATATAACACATCTAATAAACATATATACAATCACTACTATCCTTGTTACATCTTATAATATTACCCAATTTCAGTCGGCCAATCACTTTAATCAACTACTCAACCATATTCAAAACTTTATCTACAAATTATACCAAGCAAGATAACCAAGTTAATCCAAAATTTATATAAAGGTTTTGCCATTTTCGCATGGCAAATAAACGCATATATATAAACATACAACCCCAAAATATTCTTTAAGCCCATTTGAAAGTAGTTTAACCTATACATGCCATGGTAATTAAAATTTGATATCCCAAAATAAAATACCAAAATGGTTGATAGTATGCTTGACTTTGACCGAGATCCTCAAACACGAGCTTAGCTTCGACAAACCTAAGAGACATCAAAACCATACACCCAGTAAGCTATCATGAATATAGCTTAGTAAGTTTGAGCAATTACACATATATACGTATAGTAGATCACTACGCGTCCATAATTTAATTCATCTAAATTATAAAATGATTCATTACATTCATGTATATATATATATATATATATATATCCACCCATTTCCTAATGACAATTTTTTTTTTTGCACATCAAGTCGAAACACATACCTCATGCATAGCAAAATAGGATTTACTTACCGAATGAATTCCATTTTCTTTTATAAGTACCCACGTACACATATAAGCTTGATATCCCCACTTACTTTCGTTTGAGTCTTTCATCCTTGAGGAGATTTAAATGTCAGCACACACAGTGCATTTCCCATAACGTCCGGTACACTAAGTGTCGTTACTAATTATCAAGGCATAATCGATTTCGGTATTTGTAATGTGTCGCACACTTAGTGCCATAACAAACTTTCTGCACACACAGTGCCTTCCAACCGAATTTGCACACTTAGTGCTCGATAGATAAGATGTGCACACATAGTGCAATGTAAGCAGTATATATATATATATATATATATATATATGTACACCTCATTTAAAGAAAATTTACTTCTCATCTTATTATGGATTCCCAAATTCAAACGCATACACACATCTAAGTCAGAAAAGAAAAGGAACTATACGGACACCACGTCCAATTTCGCATTTCATGTATATAGTAGTACCAAATTAGTTAACACAAGAATTTGTCTCACGCCATAGTATAATTGCAAACATGTATACAAGATCATGTATCATCTTGTACTCCCTTGACCAATCAAAGAAAACCGTATATATACATGCATAATACTACCATTTCCATACTTAACAATTTTCTTTAAACCTATCTATCACATTCGGCTTTTGGGGACAATATTTTAATAGAACCTAAATTGAAGCTTAACCTTCTAATTCAGCAAACATTCAATTGAAATCAATTGCTTACAAACTTACTTGGTAGTTGAAGAACTAAATTTTGTATCGGCTACTCGTTTATTTTAGTCTTTCCCCGACCCGTCTCCGGTTCCTTTCTTCTTTGATCTAAAAAAAAATCCAAAAGAAAGAGTCCATTCAAATAATTTCATTTATTCGTATTTGAGATGCTCAATTACACTATTCTTCCAATTCATCACTCAAAATTTGAATTTCTTACAAATTAATACAATTTTCTTTTCATTCGAATTAAATCTATTTTATGAATTATTGAGCTAAGGCCGAATTACACTTAATCCCGTTCAAAATTTATAATGCTATTCATTTTGATCCTCATTCGAAATTATAAGGGTTTCCCTTTTCATCCCTCAAATTTACATACTTTACATTTTAGTCCCCATGGCCATACAACGAGAAATATACAAAATTTAAATTGGCCCCTTAATGACCGAATCTCCCTTATGCACATACCAATCTATATGAAACACCCCAAACCCGGCCCACGAGCTTTGACCAGATTTGGTATGTTCCTCAAGTAAATCGGTTCAAAGTTCTTTTGTTCCTTAGGAAAAACTTGTGCAATTTTTTAAAAAAAAATATTGTTTTGGGTTGGGCTTGTGTTGAAAACCAATTTATCTTATATTGAAATCCATTTATTTAAAGTGACAAACATTTAGGGTTTGTTTTAAAATAAATTTATTTAATCCATTAATTAATAATAATTCGCAGTCATAACAATAAAAGTAAAAATAGAGAAATTCAACTATGGCCTTATTACATCAAATATTCCAAAAATTAAAATTTAAAATACTTAAAATAAAATAAAAGTCCAAATCGTAAATTTCTTGCTGTGCATGGCCATCCCTAAGCTTCTGCCGAACCCGGTCCATTACTGATCGTCACCTGAAAATAGTCCCACAGCGGGGTGAGTCAAACAGACTCAATGTGTAACCAACACTAAGAATTAACATTTCAGGCATGCATTATCATATCACATACATATTCATATAACAAGTAAAAACAATGATGCAAACCCAAAACCCAAGCCTAGTTAGCCATCCGCTACACTTCCCTGTACCAACCTGTACACCGTGGGGACTACTAAGTTGACCCTCCTTCCGCTACACTCCATCGAAGGCAGTCGCTACAGTCGACGTGCTCATCGCCCTTATAAAATTTGTGGTCTTAGGTCACCACTTTCAGATTTCATGGTCTTAGGTCACCACATTCAGATATCGTGGTCTTAGGTCACCACATTCAGATATCGTGGTCTTAGGTCACCACATTCAGATATCGCGGTCTTAGGTCACCGCATTCACTTCCCCTTTTCAATAACCCATATGCCCCATATCATATTATGCATTAACATGCCAAAGTTCACATTCTTATCATTATTCTCATGTTAAATATAACATATTTCATAATCCTAGTAGGAGTAGGAAACGTACCTGAGTACTTTGTACCATAACATGGTACCTTAGCCACATTCTTACACTTTCATATTCTTAATATCACATACATATATTTCTTAAACATGCCATAAAACATATTAAGAATAGTGTGGGGTACACACCTGATTTGCTTAGGGTTTCCAATCCAAATCCCGAAAAGCTTGATCTAATGCCTTAGATCTTAGATCTCTACATTTAATCAATTATTTAATACTTAGTAAAGAGCCATTCGGCCATAAATCCAAATCCTAGTAGTATTAGTACACTAAAACTTACCTTGTTGCCGATTGACTTAAGAATCAAGTCCCGAAACTTTGTTGTATTCCTTCTTGTATTCGGCCAAACATTAAATCACATCCCAGGTTAGTTTCGGCTTTTTAAACAATTATGAAATAGATCTAGATATCAAAATAAGCCTTGGCCGAATGCTATAGACACTTACCTTGTGGATTTTAAATCCCGAAACTCACCGAATAACTAGGGAACACGCGGCCTATGGTGTACCTTCGGGAAAAGAACTTCTCCTTCCTTGTAGTCAACACTTAGTAAATCCCGAAAGATCTCTTCAAAGTTTCGGCAACAAGATATTAAGGGTATTAGAATCTTAATTTCGACAGCCTTAAAAGAAATAGAATGAGAATCTAACCTAATCTTACCCTTACTGAAGAATTCGATGGAACTCTTGCTTGAACCCTTAGCAGTATTCGGCTATGGCTTTGATGTGGATAACAATTTCGGCTCTTGAGGCTTAGTGAGAAATCGGCTAGGGCTATTGGCATCTTCGGCTTTTGATTGTGTTTGTAATAGAAGAAGAAAAGAAAAGAGAAAAAATGAATAATGGCAGAGAGAATTCGGCAGAGAGAAGAGGAGAATCTTTAGAGAATTTCGGCAGAGGTTTCCTTGAAGAGAAAAGAATGAATGAAGAATAGCCTTACTCTTCCTTTTATAGCCGAAATTACTAGGCTAGAGTCCCTTACTTGGTCAGCACTCTTCTATTTTGATAGCTTTATCCCTTGCATTATCACTTTTAAAAGAATTAATCCAACAATTATCTCTTGAAAATAATGATAAATAAATCTATTATTTATCTCCTATTTAGCCGAAATTTAAAGAGAATAAAACTCCTCTTTTAAAAGCCTTATTGCCGTCCATCTCTCTGCTCCTTGTAGCAAAAATAAAAATTTTTATTTTGCTTCTAAGTGACTCGAACTCAGGCCCACTTGCATAGCTTGTGGCGTCACTCACCTGGGCCTTAAGTGGTATCTCCAGGCCACTTTTCCAAGCCTGTTTGTGTGTCATATTTCACCCATAAATTTTTCTTAAGGCCACCCTGCTTTACTTCCCTCTCTTAACCTCAGAACTTAACTTTTCCTAAAACGTTTCCTTACATTTCCTTACATTTCCAAGTTTCCAAAAATGTTCGTTTGCCTCCTTTAAACTTAACATTTCTTACATTTCCAAGTTTCCAGAAATGTTCACTTTCCCCTTTTGAACTTAACATTTCTTGCATTTCCAAGTTTCCAAAAATGTTCACTTTCCTCTTTCGAAACTTAACATTTCTAAATCATTTCCTTACATTTCTAGGACAAGACATTTCCTTACATCTTAGGGTTCCTAAAATTCCTCAGAACACATCCAACACACCCACTGAGCCCACTATCTCATGAATTATGCACGAACGCATAACCCCTAATCTAGGATGTTACACTATACCCTTCAATTATTTAGCATATTACTCCCCCACATTATGAGCTTTCACAATCCAATCATCCTACTACAATTATCCAAATTTTCTTATTCTAAACATATCAATCTCAAACTCATGCATATCATCTCACCATTTAAACTCAACCAAAGAAGACCTTCCATCCATGGTCGAATCTTAGCATGCTCTTAAACTCAAAGATTTTCACATGGACTAAATAGTACTTAGGAGGACTAACTTAAAAATGCAAGATTTCATAAAAAAATCTAGCTTAAAAACTTACCTCAATGAGACATGCAAGCCTAACGAAAAAAAAACAGAGAACCAAGCTTTCTCCTCCCTTAAAGTTTCGGTCAAGAAGATGGAGAAGAAAAGAGATGAAACTAATTTGTTTTTCTTATTTTATTATTCCACTAACTCTATAATTAAAAAATAAAATAATCTTTCATACTCACTTTACCCTTGTTGCCGTCCACCCTTATCATGCATAATGGCCAAATTGTCATGCGAGTACCAACCAAGAAATGGCCAATTCAATTAAGTCCTCAATTCTACCACAACTAATGCTCTCATATTAATTCAACTAAGTCCTTACTATTATTTTCGCATAGGTTATAATTTACTTCAAAACAAAAACTCTAGCACACACATTCAAATATAATTATTAAACACAACTTAAGATAAAATAAAATAGCATGGTTAATAATTAATAAAGGAATAAAAATTAAAATTATTCAGTTCTAATTGGGATTCGTCGTTTCGAAACCACCGTTCCTATTAGGGTCGTAAACGGGTCGTTACAACTCCCCCTTAAAGCATTTTTCGTCCCCAAAAAACTTACCGTTAAATAGATATGGATAATGTTCCTTCATAGATTCTTCAGTCTCCCAAGTTGCTTCCTCAATCCCATGTTTATGCCAAATAACTTTTACTAACGAAATTTTCTTATTCCGTAACTCCTTCACTTCACGAGCCAAGATACGGATCGGTTCCTCTTCGTAAGTCAGATCGGGTCGAATTTCAACCTTGAATGAGTTAATCACGTGCGAAGGGTCGGGTCGGTACCTTCTAAGCATTGACACATGGAAGACATTATGAATCTTATTTAATTCATGTGGCAACCTAAGTTTATACGCAACGGGCCCAATTCGTTCAATAACTTCATGCGGTCCAATGAATCGCGGGCTACTCGGAACTCTATCTCCTTTCGTTTCAGGTCCGCATACGACTTCTAATGATCTGAAGCAATCTTCAAATTTTCCCGAATTACTCTAACTTGTTGTTCCGTCTCTCTGATCAAATCAACCCCGTGTATCTTGCCCTCGCTTAACTGGGTCCAATACAATGGTGTACGACATTTCCGACCGTATAATGCTTCATAAGGTGCCATTTTAGTGCTTGATTGGAAGCTATTATTATACACAAATTAAATTAAAGGTAAGTATTGTTCCCACGTACCTCCAAACTCGAGGATGCAATGTAACACCCCCAACCCGGTCAATACACTACGACTGAATTCGGCATGTCACAGGGTAAAGTATTTTGACCAAAACAAGTTGTAGGTTCGATTTGAAAGAATCGTCATTCGACAATATGTTGGATGTTTAAAATTCTTGGAAGAAGAACCCTTTTTTTTTTTTGAGAAAACTGCATGTTATCGTTTATCTTAGGAAAACCATGTGATTTTAGGGAAATCCCGAAGTTATTGAGGTGTAAGGTTGAAAACCGTTTCTAAAACATTTGACTTAAAGTAACTCAATTTAAAAGGAGTTTGAGCCTATTGTTGTTATCACTTATTTATTCTTACCCGATGGTAAAGTTTAGAAAACCCGGTGAGATGTGGAATTTAGAAAAATTTGATTTACCGGTTATTTAAACAAAATATAACAAACTTAAACAAAATGAAATAAACCCAAAATATTAATTAGTGGCCTTATTACAAACCCAAATAAAACCAAATTAAAAAGTAAAGTACCCAAAATAGTGAACAAACCAAAACCGAAAGCAATTTGCATGGCCACCTCGAGTCCGCCCGGCTCCACATCCGCGATCTACAAGTCATCTGTAAAAGATAAGGGAAGAGGTGAGTCACCGAGACTCAGTGTATAATCCCCCTCCCAATTATAGCAACACTCTTACACAGTTTCATAATCAAGTAAATATGCCATGCAACCCAAACCTAGCCATCCACAACTCCATAATCTACCCCGTGTGGTACCAAACCATTGGTGGTGCCAAACCACTGGTGACCCAAAGTCACGATCAAAGTATAAATGTGGTACCAAACCACTGGTGGTGCCAAACCACTAGTGACCCAAAGTCACGATCAAAGTATAAATGTGGTACCAAACCACTGGTGGTGCCAAACCACTGGTGACCCAAAGTCACAATTATCCATATATGGGGCCAACCCACTTTGTGGTAACAAACCACTGGCGACAATCCCTTTCCAGAGTAATATGTGGGGCCAACCCACTGTGGTATTAAACCACTGGGAAGAGTCGCTAAAATATCCAATGTGGTGCCAAACCACTGGTGACCCAAAGTCACAAATATCATATGTGGTACCAAACCACTGGTGGTGCCAAACCACTGGTGACCCAAAGTCACAAACAATCATCTTCCCCCTCCTCTCATAACACCCACTTTAATTCACATGCTTATACATACAATACTAACATGCTTTATCGATCAACAATATATTGCAACATAACATATATTCATCAGAAATCAAATATCATTAACTATCAGAACGGACTTACCCGAAGTCCTCGCTCATACCCATAAGGGTAACTTATCGATATCCTCACATATTCCGGATTTTTAACAGTGTTTAAGTTATTAACATATTATACATCGAATATGAAGTGTGTAAGAGATACACACTTGATCAAGCGCAAAACTACACTCTCCACGTCGGTACTGTCCTTAATCGAAACTATCGCGATTTGTCTACTTTCCTACTCGGATGCTGGCCCACACCCCGGTGGCCAGTCACGAACCGCTGGGACCGCCCTCTTTTTGAACTTAGGGGCTGGAGTCTCAAATCTAACTCCACTTACTGCTGGATTAGCCTTCGAATCCATAATATACCTTATCACCAAATCGGGTTAAAGAAGCGAACTAAAATATAAAGAACTAGAATGCTGGAGTTAGATTCCTTACCTAAGTCGACAGATCCTGAAGGTTCTAGGCTTGACTCACCGCTAACAAATCCTGAAACTCCACACGAAATAGCGTCAGTCACCCCCCTCCTGTATTCAGCCAAGCACCAAAGAAATGTGGACTATCTGCCTTCGGCATTAACCATAAAAAAAGAGATGTCGAACGATTGAAACACTTACCCTTCTACACCAGCGAAACCGATTAGGAGCGATGACGAATGGTCCACGATGAATCCGCTGTCACAAAACCCAAAAGAACATTTATGGGTGCCAAAAGAATTCGGTTTCATAGATGAATAAGAATCATGCCAAGCAAATGCCTAAATTCGGCTTCTGCTCCATATGAGTCAATAGAGAAAGAAAAGAAGAGATAAGGGAGATTCGGTCAAAACAAAACTTACCCCCTCCAAATACCGAAGTCGATCCACCAAGCAACGAGAGAAGAAGAAAAGAGAGATCTAAAATGGTTGATATTCGGCCCAAGTGTTGAAACAAGAAGAGAAGAGTAGAGAGGTTTCGGCAAAAGAATGAACTACCAAGGGGTTCGGCTAATCAACAATATGAAAGTAGAAAGCAAATAGATGAATGATAGGTGAGGTTTTCAGTTCTCAAGGTTTCGACAATGGTGGTGTGGTGTTCAAGATGAATTTGGCTAAGCACTTGAGAAGAAAAAGAAAAGGCACCAAAGGAAGTTTAGATGAGCATTTGGCTAAGGGTATTTTGAGAGAAGAGAAAAAGAACCAAAACACAATAGTGAACAAGTGTGAGAAGGTGATTTCGACACAACTAGAATGAAAGGAAAACTGAAGTTCAAAAGTGAAACACCAACCCCAAATGCCGAAAAAGTAATGCCCCAAAGCAACCCAATTTCGGGACACCAACCACACACCAAAACCGAATGCTTCAAGCTCTCCTAGCCATTCCCACAATTCGGCTAAGCCTTCCCCCACTTCAATCCCTCTTTTCTCTCCTCATTTTTCTCCTGACCAACCATTCAAACAAGTTTGAATTCTTCAAACTCCACAAATTTCTCTTCTCCACCCGTTTTGAATCTGTTGACTTGTTCAACATCTATCCACCAGAGTTCCACCTGAGCACAACTCCTCACAGTTCTGGCATAAAAGAGAAATACCCCAAGAAGGGATTCCTGCAGCTCAAACCAAGGCTCCCTCCCCCAGCTTGTGGCATCACTTCCCTGAGCTCTAAATGGCGCCTTCTTGCCACTTTACCAAGGCACTTCTTGTGCCAAAACTTGCTACACAATATTCTTAACACTCAGCTCCTTCAGCTCCCCTTAACAAGTGCCCAAAATAATAATTTTGCTATAACCCGAGCCTACCCTTGGCTCATATCCAGACCCTAAGACACCCTATCTAGCATCATACTCAAGTCATTCACATGCAAATAATAAAACACAAGAACCCCTATTTAAGGATGTTACATGCAACATCTCAACATATCTTCGAGTATTTGAATTATACGCTCAAATTGACCGTCTGATTGAGGGTGAAAAGCTGTACTAAAATGCAACTTGGAACCCAAAGCATCTTGCAGTTTCTTCCAAATCCGCAACGTGAACCTCGGATCTCTATTCGAAGCAATAGAGATAGGTACTCTGTGCAACCGCACAATCTGTGCCACATATAACTCAGCCAACTTATTAAGTGAGAAATCCATGCGCACAGGAATAAAATGAGCTGATTTTGTCAATCTATCGATGATAACCCAGATTTAATCTTTCTTACTCGGCGTCACGCAATCCCGCTATGAAATCCATTGTGATTCGATCCATTTCCATTCAGATATCATAATTGGCTGAAGTAATCCTGAAGGTACTTGATGCTCAGCTTTCACTTGTTGGCATACTAAACACTTAGATACATAGTCCGATATGCCTCGTTTCATATCGTGCCACCTAAACAAAACTTACCCCCTCCAAATACCGAAGTTGATCCACCAAGCAACGAGAGAAGAAGAAAAGAGAGATCTACAATGGTTGATATTCAGCCCAAGTGTTGGAATAAGAAGAGAAGAGTAGAGAGGTTTCGGCAAGAGAATGAACTACCAAGGGGTTCGGCTAATCAACAAAATGAAAGTAGAAAGCAAAGAGATGAATGATAGGTGAGGTTTTCGGTTCTCAAGGTTTCGGCAATGGTGGTGTGGTGTTCAAGATGAATTCGGCTAAGCACTTGAGAAGAAAAAGAAAAGGCACCAAGGGAAGTTTAGATGAGCATTTGGCTAAGGGTATTTTGAGAGAAGAGAAAAAGAACCAAAACGCAATAGTGAACAAGTGTGAGAAGGTGATTTCGGCACAACTAGAATGAAAGGAAAACCGAAGTTCAAAAGTGAAACACCAACCCCAAATGCCGAAAAGTAATGCCCCAAAGCAACCCAATTTCGGCACACCAACCACACACCAAAACCGAATGCTTCAAGCTCTCCTAGCCACTCCCACAATTCGGCTAAGCCTTCCCCCACTTCAATCCCTCTTTTCTCTCCTCGTTTTTCTCCTGACCAACCATTCAAACAAGTTTGAATTCTTCAAACTCCACAAATTTCTCTTCTCCACCCGTTTTGAATCTGTTGACTTGTTCAACATCTATCCACCAGAGTTCCACCTGAGCACAACTTCTCACAGTTCTGGCGTCAAAAAGAAATACCCCAAGGAGGGATTCCTGCAGCTCGAACAAGGCTCCATTCCCCAGCTTGTGGCGTCACTTCCCTGAGCTCTAAGTGGCGCCTTCTTGCCACTTTACCAAGGAACTTCTTGTGCCAAAACTTGCTACACAATATTCTTAACACTCAGCTCCTTCAGCTCCCCTTAACAAGTGCCCAAAAATAATAATTTTACTATAACCCGGGCCTACCCTTGGCTCATATCCAGACCCTAAGACACCCTATCTAGCATCATACTCAAGTCATTCACATGCAAATAATAAAACGCAAGAACCCCTATTTAAGGATGTTACTGTTCTACCCCCCTTAAAAATAATTTTGGCCTCGAAATTACCTGGTCAAAAGAGTTGAGGGTATTGCTGCCGCATCACATCCTCTAGTTCCCACGTGGCCTCTTCCGCACCATGGTTCCGCCATAATACCTTTACCAATGGAACCGTCTTCTTACGCAACACCTTAACGTCCCGATCCAGAATCTGCACTGGTTCCTCTTCCATGGACAAATCTGGGCTCACCTCGATTTCCTCCACTGGCACAACATGCGATGGATCTGAACGGTAGCGCCTAAGCATGGAGACATGAAACACATCGTGAATCTGACTCAATTCTACTGGCAACTCGAGCTGATAAGCTGCTGGTCCCACCCTTTTCAACACCTTATACAGCCCGATAAACCTAGGGCTCAGCTTGCCTTTCCGACCAAACCTCAGCACTTTCTTCCACGGCGAGACCTTCAGGAAAACCCTGTCACCTACTGCAAACTCTATATCTCTTCGCTTAAGATCGGCATAAGACTTCTGCCTGTCCGAAGCTTCCTTCAGACGAGCTCGAATCAACTTGACCTTATTCTCTGTTTCCGCGACCAATTCTGGACCCAACATCTGACGCTCACCCAACTTTGTCCAGCACGTAGGTGAACAACACTTCTGACCATATAATGCCTCATATGGTGCCATCTTAATGCTTGCCTGGTAACTATTGTTGTACGCGAATTCTGCCAGCGGTAGAAATTCTTCCCAGCTGCCTCAAAAATCCAAGACACAACCTCTCAACATATCCTCTAGGATTTGTATTGCCCTTTCTGACTGCCCATCTGACTGCGGATGAAATACCGTACTGAAATCCAATCTCGTACCCAATGCCTGATGCAATGCTTTCCAGAACCTCGACGTGAACCTGGGATCCCTATCTGAGATAATCGATACTCGCACTCCATGCAACCTCACTATCTCCGCCACATACTACTTGGCTAACTTTTGAAGCGAGTAATCAACCCGAACCAGTATAAAATGAGTTGATTTAGTCAAACAATCCACAATTACCCAGATTGAGTCCTTCTTACTAGGCGTAAGGGGTCGCCCACTGACAAAGTCCATCGTAATCCTTTCCCACTTCCACTACGGAATCTTTATTGGCTAAAGCAAACCCGGCGGTAACTGGTGTTCAGCTTTGACCTGCTGACACGTCAGACATTTACCCACAAACTCAGTTACTTCTCATTTCAGACCCGGCCACCAAAACTGCTCCCGCAAATCTCGGTACATTTTGCTACCTCTCGGATGCATAGCGTATGGACTGCTATGTGCCTCCATGAGGATCTTCTGCCTTAACTCGACGTCCTTCGGCATACAAACTCTCCCTTGGAAACACAACACTCCATCACTGGTCAAGCTGTAACCTTCCAATCCACCACTCTACACTTGCAACCTCTGAGCACTCAGACCCTCATCCACTAGCTGTTTCTCTTTGACCTGCAATTCCGCTAATAGACTCCCGTCGTCATACAAACTGAGATGAGCAACCATCGCTCTCAAGTCTGACACTACCTTACGGCTCAACGCGACTGCCACCACGTTGGCCTTGCCCGGATGATACTCAATTGAACAGTCGTAGTCCTTCAACAACTCGATCCACCTCCGCTGCCTCAAATTCAAGTCCTTCTGAGTCAAAAGGTACTTCAGACTCTGATCCGTGTAGACTATTGACTTCTTCCCGTACAAATAATGTCTCCATATCTTCAGAGCAAAAACCACTGCAGCCAACTCCAGATCATGTGTCGGATTGTTAACTTCGTGTGGTCTCAGCTGTCGAGACGCATATGCCACCACTTTCCCTTCTTGCATCAGCACACATCCTAAACCAGTATGTGATGCATCACAATATACCGTAAACTCTTTTCCTGCTTCAGGTTGAATCAAGACCGGAGCCTCTGTTAGAATCCTCTTTAACTTGTCGAAACTTTCCTATTGCTTACCGGACCACACAAATGGAACCCCTATTCTCAATAACTTGGTGAACGGCGCTGCAATAAAAGAAAACCCTTCCACAAATCTTCTGTAATACCCTGCCAGACCCAGAAAACTCCGAACTTCTGCTACCGACTTAGGCTGTTTCCAGTCCAACACTGCCTCAATCTTCCAAGGGTCCACCCTTATCCCCTCAGCTGACACCACGTGACCCAAGAAAGTCACCTCCTTCAACCAAAACTCGCACTTACTAAACTTGGCAAATAGCTGCTTCTCCCTCAAAATCTGCAAAACCACTCGCAGATGCGCATCATGATCCTCCTCAGATCTTGAGTACACCAATATGTCGTCTATAAACACCACGACGAACTGGTCCAAGTACGGCTGAAACACCCGATTCATCATATCCATGAATGCTACTGGCGCGTTGGTTAACACGAACGGCATTACCAAGAACTCGTAGTGCCCATACCGAGTGCAAAACACCGTTTTATGGATATCAGCCTCCTTTACCTTAAGCTGATGATATCCTGACCTCAAATCGATCTTAGAGAAGACTGATGCCCCCTTAAGCTGATCAAATAAGTCGTCTATTCTCGGCAACAGATACTTGTTCTTGATCGTCAACTTATTCAGCTGGCGGTAGTCTATACACATCCGCATCGTACCATCTTTCTTCTTAACAAATAGCACAAGCGCTCCCCAAGGCGAAACACTTGGCCGGATGAAACCCCGGTCCAACAATTCCTGGGTCTACGCCTTCAGTTCCACCAATTCCTTTGGCGCCATCCTATACGGGGCAATAGACACTGGCGCAGTTCCAGGTAACAGATCTATGCCAAATTCAACTTCACGATCCGGAGGCAGACCCGGAAGTTCTTCTGGGAATACGTTAGCAAATTCCTTCACCGTTCGGACATTCCCTACAGCTGATTCCTTGGCCTCCAAAGCACACACATGAACTATGAACGCCTCACACCCCTTCCTAACCATTTTCTCAGCCTTCAGAGCCGATACAACATTAGATAGATAATCCCTTCTATTACCTATCATTACCAATTCTTCACCTTCAACTGTTCTCAATACCATGCGCTTAGCCGCGCAGTCCAAACTCGCTTGATACTTCACCAGCCAGTCCATCCCAAGGATCAGATCGAACTCCCCGAATGGCAGTTCCATCAAATTAGCCACAAACACTACCCCTTGGAGTTCTAGAGGTACATCCCTATACAGTTTATTCACTTCTACAGAGTGACCTAGAGGGCTAATTACTGTCATCTCCCTAGAAGTAATCTCAAAGTCTAAGTTCATGGTTTCCACTATACTACTAGCAACATACGAGTACGTCGAACCAACGTCTATCAAAGCAGTATAAGATAGTCCAAAGATTAAGAACGTACCGGTTATAACGTCCGGTGCGTCGCCTTCCTCTCGATGCCTCGCTGCATATACTAACCTAGGCTGTCTTGCCTCAGTAATGCCTGCACCTCTGCCCGGTGCTCCGCAGCCTCGACTAGAACCATTACCTCCCCTGGCAGAACCACGACCCCTCTGCGGTAGCTGTCCACCGTTTCTAAACTGAGCACGGCCCCTACCCTCAGATTGCATCCTGGCTAGCTTACGTGGACAATCCCTTACACGATGATCCAACGACCCACACTCAAAGCATCCTCTGCCACCGGTCCAACATTCCCCCCAATGAGATTTCTCGCATCGAGCACACTGCGCTGGTCCCTGAGTAGCAGTAACAGGCCTCACAGATTGATTCGGCCCACCATATCTAGCCCTTTTCTGAGAATTTCCAGCCGATCCTGACAATCCAAAACTCCTCTTGTGTCTATTCCTGTCCATATTCTATTTTGTAGACTCCTTCACCCCTTCGGCTATCTTAGCCTTCTCTACCAACACAGCAAACTCCCTCTCTTGTTGTGGGGCGATCAACAACCTTAATTCATCTCTCAGCCCATCTTTAAACCTGACACAGCGCTCATGTTCCGTAGCCACGATACCCCAAGCGTAACGGCTCAACCTTAAGAATTCTGCCTCATACTCAGATACTGACCTACTCCCCTGAACCAGCCTTAGAAACGCCTTCCTCTGTGCATCAATGTAACTGGACCCAATGTATTTCATCTGATAAGCTGCCTTAAAATAGTCCCAAGTGAGATCATCAGCTGTCGCACCATCCCGAACCGTGAGCCACCACTGGTATGACTCATCCCGAAGAAGAGACACTATACCCTTCAACTTCTCCTCAGCCGTAAGGTCTAAATTGTCCATGATACGCTCTGTCGCCTCCAACCAATACTCAGCCGTATTGGGAGCCACACCCGAAACACCCCATAATACCTCTACTCCATTGGCTCGGAGTCGCTCAGACACAGATTTTTGAGCTCCTGTACCTCCACCTGCTCCAGCTACCCTCTCCAGAACTCACAGCATCGCCTACGACACTGCATTGTCACCTGTCTGATCCTGAAACTCAGTGGTCGCAGCTGGTGGCGGTGGTACCTCATTTTTTGACCCCTGACCAGACCCCACTGGTTCAGACACAGTCATCCTACCCCGACCGCGTCCACGCGTGTTACGACCACGTCCTCGAGTACTCATGACTAACGTTCTCGATTTATCTGATTTAAAAGTTTTATGCATAAGACTTTTTTCCACTGTTATTACAGCACAGTTTTATGAACAGTTTTATTACGAGGTTTTGTTTTTCGAGAGTTCACAGAATCCTATGAGTTTGAGTCTCTAGGATAATCCACTAGTACTATCAATCATATCACCATCCTCACAATCATGTATAAACGCAGCAGTTAGGGGTACTTACCTGGGCGGATCGATGCCGGAGACTCGGTGCCATGCTTCCCTGACCATGTATTTTCCCACCAAACCTTTTTGAAACCCACTTTTAATACGTTTTGGGCCTCGGGCCCACAGCCGAGCTTTTGAACTTGGCTCTGATACCAAAATTGTAACACCCCCAACCCAGTCAATACACTACGACCGAATTCGACATGTCACAGGGTAAAGTATTTTGACCAAAACAAGTTGTAGGTTCGATTTAAAAGAATCGTCATTCGACAATATGTTGGATGTTTAAAATTCTTGGAAGAAGAACCCTTTTTTTTTTTGAGAAAACTGCATGTTATCGTTTATCTTAGGAAAACCATGTCATTTTAGGGAAATCCCGAAGTTATTGAGGTGTAAGGTTGAAAACCGTTTCTAAAACCTTTGACTTAAAGTAACTCAATTTAAAAGGAGTTTGAGCCGATTGTTGTTATCACTTATTTATTCTTACCCGATGGTAAAGTTTAGAAAACCCGGTGAGATGTGGAATTTAGAAAACTTTGATTTACCGGTTATTTAAACAAAATATAACAAACTTAAACAAAATGAAATAAACCCAAAATATTAATTAGTGGCCTTATTACAAACCCAAATAAAACCAAATTAAAAAGTAAAGTACCCAAAATAGTGAACAAACTAAAACCGAAAGCAATTTGCATGGCCACCTCGAGTCCGCCCGGCTCCACATCAACGATCTACAAGTCATCTGTAAAAGATAAGGGAAGAGGTGAGTCACCGAGACTCAGTGTATAATCCCCCTCCCGATTATAGCAACACTCTTGCACAGTTCCATAATCAAGTAAATATGCCATGCAACCCAAACCTAGCCATCCACAACTCCATAATCTACCCCGTGTGGTACCAAACCATTGGTGGTGCCAAACCACTGGTGACCCAAAGTCACGATCAAAGTATAAATGTGGTACCAAACCACTGGTGGTTCCAAACCACTAGTGACCCAAAGTCACGATCAAAGTATAAATGTGGTACCAAACCACTGGTGGTGCCAAACCACTGGTGACCCAAAGTCACAATTATCCATATATGGGGCCAACCCACTTTGTGGTAACAAACCACTGGCGACAATCCCTTTCCAGAGTAATATGTGGGGCCAACCCACTGTGGTATTAAACCACTGGGACGAGTCGCTAAAATATCCAATGTGGTGCCAAACCACTGGTGACCCAAAGTCACAAATATCATATGTGGTATCAAACCACTGGTGGTGCCAAACCACTGGTGACCCAAAGTCACAAACAATCATCTTCCCCCTCCTCTCATAACACCCATTTTAGTTCACATGCTTATACATACAATACTAACATGCTTTATCGTTCAACAATATACTGCAACATAACATATATTCATCAAAAATCAAATATCATTAACTATCAGGACGGACTTACCCGGAGTCCTCGCTCATACCCATAAGGGTAACTTATCGATATCCTCACATATTCAGGCTTTTAACAATGTTTAAGTTATTAACATATTATACATTGAATATGAAGTGTGTAAGAGATACACACCTGATCACGCGCAAAACTACACTCTCCACGTCAGTACTATCGTTAATCGACACTATCGCGATTTGTCTACTTTCCTACTCGGATGCCGGCCCACACCCCGGTGGCCAGTCACGAACCGCTGAGACCGCCCTCTTTTTGAACTTAGGGGCTGGAGTCTCAAATCTAACTCCACTTATTGCTGGATTATCCTTCGAATCCATAATATACCTTATCACCAAATCGGGTTAAAGAAGCGAACTAAAATATAAAGAACTAGAATCCCGGAGTTAGATCCCTTACCTAAGTCGACAGATCCCAAAGGTTCTAGGCTTGACTCACCGCTAACAAATCCCGAAACTCCACACGAAATAGCGTCAATCACCCCCTCCTGTATTCGACCAAGCACCAAAGAAATGTGGAATATCTGCCTTCGGCATTAACCATAAAAAGAGAGATGTCGAACGATTGAAACACTTACCCCTCTAAACCAGCGAAACCGATTAGAAGCGATGAGGAATGGTCCACGATGAATCCGCTGTCACAAAACCCAAAAGAACATTTATGGGTGCCAAAAGAATTCGGTTTCATAGATGAATAAGAATCATGCCAAGCAAATGCCTAAATTCGGCTTCTGCTCCATATGAGTCGATAGAGAAAAAAAGAAGAGATAAGGGAGATTCGGTCAAAACAAAACTTACCCCCTCCAAATACCGAAGTCGATCCACCAAGCAACGAGAGAAGAAGAAAAGAGAGATCTAAAATGGTTGATATTCGGCCCAAGTGTTGAAACAAGAAGAGAAGAGTAGAGAGGTTTTGGCAAAAGAATGAACTACCAAGGGGTTCGGCTAATCAACAATATGAAAGTAGAAAGCAAAGAGATGAACGATAGGTGAGGTTTTCAGTTCTCAAGGTTTCGACAATGGTGGTCTGGTGTTCAAGATGAATTTGGCTAAGCACTTGAGAAGAAAAAGAAAAGGCACCAAATGAAGTTTAGATGAGCATTCGGCTAAGGGTATTTTGAGAGAAGAGAAAAAGAACCAAAACGCAATAGTGAACAAGTGTGAGAAGGTGATTTCGGCACAACTAGAATGAAAGGAAAACTGAAGTTCAAAAGTGAAACACCAACCCCAAATGCCGAAAAAGTAATGCCCCAAAGCAACCCAATTTCGGCACACCAACCACACACCAAAACAGAATGCTTCAAGCTCTCCTAGCCACTCCCACAATTCGGCTAAGCCTTCCCCCACTTCAATCCCTCTTTTCTCTCCTCGTTTTTCTCTTGACCAACCATTCAAACAAGTTTGAATTCTTCAAACTCCACAAATTTCTCTTATCCACCCGTTTTGAATCTGTTGACTTGTTCAACATCTATCCACCAGAGTTCCACCTGAGCACAACTCCTCACAGTTCTGGCATAAAAGAGAAATACCCCAAGGAGGGATTCCTGCAGCTCAAACCAAGGCTCCCTCCCCCAGCTTGTGGCGTCACTTCCCTGAGCTCTAAATGGCGCCTTCTTGCCACTTTACCAAGGCACTTCTTGTGCCAAAACTTGCTACACAATATTCTTAACACTCAGCTCCTTCAGCTCCCCTTAACAAGTGCCCAAAAGTAATAATTTTGCTATAACCCAGGCCTACCCTTGGCTCATATCCAGACCCTAAGACACCCTATCTAGCATCATACTCAAGTCATTCACATGCAAATAATAAAACGCAAGAACCCCTATTTAAGGATGTTACATGCAACATCTCAACATATCTTCGAGTATTTGAATTATACGCTCAAATTGACCGTCTGATTGAGGGTGAAAAGCTGTACTAAAATGCAACTTGGTACCCAAAGCATCTTGCAGTTTCTTCCAAAACCGCGACGTGAACCTCGGATCTCTATTCGAAACAATAGAGATAGGTACTCTGTGCAACCGTACAATCTGTGCCACGTATAACTCAGCCAACTTATTAAGTGAGAAATCCATGCGCACAGGAATAAAATGAGTCGATTTTGTCAATCTATCGATGATAACCCAAATTTATTCTTTCTTACTCGGCGTCACACAATCCTGCTACGAAATCCATCGTGATTCGATCCCATTTCCATCCAGATATCATAATTGGCTGAAGTAATCCTGAAGGTACTTGATGCTCAGCTTTCACTTGTTGGCATACTAAACACTTAGATACATAGTCCGATATGTCTCGTTTCATATCGTGCCACCAATAATGTTGTTTCAGGTCATTATACATCTTCGTACTACCCGGATGCATCGACAATTTACCACTGTGGGCTTTATCGCAAATCTTTCGAATCAATTCAGGATTCCTTGGTACACACATTCGATTCTTGAACCATAAACACCCTTCGGCATCAATCTAGAAATCTGAATCCGTACCCAAACCACAACAACCCCTTTTATCTTTTAAATCTTTATCGATCTCCTGTGCCGCTCGGATCTGTTGTACAAACAACGGCTTCGCTTTCAACTCTGCAATAATTACACCGTCATTAGTTATGGTCATATTTGCATTCAATGCTCGTAGAGCAAATAGGGACTTTCGGCTCAGTGCATCAGCAACCACATTAGCCTTTCCTGGGTGGTAATCAATTACAAGCTCGTAATCCTTCAATAGTTCCAACCATCGGTGTTGTCTCAAATTCAATTCCTTCTGAGTCATTAAGTACTTTAGACACTTATGATCCGAATATACGTGGCATTTCTCGTCGAATAGATAGTGACGCCATATTTTCAAGGCGAAAACTATAGCGGCCAATTCAAGGTCGTGTGTCGGATAATTCTTCTCGTGTGATTTCAACTGTCTCGAGGCGTAGGCCACAACTCTACCCTCCTGCATCAATACACAACCAAGCCCATTTAAAGATGTGTCACTAAAAATAATATATTCTTTACCCGATTCGGGCTGGACTAGCACTGGGGCTTCTGTTAACAAAGTCTTCAATCGTTCAAAGCTTTCTTGACACTTTTCTGTCCAGTCAACTTTCACATCCTTCTGTAAAAGCTTTGTCATTGGAGTTGCTATCATCAAAAATCCTTTCACGAAGCGTCTGTAGTACCCTGCAAGCCCCAAAAAGCTACGTACCTCAGATACATTTCGTGGAGGTTTCCACTCCAATATGGCCGAGATTTTACTCGGATCAACCCGAATACCCGACGCTGAAATAAAATGCCCCAAAAAGCAGACGTCTTTCAACCAAAACTCACATTTATTAAACTTTGCGTACAACTGCTTCTCACGCAAGGTTTGTAACACTAACCTCAGATGTTCAGCATGTTCAGTTTCATTTCGTGAATATACTAATATATCATCTATAAACACCACTATAAACCGATCTAAGTACGGTCTGAAGATTCAATTCATCAGATCCATGAATACCGCTGGTGCGTTAGTAAGCCCAAACGGCATCACCAAAAACTCATAATGCCTATATCTCGTCTGAAAAGCAGTCTTTGGTATGTCTGACTCCTTCACTCGCAGCAGATAATATCCCGATCTCAAATCAATCTTGGAGAACACAGAAGCTCCCTTAAGCTGATCAAATAAATCATCGATGCGGGGCAACGGGTATTTATTCTTAATGGTCGCCTTATTGAGCTGTCTATAATCAAAAGGTTCTGTCCTTCTTTTTCATGAATAGAACAGGCGCACCCCAGGGTAAGAAACTCGGGCGAGCGAAACCTCTATCTGTTAATTCTTGCAACTGTGCCTTCAATTCTTTTAATTCTGTTGGTGCCATTCGATACGGTGCTATCGAAATCAGAGTGGTCCCTGGCACTAGCTCAATACCAAACTCCACCTCACGAATAGGGGGCAATCCGGGTAATTCTTCCGGAAACACATCTGGGTATTTACTCACAATCGGTACAGATTCAATTTTCTTTTCAGCTACCTCATTATTAATCACATACGCGAGATAAGCTTCGTAACCTTTCTTTAAATACTGTTGAGCCATCATCCATGATATCACCGCTGGTAGTCCACTCAAGTCTGTAGACTCAATCCGGATTATCTCATCATTCTAACATCTCAAGTCAATAGTCTTTCGCCTGCAATTCACTACTGCATCATGACATGTTAACCAATCTATACCAAGGATTATGTCGAACTCATCGAAGGGTAACAGTATCAAATCGGCTAGAAAACACATGTCTCAGGTCATCAACGGACAATTCTTACATACTTTATTAACTACTACAATCGACCCAACGAGTTTGAAACCCGAATCACATATTCAGTAGACTCAACAGGTAGAGTCTTACTACATATTAATGCCTCACATACATACGAATGTGTCGAACTGGGATCAATCAAGGCAGTTACACTAGTATCAAAGAGAGTAAAAATATCGGTAATAACATCTGGAGACGAGGCCTCTTCTCTAGCACGATGGCATAAGCTCTAGCTGGGACACGAGCCTCCGATCTATTAGCAGCATCATTGACCCCCCCTCTGTGTGCCACTCCTACCTCCCCCAGCACGAGATGGTCTACCCCTAGCTGTAGTACCGCTTGGTCTCACACTCTGAGCAGTACCTTTCTCATTAGTTTCCGGGTAGTCTCGAATAAAATGATCTTGTGAACCACACTTATAGCAAGTGCAATTAATAGTTTTACCCCAGCATTCCCCGAAATGTCGTCTACCACACTGCTGGCACTCAGGTTTGCTTGATCGAGCGTTGCCAACACTAGCCACTGACGTAGCCAGAGAGCTCACTGGCGGTCGCTCTCGTATAGAAATCCCAGTATTAGATTTGAATCGGCCACCGTCGTTCTTGAACTTCTTCGTTGCCGATTGCACTTTACTTGCAGATCTTTTTCAGAAATCTTTAGATTCCAAATCAGCTTTTCGTTTTTCTTTCCCCAATTCTTCAGCTTTACAAGCTCATTCAACCAATACAACGAACTCATTGATTTCAAGAATATCGACTAGAAGTTTTATGTCCTCATTCAATCCATCGTCGAACCTCCGACACATACCAGCTTCCGACGAAACGCCCTCACGGGCGTAGCGACTAAGTCGCACAAACTTACACTCGTATTCGGGTACGGTCATGCGACCCTGTTTGAGTTCAAGAAATTCTTTATGCTTAGAGTCGATTAAGCGCTGACTTATATATTTCTTGCGAAACTCCGATTGAAAGAAGTCCCAAGTAACCCTTTCTTTCGGAACGACTGACACGAGTGTATTCCACTAGTAGTAGGCGGCATCTCGCAGTAATGATATGGCACACTTCAAACACTCGTCAGGTGTGCAAGACAGCTCATCGAAAAACACGGATGGTATTGTCGAGCCAAAATTTAGCTCGTTCTGCATCGTCGTCATCCTCAGCTCTAAATTCTTGAGCTCCATGTTTTCTAATACGATCAACCAAAGGTTTAGTCGCTCTTTCCGGATTGGTAAGTGGGGGTACCATCGGTACTACCGGGGAAACATTCGAATTTTGAGGAGGTTGAACCGTCGGATTGGTTCGTATGTATTGACTAAACCAATCGTTCATTATGGAGTAGAAGGCTTGTCGGGCCCCGTCCTTCGGATTACTTGTAGCCGGTCGAGATTCCTCTGGCGCAATCCCTTGCGCGGGAGCAGGCGCCACACTCTCAACATCATCAGCTACCACTCGTTCAGAATCAGGATCCATTACTATACGAGAAAGAAAAGAATAGGCACATTACACTGTCAGAAGTCATCATACTATCACCGCATAAAACATGGCATGTATACCTAAACTCACGCACCCTACATTAGTCCAAGAACCAACTTAACCTAAGCTCTGATACCAATAAAATTGTAGCACTCTCCACCCAAATCCGTCGCCGGATTAAGGTTACCGACCTAAATCAAATATAAGGACCAATCATTCTCTTATTCAAACACAACAAGATCATATTATTATTAATGTTATTATCAATCTAAGAGTACATTTAAAAGTAATTTTCTTATAACCCTTAATAGACAAAACATATCTCGCATTATCCAAACCTAGATGGTAGCCGAATTAGTACATAAGTGAACCATTACCATAATTCAATGACTTCATCTTTACTAATTCGCATGCAACAAATGGTGATGTAATGTAGTTGAAACATACCTTATGTAACAATTTCGTGGATTGGCATTTGTTACTCATGCTCATAGGTTCCATTTATGCACTTTGTAGCATATAACACATCTAATAAACATATATACAATCACTACTATCCTTGTTACATCTTATAATATTACCCAATTTCAGTCGGCCAATCACTTTAATCAACTACTCAACCATA
The DNA here is from genome assembly GCA_005393395.2 of Gossypium australe. Classification (NCBI taxonomy): domain Eukaryota; kingdom Viridiplantae; phylum Streptophyta; class Magnoliopsida; order Malvales; family Malvaceae; genus Gossypium; species Gossypium australe. The sequence goes on along the minus strand of CM016621.1, from coordinate 109,134,486 downwards.
TTCAAAACTTTATCTACAAATTATACCAAACAAGATAACCAAGTTAATCCAAAATTTGTATAAAGGTTTTACCATTTTGGCATGGCAAGTAAACGCATATATATAAACATACAACCCCAAAATATTCTTTAAGTCCATTTGAAAGTAGTTTAACCTATACATGCCATGGTAATTAAAATTTGATATCCCAAAATAAAATACCAAAACGGTTGATAGTATGCTTGACTTCGACCGAGATCCTCAAACACGAGCTTAGCTTCGACAAACCTAAGAGACATCAAAACCATACACCCAGTAAGATATCATGAATATAGCTTAGTAAGTTTGAGCAATTACACATATATACGTATAGTAGATCACTACGCGTCCATAATTTAATTCATCTAAATTATAAAATGACTCATTACATTCATATATAATATATATATATATCCACCCATTTCCTAATGACAATTTTTTTTTTGCACATCAAGCCGAAACACATACCTTATGCATAGCAAAATAGGATTTACTTACCGAATGAATTCCATTTTCTTTTATAAGTAGCCACGTACACATATAAGCTTGATATCCCCACTTACTTTCGTTTGAGTCTTTCATCCTTGAGGAGATTTAAATGTCAGCACACACAGTGCATTTCCCATAATGTCTCGTACACTAAGTGTCGTTACTAATTATCAAGGCATACTCGATGCCGGTATTTGTAATGTGTCGCACACTTAGTGCCATTACAAACTTTCTACACACACAGTGCCTTCTAACCGAATTCGCACACTTAGTGCTCGGTAGATAAGATGTGCACACATAGTGCAATGCAAGCAGTATATATATATATATGTACACCTCATTTAAAGAAAATTTACTTCTCATCTTATTATGGATTCCCAAATTCAAACACATACACACATCTAATTCAGAAAAGAAAAGGAACTATACGGACACCACCTCCAATTTCGCATTTCATGTATATAGTAGTACCAAATTAGTTAACACAAGAATTTGTCTCACGCCATAGTATAATTGCAAACATGTATATAAGACCATGTATCATCTTGTACTCCCTTCACCAATCAAAGAAAACCATATATATACATGAATAATACTACCATTTCCATACTTAACAATTTTCTTTAAACCTATCTATCACATTCGGCTTTTGGGGACAACATTTTAATAGAACCTAAATTGAAGCTTAACCTTCTAATTCAGCAAACATTCAATTGAAATCAATTGCTTACAAACTTACCTGGTAGTTGTAGAAGTAAATTTTGTATCGGCTACCCGTTTATTTTAGTCTTTCCCCGACCCGTCTCCGGTTCCTTTCTTCCATGATCTAAAACAAAAATCCAAAAGAAAGAGTCCATTCAAATAATTTCATTTATTCGTATTTGAGATGCTCAATTACACTATTCTTCCAATTCATCACTCAAAATTTGAATTTCTTACAAATTAATACAATTTTCTTTTCATTCGAATTAAATCGACTTTATGAATTATTGAGCTAAGGCCGAATTAGTCTTAAGCCCGTTCAAAATTTATAATGCTATTCATTTTGATCCTCTTTCGAAATTATAAGGGTTTCCCTTTTCATCCCTTAAATTTACATACTTTTCATTTTAGTCCCCACGGCCATACAATGAGAAATATACAAAATTTAAATTGGCCCCTTAATGACTGAATCTCTCTTATGCACATACCAATCTATACCCTTCAATTATTTAGCATATTACTCCCCCACATTTTGAGTTTTCACAATCCAATCATCCTACTACAATTATCCAAATTTTCTTATTCTAAACATATCAATCTCAAACACATGCATATCATCTCACCATTTAAACTCAACCAAACAAGACCTTCCATCCATGGCCGAATTTTAGCATGCTCTTAAACTCAAAGATTTTCACATGGACTAAATAGTACTTAGGAGGACTAACTTAAAAATGCAAGAATTCATAAAAAATCTAGCTTAAAAACTTACCTTAATGAGACATGCAAGCCTAACGAAAAAAAAATGGAGAACCAAGCTTTCTCCTCCCTTAAAGTTTCGGTCAAGAAGATGGAGAAGAAAAGAGATGAAACTAATTTGTTTTTCTTATTTTATTATTCCACTAACTCCATAATTAAAAAATAAAATAATCTTTAATACTCACTTTACCCTTGTTGCCGTCCACCCTTATCATGCATAATGGCCAAATTGTCATGCAAGTATCAACCAAGAAATAGCCAATTCAATTAACTCCTCAATTCTACCACAACAAATGCTCTCATATTAATTCAACTAAGTCCTTACTATTATTTTCGCATAGGTTATAATTTACTTCAAAACAAAAACTCTAGCACACACATTCAAATATAATTATTAAACACAACTTAAGATAAAATAAAATAGCATGGTTAATAATTAATAAAGGAATAAAAATTAAAATTATTCCGTTCTAACTGGGATTCGTTGTTTCGAAACCACCGTTCCGATTAGGGTCGTAAATGGGTCGTTACATTATATTTCTCCCAGCATGTTCGATGTATGTGACTGCATCGTGAATGACGTTCTCCAAGAAGAGAATTCTATGGGTTTCCTCATAGATTAAGCTGCTGATACGCTTCACTCCTCCCCTACGGACAAGGCATAGAATTGTCGGCTTCGTGATGCCTTAGATGTTGTCACAGAGGACCTTACAGTGGCATTTGGCTCATCCCTTGCTAAGCCCCTTGCTATCTTTCCTCTTCCTAACATTTTTTATTAAGAGATAAACGATTTGGATGATAAAATAAGAAATTTTACTAAGATTGAATTTGAGAATATGTTGGGTTCTTTTTTATTTTTTTAAAATTCTAGGTTATGAACAGATAAAACGATACAGATATTGAACGGAAAAAGAAAAGAAGAAAAAATGAAAGAAATAGAAGTAAGGTAGAAGATGAAGAGGTCAGGTATAAAACGAAACAGATAGTGAAAGAAAAAAATGTAAGAGATAGAAGATGATGGTGGCGGAAATAACTTTTAAAGAAAAAATGAAAGAAAAAGAATTAAAAGAATAATTTTTAAGGAAAATGAAAGAAAAAAAATTAAATGGGTTTGGTTTGTAATCAAAAAGGGTGACACATGGCAACATGCAAATGGTTAACGCTGCCACGTCAGCAAAAAATTGATGTTGTTTGGCTCAGGTACCAAACTAGTAGACGAAAAAAATGTCCAAGTATCAATCTGGGACAAAAAACCATAGGTACCAATCTGGGAGAAGTGGATAAGTTCGAGTACTAATTTTATATTTAACCCTTTCTAATTTTGTTTCCAGCTTTCTCGTTTCTTCCAATATATGCAATCATAAAATCTCTCCCAATTCAGTCCCTTAATTATTCTTAATTTTGGGTCACTAGAAAATCAGGTGTTACAACTCCCTCCTTAAAAAGAAATTTTGTCCCCACAATTGCACTTCACGCTAACATTGGAGGTGGACTTAGGGATATTTCCTTATTCTTATGGTTCACTGCACATTCATCCATCCCACTTACACGTTCTCTTAACTCGGTTCCCTTTGTACACTCTCATTACTTTTCAGTTCCGCTCATTCAATGGATTCCTTCTATACTTAATGAAGTAGAGGTTCCTATTTCTTTCTAGATATCTTGTTACTTTGCTTCATGTATTCTTCGTCCTACTACGTCTCCTCACTTTCTTAATTTAGCAAACATTCTATGGCAAACACCACTTACCTACCAACCCTTCACTTTATCATTGGTCGATGCTTCCGCAAATCCTAAATTTGCTTACACTCTAACTCTGCCTATTTTACAAATCCTTAACAATAGTGAATCTTAGTTGTCAGTTCATAGGCATCTTTTGATCCTGTTGTTATGCACTCTAATCCATAGTCTTTCTCCCAACTTCTAGCTTTGGCAGATGTTCGAAGGTGAGTACCGCTTGACTTAGCAATTTTTTATTCCTGGCAAGACTCCTCGATAATTCTAAACTCGTTCGCATGTTAGCCTTACCCATCGTATGGGTCAGTTCCTTCTTTTCCCAGGGTAGCCCAGCTAGCCCATGACTGATCTTTTACTACTATTCTAGCGAAGTATCAAAGCGGCTACCTTGACTCCAAAATCCTACTCTAAAAGGTTGTTACTGAATAGTCCTATGGCTATATTCATTGTAATAAGGGCTACTCCAGATTGGATAATAGTTAGTAGAAATCTTGCTTAGAAAATCCCAATGCCGACAAATGTCCCACCATCATTTGTGGACTTGAACAGTTTCTTATCACCCATTAAATTTTCTTAACTTCCCACTCTCTCTCGTGGCTATAAATAAACCAAAATGCTATAGGGGAAGTCCATAAACTTATAAGCCTTTGGCTCTATCTGACTTCCACTATCTTTCCTTTATCTTATTTCCTTATTATTGGAGTGCAGTTTCCTTTGCTATTCCATTACTTAAAGTTTCCAAAACTAGTTTCTTTTACCACTACTTTTCATGATCCAAAATCCTATTACTGTATGGGGGTTTACCTATTACCCCAATAAATTTATTTTCCCTACCCTACTTGTGATCTTAACGTTCATCGAGAGAAGTTTTGACCATGCACTTGCACCGACTACCTTACCCTCTCCTAGAGGAGAAGTATTGTTGTTGGAAATTATATACTGACATTACTTCCTGTCAACCCAAAACATAGAGAAAGCCCTTTTCAAGAACGGGAGAGGTTTCTCCCCTACACCTAGTTCATTGTAGTTCTTTTTGTAACATTAGGTTAAGGCTATACCAACATCGTTTATCTTCCCTTTGTCTTTCCTGCTAGGGTTTCATCTATCCCCCGACCAAACTCGACACAAGAGTTTTCTTTGGCAGGCTCTAGCGCCGCGACCTAGCACATTCACAGCTACGCCATTCGTCTTATGTGAATCCTACGCTCGTCTCGTAGGACTATTAATGGCATCCTTGGGTTGTACATCCCCAAGGATTAATGGGGTCGTTCTTGTTTCTTCTTAAAGATTAGCCAAGAAGTAAGATACAGTCGACGCGATTGCCCACTTGACGACTAATAATGCTACATTTCTTTTGTACTTTTCATCCAATGAAATTTTCATTATCTATCATTTGTACTTTCAATCTATTTACTTACTTTTCCTCTTCTACATTTATCTATTTGCGCTTCCTTACTAGTAGTTTCCTTGTCTCTTTCCAAAGTACATTTACTAGAGTTTGTACTACCACATTTTCTAATATATACTTTCTACATGTATTTTGTACATTCAACTATTGGTACTTACCTTTCAATTCGTCAACCCAAGCGTGTGTATCATTATAGCTCTTATAATATCTTAACATTTTGGGGACTTAAGGGACTTAGCCAATCCAATTGCCATGCACATAGGGGTGCTTCTTTCCAATCTTCTAGGTCAGAGTTCTAACTAAACCTATATCTTTGATACCATTATAATTGTACATCCTACACTGACCCGTCCACTAGGTTCAGGTATGGAGCATCACAAATGGACATGTACTTAATTAATAACAGTCTACAAATAATAACTATCTATTATTGAAATTTTAAAATAATAATTCTTAAAATTGAAGCCCTAAGCCATTAATTGTTGGGTCCCTCAATGTTTGTTTACAAAGAACTCTAAACATCTAACTAAGGCTGTTTTGTAATAGCCTGTTTTTGGTCAAAACAGAACAGTGGTTTCGGAACCACAAATTTGAGGTCAAAATATTTATTTTTTTATTATTTTAATGTTTACAGAATGAATATGTGATGGTGTGAAAATTTCGTTAAGTAATTTTGTTGTTTAAATGATCACTTTGATAAAAATGACTAAATCGCGTAAAGTGTAAAATGCATGTTCTATTAGCTAAAGGTGTCAAATAGCTATAGAATCTTAAAGTTTGGGTCCTTATGTTGTAAATAGACCATTAACATGATAGTGGATGATATTAGCTTGGTAAATTTGAAATGATTAATGTTCATTAAGGTTATTTTTGGTAATTGGTAAATAAAATTAATTAAATAAAAAAAGCTTAATTTTATTAGATTATCATCTTCATTAGCCGGAAATTTGAAGGTAAGATTAGCCATGGTTAGGTTTTCATTCGGCCAAGCTTTCCTAGCTTATTAAGGTACAATTTTTGTCTCGTTTTTAATTATTTCTACACTTTTGATATCGTTGTAGCTAGGTCTAGCTAGCCCAGGGACTATTTTGGAAAATTGTCAAAGATTTTGAATGATGCCATTGATGAATACATGATTATTTTGATGTTTGATGATAGATTATGAATATTGGTTGTGAGTTCTACAAGTTTTGTTAAGTGATTTTTAGTGAAAATGCAAAATAGGGATTAAATTGAGAAATGTTGAAACTTTGTGGTTAAAATGTGAAATAAATAGAAAATATGGGCTACTAGGCATAAGAGTAATTCGGCTAAGCATGGGTGTTTTGAATCATGAATTTGTGATTTTCTGTAATAATGACTAATTTGAGAAAAATGTGAAAGTTTAGGGGAAAATGTGAAAAATAGCCCTAATGTATATTTTGGATTGAATTGAATAAATAGTTGATAAAATGAGTTAATTTTGAATATATTTAGATCAAGAAAAATAGAATTCGGACCTAGATCGAGGGAAGAATAAGGTGTCAGATTAGTTGTTCCGCGTCATCATTTTTATGTCTGAGGTCAGTTCGTATGTAACAAGCATTATTATAATTATGCTTTACATGCTTTGATATTGCATAAATTGTGTATATGAGATTATAGTCATGTTTGACAATAATTCGGATATATATGGCACTTAGTGTGCGATTCGAGATAGCTTCGGTTATATATGGCACTTAGTGTGCGATTTGGAATAGCTTCGGCTATATATGGCACTTAGTGTGCAAGACCGAGATAGCTTCGGCTATGTAAAGCACTTAATATGTGGGATTATAATAGCTTCAAATACGTATTGGCACTCAGTGTGCAAAATATCAAGTATTTGACACTATTCCGAAAAGGTATAAGTTCATTACGAATTTGTACAGGTATGTACATGTAAAGTATGAGATTCAAATAGAAGAAGTTATGAATTTGCATATAAGCATATGATTAAGCATGAGGAAGGTTTGTTGTTATCATGAATTATATGTTAAATAGTTCAGATTGAAGATTTGTGTATTATGATTTGTTGAATATATTTCGTACGAACTTACTAAGCTTTATAGCTTACTTTCTTTATTTTTCCCGTGTTTTATAGTGAATTCAAAGCTAGCTCGGATTCAGGGATCGTCAGAGACATCATCACACTATCCAACCATCACTTTGGTACTTTTGAACTTATGGTTTAGTCATATGGCATGTATAGGGACTTTGAGTCATTTTGGTTATATTTGGTAAAGACTTTGGCCAAATGAATTGGCTTGTAAATGCTTTTGTTTGGTATGTATATATAGCCATGTGTGATGGATCAATATGGTTTATTTGGTATGTTTGAATCATGTGCATATATACATGCTTATGTCTTGTGTATATTGAGTTGGTTATGAGGATTGATGATAATATGTACTATGAATGGTAAATTAATGGTTTGTGGATATAGGTGTGCTTGTGAAATTAGGCCAAATTGTAACGCCCGAAATTGGACCTAGGAGAATTGGGCCTATTAAACCCCGAGCGTAGAAGCATTTTAAAATTTTTAGGAATATGAGAACAGCATTATTTCAAGATTGGACCTGTTAGGAAGGTGATTTTGGAAGGTTACGGGGTTTCTATGAAGTCCCGGGTTCAAGTTAGGCCATAGGAAAATTTTTGGTTTTTGGCTCTTTAAGCGAGAGGGCTAGTAGAAGCTGGACTTAAGGGAAATTGTTGGTGTTTTGCTAACACAAAAAGAATTGTGGTGTGGTGGCAAGGTGGCGCCACTTAGGGAGCAAGGGAATGACGCCACAGGGAGGCAAGGGATCCAAGGTTCTAGTCTTGGTTCTTGCTTTTCTTTTAGATTATTTTCTTTTAAAGGGAATTAGACTTTAGCTGTAGGCTTAACTTTTGTTGTGCATGTCGTAAGACACAAATGGCCACATGGTGGAGTGGTGGTGGCGTCAGTATGATAGCAAGGTGGGAGAGGGTTCGAGTCACACATGCAGCATATGGGAGTTTTATTTTGTGCTCAAGGAGGGAAAGAGGTGGAGTTGGAGTGGAACTCTACTTGGTGAAGATTTGAATTGGTCAAATCTGTTTGAACGAATGATGGAGAGTGAATGGTGGAGTAGGAAGGGGGAGAAAATCGTGGGATTTGGGGGAGTGGGAGAGTTGGACGTGAGTGGGGGTGTGAGAGGGAGAAATTCGGCTGAGTAGGGGTCTAAGAGAGCATTTTCGGTCTTTTGGGTGTAAGGGTGAAAATCGAAAGTTGTCTTAGCTTTTGAAGGGGCCGAATTCTTTTTGGTGTTTCGGTGAGTGTTACTTCTGCATCATTTCGGGTTTCTTTGCTTCTCTGACTTCTGCCAATTTCTATGCTTTCATTATTTTTTCCCTACACTTCTCTTTTGGTTAAAACGATCACTTCTCTTCTTTCACTAAGCCATATCAACGCACCCTTCTTCTTTACCTTCATCATCCTGCTGATTTCTTCCTCTTCCAAAAGTCGAATTCACACCATCTTTTCCCACGTTCATCGTTGGTTCATGGTCTTACTTTTCGTGACCAAAAACCTCCCATTTCCATTCGGCTTAACCTTGGTTGAGGCCGAATTTATTCATTCTTATCTTGCTCAAATCGTTCGGGTGACATTTAGTAAGGTCCAAAATTCTTTGGGGGATCAATTGCCGAACCCTTCCTCATCGGGTACTGTTGATCTTAGTGATTTTCTTTTTTCTTCTCGGTATTGAGTTAACTAGGTTGGTGAAGGCCATATTTACTTCTTCTGATCTTCTTTCCTTTTCTCTCTAGTTAAACGTCGTCTTTGAGAGCAGCGCGTGGTTAAACTCCTCTTGTTCTAAGGATCTGCTGTTGCCGAATTTAAGGGTAAGTAGTGCTAGTTAATGTTCAATTCTCCCTGATGCCGAATATTGGCAGATGCTAACACCCCTTGTGCATCAATCAATATAGGGTTTGTTCACTTTAGCCAAGGACGAAGCAAAGCCGGTTAATTGATACTCGGTTGGAGGGTAACACGATTCACGGTAAGTGAACCAAGTGGAGTAGTAATACGGGTTACGAAATCCTTTAAGAAGTTAAAGCTAACTTTCGATTATGGTTATTCTAGGGGCAAGCGAGGAGTAGTACTTTCGGCAGTCTAGATCAGATGTGTAATCTCACACCCACTTCGATGATTGCATGTGGTGTTCTATGAACCGGCCAAAAGTCGAAAAGTCGAAAAGCCGGCAACTGTGACCACTCGAGCGTGCGAGCGCTCGTAGTGGTAAATCGATATACGAATCGTAACGTTAAGTCATGGAGTGTGTCGCGAACACTCTCACGATACTGACGTTGTAACCGGCCGAAACGGGCCAAATGGGCCCAACGGGCTATCCGGCCCACTTAGGCAAAACTGTTAGAAAAACTGTCGAATGATAACTCCGAATGCCAAATCTACAAATCTAAGACCGGAATCATGCGAAATGGGCCACACGAGCGTGTGGGCCCCATTGGGCCTAAGATGGATTTTAGGCTCATTAATTCTGGAGTGGCTTAAAAAGAGTTCTGTGTCGCTCGAGGCGACAGTAGGCCTTCAGAAAGGCTGTTGAATGCGAAAATTAACAAAATACCCTTGGAGGGTAAATTACCGAAATACCCTTGGGTTGCGAAATTACCAAAATACCCTTAGAGGGTAAATTACCAAAATACCCCTGGGTTGCGAAATTACCAAAATACCCTTGGATGGTAAATTACCGAATACCCTTGGGTTGTAAAATTACCAAAATACCCTTGGAGGGTAAATTATCGAAATACCCCTGGGTAGTGAAATTACCAAAATACCCTTGGAGGGTAAATTATCAAAATACCCCTGGGTTGCGAAATTACCAAAATACCCTTGGAGGGTAAATTACTGAAATACCCCCAAAGGGGCGAAAACGACCGTTATACCCTTGATTGTGATTAAATATCGTGTGTATGATTTTATTTACACTTTTATATGTTGATGCATTGCATGTTATCATGTTGCATGGGGCGGGATTAATGACCAAAGAGAAGTGTAGCCTGGTGGCTCTGCCACATACTGTTTTAGTGGCTATGCCACATATCTATATATGCGATTACTCTGGTGGCTCAGCCACAAATATTATGATTAGCAGCTTGTCTGCAATATTGGTGTGATTGGCGGGGTGGGTTGACTTGATCCCTACAAGTGACGATTGGTTGGTACGGGGGTGTGATTGGTTGGATTGGGTTGGGCTGCATTTCATTATTGCATTACCATGATTATAGGGCTTGGGCCCAGAATGATCCTGTAAGGGCTCAGGCCCAGTTGGTGACCGTTTAGGGGATTACACACTGAGTTCTCGTAACTCACCCCCTTTCCCTTAACCTTGTAGGTAATCCCCAGCGTTAGAGGATTTGGAGTTGTGGAGGACTCGGTGGTGGTCATACATCGGAGTAGTTTTCACGTAAATCCGGTTTTACTTTATTTATGATTATTTAGTTTGGGTTTAATATTATCTAATAAGGGCGTTGAAATTGAAATAGGATCCACACGGGCAGAGACCCTGGTGTTGAAATTGAAATTAAGTCAGTATGCTCCACACAGTCTCGTACACGAGCGTGTGATCGGCCGTGTGGCACAAGTCAGTATAGCCCCTAATTGGCACACCGGCCTAACACACGAGCGTGTGACTTGGCCGTGTTGCATAATTCAGTATACCCTACAGGTTTAACACGGCCTAGCACACGGCTTGGCAGACGGGAGTGTATGGCCACTTCGAAGGGCACACGGGCTAGACACACGGGTGTGTGGTTGGCCGTGTGACCCAAGTTAGTGAGCTCACTTGTTTGGATACGGGGTAGGACACAGGATAGGACACAGCCATGTGCTCCCATTTCGAATGTCCACTCGGCCTGTGACACGGGTGTGTCTAGTGGCCGTGTGTCTGGCCATACGGACGTGTGTCCCCTGTTTTAGAGAAAAAATTTGTAAGTGTTGAAAAATTTCCTGAGTTATTGGTTTAGTCCCGAACTGCTCTCAATGCATGTTCAAGGCCTCGTAGGCTCGTTTAAGGGACACTATGATTGATGGTGATTGAATTGTATTTGAATTGATAAATTGTATATGAAATGTATGTTTAAAAGTGTTGTAAGTCTGGTAATGCTCTATAACCCTATTCTGACGGTGAATATGGGTGAAGTGTGTTACATGTTTGTCCTCAAGACCCGATTCTAATCGTACTATCTGGCTTCGTAGATATTGATCCTTTGACAAAGCCTTCAATGGTGCCCCCTTCCTATGTGCATGAATCCAACTGCTTGTGATCCCCGATCTCACATCGTTTGGCCTGGTCCTTCCTTGAAGTCCCCAATCAATCTCACAATCCTGCAATCATGAACAACTCCATAAGTTCTAAAAAACTTTGTGAGTTCCTCTATCACATCATATTTAAACTCTATCACATCAGGGTAAATAATATAAATTAAATAATATAAATAATCATGTGTAGTGGAATATCATATAACTACTTATATAAAAAACACTTACGCAACTTCTAGTCAAGTGGTATTCCAAACTTAAGTAAACAGTTTTCACAACTCAACATCAAGGTTCGCTTCTAGTGTAGCTCGCACATTCTAAGTCTTCTCAATGAAAGACTCATTAAACAAGGTAAGTTTTGTGAACTACCCCTATATTTTTTTAGATAATGTGAACTCGGTTTGCAGGGCTTTCTCCTATTTTGCATATAACAAATTATCAAGGGTTCGCAAAACCAGTTTGCCAACTGTTGGGGTTTGCACTTTGCACAGTTCGCCAACCCTGTCATGTAATAGCCCGTTTTTTAGTGGTGTTAGAAATTGTGGTTTCGGGGCCACCAAATCTGACGAGAAAGTTTGTAAATATTATTTTTTTAATATTTATGAGTTAAATGTGGTTTTTAAAAAGGTTTCTGATTTGATAAATTATGATTTATAAGCAATTTATTAAGTTCAAGTGGTAAGACCCTAAGGTCAAGTGGTTTTAGAAAATGAGGTATCGGGACCTCGTTTTTATAAAATAAGTTGTAAATATTTTTATAAATATTTACGAAGTGTCATTAAGGTGGTATTAAAGTTTCGTTGAAAAATTTTAACGTTTCAATGGTTAATTAATTAAAAAAGACTAAATTGTAAAAGATGTAAAATTTAATTGCTATTTGATTTGAGTGATTAAATGGCTTAATGAATGAAAGTATATGGACTAATATGGTAAATATACCATGGACTTTGTCTTATTATGAATATATGTGTGTTTTATTAATTAAAATAAAACATATTAAATGACAATAAAATACATTAAAGATATCATATTTTACATTTGATTGTTTTGCCGAAAGCCATTGATAAACCTTTAAGCTTCGGCCAAACTTCATAGGATGCATGTAAGGTTGATCTAGCCCCGTTTTCAATAATTTTTATGTTTTTAAGATCATTGCAACTAGGTCCAATTAACGTGTACCTTCAATTTTGAAACTGTTAAAGATTTTGAATGTTTCCATTGATAAATCTTGTGATTTTTAATGTTATATGATGAATTTGGAATGTTGATTAATATTTAAAAGTATTTTGTTAAGTGATTTTTGATGAATTTATCAATTAGGGACTGATTTATTAAATTAATAAAAGTATAAGGATTTAATGTGAAATTGTTGCATAAACGAGCTATTATGGATACCATGAATATTCAGCTATGATCAATTTTGGGTAAAAATGGTTAATTTGCATGTTTAGGACTCATGGATTAAATTGAATAAAAGTAAAACTTTAGGGGCAATTTTGTAAAAAGACAAAAATGACCAAATTGCATAAAATGAATTGTTTTATTGTCTAAATTAATATATTGAATGAAATTATTAATTTAGATCAAGATCAAGTGGAAAATCGAGGAAAATGGAAAATTACCAAAATGCCCCTAAACCTTGGTATTTCTACAATTTAGCCAGATAAGTTCGTGTAATTAAATTGTGTAATTATATGCTTTGATTGAATTAGATGTATGTTATTTGCATTATCATAATATATGAATACCAATTGCATATCTGACGACGTACGACGATTACCGAGTCCCGTTTGAACCTTAGGAATTCATAGGATACAAATGACATGTCATTAGGGTTACCGATTTCAGCTCGCATGATCTTATCGCTATTCAACTTGGAGGAGCTTACCGTTATTCGGCTTAGAAGAGCTTACCATTTACAGCTCGTAAGAGCATACCGATTTAGAGCTCATATGAGCATACATGTACAAGAATTAATGCATTACAGTTCAGTACACCTCATGTGTGCTACCGAGTATACAAGGATATTCTAAATGGTTCAACAGGAAATGTTCTGTTACGAGACGATATGAGTTCGATACGAACTAATACAAGTATATATATGAAATACATGGAAATGGTGGTACATGATATATTGATATATTGAAATGGATGATATATGCATATGAAGAAACGGTAAGAGAATGATATATATCATGACATGTACATATATAAATATCTTTGATATGTTGATACATGGAAATTATGTAAGTTGAGACGAGTAATAAACTCAAGTGTGACATGTTGTGAAAATAAGGTTATCAATGTTGAATTTATATAAAATATGTTCAAGTATGCTAACATGTGTTATTATTTGATGCTTAGACAAGTGCCAAGCTATTGGTTGAATGGTATTATGTTTACTTATAAGTTGCATTGAAATGGTAAGTGCTCAAATGAAAATATGCTTGTACACATGAAAAAGTGGTAAGGTTTAAATTATGCAATTTCTTATGAAATGGCTTATCATGTGATTAATTCGAAAAGGGCTATGTTTAAATGTACTAGCTTGTGGCTATGGTTGAATGATATGCTTATGACTTGTGTGTTATGCACATTGAATAGGTGTGGGCAATAATGAAATGCAAATGAAAATAAAGAAATTTTGAAGAGTTTAAAGTTCTTTAAAATTGTGATAGCCAGAAATAGGGCCTAATCGGAACAGTGGTTGCGAAACCACGAATTTGACATATAAAAGTTTATTATGATTAATTATTATGATTTGAGTGATTAAATACATGTGTTAGAGTATCGATAAAAAATATTATTGATTGCATGCTTAAATTACCTATTAGGACTTGTTTGTAAAAGTTGCTAAATAGGGGTTCTAATTCATAGAGAACTTGATTGTAATGGGGATTTGAAGTAGGAGTCCTTAAATGGTAATTAGACCATTATATTTCTATGGACAAAAATGGACATCAATAGATAAAAATAACTAAAGTTTTAATGAAGGGCATTTTAGTCATTTGGTATTAAAAAGAAATTAAAAGGGAAAAAGATGGCAAAATATGTCCATCTTCTTCATTAGGACGAAATTTCAAGGGTTCTCCATAGTTAGGGTTTGTTTCAAGCTTCCAAGCTCCATAGTAAGTGATTCCAAGCCCCATTTTTAATGTTCTTTACGTTTTTGGAGTCCCTGTAACTTGATTTAGCTTATACTAGCAATAATTTAACCTAGGGTTCATATTTGGGAAAATACTCATAGGTGAAATGTGTTTATTTTGATGTTTTATGATAGAATATGAGGTTTGAAATTATGTTAAACAACTTTTTCTAAGTGATTTTAAGTGAAAACGAGTAAGACGGCTTAATCGGTAAAAATACCTAATGTTCATAATTATATGTTAGAGTGAGAATTTGATGTTTTCATAGAAGGGAAAAATGATCAGCATGTCATAAAACATAAGAATAAGGGATAAAGTTTAATTTCTGAGCTTTGGGGCAAAAGTGTAAATATATCAAACTTTAGGGGCAAAAATGTATTTTTGCCAAAATATTGTGTATGAATTGTATTTGAATGGAATGTTGATAAAATGTATTAAATTTTGTTAATATAGATCAAGAAAGAAGGAATAGTGAAGGTGGTCGGGGAAAAAAGAAGGTTATCGACTAATTTACAAAAATAGTCGTTTTGCATCCGAGGTAAGTTACGTGTAAATAATAGCAATATTTTTATAAATTGTGAATTATATTTGATATGTGAATTAGTATTGAATGTGGAAGGAAATTTGTTCATGAATTATTCAAGTGATAAAGTGTTTAAAATAAGTGTTAAGAGTAAATTCCCGGTTGAACTTAGGAATAGAAATGGATACAAGTGATATATCACTAGAGACCAGTGTTATAGTGTTACAGTGAGTCCCGGGTGCTGGGTGATCTAGCATGTGTTGCAAACACCTGACAGCTTGTGTGAGCAGGCCCGTGGACATTTCCAGTGTTATTGATCAGTGGTAGCTTCGGCTACATTACAGTGGTAGCTTCGGCTACATATCAGTGTGGCACTTATATGTTAATTCTCTACGTATCCGTGTATATTCCAAGTGTTCAATGGGATTAATAATAAATTAAAGTGAATATGAGATGAAATGTGTATGCAGGTATAATTGAAAGAATGAGCATACGTGATAATGATTAAGTACTTAAATGTATGTGCAAGTGAACTGGTAAGATTGTACATGTGTAAGAGATTAAATTTGCTAAGAAGGATATTAATTAATTGTATGTGAAAATGTTAATTATTGATTGAGTGCTTATTGTTTACATGTAACTTACTAAGCTATTAGTAGCATACTCGTTATTTTCCTTTCCTTTGCTTTATAGTGTGTTGAACTTACGTGGACTGGAGATCGTCGGAGCCTCATATCACACTATCAAGCCTTTACTTTGGTATATAAATGCTTTTGAAATTTTTTAAGTTATGGCATGTATAGGGATCGAATTATTTTGTATGGATACCTAAGTGATGTTTACTACAAAGAAAGTATGAAAAAGTAAAAATTTGCAATGAAACAGTTTTTGGACAACAACAGTAACGTGACTTTGAAAACAAACCAAAAATAGGAGAAATAGAATTAAAAAGTGAATAAGATATAGAATTAAATATTATTGTGTCTACTTTCATATGAAAGAAACATTGTAAGCAAAGGAATTCTATATTCTATGATATGTGTATTTTAGTGAGACAGGGTCAGAATGGTATTTGAAGTCCCTTGTTTAGACTTTTAAAAACTATTTAAAATTGTAAAAGCATAATTAGGAGTTATAATTTATATGTCTAGATTCCTTAATGAGTCTACTTTCAGTAAAAATAACTAGGAACAACATATAAAAATTGTACAATGAGAAAATTGATTTTTACTGAAGAGTGGTCAGAACTGTTGGACTGTGAAACAGGGGAGACTTTAATGAATAAACTGTACTAATTGGTCGAACCAAAAATTCTGAAAATTTTATGGTGAGAAGATATATTATGGACAGATTTATTGTAAATGATGAAATAAATTATTGTTTTATACCCGAAGTAGTAAGATAAGTTAAATAACGCCTCGTACTCGATTCCGGCAACGGTCTCGAGTGTATGGTGTTACAAAAATCCTACTATGCTAGGGATAATATGTATAAGTGATGTTGTGGATTTACTCATTTTGTGAGTTGTTGAATTTGATTTCATGAATCGTGTGGTATTGGTATATGATTATTCTTGATATGTATAAATTCCATATTGAAAATGGATTGATATGATTAAATTTTATACGAGCATTCATTGCTTACGTAGTTGTTTTTCTTTACTTTACAGATTATCGGAAGCTCGATCGGGTTGAAAGCTAGTCAGAGTTATATCACACTATCTACCCGTTCTATCAATACTTTCGGATGTTTTGATTTTGGTTATAATGGCATGTATAAGTATTCTGATTAATGTTGGCCTAAGTATTTGAATGTTGAAATGGCCATTTGACTTGGTTGAGTTTTGGTATATTGATGGTATAATGGCAAAGTTTGGCATGTATGTGAGTAGTCTTAATATGGTTAATGTTTGGCTTGTTTGTTTGAATGATAAAAGATGAAATAATAGTTGAATATGCATATGGTATATGTGCTTTATGATATGTGGTATATGTAGTGATTTGGCACCTTGTTATGTATAGGTATTTTGGTTAATTGATATTAGTTAAAGAATGAAATTTTGGTACCAAATGGTTTGTGTTTTGGTAAGTAAGATTTATGGTATGTATGGATGCAAATCAAATTGGAAGTTAGTTGTTTATTTTGACCAAATGGAGTACTTGGTTATACATGTTTATAAGTTGTTATTTGAGATGCCTATGTGCATATTGGTTGAGTGTCGTTATACTATATGTATAAAGCTAGATTATGCATGATTTTGGTGCCTTGCTATGACTGGTATATAGGTGCATTTTTTGCTGTAAGTACATGCCTTGTTGGGTGAAAAAAATAGCTTGTAAAATAGCTCATTTTCGTCCACACGAGTAGAGACACGAGCGTGTGCCTCAGCCGTGCATGGCACATAGATAGGTGGCACAGCTATGTGTCCCCTATAGCTTGTAAAGGTTTGCAAGTCAGTATGTTTACACGACCTAGCACACAGGCGTATGGCTTGGTCATATGACCAAATTCAATATACTCACACAGGTACGAGCACAGGCTGGGACACAGCCGTGTGTCCCTATTTCGAATGCCCACACAGCCTAAGACACGGGCGTGTCTCTTAGCCGTGTGACCCATACAGTGTTGAAAATTTTAAATTTTTAAAAAAAAATCTGAGTTTCCAATTTAGTCCCGATTTGTTTCTAATGCATATTTTGGGCCTCGATGGCTCGTATAAGGGACAATATGTATGATTTTGATTGGTTTTTGACATGAATGTTATAAGATATGAAATGTTCGCATTTTTTGTCTGCTTAATTTGTAAACTCCAGTAATGCTCCATAACATTGTTCCTGGCGACGGATTCGGGTTAGGAGTGTTACATGTCACTTCCCAGCAACCTGGGAGAGTGCGATATAAGTTTGTCAGTTTTGAATATTTCATTCTATTGCTTATGGTGAACACTATGTTTAGAAATTTGTTACTTAAGTATGAACTTGTAGTTTAAGAAAACATCAATCAAACTTGGACTATATTCTTATTCTTAAAATTTAGACGTGTTTATATATATTATCGGTTCGCAAATAAAGACATAAGGAAAACCATAAGAAAAACATAAAAATAACTAAGTTCTAGAACAATCGGTGAAATCAATGGAAGATATCTCTAAGCCTAAGCAGAAATCCCACGTTGCCCTTATGTCCAGAGTTAGCTTGTACTACTTGTCCAGTGTTTATGCTTTGCCTAGATCACTAAATCTCTTCGTTACTCACTGTGCGATCTAACTATCTATAGTGTTTAGAAAGGAGTGTGTGAGCTCTTTGCGAACTCAGTGAATATACTGGAAAGAATAACCACATTGCACATACAAAACATAAGTTGAACAAAAGCTTTGACAAAATCATTGAACTGTGAACTGGGTTCGCCATGCTTAAGCTAAGTTTGGTTCACAAATACTCACTGTTAGATAGCTAAAAATAGTAAAACATATTGTTTTGCAAAACACAATCTTATTCACATGTACTTTTCATGTTGGATAAGCAGATCTCCTTATAACAAATCAGAATGACTCAAAGAGTCTTAACATGTCCCATAAGTGTAGCATAAATCTAAGCACTCTCCAAACACACCAATATGTCCCATTGAATAGAGCTTAGCTCAACATTCCCTTGTCTCTCCAACCTGTCTCAGGGCCTCTAGCCCAAAACACAGAACATAAAGGTGAGTCTCATAATCCTATGATATGCCATTATATCCCATGGTTTTAAAAAAAAATTATAGTGTCAAAACTTATACTTAAACATAGAGCTCCCATGTCATGAGGAGCTCGCAATACACTATTCATAATTAGCCCCTAATACAGAGCTCGCATATCACTTTTCATAAAAACATATATTTAACATATTCACAAAACAGAGTTTAGAAAAGGCTTACTCTCGAACCTTAGGTTAAAACCTTAAGCTCCTGATTAACACTATGGTTCGCACATATAAATGGCGAACCCTGAACACTCATCAAGTTGTTGTAAGCTTTAAACAAGCTTCACTTTTTCCTTGTCTTTACTTGTAGACAGTTCTGTCAAGTTCGCAATTTTACAAAATACACAAGTCACTAACAAACAAAACACATTAAAACTCCTACATATACACAAGTGTACCTAGATTTGCACATGCTATTCTTTTGGTGAACCTAGTCCCTTTTATTGCAAACCTTCTTAAGAGTTCTAAAGAAATAGAGTCTTACCTTAAATTCTAAGAGTTACATTTTTGTTTTCTCCCTCTTAATAACATCTCTATTTGCTACCATTCCTTTTGTAATATCAGAGCTTTTCTTAAGGAGTTTTTTTATCCAAACAATTACAAAATGGAAGCAAGTGTGAAGTCACGAACGACAAACAAGTAGAGAATTGAGATGTTATTAAGAGAGATAAAAAAAGAATGCACACAGAGATACACTTTGTTTCTCTCTCTGTAACACCCTTAACCCGTACCGTCGCTGGAACAGGGTTTCGGAGCATTACTAGAACATTCAGAACATTTTTCAATTAAACTACGAAAATTTACTATTTATGTACCGAATTCATCCATAATGTCCCTTGATTGGGCCCTCAAGACCCAATACGAGCATTAGAATCGAATTGGGACTTAATCGAAACCTCTAAGAAGTTTTCACAAAATTACAATTTTTTTTCTAAGGTGTAGGACTCACACGCTCGTGTGGTCCAAGGGACGCGCCCGTGTGACCCAGTAACATGCCCGTGTTACAGGCCGTGTTCGATTTAGGTTGCTCTCTGACTTGCGCCACATGGCCATGCCACACACCCGTGTGCTAGGCCGTGTGATTAATTAAATCATTCGAATTAGGTGCAGATTTCACATGGCCGAGACACAAGCCCGTGTTCTAGCCCGTGTGGCACAAATGGCTGAGACACACGCCCATGTCTCTGCCCATGTGCCCAATTCTGAGCATTATGTTTCTCAAAATTATGGTGCAGGGGACACGCGGCCTAACTACATGCTCGTGTTACACAGTCTAGACACACGTCTGTGTGGACAAAATGAAGCCATTTCTAGCTTCATCTCACCCAAAATTTCACCCAAGACCTGCACTTGAAACTCACATCCAATACCAACCAATTCAAGCATTCAAATTGGGCAATTTCTATCATTCAACATGGCATATCACTACATGCATAAGTGTTTATAGACTTACCTTGGGACATCTTAAGCATTCACAATATTGATCACACATTCTTAACATAACACATGTATATGAAGATATCATAATAATCTACTTAGTCATACCAAAATGAACCATTACTAGCCATTCTAATATCTACGTTACAAAATAACATTTCAATCCACTATTGGCCAAGTTGTCCTATACATGCCATTATACCCAAAATGACTTCATTAAATATACCCAAAATGCTAATTGATAGTGTGACGATGCTCCAATGATCTCCAACCCTCGCGAGCTTCCGAGCACTATAAAACAGGGGAAAAATGAATGGAGTAAGCATTACATGCTTAGTAAGTTCGTATAATGGAAACTAAACTTACCAATCTTACTTATTAAAATCTATGCATACAATGTTATGTTTCCGTCCATTTGGCTAAATTGCCTAATTACATACATTCAATCAAACATGTTAGTCACCAAAATCTTCATATAAATCAAGTAACATAGATGAGCTCATCAAGCAATATTCTTTCGAGTCATTATCATATCATCTCAAGATTTCATGCCATGTCAAGAGTTTTATGTCCGTCGAATCATTGAATTCCGATGGATGCTTAAGTAGTACACTCGAAGTGTACGATTCAATAATCCGTCAATTTCTTATTCAAGGGTACCTAATAGGGCACTTAACCAGAAACATTCACTCGAGCTACATATCGTATAACAGGATTACCAGTCCAGGCTAAATCCTTTATATAATGTACGCTCAAAGGAGCTCGATTAGGATTACCAGTCCAGGCTAAACCCTAATCATAACGTATGCGCGAGAGGTATTATACCGGGATTACCCGTCCTGGCTAAATCCTTTCTATAACAAGGTCAATGGGATTACTCGTCCGAGCTAAATCCCGTCCGCAACAAATGCAGGACCGTATTAATTTCGGGTAAGCGCATATAATCATCAGAATCCAATATTCAATCGGGACTTAACCCTTTTTTCACATTTTAAGCATATATCAATTTTCCATCATAGCATACAAGTAAGCACATCAACATAAATCACATTCCATACAACACAACATTCAATTAACATAATTACATGCCCGATTAAGTTACACAAACTTACCTCGACACTTGTTCGCTTTAGAAATCTACTAATCCGAAACCTTTTCTTTTCCTCGATCTAACCTCGAATTAGTGTTGTCTGGATCTATATAAATGAATTTAACCATCAATTTCATACATTTCAAATTTAAATGGACTCAATTTACTTCTTAGGCAAAATTACCATTTTGCCCCTAACTTTTCCATAAATTTCAATTTTGTCCATATGCCCGAAAAATGAAACTTGTGCAAATTACTCCCTATTCCAAGCCTAACCAAAGCCCCATTACAAATTTTCCAGCACATGTATTCATAAAATTTCAGAATTTTTCATCAAATTTTAGAACTTTTCATTTTAGTCCCATGACCCATTTTCATACCTTGATAACTTTTCAAATTAATCCCTCAAATAGAGAGATTAAGCTATCCTGGTTTCAAAAGTAATGAAATTATTGAAAACGAGACAAGAGAACTTACCCAATTAAGCCTTGAAAGTTTCCCCTCTCTCTCCTAGGGTTTCCATAAAATTTTAGGTTGAAGATGAAAGTAATAAGATGATATTTTCTTTTATCATCTTTTAATTAATTAAATTTTTGCTATTTCCAATTTAGTCCTTGACCTTTTTCTATAATTCCATGGATGAGTCACCATGAAAAATCTACATACTTTTCTTAATGGTCTAATTACCATATAAGGACCTCTAGTTTTGAATTCCATAGCTACTTGATCCTTATAGCTACTAGAATTCAACTTTCACATTTTATGCGATTTAGTCCTTGTAATTAAGCACTAAATCGATAAAATTTTTGTATCAAAATTTTCACTCGACATATCTACCATATAACGGACCATATAATAAAATATAAATAAATTATATTTTCGGGTCGAATTTGTGGACCCGAAACCACTGTTCCGATTTCACTGAAAATTGGGTTGTTACACATACACACTCTCTCTCTATATATATATATTTGTCTTTTCACACAAACTATGAAAGGCACAAGAAACTATCAATTTGTAATAAGGGCAAGCTTTCCCATTATTATAGGGAATCATGGAAAAACTTTAGAAACAAATTTAATTCAATCTATGAAAATGATAAAAATACATTTGAACATCTAATACATACCTTTATATTTTCCTCAAATCTAATTAGTCATTTGGTTTATAAATAGGCAGTGTCTGCAAGTGAACCACAGTCCCTAGCAGGTACTCTCGTATTGCAGCTAGCCATAGTCTCTCGCATCAAGTTTTCGATGGTCTTGCATCATTCATGCATTAGTGCATGGATGAGGCCCTACATATTTCTTAATCACCCATAGTTGTGACCTTTGCATCAATGCAGCTCATACCCACCAGTTGTAACCTTCTGCTAACCTCCAACACTCCTCAAAATATAATATCTGTATAGATACAATGACTTTGTAGTCCACCGACACTTTCATGCTATACTTCTTAATGGCAAATACACATTCCTCCTTGTTTGCAAATTGTTGACCTTCAACCAACTCTTCTGATTCAGAATCTGGCAACAACCTGTGAGAAGTTATTATATTTGGGTATTCAAGGAACTTAGATGCATGTGCAGCATCGAGGTCTATGCTTATGGGCTGAAGGATCATTCCATACAATAATGCCATGAGTCGGGATCCGAAAGGAAGGGGCATATACATTCATCATTGTCTGCGCCTTGCTCATCGATATCACCCAAGACCTCATCGAGATCGGGTTCACTAAAATCTTCACCTTGGTGATCAAAACCACCATCATTATCGGCTCCTTCCTTACTATCTGCATCGTACCAATCACCAATGAATGTATTTGTAAAAAGGGACCCTGATTATGGTTGTTATACACAATCAAAGGATTGTGTGGATTGTCACCCCATGTCTATGTTGTAACACCCCATACCCGTATTCAATGCCGAGACAGGGCTCGAGGCATTACCGGACTTATAACACAAGAAATCACACAATTTTGATTCATAAAATTTGCATCCAAATTAAAATCATTCATAATCGATCATAAGTCCCCTATACAAGCCTACGAGGCCCAAAACATGCTTTAGAAGTGGTTCAGGACTAAACCGAAAACTTTAGAAATTTTTACAAAACTTAGAAAATTTTTGCTAGAAGCATGGAACACACCCGTGCTTCAGACCGTGTTCAAATTAGGGTGCTCTCTAACTTGTGCCACACGGCCGTGCCACACACCTGTGTGCTAGGCCGTGTAGCACACACGGCTGAGACACACGCCCGTGTCTCTGCCCATGTGCTCAATTCTGGACATTCTATTTTTTTCAAAATTTAGGTGCAGGGGACACTCGGTCAGAACACATGCCCACGGGGCAGACCGTGTGTCACACACGGCCTAGACACACGCTCGTATGTCTATCTGTGTGGACAAAAACAAGGCTATTTACCAAGCCATTTTGCCACCCTTACTTGCACACATCTATACAACATCATATGACACAAATTCAAGCATATAAATGCAACCAAACAACCACAAACAATACAATAACATGTCATTCTTATACCATCATTTATCATGCTTAAAACATCGTACTTAGCCCATTAAAAACATACTAATTTAACATTCACAAGAGGGCATTAACATACGAATATATTTATTATCAGCATAAGCCATCATTCATGGCTATATATAAGATGAAGCATTAACAATTACAAGAAAACACATATGGCCAGATTAATCATGACACATATAACAAATTGACCTAGTCCCTATACGTGCCATGGACTTAAAATACTTGAATTCATTTATACCTAAAATGACAGCTTGATAGTGTGATAGAATCTCCGACGATTCCCAACCCGAGCTAGCTCAATAACCTTATAAGACATTGGAAAGGAAGGGGGTAAGCTATATACATAGCTTAGTAAGTCCGTACGAAAATAATAAATAACTCTTACAAATCTTTTATCAAGTTCAACAATTCAAACACAAGATAATACAAATTACTATGAATCTCACAGTTATAATTTTTATTCAATCATATTGTTTACTCTATCAACTTATAAGCATAATTTAACATATCTTGGCATCAGCCTAACAACCACAATCTCTCCTTTATAACATATTACAGCAATTCAACAAATCATTTCAAACCTCATAGTAAACATGCACATTAATTATGTGTACTCATGTTTCTGAGCATATGTCTTAATATCTTTCAATTGCCTAAACTCTTATCTTCCCTTACTTCCATAACTATTTTAATAGGCAATTATGCCAATCTTTCCTTTTTCTCATATCCGATAAATAACAATTTGTGTGAATAAAACATGCTATATCATAACTCAATTTGGCCCGAAGGCCAATCACAAAATCATCAATAGAATTTACCATGTATTTCATACATCACAAGTATAAACCAATAATCACAAGGTTTTCATAAAATCATTCTCGTGGAAAATCATGAACTCACAATTTCATGAAGTCAATGCTTATAAACTTTACGTACATACCTGTACCAATTCGTAATACTTACATACTCTTTATCTTCTTTGACATACCCGTTGAATTTCCCGTTGAACCATTTGGAATACTAAAGGATACTAGGGAATCTCGTACACCTAGTACCGTACCAATGCCATATCCCAGATATGGTCTTATATGGAATCTTGTATCAATGCCAATAGCCCAGCTATGGTCTTACACGAAGTCTCATATCGATGCCATATCCCAGATATGGTCTACACAAAGTTTGATATCGATGCCATATCCTAGGTATGGTCTTACACATAATCTCAATAACCCTAATGTCATGACATTTGTATCCTATCTATTCCTAATGTTCAACCAGGACTTTCGTTGTATTGAATCTCTATTGGTCATTTCCGTAGTGTTGTACTCAATAGCATTCATATTTCATTTCAATAATGTAGTATTTACCACAATAGCATTCACATTTCATTTCAATAATGTAGTATTTACCACAATTATATCAATCAAGCATTTATACACATATAATTTAATGCTTATTAAACATACGAACTTACCTCGCCATAAAAATGGCGAAAAGGACAATCATTAAATACTCGTTTTTCCCACGTTCTAACTCTGAACCTCGTTTTCATCGATCTATAATATCACATTTAACTTATTTGATCATTATACTATTCAAATCAGCCCAAAATCACATTATGGAAAATTACATTTTTGCCCCTAAAGTCTGACATTTTTACAATTTAGTCCTTAGGCTCGTAAAATGAATTTCATTCAATTTCTTCAAAACCCAAGCCTAGTCGAACCATTTCTATACTCATAACAGCCCACATTTCTCATTTATTCACATTTTTCTACTCATTTTATAACTTTTACAAATAAGTCCTTTTTGACATTTTTACCGAAAATCACTTAGTAAAAGTCATTTATCATACACCAAACATACATTTTCTACCATTAGACATCAAAATACAAAAACATGCATCATGGGTAAAATTTTATACCTTGATTATTTCTTAAATTAGTGGTAGAATAGATAAATCATGTTACAAGGATTTCAAAAACATAAAAATAATTAAAAATGGGGCTAGAACGAACTTACAATCGAGTTTGGAAGCTTGAAAAACCCTAGGCATGATTTCCCCTTGTAAAATTCGGCCATGGGAGGAAGACAGACAAAAATTGGCTTTTAATGTGGCTTTTTAATTTATTTAATTACCAAATTACTAAATGAGCTTAATGAAAAAGTTTAGAAACATACCAAACCATGTCCATTTTTGTCCACCAACTTAACCAATGGTCTAATTACCATTTAAGTACCTCTAATTTAAAATCTCATAGCAATTGGACACCTTTAACATATAGAATTCAAGTTCTCCACTTTTTGCAATTTAGTCTTTTTAACTAAATTGAGTGCCCAAACGTCAAAATTTTCGAGCAAAATTTTCACGAAATCATTTCATAAAACTGTAGACCATAGAAATATAATAAAAATAAATTTTACTACGTTGAATTTGTGGTCCCGAAACCACTGTTCCGGGTAGACCCAAAATCGAGCTATTACACTCTCTCCCCTTAGGGATTTTCATCCCTGAAAATCTTACCGGAGTATAAATTTGATTTCCACGTAGACTCCTCTATCTTGTGACACTGCCAAAGAACCCTCACTAAGGTTATGCTTTTCTTTCCCAACTTTTTAATCTCTCGTGTCAAAATTATGATCGATTCTTCGTTATACAACACATCATCTAAATCTTAATCCCCATCGGAGAATTCCTACTGAAAGAGTCCAATCGATACCATTGCAACATAGGTACAAACACATTTTGAATCTTTTTCCAAGGCGATACTTTCGGAAGCATGCTATCGCTGAACGGGAATTTCATATCATCATGTTTCAAATTCACAGACATTTTCTGACAATCTGAAGTGGATTCTAAACTGCCACGAATCACTTTTACTTTCTGTATGATTTCTGATCGGGTAGTCTCTGAAACATATAACTCAGCTAATCAATCATGTTACATAACCTATCACCAGAACATCTATTTCAAATAACTGTACATTTTATTACTCCCTAAATGAACAAACAAACTACTACTAAGCCTCGTACAATTTTTTTTGCATAAGCTCTGAATTACTCAATGCGCAAATTCTATCTCAGAATAATAATAATAGTCATCAAGTCCGACCTAAAATTCAGAATCAAAAGTCATTTCACACTGTACTCGTTTAGTTTACCACTCACTATCACATTCCTGAGGTTCTCAATTTTACAAAGAAAACATTGCTTTAGCTTTCTAATTTAGCTAGATTTAGACTTCTATCAAATAAGATTAATCATGTAACCAACACTCACAAAATGAACAAAGGCTTTCCATTCAAGTATCTGCAACTATATCTGCTTTCCTAAAGGTCAATCGTAAATTATTCATAATCTTTCGATAATTCAGGCCATCAACGGTGTCTTAATTTTAGATTTTTCTATAACACTAAATACTTTATACTCTTGGAATCAAGAAGCATATGACGATTTTCGTCGGACAACCGATGTCATCAAATTCTCAACACAGACATAAAAAGTGGTCGACTCTAAATCACCCGTCGGACAGTTCCTTTCATGTGACTTTAATCGTGTGAAAACATAAACTATCACTTTACATTCTTGTATTAAAACACATTCCAATCCGTTCGATAGTGCATCGCTGAAAAATCACAAATTCTTTACTCAATTTAAACTGAACTCAGAATCAGTGCTTCGGTTAACAATACCTTCAACTATATTCAACTTTGCTAACACTTAACAGACCATTCAAACTTTCACAAATGTGATAACTTTATCAATTAAAACAGCTTTAACTTATAATAATATCATCCAATTAGAACTAATCTAATAGGTACGTCCTTGTATCACACCCTTCTTTGAATATAAATTCTTCGTTCAGACTATTCGTCAATTTACCTATGAATGTACAAGATTTTATCTTCTTATCTGAGGATAAACTTAAATGCATATAACTCAAATTACCTTTCAACTAACCAGCTCTCTCAGATAAATACAACTGAGTCGATTTCAACTATCAAATCATAACATATCAAAATACTCCTTTCTTCATGATGGTAAACAACTCAAACATACAATCTTTTATAATTCCCTTAACATGCTAATCAAAGATCTTTACAACTGCATTAGCTCAAGGAAACAAAATATCCTGATTGAATTCATTGACCTTAATCAAACTTACCTGAGAGAAGAAAACCATCATACAATTTGAGATTGAGCTTCCACTATCTATACCTTTGCCGATGTCAATTCCTTTCACGAATATTAGAGAAATCTCGTTACCCAAATCACCACGTTCCTATGATCGAACCAGGAATACACTCATAATAGACATAGCTATCACAAGGCAAAGAACATGCTTTAAAGATGAACCATGATTGATAACTTACGAAATAAGGATGATAAGAAAATCGAGATAAAGAAATCCAATATACAATACCACACCGGAAGTCCAAGAACATAACTCATAAGAAAATAATAAAGATCTTGATGATTCCTTAGAGAATATCAGAAGAAAAACAATGCTTATATGCTTTAGAATCAATTGTAACAGAGATAATATATTTTCCAAATATATATATATAACAAAACAACATCCGGTAGAAATAGAAGAATAGCCTCACATAAAGTTTCACCAACAACTTTTATTCCAAACATAATAGAATAGAATCCCAAAGAGAGAGATAAGAAATGCTACTCATCAGCCAACTAGACCAACAATGCTTTCATCTAACATTATAATTAGCTAGCATTCTCATACGATAAGAATTTCATCAGAAAATGAACAATCACACATATCACCGAGGATAATTGAATATATAAAATACCTAGGAGAGATTATCATAATCTATTCAATTACAACTGTTACACTCAGACATCTTCACGATTCAAATATCATTTCTCTGACTAATTCTGTCATCACTAATCTCATATTATTCCATTCACTAACGAAAATCAATCCAGAAGAAATTTCAGCAAATACATACTTTAGATATCGTACCTGAATGAGTCGATTAGCCGAGATTAACTTTTCCTTTAACAGTGACATCGCGAAATCCGAATGATCTTTAGAATAACCTGGCATCTTTTCCAGAATTGTATTCACTTGCCAAACTATTATTAACTTTGACCACATTATTAGTTATTCCGCTATTGAACTCTTTAGTCTCTTACTTGTGAGCTTATTCAACTTAAATCTCGTGAAATTTCGTTATAAAATACCACATTGGTAAGGAGGTGAGGTCGTAAAGCCTCTGACTCGACTCTCATAAATACACACATATAACTTAGCATTCATCATCAACATAATATATTCACGATCATATAATTCACTTCAAGCTAATTAACATACATATTTATGTTACACGAACTTTTCAATTATCTTTATTCAAACAAGTGTACTTAAACATACATTCCATAAATTTGAATAAGTTTACTTATCATATTCACTTAATCAAACAAGTTAGGCATATAACATCATATGAATGCCAAACAAACATGGATGAGCTTATCACATTATAAACTTTCATTTCACTTCACCTTTCCATATTTCAAGAACAATTTCCATTGAACTATTGTAATTTTGATGGATACTCGGGTAGTATACTCAAGGTATGCATGTCAACAATCCGTCAATTCATATTCAAAAGTACCCTTTTGGCACATATTCATAGAGCACACTCTCGAGCCACATATGATATAACAGGATTGCCAGTCCAGGCTAAATCCTTTCAATAACGTATGCTTTAAATGGCTTACTCTAGATTACCTATTCGGACTAAATCCATTTCATAACATATGCTCGAAAAGGTTTAATTCAGGATTACCATTCTGGGCTAAATCCTTTTTGCAACATTTAAAACATTTTATCTGTTTCATAAAATCACCATAATCCATTGAAATACAACATTCAATCGGAACAATGACATTTTATCCATATTTCTCAACTTATGGTTATTTCATTTTGTACATCATCACATACATACCATGAACTCTTATTTATACCTTTCCAAGTTTCGACTCATCACAAACACATTTTCAAATATCTTAGTATCACTTCCAGCATTTTCAAAAATAGTTCGGTTGGAAAGCATCTTTGCTTTAACAAAACAATTTCATCAGAGTCGGGAGATATCACACTATCACAGGTAGTAATATGGCATGTATAGCTAGACTCACATACGCTACGTTAGTCCGAGAATCAACTAAATTGTAGCTCTGATACAACTAAATGTAACACCCCTTACCCGTATTCAATGCCGGAACAGGGCTCAAGGCATTATCAGACTTATAACACAAGAAATCACACAATTTCGAGTCATAAAATTTGCGTCCAAATTAAAATCATTCATAATCGATCATAAAGCCCCTTATACGAGCCTACGAGGCCCAAAACATGCTTCAGAAGTGGCTCGAGACTAAATCGAGAACTTTAAAAATTTTTACAAAACCTAGAAAATTTTTGCTAGAAGCAAGGCTCACATGCCGTGTGGTCCAATGGACACGCCAGTGCGACGCCGGGGACACAACCATGCTTCAGACCGTGTTTAAATTAGGTTGCTCTCTGACTTATGCCACACGGCCGTGCCACACGCCCGTGTGCTAGGCCGTGTAGCACACACGGCTGAGACATATGCCCATGTCTCTGCCCGTGTGCTCAATTCTGGACATTCTTTTTTTTTCAAAATTTAGGTGCAGGGGACACTCAATCGGAACACATGCCCGTGGGGCAAAACGTGTGTCACACACGGCCTAGACACACGCCCGTTGTCTATCCGTGTGGACAAAAACAAGGCTATTTACCAAGCCATTTTGCCACCCTTACTTGCACACATCTATACAACATCACATGGCACAAATTCAAGCATATAAATGCAACCAAACAACCACAAACAAGATAATAACATGTCATTATTATACCATCATTTATCATGCTTAAAACATCATACGTAGCCCATTAAAAACATATTAATTTAACATTCACAATAGGGCATTAACATACGAATGTATTTATTATCAGCATAAGACATCATTCATGGCTATATATAAGATGAAGCATTGACAATTACAAGCCAACACATATGGCCAGATTAATCATGACACATATAATAAATTGACCTAGTCCCTATACATGTCATAGACTTAAAATACTTGAATTCATTTATACCCAAAATGATAGCTTGATAGTGTGATAGAATCTCCGGCGATATCCAACCCGAGCTAGCTAATAACCTTATAAGACATTGGAAAGGAATGGGGTAAGCTATATATATAGCTTAGTAAGTTCAAACGAAAATAATAAGCAACTCTTACAAATATTTTATCAAGTTCAACAATTAAAACACAAGATAATACAAATTGCTATGAATCTCACAGTCATAATTTTTATTCAGTCATATTGTTTACTCTATCAACTTATAAGCATAATTTAACATAACTTGGCATCAGCCTAACAACCATAATCTCTCATTTATAACATATTACATCAATTCAACAAATTATTTCGAACCTCATAGTAAGCATGCACATTAATTATGTGTACTCATGTTTCCGATGTAACAGCCTGAATTAGACCCTAGTCGGAATAGTGGTTTCGAGACCACAAATCCGAGGTCAGAATAATATTTTAATGTTATTTTTGGTGTTGATTATATGTGATATAGCCTATGTGAAAATTCTGTTTGTTAATTTTTTTCGACTGTGTGCTGAATTAAGAGAAAGGACTTAATCGCGTAACGTGTAAAAGCTATGTGCTTATTTATAAGTACCTAAGTGTTATTGTCTTATTAAAGTGGAGGCCTTATGAGGAAATTATGCCAATATTTAGATAGTGGATGATTAAAAGACATGAATGGCCTTATTATATATATTATATGTTTAATGGAAGGTTATTTTTGTAAATGGATTAATAGTATAATTATTATACAAACAAAAGGTTAAAATAAGATGAATATACTCATCTTTTTACACCTAAAAACACAAAAGAAAAGAAGGAAGAAAAGCTTTGAAATTTCGGCTAGGGTTAAGCTTGATTTAAGGTATGTTTGAGCTTGATTTTTGATAATTTTTACGTTTTCGTGATCGTTGCTTCGTGCTCTTTCAAACCCATGCTTAGATTTTGTGAATTGATGATGTTGTCGAAAAGTACCATTGATGAATATGAGAGTTCTTGAATGTTTGATGGTGGAAAATGAAAGATATGTATTTGATTAGTATCGTTTGTCCTTGAAATTTTGATGAATTTGTGTAATTTGAGCTTAATTGTGAAAATGAGAAATAGAAGGACTAAAATGTGAAATAAATGAAATAATTGGGCTTGTATGAGTATAGTGAGAAATCGGCTAGGCATGGGTGCAAGCAACTTATGTGTATTTGATGATTTTGTGAATTAAGGACTAAAGTGTTGAAATGTGAAAATGTAAGGGCTATTATGTAAAATGCCCCAAATATGCGTGTTTGGATTAAAATGAATGATTTGGTGATTGAATGGATTGAATTTGAATGTTTATAGACCAAGAGAGAAGAGGTTCGGATTGAGATCGAGGCAAAGATAAAGTGCTCGATTAATCAACCGTTTCGGTATTTCGACATCCGAGGTAAGTTCGGATATAGTACGAGTTGTTAATTTATGTTCTATGTGATGTGAATTGAATGAATATCTATATAAGTATGAGATTAGGAATGCTATTGCTGAATTGGAATAGAAGGCACTAAGTGTGCGAAATTAGAAACGAGATAGAAATGATCGGCACTGTATGTGCGAGTTGATAGAAGCTTCGCCTTATTGAATTGGCACTATGTGTGCGATACCGATAAAAGCTTGGTATAACGTATTGGCACTAAGTGTACGATGACAATTATGTCAGGTCTACAAATTGGCACTAAGTGTGCGAAATAAGCAAGAAAATAGCAAAGGTTGATCGAAATGTAAAGTCGATTGATTAAGTAGCATGGTTGGTGAGTAACTATGTGTTGGCAAAGGTATGTATGACACCTATATGGTTGATGAAATTGAAAGTAGATGAATGGAATGCTATGTGAGTATTGGATAAAGTTGAATATGTGTATTATGGGTAAATTATCTGTGTAATGGTTGAATGTGTACATTGATTTGACATTGAGTTAATTGTATTATATTTCGAACTTGCTAAGCTTTGAAAGCTTACTGTGTGATTTGTTTCTCTATTTTACAGTGTCAGTAAAGTTAGCTCAGATCCGGGGATCGTCAATATCTCTATCACACTATCGGCCATCTATTTTGGTACTTTGGAAAGATGTATATAGATGAAATATGGCATGTATAGACTAGATGATATGATATGTTTTGAAAAGTTTAATCCTTTCCATGTGATTTGGCTTGGAAGTTGAATGATGTAGAATTGATGAATGAGCTACAAATGTGGTATATTTCATGACTTAGTTGATTGAGAAATATGTGGTTTGAAGATGAACCTTGATATGGATTACATGATGTTTGAATTACATATGTTTTGAGATGTATAATTGTCACTTTGAATGGCTTTAGTTGTGAGAACAATGAGCATGGGAGTAAATGGTTTAGTTGGTGATTGAATAATGCATGAAATGGTATGTTTGAATGAATTTGAAAGCATGAATTGGTATTGTATTGATGCTTGTAGGTATAATCCTATTGTGGGTGGCAATTTGGCCTTGTAAATGGTCTGTTTTGCCTACACGGTTATGGCACACGGGCGTGCCTAGTAACCGTGGGATAAAGTCAGTAGCTAGCCCAAATATACACGCCCATGGTACATAGACGTGCCTATTTGCCGTGTGAATAAGTCAGTATATTGCCTAAGAGTACACGGCCTTAGCACACGGGTGTGCCTTGTGGTCGTGTGAAGAAGTCAAAATACATGCTCTGTTTTGGCACGGCCTGAGCACATGGGAGTGTCTGGTGATCGTGTGAGGCACATGGCCTGATTGCAGGGGCGTGTGACCTCAATAGTACTAAAGAATATTTGAAATTTTGAAAACCTTTGTAAGTGTTCAATTTAGTCCCGACCCCTTTCTAGCATGTGTTTAAGGTCTCGTGGACCTCATTAAGGGACTTAATGATTATGTTGTGATATGTTTTAATTGATGATTGACTTTGTGTCGTGAAACAAATTGTGAATGTTTCGATGATTCGGTAATGCCTCTTAACCCTAGGCCGGCGACAGTTACGGGTTAGGGGTGTTACATCCGAGCATATGTCTTAATATCTTTCAATTGCCTAAACTCTTATCGTCCCTTACTTCCATAACCATTTTAATAGGCAATTATTCCAATTATTCTTTTTTCTCATATCGATAAATCACAATTTGTGTGAATAAAACATGCTATATCATAACTCAATTTGGCCCGAAGGCCAGTCACAAAATCGTCAATCGAGTTTACCATGTATTTCATACATCATAAGTATAGACCAATAATCACAAGGTTTTCATAAAATCATTCTCGTGGAAAATCGTGAACTCACAATTTCATGAAGTCAATGCTTATAAACTTTACGTACATACCTGTACCAATTTGTAATACTTACATACTCTTTCTCTTCTTTGGCATACCCGTTGAATTTCCCGTTGAACCATTTGGAATACTAAAAGATATTCAGGAATCTCGTACCCACAGTACCGTACCAATGTCATATCCCAGATATGGTCTTACATGGAATGTTGTATCGATGCCAATAGCCTAGCTATGGTTTTACATGAAGTCTCATATCGATGCCATATCCTAGATATGGTCTTACAGGAAGTCTGATATCGATGCCATATCCCAGATATGGTCTTACACGTAATCTTAGTAACCCTAATGTCATGACATTTGTATCCTATCTATTCCTAATGTTCAACCGGGACTTTCGCTATATCGAATCTCTGTCGGTCATTTCCGTTGTGTCGTACTCAATAGCATTCACATTTCATTTCAATAATGTAGTATTTACCACAAGTATATCAATCAAGCATTTATACACATATAATTCAATGCTTATTAAACATACAAACTTACTTTGGCATAAAAACGACAAAAAGGACTAAATCGTCAAATACTCATTTTTCCCACGTTCTAACTCCGAACCTGATTTTTATCGATTTATAATATCACATTTAACTTATTTGATCATTATACTATTCAAATCAGCCCAAAATCACATTATAGAAAAATTACATTTTTGCCCCTAAAGTTTGACATTTTTACAATTTAGTCCCTAGGCTCGTAAAATGAATTTCATTCAATTTCTTCAAAACCCAAGCCTAGCCAAACCATTTTCATGCTTATAACAGCCCACATTTCTCATTTATTCACATTTTTATACTCATTTTATAACTTTTACAAATAAGTCTTTTTGACATTTTTACCGAAAATCACTTAGTAAAAGTCGTTTATTATACACCAAACACACATTTTCTACCATTAGACATCAAAATACATAAATATCCATCATGGGTAAAATTTTAGACCTTGATGATTTCTTAAATTAGTGGTAGAAATAGATAGATCATGTTACAAGGATTTCAAAAACATAAAAATCATTAAAAACGGGGCTAGAACGGACTTACAATCGAGCTTGGAAGCTTGAAAAACCCTATCCATGGTTTCCCCTTGTAAAATTCAACCATGGGAGGAAGATGGACAAAAATTGGCTTTTAATTTGGCTTTTTAATTCATTTAATTACCAAATTACTAAAATGCCCTTAATTTAAAAGTTTAGAAACATACCAAACCATGTCCATTTTTGTTCACCAACTTATCCAATGGTCTAATTACCATTTAAGGACCTCCAATTTAAAATCTCATAGCAATTGGACTCCTTTAACATATAGAATTCAAGTTTTGTACTTTTTGCAACTTAGTCCCTTTAACTAAATTGAGTGCCCAAAAGTCAAAATTTTTGAACGAAATCATTTCATAAAACTATAGACTATAGAAATATAATAAAGATAAATTTTATTACGTCAAATTTGTGGTCCCGAAACCACTGTTCCGACTAAACCCAAAATCGGGCTGTTACATATATCTTTCCACAATCACATGGTTCTACCCACCCAATATTCAGATCAAAGTTAAACCCATCGCCTATCAACAGAGGTTTTCAAAACCTCTGTATACGGGACTTCAACTCCATATTTTTTATTTAATAGAGTGACATTTTGAACGGGCTCAACATTCGCTAACTCAGTGAATAACTCAACTGGTTCAACGTTCCCAAGCGAGCAGTACAGTGCTTTCATAGTCTCCATGTTATCATGCTCTACAAGTTTCATCTCCCTATATTTGCTTGAATTTGACAAAACTAGAAATTTGTAGAATAGTTTGGACATCCTTCTCCCACAACGTCGAGCAATTTTCACACTAATTTTTTTTGTCTCATTTCCTCGAGTTTTACACTCTTGTTAAACATCATTCCTATTTGATAGCATGATTCAAATATACAACCAAGTATTGTTTGGAAAATGACCCCATCGAAATTGACGTATACAAATAATTGGTTATTCATCTTCAATAATAAATCTGTAAAATAAATTATAAATAAAAAAATATTAGTTCCTATTGAAACAATTCATATCTTAAACAATTTTTTATCTTCAATTTTAACTTCTAATCGCCCTTTTTTCCTCTCCCGTTTTGTTTGTTTGAAACCATAAACAATCTCCTTTTTTTTTCGGGGGAGGGATATATATAGGATATTGGTGTCGCTACACTAACAAGCGGTTCCTATTAAAAAAAATACTTTTTTCCTCAAAACGGTCAAATTTTTTTATATTTCAAACCAGTGTCACTTGACTACTTGGCGACATCACCTTACATCACTTTTTTTATTTTGTTTCATCCTCTTTTTTTTTCAGTCAACTACATTTAAAAAATACCCATCGGTGCTACTAATGTGTCAAGCGGCACCACTATAAAAATATTCTCCTTCATATTCGTATATTGGTTGTTTCGTATTTAAAAAAAAATCATATTCTCATTGGTGCTGCTTGACTACTTGAAGACACAAGTTAAAAAACCTATTCTCTTCTTCATCGAGATTGATGAGGAAGGGTGAAGAAATGAAGGGTGGTGCTGCTTGACAATGTGACAACACCTATATTTACTCTAAAAACACATTATTTTCGTAAATAATTGAGGTGCAATACCATTTTCATAATCTTTTTATATTAATTTTATAAAAACCGGAAAAAAAAAAGAAAAATTTTTGGACAAAAATAAAATGTCAATATGAGAGAGGAAGGGTTCACGTGAACCAAAAGAAAAAAAAGGAGAATATTTGATTTTAAGTCAATGTACTTTTCATATTCCTGCCATTCAAGCCCTTAGAACCTTTTTGGGTGAATTTTCTTTTTAATCCCTGATATTTCAATGTCTTATTTGAAATGAATTTTAGTATATATTGTTTATTCTCATGCCGTATTATTATTGTTATTTTTTCTTGATGAAAAATGAAAAGGAATGCAAATATGCATACATGTCTAAATATATTGTGGTGACATATTTATTTTTATTTACTTATTTTTAATTTCTAAATTAATAGGTGTTACGTGTATATCTGATTATTAATATGTTATGCATTTAAATTTTTTTATAATTTTTTAAAAATATAAATAAATAAAATGATACTTTATTGTGATTATAATTTTGGGTTACAAAAATTAAATTATGTCAAAACACAATTTTAACTCGATATTTTTAAAAACAGTTATATAATTATGTCAAAAACTTCACAAAAATTCATATAAAAGGTTACGAAAATTTTAATTGACATTTTCAATAGTTATTTTTTAAAAATTTAAAAGATGATTCATTTTTTAAAAATTTTAAAAGATGATTCATTTTTTAAAACTTTATTTTATATATCAATGTATATAAATTTCTTATCATTGTATTTGTTTGAAAAATATCTTTATAATTTAATTATTCAAGAGGTAATAGTTAAAAATTAAAATTTGAATATTATTAAAAATATCATATTTGTGTCAAGTTAATTCTAATTCTAATTTTAATGTGAATTTTAATTATTATACTTTTTCATTAATCAATTTATTGATTTTAATATTTAGCTTAAAGTTATAATTTGTATAGAAAATTTAATTTAAATAATATTTTATTTATCCTTGAAAAGGTTTAGTTTAAAGTTCAAAATTTAAAAATAAAACATAATATAATATTTATCATAAAGATAAAAAATATTTATTTTAATATTAAATTTAAATTTAATATTTATCATAAAAATAAATAATATTATCATAAAAATAACTATTATTTAAATATCATAACATAAAAAATCATATAAAACTTTGTTTCTAAAATTAAAATTAAAAAATAAATTTTTTTTGTAACTTTATTTTTAAACTTACCTATATCATATATGATATACATGATGTGTATATATATTAAGATTTTGAATCGCCAATTATATATACATATTATCATAATTTTATTTTTCAAATTTTCTTTCTCCTAATTAAAGTATAAATTATATTCATAATATTACAAAAATATAATCTTTCAAAAATTTAAGTACATTTTAAAAGAATTTATTCTTTCAAATATGATTTCATCAATAGTTTTAAAAAATATGTGATTATTTAAATAATAACAATTTTATAAAACATACAAATTATTTGTGTATTATACGAGATAATAAAAAAACTACTATTATTAATCTTAGTTTTTTTTTTTACATCGCCCTTGAACGTAAAACTTTATCAACAATACAAAAACTTCATCAACGATTTAAATTGTTTTTATTACCAAAAGTTTTAGTTCACATAGATATAGTTTTATTTCAAATAGAGTGTTTTCTTTCCTATTGAAAATTGAAGGAAATCCATTAAGTTTTATAAAAATGAGTTAAAAATTTATAAATACTTTTTTGTTATTGGATTATTATTTTATATACTATATCATTATAATAAAAAAAATTCACAAACAAATTTAAGATAATACCACTTATTTAGGATATAATAAAATAATTAAAAATAATATTTAACATCATTTTAAATTCGTTTGATGAGTTTTACTCCACGGCCAATCATCAAAGTAAGTACTCATTTTTACTTATTGTTAATCATATCTTACCCTAAATTATCAAGTTTAATGACAATTAATTGTAATAATTATTTTTTGAGAAATTTTAGGATGAGTTTCACTAAAAAAAATTTAAAAAAACTTTTACTTAAATATCTAAAGATTTATCAATATTTTTAAGATTTTATCAAAATTGATATTTTACCAAAATCAAGGATATATCAAAATTTTTAAGCTCAATTTTAGATGAAATCTTTAAAAATATTAGTAAAATTTTAAATATTTTGATAAAAGCTTTATTTAAGCGGTGGCTCATGGTAGAATTGCGGGTTATTTTTGTAGTGTAATTTTGAGAAAAGAAATTTTAAAGAAAGAAAATTAGAAAAAAGGGAGAGACAAAGAAATGAGAATAATGTGGATGGCCATCTTTCTAAGCAGTGCTAGGCAAGGTAGCTGCTCAGGTAGGTCTGCAAGTGGTCAATGACAAATAGAAATAGAAGACGGTTTAAGACTTTAGAATTTGGAGTTTAGTCGGGACCACTTCATTTAAATCTACATCGTCAGCATTCCACCTCTGGCTGATACAGTGGCACTCAACGTACACGCCAAGGACAGCTACATATTCCTGCCTTACGATACGTCGTACATCATTTACTTTAATGATAAGATCTATTTACCAAATAAGGACAATATTTTAAGGAATTGAGATAAATAAAAAATTCGAGGTGTTAAAAATAAATTTTTAAGTGAAAATGATTTAAATTTTTTATTAATTATCAAAAGTGGTAAAAACAATATTTTTTCATTTAATTAAAAGATTAGAAGGGATTAAATTGAATTACTAACTTTTAAATTTGTTAAAAAATATGATGTTATAGAGTTAAAAAAACGTTTCAACTTTTTTTTTAAAAAAAAAATCAAACCTCCTCACAAAAATTGCACTAGTTGAACTTCAACCCTCAAATTAGAAAATTGCATCAAGTAAACTTTTTAACTAGTAAAATCTGTCCTTGATCATTACCTTATTGATGTGACTGATAATGAAAACTACTTCAATTATTATACCGTTGATGTGCCATTTCACATAAAAATTTAAAATTTTTAAATAATAAAATACAACAAATAATACATATATATTTATTACTAAAATACAAAAGTATTTCAAAAATACTAAAAAAAATATGAAAAACATAAAATTCATTAAAAAGTGTAAAAAGTTGGAGAAAAAGTATTAGAAAATATTAAAAATTATTAAAAACATTTTTTAAAAAATATTTAAAGTCATTAAATTATTAAAAATTATAAATCACTTAACATTAAAAAATATTAAATATTATAAAAAAAAGACACATGTTAAATTTATAAGGTTGTTTGTGAAAGAAAAATATACTACTAGTATAACAAATATTCACCCATAAAACTTTGGTTGAGTGGTAAATTTAAAGTTTTTCTAATGTAATTGGCATGAGTTTAAATTCCACCATATAATTTAAAAAACTAAAGTACTCTCGAAAAATATAATTTAATTTAAATATGAGAGGTCATTTTAGGGATTTTTCCTAAGTTGCTGCTCGGTTGACTCATGACACCAACTCAATTAGAGATTTTATTAATAATATAGATAAAGGACAACCTTTTTAGAATCATATAATGCAATGCATGTTATAGATAAACATATTGGTGCATAAGTCACAGGGCTACAACTTTAGTTTATCAAACTAGCTGTCTTAGGCGATTTCTTTACTTAAAATTCGCCTAAGTTAGCCTATATTTCAAAAGGTGAGAATTCTCGAGGGAAATTCCTTAAGGCGTCAAAAATAAATTAGAAGCAAACTCTTAAGTGAAGAAGTGAAGAAGCAAAAAGCTAAAAGCAAACAGAAAAGCCACATGAAAACTAAGCACACCAAGAGTTTGAGTAAATGCTCTTAAAGTATTATATTACTTTGAAAATTACAATTAAGTAATTATAAATGAGAGGGAAGGCCTCTATTTATAGTTTAGCTCTCCTAAATCCAACGATATAGTTTAAAATACATCAACGATTGAGATTAAAGACGATCTACAAGTTGAGATTCTTAAAGGGTTTACAAAATTCTTTAAGATTAAAATATCCTCTAAGATTACAAAATATTCACCTTGGTAAAATACAAATTACTAGAGTGTTTACATATTCACCTGGCTAAGTAGATGGGCCTTCAGTCTCTCCAAGTAATGGGCCAGTCCTATTGGCCTAAATGACCTCAAGTGAACAAGATGGATCATCAAAGTGTGCGTTGATCGCGGGCTCCTTTGCACGGCCTGTGACATTTCCCCCACCTGTTCTAGCGATGCCCTCACCACGTCTAACTGATCTATCTTCTCCTAGAACTACCATAAAGCCTCGATAGGTTCCCAACTTGCCTCTCTGTTGGATAGTTTCGTGCCTCGAAATATTTATGCCTTTGCCATCGTCTAATTCAAACTTTATTTCCCTTTTGTGTATCTCAATCGTAGAGCTCACCACTCTTACTTGCCCCTATTGTGACTTGCCTCAATCGAGATCCCATTGATCCATACAAATAGACTTAGGCATGATCACATTGAACACTAGGTTAACTTTGAGTATTATTGCCAACTCTGGTTTATAAGCCCCTTGGCTTACCCGCTTCAAAACTCTGAAAGGGCATTTGTGTCTTTGCTAAGCCAATGGTAAATTATAATGAAAACCACTAGAAAAGTGTTTGAGATGTACCTCACTAGTAGCATTTACTCTTATTGACTGTCTAGTTTGCATCATCACTTTTCCCACAAAGTTTGATGCACAACCCACCTCTTTCATAGGTGGTAGCCCTATTGATAACTCAACAAGCTTCATACCAGTTTTTTACACTTCTATAATAAAATGAGATCTCTTGCACTTTGATTTACTAAGTTAATGTTCTTACCATAATGAACATCTTCGGCTAGCTAGATTGCCAATAATACCTTAGTTTCACCTCTAATGTCTCAACTCACCGGCACAATGCATTGTTGTTGAGTATTTAAGATACATATGCAATCGAAAAAAGGAACCAAAAGAACATTAATATTGTTAAGAAAATTCAAGCCAAGAACAAAGTCGTAATCATTTAAATGAATTACCTTGAAGTCTTTTTTATCTTTCTATTGACCAATCGGTAGCTCAACTCTTTGTACTATTCCCATAGTTGGGACCTTTTTAGAATTAATAGTCTTGATATTTTTAGTCAATTTGCTAATTGAGAGACCAAGTTTACTGATGACTCTCTTTGATATGGACAAATAAAATGCATTTGTGTCAAAAAAGGACTCCTTCTTCACCCTACGATATTGATGTCCACAATTATCAACCTTTTGTTATTGGGATCTCTTTTCGCTTTCGCGGAATTGAGTATCGTTGATCCAAGCCTCAAAACCTTTACTCATCGGGCTTCACTTTCTCTTTTTTATTGATTGCAGATATCTTGGTTTGCTTTGGATAGTCCTACATCATATGCAGACTACAATATAAGAAGCATTGTGTTAACTTCTTTTCATTCTCTTAACCCGTTGAATGATTGTTGGGTTTCCTCTTCCCATTATATGGTTTCCCATTACCAATATTCTTACCATTTCCATTGAAGTCATTTTTATCTTGTTTTTCCTTATGGTTTCCTCCATCATTACCCATCTCTTTGGGCTTAGAAGACTCGAACTTGCCTTTCCTCGGACCAAGCTCAACAAAGCACTCTGTCTTTGATATAGCTTTGGTAAGCTCTTTGAGCCCTAGTCGATGCAACTCTTGCTTCGTCGAAGGCTTGGACCCATTATTAAACAAGTAGAATGTCTCTTTCTCACTCAAATTAGGGAACTCTCGAACATACTCCCTAACTGTGTCTTGTTGCATAAGTTAACACAGCTTAGGCTAAGCATTTTCCTTAGCATGCTTAGGGTAAAACTTCCTCCTAAATTCATTTTGGAACTCCATCCAAGTCCCAATAGCAATATCACCTCGTCTCTCATCAATGAACCTACAATGCCATCATAAATGAGCAACATCAATCAAATAAATTGGAGTAGTGTTTACCTTACTGGCATCATCCTCAATTCATATCTTACAAAAGTAATGTTCATCCCCCACAAGAAGTTGTCCATGTCCCTCGTGAACCTTGTTCCTTTAAACTCTTTTGATTTAGGAACATCCATTTTATGTTGCTCAAGAACCAAAGCCATCATCCCTTTACCCACAGCAGCTCTGCACACAGTGAGCTCTCCCACGAGCTCTTCAATTCTCGTCATCATGGCTTTAGTACCTCTTTTAAAGCCATGACCATAGCTTTGATCATTCCTCTCAATCAACTTGTCATCAGTGGACTT
Source organism: Gossypium australe (assembly GCA_005393395.2). Lineage (NCBI taxonomy): Eukaryota > Viridiplantae > Streptophyta > Magnoliopsida > Malvales > Malvaceae > Gossypium > Gossypium australe. Next base: position 109,091,199 of record CM016621.1, on the reverse strand, counting down.
GAGAGTCCCTTGTATATCTTCCAAATTAGTGCCGATGGAACCCAACACATGTATATTATCATATTCTATCATCTTCTTCCACCAATTTTTCATAAGGAAAGAAGCCAGTTTTGTTGAGCAACATTCGACCAAGCGTATATTTCCTAATTAGGTGTGATTTTTGTCAAGTTTTAATGATTTATACATTTTCGAGATTGTTGTAGCTTAATCTAGCTAGCTCGGGGACTAATTTGTAAAACTATTAAACTATTAGTGTTTTTCCATTGATGACTATGCTTGATTTTTAAAGTTTGATGGTAGCAAATTAATGGTTTTTGTTAGATAAACAACTTTTGTAAAGGAATTTTTAGTGAAACTGTCAAATAGAGACTAAGTTGAAAAATAAAAAATATTATGTAGTAAATTTGTGAATTTGTGAAATATATAGGCTTTTATTAGTATGTATAGAAATCAACTAGGCTTGGGTAAGAGAAAAATTGCATGAATTTCATTTTCCGAGCCTAGGGACTAAATTGTAAAGAAATTATAAGTATAAGGGCAAAATGGTAATTTTACCGAACATATGATTTGGATTAAATTGAATGAATTTTATGTTGAAATGAGTTAAATTTATTCGTATAGATTCAGTTAGACCTTGTACGGAGTTAGATCGGAGCAAAGAGAGTATTGGAATAATCGCCTTCGTATCTACGTTTACTTGTCGAGGTAAGTTCGTGTGATTAAATTGTGATTATATGTTTTATTTTGAAATATGTATGAATTATAAATTTGCTACATGTATACACGGTTACATATCCAATTACGTACGACTATCGAGCCCCGTTTGAACCATAGGAATGCGTAGGATACAAATGACATGTCATTAGGGTTACTGACTTCAGCTCGTTAGAGCTTACTGATTCTCAGCTCGTATGAGCTTTCCATTATTTAGCTCAAATGAGCTTACCATTACTCAACTTGTATGAGCTTATCGATTACATCTTGTAAGAGCATATCAATTCAGAGCTCGTATGAGCATACATGTACAAGAATTGATGGATTACAGTTTATACACCTCGTATGTGTTACCCGAGTATCCAACGATATTCTAAATGGTTCAACGGGAAAAGTTCTATTATGAGATTATATGAGTTCGATACAAATTACTAATAGTATTTACATGAAGTACATGGAAATGATGTTACATAATACATTGATTTATGAAATGGATGATACATGTTTATGCAACCTAAATGTTTGTTGAGTTCATCCATGTATATTGGCTATTATATAAGTTTCACATGACTAACATGTTGATGAATATGTGCTTAGGCATTTGGCCAAATTGAGTTGGGATATGCTACGTTTACTTACCTAAATTGTGGTTAAATGATAAGTTATATGAACTTACTAAGCTTAAATGCTTACTCTATGTTATTTTTCGGGTTTTATAGTGGTTTGGAAGCTTGTCGAAGCTATATCACACTATCCATCGGCTCTTTTGGTACTTTTAGTTGGTTGCATTTTGGTTATAATGGCATGTATAGGTTAATTTTGGCTAAATGTTGTCCTATATGTGTTTTTTTTTTTTAGATTAGCCACTTATTTGGCTTATGTTTTGGTATTTTGGTATATGCATAATTTGCCCTATAATGTTGATGTCTGGATGGATTTGTGGTTGAATGATGAAAGGTAAAATAGTAGTTGAATATTTATATGAGGTATGTTTTATAACTTGATGTGATTTGGTGCTATGCTATGGTAAGCATTATGTATTTGATGTTACTGAATAAGTGGTACAATTGGTACCAAATGGTAAGTTTTGGTAAATGATTTACATGTTCTATATTGATGCAATTATATATAAAAGTTGGCTGATTACTTGATTACATGGATCACATGGTTGCACATATTTATACTTGTCATTTGAGGTGCCTAAGGGCATATTGGTTGTATGTGATTATAGCACTTGTTTAAAGCTTGTTCATGCTTATTTAGATGCTTGATTATAGCTTCTATATATATGTGCATTTTTTTGGTGTAGGTGGATGCCAATTTGGGTGAGAAATATGGCTTGTAAAATGACCTATTTTGGTCCACACGAGTAGAGACACAGGGGTGTGTCTCAGCCGTGTGTGACACATGGTCGTGTGTCCCTGAAAGTTTCAAAGGGTTGCAAGTCAGGCTGTTAGACGACCTAGCACATAGGCGTGTGGCTTGGTCGTGTAGCCCAAGTCAGTGAGTTAGACGGGCACAGACATGGGCTGGGACACGGCCATGTGTCCCTATTTTGAATGGCCACACAGCCATGTGAGTCACACGGCCTTGTGACCCCTGCAGCTTTGAAAATTTTTAATGTTTTCTAAAAAAATATGTGTTTTTGATTTAGTCCTGACTTGTTTCTAACGTATATTTAAGGCCTCGAGGGCTTGTATAAGGGACAATATGTATGATTTTGTTTGATTTTGATATGAAATGTTTGGAATTTCTGTCTGTTTGATCTGTAAAATCCTGTAATGCTCTATAACCCTATTCTGATGACGGATACAGGTTAGTGGTGTTACATTTATTGGTATCAGAGCTACAGTTTAGTCGATTCTCAGACTGAACGTAGCGTGTACGGGTCTAGCTATACATGCCATTATATAACCTGTGATAGTGTGATATCTCTTGACCATTTTAAAACATGTTTTCATATAGCAATGACATCCAACCGAGCTTATTTCGATGAAGTAGAGAGTAATGCTCAAGCCTCCGTTCACGGTGCAGCTTCAAGCGGTATGAGGCCTGTCTCTAAGGGGCGAGGAAGAGAGGCTAAGGAACTCTTCTTCCAGATGATGAATGAGCGGTTCACCGAGTTATACGAATGAACCCGGCTGCTTAACAACCTCCACCCTCTCCTGTTCCCCAACCAATTTTCGTGATTCCTTAAGGTACAGGACCAATTCGAGTTAGTAAGCCTCTTGTTGATAAGATTCATAAGTATGGGGCTGAAGAGTTTTGAGCTACTGCTGAAGATGGTCTTGAGAGAGCTGAATTTTGGTTAGAGAATACCATAAGGGTTCTTTACAAATTATCCTGTTCACTAGTTGAATGTCTTTAGTGTGTAATACTCTACTAAAAGATTTGGCTTATCAATGGTAGAATACATTGACTTATGTAGTGCCGAGAGAACGAGTCACCTGGGAATTCTTTCAAATCGAGTTCTGAAAGAAATATATCAGTCAAAGGTTTTTGGATCAGACACGTAGAGAATTACTAGAGCTAACAGTAGGGTTATATGATAGTGTTTGAATATGAGTAGAAATTTGTTCGATTGACTAAATATACTCGAGAGTGTTTCCGGCCGAGACTACAATGTGTAAGCTATTTGAAGATGGATTAAACGAGGATATAAAGCTTTTAGTTGGGATCCTTGAGTTGAAAGAATTCGTTGTTTTAGTTGATGGAGCATATAAAGCCGAGGAGCTGAGTAAAGAAAAAAGACACGCTGAATTTGAAACTAGAGATTCGAGAAAGAGATTGACGGAAAAGTCATACCTGTCAGCATCGAAGAAATCTAAAGAACATCACTACCATTCTACTACTTCTGTTGGATATTCTAGTAGAGATAGAGGTACCCGACGCTCTAGTCCTAAACCATAAGTTACATCTGTAGCGAGTGTGGGTAGTGTCAAAGATGCCAAACCTGAGTGTAAGCACTGCAACAGACCACATTATGGTGAGTATCAAGTAAAGAGCGGAGCGTGTTTTAAGTGTGGCTCCTTAGACCATTATCTTAGAGATTTCCTAGAGAAATTCAAGAAATAGAAAGCTCAGACCACGGGACCAAGCAATACTACTGCAAGAGGTAGACCACCTCATAATCCTGGAAATGTGAGTTGTAGCCGTGGTGTAACAAAAGACTCTGCTGTGAAATCTGAAGCACGAGCACTAGCTAGGGCTTATGCTATTCGCGCTTGCGAGGATGCTTCTACGCCAGATGTTATTACCAGTACTTTTTCTATTTGTGATACTGATGTAACTGCTTTGATTTATACGGGATCAACCCATTTTTATGTTTGCACAAATTTAGTATCTAGTACAAATTTACTTGTTAATTCCACTGAATTCATGGTTAAAGTGTCAAACCCCCTAGGCCAGTATGTGCTAGTTAATAAAGTCTACAAGAATTGTCCTTTGATGACTCGGGGTTACAATTTTCTGGTTGATTTGATGTTGTTACCGTTTGATGAATTTGATGTGATTCTGGGTATGGATTGGCTAACTCTAAATGATGCTATTGTAAGTTGTAGACGAAAGCTTATTATTTTGAAATGTCAAAACTGTGAGACGCTTTATACTGAATCAGATAATCTGAGTGGGTTGCCTATTGTGATATCAGCTATGTCAGTGCAGAAATATGTGAGAAAAGGTTGTAATGCTTACCTTGCTTATGTATTGGATACTAAAGTGTCTGAGTCGAAGCTTGAATCGGTGCTAGTGGTTTGTGAGTATTCCAATGTGTTTCCAGAGGAGTTACTTGGATTACCACCGATTAGAGAAGTCGAGTTTGCTATAGAGCTTGTACCAGAAACATCACTGATATCGATAGCACCTTATAGAATGGCTCTTATTGAGTTAAAAGAATTGAAAGCACAATTGCAAGAGTTGACAGATAGGGGTTTTGCTCAACCCAATTTTTCACCTTAGGGAGCACCGGTTCTGTTCGTTAAGAAAAAGGACGGATCAATGAGATTATGTATTGACTACCGTTAGCTCAACAAGGTTACAATCAAGAACAAATACCCACTGCCTCGAATTGACGATTTGTTCGGTCAGTTTAAAAGTGCCATTGTATTCTCGAAGATTGATCTCCGTTTCTGGTTTCTATCAACTACGAGTGAGAGATTCGGATGTGCCGAAAACTGCATTCAGAACTAGGTACAAACATTATGAATTTCTTGTAATGTCGTTTGGTTTAACTATCGCACCTGTAGTATTTATGGATTTGATGAACAGAATCTTCAAACCGTATTTAGACAGCTTTGTTGTGGTATTTATTGATGATATTCTGGTATATTCCCGAGATGAGACTAAAAATGCTGAGCATTTGAGAATTATTTTTCAAACTCTGCGAAACAAACAATTGTTTGCTAAATTTAGCAAATGTGAGTTCTGCCTTTGAGAAGTTGATTTTTTGGGACATATAGTATCGGCTGAAGGCATCAGGGTTGACCCAAGTAAGATTTTTGTATTTATTGACTAGAAACTATCAAGAAATGTGTTTGAAGTTAGAATTTTTTGGGATTAGTTGGTTATTACTAAAGATTCGTCAAAGGGTTCTCTATGATAACTACAGTGATGACACGATTATTACAGAAATATGTGAAGTTTGAATGGTCGGATAAATATCAACAAAGTTTCAATTAGTTGAAAGCACTGTTGATCGAAGCGCCAGTTCTGGTTCAGCCTGAATTGGGTACAGAATTTGTGGTCTTCAGTAATGCATCATTGAATGGTTTAGGCTATATTTTAATGCAAGAAGGCAAAGTGATAGCATACGCTTCCAGACAGTTAAAGCAGCATGAAAAGAACTATCTGATGTATGATTTAGAGTTACCAACTATCGTGTTTACATTGAAAATTTGGTGACATCATTTTTTCGACGAAAAATGTCACATATTTACCGATCACAAGAGTTTAAAGTATTTAATGTCGCAAAAAGATCTGAATATGAGACAGCGCAGATGGCTTGAACAAGTGAAAGATTATGAGTTGATCACTGGTTATCACTCAGGTAAAGCAAACGTAGTTGTTGATGCTTTGAGTAGAAAGTCCTTTATTGTTCTACGAGCGATGAATACCCGACTGCCATTATCTAATGATGGCTTGATATTAGCCGAGTTAAAAGCTAAACTGATGTTTTACAGTAGATTTGCGAAGGTCAGAAATGTGATAGTGAGTTGTTAGCTAAACGGGTACAGTGTGAGTCAACTTTTGATTCAGAATTTTAGATAGGACCCAGTGATTGTTTGCTGTTCAAAGTTTACATGTTAGGAGAAAGTTACAGGGAGCTCTTGGTACGCTGTTGCATTTTAGCACTGCATTTCACCCTCAGACTGATGGTCAGTCCGAGCATGTGATTCAAATTCTTGAAGATATGCTTCAGTGTTGTGTTTTAGAGTTTGAAGTCAACTAGGAGAAATACTTACCATTGGTTGAATTTGCATATAACAACAATTTTAAGTCGAGCATAAAGATGGCTCCGTATGAGGCTCTGTATGGTCGTAAATGCCAAACTCCATTATACTGGACTGACCTTAGTGAGAAAAAGATACATGGGGTTGATTTGATTCACGAGATTGAGGAAAAAGTGAAAGTAATCCGAAATAACTTGAAAGCAGCTTCAGCTCGTCAGAAATCGTATGCGGATCTTAAACGTAAAGATATAGAGTTCCAGTTCGGTGACACAGTATTTTTTGAAAGTGTTGCCCTGAAAGAAAGTTCTTTGGTTTGGTCGCAAAGGAAAGCTGAGTCCGCGATTTATCGGACCGTACGAAAATACTGAACGAATCGGACCTGTGGCATACCAGTTAGCTTTATTGTCAGAACTTGAAAGAATTCATAATGTCTTTCAGGTGTCTATGTTGCGACGATACCGATCTGACCCTTCACATGTTATCTCCACGATAGATGTTGAGATTTAGCCTGATATGACATATAGTGAAGAACCTATCAGAAACGAGAGGTGAAAGAATTGAGAAAAAAAGCATAGCTTTAGTAAAAGTTATCTAGCCGCGACACGGAATAGAGGAAGCCACTGGGAACCCGAGGAAACTATGAGAAAGCAATACACAAACCTTTTTACTGGTAAGATTTTCGGGGACGAAAATCCCTTTAGGGAGAAGTTGTAATAGCCCATTTTTAGTGAAATCGGAAGAGTGGTTTCGGAACAATAAATCTAAGGTTCAAAAAAATTATTTTATTATCTTCAGAATGATATAAATACCGTATAAAAATTTCGTTAAGAAATTTTACCGTTTACATGCTTAATTTGATAAAAGGACTAATTCGCGTAAATTGCAAAAGTTGTATTCTATTAGCTAAAGGTATTAAATAACTATAGAACTTTAAAGTGGAGGTTCTTATACGGTAATTATCCCATTAAGGTTATTAGTGGATGAGCATGGTTTGTTGTTATTGAAATTTTGATTAGTTTTTAAGGTTAATTTAGTAAATAGGTAATAAATGATAAATTAAAACAAAACAAATATATCATCATTTTCTATCATCTTCTTCCACTGATTTTTCATAAGGAAATAAGCCATTTTTGTTGAGCAACATTCGGCCAAGTTATATTTCCCAATTAGGTATGATTTTTCTCCCGTTTTTAATGATTTCTACGTTTCCAAGATTGTTGTAGCTTAATCTAGCTAGCCCGGGGACTAATTTGTAAAACTGTTAAACTATTAGGGTTTTTCCATTGATGACTATGCTTAAGCTTTAAAGTTTGATGGTAGAAAATTAATGGTTTTTGTTAGATAAACAACTTTTGTAAAGGAATTTTTAGTGAAATTGTCAAATAGGGACTAAGTTGAAAAATAGAAAATATTATGTAGTAAGTTTGTGAATTTGTGAAATATATGGGCTACTATTAGTATGTATAGAAATTAACTAGGCTTGGGTAAGGGAAAAATTGCATGAATTTCATTTTCCAAGCCTAGGGACTAATTTGCAAAAAAATAAAAATATAGGGGCAAAATATTAATTTTACCAAAAATATGTTTTGGATTAAATTGAATGAATTATATGTTGAAATGAGTTAAATTTATCCGTATAGATCTAGTTAGACCTGGAACGGAGTTAGATCAGGGCAATGAGAGTGCTGGAATAATCGCCTTCGTATTTACGTTTACTCGTCAAGGTAAGTTTGTGAGATTAAATTGTGATTATATGTTCTATTTTGAAATATGTATGAATTATAAATTTGCTACATGTATACACGGTTGCATATCCAATTACGTACGACTACCGAGCCCCGTTTGAACCATAGGAATGCATAGGGTACAAATGGCATGTCATTAGGGTTACCAAATTCAGCTTGTGAGAGCTTATCGATTCTTAGCTTATATGAGCTTATCGATTCTTAGCTCGTATGAGCTTACCGATGAATATGTGCTTACGCATTTGGCCAAATTGAATTGGGATATGCTATGTTTACTTACCTAAATTGTGATTAAATGGTAAGTTAAATTCTATGTTATACGAACTTACTAAGCTTAAATGCTTACTTTATGTTATTTTTCATGTTTTATAGCGGGTTGGAAGCTTGTCGAAGCTATATCACACTATCCATCGGCTCTTTTCGTACTTTTAGTTGGTTACATTTTGGTTATAATGGCATGTATAGGTTCTTTTTGGCTAAATGTTGGCCTATATGTGTTTTTTTTAGATTGGCCACTTATTTGGCTTGTGTTTTGGTATTTTGGTATATGCATAATTTGCCCTATAATGTTGATGTGTGGATGGATTTGTGGTTTAATGATGAAAGGTAAAATAGTTTTTGAATATGTATATGAGGTATGTTTTATAACTTGATGTGATTTGGTGCTATGCTATGGTAAGCATGTATGTATTTGATGCTATTGAATAAGCGGTACAATTGGTACCAAATGGTAAGTTTTGGTAAATGATTTACATGTTGTATATTGATGCAATTATATATAAAATTTGGTTGATTACTTGATTACATGGATCACATGGTTGCACATATTTATACATATCATTTGAGGTGCCTAAGGGTATATTGGTTGTATGTGATTATGCCACATGTTTAAAGCTTGTTCATGCTTGTTTGGATGCCTGATTATAGCTTGTGTATGTGTGCATTTTTTGGTGTAGGTGGATGCAAATTTGGGTGAAAAATATGGCTTGTAAATGGCCTATTTTCGTCCAAATGGGTAGAGACATGGGCATGTGTCTCAGCTGTGTGTCACACACGGCTGTGTGTCCCCTGTAGTTTTAAAGGGTTACAAGTTAGGCCGTTACACGACCTAGCATACTGGCGTCTGGCTTGGTCGTGTGGCCTAAGTCAGTGAGTTACACGGGCACGGACATGGGCTAAGACATGGCCGTGTGTCCCTATTTCAAATGGCCACACGGCCATGTGAGTCACACGGCCTTGTGATCCCTACAGCTTTGAAAATTTTTAATGCTTTCTAAAAAATTCTATGAGTTTTCAATTTAGTCCCAACTTGTTTCTAATGTGTATTTAGGGCCTAGAGGGCTTGCATAAGGGACAGTATGTATGATTTTGTTTGACTTTGATATGAAATGTTTGGAATTTCTGTATGTTTGATCTGTAAACTTTGGTAATGTTTTGTAACCATGTTTCGGTGACAGATACGGGTTAGGGGTGTTACATGTAACACCTCTCACTCGACTTGGCATAAGATACCAGTCGGAGGTGCCACCGAAGTACTTTTAGGCTAGTGCAATATTTGTTTTATAAAAATTCATATTACAACAAATATTCAAAACTTTTAGTGTCAATTTGAAAGAAGATTGAACATAAATAAATCATTTTAGTTGTTTGATAATATATTTGAACATATTTAAGTCAAAAAGCAAGGTTCCAAAGTTTACCTACTTAAAACAAAGTCTTTCATGTTTAGAAAATAGGTTCTTGATCCTAATTGAAAATTTTAAAATATTTGTGTAAAATCAACAATCCTATTTTATGAAAAATAAAAGACTTCAAAGAAAATTTAAAATCATTTTGAAGTCTCTCGGGGGTGGTCGGAGGTGTCTGAGACCAATTTTGAGCCTTGAAGGGTCCTTTTTGCACAAAATAATGCAGTGGCCCAAAATAGTACAGGAGGTGCGGTACCTAGGGCCTTAGTTACCAATAACTAGCCTTGATATTAAATAATTTGACATTTTACTAATTGGGGTACAATACCTCTAGGGCTAGGTATCGATACATCTACCTAAGGGTAAAAAAAATTCCTTAAAACACCTTTGTTTCAACCCCAAACAATACCATATCATTCCAACATAAATCAAAATAGTATAAATCAAAATTTAAAAGCATTTGGGCACAAAAACATGGCATAAACACATTCAAATTGGAATGACATAAATTTTTACTAAGCAGAATTTAAAAAGAATCTAAAACATGTTATCACATTGCAATCTTTATATTCAATATGAGACTTAATATACATGCCACTGGCCTATTAAAAATTATACTTTAACATTTCAAAAAGAACCTTAAAGAATCGATGGGTGATTTGGTGCTTCCTATCTATCATAGAAACTTCTCAACAAGTCCATACCTACGCATTTTAAACAACTAACACATGAGCTATAAAGCTCAAGAAGTAACAAGGATAACCAAAATCTATCCTAAGTTTTTATTAACCTTGAGCCCCTTTAGAAGAATCATCATTTTAAGTTTATGTCAGCCACATTGTCACAATTTTAACCCCTTCATTTGAGTTAACAAATTAAGCCTCAACTTATAGTTTGATGATTCGATCACTTACCGATTTGGTCAAGAAGAGATTGTCCAACACGAAAAGAAAAGAAAAAGTGAAGAGATACGGTGATAATATGCTCGGCTATGGAGAGAAAATGGGCAAGAAAGTTTAATCACAAGATAATGTCAATTTAAGAAAAGAGAAAACGTTGATGAAATGATCAAAAGAAAAGATTGGATGGAGGAAGAGTGCCTTGGTAGTTTCGACTATCAAAAGAAAATGGGCAAGAGTTGGTTGAGGGTTACGGCAAAGCAAGGGAGAAAAATGAACAATTTGGACTAGGAAGTTTTGGCCAAAGCAAGGGGAATGCTTCGGCAAGACAAAGAAAAATGAACAATTTTTGGTCTTGAGTGATTCGGCAAGAAAGGAAAAAGATTTTGAAAAGAAACTCAAAGTGTTCAAACAAAAGAAAAATACCACTCAATCACCAAAACTAGCAAAATGGCTTGCAAAATTCGGCTCTCCCTCCCCTTAACAAAACCGTGTACACCATACCAAAAGAATCAAAAATTGACCATAACAACTTTCCAAAACATTCTCCCCAAAACCGGCCAACATATCCCCCTTCTTGCTCCTTTTCTTTCAATTCTTTCCTTACCCTCATCCTTACCTTATTTCCTTAACCACCTTTCCAAAATTAAAAAGTCTTCCTTGCCTTAAATACATCCATGGCCGACACTATGTTTGAATAGCACAAAAAAATAATCAAAATTTGTACCAAGTGGGATTCGAACCCTTTCCCCTAAAGCCCTTTATGGCCGACACTATGGTTGAATAGCTCATTTATGCTAGCAAATTACTCACTTATTTCCTTAAACCTTGATGCCACTTACCTTCTCTCCTTAAATTACTTAAACCCAAAAATTTTGCTAAGGCCCAATTCATCCCCGAGCCTCCTTAGGACCCCTAAACATACACAATTAATATTTTTAACTAACCTATCGCATGGTATAATGCACAAACATAAAATTCTGAATTTCAGGATGTTACATTATGCATGTGTTCCCAGTTTTGGCATTTGATTCATTTACAGTCTTAACTTCGACAAAAAAAATGTGATATGGGTGATTGTGGATCGACTTACAAGATGTCACTAACTTTGTGGTGAAATGCCTAGTCTGTCAAATGGTGAAATCGGAGCATCAATTTTCCTCAGGATTGTTACAACCACTCAAAATTTCGAAGTAGAAGTGGGAAAGGATCACCATCGACTTTGTTTCGAGCTTACCCATAACTTCGACAAAGAAAAATATGATAGGGTGATTGTGGATCGACTTACAAAGAGTTCACACTTCCTGGCAGTTCGCACAAAGTATACTTTGCAAAAACTAGAAAAATTATACACCGCAAAGATAGTGCGACTCCATGGTGTCCCAGACTCCATTACCTCCAATCAAGATCCTCGATTCACTTCAAGATTCTGGAAAAGTCTACAAGAAGCTTTGGGTTCAAAACTTAACTTCAGTACTGCTTATTATCCGTAAACAGATGGTCAATCAAAGAGGGTGATAAAAGTACTTGAGGACATGGTGCGAAGTTGTGTGTTAGAGTTCGCAGGAATTTGGGAATGATATCTACCTTTAGTAGAGTTTGCATACAACAATAGTTATCAAGAAAGGATCCAAATAACACCCTTCGAAGCGTTGTATGGAAGAACGTGTAGAACCCGCTTGTATTGGGTGGAACTACATGAAAAATAGGCAGTTGGACCAAACTTAGTTTGCGAAACAGAGGAAAACGTAAGGATGATATATGAACTACTGAAGACAGACAAAAATCCTATGCTGATTTAAAACAATAAGATATTGAGTACCAAGTAGGGGAGCAAGTGTTTTTAAAGGTCTCGCCATGGGAAAAAGTTTTGAAGTTTGGGCAAAAAGTGAAATTAAGTCCAAGATTCATCAGTCCATACAAAATGGTTCAGAGGATTGGTCTAGTGGCCTATCGACTCAAGTTGTCATCAGAACGTGAGTAAATCCATGATGTTTTCCATGTGCCCATGCTAAGGAAATAATGTGCGAACCCATCCCAGATAGTGACAGTAGATGAAATTGAGGTGCGATCTGGTTTTACTTATGATGAGGAACCAATTGAAATTATAGCTCGCGAGGAAAAAGTCTTGTGAAACAAGAGAATTCCTTTAATCAAACTGTTATGGCGAAACCACAAAACTAGTGAAGCCACTTGGGAGACAGAAAAAGAAATGAGAAATCAATATCCTTATCTGTTCTGACATAGGTATTTTCAAGGACGAAATTCCTTAAGAGGGGGAGAATTGTAACATCCCGGAATAGGAGTTTGAGGCTTGGCGAGCTGGGGTTGCTAATGGCCTAGCGAGCTACGGTTGTTGGTTTGGGTTGAGAGTGAATGTAGGGGCTCGATTGGAAAAAAAAGAAGAAAATTAAGAGTAGCCAAAAGACAATTAAACCAAAGTTAAGAAGTCAACTTATTTTGTAACACCCGAAGTTTAGCGGGTTTAAGATTTTGGCATATAGTACTAACTAGCGAAGAGTAATCTACCTAATTGTTTGATGTGGCATATACATGTGGGCGTCTAGTAACCGCCACATAAGTAAGTAAGGATTTTATTTCATAATATTCTGCTGTATTAAGGAGAAGTCTATGGTGCGTGATAAAATGGTATGTATCGTATGAGTTTCCGCCAAAGGTATAGTATGCCTTGTTTTTCTAGAGTATTGTGCTAGTTATATTATAAGTAATTTGGTTAGAAATCAACTTGATAGCCTAGTCTGATAATTTTGAATGCAGGGTGCTCGTTTATGTTTTTCTAAGTAACTGTAGACCATTAAGAAGGTAAATTCTGATTCAATTAACACTTGTCAAGTTCCACTAAATGGGTTGTGTTGTATATATATGTGAAATGGTTCTAAAAAATGGGTTCTTCTTCTTCTCCCGAAAAATGATGTTCCTTGATTCTTTTTCATAAACCAATAGTAATTCATTCTTTCTAAGTTGGATGCTAAGGATTTGGAACTAATTAGTGGTTATCCCATCATTGAGTAAGTATAACAGTTCTGCATGTTACATTTTGATGAAGTCTATAAGAAGTATGTGAACTGTAAGACTATAAGTATAAGATTTTTTACAACAAGGTTGTCAGCATTTCAGATGATAGTAAATAGTATGATAATGAGTTGTAATGGTAAATTATGTTCTGTAAGTAGTTGTGGCCGCTGGATCGTGTTGGATGTTCAAGTAAGGAGTTTTAAAATTCAATTAAGGCGAGTCTTCAACTTGACTCTTTTATATGAACTATTCAAATACGAAAAATATTTATATACATACATAAACAGAGTGATGATGAAGTTTACGAAAATTGGTAAAGATGAGAGATGTGTTATAATAAAATTTATAAAGTTCAGTTAAAGGGATGATGTTTAATAGTAGGTAGGTAAGGTCTGGTATACGAGTTGGATGAGCCAGTAAATAGTCGATCATCTGGGTAAGTGAATTTTAAGCTAAAGTTTTATTGTGAAGCCTTTAGGATGGCAATTTTAGTGCTAACCAGACTGGCATATCATATTTTGAAAACAAGTGTAAGACCATGGAGTAGAGGTCCATGGCATCTTGATATGATTCAGAACCATTCATGGTGTAGTTTGCAGTAAAATGAAAATGAAATGGAAGAACACGATACATGGATGTGTGTAAGATCATGTGGTTAAAGCCCATAACATGATATGATTTGACTGTATGTATGTTCATGGTGTAGCCATCGATGATGTATGAATTGAAGTGGCGGGTCACGATACATGAATTTATGTGGAAGTCCACCAAGACAGTAAACACGAAACTTTGTATGACACCTCTGTGGTGTATTCTGCATGAAGCATTTTTTGTATATTTTGTTTGGCCCTTGTGGCGTAATCTGTCATATATGTATGGTAAGAATTGTGTATGCATTTTTGTGATAAATTACGCATAAAATATGTTATTTCTGTATGTAGTATGGCTAGATAAAATATTGATGCTCTCAAGATTATGGGCTGAGTAAGATAAATGAAATAAATGAATAAATTCTAAGAATGTTGTTGAAAAAAACTATGTCTGGATGTTGGTAAAGGTATTCGCCATGATGATATGCAAATTTTAGAATTGGACTTATTTATACTATGTATGACCTAAGACATTGTCAACGTGAATTTGTTATGGTATGATTTAATTAAAGTTCTTTGGAATATGCCAAGCTTGAATTAAATAATGACTTTGACTGCAATCTTATAAAATCAGAATATTGATTATTACGAACACTTGGGTTTCAGAAGTAATTTTGTGGATATCTTCAAATTGATTTATGAAGCACTCTATCGATATGTGTTGTATGGTATTAATTCAGGATATGATTTGTTTAATAATTTGATGGTACTCATATCTGTATAAGTATCTGCCAAATGTGTATGTATCCATCAGTGGTTGATGTTAGGAACAACTGTTTTGATATAAGTGTAAGCAATAGGATATGATCTATACGAAATGAATTATGAAGATAAATACTACTGGGAAGTATATATATGTAAATGAGAGACTTAATTATTATTTCAAAGAATCTTTAGTTAATCATGTGAGAGAGAATTTGAATATTATAAATATAACAGTTGGCGCGTATGTGAATCAGACTATATTGGTATCTGCCCGACAGATAGTTCAGAAAGTTGGTTGGCACATTGATGATAATTAAAGAATATAAAGTAACCATTAAGATTCAATGAAATAACGTTCATTAATTACTCATGAACTTACAAGACTTGTAAAGTGTTTCAGGTTTCGATGACAAGACACTACGCTTGGAGGGACGATGTCAGGACTATGCCAAGGAAGAGGCGTGTTAGATTATTATGCATACAAAGTTGTTGGGATGGTGTACTATAAGAGTTCTTAAATGAATCTGTACTTAGTAAATGATTGTTTTAGATAGTTTTATTGAGAAATTTTATAATAGTTTAGGTTTAACAACCATATTTGTTTCTTGAAATTTAGTCTTGAATAATTTAACAGAGTATGTATTAAATATGATGTTATCTAATATGGTTTAGCGAGTTTGGCTAATTGTTTTTGAGTTGTAATACCTATGATCCAGATTCGGCGAATCGAGCCAGGTTTAAGGTGTTACATATTTTCCTCTTCACTGCACCACTCATGCACGTAACTCTTTCCTACGTCTACTAAGGCATCCTAAGAACATTAAAACACTTAGTGTCTATAAATTAAACTCTTTTCATTAAAAATTACATGTTCTTTTGAACGAAAAAACTCTCTCAAATTTCTTCATCGATTACTACTTTCTCTTGTTGTCAAGTTTATACGAAAACAAGAACCCAACACTTAGCTCTTAGGATTAAAGGTAATACATTGTTTCTCTATCGGGTTAGATGTATAGATGTATAGAAGTAACTAAGAAAGTTCACAACAAAGGAAACTAGGTTCGCCAAAAGACTAGCATGTACAAACCTAGGTTCACTTGTGTTATGTATAAGTTTTAATGTGCTTCTACTGTGAGTGACTTGTGTATGTTTGTGAAATTGAGAACCTAACAAAATCATCTACAAGCAAAAACAAGGGAAAGACAAAGCTTGTTTAAAGCTTTCAGCAAACTGGTGAGTGTTCAGGGGTTTCCATTTGTATGTGCGAACCATAGAGTTAGTCAGGAGCTTAGAGTTTTATCCTATGTTCCGAGAGTAAGTCTTATCTAAACCCTATTTTGTGATTATATTAAATATGTATTTTTATGAACAGTGTTATGCGCGCTCTATATTGGAGCTAGATATAAATAGTGTTCTGCGAGCTCCTCATAATTTGCGAGCTCTATGTTTAAGTAAATGTATTGACACTATAATATTTTGTAAATTTTCAGATATAATCGCATGTCATATGACTATGAGTACTCAACTTTATGTTTTGTGATTTGGGCAAGAGGCCCTGGCACAAGTTAGGGGAAATAAGGGAATGGTGAGCCGAGCTCCATTCAATGGGATATGCAAGTGCGATGGAGAGTGTTAGCTTAATGGTACACTTATAATATATGTTGGACACTTTGAGTCAATTTGAAGGGTTATAAGGAGATCCGTTTATCCAACTAAAAAGAACATGTGAATAAGATTGTGTTTGCAAAATATTATGTTTTACTATTTTAAGTGGACTAACAGTAGGTAATTTTAAGCGAACCAGGCTTCGAGTAAATATGGCGAACCCAGTTCGCAGAATGGTAACTTTGTTAAAAATCTTATTAAACTTATGTTTTTGTGTGTGCTATGTGGTTTTCCTATACATTCACTGAGTTCACAAGAGCTCACACACTTCTCTCTAAACACTGCAGACAATTAGATTGCACGATGTGTAGCCATAAAGCAAGTGATCCAAGTGAAGCATAAACACAGAATAGGTGTACAAACAAACTTTGGACTTAAAGGCAATTTGGGATTCCACTTGGGCTTAGAAATATCTTTTTGCCTGTTGACTTCACCAATTTTTCTAGAACATAGTTTTTTTTTTCTTTATGTTTTTAATACCTCTTGTGAACCAATAAAACTATATATACAATCTTGAATTTTAAGTATATGAGTTTAGTTCAAGCCTGATTTGATGTTTCCTTAATTTACAAGTTCATGCTTAAGTATTTAATTTCTAACAGAGTGTTTGCCATAAGCAAAAGCATGAAATAATCAAAACTGACTAACTTATACAGTGTAACACCCCTAACCCGTCTCATTTGCTGAATTAGGGTTACAGAGTATTACAGCACCTATCGAATCTCAATCCACCATAAAAACCAATCAAATATTAATTTAAATATCAAATATTCAAAACCAATTTTTATTCATAGTATATATACGAATACATGCCTTAAATTGAGTTTACGGGACCTTAAAATCAATTTAGAAACAATTAGGGACTAATCTGGAAAAAAATAGAAAATTGTAGAAAAAGCTAAAAACAAGAGTCACACGACCATGTGGCCAGGTCGTATAGCTCAAGGACATGGCAATGTGGCCAAACCGTGTACAATTCAAAAATAAGGTCACACGGCCATGTCGCTAGACTGTGTAACAACCTGTGGTCATGTGGGAAAAACCTGCACCAAAATTAAATAGGGCAAATGGCCATGTGGAGTGACCATGTGTGTCACATGGTCGTGTGACAGCCTGTGTCCAAGGTCGTGTGCACTTAAAATGACTTCTAAAATAAGCCAAAATCTTACCCATTTCTTAGGTGCCAAGCCAAACCGATTTTAACCATTTTCATACCTTCAAAACACGTTTAAACATGTCTAAAACATACAAAAATATTCAACCTCAGTGCCTAACCAATATGCCCTCATTGGCACCACAATTCAAACACAAAACTAAGTTTATATTCAAAGGTCACAAGCCATTACATTATAAACATATCAAACATACCAATTCATTCATTCCAATCATATGCACCATACCATAACTCATTCTTTCATAAGGCATACGCAATTTGACCAAAAGCACTTATATACATTCAAGAGCCAACACAAAAGATATATACATAACCACATGTGTATTTAAACCAAAGTTTAAACAACATTCTCAAACCAAAGAAATTAAAAGCTCCAAGTACATGACATTTATAACCCAACATCCAAAATGACCAAAACTTCTATCGAGTTGAAGAACAGATAGTGTGTGTGCAACGACTTGAACTTCCAACCGACCAAGACTTCTAATGATCTATAGGGAAAGAAAATAACTAACATAAGCAACTAATTCTTAGTAAAGCTTGTATACATAAACATAAACTTACCGAACATGTATATATTCAAACCATTCATGCTTAAATTCATTCATTAGATCATGAGCATTATTTCTTTACTATACAACAAAATCCTCATAAGGTTAGTAAGTATAACAACAAAACATATAATTCGAACATATCATGGAACATGTAATAATAAACATGTCAAGTGCACATTTCATTCATCATATGTCCAATAAGCATAACTTTTTCCATTTCAAGTGTTCAAACCAACATTTTCCAATTCACATGTTAAGATCATAAAACATTTCATATATATACATTTGTTTAAGCCTGTATCACCCATTGAACCAAATGGAATAACATCAGATACTTGGAAAAAAGCTCACACGAGCTATAAAATGGGTCTACTTACACGATTGTGGGTTGGGATGTTAGGCTCCACAAAGCTACTCAAACGAGCTGTTGTCACACCCCAAAATAAAGCCTAGGAGTTTTAGGTGTATTTTAGGAATTTTGGCCTCTATGAGCTCGAAATTTCGTAAGGTTGATGTTTGCAACACTGGTTTTCATAAAGTTAAGTCAATTTTTGGAAATGTGTTTTAAATATACTTAATTTTGGAAAAAGGACTGAATTGTAACAGGGTCAAAACTAAGAGGTCTTATGAAGCAAATTGCCCTCCTAGCTTGTTTCAAGAAAAAGCTTTGCTCTCTTCTTGCTTGTGTCGTTTTTGCTCTCTCAAGTCCTCTTCATTAATTTTGGTTGCTAAATCTTCTCCCTTTTGATTTCTATCATTTCTCAAGCCATTAATCTTCAAAATATTTCAAGAAAACACCCAAAAATCTCACCAATTTCATCATCTTCCTCAAGTGTGGGTTTTCTTGAATTCACGTCAAATCTTTGTTTTTCTTCTGTCGAAGGTAACCAATCATCTTCCTATTAGTTTTAAATGTTATTTAGTTCTTTACACTAAATTTTTAGCCATTAAAATTCATGTTTTAGATAAAAGTTGAAAATCAGATCTTTAATGGTGAATTTCGAGTTTGTGGATAAAAAATTAGTTTTAAAGTGGTTTTCAATTAGTTTAAACCTAATTAGAAGCTTTCCATAGTAACTTATAAGTTCGTAAAGGATTTCTTAGGTTTTAATGAATTTTCGTTGAAAGGGCCAAAACTTGTCGAAAATTTTTGATACCTTAAAACGCGTAGTTTTGTGTAGTTTAAAGGCTGGGAATTAGTCATAGATGAATATGTAGATGAATGGAATTCGTTTCATGTGAAAAGGTTAAGTGTAGATTGAGTTATTCAAATTTTAAGTTTGTCATGTTAAAGGTTTTGGTTAGAAAATAGTGTAGCTTAGGCTTGTGTATGGCCTTTTGGGGTGAGTTATTGACTGGTTGTTGATTGAATATATGTAACACCCCAAACCCGGTCAATACGCCACGACCGAATCTGGTATGTCACAGAGGAATACGTTTTGAAAAGAATCGGATTAACAATTAAATTTTAGTGAAAAACTCTTTGAAAATTTTATATTTGTAGAAATCAGGTGTATAATAAGTTTAAACTGATAATTTACTTTGTAATTTCATAAATAAAACTTTAAAACTTAGTTGGTAAATCAAAGGTTAGAAAAACATTTATATCATTTTAAAGAAAACTCAAATTATTACTTTGAAAACCATTTGCATTTGAATGTAGAAACTTAATATTTGAAAACCATTTAAATTGTAGAAAACACTTAATTTATATTTTACTATCAAACGATTTATATTACCCGATGGTAAGATTTTTAAAACCATTGCGTTTTTATAATTTTAGAAAAACTTTGGGCTCAATTATTAAATTAACCAAATAATTTATAAGCCATATTTAAAACATATTCAAAGCATATAAATAATCCAAAACATAATTAAAAAGGCCTTATTACAAATCCATATAAAGGTGAAAACCAAATTGAAATAAAATAAAGTACCCAAATGAAAGTTTATGTAAAACCAAGTTTTTTTTAATTGCATGGCCTCCTCGAGCTCATCCGGCTCCTCATCTGCGATCTACGAGTCACCTGAAAAGATAAGGGAGAAGGTGAGTCACCAAGACTCAGTGCATAATCCTTCCCCCGGTTAATACGACATACTTACACAATTTATATCCAAGCAATGTATATATTTATATATAAAATGCACCCAACCTAGCCATCCATAACTCCTTTTCTACCCCGTGTGGTACCAAACCACTGGTGACCCAAAGTCACGATATCCAATAATGTGATACCAAATCACTGGTGACCCAAAGTCACGAATAATCAAGTTGTGGGACCAACCCACGTGTGATACCAAATCACTGGCGATGATTCCATATCTCAAAAGTGGGGCCAACCCACGGTGGTGCTAGACCACAGGGACGAGTCGCTATGAGGTGCCAAACCTCTGATGTCCCAAAGACACAAAATATCAACGATCCAAGTGTGGGGCCAACCCACGTGTGATACCAAATCACTGGCGACGATCCCATATCTCAAAAGTGGGGCCAACCCACGGTGGTGCTAGACCACAGAGAGGAGTCACTATGAGGTGCCAAACCTCTGGTGTCCCAAAGACACAAAATATTGTGGTACCAAACCACTGGAGGTGCCAAACCTCTGGTGTCCCAAAGGCACGGATATCAAATCCTTCCCCCTCCACTCATATTCCCAAACCAATGTATTAAGAATATCAATCATGCCATCATACTTATATTTGATCATATAACAAATATATCGTAGATCATGATATTAAACAACATATATCAACATCATATCGAAATGGACTTACCCGAATCCTTGCTCATAACCATCAAAGTATCATATCAAGATCTCACAGTTTTCGGCTTTAATAACATGATTAGTATATTTATGTATATATATTACCGAGTTATAAAGTGTGTAAGATACACACCTGTCACTAACGCAAGCACTAAATCCCGAAGACCCGATCTACAGCACTCGATCTCCTTGTCCCACATTCGGCCATACCACAAAACTATAAACAAGGCCATTCGGCCACACCAACACATCCCGAAGGGTTATCGTACGAAATACTAAATCTTACCTATTAACTTACCCAAAACGATTGTCAGAGAATTAAGACTTGAGTCGATTACTTCCAAAATCCTGAGGAGTCCCCTTCCAAAACCGATTGAAGAAAACCAAATGAAGTCCTACCCTTGATGATATTCGGCCAAGATAAACCAAATAGGATATGAGAAGTTTCGGCTATGGTTTTGAAAGAAGAAAAACAATTGATGTGAGGCTAAAAAGAAATGAAGTACGTGAGTGGCAAAGAAAAATCAAAATGAGAAAGAGAGGATTCGGTTTTAGCAAACAATGGAAGAAAAATCAAGAAGAATAGTGAAGAAAAAGATTCGACCAAGAAGAGAGTAAAAGAAATGTGATTTTGAACAATATCAAAAGAAAGAAAAGAGAGAAATGGGAGTAAGAAGTTCGGCCAACACCTAGTTTACCCAAGAAGAAAAGTGCACAAAGTTCAAATGTAGTTTCGGTTTCAAGAGGAAAAATGAAAGAAAGATAATAGGATTTGGTTCCAACAAAAATAAGAGCTAAAACATAACAAAATTACACCTAATACCTAAGGTACATTTGGCTAAGGAAGAAAATTTTGGAGAGGAAAAGAAGAAATGCCAAATGGTGCACAAAATGCTAAAATTGGCCAACCAATTCCCCCCCAACTTCCTATCAACATTCGGCCACCCCCTAGCCACACATGCCGTCCACATTCATGGACTAATGGCCTTAGTATAGTTTCCAAAACACTCCCCATCATCCAAGCCTTTTGTCCCCCCATCCTACCATAAATCTTAAGATTCTTATCCCCAAATACATGCTTTCCTAAACTAATATTCAACTTACCATAAAATCTAAAGTCTAACTTACCATATGAATAGTTGACCAATACTTAATGTAAGGTGCATAAAATAAAGTCTTCAAAATGCTCTCCATGCTATTCGAACCACTTCCCTCAAGCAACCATCCATGTGCCATAACCACCTTGCTACTAACTCCTCATGTGCTAGAATTAGACACTTAAATTAACTTAAGTGTCAGGATCACCTAATCCACTTCACTAATTTCTTCAAACTAAAAATTATTCTAGCTTAGCTAATAATTCCAAACCTTCACAAAACTATACTAAGCACACAATAAAAATCATACTTGAACTAACACAAATAACAAGATGATACTCAATTTTTTTTTCCTAAAGCCCAAGGTCCAATTGGCCTAATCCTACTAGGCCCAATTTCGGGATGTTACAATTCTACCCTCCTAAAAAAAATTTCGTCCTCGAAATTTCCAACTAACAGTCGTGCATCCTTACTCACCACACTACGCTCTTGCTGCGTACTCTGATCTTAATAAAACTAACATACTTTCTTCTAAATCTTGGAACCCTGACCAGACCCAACTGGCTCAGACACAACCATCCTACCTCGACCGCGTCCACGTATAACACGACCCCGACCTCGAGTGCTCATATCTAAAGTCTTGACTTTTCTGATTTAAAAGTTTTATGCATTAGTCATTAATCCACTATCTTTAAAGCACAGTTTTATGAAAAATTTAATAAGAAGTTGTTTCACGAGTACATCCAACCTATAGTTTTGAGTCTCTAGAGTAGTTCCTACTACTATACAGTCATGCCATCATCATTATCATCAAAATCAACAGTTTGAGGTACTTACCTGGGCGGATCGGTGCCGGAGACTCGGTGCCATGCTTTTCGAATCAAATAATTTTCAACAAAAACATTAAAAATCATACTTTAAAACATTTTGGGCCTCGGGCCTACAGCCGAGCTTTTGAACTTGGCTCTGATACCAATTTGTAACACCCCAAACCCGGTCAATACGCCATGACCGAATCTGGCATGCCACAGAGGAAAACGTTTTGGAGAGAATTGTGTTACCGATTAAATTTTAGAAAAATAGGTGCATGATTAGTTATAAATCGATAGTTTACTTTTAAAATCCCGTAAGTAAAACTTTAAAACTTAGTTGTCAATCCATAGGTTAGAAAACATTTATGCCATTTTAAGAAAAACCCGAATTATTACTTTAAAAACGGTTTACATTTTAGTGTAGATACTTCAATTTGGAAATCATTTAAGTTGTTAAATATTATCAAATGATTTATTTTACCCGATGGTAACATTTTGAAAACCATTTCGTTTTGTAGTTTAGAAAACTTTGTGCTCAAATTAATATATCAACCATGTAATTTCTAAGCCATATTTAAAACAAATCCAAAACATATAAATGATCCAAAAACATAATTAAAAAGGCCTTATTACAAATCCAAATAAAGATGAAAATCAAATTAAGATAAAATAAAGTACCCAAATCGAAGTTCATATAAAATCGAATTTTAATTGCATGGCCTCCTCGAGTTCATCCGGCTCCTCATCCGCGATTTTACGAATCACCTGAAAAGATAAGGGAGAAGGTGAGTCACCAAGACTCAGTGCATAATCCCTCTCTCGGTTAATGCAACATACTTACACAATTTATAAACAAGCAATATATATATATATATAAATATATACAATGCACCCAATCCTAGCCATCCATAACTCCTTTTCTACCCCGTGTGGTACCAAACCACTGGTGGTGCCAAACCACTGGTGACCCAAAGTCACGATATCCAATAATGTGATGCCAAATCACTGGTGACCCAAAGTCACGAATAATCAAGTTGTGGGGCCAACCCACGTGTGATACCAAATCACTGGCGACGATCCCAATACATCAAATGTGGGGCCAACCCACGGTGGTGCGAAACCACTGGGATCGTCGCCAGTGATTTGGTATCACACGTGGGTTGGCCCCACACTTGGATCGTTGATATTTCGTGTCTTTGGGACACCAGAGGTTTGGCACCTCATAGCGACTCGTCCCAGTGGTTTCGCACCACCGTGGGTTGGCCCCACATTTGATGTATTGGGATTGTCGCCAGTGATTTGGTATCACACGTGGGTTGGCCCCACACTTGGATCGTTGATATTTCGTGTCTTTGGGACACCAGAGGTTTGGCACCTCATAGCGACTCGTTCTAGTGGTTTCGCACCACCGTGGGTTGGCCCCACATTTGATGTATTGGGGTCGTCGCCAGTGATTTGGTATCACACGTGGGTTGGCCCCACAACTTGATTATTCGTGACTTTGGGTCACCAGTGATTTGGCATCACATTATTGGATATCGTGACTTTGGGTCACCAGTGGTTTGGCACCACCAGTGGTTTGGTACCACACGGGGTAGAAAAGAAGTTATGGATGGCTAGGATTGGGTGCATTGTATATATTTATATATATATATTGCTTGTTTATAAATTGTGTAAGTATGTTGCATTAACCGGGAGAGGGATTATGCACTGAGTCATGGTGACTCACCTTATCTTCTCAGGTGATTCGTAAAATCGCGGATGAGGAGCCGGATGAACTCGAGGAGGCCATGCAATAAAAATTCGGTTTTATATGAACTTCGATTTGGGTACTTTATTTTATCTTAATTTGATTTTCATCTTTATTTGGATTTGTAATAAGGCCTTTTTAATTATGTTTTTGGATCATTTATATGTTTTGGATTTGTTTTAAATATGGCTTAGAAATTACGTGGTTGATATATTAATTTGAGCACAAAGTTTTCTAAACTACAAAACGAAATGGTTTTCAAAATGTTACCATCGGGTAAAATAAATCATTTGATAATATTTAACAACTTAAATGATTTCCAAATTGAAGTTTCTACACTAAAATGTAAACCGTTTTTAAAGTAATAATTCGGGTTTTTCTTAAAATGGCATAAATGTTTTCTAACCTATGGATTGACAACTAAGTTTTAAAGTTTTACTTACGGGATTTTAAAAGTAAACTATCGATTTATAACTAATCATGCACCTATTTTTCTAAAATTTAATCGGTAACACAATTCTCTCCAAAACGTTTTCCTCTGTGGCATGCCAGATTCGGTCATGGCGTATTGACCAGGTTTGGGGTGTTACAATATATGTGTGGTTTATGTTGTTGAAGTCTCAGATTTGATAAGACCTTCAACAAGAAGAGATAAGGGCAAAGGGAAGCTTGTCTAAGCTTTCGGTTTTTTGGCAAAAGCCAATATTTCGATGAGTGTTTAGGAATAGTTGGTTGTAAGCGATTCGTTGCGTATTTGGAAATTTAGAGGTAACCTAAACCCCTTCTCTAAATTCCGAGTGTAAGTGTTCTTTTACCTATTCTAAACATGTGGTGAATATGTTTGTGAATTGTGATAAAGAGAATTATGATGCGATGAAATATGAAAATGTTGTGATGACTGTTGTGACGGTAAATATGAGGGAATGTCATTCATGCCATGTGACAGTGTGTATAATGTGCTAATGATATTATTATGCAGTAAATGTGTGCAGATGATCGATAAGTGATTTTTTATGACATTATGGATATTTTGGCCTTGTGATTTAATGAGACCGTTGGATATAGTTGGCATGCCATAAGATTATGGGTACTCACTTATATGTGTTGTGATATATGGGGCGTTGAGGCCGAGGACAGTTTTGAAGAGATAAGGGAATGTGAGCTAAGCTTTATTCACTAGGATATGTATATGCGGTGTGTTAGGGAGCATTAGCTCTATGCTTCACTTATGTGATATGTTTGACTCTACGAGTCTATGTGTGGTGTGTTGGAGATTCGTGTATCTGATGAGTGGTGATAGAGCCCACTTTATGTTTCATAATCTGAAGAGCCAAATTACCATACATTGTGATTATATGTGATTAACACATGTCAGAATATTTATATGCCTAAATGTTTGTAAAAATAATGTGTAGAAGAATGCATGGAATATGACTAGATATGTGAATTATGGAACTTAATTAATGACTTTTTGGAAATATGCTGTATGTTGTTTGGTTGTTGCATGACAACTTGTTTGCATAGTGGTTACTCTAGGCATTCACTGAGCTTGTTAAGCTCACCCACTCCATATTATCTTTTGCAGAGTAGTTACGTTCCCAGTGTGAGCGGTGTGGTCGTTGAGGGATTGATCCAAGCTATTTTTTATTCATTATAGTAGGTGTTTTGCTTATTCTAGCTCTAGGGAATAAAAAGGCAATGTGGTAGACATTTATATAGGTTTTGTTAAGACATATTTGGGATTATTTGCATAATGTGTATGTTTGGAAGCTTGTGAACTTGGACATGGTGTTTGGTTTATTGTTTAGACATTTTGATACTTATATGACTAAGTGAATGAAGCATGATGTTTAGGGACTAAGTTTGAATGATTTAAATGCTCTTATATGCTGAATTTTTGTAACTTGAAGTCGAGGTATTGATATTAAGGCTTTTAGAATGATACCTTTGTATTTTTGAAAGTGCAGGGAGTCAGAATACCAAATTGGTGTCGATACCTTGGCCCGAGTATCGATACTCAGGGTGTAACTATCGATACCTTGCAACAGGTATTGATATTGTTTCGATGTTTGAAATTAGCGAGAAAATGCTAGTTTGGTATCGATTTTCTAGGTGGCATCGATACCAAAGAGACGGTATCGATACCTACGGAACATTTTTGGGAAAATTTCATAAATGGTCTTAATGCTTGATTTATGCCTACTTTATGGTTGTTTGTTGTATGTTAGTATGGCTAAATGTTAATTTGACCCTATATGACATATTATTCGCATGTATGTTATTGTAACAATAAAAAAAACGCATGTATTGCAAACATGATAATAATAACGAAATCAATGTGAGACGATGATGTGTGTAACAGCCCATTTTCAGTGAAATCGGAATAGTGGTTTTGGGACCACAAATTCAAGTCGAAAAGAAAATTCATTATAATATTATTGTGTGGTTCGCATTATGATAGAAATGTTATATGAAAATTTTGATAAGAAAATTTTACTGATTATGTGTTTAATTGGGAAAAGGACCAAATTGCATAAAATGAAAAAGTTGACTTCTAGAAGCTAGAAGGATCAAATAGCTATGGAATTTAAAATAAGAGGTCCTTATATGGTAATTAGACCATTAAAGAAAAGTTAGTAGAAATTTTTGATGAATCATCCATGGAAAATTAGAAAAAGAAAAGGATGAAATTGGAAAGTTGAAAAATTAAAGATGATAAATAAAATAAGTATCAAATAACATCATTATATATCATCTTCTTCCCCAAAATTTACATGGAAACCCAAGGAGAGAGAAAGGAAACTAATCAAGCTTAAATAGGTATGAATTCTTGTCCCGTTTTTAGTAATTTTTATATTTTTGAAATCAGAATAGTTTAATCTGTCTATTTTGGGGATTAATTTGTAAAGTTATCAAAGTATCAAAGTTTTTCCATGGATGAATATGCTGGAATTTTGAAGTTTATGGTAAAAAATGAAAGGTTGTTGATAGATAAACAACTTTTACAAAGTGAATTTTGATGAAATTATGATTTAGGGACAAAATTGTAAAGATGCAAAAGTTATGAAAAAATTATGAATTTTGTGAAATACATGTTCTATAAATGTTATATAAAAATATCGGTTGGGCTTGGAATAAGGATTAAATTGCATGAATTTCATTTTCCGAGCCTATGGACGAAATTGTCATTTATGAAAAGTATAGGGGCAAAATAATAATTTTGCCTAAGATGTAAATTGAATGTAAATGAGTACAAAATGAATTAAATTGATGTTAAATTTCATTTATATAGATCCAGAAAGATCAAATAGAGAGTTAGATCGAGGAAAATAAAAGGTGCCAAATTAGTAGACTTTTATATACGAACAAGTGACAAGGTAAGTTCGTGCAACTAAATTATATTTATTTTATGTTTGAAATGAATGTGGTGTGTGATTATATGAATTGTATAAATGTTATAAATATATGAAATAACCACATGTTCGATCATGTCCAAAAATTGTTAAGTTTTGTTTGAATGATGAGTTTCAATGGAGTTAAGTTCCGTTTGAATGATGAATTTTGATGGATATATGTGATTTCCCAAATTGAATGTGGTCCTGCATATGTTGCGGACATAATATAGCTCGGACGGGCATCCTATTAAAAGCCTTCTCGAGCATCCTGTTATATAGTTCCTGCGGGCATCTTGATCAGTAGTGATTTTTGCATGTGTTGCACACTACCACAACTATTTGTGAGTGCCCTGTTACATGATTCGATCGGTTGTGATCCAACATATAATGCAGACACAAATGCAGTTCTACGTGAGCGTCCTGATATAGGCTTTTACGAGCTTCCTGATATGGCTCGCTTGAACTCCTTGTTACCTTATTCGGTGCTCCTTGATAATAAATCTTCGAAGTTACCTGTAAAGCTCTATGAGCTCCATGATTAAAACTCTTATAAGTTTCCTGTTTAGCCCGGATAAGCGTCCTGTTACATGGCTCATCTAAGCATCCTGATATGTGAGTCGAGAGTGTGCTCCCTGATTAAGTACCCTAATGGGTAGCCCTAGTTATGAATTGACGATTTACAGTTTTGTACACCTTGAGTGTACTACCTATGTATCCATCGTTATTTCAATAATTCAACGGATAAAACTCCTGACATGAGAAATTATGAGATTAAAAGAACTATATTTCGAATGTTATTGAATTACTTGAAATTTTACAACATGATGAGCTCATCTATGTTTATTTGATGTACATGTGAAATATGTGACTAATTTGCTTAATTGAGTGTATGTGATTAGGCAAACTTGACAATTTGTTGGGAAGCATGTTATTGTTATGCTTATTTTAATGAATATTATTGGTAAGTTTAATTCTTGTTATAAGAACTTACTGAGCATTAAATGCTTACTAGGTTTTCTTTTCTCTGTTTTATAGTGCTTGAAAGCTCACAAAGGTTGGAGATTGATCGGAGCATCATCACACTATCCACTAATTCATTTGGGTATAAATAGTAAACTTATTTTGGTATAATGGCATGTATAGGTTAACTTTGTCAATGTTGGCTAGTAAATGGTTGTTTGTAATCTAGCCATTGGAATGGCTAGAGATGGTTGATTTGGTATATTTATAAGGTTACATCATGGCAATTACATATGTGTTTAGTATGGTTAGATTCAGTGATGTTAAACAAGTATGTTTTAAAAAGAAAAAGCAAGATTGTAGCCATAATGCATGTGATGATATATAATGTTAGTTATTAGTGTTGACTTGGTTATAATGCTTGAATTGGCTGGCATATGTTTGCAAGTATTGGTACAGGTTGCTGGAAAATTTGGGTGAGAAATAAAGCTAGGAAATGGCTTTATTTTATCCACACCGGCAGACACACGGGCGTGTGTCTTGACCGTGTGTGACACACAGCCTAACACATGGGCATATGGTTTGGCCGTGTGTCCCCTGCATCTTAAAACTCAGAAACAGAATGCCCAAAGTTAGGCACATAGACAGAGACACGGGCATGTGTCTCAGCCGTGTGTGACACATGGCCTAGAACACGGGCGTGTGTCTTGGCCGTGTGAATCCTGCACCTAATTTTCTAAAATTAAATTGACCACATGGCCTAGTACACGGGCGTATGGATGGCCATGTGACCCAAGTAGAGAGTTACACGGGTTGGGACACGGCCGTGTGGCTCACATCAAATGCCTACACGGCCAAAGACATGGGCATGTCACTGGGCCGTGGCGTGTGACCCCTGTACATAAGAAATTTTTGAAATTTTGTGAAAAATTCTCTAAGTTCCTGATTTAGTTCTGACTTGATTCTAATGTTTAAATTGGATCTCGAGGGTCCATTCAAGGGACAATATGATTAGTTTCGGAAATGAGTAGTAAGTGAGATGAATTATCTGTAATTGTTTTGTAAACTTTGGTAATGCTCTGTAACCCTATTCCGACGACGGATACGAGTTAGGGGTGTTACAGTGTGGCATCTCGATATTCGGCTTGACACCTAGGTCGGGTATGGGGAGTTACAACTGTGGAGAATCCGCAACAAATGCCGGACCTAAGCCATGAGTTCGACATCCAAGACCAGCACCCGAAATTGTAAATAACCCCTAATGACAAGTCAGTTGTATCCTAAGTATTCATGAGGTTCATATAAGCCATATTACATATCTAAATCATTTAACTCCATTTTCATTGTACCATTTCAAGCTCACATCCATGTATTTCACATTTCCCAAACATAATCATCAACTTAATCAACAATGCAATTTAGTCCAAAATCACTAATCGACGTGTATCATTCAGTTAAACTATACCTAACATGAATAATAGTTAACATATTAACAAAAGAAACATTTAATAAGTCTAAACAATATACGAACTTACCTAAACAAAAACGATTGTGAATACGTTGCCGAAGACTAATCTGTTAACTGAGCTTTTCCATGGTTTGAGTCCGATTGATTTGTTTCTTGATCTAAATAATATTTTTCACTCAATTAATCCATTTAATCAACTAAAATAATTAAAATTAAGCTTATAAGCCCTTTCATTATAAATTTACAAAATTACCACAACATTTTACCCTTTATGCAATTTAGTTCCTAAACTCGAAACTTGCAAATTAACCATATTTAACTACAATTCAAGCTATCCAAATTTCCTAGGGTTCCTCTACAGCCCGTATTTATCATGATTTCACAAAAAATTCATGAAGTTTTACCATTTAAACAATTTAGTCCTTTAACATTAAAATCACTAAAAACTACTTTATAAAATAGTCCAATTTAATAACCAAGCTTAATAATATATCATCAAACTTCAAAAAATTTCAAATTCATCAAGGGCATAATCTAATACATTTAACAGTTTAACGAAATAACCCCTGGGTTAGCTAGATTAACCTAAAATGAACTTAAAAACATAAAAATCACTAAAAACAGACTAAAATTTCATACCATGCAGTCTTGGTCAAAAGCTTTCTCTCCCTTAGCTATGGTGCTTCCGTTTTTACAAGAAAAAGATGAAAAAGATGGTTTATTTCATCTTTTATTTTGTTTTAAGTTTATTTATTTATTTATCAAATTACATATTTACCCTTTAAAATTTAATTAAATTTCATGTTAATAGTCATCAAAACTATCCAATAGTAATAAAATAGGTAGGTTTACCACCTAAGTCCCTCAAGTAAAATTTCTAAAGCCATTTAACAGCTTTAATCAATAAAAGCTAACTATTGCAACTTTTACGATTGGGTCCTTTTTACTTAATTAACTATCTAAAAATTAAAATTTCTTAACCAAATTTTAATATGACCTTGTAATAATCCTATAAATAATAAATAAAAAATAAAATATTGACTCAAATGTCAAAATTGTGGTCTCGAAACCACTGTTTTTAATACCACTGAAAACAGGTTGTACGTATAGAGTTCATCTAAACTTATTTTGTGCGGTGTGTTGGAGGTTCGGTTGGTGTTCAGCCAGAGAGTCATTTAAGTGGCTTATGTGGCATTCCACATCTCTTCACTTTTGGTGTAACCACATCTCTTCACTTTTTACTACTAGTATCGAAACTTCAAAACATAGGAAAGAGTTTTTTTTTTTTTAGTGAAAATACAAATTAACTTCACCAACCTTGTAAAATCTACAAAAGCTAATAACATGGCAAAAGAGTTTTATGTAATATTTTCCATTAAAGGGGTCTACCTTTTTCCTTGCTTTATAGCATTTTCAAGATATTGGTGTATTACTTGGTAAGAGAATCACCTATCTCAAAATTTTATTAAAAAGATATTAAAATTTGTAAAAACTCTTAAAATTTTAAGAAAACTTTTGGGTTACATTTTTATATATATCCTTTTTTATTAAAAACTTTTTGATCTGTGAAACCGATTAGATTTTAAGAAAATATGTAAAAGTTAAAAAGACAAAAAGAATGAGTATGTATATTAATGGGTAGTGCAAAATCTTGATATTTTTGTCAGTTTTTATTTTCTTTTAATTATGTTCATCTAGATTAATCAATTTTCATAATTTTTATGAAAATCTGATAATTTTTTATGAATTTTTATATAAATATTTAATATTTTTCTTGAATTTTTAATATATTTTTATAATATTTAAATTTTTTTGTTGACATGAATTATTATACCAGTATCATAACGATTGACTCAGCTGCTAATAAGGGTCATGTTAACATAGTAATCGTAAAATACGATTTTATTAGTCAAAAATTTTAATTGATGAAGCTTTCAAGTTTAAGAACTTAATTGGTTGATTTTTTTTTTTTTTGAAGACTTACTTGATATTTTTTTTTAAAAAAAAAATATTATGTGCTGTTTCAGCCCTTGATTAAAGAAAAAAATTTATACCACTTAATCAAGGAAGTTCAAAGGCAATATGTGCCCCTCTAGTTACACCCTCTTATCAAATCAAATATTTTGTATTAAGAGATGAAATAAAATTTGAAAAATTTTAAAAAATATTTTAGATTAAAATTTTAATTTTTGAGAGAAGCCAAAAAGAAATGTAATTATTTCATTAATGATGGGAGGACAAAGGTCTCTTGTCTATCATTGTCTTCGCCTCTTATTGGTAAATGTATGTTCTATTTTGACCTTCTCTGTCTTTTAAAATTATTATTTTATCACATGTAATATTTTATGTAATATTTTTTATATTTTTACTATTTATGCTATAATTAAAATTATTCAATGAGTAAGTGTCTCAAATTAAAAAGATATTTAATGAAAAAAAAGAAAATTTACAAAAAAAAGAAATAATACAATATTATAGTTATAAGGGTAATTTAATATTTGTAAAAGAAAATAGAACTTACTCTTCTACTTTTCCCCATTCAATGTTTTCATTAATTATTTACGATTTTTATTCCTTTATTAATAAGTGTTTTTTTAAATAATTTTTTAAAGTATTTTTTTAATCACATAATGGGTATGCATATGATTAGACTTTTTTATAGTTTGAGTTACCCGTTTAGGCTCGAAGTTTTGAACAAAATTTGAAAGATTTTGGATAAAAATATTAGGTCCGGTTAAAATATGTCAAGTATGAACTTGAACATTCAAGGCTCAAGCCTGACCCAACTTGTTTTTTAAGTTTGTAATGTTTTATATTATGTTATTTTTTTTATATATTATGCAATTTATAACACATAACAATTAAATCTAAAATAATATATAATACTACTATATTTTAAATACTAAAAAATGTTAGATGACTATATATAAATTTTTTTAAAATAAAATATTAAATTAAAAACAATATAATTTTTTAACAAAAATAATATGGGTGGACTTAAAATGGGTTTGGGTTAGTCATTTATAAATATGGACAAACTTGGACAAAATTTTAAGTTCATATTTTAGGCCGGATTGAGTTTGGGCAAGTATAAAGTATGTTAATATCATACCTACGCCTGATTTGAACTTATTCCAACCCATGAACACCTCTACATAGGATTAGTATATACTAAATATAAATTAAAATCATAAATATGCGAAAATGTTTTTTTAAAATAATATGTGAAAATGATATATCTAATACTTATATTTAAATATTTTATTGAGTTACTGTCACCCTTAGTTGGGCCACCAATTTAATTATAAAATTACATAAATAACTCTTCTTTAAAATTATAATTAATATTATTATAATGACACTTTTATCTTTTCATACTTTTATAAATTTAAATAAAACAATTACAAATTATAAAATCAAAAACCAAACATGTGTCTAATAATATTAAAAATACAAATTTATTGCGACTCACCAATATTTTTAACAAAAAATATTTCCTCCCGCGGAAAGCGTTAAAATCTAGTTTTTATATTATACATGTTCTAAAATATATATGCTAAATTTACACCCATAAATAAATTACAAATATATTTTTATAATATTAATATTAAATTTCGGTGATAAAATGATAAGATCGAGAATATAGCCGACATCCATAAAAGAAAATTTCAACATCCATACAAATATACCACATAAGTAAATAAGACAATACCGCCTCGTCATCCCTACACTACTTTCTTAATTTCTTATCTCATATTTTCTTTCTTTCAAATAAAAAATTTATGTAATCTCATATCAATATTCATTAAGCAGGCAAATAGACAAAGAAACATAAATAAAGTAAATTATCATGTGATGTGAAAGTGAGAGTATATATATGTTATTATTATTGTTGTTGTTATTGGCTTAAAATGATAATATCTAACGTATTGGAAAGCTAATAATTAATTAATGACTTCTTTTTCTTAGAGAGAGAGAGAAAATCGCGCTTCTTATTTTGATTTGTTAAATTAACAATTGATGTCATAAGAATAACTCAAGAGTTAAATTATTATTTGTCTCGTTTCTATAATTCGATGCTTTGTTTATTATTTCTTCCACTGATTTTCTTTTATATATATCAATTATTAACTTTCAAGATGGATAAAAGAAAAATATAATGATGATACGTAAGGAATAAATCCAAACCAAACCCTACTTATGAATGATGATTAAGTAAACGTATCTCATTTTCTACTAATAGGCTAAAGACTTCACTTTCCTTTAAATTTAAAATTAATTGTTGGGTCTTATTTTAATGGAAAATTAATTCTAAATTACCTTCTTAAAGTTGGAATATTTTCGATCTTTATGACCACGCCTTACATACCATATGTTGCTATTTTTTTCTCTAATTTTTAGTGTCTATATCTCATCAGTATTGTTCGAGGACGATCTTGGAATTATAATTATAAATTGTTTATGTAAGATTGATTATATAGATTTTATATCATGGATTGGCTAAAGAGTTTCTAAAATCTTGTAATATATGAAGACTTAGAGTGGGAATCCCAAGTTATCCAAATTTTATTTTGCTAAGGTTGTCAAATGCTATGTATTAATGATTCTATAAGTTTATTCAACAAATGTTAATGAGAGCATATTAACTATGGTAATTATAAGTAGATTAATTATGAGTGTTATTGTAGAAAACATTTGTTTAAATTATGATTTAATAAATATTTATTTTCCTTGCATGCACCTCCACTCTTGGAGAAAGGTAAGTAAGTATTTTCCTTGATTTCTTATATCATGTTGTTTATTTGTGCGTAAATTTTGAGAAGAGTACATAAAATTATTTGATTCCTTTTGTTAGAATTAAGTGACCCAAATTCTTATTTAAATAAAATACAATGGTAAAATAAAATAAAAGAAGAATCCTTATAGAATTACACTTCTTTTATTTTATTTTGAATAAGGTTTTTTAAACCTTATTAAACTCCATCTATTTGATATTGATTAGAATAAGGAATTTCAATCTTACTACACTCCTATTAGAATATGGCTTTATAAGCCTATAAATAGGCATGGTCTATTCCTCTTGTAATTGATTCGAATTTGACATAGTAAATTTTCTTCTCCTCTGCCTCTGCCCGTGGTTTTTCCCGAAAGGGTTTCCACGTAAAATCTGTGTGTTCTTTATTTCTATTTTTTTTGCGATATATTGTCATTATCGACATTATATTTTTTACAAATTGGTATCAGAGCTTCCGGGTTTTCTTTTTCATCTCGATCACGGTAATGGCGTCTTTAAAGTATGAAATTCCGCTGTTGGATCGCAACACCAGATTTGCGTTGTGGCAGATAAAGATGCAGGCAGTTCTTGCACAGATGGATTTAGAGGAAGCCCTGCTAGGGGTAGATAAGATGCCTTCGACATTGACGGAGGAAGATAAGAAGCACAAGGATCGAAAGGCATTAACACAGTTACATCTGGATTTATCTAACGAAATTTTGCAGGATGTGATGAAGGAGAAGACTGCCGCAGCATTATGGAAGAGGCTAGAACAAATATGTATGTCGAAAACTCTAACCAGCAAGTTGCATATGAAGCAACGACTTTATGCTCATCATTTGGAGGAAGGTGCGTCTGTGCACGAACACTTAACAGTGTTTAAAGAAATTCTCTCAAACTTGGAGGCCATGGAGGTTCAGTATGATAAGGAAGATCTAGGGTTGATTCTACTTTGTTCGTTGCCCCCGTCTTATTCAACCTTTAGAGACACGATTTTATATAGCCGTGAGTCTCTCACAGTTGATGAGGTTTATGATTCTTTGACCTCGTATGATAAGATGAAGCATCTTGTGGTTAAACCCGACTCCTAGGGAGAGGGTCTTATTGTTCGTGGGAGACAAGATCGGAATGCTGATGATGATCGTGGAAGGACACAGGAAAGGAATCCTCGCGGTAAATCTAAGGGTAGATCAAAGTCTTCAAACAGAGGTAAAACTTGTAACTTCTGCAAGAAGAAAGGGCACATTAAATCTGAGTGCTATAAGCTACAGAACAAGATTAAAAGGGAGGCTGCGAATCAAAAGGGAAAACAACCAGAAAATTCTGGTGAAGCTGATATTGTAGAAGACTACAGTGATGGTGAACTTCTAGTCGCTTCTGTCAACAATTCTAAAGAGAGCGAGGAGTGGATACTTGATTCAGGCTGCACCTTCCACATGAGTCCCAATCGGGATTGGTTTACAAATTATGAAACGGTGTCTGAAGGTGTTGTTTTGATGGGAAATAATGCTTCGTGTAAAATCGCAGGTGTTGGAACAATGAAAGTTAAGATGTTTGATGGAGTTGTCAGAACACTTAGTGTCGTACGACATGTTCCAGAATTGAAGAGAAATTTAATTTCGTTGAGTACTCTTGATTCAAAAGGGTACAAATACACAGCTGAAAGTGGGATGTTGAAGATTTCCAAAGGTTCCCTCATTGTGATGAAAGGGCAGAGAAAGAATGCCAAGTTATATGTTTTGCAGGGTTCTACTGTTATTGGTGATGCAGCTGTCGCTTCCTCTTCTTTGTCAGATGATGATATTACTAAACTTTGGCATATGCGCCTAGGGCATATGAGTGAGAATGGCATGGCAGAATTGAGCAAAAGAGGACTTCTTGATGGGTAAGGAATTTGCAAACTGAAGTTCTGTGAGCACTGTGTTTTTGGGAAACAAAAGAGAGTTCGATTCACCAGAGGAATCCATAACACGAAGGGAACATTGGAGTATATTCATTCCGATCTGTGGGGGCCATCAAGAGTGCCTTCGAGAGGTGGAGCTAATTATATGCTAACTTTTCCAGAAAAGTTTGGGCATTCTCCCTGATTTTTCCAGAAAAAGTTAAAAAACATACGGGAAAACATTCTGCCCAATGGCTTAGAGTTTTGTTCAGTTTAATAAAAAGCGATCGTGTTTTCCTCATTTAAGTCTTGGAAAACTATGATTAAAAAACATACGGGAAAACAAATAAAATACCTCTGCACAGACAATGGCTTAGAGTTTTGTTCTGATGAGTTTAATAAACTGTGTAAGTCAGAAGGAATCGTGAGACACTTGACAATTCGTCATACTCCACAACAAAACGGCGTTGCAGAACGAATGAACAGAACGATTATGGAGAAGGTTCGATGCATGTTGTCAAATGCCAACTTACCAAAGTCGTTTTGGGCTGAAGCAGCCTCTACTGCATGTTTTTTGATCAACCGATCTCCATCCGTTGCCATTGAGAAAAAGACTCCACAAGAGGTATGGTCTGGTAATCCTGCTAATTATTCTGATTTAAAGATCTTTGGTGTCCTGCGTATGCTCATGTTAATAATGGAAAATTGGAACCAAGATCTATTAAATGTGTTTTTCTTGGTTATAAAGCTGGTGTAAAAGGGTATAAGTTATGGTGTCCTGAAAATAGAAAAGTTGTGATTAGCAGAGATGTTGTTTTTGATGAAACTGCTATGCTACCTAACTTATCTCTTAAAGACTCTTCCAATAAAGAAAATCAAAAGCAGGTGGAGCATCAATTAATACAGAGTCAACTCCTCAAGCCAGTACAAAAATTGAGAATAGAGTTGCTTCTTCACCACAATACTCTATCGCCAAAACAGAACTAGAAGAGAAATTAAACCTCCAAAGAAGTATGCTGAGGCTGACCTAGTTGCTTATGCTTTAAATGTGGCTGAAGATATAGATGCAAACCAAGAGCCGTCAAATTATTCTGAGGCGGTTAGCTGTGAAGACTCAGAAAAGTGGATGTTTGCTATGCAAGAGGAAATAGAATCACTCCACAAAAACAAAACATGGGATCTTGTGAAACTTCCTAAAGGTAAAAAAGTTGTTCGCTGTAAATGAGTGTTTAAAAAGAAAGAAGGGACTCCAGGAGTTGAAGAACCCAGATATAAAGCAAGGTTTGTTGCAAAGGGTTACAGTCAAATTCCAGGAGTGGACTTTACAGATGTGTTCTCCCCAGTTGTGAAGCATAGTTCGATTCGAGCTTTGCTTGGTATTGTGGCCATGCAAGATTTGGAGCTTGAGTAGTTAGATGTAAAAACTGCATTTTTGCATGGAGAGCTTGAGGAAGATATTTACATGCAACAACCAGAGGGTTTTACAGTCTCAGAAAAAGAGGACTATGTTTGCTTGCTGAAAAAGTCTCTTTACGGTTTGAAACAGTCACCAAGACAGTGGTACAAGAGGTTTGATTCATTTATGACATCTCATAATTTTAAAAGAAGTAGTTTTGATAGTTGTGTTTACTTTAAAAAAAACAGTGATGGTTCTTTTGTGTATCTACTTCTTTATGTTGATAACATGTTGATAGCAGCAAAAGATAAAGGAGAGATAAGAAAGGTTAAAGCCCAACTAAGTGAAGAATTTGAGATGAAAGATTTAGGACCAACAAAGAAGATACTTGGTATGGAGATTCTCAGAGATAGAAAAGCAAGTAAATTGTACCTAAGTCAAAAGGGGTACATTGAGAAAGTTCTTTGCAGGTTCAATATGCAGAGTGCTAAGCCTGTTAGTACTCCTTTAGTAGCCCATTTCAGACTTTCATCAGCTTTGTCTCCATAATCAGATGATGAGATTGAGTACATGTCACATGTTCCACACTCTAGTGCAGTGGGATCTCTCATGTATGCTATGGTTTGTTCACGTCCAGATTTATCATATGCAGTCAGTGCAGTTAGTAGATACATGGCGAATCCCGGTAAAGAACATTAGAAAGCAGTTCAGTGGATTTTAAGATACTTACGAGGTACTACTGATGTTTGCTTACAATTTGGAAGAACTAGAGATGGAGTCATTGGGTATGTTGATGCTGATTTTGCTGGAGACCTTGATAGAAGAAGATCTCTCACTGGTTATGTCTTTACAATCGGAGGTTGTGCAATCAGTTGGAAAGCTACTTTGCAAACTACAGTCGCTTTATCTACCACTGAAGCTGAGTACATGGCGATTACTGAGGCTTGTAAAGAAGCTATTTGGTTGAAGGGACTCTTTAGTGAGCTCAATAAAGACCTTCAAATTAGCACAGTATTTTGTGACAGTCAGAGTGCCATCTTCCTTACAAAAGATCAAATGTTTCATGAGAGAACAAAACACATTGATGTTCGGTATCATTTTGTTCGTGATATTATTGCTCGTGGTGATATTGTTGTGAGCAAAATTAGTACTCATGAAAATCCTGCAGATATGATGACTAAGTCACTTCCTATAACCAAGTTTAAGCATTGCTTAGACTTGGTTGGTGTTCATTGTTGAAGTTAAACCCTTAAGGGGTTTTATGGAAGAGGTGGAGAACTTGTTCGTTGAGAGTTCGCGATGAAGAACTTGTTTATTGAGAATTCATGTCAAGGTGGAGATTGTTAGAATTAAGTGACCCAAATTCTTATTTAAATAAAATACAATGGTAAAATAAAATAAAAGAAGAATCCTTATAGAATTACACTTCTTTTATTTTATTTTGAATATGGTTTTTTAAACCTTATTAAACTCTATCTATTTGATATTGATTAGAATAAGGAGTTTCAATCTTACTACACTCCTATTAGAATATGGCTTTATAAGCCTATAAATAGACATGGTCTATTCCTCTTGTAATTGATTCGAATTCGACATAGTAAATTTTCTTCTCCTCTGCCTCTGCTCGTGGTTTTTCTCGAAAGGGCTTCCACTTAAAATCTGTGTGTTCTTTATTTCTATTTTTTTTTCTTTTGCGATATATTGTCATTACAGACGTTATATTTTTTACACCTTTAAAGTCACATCATTGCTCGTTAGATTTGAAGAGTATGAAAATTGCCTATTTTTATAATTAGGTTCTAGTGACATGTACTAGAGGTCTTTTTTGTTGTGTGCATATAGGCTACTTTCTTCTTACTATGAGTCTTGTTATTTTGAATGACATTGATGGATGTGTTTTGAAGGACCATTTGATCGGCTTAAGGTTTAAAACTATAGATGATTTGTGAACACTATGAAAACATGCATACCACTTTAATTCATCTTGAGCTATGTTTTAAATGGTATTGAACTTATTTTGGTTGCATTTACATGGTTAGAAATGCTCTCAATAATTATTTAAATGATAAAGGAGAAAACGTATTACAACTTTTTAAGTCAATTGTGTAATAGCCCGATTTTGGGGCTAGTTGGTACAGTGGTTTCAAGACCACTAAACCGAGGTTAAGGAAAATCATTTCGATATTATTTTATGTGTCATAGCATTAATATAAGGCTATGTGGACATTTTGGTGTTTTAATTTGAGCGATAGCATGTTTAATTGTGAAAAGGGACTAAATTGCATAAAGTGCTAAAGTTCCATTATAAGTGGTAGAGGTGTCTAATAGCCAAAGTATATAAATTGGAGGTCCTTAAAGTGATATTAGGCCATTTAATTAGTGATGGCCGGCCATATAGGAGCTAGGGAGACAAGATTTTAATGTTGGTCAAATTTGGTGGATATTAGGTGACAAAAATAAATAAAATAAGATGAATAAAGATGTTATCATCCTTTCACTATTCCTCCACCTTCATCCACCGAAAATTTGAAGAGAAATAAGGGTTTTGAAGCTCAAAACTTTCAGCCAACATATTCCCTAGCAAGTAAGTGATTTTGAGGTTTTTCTTAATGATTTTTGTACTTTTGGAGTCCCCAAAGCTTAAGCTAGCTAATGAGTGGACTAAATTGTGATATGGTTGAAAGTCTAGGGACTTGCCATGAGAGTGTTTATGTTGTTAGCTGGGTTTTTATGGAAGAAAATAAATGTTAGGGGGGGTGAGAAACAACTTTTGTGAAAGGTGTTAGCATGAAAACACCTAAATAGGACTTGAATGCAAAGATTAAATGTGTCATAAATGCATGAATAGTTGGAATTGTGAGTAGTTGTAAGAGAAATAAATATTTAACTAGGCTTGTTTAATGAGAAAGTGTGTTGAAAAATGATTTACGAGCCTAGGGGCAAAATTGTAATTTTTCCATAGTGCAAGGGCAAAATGATCATTTTTGCCTAAGTGTAGAAATTGATGCATTATGACCACAGAATGATCTAAATGAGTGAATTTTACTGTTATAGATCAAGAAGAGCGCGAAATTAATCTTGACCGTGGAAAAGGCAAGGTTACGGATTAACCCGTTAGTTGATGCGTTTTGCACCGAAGTAAGTTTATGTGTAAACGATGCAATTTATATATATACATTATTGTGGTTGATTAGTGCATGGCATGATTGGGAATATGTATAATTCAAGTGGATTGAATTTGATAGTTATTGTATAGTTTTGTATGAATGACGAAACGATTATGTAAATGGGTAATAACAACACTTGACGGTAGGCTAAGTGCGATACCACCTTACTACTTAACTACGATGGGTTGTGTGCGATGTCATCGTTTATTATGTTATTTAGTGGGATATGTGCGATACCACTATAACTACCCCTTTTGGTGGGCTATATGCGATACCACCCTATAAACGTTTGATGGTGGGCTAAGTGCGAAACCACCAAGTGAATTGGCAATATGGTTGGATTAGTGAGAAACTATGATGTGTTGTATCATGAGAAATTGTGGTGTTAAGTGCAGGTATGTAAATGAATGAATGTAAGTATTAAGCTTGTAATGTGGTGGGAAAGTGGTAAGGGATAAAATTAGTAAGCATAAATGTGATTGTGGATTGCTTTTGTTTAGTATAATGCTATTGGTTATTTAGCTCATACTATGATGTTATTTGTTTACATGTAAACTTACTAAGCTTAAAGCTTACTCCCCTTTCTTTCCCCTTGTCTTATAGAGTTTAAGAGTTGAGCCGGGATACGCCGATAACTAGAAGATCGCCCACACTATCAGCTCACCTCGGTATATTTAGACTTAGTGATTTTGTGTATGGCATGTATAGGGGCTAGACTAGTTGGATTATTTTGTTATTTTGGCCAAAAGTGTGTTGGCCTCTTGATGATAAACTATTTTGTACATTGCCATGGTTGATGGCTCACCATGTTATATATGAAAAGATGTAGTTTTCATGGGAGTTTATATTGCAAATTATGAATCGTTTGGTGATATGTTGATTGGGCCCATGTTGTGTGAGCTAGAGGGGTGAAAAGAGCTTGGCAAATAGCCTTGTTCTTGTCCACACAGTAGGCACACGGGCGTGTGTCTAGGCCGTGTGGGACACACGGTCAGTCCGCAGGCGTGTGCCTAGGCCGTGTGAAGTCTACACCTTGAATTTGGAATTTGAATCGCCACATGGTTGAAGCACACGAGCGTGCGACAGATCGTGTGGATTAATCAGAGGTGACCACGGGCCAGCCATACGGGCATGTGCCTAAGCCATGTGATTCAAGTCAGTGTCGACCATGAGTATTGAACACGGGCGTGTGAGATGATACACGGGCGTGTCATTCCTCCCACGGGCGTGTGTCCCCTGTTTAGGTAATATTTTCGTAAGTGCGTAAAAGTTTCCAAATCATCTTCGAAACCTTTTGGAAGCATGTTTAGGGCCCCGTAGGTCCATTATAAGGACGATAGACGTATGAATGGAAAGGTTTTAATTTGAAATGAGTTTGATAGCCTAAAGTTTTATAATTGTGCGAGTTAAGTATGGTAACGCCTCGTACCTTGTTCCG
Source organism: Gossypium australe (assembly GCA_005393395.2). Taxonomy (NCBI): domain Eukaryota; kingdom Viridiplantae; phylum Streptophyta; class Magnoliopsida; order Malvales; family Malvaceae; genus Gossypium; species Gossypium australe. The sequence continues at coordinate 109,048,018 of CM016621.1, read as the reverse complement.
GCGTAGAGTACGGGTAAGGGGTGTTACAAATAGCTAAAAAAATTATAGTATCCATACTTAGCCCCTCGGGCAGTGCCACTATATTGTTTCATGTATTTTGAGCTTCTAGAAGCTCATTGATGGCTGTCGATTCCACCAATATAATCCTACACCTAATTGCAAATTTAAGCAGTATAGGGAGTAGGGTCGATCCCACAGAGACTGGTTTTATTGGAAAATTGTCTATCTCTTGACCAGATTAATGTCTGGGCAATAGTCGTGCCCGCAACGTTTGGGGGGGGAGTAAAATATTAAACCTGAAACAAACACAGAAAATAAAAACGTAAAAAGTACAGACTAAATGGGAAAATAAAATTGAAATAATCTGAAAAGAAATCGATAAAACTTAGCTCAGCCTTAAGCGCGGTTTTTTTTCCGTCTTTAACCCGATCCTCGAAATTAGATGAACTCGTCTTTTCTGATAAGCTAGTTATAGCTACCACGGACGCCTCAAACACCAACTCTTCCTTGTGTAAATTAGTTATGGAACGTCTAATAACTAACCCTTACCGGTCGAACAACCTACGAAACGTTCGTGGTTTAGAACTCCGACAGCTTTGCGTTCTAAAAGAGCCTAGCTCGAACCAATGCCCTCAAACGTTGGGAAATTTAAATCCGGTTACTACTTCCCTTGACAGAACCAAACAGCAATCCCCACTTGGCACGCCAATGTGTTCACGGAAGACCAATTAGACAATCGATCCTTTCGGAATTCCAATTGTATGTCTAGCCGCACTAACTCAAACGACGCCTTTTTTGACTTAGCATGACTTGACTTTGTGAGTTGACGAAGTCATACTCTTAATCCGGAGAAGTAACAAGTATCGAAAATCGGGAGTTGAATAGCTCGGGTTCGTAACTCACAGGTTTTTTGACGGGGTTAATACCGGCTTAAAGCTGAAAGGGGTTTAGTGTGGCATGATTTTACTCATGCTTGAAGGTGGTGGAAAGTGTTTTTGTGGAGGATGATGGAAATTGGAAAGGGAAGGGGCTTTGAAGGCAATTAAACCAATTTTAGGAAAACAACAAAAATAATTAAAATAAGCATAATGTTGGACGTTGGCTTGAAAAAAATAGAATAAAAGAAATCCTATTCAAAATTGAAATAGAAAAAGAGAGAAATAGAACTTCAAATATGAATAGGAAAAGAGAGAATTGATTGATGATTATCCAATTACAAATAACCCTATTTATACTAATGGATTTACTAAAAATAGACTTAACTAATTTAATATAAAATCTTAAATAATTAAAAATAAAAATAAAAAAATAAATAAAAATAAACTAAAAATAGAATTTTCTATTCTTGGCTTTTTACAACTTATAAAATTATTCTAAATGATTTTAAGATAATTTTAAAACTTTCAAATTGATTTTAACAAAATTTTTATACCTTGATTAAATTATTACAAAGTTCAAAATCATAAATATTTTAGAGATTTCTATTTCATATGTATTGTGGTGGCACATCACATCTGTACCGATGACGAGACGAGTGAGGAATGTTATAAATCTTATATTCGTAGATTAACGGATACTTACCTTCCACAATAGCTCTATTCATATCCTCTTCTTCCCTAAAATGAGTAAAAGCAAAAGTAGCATCATGCATCCTCCGTCAATGATTCCTTTACACCACGTAAACGTCAATAACCTCCCCGCATACCTCAAAAGCTTTCCAAAGTGTTGTCTTGTGAATGTTCTTGCTAACCCCATTAACGAAACCGCGAAAACCTTAGTAGAAGCAAAATTGAAACCTATGGGATCTTCTTTCTTCTATGAGCTTTGCTGCCTATCAGTGAAATCAACAATATTCAAAATCGGTTCCAATAAAATCACTTCCAGGAAATTTATTTTTTAGTTTCAAAAGTGAGTCAAATGATATTATCCGTTTCATTTTATCTTTTTATTTATTAATTTTAATATGCTTTAAGATATATGCCATCTTGTGAACTCTACTTACGAAATCTAAAGTCCCTACTTAAAATAATTTTTATATATTCGTTAATTATTGCAATCCACTTGTGTTTTAAGAGGTCAGGAACCTTGGTTGTGATAAATTATGTAATTACTTTATTGAAGCGGTATTGCCACCAACTTGATTATCTTTTAGTTGCAAATTAAGTGATTGATTACTCAGAATATGGGTTCCCACAAAACCATGATTGCTTATTTCTCAGCTTTTGCTTCATCCGTGATTAGGTGTAAACTATTCAATTAATTAATTAATTAATTCGAGAGTGGACAAACTTTATGTTCAGTGCAACGAGTAAGAGATTCAACCATTGGGCCATGCAGTAGTTATTTGCTTCAAATATTATAAAATCAATCTGTTTGAGTGCATTGCATAATGTTGGAATCTATAGTCGCAACAAAATTTTTGGAGGAAAGGGGATATAAAGAACATGTTCCCTTGATGGACGGAACTATAATGAGATTATGGCAACTCATTTTTCATAAAGGTTTATAGTACAACTCAAAAAATAAGTGGATGAATTACAAATGAGGAATGAGATACTCCTAGCAACATAAAATATATTAAAGGATCAGAAATATAATTCTCAATTCAACTAAGGCTCATAAAATTTTTGTTATTTACCAACATTTTGGTTCTTTCTTTTCTCAAATTTAACGCAATTCAAATATTGCAAATATTAAAATCTGAATTCAAATATACTAAAATATGAATTAATTAAACTAAACATAATTACCTAAAATCAACACAAAAATAAAATTAATTAATTAAAGACACATAAAGTTGGAAAGCCACTTGAGATTAAGAACCCTTGAAGTGGGATACCAATAAGATGACAAAGGTGCAACTTTTAAAAGGAATACAATAATGGTTTGATCACAAATACAAAGGGGTACAATTATTGTTTTTGTCTACAAAACAAGTATATTTGTAAACAAAAAGAAATCAAACGTAATTGATAGCTAACGCTTGAATTCCAGGTTCACGATTTTTTAATTAAAATAATATAAAAAATACTAAAATATGGAAATGGGAAAGTTAAATTTTTTTTTAAATAGACTCGACACCTCTAGTTAACGTCTTTAATTTATAGGTATTACTAAGCCCATTAGAATTAGAGAAATGGTTAAGGAATGGTTAAAAGAACGTTGAGGTGTAAAGGTCCTAATAAAAATTTTAAAACCCAACACTTAAGGTTTTGTGTAATGATAGTATAATATTTAATCTGAAAAATATACCCTACCAAAACCAATTTCTGAAATGAAATTTTAAATTAAGAGAAAAGATAATTAAAAAATAAATAAACTAACTTCGCCACGCTTGGTTTTGGAAAAATGAGGTATGTTGTGAGGTGGAATTCTAAAATTCTTTATACTTGGTTAAAAACAATAGAATGTTGATATTCTAATACACAATTGTATTCTAATCTATTTTGATAAGTTAAAGAAGCTAAATTGCAATTAAATTAGAACTTTTCAAAGGGAGTTGCACTTTTTTTTTATAGAAACGATAACATCTCAAACTACAAATCTTGTGATTTAAAAGCCATTTTGAATATGACTTGAAGACCTACAATTTGTGCACAAGAATAACCCAAAAGGTAATTAGAAGGTCTCGAAAAAGTCAAGTCTAAGTTACCCTTGTGAAATCTAGTGATTAATCTCGAACTTCCCATAAGAAATTGCACTACTTTATGAAAATGACAATTTCTTAGGTTACAAACCACAAAACAAGGTGATTCAAAAACCATTTTGAAGAGAAGTCGAATATATACAATTTAGGCACAAGAATCACCCAAAAACTAGTCAGGGAATCTCGAAAAGTCCAGTCAAAGTTTGCCTAATTGAATCCTACGATATTGATTTTGGATTCTCACATAAATTCAATAGTTGTTTTCAACTGATCAGATCTTCTCCATCATTCTCTAACTCATGGATCACACAATATGTGGACATTGTTCCAAACATAAACACAAGTATTGAATTAGAACTTTGTGACATCCTTACACTCGATCCAATAGTCAAATCTAAAGGTAAGACATCACATTCATTGTTAGAGTAATTTAAATTGTTTCATTCCATAAAACTAAGTAATTTATCTAGCAATTTTGATAAAACTCGTGCATTCTCAATTTCCAAACATAAATATGCACAATGGTTATTCAATAATCTCATTTAAAGCGATATGAGTTCATACGGGCTCAAATTTTGAGTTAGAATCCGAATCCAAACTCAAATAATATATTTTGAAATTGATGTCTCAAAACAATGTAACCATGTCTCGAGACATGTTTTCCCTATTAGAAAAATTGGTTTAAAAAAATAGTGTTTTTAAGCACAACGAAAGTTTAAAATGTCTCTTTGAAACCAAACCATTGTAATATTTATAATAGCAAACTTTAATCGAAATTATACTTGCGCTTTGTACGAGGCGGTTTAATCGATCTCAACTTTCTATTAAATGACCTTTTCCACTATTCTCAAACCACAAACTGCGCTAAGTGTGGCTCAAAGTTCATCGAACCAATCACACAGAACGAAAACTTTGTTAACTTTTAGTAGGAAAGCTAATTTTCTCTTGAAAAATATGCGTTTTTTTCCAAAAAATGGAATTTATTCAGTAAAATAAATTTCCATTATTTTCTAATAGAATAATGATGTAAATAATGCAATCTCAGAAGCTTAAGTCATAGTTCCTATTTATAATGAATAAGTACAAGAGTTATGTTCGAATAAGACATGATTAAAGAATAATATTTTAATAAAAACTACAACTTCTACTCTAAAGAGAAGTATAGGGGTGACGACATACCTTAGGGTTGTCATCCCTTGTATGTATTATGGCCCTATTGGGCTTTTCATGTATTGGGTCAAATTATATGCGTTACTTGGACTTTTATTCAACATTTATAATTTTTCCAACCGAATAAATATTTTTTATTTCCAAAAAAATAATATTTATTTAATAAATTAATTAAATTAACTCAATTATTTTCTCAACCCAATTCTAATTTCGTTAAATTCATGACAACTTTATTGTATTAGAATCTAAGAGAAAATATATTTAATTGCCTTATTCAACAAATCCACGATGACTAATTAATTTAATCATCACTTCGAACTTCAATTATTTAATTACAGTTAATTGCCTTAAATTACTTTCTAAGTCATCATTTGTACTTAGTTAGAAAACACATTCAGTGGGGATAGTGATACATGCGATCAATTTCTCTTAGTTCACCGTTTTCATTCATTTCTTATTGTTGATTCTTTATGCAATTTATTTCAAGTTATCTCCAGCTAGCAGAGGGACCGATTAGACATATATAATTAGGCCTCAAATATTTTGTAATTAAGTTTTGACTCTTCTCTTATTAATTACAACATTATTTAATCATGAAGTCATATCACTAAAGTATCATGATTGAGTTCTCCCTTATTATATACCATTATGAAAGACACTTATCAAGTGCTCATCCAATGACCTTATCATAAATGTGTTACCCTCATAGGATATCCTTAATCTCTTTGGGATAAATTCGTTCTCTTAATATGATCCTATTTTATCTAATGGTAATCATTACATCTTCTTTCATGAAAAGTCAATTACTATTAAATAGTAATTAAATGATTTATCACTAAGACAAATGACCCGTGGTCACGTTACGTTTCATTTATCATGTAATGCCGATGAGAGGAAATCATTTACCTTTTATTAGAGGCTATAATTTTTTTTCTTATGAAATGATGTTACATCATGAAGAAGTCGTATACCTAAGTATCAGCTTTCAATTCCTTATCTACTTGAACTTATGCTTTCACTTACATCAAAACATACGAGTCACACATACATAGTTAATTATCCACTTAAGATTAAGGTATGTCACATTATAAACATGACAAGTGAATAGATCTATAAACAGATCTAGGATCTATTCTACTTGGGTCATGTCCATTGTATTTCCAATCTAGTCAGTCACATCTATAGTTTTATCTTTTCAAAGGCACCCACTTTAATATACAAGACAATATATCTCCCCAATTAGACTTAATAGACATCATATTAGTCGTTCAATTGATTTTATCAATTTCAATTAGACTAAAGACATGTTTAGATTATCTAATAATATAAATTGTCTTTTTGTATTACGATATGACCACCTAATATCACTTAGAATTAATTAAATGTTAGATAATCGATGAGCCAATATTTGCTTTCATTTTGCTTTGTGTATAAAACCTATTGATGATAGTATAAAAAATATTAATGGTACTAATGGATATTTTATTAAACCAATTTGTTCAAAAAATTACAAGTACATATAAATGAAATCACTACACTAAGTGCACTAGATCCCAATAATCTTTCACTTGCCCTAGTGAAGTAGATGTGTCATATTTTGCATTTTCATACCACCTACATGTTTCTCAAAGCTCCTAGCCACTAAAGTCTTGGTAAACAGATCTGCAATGTTATCTTATTATACGAATTTGATTAAATCTATTATTTTGTTTGTTACTGTCTTCCTTATGATATGACATTTTCTATCAATGTCTTTTTTCGTCTTTTGGTTTTCAAAATCTATTAATGTTTGTAACATTTCTTTTGATTTCGGGTTATAGATGGCATGTGCCTAAGTCTAGGGAGCATTGTGAATCTTATTTGATGGTTTTTGGTTAGTTTTTATGACATGGTCATATTTGAACCTATAATATTTCTTTTGGTAAACTTTGAGACTTGATTCATATCTAGGTATATATGTTAAGATGTTACTAATTGGTTAATCAACTATGTCAGGGAGTAATGTATGTCTTGATCTTAGGTAAATTTGAAGCTGTTTTGGATATGCTATTAAAGGTCAAATGTAGGCAAATTGATTTTGTCACATCCCGAAAATTAGGTTAGTAGAATCGGGTCAGTAAATCAGGGGTTGAGTCAAGTATCGAAAATTAGAGTCGTAAATGGATAAATAAAGAATTAAAGTTATATATTCGGGTTTTTATTTTATTAACTAGCTCAAAATAAAATTCAATTTTGAGGTCTAATTTGAAAAAAAAAATTGGATTTTAATTGATTTAAGAACTATTTAGAAATGGGAAGAATTAGGAGAGACCTAAAGGGCAAATTGCCCAATTTTTTAAAATTGGTCTCCTATATAAAGCTATTCATGTCTATCTCTTCTTCTCAAAAATCCCAAATCATTCAAAACTTTTTCAAAACCTAAAATTAGATATTTCTTTCAAAATTAATTCATTCCTTCAGGTTTATTAACCTTCCAAGCACCAAAATAACCCCCAATTTCAAACGAAAATCATGTTTTCTTCCCCGAATTCGTCATTGTTCTTCTTGAGTTCAAATCTTGAATTAGATTTGTAGATCATAATTTTCATCAAATTAAGGTAATATTCTAACTTTTTAGGGTTAAACTAAGTTTGAGTTTTAAATGATTGTATGAAGATTTATTTAGATTTGTGTTACTAAAGCAACCTTGGATTAAAAAAGAGAAAATCTCATAATCTTGAGTAAACCCATGTTTTCAAAGTTGTTTTTGATTAATTTGAACCTAATTAGAAGGTATTTCACTTCAATTTTATAGTTCATAATCGAATTTTTAAGAATAAATATTTACCCTTTTTATATGTTCTTGAAAGCTTAAATTTTTCGAAAAATATAGAACCATGGATTTAGGTGAAATTAATGGTTTAGATATGAGATTAGAAGGTCAAAACTTCAATTTTAGCAAAACTAGCTAGTTTTCGGTAATGAGAAAGGAGAGGCTTGAATTGTGTTTTTCTTACTATTTGGTTGTGTTCAAGGATATTTTTTTTATGATTTTGGAATGTGTTTGTTATGTGTGTAAAGTTTCGGATAAATCGGGAGCAAGTCTAAAGACAATGAAAAGCTTGTTTGAGCTTTCGGCTAGTAAACGAAAGCGTGATTAGTGAGTGTTCCGGAGTCATTGTTGGTATGCATGATTCGTAGTGTTAATCGAGGGGTTAGGAATATCCTAAACCCCTATCCTAAGTTCCGAGCATAAGTCTTTCTTATAATTTTTGCCTTGTTTTGAAATTACATTTAATGAATGTCGAATTGTTGAATGCGATGCTAATAGGACAAGTAATGTAACTGAATACTTGTATGTCATATGAGATAATATGATTTTAATGCACAAATATGTGGTTGGATATGTGATGATTCAATGAGCATAGTTGTGGCACTTAAAGTGCAATTAAATGTGAATCCAATAAGCATACATTATGTACAAGTTGTGACATAAATTGATGATTATGAACAGAGATTATGTGCATTAAAACATTAATTAAATGTGTGTATTTGCGAATATTTTGGCATTGTGACCACTTCAAACCATTAGATATAGTTGGCATACCATAAGATTGTGAGTACTCACCTTTGTGTTTTCTGATTTGGACGTTGAGGCCCCGAGATAAATAGGAGAGATAAGGGAATGTTGAGCTATATCACACCCTAAATTTGGGCCTAGAATTTTCAAGGGTATTTCAAGAATTTTAGCCATAGAGTGTTCAAAATTTTGCGACAAGGTATCTCAATAATGTTTCCATATATGGTTTTTTGGAAATTAAATCAGTTTCTGAAAATGAGTTTTAAATACCTTTAATTTTGAAAATAAGATTGATTTGTAAAAGGGTCAAAATTGAGAGTTTTTATAAAAAAATTTAACTAGATTTTAAAATTCAAGGTAAAAAAAACCCCTTCTCCAAATTGTTTCACGTAGAAACAACCCCAAAATTTGTGTTTATCGTCCCTTACTCTATCTTGCTATTTCAATTAATTTTGAACTCCAAATTCTAATTCTTATCAATTAAGAAAAACACACAAAACATCATAGCTTCCTCTATTGTCAAGCTTTCTGGTTTTTCGAGTTTTCGATTAAACACATATATTTTCTTCATCTAAGGTAATGATTCAATTCCTTATGAGTTTTTAATGTTATTTATTATTTAAAACTAAGTTTTTGGCTCCTTAATGGTGAAATTTGGGATTTTGCATTAAAACGTGGTTCCAAAGTGTTTTTCAACTTGTTTTAACATGATTAGAAGGTTTCTAAACTTACTTTAAAGTTTTGTAAGGATTTCTAACGTTTTAATGAATTTTTGAAAAATAGCTATAAAACATGTCGACAAAGTCGATACCATGAATTGAATGCTTTATTGTAGTTTAAAGGTTGAGAATCAGTCGTAGGTGAATGATTAGAAGAACAAAATCGATTTTAGGAAAGAAAGATTAAGTATAGACAGAGATATTTGGAAATCAAGTTTGTTAGTTGAAATTTCAGTTTCATGAGGAATATAACTTAGGCTTATGTTATGATTGTCGAAGTGAGTCATTGGGCTGATTGTTAATTGTGTATATTGTGTGGTTATCATGTGTGAAGCATTGGGAGAGTTGGAACCTTCTTCGTGCAAGGCAAAAAGCAAGGAAAAACTAGTTTAAGCTTTCGGCTTTTCGACGTAAGCGTAATAGGTGAGTGTTTGGAATCGCTACTTGTAGACATGATTCATAGTGTTAATTGGGAGCTTAGGAATAGCCTAAAACCCTATCCTAAGTTTCGAGTATAAGTTTTCTATTTTCCCTTATTTTATTCCTGTAAATTATGTGATTATGTGAATAATTGTTAATTGATTATTATGATGTGATATTGTGATAGAGGCATGTGTGATGACTATTGTAAATTATTGTAAATTATATTATGTTGTGGGTATATTAAATATGCCAAATGATAGTGGTGATGTTGTGTTAGCGATATAAATGTGCAGTGAAAGTGTGTAAAAGCTGGTAAGTATGTTTGTGTTGAATTGTGGAATATTATGCTAATGTGATAGGTTTTGTATGTGATAAACTGATTTTAGTGCACTCATATACATAGTTGGATATGTAATGGCTCAATGAGCATTATTGCGACACTTAAAGTGAAATTAAATGTGAATTCGGTAAGCATGTATTGTGTACAAGTTTGTGATGTGGATTGATGAATATGAACAGATATGATGTGCATTAAATTAGTAATTAAAAATGAGTAATTATATTGTCGATATTCTGGCCTTGTAACCTTATGAGATCGTTGGATATAGTTGGTATGCCATAGGATTATGAGTACTCACCTATATGTGTGTTATGTGATTTCGGCGTTGAGGCCCTAAGACTTGTTAGAGAGATAAGGGAATGTGAGCTAAGCTCCATTCAACAAGACATGTTTGGTGTGTTGGAGAGTTAGTTATATGCTACACTTTTGGGATATGTTTGAAACTATAAGTCTATGTGGTGTGTTAGAGATTCGTGTATCCGATGAGTGATGATAGAGCTCACTTTCATGTTTCATAGCCTCAAGTGCCAACTTATCATTTAAATATGATTTTATATGTTATGATAATACGATAACAGATGGATCCTTATAATTGTGAATAATATGTGAAATGGGTTGATTTAAGTTTCATGAAAACTTTAGAATATTCTCATAGTAAATTGTGTATGTAAATGTGGGTTGGGTTGTTTTCATATAACTTATGAATTCCTGTGAATATATAAGTTAAACTTGTGGGTTACTAAAGCATGTATATGTGTTTTAGTCTTGATGAATTATTGTAAAATGAAACATGAACATGTAATTCTGATTTGAATGGAATATGGTTGTGAATGTAACACCCCAAACCCGGTCTATGCGTTTAGACAAGATTTGGTTTGTCACACCAATCAAACATTCATTTATTCTCGAGTGGTTAAAGTAAAATAGTGCTACAAAACTTTTTGAAAATAGAGTTTAATAAAAAGTTAGAACGAGATTTTGTAATTGATGACTTAAAAGAAAATACTTGTTTGAAAACTTATCATTGAAATATTAAAGTCAAAACCTCAAGATAGTTAAAAAAAATCTTTGAAAGAATTTATAATATTTAAGGTGTCCAAAATTGTTATAAAACCCAATATTTTATAGAAAACTTAATGGATTTAAGAAAAACTCATATTAAAAGTTTGGAAATAAAGTTAAATCCATCCACACAATAAAATCCACAAAAACATATTTAGAGGCCTTATTACATCAACCCAAAATAGTAATTAAAATAAGTAACTTAAAATAAAGTTCATAGTTTATAAAACTCATGCTTGTAGTATGGCCTCCACCAAGTCATCACCGGCCCAAGTCCACATCAATTTCCATTACCTGAAATGGTTATAAAATTGGGTGAGTTACAAAGAACTCAGTGTGCAACTCACTTACCACCATTATTGGGCCAGATCGTCAAGATATTATGCTGGGCTTGAGCCCATTTGCAGAATTCATCAATATCATAAAGTAACATGAAATAAATTAAAATGCATGTAAAATGAATTTCCCAACCAAGCCTAATTTCCATCCGCTGACACCCCCGTACCAACCAACACACCTGTGGGGATCAAGTCAACCCACCCCGCCAAACACACCAATCATAGGCCTTAAGCCTTTTATAATTTTGTAGTGCACTACCGAACTAGATTATGACATTGTCACCGAACTAGAGGCATTTAGCCAAATTTGTGGCAGAGCCACCGAACTAGAGGCATTAAGCCGAGATTTTGCGGCAGAGCCACCGAACTAGATTTTTGGCAACAGGCCATTCTTCTCTTCATTAAATACCCCGCCCCATGCAATCATGCGTGTATAACAAAATATAGCCATATAACAATTTATCAAATCATCCATAACATCAATTGGGTCTATAATTAAACATTTCATTTGGCCCATAAAACAATTTATTATCTTGCCCATTTAATAATTTAGCAGACTTTGGTCCATATATCAAACTAGAGAAATTTTAGCCCATATATCGAACTAGAGGGTTTTTGGCCCAATTTATCGAACTAGAGTATTTATGGCCCAATTTATCGAACTAGAGTATTTTTGGCCCAATTTATCGAACTAGAGTATTTATCGCAATTTTTCCAACTTTAACCGTTTTCATGCATTTACTCAAAAGTATTAATATCACAAAATTTCCGATTTTACCATTTTTACGGTTTTATCACGTTACTTACGATTTGATATCTAACCCGAAAATGAGTGTGAAGTTACACACCTGGTTATTGAGAGAACTAGACTTTCCCACTCGTCAACACCTATACGTATCATGATAATTAGAACACTATAATCTAATAATAAAACCGATCTAAACATAACGATCTAAAATTTTACCCTCGGATTTTCGTAATACTTCTACTTGCGGTTTCTCCCCGATCGATGGTTCGCTATACGATGAAAAACCACGAACAAACAGGGGTTCGGGAGTACGAACAACTTCAAACAATTGATCCTCCCCGGATGAACGTCCGCAACCCGGTGGAAAATCCCGGATTCCGGAAATCGTCCTTTGCTTATACTTAGGGGGAATAACGGAACCTCCCCTCTTCCGAAGACTGAACACCGCCCTCTTCTTCCCTATCTTGAATGTCTTAAAAGACCAAATGATTATTAATCCATCCTAATAATATATCGTAAAATATGACTAAGAGTTATGAAGGATGGGATTTCCTTACCACGATAATCCTTGTTCCACAAAATGAGAGTCGACCCAAAACGTTCCCTTAGCACTTAAACCGGTTCCAACTTCATATGTTACCCACGAACGCTTGATTTCCGATCTTCCGTTACCGCACTAATGTATAATGAATAAAACGTTAATAGGGTGAACCATAATTTCGATCTAAAGAGATCCTTTTTACCACTTCAAGATTCGGCCAAATACTATTAACTAATCGAAAACGAAAAAGAACCCTTACCTATTTTTCCACGGTTGAAAAGGATCGATTGAGAAAGATGTTTGTGATTAAAGAAAGATTCGACTATGTATGATCAAAGAAAAGAAAGAAATATTCGGCTATGGGCACTCTAGCATTCGGCCATGAAAGAGTTTAATGGAGAAACTTTGAGTGAAAAGAAATAAAATATGAAAGAAGAGGTGGTGATGGTGTTGTTTTGATTTCAAAGAGAATGGAAGAGAAAAGAAAGAAAGAGATGAGTTTTTAGAGAGATGTATATTAGGCAATGGGAAAAAGAAAGAAAAGAATGGCCTTTTTGGTATAGGTGATCTCGGCACTCAAAGAGAAGGCACACAAAACAAATGCTAAAGTAATAAGCAAAAAAAAATGACCAAATGGTCACAAGATTAAGGCTTACCAATGTTCAATTTCGGCCAAAGGGAAAAAGGTTGAGAGAATTTGCAAAACTATGCACAAAACTAAGAATGACACAAAAAGAGACTTCAAATCCTAGCAAAACTAGCATCAAAAATTCGGCTCCCCCCTAGACCATATTGCCGTCCCTATGCATGGTCAAATGGCCATGATTTTATTTCCATAACCTTTTCCTTGATACTTGCCCCATATCTTCATATCTTTCCTTAATTTCTTGATTCGCTTCCAGAAGTTAACAATTTCCTTAATCCTTTGATATTCTAACCAAAAATAACAAGTCAACACTTACCATATATGCACTTGGCCAACACTTGCTATACATGTGCAGAAAATTTAAAAATAAAATTCATCTAGATGCTAAACAAGGGATTCGAACCACTCCCCTCATGCTAAAATCCATGCGCCAACACCACCTTGCCATGCACTCATCTTATGTCACTTATTAACACTTAAATTAACTTAAGTATTAATGACACTTGATCCACTTCAATAAATTTTTCAAACTAAAAATTATTCTATACCCCATTTAATTCTATACTCTACTTCAGGACTATATTAAACACGAAAATAAATAAGAAAATTTTTCCTTCATAATTTAAACACCAAAATACGCAATAAAACAAGACTCGGTTTTTTAGGGTGTTACAGTGAATGTGTTGTAGTATGCTCTTGATTAAACTTTGACACTGTGTGTGTATATTGTGGTTATTTTGAGCAATCACTAAGCTTGTTAAAGCTCACCCACTCTCTTCTTAAACTTTGCAGACTAGTTATGTGTCGGTTTGAGCAGTGTGGTTCCAAGGGAGTGATCTAAGCAAGACTTTATTCATTATAGTAGGTGTTATTGGTTATTTTTAGATGTAGAAGTTAAGGCAATGTGGTAGACATTTATATGGGTTTTGCTAAGTAAATTTTAGACTATTCATTGCTATTTATGTTGAATGTATGTGGGCTTAAATGTGATGTTGAAATTGCTATTTGGGAGCATTCTGATGCTTTTGGTATGAACTTTGTGCTGTTGTATGCTGAAATTTAGTGGTCTAAAGTAGAGGTATCGATATTCAGGTTTCAAAATGATACTTCTGTAATTTCAAAAGTGCAGGGAGTCAAAATACTAAATTGGTATAGATACTTTGGCTCGAGTATAGATACTCGGGGGTAAACTACCGATACTTTTCGAAAGGTACCTATAGTCTCGATAATTCAAAATTTGGTGAAAAATAGAATGCCAATTTGATATCGATTTTCCATGTGGTATCAATACCACTTAAAGGAAATATCGATACCTACGAAACAGGTTTGGAAAATTTTGCTAAGTGATCTTAAAGCATGTTTAATGACTACTTTATGCTACTTTATAAATTCTTGGTATGATTTATCAATAGAAAATGAATGTATGACTTTTAGGTCATGTGACTGCTACATTATTAATAACTAATGTAAAAGATGCATATGTAATAATGTCATTTTGAGACGAACATGAAGTGAGACGGTAGTGTAGCATCCTAGTATTCAGGCTCAATGACCAAGGTGGGTATAGGGTTTTACAAGCTAAGCTTCATTCATTTAGACATGTTGGTGTATTTAAGACTGTTCAGCTTTATGCTACACTTATGGGGCATGTTAGACTCTTTGAGTTATTAGTGTGATGGAGGTCCATTTATCCAATGTGTGGTGATAGAGTCCATTTTTGTGTTTCATAATTCAAGTTGTCAAATTATCATTAAATGATTTATTTATGAAATATGTTGTGTGTAAATGCATGTGAGAGTATATGCTAGCCTTTTTTTATTTTTTTTATAATGAAGCATGATTATATTATTTTGCATTGATGAATTTATTGTTGTGAATGTGTCTTAGTATGCTTTTGCTTAACTTAAGTTGTTATGTATGTTTTGCTGTAATTTTGTACATTCACTGAGCTTATTTAAACTCACACACTCCACATTAAAATTTTGCAGATAAGTAGCACTGTCGGTGTGGGTGGAGTGGCAAAGGAAGTGATCTAAGTAAGGCATAATTCTCGAGTAGGTGGATTTGCGATTCTTTTGAACTTACTTAATAAAGGCAATGTGGGTTATAGTTTATTATCTATTATTATTAATATCATTATTTTGGGATTAGACTTATGAACTGTTGATTTTGTGTTTGGACTTTGGATGTGGACAAATTTTGATGCTTGGGATTGATATTAGTAATGCATTCTATAGTTGCTTGACGAATATGTGTTAATGTAGCATGAAAATTGGTTGAAAGATGATAGAAGGCTTAGTTGAAGTAGACATTAGTTTTATGTTGAGTAGTAATATGTTTTAAGCATGAAAAATGTTTCAACTTGTGAGTTTTTAGCATTCTCGGTAAGAGTATCGATACTCATGCTGGATTTCAAAAATTTTCAAAATGGTCCTTACTTCTCGAAGAATTCTATTTCTAATATTTATTTAAATGTTTAATTAGTCATGATTTCATCTCTGAAAGTTGATAGTGGTAGTCTTTGCTCTTATTTGAACTATGTATGCATATGTATAAATTCTGATAGTTGTTGTAGCAATCTGTAACTCGGGTCTAGCGACCAGACTAGATTAAGGGTGTTACAGATTTGGTACTATGTAGTTTTAGCTAGGCTTATTTTAGGAAACCATTTTGCATGACTTGATGGACCCTTTGGTTTGTTTTCAGGGTTACACAACAAGTGGTGTCGCAACCTCAAAACTGCAACGTCGCAACTTTGTCCCCAACGTCACAACCTCACTTATTCCACATCAAGACTTTGCCAAACAACCAATGATGTCGCAACCTTACTCGCTATTTCAGCATAAGTTTTGAAACATAAATAAAGGTTCATGGTCCCTTTCGTGGGCACAACTTGAGCCAAGGCATGGCACTAAAAAATGTGTTTTAAAATCCTTACATTTTATCTATTTTCTATGATTGTATAAAAATGTGTTAAAATTTGTTTTCTTAACTTAATGAAATGAAATATTGTCATTTGAGTTACTCTAGAAATGGATGTGACATCGTGTATACGAACTTGTTGTTCGGGTCGGGTGTGGGGTGCCACACCATTTACCACATCATGTTCAAAATATCAGTAAAATTAATATTTAATTTCATAAAATTTTTTAAAAAAAGTTTCATTATAATAAAATTTAATTGGAACAAAATCTAAACAAAATAAAATTAAACATTTGAGTAAAACATTCTACCATGTTTATCGCATGGTAAACTATGTCTCATTGAAACCTTATAATGGTTTTTTTTAGAATAGAATTAGAAAATTATTTTTTTTTGGGTGGGAGAGTTTAGGTTCTTTTAAGAGGATTTTCGATGAAAACAAATTAAAATAAAGTGAGTTATTTATAAGA
The DNA here is from genome assembly GCA_005393395.2 of Gossypium australe. NCBI lineage: Eukaryota > Viridiplantae > Streptophyta > Magnoliopsida > Malvales > Malvaceae > Gossypium > Gossypium australe. The sequence goes on along the minus strand of CM016621.1, from coordinate 109,031,434 downwards.
AAAGATCTTGACACTTATGTGTGTTATAATTCCTCGTACAAAATTAGTTGGTTGGACTTACTCGTAATAAATATTTAGTCAATGTTGATTGACTAGACCTTAACACTTATAAATATTGAAGTCTCTAGACTATACTTTATTGATACATCTATGGGTATGAATTCTTTGAAGATTTAATATTGTAATGACTAAAATCCCTAGATGTGGAAAAAAGTCTATTCTAAAAGAAATAATTTTGGCATATATATTTTAATATTTATATTTTTTACATTATTTTAAATTTAGAAAAAAAAATAGTTTTGTTGAAACCATTCTTTTGAAAACAGGTTGACTTGGGTTTTGAAAACGAAAATAAAACGGGAGTCCCAACCAATCTTTTTTGATGAGGTGTGATCGGGTCACCTCGTAATTCGATTATTTTAATAATAAATTTAATTTATTAAAACAACAATTTTGGTTTACGAAATTTAGAAAACGGGTTCGGGAGTCAGTTACGTGCGAGGAAGGGTTAGCACCCTCGTCACGCCCAAACTTGGTACCTAATTGATTATTTAGTGTCTTAATGTCGAAAGTTGAAAACTGAGAACGAATATAAAATACGATCCTTTTTATTAGTGTTGATTTTAAAACACTTGAATGAGTTGGAATAACCATTAAAGACCATCTCATCTCGAGGCGACGAAATGCCACATCCAGTAAGTTAGGACACGGCACCCCGAGAATCCTTGAGAATAGGCCCGCCTTTTATTTAAAAGCATGTGTATTTTAATTTTAAAAGAATATTCAGTTATTTAGATTAAATGAGAAAAGACGAAACCTAGTAAGCTAGGGCACAGTTTCTCGAATTTCTAAATACGGAATATTGTCATTGTTAGAAATTCTTATCTCGAGGTAACGAGATGTTGCACCTAATAAGTTAGGGCACAACACTTTGTACTCTCGAGAATAAGCTTTTATTTTAAACTCGTATTTTGTTTTAAAAGGATATTTCATTATTTAGGCTAAACGAGAAAAGTCAAAACCCAGTAAGTTAGGGCACGATTTTCTCGAATTTTCAAAACGGGAAATATTTCCTTATTTTGAAAAATTTTTGATTTTTGAATAATAGTGAATACAACATGTAAAGGCATACATTTATTTTATTTGAAATAGAATGAAGTGATCTAAGTTGGATAAATTTAAAATAAGTAATATACAAAACATCTAAAAAATAAATGGTATATAAAAAAAAAGATAATGCATATAAAAATTTGAAATTGATATGAAAAAAAAAATTTAAACTAAATAATAAAACGATTTAAAATGAATAATACATAAAACAAGTTTAAAGTAAATATAATATAAAGCAATTTAAAGTATATAGTTTATGAAATAATTTAAAATGATATATCTAAAACAATTTAAAACAGTTTAATATATATAAAATTTAAAATAAATAAATAAATAATCAAAAGTCCAAATTTACATGAATAAGAGCTTGATTGCAAATAAAAGAAAATTTTAGGGTCCAAATTTGAATAAAATAAACGTAAGTATATAAAAGGATTAAATGAAAATCTAAATAAAATTCAAAAGAGAAATTCGGATGAAAAAAATAAAGTAGAGGACTAATTTAAAACGCGCTGAAACATGCGAGGGGTTAACTGAGAAAATATCCCAAACCCCATTAAGTGTGCCACTCCCACTTCTGAATAGAGGGACTAAATTGAATGCGAAATAAAATAAAAGGGGCAAATTAAAAGAAAAGAAAAAGGGTGGGACTTAATCGAAGTGCATAGCAAAAGCGGAAGCCCCGTTTGTGCAAATAACCCAAAATAAAAGAAAACACGCGGATCCCTTTGTGGAGTGGGTCGGGTCGCACGGGTTCCACATCAAAACGGCGTCGTTTTAAGGCCATTGAAACAGGCCTTAAACGATGCCGTTTCACTTATCTTATAAAAAACAAAATTTTTTAACAAAAAATCAGTCTGCTCTTTTTTTAAAAAAAAAACTTTTGAAATCTCTCAAAACCTCTCAACTCTCTCAGACTCTCCCCCTGGCAGGCCTTGGTTCTGTCGTTGGACCATCGTGGTCGGCGACCGGAAGATAAAAATGGGCCCTTTTTAACCCTTTCGAAAAAGAAACCGAAGGCAAGGCCTTCAGCCTTAAAAGCCGAAAGGGAGGAGGCCTTTTAACCGTTCGTTAAGCCAACTTCGACGATGATAGGGGAGATTCCGAGGACGGAGGCGCGGTATGAATCCAGTAAGTTCTCTTCTTTTTCTTTTTTATTATATTTACATTTGTAAAAGTTTCGAAATAGTAAAATAAAATAAATAGAAAATGATAGTAAATAATAATAAATAAAAACGAAACCTTTTAGTGCTTTTTTGCTTTTGATTTCTGATGAATTGTAAAAAAAAAAAAAAGAAGCTACAATGGTTTCGCTTCGATTTTTTATAACCAATTTTACAGATTCGATTGTGTTTTTTGCTATTTTGTTTTTCTGTTATTTTTGTCGTTTTCTCTTTGTTTCTTGTGTTGTTGCGTGCTTCTCTCTTCCTTGCAGGTGTCAGAGGCGTGGTGGCAGAGGAGGCTGCGGCGGCTAGGTTAATTTAGGGTTTTAGGAACCCTAAATTTTTCTGAAAAAAATTTAATGTTTTGGGCTTGTCGGGCCTTTCAGATTTTGGGTTGGTTTAATTTTATAATTGGACTATTTAATGGACTGTTATTATTTTGGGTTTTAATTTTGTTTTTTGGATTGGGTCAAAATTAGCTGCTACAGCTGCCCCTCTTTGATCATTGTCGTGTAACGAGAATTGAGCAAAGACTTCAAAAGAGTCAATTATTCCTAGTCTCGCCGAATCTTGACTTCTTTGGTGCTTCTATTCTTCGAGTGGCCTCGCTTTAACCCACTGCATCTTCAGGGGTATAGGAATTAGTAGTTTCAATCTGCTTCTCTGCAACCTCAGAGTGATATGGGATTTGTGGTTTTAGTTCGCTCCGCTGAAATTTCAGGGAGATAAGACTTGTATCTTCGACCTGCTCCGCTGCAACTTCAGGGAGATAAGGTTTGTTTTGATCTGGTCTACTGCAACTTCAAAGAGATAAGATCTGTAATTCATAGCTTTAATCTGTTCCACTGCAACTTCAGGGAAATAAGATCTGCCATCTTCAGTCTGCTCCATTGCAACTTTAGGGAGATAAGACTTGTATCTTCAACCTGCTCCACTGCAACTTTAGGGAGATAAGGTTTGTTTTAATCTGCTCTACTGCAACTTCAGAGAGATAAAATCTGTAATTTATCTTCAATCTATTCCACTGCAACCTCAGGGAAATAAGATCTGCTATCTTCAGTCTGCTCCACTGCAACTTTAGGGAGATAAGACTTGTATCTTCAACCTGCCTCACTGCAATTTTAGGGGGATAAGGTTTGCGGCTTTAATCTGTTCTATTGCAGCTTTAGAGAGATAAGATTTGTAAATTCAACCTGCCCCACTGCAATTTCAGGGGATAAGGTTTGTGCCTTTAATCTGCTCTACTGCAACTTTAGAGAGATAAGATTTACTACTTCGACCTGCCCCACTGCAACTTCAGGGGGATAAGGTTTGTGGCATTATTCGCTCCAATGTAATTTCAGGGAGAAGAGATTTGTAGCTTTGATCTATTCTGCTAGAACTTTAAGGAGATGAGAATTCAGAGAGAAGAGATTTGTAACCTCGATCTTCTCTGCTGAAACTTCAAAGAAATAAGGGTTAATCCTCAATGTAAACTCAGGGAGAAGGGATTTGTAGCTTCAACCTACTCCACTGGAACTTTGAGGAGATAAGCATTCAGGGAGAAGAGATTCGTAACCTCAATCTTCTCTGCTAAAACTTCAAAGAAATAAGGATTGATCCTCAATGTAAACTCAGGGAGAAGGGATTTGTAGCCTCAACCTACTCCACTGGAACTTCAAGGAGATAAGAATTCGTAACTTAAAAGAAATAAGGATTAATCCTCAATGTAAACTTAGGGAGAAGGGATTTGTAGCCTCAACCTACTCCACTGGAACTTCAAGGAGATGAGAATTCAAGGAGAAGAGATTCGTAACCTCAATCTTCTCTACTGAAACTTCAAAGAAATAAAGATTGATCCTCAATGTAAACTCAGGGAGAAGGAATTTGTGGCCTCAACCTACTCCACTAGAACTTCGAGGAGATAAGCATTCAGGGAGAAGAGATTCGTAACCTCAATCTTCTCTACTGAAACTTCAAAGAAATAAGAATTGATCCTCAATGTAAACTCAGGGAGAAGGGATTTGTAGCCTCAACCTACTCCACTGGAACTTTGAGGAGATAAGAATTCGTAATTTCAACCTACCCTACTGTAACTTCAAGGGGATAAGGTTTGTGGCTTCAATCTGCTCTACTACAACTTCAGAGAGATAAGATTTGCTATCTTCAGTCTGTTCCACTGCAACTTCAGGGAGATGAGACTTGTATCTTCGATCCGCTTCGCTCAAGAAGGCAAGATCTTTTATCTTCAATCTGCTCCACTACAAACTCAAGGATGCCAGACTGGTATCTTTGATCCGCTTCGCTTAGGAAGGCAAGATCTGCTATATTCAATCTGCTCCGCTGCAAACTCAGGGATGCCAGACTGGTATCTTCGATGTGCTTCGCTTAGGAAGGCAAGATCTGCTATCTTCAATCTACTCCACTGCAAACTCAGGGATGCCAGACTGGTATCTTCGATCCGCTTCGCTCAAGAAGACTAGATCTGCTATCTTCAATCTGCTCCGCTACAAACTCAAGGATGCCAGACTGGTATCTTCGATCCGCTTCGCTCAGGAAAGCAAGATCTGTTATCTTCAATCTGCTCCACTACAAACTCAGGGATGCCAGACTGGTATCTTCAATCCACTTCGCTCAGGAAGGCAAGATCTGCTATCTTCAATTTGCTCCCCTGCAAACCCAGGGATGCCAGACTGGTATCTTCGACTCGCTTCACTCGGGAAGGCAAGATCTGTGAATTCACTGATGTTGCGACACCGTCCTCTATGGGGCCTATCCTATAAAATCAGTTTTATGTGTTTATGCTTATGCAAAATGGTTAGGATGCAATTATCAGAATGAATCTAATGCTCCTAACTAATGTATTATGGATGACATTCACATGAATGCCGAATGTCATGAGAATGATTTTTTTACAATGATTAGGATACAATGATCAGAATGAATTGAATGCTCCTAACTAAATGTGTCTTGAATGATGATGTATGAATGCAAAATGAAATGATCCCTTTTTTATGCTTAGTGTTGTCACTGCTCGTCGTCCATCAGAGTTTTATAGCTGACGTATTACGTTGCTATCTCGCTTGGCTGGTACCTTTGCCAAAAAACTCAAAGAAACAATCATATTTTACTCAAATGACCTGCCCCAATGTAACTTCAAGGTCCATTCCATGGTACCTCTAGGACTTTAAGGCTTATACCATCTTTAGACCCTCTCACTGCAGTTCAAGGTGGTATAGGATCTGTGTCATCTTCAATCCATCCCACCGCGACTTAGGGGTAATCAATTTGGTCTGCTACATCTTCCATTCCTTGGGTGTCATGACCGGATGTATATGAATGTCGAATTTCTTTGAGAATAATCCCATTTTAATGCTTGGGTTACTCATTATTTGTCGAGGCTGTATCACAGACGCAATACCTTGCCTTTTTATTCAACTGATGCTTTTGACAAAAAATCTTAACAGGTAGTCTCAAATTAGACTCCTTTCCAACCCTTAGTTCGGGTGAGTTCTGAACAATACACCTGTGTCAGCTTCTCGTATCATTTAGAAACTTCCAAAGTAATATGCGAAACTCCTTTTATGAAAGTGTTATTAGTCCACTAATCGTTATTTCAATGCAAAATGCTTGAAAAAGATCATAATGATGGACGGAACGGAAATTTATTGGGAGCATAGCTCGAAACAAACAAGTTAATCAAAGCTAGCAAATACAATGAAGAAGAAAGTTTATTAAGAGTCTATTTTGAAAAGAATAAGGTAATCAAAAATAACAAACTCAAAATGGGTAAAATGGAAACTAGGTGCCCCAGATATCGCAGCCTGAGCTTCTCTGTACGAACCTCTTGAGGACCATTTTGAGCTCAATATGTGCTGAGGGGATCTAGAGTACTCTGTTGATGCCCCAAGACATAACATCTCTCCTTCTTGTTAATTCAGAGAAAGCGAGACTACCGTATGCCCCATTTTCATCAAAATTTGAGCTACACTTTTCGGGTTTTCAACTCAAATCCCCTTTGGTCTCAAAGCGCCCTTTGCGGATTTTCGCCTTGGCCTCTCCTTTTTCTTTTTTCCTTTCCTTTTATTTTATTTTTATCTTCTTCTTTTATCTTTTTTATTTTTCTTTTTCCTTTTTTACTAAAATATTTCCTGATTTGAACTCAGAGGATTAGGCAAGTCCTTGTTATCCCTCTCGATCAAAATCAACGCTTTTCCAGAGAAGGTCTTCTTTATCACATAAGGTCCTTCCCAGTTTGGCATCCACTTTTCTCACAAGTCCTTTTGTATGGGAAAGATCCTTTTTTCAAAACTAGGTCTCCTTCCTCAAATTCTCTAGGGCGAACCTTTTCGTCATAATCTTGGATAGCTAAATGTAACACCCCTTGCCCGTAATCCCCAACGGAATCGGGTACGAGGCGTTACCGTACAGAACTAATCGACCGCCACGTAGGCCCAATGCGACTACTCTCCTTGAATCACTACAACAACTTCTTTTTTTTTACTTAAGAGACCTCACTCATAATATTAGGGCTTTCGAGACTATATCGGGAACCTTTACGATCCATAAAATTTCTTTCCCATCTAAACAGGAATTACATGCCCGTGTTAGAGGACACACACACCCTTGTGTAGTCACTCACGCCCATGTGCTCAAACAGTGCCTAAAAACCCCAGCATTCTGCCAAAGTCCCACGGCTAGGGCACACGCCCGTGTACCCTCAAGATGCCCGTGTCTTCCACCCGTAGTCGACACTAACTTATTTCACACGGCCTGGACACACCCGTGTGGATAGTCCGTGGTCTATCCTGACTTAAAATGCTAACATGCAGGGGACACGGCCAAGATGCACGCCCGTGGGCTGGGCTGACCGTGTGTCACACACAGTCTAGACACAGGCCCATGTGCCTACCTATGTGGACAAGAACAAGGCTGTTTGCCAAGCTCCTTGCACCCCTATAGCTTACACTACATGAGTCCATTCAACATACTAATAAGCATCTCATAATTTCAACATGAACTCTCATATATAACTTTGAAATTTCATAAATGGTAAAATGAGCCATCATTCATTGCAATTTACATGATAATTGTCTTAACAAAAGCCAATACACCTTTGGCCAAAATAACAAAATAATCTAACTAGTGTAGCCCCTATACATGCCATACACAAAATCACTAAGTCTAATTATACCGAAATGAGCAGATAGTGTGGGCGGTCTCCTGGTTATCGGCGTATCCCGGCTCGGCTCTTAAGCTCTATAAAACAAGGGAAAGAAAGGGGAGTAAGCCTTAAGCTTAGTAAGTTCACATGTAAACAATATAACATTTTAACACGTATTAAATAATTTCACAACATCTATATATATATATTAAGTAAGAATCAATCTACATTCATGATCATGCTTACTCATTTCATCCATTCACACATTCTAACCACATCACAAGCATAATGCGCACATTCATTAACGGTTCCCCTGCACTTAGCATTACAAGGTCACATAATACACACATCATCATATCTAAATCCATTACTTATAGTCAAATTTCTCGGTGGTTTCGCACTTAGCCCACCATAAGCTCTTATTAGGGTGGTATTGCACTTAGCCCACCAAAGGATTAATAGACGATGGTATCGCACATAACCCATCGTAATTAAACAACAAGGTGGTATCGCACTTAGCCCACCATCAAGTATTGATATAACACACTTACTTATCCATTCCATCATTCATACTAGAGTTATTCAATAACTACCACTTTCCATCTACTTGAATCATACTTGTTCTCAGCTGTGCCATGCACTAATTAACAACAACAATGTGCATATAAAATACATCGTTTACACGTAAACTTACCTCGGTGCAAAAAGTGTTGATTTGCGGTTTACTCCGTAACCTTGCCGTTTCCCCGGTCAAGGTTGATTCCACGCTCTTCTTGATCTATAACAATGAAATTCATTCGTTTAGATCATTCTATGATCATAATACATCAAATTCTACACTTGAGAAAAAATGACCATTTTGCCCTCGTACATTGGCAAAATTACGATTTTTCCCCTATGCTCGTAATTTATTTTTTAGCACATTTTCTCAATAAACAAGTATACAAGCCCAAAATCGCCCGGGCGCGCTTCAGCCCCAAACCCAAACCAAAATTAAAAACACAAACCCAAATTTACAACCCAAGAACTATTAACCTGACCCGATAAAGCCCAACAACCCACAGCCCACCAACACATCAGCCCAAACTCAACTCTAACAAACCCAAATACAAAAAAAAAAACCCTAGCTGTTTCCCCTAACCCCAAGTGGCGCCGCTTTAGGTCTGACCCCTGGTCTTCTGACCCTCTGACACCCACTTTCCCTGCACCGTGGTCTTGTCCACTGCCCCAACACCGCGCCTGACCTACAAACATTAAACGAGAAGGGACAGAAAGTAGCAAAATTGTAAAGAATAAGGCTATAAAAGTCGATTGTATTCACGGGACAAAGGACCCCTTTTTTTCGGATACAGACTGAAACAAACTCTCGAAATATCAATATTCAGATCCCTTTTTTCTTTTTGATCGTCGATAGAAGCAATAGATAAGGATTTAAAACATTCAAAAATGCAAAAATAGCAATAAACGGAGAACAAAAAAAACCTGAAAACAGAAAGGGAAAGGTGATTTTTTTTTATTTTCGAAACTTGTTCTTTTTCTTTTTTCTCAACATATATTATTATATTTTAAAAAGAAATAAAAAGTATACAAATCTTACCTTTTCGGGCTCCAACCGCCGTGCACGGCGGTGCCAGCGACGGAGCCCGTGACTGACGTACGACGAACCACGACCGGAGCTTCTCCGGGAACCCCTTGCAAACCTGCAGAGAGAAGAGAGAAATATGAGTTTTTTTTAAGTAGAGAGGATAAAATGATTTTTTTTCTGAGTTTTAGGCCTTAAATAACCCATCAAAACGGCGTCGTTTTGGGGCTGGCCTTTAATGCCCAAAACGACGTTGTTTGGCCAAAGACCCGCGCGCGTAACCCCACCCGACTGAAGGATCCGCGTGTTTTCGTCGATGGGGGCTAATTGTGCTTTCGGTCCTTTCGTATTTTTAATTTTTAAAATCAAATTTTCAATTATTGCAACATTGGCCCTGAAACTTCGCGCGGTTTGCGATTCGGTCCTCCCCTAAAGCGCTGCGTTTAACTTGTGGGGGAAAATTGCCCCTCTGGTCCCTCCAGTTTGTTTGCGCGCGCAAATAAGTCCCCGAATATTACTTTTATTTTAAAGTCACCCCGAAAATTTTATTGTTTATTTAATTTAGTCCTATTTTGTGTTTTTACTATTTTAAACCTAGCTAAATTTTATTCTATATTATTACTACCCTATTATTATTATTTAACACCATTATCATTACTATTATTATATCATAATTTTTTGCTTTATATATATATATGTATTTCTTTGTTTTGTTTGGTCTTTTATATACATTTTATTATTTATTTCTTCATTAATGTTACTATCATCTTATTCTTTCTTTTCAATGGTTTGTTTTTATTATTTTTCATTTTCATTACTATTCATGTATTATATATTATTATAAATGTTAGTTTTATTATCAACCTTATTTTATACTATTATTATTCTTATTACTATTATTATTATTATTATTATTATTATTATTATTATTTATTATTATTATTATTATTATTTATTTTCTATTATTGCTGCTACTACATTATATTTATATGTATTATGTTGTTTTTATTAAATATGTACTAACTACTTATAATTACTACTATCATTATATTTATATATATAAGCATATTTTTTCATATGTTATTATTGATTTATTATCACTATTATTATATATATATTTACTATTTATTATTATCGTCATTTTTCTATTACCTCTATGTTATCATCATTATGTTTCTTATTTACTAATGTTATCGCTATCCTCTTAATATCGTTCTATGTCATTGCTATTACGTGTCTTTTTCCATGATTTATGCAATACGTATATCTTGCTCACTTATTTTCAAACTTCACAACATTATTTTGTTAACGTATTTATATGGTCATATCATATTTTTCACGTTGTTACTCACTGTATTAATCTTTATTCGATATATATATTAATTTTTAAAAGAGATCGATATTCCGTATTTAGAAGTTCGAGGAATCGTGTCCAATCGTGCTGGATTTCGATGCCCCATTCATCTAAACGACTAAATATCGTTCTAAAGTTTTGATTGTGTTTTCCTAAATAAGGCAATATTGTGTGTTTGGACATTCAAAGGATCATGCCCAATCGTGCTGGGTTTCGGTTTTTTTGTTTTAGCCAAATAGCGGAATACCTTTTAAAATTGAAATGTGAATTTTGGAGATCATGAAATGATCTTGGTTTCGAAGATTGAAACATCGTATCCTATCATGCAGGATGTGATATTTCTTCTTTTGGGACAAGAGAATTTCGATATCCAAATCTGAATTACCGAAACATTTCCTAAAGGATTCGTGTTTTAAAATCCCTCCATATTTTCGACATTAAGACGTTAATTAATTGATTCGGTACCAATTTTGGGCATGACGAGGGTGCTAACCCTTCCTCGCACGTAACCGACTCCCGAACTCGTTTTCTTAAATTGCGTAGACCCAAAAAATGTTTTAGTAAATCAAAACGTTTTATTAAAACAAAGGTGATCCGATCACACCTAATAAAGATCGGTGGCGACTCCCATTTTATTTTCATTTTCAAAACCAAGTTGATTCCCGTTTTTAAAAAAAAATGGTTAAAATAGCTTGGCGACTCCGCTGGGACATGTTTAAAAGAGAGTCAAGCCACGAGCTGATTAATTTTTGTCTTTTGTCAAAAATTGAAATTCGATTTTAATATACGATCCTTTTCTTTGCATTTCATCTGCGTTGTGTTATGATCTTCATCACTGTATTTATATTCCCTTATTTGCTTTAAGCTTTTGGTATACTTTGGCATTGCATTGCATGACTGTCATGGTCGCACCCTTAAGTGGGAGCAAGAAGCTATGCCTTCGTGAGGTTCTCACCTCCTCATATGCTAGTGGATCGCTTCCGGAATACATCCGTACCTATGTCTTCGTGAAGGTTTCACTTCAGCATGGCCGTAGGGAAATGTATTCCCCTGAACTGAACTCGGTCCGTATGAGCCTATGATGGGTGAGGATCGAGGAATCTGCTGGTTCGGGTACCTCAAACCATAGAACTAAACCACATATAGTGAACCCTAAGAGCCCACCTTAGGCAGAACTATGTCAAACCTTAATGGTCGCCCAGATGGAGATTCGTTTATTTTACTTGCTTTATATATTTCATGCTGCGGTACTAACTCGTTATGTTTCATTTTTATGCATATCTTGTTATCTCTTAAGAAGTATCGATTCACAGTCAGTTTCTAAATTAGAAAGCTGGTTATGGAGAACGAATTCCTTGATAAAGTAGAAGACAATGCAGTCGTCCGTATATGGTCAGAACAAAGCCAATTAGAGAAAGGGGATAGTTTAGCTGACGGGTATGTATCAGAATTATGGGATTTTACTCGTATTAGCATCACGTAAAATGAGTTTTGCTAGTTGAAAACAATATGGAACCAGTGGGACAACGAGGCAAAACAGCTGTTCTATTATAGTTATGGCGATATAAACTACCTGCTCGACATTAAGGTCGATAAACATCTATTCCGGGCTATGACTCAGTTCTGGAATGTTGCTTACAATTGTTTCACTTTCGGGAAAGTAGATTTGGCACCCACAGTGGAGGAATATACAACCCTGCTGCACTGTTTAAGGATCCAAACCGACAAAGCTTATTTTAGGGCTGCCAATGCCCCTACTTTTGTGAAGAAATTGATGAATATCACAGGGATGAGTGAACAGTGGGTCTCGGCTAGAATTCAGAGTAAAGGCGAGTGTAAATGCATACACTGGGAAAGTTTGAGGAACCTGATCCTGACACATCCCGATATAAAAAAGAAGATTGATGTCTTTGCCATATGTATTTATGGCTTGGTAATATTTGCTAAGGCTCTCAGACATGTAGATGAAGCAGTTACGGATTTATTCGACCGACTAATCAAAGGGGTTACGCCGGTGCCTGCAATTTTAGCCAAGACATTCAGATCCTTGAATGCATGTCGGAGAACAGGTGAAGGCAGGTTCATCGGTTGAGCACAGTTATTGATGGCTTGGTTTCATATTCATTTCTGGAAAGTGGAAAAAGTGTCTTACCGGGCCTTCTATGAGACTTACTCTCCGTTGAAAGAAATAGTCGCCGCGCCAAGGAGAGAAGACATATCCGAGGAAGGCTGGATAGCGCTCCTTCAAAATCTCCAAGAAGAAGACATCGAGTGGAGGGCTTCTTGGATGATCCCCAACAAAATCCTTTATCGATGTGGAGATTTCAACTTGGTTCCCTTACTCAGAATTTGGGGGGCCATTGGGTATGCCCCTTTACTCGTTCTGAGGCAGTATGGTTCAAGACAGTTTGTACCAACCACATATGGGTTGGCTGAAAGTGAGTTTTCATATAGAGGGGAAAGCTATAAGAAGAGGGTTAAAGAGATTGCTGGCACCTAGAATCAGATTGATAGAATGAAAAGGTTGTCCACAGGCCCGATGACGACCCCGGAGTACAGCGAATGAAGGGTTAGAAGGATTAATGATAACGTCCCCGAGCCAAATCCAGAAGGCGCCCGATCGAGAGAAGAATGCTTGCGAGTGGTCCCATCAGAATTAGAGCTTGTGAAACAAGATTTTGAAAGGATGAGTTCGGAGTTGGGAAAGAGAATAGAAAAGTTGGAAGAAGAAAAGATGCTCCTCAAATTAGATGTGGATAGTCAAAAATCGGAGGCCAAGAAATTAAGAAAGGAAAAATGGAAGATAGAGGAAGACCAAGATAGCTTGAAGACAGAACATAAGAAGATGCGTCTAACAATGAAAAACGTTGGATTAGGAAAAACTCTGGAGCAGTGGTGACAAGAGATCCGAGAGGAAAAAACCAAAGCTAGCAGTTGGGAGAAGAAGTTTCAAGAAATGCAAACACAAAACGAGGCCTTAGAGAAGAACATGCGGAAAGCCAAAAAGAGAAAAAGGGACTAAAAGCAAGAGTGGATGAGCTTGGGCGGTCTCTTCATCACTACTGAAGTCGCAACTCGGAAAGCGAACTGAAATTAAGTCTGAACAAGATTAAGGAAATGAAGGGTAAGATCGAAGAGCTAGAATTAGCATTGCACAGTTGTGAACTCCAGATTGAGCTTCTTGAAACAAGAGAAGGGCGTTGGGAGGAGGAGCTTCACCACTCTTATGGTCAAGTTAGAAATCGAGATTACCTCATGGGTGAAGCAATAGTTCAGATTCGAGAGGTAGCTGATCACCTACGGACTCTGGGAGCAGAGGCTGATATATTGAGTATGAAATATGAGCTACAGTTGGGTCGTAGTCAAGAGCTAATCTCTTTGCTTGGGAAAATCAAAACCTTAGGCCTTAAGACGAAAGCATATTTGTAGTCTGTTTTATGTAAAGGATTTTTTTTTCTAATAAAGTTTTCTAAAATGAAGTTGAATCTAAATCGATGCCTTCTTTTTGCATTCATGCATTTGTATTGCATCATATCATATGCATTTAAGTCTATAAAGAGAACCTAATTAGTTGAAATCATCAGCAAAAAAGAGAGAGAAAAGAGAAAATCTGGAAACTGAACATCACTACAGGACACGTGCCAAAACCAAGAAAATGGATCAAAGGTTTGAATAATTCCAGAAGGATATACAGGACCAAATGCAAGAGCAAATGTCAAAGCTCCAACAGGAGATGAGGGACCAAATGTTGGAGGCTTAGAGAAACATGATAGCCCAAATGGCCCAAATACTGAATGGGGTAAAAGACAAGGGGAAAAGCCCCATGCCTCTGGTCGAAGAGGATAGCGAAGGCATTCCCCTGGGTTTTACCCCACCACACGTAAGAGCACAGCCTGAGGAGTATCTCCAAAGACCACCAGTTACAATCAGGCCCCAGCAGGGGCAAGATGACATCAGACCTCCCATGAGCTTTCACGTATGCTCAGGATCCCAACCAGGAGATAGCCCAGCCAATCCTGTTGTGCCCGATTTAGATATAGCAGAGAAAATAGGATCGAGAATAGAATCCTCGAGGCAGTTAGAAGATCGTTGCAAATGGTTGGAGGAAAAATTCAAGGCGCTGGAAAATATCGATCATTATCATGGGATTGACGTGAAAGATTTAAGTTTGGTTCCAGATCTGGTGCTGCCCCCTAAGTTTAAAATGCCAGAGTTTGAGAAATATAGTGGGACTAGCTGCCCGGAAGCCCACATCACCATGTTCTGTAGACGAATGACTGGCTACGTGAACAATGATCAACTTTTGATTCATTGTTTCCAAGAAAGTTTAGTGGGTGCAGCAGCCAGATGGTATAACCAGCTTAGCCGTGCTAACATCAGTTCCTGGAGAGATTTGGCTCAAGCCTTCATGAAACAGTACAATCATGTCACGGACATGGCACCGGACAGAATTACTTTGCAAAACATGGAGAAGAAATTAAATGAAAGTTTCAGACAGTATGCGCAAAGATGGAGGGAGGTTGCCATGCAAGTCCAACCACCTCTCTTAGAAAAGAAAACTACAATGCTTTTCATCAACACCCTGAAGGCTCCTTTCATAACCCATATGATAGGGAGCACCACTAAGAGCTTTGCCGACATAGTAATGGCAGGGGAAATGATCGAACATGCCATAAGGAGTGGCAAGATCGAAGCAGGAGAAAGCGTCAGGAGGGCCGCTCTTAAGAAAAAGGACGGTGAGGTAAATAACGTGAGTACATACAATAAAGGGTACTCGAAGGCAATCACAGTTAGCCAGCCAAAGGCGATTACAGCTGGGCAACAAGGGCTAGCAAGACAGGAATCAGGAACTAGACAAAATACCGAAAAGATCCAATTCACGCCAATTTTGATAACGTACAAAGAGCTGTACCAGACTTTATTTAATGAGCATATCGTGTCCCCATTTTATCTACAACCATTGCAGCTCCCATACCCTAAATGGTATGACTTAAACGCTCACTAAGATTACCATGCAGGAGTAGCGGGGCATTCAATAGAGAATTGCCTCGCCTTCAAAAAGGCAGCCGAGAGGCTAATCAAAATGTGGGTTGTAACACTTGATGATATGGTAGGAAAGCGGAACCCATTACCCAGCCACGAGGATAAGGGGATAAATGCGATTGGTGAAAAGGGCGTGAGAAATATCAAGAGGGACGTCACAGAGGTGAAACCCCATTGAGAGTGGTCTGGAAAGAAATGGTGAAAAGAGGATTGGCAGATTCAGATTCTGCGGAAAGATGGGGGAAAATAAAGAACTACTGTGAATTCCATGAGGCAGAAGGGCATGAGATCCAGGAGTGTGTCGAGTTTAGGATCTTAGTACAATGCCTTATGGACAATAAGGAACTAGAGTTTTATGAAGAAGGATTAGAGAAAGGAAATATATGTGCAACCGAGAGAGAATTGACGAAGCCAGGAGTCAACTATCCGAGGATCATTATCTCCCAACCAAGAAACGAGGAAGGTGGAGCACAGGGAATGCCGAATATTATAATTCAGAGACCTATTTCCCTTCCTTATAAGGACAACAAAAGGGTACCCTGGAATTACAATTGTAATGTGACAATACTAGGGGTAGAAAGCTCCGCTAGCAAATCTGAGGAAGTCAAGAATGAAGGGTCCTATAAGCGTAGTGGGAAGCGTTACGATTCGGAAAACACTAGAGCAGGACCAGTGAGATCGAAAACTGTGACAATTGGGCGAAAAAAGGAACTTGAGGCCCTTGTCATCGAACCCGTAAAGGAAGAAGAGGCCAAAGAATTTTTGAAATTCTTGAAGCACAGTGAGTATAGAGTGGTGGAACAGTTGCACAGACAACCGGCTCGCATATCTGTGCTAGCCTTACTTCTAAGCTCAGAAGTGCACTGCGAAGCATTAATGAAAGTACTAAACGAGACTTATGTTATTAAGGATATATCCGTCAATAAGTTGGATCGCCTGGTTAGTAACATAAGCGCTGACAATTTCATTTACTTCAGTGATGACGAAATTCCACCGGGAGACATGGGATCAACAAAGGCCTTGCACATAACTACTCGTTGCAAGGGATACACTCTGCCGAGTGTGCTAATAGATAATGGATCAGCATTGAATGTTTTACCATTGGCTACACTAAAGAGGTTGCCTATAGACAGTTCTCACATGAAAGCATGCCAGAACATAGTGAGAGCGTTTGACGGCACTGAAAGAAGAGTAATGGGGAGAATGGACGTACCTTTATTAATCGAGCCCAACATATATGAAGTAGACTTTCTGGTCATGGATATCAAGCCCTCTTACAACTACTTGTTGGGGAGGCCCTGGATTCATTCGGCGGGAGCAGTACCCTCGTCGCTGTACCAGAAACTGAAATTGGTAACTATAAACGCCGAAGAAGACATCATAGCAACTGTTACCAATGAAGCACCATATCTAGAAACAAATGAGGAGGCCATTGAATGTTCCTTTCGATCCTTAGAGTTCGTAAATGCGACTTTCATCTCGGAGGGGAATGAAGTCCCGGTGCCTAAGCTATCCAAGACCACAAGGATGGGCCTACGAATGATGATAGGAAAAGGGGCCCTACCAGGAAAAGGATTGGGCAAACATCTCCAAGGGAAAGTTCAAATCCCGATGCTGAAAGACAAGAGAGACCGTTTTGGCTTGGGTTTCAAACTAGATGCTAAACAAATGAAGAAGGAATAAGAGAAGAAGCAAGAAAGGAGAAAGGCACAGTTGAACAGAGAAGACGTTAAGTGGGAACCGATGACATTTCCCCACATATCTCATACCTTCGTGTCAGGAGGAGTAATTTACCCGAAAAAAGAATCTTCTAGAGATGGACATCCTCACATCAATGCCATACATGACGAGGAAACTGATCAAGGAAACCTGTCGGGCATTTGCCCGTATGAACCTGGAAGCGTCTTGAACAATTGGACCGCAGAGGAATTTCCTGTAGTTTTTAGATATTATACAGAGTAATATTCAAAACGCACTTGTTGTTTCAATGAAATTTCTTTTGTGAAATAGGCTCATGATCGGATATTTTGTTTCAATGAAATACATCTTTAATGCTAACAAACATTCTCTCATTTTGTCCTTTATTTTTTTTTCTCATTCATATCATGTGAATAGTTGTCCTCAAATTCATTTGTTCTTTATACATCCTTTGATACCCATCACAGGTCCCTAGACATCAATGATATGAGCAATGATACTACAGATTCAAAGGTCTGTTTTGAGCAAGAATCTCAGGATTTTGAAAATAACAGAGAATGTGACTTGCCTCCAGATTTGTTAAGAATGGTAGAGCAAGAAGAAAAACAGATCCTATTGCATAAAGAGTCAGTGGAAATGGTGAACCCGGGAGAAGGACAAGAAGTGAAGATCAGAGCTTGTATCACGGCAGAGACCAAGCGAGACCTCATCGAGTTACTCCAAGAATTCAAGGATGTATTCGCGTGGTCGTATCAAGATATGCCCGGATTAAGCACTGATATCGTAGTACACCGGTTGCCCATAAAAGAAGAATACAAGCCCGTCCAACAGAAGCTTCGAAGAATGAGACCGGATGTTTTGTTAAAAATAAAAGAAGAAGTCAAGAAGCAATTTAACGCCGGATTCTTGCAAGTGGTTAAGTACTCGGATTGGGTGGCTAATATCGTCCATGCCCCTAAGAAAGATGGTAAAGTGCGAATGTGCATGGACTACAGGGATCTAAACAAGGCTAGCCCGAAAGACAATTTCCCGTTACCTTACATTGACACCTAGGGGGTTATTCGTTGTTCTCCTTCATGGATGGTTTCTCAGGATACAACCAAATAAAGATGCATCATGAAGACATGGATAAGACAACGTTTGTAACCATGTGGGGAACGTTTTGCTATAAGGTGCTGCCATTTGGACTGAAAAATGCGGGAGCGACATATTAGAGAGCCATGGTAACCCTATTCCACGATATGATGCATAGAGAAATTGAGGTCTACGTCGACGATATGATCGCCAAGTCCTGAACTGAAAGAGAGCATGTGTAGGTCCTAAGGAAATTATTCTTGAGGTTGAGGAAATTCCAACTAAAGCTTAATCCAGCAAAGTGTACCTTCGAAGCTCGGTCTGGGAAGTTGCTCGGATTCATAGTCAGTGAAAAGGGGATTGAGGTTGACCCAGACAAAGTCAAGGCCATACAAGAATTGTCTTCGCCACGTACCCAAAAAGAAGTTAAAGGTTTCTTAGGAAGATTAAATTACATCGCTCGGTTCATTTCACAACTAACTGAGAGATGTGACCCCATATTCCGTCTTCTTAAGAAACACAATCCAGGCACATGGGATGAAGAATGCCAGAAGACCTTTGACAAAGCAAAGCAATACCTGTCCAATACCCCAGTATTGACGCCGCCTCATCCAGACAAGTCATTAATCCTTTATTTGACAATGCTTGATAATTCAATCGGATGTGTGCTTGGTCAACACGACGAGTCGGGAAAGAAAGAGAAGGCAATATACTACCTTAGTAAAAAATTCACTGAATGTGAAACAAGGTACTCGCCAATCGAGAAACTATGTTGTGACTTGATTTGGACAACTCGGAGATTGAGGCAGTATATGTTGTATCATACAACTTGGCTCATCTCGAAGCTAGATCCTCTAAAATATATGATGGAGTCTACCGCTTTGAATGGAAGGATGGCCAGATGGCAGATTCTGCTTTCTAAATTCGACATAGTTTACGTAAACCAAAAGGCGGTGAAAGGGAGTGCAATAGCGGATTTTCTAGCCAGTAGAGCCCTCGAAGATTACGAGCCTTTAGACTTTGATTTCCCTAACGAAGATTTGATGTATATGGCAGTCACCGAAGAGGGTACCTCAGAAGATCATCCTTGGAAACTAAATTTTGACGGGGCATCAAACGCTGTGGGCAATGGAATTGGGGTAGTTCTGATAGCCCCAAATGGAGACCATTATCCATTTACTTGCAAATTGGATTTTGATTGCACTAATAATATGCAGAATACGAAGCTTGTATCATGGGTATACATGCCACTATTGAGCACAAGATTAGGGTATTGGAGGTATATGGAGACTCTGCTTTGGTAATCTATCAACTCAAAGGAGAATGGGAAACAAGAGATCCTAAGCTGGTTATCTACAAAAGATTGGCCCAAGAATAGATCAAAGAGTTTGACAACATCACTTTCAATTATCTGCCAAGAGACGAAAATTAGATGGCTGATGTTTTGGCCACCTTGGCTTCCATGGCCTGAATAAACGATATTGAGGATATGAAACCTATACAAAGAGAAAATTGATCATCCATGGTACCACGACATATTGCAATACGTGAAAAATCGTGAGTACCCTGATCAAGCTACTGAGAACGACAAAAGGACGCTAAGAAGACTAGCCTGTGACTATGTCTTGGATGGAGAGGTCCTATATAAATAAAGAAAGGATCAAGTACTACTGAGGTGTGTGGATGCCACCAAAGCTAAGCAAATCCTAGAAGAAGTCCATGAGGGCGTCTGCGGAACTCATGCCAATGGTTTCACAATGGCCAGACAAATAATGAGGTTTGGATATTATTGGTCCACCATGGAAGGAGACTGCATCAACTATGCCAAAAAATGTCATAAATGCCAGATTTATGGAGACAAGATTCATGTGCCTCCGTCACCTTTACACATGATGACTTCCCCATGGCCATTTTCCATGTGGGGCATGGATGTTATTAGACCAATCTCACCGAAGGCTTCGAATGGGCATCGGTTCATCTTTGTGGTCATGACTATTTCACAAAATGGGTAGAGGCTGCTTCATATGCTAACGTCACCAAATCAGCGGTTAGTCAGTTTTTGAAGAAAGAGATCATTTGTCGATATGGAATGCCTGAGAGGATCATATCAGACAACGTATTGAACTTAAACAACAGTACGATAGCAGGGGTGTGTAGCCAATTCAACATTAAACACCACAATTCGTCACCGTATCGTCCAAAAATGAATGGGGCAGTGGAAGCGGCCAACAAAAACATCAAAAAGATAGTGGGGAAGATGACCGAGAGTTATAGAGATTGGCATGAGAAGTTACCGTTTGCACTCTATGCTTATCGAACGTCCGTCAGAACCTCTACTGGGGCAACACCTTTCTCATTAGTCTATAGAATGGAGGCAGTTCTACCTATTGAAGTGGAAATACCTTCTCTTCGAGTGTTGTCAGAATTAAAACTAGATGAAGCTGAATGGATCCAGGCTCGATATGATCAGTTGAATTTAATTGAAGAAAAGAGATTGAAGGCTATTCGTCATGGTCAGATGTACCAAAAACGAATGATGCGAGCCTATAACAAAAAGGTTCACCCAAGAGAATTTCATGAGGGGGACCTCGTGCTGAAAAAGATCCTTCCCATACAAAAGGATTACAGAGGAAAATGGATGCCGAATTGGGAAGGACCATATGTGGTGAAGAAAGCTTTCTCTGGAGGCGCACTGATTCTGACTGAAATGGACTGGAAAAGCTTACCCAATCCTGTAAACTCGGATTCGGTCAAAAAATACTTTGCTTGAAAGGGAAGGGAGGCCAAGGTGAAAACCCGCAAAGGGCGCTTTGAGACTTCTAAAAAAAAAGGGATGGAGAGGCCAAGGCGAAAACCCGCAAAGGGCGCTTTGAGACCAAGGGATTTTGAGTTGAAAACCCGAAAAGGGCGGCTCGAATTTCGAATATCCGTGTAGCGATCTTGCAATGTTAAATCAACGAGAAAGGAAGTACGTTGCATTTTGAGGCATCGACAAAGTACTTTGAGTCTTCTAAACACATGTCAGGCTCAAAGCAGTCTTCATGAAGTTTGTATATAGAAGCCCAATTGGTGATGTCTAGGGCATCTGATCTTTGTTTTGTTCATTTTACTATTTTTGGGTTCTATTTCTCTGCAGAAAAAGGATATGTTCCTAGTCAATTTTTCTTCGTATCGTTGATAATTCATTTTAACTCTCCTTGAAATCAGTTTACTGTTACCCGTCATTCATAAACATGTTGCATTGAAATAATAATTGATGAACTAATAATTTCACAAAAGAAAGTTCTACATATTACTTTGGAAATATCTAGATAAAACAAGAAACTGAAATAGGACAATTGTTGAGAATTTCCATGTACACAGATTAAAGACATTTGAGAAAGAAGAGTCTTAATGGAGACTATTTCTTCAAAACTCCTTGTCCAATTAAGTAATTGTGACGGAGATAAACAATGTTACCTAGTCGTCCAGAAAATGGCACAACAGGCAAATTTGACAGCAAGATTCAAAAATTACTGTGGAGTGAATCGAAGTCAAAACTATCGTGTATTCTTCGAGTTTCGATAGTGAAAGTTGTGATTCTTAGGGGGGATGGTTGAAAGTCAATGTTTGCTCGTGTCCCGAGGCCTAAAAGGAATGAGCCCTAAAATCTCCATAGGGGCAAACTATTTGAGCAAGAAAATGTTACTGCAAGGAAAACAGAGACGAAACCTTGACGGATAAATGAGTGATAACACATTGAATAGGAATCATACTCATAACATTTTGACTCATTTCAATCATGGCATCCTAATTATTAGGCATAAGCATGTACCCATTCTACAGGTTATGTCCACAAGAGGACGGCGTAGTAAAGTAGATCGAAGATCAGATCTTGTCTCCTTGAGTTTGCAGTGGAGCAGGTCGAAGTTAGCAAGTCTGGCAATCCTGATGTTGCAGGAGCAGATCAAAGATAGCAAATCTAGCAATCCTGATGTTGCAGGAGCAGATCGAAGATCAGGTCTTGTCTCCCTGAGTTTGCAGTGGAGCAAGTTGAAGTTAGCAAATCTGGCAATCCTAATGTTGCAGGAGCAGATCAAAGATAGCAGATCTGGCAATCCTGATGTTGCAGGAGCAGGTCGAAGATAGCAAGTCTGGCAACCCTAATGTTGTAGGTGCAGATCAAAGATAGCAAATCTGGCAATCCTGATGTTGCAGGAGCAGATCAAAGATCAGGTCTTGCTTCCCTGAGTTTGCAGTGGAGCAGGTCGAAGTTAGCAAATCTGGCAATCTTGATGTTGCAGGAGCAGATCAAAGTTATCAAATCTGGCAATCCTGATGTTACAGGAGCAGATTAAAGATAGCAGATCTGGCAATCCTGATGTTGCAGGAGCAGGTCGAAGATAGCAAGTCTGGCAATCCTGATGTTGTAGGAGCAGATCGAAGTTAGCAAGTCTGGCAATCCTGATGTTGCAGGAGCAGATCGAAGTTAGCAAGTCTGGCAATCCTGATATTGCAGGAGCAGATTGAAGATAGCAAATCTGGGAATCTTGATGTTGCAGGAGCAGATCAAAGATAGCAAATTTGGCAATCCTGAGGTTGTAGGAGCAAATCGAAGATCGGATCTTGTCTCCCTGAGTTTGCAGTGGAGCAGATCAAAGATAGCAAGTTTGGCATTCCTAATGTTGCAGGAGCATAGCAAGTCTGGCAATCCTGATGTTGCAGGAGTCGATTGAAAGAGCAGATTGAAGAAACAGATTAAAGGAGCATATTAAAGATAAGAGTCTTATCTCTCTAAGGTCGTAATAGAACAAATTGGGGCTACAAGTCCTATCTTTCTGAAGCAGCAGGGATTGAATCAAAGCAACAAGATGCTGTGGACAGGAGCGAAGCTACCTGAGGAAGAGCACCTGAAAAGTCAAAGCTCGGCGAGACCTGGCAACATTGGGGTTTTTTTAAGTCTTTGCTCTATTCCCGTTACACGACAATGAGCAAAGAGGGGCAGCTATACAAGCCCAAAATCGCTCGGGCCCGCTTCAGCCCCAAACCCAAACCAAAATTAAAAACACAAACCCAAATTTACAACCCAAGAACTATTAACTTGACCCGATAAAGCCCAACAACCCACAGACCACCAACACATCAGCCCAACTCAACCCTAACAAACCCAAATACAAAAAAAACCCTAGCTGTTTCCCATAACCCCAAGTGGCGCCGCTTTAGGTCTGACCCCTGGTCTTCTGACCCTCTGACACCCACTTGCCCTATATCGTGGTCTTGTCCACCGCCCCAGCACCGCGCCTGACCTGCAAACATTAAACGAGAAGGGATAGAAAGTAGCAAAATTGTAAAGAATAAGGCTATAAAAGTCGATTGTATTCACTGGACAAAGGAACCCTTTTTTTCGGATACAGACAGAAAACAAACTCTCGAAATATCAATATTCAGATCCCTTTTTTCTTTTCAATCGTCGATAGAAGCAATAGATAAGGATTTAAAACATTCAAAAACGTAAAAACAGCAATAAACGGAGAACAAAAAAACCCGAAAATAGAGAGGGAAAGGTGATTTTTTTTTTATTTTCGAAACTTGTTCTTTTTCTTTTTTCTCAGCATATATTATTATATTTTAAAAAGAAATAAAAAGTATAAAAATCTTACCTTTTCGGGCTCCGACCGCCATGCACTACAGCGCCGGCGATGGAGCCTGCGACTGATGTGCGACAGACCACGACCGGAGCTTCTCCGGGAACCCCCTGCAAACCTGCAGAGAGAAGAGAGAAAGATGAGTTTTTTTTAAGCAGAGAGGATAAAATGAATTTTTTTCTGAGTTTTAGGCCTTAAATAGCCGATCAAAACGGCGTCGTTTTGGGGCTGGCCTTTAATGCCCAAAACGACGTCGTTTGGCCAAAGACCCGCGCGCGCGACCCAATCGGACTGAAGGATCCGCGTGTTTTCGTCGATGGGGGCTAATTGCGCTTTCGGTCCTTCTGTATTTTTAGTTTTTAAAATCAAATTTTCAATTATTGCAACATTGGCCCTGAAACTTCGCGTGGTTTGCGATTCGGTCCTCCCCTAAAGCGCTGCTTTTAACTTGTTGGGGAAAATTGCCCCTCTGGTCCCTCCAGTCTGTTTGCACGCGCAAATAAGTCCCCGAATCTTACTTTTATTTTAAAGTTGCCCCGGAAATTTTATTGTTTATTTAATTTAGTCCTATTTTGTGTTTTTACTATTTTAAACCTAGCTAAATTTTTATTCTATATTATTACTGCCCTATTATTATTATTTAACACCATTATCATTACTATTATTATATCATAATTTTTTGCTTTATATATATGTATTTCTTTGTTTTGTTTGGCCTTTTACATACATTTTATTATTTATTTCTTAATTAATGTTACTATCATCTTATTCTTTCTTTTCAATGGTTTTTTTATTATTTTTCATTTTCATTACTATTCATGTATTATATTATTATATACGTTAGTTTTATTATCAACCTTATTTTATAGTATTATTATTATTATATATTATTATTATTATTATTATATTATTATTATTATTATTTTCCATCATTATTTTATTTATTTTCTATTATGCTGCTATTACATTATATGTATATGTATTATGTTGTTTTTATTAAATATGTACTAACTACTTATAATTACTACTATCATTATATTTATATATATATATATATGCATATTTTTCATATGTTATTACTGATTTATTATCACTATTATTATATATATATTTACTATTTATTGTTATCGTCATTTTTCTATTACCTCTATGTTATCATCATTATGTTTCTTATTTACTAATGTTATCGCTATCCTCTTAATATCGTTCTATATCATTGCTATTACGTGTCTTTTTCCATGACTTATGCAATACGTA
Source organism: Gossypium australe (assembly GCA_005393395.2). NCBI lineage: Eukaryota > Viridiplantae > Streptophyta > Magnoliopsida > Malvales > Malvaceae > Gossypium > Gossypium australe. Next base: position 109,006,386 of record CM016621.1, on the reverse strand, counting down.
TATCTTGCTCACTTATTTTCAAACTTCACAACATTATTTTGTTAACGTATTTATACGGCCATATCATATTTTTCACGTTGTTACTCACCGTATTAATCTTTATTCGATATATATTAATTTTTAAAAGAGATCGATATTCTGTATTTAGAAGTTCGAGGAATCGTGTCCAATCGTGCTGGATTTCGATGCCCTGTTCATCTAAACGACTACATATCGTTCTAAAATTTTGATCGTATTTTCCTAAATAAGGCAATATTGCGTGTTTGGACATTCAAAGGATCGTGCCCAATCGTGCTGGGTTTCGGTTTTTTTGTTTTGGCCAAATAGCGGAATACCTTTTAAAATTGCAATGTGAATTTTGGAGATCATGAAATGATCTTGGTTTCGAAGATTGAAACATCGTATCCTATCGTGTAGGATGTGATATTTCTTCTTTTGGGACAAGAGAATTTCGATATCCAAATCCGAATTACCCAAACATTTCCTAAAGGATTCGTGTTCTAAAATCCCTTCAAACTTTCGACATTAAGACGTTAATTAATTAATTCGGTACCAATTTTGGGCGTGACGAGGGTGCTAACCCTTCCTCGCACGTAACCGACTCCCGAACCCGTTTTCTCAAATTACGTAGACCCAAAAAATGTTTTAGTAAATAAAAATGTTTTATTAAAACAAAGGTGATCCGATCACACCTAATAAAGATCGGTGGCGACTCCCATTTTATTTTCGATTCCCGTTTTTAAAAAAAATGGTTAAAACAACAAGCATAGATGATGAACATTTATTTCTCTTACAACTACTCACATTCCAACTATTTCATGCATTTATGACACAAATTAAATATTTGCATTCAAGTCCTATTTAGGTGTTTTCACGCTAACACCTTTCACAAAAGTTGTTTCTTACCTCCCTAACATTCATTTTCTTCTATAAAAACTCAGCTAACCATATAAATACTCTCATGACAAGTCCCAGGACTTTCAACCATATCTCAAATTAGTCCCCTCACTAGCTAGCTTAAGCTTTGGGGATCCCAAAAGTACAAAAATTATCAATTAACACCACCAAAAATCACTTACTTGGGTGAGGACAAGTTGCTGAAATCTCAAAGCTTTCAAAACCTTTTTTTTTTAGTGTAAAAATCGGTGGAAGAAGAAGAGAAGAGAAAAAGATGATAGCCTTCCCTTATTTTATCATATTTTAGTCAACTAGTCATCAACTATCACCAAATTTGACTAAAAATTAATGCTCTTGTCCCCCCTAGCTTCCTATGGCCAGCCATCACTAGATAAATGGCCCAATTGCACTTTAAAATCCTCCAAATTACATTCTATAGCTATTAGGTACCCCCACCTTATAAAATAGAACTTTTGCATCTTATGCGATTTAGACCTTTTCACAATTAACATGCTTGCTAAACTAAAGCACCAAAATTTCCATATAGCCATATTAATATCATAACACATAAAATAATACTAAAATAATTTCCTCAACCTCGGATTAGTGGTCCCAAGACCACTGTTCTAACTAGCCCCAAAATCGGGCTGTTACAACTCTCTCCCTTTAGGGATTTTCGCCCTCGAAAATCTTACCGTTAAAGAGGTTTGGATATTGCTCTCTCATGGTTTCTTCCGGTTTCCACGTAGCTCTTCTACACCGTGTCTTTGCCCAACCTTTCTAATCTATGCCCTATGAATCTCGACTCAATTTATTGACTTCATATATTTTCACTTTTCGCCACGTCAAAGCCTACTATCCGCCCAGTTTGAAACTCAATTTCTTTTCTTTCCAAATCCGAGTATGACTTTTGCCGGTCCAAAGCAGCCTTCAGACTATCTCAAATCACTCTGACTTTCTCCTCAGTCTTTCGGTCCAGTACAAAGGAGTCCGACACTTACGACCATACAAGACTTCATACAGTGCCATCCGTATGCTCGGCTGATAAGTATTGTTGTAAGCGAATTCGACCAAGGGTAGGTATCTTTCCTAACTACCTTCGAACTCTAACACACAGCATCGGAGCATATCCTCAAGAACTTGGATTACTCTCTCAGACTGACCATCAGTTTGAGGATGAAATGCAGTACTAAAATTCAACCTTGTACCCAAGGCCTCCTATAACTTCCTCCAAAACTTCGAAGTAAATCTCGGGTCTCTATCCGAGATAATAGATACAGGCACTCCATGTAATCTTACTACCTCTGCGATGTATAACTCGGCTAACTTCTCTAATGAATAATCAATACGCACAGGTATAAAGTGAGCCGACTTCGTTAACCTATCAACAACAACCCACACAGCATCTTCCTTTTTCGGAGTCATAGGCAAGCCCGTAACAAAATCCATAGTAATCCGATCCCATTTCCACTCGGGAACCATCACTGGCTGAAGTAATCCCAAAGGCACTTGATGCTCAGCTTTCACTTGTTGACAAATCAGACATCTTGTTACATACTCCGAAATATCACTTTTCATTCCCAGCCACCAATAAAATTTCTTCAGATCATTATACATTTTCGTACTGCCCTGGTGTACCGACAAGTAACTACTATGTGCTTCTTGAAAAATTTCTCGGATTAACTCGTCATCTTTGGGTACACAAATTCTATCATGGAACATTAAGCAACCATCCGAACTCACCGGGAATTCAGAATTAGTTCCTGATTCACACTTAGCTCTTTTAGCTAGCATCTCACTATCATTCCTTTGAGCTTCACATATTTGTTGAACAAATAGTGGTCTAGCTCTCAACTCGGTCAGTATAGTACCATCATTGGACAATGACAAACTTTTGTTCATAACTCTCAAGGCATACAAGGATTTTCTACTCAGGGCATCCGCAACCACATTTGCTTTTCCCGGATGGTAATCGATTACTAGCTCATAGTCCTTCAATAATTCGAGCCACCGTCGTTGCCATAAATTTAAATCTTTTTGACCCATCAAATACTTCAAACTCTTATGATCCGTGAAGATTCGGCACTTCTCACCATATAAGTAATGTCGCCAAATCTTTAACGCGAAAATAATTGCGGCCAACTCCAGGTCATGAGTCGGATAATTCTTCTCATGTGGTTTTAATTGTCTCGAGCGTAAGCGACTACCTTACCCTCTTGCATCAACACACAACCGAGACCATTTATCGAGCGTCACTGTAGACCACAAACTCTTTTCCCGACTCAGGTTGTACTAAAATCGGTGCCTCCGTCAATAATATTTTCAATCTCTCAAAACTCTGTTGGCAGTTTTCAGTCCATTCAAACTTAACATCCTTGTGCAATAGTTTCATCATCGGGGTAGCAATCATAGAGAATCCCTTCACAAACCGCCTATAGTACCCCGCTAAACCCAAAAAGCTTCTAACTTTCGTCACGTTCCTCGGCGGTTTCCACTGCACAATAGCTGAGACCTTTCCCGGATCAACTCTAATACCCTTGCCTGACACAATGTGTCCTAGAAATCCGACCTCTCGAAGCCAAAACTCGCTCTTAGTAAATTTAGCATATAACTGCTTCTCTCTCAAAATCTGTAAGACAATCCTCAGATGCTCCGCATGATCACTCTCGTCTCGAGAGTAAACCAATATGTCATCAATAAAGACAACCATGAACTTGTCCAAATACGGTCGGAAGACAGTTCATTAAGTCCATAAAAACTGCAGGAGCATTCGTTAAATCGAACGGCATGACTAGAAACTCATAATGGCCATACCACGTCCTGAATGTTGCTTTCTGCACATCTTGTTCCTTAACCCTCAACTGGTAAAAACCGGACCTCAAGTCTATCTTGGAGAACACCGTAGCTCCCTTCAGTTGATCGAATAGATCATCTATCATCGGTAATGGATACTTGTTCTTCACAGTTGCTTTGTTGAGCTGTCTGTAGTCTATGCACAATCTCATCGACCCATCTTTCTTCTGAACAAAGAGTACTGGGGCACCCCACGGTGAGTAGCTTGGTCTTGCAAAACCCTTATCTGTCAACTCTTGCAGCTGAACTTTCAGTTTTTTCAACTCTAACGGGGCCATCCTATACGGAGCGACCAAAATGGATGCTGTTCTCGAAATTAGCTCAATTCCAAACTCGACCTCCCTAACCGGGGGTAATCCGGGCAACTCTTCCCGAAATACATCCGGATACTCACATACAACCGGTACTATTTCAATCTTCACTTCAGACTCTTGGGTGTTTAATACAAAAGCGAGATAAGACTCGTACCCTTTTCTCAAATATTTCTCAGCCATCATGGAAGAAATCATCATCCGTAAACTATCTCACTCACCTGATTCAACCCGAATAACATCCCCATTTTCACATTTTAATTCAATGAATTTACTACCACAATTCACTAAAACACTATGGGTATTCAACCAATTCATACCAAGAATCAAATCAAAATCATCAAACGGCAACAACATAAGGTTTGCTGGAAAATAATGACCCCTAATTGTCAAGGGACAGTTCCTACACACCTTATCCACTAACACATGTTTTCCTAACGGGTTGGACACCTTTACCACAAATTTAGTAGACTCAATAGTCATATTCAGACTATATGCCAATCTCATACAAATATAAGAATGGGTCGACCCCGGGTCAATCAAAGCAATAACAAAGGTGTCATGAAGAGAAAAAGTACCCGTTATTACATCTGGCGATAATGCCTCTTCTCGAGCGTGAATAGCACAGGTCCTTACTGGCGCCTAGCCCTCTGACCTCACAGTAGAGTCTCGTGATACATCTATACCACTAGTCCCACCTCCCGGGTTCTTTTGTGACTTACCTCTAGAGGATACATTGCTTGATCTCACCTCTTACTTTTTCTCTTTATCATCTCTTTCAGGGCAGTTTCGGATGAAATGGTCGAGGGAACCACATTTGTAACAATTTCGATTGTTTCCCCAACACTCCCCAGTGTGATGTCTGCACAACTTGGGCACTCTGGTTTGGACTTTGGATTGCCCACACTTGCCATTGAGGTGGCCTAAACTCTTGAACCCGAATATGTGTTGCTTTGCTCTCTCTGTGAATACCCGACTGATGTAGTCATACGAGGGTTCACTTCCTTGGACCTCTTCGATTGAGCTTGGTATGATTTACTCATCAGCCTCTTCCTTGCATCCCGAGCCTCACTCAGGGCTTTCCTCTTTTCCTTACTCAATTCTTCAGCCTTACTAGCCCTATCCACCAATACCACAAATTCTTTTAGCTCTAAAATCCCAACTAAAAGTCTGACATCTTCATTCAACCCATCTTCAAGTCTCTTGCATAAGGTAGCTTCCGTTGATACACATTCTTGCGCATACTTGTTGAGCCTAACAAATTCGCGCTCATATTCCGCCACAGTCATTTTTCCTTGTTTCAACTCAAGGAATTCTTTTTGTTTTTCGTCTACAAACCTCTGACTTATATACTTCTTTCGGAACTCTTCCAAAAAGAAGTCCCACGTTACCCTCTCCTTAGGAACCACTGCGATCAACGTTTTCCACCAATGGTATGTTGAGTCCCTTAGTAAAGACACAACACATTTTAAGCTCTCCTCAGGTGTACAGGAGAGTTCATCAAAAACCCTCATTGAGTTCTCAAGCTAGAACTCCGCTCGCTCAAGGTCATCATCTATACTAGCTCGAAAATCCTCAGCCCATTGCTTCTGAATTTTGTCTATCAAGGGCTTAGTTGTCCTCACTATTTCTATACCTTGGGGCACAAGTACGGGCTGAGGTATAGGAAGAGGTAGAGAAGGTTGAGCATTGGGGTTTGCTTGTACATACTCAGTGTACCAGTTACTCATCATTTGGATAAAGGCTTCCCGAGCCTCTTCTCCATGACCCCTAGTCTCGGGTTCACTCTGCACAGGCGCGATCCCTTGCACGGGAGCCGGTGCATTACTAGCTGCGTCATCAGCAGCCGATTGATCGGGATCCATAAACTACGTAAAACATGTTTAAAATCATCAGAAGCCACCACACTATCATAATACTCTTATGGCATGTATAGCTAGACTCTTACACATGCTATGGTAGTCCTAGAACCGACTAAACCATAGCTATGATACCACTAAATGTAACACCCCTTACCCATAATCCCCACCGAAATCGAGTACGAGGCATTACCGTACAGAACTAATCGACCGCCACGTAGGCCCAAGATGACTACTCTCCTTGAATCACTGCAACAACTTTTTTTTTTTTACTTAAGAGACCTCACTCGTACATACGAGGGCTCTCGAGACTATATCGGGAACCATTACGATCTATAAAATTTCTTTCCCATCTAAACAGGAAGTACACGCCTGTGTTAGAGGGCACACACCCGTGTGTAGTCACACACGCCCATGTGTTCAAACCATGCCTAAATACCCCAGCATTCTGCCAAAGTCCCACGGCTAGGGCACACGCCCATGTGAAATGGGACACGCCCGTGTACCCTCAAGATGCCCGTGTCTTCCACTCGTGGTCGACACTAACTTATTTCACACGGCCTAGACACGCTTGTGTGGATAGTTTGTGGTCTATCCTGACTTAAAATGCTAACATGCAGGGGACACACGACCAAGACGCACGGACCGTGTGTCACACAATGTCTAGACACACGCCCATGTGCCTACCCATGTGGACAAGAATAAGGCTGTTTGCCAAGCTCCTTGCACCCCTATAGCTTACACTACATGAGTCCATTCAACATACTAATAAACATCTCATAATTTCAACATGAACTCTCATAGATAACTTTGAAATTTCATAAATGGTAAAATGAGCCATCATTCATGGCAATTTACATAATAATTGTCTTAACAAAAGCCAACACATCTTTGGCCAAAATAACAAAATAATCTAACTAGTCTAGCCCCTATACATGCCATACACAAAATCACTAAGTCTAATTATACCGAAATGAGCAGATAGTGTGGGCGGTCTCCTGGTTATCAGCGTATCCCGGCTCGGCTCTTAAGCTCTATAAAACAAGGGAAAGAAAGGGGAGTAAGCCTTAAGCTTAGTAAGTTCGCATGTAAACAATATAACATTTTAACACGTATTAAATAATTTCACAACATCTATATATATTAAGTAAGAATCAATCTACATTCATGATCATGCTTACTCATTTCCTCCATTCACACATTCTAACCACATCACAAGCATAATGCGCATATTCATTAATGGTTCCCCTGCACTTAGCATTACAAGGTCACATAATACACACATCATCATATCTAAATCCATTACTCATAGTCAAATTTCTCAGTGGTTTTGCACTTAGCCCACCATAAGCTTTTATTAGGATGGTATAACACACAGCCCACCAAAGAATTAATTATGGTGGCATCGCACATAGCCCACCAAAGGATTAATAGACGATGGTATCGCACATAGCCCATCATAATTAAACAACAAGGTGGTATCACACTTAGCCCACCATCAAATATTGATATAACACACTTACTTATCCATTCCATCATTCATACTAGAATTATTCAATAACTACCACTTTCTATCTACTTGAATCATACTTGTTCTCAATTGTGCCATGCACTAATTAACAACAACAATATGCATATAAAATGCATCGTTTACACGTAAACTTACCTCGGTGCAAAACGTGTTGATTTGCAGTTTACTCCGTAACCTTGCCTTTTCCTCGGTCAAGGTTGATTCCGCGCTCTTCTTGATCTATAACAATGAAATTCATTCGTTTAGATCATTCTATGATCATAATACATCAAATTCTACACTTGGGCAAAAATGACCATTTTGCCCTTGTACATTGGCAAAATTACGATTTTGCCCCTAGGCTCGTAATTTATTTTTCAGCACATTTTCTCAATAAAAAAGCATAGATGAACATTTATTTCTCTTACAACAACTCACCATTCTAACTATTTGATGCATTTATGACACAAAATAAATCTTTACATTCAAGTCCTATTTAGGTGTTTTCATGCTAACACCTTTCACAAAAGTTGTTTCTCACCTCCCTAACATTCATTTTCTTCCATAAAAACTCAGCTAACCATATAAATACTCTTATGGCAAGTCCCAATACTTTCAACCATATCTCAAATTAGTCCCCTAATTAGCTAGCTTAAGCTTTGGGGATCCCAAAAGTACAAAAATTATCAATTAACACCACCAAAAATCACTTACTTGGGTGAGGAAAAGTTGCTGAAATCTCAAAGCTTTCAATACCTTTTTTTTTTAGTGTAAAAATCGGTGGAAGAAGAAGAGAAGAGAAAAAGATGATAGCCTTCCCTTATTTTATCATATTTTAGTCAACTAGTCAACAACTATCACCAAATTTGACTAAAAATTAATGCTCTTATCCCCCCTAGCTTCCTATGGCCGGCCATCACTAGATAAATGGCCCAATTGCACTTTAAAATCCTCCAAATTACATTCTATAGCTATTAGGTACCCCCACATTATAAAATAGAACTTTCGCATCTTATGCGATTTAGTCCTTTTTCACAACTAAACATGCTATTGCTAAAATTAAAGCACCAAAATTTCCATATAGCCATATATTAATATCATAACACATAAAATAATATTAAAATAATTTTCCTCAACCTCGGATTAGTGGTCTCAAGACCACTGTTCCGACTAGCCCCAAAATCGGGCTGTTACAGCTTTCCACCTCTTTTCTCCAATCAGGTTTACTTGATCATATCAAAATTAGATCCAACTTCATCTCTGACAAGACTTGAAGAGAAGAAACCTCAGCTTCGATGAGAAAAGCGTTGCCCGGTGGGGTCCTAGCAAGCGTTCAACAAGTACAGATGCCAATCTTCATGAGCCTCAGTCATTTTTCCCGCAATCTTTTTTTTTACCGTTTGTTTTGGGGTGATACGGTGTTTAATCTTGAGCAGACTGCAAAGTTCTGATGTCGCGCTGTTGTTCAAATTGAATACATTGTCAGATATGATCCCTTTTTGGGATTCCATATCGACATAGAAATTATTGACTGTCGCCTTTATGACATTGGCATATGAAGTAGCTTCCGCCCACTTAGTGAAGTAATCGACAACCACAGTGGTAAATCGATACCTGTTAGAAGTTTTTGGCATGATTGGCCCACTACGATCCATGCCCCACATAGAGAAAGTCATAGATTCTACTCATTCTTGGTAATGTGGGATCTGTTTATCATCTTATTCTACCATCCTTAACAAATTAGGAAATGATCTACAGTCTCGGTTGTCTTCAAAGTCCTGAGATCCCTCTGGACATATATCTTACTCAAAAGTAGACTCTGAGTCAGTAACAGCGTGGCGCATGTCGTTGATATCTAAGGACCTATTGTAGGTACGAAAGAATATTCAAAGAACAAATGAATTTAAGAATAATTATTTATATGGTATGAACATGGATGAAATAAAGGAATAAAAGAATATTTGCTCAAAATGAGATTCAAAAATGCATTTTCATTGAAAATATAGATATTGAACATAAGCCTATTTCACAAAAAGATTCTTATTGCTCCTAGGCTTAGAGCAATAAGCGTGTTTTGGACATTACTCCGAATTAGCTCTAAAAATACAGGGATCTCTTCCACAGTTCCATTATTCAAAACACTCCCAAGTCCCAAGTATGTAAGGGCTCGAAAACTTTGATTCCTTGGTTCACTGTTTAGATACGTCATTAATGTTCAAATTCCCTAGTATCAGGTTTTGCACTAGAGCCCTGAACTTGATGTACTCCTAATCTCATCCCCCCATTCATCATGGTACTCACAATATTTATCCTTTTAACAGCATGGTTGGGTAACGGATTTTCTACACCAGAGGGATCATCGAATTTTATAACTCCTATTTTGATGAATCTTTCAACCAGTTTCTTGAAAGCAAGACAATTTTCTATTGAATGTCATGTAATCCCGGCATGGTACTCACATCGAGCATTTGAGTCATACCATTTGGGGTATGGGGGTTGTATTGGTTTCAGGTAGAAAGGGGCTACAACATGTGCGTCAAACAATATTTGGTACATCTCCTAATACGAGACGGGATAGGTACGAACCGGGGTTTTTCTGAGTTCAATTTTGGATTGAGTTCTTCTCTTGGGGAGACTAGATAACTGGTAATTGCCTTCTTTGGCTGGTTTAATATAAACGACTTCTAATGGCCCTTGTTATACCCACTCGTATTATTCACAACATTGTCTTTCCTCTTCGGGGCCTTTGAAGCCCACTCTCCCTTTTTCTTTGTTTCTGCTAGGCCAAGAACAACAGGATTGACTCGATCATCACCAGGACCCATCGGAAAGTTCAGCAGTACCGAGGCATCAGTCTAATATTGGGATCCGATAATGACAGGTACCCCTTGCAGATGTACATCTGGTTGGGTCTGAACACTTATTGGACTGCAACCGGAGGGATAAACGAAGTCTTCATTATCATCCTCACTGTTGACTACCAGACCTTTCTTCTTTTCAAGCCCTTTAGCTGATAATTAGGTTAATTAGCCCATCACATTCCTTTGGAATTCTAACATTTGATTCTACATATCTTGTTGAATTCTGAACAATTGCTCTTGCATCTATATTTGCATTTGATCTATTCTCTCCAACCTTTGTTCCATGTTTTCTAGGTTAATTGAAATAATTTTACCTAATTAGGGTCCTTTTGTGAAAATCTAATGCAAATGACGCAATGCAATGTAGATGCATGGAGTGGATGCAAAAGAAAGGGAGGCGTTGATTCTTAATTCAATTCCATTAGAACAACTTTTCTAGAAAACAAATTTCTTTACATAAAACGGATTACATATGCGGCCTTGCCCTCGTACTCCCGGTGAAGACATCGATCTTGTCCTTCATATCCGGACGCTATGGTCGAATCTTGCTAATTTTCCCAAAGATGTCTCTATTGTCTTTTTTTTCGCTTGATCCGTGCCGCAACCCATTGCTCACTTATCCCCACAATGCTCGTAAACTCCTTTTAAAAGAGTTGAGACGTGACGACTCTCAAATAATCCTTATTAGCTTGAATCCTTGGGTAATGAAGCAAAGTCTTGTTTTCCTCCGCGGACTATCAGTCTTCTTTTGTTATGTTTACTTAGACCCTATTCGGACGGCCGTACTATATTCCACTATATCAAGAAGTTCGTTTTCCTATGACAAGCTCTTCTATTTGACAATCGAATATGAATCAACACCTCTTTTCTAAGATGATGCGATGCAATGCAATGCAATCATAAACAAAACAAAACACGTTAGCACAAGAAAAATAAACAACAAAATAGATTACCTAAATGGGTGACTACTAGGGTTTGGCGTAGTTCTACCTAAAGCGGGCTCTTAAGGCTCACTATATGCGGTTCGGTTCTAAAGTAAGGGTACCTGAACCAGCAGATTCCTCGATCTTCACCCGTTATAGGTTCATATAGACCGAGTTTGGCTCAGGGGGATACATTTCTCTATGGCCATGTAGAGATGAAAATCTCACGAAGACATAGGTACGGATATATCCCGGAAGTAGTCCACTAGCCCATGCGGAGGTGAAAACCTCACGAAGGCATAGCTCATCATTCCTACTTAAAAGGGGTAAGATCGATCGATCTATGCGATGCAACATGTGAAGATAAATTAACAGGCTTAACACATTATGATAAAGACCACAAAAAATGACGAACGCAACAAAAAACGTGAATTCAAATCAAAATTTCAAATTTCGACAAAAGACAGAAATTAATCAATTTATGGCCTGACTCTCTTATTGAAGTCCCCAGCAGAGTTGCAAAGCTGTCGAAACCATTCTTTTGAAAACAGGTTGACTTGGGTTTTGAAAACGAAAATAAAACGGGAGTCGCCATCAATCTTTTTTGATGAGGTGTGATCGGGTCACCTCGTAACTCAATCATTTTAATAGTAAATTTAATTTATTAAAACAATAGTTTTGGTCTACGAAATTCAGAAAATGAGTTCGGGAGTCGGTTAAGTGCGAGGAAGGGTTAGCACCGTCGTCACGCCCAAACTTGGTACCTAATTGATTATTTAGTGTCCTAATGTCGAAAGTTGAAAACTGAGAACGAATTTAAAATACGATCCTTTTTATAGTGTTGATTTTAAAACACTTGAATGAGTTGGAATAATCATTAAAGACCATCTCATCTTAAGGCGACGAAATGCCACATCCAGTAAGTTAGGACACGACACCCCAAATCCTTGAGAATAGGCCCGCCTTTTATTTAAAAGCACGTGTATTTTAATTTTAAAAGAATATTCGGTTATTTAGATTAAACGAGAAAAGACGAAACCCAATAAGTTAGGACACAGTTTCTCGAATTTCTAAATAGAGAATATTGTCATTGTTAGAAATTCTTATCTCGAGGTAATGAGATGTTACACCCAATAAGTTAGGGCACAACACTTTGTACTCTCGAGAATAAGCTTTTATTTTAAACTCGTATTTTGTTTTAAAAGGATATTCCGTTATTTAAGCTAAACGAGAAAAGTCAAAACCAGTAAGTTAGGGCACGATTTTCTCGAATTTCCAAAACGAGATATATTACCTTATTTTGAAAAATTTTTGATTTTTGACTAATAGCGAATACAACATGTAAAGGCATACATTTATTTTATTTGAAATAGAATGAAGCGATCTAAGTTGGATAAATATGTTGCGATTTAGTTCGCAATGCGATGACATGAAATAAAAATGTACAATGAGCATGGAATAATAATACATGAATAAAATATTACACAAGTGAATGACAATGATAATATGAAAATACAGATAAATGAGTCATAGTACATGCAATGGCAATAATCTCACAACATACACCATTTAAATGCTAACATTAATAATCAAAGACCAATGAATTAAATAATATATAAATGAGTTTAAAATAAATATTATGTAAAAAGAAATTTAAAATAAGTAATATACAAAACATCTAAAAAATAAATGGTATATAAAAAAATAGATAATGCATATAAAAATTTGAAATTGATAATATATGAAAAAAAAAAATTAAACTAAATAATAAAACGATTTAAAATGAATAATACATAAAATAAGTTTAAAGTAAATAAAATATAAAGCAATTTAAAGTATATAGTTTATGAAATAATTTAAAATGATATATCTAAAACAATTATAAAAGTTTATATATATATATATATAATTTAAAATAAATAAATAAATAAATAATCAAAAGTCCAAATTTACATGAATAAGAGCTTGATTGCAAATAAAAGAAAATTTTAGTGTCTAAATTCGAATAAAATAAACGTAAGTATATAAAAGGATTAAATTAAAATCTAAATAAAATTCAAAAGAGAAATTCGAATGAAAAAATAAAGTAGAGGACTAATTTAAAACGCGCTGAAACATGCGAGGGGTTAACTGAGAAAATATCTCAAGCCCCATTAAGTGCGCCACTCCCACTTTTAAATAGAGGGACTAAATTGAATGCGAAATAAAATAAAAGGTGCGAATTAAAAGAAAAGAAAAAGGGTGGGACTTAATCGAAGCGCATAGCAAAACGGAAGCCCCGTTCGCGCAAATAACCCAAAATAAAAGAAAACACGCGGATCCCTTTGTGGAGCGGGTCGGGTCGCACGGGTTCCACATCAAAACGGCGTCGTTTTAAGGCCACTGAAACAGGCCTTAAACGACGTCGTTTCACTTATCTTATAAAAAAAAATTTTAACAAAAAATCAGTCTGCTCTTTTTAAAAAAAAAAACTTTTGAAATCTCTCAAAACCTCTCAACTCTGTCAGACTCTCCCCCTTGCTGGCCTTGGTTCCATCGTCGGACCACCGTGGTCGGCGACCGGAAGATAAAAATGGGCCCTTTTTTTAACCCTTTCGAAAAGGAAACCGAAGGCAAGGCCTTCTTAGCCTTAAAAGCCGAAAGGGAGGAGGCCTTTTAACCGTTCCTTAAGCCGACTTCGATGATGAAGGGGGAGATTCCGGCGACGGAGGCGCAGTATGAATCGGGTAAGTTCTCTTCTTTTCCTTTTTTATTATATTTTCGTTTGTAAAATTTTCAAAATAGTAAAATAAAATAAATAGAAAACGATAGTAAATAATAGTAATAATAAAATAAAAATGAAATCAACCTTTTAATGCTTTTTTGCTTTTGATTTCTGATGAATCGTAAAAAAAAAAAAAAAGAAGCTACAATGGTTTCGCTTCGGTTTTTTATAATCGATTTTACAAATTCGATTTTGTTTTTTTCTATTTTGTTTTTCTATTATTTTTGTCGTTTTCTCTTTGTTTCTTGTGTTGTTGCGTGCTTCTCTCTTCCTTGTAGGTGTCAGAGGCGCGTGCGGAGGGACGGTGCGTGTGGTGGCTACTGACGTGCGGCTAGTCAGAGGCGTGGTGGCAGAGGAGGCTACGGCAACTAGGTTAATTTAGAGTTTTAGAAACGCTAAATTTTTTTGAAAAAAATTTAATGTTTTGGGCCTGTCGGGCCTTTCAAATTTTAGGTTGGTTTAATTTTGTAATTGGACTATTTAATGGACTGTTATTATTTTAGGTTTTAATTTTATTTTTTGAATTGAGCCAAAATTGGCTACTACAAGTTTCGCATAAGATGTGAATGGCTTATGATGAAGACCCACAAATTAAATAATATATAAAGCCATGAAAATGAAAATTCTTCCCACCACACTCTCAAATAAAAGGAAAGAATATGAAAGCACCCTAATAAGCTAATACCATATTAAAAGTTGTTAGATAGCTCATGGATCCATCACCAATGCAAGCTTTATCACAATCTCCTTCATCTCTTTCTTCATTATTTCTGGATTATTATTGGAAAATTAAACCTTTTGCTTATACCCCTACCTAATATCAACTGTAAGGAATTTTGAATTAAGATGCATTTATTTATTTTGTAATTACGAAATTAATTTAGGTCTAGTTCTCTTCCAATCCCATCTATATTATTATTTTTTGTTGTTGAGATTTAATTTTAAAATAAAATATTAAAACAATTGTTTAATATTTTAAATAGTAAATAAGTATAACCGATCTCGAGTTAATGACTCAAGCTGATAGTTCAAACAGGCTGAACAAGCTTACCTGAAATGATACCGTGAAAACCAAGCCAACTTGCTTAATTTTTATGCATTTATTATTAAAATATTCAAAAATTGATAATTTGGAAGAATGATATAGTAAAAATTTACTTATTTGAACAAACACATTATGTTTGAAGAATGTCACAATTCTAATCTATTAAAATAAAAAAAAAAACTGAAAATAAACATTAATAGTTTAATATCTCTATAACATTGTTTATAATTTAGGGATTTAGGTTTTTTCAAAAGTATTTTTATTTTTAATTAAAATTAATGGCTTTGTTGAACAAAAGTCAAAGAATAGACTTCTTTATATAATATATATTAAGCTTGAGAGAATTAGCGTCTTAAAATTTTTTAAAAAATATATAGAAAACGAAACAGATTCAAGAATTTATAATGGTTTGACCCAAATTACTTATATCTACTATTTTAGTTTACTACAATTAAAAATTTCTCAAATTCGTTATATTTGAGCCTTTCAAGGATAATATTTAATCTTGACAAAACACTATCTTTTCACTAGGCAAGATAGAATCACTCCCTTTAAGATTATCTACCCAAAATCTTAAGTAATCCCTTACAAAGATGAGATATAAGAACAAGGATTAAAGACACCTCTCAAAGAAAGATATTACAATAATAAAGTTCACTCAATAACAAAAGAACACTTGAAAAGAATAAGAAAAATGGTTATTCAAGTGTGTGTATGAAAAACAAAATGAATATCAATGAAAAGGTTGGATTTTAGAGCAAATGGCTTTACAAACTTGTCTCTTGTCTTCAACGTTAAGCTATTGACTTGTAGTTATGCCTTCTAATAGCCTTGGAGCCATTTGGAGACATTAGGGGTCAATTAGAGTTGTTGCTACAATTAATTCGTGCATTGCTTGTAGATTGCAAACTACTTGTATCGGTACAAGTGGACTTATACTGATAGAAGCCTTGAAAATTATGACAATTCGAGCCATGAGTATCAGTATATGTCTACTTGTATTAGTAAAAGTCTGAAGGTTTTAAGGGTTCAGACTTGTACCAATAGTTGTATCGGTAGAAGGTGTAGGGGAGATAAAAAAATTGCTCATTGACTTGGTCGTATCAATATAAGTCCCTTTAAGTATCTATAAAAGTTTGATGCTTGGCTTGGGATGCTCTCTGACATATTTCTACTGGTAGAATGCAATCGAAGTATCGATACAACTAGGGTTATATAAGTAGAAGGGTTCCCAAGTATCAGTAGAAGTGTGAAAGGATTCTTGGGTTGCTCTCTAACTTAGTTCTACTGATACTTGTGTGGCCATGTATCAGTAGAAGTCTACCAAAGTTGTAAAATTTGTTTTGAATCAAAGTTTTTAAAAGCATTTTATCATTTTAAGTTTCTAAACACTTTAAAAATAAGCTTTATATCAATTGATTGCAATTTAGAAAAAGAAAATTTATAAATTATATCAAAACATTTTACAAAGTAGATCTAACTATTTGGATTTAAGAAGTAACTTTTATTATTTATTATATTACTATATTGATGTTAGACTAAAACTTTATTGTTTGTATTAAATTTTGATTATTAGGAAATCTTTTATTTAAACTAAAATTGCAATTTGTGTACATTTTCATTATGATTTGAATCACACTTTCAATAATGAAAAAGTAATAATTGGCATTATAAAATAGATGTAATAAAATTTAACATCTTGTTATTTTCATTATATTAATAACTAAATGTTTTAAAATAAATAGTTAAAATTTCATTATTATTTTCATTAAATTTAATTATGATTTGAAGTTTTGTAATTTCAAAATAATTAACATATTTTAATTCAGTGTAATATATTTTATAAAGTGTAGGCATCTAACAAGAACATATTATATGTCATGTTTTTATTGATTAGTAGGATAAAAAAAATTAGTAGTTTAGATATTATTTTTTATAAAAAAAATTAGCTACCTAAATGAAAAAAAGATAAAATATAAGGACTAATATTACATTTAAGCCTAATATACATCGCCATTTCCTACATTTTAATTTTTTTTAAGAAAATTGTTTTGATTAGCAATGTATTAATGTTAATTGAAAAATTTATTATATTCCTTGGCGCTGCCGTTTCCAATTAGAATAGAAAGAGAGACAAAGACCAAAGGGAAAAGGGAAAAGGCCGAGAAAGACCACACCCGTTATTGAATTTATATATTTGCCGTGAAGCGAGTGAAAACATTCATTGCATCAAATTTCATTGTAAAGTTGTTACCCTATCTACCTCACATAGCTGCACTTCTGAAAACCAAAATTTTGTTATTCATATATATATATATTTGATAAAATAATTTATTTGGTCTTAATCTAAAAAAAATTGTTTTAATTTTTTATCAAATTATTTCATAATAAATTATAAAGTTAATATTTGTAAATTTATCAATATGATATACACGTAGATTGTCACGCCAATAATTAATTAGTTATTTTTTAAAAAATTAAAAAGTTTAAAAAGATTTTTAAAAAAGTATAAAAATTATTTTTCAATATTTTTAATTTTTAAAAATTAATTAATTGATAATATGAAATACACATGGATGTCATGTTGACAAAGTCAATTTAGGTTAATTTTTCTATCCATTTTAGAGTGGTTTGATAAACAAATCAAATTTAAAAATTAAAAGAGACAAAAAATTAAATAGAAAATTAAAATTAATTTTATGAAAATTAAGTTCAAAAACCAAAAAAATAAAAAAAATAAAACAAAAATCAAACATGTATAAAAAGAGAAATGGTGGTACTAAGTTAAATACTGTGGGGAAATATTAAAAACCGATGCTCATTTGTACAATGCTGACGTTGTTCCTTAATGCAAAATCACAGCAATTGCCAAAAGAGTAAAGTAAATAACTGGGCACATTTGGATAATGGTGGAAGAAAGATGTTGTTTCCGAATAAGACAAGGTTTGAATTATCAAAAACAAGATAATAAAGAAATCCCTGAGAGAAAAAAGTGTGAATGATAGCAGTGATAGTAAAATTTATCTGCAATTTGCAGTCAGTATTGCCTCGTTTCAATCATACAAATATTGAAAACCTGTTTGCATTTGGAAAATGCAGAGTAGATAATTATCATAACAACAAGGTTAAAGTAGTGACTTGATATGGTTGTCTAAGCCATTTTCACCTAATTTTTTAATCAATTCTACTTATTCATATCTTAACAAGTGAATTAATAGGCAAGAGATAACTGATTTTTTTTTTTTATAAAAATAAGTTTTAGCTAGTACATAAATTAATTAGGGTAAATTATATTTAAGATTATTAAACTATCAATAAATTTATATTTTAATTATTTAATTTTAAAAAGTTATAAAATAGTCACTAAATTATTTAAAAATTTCATTTATATCATAAACTATTCGAATGCTTTTATTTAAGGCATTGCACTATTAAGTGATTTTTTTTTTTAAGTAGAGTTAGCGAGTTTTAAGCGATAATTCGACAATCAGTATAGTGGATCAGTACCCATTGATAAATAGAACATATCTTAAATCTAAGTCGATTCAACGATCAATGTTGAAAATCGAAGAAGAAAACTATTTGGATTTTGGATTACAAATTTGTAACATTCAAAGGTTGCTTAATGAAAAAAAAATGAACTATAAAAGTGAAAGAGAAAGAAAGCTTTCGTTTGGTGCAAACAGTGTAAATGGAGAAAACCATACAACAACATTTTTAGTAGTCCAATGACTCAAATAAAAATTTTTGAATAATTTAATTACTATTTTGTAAGTTAAATAACTAAAATATAAATTTATTAATAATTACATCAACTAATTAAATTCTATCCTCGATACTATGCTTTAAAAGTAAAAAAAAAAAAAACTATTTTGAGAGATCCGTATACAAAAGCAAATATAAAGAGTATAAAACCATCTGTATCAATGAACTTTAAGGAACATGTGGCATACACGTCTAATAGTAGCTGTGAATGATGAAGTGTTTTCAATAACAAGGACATATGTTTTGTATGGGGCAGGGCATGTAGGACTGCACAGGCCAAATCAATTACAATTTTCTGGTCAAAAAGCTTCCAACTTATGTCAACTTTTACAAGCAACATCCTCAAAACTTTTTCACCAAATGCTCCATTCCTTTTCATTAAATTTACAACCAAATGTAAACTGTGATGTGATCCTCATAAAAGTCTCCATGTGAGAAAGTTAAATCATTTTGGCCCAACCTTACCACTTGAAAAACCAAAACTAAGGACACTACCCAACAAAGCAGCAGGCAGAGGCCTGCATACACCAAGGTACAAATGAAACAACATTTCCCACGACATATCTCTTGTTTGGTAGCTAAGAAAATATACAATCCTTACATATTTCCCACAAATAATTGAGATAATTTTACCACTCTAATCTGATTAGAAAGAGAGAGGAAAGGGCAGAAGCATTGTAGCAGTCAATTTATCAACTCCCTGACAAAAACAAAACTGCAGCTAGGTGATATTTTCACCATTTATTTTACTCGTAAATTTCGGAGGAATCAAGGATTGTTTAGTGCTAAGAATGCCATTCAACCACAATAGCAATTTATACAAGGGAGAGCACTTAAAAAGTATTGGTGGCACCCCATCTTTTTTATAATCATTATACGTAATGACATGTCGACATAGACCTGAAACAATGTTCCTTGTTTCACACTGAAATGGAAAACGCTACCTTGTTTGCTAGATATGGAAGTTCAGCTTTCACATCCATGCGAGTATTCATGGTTTTTGAGAGAGTTGAATGCTGAAATGTGCCCATGACTATAGGATAGGATTGAATCATAAACTATATTTCCTAATTTGCAGTTGTTTGGTTGCTGCCAATTGTTATATTATTTGTTCCATTTGAACTCATAAATCATAATCTTCCCGAGGACTAAGAGTGGATCTCACTCGTAAATCTTAACCTGGGATTGGGTCAGCCACCTTGAATGCAAGAACATCTTCCATCACTCATCATAAATTCCAACCCAACAGAAAACATATTGAAAATGACAGGGAATAAGGCAGTTGTTAAAGTAGTGAGTGAAGATATGATATTTGTGGAGGGTGAGTCAGTACTTAAGGGGGTAAGTGACCCAATAAGAGAAGCAAATGGGAAATGGGTCAGAAAAGCACTTGTTTCCTAATGCAAAGACACTGATGACTTCACAAATTGATTCACAAGAGACACGGCTACGGAGCCCCACCACCCTTTTGTCTCTTTCTTCCTACAACCAGCCCTTCCCAGCCAGCAGCGGTCACTAAAGACAAAGCTCTCCGGCTCACCCAACTGTCTCTTTCGACCCTTCGTTTCTCTTCCTCTTTTCCTTTTTTTTATTCCTTTTTAGATAACCTTGTAAGTCACGCACATCTACACACCCCTCATAGCTGCTGCAACCTTTCACATATTAACCGTCAATTATTTTTAAAGTAATTGGAAATAATGTTTTATAAATCGGTCAGGTCTATCTAAAATATTAATATATTTTATATTTGTTTAATTTTGACTCATTTTGAAATATAAATTTAAAATTTTGTCTTAAGTCCGTTCATATTTATAAATGATTAACTCAAACCCATTTTAAAATTACTCATATTAATTTTTAAAAATTTTAAAAACATATATTTATATTATTTTTAATTTAATATTTAATAATTTATATATTTTTATTCATTAAAATTTTATATATAATCACCTTAACTACTTTTAGTGTTTACATCATAATAGTAGTACCGCTATAGATTTAATTTTTATATGTAATAAATTGACATAACATAAAACATTATTAGCTTAAAAATAGGTTGGGTCGGGTAGGACTCGGGTTTTGAATGTTCAAGTCCGAGCTTGGCCCACATTTTAAATGGGCCTAATTTTTTGTCCAAGTTTATTTTTCGGGCCTAATATATTTACCCAAATCCTCTTAATTTTTGGGCGGACATTCGAACTTACACGGATATCCCAAGTGATAAACAAGTCTAGCTATGTCCCAAACTTCCTACCTCTTTTATTTTTTGGGCTTTTTTATTCAAACCATCTTACAAGAATCATTTATCCATCGGAACAAATATTTTATCTTTTGAAAAGTCACAGTGTTTACATTTTTCTTTTAATTTGACAATTATTCCTTTTTAAGCTAAATTTAGTTATTAATATTTCAAAAAGAGTGAAATCAATCTTTTTAAGAGAAATTATAACTAAAACATCAATTTTTAACAATGTTGATGATAAGGAACCGACAACGAAATAAGATCACAAATGATACCAAATGATAAAAAACGGGTGCGGAATAGAATCGTAAGTTTATCTAAGTCTCAAATTTGGCCTATGACTCTAGACGAATAAGAAAAACTTGGAGTTTGACACAACCTAAAATGCAAACAAATCCAAGTTAGATCTAAAAATTAAAAGGCAACGATTAAAATAAATTATTAAGATAGAAAAAAAAGAACAATTAAATAAATTAAAGATTTGAACAATTGAACAATAATAAAATAAAGAAGAAAATAAGATAGATGGAAAAGATGGAAAGTGGCGTGTAGAAGCCCTAAAGAGCCTTGAAAACAAGATGAATCCATAACCCCCTTCAAACGATTCTAATTTTTCCTCCAAGAAAGAAAACTTGGCAAGAAAAAGCTTGAAGATGATCATCGCAATCTGACAAGATTGTTAAAACTTTTAAAAGAAAACTCAAAGAGAATTTTTGTTAACTTAAAGTGAATAATGAATGAATTCGTTGTTGATTGTGTACAATGAAGAGACATTTATATAGGCTGGCTAAGTAAATACAAATAAAACTCTTAAACATACCGAAACTCTAATTAATCTAAGCAAGAAAAAAATTTGAACTAAACTTTCTTATTGACATAAAACTCCTAAATAACTTAAAGTACTTTAAAATAACCAAAATTTGAAATAAATAAATAATGAAATAATAAGAGCTAATAAATACAATATTGGACTTATATATAATAAAAAATAAACCTAAAAATCGAACCTAATATGATTTAAACTCGAATTAAAAACCTGACACTCATAATTTTCGTAATAATCTCATCTAGAAATTTTGCTCGTTCAATCTTCACTAAAATAGTCATAACTTGAGCTCCTTATCTCAAAATTTAGTGATTCAAAGTGCATTGCGAAGCTAAGAGATGACTTTTCAACTGCAATGCAAACTTCTAAGCTCATAAATGTTTGCATTTGATCTAAAAATTCATCGCAAGTTGACTAATCTTTTCAGCTTGAAAATTGGTAGCTTGATTGAATTGACTTTAATAAAATTCACCTATTTCATGCATGTATCATCCCCCTTTTACTTGAAAAGATTCATACTCACTTATTGCCTTTGATTGAATCTTGGTTTGATTTGCTTGGCCTTTGACCTTGTTATTGGGCCTTTGTAACACCCCTAACACGTATCCGTCGCTGGAGTAGGGTTACGAAGCATTACCGATCAATACACAATATAAAACATACATTCTCATAAATCATTCAATACAATCACTTTGTCTCCTATAAGGGCTTACGAGGCCTTAAACATGCTTTAGAAGTGGTTCAGGACTAAACCGATAACATATGAAAATTTTGAAAAACTTAGAAATTGTAACACCCCTTACCCGAGACCGTTGCCGGAGTCGAGCACGAGGCATTACTATTCTTAACTACTAATTCAGCATAAAATTTAAAACTGTCCATCTGCGTCATAGTCACTAAATTATTTTTATCTGGAACTACAGAACTCCAAATTAAGATCCGTTAATTTTCCCTGAAACTAGACTCATATATCTTTTTACTATAATTTTTCCAGAATTTTTCATGTGGCCAATTAGTACAGTTTATTTGTCAAAGTTTCCCCTGTTTTTCTATTCGACTGTTCTGACCTATCCTCGCTATGAATCAAATTACTCTTTGCACAGAATTCATATGACATCTTATTTATTTCATTTGAAAATAGACTCATTCAGGATTCCATGCATATAAACTATATCCCACAATTATTTTTATACAATTTCTAATGATTTTTCAAAGACAGAACAGGGGATCACGTAATCATTCTGAACTAGTCTCATAAAAATTCAAATATCTCCAAACCTAAGAATAATTTGTTTGTTATGCTTCTTTTATGTGAAAATAGACTCAATAAGATTTAATTATATATCTTATTCACCTCCTAATTATATTTCTTCTATTTTTGGTGATTTTTCACAATCACGTCACTGCTGTAATTTAAAAACTGTTTCATTGCAAAATATTGTTAACTAGTTTATAACATCTTTACTCCATCTCATTTAAACTCTATACATGCCATATAAATCTTTAAGCATAAAACAAAAGCTACCGGAATTGATCTGGATAGTGAGCTTTGCTGTGATGATCCGATCTACCAACTTCTCTTTAAATCAATCTACATAAAAATATCAAACACACACAAGTAAGCTTAATGAAGCTTAGTAAGTTCATTGGTTTAAAAGTAACTTACCACACATAATATTTCCAAAACAATAACAAAACATTTACTAAAAATTCCCTGCCATTCACAACCATTGTTAAAATACTTCACATAGTTGAGCTCAACATTAATAACTACTCAATCTCTTCCATTTGATTCACTCATTTTATATTACTTTTTATCAAATTAGGAAACGTCTTACGAACTTGAGTACGTCGTTGTTTAATGCCACGTTTCACAACTCAGTATGGATGATACCATACCTACTTTCTTAACTCAGTATGGTTAATACCATACCTACATTTCACAACTCGGTATGGATGATACCATACCTACATTTCACAACTCGGTATGGATGATACCATACCTACATTTCACAACTCGGTATGGGAATTACCATACCTACATTTCATTCTTTGCCATGGATTAACCATGGTCTTATCCGTCAATTCATTACATGTCACGATACAACATACTCAATTCTGCGTTTTTCCTAATTTGAATTACCGCCTTTATTCTTTCATTTTATCAATATTTTCATAATTCCACAACAAATTCATATTTAACAGCACATTATATCATACAATCCTTCACAAATAAACATATAAATTCAACCATATGAACTTACCCGGCTGATTTGTAGAAGATTTTGAAATTTAGGGACTACTCTGCAACTTTTTCTTTTCCTCTTTCTTCTTTGGTTTCTTGATCTATAATGTAAAATATTTTCACTCATTAGCATATATTTCATTTCTATTTCACTTCATAAATTATGCTCTTCAATTTTCAAAATTGTACTTTTACCCTAAAATTTACAGTTTTTACAGTTTAGTCCCTGCTCAATTCAGCCATCAATTGAACTAATTTTTCTCAATCAACACTTTATTATATCATAACAAACTATTTTACAACCTTTAATATTCTTAATTTCAACACCAACCTCTAATTCACAACTTTTTCACAATTAGGTCCTAAATATCATTTCCTATCAAAATCACTTAATAAAACCA
The DNA here is from genome assembly GCA_005393395.2 of Gossypium australe. Lineage (NCBI taxonomy): Eukaryota > Viridiplantae > Streptophyta > Magnoliopsida > Malvales > Malvaceae > Gossypium > Gossypium australe. The sequence continues at coordinate 108,981,884 of CM016621.1, read as the reverse complement.
CCTTAATATGAAATTAGAATTTAAATTTCATAATAATTCATCATAAACTTCCATTTATCAGCAAGGATAACTTTTAATTTTACCCACTAAATCAAAAACTAATGAATTCTATAAGTGGATCTAGTTGTAAAAGTCATAAAAACATAAAAATTATCAAGAAAAAGCAAGAATCAAACTCACATGATGTAAAGATATGAATAACCAGCTTTCTCCAGAACTCCTATGGTGTTTTGGCTGAGATAATGTGAAGATATCTCTAGGTTTTTCAATTATATCTTTATTATACATGTTAAAATTATTAAATTTCCAATTTTGCCCTTATTTCCCTTATCTTTGTGATGATTTTTTTTCCTTGCCGTCCAGCCTTTTCACCTTTAGGTTTAATTGCTCTTTAAATCCTTTTTATTTTAACACTTGAGCTATTTAATTCTTCTAGCAATTTTGCATTTGTTACAATTTAGTCCTTTTATTTAATTGACTATCCAAACATTTAAATTTCTCAACCAAACTTTAATACTAACTTAATAACACTCCATAAATATTTCTAAAAATATTTATGGATCGTTTTCAAATTCGAGGTCTCGATACCTCGTTTTTGACCCATTTGACCTAATAAATTCTTTTAATTCACTAAATTCACCAATCCACAAATTCTTCTAAATTCTCACTTGACTAATAAATATTAAATTACTATCTTACTCAATCTTACCTGTCGGATTTAGTGAACTCATATCACCATTTCCGACACCACTGAAAATTAGGCCGTTACAGAAATATTTCAACCATGCAGGGGTCACACACCCGTGTGAATAGGCCGTGTGCCTCACACGGCTCCAAATACGCTCGAGTCTCAGTCCGTGTGAAAATAGGACATACATATTGACTTGGGTCACACGGCCAACCACAAGCCCTTGTGTCTAGCCCGTGTGCCCTTCGAAGTGGCCACACACGCTCGCGTGCTAGGCCATGTGCTAGGCCGTGCCAAACCTGTAAGGTATAATGACTTATGCAACATGGCCAAGTCACACGCCCGTGTGCTAGGCCTTGTGCCAATTAGGGGGGTATACTGACTTGTACCATATGGCCAGCCACACGCCTGTGTGTGAGACCGTGTGGAGCATACTGACTTCAATTCAATTTCAATACCAGGGGACACACGGCCGTGTAACATGACTGTGTGTCACACACGGCTGAGACACACGCTTGTGTCTCTGCCCGTGTGGAAACAAATAGGCCATTTGCAAGGCCAATTTTCCACCCCAACTCATGCTCATTTAAACAACCAAAATCATCAACCAAATGCACAATTCATACTATATCCATTCCAACCGAATCCAATATTCAATTCAATGTCATTTACCTAATCAAATACTTATCAACTGAACTTCTAAAATCATACTTCATCCAAGCATTTCTCAAGCACTTATACTTCACAAATCAATTAACCATTTGAGCAACTATAAAACCATAACCATATTTGTAACGGCCCGATTTAGGGGCTAGTCGAAACAGTGGTTTTGGAACCACTAATTCGAGATTAGAAAAAATTATTTTAATATTATTTTATGAGTTATAGCATGATTATATAGGTGCATGAAAATTTTGGTGCTTTAATTTTAGCGATTGCATGCTTAATTGCGAAAAAATGACTAAACCACATAAAGTGCGAAAGTTCTATTTTACAAGCTAAAGGTGTCTAAAAGCCATAGGATATTAATTGGAGGCCCTTAAAGTGAAATTAGACCCTTAGAAATAGGGTGGCCTGCCATAGGGGATAAGGACTTGATAAATAAGTCAAAGTTGGTAGGAATTTGGTGACTAAATTGATGTTTTATAATAAAATAAAGAAAAGAAAAATATCACCTTTTCTCTCCATCTTCTCCACCAAAAATTAGCAGCAAAATAGGGGTTTGAGAGTTCAAAAATTTCAGCAAGCTTTTCTCCTTACAAGTAAGTGTTTTGATGATCATTTCTTGATAATATTTGTACTTTTGGAACCCCTAAAGCTTAAGCTAGCTAAAGAGGGGACTATTTTGCAAAATGGTTGAAAGTTTAGAGTTTTTCCATGTGAGCATTTATGTTGTTTGCTGCATTTTTATGCAAGAAAATGAGTCTTATTTGTTAAATAAACAACTTTTGTGAAAGGTGTTACCATGAAAAACACCTAAAAGGACCTTTTTGTATAGGTTATAAAATAGGTGTTGAAGGTGTGAAATAATGAATATTGAGGGTTCCCATAAGAGTAATAAATGTTCACCTAGGCTCGTTAAAGGAAGAAATTTGGTTAGAATTGATTTATGAGCCTAGAGGTAAAATGGTCATTTTGTGAAAGTCTAAAGGCAAAATAATAATTTTGCCAAAATATGATTATTGAGATGTATTGATTAATGTAGTAATTAAATGAGCTAATTTGTTATTATAGATCAAGAAGATCGAGGAATTAAACTTGACCGAGGAAAAGGTAAGGTATCGGACTAGATTGGTAATTTGGCCTATTTTGAAATCGAGGTAAGTTTGTGTGTAATAAATTCAACATCATGTTATTAAGTTTCTAAATGTTTGATATTAGTGATGTTGTATAATATTTCTATGAATTTGAGTAATGATGTTGAATGAGAAAATGATGATAATTATGATGTGGAAGTCTCGGTTGGACTTTAGTAAATGAGAGAATAATATCATCAAGACTTGAGATAAGTAAGGTCCCGTATAAGACCATGTCCGGGACATGGCCTCGACATCGAATTGAGATCCCGTATAAGACCATATCTGGGATATGACATCGGCATCGAATATGAGAATCGTATAAGACCATATCTGGGATATGGCTTCGACAATCGATATGAGATCCCGTATAAGACCATATCTTGGTTATGGCATCGACATCTAGAGGTGACCCTATGTAAGACCATATCTGGGATATGGCATTGGCGTCGTATTCATGTGAATGACGATGATTATGTATCTTCAAGTATCCCAAGTGAATCAATGGGGTAAATAGTTAAGCTTATAATAGAGATGAGATTTGTGCTAAATCTATGTGATGAAGTGATACAGGTACATGTGAATAATTCACGAGAAATGTTTACTATATGTGACATGACATGTAAATGGGTAATAGTAAGTTGGAGTAAGTTATGGCATTGTGCCTAAGACTTTGTGTTTTTATTCAATGCCATGGATAGATAACATTATGAGCTTTTATGTTGCTATTTATTTCATGCAAACTTACTAAGCTTTATGCTTACCCCTCTCATTTCCCCTTTCCTTGTAGTATCGCCAAGCTAACTCAGGGATCGTAGGACGTCGGAGTTCAGATTCACACTATCAACTTCTCTTTGGTATATCAAAGTTAGATTTATTTTGAGTATGGCATGCATAGGACTTGGTCATTTTGTTATGTCATATTTGTTAACCAAAATGTGAGCTATTAATGTTGTTAAATTCATTTTGTAAATGGTCATTGGAAATTGGCCAATACTTGACAAATTCATATATTCAATGATGATGAAATTCATGAAGTGTATGCTTGTGTGGATGTCTTGGTTTGAGTTCTTAGAAGTGTCTTATGGTCATGATATATGTTGAATTGAATTGGTATAAGTGTGGTTGCCTTGTAGGGTGGCAAATGGCTTGGTAGATAGTCTTACAATTATCCATACGGGTAGGCATACGGGCGTGTGTCTAGGCCGTGTGTGACACACGGCTAGCCCTATGGGCGTGTTGAGAGGCTGTGTGTCCCCATGCATGCTAGGTTGACAAGTCAGAATACCTAGTAGTAAACACACCGGCTGAGACACGACCGTGTGTCTCAACCGTGTGGGAGACACGGCCTAAGACATGGGCATGTGCCCAGGCCGTGTGAAGTCTGCACTTGAAATTAGGAATTTAATTCAACACATGGTCTATGGATACTGATGTGTCTAAAACTAACTATGATCACAATAAAGACAAGAGCACCTATCGTTCAATAGTATAGTTATGGTAAGACCGGTAATATCGTATCCACAAGGACCAAGAGTACTAGTAATTACTATCTTTCTATTATCTAGCCTAAGAATTGGAATGATTTTGTTTTAAACTAAAACTAATTAATTAAAACGTGACAAAAAAAGAATTAGAAAAATACTTTTTAGACCACTTATATGATAAAGGCAATACCCAAGGAAGAATCCACCTAGACTTCACTTATTACTTTTGATTCATATGATTTATTCACTTAACTTAGTCCATAGAAATCCCTGATTTATGTTAATATCTCTTTCAAGACTAAAAACAACTGACTCTAGGTTGATTAATTGAAATCTCTTTCTAACTAAAACCCCTATTGTCGCATTAACTCAATCTATGGATTCTCTTAATAGATTTGACTTTAATCCAGTAGATTTTCGTCGCCCTATTTCTAGGGTTGCAATCAACTCCGCTTAATTGTGTTGATCTTCTCTTAAACGGGGACTTTTGCTCCACTAAATAAGCACATTCGACTTGAATCAATAACCTGAATTATCAAAATAAGAATAAGAACTCACAATTAAGAATAAGAACAATTATTTATCTTATAAATCAAATAATAATAAGATCTGTCTTAGGTTTCATCCCCTTAGGTATTTAAGGGATTTAGTTCATACTGATAGAGGGAAACATTTTAAAATAGGGAAAACAACAAAACATAAGAAAACCCAAAAACTTCTAAAGAACTTGACGGGAGATCTTCAATCTTGATGGAGATCCTTCTCCTAAGCTGTTCCCGACGGCTGTCTTGGAGTATTTTCTGCCTTCTACTCGGTGTCCCCTTTTAAGTTGCCCCCTAGGGTGTTTATATAGGCTTTGGAATGCCTTTCTTGGCCCACAAGTAGCCTTTTTCGAATAGAATTAAACCTAGGGTCGGCAAGGACATGCCTATGTGATACGCCCTTGGTGGACTCCTTCGGCCGTGCTCGTTTCTGCTTGCCACACATGACCATGTGATCTGCCCGTGGATGATAATCTAGGCCGTGTGATTTCTGATGTAGGCCCATTTTGTCCCATTCCTGAGTATAAAACATGAAATTACGAGATTAGGAGCATCGAATTCATCAAATCTAATGAAAATTCATCCAAAATTAAGCCAAGCATGGGGTTAAAATATGTGTAAATTATGGTTTATTAAATATCTCCACACTTAAGCCTTTGCTTGTCTTCAAGAAAACTCCTCAACTCACAATTAAAATTAACTTCCTTAATTCATAATCCTCATTAATAATGTCTCATCATAATTCATAGATAATTCATACATGGATAATTTAACTAGAAGAGCTCTAAAGATTCAAACAATCTAAGTCATAAAATTTTTATAGCATGAAAACATAGGTGTTTGCCCTTACCTAAATAATTACATCTGATTCAAAATCGACGAGAATTTACATCCTCACTAAAGATTCACTCAAATCACTCAAAGTGTTTAAGGTTCAAATTAAGCGCTCAAAAGCCAAACATGAAGAGTTAATCCCATAGGCTTGCATGAAAATCAAATCTCCACCACTATAAAATGAGATGATACACAAATCAAAAGGTCTTAAAAAGGGTTGTAACGGGGCTTGGGTTTAAAGGTGTGGATAAAGGCTGAATTAAAGGGTTAGAATCGATATTAAATTGACCATTTACCTAACTAGAAAATAACTAATACTGAATAATTACATTGATTGAAAACTTATCACTAATAATACGAACTTCTTCTAAAGATGTGAAATTAACAGTTTAAGCTCATAACACTAATAATGAATAAATTTCCAACCTTTTTTTAGGAATAAGAACATACAATAATAAGATAAAATTTAACAACTGAAATAGAGAAAATAGTTAGGCATAGTTAGGCAACTGATCAAATCAAATCTTGTCATAAGGTGGGGTCAAAGGAGGAGAAGTAAAAATTTGGTTTTGGGTTAATATTAATGGGTGAGTCAAGAAATGGTTTATTAGTTTTAAAAGGGTTCACTAGGGGTTAATTATGAAGGTAGGCTTTTTAGTGGAATAATTGGGTTAAAACCTAGGTGCCTTTATCATCTCTGTATATTAAATCAAAAGTGTGGTCTCGACATGTGTAATCTTGATAATTAAATGTTGACACACTCATAATTAAAAAAGTGAACAAGAAAAATATATGCTCTAAAAGGCTCAAAATCTCACAGAAATTATGGTTTTTGATGTCAACCTTGCAAATTTCAAACTTCAAAGTAATATTTAAGATTAGGGAAACAACCTAATAAATTTTTAATTTTGAAAATAGACTTATCATGCTTGATTCTCTAATGTCTTAAAGTTTAAACTATCAATGCACAATTATCTATGACTTAATCCAAGACATATCAATAAAAATCATAAATCAATAGAAGTTTCATTCTAATAGTAAATGTGAGAAAGTTACTTAAGAACAAGGCATAATTCAGTATTGTTGACACCTCCCTACACTTAAGATGTACATTGTCCTCAATGTACAAAAATAGATATCGACAATATAAAAAATCATAAGATAGGGAGAGAAGTGAACTTTCTGAATTTTGGATAGAATTAAGGAAAAGAAACGGAAGGTTGGTCAGAGGTGAAGGTGGAGGTGGATACTCCGGTGGGGATGTGGTCGTTCCTTAACAACCCCTTGAACCTAAATTAAAGAAATCAAAATATAATAATATAAATTAAAGACAAGAAAGATAAAAGGAAATAATTTTAAAATGAAAATAAAAGAAAAAGAAAAAAATAAATAGACTCAAAGGTCCTTGTCTTGTCGAGTAAATGAAGCGGCCGGCATGAACTTATGTAGAGTTGTCGCGTACGAGGAGACCGTGCTAGAATCCTTTCGCTTTTTCAACATGGGGATGGTGGTCTTGGTTTTGTTTTTAGTCATTGTGTGATGGTGGAAAAGATGGTGAAAAAGGGAGAAAAACTATGGTGGCTAGGGTAGGGAAGGAAGGGATATGGGGAAGAAAGTGAGCGGAAAAAGGGTATCAAATAGAGATTTGGGACATTTGGTCGCGTCCCACGCCTGTGTGCCATGGGAGTGTTAGGTCACACGATCGTATCGCATGGCCGTGTGGTGCTTCGTTCGTTTTTCCCACGCCTGTGTGGAGGTTTCTACGCCTATGTTGATTAATCAGTGTCGACCACGGCCTAGGGACAAGGGCGTGTCGACCACGACCATGGCATTTTATCGCCGTTCATGGTTTGGGGAATTTTCGTCCTTGGTTCACATGGTTTTCTGCCATGTCGATGTGCGTATTCGTGGTGTCCACACGGTCACGCCCGTGTGTAAGCCCATGTGGTAGGGAAACCTGCGCTTTATTAATTTGGTTAGTTTTTAGTTAGGTGCTAAACATTCAAAATATGAAAATTAAAGGGGTTAGTACTCAGGTTGCCTCCCGAAAAGCGCTCGTTTAAGGTCTTTAGCTAGACTTACCTTTCATTCGCATAATCATGGTGGTTTGAAGAGTTGAAACTCCTCATTCTTGCTATCAATTGTATTAAAATAAGGTTTTAGACGAGTACGATTTACCCTGAAGGTGCCAAATTGAGAATGAGTTACCTCGACTGTACCGTATGGGAAAATATTAAGTACTGTGAAAAGAGTTATTCCATTAGGTTCAGAAGTGGTAACACGAGGATCTGTATTATCCACTAGAACTCAGTCTCCAACCTTGAAGTAGTTTGCTTCATCTTTAAGTTTGTTATGAAGTTGCCTCGGTTTTGCTTCGTGTGTTCTTGGTTTCTCCTTAACATGTGTCTTCCACTCGTCTAGTTCATCGATCTGAAGCCTTCGCTCCTCATGAGTTATTTCTTTGTTGGCACGAGGTCTAGGATATGGCTCAGTTGTGTAATTTCGTGGTGCTTCCTGAAAAGAAGGTTGAACCGAATGGTCATTAATAGAATTTATGTTCTCACCTTTATTACTCGATGTCCTAGCCGAGTCAAGAGCCTGAAGAGTGATCGTTTCGTCACCTACACGAAATGTGAGTTCACCTGTACCAACATCAATTTTAGTTTTAGTAGTTGCTAAAAAGGGTCTTCCTAAAATTAAAGGAACATTATTGTCCCCATCCATGTCTAAAACAACAAAGTCTACCGAGAATATGAATTTATCAATTTTTACTAGTACATTTTCGATTATACCCCTAGGAACTCTAATGGTTTTATCAGCCAATTGAATGCTCATCTTAGTTTATTTGGGTTTCCCAAGACCTAACTGTTTAAACATTTTATAAGGCATAACATTTATGCTTGCCCCTAAATCTGCTAAAGCATTATTAACAGATAAACCACCAATTAAGCAAGGAATCGTAAAGCTCCCTGGATGTTTTAACTTTTGTGGTAGTCTATTTTGTAAGATTGCCAAGCATACTGCATTTAGCTCCACATGTGACGCCTCGTCTAACTTTCGTTTGTGTGTCAAAAGCTCTTTTAATTTTTTTTTTGAATTGGGCATCTGTGAAAGAGCTTCAATAAACGATAAGTTAATATGTAATGTTTTTAAAAGTTTAAGAAATTTACCGAATTATTCATCTGTGTGGTCTTTCTTCGTCGCATTGGGATATGGCACACGTGGTTGGTATTCTGTACTTACCAGTTTTGGTTTTTCATGGCTTATCTCAACCTTACCTTCTTCTATAACATTCTCTTGCCTCAATTTTGGTTCATCTAACCTTTCACTATCATGAGCAGTAATGGCATAAATTTTCTCCTTTGGGTTAGTTTCAGTGTTACTCGGCAAGTTGCCTTGTGGTCATTTAGATATGAGCTTAGCAAGTTGTCCTAATTGGTTCTCGAGCCCTTAAATTGATGCTTGCTGATTTTTGAGTGTTGTTTCGGTGTTCTGGAAACAGGTTTTTGACATCGCGATAAATTTTGTTAGCATCTCCTCAAAGTTCGGCTTTTTCTCTTGTGGGTAGGGTTGCTGTTGAAAGCTTGGAGGGGGTTGTTGTCTCTGATTTCCTTGGCCATCCCATGAGAAGTTGGTGTGGTTCCTCTAACCTGGATTGCAAGTGTTACTATAAGGATTATTTTGAGGTCTAGAACTGTTAATAGTTCATCTGTTCGTTTTCTATGCTAGGGTTGTAGGGTGGGTATTCTGTATTGTTCGTTCCTCCTCCATTTGTATCACACTGCATCACTGGATGTACATGCGAAGAACCATACAAACCATCAATCTTTTTATTTAAAAGCTCTACCTGGTTTGATAGCATGGTAACTGCGTCGAGGTTGAAAACACCGACGACTTTTGTCGGCTTTGTTCTCATAACTTGCCACTGATATTTATTCAGTGCCATCTCCTCTATAAACTCATAAGCTGCTTCAGGGGTCTTGTTATTTAGGGTTCCACTGGCGGCTGAATCAATCAACTGCCTAGTTGAGGGGTTCACACCATTGTAAAATGTTTGAACCTGTAGCCACAAAGGTAACCCATAGTAAGGGCATCTCCTTAGTAGATCCTTATATCTCTCCCATGCATCGTAGAGTGTTTCTAAATCCATTTGCACAAAAGAAGAAATATCATTCCTCAACTTAGTCATTTTAGCCGGCGGAAAATATTTAAGTAAAAATTTTTCGGTCATTTGGTCCCATGTAGTGATTGATCCTCGTGGAAACGAGTTCAACCACTGTTTTGCTTTGTTTCTCAATGAGAAGGGAAACAATCGAAGCCAAATGGCATCATCAGAAACGCCATTAATTTTGAAAGTGTCGCAGAATTCCAGAAAATTCGCCAAGTGATTGTTTGGATCCTCATCCTGCAAACCATCGAACTGAACAAATTGCTGAATCATCTGTATAGTGTTAGGTTTCAGTTCAAAATTATTTGCAGTAATAGCAGGTCTAACAATACTTGATTCAGTTCCTCTTAAATTAGGTTTAGCATAATCATACATAGTACGAGTAGCAGGATTTTGATTCACCGGGTTTGCAGCAACCACAGGAGGTAGCGGATTATTATCGGCCATCTCTTCGGTAATATTGGTTTCGTATTCTTGCTCTTTTTCTATGTATTGTATGCTTCGCCTTATTTCTCTTTGGTTTCTGTGAGCAATATGTTCTATCTCACTGTCAAAAATCAAGGGTCCTGACGGGTTTCTTCTAGTCATAAACTAAAATTACCTGCCAGAAGCAAATAAAAGAAAAATTAGCAAAGTTAAAATAAAAAAAAATTGCAAATAAATAAAATGGCTAAAGTAATAAAAATTTAGTGTTCTTAATATCTTAGTCCCCGGCAACGGCGCCAAAAATTGATGTGTCTAAAACTAAATATGATCACAATAAAGGACCAAGAGTAAGACCGGTAATATCTTATCCACAAGGACCAAGAGTACTAGTAATTACTATCTTTCTATTATCTAGCCTAAGGATTGGAATGATTTTGTTTTAAACTAAAACTAATTAATTAAAACGCGACAAAAAAGAATTAGGAAAATACTTCTTAGACAACTTATATGATAAAGGCAATACCTAAGGAAGAATCCACCTAGACATCACTTATTACTTTTGATTCGTATGATTTATTCACTTGACTTAATCTGTAGAAAATCCCTGATTTATGTTAATATCTCTTTCAAGACTAAAAACAACTGACTCTAGGTTGATTAATTGAAATCTCTTTCTAATTAAAACCTCTATTGTCACATTAACTCGATCTATGGATTCCCTTATTAGATTTGACTCTAATCCGGCCGATTTTCGTCGCCCTATTTCTAGGGTTGCAATCAACTCCGCTTAATTGTGTTGATCTTCTCTTAAACAGGGACTTTTGCTCCACTAAATAAGCACATTCGACTTGAATCAATAACCTAAATTATCAAAACAAGAATAAGAACTCACAATTAAGAATAAGAAGAAGTATTTATCTTATAAATCAAATAATAATAAGATCAGTCTTAGGTTTCACCCCCTTAGGTATTTAAGGGATTTAGTTCACACTGATAGAGGGAAACATCTTAAAATAGGAAAAACAACAAAACATAAGAAAACCCAAAAACTTATAAAGAGCTTGATGGGAGATCTTTAGTCATGATGGAGATCCTTCTCCTAAGCTGTTCCCGACGGCTGTCTTGGAGTATTTTCTACCTTCTACTCGGTGTCCCCTTTTAAGTTGCCCCATTGGGTGTTTATATAGGCTTTGGAATGCCTTTCTTGGCCCACAAGAAGCCTTTTTCGAATAGAATTAAACCTAGGGTCGACAGGGACACGCCTGTGTGATACGCTCGTGGTAGACTCCTTCGGCCGTGCTCGATTTTGGTTGCCACACATGGCCGTGTGATCTACCCATGGACGATAGCCCAGGCTGTGTGATTTCTGATGTAGGCCTATTTTGTCCCATTTTGGCCCGTTTCTCGATCTTTTTTACTCCTAAGCTCTCCTGAGTATAAAACATGAAATTAAGGGATTAGGAGCATTGGATTCATCAAATCTAATGAAATTTCATCCAAAATTAAGCCAAGCATGGGGTTAAAATATGTGTAAATTATGGTTTATCAGACACGGGCGTGTGCCTTGGCTGTGTGACCTTATTGAGGTGATGATGTCATAAATAGAATGTCAATGTTTTCACACAAGGGCGAAGACACGGGCATGTCATTGCCGTGTGAGGGACGCAAGCTATGGACACAGGCGTGTGTCAGGCCGTGTGAAAACCCCTGTAGGTTCGAATTGGAAAATAAATCCACACGGGTGTGGAACACGGGCATGTGATATGCCACACGGGCATGTTCCTTCCTTCACATGGGCATGTGGCCCTGTTTTGTGTCAAATTTTTCTAAGTGTTCAAAAGTTTCCAGTTTGGTCCCGAATCATTTTGGGTGCAAGTTTAGGGTATTGTAGACCTATAATAAGGACATTGTGGTCTTAAATGAAAAGTTTTAATTTGAAATGAAGTTCTTAAGGATTGATATAGTATGATTGAACAAGTACGGTAATGCCATGTACCTAGTTTAGGTGTCGAATACAGGTATGGGGTGTTACAATATTCATACCAAACATGCCAAAATAAGCAATCACTCATGGCTATATATACAAACCAAAACACATATATTTACAAGCCATTTCTAATAGCCAAACACACATCAAAATTAACATCATTTACAAGCCAACTCTCATGGCTATAATCACAACCAAAATACTCCATCTAGCATATACATGCCATATGCCATATATGTATAATTCAACAGTACCAACTTAGATGTTTGATAGTGCGATGATGTTTCTGATGACTCTCGGATCCGAGCTAGCCCTGATTCACTATGAAACATAGGAAAATAACACAAAGTAAGCTTCATAGATTAGTAAGCTCGTATGTGAATAACTTAATTCATCGAATAAATGTAAATTAACCAAATACACATGACAAAACCATATACACATTAACTACAAACCTTTCTCATGTCTCGAAACATGATCAATTGTAATATCATCAAACTTTCACTATTTAATACTCGAATAGGTTCTGTACATACATGTATAGCCTCGTACTAACCTCTTTCTCAATCACATCATTCGTTTACCTGTTGAACCATTCGAAATAGAAATTAGATATTCAATGATTTCAATCGATAAGTACCTATATCATGGCCCGTAGCCAAATCAAGGTAACTTATCCCCGGAGTACCTATACCATGTCCCGTAGCCAAATCAAGGTAACTCATCTCCGAAATAACTATACCATGGCCCGAAGCCAAATCAAGGTATAACTCGCACCCAAAGTGCTGATATCGTGGCCTGAAGCCAACATAATAACCTAATGACATGTTAGTAGCATCCTAACTATTCCTAAGGTTCAACTGGGATTTCACGCTTGTCGAATCATCGTCGAACGTATCCATAGAATCGTATTTACAATTCAAACATTATCCGTAATCTCGTAATCACAGTTTATGCAATATCAAAGTAGTAAACATATATTTATAATGAAATTACCACATACGAACTTACCTCGTATTTGTAATTGACGGGTAGGGTCTACTACTCGATAACCTTGTTTTTCCCCCGATCTAAATCTAAATTCTTTATTTCTTGATCTTAATCAAGCTAGGAGTTGGCCAAATGCAAAACCTAAAGAATAGTTTTATTTTCCTTCAAATTTTCGGCAACAAAGATGATGAAAGATGAATTAAAATGGCTTTGTTTTATTTACTCAACAATAATAACTATTTTACTATTTTAACCTTTGTAATATAACTTAAAATCACTTGATTCTTGTCCATCTTTGTCCACTCACAATTAAAATGGTCTAATTACCATTTAAGGACCTTAACTTTAATAAACCATAGCTATTTAACACCTTTTACTAATAGAACACCAGTTTTGCATTTTAAGCGATTTAATTCTTTTAATTAAATTAACCATTCAAACAGTAAAATTACTTCACGAATTTTTCACACATACATGCTATCATGCTGTAAACACATAAAATAATATTAAAATAATTTTATTACATCGATTTGGTGGTTTCGGAACCACTGTTCTGATTTAGCTAAAACCGGGCTGTTACAACCTTGAGGTAGTGTAAGCTCATCATATCCATTGGCCTGAAATTGGGCCTTGAGACTTGCACCATTCCCCCTTCCTCATGAAGATTTATCCTTGAATCTTTAGTTGTAGAAAAAGAAATAGGATTAGAACTAATAATAATAAAAGTAACCAAATACTTACCTAAGCTTTCTTGTGCACCAAAACTATCTCCATAATCAAAGACATGATTTTGATCCCCCAAATTAATATGGATCAATTACCTCTCCTTCAAAAAACAAACCATCAACACTAAATAAAGAAATGTTAGGCACATGAATGTTCAAGTAAAAAATAATTTGTAACTCTCTTTGAATATGCATGGTCATCCATTTTAAAGTCTTACATCAATTTCTAACAAAATCAGTATCATACTTATAAAAAACATTCAAGGTATGCATTCTTAAATCAATTTCTAATGTTTCTTTACCTTTCTTACATTGTAGCACTTGTGGAGAATTACCAATGTTCAACTTACCTCTCTCTTGCAAGTAAAATCTTTTATCAATGGTAGAGTAATGTAATTGAAAGTCCATTAATGGATTCTTTAAATCCTGTAACAAAGAAACACCACTGAACAAATTTGAATTAGGGTTAGTTATAACATAATCATTCATCACTTTTATATGGGAATTTTCATTTTCTTTTTCCACTAGAGAACTCTCCAATTTTACCTCATATGAATTTTCACACACTAAATTTGGACCACCAAGTAGACTTTTATCACTCTAGGTCTCTTTTCTCTCAGTATTTTCATATGATTTTTCCTTACTTCTTGTAACAACCCGTTTTTTAGTGATGTCGGAAACAGTGATTTTGGGCCTACAAATTCGACGAGTAAGTTCATAAATTTTATTATTTAATATTTACGAGTCAAATATGGTTTTAAAAAGGCTTTTTATATGGTAATTCATGTTATATGAATGATTAATTAGGTTCAAGTGGTATGACCCTAAAGTCAGGTGATTTTGGAAAATGAGGTATCAAGACCTCGTTTCTATAAATTGAGCTAAAATATTTTATTAAATATTTATAGAGTGTTATTAAGGTTGTATTAAAGTTTCGTTAAGAAATTTTAATGTTTAGATAGTTAATTAAGCAAAAAGGACTAAATCGTAGAAGTTAAAAAAGTCAATCACTATTAGTTTAAAGGTGTTAATTGATTAAAGAATTATAATTGGATGGCCTTAAGGGATAAATTAACTATCCTTTAAATAGTGGGACGGTTTGATGCTTTAATTTAATTTAATTTTAATGTTTTATTTGTTATTTTTATTAATAAATTAAAGTACAAAGGTTAAAAAAATAAATAAACAAAGTGGCCATCTTCAACCTTTAATTTTCTTTGTTTCAACCGAAAGCCATAGCTAAAGGAGAAGTTAAGTTTGACCATCTTCAATTTATGCATGGTAAGCCATTTTCACCCGTTTCTTTTAATTTTTATGTTTTTGAGATCGTTACAATTAGGTCCACTTAGCCCGTACCTTCGTTTTTGAAACTATTAAAGATTTTGAATGTTTCCATTGATGAATATTTGTGATTTTAGATGTTAAATGATGAATTTGAGGTATTAGTTGTTATTTATAAGTATTATGTTAAGTAATTTTGTTGAATTTAATGATTAGGGATTAAATTATTGAATTAGTAAAAATATAAGGACTTGGTGTGAAATTGTTACCAATATAGGCTGTAATGGAAGCTATGAACATTTAGTTGGCATGGGTTTTGAATAAAAATGGTTAATTTGTATGTTTTAGGCTCAGGGACTAATTGAATAAAATTAAAATGTTGGGGCAAATTTTTAAAGATGTGGAAAAGGACTAAATTGCATAAAATGAATTGTTTTTTCTGTTTGAGTTAATGAATTTAATGAAATTATTAATTTAGATCAAGAAAGAGTGGAAAATTAGGGAGAAGAGAAAATTACCAAATAACCCACGGACTTAGTATTTGCTGCAATTTAGCCAGGTAAGTTCGTATGAACTATAATTGCTTAAATGTTGATTAAATTGAATGTTTTATGTGTTGTTCCAATGTAAATCAATCAATATATATACGATTATATATCGTTTTAATGCTACATATTGAGTTATATGTTGATATGTTAATTGCTATGTAACTGAATGATGAAAATCCAACAATGTCACAATGATTATCGAGCCCCGTTTGAACCTTAGGAATTCGTAGGATAAAAATGACATGTCATTAGGGTTTTCGTGTTTCGGGTTCTGGTCTTGAATGTCCTACCGATGGCCGAGGTCTTGCATTTGTTGCGGATACTCCACAGCTCGTGTGAGCAGTATCGCGTAGCTTACATTTTGACCTACAGCTCGTGTGAGCAATGATGTAAAGGAAAGATTATAGTTATATGCATAAAACACTTCGTGTGAGCTATCCTGCGTATTCGATGGTATTCTAAACGGTTTAATGGGCATGAAAAGGAAAGGAATGGCAAGTATTCAAAAGAAACTATGTCATGTATTTATGAAAAGGTTGAAATGGTATGTTTCATTGAAAGTATGATATGTTAAGGAAAATGATGAGTTCAAATGAATTATATTAATGTGAAATGTCTTACCTATATTAAATTCATGTGAATTATGTTTGAATATGCTAACGTGTGTTGTTGATGATGCTTAGGCTTGTGCCAAGCTTATGGTTGGATTATATCATGCTTAATTGTAATGTTATACATTGAAATGGTAAGTGTCCAAATAGAAACATACTAATGTTCATGAAAATGTAGAATGAATCAAAAGATGTATTTCTAATGAAATGGTTTATCATGTGGTTGATCCCAAATGAATTATGTATAAAAGCACTAACTTGTATATTGATGATGATATTTAGGCTTGTGTCAAGCTTATATGATTGGTGAATTTTTGTGCTTATGTCTTGTATTATGCAAATGAAACAGGTAAGAAAAGGTAACGAAATGGTAAGTTTATAATTGAGATGTAATATGATGATATAAAATGATCGATGAGTTAAAGGACTTACTTATATGTGAAAAATTACTTATGCTATGGATGAATTTACCTATGTCGTGAATAAACACACTAATTCGTGAATTGATAATGTTATTTAAGCTTATGCTAAGTAAATGGAATGGAAAGTAAGTAAATGAAATGAAAAGTAAGTAAATGGAGTGGTTCATAGTTTATGAAAAGGTTAATGATTGTGTAATATGTCTTATAAAGCCTATTATGTTAGGAATGAAAAATATATGTGATATTGAGGGACTTACTCATTTATGAGTTGATGGTTATAAAGTTTGATAAACTTTGTGGCATTGGTATAGGTTTATATTTACCCTATAAAGTTTATTATGGAAATGGAAAGTTATGTTAAAAGTTTATACGAGCTTACTAAGCATTCATTGCTTACGTAGTTATTTTGCCTTTACTTTACAGATTATCGGAAGCTCGATCAGTTTGGAAGCTCGTCAGAGATCTATCACACTATCTAGTAATTATATCGGTAAATTTTGATGTTTTGGTCAAGGTTATAATGGCGTGTATAGGTGAATTTATGTTTAATAGCTAGTTGATGATTTTGGCATGTAAATGTTGTTTTGAATATATGGTACTTTTGGTACCTTATGGTTTGGATGTTAATATGGCAAGTTGATGCATAGTTTTATGACCAAAGTGGTAAGTGTTGGTATGTTTGCAATGTGGTCAATTATGGTATGCTTTGATATGGAAATGAGCTAAATGTGTTTGGATGAAATATGACCAATTAGACATAAGTTTAGGTATAATTGCTTGGTTGTAATTGAGGTGCCTATATGGCATATTGGTTGGATGGATAAATAGCCTATTGAATGGGTCTTATTATGCATGTTTTGGTATGTTTTGCTTCCTTGATGATATGTGCATATTGCTTGTAGGTACATGCTTGAATGGGTGAAGGGAATGGCTTAATTTAGGCCAATTTCTTGTCCACACGGTCTAAGACACGGGTGTGTGTCTCAGCCGTGTGTGACACATAGCCATGCGACACAACCGTATGTCCCTTGTAGGTTTTAAAGGTTGCAAGTCAGGCAATTACACGGCCTAGCACACGGGCGTGTGAGGCCATTTTAGTGTTACACGGCCTGACACACGGGCATGTGGCTTGGCCGTGTGACCTAACTCAGAGAGTTACACGGGCACAGACACAGGCTGGGATACTGCCGTGTGTCCCTATTTCGATTGTTACACGACTTGAGACACAGGCATGTGTCTCAACCGTGTGAGTCACACGGCCTGGCCACACGACCGTGTGACTCTTGCAGTTCAATTTTTCTAACTTTTTCTTAAATGTTTCAAATGTTTCTGATTTAGTCCTGAATCATTTCTAAAGTATTTCTAAGGCCTCAAGGGCTCGATTAAGGGATGATATGCATGTATATGAATGGATTGTGCTATTGTTATTGCAATGTTTGGAATTGAATGTTTTTATGTTACGTTTTTACGATAATGCTCTGTAACCCTATTCCGGCAACAGATACGGGTTAGGGTTGTTACACTTCTCATATACCCCTCACAAGTATTATGAAAATTCAATTCAGTACAATACATCTCAGTAGGAGAACATGACATTTCTATCTTATCTAACTCCATAGATTCGAGGAAAGAATTCTCACTATCATCTCTTTCTGGTTCACAAAGTTCGCCATCACAAATCTCTTTTCCACTAGAGTAAGAAGATTCAACAAAAGGCACAAATTCATACTTACATTCTTCTCTAGTTGGATATTGAATGAGACATTGGAAACCCATATGATCTTTTAAACTACACCAATAAAATTTCACAACAGGTTAGAAATTAATCGTACTCCTCCTTTTGTTTGGCCATCTCCCTTTGAGGTACTCATCAACTGATCAGTTGCCTTGAACATGGCGTTGAAGTTTTGTTTTTACCTCTCTGTAGTAACAAGAAGGAACGGAATACTTTCACATCACTTGCTTTAACTCATCCCATGTTTCAATTTCCCTTTCGTAGTTTCTTTGACGACGACTTCCAAATTGAGTCCACGAACTCAACGCATCCTTTCAGCTTGAAAATTGGCAGCTTGATTGAATTGACTTTAATAAATTTCACTCATTCCATGCATCTATCTTTCCCCATTTCCTCTACAAAATTCATCCTCACATATTGTCTTTCATAGAATCTTGGTTTGACTTGCTTGGCCTTTGACCTTATTATTAGGCCTTGAGGTAGTGTAAGCCCATCACATCCGTGGGCCTAAAATTGGACCTTGAAACTCATACCAAATGACATTGCAACTCGCATATATTTTATGCTAATATGAACTATTTGTCTTATTTGCTACACCAACAAATAATTTTAAAATTAAACAAATTTAAAAAAAAGTTTATAAAATTTAGAAAATACCAAGAAGTGTATATGAATTGTCATGCGAGCCTCCATGTTTAAAAGATTAATATTTGAGTCAATATTTCCGTTAAAAAATAATTTAACTCTTTTTAAAATATTGATAGTTAAATTTAACAATTTTTTTTAAGTTTAGAGCCAAATTTAGCGAAAAAAAGATGTAAACTTTAAGGGCTAAATTTAACATAAGAAATTGGATGAATGTATCTAAAGTTTCTCTATTATAGAGATCAAATTAAATCCACCCTCCATTATTAAATTTTCAATTTTTTTAAAAGGTCATGCACAATTCATAGGATTAATAAATTGAAAGTGTTTTTATGGTTGTGCAAATTAAAATTTTTTTTGTTTGAACTTAAATTTAAAATGAAAAGAAATTCATGACATTTTTAATAGAAAATGTTAACTCTATTACAATTTGATTTTAATAGATTTTTTAATAATGATACTGCATTTAGTAGGAGTATTTTTTTTAACACATGTTTTATTATATAGGTTTACAATAAATTAATTCAATAGGTAATATTTAGCCACTCCCATGACTTATTTTTAGCCAAGAGAGAAAAAAATTTCGCTTATTTTAAGGAGGTCTTATTTTTTACTGAAGTTATTGCTCATCTTTCTAATGTCAAGTTTAAATTTGTACTAACTATTCTTTATTTTATGTCTAATTATTTTAATAAATTTGTAAGAAATAAGCTTTTTTCTCATGTTATTACACTAGTAACTAAACGAGGCATAAATTCATTAAATTGATGCATTTACTAGTAGAGGGGCTAATTTGATCTAGTCCCTACAATAGAGGGAGTTAGCAAGTACTTTCACCTTAAATTGATATATTAATTAATAGGAAAAATATTTGGTACACTGCCAATGGAGTTTTTAGACTCCAGGGTTAGTGGGTTAAAAAGTATCCTATAGGGGTATAGTAAAATATTTTTCTTAAAAAAGAGACACGTGGCAATTTTTTAAAGTTGCTTGTGGAATAAAAAAATTCACTATTGACTGCCAGCAAACATGCAAACGTTTGGTTAGAAAATAGTTATTTAGTTTTATTATTATTATTATTATTATTATTTGTTACTGCTTTCTTTCTTTTCACGTTCTCCTTTCCCTCTCCTTTGTTCCCGTTTTTTTATTCTTTCTTTTCTTCTTTTGGAAATTGGTTTTGTTTTTGGTTTTCGGAGAGCTTCGGTTTCCTTGTCGTCAAGTCAATGTCTGGACGTCTTTGATCGCGAATCAGGTGTGGGTTCAAACTCTCCAACTCTATTTGAGGTTTGTTGTTTTGATTATGTGGAATTTGATATATTTTAAGTTGTTTGGAGAATGTGTGGAAGGTTTCACTTCTAAGTTGCGTAAAACTTGGTTTTCTATGGCATGTTTCTGAACTATTAGAGTTTAGAGGGCGTTTGGTGTGTAAATTCACGGTTTGTAGGATGTTTTGAGGTGGTTTCGGGACCACATGGGTGGCCACTTAGGCATGTACCTGTTCACACTGTCGTGTGGAATTAGTAATTAGGGTTTCCAAGCAGGATTAGGTGCCACACAGCCGTGTGGTTGATATAGGGAAATTAATCGATTTTCACACGGCTATGTCCTTTGGGTACACAAGCGTTTGCGTTTGAGAATTAGGGTTTGGCTGATTTGGTACCACATAGTCGTATGGCTAATTTGGGGATTTAGGGATCCCACACGGGTGTGTGTTTTGGACACATGATCATGTCTGGGGGGCACACGAGCATGTGAGACCCTCACACGGTTGTGTCTGCCCTGAACCCTATTTTAGCATAAACGGGCAGAGAGTTACATGGCCTGTTAACATGGCCATGTCTCTAGGTCACACGAGCGTGTGCCTTAGTCACACGACCGTGTGCCTCCTTCCACACGGGCGTGTGGCCCTCCACATGAGTGTGTTGACACCCCACATGGCCTAGGCATTTCCACACGGCCAGGGCACACAGACGTGTGGCCCTTTCTCGCTGATTTTTGATCTGTTTCAATTTCAGGCTTGATTGTGTTTCTGTATGTTCTGACCCTTAGCTAAGTCTTAATATGAGTGGTCGAGAATTTGTTTTGGCTTTGACTTGTGTGTTTTCGTAGTTATAGCTTTATGTAATCAACTCGTTTGAGTGTTATTCGATGTTATTATGAAATTGATTCTGAATTCAGGTTAGTGAGTTACGCATTTCTGAATCTATTTGAATGGTGTGTGGGTGTTTGTTTGTGGTGCTCATTTTGTGGCTGCACGGGAATTCTGTGATTAATTGACTGGATGTGGGCTTTTGTGTTCGTATGACTGTCTGAAAGTTGTGTATTTTGATTCTGTATGCCTGTCTGCATACATACATTTCATAAAACATTTGGGGTTTGGTTGGGAAGAGAAGAAAGATTGATTTTGATATGATTTGACAGTTTAACTGCAACATATTTGTACAACAATTTACCGTAATGCACTATACTGCATATACGTCAGCTTTGCTTGGTATATTATCCAAGTGGCCTAGACCACATACATAGTGTGTAGGGATAGATGGGCCTTTCGAGGTCCTATGTGATTTGTTTGGTTGGATATGATTAATTAGCTCTTTTGGGGTGTGACTGGGGGACGGAGAGTTGTTTGGCTGGATGGGTGGGTTCACATTGATGCATTTCTTTTTCCACATTTTGTCTGACTGTCTGATTGTGAGTTTAATTATTTATAGGCCATTGTGTTTCAGTACTAATACGTTTGATTTGTTTATGATGGTAAGTGTTTTGGTATCGACCCGTTGATGGGTTTACTGATGGAGTGTTCTGGTTGTATGATATGGTGTGCTTGATTGTTACGTACGATTGAGAGGTTAGTACTGTGTTTACTTTCTGGTTCTGTATTTCTCTATAAGTGCGTTATGCTCTTGAACTGCTATGTAACAGCCCGTTTTTGAGTCAAATCAGAACAATAGTTTTAGGACCACAAATCTGAGGCCAAAATGTTTATTTTATTCTTTTATTGAAGTTTACAGCATGATAGTATTATTGGGTGAAAGTTTCGTAAAGAAATTTTACTGTTTGAATGCTTAATTCGATAAAAAGGACTAAATCGCGTAAAGCGTAAAACTTGTGTTCTATTAGCTAAAAGTGTCAAATAGCTATAGAACATTAAAGTAAAGGTTATAAAGGTTATAAAGGTAAATTAGTAATTAATGTTAATTATAATAAAAAAAGTCATTTTTTTTATTTCATCTTTCTTCCTTATCTTGCCAAAATTAAGAAGGAAAGAATAGCAAACTTAGGTTTTCATTCGGCCAAGCTTTGAAGGCTAGATTGAGGTACAATTTTAGCTCAGTTTTTAATGATTTTTACGTTTTTTAGATCGTTGCTTCGTATTCTAGCTAGCTCATACCCTAGATTTTGAAATTGTTAAAGATTTATTGATACGAGCACGCCCAGGGCACCAACGATTTTTAATTTGAGGAGCTCGTTATTAGCTCACCTCTTAGCTCATTTTAATTAGTTAATTGCTGGAATAAAAAATTAGTTAACTTAGCTTTAGTTAATTAAATGAAATTTAATTAATTTGGTTTAAGTTAATTAAGTAATTTAGTCAAAATTAATTTGTACAAGCTTTAATTAATTTGTCTTCTTTCGTGCATTAGTTTGTGTCAATAAATATGTGTCACTAATTAATTTAATTAGTGATTACCGAGTTAATATGTCTAGATATCTATTGCTAATTTTATGAGCCAATGGGTTTATTTTAATTGCTGCACTTTTATGTTGCAATAGGGATATTCGGCCACATTATGAAGCTCTTCAAGTTACTGCACGTGGATGGTTTTTAAGTAGGACAATCGGCTCTCCAAGCATGGAGGAATTGTGGGCATTGAATAAAGCTTTTGTTTGAGGGAATATATGTGCTTGGACGGCACAAAGTATAGAGCATAATGGATGGAATTAAATAATACAAAGCAAGCCATGAAATTGAAGGCATTATGAGATGGACGGCATTGGGAGTATGGGGTTTGACAATCCTTGAATTAAATAATTGAAGGGCTCTTCATGGCATGATAAAGCATTGGATGGCAAATGGGAAGCATAAATGGAGCCTTGAATTAAATAAACAACAAGGGAGATTGATGGATGAAGCAAAGATATAAAGCACATGGAAGCATGGGGATAATAAAACAATCCTTATCTTCTTGTGAGTAATGGACAGCATGAAGGAACAAAGCAAGATAAGTACAAACTTTTAATCCATGAGCATTATAAATTTTTAAATAAAGAAAGTGGATGAAAGGGCATGGACGGCAAGTGGAAGGCCGAAATTCATGAAGAAAGAATGTGGGAATAAAATAATACATGTAACTAGTGGAAGCATGAACGGCCAAGCAATATTAAATCAAACAAGGTGAGTGCATTTAATGGATGGCAAATTAAACAATTGAAATTGATGAAGGCATATATGGAACCATGCGTGAATTTGAACAAGGGATATTGGCCATATTATTTTGGTTTGGACGGCAATGAAAACACATGTTGAGATGAATTTCAAATCAATTAGTAAACAATGGCAACACTATTGGAATAAATAATTAACATGTGAGTGGCTTAGAAGGTCAACCCCTTGGACGGCATGAAGAATATTTCAAAGGAATTGGAGCATGAAATGCATTTGTGAAACATAAAATAACAAAGCATGGAAGATAATGGTGGGACGGCAACGCCATTGCTTTTGATTAATTTTTCATATCTTGGACAACAAATTGAAGGCACCCATGTGATTAAACAATTGAAGATAAGACACTTTCAAGCTTGGTATTTTGGTCATTTGGCTACCTAGTTTTTAGGTTATAAATATTTGCTATTTTTATTTTGTAAACGGACAGGATTTTTATGAATGAAATTTTATGAACTTTGTTTATTTGAGTGAGTTTATCTCCTCTTCATTTTCGTACCAGTTTCATTAGACTTATCAAGCTTGCTTTTGGCGTCTTCGACTTGTTTGAACTTATCACCAAATTTCGTTTGGTGTGGCGTTCATCAACCTATCTTCATCTATCCACCTTAACGATATAAGAAACGGGGTGACACTGTTATATAGTGTTGAATCTTTCTTAAGTTAAGTTCGTATTTCCATTTCCATCATCGATTCCATTTATCCACCTTAAACATTATAGAACCCGGGGTGACACTCTTCCATTTATCCACCTTAAACATTATAGAACCCGGGGTGACACTCTTTAGTGTTGAATCGCTTCTTGTTTAAGTTCTTTTATCCATCTCAATTAAATTATCCTTTATCTATTTTATTTTTTTTATTTTGTTCCACCAAACCGATCCATCCCCTATTTTATTCACTTAAGCTTTCGCAAACTCATTTATATTTCCGACTAGTTTCCAAAGGCTTGATTCCTCCTTGTAGATGATTGGGCAACCCGCATACGTTTCGACTCATCCCGAGCCGGTGCGTATCATCTGGTATCAGAGCTACAAAACGAGGGGCACGACAACGTACGTGAAGCCGGAATAAGATCGTAAGTTAAAAAAAATTTAAAAAAAATTCGTGTTAAAAAAAATTTTTTAAAAAAAAGTTGTATTTTATTTTCATTGTATTTGGCACATATTGTATTTGAAGTTCAAAAAAAAAAAAAAACGAGAGATACAAAAAAAAAAGGGTTCAAATATAAAAAAAAAAGAGAAAAGTAAAAAAAAAGGGTGTGCTTGGAAATTTTTGAAAGTTTGCAAGTCCTTGTTTCGTTTTCATCCTCCTTACCCCATTCCTTCAAAACCACAACGCTCCACACCCCTCCTAAATTTTTTTTCTTTATTTTAGCCTACCCGAGACCAAAACTTTTCTTTTGTTTAGCCTACCCTATACCCAACATCAAACCCTTGTTACCCACTTTGAAAACCGACCCTCAAGCCATGATTAGTCTTTTCGAAACGAAGTACGAAATTGTGAGACGAGAGAGAGTGGTAAAAGGCACGAGTGTACTGATTAGAGAAAAAGCCACAAAACGAGTGAAATACGAGTGTGAGTGATTTTTCTTTGTGAGTGACTTGTGAGTTTTGTGCAACGATAGCATGTCTTTATATTTTGAAAGAAGAAGTACTGTAGATGGCGATTGGTTCGATCCATCATACAATTAAAGCGAAAGGCGACGCGATCAAAGAAACCAAGGCTTTAGAGATCAAGGATGTTTTAATGACGTCAAAAAGAATAACAAGTCAAACATTCCACCGTTTCAAGGTCGAGCCGATCCGGATGCATACCTTGAATGGGAAATGCGAGTAGAAATGGTTTTTGGGTACCACGATTATTTGGAAAGCAAGAAAGTAAGGCTGGCGGAAAATAGTTTCACCGGTTATGCCATGACTTGGTGGGATCAATTCACCAAGAGTCGAAAATGAAATGGAGAGTACCCAATATTAACGTGGTCTGAAATGAAAGATGTGATGCGCAAGCGCTACCTCCTATCTTCCTATCATCGAGGGCGAACTTCTTCAACACAAAGGACGGAGTTAAGAACAGCACGGCAATACCCGACCAAGGACTATTCTAGAAGAAATTATTACCAGAAATCCTACTCAATGCGGCCTTCGAGACAGAGAGAAGAAAGTTGCGAGCTTGATTCTCTTCAAGGCGACGGACAGGAAAGCACAAGTTATTCGACATATGATTCAAAGAAGTCCTACACGGAGTATTCTTCCTGACGCAATTATCGTGATTCATCTGTAAATAATTTTTCTTCTTTTGGAAATTCTTATTATTATGAATCTTTTGTAACTTCATGTAATAGAAATAAAGAAAAAGAAAAAGAAAAAGAAATAGAAAGAAAAGAGGCAAGAAAGAGAGATAATGAGCAAGTTTTGAGAAAACTTGAAAAGGCCATTGAAAAGATCATTGAAAAAGAACAAGAAAAAGAGAGAGAAAACAAAAAAGTGTGTGAACAAGAAACGAGAAAACGAGATGAGCAAGTAGAAGTGAGTGTTGATTTAACTAACTCATTTGAAGTTTGTTCTTCTTCTGCTTCTTCATTTCAGGTTCCCGGCGTATCGCACAAGAACCTACAACTTTAATACCTCCCGGAAGAGCGACGTATTTCTTTGATTGAAAGAGGTAAAGTTGAAGGTGAAGTTGAACCCCACGAGCCGGAAGGTAAGCGAGGTAAGGAAATTTTAATAACCAAGTCGCAGAAATTCGATTTGACATTTGTCAATGAAATCTTAGGTGACTTAGTTTCTAAAAGCTTTCCTTATTTTCATCCGATCAATTTTTGCTCATTACATATGGTTGATATTTTTTGTTCTTCTCGAGAAAACCCAATGATTTTGCAAAATGACAAGTTTTCACAAAAAGCAAATAAATTGTTCAAATACGGTGATTGAATGAATCAATTTTTGTCTCTTGAAAAATCGTTGAATTTGTGCAATTTTGTTTTGACGAGTACAAAGAGTTTTGTACATATGATGTCGTGTATGGAAAATTCTTTTTGGTTTAACATGTTTGATTTAACAAAACCATTGATACATTTTGACTTAGATAATCAAACGCATATTTTTAAACCGGGAATATGTTTTGTATCATCCGGTATATTTTGTGGAAAAATCAAGTCTCAACAATTGTGTGTGAGAATTTCCCATCGATTCGATACTTGGTTTCTGAATAAGGTAACAAATTCTGTCAACCTTGTTTGCAAATTTTATTCGTTCCTTAAGCAAATTTTGTGTTTGTACATGCAATTTATGTACATGGAGTCCCCATTTTGTTTGAAAAATGTTGATTCGCAAATAAAGCATCGACTACATTACATGCCTGAGGAGAGAAGGTTCGTCTTGATCAAGCAAGGTAAATTCAATCTTTGAGTTTCAACTTGTGAAGACAAGCAAGGTAAGAACGGTCTCTGTCTTTTTGCGCCTAAAGGTAAGTCTTCTGAAATAGTTGATATAATTTTGCTCTCTTCGGATGATGACATGCATTATGTTGATGAACTGCATTTTGCAAAGCAATTAGCTAATGATATGCTTAGCTATGCCAATTTGCTTCTTTATGATCTATCTATTTTGAATATTGATAGAACACATGGTGTCGGTTTCATTTTTGTAAAGCATTTAGATCTTGATATGTTTAAATGTTACGTTCTACCTATTAATGGTCTATCTGCTTTAATGATTGACAAAAAGATCCTTGTGTTCGATACTTGTTACAAAACATGTGCGAATGGTTCCTTATTTCGTACAAAGCAAGGTATGGTTGTTCAACTTCGAGTGCCATATGCATTATCTCCACTACCTGTTTGTGACGAATATATCTATTTGTTGGTGTGCTACCCGCATGGTCATCTTGTCTTGTGGAATCCAATTAGATCGTATGCATGCTTTGAAGCTTTTCCATTTTTGTTCCAAAATTTTGACAAGGCCTTGATCCTTTTGTATGATCAAGTGCTTATGCCTGTCCGCATGCGACTTATTTGGTTGGTGTTGTTTTTATTCGGGTTGCAAGTATGTTTAAAACATTGCTTGCTAATTCTTGAATTTTCTGTTCAGATATTTCTATTATCATCCTTCTCGTTTGATCGAGGAAAGACGAACAAGGAGTTTTGTTCGGATAACCAACAGGTCGATTTGAGGACAAATCGTCTTGAAGAGGGAGGGGATGATACGAGCACGCCCAGGGCACCAACGATTTTTAATTTGAGGAGCTCGTTATTAGCTCACCTCTTAGCTCATTTTAATTAGTTAATTGCTGGAATAAAAAATTAGTTAACTTAGCTTTAGTTAATTAAATGAAATTTAATTAATTTGGTTTAAGTTAATTAAGTAATTTAGTCAAAATTAATTTGTACAAGCTTTAATTAATTTGTCTTCTTTCGTGCATTAGTTTGTGTCAATAAATATGTGTCACTAATTAATTTAATTAGTGATTACCGAGTTAATATGTCTAGATATCTATTGCTAATTTTATGAGCCAATGGGTTTATTTTAATTGCTGCACTTTTATGTTGCAATAGGGATATTCGGCCACATTATGAAGCTCTTCAAGTTACTGCACGTGGATGGTTTTTAAGTAGGACAATCGGCTCTCCAAGCATGGAGGAATTGTGGGCATTGAATAAAGCTTTTGTTTGAGGGAATATATGTGCTTGGACGGCACAAAGTATAGAGCATAATGGATGGAATTAAATAATACAAAGCAAGCCATGAAATTGAAGGCATTATGAGATGGACGGCATTGGGAGTATGGGGTTTGACAATCCTTGAATTAAATAATTGAAGGGCTCTTCATGGCATGATAAAGCATTGGATGGCAAATGGGAAGCATAAATGGAGCCTTGAATTAAATAAACAACAAGGGAGATTGATGGATGAAGCTAAGATATAAAGCACATGGAAGCATGGGGATAATAAAACAATCCTTATCTTCTTGTGAGTAATGGACAGCATGAAGGAACAAAGCAAGATAAGTACAAACTTTTAATCCATGAGCATTATAAATTTTTAAATAAAGAAAGTGGATGAAAGGGCATGAACGGCAAGTGGAAGGCCTAAATTCATGAAGAAAGAATGTGGGAATAAAATAATACATGTAACTAGTGGAAGCATGAACGGCTAAGCAATATTAAATCAAACAAGGTGAGTGCATTTAATGGATGGCAAATTAATCAATTGAAATTGATGAAGGCATATATGGAACCATGCGTGAATTTGAACAAGGGATATTGGCCATATTATTTTGGTTTGGACGACAATGAAAACACATGTTGGGATGAATTTCAAATCAATTAGTAAACAATGGCAACACTATTGGAATAAATAATTAACATGTGAGTGGCTTAGAAGGTCAACCCCTTGGATGGCATGAAGAATATTTCAAAGGAATTGGAGCATGAAATTCATTTGTGAAACATAAAATAACAAAGCATGGAAGATAATGGTGGGACGGCAATGCCGTTGCTTTTGATTAATTTTTCATATCTTGGACAGCAAATTGAAGGCACCCATGATTGAAGATAAGACACTTTCAAGCTTGGTATTTTGGTCATTCGGCTACCTAGTTTTTAGGCTATAAATATTTGCTATTTTTATTTTGTAAACGGACAGGATTTTTATGAATGAAATTTTATGAACTTTGCTCATTTGAGTGAGTTTATCTCCTCTTCGTTTTCGTACAAGTTTCGTTAGACTTATCAAGCTTGTTTTTGGCGTCTTAGACTTGTTTGAACTTATCACCAAATTTCTATTGGTGTGGCGTTCATTAACCTATCTTCATCTATCCACCTTAACGATATAAGAAACGGGGTGACACTGTTATATAGTGTTGAATCTTTCTTAAGTTCAGTTCGTATTTCCATTTCCATCATCGATTCCATTTATCCACCTTAAACATTATAGAACCCGGGGTGACACTCTTTAGTGTTGAATCGCTTCTTGTTTAAGTTCTTTTATCCATCTCCATTAAATTATCCTTTATCTATTTTATTTTTTTTATTTTGTTCCACCAAACCGAACCATCCCCTATTTTATTCACTTAAGCTTCTGCAAACTCATTTATATTTTCCGACTAGTTTCCAAAGGCTTGATTCCTCCTCATAGATGATTGGGCAACCCGCATACGTTTTGGCTCATCCCGAGCCGGTGCGTATCATTTATCATGTTGCCATTGTTGAATGCTTGAGTAATTGGATGTTGATGATGGATTTTGGTTAATTGTTAATAGTTAAACTAGTTTTATAAAGTGATTTTTAACAAAAATGTAAAATAGGGTTAAATTGTGAAATTGTAAAATGTGGTGCTTAAAAGTGTAAAATAATGGAAGATATGGGCTGCTAGGAGTCCGAATGAAATTCGGCTAGGCATGGGCTGGTACCAAATTGCATGAAATTGCAATTTTATGTGATAAGGACTAAATTGTAAATGATATGAAAGTATAAGGGAAAATGTGTAAATTTGCCAAAAGATGAATTATGGACTAAATTGAATAGATTGAGTGCTGAATGTATTGAATTTGATAATTTATAGATCAAGAAAAGACGAGATCAAGTTTAGATCGGGGAAAAGGGAAGATTGACGAATAGCCGATAGTTTTATCCGAGCAATACGAGGTAAGTTCGTATAATTAGAATCGAACTTTAAATACTTGTGTTTATTTGAAATGTATGTATATGATTGAGTATTTGATATACTTGGAATACAATTGCTTAATTGATAAAGATTGATTATTACCGAGCCCCGTTTGAACTGTATGAATTCGTAGGATACGAGTGACATGTCACTAGGGTTACCGTTTTTGGTCGAACTCTTGCATTTGTTGTGGACTCACCACAGCTCGTATGAGCTTACTGATATATCAACTCGTCAAAGCTTACTATTTTCAGCTCGTCAAAGCTTACCGTTTCAGCTCAATAGAGCTTACTGTCCATCAGCTCAGGAAGAGCTTACTGTTCATAGCTTGAAAGAGCGGTAAATGATAAGGAATTGACGGAATACTGATGTATATCACCCGAGTATCCTTTGAAGTTCTAATAGGTTCAACGGGCATAAATTCTATTTATACAGATGGATATTATTACTGAATGAAATATTGATTGTATGATTGAGAATGAAATGTTGAATACAAGATATATTAAGTATTGAATTGTGATAATGGATGATTTCATGTATTAATATGACTAACCCATGGATGAATGTTTGTGTTAGGCATTAGAAAATTGTATGGAGTTTAATTATATGTATTGATTTGGTATATATGGTAAGTTTAATTCTAAATTATACGTACTTACTAAGCTATAAAGCTTACTCTGTTTCTTTTCTATGTATTATAGAGGCTCAATAGCTCGATCGTTTCGTACAATTCGGAGTTACACATCACACTATCTTGTTGCTGATTGGTACTTTTGAACTTGTGGATAATTGTAAATATGGCATGTATAGGCTAGTTTTAAAGTTGATAAATATGGTTACTTAGATCATGGTTTTGGTACATTTTGCATAAGGTTAATCCATGTGATTTGGCTAAACTTGATAGTATGTTTTGGTATGTGATCGTGTCCAAACTAACTATGACAACGAATAAGGTAAGCACACCTATCGTTTGGTAGTACAGTTATGGCAAGACCGGAAATATCGTATCCTCAAGGACCAAGAGTACTAGTAATTACTTTCTTTCTATTATTTAACCTAAGAATTGAGGGAATTGTTATTTAATCTAAAACTAATTAATTACTAAGCTAAAGATGCTAAGACACAGAGAATGAATTGGGGAAATACTTTTGGGAAAACCAATTGATTAAGACAATACCTGAGGAAGAGTCCACCTAGACTTCACTTGTTATCTAACTCTGAACCAGACGATTTATTCACTTGACTTGATCCGTAGGATTCCCTAATTTATATTAATACCTCTCTCGAGGCTACTAACGTCTAACCCTAGGTTGATTAATCGAAATCTCTTTCTAAATAAAACCCCTAGAGTTGCATTAACTCGATCTATGGACTCCCATATTAGGTTTGACCCTAATCCGGCAGATTTTCGTCGTCCTATCACTAGGAGTGCGATCAACTCCGCTTAACTATGCTAGATCTACCCTTAAACAGGGACTTTTGCTCCACTGCCTAAGCACATCAGTACTTGAATTGATATCCTGAAATATCAAAGCAAGAATTAAGAACACATAATTAAGAACAAATCAAGTATTTATCATATAGTTCAGAAAACAATAACAAGATCCGTCTTAGGTTTCATCCCCCTCAGGTATTTGAGGGGTTTAGTTCATGTTTATAAAAGAATACATCTCAGAAGAAAGTATAAAACAAAACATAAGAAAAACCTTAAAACCCCCTGAAGGAATGGAAAAGGAAGATCTTTCGTCTTGAGTATGATTCCGGCTTCTTGAGATGAATCAACTGGCTGTCTTCGAGTAAATCCCACAATTCGGCCTTCTCTGGCTTCGCCTCTTCGACCTCCACAGAGGCCTTCTATCGAACTCCCCCTTTTAGGTTACCCTCTCAAGTGTTTATATAGGCTTTCGGGATGCCTTACTTGGCCCACAAGTATCCTAATCCGAATGGAATTAAAACGAGTCACGGCAGGGACACACCCGTGTGGCACGGCCGTGTAAATCGAGCCCAGGCCGTGTTCGAGTCTGCTAAAGTGGCACGACCGTGTGGTTATCTCCAGGCCGTGTAGTCTTCTAACTTTGGCCCATTTTCTCTGTTTTTGACCCGTTTCTCGTTCTTTTCATCCTTCGATGCTCTCCTAAGTATATAACATTAAATTAAAGGATTATGAGCATCAAATTCCACAATTTAGGGGATAAATCATCCAAAAAGTATGCTAAATGTGGGATTAAAATATGTACATATTACGATTTATCAAATACCCCCACACTTAAGCATTTGCTTGTC
The DNA here is from genome assembly GCA_005393395.2 of Gossypium australe. Lineage (NCBI taxonomy): Eukaryota > Viridiplantae > Streptophyta > Magnoliopsida > Malvales > Malvaceae > Gossypium > Gossypium australe. The sequence goes on along the minus strand of CM016621.1, from coordinate 108,949,604 downwards.
GTCAAGCAAAATCCTCAACTCACAATTAAAATTAAATTTCCTCAACTCATAATCTTCATCAATAATGTTTCATCATAATTTATAGGTAATTTATACATTGATAATTTAACTAAAAGAGTCCTAAAGATTCAAACAATCAAAGTCATAGTTTTTATAGCACGAAAACATAGGCGTTCCCCTTTACCTAAATAATCACCTTTAATTCAAAATCGACAAGAATTGACATCCTCACTAAAGATTCACTCAAATCACTCAAAGTGTTTAAGGTTCAAAATTAAGCACTCAAGAGTCAAACATGAAAAGTTAAACCCATAGGCTTGCATGAAAATCAGATCTCCACCACTATAAAATGATGTGATACACAGATCAAAAGCTCTTTAAAGGGTTGTAATGGGGCTTGGGTTAAAGGTGTGGATAAAGGCTGAATTAGAAGGTTAAAATCGAGATTGAATTGACAAATTACCTAACTAGAAACAATGAACCGATAATGAGTAATTACCTAACTAGAACTAATGATGAATATAATATCCAACGTTTTTTTTAAAGAACAAATCATACGAATATTAGGAAAGAATTTATAACTGACATAGAGAACATAGTTAGGCAACTTTTCAAATCAATTCTCAACAACAAGAGTTTTACACAATAGGAGAAATTCTTTAAAGAATCAAAAAGAGTGAGTTTTGGGTTAATATTAAGGTATATCAAGAAACAGTTAATTAGGATTAAAGGGGTTCACTAGGGGTTAATTATGAAGGTAGGCCTTTTGGGGGTAAGCGGGATCAAAAGTGTGGTCTCGACATGTATAATCGAAGCAAGTTCTAGAATAACAAATCAATGTTGACACACTCATAACCAATAAAGTGAGCAAGAAAAGAATGTATGCTCTAAAAAGCTCATAATCTCACAAAAATTATGGTTTTTGATGTCAATCTTGCAAATTTCAATTTCAAAGTAATATTTAGATTTAGGTAGACAACCTAACAAATTTTTAATTCTGAAAATAGACTCATCATGCTTGATTCTCTAGTATCTTAAAGTTTAAATCATCACTGCACAATTACCTATGACTTGATCCAAAACATATCAATAAAAATCATAAATCAATAGAAGTTTCGTTCTAATTAGTGATATGAGAAAATTACTTAAGAACAAGGCATAATTCAGGGATTTTCAAATAATACTATAGTTGACCCCCCACACTTAAGACGTACATTGTCCTCAATGTACAAAGATAGATAATGATTAGTAAGAAAGTCATAAGAGAGGGAGAGAGGTGAAACTTCCTCAATTATGGATGAAATCCTTGGAGGATGATCAATGATGAACATGATGACTAGGCATAGGTGAAGGTGGTGGGGAATACTCCGGTGGTATGTTCATTCCTTGAGTGGCACCTTGAACCTTTTTTAAACTGCAAAGTCATCAGTAAAGTTTTTAGGGAGTTCTTATTTAATGGACGTTTGTTATAATTACTCGAGAGTTAAACAGCTAGAGATAAAAGAAATCAAATTATACTTAAAAATTTAAAGAGTTTAATAATAAAGGAAAATGAATTAAAAAAATAAAAAATAAGAATAAGAATAAAAATAAAAAAATAAAAATAAAGAAAATAAAAGGATTCAAAGGTCCTCATCATCGGAGTGATCTCGAGGTGGTGGTGCCAGCTATATGTGAAAAAGCTGATAATATCGACCACGACCGCCTCCACAGCCGTGTGGATTTATCTCAGCCTCTGTTCTTTAGGCATTTTCGACCACAGCCATGTCGCACGGCCGTGGCGTTTAGTCGGAGCCCGTGTCTTGGGGAAAATTTTCGTCCTGTTTTTGCACAATCTCCGCCACGCCCATGTACCTATTCGTGGTGTCCACACGGCCATGGCCACGCCTGTGTGCAAGGCCGTGTGGTAGCGAAACCTGCGCTTTATTCAATTGATTAATTTGTAGTTAGGTGCTAAAAATCTTAGTGAAGTTAGTGCTTGGGTTGCCTCCCGAGAAGATCTTGTTTAAAGTCTTAAGCTAGACTTTACCTCTCATTCGCTTAATCATGGTGGTTTGAGGAGGTGAAAATCCTTTCTCATGCTATCAATTTGGATACCGAGATATAGTTTAAGTTGAGTGGTGTTTACCTTAAAAGTGCCGAACTTAGGATTATTTACCTCGACTGTTCCGTATGGGAAGACATTGAGTACCTTAAAAGGGACTTCTTCGTTTGTATTCAAGTCCGAGGTAGCGGTTCAAGGGTCTGTCTTATCCAACAATACCTGATCCCCGATCTGAAATTGGGTTGGCTCATGAAGTTGCTTCGGTTTATCGTGTTTTCTTGGTTTCTCTTTGAAATGTGTCTTCCACTCGTGGTCTTTCTTCATCGCATTGGGGTATGGCACACGAGGTTGGTACTCTATAATTATCGGTTTTGGCTTATCATGGCTTACCTCAACCTTACCTTCTTCTACCACATTCTCTTGGCTTACTTTGGGTTCATCTAACCCTTCGCTATCGTGAGCAGTTATGGCTTGAAGTTGCTCCTTTGGGTTAGTTTCAGTGTTACTTGGCAAGTGATCCTCGTAATCAGAGCTTTAAAATTTATAATAAGAATGATCGAACCTAGAAACTAACTCTGATAATGATTTTAAGGCAAGCGCACTATCAAACAGTAGTATAGTTTAGGCAAGATCGGAATATCGAATCCTAAAGGAACCAAAAGTACTAATACTAACTCTCTTTCTATTATTTAGCCTAAGAATTAAGTGAATGTTTATCTAATCTAAATTTAGCTATCAACTAAACTAAAGACGCAAAGACAAAAAGAGAATGAATTGGGGAAAAATAACTTGGAAGAAAAACCAATGGATTAAGACGATACCTTTAGGAAGAATCCACCTAGACTTCACTTGTTATCTAACACTGAACCAGACGATGTATTCACTTGACTTGATCTGTAAGATTCCCTAAGTTATATTAAACCCTCTCTTGAAGTGAATAACGTCTAACCCTAGGTTGATTAATTGAAATCTCTTTCTAATTAAAACCCCTAGAATCGCATTAACTCTATCTATAGACTCCCATATTAGGTTTCACCCTAATCCGGCAAAATCTCGCCACCCTATCTCTAGGCGCGCGATCAACTCCACTTAATTATGCTAGATATACTCTTAAGCAGGGACTTTTGCTCCACCACCTAAACACATCATACTTGAATCAATATCCCGAAAATATTAACACAAGAATTAAGAACACATAATTAAGAACAAGTCAAATATTTATCATATAGTTCAGAAAACAATAACAAGATCCGTCTGAGGTTTCATCCCCTTCAGGTATCTGAAGGGTTTAGTTCACAGTAATAAAAGAAAACATCTCAAGAGAAAAGATAAAACAAAACATAAGAAATCCCTAAAACTCCCTGAAGGAATTGAAGGAGAGATCCGCCGTCTTGAGTAGAATTCTGGCTTCTTGAGATGGATCAACTAGCTATCTTCGAGTGATTCTCTACAAATCTAACCTTTTCGGCTTGGCTCCTTGGCCTAGCTAACCACCCCCTTTCAGGTAACAGTTAGGGTGTTTATATAGGCTCTTGGAATGCGTTTCTTTGGCCCTAAGTATCCTTTTTCGATTGAAATTGCTCTTTGCCACGACAGGGACACGGCCATGGCACACGCCCGTGTGGATCATGGCCAGGCTGTGCTCGGACTTCTTTAATGAGACACGGCCGTGTGAATTGAGATCAGGCTGTGTTCTAGTAGATTGACGTGGCACGGCCGTGTGGGCTTAAGTCCAGGCCGTGTCGATTTCCTCTTTGGCCCAATTTGGTCCGTTTTAGGCCCGTTTCTCGTTCTTTTCATCCTCGGGTGCTTTCTTGAGTATAAGACATGAAAAGAATAGATTAAGAGCACCTTTTTACATAAATCGAGGCTTAATTCATCCAAAAGCATACTAAATGTAGGCTTAAAATATGTTACTTTTACGGTTTATCAAATAACCCCACACTTAAGATTTTGCTTGTCCTCAAGCAAAATTCTCAACTTACAATTAAAACAAACTTTCCATAATTCATAATTCCTACCGACAATGTCTCATCATAATTCATAGATAATTTATACATGGATAATTTAACTCAAAGAGTCTTAAAGATTCAAACAATCAAAGTCATACATTTGTAGCACAAAAACGTAGGTGTCTCCCCTTATCTAAATAATTACCTTTAATTCAAAACCGACAAGGAATGACATCCTCACAAAAGATTCACTCAAATTACTCGAAGTGTTTAAGGTTCAAAATTAAGCACTCAAAAGTCGAACCTGAAAAGTTAATCCCATAGGCTTGCCTGAAAATCAAATCTCCACCATCGTAAAATGCGATGATAAATAGATCAAAAGGTCTTTAATAGGGTTGCAACGGGGCTAGGGTTAAAGGTGTGGAAAAAGGCTGAATTAGGAGGTTAGAATCGAGATTGACCTGACAATTTACCTAACTAGAAAAATGAACTAATCCTAAATAATTACATCAATTGAAAACTAATGATACGAGCTTTTTCTTCAAGATTTGGAATTTAATGCATAAGCTCACTTAATCACACAACTAATAATGAATATAATTCATTTCTTTTAAGAACAAATCAAATAATAGGAAAGAACTTTTACAACTGAAATATAAAACATAATTAGGCAACTGTTCAAAATCAAATCTCGACAAAAAGGGAGTCAAGGAGGATGGTGATAACAAATACAAAGGGTTTTGGGTTAATATTAGTGGGTGAGTCAATAAAAAAAAAGGTTGTTAGGATTAAACGGGGTTCACTAGAGGTTAATTGTGAAGGTAGGCTTTTTATGGATTAAGTGGGTTAAATCCTAGGTGCCTTAATTATCTCTGTATATCAAATCAAAGGTGTGGTCTCGATATGTATGAACGAGGCAAGTTCTAGAATAACAATTCAAAGTTGACACACTCATAATCAAAAAGTGAGCAGGAAACAATGTATGCTAAAAAAGGCTCAAAAATCTCACAAAAAATTATGGGTATTTTGATGTCAACCTCGTAAATTTCAAACTTCAAAGTAATATTCAGATTTAGGTTATCAACCTAGCAAAAATTTTAATTCTGAAAAATAGACTTATCATGCTTGATTCTCTAGTATCTTAAAATTTCAATCATCAATGGACAATTGACTATGACTTACTCAAAAACATGTCAATAAAAATCATAAATCATAGGAATCTTCATTCTAATCATAATATGAGAAAATTACTTAAAAATAAGACTAAATTCAAGGATTTGAGAATAATGCAGAAAGTTAGGCACTTTTACCCCCACACTTAAGATGTACATTGCCTTCAATGTACAAAGATAGATAATTAATCATGTAATACTAAATCAAAAAGAGAAGGGGGAGAAGTAACACTTCCTGAATTTTTGGATGGATTCCTTGAGTTGGCAGAGGTCGTGATAAAAGATGACTTATGTAGTAGTGTATTACTCCTAGTGATTTGTTCGTTTATATGGAGTGTGCAATTGAAACTGTGAAGTCATCAGTTAGATATCTCGGAGGCGGAAATAAATATGTGTTAGGCATACTCGAAGGTTAGATAACCAATGATAATCACAATAAGAGTTTGTAATGTATAAAGAAAAAGTTCAAATTAAGATGAATAAAAATTAAAATAGAGAAACAATAAAATTAAAATAAACTTAAAATAAATAAAAGAAAAGTTAGATAATTAAAAGGACTCAGAGGTCATCATCGTCAGCAGTGTCGTGTGGTGGTATCGGTGATGAGATATGGAAGTGATGGCATATCTGCTAGAGGACGGCCCCAATCCCATCAAAACGTCAGCAGTGTCAGTGAATTGCTGGGTACAGTACTGCTCAAACTGGGTGAGGTGTACAGAGATATCCGACAAAGAAGCTGCTGTACGTAATGGCCGCTGGCTCGGGACTGGTGCCTCCTGTGGTGGTGGTGGGGCATGTAACAGCCCAATTATAACCCTAATCGGAACGGTGGTTTCGGAACCACGAATCCAATCTAGAACGAAATAATTTTATCATTCCCTTTATAATTGCTAATTATTTTATTATTTTTGTTTTATCTTATGTTCGGGTTTAATAATTATGTTCGAATGTGTGTGATAGAATTTTTTTTTTGGGTATTTTATATCCTAGGCGAAAATGTTAGTGAGGACTTGGTTGCATAGATATGAGATTATTGATTTTGGTTGAATTTAGGACTTAATTGAATTGGCCATCTCTTGGTTAGTCTTCGCATGACAATTTGGCCATCATAAATAATGGAGTGGACGGCCACCAAGTTAAATGAGTGTTAAAGATTATTTTTAATTTTTTTAGGAGTTAGTGGGGTAATAAAATATGGTTGAATATTAATAAAACAAGGAAAACATTTGTTTCATCTCTTTCTTCTCTATCTTCTTGGCCGAACCATCAAGAAAGGAGAAAGCTTAACTCTCCATCTTCATTTGGTTTGCATGTCTTATTAAGGTAAGCTTTTAAGCTAGATTTTTATAAATTCTTGCATTTTTAATTAAGTTTTCCTAAGTACTATCAAGCCCATATGAAACTTTTTGAGTAGTAATGCATATTAAGATTCGGCCATGGATGAAAGGTCTTACTTGGTTGAGTTGATGGTGAAATGTTATATATGTGTTGAGATTAATACGTTTTGAATAAGAAAATTTGGATAATTGTAGTAGGATGACTTAGATCATGAAAATTTATTTTGTGGAGGAGTAAAATTGCTAAATATGTGTTTAAAAGCAAAGTGTATAGAATAAGAAATTTTGATAGAATTGGGAAAATTAGAAATTTCAAGTTAAATAATTAGTATGGACTTATATGGTCATTAGGTAGGTTCAGCTATGAGGAAGGTATGTGTAATTATGTGTAAAATTTGGGAGAAATTTTTTGTTTGGACTAAATCGAGTATTATATGGAACTTTAATGAGCTAGGGAACAATCGGCCTTAACTCATTAGCGACTAAATTGACATGATTTCGAATGATTATAAACTTTGTATATATTTGTGTAATATGTGAAATATCAAGGACGAATTGATAATTTGTCCCTTATTCGTTTATGGCTAAATCGAGTAGAAAAGTATTGAATGAGCTCAAATTTAAATTTGTTTAGATCAAGTTCCTAAGGAAAAAGGGTTGGATAAAGGAAAAGCGAGGTTGAACGAGTGATCGAGAATTTTATTCATTCCATCCGAGGTAAGATTTAAGAAACCGAGTTGAATTGAATCTTATATTACAATGCAACTTCTTCTATTAAAAGATAAGTATGTCATATATATGTATAATGTTTGAATGTGTTATGAAATTCGATTAATTTTGGCCGAATGTAAGGTTATTATTAGCTTGAACCAAATTGCTAGAAAAAGGCATGAACTAGTTAATTATGAAATTGAGTGTGGGAATATTAAGTTTGAATTTGATCGATCTCAATTGGATTGTGTAAATGCTTGATAAATAGATGGCCGAATGTGATATAGCTTGAGATAGAGAACATTTAATTTATATTTTACTGTAAGTCATTACACGTGATACAATAGAGTGATATTTCAATTACTTGTGAATGATATGCTAAGAGGAATGTTAGTAACGGCTCTTAGTGAGCGATACGTTACAAGGAATGTTAGTAGCGGCTCTTAGCGAGCGATACGTTACGAGGAATGTTAGTAACGGCTCTTTGTGAGCGACACGTTACGAGGAATGTTAGTAACAGCTCTTAGTGAGCGATACGTTACTAAATCTTCTTTTTCTTCAACAAATGTGTGTATATAAAGTTTGATAAGATATTTCTATTGATAATAAATTTAAGTAAAACGAAAGGTACGGGTGTAATCTCAATAGTTGTGTGCAATGGTTAAACAAAAAGGTAAGTAAACGTGAGGTATGTACTATATTTATTACCTTGGAATTCTGGTAACTTGGAATGTGTGTATGAGTTTCAATAAGTAGAAGATTCATATATTCACTATACTGTATAGACTGAAGGTATGCTAAAATAAGTATAAGTGTATATATATACATATTGCCTTGAAGTTTACTGTGGAAAATTGGGTAATTCAGTGAGGACATGATGAATGCAAAATTGTGAATCAACTTAGATATGTGTATGAGTTGTTTAAATATTACTAAGTTGTAAAAGCTTATTTGTTTCTCGATTGTTTTGCATTGTAGATTTCTTTTTGGATGCTTGGCTCGTACCTGGGATCATTTTGGAAGCTCATCACACAATCACCGATCTTGGTATTTCATTAAATACGATACTTTTGAGAATTATGGCATGTATAGGCTATGCCACTTTTGAGATGTTTTCAACGTTGTGTATACATATAAAGCCATGTGAAAATGGCTATGCTTATGTGTTTAAGTATAGTTTGGTCAATTTTGAATTTATTTTCACTATCACGTATGCTTGAATTTAATATAAGCTTACTTTGAAAGTTTATTCAATACTATGCTATGCGTGATAGTTGAGTACACCAACTGAAATTTTAAATATGGTTAAAATGCAATTTGGTTAAAAGTTGTCTATATGCTATTCGTATGTGTATAACATGAAATGTTAGTCATGGTGTTAAAGATGTGAATGACATAAATTGAAATTTGTGCAGGTATATATTATAGGTGATATAAGAAAGTGTAAAACTGAGGTGTATTCATGGTAGACATTCGGCAATGTCTTAGTTTTGTTTTACTCTTAAATTACCTCATCGAGTAATGTTAGATGTTCGACTATGTTTTATGAATGGCTTAATCGGTGATTCAATAATTAGTTAAGGTGTATTCATGAAGTATATACATATTCATAAGTATATTGAAAAATGCCGAATTTAATAAGAAATTTCGAAATGAATGAATTTTTTTGGATCTTATGATTGTAGTTGGAAAGATTGTAGAATAAGTATATTGGTTAATGGTTTTATTTGTATTGTGTAAATAAATGATTTGATATTAGAAAGGGTATATGTCTACTAATGGTTTGATGATGAAGGTTGGGTTGAGTGTCATATAATTATTCGGCCATTGCATTATACATGGCTACTCGAATAGTGACTTGCTTAATGAGTGTAAGTAGACATTAGGTAAGGTGAATGAATATTTTGCATGATATGCATGTTGATGAGTTGGGATTAGATGGAATATACATTTTATTTATGATAGTAAGAAATGGAATGCATTTTACCAAACATTAATGCTGATGGTAATGAATTGATTTGTATTTGGATTAGTAATGCCTAACCCTAATTAGACGACGGATACGGTTTAGGGTTGTTACATTTGATTGGTATCAGAGCTACGGTTTAGTCGATTCTCGGACTAACGTAGTGCGTGTGAGACTAGCCATACATGCCATGGTTATAATGTGATAGTGTGATGACTTCTAATGGTGACATGTGTGTATTTATTTCTTATAGTAATGGATTCCAATTCTGAGCGAGTCGTAGCTGATGATGTCGAGAGTGTAGAGCCTGTTCCCGCGCAAGGGACTACGCCCGAAGAATCTCGACCGGCTGCGAGCAATCCTGATGAGATGGCTAGAAATGCCTTCTATAGTATGATGAACGATTGGTTCAGTCATTTTATACAAACCAATCCGGCTGTTCAGCCACCCCAAAATCCAAGTGTACCCCCTGTAGTACCGGTGGTACCTCCTGTCGTCAACCCTGAAAGAGTAACCAAACCTTTTGTTGATCACATCAAGAAGCACGGAGCTCAGGAATTTAGAGCTGAGGATGATGATGATGCTGAGAGAGCTGAATTTTGGCTCGATAACACTGTTCGTGTTTTCGACGAACTGTCCTGCACACCCGATGAGTGTCTGAAGTGTGCCATATCCTTGTTACAGGATTCTGCCTATTACTGGTGGAATACGCTTGTGTCGGTCGTCCCGAAAGAAAGGGTTACTTGGGACTTCTTCCAAACAGAATTCCGTAAGAAGTATATAAGCCAGCGCTTTATTGACTCTAAGCGTAAAGAAATTCTCGAGCTCAAACAAGGCCGTATGACCGTATCCGAATATGAGCGTAAGTTTGTGTGACTCAGCCGCTACGCTAGCGAGTGTGTTTCGACAGAGGCTGTTATGTGCCGGAGATTTGAAGACGGATTGAATGAAGATATAAAACTACTGGTTGGCATTCTTGAAATTAACGAGTTCGTCGTGTTAGTTGAAAGAGCTTGTAAAGCGGAAGAACTAGGGAAAGAAAAACGAAAACTTGAGCTAGAATCCAGAGAGTTCCAGAAGAGATCGGCAGGTAAACATTCACAGATGATAACAAAGAAGTTCAAGAATGATGGTAGCCGATCCAAGCCCAACACTGGGATTTCTATATGAGAACGACCACCAGTGAGTTCTCGGGCTACGTCAGTTGCTAGTGTTGATAATGAGAGATCGAGTAAACCTGAGTGTCAGTAGTGTGGCAGACGACATTTCGGGGAATGTTGGGGTAAATCCATTGCTCGCACTTGTTACAAGTGTGGGTCGCAAGACCATTTCATTCGGGACTGCCCGGAGACCACTGGAAAGGGTACTGCTCAGAGTGCAAGGCCTAGCGGCACTACAACTCAAGGCAAATCATCTCGTTTTGGGGGAAGTAGGAGTGGTGCATAGAGAGGGACTACAAATGCAGTTGTTCGATCAGATACTCGTGTACCGGCTAGGGCGTACGCCATTCGTGCTAGAGAGGAGGCCTCATCCTCAAATGTCATTACCGGTATCTTCACCCTCTTTGATTCTAACGTAACTGCTTTGATTGACCTCAGATCAACCCATTCATATGTGTGCGAAACTTTAGTATCTAGTAAGACTCTACCTGTTGAGTCTACTGAGTTTGTGATTCGGGTTTCAAACCCTCTGGGTCGGTGGGTATTAGTTGATAAAGTGTACAAGAATTGCCCCTTAATGATTCGAGACTTGTGTTTTCTAGCTGATTTGATGCTGTTACCATTTGATGAGTTCAATATTATCCTCGGTATGGATTGGTTGACCATGCACGATGCAGTAGTAAATTGCAGACGAAAGACCATTGATTTGAGGTGCCAGAATAATGAGGTACTTTGAATTGAATCTTCAGATTTAAGTGGGTTACCGACTGTGATATCATCAATCTTGGCTCGGCAGTATTTGAGAAAGGGTTGTGCAGCTTATCTTGCGTATGTGATTGACAGCAGAGTATCAGAAAAGAAGATTGAATCTATGCCAGTTGTTTGTGAATATTCGGACGTGTTTCCGGAGGAATTGTTGGGATTACCACCTGTTCGTGAAGTGGAGTTTGGGATCGAATTAGTGCCAAGAACCACCCCAATTTTGATAGCTCCGTATAGAATGGCACCGACTGAGTTAAAAGAATTGAAAGCTTAGTTGTAAGAATTAACGGATAAAGGCTTCGCCAGACCGAGTTTCTCTCCCTGGGGTGCACCCGTATTATTTGTGAAAAAGAAAGACGGAACCTTGAGAATGTGCATTGACTATCGACAACTCAATAAGGTGACGGTAAAGAACAAATACCTGTTGCCACGTATTAACGATTTATTCGATCAACTCAAAGGAGCTTTAGTGTTCTCAAAAATTGATTTGAGATCGAGATATTATCAACTACGGGTTAGAGAATTGGATATACCAAAGACTACTTTTCGGACGAGATATGGTCACTACGAATTTTTGGTGATGCCATTTGGGCTCACTAATGCCCCTACAATTTTTATAGACCTAATGAATCGGGTATTTAGACCGTATTTAAACCGGTTTGTGGTTGTATTCATAGATGACACACTGATCTACTCCCGTGACGAATCCGAACATGCTGAGCATTTGAAGTTAGTGTTGCAGATTTTACGAGATAATAAGTTATTCGTGAAATTCAGTAAATGTGAGTTTTGGTTGAAAGAAGTCAACTTTTTGGGACATGTCATTTCAGCATCGGGTATTCGAGTTGACCCGAGTAAAGTTTCAACTATACTTGATTGGAAACCTCCGCGGAATGTTTCTGAGGTTCGTAGCTTTTTGGGGCTCGCCGGATATTATAGACGCTTTGTGAAAGGGTTTTCTATGATAGCATCCCCGATGACAAAACTACTACAGAAGGATGTGAAATTTGAGTGGTCAGAAAGGTGTCAAAAGAGATTGATCAACTAAAGACCTTGTTAGCGGAAGCTCCGGTACTCGTTCAGCCAGAGTCGGGTAAAGAGTTCGTTATTTTCGGTGATGCATCTTTAAATGGGCTCGGTTGTGTATTGATGCAGGAGGGTCAAGTCGTAGCCTATGCCTCGAGACAGTTGAAACCGCACGAGAGGAATTATCTGACACACGACCTTGAGTTAGCAGCTATAGTATTTGATTTGAAAATATGGCGTCACTATCTTTTCGGTGAGAGATGTCATGTCTATTCGGATCATAAGAGTCTAAAGTATTTAATGACTCAAAAGGATCTGAATTTGAGACAGCGACGATGGTTAGAATTATTGAAAGACTATGAACTCGTGATTGATTATCACCCGGGAAAGGCTAATGAGGTTGCCGATGCACTTAGTCGAAAATCATTATTTGCTCTTCGTGCAATGGACGCAGATTCAGTTATAACCGATGATGGTGTGATCATTGCTGAATTAAAGGCGAGACCATTGTTTGTACAACAGATCCGAGAAGCTCAGGAGATTGATGATGTTTTAAAAGCAAAAAAGAGTCTTTGTGGTTCGGGTGCAGATTCAAATTTTCAAATAAATGCTGAAGGATGTTTACGGTTCAAGAACCAAATGTGTGTACCGAAGAACCCTGATTTGATTCGAATGATTTGTGATGAAGCTCATAGCATTAGATTGTCGATTCATCCGGGTAGCACAAAGATGTATAACGACTTGAAATAGCATTACTGGTGGCACGGTATGAAGCGAGACATCTCAGATTATGTGTCGAAGTCTTTGGTATGTCAGCAAGTGAAAGCTGAGCATCAGGTACCATCGGGACTACTTCAGCCGATTATGATACCTGAGTGGAAGTGGGATCGAGTCACTATGGATTTCGTTTCGGGTTTACCTTTGACACCGAGCAAGAAAGATTTGATCTGGGTTATTGTTGATAGATTGACAAAATCGACACATTTCATCCCCGTACGTACGGATTTCTCACTCGATAAACTGACCGAGTTGTACTTATCGCAGATTGTACGGTTACACGGAGTACCTATTTCTATAATATTGGATAGAGATCCGAGATTCACATCACGATTTTGGAAGAAACTACAGGATGCTTTAGGTACTAAGCTACATTTCGGTACGGCTTTTCACCCTCAGTCGGATGGTCAATCTGAGTGTATTATCCAAATACTTGAGGATATGTTGAGATTTTGTGTTCTTGAGTTTGAGGTACGTTGGAACGATACTTGCCTTTGATTGAATTTGTGTATAACAATAGCTTTCAGTCTAGTATCAAAATGGCACCCTACGAAGCTTTGTATGGTCGTTAATGTCGTACGCCTTTGTACTGGACAGAATTGGGAGAAAACAAGATACATGGGGTGGATTTGATTAAGGAAACTGAATAGAAAGTGGCCGTAATTTGTGATAGTTTGAAAGCGCCATCGGATCGTCAAAAGTCTTATACAGATTTGAAACGTAAGGACATTGAGTTCCAGATAGGTGATCGAGTGTTCTTAAAGTATTGCCGTGGAAAAAGATAATGAGATTTGGTCGTAAAGGGAAGCTGAGCCCGCGATTCATTGGGCCGTATGAAGTCATTGAGCGGATTGGACCAGTTGCGTATAGACTAATGTTACCATCTGAGTTGGACAAGATTCACAATGTTTTTCATGTATCAATGCTTCGACGATATCGATTCGATTCCTTCTCTTGTGATCAGTCCTTTAGAGATTGAAATTCAGCCCGATTTAACTTATGAGAAGGAACTGATTCGCATTTTAGCTCGTGAAGTAAAAGAGTTGAAAAATAAAAGGATACCTTTGGTTAAAGTATTATGGCGTAAGCACGGAATAGAAGAAGCAACTTGGCAAACCGAGGAATCAATGAAAGAACGTTATCCACACTTATTTGCGGGTAAGGTTTTCGGGGACGAAAATTTCCTTTAGGGGGAGGAGTTGTAACAACCCAATTATAACCCTAATCAAAACAGTGGTTTCGGAACCACGAATCCAATCTAGAACGAAATAATTTTATTATTCCCTTTATAATTGCTAATTATTTTATTATTATTTTTTATCTATGTTCGTGTTTAATAATTATGTTCGAATGTGTGTGCTAGAATTTTTTTTTGGGGTATTTGATATCCTAGGCGAAAATGTTAGTAAGGACTTGGTTGCATAGATATGAAATTATTGATTTTGGTTGAATTTAGGACTTAATTGAATTGGCCATCTCTTGGTTAGTCTTTGCATGACAATTTGGCCATCATGAATAATGGAGTGGACGGCAACCAAGTTAAATGAGTGTTAAAGATTATTTTAAATTTTTTTTAGGAGTTAGTGGGGTAATAAAATATGGTTGAATATTAATAAAATAAGGAAAACATTTGTTTCATCTCTTTCTTCTCCATCTTCTTGGCCGAACCATCAAGAAAGGAGAAAGCTTAACTCTCCATCTTCATTTGGCTTGCATGCCTTATTAAGGTAAGCTTTTAAGCTAGATTTTTATAAATTCTTGCATTTTTAATTAAGTTTTCCTAAGTACTGTCAAGCCCATATGAAAATTTTTGAGTAGTAATGCATATTAAGATTCGGCCATGGATGAAAGGTCTTACTTGGTTGAGTTGATGGTGAAATGTTATATATGTGTTGAGATTAATACGTTTTGAATAAGAAAATTTGGATAATTGTAGTAGGATGACTTAGATCATGAAAATTTACTTTGTGGAGGAGTAAAATTGCTAAATATGTGTTTAAAAGCAAAGTGTCTAGAATAGGAAATTTTGATAGAATTGGGAAAATTAGAAATTTCAAGTTAAATAATTAGTATGGACTTATATGGTCATTAGGTAGGTTCGGCTATGAGGAAGGTATGTGTAATTATGTGTAAAATTTGGGAGAAATTTTATGTTTGGACTAAACCGAGTATTATATGGAACTTTAATGAGCAAGGGAACAATCGGCCTTAACTCATTAGTGAATAAATTGACATGATTACGAATGATTATAAACTTTGTATATATTTGTGTAATATGTGAAATACCAAGGACGAATTGATAATTTGTCCCTTATTCGTTTATGGCTAAATCGAGTAGAAAAGTATTGAATGAGCTCAAATTTAAATTTGTTTAGATCAAGTTCCTAAGGAAAAAGGGTTGGATAAAGGAAAAGCGAGGTTGAACGATTGATCGAGAAGTTTATTCATTCCATCCGAGGTAAGATTTAAGAAACTGAGTTGAATTGAATCTTATATTACAATGCAACTTCTTCTATTAAAAGATAAGTATGTCATATATATGTATAATGTTTGAATGTGTTATGAAATTCGATTAATTTTGGCCGAATGTAAGGTTATTATTAGCTTGAACCAAATTGCTAGAAAAAGGCATGAACTAGTTAATTATGAAATTGAGTGTGGGAATATTAAGTCCGAATTTGATCGATCTCAATTGGATTGTGTAAATGCTTGATAAATAGATGGTCGAATGTGATATAGCTTGGGATAGAGAACATTTAATTTATATTTTACTGTAAGTCATTACACGTGATACAGTAGAGTGATATTTCAATTACTTGTGAATGATATGCTAAGAGGAATGTTAGTAACAGCTCTTAGTGAGAGCTATGTTATGAGGAATGTTAGTAACGGCTCTTAGTGAGCGATACGTTACGAGGAATGTTAGTAACGGCTCTTTGTGAGCGACACATTATGAGGAATGTTAGTAACGACTCTTAGTGAGCGATACATTACGAGGGATGTATGTAACGACTCTCTGTGGGTGATACGTTACTAAATCTTCTTTTTCTTCAACAAATGTGTGTATATGAAGTTTGATAAGAGATTTCTATTGATAATAAATTTAAGCAAAACGAAAGGTACGAGTGTAATCTCAATAGTTGTGTGCAATGGTTAAACAAAAAGGTAAGTAAACGTGAGGTATGTACTATAGTTATTACCTTGGAATTCTGGTAACTTGGAATGTGAGTATGAGTTTCAATAAGTAGAAGATTCATATATTCACTATACTGTATAGACTGAAGGTATACTGGAATAAGTATAAGTGTGTATATATATACATATTTCCTTGAAGTTTACTGTGGAAAATTGGGTAATTCAGTGAGGACATGATGAATGCAAAATTGTGAATCAACTTAGATATGTGTATGAGTTGTTTAAATCTTACTAAGGTGTAAAAGTTTATTTGTTTCTCGGTTATTTTGCATTGTAGATTTCTGTTTGGATGCTTGGCTTGTACCTGGGATCATTTTGGAAGCTCATCACACAATGACCGATCTTGGTATCTCTTTAAATACGAGACTTTTGAGAATTATGGCATGTATAGGCTATGTCACTTTTGAGATGTTTTCAACGTTGTGTATACATATAAAGCCATGCGAAAATGGCTATGCTTATGTGTTGAAGTATAGTTTGGTCATGTTCGAATTTATTGTCATTATCACATATGCTTGAATTTAATATAAGCTTACTTTGAAAGTTTATTCAATACTATGCTATGTGTGATAGTTGAGTACACCAACTGAAATTTTAAATATGGTTAAAATGCAATTTGGTTGAAAGTTGTCTATATGCTATTCGTATGTGTATAACATGAAATGTTAGTCATGGTGTTAAAGATGTGAATGACATAAATTGAAATTTGTGCAGGTATATACTATAGGTGCTATAAGAAAGAGTAAAACTGAGGTGTATTCATGGTAGACATTCGGCAATGTCTTAGTTTTGTTTTACTCTTAAATTACCTCATCGAGTAATGTTAGATGTTCGACTATGTTTTATGAATGGCTTAATCGGTGATTCAATAATTAGTCAAGGTGTATTCATGAAGTATATATATATTCATAAGTATATTGAAAAATGCCGAATTTGATAAGAAATTTTGAAATGAATGAATTGTTTTGGATCTTATGATTGTAGTTGGAAAGATTGTAGAATGAGTATTGGTTAATGGTTTTATTTGTATTGTGTAAATAAATGATTTGATATTAGAAAGGGTATATGTCTAATAATGATTTGAAGATGAAGGTTGGGTTGAGTGTCATATAATTATTCGACCATTGCATTATACATGGCTACTCGAATAGTGACTTGCTTAATGAGTGTAAGTAGACATTAGGTTTGGTGAATGAATATTTTGCATGATATGCATATTGATGAGTTGGGATTAGATGGAATATACATTTTATTTATGATAGTAAGAAATGGAATGCATTTTACCAAACATTAATGCTGATGGTAATGAATTGATTTGTGTTTGGATTAGTAATGCCTAACCCTAATTCGGTGACGGATACGGTTTAGGGGTGTTACAGGGCATCATCAGTAATGTCCTCGGGCTCTGCCTTGTCTGTCACTAATCGGTACTGAGGAGGGTCGGTCCCACGACAATATTTAACCATCCTCATGTGCAACATTGTCTGGATGCCCTGAGGTATCATCTGGCCGATCAGTGTGAGCGAGGAAATCTGAGTCTCGGTGTTGAGGAGGCCAAAGTGTCGAGCCAACCGTGTGATGTACGGCCCCATTGATAAAATCCCCCTTCTGTGCGGCTCTGTCTGGTGCTGAATCGCACGAGCTATGAAGTATGCAAGGTCGAAAACGTGCCCGTCTGACATGCACGATAAGTAGTAGACATCGTGTATTTTTACCATACCTGTGCTCTCACGTCGACCCGTAATAGTATGAGCTAGAATAACATGGATATACCGCAGGGATGGAGCAAGGGCTGTCGCCTTGGAGCGACTGGGGTCGTAGATGCCCGTGTTGGGGTGTAAGTTGTGCCAGTAGCTGATGGGGGTGCAGTGGAGCTGACAGTTTAGCTCGAAGAGTGGATTTTCTGCTACAAACTCATTTGTATAGATTCCGAGCATCGTCCCGAACTGCAGTACGCTTAGTCGATGTACCGCTCCCCCTAAACGGAATTGAATTGTTCTCGGGTCGTCGTATTGCGCCATCATTGTCTGTAGGGTGAAAGTGGTGCAAAACTCGAGGGCGAGTTCCAAATATGTGGGCTCGATGATGGAGAAAAATTGTTCCCACGGCTCAGTTGAGAGAAGGGCTCGAATATCGTCTGCTAGCCCGACCTGTTCCAAAGCATCCCAGTCAATGCACCTACCGGTGCCTAGAGGTCTTTCCCGTAGTGCCTTGTATCGTTCTTCCTGAGCTTCCTGAGTAAATTGGAGGAAGTGGTGTCGTATTTCGGAAGAGGCACTGGCTGAAGATGAGCCGGGTCCCTTTCTTTTCTTAGTTGGGGCAGCCGTGGTTCGTTTTCCTCGTGATGATGACATTGTACCTGAAAATAATGAATATTCAAGTAATGTTTGTACTAAATTAAATTGAGCACTATCATCTAGACCCGAGATATTTAAATGCTAAATACGATTACTCTAACTGTGAGCAACCAATTCTATCTAATAAATATCTACAGCAAAGTGTTCAATAAAACAATCAATATGAGTTATGCCATAAAGTAGATAACGCTAATATTGAAAAAGAAACTAGCTATCATGAAAAATTTGAACAAGTTCTAAAATTTTATTGAATTGTTCTAAAAGAAAATAAAATAATTAATGCTTAATACTAAAAAAACAAAAACAAAACACAATATTATGAAATTTATCAAATAATCAGTTAAGAAAATGAAGTAATGAAGGGAACCAGGGGTTGTGGTGGTGTGAATCGACGGAACACGGGCTGAGCACGGTGGTGCTATGATTTTTCTGCAGGTGCACGGCTGTGGCGAGGGCGTGGGTTGCTGCAGCATGACAGTGGTGAGGGCGTGGACGCGGTTTTTTTGTATGGTTTTTGGAGAGAAGGGAAGGGAAATGAGTTTTGGGAAGGTTGAGGGCGTGGGTGTGGCCAGATTTGGGAGAAAAGAGGCTGAGAAATCGGTTTTGGGTTGATTTGGGGAAGATGAGCGGTTATTTTGCTTAAATAGGGGTGGGGGCACGGGCGAATGCCACGCCCGTGTGTGTGTTATTCAGCCCATGTTTTTCGCGTGTTTTCAAATTTGGGCATGTTTGCTATGTTGGCCACGCCCGTGTTCCCTGGGCATGTGTGATTGTGTTCGCTTCTCCCACGCCCGTGTACATATAGTCAGTGTTGCACACGGTTGGTATGCAAGGGCGTGGCTTGTGCTCGTGTTCGTTTACTCATGATAGACCACGGTCGCTTCGCACGGCCGTGGTCTTTTTATCGTTGCCCATGTTGGGAAAATTTTTCTTCTTTTCGCATGTCTACCTGCACGCTCGTTTTCTTTCCCATGGCGACCACCCGGCCACGGGCACGCCCGTGTGTAAGGCCGTGTGGTCTGAAACCTGCACTTTCCTGCATCAGTTAGTTTGAAAAATTAAAATGTGAAAATTAATGTGGTTAGTGAAGCTAGTGCTCGGGTTGCCTCCCGAGAAGCGCTCGTTTAAAGTCTTAAGCTAGACTTACCCTGTTTTCATTTCTAAAAGAAGGTTCACGGAGCTGAAGCTCCTCTCTTAATTCCTTGAAATCCTCACCATTATAAATTTTCAGTCGATGGCCATTTACCTTGAATGTTCCTTGAGTTGGATGGGTTACCTCGACTGTGCCGTAAGGAAAAACAGATTTTATCACGAATGGTCCTGACCAGCTTGATTTCAGCTTTCCAGGAAATAGTTTGAGCCTTGAATTATACAGCAGGACTAATTCTTCTACTTCGAATTGCTTTGATTGTTTTAGACAAGCATCATGGCGTCGTTTTGTTGCCTCCTTATATAGCCGTGAATTCTCATAGGCCTCAGTTTGCCATTCATTCAATTCGTTTAACTGCATCATCCTTTTCTCACCTGTAGTTTTGAGATCGTGATTCAAGAATTTTATCGCCCAGTAGGCTTTGTGTTCTAACTCAAATGGTAGATGACAACTCTTTCTGTAAACGAGTTTATACGGGGATATCCCTAGAGGAGTTTTAAATGCTGTTCTGTAGGCCCATAAAGCATCATCTACCTTTACTGCCCAATCCTTCCTATTTGATTCAACTGTTTTCTCTAGGATTCGCTTAAGCTCTCGATTTGCCACTTCCACTTGCCCACTGGTTTGGGGATGATATGGGGTAGCTGTTCTGTGGTGTACTCCATATTTTCTTAAGACTTTTTCAAATTGAGTATTGCAAAAGTGAGTACCCCTATCGCTGATGATTGCTCTGGGTGTTCCAAAACGAGAAAAAATTTTCTTAAGAAACTTTACTACAGCTCTAGCATTGTTAGTAGGTAAAGCTTGGGCCTCCACCCATTTTGACATGTAACCAACCACTACTAAGATGTATTTATTTCCAAATGAACAAGGGAACGAACCCATAAAGTCAATACCCCATACATCAAATATTTCACATGATAACATATATGTTTGAGGCATTTCATCGCGTTTAGAAATATTACCTGATCTTTGGCATTTATCACATGAAGCGGCATACCTGTTGGCATCTTTGAAAAGAGTTGGCCAATAAAATCTAGATTCGAGTATTTTGTGTGCTGTCTTAATCCCGCTGTAATGTCCTCCTGAAGGTCCTGAATGGCAGTGTTTTAGGATTTTACTTGCTTCCACCCTTGTAACGCATCTCCGAATTACTTGATCTGGACATATGCGGAAAAGAAAAGAGTCTTCCCAAAAATAGTTTTTCGCATTAGCAAAGAATCATTTCTTTTGATGATGTGTTAACCTTTTTGGTAAGATGTTAGCAGCTAAATAATTCGCAATATCTGCAAACCATGGTACCTCGAAGTTGGTTATAGAAAAGAGTTGTTCTTCAGGGAACGAGTCGTTTATCTCACTTTCGTCAAGCTCTTCGATATGTGGGTTCTCAAGTCTGGAGAGGTGATCTACTGCAAGGTTTTCAGCTCCCTTTTTATCCTGTATTTCCACATCAAATTCCTGTAAGAGTAAGATCCAACGTATGAGTCGAGGTTTTGCATCAGGTTTAGTTAAGAGATAACGAAAAGTTGAATGATCAGTGTACACAACAACTTTAGATAAGATTAAATATTGCCTAAATTTGTCAAAGGCAAAAACTACAGCTAGTAATTCTTTCTCTGTGGTGGTATAGTTTTCTTGTGCAGGTGTCAATGTTCTGCTAGCATAATAAATTGGCTGAAATTGCTTGTCTCTTCGTTGTCCAAGTACTGCACCTACTGCAAAATCACTCGCATCACACATTAGTTCAAAGGGTAAATTCCAATCAGGTGCAATTATAATCGGGGCATATATTAGTTTATCCTTGAGGACATTGAATGCATCTAAACATTCCTGATTGAAATTGAAAGGAACATCGTTTTCTAGTAATTTTGTTAAAGGCTTAGCTATTCTAGAAAAATCCTTAATGAATCTTCTGTAAAATCCAGCATGTTCTAAAAAGCTTCTAATAGCCTTAACTGAACTAGGGGGAGGTAATTTTTCTACGGTTTCAATCTTTGCTTTATCTACCTCAATCCCTTTACTAGAAATCTTATGTCCTAGCACAGTTCCTTCTCTAACCATAAAGTGACATTTTTCCCAATTCAAGATAAGATTCATCTCCTCACATCTTATTAGAACTCGTTCTAAATTTTTAAGGCAAAGGTGGAAAGAATTATCGAACACCGAGAAGTCATCCATAAATACCTCCATAATGTCTTCCACAAGTTCATCAAAGATGGCCAACATGCATCGCTGAAAAGTAGCAGGAGCATTACATAATCCAAAAGGCATTCTACAATAAGCAAACGTACCGTATGGGCATGTAAATATTGTCTTCTCTTGATCTTCAGGCGCTATTAGGATTTGGAAGTAGCCAGAGAGTCCGTCCAAAAAGCAGTAGTACATATGCCCAGACAACCCTTCTAACATCTGATCAATAAAGGGTAGAGGGAAGTGATCTTTTCTGGTTGCGTCATTCAGTTTCCTATATTTTATACAGACTCTCCAACATGTGACTGTCCTTGTAGGGATCAATTCATTCTTTTCATTGGTTACCACAGTCATGCCTCCTTTCTTCGGAACTACCTGCACAGGACTTACCCAAGTGCTGTCAGAAATAGGATAAATTATTCCTGCATCTAGAAGTTTAATTACCTCGGCTTTGACGACTTCTTTCATATTGGGGTTTAACCGTCTTTGAGGTTGCACACACAGTTTGTACTCATCTTTCATTAAAATTTTGTGGGTGCAAAATGATGGGCTTATTCTTTTAATGTCCGACATTTTCCACGCTATGGCCCTTTCATGTTTCCTTAGTACCCTTAGCAACTCTTCATTCTCTTGGGGTCCTAGTTCCGAGGAGATGATTACTGGTAGCATAGAATTATCCGCTAGGAATACATATTCTAAGTGCTTTGGTAATTGTTTTAGTTCTAGCTTGGGTGGTTCATCAATAGAGGGTTTTTGTTTTAATTCATCATTAATCTTGATGTCCTCTATTTTCATCTGTCTAAAAGGTGATGCATTGGGATTCTCTTCATCGGTATCGTCATCATTCCCCTCACCTTGTGAAAGACACAGTTCCATCGTGTCACTGTGAATGATTTCCTGCAAAGATTCTTGAAAAATGTGATCAGTGGCATCAATAAAGTAACAAGAATCATCTTGTTCTCTAGAATAACGCATAGCATCATAAATTTGGAACACAATTTCTTCATCTCCTACTCTTAATGCGAGTTTACCATCACCAACATTAATGACAGCCCTAGCAGTAGCTAGAAAAGGTCGCCCCAAAATTAAAGGTACCTCTACGTCCTCATTCATATCAAGCACAACAAAATCAACGGGAAATATAAATTTATCTACTTTTACCAAAACATCTTCAATAATTCCCCTAGGATACTTAACAGATCTGTTAGCTAACTGAATACTCATCCTAGTGGGTATTGGTTCCCCGAGACCAAGTTGCTTAAACATTTTATAAGGCATTAGATTAATACTGGCACCTAAGTCAGCTAATGCTTTTTCTATGTTCAAACTACCAATTAAACAAGGGATAGTGAAACTTCCTAGATCTTTCAATTTGGCTGGTAGCTTATTTTGGATGATAGCTATTAAGTTCTACTGTTGAAATTTCCTCGAACTTCCTTTTATTTGTTAGAAGCTCCTTTAAAAAGTTTGCATATGTTGGCATCTGCGAAATAGCTTCAACAAAAGGTAAGTTAATATGTCGCTGTTTGAAAAGTTTAAGAAATTTACCATATTGTGCGTCTAAGCGATCTTTCTTCAACTTTGCTGAATACGGGATTGTTGGTTTAGTTTCCTCGCAGGTCAGAGTTATCTTTGTCTCATTAGGATCATGTGGTACCTCCTTCTTTGTTTCGATTAACTCCTTTCCACTTCTTAGTGTCACTGCCTGGACCTGCTCTTTTTCCCTAGATAAGGTTTCGAATCGTATTTCAGAAACTAACCTAGTAAGTTGCCCGATTTGATCCTTGAGTTCCTGTGACAATGCCTCAAGTTTTGTTTTTATCCTCTGGAAACGTGTGTCTGAGGCTGTTATGAAGTTTGTCAGGACCTCTTCAAGTTTCGGCTTATTTTCCTGTGGGTAGGGCTGTTGTTGGAAGTTTTGGGATGGTTGTTGCCTTTGATTTCTTTGACCGCGCCATGAGAAATTGGGGTGATTCTTCCAACCTGGATTATAAGTGTTACTATAAGGGTTATTGTTAGATTGGAAATTATTACCCATATAGTTAATCTGCTTACACTCCATGCCCTGTCCGTAGGGTGGGTACTTAGGATTCACCACTTATTCACTTGCGTCGCACTGCATTACTGGATGTGCCTACGAAGAATCATAAAAACTATCAAATTTTTTATCTAACAATTCTACCTGATTTGATAGCGCGGTTACTGCATCATTGTTGAAAACTCCGGCTGCTTTAGCTGGCCTTGTTCTTGTAACTTGCCACTGATAGTTATTCAGTGACATCTCCTCTATAAACTCGTAGGCTGCTTCAGGAGTTTTGTTGTTCAGGGTTCCACCGGTAGCTGAATCAATTAGCTGCCTTGTTGAAGGGTTCACACCGTTGTAAAAAGTCTGGACCTATAGCCACAATGGTAGTCCGTGGTGTGGGCACCTTCTCAACAAATCTTTGTATCTCTCCCATGCATCGTATAGTGTCTCAAAATCTATCAGCACAAAAGAAGAGATATCATTCCTTAATTTGGCCGTTTTGGCCGGTGGAAAATATTTTAATAAAAATTTTTCTTTCATTTGATCCCATGTAGTGATTGATCCTCGTGGAAGAGAATGTAACCACTGTTTAACTTTATTTCTCAGAGAAAAGGGAAATAATCGAAGACGGATGGCATCATCAGAAACGCCATTTATCTTGAAGGTGTCGCAAAATTCTAGGAAATTTGCTAAGTGTGTGTTAGGATCCTCATCCTGCAAACCATCAAACTGAACAAACTATTGTATCATTTGTATAGAGTTAGGTTTCAGTTCAAAATTATTTGCAGCAATAGTAGGCCTAACAATACTAGACTCAGTTCCTGTTACACTAGGTTTAGCATAATCATACATAGTACGTGGAGCATGATGTTTGGCCATCTCTGGAGGTGGCGGATTATTTTCAGCCATCTCTTCTGTGGTATTTATTTCGGCTTCTTGCTCTTCGTTTATGTAGTTTAGGCTTCGCCTTATTTCTCTGTGATTTCTACGAACGGTACCTTCAATATCACTGTCGTAAAGTAGAGGTCCTGTCGGGTTCCTTCTAGTCATAAACTAGAGGTACCTGAAAGGGACAAAAGAAAGAAGAAAGAAAATTGAGAAAAATAAAAATAAATATGGCTAAAGTAATAAAAATTAAGCTTTCTTAATATTTTAGTTCCCCGGTAACGGCGCCAAAAACTTGATCGTCGAAATCAGAGCTTTAAAATTTATAATGAGAATGATCGAACTTGGAAACTAACTCTGACAATGATTTTAAGGTAAGCGCACCTATCGAACAGTCAAGACCGGAGTAACGAATCCCAAAGGAACCAAAAGTACTAATACTAACTCTCTTTCTATTATTTAGCCTAAGAATTAAGTGAATGTTTATCTAATCTAAATTTAACTATCAACTAAACTAAAGATGCAAAGACAAAAAGAGAATGAATTGGGGAAAAATAACTTGGAAGAAAAACCAATGGATTAAGACGATACCTTTAGGAAGAATCCACCTAGACTTCACTTGTTATCTAACACTAAACCAGACGATGTATTCACTTGACTTGATCCGTAAGATTCCCTAAGTTTTATTAAACTCTCTCTCGAAGTGAATAACGTCTAACCTTAGGTTGATTAATTGAAATCTCTTTCTAATTAAAACCCATAGAATCGCATTAACTCAATCTATTGACTCCCATATTAGGTTTCACCCTAATCCGGCAAAATCTCGTCAGCCTATCTCTAGGCGCGTGATCAACTCCGCTTAATTATGCTAGATCTACTCTTAAGCAGGGACTTTTGCTCCACCACCTAAACACATCATACTTGAATCAATATCCCGGAAATATTAACACAAGAATTTAGAACACATAATTAAGAACAAGTCAAATATTTATCATATAATTCAAAAAACAATAACAAGATTCGTCTTAGGTTTCATCCCCTTCAGGTATCTGAAGGGTTTAGTTCATAGTAATAAAAGAAAACATCTCAAGAGAAAAGATAAAACAAAACATAAGAAATCCCAAAAACTCCCTGAAGGAATTGAAGGAGAGATCCGCCGTCTTGAGTAGAATTCCGGCTTCTTGAGATGGATCAACTGGCTATCTTCGAGTGATTCTCCACAAATCTGACCTTTTCGGCTTGACTCCTTGGCCTAGCTAACCGCCCCCTTTCAGGTAACACTTAGGGTGTTTATATAGGCTCTTGGAATACGTTTCTTTGGCCCTAAGTATCCTTTTCCGATTGAAATTGCTCTTTGCCACGAGAGGGGCATGGCCATGGCACACACCGTGTGGATCGTGGCCAGGCCATGCTCGAACTTCTTTAATGAGACAAGGCCGTGTGAATCAAGATCAGGTTGTGTTCTAGTAGATTGACGTGACACGGCCATGTAGGCTTAAGTCCAGGCCGTGTCGATTTCTTTTTTAGCCAAATTTGGTCCGTTTTAGGCCTGTTTCTCGTTCTTTTCATCCTCGGGTGCTTTCCTGAGTATAAGACATGAAAAGAAAGGATTAAGAGCACCTTTTTACATAAATCGAGGCTTAATTCATCCAAAAGCGTACTAAATGTGGGCTTAAAATATGTTACTTTTACAGTTTATCAGGAAGCTACCTTGTGGTCGTTCAGATATGATCTTAGCTAGTTGTTCTAATTGGTTTTTGATCCCTTGAATCGATGCTTCTTGATTTTTGAGTGCTATTTTGGTGTTTTGGAAACAGGTTTCTGACACCGCGATGAACTTTGTTAGCATTTCTTCAAGGTTAGTCTTTTTATCTTGTGGGTAGGGTTGCTTTTGAAAGCCTGGGAGGTGTTGTTTTCTCTAATTTCCTTGGCCACTCCATGAGAAGTTGGAGTGGTTCCTCCAACATGGAGTATAAGTGTTACTATAAGGGTTATTCTGAGGTCTAGAATTATTACCCATATAGTTCATCTGTTCGCTTTCTATGCCAGGGTTGTAGGACGGATATTCTGTATTGTTCATCTCTCCTTCATTTGTATCGTGCTGTATAACCGAATGTACTGTGTCGAGGTTGAAAACACTGGCGACTTTTGTTGGCTTTATCCTCGTGACTTGCCACTGATAGTTATTTAGTGACATCTCCTCTATAAACTCATAAAATGCTTCAGGGGTTTTGTTATTCAGGGTTTCGCCAGCGGCTGAATCAATTAATTGCCTAGTTGAGGGGTTCACACTGCTGTAAAAGGTTTGAACCTATAGCCACAAGGGTAACTCGTGGTGTGGGCACCTTCTCAATAGTTCCTTGTATCTCTCTCATGCATCGTAAAGTGTCTCTAAATCCATATGCACAAAAGAAGAGATAACATTCCTCAACCTGGCCGTTTTAGCCGGCAGAAAATATTTTAACAAAACTTTTTCGGTCATTTATTCCCATGTAGTGATTGATCCTTATGGTAATGAGTTCAACCACTGTTTGGCTTTGTTTCTCAATGAAAAGGGAAATAACTGAAGATGAATGGCATCATCAGAAACGTCATTTATTTTGAAAGTATCGCAAAATTCTAGGAAATTCGCCCAGTGATTATTTGAATCTTCATCATGCAAACCATCAAACTAAACAAATTGTTGTATCATCTTTATTGGTTTAGGTTTCAGTTTAAAATTATTTGCAGCAATAACAGGTTTAACAATACTTGACTCAGTTCCTGTTAAATTAGGATTAGCATAATCATACATAGTACAAGGAGCAGGATTTTGATTTACCGATTTGCGGCAATCACAGGAGGTAGCGGATTGTTATCAGCCATCTCTACAGTAGTATTGGTATCGTCCTCTTGCTCTTCTTCTATGTATTGTAAGCTTTGCCTTATTTCTCTTCTATTTCTGCGAATGGTACCTTCTATATCGTCGTTAAAAATCAAGGGTCCTGACGGGTTCCTTCTAGTCTTAAACTAGAAAAACCTATCAGAAGCAAAGGAAACAAAAGAAAAATTAGAGAAGTAAAAATAAAAAATAAATAAAAATAATGGCTAAAGTAATAAAAATCAAGTGTTCCTAATATCTTATTCCCCGGTAACGGCGCCAAAAACTTGATCGTGTCCAAACTAACTATGACAATGAATAAGGCAAGCGCACCTATCGTTTGGTAGTATAGAAATGGCAAGACCGGAAATATCGTATCCTCAAGGACCAAGAGTACTAGTAATTACTATCTTTCTATTATTTAGCCTAAGAATTAAGGGAATTGTTGTTTAATCTAAAACTAACTAACTACTAAGCTAAAGATGCTAAGACACAGAGAATGAATTGGGGAAATACTTTTGGGAAAACCAATTGATTAAGACAATACCCAAGGAAGAATCCACCTAGACTTCACTTGTTATCTAACTCTAAACCAGACGATTTATTCACTTGACTTGATCCGTAGGATTCCCTAATTTATATTAATACCTCTTTCGAGGCTACTAACGTCTAACCCTAGGTTGATTAATTGAAATCTCTTTCTAATTAAACCCCTAGAGTTACATTAACTCGATCTATGGACTCCCATATTAGGTTTGACCCTAATCCGACAGATTTTTGTCGTCCTATCTCTAGGAGTGTGATCAACTCCGCTTAACTATGCTAGATTTACCCTTAAACAGGGAGTCTTGCTCCACTACCTAAGCACATCAGTACTTGAATTAATATCCTAAAATATCAAAGAAAGAATTAAGAACACATAATTAATAACAGATCAAGTATTTATCATATAGTTTAGAAAACAATAACAAGATTCGTCTTAGGTTTCATCCACCTCAGGTATTTGAGGGGTTTAGTTCATGTTTATAAAAGAATACATCTCAGAAGAAAGTATAAAATAAAACATAAGAAAAACCCTAAAACCCCCTGAAGGAATTTGAAGGGAAGATCTTCCGTCTTGAGTATGATTTTGGCTTCTTGAGATGAATCAACTGGCTGTCTTCGAGTAAATCCCACAATTCGGCCTTCTCTGGCTTCACCTCTTTGGCCTCCACAGAGGCCTTCTGTCGATCTCCCCCTTTTAGGTTGCCCTCTCAGGTGTTTATATAGGCTTTCGGGATGCCTTACTTGGCCCACAAGTATCCTAATCCGAATAGAATTAAAACGAGTCATGGCATGGACACGCCCGTATGGCACGATCGTGTAAATCGAGCCCAGGCCGTGTTCAGGTCTGCTAAAGTGGCACGGCCATGTGGTTATCTCCAGGCCGTGTGGTCTTCTTACTTTGGCCCAATTTCTCTGTTTTTGGCCCGTTTCTCGTTCTTTTAATCCTCCGATGCTCTCCTATGTATAAAACATGAAATTAAAGGATTAGGAGCATCAAATTCCACAATTCAGGGGATAAATCATCCAAAAAGAATGCTAAATGTGGGATTAAAATATGTACATATTACGATTTATCAGTATGTTTTGTCAAATGTTGATGGAATGGAAAGTATGCAAATGACGTCTTGTTATTTGAAAGGTATATGAATGGAAGATGTATGAATTGTTATGGAATAGCTGCTAATTGAGTTGTAAAATTATTACCATTATGATTGTGTATGCTTATAATAATAGGGTGGCAAAAATGGCTTTGCAAATAGCCTATTTTTGTCCACACGGGTAGGGACACGAGCATGTGTCTTAGCCGTGTGAGACACATAGCCATGATATACGGCCATGTGTCCCCTGGTGTTGATTTGGAATTGAAGTCAGTATGCTCCACACGGTCTCACACACAAGCGTGTAACTTGGTCATGTTGCATAAGTCATTATACCCTACAGTTTTGACACGGCCTGCTACACGGGTCGTGTGTGGCCATTTCGAATGGCACACGGGCTAGACACACGAGCGTGTGGCTGGCCGTGTGACCCAAGTTAGTATACTCTCCAATTTTCTCACGGTTGTGTTATACAAGTTAGTATGTATGCCCTGTTTTCACACGGTTTGAGACACGAGCGTGTCTGGAGTCGTGTGAGGCACACGGTCTGTTCACACGGGCGTGTGATACTTGAAATGTTAAAATTTTACTAAGTTTCCAAAATTTTCATATGTTATCGGTTTAGTCCTGATCCACTTCTAAAGCATGTTTAAGGCCTCGTAGGCCCTTATAAGGGACAATGTGTTTGTGATTAAATGAAATTTGAGTATGAATGTATAAATGTTTAGGTTATGTATGTTAACTTAAGTGTTTTGTTCGGTAATACCTCGTAACCCTACTCTGGCAACGGACACGGGTTAGGGGTGTTACATTTATCAAAGCTATGTTTTAGTCGATTCTAGGACTAATGTAGCGTATGTAAGTCTAGCTATACATGCCATAAATATAAACTGGGATAGTGTGATGACTCTTGACATTTTTAAATGTATTTTATATAGTAAATGAATCCTGGTCGAGCTGTAGTTGATGAGGTCAAGAGTAACACGCCTGCTCCCGCGCAAGGGACAGCACCATCTAACTCTAGACCCATAACGGCTAGCCAGGGAGGAGAGGCTAAAGAAGCCTTCTTCCAAATGATGAACGAATAGTTCACACAATATATTCGTATGAACCCGGCTGCTCAACAACCTCCACCCCCAACTATTCCCCAACTGACCCCTGTAGTTCCTCAAGGTATGGATCTTTTGCGAATAAATAAGCCACCTATTGATAGGATACGGAAACACGGGGCGGGCTGAAGACTTCATAGATACTGTTAGGAACGATCCTGAGAGAGCCGAGTTCTGGCTTGAGAACATGAGTCGAGTATTTGATGAACTGCCATGCACACCTGAAGAATGTTTAAAATGTGTTGTATCATTGTTGAGAGACACCGCGTATCAGTGGTGGAATACTTTGATATCTGTAGTTCCTCGAGAAAGAGTTACTTGGGAATTCTTTCAAGTTGAATTTAGAAAGAAATATATCAGCCAAAGGTTCATTTATCAGAAAAGAAAGGAATTTCTTGAATTGAAACAGGGTCGTATGTCGGTAACGGATTACGAAGGAGAGTTTATACAACTCAACAAATATGCTCGTGAATATGTTTCTTCTGAGGCTATAATGTGTAAAAGATTCAAAGATGGGTTAAATGAAGAAAATTAGGCTATTAGTGGGGATTCTTGAGTTGAAAGAGTACATTGTTCTATTTGATAGAGCCTGCAAAGTCGAAGAGCTTAGAAAAGAGAAAAGAAAAGCCAATTCTGAGTCTAGAGGCTTTAGAAAAAGATTTGCGGGCAAATCACATCAGTTAACATAAAAAGAAATCTAAAGAATACGATCCTCGTTCTACTACTTCTGCGGGGATTTCAATCAGAGAAAGAGATGCAAGAAATTTCAGCGCTAAACCTCAGACGACATTTGTTGCCAATGCAGGTAGCGTCAGAAATGTTGTACCTGAATGTAAGCATTGCAACAAGTGACATTACGATGAATGAAAAATAGTGAGCGAAGCTTGTTTTAGATGCGGATCTCTTGATCATTATCTCCGAGATTGTCCAAAAAAGTCTATAGCTGAAAGAGATCAACCAGCGAAAGTGGATAATATGGCTACTAGAGGGAGACCACCCTGAAACACTAGAAATACGAGTGGAAACCGAGGTATTACGAGAGATTCTGCTGTGAGATCTGAGGCATGAGCACCTGCCCGAGCTTATGCTATCCGTGCAAGGGAGGAGGCATCATCGCCAAACGTTATGACCGGTACTTTTTCTCTTTTTAATACTGATATAGTTGCATTGATAGATCCTGGATCAGCCCATTCATATATCTGTATGAATTTAGTATTTAAAAAGAGTTTACATGTCGAGCCTACAGAGTTTGTAATTAAAGTATCGAACCCCTTAGGCAAGTCTATTTTAGTTGATAAAATTTGTAAGAATTGTCCTTTGGTGACTCGGGGTTACTGTTTTCTAGCTGACTTGATGCTTTTATCATTTGATGAGTTTGATGTGATTCTGGGTATGGATTGGCTGACCATGCATGATACAGTTATGAATTGTAGATGAAAGATTGAATTAGTCCGGGAACAACACTGATATTGATAGCTCCGTACGAATGGCTCAAAAATTAAGGTTGAGCTCTTGCAAGAATTGACTAAGGTTTACAGATTGATTATCTTAGGTGCGATTTTCGTGAAAAAGAAAGATGGCACGATGAGAATGTGTATCGATTACAGACAATTGAACAAAGTGACTATAAAGAAAAAAATCCTCTGCCGCGGATTGGTGATTTATTTGATCAGTTGAAAGGGGCTACAATATTTTCAAAGATTGATTTGAGATTGGATTATTATCAGTTGCGAGTTAAAGAATCGGATGTACCAAAAATTGTGTTCAGAACAAGGTATGGACATTATGAATTCCTCATTAAGCCTTTCGGATTAACTAAAACTCTTGTATTTTTCATGGATTTGATGAATTGGATATTTAGACCGTATTTCGATAGATTTGTTGTTGTATTCATTGACAACATTCTGATCTATTCGCGAAATGAATCGAAACATACTGAGCACTTGAGAGTTGTGTTACAAACTCTACGTGAAAAGAACTTATTTGTAAAGTTCAGCAAATGCAAGTTTTGGCTTCGAAAGGTTGGATTTCTGGGGTATATTATCACAGCTGATGGTATTAGAGTTAACCCGAATAAGATTTCTGCTATTGTTGATTAGAAACCTCCGAGGAATGTGTCTGAAGTCTGTAGTTTTCTGGGTTTAGTGGGCTATTACCGAAGATTCGTGAAAGGATTTTTGATGATTGCGACACCTATGACACGACTGCTTCAGAAAGATGTGAAGTTTGAATGGTCGAAAAAATGTTAGCAGAGTTTCAAACAGTTGAAAGTACTGTTAACTGAAGCACCAGTATTGGTTCAATCGAAATCGGGGAAGGAATTTGTGATTTTTAGCAATGTGTCATTAAACGGTTTGGGATGTGTTCTGATGCAAGAAGGAAAAGTTATAGCTTATGCTTCTCGACAATTGAAGCTGCATGAAAACAATTATCTCATACATGACTTAGAAGTGGCTGCAATTGTGTTTGCGTTGAAAATTTGGTGACACTATTTATACGGTGAAAAATGCCACATTTATACGGATCACAAAAACTTAAAATATCTGATGTCACAGAAGGATTTGAATTTGAGACAACGAAGATGGCTTGAGTTATTAAAAGATTATGAATTTGTGATTGACTATCACCCGGTAAAAGCGAATGTTGTTGCTGATGCCCTGAGCCGAAAATCTTTGTTTGCATTACGAGTAATGAATACCAAGTTGATAATTTGTAATTATGGGTCTATTTTAACTGAATTAAAAGCTAAATTGGTATTTCTTTAACAAATCTGTGAAGCTCAGAAAGATGACTATGAATTGCAAGTTAAATGGATTCAGTGTGAGAACATCCTTGATTCAGAGTTTCAGATTGGGACCAATGATTGTTTAAGGTTCCAGAATAGAATTTGCATACTGAGAAATTCAGAACTCGTTCAAAAAATTTTGTACAAAGCACATCATAGGTGCTTATCTGTTCATCCGAGAAGTACCAAAATGAATAATGATTTGAAACAGTTTTACTGGTGGCAAGGCATGAAATGAGATATCTCAGAGTTTGTTTCTAAATGTTTGATTCGTCAGTAAGTCAAAGCCGAACATCAAGTACCATCTGGGTTACTACAGCCTGTAATGATTCCTGAGTGGAAGTGGGATGGAGTTACAATGGATTTTGTGTCGGGATTGCCCCTAACTCCGAAAAAGAAAGATGCAATCTGGGTTGTCATCGATTGAATAACGAAATCTTCTCATTTCATACCGGTACGTACAAATTACTCACTTGACAGAGTAGCTGAATTATATATTTTTGAGATTGTTCGATTGTATAGGGTGCCATTATATATTATTTCTGATAGAGATTCGAGACTTATGTTGCGATTCTGGAAGAAACTGCAAGAAGCACTGACGGTCAAACCGAAAGAGTTATTCAGATTCTCGAAGACATGTTGAGACGTTGTATTTTAGATTTTGAAGGTAGTTGGGAAAAATACTTACCACTGATTGAGTTTACGTATAACAACAGTTTTCAGATGAGTATTAAGATGGCACCGTACGAAGCTTTATGTGGTCGCAAATGTCGAACTCCATTATACTGGACTAAACTAAGTGAGAAAAAGATTCATGGGGTTGAAATGATCAGAGAAACTGAAGAAAAAGTGAAAATGATTCGCAATAGTTTAAAAGCAGCATCAGATCGACAGAAATGCTACGCGGATTTGAAACGTAGAGAGATTGAGTTTCAAGTCGGAGATCAAGTGTTTGTAAAAGTGTCACCATGGAAAAAGGTTCTTCGATTCAGTCGTAAAGAGAAGTTGAGTCCACGTTTCATCGAGTCGTATGAGATTATTGAACGGATAAGGCCAGTGGCATTTTGACTAGCTTTACCATTAGAACTTGAAAAGATTTATAATGTCTTTCATGTTTTTATGTTACGTCGATACAGATCTGATCCGTCACATGTGATATCCCCGGTGGATGTTGAGATACAAGCTGATGTAACATATAGCGAAGAACCGATAAGGATAATTGAGAAATAAGCGCATAGCTCTAGTAAATGTTCTCTAGCATAGACACGAGATTGAAGAAGCTACGTGGGAATCCGAGGAAGCTATGCGAAAATAGTACCCTAATCTATTTACTGGTAAGATTTTCGGGGACAAAAATCCCTAAGGGGGGGAGTTGTAACAGCCTGTTTTTTGGGTCAAATTGGAATAGTGGTTTTGGGACCACAAATCTGAGGCAAAAATATTTATTTTATTATTTTATTGAATTTTATAGCATGATAGTATTATTGGGTGAAAGTTTCATAAAGAAATTTTACTATTTGAATGTTTAATTCGGTAAAAAGGACTAACTCGCGTAAAGCGTAAAACTTGTGTTCTATTAGCTAAAAGTGTTAAATAGCTATAGAACATTAAAATAAAGGTCCTTAAGAGGTAAATAGACCATTTATAGTTAGTGGATGATGATAGCATGGCAATTGGTGTAGTTTTTAATATTTTTAAAGGTTATAAAGGTAAATTAGTTATTAATGTTAATTATAATAAAACAAAGTCATTTTTTATTTCATCTTTCTTCCTTATCATGAGATTTGGCTAAACTTGATAGTATGTTTTGGTATGTTTTGTCAAATGTTGATGGAATGGAAATTATGCAAATGACGTCTTGTTATTTGAAAATGAAAGGAAGTTGTATGAATTGTTATGGAATAGCTACTAATTGGGTTGTAAAATTGTTACCATTATGATTGTGTATGCTTATAATAATAGGGTGGCAAAAATGGCTTTGCAAATAGCCTATTTTTATCCTCACGGGTAGGGACATGGGCATGTGTCTCAGCTGTGTGAGACACATGGACATGTTACACAGCAGTGTGTCCCCTGGTGTTGATTTGGAATTGAAGTCAGTATGCTCCACAAGGTCTCACACATGGGCGTGTGACTTGGCCGTGTTGCATAAGTTAGTATACCCTACAGTTTTGACACGGCCTGGTACACGGTTGTGTGTGGCCATTTCGAAGGGCACACGGGCGTATCCTCGGCCGTGTGTGTCTGGAGCGATGTGAGGCACATGGTCTGTTCACATGGGCATGTGATACTTGAAATTTTGAAATTTTAATAAGTTTCCAAAATTTTCATATGTTATCGATTTAGTCCCGAACCACTTCTAAAGCATGTTTAAGGCCTCGTAGGCCCTTATAAGGGACAATGTGTTTTTGATTGAATGAAATTTGGGTATGAATGCATAAATGTTTAGGTTATGTATGTTAAATTAAGTGTTTTGATTGGTAGCACCTCGTAACCCTACTCTGGCGACGGACACGGGTTAGGGGTGTTACATGCTATTTGGATTTCTGTTCTATAATTCTGTTGTTAATCACCTTTTGAACTCACACTGAGCTTGTGTAGCTCAACCCCTTAGTGTATCCCCTTTCAGGTACATTTATGTGTTCTAATTCTAGACTCGGTATGCGGAGGTCTCAGATAGTCATAGTCAAAAATAGGCTTTAATAGTTTTTTTAATAATCTTTGAGTTTATAATTAAACAATTTTGAATTGTAAGTTCTGTTTTGAAAATTGTGGTACAAAATTCTGTGTTTTAGGCACGTGGGCGACATTGGGACTATATTTTTTTTTTGAAATATCAGGATTTTATAACCGAGAGTTTTATGTAACTTAAATATTGTTTTGTTTTCTAGCTTGTTAAACTAAAATTTTCCCACGATCACTTCGGTGATTAATGTGATCTCTGGGATTCGGTCTAAACCTCTAGGTCGAGTTTTGGGGCGTTAACATAAATTTCCTATTCCTAGTATCTATGATATGAGCCTCTAGCCTATAATTGATTAAGAAATCTTAATTAACAGCCAGAAAATTAACTTTGAAACTCATTTTTTTAGGGAATTAGTTATTAATTAACTAG
This sequence comes from Gossypium australe, assembly GCA_005393395.2. Lineage (NCBI taxonomy): Eukaryota > Viridiplantae > Streptophyta > Magnoliopsida > Malvales > Malvaceae > Gossypium > Gossypium australe. The sequence continues at coordinate 108,913,382 of CM016621.1, read as the reverse complement.
TATTACCTCTCAGCCTCTACTAGTTAACTAACCGACAGGTACACGTATCTCCTGACCTTACTTTCCCCATCGGGATAAATTATGATTTACTCAACAAGCTTATCTCTCAAGCTCGTTTAACGTAGATTGCTTCATAGGATTGCCAATCATAGGGTTTAGGCATACATAATTTTTACCAACTAATTTTGTGAGAAACCTGCATTCTTCCGTTAATTAATCTACTTAATTAATTAATTAGTTCTGTAACCAAATCATTCAAGATATAAATATAGTACATAATTTATTCTAATATTCAGACAAATATTAGTTGACTAGGCTAACGAAATATAAATAAAAGAATAAAAGAAAGAGATAAAGAAATTGCTCATTGATAAATAATTAAAGCGTGGTTCTAGAACAATCTCCATTCATAATTGTTTTCACATTAGAATAAAAAGAATTTCGGCTAAACAAACATAAAAATAAAATACAACTGAAATCTAAATAAAACTATCTAGGTCTAACTTGCCTCCCCTAATGAGGTGATAAAGCTATTTATATAGGCTTACATTAGGGTGTTAGGTTTCTAAAACACCCTTTGAGTGATTAGGGTTTAATTAGGGTGCATAACCCTAAGTGGCCGTCCAAATTCCGCTGAATATTATCAATTTTGGTTGTGACATCAGGGAATTCCTCGTCGCAATGTCGCCGTGAAGATTTCTTCCCTTATTCGTCGCGTTGTAGTGATGTAGGGAAATTCCTCGCCATGACGTGGGGTGGATTTCAACCTTGGCAGCTTTGTTGTTCGGTGTTGTGACATGGACCTCCCTATGTCGTGACTTGGCCATCGTCCCTTACTATATAAAAACAAATTTTAGAATTGTCAGAAGCCACCATACTATCAATATATGCCTATGGCATGTATAGCTAGACTCTAACACACGCTAGATAGTCCGAGAACCGATTAAACCATAGCTCTTATACCACTAAATGTAACACCCTTTAACCGTATTCTATGCCAGAACCAGATACGAGGCGTTACCGTACTTAACACACATGGTCATACAACTTTGGGCTATCAAATTTCATTCTAAATTAAAACTTTTCCATACACACCTCTAACATCATTATAATGGGCCTATGAGGCCCTAAACATGCTTTCGAAAGGTTTCGGAGATAAGTCGAAAAATTTTTCACACTAAGAAAAATTTTACCTAAATAGGGGCCACACGCCCGTGTGAAATGGGACACGCCTATGTGGGTAGGCCGTGTGGTCACACACGCCCATGTCCCTCACCCGTGGTCGACACTGTCTTATTTCACACGACTGGACAAATGCCTGTGTCCCTGGCCCGTGTCTCTTACACGACCTAGACATGCCCGTGTCTTAGCCCGTGTGCCAAAATCTTGGCATTCTGTTTATGATGTCATCACCTCACTATTGTCACATGGCCAGGGCCCATGCCCGTCCTTAGACCGTGTGTCGAATTAAATTCCAATTTCAAGGTGCAGACTTCACACGGCCTGGGCACACGCCCATATCTTTGGCCGCGCCTCCCAAACGACTGAGACATACGACCGTGTCTCTGCCTGTGTGTTTACTACAAACCTTACTGACTTGTAAAACTAACATGCAGGGGACACACAGCCTGGTCACACACCCATGGGACTGACTGTGTGTCACACATGGCCTAGACACACGCCCATGTGCCTACCCGTGTGGACAAGAACAAGGCTATTCGCCAAGCTCTTTCATCACCCTAATTCATTCCAGCATAATTCATAACCAAACAACCCAATCATATACCCTACACAATCATGAATAACCTCATCTTTTCATTGATTAACAGTATTGAGCCATTAATTATGACCATGTACAAAACAATTCATCTATAAGGAGCCAATACACACTTGGCCAAAATAACAAACATTTCACCTAGTCTAGCCCCTATACATGCCATACTCAAAATGGTAATTCAAAAATATACCAAGATGAGCTGATAGTGTGAGTAAGCTTCCGGTTATCTTCGTATCCCGACCCGACTCTTTGACTCTATAAAACAAGGGAAAAGAAAGGGAGTAAGCTTTAAAGCTTAGTAAGTTTACATGTAAACAATAAATATCATAACATGTGCTAATCAATAAATAGCATTTCACAATAAGTACAAGCATCCAACAATCAAAGATCATGCTTACTCATTCTTTCTTACCACATTCCAACCATATCACAACCAAATGCTCTTATTATTTAACATACATCCCTACACTTATCACCACAAGACCACATGAAACAATACAACACAATTTCATGATAAGTCACTCTTAGAAATATCAAACACTCGATGGTTTTGTACTTAGCCCACCATTTGTCTTAAACAGGGTGGTAATGCACATAGCCCACCAACAAGAATATTTACGGTGGTATCGCACATAGCCCACTAATTGATAACATAAACAATGGTATCGCACACAACCCACCATAATCTATTACGGATAATATTCTACACTTACATATCTATTTCAACATTCAGATTCTAACAAGTCCAATTCATTTAAATCATAAATGACCTCAATCACACAATACCCCAATAAACAATAACATGTGTATTTATGATACATCGTTTACACATAAACTTACCTCGGTGCAAAATGCGTTAATTTGCGGTTTAATCCGAAACCTTGCCTTTTCCCCGATCAAGGTTAATTCCGCGCTCTTCTTGATCTATAACAATAAAATTTCATTCATTCAATCATTTCATGATCATAATACATCATACTCTCTGCTTAGGCAAAAATGACCATTTTGCCCTTGTACTTTAATAAAAATTACGATTATGCCCCTAGGCTCGTAAAATCATTTATCATTACATTTTCTCATTAAACAAGCCTAGCTGAACATTTATTACTCTTACAACTACTCATAATTCCAATTATTTCATGCATTTATTATACATTTTCAACCCTTGCATTCAAATCCTATTTAGGTGTTTTCATGCTAACACCTTTCAGAAAAGTTGTTCCTTAACTCACTATCATTCATTTTTTTCCATAAAAACTCAGAAAATAACATAAAATCTCTCATGTCAAGTCCCTATACTTTCAACCATATTGCAAATTAGTCCCCTCATTAGCTAGCTTAAGCTTTGGGGACTCCAAAAGTACAAAAATTCTCAATAAAAACCACTAAGATCACTTACTTGTAGATATAAGGAGTTGGTGAAAATTTTCAAGCTCCCATGGTGTTTTTCTTTGGGAATTTCGGTGGTGAGAAGAAGGGGAAAAGATGATATCTTTTCCTCTCCTTATTTTATTATTTTACTAGACAAATTACCACCAAAATCTCACCTAATGCTTTGAAAATTTAATTCTTTGTCCCCTATGACTAGCTATTAATTTTAGAATAGTCTATCTGCATATTAGGAACCTCCAATTAAAATCTACAGCTATTAGACACCTTTTTTTTGTAAACCAATACTTTCACGGTTAATGTGATTAAGTATTTTTTTCACAATTAAGCACACAATTGCTAAAATTAAAGCACCAAAATTTCTATGCAACCTTACTATCATGCTATAATTCATAAAATATTATGAAAATAATTTTCTTCAACCTCGGATTAGTGGTCCCGAAACCATTATTCCGACTAGCCCCAAAATCGAGCTGTTACATTCATAAAGTTTTTCTACACTTGATTTTTCTTCATTTGCGCACAACTTTGTAGGAATTTCATAGTCACCATGCTATACTATCCCTTAGTTTTCACTCTTAATTATTTTGAACCCTCTGTAATGTATCTCCTTAACCCTCAATATTAATGGTCCGGCATCTATGTTTCTGCTGGGACCAAGAAGAAAAAGGATCAATAATTTATGCTTTCGGTTCGTGGTTTCATTCAAGGTTCATTAAGAAAGTAGAACTAGGCTAAAAAATTAGGTGCTAAAGAATTTACATATATGGTCGGCTTTTTGGCTCTAATAGCGACCAAGCAATGTCTTAGGTCATCCCTAAGTGTCTCAATTCATGGAATCAATTAACTAAATTTTAATATTCTAACAAATTATCATTCAAACAAACATATATGCTTTTATGTACTTATTTGTCATTTGGTATACTTAACACACTTTCACCTATTTATAGTGTAACAAAGTGAACTAAATAGTTTAATATTAAACAACCTAAAATCAATCACTATCAAACTAAATTTACAGTTTAAACAAAAATCCATTTACATGATTCTAACCAATCACTTGTATTTCTACAAGCTCGCACACAAAAATAAAATTTAACTACTAAAATAAATAAAAACAAGTAACAAAAATTTAAAACTTTGTAAAATTTCTGTTACTGTAACAACCCGCAAGTCAATGGTGTCGGAAAGTGTGGTTTTAGAACCTCATTTTCGTGAACCAATTTCATAAATATTATTATTAAATATTTATGGAGTTATATTAGAAGCGAATTAAATTTCAGTCGGATGATTTTATCGAATTAGTTCTTAATTAAGGTTAAGAGACTAAATCGAAAAATTGATAAATTTTTAATTACTATATGTTTTTATTAATTAGAATAGAATAATTAATAAAGTAGTAATTATACCACTTTATAAACATAGCGGAAATAAAATAAAAAAACATTTCTTTCATTTATTTTTTTCATGCAAATCGAAACAAAGTGAAGAAGAAAAGAAGAACATTTGGCCGTTGAGTTCACAAATTTCAAGCTTCAATTAGTTTTTGCAATTCAGTCATTTTCTTGTAATTTTTATATTTTTAGAATCCCGGTAGTTCAAGTTAACCAGCCATGTTGAAATTTTCGGTATGGTTAAATAATTAAGAAGTTGCCATTGTTAGATGGTTGAAGCTTTTGGTGATATTTTGATGGATTTTAAGTTTAGAGTTGAAAAAGGGTTAAACTGTAAAAATAATTAATGATTTTGTGCACTAGGGACTAAAATGCACAAATTTCAAATATAGTAGTAGAAATGTGAAATAGTAATTTAAATTAGGCCTAGAGTGAAATCGGTATAAAGATTGGGGGTTAAATCTGAAAGTTATGATAGTCCCTATTTTAGGGACTAAACTGAATAAAATGAAAAAGTGGCATAATTCAGTAATTGAATGCAAAAATTGGCTGTGTATTGATAAATTATTATGTTTGTTTTAATCCGTAGCTAACACTATCCCAGATTTCTCAAAAAAGAAAGGAAAAGACAAAGCTATCGACGAATAGCTCGGAGTTTACAATTTTTGTTTCTATAATCCAAACTACTTGTAAATTGCTGCATTTTGAACTGTGTATGCATGGTAAGAGTATGAGGTGAGCCATTTTGTATAATGAGATTAATTGAATTAAATTGAATTGATTGATATATCTAAGGACTAAATTGAATGTTATGAAAAGTGTGTATATATATTGTTCAAATGTGAAATTGAGTATGTGATGTGTTGATTGAATGTTGCCATGTGCAAATTTATATGTTTATGATGAAAATAGAGGTGAAATTAGATATTTGTTGTTAATGAAACATGAAATAGGAACCTATTTACTATTCGGGCAAAGTTGGATATAGTTGGCCTGCCATAAGATAGGAAGAGTTCAGGGTTACTTCGACTATGAGTCGATAAGGCACTGGGTGCCAATTTGCTTCAGTTTAACTGATGACACATTGGGTATCAATTTACTTATAGCGTTGGATGTAAATATTTGCTTCAAATTTATCTGATGAGGCATTGGGTACCAAACTGGAGTGTTGGTTGGATCTGTGTATCTGTCAGAGTCCGAGTCATGTTAATATGGATGTTAAGCAATAGTTAAGAAATGGAAATGAAATGTAGAATGAAACATGAAATGGTGGATTGAACTATGAATATTGATTGTACATAATCAATGAACTCTTGAAATGAGAAATTGAGATGAAATGTGCCATTATATTAGTTGAATTAACAATTGACTAGGTGAATTTACCTATTGGATTTGTATATTGCATATAATCTTTATTAAATTTATGCACTATTATGCCTTATATTATTTTTTAAATGTTTGGATCATAGAAATACCACTAAGTTATACTCAATGAACGATTTTATTTTTTCGTTCGTAGGTTACGTATTGTATGTTACGATCATCGACTCAGCATCCAGTAGCAAATCCTAGACTCAATCGCTAGTGATATGTTCATTTTGGTTTTGGCTTGTACCTAAGATGTCTTATAGTTATATAATGTTTATTTGGTTTTTTTTTTTTTTTTTTGCTTTTTGAGAAATCTTATGTATATATATGTATATATGTGTGTGATGACATTAATCATGAAGATGATATGTTGGGGAGTATTTCATTTGTTTGGTTGATGGCTTAAATGGTGATTAGGTAATATTCCTTAGAATAAGTATGTAAAAGTGATTAATATGCTTATGCTATGCTTGAAATAGTTTGGTAGCTTTAGTGCATATGATATTAATTTGAATTGGAGTCATTCTGAAAAATGTTTTGAATAGTTAGTTGGTGCTAAATGGAGCCATTGTTTGAGATGCCTTGAAAGGCATATTAAATTGATATGTATATGATGTTTTATTTGTTTTTAGATTGATTATGTTTAAGTGCCTTATAAGGCATATTGATATGCTTTTATTGATGTTTTTCAGGTCTATAATCAGAGTTATGGTACCATTTGAGTTGAAGGTAATTTGGGTATGAAATGAACAATTTAAAGATAAAATTTTACCATGTCTAAACTTAGGTATCGCTATTTTTGTATGTGGTATCGATACTTGACCATATAAATAGTTTTTAAAACTAATAGAATACTGAAATGGTATCACTTTTTATACGAGTATCGATATTTTTAATAAAATATTGATACCAAAGAATAAATATCAATACCATTGTTTTGCATAACAAACAAAAAATGTGATTTGGTATTGGTTTTTAATAAGGTATCGATACAATATCGATACCCAACAATTAAATATCGATGCCAATTTTGAAACTTTAAGATTTTGAATTCTTTACAATTAAACCTTATTTCATACCTGAATTTTTATGATTAAACCTATATAGATTACTGATTTTTTGTATTTGTTTCTATGTGATTTGATGATGATTAATGAGGGTTTGAATAATAAATTACATGTAAATTTTTGGTAATTGTTCGTAGCATCCTTTTACTCAGGTTTGATGACCAGGCCGGGTAAGGCATGTTTCAGTTACCCCCACACTTTATTTGGCACATTGTCCCTAATGAGCTACAATGTGCTCTCAAAAGCTAAAAGAAGGGACTACCCGATTTAAGCAATGAAGGTGTAACACCCCAAACCCGGCCTAGAAGTTAGGCCCGAATCCGGAATGTCACATTAAAGGCACACTTCAAAATGATTTTACTAATTAACCATTTAAGGCCCAAAAGCCCAAAACCCTTGTATCTTGTTAAGTTAAGATGAAAAGCTCATATTTTAGGAAAACATTCATATGTTTATTTCGAAAACTATGTTAACTTTAGAAATTTTATTTAAGTTTATTAATTGGATAGTTGAAACAATAATAATAAAACCCAAAATCTAAAGTCAATTAGGAGATACATGGCCTTATTACAATTCAATGAAAAACAAAGTATTTAAAATAAATTCATTTGAACAGATTGAAAACGTCTTATCAGCTTGTAGTTTGGCCATCTCCGAGTCCTCTCCCAAGCCGAGCCGTCTATTCAGGATCACCTGAAACATTAAATAAAAGGGTGTGAGTTTTGAAACTCAGTGTGTACAACCCTTGGCAATCAAATCACATACAAATATTCACATTGGGCCTAAGCCCTATCAAAATGGGTGGTCCTGGGCCTTAGCCCATAATGACCTCATATCATATCATATTCATATCATATACCAACAAGATAATGCAAAACCCTTCCCAAAAATCCATCCGCTACACACACCATTTCCCTTCCAACCATTACACACCTGTAGGGATTTCTAAATCAACCCACCCATCCTCTATACACCAAAGGTAGCACTCACAGCGGCACTACTCAACATTGCAGCAAAGCTGCTAATCATATAATAGGCTTAAAGCCTCCGGTGGATCCATGGTCGTCAAGCGACTATGCGATCCTCAAATCTTCCTCCGTACCATAATTCCCACCCATATGCATCCTAAGCAAAATATCATATGAATGCATCAAACACATGAGTAACATCCACAAACTAATATTTGTCACATAGGGGTATTTTCGTCATTTCACTACCCAGGGGTATTTTCGTAATTCTACCCTATAGGGGTATTTTGGTAATTTGGCAAGATAGGGGTATCTCAATAATTTTGCAAAATAGGGTGTTTTGGTTATTTGCAAAACAAGGGTATTCCGGTACTTTTGCAAAATAGGGGTATTTTAGTAAATTTACAAATCTAAGGGTATTTTAGTAATTTTACAAATCTAAGGGTAGTTTAGTAATTTTACAAATTTATGGTTTTTGGTCCCTCTCAGGTTTTAGTTATGAACTTTGGCCCATCAACAAGTCCTTACGGCTAAAGTGAACAGACACTACGCACCAGGTAGGATTCCAGAGAAGAGGAGGTGGGCCACCAGGACCGCTTAAGTACCAAGCTCTCCCTAGATCCAATCCTAGACATGCATATGTTCGTTGCCACACTCTAACCCAATGACTTGTTCATGGACATGTTTAATTAGATTAAGTCTTATGAAATTTCAAAGTTGTTCAAACTAGGCCTAAAGTCCATTAACCCTAGCATACTTGCCTACGTCCTCATAAAGCCCATTTCATTTCATATAGTCCATTGGGCTCAATTATGATCCAATCATACAATCATTCATGGCAATTCATTATTCATGCTCACATATCAACCATTGTCATTTTGGGCCCCCAAAGTTCGGCAGGCCCATTTAGCCACTTTCGGCTTTACGGCTTTTTGGCGTTGTCAATATCGTGTGTGTAGTGTTTGTACAGACCTAGTAACCTCGCCTGCTGCAAACCCTTTAGTCACGAACCTACAATCGACATTACTAGCGATTAAACAAAGCTTTAACACATACTTATCAAAAATCGAAACCTCACCGTACCCTTACCGTGTACCTCACGTTCTAGTAGCCCTTCCTCTGCTACTATTTGCGACTATCCTCTAGATCTGCACCCAAACACCTATATCGTCAAAAACAAGTGACCCATATTGCACATAAGTCACCCCTATGAGCCACATTAGATTCGGCCATTTACTAAACCATGACTGAGTTGAGAACACTTACCACTTTGTTAGCAATCCTTACTTACCACGCTTGCGATTGTTGAGCCTTACCCTTGTTAATACAAGTTAACGACAAGGAGGGGTTAAATAGCCCTTCGGCTTTTAACAAAACACACTAAAAACTTCAACTAAGCACTTACCAAAATTCTCCTTTGATCCTGCGGCTTAGATATCTACTGAACAAGATTCGACTTCCAACGTGACTAAGAGTAGATAACAATTGATTGAGGTGGAGGAACAACAACAAGGGTTCAGCAAGAGTAGAGATTTGGCAAAAAAAGGATGATAGTAATTTCAGAAATGAAGGGAATTTGGCTTAGCAAAAATTTGGCAAAAAGGGAGAAACCATTTGAGGGAGAGAATAAAAACTAGAGAATGCTCAAAGAACCTTTCAAGCATTCGGCCCCCTCTCCTTTTATAGCCACAGGCTGAACACTCCCCTCCCTTAGAGTCCCATTCGGCACCATCACATCCTTACTCCCCATCTCCTAACTTTTCTCTCCGATAATACCTTAATCTTATCTGAAAACTACTCCACATCCATCAATCCTGCTTACTTCAAACTCTCCACGACAAGAGTACAAAACCAACACAACTCTTGCCGTCCACCTATGCAAAATAAAACATTCAATGCACTCCTCCTGCTCGAACCTTGGACCTCTTCAGCTTTCATACACGCCACCTCATAGCTCCCAAGTGACACCACTTTCCACTAGACCATAAGCCCATTTGTGTCCTATTTTCTCTTAATCTACTTAAGAGGCCTCATGCCTGAGACTAAGGTCCACTAAGCAAGAAAAATAATTTTTTCCCTATGGTCTCCCATATCTCTAAGGCTTTAAATAATCCCGATAATACCTTAATATTATTATTCTAAATGCTACACATACATACTAACTTCAATGCACAGAAATTAAAGTTTTGGGATTTTGGGGGCGTTACAGAAGGTCCTCGAAAGTAGTCAGGTGGTCTTCCTCATATCGATTTAGCTCCAATTAGTAGTTTCGCTTAATGTATAGGGTTCCTACATAGAATAAACACATTTTTTATAGGAAATTAAAATTAATTTCTAACTAATAGTAGAAAAAATTGAAAATCTATCCTAATTTTTTAAGAGGAAAATAAATTGAAAAAGAAAGGAAAACTCCCTCATAGATCAATAAAAAGGTCATCATCGAACTTGTCTATGCAGCCCTCACACTCGTCCGAGACAACCCCTATAACACCCCTCACCTGTCTCCGTTGTCGAATTAGGCTTACGGGATACTACAATAATTAAAAGAACAAGAACATGCAAATTTAATTCAAAACTTATTAAAACATTCATTAACCATCAAACATTAAGTTAAATATGTTATACATGCATGATCGAGCTTAAATCGAGCTTATGAGAGCTCTAAAAACAATTCAGAACTAAGTAGGGACTTGTAACGCCCCGAATTTAGGCCTAGAAGGAAATAGGTCTTGAGCGTAGGAACACATAAAAGTTTATATGTGCAAGAAAATGACAAAATTGATTGTTTGCTTTGATGGTTAAGTGATTTAAAAGTGTTTGGGAGTGTCTGAGAAGTCTTGGGTTCAAGCTCTGGCTTTTGCAAAATTTTGGTTTTCTCATAAGTGAACCTTGGTGTTAGCGTGTAGGCTTTAAAAGAAATTATGGCGGAATTATGACACTAGTTGAGCTTGTAGTCCAGTGGCAGTCGCGTGTTTAAGGCTACAAGGGAGCTCAAGTTTGAGCCTCATGATGCGCAAAGGAGTATTTATTTTACATTCTCGCTGTATGAGTAGTAGAGTTTGACTGAAACTCTGCAAGGTGGAGTTTGAATAAGTCTTATATGGAGAAAATCAGGGAGGAGGTAAAGGAGGATTTTTAGGAGGAAATTATGGAGAAAATCAAGGAATATTGGTTTGGGGAAAAGAGTTGTGCCATATGGGGAGTGTGGGAACTGAAGAAAATGTTTTAGGATTTGGTGTTCTCTCCAATTCGGTTTTCCATCATACTTTGTTGCCTTTTGTTACTATACCAACTACTGTTAGGGGTTTTGGCCTTCGGTTTTACTTGTTCCTTCAATACCCCGTTTAGCGATATTTTTCCTCTATTTTTTTGCGCTCTCCATTTAATCAATTTTTTTCTCTATCCATAATACTCTTTTAGGTCGAATACTGTTGTCTGGTGAGAATGGAATTCCTTTCCTTGCTAATATTTGTGGTGGTCGATTCTTTGCTTTCCTTTTCCTCTCCATTTCATTTTCTCTCATCTTTTCTTCCCTCTTCTAAACTATCTATCTATTCTCTGAATGCTGATCCTTCGTTCTTCCATATTGGATACTTGGTCGAATTCCATATCCCTCAACTTAGCCTGATTGTCTCCCTTATTTTTTCTATTCGTGTTGTGATTTCGGTTCTGCAAGAGTGGTAACAAACTGGTAGGTACTCATATTTTCCCTTTTCTGTTTCCCTTAATCTTTCTTTTTTTCTACAATTCTATTCTCTTTTATTTTTTCTTAAAAGTCAAATGTGACTTCTTTTTATGTTCATTGATTGCGGTTTTGTCCCTTCCTCACGATTGGAGGTTCATTGGGTTCTAGGTATTCTTGAGAAATGAAGGAGTGCAAGTGTTACTCAGGCAATCAAAACCCTTTTCTTCAATTACTCAATTAAGAAAATCAACAAGGGCGTGTGATCGTTTCTGAACAGCAGTCTTAGAGGACTAAAGTCACCCTCATTCAAACAAGGTTTGGTGCTCGTTGGATTTTAGCACGATTTTGCAAAACAAGTGTGTAACCGTACCTTGCTAACGGTAATTGGCGTAAAAGTCGGTAAAGTGTGTACACACACACTGATTAGACTGTAGAAAGGCAAAAGCCGAAAAGCCAAAAGGTTAGGCGTTCAGCGTGCGAACGCTCATATGGTAAATCGAGCCCACGAAACGTGGGCGTACAACGAAAAAGGCCGCCATGAACTATTTCATGGGCTTAGGCCATAATGGGCTTTGGGCCCACTTACACTGTCTGTACTGTTATGATCGCTTGAGTCGCTCAATACGATTGTGGGCTTATTGATAGGCCTAAGTGTACTTAAGCCCAAACTAATAGAATGATCGAAATACCCTCATAGGGTAGAATGACTGTAATGCCTCTGTACGGTAAATTGACCGTAATACCCCCACAAGGTAGAATGACCATAATACCCTTGTAGGGTAAAATTCAGTAATACCCCTGTAGGGTAGAATGAACGTAATACCCCTGTAGGGTAAATTGACCGTAATACCTCCATAGGGTAGAATGACTGTAATGCCCATGTAGGGTAAAATGACAGTAATACCCCCGTAGGTTAAAATGACCGTAATGACCCCGTAAGGTAAAATGACCGTAATACCCTTGTAGGGTAAAATGACCGTAATACCCCCAAAGGGTAAAATGACTATTTTACCCCTCGAAGGTAAATGATGGATTTGTCTGTGATTTAAATGACTGATTTGTTTGTGATTTAAATGACAGATTTGTTTGTGATTTACATGACCGATTTGACTGTGATTTGTATGACTGATTTGTCTGTGATTTGTATGACTGATTCTGAGCATGACATTATGCATACAGGACATACTGCATAAGGTTGGGGTACTATTACGGAGGAAGATTACTGTACTGTTGGGTCGCACGGGTCATACAAGACGACTGTGGACTTACTGATGGTTTCGTGCCGTGCATATTACTACTGCCGGTGGCTCTGTGCCGATCAGATTACAGCTACTGATGGCTTTGTGCTGATCATATTATTACTACCGGTGGCTCTGTACCGATCATATTACAACTACTTATGGCTTTGTGCCGATCATACTACAGCTACCGATGGCTCATTGCTGATCATATTATAGCTACAGATGGCTTTTTAGCCATCCTTTTTATAGCTTATAGCTATCCTATTTATGGCTCTTAGCCATACTGTTACTGGCAGCTCTGCTGCGTTATTATTACTGGCAGCTCTGCTACGATATTTGTGTGCTGGCTAGGTGGGTCAATTTTATCCCCACATGGTATGTTGGTTGGTACGGGTGGTGTGTTGGCTGGATTTGGGTGGGTTGCTTATTTGCACCGTACTGATACTGTATTGGGCTTAAGCCCACACTGTTACTGAAATGGGCTATGGCCCACACTGCACTATTCTGAATAGGGCTAAGGCTCATACTATTACTGCATATATTGTTACTGACTGACTGATAGGGGATTACACACTGAGTTTTCGTAAACTCACCCTTTCTTTTTGTAACACCCTAAAAATCTGAGTATCGATATATTGTATGTTTTGGTGTTTAGCTTATGAATAAAAATTTTCTTTTCTTCTTTTTCGTGTTTATTATAGCCTTGAAAAGGGCATAGAATTATTCGGGTATAGAATAATTTTTAGTATTGAGAATTTATTGAAGTGGATCAAGTGACCCTGATACTTAAGTTAATTTAAGTGTCTAAAATTAGCATAAGATGAGTAATTGGCAAGGTGGTGTTGGCGCATGAGTAATTGCATGAGGGGAGATGTTCGAATCCCTTGGATAGCAATTAGATGACTTTTATTTTTGCACTTGTATGGCAAGTGTCGGCCAAGCAATACTTATGGTAAGGATGGACTTTTTCATTTATGGAAAGTAGACTAAGGGAATAAGGTAAGTACTAACTTAAGGTATGGAATCAAGAAATTTTGTTTTGGAAGCTTTGAATGGTCAATTTGTCCATGAACATGGACGGTTTTATGGTCTAAGGGGGGATGGCCGAATATTTTGGTAGCATAGGTAAGGATGGTAGCATGTTTGGTCATTTTTGGGGTTTCTTTTCACAAAACTTTCTTCTCATTTTCTCTCCTTAAACCGAATGCAATTGGTGCATTGTGAGCATTCTTGTTTTCTTCTTTTGGTCATTGTTTTTGACCATTTGACCTCAATTTTTGCCTAATCTCTCAAGCTCTTCCTCTCTAGTGCCGAAATCACCATAGCACTAAGGCCATTTTTCATCTCTTTCTTTTCTACTCTTGGGCCGAATGCTCTTTTGCCCCAAATCCCTCCCTTTGTTTCTTTTACATCCTTGAAAACCGAAACACATTTTCTCTTTTCTACTTTTCTCCATGGCCGAATGTTGCTAGCATCATTTCCATCAAAATTGTTTTCTTAGCCGAACCATCTTCTCACATATTTCTCTCTTCATAATCATTCTTTCAAGCCAAGTGGTAAGAACCCTTTTCATTTCTTTATTTTCTAGCTGAATATGCATACTGTTTAGAGGGTCTTTTGATCGAAAATAATACTGCTTATTCTTTTCTTTAAACAATCCTATTCATCTTTATAGTGTCAAAGAAGGCCGAACTTGGGGTATTCATAATCTTCGTGACTCGTTAGAAAATTGAATCGAAATGTTAAGGTAAGGATTTCTATATTACTTGTTATATCGTTTTAGATAGACTACTAATCGATTTCGTTTTAGGGGACTCTATCGCTCGATTATTATTTTTCCGTGAACGTAAGATTTTAGGGCAAACAAAATAGGTTCGAAAAGAGCGGTAAATAGTGTTTGGAAGAGGGGTGGTTCTGCTATATCCTCAAATTTCAAACGAAGGGCTGTGTCGGGAATCCGAGACTTTCCATCGGGTTGTGGACCCTTTGCCGGTGAAAATCGATTATTTGAAGTCGTACGTACCCCCGAGCCATTGTTTGTTCGTGGTTCTTCATCGGGTTATGAACCATCAATCGGAGAGAAATCGCAAATAGTTGTTGTTCGAGATTCCGAGGGTAAGGATCTAGATCGCTTATTATTAGTATAGTTTTATAAGTATTAGTGTGCTAATCAAGCATGATAAATGTTTAGGTATTGCCGAGCGGGAAAGTCTAGTTCTCACAGTAACCAGGTGTGTAACTTCACACTAATCTCTCGGGTTAGATACTAAACCGTAAGTATTGGGATAAAATCGTAAAGAGGGCAAAATTAGAAAAATACGTAGTAATTAACACTTTTGTGTAAATGCATGAAAAACTGCTAGATCATTAAATTGGGCTGAAAAACTGCTAGATTGTTAAATTGGGCCGAAAAATTGCTAGATCGTTAAATCGGGCCGAAAAACTGCTAGATTGTTAAATTGGGCCGAAAAACTGCTAGATCGTTAAATTGGACCGAAAAACTGCAAGATCGTTAAATTGAGCTAATTGCTATTTTGTCTTGTGGGCCATAATAAAAACCTGAAATATAGACTTACATGTATTATGGGTTTTCTATTAAATTATCATATGGATATATATATTTATTGTTATGCATACAGGTTAGCATGGGTTGGGATATTTGATGAAGAGAAGAAAGTCCTGTTGCCAAAAATCTAGTTCGGTGGCTCTGCCACAAATTTTTAATGGCTTAATGCCTCTAGTTCGGTGGTGCACCACAATATTATTTAAAATGGCTTTATGCCTACGATTGGTGTGTTGGCGGGGTGGGTTGACTTGATCCCCACAGGTGTGTTGGTTGGTACGGGAGGTGTGTAGCGGATGGAAATTAGGTTTGGTTGGGAAATTTCATTTTACATGCATTTCATTTATTATATTGTTAAATCCGTAAATGGGCTCAAGCCCAAAATAATGTCTTGATGATCTAGCCCAAACAATGCGGTAAGTGAGTTACACACTGAGTTCTGAGTAACTCACTGATACGGGCTGACTCGGGATGAGTCGAAACGTATACGGGTTGCCCAATCATCTATGAGGAGGAATCAAGCCTTCAGAAAATAATCGGAAAATATAAATGAGTTTGCGGAAGCTTAAATAAATAAAAAAAGGATTTGGTTCGGTTTTTATAAAATAAAATATAAAATAGATAAAAGGATAATTGGATGGAGATGGATAAACGAACTTAAACGAGAAGTGATTCAACACTAAGGAGTGTCACCCCGGGTTCTATAATGTTTAAGGTGGATAAATGGATTCGAAGATGGAAATGGAAATACGAACTTAACTTAAGAAAGATTCAACACTATATAACAGTGTCACCCCGTTTCTTATATCGTTAAGGTGGATAGGTGAAGATAGGTTGATGAACGCCACACCAAACGAAATTTGGTGATAAGTTCAAACAGGCCAAAGACGCCACAAGCAAAGCTTGATAAGTCTAACGAAACTTTTACGTAAACGAAGAGGAGATAAACTCACTCAAATGAACAAAGGTTCATAAAATTTCATTCATAAAAATTCTGTATATTACAAATGAAAATAACCAACCTATTTATAGCTACTAGCCGAATGACCAAAAAAAATACCAAACTTGAAATTGTTTAATTCATGTGGGTGCCTTCAATTTGCTGTCCAAGATATGAAAATTAAATCCCATGAAAAGGCATTGCCTACCATAATCTTTAAAAGCCTTTTGTCCCCTTGTCCTCTTAGTTGACTTTTAAAAGAAAAAGAATTCAGCCACCATCTTATGTTTTTGTGCCGTCCATGCTTTGAAGAATAATTTAAAATTCATGAAAGGCATAAGTCTTGCATGTGTTGTTTAATTCTAGCAATTTAAAATTCATTCATGCTCCATCTTCCCTTATTATTTTAATCCTTGTCGTCCCACCATTCCTTGGTGGTCTCAATTGTTTATTCCTTGTATGATTCCCATGCATGGAAATAAGAGTTGTCATGAGATTCCTTTAATTTCAACTATTATGCTCCATGCTTTGCCACCCCATACTCCTATATTTTAATAATCCCAAAGCTCTCCCATACATTCCAAATAGTGCCGTCCACCACTTCTACTAATCACACAATTGCACATTTCTTGGTTGTTTTATAGTTTCTTCATAGCCTTTCACGCATGCTTCCCATGGTGTCTTAATTTATTCAAGTCAATGTCCTTCCACTTGGTGTCGTCCCATGCTTGTCCAAGATGCTCGTTTTAAATATTCTTCATTCTTTAATCTACTTGCATCAAATGTGGCATGTTTGCTTCTTTAATTGCCGAAAATTGCTGCACATTAAAACCACAATTAATCAGCTTGGATTACAATAATTTCGGCAGCCACAAATACTTTTAAATGCAACAGCCACAATCAAATTAATTTGGCTGGAAACTTAAAATTTTGCTGCACATTTAACTCTTGCATTAAAACTAATTAAAACATGTAACTAAATGGACAAATTAAATTAATCTAAGAAAAAAAATTAATTTAGGCACAATAAAATATTTTGACAAATTAGTTTGCTGTAGAAAAATTAATTAAAATAAATTAAGATGTTCAATTTATTTAATTAGACACAGCAATTTAATTTTCAACAATTTAAAGACTCAATTTATTTAAAGTAATAAAATTAAAGAATCAGCTCAATGAGCTGAGATGAGCTCGAGTGAGCTCAAATTGAACCCAAATGGACTAATCCGGTTCAATTGGAAATGCACCAAGGTGCAAATCAACTTTTTCAACGCTTGGGGCATTTGATTCGAGTTTCGTCACTTGCAAAAATGTTGGTGCCCCGGGCGTGCTCGTATCATCCCCCCCTCTTCAAGACGATTCGTCCTCGAATCGACCCGTTGATTGTCCGAACAAAACTCCTTGTTCGTCTATCCTCGATCAAAAGGGACGGATGATAACCGCAATACCTGAAAAGAAAATTCAAGAATTAGCAAGAAATGTTTTAACCATACTTGCAACCCGAATAAAAACAACACCAAAGAAATAACTCGCATGCGATCGGGCAGCACCAAATTATCGTACAAAAGAAGTAATGCCTTGTCAAACATTTGCAACAAAATTGAAAAGATCTCAGGGCGTGCATATGATCTACTTGGAATCCAAAAATTAGGCTTATCATGTGAATAGTAAATTAAATGATATACATAAGCATCACAAGTAGATAGATGACAAAATTCACATGGAACACATAATTGAACAACCAAACCTTGCATTGTTCGATATGTGGGTTCTCTCATACACGAATAATAACAAGTATCAGACACAAGAATCCTTTTGTCGACCATTAAAACAAATAGACCATCAATAGGTAATATAAGACAATTAATCATAACATGATCTAGATGTTTGGCAAAAACAAAGTTAGCAACATAAAGCTTATCGTAATCCGAAGAGAGTAACAACGCATCAACAGTTTCAGAAGACTTACCCTTATACTCAGAAAGATAAAGATCAGTCTTACCTTGATCGAGTAATACAAACCTTCTCTCCACGGTCAAGTAGTGTAATCGAAGCTTCGCGTTCAACTCAACCATTTTCAAATGGAAAGTGAATTTCAAATACAGCCATAAAAATTGTTTAAGGAACGAATAAAAATTAAAAACAAAATTGACAAAATTCGTTACCTTATTTAAAAACCAAGTATCGAAACAATAGGAATTTCTCACACATATTTGATGATACTTGCTTTTTCCACAAAGCAAATCTAAACAACTTCCCGGTTTCGAGAAATCACACATGTTAGACCAAAAAGAATTATGTATGTTCAAGATCGACTGATCAAAATTCTTAACATATTTTAAAACAAATTTACAAAAACTCAACGATTTTATTTTGGACAATCAATCAAATTGGGGTTAGAAGAAAAATCATCTTTATACAAAAAATTCGATGGAGATTGAGTTACTTCAGAACACTTCCTTTCCTTACCTACCTTACCTTTTTCACTCAATTGAAAATGCTTTTCTTCGGGAAGGTACTGAAGTTGGAAATCATCGTGCGATACATTAGACACCTGATATGAAGAAACAAAAGAAGAATTAGCTGAATAACCACTTTCTTGTTCTTGCTCATCTTGTTCTCGCGTTTCTTTTTCCATCTCCCTTTCTTTTTCAACGCTCTCTTTATTCTCAATCTCGATTTTCCTTTCTTTTTCTTCTTTTTCAATTTCTTTTTCTTTTTCTTTTTATTCTTTTCTTATTTTCTCAAGTTCGTTCCATATTCGCTCGTTTTCTCTCATGATCTTCTCTTGCCTTTCTTTTCTTTTTAGTTCTTTTTCTCTCTTCCTTTCATTATGACAAGAAGAGGATACAAAAGAATCAAAATGAGTAAAATTTTGTTCAAGAGAAGGAATAGCGTTCTCAAAGATATCTCGATAAGTTCTTCGGGGAGAATACTCCATGGACGCTTTCTTGGAAATTCCTGAATGAATATACCGATCAACTCGCATGTCTTCTTGGAGGGAATAAGAATCATAATATGTACCACTTTGAGAATAATCTTTCGTGGATGAATACCGTTTCGAACTTCTTGAGGAATAAGAATTTCGATCACAGTCTCTTCTTGAATATTCTTCGAAAGTGTGTCTTCGGGATGATCTTGACTCCGTCCTTCGACTTGAAGAAAGTCGATCTCGTTGGTCTAGTTCCTCGATCCGATCCAAGTTCTTTTCCAACTTGTTTATGGCTCTTCGCACTCCATTCAACAAGTATTGGTAATCATTAGATGAGAACTCTTCTTGAGACATATTTATTGCTGAAAAAGAAACTATTATAACAAAGGGAATTAAAATGAAAAAAATTTAAATACCTTACCACAAAATCTCACAAGTCACTCACAAAAAAAAAAAAATTCGCTCACACTCGTGTCTCACTCGTATAAGGTTTTTTTTTAATGAATCACTCGTGCCTTTTACCACTCATCTCGTCTCACAAATTCGTACTTTGTTTCAAAAAGACTTATTTGCGGCTTGAGGGTCGGCTTCAAAATTGGTACAAGGGAAAGAAAAAAAATAATGTTACGGGGTGGAGGTCGGCTGAAAAAAAAAAGAAAAATTTTGGGTATCGAGTAGGCTAAAACAAGAAAAAAAAAATTTCAGGGGTCGGGTAGAAGGAAAGAGGGTAGAGGGGTGGTTTTGAGATCGGGGTAAAAAGTAATGAACAAAACTTGCAAACTTAAAAAAAAAAATTTCCACACGTTTTTTTTTTACTCGTTTTTTTTTAATTTTTGTATTTCTCTCTTTTTTTTGTTTTTTTTTTTGAACTTCAAATAAGGAATAAAAATTACAAGTTGATTTTTTTTTTTTGAACCTTTTTTTTTTGAATTTTTTTAACCTACGGACTAACTTCCGGCTTCACGATGGTCGTCGGAATTCCTCGTTTTGTAGCTCTGATACCAGATGATACGGGCCGGCTCGGGATGAGTCGAAACGTATGCGGGTTGCCCACTCGTCTACGAGGAGGAAACAAGCCTTTGAAAAATAATCGGAAAATATAAATGAGTTTGCGGAAGCTTTAATTAAAATAAATAGGAGTTGGTTCGGTTTGATAAAATAAAACAGACAAAAGGATAATTGGATGGAGATGGATAAACGAACTTAAACGAGAAGCGATTCAACACTAAGGAGTGTCACCCCGGGTTCTATAATGTTTAAGGTGGATAAATGGATTCGAAGATGGAAATGGAAATACGAACTTAACTTAAGAAAGATTCAACACTATATAACAGTGTCACCCCGTTTCTTATATCGTTAAAGTGGATAGGTGAAGATAGGTTGATGAACGCCACACCAAACAAAACTTGGTGATAAGTTCAAACAAGCCGAAGACACCACAAGCAAAGCTTGATAAGTCTAACGAAACTTTTACGAAAACGAAGAGGAGATAAACTCACTCAAATGAACAAAGGTTCATAAAATTTCATTCATAAAAATTTTGTATATTACAAATGAAAATAACCAACCTATTTATAGCTACTAGCCGAATGACCAAAAAAAATACCAAGCTCGAAATTGTTTAATTCATGTGGGTGCCTTCAATTTGCTGTCCAAGATATGAAAATTAAATCCCATGAAAAGGCATTGCCGTCCACAATCTTTAAAAGCCTTTTGTCCTCTTGTCCTCTTAGTTGACTTTTAAAAGAAAAAGAATTCAGCCACCATCTTATGTTTTTGTGCCGTCCATGCTTTGAAGAATAATTTAAAATTCATGAAAGGCATAAGTCTTGCATGTGTTGTTTAATTCTAGCAATTTAAAATTCATTCATGCTCCATCTTCCCTTATTATTTTAATCCTTTCCGTCCCACCATTCCTTGGTGGTCTCAATTGTTTATTCCTTGTATGATTCCCACGCATGGAAATAAGAGTTGTCATGAGATTCCTTTAATTTCAACTATTATGCTCCATGCTTTGCCACCCCATACTCCTATATTTTAATAATCCCAAAGCTCTCCCATACATTCCAAATAGTGCCGTCCACCACTTCTACTAATCACACAATTGCACATTTCTTGGTTGTTTTATAGTTTCTTCATAGCCTTTCACGCATGCTTCCCATGGTGTCTTAATTTATTCAAGTCAATGTCCTTCCACTTGGTGTCGTCCCATGCTTGTCCAAGCTGCTAGTTTTAATTATTCTTCATTCTTTAATCTACTTGCATCAAACGTGGCATGCTTGCTTCTTTAATTGCCGAAAATTGCTGCAGATTAAAACCACAATTAATCAGCTTGGATTACAATAATTTCGGCAGCCACAAATACTTTTAAATGCAACAGCCACAATCAAATTAATTTGGCTGGAAACTTAAAATTTTGTTGCACATTTAACTCTTGCATTAAAACTAATTAAAACATGTAACTAAATGGACAAATTAAATTAATCTAAGAAAAAAATTAATTTAGGCACAATAAAATATTTTGACAAATTAGTTTGCTGTAGAAAAACAGCAATTTAATTTTCAACAATTTAAAGACTCAATTTATTTAAAGCAATAAAATTACAGAATCAGCTCAATGAGCTGAGATGAGCTCGAGTGAGCTCAAATTAAACCCAAATGGACTAATCCAGTTCAATTGGAAATGCACCAAGGTGCAAATCAACTTTTTCAACGCTTGGGGCATTTGATTCGAGTTTCGTCACTTGCAAAAATGTTGGTGCTCTGGGCGTGCTCGTATCACTCACTCTGTTTAATTATCCATCTCAGGTAATGGCAATTGACAGAGGCTTGGGCCGAGGATGACTTCGTGGAGGCCATACTGCGGACATGGGTTTTATAAACTATGAACTTTTATTAAGTGATTTCTTTTAATTACTATTTTGGGTATGATGTAATAAGGCCTTTATTAATATTTTTATGGATTTTTATGTGTGGATGGATTTAATTTTGTTTTTAAGACGCTTAATATGGGCTTATGTTAATTCTATAAGGTTTTCTTAAAAATTTGTTTTAAAACAGTTGAGATACTTTAACTATTCTTGATTTCAAATTCTTCTGAACTCTTTAAAAACTACTTAAAGGTTTTTGATAATTAAATACTAAATGATAAGATTTCAAACTAGTATTTCTCAATTCATCGATTTTAAATCATTTTTTTTAAATTTTTATTTACTTCACTTTCAAAAGGTTTTATAGAACTGTTTTACCTAAATCATTAGAGAATTAAATGGATGTCGATCTGTGTGACAAACCAAATCTCGTCTTAACGCGTAGACCTGGTTTGGGGTGTTACACTTTTACCTGTACAGGTAATCCCCAACCTTAGACGATTTGGAGCCGCGAGAGACTCGGAGGTGGCCACACGATCGCTGATGTTTTGCTTAAGACTTATTTATTTAAATTTCTTATTGGGCCATTAATTCTCTAATAAGGCCTCTTAACCTAAATTATGTTATTTTGGCTTTATTTATTTGATACTTAACTGATAGTGATAGAACGTTGGTTTTCAAAAAGATTAACTATTTTCAAAACATCGCATTTTTGTAACATTTCTGGATATTGCTTCCGCAACAAACAATGTTTTTAAAGTACAGACGTTTTAATGTAATGCTTACTCCGTTTGTTTTTCCCTTATTTTATAATGCTCGGAAGCTCGTGAAGGTTGGAAGATCATTGGAGCATCGTCACACTATCAACTAGCATTTTGGGTATATTTAGTGAAGTCATTTTGGATATAATGGCATGTGTAGGACAACTCGGCCAATAATGGCTTAAAATGTTATTTTGTAACCTATCCATTGAAATGGCTAGTATTGGTTCATTTTGGTATGACTAAGTATATTAGTATGATATACATATATACATGTGTTATGTTAAAAATAACTGATCAATGTTGGTAATGCCTAAGTTAAACTGAGGTAAGGTTGTGATCATGTATGCTTGTAGTGATATGTCTTGTGAATGATAAAAATTGTCCAATTTGAATGTTTGAATTGGTTGGTATTGGATGTGTGTTTCAAGTGCAGGTCTTGGGTGAAATTTTGGGTGAAAAATGAAGCTAGGAATGGCTTCATTTTGTCCACACAAGCAGACACACAGACGTGTCTCTAGACTGTGTGTGACACACGGCCTGGTAACACGGGCATGTAGTTAAGCCGTGTGTCCCCTGCACCTTAATTTTGAGAAACAGAATGCTCAGAATTGGGCACACGGGCAAAGGCACGGGCGTGTGTCTCATCCGTGTGTGCCACATGGCCTAGAACACGGGCGTGTGTCTTAGCCGTGTGAAACCAACACCTAATTCGAATTAATTTAATTAACCACATGGCCTAGCACATGGGCGTGTGGCATGGCCATGTGGCGCAAGTCAGAGAGCAACCTAAATCGAACACGGCCTATAGCACGGGCGTGTCCCTTGGACCACACGGGCATGTGAGTCCTGCACTTTAGATAAATTTTGTAATTTTGTAAAAAATTCTTAGAGGTTTCGATTAAGTCCCGATTCGATTCTGATGCTCATATTGGGCCTCGAAGGCCTGATCAATGAACATTATGGATGATGTTGGTAAATGAATAGTACATTTACATAGTTTAATAGAAAAAATTTCTGAATGTTCTAGTAATGCTCTGAAATCCTGTTCTGACAACAGGTACGGGTTAGGGGTGTTACGTTTAGTGGTATCAGAGCTACGGTTTAGCCGATTCTCATATTTGATGTAACATCCTAGATTAGGGGTTATGCGTTCATGCATAATTCATGAGATAGTGGGCTCAGTCGGTGTGTTTGATGTGTTCTGAGGAGTTTTAGGAACCCTAAGATGTAAGGAAATGTCTTATCCTGGAAATGTAGGGAAATGTCCTGGAAATGTAAAGAAATGATTTAGAAATGTTAAGTTCAAAAGAGGAAAGTGAACATTTCTGGAAACTTGGAAATGTAAGAAATGTTAAGTTTAAAGGAGGAAAACGAACATTTTTGGAAACTTGGAAATGTAAGGAAATGTAAGGAAATGTAAGGAAATGTAAGGAACCGTTTTAGGAAAAGTTAAGTTTTAAGGTTAAGAGAGGGAAGTAAAGCAGGGTGGCCTTAAGAAAATTTATGGGTGAAATATGACACACAAACAGGCTTGGAAAAGTGGCCTGGAGATGCCACTTAGGGCCTCTGGAGTTGACGCCACAAGCAAGTGCAATTGGGCCTGGGTTCGAGTCACTTGGGGAGCAAATAAAAGAATTTTATTTTGGTGCCAGGAACAAGAGAAGTGGACGGCATTAAGGCTCTATAGGGAGGTGTTTTATTGTTGTTAAAATTCGGCAAATAGATGGATAAATGATGGATTTTTATTGATATTTTTATTAAGAGATAAGAGACAATTATTGGATTAAGTTTTAGGTGATAATTAAAGTGATAAAGCTATCAAAATAGAAAAGTGGTGGCTAAGTAAGGGAGTCTTGGCCTAGTAAATTCGGCTATAAAAGGAAAAGAGAGGCCATTCAGCATTATTTTCTTTTTCCTTGAAGACTCTGCCGAAATTCTCTAGCAAATTTCTCCACTCTTTCTTCTCTCTGCCGAATTCTCTCTGCTCATCACGCTCTTTTTCTTTTTGATTCTCTTTGGTCGAATCCTTCTACACCTTATTCTCTTATTCTTGTTCTCTCAATCTCCTAAAAGCCGAATATTGCTAAAGGTTCAAGCAAGGATTGCCGATCTCTAAAGTAAGGGTAAGATCTCATTCAGTTTCATCCTCTTTTCCTTTAAGATTTGCCGAAATCTAGGACTAACCCCATTAATATCTTGTTGCCGAAACCTTGAAGAGATCTTTCGGGATTTACTAAGTGTCGACTACAAGGAAGGAGAAGTTCTTTTCCTGAAGGTACACCATAGGCCGCGTGTTCCCTAGTTATTCGGTGAGTTTCGGGATTTAAAATCCACAAGGTAAGTGTCTATAGCATTCGGCCAAGGCTTATTTTAGCACTAGATCTATTTTCTTACATAATTTAAAAGCCGAAAACTAATCTATGAAAGGATTCAATACCAGCCGATTACAAAGAAGGGAATCTACAACATTCCGGGATTTGATTAGTAAACAAATCGGCAAGGTAAGGATTTTAGTGTACTAATCCTACTAGGATTTGGATTTATGGCCGAATGGCTCTTTACTAAGTATTAAATGATTGATTAAATGTAGAGGTCTAAGATCTAAGGCATTAGATCAAGCTTTTCGGGATTTGGATTGGAAACCTTAAGCGAATCAGGTGTGTACCCCACACTAATCTTAATAGATTTATGGTTTTAACTTGATATATGTGTTAATATGAAAGTGTAAGAATTTGGCTAAAGTACCATGTTATGGTACAAAGTATTAAGGTACGTTTCCTACTCCTACTAGGATTATGAAATATGTTATATGTAACATGTGAATAAAGATAAGAATGTGAAATTTGGCATGTTAATGTATACTATGTATGATATGGGGCATATGGGTTATATGAAAGGGGAAGTGAATGTGGTGACCTAAGACCACGATATCTGAATGTGGTGACCTAAGACCACGATATCTGAATGTGGTGACCTAAGACCACGATATTTGAATGTGGTGACCTAAGACCACGATATCTAAATGTGGTGACCTAAGACCACGAATTTTATAATGGCGATGAGCACGTCGACTGCAGCGACTGCCTTCGATGGTGTGTAGCGGATGGAGGGTTGACTTATTAGTCCCCACGGTGTGCAGGTTGGTACGGGTGATGTGTAGCGGATGGCTTATAGGTTTGGGTTCGGGTTTGCATCATTATTTTATATCTGTTATATGAATAAGTATGTAATATGATATTGTATGCCTGAATTGTTAAGTTTTAGTGTTGGTTACACATTGAGTCTGTTTGACTCACCCCGTTGTGGGACCCTTTTTCAGGTGACGATCTGTAATGAACCGGGTCGGCAGGAGCTTAAAGGTGGCCATGCACAGCAAGGAAAATTTTATTATTTGGACTTTTATTCTATTTAAGTATTTGAATTTAAATTTTGGGAATTATTTTGATGTACTATGGCCATAGTTGGACTACTTTATTTTTATTATTTATTTTGTTATGAATCTTTTATCAATTAAAAGATTAAGTAAATTTATTTTAAATTTAACTCTAAATGTTTGTCACTTAAGCAAAAGATTTTTAATAAAATAAACTTGTTTTCAATTCAAGCCCAACCCAAAACAAATTTTCTTTCAAAACACACAAATTTTTCCTAAGTAACAAAAGAAATTTGAACCGGTTTACATCGAGGAACATACCAGATCCGGTCAAGGCTCGTGGGCCGGGTTTGGGGTGTTTCATTTGAGGTAGCAAACACGAGTTTAGTTATACATGCCATTATATATATTGTGATAGTGTGATGACTCCTGATCATTTTAAATGTGTTTTTCATATAGTAATGTCATCCAACCGAGCTAGAGCTGAATCCGAGGAAGCTGAGAGCAATGCTTCAGCTTCAGTAGAAAGAGTTGCATCTACTTCTGGTAGTGAAAGGCCCCGTCTGAGGGCCGAAGTGAGGAGGCAAAACAAGTATTCTTTCAAAAGATGAATAAATGGTTTTCACAATACCTGAGAACAAACCCTGCTATACAACGACCTCCCCCACCTGCTCCCCAACTAATTCTTGAGGTACCACAGGGTGCCGAACCTGTTGGAATTGGTAAGCCTCTGATAGATAAAATCCGCAAACATGGGGCGGAAGAATTTAGAGCTACCACATATGATGATCCAAAAAGGGTTGAGTTTTGACTAGAAAATACCATCCGGGTTTTTGATGAACTATCCTGTACATCTGCTGAATGTCTGAAATGTGCGGTATCTCTACTAAATGATACAGCTTATCATTGGTGGAATACCATAACTTTAGTAGTACCAAGGGAGAATGTCACATGGGAATTTTTCCAAGCTGAATTTAGGAAGAAGTATGTGAGTCAGAGATTTATGGATTAGAAAAAGAAAGATTTTCTAGAGCTCAAACAACGAAACATGACTGTATCCGAATATGAATGAGAATTTGTTCGGTTGAGCAAGTATGCCAGAGAATAGGTTTTAACCAAGGTTGCAATGTGTAAACGCTTTGAAGATGGCCTAAATGAAAATATCAAGTTATTGATTGGAATTCTTAAAATAAGGGAATTTCCAGTGTTAGCCGATCGAACCCACAAAGTTGAGTAAGTCACAATCATTTGCTTCTAAAAAATTAAAGAGGTATTATGATCGTGTTACTACCTCTATGGGGTATTCTGGAAGAGAGCAGGGCTCTCAACGTTCTAACCCGAGGTCTTCATCTCCATCTGTGACCAGTATGGGTAGTGTTGGTAATCCCAAACCGAAATGTAAACACCGTAATAAATTTCATCATGGGGAATATCGGTCTAGAAGTGGAGCTTGTTTTGGATGTGGTTCGCTTAACCATTTTCTCAGGGATTGTCCCGAAAAAGTTGAAAAAGAAAGAACCAGCTCCAAAGCTGAGTAATCCTGTTGCGAGAGGAAGACCACCCCGTCACCCCGGTAATGCTAATGGTAGTTGAGGTACTACCAAGGATACAGCAGTTAGATCTGAGGCACGAGCACCTGCAAGGACATATGCAATTTGTGCTAGAGAAGATGCCTTTGGACCAGATGTCATTACTGGTACATTTTCCCTACTTGATACTGATATTACTGCATTAGTTGATCCTGGTTCCACATATTCATATATATATGCACGAACTTAGTGACTGTTAAAAATTTACCTGTTGAATTCGCTGAATTTCTGGTTAAAGTTTCAAACCCACTAGGCTAGTGTGTCATGGTGGATAAAGTTTGTAAGAACTGTCTATTGATGGTAAAAGGTTATTGCTTCTCGGCTAACTTAATGTTATTTCCATTTGATGAATTTGATGTGATTTTAGGAACAGATTGGTTAACCCGATATGATGTAGTGGTAAATTGTAAGCAGAAATATATTGTATTGGAATGTGAGAATGATGAATTGCTTCATGTTGAATCTGATAAACTGGATGGATTACCGAATGTGATTCAGCAATAACGACACAGAAATACGTCCGAAAGGGTTATGATGCTTACCTTGCATATGTGTTGGATACTAAAGTGTCTGAGTCAAAGATTCAATCAGAATCAGTTGTAAGTGAATTTCCTGATGTAATTCCGAGAATGACACCGATATCTATAGCACCTTACAGAATGGCTCCTACAGAATTAAAAGAGCTAAAAGTACAAATATAGGATTTGATTATAGAGGTTTTGCTCGACCTAGTTTCTCACATTGGGGAGCACCGGTCCTATTTGTAAAGAAGAAGGATGGATCGTTAAGGCTGTGTATTGATTACAGATAGCTCAACAAAGTCACAATAAAGAACAAGTATCCATTGTATCTGTAACATCCTGAGTTGGGGCCTTTGCTTTTGATGTGTTTCTGTGTGTATGCTATGCTCTGTGTGTTGTGTTGGTGTGTTTGTGGGACCCGGGAAGGCTTAGGGTTAAGCCTGAGCCTTAGTGAAAATTTCTAATTTACGCCCTTTTGGGGGGAAAGCTAGTTGAGTTGGGTCTTAAAGGATGTTGTTTGTGTTAAATGACACAAGAGTTGAAGTGGTAAGGAGGCAAGGAGGCGCCACTTAAGGTTCAGGTGGGTGACGCCACAAGGGAGCATGAAGGAGCAGGTTCAAGTCGCACTAACAGCATTTAGAAGCTTTATTTTTGCGCCTAGGGAGCTAGAGTAGTGGACGCAGCAAGGGCTCTTCATGGATGAGTGTTGAGTGAGTCAAATGTTTTTGAATGAGTGGTGAGGAGGTGTTGGTGGAGTTTGAATGGGTGTGGAAGAGTGAAAATAGGAGAGAAACATGGGATTTGAGGGTGGTGGGAGTAATGGCCGAATGTGGGTAACTTGTAGGGAGGGGAAAGAATTCGGTTAGGTGTTAGCTTAGGGGTGTGCCAAAATCCTTGAGGTTTAAGGCATTGTTCTTCTCTTTGTTTTGTATATTCGGTCATATGGGGGTTAGCATAGTGCCGTTCATGCTATTTCATTTTTGGGAGTGAGTAGAAAACTGAATGTTGGAGGTGCATCTTGTTCTTTCTTTTCATTTCGGCAATCACCTTGAGTTT
Organism: Gossypium australe; assembly: GCA_005393395.2. Taxonomy (NCBI): domain Eukaryota; kingdom Viridiplantae; phylum Streptophyta; class Magnoliopsida; order Malvales; family Malvaceae; genus Gossypium; species Gossypium australe. Next base: position 108,883,885 of record CM016621.1, on the reverse strand, counting down.
AAGCAAAATAGTTCTCTCTTCTTCCCTATATCTGTGCTGAAACCCCCATTCTCTTAATTTCCTTTTTGTTTCTCTGTACATATCCTTTCCTAATTCGTCAAGCCATAGCCGAACCTTCATTCACTCTTTGTTTTCTTCTCATTTGTGTTTCTCCTCGTTTTATTCTCTTCTCTATTCCTCCTTCTTTAGTCGAAACTCATTGAAACCACCCCCTTGCCGAATCTCTTCTTCTACTTTACTCAATCTCTTAAACCTCACAACCGAAACCCTCTTCTTTTCTCCCTCTTTTCTCTTCTTTATCCATACCTTGTGTTAGCCGAAACTACCATTACCGTTCCTCTTTTTCTTCAAACTCTTACTTTTCCTATTTTTTATCAAGTGTCGAATACTCCTTGTTTTGCCGATTCATTGTTGGGACAACTGTCGATTTGGTAAGCTTCATTCTTGTTGAACTTTCGTTCCTCTTTTGGCCATGATTCACTTTGGGTCGAATAGAAAGGGTTGTTCTTTTGTAATATTTTAATCTTCTGGTTAAGCTATTTGCACTTGTGGCTGTCTAAACGTTTCTTTATTTCATCTGGAGTAAGGGCCAAATCGAATCACCCTTTTGCCGGGAGTGCAAGCCGAATCCTTTGGTGTTATTCGTTAAAAGTTAAGGTAAGGGGGTCCTTCTTCTGTTTATTTTGGCTAGTTTATATTCGTGTTGTCTACCTAAAGCAATCTTTCGATTAGACGATTAGTGATTCTTTTGAGTAACTGATTAGGGTTCTCTCCATGGATACAAGTGCCGGTCAAGTTGTGGAGGAGAAAGTACCCGGGGTATCCATTCCAAAGTACAAGAAGCACGCGGTGTCTGCTGTTCAGGATTGGCCACCGGGTTGTGGGCCGGCTTCTGAGCAGAATAGTAGACAGATAGCAGTAGTCCCTATTAGCGATATTGTCGACATAGAGAGCGTGGTATTACGTGTTATCAGGTGTGTAACTCTCACACACTTCGTTTGTTAATTATGTCATTAACTGTTATGTCTAAAAGCTGAAGTGACGATATTGGTCACAAAAATACCCTTGTGGGTTGGATCGAAGACTCTGGGTAAGTTCCATTATGCCCTTTTGTTAGTAAGAGTATGTATGATTGAAATGGTTGATTGTTATGCATTTGAAAGCATGATCATATCATATTAACTGTTAAACATGGCATGGATTTAGGGTATGATGTGAAGAGGGAGGAAACATGATCTGATACGAACTCACCTAAGAAGACTGTGACGGAGGTCAACCAAGACCCAATCGAGCTACCTAATGGACCAATTACGCGTGCCCATGCTAAACAATTCAAAGATGCCGCGTCGACTTTGGTGGCACAAATTTGGAATACAGATAGAAAAGAGCCCAAGAACATGCTGAACTCTTACAATTTATTTGAAGTTGAATATACTAGCTAGTCTGACTGCTAGTTTATTTAACACTTTATTATGCATGTTTGATTTATTTTCAGTTATTTATTAGTTTGCTGAATTTTCTTATTTCATGTTAATTTATCTAGATAAGTACGAGTTTTTAAATATATTTTTTTTGTCAAAGCTGAATATTAGTGTGTTTTGTTAACCTTTTTTTATTTTTATCTAGTGCTTAAATAAAATGTTTAAAGTTTGTTCAGTTGAATTTTATTGATGGTAATTCATGTGTTTATAGGTACCACCCAATGTGGAATTATGCACGGTTGAAAGAGCACTGATTGGTGGCTAAATTAATTTGGTGGACACATTGGAGCATGAAGGCTGAAATTCATGAAGGGAGAATATGGGATTAAAATAATGCAACGTGTTGGACGGCAAGGGGTCTTATGGTGTTGGTTGAAACAAAATTGGAATATTATGGGTGGAGCTTTGAGATACTAAAATATTGAAGCATGCTTGGGTAGGATATAATAAAATAAACAAAATCTTGAGCAAGGGAATTGGGTGCATGGACGGCAACAAAGGGGATTAATGGGTTATTAATGGATGGTAACACTTTTGAATAAACAAATAAGGAGAACATTGGGACAACTTTAATAGGGATGATAGTGGAGATGCATGGACACTTTTTGAATAAACAAGGAAGCATTTTATTCTAGCATGGACGGCAACAAGGCACCAAGGAACTCATTGGTTATTTTATTCAAGCATGGACGGCATGGTGGAGCTTAATGTTAAGGCACAAATGAGCTCATTGTTCTTCAAACATGGACGGCATGGTGGAGTTTAATGTTATTTTATTCAAGCATGGACGGCATGGTGGACAAAAGATTTATGCTTCCATGAACTTACTGATCACAAATCATGGATTGAATTAAATAAACCATGAACATTAGCTAGTGGAGCAAACTGCACAACTATGAAGCTATAAACAATTAAGACATGTGCTTGTGTGAAACATTAAAAAAATATAGAGCATGTGTGTGGCTAGTAGGGGATGGACGGCAATATTGGAATGAGAATAAGAATATTATGGGTGAGTGCAAGCATGGATAAATGGGAATGTTTGACATGAATAAACAAGTTGGAAATTTGCAAGTGTGTGGGAAATTAGTGGAAGCCTATGAATTAAATATGGACGGCAAAGTTATCTTTTCCATGAGAACTTTAAAAATGTTTTCTATAAATAGTTTGTGTCTGGTCAGTTGTAAGGAACTTTTTGAATTTTCATGAATGAATATTTTCTTTTGGTGAGTTTAATTCACTCTCCTAATTCTTCAAGGTTCGAATTGACTTATCTAGATTCTAGTGGCGTCATTCTACCCTTGTTTCGAACTTATCATCCTTTGGGTGTGGCGTTCATTTATCTGTACTGTTGGTTCCTATCTTGCTAGATAGTGGGTCTCGGTTTATTCAAACTCCTTTCATTCATTTGAAGCTTATAAGATTTGGGTCTTTAATATATATATTAAAGGATCTTTCTTGCTTCAAAATCGAATCCATCCCAATCCCTTAATTATTTTATTTTCCAAACTATTATCCTTAAATTACCCCTCTTGTTATCTATAACGAAAAACTACCTAATTTACGATCGGGCAACATTTACGATTCATTTTCAAACCCGAGACGATTCGTATCATGATCTCCTTTAGACTGTCACCAGTGGTTTGGTACCACAAGTGGGTTGGCCCCACATTTTACATATGTGACTAAGTCTCAGTGGTTTGGAACCACCAGTGGTTTGGTGCCACAAGCGTATTATTTCTGTGACTCATCCCAGTGGTTTGGTACCACAGTGGGTTGGCCCCACATATACTTATTAAGGGATTGTCACCAGTGGTTTGGTACCACAAATGGGTTGGCCCCACGTATTGTATTTTGTGACATTTGTCACCAGTGGTTTGGAACCACCAGTGGTTAGGTACCACCAGTGGCTAGGTGCCACAGATACTGGGTAGATTTAGGAGATATGGTGGATGGACATAATAGGTTGGTTGGGTTGCATTACATCCATACTTAATATATGAATTTGTGTGAGAGGCCGAAGCTCATTGAGACGGGGATTTACACACTGAGTCTCGGTGACTCACCCCCTTCTGCTGAATTTTGCAGGTAATCCTTAGACCGCGGATATGGAGCCGAGGTGGACTCGAGGTGGCCATGCATAATGTTTTAAGTAACTTTATCTTTAATATTTATTTCGGATTATTACCACTTTAATTTGGATTTTGGTATTGTAATAAGGCCGTGTAATCATTAATTTGGTTTTATTCTTACTACTTTATCTTAATTGTTATGGCATGCCTAATGAATAATCTAAGTGGGTGTTTTTCTAAAGTTAAAAAAATAAATTCTAAGATTTTATAATTGGTTAATTAAGATCGGGTTTTAGAACAACTTAACTCAAAGTTTACATACTAAGATGAAATGATGTTTTCAATTGATCGCTCATTAAAATTTTTCTTAAATTTCGACTTTGGCTTACGAAACCTGAACTGTATTACGACTCGAGCTAAGCAAACGTTTTTTTAAATCTTCAACAAAAGCGGTTTAATGTGCAAAATATTTATCAACTCGTGGTGTTGATTTTGAACTTTCTTCCCTGTGACATGCCAGATTCGGTCGTAGCATTTTGACCGGGCTTTGTAACATCCTGAATTTATGGGCCTATGCGTTTAATGGGTGAACATGTGTAATGAGTTATATTAAGTGTTAGGGGTCCAAATTGGTCTCAGGCTTAGGTAGAGGCCTTGATTAAAATTATCTGTTTGGGCATTATAAGGTTTAAAAGGTAGTATCTATGTTTAAAATACCAAAGTGGGCTTGTGGCCCAATATTAGGAGGTGACGCCACACAAGGGAGTAAGGGGCCCAAATTTAAGTTTCATGGAGTTCAATTATTTTAATTTAAGTTAGCTAATTTTCAGCATTAGGGTTAGGTGAAGTGGATGGCAACAAGGCTCAAAAATAGGAGGATTTATATGGATTTTATAATTGATAAAGTAGAAGATAAAAAGGAGAAAAGATAGGAGCCTATCTACAAGGAAGGTGATGGCCGAAAATCCACCACTCAGAGGAGTAAAGAAATCGGCTACTGCATGGCAAAGGGGTGTCGAATTTTCCCTTTCATTTAGCTTGAATTTTAATTAGGAAGGGCGTTTTCGGTTTTATACAGGAGGTGTCGAAATTCCTATAAATAGGGGGGATAGCTCCTTGATTCTGGCATTTAAAACCCTAATTCTCTCTTTCTTCCTTGTGCCGAAAATCCCTAGCCTCTCCCTCTATAATTTCTTTCTTTAAATTCTTCAAAAGCCGAAACCTCTCCCCTCATTCTCTTTTCTCTCTTTTCCATTCTTTTCCTCTTGTGCCGATTTCTCTAAAAAGCTGAAATCTTCATAGTTTTTTTTTGTTCATCCTATTTGAGAATTAGTTCTATTCTTCCGGCATTTAAATCTTTTCTTTGACATTGCCGAATCTTCTCTCCAAGTGCTAGCTGAATTCCCTGTACTAAGGTAAGTGTCGACTTCTGTTAGATCTCATGTTCTATTTCGGTTCTTGAAAGGCAAAAGCCAAAAAGCTAATAGTTTAATGGTTCTATGTTGGGCGGCATTCCGGGATTTGAAGGAAACTTGGTCGTCTAGATCTAAAAGTCGAAAATCACTAGTCTCCAATTTTGGGATTTTAAGGTAAGAAGATTTCCCTAGATTTCTACTAGATTTGTTCATTGTATACAAGATCTTAACTTTATGATGAGGATTAACGATCAAATATTGAGATAGTAGTTCTGATAAGGACTTGTGATGGAATTAAATATGGATCAGGCAAAGGAGAGAATCCCTAAGTTTAAGAAACGAGCAGTATCTGCCGTTCGAGATTGGCCACTTGGTTGTGGACCGGCTTCTGAACAACACCTTAGGCAGATAGCAGTGGTGTTGGCTACGGATAGCATCAACTTAGAGGGTCTCGTTCTAACGGTAATTAGGTGTGTAGATCCTTATCACATAAGTTTTATTTTGTATTATACCTGTTAGGGGCTGAAAAGCCAGAAAATGAGGCTGTATGAACAGTCGTGTGTAGATCTCTAGCACACTAATAATCTGTATGAATATATATATGTTTATGTTATGGGCTAAAAGCCAGAAAATGGGCTGTGTAAACAGTCGCGATACCTAGAAAGGGTAGGCAAAGGATGCCAGGTATGTAACCACAGAAACTTCTCTATGTGTATCGATGTATGTGAAAGACTGTAATCTCTTAGGTAGCATATTGTCTGATTTTGCATGAATGTATGCATGGGATGGGTTTGATATGAAAAGGGGAAGAGCATGATTGGTCACATGGTGATCGGTGGTAGAAAACCCACGTAATGAAATGATTGGTCACATGGTGATCGGTGGTAGAAAACCCACGTAGTGAAATGTTAAGGTCACATAGTGATCGGTGGTAGAAAACCCACGTAATGAAATGTTAGGTCACTTGGTGATCGGTGGTAGAAAACCACGTTAAAATTCCTGATTGATAGGAATAGGCAGTACGGCTGTCGTTTTGGTGTGTTGCGGATGGAGGGTTGATTGTAGAAATCCCCAATGTGTGATGGTTGGTACTGGTTGGTGTGTAGAGGATGGAATTCTAGGATGGGTTGAGCTTTGCATCATTTATTATCTGTCATGTGATTATGATTGTTGCCATTATGTATGGGCCAGGGCTCGTAATGTGTTTGTGGGCCCAAGCCTTTTATGTGTTTTCAGGATTTACACACTGAGTCTTGGTGACTTACCCTATTATTTTTCCCTAACTTTTCAGATGAGCAGTAGATCGTGGACATGGGAGCCGAGACGGACTCGAGGGGCCATCAAGTTTTTATTTCTATAGATTATTTTTTATTTTTCCTTTAAGTTTTATTTTGGGAATATTTAGGTAATAAGGCCTCATAGTTTATATTCGCCTAAGTAGTTTTTTTTAATATTTGCAACTTATGAATTTATGTCAGGGGTTTATTTATACCTAATAATAATAATACAAGGTTTCTTTTCAAATGTCACTTATTTATTCAAATATTTTCTAATTAACTTATGATTTCCAAAACCAACAAAGCAAAAGTTTTTAATGTACAAGCCGTGACACGCCAGATCCGGTCGAAACGCATGGGTCGGGTTTGGGGTGTTACAGGCTTGGGGTGTTACAGTCTCGTATTGATGACTTGTTTGACCAGTTGAAATGTGCCACTGTATTTTCGAAGATTGATCTCCGTTCTGGTAATTGTCAATTATGGGTAAAAGAATCTAATGTGCCTAAGACAGCTTTTAGAACCAGGTATGGACATTATGAGTTTCTTGTGATGCCTTTTGGCTTGACAAATGCACCTGCAGTGTTTATGGATTTGATGAACAGGATTTTCAGTCCGTATTTGGACAGGTTTGTGGTGGTATTTATATATGATATTTTGGTTTACGCCCGAGATGAAAATGAACATGCTGAGCATTTGAGAATACTGTTGCAAACCCTGAAAGAGAAACAACTATATGCCAAATTTAGTAAATGTGAATTTTGGCTATGGGAAGTCTTGGGCATATAGTATCTGTTGAAGGTGTCAGAGTAGACCCAAATAAAATTTCAGCTATTGTTAATTGGAAGCCACCGAAGAATGTGTCTGAAGTCTGAATTTTTCTGGGACTAGCTGGGTACTATCGGAGATTTGTAAAAAGCTTTTCAATGATAGCTTCTTCGATGACTTGTTTACTACAAAAAGATGTAAAGTTTGAGTGGACTGATAAATGTCAACAGAGTTTTGACAGATTAAAAGCTTTATTGACAGAAGCTCCAGTGTTAGTTCAACCAGAATCGAGTAAAGAATTTGTAGTTTATAGTGATGTGTCATTATATGGTTTAGGCTATGATTTGATGCAAGATGGTAAAGTGGTAGCTTATGCCTCACGACAGCTAAAGCCACATGAAAAGAACTACCCGACACATGACCTTGAATTGGCAGCCATAGTGTTTGCACTGAAAATCTGACGGCATTACTTATTTGGTGAAAAATGTCACATATTCACTGATTATAAAAGTTTGAAGTATTTGATGTCACAGAAGGATTTGAATTTGAGACAGCGCAGATGGCTTGAGTTATTGAAAGATTATGATCTTGTTATTGACTACTATCCAGGAAAGGCCAATATAGTGGCAGATGCTCTGAGCAGAAAATCCCTGTATGCTTTACGGGAAATGAATACTTGATTGTCGTTGTTTGATGATGGTTCAATCCTAATTGATTTAAAAGCTAGACCAATGTTTTTACAGCAAATTTTTGAAGCCCGAAAAAATGATAGCAAGTTGCAGGCAAGACGCGTACAAAGTGAATCGACTCCTGACTCAGAATTTCAGATCGTGATTGATGGTTGTTTGTTATTCAGAGGCAGAGTATGTGTGCCGAAAAGTTCAGAACTAATACAGAAGATTTTGAATGAAGCTCATAATGGTAACATGTCTATACATCATGGTAGAAATAAAATGTATAATGATCTGAAAAAGATATACCGGTGGCCGGGAATGAAACGAGAGATTTTTGAGTTTGTATCTAAATGTTTGATATGTCAACAAGTGAAAGCTGAACATCAATTGCCTTCTGGGTTATTACAGCCAGTTACGATACCGGAATAGAAAAAGGGAAAGAATTACTAAGGACTTTGTATCGGCATTACCCCTGTCTCCAAAGAAGAAAGATTTCATTTGGGTAATTCTTGACCGGTTGACAAAGTCCACACACTTTATTACAGTACGTATGGATTATTCATTGGATAGATTGGTTGAGTTATATGTTTGTGAGATTGTCATATTGCATGGAGTGCCTGTCTCCATCATTTCAGATAGAGATCCTCGATTTACATCTCAATTCTGGAGTAAATTGCAAGAAGCTCTAGGTACTCAGTTACACTTTAGCATTGCATTTCATCCCCCAAACAAATGGTCAATCTGAACGGGTAATACAGATCTTGGAAGATATGCTTCGGTGTTGTGTCCTTAAGTTTGAAGGTAACAGGCAAAGGTATTTCCCTTTAGTTGAATTTGCTTATAATAACAGTTATCAGTCTAGTATTAAAATGGCACCGTATGAAGCCTTGTATGGTCGCAAATGTAGAACTCCATTGTATTGGACAGAACTTAGTGAGAAAAAGTTACACGGAGTTGACTTGGTTCGAGAGACCGAGGAAAAGGGAGGGTAATTCGAAACAATTTGAAAGCAGCCTCTGATAGACAAAAGTCTTATGCTGATTTGAAAAGAAAAGAGATAGAATTTCATGTTGGTGACAAGGTATTCTTGAAAGTGTTACCTTGGAAGAAAGTACTCTGGTTTGGTCATAAAGGGAAATTGAGTCCACGGTTTAGTGGACCATATGAGATTACTGAAAGAATTAGATCGGTCGCATATCATTTAGCTTTACCACCAGAGCTTGATCGGGTTCATAATGTTTTTTCATGTGTCTATGCTACAACGGTTTCAACCTGACTCTTCATATGTTATCTCTCCGACAGAGGTAGAGATTCATCTTGATATGACATATGGTGAGGAACCAATCAATATCTTAGCTCGGGAAACAAAAGAGTTCAGAAATAAAAAGGTAGATTTGGTAAAAGTTCTTTGGCAACGACACGGTATAGAAGAGGCTACCTGAGAGCCAGAGGAAACTATGAGGAACCAATACCCGAATCTTTTTTACTGCTAAGATTTTCGAGGACAAAAATCCCTAAAGGGGGAGAGTTGTAACAGCCCATTTTTTAGTGAAATCGAAACAGTGGTTTCGGGACCACAGATCTGACCCAAAATATAAATTTTTTATTTTATTATATGGTCTGTAATATGATGGACGTTACATGTGAAAATTTTGACATGAAAATTTTATCGATTTAGTGCCTAATTACAAAAAGAACTAAATCGCATAAAATGTGAAAGTTGAATTCTAGTAGCTATAAGGATCAAATAGCTATGGAATTCAAAACTAGAGGTCCTTATATTGTAATTAGACCATTAAGAAAAGTATGTAGATTTTTCATGGTGACTCATCCTTGGAATTATAGAAAAGGGTCAATGACTAAATTGGAAATAGCAAAAATTTAATAAATTAAAAGATGATAAAAGAAAATATCATCTTATTATTTTCATCTTCAACCTAAAATTTTATGGAAACCCTAGGAGAGAGAGGGGAAACTTTCAAGGCTTAATTGGGTAAGTTCTCTTGTCCTGCTTTTAATAATTTTAGTATTTTTCAAACTTGGATAGCTTAATCTCTCTATTTGAGGAATTAATTTGAAAAGTTATCAAGGTATAAAAATGGGTCATGGATGTATTATGCTGGAAATTAGAAATTTATGGTAGAAAATGAAAGAGTATTGATAGATAAACAACTTTTACAAAGTGATTTTTAATGAAACCTTGAGTTAGGGACTAAAATGTAAAATTGTGAAATTGAAAGAAAAATTCTGAAATTTGATGTAACATGTGCTGTAAATTTTGTAATGGGCCTTTGGTTAGGCTTGGAATAGGGAGTAATTTGCACAAGTTTCATTTTCTGGGCCTAGAGAGAAAATTGAAATTTATGGAAAAGTTAGGGGAAAAATTATAATTTTTCTTAGGACGTAAATTGAGACCCTTTAAATATGAAATGTATGAAATTGATAGTTAAATCCATTTATATAGATCCGAAAAACACAAACTCGAGGCTAGATCGAGGTAAAGAAAAGATTTCGGATTAGTAGATTATTACGCGAACAAGTGTCGAGGTAAGTTCATGTAACTTAATCAGACATGTAATTATGTTAATTGAATGTTGTGTTTGTATGTAAAGTGATTTATGTTAATGTGCTTTACTTATATGCTATGATGGAAAACTTGTTACATGCTTGAAATGGTCATAAAGGGTTAGTCCCGATTGAATGTTGAATTTCGATGATTATATGCACTTTACCGAAACTAATAAGGTCCTGCATTTGTTTTTGGACGGGACTTAGCTCCGACGAGTAATCCCATTGACCTTATTATATAAAGGATTTAGCCACGACGGGTATTCTAAATATAATACCTCTCGAGTATGCATTAAGATTAGGGTTTAGCCTAGACTGGTACTCCTAATCGAGCTCCTTCAGGATTTAGCCTAGACTAGTAATCCCGTTATACAATATGTGGCTCGAGAGTGTGCTCCTTGGTTAAGTGCCCTAAAGGGTACCCTTGAATATGAAACTGACGGATTATGGAACCGTACACTTTGGGTGTACTACCTGAGCATCCATCGGAATATAATGATTCAGTGGGCATGTATCTCTTGACTTGGCATGAAAATCTTGAGATGTAATGATAATGACTTGAAAGAACATTGCATGATGAGCTCATCTATTTTTACTTAACATGTTTGTAAATTTTGTGACTAACATGTTTGATTGAAGGCATGTGCTTAGGAAATTTTGCTAATGGATGGAAAACATGATGTTGTCTGCTTAAATTTAATAACAGGATTGGTAAGTTTAGTTTCCGTTTACGAACTTACTAAGCATGTACTGCTTACTCCATTTATTTTTCCCTTGTTTTATAGTGCTCGGAAGCTCGTAAAGGTTGGAAGATCATTGGAGCATCGTCACACTATCAACTAGCATTTTGGTTATATTTAGTGAAGTCATTTTGGGTATAATGGCATGTATAGGACAACTTGGCCAATAGTGGCTTAAAATGTTTTTTTGTAACCTAGCCATTGGAATGGCTAGTATTGGTTCATTTTGGTATGACTAACTAGATTAGTATGATACACATATATACACATGTGTTATGTTAAAAATAAGTGATCAATGTTGGGAATGCCTAAGTTAAACTAAGGTAAGGTTGTGATCATGTATGCTTGTAGTGATATGTCTTGTGAATGATAGAAATTACCCAATTTGAATGCTTGAGTTGGTTGGTATTGGATGTGTTCAAGTGCAGGTCTTGGGTGAAATTTTGGGTGAAAAATGAAGCTAGGAATAGCTTCATTTTGTCCACACGGGCGTGTGTCTAGACCGTGTGTGACACACGACCTGGTAACACGAGCATATAGTTAGGCCGTGTGTCCCCTACACCTTAATTTTGAGAAATGGACTGCTCAGAATTGGGCACACGGGCAGAGGCACGGGCGTGTGTCTCATCCATGTGTGCCACACGGCCCAGAACACGGGCGTGTGTCTTGGCCGTGTGAAACCTGCACCTAATTCGAATTAATTTAATTAACCACACGGCCTAGCATACGGGCGTGTGGCGTGGCCGTGTGGCGCAAGTTAGAGAGCAACCTAAATCGAACACGACCTGTAGCACGGGCATGTTCCAGGGTCAAACAGGTATGTCCCTTGGACCACACGGGCGTGAGTCCTGCTCGTTAGAAAAATTTTGTAATTTTGCAAAAAATTCTTAGAGGTTCCAATTAAGTCCCGATTCGATTCTGATACTCGTATTGGGCCTCGAAGGCCTAATCAAGGGACATTATGGATGATCTCAGTAAATGAATAGTAAATTTACATAGTTTAATAGAAAAATGTTCTAAATGTTTTGGTAATGCTCCGAAACCTTATTCTGGCGACGGGTACGGGTTAGGGGTGTTACATTTTTTTACTGGTCTAATTACCTTATAAGGACCTTAAGTTTTGAATTTCATATCTATTTAATCCTTATAGCTACTAGAATTCAACTTTTGAATTTTATGCGATTTGGTCCTTCTCGTAATTAAGCACATAATCGATAAAATTTTCTTTTCAAAATTTTCACACGACAATTCTAACATAATACGGTCTATATAATAAAATAAAAATAAATTTTATTTTTGAATCGGATTTGTGGTCCCAAAACCACTGTTCCGATTTCACCGAAATTGGCCTGTTACACACTTATCATTAGTTTAAACTTAGACAATCAATTAACTAATATTTGTTTGTCACAATTTCACTATTCCTGCAAAATATGAAAGTAAAAAATATAAAAGACATAATAGTGAAATGTGAAATTAACTTTCTTTATTTATTTATCATTCAAATAAATATAAAATAGTTACATATTTACTACAATATGGCCACATTTCTCAAGGTAACACACATATGACGAGGTCATTGAACAAAGCAAATGGATGAATTGTTTTCGTAAAGAGTATACAATAAAGAGTTTTCAATAATGATACTTCTTGTGGACTGACTCCTTGATTAAGTAATTGGGAATTATCATAACGATGCTTCTGGACATAACTGCAATTACTAGAGCCTAATTGTTTATGTTTGATTGGTCCCTCCGCTAGCTTAACAAAAGCTCGAGCAGACTGTATTTGAATCAGAAAGAAATTCTACGACTTTGGAAATAATTTAATCGAGTCGATTTATTCGATGTGGAATTAAATTGGGTGGTCGTAATAATTGTTTAACTAGATAATTTGATTAAAGAATTTTCTTGAAAAATTAATTTGGACAATCTAAGTGATTTTTGGGAAATTTAATTTTGATTAAGTAAAATTAAATTAATCAAATTAATTAAAATTAATATGATATTTCTGGAGATTAATTTTCAAGTTAGACAATTGGCCCAATGGGCAATTGAACTTGAAAATTAGACCTGAAATTGTAAATTGAGCTCAAGAGCCCAAAACCGGGACCAAGACCCAAAAACTGGTCAAACAAGATCTGATATGTAAAATTGGGCTGATTGGTTGGACCTGATTATTCAGGCTATCACTGGCCCAAACTGAATCGGTAGCAACAAACCAGCTCAAGGTGTCGGCGGTTGCGACGACGGCATTCTAATAACCGACAAATGGTCGATGGCGGTGGGTTTTCAGTGGTTGAGCAGTGGAAGAATTACATTCCTACTGGGACTCTACCAAAGAATTTGATTTCAGATTAACTATTTCAAAAATAATATTATTTTAATATATTTAATATTAATATTAATTTAATACTTATCTTAATAGTATATTTTAAATTTAATATTAAAATGATTATCTTAATATTAAATTTCATTTAAGGTTTATCTCATAAATAAATATTCTATTAATTTAATAAGATTTAATATTAAATTTAAAATAATATTTATCTTGATAAGTATTATATTAATTTAATATTAAAGTGATTAAGTTTAATCATAGTTGAACTCTCTAAACTCCCCTATATAAAGAGAGCCTTGGGTCATTTTTTTACATACACTTGAATTTAAGAGAAAGTTGTAGAGAGAAAATTTTCTAAAGAGATTATTTTAAAAAATTTCTAAAGATATTTTTATTATTTACAACTTGACCCAAAAGTTTAAAGAAATTGCAAAATTACCCCACTGATAATTTTTGTGAAATTTTTTTTATTCGAAACTAGCCTCACTCAGCAAATGTGAGCTTGAGGATAGCGAAGAAGACTACTTGGCCGAAGCGTTCATCCTAGACAAATCGAAAAGGTAAAATTTTGATTAAGTGTTTATTACTTTAGATATCACAACCAAGTTTTTGTTTTGAAAAAAAATATTTAAAACTTTAGTTTTTGCCTAAATTTGTTTTCCGTTGCGTTTTCCAAACCCGATTTTCCAACAGGCATGTCATAGGATTCATGTTTATTTGGCAAGAGTATTCTCGTACTTCGATGCAATTCATTCTTGCACTTCAGTGTAATTCATTCTGACACTTCGGTGCAATTCATTCTAGCACCCTATTTCACATTTTTATTTATTTTATATTTTTTATAAATTTTTGAATTTGTTTGAAATTTTGAACATATTTAATTTTTTATAACATATTTATAATTTTTAGTAAATTTTAATAATTTTTATAATATTATAGTTTTGTACTCATCTTGGATAAAGTTGAACAAATGGTTGTCCAAATTCAAATGAATCTAGACATGATTGTCTAGGTTCATTATATATGTATATATTTATTAATTTTAAAATATTTTTTTATTTTTTGCTGAAGTAGCATGTCATGCCTTCATGTCAGCATGTCGCGTCAACATTGTCCGTCATGTTAACATGACACGTCAATGTCGTTTGTCATGTCAGTAAAATTAGCGTTCAAACCTATCAACTATTGGTTTTCATTAACGAAAGGGTTTCGTTGTTTTTTTTAGGGTCACTAAGAGCTCAATAGGATGAACTTTTTTTCTAAATGGCTTAATTGCAATTTTTTTTTTTACTAAGGGTGTTTTTTACACTTAAGTCAAAATATTATTAAATACTTCTTTTAGGGATGACTAATTTTAACTTTTATGTTAAAATGAAACTTTGAAATAGATATTAGTATATATATATATATATATATATATATATATATATAAAGATTTAAGTTAAATCAAATGGGTAAATTATTTAATTAATTTTTTACTTAATTAAATATTTATCTAAATTTTAAAAAATTTTATTATTTGTTTAAATATTTAAAATAATATAATATATAATAATTATTTTAAATTTGTTTGAAAATAATGATAAATCTAATGAATAGATAAATTACGTAATTTAAAAAATATACTTTTTTTAAAAAAGTATGATAATTAATTTTAATATTTAAGTTAAATGAAATGGATAAATTGTCTAAATTAATCTTTTAGTTAGTTAAATATTTATCTAAATTTTAAAAATTCTAATTATATATTTAAATATTTGAGATAATATAAATATATAATAATTATTTTTAAATTTATTTAAAAATAATGATAAAATCTAATGAGTAAAAATGTGATAAAGAATTTTTAAAATTTATGTTAAAACCAAAATCTAAAATAGATAATAGGGTAAATTACACCAACGGTCACTCAACTTTGGGGTAGCTAACAAAACAGTCAACTAGGTTTCATTTCAGTCACTCAACTTTAAAAAAATAACAAAACAGTCACTAAAATTATCAAAAAGTGACAAATCAGTCACTTATTAACATTTCCTATTACTGTCTTAACGGGACCACTGATATGGCAAGTTAACTAGCTGATGTGGCTAGTTAACTTGCCACGTTGGAAACCCAATTAGCTGACATGGCATATTGACATGGAATTTACCCAAAATTTGCCTAAAATTAGGGCCAAGAATGGGAAAAACATTTGGCAGACGAAACCTGGAAAAGCTCTTAGCTACCATGAAGCTTGAGTGCTACCATGAAGCTTGAGTGCTACCATGAAGCTTGATTTTTTTCCATGGTAGTGAAAATTGAAAATCGACGACGAAAATGTTGAGGCTAGCATCAAAACGGTTGCTTGGGCTAACGTCAAGGGAGATCCCATCATAGCCCGTTCATCGGCATTGGTTTGGTCGGAGCTCCTACTTGTGGCAATGTTATGAAGCTTCAAGTCAAAATCGACGACAAAACAACAAAAATCAACAGAAAAAAGAAATACCAAATAGCAAGCATCCAAAATCAAACCAACAAAAAAAGAATAAGAATCCCAAATTGACCTGCATTGTAACACCCCTTACCCGTATTCGATACCAGAACAGGATATGAGGCATTACCGGACTTAAACACAAGCATTCATACAAAACTAGACATGAATTTCCATCCAAATTTAGAAATTTTCATTTACATTCATTTTGTCCCTATTACGGGCCTACGAGGCCCAAAACATACATTAGGGGTGGTTCAGAACTAAACTGAGAACTTTAGAAACTTCTGGGAAAAACTTATAAAATTTTCATCAAAAGAGTCCACACACTCGTGTGGGTGAAGGGACACGCCCGTGTGGCATATCACACACCTGTGCTTCAGGTCATGTCCAAAATAGGGGACATTCTGTTTATGACGTCATCAACCAAATAAGGTCACACGGCCAAGGCACACGCTTGTGTCCTTAGGCTGTGTGGCGAATTAAATTCCAAAAATCAAGTGTAAACTTCACACAACCTGAGCACATGCCCATGTCCTATGGCCATGTCTCTCATACGGCCGAGACATATGGCCGTGTCTCGTGCCCAGGTGTTTACTACTGGGCATTCTGTTTCTCAAAACTAAGGTGTAGGGGACACACGGCTGGAACACATGCCGGTAGGGCATACCGTGTGTCACACACGGTCTAAACACACGCCTGTGTTTCTACCCATGTGGGCAAATACAAGGCTATTCTCCAAGCCATTTTATCACCCTTACTTGCACACATTTACACAACATCTGTAACAACCCGATTTAGGGGCTAGTCGGAACAGTGATCTCGGGATCACTAATCTGATATTTGAAAAATTTATTTTCATTTGATTTTATGAATTAGTATATGATTGTATAAGTACATGAGAACTTTGGTAATTTAATTTTAGCGATTTCATGTTTAATCGCGAAAAAGGACTAAATCGCATAAAGTACGAAAGTTCCATTCTATAAGCTAAAGGTGTTAAATAGCCATAGATTGATAATTGGAGGTCTTTAAAAGGCAATTAGACCTCCAATATTTGCTTGGATGGCCATGGACTATATAGGAGACAAAGATGGACAAAATTGGTCAAAGTAGTTGATAGTAGGTGGATTAAATTGATAGTTAATATTAAAATAAAGAAAAGACGATGCCCATCTTTCTTTTTCATCTCTTCCACAGAAATTTTCAAGCAAAATAGGGGTTTAGAGCTTCAAAATTTTCAGTACACTCATCTCTTCTCTAGTAAGTGTTCTAGGGATCTTTTCTTGAAAATAGTTGTACTTTTGAGACCCCTAAAGCTTAAGCTTTCAAATGAGGGGACTATTGTGCAATATCGTGAAAAGTTTAGGGTTTTTCCATGAGAGCTATCATTGTTATTTGCTGCATTTTTATGGAAGAAATTGAGTCTTAGTAGTTAGATGATCAACTTTTATGAAAGGTGTTGTCTTGAAAACACGTAATTGAACCTTGATGAAAATGTTATAAATTTGTAGTAAGTATGTGAAATGTTGAGTTTTGATGATAGCTATAAGAGTATTAAATGTTCACCTAGGCTTGTTGAAGGTAGAAATGTGATTAGAATTAATTTCTGAGCCTAGGGGCAAAATGGTCATTTTGCCAAAGTTTAGGGACAAAATTGTAATTTTGCCAAAATATGAATTATGAGTCGATTTAGTCAATGTGTGAATTTAACAAGTGAAATTGTTACTATAGATCAAGAAATACGAAGCCCGGATCAAAACCAAGGCAAGAACAAAGTCGTGGAATAATTAACATCTCGACATACATTTTGAATACCGAGGTAAGTTTGTATGAACTAAAGTTTTACATGTATTCTCAATCAATTACTTATTATGTTGTATAATGTATATTATTTCTATGAAGTTAAATTATTGATATTAGGATGAGAAAAGTAAATGAGACTATGTATAAGAAAGTCTCGGTTGAAGTCTCGGAATAATGAGGATACTATTATCACAACATGTGATAAGGAAAGTCCGCGTAAGACCATGTCAAGACATAACATCGGCATAAGGCAAGGATATCATGTAAGTCTATGACAAGTCATGGCATTGAAAAGTTATTATGAGGCAAAAATCCCATGTAAGTCTAAGCCAAGGCTTGGCATGGGTGAATTCATAAGGCAAAGATGTCGTAAGTCCATGTCAAGACATGGCATTGATAAGATTCATAAGGCAATGATACCACGTAAGCCCATGTCA
Source organism: Gossypium australe (assembly GCA_005393395.2). Lineage (NCBI taxonomy): Eukaryota > Viridiplantae > Streptophyta > Magnoliopsida > Malvales > Malvaceae > Gossypium > Gossypium australe. Next base: position 108,865,840 of record CM016621.1, on the reverse strand, counting down.
AGACATGGCATCGACACCGAGCTAAGGGATCCCATGTAAGACCATATCTGGGATATGGCATTGGCATCATGAGGCGATCCCATGTAAGACCATGTCTGGGACATGGCATTGGCATCGAGATACATGTTTGATGAGATTGAGTAACCTCAATTATTCCGGGAAATTCAACGGGTAAAAGAGAAAAATATGAAAGAGGCAACAAGAAAGTCAAGCAAGTAAAGATAGTAATAATTTAAGTTATCCAAGGTGGATATAAAGCATTATTCATGTTAAGAAAGATGAAAGTTAAGTTTATTTTTGCATCAGCAAAATGTACTAATATATGTGATCAAGTGACACAGGTACCATGATTATAATGCAAGTATGAAATTATTATGTAACATGTGAGGATTAAGTAAGCTATGCACTTGAGATTTATGTTGTTCTTATCTCGAAATGGTTGAGTTATAATGAGTTAATATGTTGGTATATGAGTTTCATGCAAACTTACTAAGCTATATGCTTACCTTTCTCTCTTCTTCTTTTCTTGTAGCCTCGCCAAGCTAACTCGTGGATAATTAACATCGGAGCTCAGAGCATACTATCAATCACTATTTTGGTATAGTCAAGTTGTTTTTATTATGGCATGTATAGGAATTATTTCATCGTGATGTAAGTTCTAAGAGGGGCCAAAGTGTTGGCTATTAAGGTTATCATTCTTTTGTATATGGCTAAAGAGGTTGGCCAATATTTACTAAGTTTATACATCAATTGATGATGATTTATGTATTAATGTTCATGTTTTTGATGAAGTATTTGAGTGGTTGGATTGGGTATATGAATGATTTCAGGGTGGCATATGGCTTGGAACATATCCTTTAAGTGTCCACACGGGTAGCCACACGGGCATGTGTCTAGGCCGTGTGTCACACACGGTCAACCCATATGGGAGTGTTAATAGGCCGTGTGTCCCTTGCATGTTAGTGTTTTAAGTCAGTGTTGACCACAGGCTAGCCACAGGGCGTGTGTCTAGGCTATGTGCTCCTTAAGGGGTTGCTGACGTCACAAACAGAATACCCCTAGTTTCTCACACGGGTGAGGACACGAGCGTGTCTAGGCCATTCCCGTGTGAAGGACACGGGCTATTGACACGTACGTGTGTCAAGTCATGTGAAAACCCCTGTAGGTTTGTAATAAAAATAAATTGTACACGAGCTAGGGACATGGGCATGTGAGACCACACGACCTGCCCACACGGGCGTGTCTCAAGTCACACGGGCGTGTCTCAAGTCACACGGGCGTGTGACCCTTGTTTAGACAAAAATTTTCAAAGAGGGTAAAAGTTTCCGGTTGAACTCTGAAATCATCTGAATGTATGTTTATGGTCTCGTAGGCCCATGAGATGAATGTTATGACAAAGAAAAGAAAGTTTTTAAATTGGAACGAAATTTTATAGCCCGTTAATACATGTTTAAGAAAGGTCAAGGATAGAAATGCCTCGTATCCAGTCCCGGCGTCGGACATGGGTAAGAGGTGTTACAACATCACATGGCACAAATCATAGCATATAAATGCCTTCAGAAACAACTACAATCAAGCAATAACGTATCATTTTCATACCATCATCTATTATGCATTATAACATTTGGCCTTGCCAAACCATTTCATGCTAAATTCACACTCAAAGGACATTAACATATGTATAAACACCTAATCATCATATATGAAGCAATTATAAACCACATCACAAAACATTGACATAAGCACATACATAATTATATGGGCTTACAATCATTTAGCCAATATAAGCCAATTTGCATGGCTACACATTACATCTAACTTTTAACCATCACAAGCTAATACATTTAGCAAAATCATAATGACTCATACACCAAATGACTAAGTCCCTATACATGCCATAAACTCAAAGGGGTTTGCATTCACTTATACCCAACATGATAGCTTGATAGTGTGATAGCATCTCTAGTGATCTCCAACCCGAGCTAGCTAAATTAACCTATAAGAGATAGGAAATGGAGGGGAGTAAGCAATAAAGCTTAGTAAGTTCATATGCAAATAATAAACAACTATTGACATTAATTTATTTTACCCAACCATAAAGATATTATAATACAATTTGCATTTAATCTCATGATTCCCACTTAATCATTCATAATGCTTACTCTTTTATCTTATAAATACCATTTACGTGCCTTGGCATTAGCATAACCACCATAGTCCCTCCATTATAACTTATTACATTATTTAACAAGTTTTCCATCCTCTTAATCACATGCACATAATTTATAAGTAATCATAATTTCAACATATGGTTTATCCATCTTTCATTTGTCAAAGCTCGTATCATACTATATTCTCATAGTGACTTTATTCGGCAATTATGCCTGTCTTTCCCTTCCCTCATATCCAATGAAACACAAATTTAAATCAATAAACCGTACTATATCACAATTCAATTTGGTTCATAAACCTATCATATGATCATTATCAAATCTTATCATGTATCCATTCATCATGAATGTAGATCACTAATCACAAGGTTATCAATATTTCACAAGTATAACTTACTCGTGTACAATCTTCCTAAGAATTCATCATATACCGAATTCAGTTCACATAAGTTCTATGTACATGCCTGTACCACTCGTAACATAGTCACATACTTTCTCGTTTTTACCGTACCCGTTGAACCACTCGGAATGCTAAAAGATACTCGAGAATCTCATACATATAATCCCGTATCAACGCCATATCCCCAATATGGTCTTACATGAAATATCATATCGACGCCATGTCCCTAACATGGTCTTATACGAAATCACATACCGAGGCCATATCCGAGATATGGCCTTAAACGGAACCTTAGTAACCTTAGTGTCATGACATTTGTATTCTATCCATTCCTAAGGTTCAATCGGGGATTTTCATTCCACAACATTTCGTCAAAATCATCATTAATCAATTTCATAGAGACAATATACAATTCATGTAATATTGAAATATTAAATACATAACAAAAGGTTGTATTATTTACACACAAACTTACCTCGATACCAAAATGGCAAAAAGGGATCTGACGTCAATTACTCATTTTTCCCCCGTTCTAGGTCCGAACCTCATTTTCTTTGATCTATAACATCACATTTAGCTTACTTATTAGTCACCTTATTCATTGTGACTCAAAAATCATACTATGGAAAAATTACATTTTTGCCCCTAAACATTATCATATTTACACTGTTGCCCCTAGGCTCGTAAAATGAAATGTGTTCAATTTCTTTATTACCCATGCATAGCTGAATCATTTTCATACTTATAGCAGCCCACATTTTCCATAAAATCATATTTTTAGTACATGTTTCTTAACTTTTACAAATAGGTCCTTTTTGACATTTTTACTGAAAATCACTTAGTAAAAGTCGTTTCTCTAAACATAAACATCCATTTTCTACCATTAAACATCAAAACACATGCATTTCACACATGGGTAAATTTTTAATCATGAACCCTACTTCAAAATAATGGTTGAAATAGATAAATCAGGTTACGATGACTTCAAAAATGCAAAGAACATTAAAAACGGGGCTAGGATACACTTACTATGGAGCTTGGAAAGCTTGGCCAAACCCTAGCCATGGCTTCTCTTCTAATTTTCGGCTAGAGGTAGAAGATGAGCATAATTTTGGCTTTCAGTTTCCCTTTTTAATCTTTTATTTACTAAATGACTAAAATGCCCTTAATGCCTTTCTTTGAAATTTTACCTAACCATGTCCATTTTTGTCCAACAAATTATCCAATGGTTTAATTACCATTTAAGGACCTCCAATTTAAAACTTCATAACAATTGGACACTTCTAACATGTGGAACTCAACTTTAGCACTATTTACAATTTAGTCCTTTTGACTAAATTGAGTGCCCAAACGTCGAAATTTTCGAAAAAAATTTTCACGAAATCTTTCCGTGAAATCGTAAACCATAAAAATATAATAAAAATAAATCTTCTTATGTCGAATTTGTGGCCCCGAAACCACTGTTCTGACTAGGCTCAAAATCGGGTTGTTATATGCATCAAAAGAGAGAAGTACAAAAAACTAAAAAAGAATAGAATCAAAAGAGAAGAAACCCACAACCATTTTGGGTTTTGCGGGTTGGAGAACTCAAGCCACTAGTTCGATGATCCGAGTGGTCAAGAGTCATGGTTGGTCGAAGAAAAGCTGTGGCCGGAATATGGTGGTGATCAGACGATGGACGACGAAGATCTATTGAAGCTTTATTCAAAGCTTTAAGGTCTTAATCTTGGGATTTTGAAAGCCTATTGGGAAATTTGAAGTGAGATTTAAGAAGAGGCAAAGAGGAGCCATTTGGTGATGACAATTGGCCAGAGAAGGCCATGAACGACGGCGACTAAAGTTAAGAAAAAGAGAGAGAGAGAGGAGAAGAATAGAAGACGTTACATCTGTAACGGAAAATGATTAAAATGGCTGTCTTGTTATTTTTTGAAAGTTGAGTGACTGAATTGAAACCAGAGTAACTGTTTTGTTAGCTATCCCAAAATTGAGTGACTATTTCTGTAATTTACCCTAAATAATAGTATAGATAATATATAAAAAATAAATTAATATTTAAATTAATCAAATGAATAATTTATCTAATTAATTTTTATTTAATCAAATGTTTATCTAAATATAAAAAATATAGATACACCATTTGTCGCAAATTTAATATATATCTACCTAATTATATTTATATATCTGAGTTTATTGTTGTTGTTTCCCATTATCACTATTTCATGATAATACCAAATATCATGGGACTCTTCTTTGGCTTTTACCTTTCAAATGAAACACTCTCTTTGAGTAGTCTTCACATGTTGTAGGTAGGACTAGGTACAGAACTTTTGCTCATATTTTCGAGATAGAAAAATGGAAATTTTAAAAAAAAAAATTACCAATTAAAACCTCTGTTGTGGTAGGCACGTGTAGCTGTTTATGTTGGCACAAAACAAGTCGCACATTTTTCCTTCCTATCCTAACAGACACTAACACTGATATTGAAATTCTCATAACAATGATGTTATCCTGGCCAGCGATGGTGCTGATGGGTTGATTCACATCACTTCCACAAACGTATAATAGGAACGCGTTATTCAGATTGAGAAGTAAATCTTCATTTTTTTCATTTTCGTGAGCAAAAAAAAAAAAAAAAGAAGTTGAGCCTCGTTTGTTTCATTGAATATAGGTTTTGAAAAATGATATTTTTTTTACATGACTAACAAGCGGGGTAAAATACCCAAAAATACCTAAAAATTATTTAATTACAGAAAACGGCCTGTTTGAAAAATATTTACGAAAAAGGGTTGTTTCACCCCAAAACGCGTCCACGTCAGCGCGTTTTGGGGGGAAACGACAGCAAAGTGCGCCCCTGGGGACGCGCTTTGTGCCACCTCAGCAAAACGCGCTGACGTGGATGCGTTTTGTCCCCCCCGGGTCCAATTACAGTATGATATTCTAAGGTTTCTGGGATAGGGTAAAAATATATTTAGGGTTTTGGGCAAAATATATTAGCCAAAAAAATTAATTGAATTTTGTGACAGTTGTATCTGGCAAAATAATTTTGAGAAGACGTTTCTGAACAAACAGTGACCAAAAACGCTTCAGGAAGGATGCACTGTTAGCAGGAGTACTGAAAAGAGCTCCCACGTGGACGCTCTTTTGCTACAGTAGTCTCCGGCAAAATTAGAGTATAAATCAGCCAATTTCATTTTCAGGTTGCATAAGGGAAACTGAGGCAAAAGAAAAAAAAAATTGAAAATGAGTGAACGTATTAATGCTGTTATTTACTACGATGGTGAGGTTTGTGACACCGAAAATGGTGTTGTTTTCTTATCAGAGAACACAGCGCGGCTGAGTTTTAATCGGAACGTCGATTTGGTAGAACTTCGCAAAAGAATTAGGCGTAAAATATTCGGAACAATGCCAATGAAAGTTCAGTCTATTAAGTATAGATTTTGCGCTTCCGTTGATCCGGTGAGATATGACTCATTCGACATCAAAGGTCCTCGGAGCTTTGAGGCAATGGTGGAGACTCATCTTGCCAGTGGATCACCCTATCTCGAGGTATATGTACAATTTTCATCTCCAAGTGATCTTTCTGCGACCTCAACATCTACTGCTGTTCGAGGGGAATACACGATCGAATTTTGGAACAATTGTTCGGAATTACTGCCAACTGTTCGGATTTTGGAACAACTCCTTCGGAATTACTGCCCGAATTTCCGGATCCTCGTACGGTGTCCATTGAAACTATATTAACATTACCAAAATATTAATTATATACATAATAGTAAACACTAAATATGAAATACTAAATTATAAATACAAAATTCGAAACTTACTTGTGATTTCGATCGTTGGTCCAATAGAAGCCGTATATCTTCAAGCCGTATATCTTCAAGCGGTAGGTATTCCAACATGACTCGCCGAATGGTTCCACCTAATTAAATAAATTTTTAGCATACAATTATACTATAAATCTACGAAATATTTGTAAATATAACATTAAATTTACCTCGTTATCAGTGGGAATGAATATGGGTGGTCGAGTCGAGGACATAAAATGGAAATCGATACCATGCCCATGACTGTAGTAGTGATAGGCAACCTCCGATATTGGCTTTACTCGGTCGCGTTGCCCCGCACATCTCCCGATACAACCTCGATAGCACGGCTGACCCCCAATTCAATTCACCGGCTGCTCTAAAATCAACAAGTTTCAGCAACCATCTCAGGTGTACGAGGTTTCTAGAAAGGTCCGGCATCAGATAGCCTCCAATTATCTGAAGAATGTATGCCCGAGCATACCGTATTCTTTCTATTTCGGTTGAACCCTCCTGCGGCTCCGGGAATGTGTCTCGTAACTAGGCCATATCGATCCGAGCTCCTTGAATTTTATCCGGAATGGCACCCAGAAGCTCGTAGCATATGGCTCCCTAATCACCAGAAGTTGCGGACTCGGTGACTACCGACCCGTCCACCAGCAATCCCAACTGCAACTGCACATCTTCCAGAGTGATTGTACACTCTCCGCATGGAAGATGGAAAATGTGCGTCTTGGGTCTCCACCTCTCTATCAACGCACTGATCAAAGGCGGCTCCAACTTGAATCCCCGGCCTATCGTGGCCACGTGCCAAAAACCCGCTTCCCGTAGGTAATTCTCGATCAACGGCGATGGGGGACCATGCATGTTGCGAATAAACATTCCACACCCGATCTACTGGCTGTTTAAAAAATTAAATAAAATTAATTAAAATTGCATAGACCTAAAAGTATTAAAAAATATTAAAATTAAATTAAAAACTTCCATTTTCAATTGCTCGACGGAGATGTGCTTGCTGTCTAGACGATCAAAATTTTAAAAGTTTTAAAATATATTAAAAAAATTAAAAAGGGCTTTTTTATAAATATTAAGGACTATTTCGAAATTTTAGAGGAAGTTTGAAGGACTTAAAGAGAATTTTGAGAGGAATTTGAGAAAAGAATGAATAAGGATTAAAGTGTGAAAAAAATAAAAGGGTTGGGGGGTTTTATAGTTTTTTTTTTTACCGTTGGGCCCCCAACGGTCAAAAAAAAAATTGGCCGTTTTTTCTGACCGTTGCAGGCTAAAGCGAGTCCCAGGGGCGCGCTTTGCTATCGTTTCCCCCCAAAACGCGCTGACATGGACGCGTTTTGGGGTGAAACGGCCCTTTTTCGTAAATATTTTTCAAGCCGGCCCTTTTCCGTAATTAAATAATTTTTTAGGTATTTTTGGGTATTTTACCCCTGACAAGCGAGTATTTTTTATTTTAAAATGTGACATCAACAAAATTGACAAAAAAATAAAATAACAATATCAGCAATTGGACTTAATTTTCGAATCTAAAAAGTAAAGGAACTAAATTCTTGAAAATAAAAGTACAAAGTAAATTACAAATTCGTGAAAAATACAGACTTATGACATATTTAACTTTTATACTACAAAAATTTATTACTATATTTATAATTGTAATAAATATTTTTATTAAAATATTAATATTGAATATTTCAATTAATGAAGAATTTATTTAAAATATTGTTTAAAATTTATTATTAAAATTAAATTGAAATATTAATAATTTATTAATAATAAATTATTATATCAATAATTTATTATATGATTAAAATAAATAATTAAATATGTATGTTTAATAATATTGAAAAATGTAATATTTTATATATTTTAATAATTTTAAATAATTTAAAATAAAAGTTTATCAATATAATAATATTAAATTAATTTTTATATAAAAATTTACCTATAAATGAGCTCTTTTCTGAAAAATGATTTACGTTTTTTAAAAGGGTAAGTTATTTTACAGAAAAAATGGCTTATTTTACGTTGATATGTAAGTCATTTTCCATTGACCAAACTGTTTTCTATGAAACAAATACAGAAAAATATAAAAAAAAAAATTTTCGTAAAACTTTTTACATGTATACAAACCGATAATCACTCGCCTACTTCAATAAAAATTTGATTTTGCACCATATTGTTGGTTAACCAAATTAACCTAGTGATTAACATTTCCCAGAAGGCCAATGCTTTAGGGCCGTCCGTTTAACCAATTTACAGCCACCTATTCCAATTTTCATGGTTCTACAAACTATCTTATATATATATATATATATATATATATATATATAACTTAATAACAAAATGGTGAATTTTATAAATATTATTTTAAGGTGTTTAAACTTTTTTTTGAGCACTACATAAATTGTATCTAAACTATATCTTTTTTCCAACAGTGTCTAATTTCTTTTTCATAAATGGTACCTAAATCATGTTATTATGCATTATTCAAATTTTCTTAGTTATTAAAAATATTTTTCTTAACCAATCAATTTTGTGATACGTTGCACTTTTTAACTTAAAACTCAAAGTTTCTTATGAACCTGTAGAAAAATTCATTGAAACTTAATTTCCGATAAGATGAGCTACTTTTCTGTTTTAAACCTCAATTTCTATTCCTTTCTCACCCCAATTCAAAACCTATGTATTATTTAAAAAAAATTATAACTTTCGTTTATTTCTATTTAGTATAAAATAGTTATTGTTGAGTGAACTATTATAATAAAAAAAAACATATAAAGCATGAAACCCAAATATTGAGAATAAGTTGAGTAGAAGAAAATATGTAAGAAAATTGCATAGAAAAATTATCTATAGTTAAAAAGAATATTAAAAGAAAGAAAGAAAGAAAGAATAATGAGAAAGGAGAGTAAATTTTTTAACAGTTTCAATTTAATTAAATTTGATTTTTTATAATTGAATTCTTTTCTTTTAATTTTAACTTTAATTTAAAAGTACCACATAAAATAATTGACTAAAGAGTTCCTTATAACTATCGAGAGAATTTAGGAAATTAAATACCACTTTAGGTAACTGAAAAAAAAAAGCTTAAATACCAACCAACTTAAAAAAATAGTATAATTTAAGTAAACACTTATCCACCAACAAATTGGCATTTAAGAGGTTCATGTGAAGGATATGGTTTTGCACAGATCCATGTCAACTTGTTCTAAAGGACATCATTTACAGGCCTTTGAAGATCCTCTGGAGGGTCTTAAAATCTCTTCCTTTCTTTTTTCTTAGCCATAAAGAAAGACCTTCCATCTCCTGTAAAATGTAAATGACTCCCATCGAAAATCCTATCATTAATTAGCTTCAAATAGAAGAAAAAGTATTATCTGTTGAATCATATCATATTTCTTGTCAACTTCAAAGCTGAAAGACAGTCGGTAATTAAAAACAACACATTCTTAGTTTTATGCAGCACCAGAAAAAGAAAATGTACCAACAAAATCAACATTAGTGAGAATAGGAATAAATGTCAGGCTTTAGAAAGCAAACAGCTTATTTAATCTTGTCTTTCCACATCAAGAAATTGCAACGGTTTTTATTATTACCAAAGGAGATGGCAGATGAAAGATGGACTTCCTTCACCATCACATTGCCATTGCCATCAATCTTGTAAGAGAAATCCATTCCATCCAAAATCAGGTGATAAATTAACTCTCCAGAAGCTTCTCCATCTTGGGAATCATCCAAATCTGAAGCATTATCAGAGGCATCACCACTTCCTATTTTGAGGAGATTATTATGAGGTCGGTTTCGTTGAGATACTGAACGAATGTCCCATGAAAGGGCTTGTTTTACCAAGCTTTTGAGCTCGTCTGGTGAAGAATATAGGGACTTCTTCTCCTGTAACAAACAAATTCTTTTGGATCAACAAATAGTTTCCTACCAAATAAACAAAGTAGTCTTGCGGGCAAAACAATAAACAAACAAAATATGCCTTTCACATTGGCTGTTGCATAGATGCTACACCATCAAGCCTTATTTCAAATTATAGAAACACATCAGCATGCTTACCACTGATTTCCAGCAGTCCAGGAGTGAGGAAGAGAAGTCATCAGAGAAGCCAACGGAAGCCACTGACAACATACTATCCAACTGACAAAAATTTAGGCATACTTCAGAAAAAATTGAGGGCAGATGCACATAATGAGATGAATGGAATGGAAAGGAGAAGTTTGAAGTGGCATATTTTGCTAACAGTTACACTCTCAATGAGCAGCTAAAGAGTAAAAGGCAGACGCTGGAATGAAATAATGACGAACGTGTACGCATTTATCAAATTAATGGACAATATCTCATTCAAGGAAAAAGTTACAGCATAATATATTATTTTCTAAGAAAATAAATTAGAGGTGATCATGGGCCGGGCTATAATAAAATTTCAGGCCCATTTTATAAGTCCAGCTTGAAAAATGGGCCTAAAAATTTACTCAAGCCTGGCCAAGATAAAAAAGTTAAAACCCAAACCCAGCCCAACCACCCGTATTAAAATTTTTTATATTATTTTTTTATATAAAAATACAATACATCAAATACACTAAAAACATTAAAATAAATGTTTCCTAATAAATTAAAAATAAATGAAAAAACATTTTATAGTTCAATAACATTAAAATAACTGCAACTTAACAACTAAATGCTTTTAAAATAGTAGTAAAATTAACAATAAAATAAGATTTACACAATATCTATACAATAACAACAAAATAATAACAATATAATAGTGAAATGGCAATAAACAGCAGCAGCTTTTTTCTTTCAAATTTTGGCTGGACCCGGGCCAAAAAAATTTACCCAAGACCCGACCCGTTTTATAACCAAGCCTTATCTTTTTTCCCAAACCCATTTTTCGGGCCTATATTTTTACCCAAACCCTCACTTTTCTTCGAGCCGGGCCACATGATCAGGTCTAAACTAAATTTAGTAAAAAATGAATCAGTTTAGTTGTGTTATTCAAGAATAAGACTTGTAATAAAATAAACAAAACAATACTTCTTAACAATATACATAAATGAAGTAGGAAGCTAACGAACAATAAAAGAGAAAATACCATGACCCAGTTAGGTACAACTGCTCCTTCAATACTGTCACAATATGGAAGATATGGTTTGATGTCCAGCACTGGCTGTAAACGAAATCATACATGAAGCATGATTTATATACATAGCTGTCAAGAAAATGCATAAAAACAGGAAAGCGGAAAAAGCCAATCATAGCTCCCAGTAAAGTTCAGGAAATGCGAGCTTACTGTTCCATCAACTAGATCTACTCCTGAGAGTAGAAGCATATTTCCTTGTACTGCCTCCACCTAATATATAAAGAGTATATCAGTTCTAAAGTGATCACTCTCTCGATTTCAAATTTCATGTATCCTGACAATGCTTCACCAAAATCCTCCATGATGTATCAGAAATTTACCCAAGGGAGACAAAAAAAATTGACATTGAAAGGCTTCTTTTAACAGAGATATGTATTTTTCCAATTGAGACATGAAACATCACAAAAGTTATGAGCTCAAGTAAACATTAAACCTTAAGAAAAGAGCCATTGGAATATATTTATGAAAGATCCTCCTTTTAGTGTTGATAACAAAACTTCCATTAGATATATTGAAGGAAAAATCATAGGTAAACATGTTGCAACAAATAACACATTTGTACATGACTCCATACCTTTGCTACAGTGAGTCCTATAGGACACGGTCGATGTGGAGATCGTGTAGCAAAAACTCCCATCCTTCCTCCTTTCAATCTTGGAACTCTGACCTATTAAAGTGACCAACCTTCCATAGAAGTCTAAGGATGATAAGAAAGTTTCATAAAAGATAGAAATGAATATATATGTATCATTATTATAGTTCCACAAACCTTGGCCTTAAACTTTGATTTAGATGGATGCTTCCATAACTTTTCCAGATCTGTATTCAAATGAAATACATATATAATCCAGCAATGAGAGTATTCTTCGAGACCCTCAAGTGATGCTGGAGGCACTCTAGTTGAATCAAAAACCAAACATGCCCTAGCAAGAGGGACAAGTAGAGGTTGCCTAGGGGTTCCATTCCTACATAAATTTTGCAAGCAATTGGAACCATCCTTGAGTAGCAAAGATAAATTAGTAGTAAGCTTCAATCTGATTATTTACCAAGGCAAGCGTTATTATTGCATAGTTTCTATTAACAGAATAAAAAATTTTATTTACCCAATCAGTCATTAAAATTTTTTTTAAACGAAGCACCATCTGGAAATCACCTTGTAGAAAAACAAGATTGAACGATACCAATAGGTGCCATCGGATACGATGGTATGTCTAAATTCTCAGACTTGGCTTGTGGTTGAGCGACTACTGCTTTCCTCAATGCCTACAAATGTTGGATTTTTTCTTACAAATAAATAACAAAACCAAAAGAAAAATAACAGTCATCATAAAGAATAAAAACAATAAAAGAGAGAAGGAAGAACCTGTTGAGCCCTAATCCGACCTTGTCTTTCAGCAGCACATTTTTCCAAAGCAGAATTGAGGGATTTTTGAAGCTCTTTCATCTTTGAATCCCATTCTATCAAATTTTTCTTCCATATATAAACTGAAAGAAAGAAGATCAACATCCACCATTGCTACAAATTAAATAAAAAGAATGAAAAGGGGGTGAAGAGAGATGATACAGGAGATAGCTGAAGAAGCAGAAAACAGAGTAGCAAGTGCCAATGCTAAGATGGAGTATCGGGTGGAGGACATAGGTTTTGTGTAATTAGTGCTTGTACTATTTCTTCTTCTGCTCTTTCATCCAAGTATAGCTAGCTGCAGTTGGGTTGAGTAGGGTTTTAGCTTAGGAACAAACGAGTTTGAAGTTTCTTCTACTTTATTTATTTTTTAATTTTGGGTTGGCACTTGGGAATTGAGATGGTATGGCATGGATTCTTAAATTGGATCAAACAGAGAACTGCTGTAAGCCCGCAAATAATGATCCAAGGCCCTTGTTGTTTATGTTCCCTTGGCCATGGCTAGCCCCTGGAAACTGTTACTACAATCCAATTTTAGACTGTGTTAAGTGACAAAGGTCCATACTGGGGAAATTTACAGAAACAATACTAAAATAATCATTTATTACTTAAATAATATGCATCTATTTTTATTTACCCAAATGATATATTTTGAAATAGTAAAAAATAATTTGGGTTTCCAATTGATGCTGATTTCGACATTAGTAAACTTAAATTGTTCTTTTTAATATTAAAAAAGTAAAATTTTAAAATTATAATTTTAAAAAATAAAAAATTAATGAAAATAGAATATTTTTAAAATTATTTTAAAAAAAGTAAATATAAAAATTTTAAAATTCAATATTATCTAAACCAATTAGACCAGAAATTGGTTGGGGTATTGGTCTAATGGAAGGTAAAAAATTGGTTGGCTTGCTGATTCTTGATTCAACTAGTCCAATTCGGTTTTATAACAATGAATCTTAATTTTTTTTATATTTTTAAAATATTACTTTTGAATGCTAAAGAGTTTTTTGTTTTCATTTTAAAATTTAATTTTAAACTTTTATGTTTTTTAAATATGAAAAAAAAAATTTAAAATATTTTAAATACTTTTAAAGAGTAGGGACCAAATTAATAGAAAAATATTGTAAATGTTTAAGGCTAAAAAAGTTTACAAATTTTAAAAATTGGTTGACACATGAACCAGTATGGATTGTTTAACCCCGGGCTAAAAAATCATTTGAACTAATAGTTGAATTGATTTATAATTTTGTAATTTTTAATTTATTTATAATTATTTGCTTTGAACCGATTAGGCTAGTGTTATGGGAATCAATTTGTCAGACTAGTTTGAAATTGGTTCAACTATTAGTTCAATTGATTTTTTAGCTCGCTTCGATAACTCAACCAATTTTTCATTCAACTAGTTTGGTGCGGGTTAGATAACATTAAATTTTAGAATTTTCATATTTATTATAATTTTTTATTTTTAAAAATTAAAATTTTTAAGTAGGTGGCCATGGAAAAACTCAAATTATTATTTTTATTATTAAAACATATTATTTAGATAAATAAAAGTAAATCTATATTATTTGAGATAAATTATTATTTTAATATTATTTCTATAAATTTCTCGTCCATACGTTCAAGAGATATATTATAGCCTTAATATATAATTTAATATCTGAACTTAAATAGTTTTTCTTATTTTGATACATATATATTTTCTTTATCAAGTGGTAGTTAAAGTTTGACATATTATTCCATAATTTAACATCGTTAAAATTTTTTAAGATGGTATCTTGAGCCAGTAAATGAGTGATATGCAAATATTTGATAAAAATATGTAAGTATATAAAGTATTCATGTATTTTTTGTTTTATTATAATCTAAAATAAAAAAAAATCAATTTATGATTTTGACTCCTTAGCTTTTTTTTTTTTTGGTTAAATAGACAATATATGCTGATTTTTTTAATTGCCGAAATAAATCGTTCTTTTTTTTTTAAGATTTAGGAAAATAGGTCGATTTTAGAGAGAAAGTGTGAAAACATGTCCAGCTGGGCGCGTTTTCACACACTCTCTCTTCGCCCACCCATTTGTTAAGGGTTTTTTAGGGTTAGGGTTAGGGGTTTTATTGATTTAAGGTTTTTGAGAGTGAAACCGTGAAAGTTTATAGGTAGATTTGAGGGGTCGGGATGCGATAACGCATCTCAGAACACATACATTTCATATGTTATGCTAGGATAGGACCATTACCTTAGAAACTCATCCTATGGAAGTCAAGTTTTGGAGTGACAATGCTTGATACAGTCACGGGTTGAAGTCTAAGTGGAGGTCCCAGTCGGCACCCATTATGCGGCCACGAGTTCGAGTATAACTGAGGACCAGTTGATGGTCGTTATGTGGTCACAAGTTCAAGCTTTTTGGATACTCACAAATGATGCCTTATATATACCATACATAAGATTGAAGTTATAATCATATAGAAAAACGAAAGGCTTTCCAGTGTAATCAACATAATTTTTTTTCTCTATTTCCAGGAAGCCAGTATCTTTAACCTTTTATTCTTATCCGAAGGCTAACACCGAGGTGGACACAAGAGGACTCTTAGGTGGAGAGTGGATGTTCTGGCGAAGGTCAAACTCGGGTCGCGCGGTAGTGGTTGTAGTTATTAATAGGTTGTTTAATAATGTCAATAGTTGTCACCTTGAAATTAGCGTCACCTTTACTCCACCATAACAGTCGTTACCTGCTTGAGAGTCCTCCTGCATCCACGGCGGTGTCAGCCTTCTAATAAGAAGGAAGATTAAAGATACCTGTTGCGTAGAAATAGAGAAAAAAATTATGCTAATTATAGCGGGAAACCCTACAATTTTTCCCTATGATTAAGCCTTTAAACTCTGCATGGTATTTATAAGACAACATCTCAGGGTATCCAAAAAGTTTGAGCTCATGCTCGCATAAAGATCATCAATTGGCTCCCCAATTATACTCTAACCCATGATGTCATAATGGTCGTCGACTGAGACCTCTAAATAGACTTACACTCGTGACTGTATAAAGCAAAATCACCCTAAAACCCGAATTTTACAGGATAGGTTTCTGAGGTAATGGTCCCATCTCGGCAAGATATATGAAATGTGTGTGTTTCAGTGTTGGAAAAAATCTCGGTTTGAAAATAGATTTATTGAACAGCGAAAAATTAAAATTTTTAAAAATCGATCTTTCCGGTTTGTGATATTTTTAGCAATAAACCTTAAAATCGTCCTTGTTTTTTAGCAATAAACCTTAACCGAATTCGTGCCTATGTTTTCAACTTAGCAGACGTTCATTGTTCCCGGCTTTCAACAAAACAATCTTCTCTGCTACTCTCTTACAACGAACTATTTTGAGTGTGGGCTCGAACTAATTGATTTGAAACACAAAAATAGAAAAAGTTTTCACTTCTTTTGGGGTGAAAACAAAAATTCTCTCTTCTTAATAGAAATTGATAGAATTGTAATAGAAAAATAACATCCTACTTAGAATAAGACTAAGGTGGATGACACACCCTAGTATTCCTACTAGGGTTGCTACCCCCTTTATGTTCATAAAGGGTTTTTGGGCCTCTCTCACATCGGGTTCAATTACAAGTACTTTCTAGGCCTCTTTTACCCAGTACTTTGTAATGTGATCCAACACGATTAAGTTTTTCTATTTTCCAAAAAAAAACTTTAATATTTATATATAAAACAATTTTCTCATCCCTATTTTACACTCAACAAGTTTTGACAATTTTACCCTTGGTAAAACTTTGACAATTTTTCCCTAGTAAAATATCGAGAAAATGTGATAAATATTTCAAAACTAAACATTTTCACTATGACCGAATGATTTATTTTAATTTTCGGGCTTCATAATAGTCTAAAAACATAAATTCATTCTTCTAATCATTTTTTAAGTAATCCATATAGGATTGTAAAAGGATAATTTTCATTTCCATTTCCATTTTTAGAAATCATAATTTTAATTTCCATTTCCATTTTTAGAAATCATAATTTTCATTTCCATTTCCATTTTTAGAAATCTACATTTATTTTTAAATGATTCCATTTCTCCATTTTGGAGAAAACCATAATCATTCCTGAATGTTTTCCATTTCTCTTTTCCTATTCATTCCATTTATTTTTATTCAAACAAGCAATTCATCTCTAGTTTCAACGAGCTAGTGGAGAGACCGGTTGGACATATGTAATTGAAGCTGGAATGGTTTATAATTAAGTTCTAGCTTTTTCATTTAGTCATGAAGTCATTCCACTATGGTATCGTCCAATGACCTTGTCATAAGTGTGTTACCCTCATAAGATATCCTTGACTTTTTTGGGATAATATTCGTTCATCCAATATGATCCTATTTTATCTCATGGTAATCATTACATATTTCCTCATGAAAATTCAATCACTATCAAATAGTGATTAAGTCATCCATCACAAAGATGGACGACCCGTGGCGACATTTACTTTTCATCAACAATGTAATGCCAATGAGAAGATACCATTTACCCATGTTTGGCTATCAATTTCACTATTGTGAATGACGCTACATAGTATAGAAGTCGTACACCCAACGCATCAGTTTTCAGTTCCTTATCTATTTGAACTCAGGCTATGTAACACCCCTAACCCGTCTTCGTTATCGGATTAGGGTTACGGAATGTTATCAATCAAAACAAAACATTTGAATTCATTTCAAAATAGAGTTAAGCAAGTAAATCACAAACATATAGCAAACAAATCAATTCATGATATAAATACACTTATGAGCCTTCAATCAGGCTTATGGGACCCTAAAAATAGTTTGAGAACAATTTGGGTTCAAATCGAAACAAATAAGAAAATTACTGAAAAACTTGAAAATTTGTAAAACATGGGTCACACGACCGTGTGACATAGCCTAGACTGTGTGAAGATTTAAAGTTAGGACACATAGATGTGTCCCAGCCCATGTGCCTGCCTATGTGAGTATTCGAAATAGGGTCACACGGCCATGTGGATACTACACCTAGAAACAATAAATACACACAGTCGTGTGAGGTGACCGTGTGTGGCACACGGTCGTGTGACAGCCTGTTTCCCTGGCCATGTGCTCCATTTTTTAACCCCTAATTCAAGCCAATTGATTCACCATTCCTTTCACAACAAGACATGCCATCTCTAGTTCATTTCCATGGTTCAAAAACACATTCAAGACACCAATTACATGCCAAAATTTCATCCATCCTATCGCTAACCAATATGCCCTTCAAAGGCACCACGGTTAAAGATCATTCACTCAAATAACCAAACTAAAAATGTACTAACATTGGTCATCTATCCATACTCAAACCATCAACCAAATTGACCAAATATAAATACTCATATCAAGTTACCGTTCTAAGCATCATGACCTAATTCTTAACATCAAGGATTACCAAACCAAAACACTTCAAACTTACACATTCAAAATCAACCATTTCACTAGAAATACCATTATAGCATAACATTTACATATTCACAACAAAACACCTATATACATGCCACATCCTAAGACAAAATACAAAAGCTACCAAAATGGATGGATAGTGTGAGCTCCAAATCAATCCGTCCAGTCAGTCCGCAACCTTGACAACTACAAAAGAACACAAATGAAACAAGTAAGCTAAAGAAGCTTACTAAGCTCATAGTTTAAACATCAAACTAACTTACCTTATTCAAAATAAATACTCAAAGAAATAATTTACAATTCCTGACAACCAAATACAAGTTCACAAACCACATTAGTTTTTGCTCACATATCCAAATATATCATGATAATCTCTTCTCAAATAACTTACCATTACCATAAACCACATTTCATCAATGTAATTGTCCACACATATATAAACAAATGGTTCATTGTAACATTTTTCACTTACTAATACCATGAATATGCATGAACATTTAAGTACATAATTAAACTGTAATTCAATTAACATTTAGCTCGATGAACTAACTAACTTGACACGGATGCTTGGGTAACTACACCACACTAGAGGCATCATAGATGCGTAACAGAGGCACCGAAGTGCAAACCCACAAGCGCGCATATTGACCCTAATGGCATGCCAATCGTATCCTAAGTGTTTACTACGTTTAACCGGGCATTATATGTAAATTCGCTACCTTTTGTACATATTCACCATTAAGAGGCACTTCATCATTTCCATAAACTTAGTATAATTCAATGTGTTAATGTCAATAATGTGCAATCACAAGAATTGCTACCATCAACTATTCATTTTCATACGTACTCAATTGCAATAATCGATATTATATAAATAACTAATGAAATTTCATATAATATATATATATATATATATATATACAACTAACTAGAAACCAATGACATAATAACAAGACATTTACATCTACGTATCAAAACACTATGGACTTACCTACGATCACTTCCAGTTAAAATACAGGGACTACTCCGTAATTTTCCCCTTTCCTCAGTTATTGTCTTTTTGACTCGGGTCTTGGTCTATATAATAATTAAATTCAACTTATTACATTCACATACATTTCAAATTCAATTCAATGCATTAGACCCTTAAGTTTTCATTATTTACATATTTTCCCTAAACTTTTACAATTTTCATAATTTAGTCCCCAAACCCAAAATTTCAAATTTAACAAAATTTTACAACTTCTCATGCTAACCAAAATTTTACCCCTCCATTTATAGCCCATATTTATTCTAAATTCTCAAAAATTCCCTATCAATTTTAATATTCAATCAATTTAACCCTTTAACCGAAAACTAACAAAAAATACTTAACAATTTATTCACGATCAACAACCAATACTTTAAATCCATCCTATAACATCATGAACAACAAGAATTCATCAATGGTGAAATTTAAAATTCTTAAGAGTTTCAAAAATGAAGCTGCGGGTTAATTGGACCTAGTTGCAAATATTTCAAAAATACAAAAATTACAAGAAATAAGTTCAAAATGAACTTACATGCAAAGGAGACTTTTATCGAAACCTACAAGCTTCTTCAATGGTGAGTCCTTTTTAATTCTTAGTGGTTACCCTTTTGGAAGATGATAATATGTTTTATTTATTTTACTTAGTATATCTTTATTAAATTACAACTTTAACCTTATTATAAACTTATAATTTAACAATTAAAAGACCTTGAACCATCCATTTACATTCACTGTGGTCTAATTACTATATAAGTCCTCCCTCTTTTAATGATTAAACCACATAATCCCTACAAATCAATTATGACTATATATTCTATCTTTTGCAATTTAGTCCTTTTTCTTAATTAACTAGGTAAACATTAAAATTTCTTCACCAAAATTTAATATGACTCTAATGTAACTCCATAAACATTAATTAAATAATAAAATATGAACTCTGAATTGTGGTCCCAAAACCACCGCTTCTGACACCACTGAAAAATGAGATATTACAGGCTTTTACTTACGTCAAAGTGAATGAGTCACGCATACATAGCCTTCCATCTTTTTAGGATTTAGGTATGTCACACTATGAATGTCACAAGTGAATAAATCCATAAATGAATTTAGGATCTATTCTTCTTAAGTCATGTCCGTTGTACTATCAATCTAGTCAGTCCCATCTATGTCTCTATCTTCTGGGTGTCATTCGCTTTGATGCCCAAGACAAGACATCTCCCCAATTGGACTTGATAGATGACATATTATTCTTTTAGTTTCTTTTCTCATTTCCGATTAGAGTAAGAAATGTTTAGGTTCGTCTACATTAACAAGCTAACTTTTTTTACAATGATATGACCATGCAATACCACTTAGTATTAGTTAAACTTTTAGACAACCAATGAGCAATATTTGCGTCCATTTTCTTTACATACAAAAATCTTGTGAGGAAAATTATACAAAATGTATTAACGTAATTAATGAATTTGTTTTATTAACCAATCTGTTTCAAAAAATTACAAGTTTACAAATGAATATACTACACTCAGGGCACCAAATCCAACACCAAGATGGTTGCATCTGATGTTAAATGTCACGAAAACAACCATATGATGTTGAAAAATCAGCTTGAGGAGGCCAATTCAGCAACCAAGGGTGTTTTTCATCTGAACAACCTTAATTAACACGTTTAGCAGTCAGTAATTGACCGAATTTGTTCATCTAACAACACTACTATAAATATTAGTGCTCAAAACTTAATTAGTGGTCTTCTTTTGATTATTAAATTTTCTCCTTCTTTGATTTAGGGTTTTTATTTTAGTTTTTCTATTCAAACAATTTTCTTTTTCAATTGAAGTTTCATTTTCAGTTCTTTTTGCAACTTTACTTATTTACCTTCATTTCTGCCTTAATCAAATCGCAATCAAGTTATATTCGAAAGGTTTCACAGATCAATATTCACCAAATAATTTTAGATCTAGATTTATTTTCTCTTGTTTTTACATTTTATTTTGAGTGTTTAAAATTCGATTAGGGAAAATTACATCTAGAATGACAATGAACTAAGAACCCTAGAAAGATTGACAAACGAAAGTGGAAGTGATTGACCAAGGGTTAAAGGTTTCCCTTGTATTTGTTGGCATAGGTTAAGCGAGATTAAACCCTAAGATTGATGACCCTATGAAGTAACTTAGGTAGAAAAGGCCGAAAGGATAGTCTATTTAGCACCACTTAATCTATCCCAATTTAAGCTATGAGGTCAAAAGATAAGTAGGTTAAATCGATCAATTAGTTTAGTTATAGGTCGAAAGGTTTTATCGAGGTTCACCATTAGCTAATTTGTTAAAACCTTAAATCATGAACACAAATGCGAGTTGATCTTCTATTTGCTTAAATTGATTGAAATTCAATTGTTTTAGTTTAGTAATTATTTTTATGCTCTTTACCTTTTATTGTTTCCTCAATCGCAATATAATTAGTACATAATTACTATTTAAACATAGTAGTGTGTGATTTGCAAGTTAGTTTAGACAAACCTTCCTTGGATATGATCCTTGGAATACTACCCTATGTTCCATTGTAACACTTTCTATATTATAATTTGACATGTATACTTGCAGATACTGCACTTTATATTTATATCTTTAATTTCATACTTAGAAGCCCTGGCGCACGTACGTCGGGACGTGGTCAGAAATTGATCTGCTCTAATTTGATGTAGCAAATTAAACTAGTTTTCATACTTGAGGAGTTTGAATACAAGAATTTTTATTATGTTTTAGTTAAGTTTTCTTAATTTAGTTTAAATCCAATAAAAAGTGTATTTTGAGTCTTTTATTGACCTCAGGGGCTGAATAAGGCCTAAAGGTGAGTTAATGTACTTAGTGAGTGTGTAGGAGACCATTCAAAGGTTAAACTCCATACTAGTCGCCGTGTTGCAACACAAGAAGTTTGATGTCGCAAAATAGGGGGTATAACACAAGAATCTCAAGACTGTGTTTGGTGTCGTGACATAGCCAAGGGATGTCAGGACACACCCCTGAAGTTACCCTGAACTTGAGCATACTACCTTCGGTGTCGCGACATAGGCACTAGGGTGTCGTGTACCAACCCGATTTTGGGTCTAGTTGGAACAGTTGTTTCGGGACCACAAATCCAATGCAGTAAAATTCATTTTTATTATATTTTTATGATCTACAATTTTATGGAATGATTTCGTGAAAATTTTGTTCGAAAATTTTAACGTTTGGGCACTCGATTTAGTCAAAAAGACTAAATTGAAAAAATGCAAAACTTGAATTCTATATGTTAAAGGTGTCCAATTGCTATGAGATCTTAAATTAGAGGTCCTTAAATGGTAATTAAACCATTGTTTAAGTTGGTGGACAAAAATGAACATGGTTTGGTATGTTTTTAAAGTTTTTCATTAAGGGCATTTTAGTAATTTGGTAATTAAATGAATTAAAAAGCCAAATTAAAAGCCATTTTAGTACAGGTATGCTCATAAAGTTTATAAGCATTGACTTCATGATATTGTAAGTTCATGGTTTCCACGAGGATGTTATTGTGAAAGCCTTGCGATTATTAGTTCATGCTTGTGATGTATGAAATACATGGTAAATTCGGTTGACGATCGTGTAATTGGCTTTTGGGCCAAATTGAGTTATGAATAGCATGTTTCATTCACACAATTGTGATTTATCGGTTATGAGAAAAAGGAAAGATTGGCATAATTGCCTATTAAAATGATTATGGAAGTATGAAAAGATATAAGCTTTAAACAATTGAAAGATATTAAAATATATGCTTGAAAAGCGAATACTCATAGTTAATACGCATGTTTAATATGAAGTTTGAAAAGATTGGTTGATTGTGGTAATTAGTTATAATGGAGAGATTACGATTATTAGGCTAAGGTCTATACATGTTAAGTTATGCTTGTAAATTGATAGAGCAAACAATGTGACTGAATAAATAATAACTATGAGTTTTATAGCAATTTGTATTATCATGTGTTTATATTGTTGGACTTGGTACATGATGGGTAAAAGTTTCTTATTATGTTCATACGGACTTACTAAGCTATATATATAGCTTACCCCGCTTCCTTTCCAGTGTCTTATAGGGTTATTGAGATAGCTCGGGTTGGAAATCACCGGAGATCCTATCACTCTATCAAGCTGTCATTTTGGGTATAAATGAATTCAAGTATTTTAAGTCTATCGCATGTATCAGGACTAGGTCAATTTTGTTGTATGTGTCATGATTAATTTGGCCATATGTGTTGGCTTGTAGTTATTAATGCCTCATATTATATATAACCATGAATGATGGCTTATGCTGATTATAAGTTTATTCGTATGTTAATGCCCTCTTGTGAATGTGAAGTTAGTATGTTTTTAGTGGGCTAAGTATGATGTTTTAAGCATGATAAATGATGGTACAAGAATGACATGTTATTGTCTTGTTTGTGGTTGTTTGGTTACATTTATATGCTTGAACTTGTGCCATGTGATGTTGTGTAAATGTATGCAAGTAAGGGTGGCAAAATGGCTTGGTAAATAGCCTTGTTTTTGTCCACACGGGTAGACACACAGGCGTGTGTCTAGGCCATGTGTGACACACGGTTTGCCCCACGGGCATGTGTTCCTGCTGTGTGTCCCCTGCACTTAAATTTTGAAAAACAGAATGTCTAGAATTGAGTACACGGGTAGAGACACGGGCGTGTGTCTCAGCCGTGTCCACTACACGGCCTAGCACAGGGGCGTGTGGCACGACCGTGTGGCACAAGTCAGAGAGCACCCTAATTTGAACATGATCTAAAGCACGGGCGTGTCCCCGGTGTCACACGGGCGTGTCCCTTGGGCCACACGGGCGTGTGAGCCCTGCTTCTAGCAAAAAATTTCTAAGTTTTGTAAAAGTTTCTTGAGTTCTCATTTTAGTCCCAAACCACTTCCAATACATGTTTTGGGCCTCGTAGGCTCGTATTAGGGAATTTATAATTGAGTATTAATGGTTTTAATTTGGACACAAATTTATGACTCGAAATTGTATGTTGTGATATAAGTTTGGTAATACCTCGAGCCCTGTTCCGGTGTTGAATACGGGTAAAAGGTGTTACATTTAGTGGTATCAAAGCTATGGTTTAGTCGATTCTCGGACTAACCTAGCATATGTGAGAGTCTAGCTATACATGCCATATCACTACCTGTGACAGTGTGATATCTCCCTACTCTGACAAAATTGTTTTGTTGAGACAAAGATGCTTTCCAACCGAGCTATTTTTGAAAACGCTAAAAGTGATGCTAAGATATTTGAAATTGTGTTTGTGATGAGTCGAAACTTGGAAAGGTATGAATAAGAGTTCATGGTATGTATGTGATGATGTACAAAATGAAATAACCAAAAGTTGAGAAATATGAAATAACTGTCATTGTTTCGGTTGAACATTGTATTTCGATGGTTATGATGATTTTATGAAACAGATAAAATGTTTTAAATGTTGCAAAAAGGATTTAGCCCGGAAGGGTAATCTTGAATTAAGCTCTGTTGAGCATATGTTATGAAATGGATTTAGCTCGGAAGGGTAATCAAGAGTAAGCTCTTTAGAGCATATGTTACTGAAAGGATTTAGCCTGGACTGGCAATCTTGTTATATCATATATGGCTTGAGTATACTACTTTAGTATCCATCGAAATTACAATAGTTCAATGGGAATTATTCTTGAAGTATGAAAGGTGAAATGAAATGAAAGTTTATATTGTGATAAGCTCATCTATGTTTATTTGGCATTCATATGATGTTATGTGCCTAATTTGTTTGATTAAGTGAATGTGATAAGTAAACTTACTCAAAATTTATGGAATTTGTGTTTAAGTACACTTGTTTGAATAAAGGTAATCAGAAAGTTCGTGTAACATAAATACGTATGTTAATTAGCTTGAAGTGAATTATATGATTCTGAAGATATTATGTTGAAGATGAATGCTAAGTGATATGTGTGTATTTATGAGAGTCAGGTAGAGGCTTTACGACCTCACCCCTTACCAATGTGGTATTTTATAACGAAATTTCACGAGATTTAAGTTGAATGAGCTCACAAGTAAGAGACTAAAGAGTTTAGTAGCAGAATAACTAATAATGTGGTCAGAGTTAAGAATAGTTTGGCAAGTGAATACAGTTCTGAAAAAGATGCTAGGTTATTCTAAAGTATCATTCGAATTTCGTGATGTCAAGGTTAAAGCAAAAGTTAATCTCGGCTAATCGACTCATTCAGGTATGATGTCTAAAGTATGTATTTGCTGGAATTTCTTCCGGATTGATTTTTGTTAGTGAATGGAATAATACAAAATTAGTGATGACAGAAATTAGTCAGGGAAATGATATTTGAATCGTAAAGATGTCTGAGTGTAACAGTTGTGATTGAATAGATTATGATGATCTCTCCTGGGTATTTTATATATTCATTTATCCTCAGAGATATATATGTGATTGTTCGTTTTCTGATGAAATTCTTATCGTATGAGAATGCGAGCTGATTATAATGTTAGATGAGAGCACTTTTGATCTGGTTGGTTGATGAGCAGCATTTCTTATCTCTCTTTAGGATTCTATTCTATTATGTTTGGAATAAAAGTTGTTGGTGAAAGTTTATGTGAGGCTATTCTTCTATTTCTACTGGATGTTGTTTTGTTTTATATATATATTTGGAAAATATATTATCTCTGTTATAATTAATTCCAGAGCATATAAGCATTTTTTTTTTCTAGTTTTCTCTGAGGAATCTTCAAGATCTTTATTATTTTCTTATGAGTTATGTTATTGGACCTCCGGTGTGGTATTGTATATTGGATTTTTTATCTCGGTTTTCTTATCATCCTTATTTCGTAAATTATCAATCATGGTTCATCTTTAAAGTATGTTTTTTGGCTTTTGATAACTATGTCTATTATGAGTGTATTCCTGGTTCGATCATGGGAACGTGGTGATTCTGGTATCGGGATTTCTCTAATCTTCGTGAAAGGAATTGACATCGACAAAGGTATAGATAGTGGAAGCTCAAGCTCAAATTGTACAATGGTTTTCTTTTCTGAGGTAAGTTTGATTAAGGTCAATGAGTTCAATCAGAATATTTTGTTTCCTTGAGCTAATGTAGTTGTAAAGATCTTTGACTAGCATGTGAGGAAATTTTGAAAGATTGTATGTTTGAGTTGTTTAAACAGCATGAAGAAGGGAGTATTTTGATATGATATTATTCGATAGTTGAGATCGACTCAGTTGTTTTTATCTGAGCGAGCTGGTTAGTTGAAAGGTAATTTGAGTTATATGCATTTAAGTTTATCCTCAGGTAATAAGATAAAATCCTGTACATTCATGGGTAAATTGATGAACAGTCTGAATAAAGAATTTATATTCAAAAAGGGGTGTGATACAAGGACGTACCTATTAGATTTGTTTTAATCAACTGATGTTGTTATGAGTTAAAGCTGTTCCGATTGATAAAGTTATCACATTTGTGAAAGTTTGAATAGTCTGTTGCATGTTAACAAAGTTGAAAACAGTCGAAGGTGTTACTAACCTAAACACTGGTTCTGGGTTCTGTTTGAATTGAGTAAAGAATTCATGATTTTTTCAGTGGTGCACTATCAAACGGATTGGAATGTGTTTTAATACAAGAATGTAAAGTGACAATTTATGCTTTCAGACGGTTAAAGTCTCATTAAAAGAATTATCTGATGAGTGACTTAAAGTCGGCCGCTAGTATGTCTGTGTTGAGAAATTGATGGCATCATTTGTGTAATATCCCGGGTTAGGGGCTATTTTGTTGTTGCATGTTTTGCATGTGTTCAGTGTGCTGTGTTGCTGTTTGTGTAGTTTCGGGGCTTAATTGTAGGCTAGGAGTGTGCCTGAGTAGGTAGGAAAATTTTGGTTTTTGGGCTTAGGTGAGAGGAGCTGAGAGAGCTGGGGTTTAAGAATATTATTTGGTGTTTTGCTGCACAAATGAGGAGCTGGCAAAGTGGCAAGGCATGTGCCACTTGGAGCTTGAGGGTGGCGTCATCTACAAGGGGGAGAGATCCTGTGTTCAAGTCGCAGAGTCCCCATTTTGGTTCCCATTTTGGACGGCATGGAGGGAGAGGTAGAAGGCAATTAGAATTCTACTTTGGACTTGGTCTTCCCATTCAAATGGAGGGTGATGAGGGATTTTAGGAGGAAGACTTGGTCAAGCATGTTTGAAGGAGTGGTGGTGAGTGAATGGAGGGATATTGGCCGAATTTTTGGGTGTTTGGAGTGGGGAAGTGGACGGCTTAGTGTGGAAGAGGGATGTGCCGAAATGCACTTTCTACCTTGTGCATTTTCAGCCAAAAGTAATTGGTAAGCAAAATTTCTCTCATTTTGTCAAACAAGCCGATTTTCTCAAAGAGTTTTCTCTCATTCTTTTTGCTTTTGAAAACCGAAATACCACACTCCTAAAACTGGCCGAAATATCTTTGATCTTTGGTGTTCATTTGGTAGCCGAATATCCTCCTCTTCATCTCCTTTTTCCTTGGTTCATTTGTGAAGCCGAATTCTCCATTCATCTTCCCATTTCTTTGTGCCGAAACTATTTCTTCTTTTGTTCAATTGTGCAAGCCGAAGCTCTCTCTTCTCAAACATTCTTTTTCTCTTCTTGAAACCTTGGTAGCCGAATCTTATCTTCCAAAACACTTTCTTCACCTATTTGCTTTCAAACCGAAAGTCCCCACTCTCTACTTATCTTTTATTCTTGTCTTTTGTTCAAGCTCAAGCTGTTTGTCTCCATTTGTTCCTTCTATTCCTCTTGGCCGAAACTCTCCTCTCTCTTAGTAGTTCCTTGGTGGCCGAATATTAGAAGGGTGGTAATCGTGTTGGGTTCTTGTTTTCTTTCGATTGGAAGGGGGTAATTGTTTGGCCAAATGGCCATGTCCATCTTCTCTAGTTCTATGTTGAATTCGGTTGGATTAAAAGCTCATGATTGGTTGTGGTTGGAAGGGTATTAACCTTTTGTTAATCATCTTGTGATAGGGTCTTTGGATATTGAAAAGTAACCAAGAAGAGTTTCCGACTCTTTTAACCGATTGGTAAGCAGTGATTGTGGTAAGTGATTGGTATTATCATTAATCGTTCAATCTTTTGGTTTCGATTAAGTCAAGATCATTAAAGTTTAACTGTTCTCTTTTAGGGGTTGGCTGATTGTCAAGGGGAATCACTGCTTGATTCGAGATTTGGTGGGAAACCAAATCAAGTTTAAAGGTGAGGGTTTGATATGGATTCTTTTGGGGTTAGATGGTCTTGGCCGAATGTGATAAGTTGTCTAATGCTCTTATTTGGCCGATTATAGGAGCAAGATAATCAAGGGGGCTTAGATCTGTTCGAGGGGTTTAAGGCTGTTGTTTTCCAGGTGTGTAAACTAACACACTTCTGTTTAGTAATATGATTGATAACCTGTGTTGTAATTAATGAAACAGTGATGATTGATATGATACCCTTATGGGTATGAACTTGGACTCGGGTAAGTCAGTATTATTATGAGCTTACTGATGATCTATATGGTACCACGATTATGGACGTATGTGATATGGGATATGATGTTAAACATATTAGCATGATATGTATGACTTGTATGATATGCATGATCACATGAGTATGGCATGATGATGGGTGATATGAGTGGAGGGAGAATGATGATATCCGTGTCTTTGGGACACTGTGTCTTTGGGACACCAGAGGTTTGGCACCTCCAGTGGTTTGGTACCACAGTGCTATATTGTGACTTTGGGTCACCAGAGGTTTGGCACCTCAGCGTCTCGTCCCAGTGGCCTAGTACCACGGTGGGTTGGCTCCACAGTTGATTATACGGGATTGACGCCAGTGATTTGGTATCACACGATGGGTTGGCCCCATCATCGGATTTGTGACTGCGGTCACCAGTGGTTTGGTACCACATTTGTGTCTTTGGGACACCAGAGGTTTGGCACCTCATTGCGACTCGTCCCTGTGGTTTGACACCACCGTGGGTTGGCCCCACTTGAGAGATACGGGATTGTCGCTAGTGATTTGGTATCACGCGATGGGTTGGCCCCATCATTGGATTATTCGTGACTTTGGGTCACCAGTGGTTTGGCACCACACTTATGGATATCGTGACTTTGGGTCACCAGTGGTTTGGCACCACCAGTGGTTTGGTACCACACGGGGTAGAAAAGGAGATACAGATGGTTAGGATCGGGTTGCATTAATTATGTTGCTATGTATGATGTGTGTTAGCATGTGGTTTTATAGGGAGCGGGATTTATACACTGAGTCATTCGACTCACCCTCTCCTTTGACATTTCAGGTGACACTTAGACGCGGACATAGAGCCGGGATGGACTCGGGGTGCTCATGCCAGGCTGAATAAAGTTTTACTCAGACTTTATAATTTGGGTACTTTAACTTATTTACTATTATTAGGGTTTTATTTTGGACTGTAAAAGGCCTTTAAATTATGTTTTATGATGTTTATGCTTTAATTAGATTTTTAATGTGCCTTAACAAATAAATTGAGTTAAAATTTGCTAAAACTTGGAAAGATAACGATTTCAAAACTAAAACGCAACATGTTTTAAACTATACCATCGGGTATGATATCACGTTTTGACATTAAGGAAACTCAAGTGATTTTCCAATAAAAACTCGATTTCCTACTAAGTTAAAATGTTTTAAGTAACACTAAGAAACTACCTGAATCTTTAAATGAAATCAACTCACTTTGGTTAAGTTTTTCAAAATTTCTGAGTTTCAAATACACCTTCTGATTTCAAACAAACCTACTCAAATTTTCTTCAGATACACTATAAAGTGAAGTGTTTTCATCCAATTTTTAGACAAAACACCTAACCTCCCAAATACGTTTTTCCCCGTAACATACCAGATTCGGGCGTGGTGTCTTGTCCGGGTTTGGGGTGTTACAATTTGTCCGATGGAAAATGTCATATGTTTCCTGATCCCAAGAGTTTAAAGTATCTAATGTCACTGAAGGATCTGAATTTAAAAAAACATAGATGGCTTGAACTATTGAAAGATTGTGAGTAGTTATCGATTAACCTTTGAGAAAGTAGATATGGTTGCAAATGCTTGAATGGAAAACCTTTGATTATTTTGTGAGTAATGGATACATGATTAATCTTATTTGATGACGGTCTGAATCTAGCTAAATTAGAAGCTAAAGTGATGTTTTCTTTGCAAGATTGAAAGCCTCAGAAATGTGACAGTGAGTTGTAAACTAAACGAGTGCAATGTGAGATGACTTTTGATTCTGAATTTCAGGTTGGACCTATGACTGTTATCATTATTCCAAGATAGAATTTGTGCACTGAGTAATTCAGAGCTTATGCAGAAAATTTTGTACGAAGCTCAATAGTAGCTCGTTTGTTCATTCAGGGAGTAAGAAAATATACAATTATTTGAAATAGATGTTCTGGTGATCGTATATGTAACATGATAGATTAGTTGAGTTATATGTTTCAGATACTATCCGATCAGAAATCGTACAGAAAGTAAAAGTGATTCGTGGCAATTTAGAATCCACTTCAGATTGCCAGAAAATGTATGTAAATTTGAAACATGAGGATATGAAATTCCCGTTCAACGATAGCATGCTTCCGAAAGTATTGCCTTGGAAAATATTCAAAATGTGTTTTGTGTATCTATGTTGCGATGGTACCGATTGGACTCTTTAAGTATGAATTCTCTGATAGGGATTAAGATTCAACCGATATGTTGGATAACGAAGAATCGATCGGAATTTTAACACGAGAGATTAAAAAGTTGGGAAATAAAAGCATAACCTTAGTGAGGGTTCTTTGGAAGTGTCACGAGATAAAGAAGTTTACGTGGAAATCGAATATATATTATGGTAAGATTTTTGGGGACGAAAATCCCTAAATGGGGGAGAGTTGTAACATCTCGATTTTGGGTCTAGTCAGAACAGTGGTTTCGGGACTACAAATCTGACATAGTAAAATTTATTTTTATTATATTTTTATGATCTACAGTTTTATTGAATGATTTCGTGAAAATTTCGTTCGAAAATTTTAATGTTTGGGCACTCAATTTAGTCAAAAGGACTAATATGCAAAAAGTGCAAAACTTGAATTCTATATGTTAAAGGTGTCCAATTGCTATGAGATTTGAAATTAGAGGTCTTTAAATGGTAATTTGACCATTGGTTAAGTTGGTGGACAAAAATGAACATGGTTTGGTATGTTTTTAAAGTTTTTCATTAAGGGAATTTTAGTAATTTGGTAATTAAATGAATTAAAAAGCCAAATTAAAAGCCAGTTTTTGCTCATCTTCTACCCCATGGCCGAATGTATCAAGAAGAAACCATGGCTAGGGTTTTTCAAGCTTCCAAGCTCGATTGTAAGTCCGTTCTAGCCCCGTTTTTAATGATTTTATGTTTTTGAAATCCTTGTAACATGATCTATCTATTTCAACCACCAATTTGAAGAGATGTCAAAGTCTAAAATTTTACCCTTGTTGAACATGTATGTATTTTGATATTTGATGGTGGAAAATGCATGTTTTTTGTTTGTTAAACGACTTTTGCTAAGTGATTTTCAGTTAAAATGCCTAAAAGGACTTGTTTGTAAAATTTGTAAAATGAGTAGTAAAAGTGTGAATAAATGAAAAATGTGGGCTGTTATGAGCATGATATGGTTTTGGCTAGGCTTGGGTGTAATGAAATTGAATGAAAATCATTTTACGAGCCTAGGGACTAAAATGTAAAAATGTCAAACTTTAGGGGGAATGTAATTTTTGCCATAATGTGATTTTGGGCTGATTTGAATAGTATAATGACTAAATAAGTTAAATGTGATATTATAGATCAAGAAAAACAAGGTTCGGAGTTAATAAGGAGGAAAAAAGAGTATTAAACGATTTAGTCCTTTTTTTGCCGTTTTTATGCTGAGGTAAGTTCGTAGTTTAACAAGCATTAAATTATATATGTATAAATGCTTAATTGTTATAATTGTGGTAAATGCTATATTATAGAAATGAAATGTGAATGTTATTGAGTATGTTACTACGAAAATGACCGATAGAGATCCGATACAACGAATGTAGCACCCCTTACCCGTATCCGACGCCGAGATAGGGTACGAGGCATTATCGGACTTATTTGCAAGCAAACATTCAAAATCGAGACATAAAATTCCACTAAAATTTAAAAATTTTCAAAAAAATTCATATCGTCCCTAAAACGAGTCTACAAGGCCCAAAACATGCATCGAAAGTGGTTCGAGACTAAACCGAGAACTTTGGAAACTTTTGGAGAACTTAGAAAAATTTTCATGAAAAAGGGGTCACACACCCGTGTGGGTTCGGGACACGCCCGTGTGACCCTATGACACGCTTGTGCTTCAGGCCGTGTTCAAATTAGGGAGCATTTATTTATGATGTCATCATCAAGTTGAGGTCACACGACCAAATCACACGCCTGTGTGCTTAGGCCGTGTGATCGATTAAATTTTTATAATTTTTCATAAAATAGGTGCAGACTTCACACAACCAGGGCACATGCCCGTGTTCAAGGTCGTGCCATCCACACGGCTGAGACATACGCCTGTGTCTCTACCTGTGTGCTCATTACTGAGCATTCTGTTTTGCAGCAATTAAGGTGTAGGGGACATACAATTGAAACACATGCCCATGGGGCAGACCGTGTGCCGCACATGGCCTAGACACACGCTCGTGTGTCCACCCGTGTGGACAAATATAAGGCTATTTACCAAGCCTTTTTGCCACCCTTCCATGCACTAACCTACACAACAAAACATTGCACTAATCCAAGCATATACTTTCAACCTGATCAGCTATACACAAGGCATTCACATATCATTTACATGCTATCATTTATCACATGCAAACATCACATACTTAGCATCTCAAACCATGCAATTTCCCACATTCATGAAAACATCATCATATGTTTATATACTTAACCAATATTATCTAATATCAAATGGCCATTTACAAAAATGAATTATCAACTATTGAAGCCATCACTTATGGACAAATCAATTATGACACATAACAAAAAGACCAAGTCCCTATACATGCCATAACTCAAAATATTAAAATCATAAGTACCCAAAATGATAATTTGATAGTGTGAATGAATCTTCGACTGTCTTCTATCCTCGAGCTGGCTTGGTGACACTATAAGATAGGAGAAAAAGAAAGGGAGTAAACTTTAAAGCTTAGTAAGTTCCTATGTAAATAATAAGCATCATACACACTTTAACATATATTTAACATAAAGTAAATTAATATAAATGTAATTGTGAATTCATAATCAAGCTTAGCATAGATGTTATTAAAATCTTAACATCATAACTTACTCAATTGAATCAATCTAAGGTTTCATCACATATCAAGCTCATTAAGCATGAGTTTTATATACATACCTGTACCAACTTGCAACTTACCATAATCTTTCACATCATACCATAGTCTTTCACAACTTAAAATTTGCCGTTAAGTTCCTCGTTGAACCACTTGGAATACTAAAGGATCCTCTTTTATACTTATAGCAGTCCACATTTTTCATTTAATCACACTTTTACACACATTTTATAATCTTTTTACAATTAGATCCTTTTGACATTTTCATCAAAAACCACCTAGCAAAAATTGTTTATCACACATCAAACATGCATAATCTACCATTAGACATCAAAATACACAAACATCCAACATGGGTCAAACCCTAGACCTTGATCTCTCCTTAAATTAATGGTAGAAATAGATAGATTGGATGATAACGACTTCAAAAACATAAAGAGCATTAAAAACGGGGCTAAGATGTACTTACAATCAAGCTTGAAAGTTGAAGAAAACCCTAGCTATGGTGTCTTGTAAAATTCGACCAAGGAGAGAAGATGGACACCAATTTTGACTTGATTTATCCCTTTTTATTCTTTTATTAACCAAATGACCAAAATGCCCTTCACTTAAAACTTTGAAATTTTATCTCACCATGTCCATTTTTGACCACTAATTTATTCGAGGGTCTAATTTCTAACTAAGGACCTTGAATTTAAAATTTCATAGCAATTAGACACCTCTAGCATGTAGAACTCAACTTTTGCACTTTTTACAATTTAGTCCCTTTGACTAAATTGAGTGCCCAAACATCAAAATTTTCGAACGAAATTTTTGAGAAGTCATTTCGTAAAACTGTAGACCATAGAAATGTAATAAAAATAAATTTTTCTATGTCAGATTTGTGGTCCCAATACCACTATTCTGACTAGGCCCAAAATTGGGCTATTACAGCGAAAGTCCCAGTTGAACCTTAAGAATAGATGGTATACAAATGTCATGACATTAGGGTTATTGAGAGGTGTCACTTTAAGATAAGCTTTTTTCTCTATCACATGCTGTCTTTCTTTGACACTCTTACCGGTCTCTCTTCTTCGATTGGTTAGGTTCGCTCTTCTTCTCTAGGATGGGTTCTCTCTCATTTTATGCTTTCTTCTCTCTGGCATGGTACTGTACCTCTTCTTCTTTTCACGGTCTCTCTGAAA
This sequence comes from Gossypium australe, assembly GCA_005393395.2. Taxonomy (NCBI): domain Eukaryota; kingdom Viridiplantae; phylum Streptophyta; class Magnoliopsida; order Malvales; family Malvaceae; genus Gossypium; species Gossypium australe. The sequence goes on along the minus strand of CM016621.1, from coordinate 108,830,858 downwards.
CGGGAAAGAAAGTGTGCCAAGTCTTGCTCTGGGTAAGGGTATAGGAAAAAAATTGGTTTAAGCCCCAAGGGAACTGTGACTTCAGTTAGTAGGCCTTTTAAATAAATGAAGAAGAAAAATAACACAAAGAGCTTGTGGTGTAGTGGCAAAGTGGCGCCACTTAGGGAGCAGGGAGGTGGCGTCATTAGCAGGTAAGGGAGTCCAAGGTTCGAGTAATGGCATGGTATTTTCTTGGGGTATTTATTTTGCTAAATCAGGACGGCTAGAATTTGTGTTGCAGTGGAAGTCTGATGGATGAGAGGTTTGAAGTGGTCATGGAGAGATTGTAGGGGGTATTACGAATTTTTATTGTGGCTTTCGGCATTTGGAGAGTTTTGAAAATTGGTCAGTCTTTCTTTTCCTTACCGAATTCCTTTGAAAGGTTCCTTGGGTTTTCCATTACTTTTCTTTTCTCCCCCCACTCTGTTTCTTCCGTTGCCGAATTCTTCCATTACCGAAAAACCATCATTCCTTTTTGCTGAAATCCCTATTGGTGTTGCATTCTTCTTCTTTCTCTGAAAGCGGAATACTCCCTTATAATCAAATAGCCCTATCTTTTTGCCGATTCCTTGTTGTTTTTCCTCCATCACAAATCGGTTGCTATTATCTACTCTTAATCAAGTTTTAAAAGCCGGATCTCGTTCAGTAGCTATTTAGGCCGTAGGATCAAAGGTTGGATTCGGTAAGTACTTAGTCAACCTCCTTTAGTGTGTTTTGGTAAAAGCAAGAGGGCTATCTAACACTTTCTTGTCGTTAACCTTGTATTAACAAGGGTAAGGTTCAAAGATCGCAAGCGTGGTAAGGATCGCTAGTAATGGTAAGTTTGCTCGTCTCAATTGTGGATTAGTAAGTGGTCGAATGTAAGTGTGGCTTATAGAGGTGACTTGTGTGGAATATGAGTCACTTGATTTTTGATAGTATATGTGTGGGTGCAGATCTAGGGGATATTCGTGAATAGTAGCTAAGGAAGGGCTACTAGAACTGGTGGCACACGGTAAGGTTAAGGTAAGGCTTCGGTTTTTGGTAAACATTGTTGTTAAGTGTGTGATTGATTGGAGGTTGGTATTGGTTGTAGGTTCAAGGCTGAGGATGGTGTAGCATTTCTCATTTACCAGCTGTGTACATACACTTCACACATGACAAATCGACAAAAGCTGAAATACCGAAAAATTGGAATGCCAAAAAGCCGAAAAGCCGAAAAGCCGAAAGGTTGGTGTCGGCAACCACACGAGCGTGCGAACATTCGTGTGGGAACACCGATACGACTACCGGGACCAAGAGAGCGATCTCATGGTCTCGGGCCACTGTTTGGCCAACCGGGCTAGAAGGGGCTAAATGGGCTTGCCGAGCTCTTGGGCCCAAATTTGCAAGAGTTGATATGTGAAATTGAATGATGGATTGATATGGATGGTTGTATGATTTGATTATGATCGGGCCTAATGGGCTACATGTATATGATTGGGCTTAATGGGCTATATGGACATGGTTAGGCTTAGAGGGCCTTATAGGATTTTAGAAATGCATGCTAGGGTTTTAATGGACTCTAGGCCTAGTTTTGATAAATTCTTAAATAACATAAAACTTAATTTAATAATCAAACATGTCTTTGGACAAGTCGCTAGGTTAAAGTGTGGCAATGGACATATGCATGTCTAGGATTGGATCTAGGGAGAGCTTGGTACTTAAGCGGTCCTAGCGACCCACCTCCTCTTTTCTGGGATCCTACCTGGTGCATAGTGTCTGTTCACTTTAGCCGCAAGGACTTGTTAATGGGCCAAAGTTCATAACTAAAACCCATGATTTGCAAAATTTCCAAAATACCCCAGTTTGTGGAATTACCAAAATACCCTGATTTGTAATACTACCGAAATACCCCTGTAGGGTAGATTTATGAAAATACCCTTGGGTAGTGAAATGACTAAAATACCCCTAGGTGTTTAATGTGTGAAAATGTGTATGTTGCATTGATGAGATATATGTTGCACTTGGGTGGGTTTGATGATACAGAGGAATATATGTGAGGATTGCATAGTCGCTTGACGACCGTGGATCCACCGGTGGCTTTAAGCCCATTATATGCTTAGCAGCCTTGCTGCAACATTTGAGTAGTGCCGCTATTGGTGCTACATTTGGAGTGTAGGGATGGGTGGGTTGATATTTATATCCCCACAAAAGTGTAGGGTTGGAAGGGAAATGGAGTGCAGGGTTGGATTTGGGATGGGAGCATTGCATTCATATGATATTGATGTGATATGAGGTCATTGTGGGCTAAGGCCCAAGACTACCATTTTTGATAGGGCTTAGGCCCAATGTGATAATTGCATGTTGGTTGGATTACCAAGGGTCGTACACACTGAGTTTCGAAACTCACACCCTTTTATTTAATGTTTCAGGTAACTCTCAGTGGACGGCTCGACGTGGAAGAAGACTCAGAGGTGGCCACAGTACAAGTTACTTAGAAATTTTTGTTTATTTGTTTTTGAATGACTTATTGTTAATTATTTCATTTGTAATAAGGCCTTGTATCTCCAATTTGACTTTACATTTGGGTTTCCTTATGTTTTCAACTGCGTAATTGTTAAACTTGAATAAATTTCTTAAGTTAAACATGGTTTTCAAAATACCTATAACATATGGGCATTTTCTTAAATCGTGGGCTTTTATCATTACTTAACAAGTTGCTGAGATTTTTGGGTTTCTAAGCCTTAAACTTAAGTTTTAACTAAGCAAAATCATTTTGAATTATTCCTTTGATGTGACTTCACCGGATTCAGCCATAACGTTTGGGCCGGGTCTGGGGGTGTTACACCATAAGTGGGACATTATGATTGATTGTGATTGATTTTTGAAAATGAACAGTAAATGTCATGAATTAACTTTCATTGAACTGTAAACTCCGGTAATGCTTCATAACCCAGTTTTGGCGACGGATACGAGTTAGGGGTGTTATAGTCCCAGATCAAATTCAAAGTTGTACCAGATAAATCCCCCTAAAAGTGGAGAAAATAATCACGAGCTGTTAGCCGAACTTAGCCTAATCTATCTATAAAGGCTGATGAAGGGAACCTCACAAATGGTGAAAAAAGTGGGAGAGATCCTTAAGCGTGAATAAGGGTTCGGATGCGCAAAGGAAAGGAAGTCTAAGGTAGTCATTCTTAGCCACCATAGGACGCCGTGTTGCGAAAAAGTGGACTGGGCAAGCGAAAGTTTTTTCGTGAAGTTCTTCCGTTATTTCCATTAGTGTTCCTTCGAAAGATTGAATTGAAGTAGTTGAACATAGAAAATATTTTGGTTTAAAATTTTATTTCCCAGCCCATGAGCTAGATCTCATGGGGTTTAGAATACTTTTGATGAAACCTTAAACTGCTTTTATGGATGTAGTGTATATCTAATTTACTTTACTATTTCATTTGACTGTTCTTATTTCTTAATTAAAATGCAAACGATCTCTAGACATAGAAGACCGTTCGCATACTTATAAACGGATTCTAATTCCGAAATGGTTGGATTGGTTGAATTAAAATTAAATGAAATGAGCAAGTATTCGATAGACACTTGTAGTCAACTCTAGACATAGAGTCACAATCATACAGAAGGAACCCAAGCAAGATATCTAAAAAGCCTATAGACACGGGCAATGTAACTTAAGGTTTTACTCTCGCGAGAGGCGGGCTATTTTATAACTCTTCTGTGCAGTAAAGTGGATATGATTTTGCCAAGGCATTATTAATAGTAAGGGTTGATTCTGGGTAATCCTGATCTTCCGAATCAACATCACTCTATCCTTATTCTTTGTTGTAGTAACTTTGCCACAACATATTTAGTTGTTTATTTCTTTGTTTACATTATATTTGGATAATCACTCTCGTTATTGCCATTACATTTCTGCTCTCACTTTTGCCATAGCATTTCCAATTATTCATCAATTCCATCTATCGCATACATCATCATTCCTTTGAATTATCACTGCATACTTACCTTAGTTTACCATAACATCTTATTCGTCAGTCTTGCCATAAAATTAACCATATTACAATAACTTAACCAATTTTGTACCTCAATTTGATCCTTGTGGGAACGATACTCACTCATCACTTTATTACTTGAACCGACGTGTATACTTGCACAAAATCGCACATCATTTTACATGCGACAAGTTTTTGGCGCTGTTGTTGGGGATCGACAATTTGGTGAAATTTGGTTTAGTTATTTTACTTAGTAGTTTTATTTAACTTAGTGTATTTACTTTTTACAAGTTTGCCATCATGAGGAGATGCATTCCTGCTAACACATAATACATAGTTAGACCAAATATACAAGTTCAACAATTTGAGTTGAAACCAGTAACGTTCCAGATGTTACAAACCGTAGGATAGTTTAGTGGACTCCCCACTAAAGACCCACGATTACATTTAAGAATTTTTCTAGAAGTATGTGATTCATTCAAACAGTAGGGTGTTCTTGAAGACACCTTGAGACTTAAGCTATTCTCGTTATCTTTAAGAGATCGTACAGAAGCATGGCTAAATGCTTTGCCTTCGAAAATAGTGGCATCATAGAATGATCTTTGCCAGAGATTCTTGCTATGGTATAACCCGCCTACTATGAATGCCAAGTTGAGAAACAATATTATGCCTTTTCGGTAGATGGAGAAAGAAACTCGATATGAAGCTTGGGAACAATTGAAGGAGTTAATTCGAAAATGTCTGATGCATGGATTCTAGCACTGAACTCAAATAGAGATGTTTTATAATGGGCTGAATGCGCATACGAGGATGGTAGTTGATGCGTCTGCCAACGGTACTTTGTTGGATAAAACTTATAATGAAGCATATGAGATTGGAAAAGATTGCTAATAATGATTATCAGTAATCGACCACGAGAGTTGGGACGGGTAAAAGAGCTGCTGGTAACATGGAGCTTGATGCAATCACTTCGTTAACGACCCAAGTATCTTCTCTAGCTAATACGATTAAAACCATGAAAAATCCAACTGTAGTCCATGAGATGAAATCAACAGAGTTGTCATTTGTTTATTGTGGGGGAAAATCATGTGTTTGACGAGTACCTATCAAACCCAGCGTCAATATACTACATGGGTAATTCCAATCGAAATAGAAATCCATATTCCAACACCTACAATTTAGGGTGGAAGCAATATCCAAATTTCAATTGGGGTAATCAAGGTGTAAGAAATTTCAACAATGCTGCAAGACAGAATGTCAACAATGCACCGCCTGGTTATGTTCAACCCATGCCGAGGCAAAATACTATATACGGTCAAACATCATATTCTACTTCCATTGAAGTTTTGTTAAAGGAATATATGGCCAAGAATGATGCTGTAATTTAGAGTCAGGCTGCATCTCTCCGAGTGCTTGAAAATCAAGTGGGGAAAATAGCAAATGATCTAAATCAAGGCCACAAGGAGTATTGCCAAGTGATATCGAGAACTCAAGAACACAAGGCAAGGAGCAGTGCAAGGCTATCACCCTTAGAAGCGGGACTTAATTGAGTGATGTTCACGATGCCGTAGCAGAAGAGGATAATGCAAGTAATAACCATGTAAAGATCCCAGAACCATCTAAAAAGCATACTGCATCTAAGAAGGGTAAGCAGAAGAATGTTGTGGCAGAACTAGATCAGGTTGCCAACAAAAGTGCCACAGCAAAATAATTTCAGCAACCAGCAGGACGTCCGTGTAACACCCCTAACCCGTAACCGTCCCGGAATAAGGTTAAGAGGCATTACCAAACACTCGTAACATTTATAATCATTTCTCATCTTAGCTTAATCATTCACAATCATAGAGTCCCTTATATAGGTCACCGAGACCTTAAACATGCAATAAAAAGGGGTCGGGACTAAACTGAACACATACAAAATTTTTCTGAAACTTAACATTTTTCCAAGCTACAGGGGTCACATGCCCGTGTGGGTAAGTCGTGTGCCTCATACGGCCTCGGACACTCCCGTGTGTCCAAGCCGTGGTCGACACTGACTTGCATCACACGGCCAGTCACACACCCGAGTGTCTAGCCCGTGTACGAGCCTAACTTGAATCAAATTACAAATTTAAGAGACACGGTTGAGCCACACGCCCGTGTGCTCAACCGTGTGGGCAAAAATAGGCCATTTGCAAGGCCAAATTGCCATCCACACTATGATCACACCTACAAGCATCAAACCAATTCAAAATCACGCCTCAAATGGCATTCAAACAAACCAAAACATACTAAATTTAATCTCTTAACATCATCATTCATCTTTCTATACAAATCCATCTTAACATAACAATTCAAATTATCATCTACACATTCAAAATCATATAATTTATGCATCATTTAATCCATACCATTTCATAGCATGAACGTACTACTTCCATATCACCAAGACTTAGCATAAAGACCGTTCACATAAGACACACATACCCTTATTAACCATCCTTTTCACACATCTAAGGCATATACCAAAATCATTCATCTTTTAAGCCATATCACATGGAAAGAACTATACAACCCAAAATATACCATAATCACTAGCCTATACATGCCATATTCAAATATATACATCTTCCAAGAGTACCAAAATAGATAGCCGATAGTGTGATTGAGTCGCTGACGATCCCCAGATTCGAGCTAGCTTTAAAGAGACTGTAAAACAGAGAAAACTTCACACAATAAGCTTAAGAGCTTAGTAAGTTCGTAATATAATACATTTAACTCAGTGATTCAAAATCAATATACAAAATAAACCATCACATAAATTATTTCATAAGAATACGCAAACTCATCCATAGATACTATGCTCACTCAACCATCCATATAACCATTTACGAAATCATCAATCATATAGGTTCTGTACATACCTTTGCCAACACTTAGTTAACGATCATTCTTGCTACTCAATGCTCGAAACCACATTTCTATCAATCCTTATTATTCATTCGATTTAGTCGCACACTTAGTGCCAATTTCTTAGTCGAAGCTTAAATATCATCGCACACTTAGTGCCTTTACATTAAACCGAATTTAACTCGGTATCGCACACACAGTGCTAATCAATGCAGTCGATACTTTCTTTATTTCGCACAAACAATGCCGCTCTCTACTGTATCAATTCTATTTCGCACACTTAGTGCCACATCTCTCAATCAACATTTAACTTTAACAATTTATTAACCACATATTCTTTCATTATATAATATATGAGTATAATTTAAACAATTCGTATTATAAATGAACTTACCTCGGATGTAGAAATACAGGGACTAGTCAATTAATCGAGCACTTTGTCTTTGCCTAGATCACGATCCAAATCTCTCTTTTCTTGATCTATATAATATTAAACTCAACTCATTCAATCACCAATTCATTCAATTTAATCCAAACACACATATTTAGGGCATTTTACAAAATAGCCCTCACATTTTCACATTTTGACACTTAAGTCCCTATTCATAAAATCATCAAATACACATAATTTCATCTTATACATGTTTAGCCAAATTTCCATCTAGCTTATACAAGCCCACATATTTCCTTTATTTCACATTTTAGTCCTCCAATTTCTCATTTTCACAATTTAGCCCAAAATAACCAATTTCACCAAAAATCCAAATACAAACTATGTTAACCCAACATTAAGCTTTCATATTTCACCAATTATCAACACAAAGCTCACATATTCATCAATGGCACATCTCAAAATCTTGATCCAATTCTAAAATTAAAGCATGGGCTTGATAATACACCAAGCAACGATCACAGAAATGTAAAAATCACTAAAAACTGAGCTCAAAACATACCTTGATTGAGCTATGCAAGTGCTGAAATTTCAATCCCTATTTTAGCTATCTTCTTTACTTCATTCGGCCATGAAAGATGATAAAATGGCTATCTTTTTGTTTTATTTTAATTATATTAACATAAATATCAAATACCAATTTTAGCCTTTTTAATTTCATTTAAAATCCACTAACCTTAAGCTTTTATGTCCATCCAAACTATTAATGGTCCATTTACAACTTAAGGACCTCTCATTTAAAAAGCCATGCTAAATAAGCACTTAACAATCAGTACACAACTTTTGCATTTTATGCCATTAAGTCATTTTCCATAATTCGACACACAAACAATAAAATTTTCACACAGAATTTTCACATATGCTTAATCACATACTGTAAACACCAAAAATAATATTAAAATATTTTTTCGACCTTGAGTTTGTGGTCTCAAAACCACTATTCTGACTAGGGTCTAAACCGGGCTATTACAACTCTCCCCCCTTAGGGATTTTTGTCCTCGAAAATCTTACCAGTGAATAGGTTCAGATATTGCTCTCTCATAACATCTTCAGGCTCCCACATAGCCTCTTCAATTCCGTGTTTGTGCCACAACCCTTTCACTAAAGAAATTTTCTTATTTCTCAACTCTTTGATCTCACATGCCAAAACTCGAATCGGTTCTTCATTATACGACAAATCTGACTAAATCTCAACCTCAGTAGGAGCAATCACATGTGATGGATCAAATTTGTATCGTTGAAGCATTGATACGTGAAACACATTATGAATTTTCTCTAATTCAAGTGGCAACAACAATTTATAAGCAACTGGCCCAATTCGTTCGATGATCTCATACGGCCCGATGAACCTTGGACTCAATTTGCCTTTTCTACCAAATCGAAGTTTTTTCTTCCACGGAGACACTTTCAAAAACACTTTATCACTGATCTCAAATTCAATATCTTTCCGTTTCAAATCTATGTAAGACTTTTGACGATCTGGTGCAGCTTTCAAACTATCACAAATCACTTTCACTTTTTGCTCAGTCTCTTTTATCAAATCAATCCCATGAATCTTATTCTCACTAAGCTCAATCCAATACAATGGAGTTCTGCATTTCCGACCATAAAGAGCCTCATATGGTGCCATTTTAATGCTAGATTGAAAAATATTATTGTATGCAAATTCAATCAACGACAAATGCTTTTCCCATGTAGTTTCAAACTCGAGAATACAACATCTCAATATATCTTCGAGAATCTGAATGATCCGCTCGGATTGACCATCCGTTTGCGGATGAAATGCAGTACTAAAGTGCAGCTTCGTACCTAAAGCCTCTTATAGTTTCTTCCAGAACCGCGAAGTAAACCTCGGATCTCTGTTAGACACAATGGATAATGGTACCCTGTGAAGTCTCACAATCTCAGAGATATACAAATCAGCTAACTTATCAAGTGAATAATCTGTTCTTACCAGAACAAAATGAGCTGATTTCGTTAATCTGTCAACTATCACCCAGATTGCATCTTTCTTTCTCAAAGATAAAGGCAACCCTGACACAAAGTCCATCGTGATTCTTTCTCATTTTCACTAAGGAATCATTATCGGTTGTTACAAACCAGATGGAACCTGGTGTTCAGGTTTAATGTGCTGACAAACTAAACATCTTGAAACAAACTCTGAGATATCCCGTTTCATACCATGACACCAATAAAACTGTTTCCAATCATTATACATGTAACACCGCTAACCCGTAACCATCACCGGACTAGGGTTAAAGGCGTTACCGGACAGATTCAGAAACTTATACAGAAATGTCATATAAATGTACATCTATTTCAATCATAATGTCCCTTAAATGAGTCATCGAGACCCTAAGCATGCTTATGTTTTGGGTCGAGACTAAACCGAAACACATATAGACATTCTTGAAAATTTAAAAATTTTCTAAGTTTCAGGGATTACATGCCCGTGTGGGCAGACCATGTGCCTCTCACGGCTGCTGGACACCCCCGTGTGTCCTCTCCGTGGTCGAAACTGACTTATCTTCCACGGCCACTAAGCACGCCCATGTACTCAGGCCGTGGTCGATCTTGCCAAAAATCACACGGCTACTAGGCAGCAAACACGACCGTGTGCCAAGGCCGTGTACTCTTGTGCTATCTATTGACTTAGCCCACGGTCACTAGGCACGCCCGTGTGCCACAACTGTGTGACATTATAGGCCATTTTCAAGGCCAAAATAGCACCCACTTGGGTCATACCTACAAGCAAGAATTACCAACTCATTTCATGCACATATGTCAAGCAAGAGCATACCAATTTAACCAACCAATTCATGCATTCAAAACTAGTTCCAAACATGTCAAATTACAAGACCATAATTCATCTCATCACAAGCATATTTCATTTATTTACTAACTCAAAACTTAACCATTTCATGGATCATCTAACCATGCCAAAACATGCTTCACACATTACAAATTCCTTTAAGCAAAATACCAACATATAACTAGCCAAAGCACATGGCTAAATTCACTTCATTTACAAATACAAAAGACTAGCCTATACATGCCACATCTAGCAAATATATTTCCAAAATGTACCAAAAACAAGTTGATTAGTGTGATGACGATCCTTGAAGGTCCCGAGCCTTCAGTAGCTTTAACGACCTATAAAACAGAGAAATCACACATACGGAGTAAGCTTTCCAAAAGCTTAGTAAGTCATAATGCAAACAAACTTAGCATATAAGGCATATACATACTCATAGATACATTGGCACATCTAAATCACTTAATAAATTATCACATATATACTTGGATTCATGTACTTGGCCATATTTGCCACATTCATCAACTCAAAAGTCTTACAAATACAAAGCTCTTTCATGCTTATTTTCACATATCATATTGTTATCCCAATATGCATACTCATCATAGTAAGGTCATGTAGATACTTACCTTATATACACACTTGGTGTATATATCAATGTATCTGAAACGGATTCTCTATGTACATAGCCATTTGGATTACAGACTTGCCCGTTGAACCGTAAGGAATCTAGTAGGATACTCAAGAAGCTCGGAATAGTCGTACAATACCAACGTCCCAAACGAGGTCTTACATGCACTCAGATATCGATGCCACTGTCCCGGACAGGGTCTTACACGAATCAATACGATGCCGATGTCCCAGACATGGTCTTACACATAAAGCTCATATCGATGCCAACGTCCCAGATGTGGTCTTACACGTAAAGCTCATATCGATGCCAACGTCCCAGACGTGGTCTTACACGTAAAGCTCATATCGATGCCAACATCCCATACGTGGTCTTATACAAGTCTCAAATCAATGCCAACGTCCCTGACATGGTCTTACATGATAAAACAGAACAGATACCTATGTCATGACATAGCTAATCCTATCTATTCCTAGGTTCGAACGGGACTTATCGGACATTGTCGCTACATCGACCTTATCTCGTAATTCATATGCACCACATCTCATAAACATTCATTATCATTATTAGTCATATGAGCATTTACAAATTCATACAAGTACGTTTATTTGCATAGTGACTTACCTCGGATTCGATCTATCGGAATGGAAACGACTACTCGGTTACTTTCGCTTTCCCGCTATCTAAGTCTGTTTTCCTTGGTTCTTGATCTATACATATTCTGGATTAACCCTTTTATTCACTAACTCATTCAATTCAATCCAAATACACATATTTAGGGCTATTTACAAATTAACCCTCACATTTGCACAATTTATCAATTTAGTCCATTTTTCTCAAAACATCAAATTCACAAAATCAACCCACACTCATGCTTAGCCGAATGTACATATAAATCATACAAGCCCATATTTTCCATCAAATTTGCAATTTAGTCCCTCAAATTGCTATTTTCACAATTTAGCCCTATTTAGCTAAATTCATCAAAACTTCAAGAACAAAACATGTTCATCTAGCTCAAATCTTTCATTTAACAACTAAACTCATCTCAAAGCTCAACATATCATCAATGGCATTTTACACAAACATCATCAATTCACAAAATTGAGACATGGGCTTGATAGTAGACAAAGCAACGATTTTAAAAGCGTAGAAATTATTAAAAATCGAGTCAAAATCTTACCTTAATTAAACCAAAAGAGTGTCGAAACCTAGCTTCCCTTCTTTCTTTTCTTTTCTTATGAAATTCGGCCAAAATGATAAGAATATGGCCATTTTTTCATGTTTCATTTTGTTATAAAATCATTTATTATCCTTTTACAAAAATAACCTTATGAAGTAACATTTAAAACATATGAAATTCAAGGCTATTAATGTCCAACACCATCCACTCACCTTTAAAATGGTTTAATTGCCATATAAGGCCTTCACCTTTACAAAGCCACAATACATTGGTACTTTAACAAATAGTAAGCAACTTTCACATTTAATGCAATTCAGTCCGTTTGTCAAATTAAACGCACAGACGGACGAATTAACATACGAAACTTTACCACATGCTTAAATCACATATCATCGGCAGAAAAAATAATATTGAAATATTATACAAACTCGAATTTGTGGTCCCAAAACCACTGTTCCGACTAGGGTATAAACCGGACGGTTACAGTACATTTTAGTACTTCCCGGATGAACATACATACGACTATTATGAGCTTTGTTCAAAATCAACTAAATCAACTCTGAATTTCTCAGAATACAAATCCGATCTTGAAATCTCAAACAATCATCATTATCAACTCGAAATTCTGAATCTGAATTCAAACCACACTGATCTCGTTTTGCCATCATTTCAGCATCACTCTTCTGAGTATCACAAATCTGACGTATAAACATTGGCCTCACTTTCAATTCAGCCAAAATCGAACCATCATCACACAGATCTATTTGAGTACTCATTGCTTGTAAAGCAAATGAAGACTTTTGGCTCAAAGCATTAGCAACAACATTAGCTTTACCCGGGTGATAATCAATCACTAATTCATAGTCTTTTAGTAATTCTAACCATCTCCGCTGTCGCAAATTCAATTCTTTTTGAGTCATCAGATATTTCAAGCTCTTGTGATCAGTATAAATATGGCACTTCTCACCAAATAGGTAGTGACGCCAAATCTTCAATACAAATACAATAGGGGCTAATTCAAGATCATGAGTCGGATAGTTCTTTTCATGCGGTTTTAACTGTCTTGAAGCATAAGCTATAACTTTTCCCTCTTGCATCAACACACAACCTAAACCATTCAATGATGCATCATTGTAAACTATGAACTCTTTACCTGATTCTAGTTGGACTATCATTGGTGCCTCTGTTAATAATGCTTTCAACTATTCAAAACTCTGCTGGCACTTTTCTGACCACTCAAATTTAACATCTTTCTGCAGCAATTTCGTCAACGGAGTCGCAATCATTGAGAAACCTTTCACAAACTGTCTATAATATCCCGCTAATCTTAGAAAACTATGGACTTCAAACACATTACTCGAAGGTTTCCAATCTAAAATTATTGAAATCTTGTTCAGATCAACTCGTATCCCCACAGCTGACACTATATGTCCCAGAAAACCAACCTCACGCAACCAAAACTCACATTTGCTAAAATTTGCATATAGTTGCTTCTCACGCAGGGTCTGTAACACAATTCTCAAATGCTCAGCATGTTGCGTCTCATCACAAGAATAAATCAAAATATCATCAATAAACACCACGACAAATCGATCTAAATACGATCTAAATATTCGATTCATCAAATCCATAAACACTGCAGGAGCATTCGTTAGTTCGAAAGGCATAACTAAGAATTCATAATGTCCATACCTCGTTCTGAAAGCAGTTTTCAGCACATCTGATTCTTTAACTCGTAGCTGATAATATCCCGATCTCAGATCTATTTTCGAAAATACCGTAGCCCCTTTTAACTGATCAAACAAATCTTTGGTTTGAGGTAGAGGATATTTATTCTTTATTGTTACTTTATTCAACCATCGATAATCAATACATATCCTCATAGTGCCATCTTTCTTTTTCACAAACAACACAAGAGCACTCCAGGGCGAGAATGTAACGCCCCGATTTTGGGCCTAAAAGGAAATAGGTCTTGAGCGTGGGAACACATAAAAGTTTATGTGTGTAAGAAAATGACACAATTGATTGTTTGCTTTGATGACTAAGTGACTTGGGTGTGTATCGGGGTGTGTGAGAAGCCTGGGTTCAAGTTTTAGCTCTTGCAAAAAATTTTAGTTTTCTTTTAAATGAACCTGGACACTAGCACTTAGGCCTTATTAATAATAATGCTTGTTTAATGACACAAGAAGAGCTTGTGGCCTAGTGGCAAGTGGCGTGTTGTATAACTATGAGGTCTGAGGTTCAAATCCTGGGATAAGCAATGAAGTGTTTATTTTGCTGCTTGAGTTGGGAAGGTAGAAGAGTTGGACTGAAACACTACTGAAGAGGTGTTTGAATTGGTCATGGAGAGATTGTAGGAGCAAATCATGGAGAGGATTAAGGAGAGTACTGTAGAGAAAATCAAGGAAGTGGAAGTGTGTAGAAGTGTGGGTGCCAAATTGGGGGATAAGAAATTCAACTGAGGGGTTTTCTCTCAGTTGTGGTCAGTTTGTCACCAGTTATCTGAAACTATAAAGGTTTTTCTTTCTATGCTTTCTTGTGCTGAATTTGCAAGTGGTCATTTAGGCATTTTGGGTATTCGACTCTGACCATTCTGGTAAAGTAAACCATTTTGTTTCAAGTCCATTCCTCTCCCCTCTTTTGCACCAACATCTGCCGAAACCTCCATTTCTTCTCTATTTTTTTCAAGTCTCGGCCAACTGCTTGTTTCATCTCTTCTTGTCTATTGATTCTTTTGGCTGAACCTTTCACTCTAGCCTTGTGACTCTTTCTTCTTTTTCGGCTAGTGACCGAAAGTTCTCCCCTCTCTGTTTCGATTCTGCAACGGCTCTGACAATCGGTAAGTGTTCAAAATCCATCCACTGCTTTACTTTTAAAACCGAATGCACCTATGCTCTTCTTCTCATTTCCAAAACTGAAAAACCCCATTAACTGATTGTTATTTCATTCTTCTCGTACCACACTCATTGCGATTCTAGGGTCTTCCTTCAAGAGTGGTGAAGTGTGAACGGTTTGGAGGAGTCACACTTTCGCTCTCAAACGTCCGGTAAGGTAATAAGGTTACCTCATGTTTTTGGGGTTGGCCGAATATGCCCTACCACTTACTAATCGGTTCTTGACTATACTTTAGGAAAGCAGCGAAGGCGTGTGATCGTTCTGAATAGCGTTCGTTGAGGGATTAAGGTCACCCTCATTCAAATAAGGTAAGAAAAGTATTTCGGATTAAGTGTTATTAAGAGGGTGTTACCCTAACAATTAAGGACTGACGTTGGATCTCGATGAATCTAGGTTAGGTGCTCGTAGATCTTGGAACGACTCCGTAAAAAGGTGTGTAATCACACTATCATTTCTGTGAGTCGGTAAAAGCCGAAAAGCTGAAAAGCTGAAACTTCGGCATTTGAGGCCTCACGAGCGTACGAGCGCTCTTGTGGTAAACCGAGCCCACAATCACAGGGGATAGACTGTAGAGGCCACCACGAGCGCTCTGTTGTTCTTGGGCCGATATGAGCCTCGTTTGGCTGAAATGGGTCGTGTAGGCCCAATGGGCTCGTGGCCTCACATGGATAAAATCCACAATAAGTGGCAAATACTGGAATAGGCTATGCAGTTCGGATAGTCGTGACTGAATTTGGGCTAAATGGGCCACATGAGTGTGTGGGCCCACGTGGGACGAATAATGGGCCTTGGGCCCATTTACACCGTATGACCATTTAGGTTATTTGTGTCGCTCGAGGCGACTGTAGACCTTCAGGGAGGTCGTTATCTGCATCGAGATCCCAAAATAAGTAAAATGACCAAAATACCCCCATAGGGTAAAATGATCGAAATACCCCCACAAGGTAGAATGACTGTAATACCCCTATAGGGTAAAATGACCGTAATACCCCTATAGGGTAAAATGACCGTAATGCCCCTGTAGGGTAAAATGACCGTAATGCCCATGTAGGGTAAAATGACCGTAATGCCCATGTAGGGTAAAATGACCGTAATGCCCATGTAAGGTAAAATGACCATAATGCCTATGTAGGGTAAAATGACTGTAATGCCCCCATAGGGTAAAATTACCGTAATGCCTCCATAGGGTAAAATTACCGTAATACCCATGTAGGATAAATTGACTGTAATACCCCTGTAGGGTAAAATGACCGTAATGCCCCTGTAGGGTAAAATGGTCGAAATACCCTTGTAGGATAAAATGACCGTAATACCCCTGTAGGGTAAATTTGCTGCAATACTGATTAGTGTTGATATTGGTGTGTTGGCGGGGTGGGTCGATTTTATCGCCACATGGTGTGTTGGTTGGTACGGTGGTGTGTTGGCTGGATTGGGATGGGTTGCATGATTGCATTGTTGCATTACTGTTACTGATACTATCACAGTTTTGGGTTAATGGCCACATGTATTCTGTTTCTGATTCTGATACTGTAATGAGCTAAGGCCCACACTACACTGTTACTGTTTTGGGCTAAGGCCTACACTGCACCGTTACTGAACAAGGCTCAGGCCTAGACTATTACTGCATGTATTACTAATTGAGTGATAGGAGGATTACACACTGAGTTCTCGTAACTCACCATTTTCTTTTAACTGTACAAGTAAACCCCAGCCTTAGACGAGTTGGAGCCGTGAGAGACTTGGAGGTGGCCTCACGTTCGCTAATGGTTGTTTTTTACTTATACATTTCTTTTATATTGGGCTATTGATTTTGGTAATAAGGCCTTTGGTGGATTTAATTTTCTTTTTTGATTGGGTTTTTAATTTCCTATTTTGAACCGCCTACTTGATACAAACAAGTTAAAGGGAAAAAAAAACTATTTTGAAGACAAACACGCATTTTCAAACTTCAAGATTTTTAATTAGAGTAGCTTCTGCGAATTTTAATTAACTAAGAAACAAACGGTAACAAACATCACAATTATTTTAATAAGTGATTTTTCAAACTTAATAAATTAATTTGCCAAATTTTTCTCAAGTAATAAAAACTAAATGGGTTTTTACTTAAAAACGATTTTATATCAATAAGCCTTGATTTTGAAAGACACTTCGATGTGACACGTTAGATTTGGTTGAAACATCTAGGCCAGGTTTGGGGTGTTACAAAGAAACTCGATCGTGGAAATCCTCTATCTGTCAACTCTTGCAACTGAGACTTCAACTCTTTCAATTCTATCGGTGCCATTCTATACGGAACTATTGAAATAGGAGTCATTCCCGGCACTGAGTCAATACCAAACTCAACTTCTCGTATCGGAGGTAATCTTGGTAGTTCTTCAGGAAACACATCTGGGAACTCGCAAACTATAGGTACAGATTCAGCTTTCTTTTCTGTCACTTTTGTATCTATCACATATGCAAGATAGGCTTCGTAACCCTTTTTCACATAATTCAAAGCTTTCATCGAAGATACAATGGTTGGTGGCCCATTCAAATCACTAGATTCAATTCAAACTATCTCACCATTTTTGACTTCTCAAATCAATACTCTTCCATTTACAATTCACAATAGCATGATGCAAGGTTAGCCAATCCATATCCAAAATTATATCAAATTCATCAAAAGGTAGTAGCATCAGATTAGCCAGAAAACAGTTATCCCGATACATCAACGGACAATTCTTGTATACTTTATCAACCAGGACACACTTGCCTAAGGGGTTCAATACTCTAATTACAAATTCAGTAGACTCAACAAGTAAAGTCTTACTAGATACTAGATTCACACACACATATGAATGAGTAGATCCTGGATCTATCAGTGTAATCACATCAGTATCAAATAGAGTAAAAGTACTAGTTATGACGTCTGGAGATAATGCTTCTTCGTGAGCGCGAATAGCGTAGGCTGGGGCAGGTGCTCTCACCTTAGATCTCACAGATGTATCTGTCGTTCCTCTTTGACTACCACTCACATTTCCGGTGTTTTTTGGTGGTCTACCTCTAGCCATCGTATTACTTGGCTTCGCACTCTGAACATTGTCTTTCTCAGCTAACTTCGGGCAATCTCGAATGAAGTGATCTCGTGATCCACATTTATAGAAAACTCTATTATTATACTTGCCCCAGCATTCTCCAACATGTCGTCTCCCACACTGTCTACACTCAGGCTTGTTGCTTTTGACACTTCCAACACTCAATTCAATCGAAATTTGAGTTTTAAAACCAACACTTTGTTTCATATGATCTCTACTCGAATGTCCAAACGAAACATTTGAACGATTAACTGCATATTTGAATCTCTTTGACGAAGGTTGATACGACTTACTCATCGATCTTTTTCTTTCATCTCTAGCTTCAGAATCTGCTTTCTTCTTTTCTTTGCTAAGCTCCTAGGTTTGCAGGCTCTTTCAACTAACACTACAAATTCATTCAAATCAAGTATTCCCACCAATAATTTAATGTCTTCATTCAAACCTTCAACAAATCATTTGGACATAGTAATTTCTTTTGAAACACATTCTCGCGTATACTGGCTCAATCTCACATTTGGAAGAAGGCTTCCTTAGCCTCTCCCTCGTGGACACTAGCTATCAGCCTAGATTCGGCCGGCGCTGTCCCTTGAGCGGGAGCAGGTGCATTGCTCTCAACATCATCAGCAACTGCTCGATCGGGATCCATTTACTATATAAAAACACATTTTTAGCTGTCAGGATTCATCACACCATGGCAATTATATATATGACATGTATAGCTAGACTCACACGTGCTACGTTAGTCCCAGAATCGACTAAACAATAGCTCTGATACCAATAAAATGTAACACCTCTAACTCGTAACGTCGTCGGAATAGGGTTAAGAGGCATTACCGAACATTCGTAACATTTATAATCATTTCTCATCATAACTTAGTTATTCACAATCATAGACTCCCTTATATAGGTCTACGAGACCTTAAACATGCATTAAAAAGGGGTCGGGACTAAACCGAACACATACGAAATTTTTCTGAAACTTAACATTTTTCCAAGCTATAGGGGTCACACGCTCGTGTGGGTAGGCCGTGTGCCTCACACGGCCTTGGACACGCCTGTGTGTCCAAGCCGTGGTCGATACTGACTTGCATCACATGACTGAAGACACGCCCGTGTGCTTCACTCGTGGTCGACACTGACTAGCATCACACGGCTAGTCACACGCCTGTGTGTCTAGCCTGTGTACGAGCCTGACTTGAATCAAATTACAAATTTAAGAGACACGGTCAAGCCACACGCCTGTGTGCTCAACCGTGTGGGCAAAAATAGGCCATTTGCAAGGCCAATTTGCCATCCACACTATGATCACGCCTACAAGCATCAAACCAATTCAAAATCATGCCTCAAACGGCATTCAAACATACCAAAACATACTAAGTTTAATCTCTTAACATTATTATTCATCTTTCTGTACAAATCCATCTTAACATAACAATCCAAATTATCATCTACACATTCAAAATCATATAATTTTTGCATCATTTGATCCATACCATTTCATAGCATTCCATATCACCAAGACTTAGCATAAAGACCATTCACATAGGACACACACACCCTTATTAACCATCCTTTTCACACATCTAAGGCATATACCAAAATCATTCATTTTTCAAGCCATATCACATGGCAAGAACTATACAACCCAAAATATACCATAATCACTAGCCTATACATGCCATATTCAAATATATATGTCTTCCAAAAGTACCAAAATAGATAGCCGATAGTGTGATTGAGTCGCTGACGATCCCCAGATCCGAGCTAGCTTTAAAGACACTGTAAAATAGAGAAAACTTAACACATTAAGCTTAAGAGCTAGTAAGTTTGTAATATAATACATTTAACTCAGTGATTCAAAATCAATATACAAAATAAACCATCACATAGATTATTTCATAAGAATACACAAACTCATCCATAGCTACTATGCTCACTCAACCATCCATATAACCATTTACGAAATCATCAACCACATAGGTTCTGTACATACCTTTGCCAACACTTAGTTAATGATCATTCTTGCTACTCAATGCTCGATACCATATTTCGATCAATCCTCATTATTCATTCGATTTAGTCTCACACTTAGTGCCAATTTCTTATCCGAAGATTAATTTTCATCGCACACTTAGTGCCTTTCATTAAACCGAATTTAACTCGGTATCGCACACACAATGCTAATCAATGCAGTCGATACTTTCTTTATATCGCACACACATTGCCATTCTCTACTATATCAATTCTATTTCGTACACTTCGTGCCACATCTCTCAATCACATTTAAGATTAACATTAACAATTCAGTAACCACATAATCTTTCATTATATAACATATGAGCATAATTTAAACAATTCGTATTATAAACGAACTTACCTCGGATGTAAAAATACTGAGACTAGTCAATCAATCGAGCAGTTTGTCTTTACCTCGATCTCAATCCAAATCTCTCTTTTCTTGATCTATATAATATTAAACTCAACTCATTCAATTTAATCCAAACACACATATTTAGGGCATTTTACAAAATAGCCCTCACATTTTCACATTTCGACACTTAAGTCCCTATTTCATAAAATCATCAAATACACATAATTTCATCTTATACATGTTTAGCTGAATTTCCACCTAGCTTATACAAGCCCACATATTTCCTTTATTTTACATTTTAGTCCTCCAATTTCTCATTTTCACAATTTAACCCAAAATAACCAATTTCACCAAAAATCCAAATATAAACTATGTTAACCCAACATTAACCTTTCATATTTCACCAACTATCAACACAAAGCTCACATATTCATCAATGACACATATCAAAATCTTTATCCAATTCTAAAATTAAAGCATGGGCTTGATAATACACTAAGCAACGATCACAAAAACGTAAAAATCACTAAAAATCGAGCTCAAAACATACTTCGATTGAGCTATGCAAGTGCCAAAATTTAAAGCCTTATTTTATCTATCTTCTTTGCTTCATTCAGCCATGAAAGATGATAAAATGACCATCTTTTTGTTTTAATTTAATTATATTATCATAAATATCAAATACCAATTTTAGCCTTTTTAATTTCATTTAAAATCCACTAACCTTAAGCTTTTATGTCCATCCAACTATTAATGGTTACAACATAAGGACCTCTCATTTAAAAAGCCATGCCAAATAAGCACTTAACAATCAGCACACAGCTTTTGCATTTTATGCGATTAAGTCCTTTTTCATAATTCGGCACACAAACGATAAAATATTTACACAGAATTTTCACACATGCTTAATCACATACTGTAAACACCAAAAATAATATGAAAATATTTTTTGACATCGAATTTGTGGTCTCAAAACCACTATTCCGACTAGGGTCTAAACCTGGTTGTTACAGTTCGCCTATACCTTTTCCATAGTGATTTCATAACTCCAAAAAAGATGTTCAGTTTAAAAGATATAAGAGGTTTTGATGCAACTCCAAATTAACATATGTGAAGTGCATGAATGATATACTATCGAACAAGTGCAAATTGGGAGAATTTGAGACTATTGCTCTCACTAAAGGGTGCACAACGATATTGATGAATAAGGTGCCACGAAAGTTAAAGGAACCAAGGAGTTTCACTATCCCATATTCAATTGGAAATTATTATGTAGGAAAAACATTATGGCGATCTAGGAAAAAGTATAAATCTAATGCGTTTGTCTATTTTCAGGAAGTTGGGAATTAGGAAGGCGAGACCTACCACAATGACGTTGCAAATGGTTGCCCGATCTTATGCCCATCTAGAAGGTAAAATTGAAGATGTATTGGTAAGTGTGGATAAATTTATCCTTCATGTAGATTTTCTTATTTTAGAATGTGAAGCTGACCATGATGTACCAATTATTCTTGGAAGACCATTTCTTGCTACTGGTAGGACCCTAATTGATGAGCAAAAAGATAAGCTAACCATGAGAGTGAATGATTAATAGGTTACTTTTAATGTGTTTGATGCATTAAATGCATGGATGAGAATGATGAATGTCACACCATTGACTTGATAAAAACAGTAGTGGATGAATTCGCAGAATTTTGCTATGGAAATTCTGACAGTGAAGATAATTTGATAGAGCAAGGTGACACAGTAAGTTTTGAAGAGCTTGGTGAATTTATGGAAGCCTAGTAGATAGTGGATAGGCTAGGGAAGAAATTTGAGTCCATGGATTTATTAGATCGATCTTTTAGGCCTCTTAAACCATCTGTAGAGGAATCTTTTGTACTAGAGTTAAAGCCTCTGCCACAAAATTTAAAATATGCGAATTTGGGAAATAATAGTACTTTTCCAGTTGTAATTTCTGCTAAGCTAACACCAGAGCAAGGCGACAGGTTGTTAGAAGTGTTACGGCGATCTAAAAGAGCACTAGGTTGGACCCTTGCCGATATAAAGGGAATTGCCCTACATTTTGTATACACAAAATGTAACATCCTAGAAATTTTATGTTATTCTATGTGTTTGGCTTGTTTAGCATGTTATTTTGGTGTGTTTGTGGGCCCTGGGGAGGCTCAGGTTCGAGCTAGAACTATAGGGAAATTTTGCTTTTTAGGGCACTTTAAGGGAAAGCTAGGGGAAGCAGGCTTTAAGAAAATATATTTGTGTTGTTCACACAAAAGGTGGTGTGGTGTGGTGGTAGGAATACGCCACTTAAGGAGCAAGGGAGTGGCGTCACAAGGGAGTAGGAGGGGGCAGGATTTCAAGTCTCATCTGCAACATGTGGAACTTTATTTTTGTGCTCCAGGAGAGGAAGAAGTGGCATCGGCTGGGACTCTTCAAGGTGGTTGTGGAATGGGTCAAATGCATTTGAATGGATGAACAAGAAAGCTTGGAGAAGTTTGAATTGGTGAAGCCAATTCAAATGGTTGATGGAGAGTGAAACTAGGAGCAAATCAAGGGATTTGGTGTGTGGTGGAGGTGTTGGCCAAATGTGGGGGTCTTTGAGGGGAGAAAACCGGTCATGGAAGGCGGTCATAGGTGAGGAGCATTTCAATTTAGCTGCTTAAGGTGTGTGCCGAAATTCTCATCAGTCTTAGGCTTTTCTATCTTGGTACATTCGGTCATAAGAGCGTAGTGGAGTGCCGTTTGTGTCATTGGAAAGGAGAAGTAAGAACCGAAACCTCTTTTTTGTGAAGTCTTGTTCCTTCTTTTGCATTTTGGAGTTGCTCATTCACTTCTTTACCAATACCGAAACACATTTTCTCCCTTCTCTTTCTTCTTGATTTTGATACTAGCCGAACCTCTCTTCCATCTCCTATTAATCATTTTCTCCTTCATAACCGAACCATTTGTGCTTGCTGTTAGCCGAATCTCTCCTCACCATCCTCCTAACCCATTCAACTCTTTTATTCTTCTTCTTCTCTTTCTTACCCTCTTTTCCCTAAAGCCGAAACCCTCTTCTTTATCTCTTCTCCTCTACTAGTTTCTCCTCTAGCCGAATCCTCTCCTCATCTCATCTCTTCTTTAGCCGAACCTCAGTTGCTCATTCTGTTTTCTTTTCATTTCTTCTTGTTCTGGTGTTTAAGCTGAAACCCTGTTGATAGTTACTGCTTGTTCCGAATCTTCTTGGACTCTATTCGGCTTCTCTTTGTTGAAGGTAAAGAACTCTCTCTCATTCTTTTTATTTCCTTACTTCTTCAAGGGGAACCAATCACTTATTTATTGATCATAAATCGAACTGGTTTCTTTTTCTGAAGTGGGTTACTCCATCCCTTGTAACCAGTTTCTTTCATCATTTGTTGAAGCCGAACCCCAAGAACCAGAGGGCTAGTTGGTTGCCAGAAGGTCTGTTGATTGTCGAATCTTACCATTCCATTCAGCTTCTTAAGGTAAGGAGCCATCTTTTCAGTTTCTTGGTTATTGCATCCCTTTCGTTTTAGTCTGCCTTAATCAAATTCTCTTGGTAGACAACTAGCGTTTCTCTCTAAGTACTGATCAAGTTTCTTCATGGATTCGAGTGCTAGCCAATCTAAGGAGGGGGTGGACCCATAATCCCTGCTCCTAAGTTTAAATGACGTGCTGTGTCAGCAGTTCAAGATTTTCTACTGGGTTGTGGTAGGGAGCCGACATCTGCCTGGGATAGACAAATCGTGGTTATTCCTGTTAGTGAGAGTGTCGACGTAGAGTGTTTAGTTTTACGCATGATCAGGTGTGTAATGCTCACACTTTTCTCTATTACTTTGCGTTAATAACTGTGTTGGCTGAAAGCCAAAAACAACTATTTAGATAGTTGAGATACTCTTGTGGGAAGGGTTGGAGACACCAGGTAGGTACCGTTATGATAACCTTTCGTATCACATGATTATGTATGATTGATTATCTGTTGTATGTTGCCAATATGTTTGCATGGGCTTTGGGACATGATTGGAAGGGGAAGTGTGATGCAGTGACTTTTGTCACAGTGGTTTGGAACCACAGTGGTTTAGAGCCACATATACATTTATCAGTGACTGTCACAGTGGTTTGGAACCATAGCGGGTTGGCCCCACATACATTTATCAGTGACTGTCACAGTGGTTTGGAACTACACTGGGTTGGCCCTACATACATTGATCAGTGACTCTATCACAGTGGTTTGGAACCACAGTGGCTTGGTGCCACGGATGTTTGGCTGATTCAGGTGATGTAGAGGATGGAAAACTAGGTTGGGCGGGATTACATTGCATCCAATTTTTGATATGCCATGTTGCGAAGGCTAAGGCCCAATGTGTTCTGAGGGCTTAGGCCCAGATTGCTTTCGTAAGGGGAATTACACACTGATTCTCGGTGACTCACCCCTCTGCTTAATTTTGCAGGTAATCCCTAGTTGTGGATTTGGAGCCGAGGTGGACTTTGAGGTGGTCATGCTTTACTAGTTCCGTAAATTTTCATACCTTTATTTTAAACTTTCTTTTATTTTGGGTTTGCTATGTAATAAGGCCTCCATAACTTTAATTTGGGTTTTGCTTTAATACTGTTTACACATGTATTATGTAATGTCAAATATGGAATTTTCCTAAAATAAAAATGTAAACAATCATTTTCATTCCAAGTGATAACAAAGATGACAAGCGATTAAATAATTAATTCGAAAATTTTCTTAGAACTACAAACATTGTTTCCAAAATGACACGTTTCTGAAATCCACTAATTTTCAGTTTTCGTATCACAAAACTTGTTTTCAGCTGTTAAGATTATTCATAAAATTGTGCGAGGAAACCTTTAAACTGAACCTTATTTTCAAGAGAAAAACACATTACGAAAAGCTTTCTAAATTCCGATGATTCTTTAAGATTTCTAAGTTTTTTTAAACAACCTTTCCATGTGACATACCAGATCTAGTCGTAACGTTTAGGCTGGGTTTGGGGTGTTACAATTGTGGTATCAGAGCCTAGGTTGCAAAACTCGGCTGTGGAGCGGGTTCAAAAACATTTTCCAAAATTGGTTTGAAATATGGTTTAGAAAAATACATGCTTTGTGGAAGTATGGCACCCGAGTCTTCGGCACCAAACTCGTACAGTAAGTCTTTTGACTATTGGGTGAATTGTATGAAAAGATTGTATTGTGCTGTGATTGTTAGTTTTAAGAGATATAACTTTAGAGAATGAGACCCTTAGGTATACGATTTGCGAAAACTACTTCTAATTCTATTTACATAAGCTATCCGTTAATAAACAGTGGAAGATATACTAATTCATAAAACTTTTAATTAGATTAAGTTGATTCCGTAGTCATGAGTGCTAGGGGACGTGGACGTGGTTTGCGCGGCCGCAGTAGAGGCCGGGGTGTTGAGGCTGGACCCTCGAAATCAGGGCATGGGCCGAAAGTTGAAGCGCCAGCGTCGCCAGTAGAGGAAGCAGGGTCTCAGGATCAAACTGGAGGGGACGATGCTGTGTCCCAAGCTATGCTGTGTGTTCTGAAGGGGGTTCCCAGAGCAAGCACGGGATCAGTGGCTCGGAAATCTATTCCTGAGCGACTTCGAGCAAATGGGGCTGAGATATTCAGAGGTATTTCTAGTGTGGCTCCTAATGTAGCTGAGTACTGGCTGGAAGCGGTTGAACGAATCATGGATGATCTTGACTATACCGCAGAGGAAAAGTTGAAATGAGTAGTGTCCCTCCTTCGAGATGAGGCATACCAGTGGTGGCTCACGGTAAGGGATGGTACATCAGCGGACCGTATTACCTGGGATTTCTTTAAGACAATGTTCCAGGGGAAGTATGTTGGGGCAAGTTATGTGGACGCGCAGAGGAAGGCATTTCTAAACTTGTTCCAGGGAAATAAGTCAGTGGCTGTGTATGAGGCAGAGTTCCTGCGTTTAAGCCGTTATACTCGGGGTATTGCCGCAACTGATTACGAGCGTTGTGTCCGATTTGAGGATGGTCTGAGGGACGAGTTGTGAGTACTGATAGCTCCGCAACGGGAAAGAGAGTTTGCTATTCTGGTTGAGAAGGCAAAGATAGCTGAAGAGGTGAAGCAGTCTGAAAGGCAGAATCGGGATAAGGATAGGGGTAGGAATAAGAGGAACTTTGGGTCGTCAGGATATGCTGGGAGTTTCCAAAATAGGCCTAGGTTTGATGGGCCGGGTCGAGTCACGAAGCCTGTTACCGTTGGTCTGTCTTAACCGTGTGCTAGATGTAGGAATTATCATTCGGGGGAGTGTTGGGCAAGAAATAGAGAATGCTTCAGGTGTAGATCTGTAGATCATCTGGTAAGGGACTGTCCACAAGAGCCGAGCAGGGCACGGCTAGTAGGTCAGGGATATGTACAGTCTAGAAGAGGTGGGCAGCAACCACCGAGAGGTTGTGGTCCGGCCAAAGGAGGAAATGGTTTGGTCGAGGGCGTGGAGCACCGGGCAGAGGTGCTGGGAATACAGATGCGAGACAGCCTGGGTTGGTTTATGCAGCTAGACATCGAGAGAATGGAGATGCACCGGACGTCATAACCGGTACGTTCCTTATTTTTGGTGTGCCCTTTACAGCTTTGATAGATATTAGGTCTACACATTCATATGTTGTTAGTACCGTGTCTGGATCTTTAAATATAGAATCTGAGGTTGCATCCAGGGAGATGACTGTGATTAGCCCTTTCGGACAATCTGTAGTAGTGAACAAACTCTTTAGGAATGTGCCTTTAGAAGTACAGGGGATTGTTTTCCCGACTGACTTGATGGAATTGCCGTTCGACGAGTTCGACTTGATTTTAGGCATGGACTGGTTATTTAAGTATCGAGCAAACTTGGATTGTGCTACAATGCGCATGATATTGAGGACTCATGAGGATAAGGAGGTACTGGTGATAGGTGAGAGAAGGAATTACCTGTCTAATGTTGTGTCTGCATTAAAGGCTGAGAGGATGGTGCGGAAAGGGTGTGAGGCATTTCTAACTTTCGTCAGTGATTTGGAGGCCAAAGAATTGTCTGTAAGGGATGTAAGAATGGTGAAAGAGTTCTTGGATGTCTTTCCAGAAGAGCTTCCAGGGTTACCTCCAGATCGCGAGGTGGAGTTCGGCATTGATCTACTTCTAGGAACAGCTCCGGTGTCTATTGCTCCATATAGAATGGCGTCGAAGGAGCTGGTAGAACTTAAAGCTCAAATTCAAGAATTGTTGGACCGTGGTTTTATTCGACCAAGTGTATCACCATGGGGAGCGCCAGTGTTATTTGTTAAGAAAAAGGATGGGTCGATGCGGATGTGCATTGACTACAGGGAATTGAACACGTTGACGATTAAGAACAAATACCCATTGCCAAGGATTGATAACCTGTTCGATCTACCGCGAGGCACTTCGGTCTTCTCGAAGATAGATTTGAGGTCTAGGTACCATCAGCTTAAGGTCAATGAGGCGGATATTCATAAGACTGCTTTTCGAGCTCGTTATGGTCACTGCGAATTCTTAGTGATGCCGTTCAGGTTGACAAATGCACCAGCTGCATTTATAGATATGATGAACAGGGTATTCCAACCCTATTTGGATCGATTTGTCGTAGTGTTCATAGACGATATCTTGGTTTATTCGAGAACTGAGGAGGAGCATGACTCGCATCTTTGGATAGTTCTGCAGATCTTGAGGGAGAAGCAGCTGTATACCAAATTCAGCAAGTGTGAATTTTTGTTGAGGGAAGTTACCTTTTTGGGACATGTTGTGTCTGCCGAGGGAATTAGGGTTGATCCCCGAAAGATTGAAGCTGTTTTGGATTGGAAACCACCAAGGTCGGTAGCAGAGGTTCGAAATTTTCTTGGGTTAGCTAGGTATTACAGAAGGTTCGTTGAGGGATTCTCGTTGATTGCGGCACCATTAGCCAAGCTATTATGAAAAGGGGTACCATTTACTTGGACTGATAAGTAGTAGGAAAGCTTTGAAAAGCTAAAGAGGATCTCAACTGAGGCACCAGTGTTGATTCAGCTTGAGGCTGGAAAGGAGTTTGTCGTCTATTGGGATACGTCGCACATAGGGTTGGGATGTGTGTTGATGCAAGAAGGGAAGGTGATAGCGTATGCGTCTCGGCAATTAAGACCACATGAAGTGAATTATCCTACTCATGATCTGGAGTTAGCTGCGGTAGTGTTCGCCTTGAAGATTTGGAGACACTACTTGTATAGAGAAAAGTTAATTATCTACACCGATCATAAGAGCCTGGAATATCTCCTTACCCAGAAGGAGTTGAATTTAAGGCAGCGGAGGTGGATTGAATTATTGAAGGACTATGATTGCTCGATCGAGTATCACCCAGGTAAAGCTAACATGGTGGTGGATGCGTTGAGCCATAAGGTGATATCTGATTTGAGGGCAATGTTTGCCCATCTCAGTTTGTATGAAGATGGAAGCTTGTTAGCTGAACTTGAAGTGAAGCCTTCATGGGTAAGTTAGATTAAAGAGAAGCAGTTGTCAGATGAATCCTTAAGTTCTCGACTTCAGCAAGTGGAAGGTGGTGAGATAGAAGATTTTGGTCTGAACAGTGACGGAGTATTATGCTTTCGTGGGAAGGTGTGTATGCCGAAGGACTCTGAGTTGAGATAGATGATTCTGCGGGAGGCGCATAGTAGCCCATACGCTATCCATCCCGATGGGAGTAAGATGTATCGGGATTTGTGTGAACAATTTTGGTGGCCAGGTCTGAAGTAAGAAGTTACTGAGTTTGTGAGTAAATGCTTGACGTGTCAGCAGGTGAAGGCGGAACATCAGTTGCCTTCGGAGTTGCTACATCCAATAAAGATTCCACTTTGGAAGTGGGAGAGGATAACGATGGATTTTCTTAGTGGGCTACCTCTTACGCCCACTAGGAAAGATTCAGTGTGGATAATTGTCGATCGGTTGATGAAGTCCTCTCACTTCATACCGGTTCATATCGACTACTCACTGCAGAAGTTAGCCAAGCTGTATGTAGCGGAGATTGTGAGGTTGCATGGGGTGCCAGTGTCTATCATATCAGATAGGGACCCTAGGTTTACGTCGCGATTCTGGAAGGCGTTACATAGAGCGTTGGGTACTAGACTGGATTTCAGCACGGCATTTCATCCACAGACTGATGGTCAGTCAGAGAGAGTAATTCAGATTCTGGAAGACATGTTGAGAGGTTGTGTTATCGACTTCAGGGGTAGTTGGGAGGATTTCTTACCATTGGCAGAATTCGCATACAACAATAGCTATCAATCCAGTATTCAGATGGCACCTTAAGAAGAGTTGTATGGACGTAAGTGTCGTACTCCTACCTGCTGGATAGAGTTAGGTGAGAAACAGTTGTTGGGTCCGAAATTGGTTTTAGAGACGGAGGAAAAGGTTAAGTTAATTCGAACTCGGTTGAAGGAAGCTTCTGACAGGCAGAAATCGTACGCAGATCTGAAGCGTAAGGAAATAGAATTTTCAGTGGGTGATCAGTTTTTTTGAAAGTATCACCTTGGAAGAAGGTTCTAAGGTTTGGACGAAAAGGCAAGTTGAGCCCCAGATTCATCGGGCCTTATCAGGTGTTGAAATTTGTGGGACTAGTGGCTTATCAACTTGAGTTACCTCTGGAGTTGGGGCATATACATGATGTATTCCATGTCTCGATGTTGAGGCGCTATCATTCGGATCCTTCTCACAATATGCCGGTGGAAGAAATTGAAGTGAGACCGGACCTGTCTTTTGAAGAAGCACCAGTGCAGATCTTAGATCGAGATGACAAGGTGTTGAGGAGGAAGTCAGTTCCTCTGATCAAGGTATTATGGCGTACTCATGGTGCAGAAGAAGCCACGTGGGAGCTAGAAGATGTGATGCGACAGCAATACCCCCACCTCTTTTGATCAGGTAAATTTTGATGCTGAAATTTCTTTAAGGGGGTAGAATTGTAACATCCTAGAATTAGGGTTCTGCATTTTATGCTATTATATGTGTTTGGCTTGTTTAGCATGTTATTTTGGTGTGTTTGGGGGCCCTGGGGAGGCTCGAGTTCGAGCCTGAACTATAGAGAAATTTTGCTTTTTAGGGCACTTAGGGGGAAGCTAGGGGAAGCAGGTTTTAAGAAAATTTATTTGTGTTGTTAACACAAAAGGTGGTGTGGTGTGGTGGCAGGAAGACGCCACTTAAGGAGTAAGGGAGTGGCGTCACAAGGGAGCAGGAGGGTGAAGGAGTTCGAGTCTCATCTGCAGCATGTGGAACTTTATTTTTGTGCTCCAGGAGAGGAAGAAGTGGCATTCGGCTGGGACTCTTCAAGGTGGTTGTGGAATGGGTCAAATGTATTTGAATGGATGGAGCTTGGAGAAGTTTGAATTGGTCAAGCCAATTCAAATGGGTGATGGAGAGTGAAACTAGGAGCAAATCAAGGGATTTGGTGTGTGGTGGAGGTGTTGGCCGAATGTGGGGGTCTTTGAGGGGAGAAAACCGGTCATGGAAGGGAGTCGTGGGTGAGGAGCATTTCGGTTTAGCTACTTAAGGTGTGTGCCAAAATTCTCATCAGTCTTAGGCTTTTCTATCCTGGTACATTAGGTCATAAGGGAGTAGTGGAGTGCCGTTTATGTCATTGGAAAGGAGAAGTAAGAACCGAAACCCTTTTTTTTGTGAAGTCTTTTTCCTTCTTTTGCATTTTGGAGTTGCTTATTCACTTTTTTACCAAAACCGTAGCACATTTTCTCCCTTCTCTTTCTTCTTGATTTTGATACTAGTCGAACCTCTCTTCCATCTCCTATTAATAATTTTCTCCTTCATAACGGAACCATTTGTGCTTGCTGTTAGCCGAATCTCTCCTCACCATCCTCCTTACCCATTCAACTCTTTTCTTCTTCTTCTTCTTCTTCTTCTCTTTTCTACCCTCTTTTCCCTAAAGCCAAAACCCTCTTCTTTATATCTTCTCCTCTACTACTTTCTCCTCTAGCCGAATCCTCTCCTAATCTCATCTCTTCTTTAGCCGAACCTCAGTTGCTCATTCTCTTTTCTTTTCATTTCTTCTTGTTCTGGTGTTTAAGGCAAAACCCTGTTGACAGTTGCTGCTTGTGCCGAATCTTCTTGGACTCCATTCGACTTCTCTTTGTTGAAGGTAAAGAACTCTATCTCATTCTTCTTATTTCCTTACTTCTTCAAGGCGAACTGATCACTTATTTGTTGTTCATAAACCGAACTGGTTTCTTTTTCTGAAGTGGGTTACTCCATCCCTTGTAATCAGTTTCTTTCATCATTTGTTGAAGCTCAACCCCAAGAACCAGAGGGTTAGTTGGTTGCCAGAAGGTCCATTGATTGCCGAATCTTACGATTCCATTCAGGTTCTTGAGGGAGCCATCTTTTCGGTTTCTTGGTTATTGCATCCCTTTCATTTTAGTTTGCCTTAATCAAATTCTCTTGGTAGACAACCAGCGTTTCTCTCTGAGTACTGATCAAGTTTCTTCATGGATGCGAGTGCTAGCCAATCTAAGGAGGGGGTGGACCCGTAATCTCTGCTCTTAAGTTTAAACGATGTGCTGTGTTGGCAGTTCGAGATTTTCCGTCTGGTTGTGGTAGGGAGCCGACATCTGCCTGGGATAGACAAATCGCGCTTATTCCTGCTAGTGAGAGTGTCGACGTAGAGTGTTTAGTTTTACGCGTGATTAGGTGTGTAATGCTCACACTTTTCTCTATTACTTTCTGTTAATAACTGTGTTGGCTGAAAGCCAAAAACAACTGTTTAGACAGTTGAGATACTATTGTGGGAAGGGTTGGAGACACCAGGTAGGTACCATTACGATTGCCTTTCGTATCACATGATTATGTATGATTGATTATCTGTTGTATGTTGTCAATATGTTTGCATGGGCTTTGGGATATGATTGGAAGGGGAAGTGTGATGCAGTGACTTTTGTCACAGTGGTTTGGAACCACAGTGGTTTGGAGCCACATATACATTTATCAGTGACCGTCACAGTGGTTTGGAACCATAGCGGGTTAGCCCCACATACATTTATCAGTGACTGTCACAGTGGTTTGGAACCACACTGGGTTGGCCCTACATACATTGATCAGTGACTCTGTCACAGTGGTTTGGAACCACAGTGGCTTGGTGCCACGGGTGTTTGGCTGATTCAGGTGATGTAGAGGATGGAAAACTAGGTTGGGCGGGATTACATTGCATCCAATTTTTGATATGCCATGTTGCGAAGGCTAAGGCCCAATGTGTTCTGAGGGCTTAGGCCCAGATTGCTTTCGTAAGGGGAATTGCACACTGAGTCTCGGTGACTCACCCCTCTGCATAATTTTGCAGGTAATCCCTAGTTGTGGATTTGGAGCCGAGGTGGACTTTGAGGTGGTCATGCTTTACTAGTTTCGTAAATTTTCATACTTTTATTTTAAACTTTCTTTTATTTTGGGTTTGCTATGTAATAAGGCATCCATAACTTTAATTTGGGTTTTGCTTTAATACTGTTTACACATATATTATGTAATGTCAAATATGGAATTTTCCTAAAATAAAAATGTAAACAATCATTTTCATTCCAAGTGATAACAAAGATGACAAGCGATTAAATAATTAATTCGAAAATTTTCTTAGAACTACAAACATTGTTTCCAAAATGACACATTTCTGAAATCCACTAATTTTCTGTTTTCGTATCACAAAACTTGTTTTCGGCTGTTAAGATTATTCATAAAATTGTGCGAGGAAACCTTTAAACTGAACCTTATTTTCAAGAGAAAAACACATTACGAAAAGCTTTCTAAATTCCGATGATTCTTTAAGATTTCTAAGTTTTTTTAAACAACCTTTCCATGTGACATACCAGATCCAGTCGTAACATTTAGTCTGGGTTTGGGGTGTTACACAAAATTTTGTTGGAAGATTGCCATAGCAAATCCATTGAACAACAGAAACGACTGAATCCATTATGAAGGAGGTTTTCAAGAAAGAAATTATCAAGTGGGTTGATGCTGGCATTATTTACCCAATTTTAGACAGCTCGTGGTTAAGTCTTGTGCAATGTGTACCTAGGAAAGGGGGTGTCACGGTAGTAAGTAATGACAACAATGAGCTCATAATTGTACTGTTACGGGATGGAAAGTGTGTATGGACTACCGCTGTAACAGATGATTTTTAGTGAAATTGGAATAGTGATTTCGGGACCACAAATCCGTGCCGGAAAGAAAAAATTATTTTTATATTTTTGCATGATTTGCATTTAGGAAGGAATATCATGTGAAAATTTTGATAAGAAAATTTTATGGATTTAGTACTTAATCATAGAAAGGACCAAATTGCATAAAATAAAAAAGTTGGATTTTAGTAGCTAGAAGGATCAAATAGCTATGGAATTCAAAACTTAAGGTCGTTATATAGTAATTAGAACATTAATTAAAAGTTAGTAGATATTTTTGATGATTCATCCATGGAAAAATAAGAAAAGAGCAATGACTAAATTGGAAATAGAAATAATTAAAAGATGATAAATAATTAAAATAAAATTAATATCATTTTATACCATCTTCTTCCCCAAATATTCCATGGAAACCCTAGGAAAGAGAAAATAAACTTTCTTGGCTTAATTGGGTAAGTTTTCTTGTCTCATTTTTAGTAATTTTGATATTTTTGAAACCGAGATAGTTTAATCTATCTATTTGGCGAATTAATTTGAAAAGTTATCAAAGTATAGAAATTATGTCATGGATGAATATGCTGAAAATTAGAAATTTATGGTGGGAAATGAAAGGTTGTTGATAGATAAACAACTTTTACAAAGTGATTTTCGATTAAAACATGATTTAGGGATTAAATTGTAAAGTTGTGAAAATTGAAGAAAATTCTAAATTTTATGGAATATATGTGCTGTAAATTGTATATTGAAATTTTAGTTAGGCTTGAAATAGGGAGTAAATTGCATGAATTTCATTTTCCGAGCCTAAGGATGAAATTGGAATTTATGGAAAGTTTAGGGGCAAAATAGTAATTTTGCCTAAGATGTAAATTGAGTCCAAATGGAATATGAAATGTGATAAATTGATGGTTAAATTTATTTACATAGATCCAGATAACTTAAATTCAAAGTTAGATCAAGGAAAGGAGAAAGTTTTAGATTAGTAGATCTATATACGCGAACAAGTGTCAAGGTAAGTTTGTGTAATTTCATTGAGCACGTAAATTTGTTGAATTGAAAGTTATATTTGTATACAATGTGAATTATTGGAATGTTACAATGTAAGAAAATGAATACATGCTAGAAATTGTTTGAAAAGAGTTAAATTTCGTTTGAATATTGGATTTTGATGAATATATGTGATTTCCCGGAATGAATGAGGTCCTGCATTTGTTGCTGATGGGATTTATCTCGAACGAGTAATCCTATTGACCTCGTTACAGATAGGATTTAACTCGGATGGGTAATCCTGATATAATCCCTCTTGAGCATATGTTACAATTAGGATTTAGCCTGGACTGGTAATGTAACAGCCCAATTTTGGGTCTAATCGAAAAAGTGGTTTTGGGACCACAAATCTGACGTAGTAAAGTTTATTTTTATTACATTTCTATGGTCTATAGTTTTACAAAATGATTTCATGAAAATTTCGTTCGAAAATTTTGACGTTTGAGCACTTAATTTAGTCAAAATGACTAAATTGCAAAAAGTGCAAAACTTGAATTCTATGTGTTAAAGGTGTCTAATTGCTATGAGATTTTAAATTAGAGGTCCTCAAATGGTAATTAGACCATTGGTTCAGTTGGTGGACAAAAATGGACATGGTTTGACATGTTTCTAAAGTTTTTCATTAAGGGTATTTTGGTAAATTGGTAATTAAAATGAATTAAAAAGCCAAAATAAAGCCAATTTTTGTCCATCTTCCTCCCATGTCCGAAATTCACAAGGGGAAACCATGGCTGGGGTTTTCCAAGCTTCCAAGCTCAATTGTAAGTTTGTTTTAGCCCCGTTTTTAATGTTCTTTACATTTTTGAAGTTGTTGTAACTCGATCTTTCTATTTCTACCATCATTTTGAAGAGATGTCAATTTCTAAAATTTTATCCATGATGAATGTTTGTGTATTTTGATGTCTAATGGTAGAAAATGCATGTTTGGCGTATGATAAAAGATTTTTGCTAAGTGATTTTTGGTAAAAATGTCAATAAGGACCTATTTGTACAAGTCTATAAAATGAGTAGAAAAGTGTGATTAAATGAGAAATGTGGGCTGTTATAAGTATGAAAATGGTTCGCTAGGCTTGGGTTTTGAAGAAATTGAATGAAATTAATTTTACAAGCTTAGGGACTAAATTATAAAAATGTTAAACTTTAGGGGCAAAAATGTAATTATTGCCATAATGTGATTTTGGGCTAATTTGAATTGTATAATGATTGAATAAGTTAAATGTGATCTTATAGATAAAGAAAAATGACATTTGAACCTAGAATGAGGGAAAAACGAGTATTTGACGATTTAGTCCTTTTTTCCATTTTTATGTCGAAGTAAGTTTGTATGTAAATAATGCAACTTTATAATTGTATTTATATTTTTTTTATTGCATGAATTGTATGATTGACTTTATGGATGAAATTGATAAAGTTTCGACAAGCGAGTAAATCCCGGTTGAACCTTAGGGATAGATAGGATACAAATGTCATGACATTATGGTCACTAAGATTACGTGTAAAACCATATCTAGGATATGGCATCGATATGAGACTTCGTGTAAGACCATATCTGGGATATGGAATCGATGTGAGACTTCGTGTAAGACCATAGCTGGGCTATTGGCATTAATACGAGATTACATGTAAGACCATATCTGGGATATGGCATTGGTACTGTACTGTGCGTACGAGATCCTCGAGTATCCTTTAGTATTCCAAGTGGTTCAACGGGAAATTCAACAGGTATGCCAAAGATGAGAAAGTATGTGAATATGTTATGAGATGGTACATGTATGTACATAAAACTCAAAGAAAATGAGCTCAGTATATGATGAACAAGTGGCAAGATTATGATTGAGTAAGTTGTGCTTATGAAGCTTAAATGACATTTATGTTCATGTGACATTTATGAAGTTTTAATGACATTCATGTTGATATATGTTATGTTATTCATATAATGAGCTATAGGCAAGAATGTGATTGAGTAAATTATACTCATGAAGTTTAATGACATTTATGTTGGAATACATTATGCTATTTATATGATGAATTGTTGGTAAGGTTGGGATTGAGTAAGTGTGTTTATGAATTTTTAATGACATTTATGTTAAGAATTGTTAAGTTATTTGTATGTCAAGTGTTTGAATAATGTTTCGTATTATTTGTATATGAACTTACTAAGCTATATAGCTTACTCCCTTCCTTTCCCATGTCTTTTAGGTTTATTGAGCTAGCTCAGGTTGGAGATCGCCGGAGATCCTATCACACTATCAAGCTATCATTTTGGGTATAAGTGAATTCAAGTATTTTAAGTCTATGGCATGTATAGGGACTTAGTCATTTGCTAAATGTGTCATGGTGATTGGCCATATGTAATGGCTTGTAATTGTCAAATGCTTGTTTTATAATTGACCATGTAAATTGGTTCATTTGGGCTAACATGGTTGTAAGCCTAAGTATATATGTATGTGCTAAAGACTTTGGTGATATGGTCATGGTATGCTTGGTGAATGATAGAAATGTTATTTATGACATGAATTTGAGAATGTTTGGAAATGTAGTCTATTGATGAAATGATAAAGTGGTGTACAATTAGGTATCTTGAAAGTAGTCAATTGTGACTTAGTAAATGTTGTAAGTATGATAGATATGGATATTGTGTTGGTCATAATTGTGGATGATTTGATTACCTAAGTATGTTATGTATGTGCCTTAAATTGGTGTAAGTGTATGTGTGTACAAGGGTGGCAATTGGCTTGGTAAATAGCCTTTAATTTGTCCACACGGGTAGACACACAGGCGTGTGTGACACACGGTCTACCCCACAGGCATGTGTTCCTGCCGTATGTCCCCTGCACCTTAATTAGTACAAAACAGAATGTCCAGAATTGAGCACACGGGCAGAGACACGGGCGTGTGTCTCAGCCGTGTGTGCTACATGGCCTAGCACACGGGCGTGTGGCCTGGCCGTGTGGCACAAATCAGAGAGCACCCTATTTTGAACAAGGTCTGAAGCACGGGTGTGCCCTCGGGGTCACATGGGTGTGTGAGCCCTGCTTTTAGCAAAAATTTTCTAAGTGTTGTAAAATTTTCTAAAGTTCTCGATTTAGTCCCGAACCACCTTTAAAGCATGTTTTGGGCCTCGTAGGCTCATTTTAGGGACGATATGAATGTATATGAAAAGTTTTAATGTGGACGCAAAATTTATGACTTGAAAATGTATGTTTTCTTGTGTTATAAGTCCAGTAATGCCTCGAGCTCTGTTTCGGCGTTGAATACGGGTAAGGGGTGTTACAGGTAATCCTAATTTAGCTCTTCTGAGCATATGTTACAGAAAGGATTTAGCCTGGACTGGTAATCCTGTTATATGATATGTGGCTCGAGAGAGTGTTTTCTGATTAAGTGCCTTAATGGGTGCACCTGAATATGAATTGGCAGGTCATTGAATTGTACACTTGAGTGTACTATTTGAGTATCCATTGGACAATGATTCAATAGACAAATTACTTGACATGATAAAAGAATTATGAGATGAAATTAATAATTTACTGAAAGAATATAGCTTGATGAGCTCATCAATGTTTAGTTGATGTATATGAGAATTTTGTCACTAACATGTTTGATTGAATGCATGTGTTTAGGCAAATTTTTTCAAGTTGATGGAAATAAGTTATTATATGCTTAATTTTAATAAATGACATTGGTAAGTTTAATTCCAGTTATACGAACTTACTAAGCATAATATGCTTACTAGGTTTACTTTTCTCTATTTTATAGTGCTCGGAAGCTCGCGAAGGTTGGTGAACGGTTGGAGCATCATCACACTATCTACAATCTTATTTTGGTATAAATAGTAAATTCATTTTGGTATAATGGCATGTATAGGCTAACTTGGCCATTGTTGGCTTGAATATGTTGTTTGTAATCTAGCCATTGGAATGGCTAGTAATGGTTTATTTTGGTTTACTTATAAGGCATTATATCATGATAAATACATATATGTTAAGTATAGATGATCAAGTGATGTTTAATGTTTAGGTTAAACTAAGGTAAGATTATAAACATAATTATATATATGCAATAATATATCATATTAGATGTTAGAATTTGCTTGAAATCAATGCTTGAATTGGTTGGCATTTGGATGTAAGATTTGGTGCAGGATACTGGTAAAAATTTGGGTGAGAAATAAAGCTAGAAATGGCTTTATTTTTTCCACACGAATAGACACACGGGCGTGTGTCTAGACCGTGTGTGACAAACGGCCTGATACATGGGCGTGTGGTTAGGCCGTGTGTCCCCCTGCATCTTAAATTCGAGAAACAGAATACTCAGAGTTGAGCATACGTGTAACATCCTAAAAATTTCAGTATCATCTTGTTACTTGTGTTAGCTCGGGTAGGATTTTTTTTGTGTGCTTAGCATAGTCTTGTGAAGGCTTGGAATTATTAACGAAGTTAGAATAATTTTTAGTTTGAAGAAATTAGTGAAGTGGATCAGGTGACCCTGACACTTAAGCTAATTTAAGTGTCTAAATTTAGCACATGAGGAGTTAGTGGCATAGTGGATGTGGCGCATGAAGGGTTGCTTGAGGGGAGTGGTTCGAATAGCATGGAATGCATTTTGGAGACTTTATTTTCTGCATCCTTACATCAAGTGTCGGCCAAGCTTTTTATTTGGTAAGTTGGACTTTAAAATTTTTATGGGAAGTTGAATAATAGTTTAGGTAAGCTTGATTTTTATATTGATTAAGGATTGATGTGAGAACATAAGGCATGATGTAAGGTGTTTTGCTATGGAAAGTTTTGTGTGGAAAAGTTTGACTTTGGAGTTCATGTATTTGGACGGTTTTGGGGTCTAGGGGGAAGTGACCGAATTTTGTTTTGTTGGTAGCTAGTTGGTGCCGAAATTTCCTTTGGTTAGGTTGTCATTTTCGGTTAACTTGGAAGGCCTTCATTCTTTGTTTTGTGTCATAACCGAAAACCCTTTGAGTTTTGCCGATTTCTCTCTAGTGCACCAAAGTGAATCAAAAGCTGAATGTCCATAGGTGTTTGTTGATTTTCCTCTTAGGCATTTGGTCGAATCTCCTTTGGAACCTCCCTCTCATCTTTTATTTCTTTGTAGCCGAAAAGAACCTCTTTTGTTCCCATCTTTCTTTTCCTTTCTTTTCATATTTGTTAAAAACCTACATCTCTTCTTTTACTTTCTTTTTAGCCGAACCTTCTTCTTCCCCATCTCTCTTGGTTTTTCTTTCATTGTTTGCTAAAGCCGAATTCTCTCTCTCTCATTTTTTTTTCTTTGCCACTCTCGTACTTCATTTCTTTTTAGCCACATATCATTTGTTTTCTTCTTTCAAAACCATAGCCGAAACTTCCCATTCCCTTTTTGATTTGCTTTGGCCGAATATCAACAAGGGTAGATTCTCTTTGGGTTCTTCTCTAATCGGTTTTGAAGATAGGTAAGTGTCTTGGCCGAATTTCCTTATTCCTTTTCTCTGTCGTTTTTCATGAGGGCAAAGGCCGAATTTTTGGGCATTTGTTAGCAAGGTTCTAACTATTCATAGGAACTGATTTTTCTTCTAGACTCTTCGGGACTTTGGAAGCAATCGATCTAAGCCTCAATTCTCTGACAATCGATTTTGGTAAGTCAAGGGTAAGGATTGTGTTAGTTATACGTTATTTCACCCTTCGGGATTTAGTGGTATGGCCGAATGGTCTATGTTATTAATCTAAGTATTGGTCGAATGTAGGACAAAGAGATCTAGTGTGGTAGATCGGGTCTTCGGGATTTAGTGATTTCGCTAGTGACAGGTGTGTACCTTACACACTTTATAACTCGGTAATATATATATATAAATAAACTAATCATGTTATAAAAGCCAAAAACTGTGAGATCTTGATATGATACCTTGATGGGTATGAGCAAGGATTCGGGTAAGTCCGTTTCGATATGATGTTGCTATATGTTGTTTAATATCATGATCTACGATATATATTTGTTATATGTTCATATCAAAGCATGATGGCATGATTTACACTCGTAATACATTGGTTTGGGTGATATGAGAGGAGGGGGAAGATTTGATATCCGTGTCTTTGGGACACCAGAGGTTTGGCACCTCCAGTGGTTTGGTACCACAGTTATTTTGTGTGTCTTTGGGACACCAGAGGTTTGGCACCTCATAGCGACTCGTCTCAGTGGCTTCGCACCACAGTGGGTTGGCCCCACATTTGATATTACGGGATTGTCGCCAGTGATTTGGTATCACAACGTGGGTTGGCCCCACAACTTGATTATTGGATATCGTGACTTTGGGTCACCAATGGTTTGGCACCACCAGTGGTTTGGTACCACACGGGGTAGAAAAGGAGTTATGGATGGCTAGGTTTGGGTGCATTATATATATTGCTTGGTTATAAATTGTGTAAGTATGTTGCATCAACCGGGGGAAGGATTTATGCACTGAGTCTTGGTGACTCACTTTCTCCCTTACCTTTACAGGTGATTCGTAGAGAGCGGATGAGGAGCCGAATGGACTCGAGGAGGCCATGCAATAAAAATTTGATTCTACACGGACTTTGGTTTGGGTACTTTATTTTATTTAAATTCGGTTTTTCATCTTTATTTGGATTTGTAATAAGGCCTTTCAAATTATGTTTTTTTGGATTATTTATATGCTTTGGACTTGTTTTAAACATGGCTAAATAAACTACATGGTTAATTTAATAATATGAGCGCAAAGTTTTCTAAACTACAAAACGCAATGGTTTTCAAAACTTTACCATCGAGTAATATAAATCATTTGATAATATTTAACAACTTAAATGTTTTCGACAACTCAAACGGTATCCAAACTTAGGATTCCAAATTCAAATAGAAACGGTTTTCAAATTAACCATTTGGGTTCTTTTAAAATGCAACTAAGTTTTAAAATTTATTTTCGGGATTTCAAAGTAAACTATCAGTTTTTAACTAATCATGCACCTGTTTTCTACAAGTACATAGTAATAAAGAGTTTTTCCCACAAAATTTAATCGGTAACTCGTTTTTCTTCAAAATGTTTTCCCCTGTGACATGCCAGATTCGGTCGTGGCGTGTTGACCGGGTTTGGGGTGTTACAATACGGGCAGAGACATGGGCGTGCATCTCAGTCGTGTGAACAACATGGCCTAGAACACGGGCGTGTGTCTTTGGCGTGTGAACCCTACACCAAATATTGGAAAATTAAATTGATCACACGGCCTACTCACATGGGCGTGTGGCTGGTTGTGTGGTACAAGTCAGAGAGTTACATGGGGTCGAACACGGCCTGCAGCACGGGCGTGGCTTAGGGTCACAGGGCATATCCCTAAACCACACCGGCGTGTGTGCCCTGTATCTTGGAAACTTTTTGAAATTTCGCGAAAAATTCTATGAGTTCTCGATTTAGTCCCGACTCGATTTTAATTCTCGTTTTGGGCCTCGACGGTCCATTTAAGGGACATTATGAATAATTTTGGTAAATGAATAGTATTTAATGTGAATTATTCATAAATGTTCTCAAAGCTCTGGTAATGCTTCGTAACCCTGTTCCGATGACAGATACGAGTTAGGGGTGTTACAACCGCTGGCTTAACAATGCAACTAGGAAGGTTCATTTCCCTTTTCCATTCATCGATCAAATGTTAGACAGATTAGCTGGTAAGGCTTTTTATTGCTTCTTAGACGGTTATTCAAGATATAATCAAATTGCCATAGCACTTGAAGATCAAGAGCAGACAACCTTCACGTGTCCATATGGTACTTTTGCATTCAGGCGGATGTCATTCGGGTTATGCAATACCCTAACAACTTTCCAGCGTTGCATTATGGCCATATTCTTGAACATGGTGGAAAATTTCCTTGAAGTTTTTATGGATGACTTCTCTGTGTTTAGAAATGATTTTGAAGATTGCTTAAGGAATTTGGAGGTGGTTTTATGCTGCTGTGAAGAAACAAATATAGTATTAAACTGGGAGAAATGCCATTTCATAGTCCGTGAAGGCATTATCATGGGACATAGGGTGTCGCAGCGAGGAATTGAAGTAAACAGAGTGAAAATAGAAGTGATCAAAAAATTGCCACCACCCACCAATGTTAAGGGTATTAGAAGTTTTCTAGGACACACAG
Organism: Gossypium australe; assembly: GCA_005393395.2. Taxonomy (NCBI): domain Eukaryota; kingdom Viridiplantae; phylum Streptophyta; class Magnoliopsida; order Malvales; family Malvaceae; genus Gossypium; species Gossypium australe. The sequence goes on along the minus strand of CM016621.1, from coordinate 108,788,208 downwards.
GATTTTATAGAAGATTTTTCAAGGATTTTTCAAAAATCTCTAAACCTTTGTGTACTTTACTTAAAAAGAATAAACCTTTTAATTTTGATAATCAATGTGTGCAGGCTTTTGAGGAACCCAAGAAGTGACTTGTAGCAGCATCGATTGTGGTTGCTCCAGAATGGACATTGCCCTTTGAACTCATGTGCGACGCCAACGATTATGCTGTAGGGGTAGTGTTAGGTCAAAGGAGAAACAAGGTACTACGTGCAATATATTATGCTAGTAGGACGTTGACAAAGGCTTAACTTAATTATACTACTACGGAGAGGGAATTACTGGTAGTGGTCTTTGCATTTGACAAATTCCATTCTTATTTAGTAGGAACAAAGGTCACAGTCAACACAGATCATTCGACTATGAAGTACTTGGTACGAAAGAAAGATTCCAGTCGAGATTGATTAGGTGGATACTCTTGTTACAAGAGTTTGATTTGGAAATTAGAGATTGAAAGAGATCCAAAAATCAAGTGGTTGACCATTTGTCAAGAATAGAATCGGGAAATGAAGATAAAAGCAAGAAACTTATTAAGGAAGAATTCCTAGATGAACAGTTGCTCATTGCCAATGCATTACCTTGGTAAGTCGACATAATAAACTTCTTAGTAAGTGGTGTAATGCCACCTGACTTCAATGCTCATAAAAGATGAAAATTTCTTCACGATGCCAAACAATACTATTAGGGCAAACCATTCCTATTCAAGCATTGTGCAGATCAAATTGTAACAGCCCGTTTTCAGTGAAATCAATATAGTGGTTTTGGGACCACAAATCTAACAAGTAAATTATTATTTATAATTATTTTAATGTTTATGAGATGTTAGGAAGGTCGTATTAAAATTTTGTTAAGAAATTTTGACGTTTGCATGTTTAATTATGTGAAAAGGACTAAATCGTAAAAGGTGCAAAAGTAGAGTTCTATTAGTTAAAGGTATCAATTAGCTATGAAATTTAAATGTGAGTGGACTTAGATGGTAATTAGACCATTTATAGTGTAAGTGGACAAAGATGGTGTAACTCCTCAAAAAACTAAGTACTTATCTTTGCATGCTTTTAGCTCAACTACTTGTTTGCTTTAGTGGTTAAGTGATTTGGGTGTGTTTGGGAGTGTTTAAGAAGTCCTGGGTTCAAGCCTGGGCTTGTGCAAAAAGTTTTAATCTTAGGGAATAAACTCTTGCCTATAGTTAATAGGCTTTTAAATTATTGTGGGTAAATCATAACATAAGGAGCTTGCTGGTCTAGGGGGTAAGTGGCATGTTACCTATGCAAGTGGTCTAAGGTTTGAATCTTGCTGAAGGCAAGGGAGTGTTATTTTGCTGTTGTGCCGTGGAGGTCTTGGAGTTTGACTGAAACACTGAAGTGGTTGAGGAGAATTCAAATTGAGTGGTTGAGGGGAGGTGTGATCAGGTGGAGAGATTTGAGGAGGGATTTTAGGAGAAAATCAATGGATGAGGGGAGAGGGAATGTTGTGCCGAAAGTGGACTCTGGGCACTCAAGAATTCGGCCAAGAGTAGTATGCCTCATTTTTTTCCCTTTGGTATTTTTTCTCTCTTTTGCTTGAAGCCGAATGTGGTAAGGGTGTTTGCACATTCTTCTGTTTCACTTTTTGATAACCTTTCTCTTTGGCTGAATGCACCTTTTCTTTTCTTTACTTTTCATCTCCTCTTCTCTTCTTTCTCTGTGTTGGCCGAATATTGCCTCTTCCCAATTGGCACTGTGTTGGCCGAATATACCCTATTTGCCTCCTTTGATTTCTTTTCTCTCTTCTCCCCTAAACCTATTCTCTTCTTTCTCTCCCTCAAGTGTTGAGCTATCGATTTCTAGTTCTGATCATTGTCGAAACCATTCCTCTTCCTCTGTCGATTGACTTTGCTCATTTCTTTTCGGTAAGTGAGTATGGCACTTAAAGTTTCGGCTTTTGAGTTACTAAAGTGGGGTTTGTTTAACTATTTTTGACAGCTTTAAATCGACGGTGAGGGGTTGTGCTAGTGCCGAATCCTTTCATTATTCTGTGCTCTTGCTTTCTTTCGGTAAGTGCTATAGACGAATCATTATTCCTTTTCTTCTTCTGCCTTAAGTGGTAACTGATAGCAATTGTATGGAAATTAAGGAAGGATTCAGGGAACTCCTTATCAATCGCTAAAGACTAGATTCATGGGAATCACCATGGTTCGATTGAAGGTAACACTACTCTATTCGATGAATAGATTATTGGTTTCGGGTTTCTTTTTAATTGTAAAGTGGGACTGATGGTGGTGTTAATTGACCAATTGTAGGTTGGTGAGTGCTTGTGTAACATCCTTAAAACGGGGCCTTTGCATTTTATCTGCTAGCATGTAGACAGTATGGATGTCATGCTAGTTTGGGTTATTTTAGGGTCTAGGCATAAGCCAGAGATAGGCCAGAGTTTCATTGAAATTTGCGTTTTGGGCTTCTAAAGGGGGGAGCTGTTTGAGCTGGGGGTTAAAGGTAGTTTATGGTGAGTTGTGCACAAGAAGGGCCTTGGTGAAGTGGCAAGGAGGCACCACTTAGGGCACAAGGGGGTGACGCCTCAGGGCTGCTGAAAGGGACTTGGTTCGAGCTGCGGGAATCCCCTTATGTGCATTTCTTTTTGACGCAAGGACAAGGGAGAGTTGCACTCAGGTGGGACTCTGGTAGATGACTGTTGAAGGAGTCAACAGATACAAATAAGTGGAGGAGAGAAATTTGTGGAGTTTGAAACATTCAAACAGGTTCGAATGAGTGGTCAAGAGGAAAATGGTGGAGGAAAAAGGGGGATGGACACTTGAGCTTAGTGTTGGCCGAATGTCAAACACTAAGTGAGGGGGGAGAAATCGGTTGTTGGGTAGCTTAGGGGGGTGCTGAATTTCAATAGTTGAACTTAGGAGGTTTGTTTTCCTTGCTTCATCTCTTTTTGGCAAAACCGAAATACCCCCATAGCACCTTTGTGGCAATTTCCTTTCTCTTATGTACCAAAACTGAAACCCCTCCAACTTCTTTTCTCATTTCTTTTTCTCTTTTCTGCTTCTTTTGTGTTTGGACGAACCAACCTTGCATCCCACTCATCATTTGCGGTTCATTTTCTTGCCATTTCCTTAAGAGCCGAAACCCTATTCTCTATTCCTCCTCTTCATCTTTTTCATCCTTTGTTAGTCGAAACATCTGAAGCCATACCCCTACCGAAACCTCATTTTCTTCTTCTTTCTTTTCATTTAGTTGTGTAAGAGCCGAAACTCCATTTCCCATTCTTCCTCTCCATCTTGTTTTTCATTTTTGGTGTGCCGAAACCTCTGTTGCTCTTTTCTCTTTTCTTTCAACATTGTGGCTGAATATTAACTGTTAGAGATCACCCTTCTTCTCATCTTTTCTTTGCTTAGTGGAACAACTTCGGCATTTGGGGGTAAGTTCTTGGCACTTTGGCCGAATCTCTCTCATCTCTTTTCCCTTTCCTCTATCGTTTTCTATAGAAAGGAAAGTTGGGATTTGACATCTATTTTGAGCTGTTCTTATTTAGCTGTAAGCCGAAATTCTTTTAGCACTCATGAATGTTTCTTTCTATTCTGGTAATAGCAGATCGTCGTCACCTATTTTTCTCCACTCCCAGTCGATTTTGTTAGTGTGGTTGTAAGTGTTCTTGTCGTTTCAATCATCTCTCATTGCGTTACATGCCGAAGGCAGAGATCCGATTCTAGTTGGTGCTTGGCCGAATATAGGTGGTGTGCTGACGCACTCGTTTGGTTTTTTGGGATTCGTTTGGTCTGTGGATTAGATCTTGAGCCTCGAGATTTGTCAATCTAGGTAAGAGCCTTCGCTTTAAGTGATGTGTTAACCTTTTAGATTTAATTTCATTGCTTTAACCCGATTTAGTGACTAAGGTGTTCATGGACTCGAATGCCAGCCAAGCGTTAAGAGGGGTTGGATCGGTGAACCCAGCCCCTAAGTTCAAGAAGCGGGCAGTATCAGCGGTGAGAGATTGGCCACCGGGTTGTGGGCCAGCCTCTGAACAGGAAAGTAGACAGATAGCGGTAGTGTCAGTTCACGACAGTGTCGTCGTAGAAAGCGTAGTGTTACGAGCAATCAGGTGTGTAACTCTTACACACTTCATATGTATAGTATGTTATTCCCTATGTATTGTTAAAAGCTGATGTGCTAATGGAAATCTTTATGTTACTTTCGTGGGTGAAAGCAAGGACTCCGGGTAAGTCCATTTTGGTAGTTATTGCGATGTGATGATATTAAATCTGATATGTACCATGCTATATTTTGTTAAATGCTAAGCATGATCATGTTATATTGTAAAGTATGTGCATGAAACATGGGTATGATGAGAGGAGGGGGAAGATATGTTTATCAGACTGTCACCAGTGGTTTGATACCACACAGTGGGTTGGCCCCACTTATCATTACTTTGTGACTAAGTCTCAGTGGTTTGGAACCACCAGTGGTTTGGTACCACATATGCTTATCTTTGTGACTCGTCCCAGTGGTTTGGTACCACAGTGGGTTGGCCCCACATAATATCAAAAGGGATCGTCATCAGTGGTTTGGTACCATAAAGTGGGTTGGCCCCACACATGATTATTTGTGACTACGGTCACCAGTGGTTTGGTACCACATATATTTATTTGTGACTTCGGTCACCAGTGGTTTGGGACCACCAGTGGTTTGGTACCACAAGGGGTAGAATTGGGAGACTCGGATGGATACTTAGGATGGATGGGCTGCATGGCATGCATATGTGCATATGAATCTGTGTAGGAGCATAACATCTTTTGGATGGGGATTTATACTCTAAGTCTCGGTGACTCACCCCTTCCGTTATCATTTTGCAGATGATTCCTAGATCGCGAATGCGAAGCCGGGATGGAGGAGGTGGCCATGCACAAGATTTTGGTTTTAATTCTATCATTTTACTTTAAACTGAATTTTACTTTGAGTTTGGGTTTTCAGTTGTAATAAAGCCACTTAGATTTTATTTCGGGATTATTCTTTTTGATTAAATTTTCATTAAAAACGAAGCCTAAACACTAAAAGCATGCTTAATAAACTATGAAATGGACGTTTTCAAAATCTTGAATGAACATTTGAGTTTTCCAAAATTTTTACCACCGGGTAATTAACCGTTAAGTAATAACAACAAAGTGACTCAACTTCCTTTCAAAACTAAGATTCAAAAATATTTTCAATAGAATTGCTTAATACAAATTTTACTCTTTTATAAACACAAAGGTTTTCTTCCCCACTCAAAACGACAAGCTGGTTTTCAAAATGATTTCTTCCCTGTGACATGCCAGATTCAGTCGTAGCGTTTTGACTGGGTTTGGGGTGTTACAATTGTGGTATCAGAGCCTGGTTCAAAAACTCAGTTGTGGGTAGAAGGCCCAAAATGTTTTCAATAAGGGGTTTGTAAAACGATTTTAATGGAAAATGCATACTTTAGGGAAGGCATGGCACCTGAGTCTCTGGCACAGATCCGCAACGGTAAGTCCCCTAACTGCTGATTGTATGGTTTAAATAATTGTGATATGAATGCTAGTCATAGGAATCCAATTTAGAGACTGAAGCCTGTAGGATTGTGTGAACTTGCGAGAATAAGTACTCTACTAAATTGCTCATAAGATTGTGCCGTAATAAACAGTGGAAGAAAGCTAACTCATAAAGTTTCTAAATCAGATTAAATCGAGAACGCTAGACATGAGCACTTGAGGACGAGGCCGTAACACGCGTGGACGTGGTAGGGGTAGGATGACTCTACCTGAACCAGTAGGGTCTGGTCATGGGTCAGAGAATGAGGTACCACTGCCGCCAGCTGTGGGCGCTGAGTTTCAGGACCAGACGGGTGGTGATGATGCGGTGTCGCAGGCGATTCTGCGGATTTCGGAGAGAGTGGTTGGAGCAGGACGAGGTACGGGGGTTCGAAAATCTGTGTCTGAACGACTCCTAGCTAATAGAGCAGAAGTATTTCGGGGTGTTTCTAGTGTGGCTCCCAACACAGCGGAGTACTGGTTGGAGGCGACTGAGCGTATAATGGATGATTTGGACTTTACAGCTGAGGAGAAATTGAAAGGGATAGTGTCTCTTCTCCGAGATGAGTCTTATCAGTGGTGGCTCACGGTCAGGGATGGTGCAACAGCTGATGATATCACTTGGGATTTCTTTAAGGCAGCTCATCAGAGGAAGTACGTCAGGTCTAGTTATATAGATGCACAACGTAAGGCGTTCTTAAGTCTGGTTCAGGAGAGTAAGTCAGTATCTGAGTACAAGGCAGAATTCTTAAGGTTGAGCCGTTATGCTCGAGGTATCGTGGCTACAGAACACGAGCACTGTGTCAGGTTTGAGGACGGGCTGAGAGATGAGTTGAGGTTGTTGATCGCTCCACAGCGAGAGAGGGAATTTGCTGTTCTTGTGGAGAAGGCCAAAATAGCCGAGGGGGTGAAGGAGTCCACGAAACAGAACTTGGATAGAAATAGGAGCAAGAGGAGTTTTGGGTCATCAGGGTCTGCTGGGAATTCTTTGAAGAGGGCTAGATTTGGCGGACCGAGTCAGGCTGCAAGGTCTACTGCTACTACTCAATGGACACCACGGTGTGCTCGATGTGGGAAATCTCATTCGGGGGAGTGTTGGATAGGTGGCAGAGGGTGTTTCAAGTGCGGGTCGATGGATCACTGAGTAAGGGGTTGTCTGCGAAAGCTGGCTAGGATGTAGTCTGAGGGTCAGGGGCATGCTCAGTTCAAAAGCGGTGGACAGCAACCACAAAGGGGTCATGGTACGGCCAGGGGAGGTAATGGCTCCGGTCGGGGCCGTGGAGCACCGGGCAGAGGTGCTGGAAATGCAGATGCAAGACAGTCTAGGTTGGTCTATGCTGCGAGGCGTCGAGAGGAGGGCGACGCACCGGACGTCATAACCAGTACGTTCTTAATTTTTGGATTGCCTTATACTGCTCTGGTTGATGTTGGTTCGACGCACTCTTATGTTGCTAGTAGTATAGTGGGAACTTTGAGCTTGGCCTATGAGATTTCTTCTAGGGAGATGACTGTAGTTAGCCCGCTAGGACACTCTGTGGTAGTAAACAAACTGTATAGGGATGTACCCCTAGAACTCCAAGGGGTAGTGTTTTTGGCTGATCTGATGGAACTGCCATTCGGGGAGTTCGATTTGATCTTAGGGATGGACTGGCTAGTGAAGTATCAGGCAAGTTTGGACTGTGCAGCTAAGCGTATGGTGTTGAGATCTGTCGATGGTGAAGAATAGAAGGAATTACCTATCCAATGTGGTATCCGCTTTGAAGGCCGAGAAAATATTGAGGAAAGGATGTGAGGCATTCATGGTTCATGTTTGTGCTCTGGAGGTCAAGGACTCAACTGTGGGGGATGTCAGAACGGGGAAGGATTTTACCGATGTGTTTCCAGAAGAGCTTTAGGGTTTACCTCCAGATCGCGAAGTTGAGTTTGGTATAGACTTGTTACCGGGAACCGCGCCAGTGTCTATTGCCCCGTATAAAATGGCACCGAAGGAGTTAGTGGAGCTGAAAGCGCAGATTCAGGAGTTGTTGGATCGAGGTTTTATCTGGCCGAGTGTATCACCTTAGGGAGCGCCTATGTTTTTTGTTAAGAAGAAAGATGGAACAATGCGGATGTGTATTGATTACCGTCAGCTGAATAAGTTGACGATTAAGAATAAGTATCCGTTGCCGAGGATAGATGACCTATTCGATCAACTTAAGGGAGCATCAGTTTTCTCTAAGATTGATTTGTGGTCGGGGAATCACCAGCTTAAGGTAAAGGAGGCAGATATCCATAAGACGACATTTTGTACTCGTTACGGTCATTATGAGTTCTTGGTAATACCGTTTGGTTTGACCAACGCGCCAGCAGTATTCATGGATATGATGAATCGGGTGTTCCAGCTGTATTTGGATCGGTTCGTCGTAGTATTTATAGATGATATTCTGGTGTACTCAAAATCGGAGGAGGAGCAGGTCACGCATCTGCGTGTGGTTTTGCAGATTCTGAGAGAGAAGCAGTTATTCGCAAAGTTTAGTAAGTGCGAGTTCTGGTTAGAGGAAGTAACTTTCTTGGGTCATGTGGTGTCAGCTAAGGGGATTAGGGTGGACCCTCAAAAGATTGAAGCGGCATTAGATTGGAAACCACTTAAGTCTGTAGCGGAGATTCAGAGTTTTCTGGGTTTAGCGGGATATTATAGAAGGTTCGTGGAAGGGTTTTCTTTGATTATACCGACGTTAACCAAGTTGTTAAGGAAAGGGGTTCCGTTTGTATGGTTAGACAAGCAATAAGAAAGTTTTGAGAAGTTAAAGAAGATTTTACGGTTTATTGTGATGCGTCGCATACAGGGTTAGGATGTGTGCTGATGCAAGAGGGGAAAGTAGTGGCGTATGCTTCTCGACAATTGAGACCTCACGAAGTGAATTACCCGACGCATGATCTGGAATTGGTTGCAGTGGTTTTCTCTTTGAAAATTTGGAGACACTACTTGTATGGGGAGAAGTCTATCGTCTACACGGATCAAAAGAGTTTGAAGTACTTCCTTACTCAGAAGGAGTTGAATTTGAGGCAGCGAAGGTGGATCGAGTTGTTCAAGGACTACGACTGCTCGATTAAGTACCACCCAGGGAAAGCTAACGTGGTGGCAGACGCGTTGAGCCGTAAGGTGGTGTCGGAATTGAGAGCAATGTTTGCTCACCTTAGTCTGTACGATGACGGAAGTTTGCTAGCGGAACTGCAAGTGAGGCTGACATGGGTTAACCAGGTGAAGTAAAAACAATTGGTCGATGAAGTCTTAAGTGCTCGATGTTTGCAAGTGCAGAATGGTGGATTAGAGGGGTATAGTTTAAGCAGTGAGGGTGTGTTGTGTTTTCAGGGAAGGGTTTGCATGCCGAAGGATGTGGAGTTGAGGTAAAAGATTCTTCAGAAAGCACATAGCAGTCCGAACGCTATGCATCCTGGAGGTAGTAAGATGTACCGAGATTTGTGGGAGCAGTTTTGGTGGCTGGGTTTGAAGCGAGATGTAACACCCCTAACCCATATCCGTAACCGGATTAGGGTTACGAGGCATTTACAAAGGAAATACAGCTTTCATATATTCATATAATCACATGGAACCTATCAACAAATACATATACAGATATATCGTTTTACTAATTAAATATTAGTCTTAAATTATTAATCACACCTGATATACTAATCATATGTCAAAGTTCAATCAAATTCATTTCAATTCTATATCATTTTATCAAATCAATATACATGTCTTAAAATACGTACATAAATCATGAGCTTATCATTATAATGACATATTCGAACTACATATAATGTTTATTAGCCATGTGTAAATGCAATTCAAAACCAAATATACATACGAGTACATTTGCTAATTAATACCTTGTATTGCCGAATACATAATTCATGATATTAATCTTTTATTAATTCATTTAAGCAAAAACATGAAACTTAATACACATCACTTACTTACTTAAGCAATTGGCCGAATATACAAAGTCCCATTTATGACATTTCATGTTTATTGCCTAACACAAGTCGAGTTTGGTGATTTCTTGCACCTATTAAAATTCAAACAATCTCACAAGCCATTTATAAATAAAAAAATGTATATAAAACATAGTTATACACATTTCTATATTCGAACCTAAGCCCAACCAACTAGTTCTTTGAGCATATTAACTACATTTGACTATAGCACCTAGACTTGGTCGCATATACATGCATACAATTTACAACGTAACCTCCCTTTTTCAAATTTATTTAATCAAAGCCACATTGAATACATGATCATAAGGAAATACTATTAACCTAACACACACATGAACTATTATATCCATTGGAATTGCATAAGTATACTCAATTTTTCCACCACATGCTTTTGTCTCAATTAAACACTCTAGTGGTCAACTTTAAATATTCATGCATAGACATTTTCACTACCGTCATCAACTCAACTTAACTACACAATATAACTGTCATAATATATACTTTCAAGCTAAACCTAAACATAACAAGAGCACACAACCAAGAACATTTATACAAACCAATCTATCTAACACACAAGTAAAGTTTCAGCCAAGAGTAATAGCCATTTCGCAAGGCTAAACATATATATATATATACAAGATCTAATACCATTTTAACGACATAACCTAGCTAATACATGCCTTTCGAATCAAACTAGATTTAAGTACCAAAAGAGTTGATAGTGTGGACAACTTTCTTGAGATCCCTTTGAGCTTGTAGCCTTAACTGAATCTAGAAAACAGAGGAGAACATTTCACACGAGTAAGCTTACTAGCTTAGTAACTCCTAAACTCATAATAATATAACATTCAATCACTTAAACATTTAAATATGTTTATTTAAACAGGACCGAATACTAACAGTTCATTAACCTAAGTAATTGTACTTCATTTCCATAAACTTGTATCTCTTCAAAGCACAAAATAAATATATTACAAGAATCACATGCTCCAAGCCATATAAGTACAGCATTCATGACGACCATGTTATCGTACTAAAATTTCTTTTCACTCTTAGCATTACTATTTAAAAACCGAATCTCCACAATAGTACATTCAAGCTCTATTTCAATCATATAATACTCATACACATCAACCTTAATCTCAAATGTACATAATACTGTTCTCATAGTATTAACTCGACTCAAGTAACCTTAAACATAACATACCTTGCTTGCTTACCTGAGCCTTTAACTAGATACATTAACTATGTTTTGCCTTGAACAAAATTCGGTTTATCCTTTGTAAAACGCATCACCGGTATCAAGCCTGCTAGGCGTCAAAGCCCGATAAATACCACCAGCACAAGGCCTGCTAGGCTCAGAGCCCGTAATAAGTCACCGGCACTAGGCCTGCTAGGCTTAAAGCCCAATACAAATCACCGGCACATGGCCTGCTAGGCATTTAGCCCGATACAAATCACCGGCACATGGCCTGCTAGGCATTTAGCCCGACACAAATCACCTCAATTATCCATTTAATACACATTACTTATTGCTAAATCACAACATCAAATATACTTCATTTCAACTTCACATTTCAAGCTAAACAAGCTTATTCATAATAAAATTTACAATTACATTTCAACTTAGCCTTATTCGAACATTCGGCTATCACCTTAATTCATATTCAAATTTATCAAATAATATCACTAAACAAGTTCATAAATAACTCTTTGATATATTTTAACTTAAGGACTTACCTCGGTTGTCGATAGACCGTGTAAATCGGCTATTCGAGAACCTTTGTCTTTCCTCGATCCAATTCCGTTTTTCTTTGTTCTTGATCTAAACATATCAAAAGTAATCTCATTCAAGCACATTTCGTTTCAATTTAGTCCCAAAACACATAAATGGGAAAATTACTATTTTACCCCTAATATTTCACAACTTTGCAATTTAGTCCTATTTGCATAACACACAAAATACACCAAATTAGCTAAGACTATACAAGGGCCGAATATTCCTAGGGACTTTACAAGTCCTTACATTTCATTTATTTTGCAAATAGGCCCCTCTAAAATTTTATTTTTACAATTTAGCCCTAAATACTCAATTCCAATACAAAACATACTAATCTTTTACATATCTTTCATCTAAAATCATCAAATATCAAAAACCACATGAACACAACAATGGCCGAACATCAAGCATGCTTAGATTTAAAAATTTTAACATGGGTCAGTTGCGGTTCGAAGCAACGATCTCAAAAACGTAAAAATTATCAAGAATCGAAATCAAACTAACCTTGAATTTGTGATTGAAGTTGCCGAAATTCAAAGGAAGCAAAACCCCATTTCTTTTCTAAACATTCGGCCAAAACAAATAAAGATGATAATGGTCAGTTTTTTATGTTTTAATTAACATATATATTAAAAATAACTTGGTTTACCAAATTAACCTTTATACTAAAATAATAACCATATAATACTTAAGGTTATACTAGACTTTTGCCACCCACTAACTCATAAAATGGGTTAATTTCACTTTTAATACTCCATATTAAAAAGCCATCCACATATAAGCACTTTTCACTTTAGCATGCAACTTTTACGCATTACGCGATTAAGTCCTTTTAATCAAATTAAGCACTTAAACGATAAAATTTTCATACGAAACTTTCACACACATCAATTCACATATAATAGACTCAAAATATAATATTAAAATATTTCTCGGACTCGGATTCATGGTCCCGAAACCACCGTTCTGATTAGGGTCAAATTCGGTCTGTTACACGAGAAGTAATAGAATTCGTAAGTAAGTGTCTGACGTGTCAGCAAGTTAAGGCCGAGCATCAGTTACCTTCGGGGTTACTGCAACCGGTAAAGATTCTGCAGTGGAAATGGGAGAGAACTACGATGGATTTTGTCAGTGGGCTACCCCTCACGCCTACTAAAAAGGATTCAGTTTGGGTGATTGTGGACCGTCTGGCAAAATCGGCTCATTTTGTACCAGATCGGGTTGATTACTCACTCCAAAGGTTAGCTAACTTGTATGTGGCAAAATTCGTGAGACTACATGGAGTGCCAGTGTCGATTATCTCAGATAGGGATCCTAGGTTCATGTCAAGATTCTGGAAAGCGTTGCATCAGGTATTGGGTACAAGGCTGGATTTCAGTACGGCGTTTCATCCTCAGTCAGATGGGCAGTTAGAGAGGGTAATTCAGATTTTAGAAGATATGTTGAGGGGTTGTGTTTTAGATTTTAGGGGTAGTTGGGAAGAATTTTTACCGTTGGCAGAGTTCGCGTATAACAATAGTTATCAGGCAAGTATCCAGATGGCACCATATGAAGCGTTATATGGACGGAAGTGTCAGACCCCTACGTGTTGGATAGAGTTGGGTGAGCGTCAATTGTTGGGTCCAGAGTTGGTTGCTGAAATAGAGGATAAGGTTAAGCTGATTCGAGCCTGTTTGAAGGAAGCTTCGGACAGGCAGAAGTCTTATGCCTATCTTAAGCGGAGGGATATAGAGTTTGCAGTGGGTGACAAAGTTTTCCTGAAAGTCTCGCCATGGAAGAAGGTGTTGAGATTTGGTCGGAAGGGCAAGTTGAGCCCTAGGTTCATCGGGTCTTATCGGGTGTTGAAGCGTGTGGGACCAGTAGCTTATCAGCTAGAGTTACCATCAAAATTGAGTCAGATTCATAACGTGTTTCATGTTTCTATGCTGAGAGGCTATCGTGCAAATCTGTCTCATGTTGTGCCAGTGGAAAAAATAGAAGTGAGCCTAGATTTTTCTTTTGAGGAGGAACCAGTGCAGATCCTGGACCAGGATGTCAAGGTGTTGTGTAGGAAATCCGTTCCTTTAGTGAAGGTGTTATGGCGGAATCATGAGACAGAAGAGGCCACGTGGGAGCCGGAGGATGTGATGCGGCAGCATTAACCTCAACTCTTTTGATCAGGTAATTTCGAGGCCGAATTTATTTTTTTAAAGGGGTAGAACTATAACATCCTTAAAACAGGGCCTTTGCATTTTATCTCCTTGCATGTAGACAATATGGATGTCATGCTAGTTTGGGTTATTTTAGGGTCTAGGCATGAGCCAGAGATAGGCCAGAGTTTCTTTGAAATTTGTATTTTGGGCTTCTAGAAGGGGGAGCTGTTTGAGCTGGGGGTTAAAGGTAGTTGATGGTGAGTCGTGGCACAAGAAGTGCCTTGGTGAAGTGGCAAGGAGGTGCCACTTAGGGCACAAGGGGGTGACGCCTCAGGGCTATTGAAAGGGACTTGGTTCGAGCTACGGGAATCCCCTTATGTGCATTTCTTTTTGACGCCAGGACAAGGAAGAGTTGCACTCAGGTGGGACTCTGGTAGATGACTGTTGAAGGAGTCAACAGATTGAAATAAGTGGAGGAGAGAAATTTGTGGAGTTTGAAACATTCAAACAGGTTCGAATGAGTGGTCGAGAGGAAAATGGTGGAGGAAAAAGGGGGATGGACACTTGAGCTTAGTGTTGGCCGAATGTCAAACTCTAAGTGAGGGGGGAGAAATCGGTTGTTGGGGTAGCTTAGGGGGTGCCGAATTTCAATAGTTGAACTTAGGAGGTTTGTTTTCCTTGCTTCATCTCTTTTTTGGCAAAACCGAAATACCCCCATAGCACCTTTAGGCAATTTCCTTTCTCTTATGTACCAAAACCGAAACCCCTCCAACATCTTTTCTCATTTCTTTTTCTCTTTTTTGCTTCTTTTGTGTTTGGCCTAACCAACCTTGCATCCCCCTCATCATTTGTGGTTCATTTTCTTGCCATTTCCTTAAGAGCCAAAACCCTATTCTCTATTCCTCCTCTTCATATTTTTCATCCTTTGTTAGTCGAACCCTCTGAAGCCATACCCCTGCCGAAACCTTATTTTCTTCTTCTTTCTTTTCATTTAGTTGTGTAAGAGCCGAAACTCCATTTCCCATTCTTCCTCTCCATCTTGTTTTTCATTCTTGGTGTGCCGAAACCTCTGTTGCTCTTTTCTCTTTTCTTTCAACATTGTGACTGAATATTAACTGTTAGATATCACCCTTCTTCTCATCTTTTCTTTGCTTAGTGGAACAACTTCGGCATTTGAGGGTAAGTTCTTGGTACTTTGGCCGAATCTCTCTCATCTCTTTTCCCTTTCCTCAATCATTTTCTATAGGAAGGAAAGTTGGGATTTGACATCTGTTTTGAGCAGTTCTTATTCAGCTGTAAGCAGAAATTCTTTCGGCACTCATGAACGTTTCTTTCGATTCTGGTAACAGCAGATCGTCGTCACCTATTTTTCTCCACTCCCAGTAGATTTTGTTAGTGTGGTGGTAAGTGTTCTTGTCATTTCAGTCATCTCTCATTGTGTTACATGCCGAAGGCAGAGATCCGATTCTAGTTGGTGCTTGGCCGAATATAGGAGGTGTGGTGACGCACTCATTTAGTTTTTCGGGATTCGTTTGGTCTGTGGATTTGATCTTGAGCCTCGGGATTTGTCGATCTAGGTAAGAGCCTTCGCTTTAAGTGATGTGTCAACCTTTTAGATTTAATTTCGTTGCTTTAACCCGATTTAGTGACTAAGGTGTTCATGGACTTGAATGCCAGCCAAGCGTTAGGAGGGGTTAGATCGGTGAACCCAGCCCCTAAGTTCAAGAAGCGGGCAGTATCAACGGTGAGAGATTGGCCATCGGGTTGAGGGCCAGCCTCTGAATAGGAAAGTAGACAGATAGCGGTAGTGTCAGTTCATGACAGTGTCGACGTAAAAAGCGTAGTGTTACGAGTAATCAGGTGTGTAACTCTTACACACTTCATATGTATAGTATGTTATTCCCTGTGTATTGTTAAAAGCCAATGTGCTAATGGAAATCTTTATGTTACTTTCATGGGTGAAAGCAAGGACTCCGGGTAAGTCCATTTTGGTAGTTATTGCGATGTGATGATATTAAATCTGATATGTTCCATGCTATATTTTGTTAAATGCTAAGCATGATCATGTTATATTGTAAAGTATGTGCATGAAACATGGGTATGATGAGAGGAGGGGGAAGATACGTTTATCAGACTGTCACCAGTGGTTTGGTACCACACAGTGGGTTGGCCCCACTTATCATTACTTTGTGACTAAGTCTCAGTGGTTTGGAACCACCAGTGGTTTGGTACCACATATGCTTATCTTTGTGACTCGTCCTAGTGGTTTGGTACCACAAAGTGGGTTGGCCCCACACATGATTATTTGTGACTACGGTCACTAGTGGTTTGGTACCACATATATTTATTTGTGACTTCGGTCCCCAGTGGTTCAGGACCACCAGTGGTTTGGTACCACAAGGGGTAGAATTGGGAGACTCGGATGGATACTTAGGATGGATGGGCTGCATGGCATGCATATGTGCATATGAATCTGTGTATGAGCATAACATCTTTTGGATGGGGATTTATACACTGAGTCTCGGTGGCTCACCCCTTCCGTTATCATTTTGCAGATGATTCCTAGATCGCGGATGCGGAGCCGGGATGGACGAGGTGGCCATGCACAAGATTTTGGTTTTAATTCTATCATTTACTTTAAACTGAATTTTACTTTGAGTTTGGGTTTTCAGTTGTAATAAGGCCACTTAGATTTTATTTCGAGATTATTCTTTTTGATTAAATTTTCATTAAAAATGAAGCCTAAACACCAAAAGCATGCTTAATAAACTATGAAATGGACGTTTTCAAAATCTTGAATGAACGTTTGAGTTTTCCAAAATTTTTACCATCGGGTAATTAACCGTTAAGTAATAACAACAAAGTGACTCAACTTCCTTTCAAAACTAAGATTCAAAAATATTTTCAATAGATTCGCTTAATACAAATTTTACTCTTTTATAAACACAAAGGTTTTCTTCCCCACTCAAAACGACAAGTTGGTTTTCAAAATGATTTCTTCCATGTGACAGGCCAGATTCGGTCGTAGCGTTTTGACCGGGTTTGGGGTGTTAAAGCTTGAGCGACTGTTTGTGACGAATCAAAACAAGTTGTGTAAACACTGCCCAAATCGTAAACTGAGAAAAGCCGAAAAAGTATGATAATTGACGCTACACGAGCCACCATGAGCGTTAGTCTATCGAGGCCACCATGAGCGATTTCGTGGTTTTAGGCCATTTTGGGCCAAAATGGGCTATGTGGGCCCAACGGGCTTGTGTTCCCCACACTGGTAAACCGTACAAATGTGTGGAGAATATTGGGCCAAGATGTGTAAATTACATGGTCGAGCCCATTTTTGGGCTATGTGGGCCACACGAGCATGTGGGCCCACATGGGCCTACATTATAGGCATTGGGCCCATTTTCACTGTTTGATTGTTAAGGTTGCACGGGTCAACCGAGACGACTGTGGACCTACTAATGGGTCGGTAAGTATACCTAGGCCCCAAACTGATAAAATGACTGTTATGCCCTATGTTATGTATGACTGTATATGAGAATGCCATGATATATATATATATATATGTTGCATCCATGTGTGATATGTTGCATGGGATGGGATTATTATGATTGGAGGAAGTGTACTGTACTGGTAGCCCTACTGCAAATACTGTTTAGTGTCGCAACCGGTGCTAATTTTGGAGTGTAGGGATGGGTGGGTGATTTTATCCCCACATGGAGTGTTAGGCTGGACGGAGTGGAGTGTAGAGGCTGGTTGGGTAGGATTTCTGATTGCATGCTTAAACTGTTATTGTCACTGAAATGGGATAAGGCCCAACTAAACTGAATTGTTACTGATTTGGGCTTAGGCCAGACTGTACTTGCTTACGGCCTGATTGGCCATTTTGCTTATATGGGATTACACACTGAGTTTTCATAAACTCACCCTTCTGTTTATTTGTATAGGTAATCCCCAGTCTTAGGCGGATCAGTGCTGCGAGGGATTTGGAGGTGGCCACACAGCCGCACCTATTTTTATATTTGAGTTTTATTCCAATAAATTTAATTTGGGTATTTGTTTTGTAATAAGGCCTCTTTAAATTTGAACTTTTAATTTTGGATTTTACTTATTTCAATTTACATCTGAATAGTAGCAGGACTCGGTTTTTTTCAAAAGATAATTGTTTTTTTTTCAAAACACCATGTTTTCGTAACTTACTATAAAAGCTTCCGCATCAAACATTATTTTAAAGTATAGTAACAAACTAATATGATCAACATTCTGCTAAAAACAACTTGAGTTTTTAAAAGATCAAGATACCCTAAATTTCTGTTAAGATTCATAAACGAGATTTAATAATGAGCATGGATTTTCCAAAGAAACTATGTTTTCGAAAAACACTTCAATGTGATATCGCCAGATTCAGCCATAACATCTGGGTCGAGTTTGGGGTGCTACAGATGGACAAGATTAAATAATTTTAATGTTAAAACCCAAGGTTAATTTTGTAATTAGTACAATTAACATAAAACAAAAATAAAGAAAATGTATCATCTTTTTGTTCATCTTCTCCATCAAAATATTGAAGAGAAAGAAGCCATTTTTTAGGGTTCTTCATTCGGTCAAGCCTTTATCTTAGCATGTAAGTGATTTTTGATCCCTTTTTTAATGATTTCTATAATTTTGAAGTCGTTGTAGGTTAATCTGGCTAGCCTAGGGATCAATTTGCAAAATTGTTAAATAATTAAGGTTTTTCCATGAATGTTCTTGCATGATTATTGAAGCTTAATGAAAGATTATGAGTCCTTATTATTAAATAAACAAGTTTTGTAAAGTGATTTTTGATGAAAATGTCATTTAGGGACTTATTTGTAATAGTAGTAAAATTCCATGGTAAATTTGTGAAATGCTAATTTTTATGGGTTGATATAGGTCCCTAGTAAATTTGGCTAGCATGAAATGAGGATGAAATTGCTTAGATTTTAATTTACGAGTTTAAGGACTAAATTGTAAAAAGGTTAAAATGTTAGGGGAAAAATAGTAATTTTGCAAAAATATGAAATGTGGACTGAATTGAATAATAGAAGCATTAAATGGATTGAATTTATCTATTTAGATCAAGATAGACCTCGTACAGATTTAGTCAGGGAAAAGTAAACAACTTAGATTGATCGGCTACGTTTTTAAGCTTTGTTTGTCAAGGTAAGTTCGTATAATTAAATACCGTTTTAATGTTATAATGTTTTATATGTTAATGTATTAATTGCCATGTAACCATATGATGTATATCCAATGATGTTGTGATGATTATCGAGCCCTGTTTGAACCTTAGGAATTCGTAGGATACAAATGACATGTCATTAGTGTTTTCATGTTTCGGGTGCTGGTCTTGAATCTCCTACTGATGGTTGAGGTCCTGCATTTGTTGTGAATATTCCATAGCTCGTGTGAGCAGCATCATGAAGCTTACATTTTGACCCACAGCTCGTGTGAGCAGGCCCATTTCACAGCTCGTGTGAGGAATAATGTAAATGAAAAGGAAATGTTACAGTTATATGTTTAACACACTTTGTGTGAGCTTTCCCGCGTACCTGATGTTATTCTAAATCGTTCAACAGGCATGAAAAGAAAAGGAACAATAACTTTTCAAATGAACTATATCATGAAACTATGAAAAGGATTGAAATGGAAAGTTTCAATGAAAGTATGTTACATTTATGAAAATGACGCATTCAAAGGAAGCATGTTCATGCACAAATAGCTTACCTTATGTTAATTCAAGTGAATTATATTTGAATGATCTAATGACGATGCTTAGGCTTGTGTCAAGCTTATGGTTGGATTATGCTATGCTTAATCTTATTGTCAAATAATGAAATGGTAAGTTATGTTTCATGTTTTACGAACTTACTAAGCGTTTTGTGCTTACGTAGTTTTCTTTCCTATGTTTTATAGATAAATAGAAGCTCGATCAGTTTGGAAGTTTGTCGGAGATCTATCACACTATCCAACGATTATATCGGTAGTTTTTGATGTTTTGGCTAAGATTATAATGGCATGTATAGGTGGACTTGTGTTTAATGTTAGTTGAATGTTGGTTGATGATTTTGGTATGTATATTTGTTTTGGCACCATGTGATGTTGGTTGGTTTGTGTTATCTTGGTACCTTTGATGCCTAATTAGTATGTGTTAATGTAGCTATGGTTTGATGCATGTTTCAATATGGTCAATATAGGGTATGTTTTGGAAAGGTATTGGGACTTGATATACATGATTGAAATGTGGTATGTATACATGTTTAGGTAAGATTTGAATGAATGCATTTGAGGTGCCTTGTATGGCATCTTGGTTGAATGGAATTAGACTTTGAAATTGGCCATTACATGCGTGTTATGGTATGGTTTTGATGCTTTGGCCATGTGTACAAAATGCTTTTAGGTACATGCTTAATTTAGTGTTGGAAATGACTTGATTTTGGCCAATTTAATGTCCACACGGCCTGAGACACGGGCGTGTGACTCAGCTATGTGTGACACATGGCCAAGCGGCACAATTGTGTGTCCCTTATAGGTTTTAAGGCATGCAAGTTAGGCTGTTGCACGACCTAGCACACTGTAACACCCCTTACCCGTATTCTACGCCAGAACTGGGTAAAAGGCATTACCAGACTTAACATACTTAGTCATGCAAAATCGATCATAATTTTCTTTTCAACTTTAAAACTTTTCATTCATAATCATATTGTCCCTATTACGAGTCTATGAGACCCGAAACATACATATAAAGAGGTTCAAGACTGAACCAGAAGCTTACATACACTTAGAAATTTTTTGCTCAAAACAGGTCCACACGCCCGTGTGGGCAGGCCGTGTGGTTACACAAGCCCATGTCCCTAATCCGTGCGGATTTTATTTTTTTATTTTGAACCTATAGGGGTTTTCACATGGTCTGGCAAATGCCCGTGTCTATGGCTCGTGTGTTAAAACCTTACATTCTGTTTAAGACGTCAGTAGACATTTAAGGTTACACGGCTGAGTCACACGCCCGTGTGACGAACTAAATTTTTGCAATTAATGTGAAGACTTCACATGGCTGAGACACACGACCTTGTCTCTGCCCATGTGTTTACTACTGGGCATTCTATTTTGCTAAATTTGGATGCAGGGAACCCATGGCCTAGACACACGCCCGTGTGTCTACCGTGTGGACAACTATAAGGCTATTTACCAAGCCATTTGCCACCCTGAAAAGCAACCACACTTATACCATTTCCAGCAACATGTAGCATAACAATAATGCACTTCTAATATCCACAATCAAGATACCAACACCTTAATTCAGATTACGTTCATCATGCCTATACTTCACACATAACTCATTCAAATGCACGGGCTTGCACTTCATGAATTTCATCATCATTGAATATATATATATATAACTTAACTAGTATTGGCCAATTTCAAATGGCCATTTACAAAATGAAATAAGTAACATTAACAGCCAACACATTGGCTAGCCAATATGACATATAAAAAAATGACCAAGTTCTTATACATGCCATAATTCAATGTAAATCTCAATATACCAAAATGTGTGGATAGTGTGGGTGATCCTCCGACGATCTTGTTGGAACGCCGGTACCCCATGGCGCAGCAGAATAAAATTAGATCCGGCGATCCAAATCATGGATCCATGTGTGAGGAACGAATCGGGGTGAAATAAAGGTTTCGAAATTACCAAAACTTCAATCTGAGTAGACAGCAATGCCTTGGCAACAAGAGTTTTGATCTACTGTCGAATCAAGCCTCAACCTTTTCCGATGTCGGCCTCTACGTAATCCACCCGGTTTGACTATGAACGGAAGAAATCTCCAAAACTGTTTTGGAGGCTTATTTGCTTGACGGCTGCTAGACCTAACAAGCAATCACTTAGGGTTTTCATGTTGAGTTTTGTCTCCTTTTAATACCTTTTATAATGGGTGCCTTTCTCATTGGGCCTTTTATAATAGGTATCCTCTTAATTGGGCCTTTTATAATTGGTATCTCTTGAATGTATTACAAGATTAAATAAATACAATAAAGTTTTTAACCGAAAATTATAATTACATTAATTATATCTGAAAATTATAATTACATTAATTATAATAAGGATTCCGGTAAACTATATTTATTTAAATTTATATATGAATCAAATTCATATATTAATAAAATTATGTTATCATTATGTGTACAACATCCTTGTACATATAATATGTTCAATATTTGATTGCCCAATTAAATTAATTCTTTAATTAATTTAATTTATGTGACAACCAAGCACAATACCAACTATATTTTATTCCGTTCATTTCAACCATAGGGTGTGACCCTGTAGGTTCTTGCAACGTTAGCAGTAATACTAGAACGATTCTATTGTCACAGACAATGAGTGGCATCTAGCAATGCATCATTGCTACCTAAGTTACAAGAAGTCATGATTCGACATAACCTGTCGTGATTAACCTTTCATGCATTAATCCTTAAGTCCTTTATCTCTGGAACGGATACAAGTCATGGGATAGTCACACTTGCATAGTCCATCCCATGTTTCTTGATATCTTGAGTAGACTATGATATACAAATTAGTATGACATCTCATATCAACTTATTTGACCATGGCCATGCATTTCTAGTCTCACTCAATCAAGTGGCCTAAGATATTACTCCTATTATGTAGGAGGGACTTATCCTTTATTGATCAACCATATCCCTCTACATAGATTGTGGTATATCCAACATCAGCCTTTATAGAACAACCTGTTACGGTGTACGTTTGACTGTATCAAAATATACAACTCACGATGCTGGGATAATAATGATCTCAAGTCTGAGGATCATATACATATTAATCACTATGAGTAATGTTGTGACAATTACATAATAATCCAAGTAACATACTCATAGCGGGTCAATCCAATATGTTGTTCTCTAACACACATATTCATGCATTGATTTTGACACTCCATATCAATGACAACTCTTTATCATCAATCAACTACATGTTAGTCTTAATGCATTATTATTGTCCTAGTCAACAATAATACTCGACTAAAGATCTTTTAAGAATAATCATATTATTCTCAGGACATTATTATAAAACAGTTTATCTATACAAACTGAAAGAAAAACTGAAATAATAATGACAACGCTTTATATTAATAAACATGGTAAATTAAGTATGTTATTACAACCATCTCATGGTTGATCTTTGGGCATACTCTTACAATCTCCCACTAGCACAAAGACTAATCACTCATATATCTAATACCAAGTGACTTAGTGTGACGATCATGCTTCTGCTGTGTCAGAGGCTTGGTCAGGGGATCAGCGATGTTATCATTATACTCTGCATATCTCTACATCCCCTCGATCGATAATCTCTCGAATAAGATGGTAGCGTCTAAGTATATGTTTGGATCGCTGGTGAGATCTGGGTTCTTTAGCTTGTGCAATAGCTCCATTGTTATCATATCGGAGTTCTATAGCATCTGATATGCTAGGCACAACCCCTAGTCCAGTAATGAACTTCTTGATCCAAACTGCTTCTTTTGCTGCCTCACTGGCTGCAATATACTCGGCGTCTGTTGTAGAATCGGCTACTGTACTTTGCTTTGAACTCTTCTAGCTCACAGCACCACCATTAAGGCAAAACACAAAACCTGATTGCGATCGAGAATCATCCTTGTCGGTTTGGAAGCTGGCATCAGTGTAACCTTTTACACTTAACTCTTCCTCACCTCCATATAATAGGAACGTATCCTTAGTTCTTCTTAAGTACTTAAGGATACTCTTGACTGTGGTCCAGTGACCTTCACCGGGATCTACTTGATACTTGCTCGTCATACTTAAGGCATACGAGACATCTGGACGGGTACATAACATAGCATACATGATAGATTCAATAGCGGAAGCATATGGAATTTTACTCATACGTTCTCTCTCTTGTGGAGTTGAAGGACACATTTCCTTCGAGAGTGAAATACCATGTCTCATAGGTAGGAATCCTCTTTTAGATTCTTCCATACTGAACCTTTTCAGTACTTTATCTATGTAAGTACTTTGGCTTAGACCTAGTAGTCGTCTTGATCTATCTCTATAGATCTTGACTCCTAAGATATAAGTGGCTTCGCCCAAGTCCTTCATAGAAAAACAACTTCTTAACCAAGTCTTAATAGACTGCAAGGTAGGTATGTCATTTCCCATGATAAGTATGTCATCCACATATAGTACCAAGAATGTGATAGTGCTCCCACTAACTTTCTTGTAAACACATGGTTCATCTTTATTTTTGATAAAACCAAACTCTTTGATTGCATCGTTAAAACGAATATTCCAACTTCGAGAAGCTTGCTTTAATCCATAAATGGATCTTTGTAGCTTACATATCTTTCTAGCATCCTTTGGATTTACAAAACCTTCAGGTTGTGTCATATACACATCCTCTTCAAGTTTCCCGTTAAGGAAAGCTGTTTTGACGTCCATCTGCCAGATTTCATAATCATGAAATGCAGCTATGGCGAGCAAGATCCTGATGGATTTAAACATAGCTACAGGAGAAAAGGTTTCATCATAGTCAACACCATGAATTTGGCGAAAACCTTTAGCGACTAATCGCCCTTTGTATGTTTGTACATTACCATCCATGTCTATTTTCCTTTTGAAAACCCATTTGCACCCTATAGGTTTAACCCCTTCGGGTGGGTCAATCAAAGTCCATACTTGGTTTTCATACATGGAATCCATCTCAGATCTCATGGCCTCAAGCCATTTCTCAGAGTCTGGGCTCGTCACCGCTTCTTGATAAGTCCTAGGCTCATCTTGATCTATAAGAAGAACGTCACCATGCGTTGTAATGAGAAATCCATATCTCTCAGGTGCACGGCGTTCTCTTAAAGATCTGCGCGGTGGTTGTGTTTCTATAGCAGTTGTTTGTTCCTCAATTTCTTGTGGAATTTGGTTTTGTTCAATATCTGGTTCAGTGGTATCTTGTGATTCTTGAATTTCTTCAAGTTCAATCTTTCTCCCACTTCCTTTTCTAGAAGTAAATTCTTTCTCTAGGAAGACACCAGTCCGAGCAACAAAAATTTTGTTCTCAGTGGGATTAAAAAAAATAATATCCTTTGGTTTCTTTTGGATACCCCACAAAAATACACCTTTCAGATTTGTGTTCAAGCTTAGTAGACGTCTGACGTTTAACATAAGCTTCACAACCCCAAATTTTCATAAAGGACATACTAGGACGTTTCCCAGTCCACATCTCATATGGCGTCTTTTGAACCGATTTAGATGGAACACGATTTAGTGTGAAGGCAGCAGTCTCAAGTGCATGTCCCCAAAAGGAAGTCAGTAGATCAGCATGACTCATCATGGACCGAACCATGTCTAACAAAGTTCGATTTCTTCTC
Source organism: Gossypium australe (assembly GCA_005393395.2). Lineage (NCBI taxonomy): Eukaryota > Viridiplantae > Streptophyta > Magnoliopsida > Malvales > Malvaceae > Gossypium > Gossypium australe. Next base: position 108,763,329 of record CM016621.1, on the reverse strand, counting down.
TCAGATACTCCATTCCATTGAGGAGTACCAGGAGGAGTAAGTTGTGAGACAATCCCACATTCTTTCAAAAGATCATCAAACTCTAGGCTCAAATACTCTCCACCTCGATCAGATCGAAGTGCTTTGATAGTTTTGCCTAGTTGATTTTGTACTTCATTTTTAAATTCCTTGAACTTTTCAAGGGACTCAGACTTATGGTGCATGAGATAAACATACCCATATCTACTGAAATCATCAGTGAAAGTAATGAAGTAGTGAAATCCACCTCTGGCCTGTGTATTTATTGGTCCACATACATCAGAATGTATTAGGCCCAATAAATCACTAGCTCGTTCACCTTTTCCAGAAAAAGGAGATTTAGTCATTTTTCCCAATAAGCAAGATTCACATACTTCAAATTGTTCAAAAACAAATGAATTCAAGAGACCATCTCTATGGAGTTTGGATATGCGTTTCTCACTTATGTGGCCCAAACGACAATGCCAAAGATAAGTTTGATTTGAGTCATTTATTTTAGATCTTTTAGTATTTATGTTGTAAATGGGATTCGTTTGATCTAAAATATAGAGGCCATTAATCAATTGTGCCGAACCATAGAAAACATTATTGAGATAAAATGAACAACAATTATTCTTAATAATTATCTCAAAACCAATTTTGTCTAAACAAGAAATTGAAATAATGTTTTTAGTCAAACTGGGCACAAAATAACAATCCTCTAAACATAAATCAAGTCCACTAGGCAAAGATAAAGTATATGTTCCCACAGCTAATGCAGCAACTTTTGCTCCATTTCCAACTCGTAGGTCCACATCTCCTCTAGCCAAAGTCCTACTCCTTTGTAGTCCTGTACAGAAGTACAAATATGAGAACCACAACCAGTATCTAATACCCAAGAAGTAGTAGTTGATAAATTAATATCAATAACATAAATACCTGAAGCAGACATTCCCCTTGCTTTAGCCTTCTTGACTTCTTCAAGATACGCAGGGCAGTTCCGTTTCCAATGTCCAGTCACACCACAATGAAAACAGTTTCCTTCCTTAGACACCCCACCTTTAGGTTTCAGTGCAGCCTTTCTTTTTCCAAATTTGGGCTTACCTTTTCCCTTGGGCTTTGTTTGAACTTTGGCCTTTCCCTTGCCCTTGTTATTACGGACCATCAGTATGGGCTTGGGTCTAACCTTTTTCAAGTTGCCTTCAGCAGTTCGTAACATACTGAGCAATTGTGGTAGAGTCTTGTCAATTTCATTCATATTGAAATTGAGGACAAACTGGCTGTAGCTATCCGGCAACGATTGTAAAATAACATCAGTGGCCAACTCTTGGCTCAATGGAAACCCAAGCTTAGACAGGCTTTCAATATAGCCAATCATCTTAAGGACATTAGGTCCTACTGGGCTTCCTTCAGCCAACTTACATTGGAATAAGGCCATAGAGATATCAAACCTCTCTTGCCGTGCTTGTCCCTGATAAAGTTCTTTCAGGTGCTCGATCATATCATAAGCAACCATGTCCTCATGTTGCTTCTGAAGTTCAGGATTCATAGTGGCAAGCATAAGACATCCAACATCTATCATGTCATCAAGATACTTCTTATAAGCATCTCTATCAGTCCTCGAGGCACTAGCGGGTGGTTCATTAGGAAGTGGTTGTTCAATGACATATAATTTCCGTTCTTGTTTAAGGACAATCCTCAAGTTACGGAACCAATCAAGAAAATTCAAACCATTCAATTTGTCCTTCTCAAGGACCGATCGCAATGAGAGTGTGCTAGTGTTTGCAGCCATAATATATCTACAACAATTAAATATGCATGTGAGTAAATTTACCAATTTTATATCAATCATTAAAAAGACTTTATTAAATGATATTCCCACTATTTTATTTCAAAATTAATAACCCTCGTATATTAATTTTGGAAAAACTTTCTCAAAAGTATTTCTAGTAGGTTAAGGATCCATATTTCACCACCTCTTAAGTCAGCTTTGGCTTTACTCTTAAGATTATGGTTATTTAGGTAAGCAACATTTGCTAATTACATCATATGTAACTCCTAATATTTGGTGAACAACTCTTGTTCTAATCATCTTATGATTTATCCAATTTATTTGCCTCTAGGTTTCTAATCCTATTAGAGTAACCTAGTTAAGTCATTAACCATTTTTTTAACCAGCGAATATCACTTGTTTATTCTTCGCGTTTAACCAAGATAAATACTAGTACTTCGCTTTGGCAGAACCTACATAGTATTGATCGAGGCCTTAACGAGGGCAAAATTGGAAGGCCATGTTGACTTAATATTTTAATAGAGGGATTTTATTAAGGTTGTTGCATCTCACCAATTATGGTCTCCTTTAGCCCATTTAGTCTTCTAATCGATCTCATCAATTAATAGGGTTTATTATCAACAATGTTTATTATCATCCATAGCATCTCATACATGAATAAATAAAGCAATAAATAAATGCAATAGTTATAGCCCATAAACTAAAGTGGTTCAACCCAAGCCAATGGGAAAACCAAAAGGAAACCTAAAGGTGTCAGCCTTTTCAAAAGCTATCATTCACAATCATTGTCCCACCTTCCTTCTTGTTTGGCCCACAGAAACTCTTGCAAATTACAATATGCAGAAACTTGTTTTACATACGAGGGAATAAGATGAGAAGAGAAATACAAGAGAATAGTAGTAAGGCAGGACACGCAGGCCGTATTTAAAAAAAATACAACCTTTTATCGAATGGGTCATTGGGCTATAACTATGCATTTCAAACACCGTGCATGTCAAAAATAGCATACATAATTCAATGTTTTTTTGCTAAGGTGAATTATAAAATATCCTTTCAACCTTTTGTGGCCCATCAAGTTTATAAATTTCTTTTATTAACAAATTTTTTTGCGGGGGTCTGAGGATGTCGGAGGAAGCGGGCCATACCCCAGTTAACACTTACTGGAAACTATAAATACCACCGCCGCATTATTACATATTTGTTAATAGTTAACAGTAATAACATAAAATCGAATAGGCCACAACACCATGATTAACATTTAATCAATTACCGAAAGGAATAATTATCAGATTATGCTTAAACGATTTAAACAATTGAAAATATAATAAGATCAAAACATGTATCTCATACAATTGCATCACCCAAGTATTTAAACCCGAGTTCGTATCATACAAGTGGCTCTGATTCCACTGTTGGAACGCCGGTACCCCATGGCGCAGCAGAATAAAATTAGATCCGGCGATTCCAATCATGGATCCATGTGTGAGGAACGAATCGGGGTGAAATAAAGGTTTCGAAATTACCAAAACTTCAATCTGAGTAGACAGCAACGCCTTGGCAACAAGAGTTTTGATCTACTGTCAAATCAAGCCTCAACCTTTTCCGATGTCGGCCTCTACGTAATCCACCCGATTTGACTATGAACGGAAGAAATCTCCAAAACTGTTTTGGAGGCTTATTTGCTTGACGGCTGCTAGACCTAACAAGCAATCACTTAGGGTTTTTATGTTGAGTTTTGTCTCCTTTTAATACCTTTTATAATGGGTGCCTTTCTCATTGGGCCTTTTATAATAGGTATCCTCTTAATTGGGCCTTTTATAATTGGTATCTCTTGAATGTATTACAAGATTAAATAAATACAATAAAGTTTTTAACCGAAAATTATAATTACATTAATTATATCTGAAAATTATAATTACATTAATTATAATAAGGATTCCGGTAAACTATATTTATTTAAATTTATATATGAATCAAATTCATATATTAATAAAATTATGTTATCATTATGTGTACAACATCCTTGTACATATAATATGTTCAATATTTGATTGCCCAATTAAATTAATTCTTTAATTAATTTAATTTATGTGACAACCAAGCACAATACCAACTATATTTTATTCCGTTCATTTCAACCATAGGGTGTGACCCTGTAGGTTCTTGCAACGTTAGCAGTAATACTAGAACGATTCTATTGTCACAGACAATGAGTGGCATCTAGCAATGCATCATTGCTACCTAAGTTACAAGAAGTCATGATTCGACATAACCTTTCGTGATTAACCTTTCATGCATTAATCCTTAAGTCCTTTATCTCTGGAACGGATACAAGTCATGGGATAGTCACACTTGCATAGTCCATCCCATGTTTCTTGATATCTTGAGTAGACTATGATATACAAATTAGTATGACATCTCATATCAACTTATTTGACCATGGCCATGCATTTCTAGTCTCACTCAATCAAGTGGCCTAAGATATTACTCCTATTATGTAGGAGGGACTTATCCTTTATTGATCAACCATATCCCTCTACATAGATTGTGGCATATCCAACATCAGCCTTTATAGAACAACCTGTTACGGTGTACGTTTGACTGTATCAAAATATACAACTCACGATGTTGGGATAATAATGATCTCAAGTCTGAGGATCATATACATATTAATCACTATGAGTAATGTTGTGACAATTACATAATAATCCAAGAAACATACTCATAGCGGGTCAATCCAATATGTTGTTCTCTAACACACATATTCATGCATTGATTTTGACACTCCATATCAATGGCAACTCTTTATCATCAATCAACTACATGTTAGTCTTAATGCATTATTATTGTCCTAGTCAACAATAATACTCGACTAAGGATCTTTTAAGAATAATCATATTATTCTCAGGACATTATTATAAAACAGTTTATCTATACACACAGAAAGAAAAACTGAAATAATAATGACAACGCTTTATATTAATAAACATGGTAAATTAAGTATGTTATTACAACCATCTCATGATTGATCTTTGGGCATACTCTTACAGATCTCCGTATCCCGAGCTGGCTTGTTAACACTATAAAACAAGGGAAAAAAGAAGGGAGTAAGCTTTAAGCTTTGTAAGTCTATATGTAAACAATGAACATCATACCACATACTTATCAATCAAGAACATTACATACTAATCAAGAACATTTCAGATCCTTGTAGTTGCACTTACTCATTTCAAATCTTACCACTTCCAAATACATATTGTAAACATTGCTCACATTTACATGCATTTATACCCTACACTTGTCACCACATAGTCACACGTAATTTCAGTTAGTCAAAGTTTCCCAATGAACACTTCAGAATAATACCAGATACACGGTGGTTTCACACACAGTCCACCAGTAATAAATACCACGGTGGTATCACACACAGCCACCAATAATCACATATTCATGGTGGTATCGCACACAGCCCACCAGCAAATAATAAACACGGTGGTATCGCACACAGCCCACCAATAATCAAATATTCACGGTATTCATTTGTATCCTTTTTCTATTCTGAAGGTTCATTAATATGTAAAAGCATAAGTAAAAAGGATGTATCATTTACATATAAACTTACCTTGATTATGTAATAACATTTCCACGGCATATCACATTCAGATGAATGGCCAAGCTGAAATCTCTAATACAGAAATTAAACAAATTATGGAAAAAGTGTTGAATCCATCTCGAAAGGACTGGTCTACCAGATTGGATGAAGCTCTATGGGCATACCAAACAACATTTAAAACACCATTAAGGAGGTCACCTCTTAATCTTGTTTACGGTAAGTCATGCCATTTACCTGTTGAACTTGAGCATAAATAATTTTAAGCAATTAAGAAGCTGAACACGGATTGGGTTGCTATTGGTGGCAAGAGATTGCTACAATTGAATGAGATGGAAGAGTTTTGAACACAAGCATATGAGAATGCTTGTTTGTATAAGGAAAATACCAAGTGATGGCATGATGCCAAAATTTTGCCGAGGCAATTTGAACCTAGACAGCAAGTATTATTGTTCAATTCCAAGCTCAAAATATTTCTTGATAAGTTAAAATCTATATTGTCAGGACCTTTTGAAGTAATTCAAGTGTATTGGCATAGTGCTATTTTTATTAAAGACCTAAGAATAAGGGCTACATTCAAGGTTAATAGACAACACTTGAAGCATTACTGGGGTGCTCCTATAGAGCATGATAAGCAAAGCGTTAGCCTTCGTGATGTTTGTAACACCCCAAACCCGGCCTAGACGTTACGACCGGATTTGGCATGTCACATGGAATGGCTGTTTAAAACTAGGTGTTCGTTAACAAGTCGAAACTTCAAATTTAGATATTTGTTTGAAAAGCTAAGCGATTATTTAGAAATGATGTTTGTTGAAAATGTTGCATCTCTTTTGAAAACTCTGAGTTTCGTTGTTCATTGAATAAAACACGACTTGCTAATGTCCATTTCTTTGGAAAAACTGGTTATTATTTTGAAAACTGCTTTGGTTATGAAATTCGAATTTGAATACTTGTGGAGATACGATATTTTGGAAACTATTTCCGCCGTTTAAGAAAACCCAGGGTTTTATCAATTTTAGTTTGTAATCGTTTATTAACATTTTTGGAAAAACCGTTATTAGTGTTTCAGAAAATCCCGAGTTGAGCATTCAAAAATAATAAGTAGTAACGGATTAAAAGCTAAAAACCAAAATAAAATCCCAGAGGCCTTATTACAGAACATAATCCCAAAAATAAAAATTAAATTTAAAGTAATGTAAAATGGTGTTTACTAACGAAACGATGTATGGCCACCACAGAGTCCACCTCGGCTCCAAATCCTCAAAGCTAGGAATTACCTGCGAAAATAAACAGAGGGGTGAGTTACAAGAGCTCAGTGTGTAATCCCCTACACGAACATTATCTGGGCCTGAGCCCATTCAGATACAAACCTAGCCTTAGCCCTTACAGAAACAAACTGGGCCTGAGCCCTATTAGCATGGTATAGCAGATAATGAATGCAATGCAACCCAGTCCAACCTAATAATCCATCCGCTACACACCACCCATTCCAGCCAAAACACACCGGTGGGGATTTCTACAATCAACCCTCATCCACTACACACCTCGATGGCAGTCACACTGCTCATCGTCGAAATTGTGGCAGTGGCACCGAAATAATGTGATAGGGTCACTGAAATATGTGGTAGAGCCACCGAAATAGTGTGACAGAGTCACCGAAATATGTGGCAGAGCCACCGAATTACACTTCCCCTTTCATCAATATCATAACCCAATCCCATGCAACATATCATGTCATAATAATTCGTGTATGTATTGATGTAACCACATAGTAGATATACAGAATACACAAACATACTCAGCCTACCTGTAGAGGTATGATAGTAAGTTTACTCACCTGGGCTGTAACCAAACTACCCCATTAGGGATATTTCATTAACTTACGCATTAAGGCCATTTCGGCTTTTAGCCGACACATAGAATGTCTCATAGCAAAACAAATAAAAGTGTCATTACACACCTGATCACGTGAAGAACTAGACACTCTCGATCGACGTCACCTAAGACAATATATCGCAGAATTAGATTACAGCCAAACAATGAGAGATCCATAATGCACATCTGAACAATGATTTGCTAATACTTATCCTCGCTATCACGGACAACTAAGATTTGTTTATCTGAATCGGATATCGACTCTCTTCCACAACCCAACGGGAAATCCCGAATTGCTGACACTCTATGTCGTTTGAACTTAGGAGCAGAGGCTGCGAGTCCACTCCCCTTGGGCTCCTTAATCGATGCCCCCTTGGAACGGCTACCACTCACCTCTATGAAGAAAGTCTCGATCAGAGAATGTCACAACTCTAAGGTCGAAATCGACTACACACCATACTACTTACGAAGAACACGATACTACCTGAATGTCGGTTATTCTCTTCGATTACTAGGTTGAGTCCCTAAACAAACATGAGTTAGACCTGTTGTTCCAAAATAACATAGCAAAGAAACGACCTTTTGGCCTAAATGAAACATAACTGAGGGAATCCATCCACTCCTATTCGGCCATGGCTACTTACCGAGATGCCCCTAGTTCGGCAACTGACCCACAAGGGTTCTGCCTTCCACGGAGAAATAACCACGATTCCAAGTGAAGAGAAGTATTCAGATTTGACCTAAATGAAAGGAGTTAAAGGATATCTGCTTCAATTTTTTAGAAGAGAGAAGAGATGAAAACCATACGAAGAGAGAAACCCATTACTTTGCTGCAAGCAAAACCGATTGAAGAGAGACTTTCGGCAGACAAAAGAGATCCTAGCACTTTGCTTCTTGATGTTTGGCTAATAGCAAAAGATGAAAGAGACGGGTTTAGTTTGACACAATAGGAGTTTCGGCTTGCAAAAGAAAATGAATAGAGAAGAATAAAAGAGCTAAGAAGAAGACACAAGATTCGGCTACTAGCAAAATAATAAGAAGATGACCCGATTCAACTGAGTAATTCAGCTTAGGTATAGGGAAGTTAAAGAAAATGGAAGGGTGTGGGGGATGATTCGGTCAAGAGGAGAAGAAATGGAATGTTGGAGAGATTTGGCTACAGGTGTTTGGCGAAAACCAAGGGAAGATAGTGCCTAAAACAAAAAGAAATGAGAAGGAGAAAGAGTTACTAGAATGTTTAACATTCGGTAAGAAGAAATGGAAGCAACAAAAGACTTGAAATGCTTTTAGCCAATATGCAAAAAGAGTAAATTCTCTCAAATGAGTACTTGAAGAAACGTCACTCTCCCTACACACTTATGACCGATTATGCTACAAATGCCTAAGAAACTAAAGGGAGTTTCGGCATACACACACACACACCTAACTGAATATGCCCCCTACACCTTCCCACTTCCGAACAAACACCTCCCCACACCAATTCCCACGATACTCTCCTTGATTTCCTCCCCCACTCACTCTCCATCCACCATTTGAAATGGTTGACCAAGTCCCCCTCCTCAATCTCCTCTACACCAACCATTCAAACCCGTTTGACCCATTCAACTCCTTCTTGGTAGAGTCCCAGCCGAATACCACCTCTTCTCCACCTTGAGCACAAAAATAAAGCCTTTGTTGTAGCAGATAGTTTTCGAACACTCTCCTCCCTTCCTTGCTCCCTTATGACGCCAACACCACTGATCGTATGTCTGTCGAGTTTTAAAATTTATAAAGAGAATGATCAAACCTGGAAACTAACTCTGACAACGATTGAAGGCAAGTGTACCTTTCTAACAGTAGTATAGCTTAGGCAAGACCGGATTATCGAACCCAAAGGAACTAAAAGTACTAATACTAACTTTCTTTTTATTATTTAGCCTAAAATAAGTGAAGTTGCTTTAATATAATCCAAACTAATTACTAAGCCAAAGACACAAAGACAAAAAGGATGAATTGGGAAATAACTTTAGGAAAATCTCAGTTGATTAAGACGATACCCTCAAAAAGAATCCACCTAGCCTTCACTTGTTATTTAACCCTAAACCATACGATTTATTAACTTAGTTTGATCCGTAAGACTCCCTAACGTATATTAAACCCTCTCTCGAGGCGAATAACATCTAACCCTAGGTTAATTAACGGAAATCTCTTTCTCACTTAATAACCGCCTAGAATAGCAATAAATCGATCTATGGACTCCCATATTAGGTTTCACCCTAATCCGACAAAATCTCGTCACCCTATCTCTAGGCGTACGATCAACTCCGCTTAATTATGCTAGATCTTCTCTTAGGCAGGGTCTATTCCTCCTCCACCTAAGCACATCAAATTTGGATTAAGCTTGCATAATTAAGAACAAACTAAGTATTTATCATATAATCTAGAAAATAATAACAAGATTCATCTAGGTTTCATCCCCTTCAGGTATCTGAAAGATTTAGTTCATAACAAATAAAGAAAACATCTCAAGAGAAAAGATAAAACAAAACATAAGAAATCCCTAAAACTCCCTGAAGGAATTGAAAGAGAAATCCGCCGTGTTCGGATTTCTTTAATGAGGCACGACTGTGTAAATCAGAGGTCAGGCCGTGTTCTAGATGATCAACAAGGCACGACCGTGTGCGCTTAAATCCAGGCCGTGTCGATTTCTACCTTGGCCCAATTTGCTCTATTTTGGGCCCATTTCTCGTTCTTTTTATCATCGGGTGCTTTCCTGAGTATAAGACATGAAAAGAAAGGATTAAAAGCACCTTTTTAAATAAATCGAGGCTCAAATCATCCGAAATCATACTAAATATGGGATTAAAATATGTTACTATTACGGTTTATCAACCACTCCACCAAGTGCTCATCTTTGTCATCAAACACAAATAATTATTCTTAAGGCCTGCTTCCACTAGCTCTCTCCCCTTATGCCCAGAAAGAAAAATTTTACCAAAGCTATAGCTCTAACTCGAGCCTCCCCTGGATCCCCAAACACACCTAAATAACAAGCTAAGCGAGCTAAACGCATGCAACAACACAAAAATGCCAGACCCCTAATTTAAGGATGTTACAGTTCTACCCCCATAAAGAAATTTCGGCCTCAAAATTTACCTGATCAAAAGAGGTGAGGGTACTGCTGTCGCATCGCCTCTTCCGGCTCCCACGTGGCTTCCTTTGAACCGTGATTATGCCACATCAGTTTGAAAAATGGAACTGATTTCCTTCTCAATACTTTAACATCTCGGTCTAAAATCTGCACTGGTTCTTCTTTAAAAGACAGATTAGGCCTTACCTCAATTTCTTCCACCGGCACTACATGAGATGGATCTGAACGATAGCACCTCAACATCGAAACATGGAACACATTATGTATGTGATTCAACTCTGGGGGTAGCTCAAGCTGATACGCCACTAGTCCCACACGTTTCAACACTCGATAAGGCCCGATGAATCTGGGGCTCAACTTGCCCTTCTACCCAAATCTTAAAACCTTCTTCCAGGGTGAGACTTTCAAGAAGATGTGATCCCCCACTGAAAATTCTATCACCCTACACTTCAGATCCGCATACGATTTCTGTCTATCAGAAGCTTCTTTTAACCGGTCCCGAATTAGCTTAACCTTTTCCTCTGTTTCAGAGATCAATTCCGGACCCAATAACTGTCGCTCACCTAACTCAGTCCAACAGGTAGGGGTACGGCACTTACGACCATACAACGCCTCATAAGGTGCCATCTGAATGCTGGACTAATAGCTGTTGTTGTACATGAATTCAGCCAATGGCAGGTAATCTTCCTAACTACCTCTGATGTCAATCACACAGCCCCTTAACATGTCATCCAGGATCTGAATTACCCTTTCCGACTGACCATCAGTCTGTGGGTGGAACGCTGTGCTAAAATCTAGCCTTGTATCCAAAGCTTCATGCAATGCCTTCCAGAACCGCGACGTAAACCTAGGGTCCCTGTCTGATATGATAGACAATGGTACCCCATGCAACCTCACAATCTCTGCCACATACAGCTTGGCCAACTTCTGCAACGAATAGTCGGTACGAACTGGTATAAAGTGTGCAGACTTAGTCAACCGGTCAACGATTACCCACACTGAATCTTTCTTAGTAGGCATTAGAGGTAGCCCACTAACAAAATCCATCATTATCCTCTCCCACTTCCAAAGTGGAATCTTCGTCGGTTGCAGCAAACCCGAAGGCAACTGATGTTCCGCCTTCACCTGCTGACATGTCCAACACTTACTCACAAACTCGGTAGCTTCCCGTTTCAGACTAGGCCACCAATATAGTTCACGTAGGTCTCGATACATCTTGCTCCCACTGGGATGCATAGTGTACGGGCTACTATGCGCTTCCCGTAGAATCATCTGTCTCAGCTCGGAGTCCTTCGGCATGCAAATTCTTCCACGGAAACATAACACCCTTTTACTGTTCAACCCAAAATCCACTGTCTCTCCCCTTTCCACTTGCTGAAATCAAGAACTTAACGATTCATCCAACAATTGTTTCTCTTTAATCTGGCCTACCCATGTCGGCTTTATTTGAAGTTCTACTAATAGACTACCATCTTCATAAAGACTGAGATGAGTAAACATTGCTCTCAAATCCGATCAAATCCGATATCACCTTAAGACTTAACGCATCTGCCACCATGTTAGCTTTACCCGAGTGATACTCAATCGAGCAGTCATAGTCTTTCAGCAACTCAATCCACCTCTGCTGTCTTAAATTCAGCTCCTTCTCGGTAAGGAGATATTTCAGACTCTTATAATCCGTATAGATAACCGACTTCTCTCCGTACAGATAGTGTCTCCATATCTTTAAGGCGAACACCACTGTAGCTAATTCCAAATCATGAGTGGTATAGTTCATCTCATGTGGTCTTAGTTGACGAGATGCATACGCTACCACCTTCCCTTCTTGCATTAACACACATCCCAAACCTGTGTGCGATGCATCACAATAGACCACAAATTCCTTCCCAGCCTCAGGCTAGATTAATACCGGTGCCTCAGCCAGAATCTTCTTTAACTTCTCAAAACTTTCCTGTTGCTTATCGGTCGAAACAAACGGTACTCCTTTTCGCAACAACTTGGTTAAAGGTGCAGTAATCAACGAAAACCCCTCAACGAACCTTCTGTAGTACCCATCCAAACCCAGAAAACTTCAAATTTACGACATAGACATTGGTGGTTTCCAATCCAATACAACTTTGATCTTTCGGGGATCAACCCTTATACCTTCGGCAGAAACAACATGCCCCAAAAAGGTCACTTCCTTCAGCCAAAATTCACACTTGCTGAATTTGGCATACAGTTGCTTCTCTCTTAATATTTGCAGCACAACCCGAAGATGAGAATCAAGCTCTTCTTTCGTTCTCGAATACACCAGGATGTCGTCTATGAACACCACAAACCGGTCTAGATAGGGTTGAAAGACCCGGTTCATCATGTCCATAAAAGTAGTTAGTGCATTTGTTAACCCGAACGACATCACTAAAACTCGTAGTGCCCATATCGAGTTTGGAAAGTAGTCTTGTGAATATCCGCCTCTTTGACCCTCAGCTGATGGTACCCTGATCTCAAATCTATCTTCAAAAAGACTGAAGCTCCTCGCAGCTAATCGAACAAATCGTCAATCCTTGGTAACGGGTATTTGTTCTTAATAGTTAACTTGTTCAACTGACGATAGTCAATGCACATACGCATCGATCCATCCTTTTTCTTGATGAACAATACCGGCGCTCCCCATGGTGATACACCTGGTCAGATAAATCCACGGTCCAACAGCTCTTGGATCTGAGCTTTAAGTTCTACCAGCTCCTTCGGCGCCATCCTATAAGGGGCGATGGACACCGGAGCCGTTCCCGAAAGTAGCTCAATGCCAAATTCCACCTCGCGATCTGGAGGTAACCCTGAAAGCTCTTCAGGAAAGACATCTGAGAACTCTTTCACCATTCTGACATCCCCTATAGGTAATTCCTTGGCATCCAAACCGCTGATGAAAGCTAGGAACGCTTCGCACCCTTTTCGCACCATCCTTTCGGCCTTCAGTGCCGAAATCACATGGGACAGATAATCTCTCCTTTCTCCTATCACAATTACCTCCTTATCCTCTGGAGTTCTTAAAACCATACACTTAGCAGCGCAATCCAAGTTTGTACGATGCTTAACTAGCCAGTCTATGCCAAAGATCAGATCGAACTAGCTGAACTGCAGTTCCATCAAGTTTACCGAAGATACTACTCCTTGAACTTCTAAAGGCACATTCCTAAACAACTTGTTCACTAACACGGATTGTCCTAAAGGGCTAACCACGGTCATTTCTCTAGCAGCAATCTCAAATTCTATACCCAGAGTCTCAGATACAGTATAGGCAACATATGAATGTGTTGATCCAATATCAATCAAAGCACTAAACGCCACATCAACTATAAGAAATGTACTGGTTATGACGTCCGGTGCGTCGCCATCCTCTTGACATCTAGCCGCATAAACCAGTCCAGGCTGTCTTGAATCTGTATTACCAGCACCTCTTCCCAGTGCTCCACAACCACGTCCAAACCCATCTCCTCCTCTAGCCAGACCCCGACCCCTCGGCGCCTACTGACCACCTCTCATTGACTATGCAAATCCCTGACCTATCGTCCACACCCTAGCCAACTCTTATGGACAGTCCTTTATCGGATGATCCCTAAATCCACATTTGAAACATCCTCCAGTTCTTCTCCAACACTCCCCTAAATGTGTTTTCCCACACTGAGCACACTGTTGCTACTGACCAACAGTAACAGGCATCCCCACTCGAGCTGGCCCATCGAACCTAGGCCTCTTTTGAAAACCCCCAAAAGAACCTGACGACCCAAAACTTCTCTTATTCTTACCCCTATCCTTATCTCAGTTCTGCCTCTCAGAACGTTTCATTTCTTCGGCAATTTTTGCTTTCTCGACCAGAATAGCAAAATCTCTTTCCCGCTGGGAAGCTATTAGTACTCGTAGCTCATTCCGCAGACCATTCTCAAACCGAACACAACGCTCATAATCGATTGCAACTATACCCTGAGCGTAACGACTTAAGCACACGAATTTCGCCTCAAAAATGCTTTCCTCTGGGCATCCACATAACTCGCCCCAACATACTTCCCCTAGAACGCTGTCTTAAAGAAGTCCCAAGTGATACGATCTGCCGGAGTACCTTCCCTTACAATGAGCCACCACTGGTATGCCTCATCTCGTAGGAGGGACACTGCTCTTTTCAAGTTTTCCTCCGTCGTACAGTCCAGATCATCCATAATCTGCTCAACTGCCTCCAGCCAATATTCAGCTACATTTGGGGCCACGCCAGAAATGCCCCTAAATACCTTAGCCCCGTTTGCCCGAAGTCGCTCAGGAATAGAATTTCGGGCTACCGATCTAGTGCTTGCCCCAGCAACCAGCTCCAGAACTCGCAACATAGCTTGGGACAAAGTATCGACCCCTCCTGCTCGATTATGGGACCCCGTCTCAGTCACCGGTGATGCAGGTGCTCCCATTTTAGGCAGGTGCCCAGATGCCTCAGATCCAACCCCTGTACCTCGGCCTCTACCTCGGCCACGTCCATCACTTCCACGTCCTCTAGTGTTCGTGTTTGCTAAATCAGATTAATCTGATTATAAATTTTATGCATCAGTATATAATTCCAATGTTTATTAACAAATGTCTTATGTAAAGCAAGTATAAGAGTTGTTGTCGCGAATTAAACTCCCTAATGTCTCACTCTCTATAGTCTTAGCTAACAGTTTCAGTATACTATCATTAACTCTAATATTCCTCTAAAATCACTACATCACATTATTAAATGAAATCAAAAGACTTACGAATTTGGTGTCGGAGACTCGGGTGCCATACTTCTCAGAAAACATATGTTTTTAAACCATGTTTCAAACCAATTTTTGAAAAACGTTTTCGAACCCACTCCACAATCGGGTTTTCCAATCGGGCTCTGATACCACAAAATGTAACACCCTAAACCTGGCCTAGACGTTACGACCAAATATGGCAGGTCACATGGAATGGTTGTTTAAAAGTAGGAGTTCGTTAACAAGTCAAAACTTCAAATTTAGATATTTGTTTGAAAAGCTAAGCGATTATTTAGAAATGATGTTTGTTGAAAATGTTGCATCTCATTTGAAAACTCTGAGTTTCGTTGTTCATTGAAGAAAACACGACTTGCTAATGTCCATTTCTATGGAAAAAGTGGTTATTATTTTGAAAACTGCTTTGGTTATGAAATTCGAATTTGCTAAGAATATTACACTAGAGGGGTTGGCAAAAGTATTGGAAGATTTATGCATTGAAGAAACGTAGCAGATTATTTTAAGCCAGGAGTGTTACATGGTTGAAAGGGTTGTATTAAAACCAATTGGGAAGGTGTGCTACCACTTTTTAAGGAGTCGTCTTATGCCTTCTACGCATAACATGATAGTTTTGAAAGAAAGAATGTTGTTGTTGCATTCTATTTTACAAAGAAGATAGATAAATACAGGTATAATTATCTTCCAAGAGGTCCATAGGTGTGTTGATAAGAATGCTGAGAATTTGAATCTTCCTTCCCTTATTTTTGCCTTATGTAAGATGACAAATGTGCTTTTAGTTGATGCTGGGGACTTTACCCCTAATAAGGTTGGGATAACACGAGCAATTTTTGCCAAGCTATGAAGAACTAAGTTTGCCGCAACATCCTAGCATAGTCAAGCTTCCCCTACCACACCTGTTCCTACAGCAACATCTCCCGCCTCTCATAACCAGAAAATCTTGACTTCTCTAAAGCAGTTAGAATAGAGGTTGTTTCTGTTTAAGGTGCAACAATACCAGATGTTGGAAGAGTTGGAACAAAGCAATGAATGCCAGGCTTGGTACTAGTTGTATGTGAAAGGTAGGGATTTGGCATTAAGAAGATCCCTCTAGGAATTTTTTTTGAGACCCATGCCAGTCCTACATTCCCAGCTACTTTGCTCTCGTCTAATGATTGCAGAGAAGAGCCAATTCCATCTGCTGCCAAAACTGACTCCGTGACTAAAGGAGCCACTGCAGATAAAGGAAAAGCTGCTAAAAATGAGTTAGAAAAGTCAACCTCCACTGAACTATAGAAGAATGTAGAGGAAGGAAAGAAAGAAACAAATGCACCAACCACTACACCGACTATTGCCACTGAAAAAGGTAAAACTCCTGTATTGACATCTTCACCCACCTCCATGACTGCACAAGATCAGGTAATTGGTCAACTGATTGATGAACTAATGGAGATCGACAAAGAAAGTGAGGAAGTTGACAAAGGAAGATGCGATAAAAAGTCAGTGCTCGCAAGTCCACAAAAAAAAGGAATTGAATGAAGTACCAACGTTCCAGTCCAAGAAAGTTAAGTTTTTGTTTTTGTTTTTCTCTCATGCATTGCATAATTTTTTTTATCGTTTATGTGCATATTCATACTTGTTATATACTAATCACTAGAATTAGAGTCTTAAAATTTATAAAGAGAATGATCGAACCTGCAAACTAACTCTGACAACGATTAAAGGCAAGTGTACCTATCGAACAGTAGTATAGCTTAGGCAAGACCGGATTGTCGAACCCAAAGGAACTAAAAGTACTAATACTAACCTTTTTTTGTTATCTAGCCTAAAATAAGTGAAGTTTTTTAGACTTAACTACTACTAAGCTAAAGACGCAAACACAAAAAGAATAAATTGGTAAATAACTTGAGGGAAGACTCAGTTGATTTAAGACGATGCCCTCAGGAAGAATCCACCTAGAGTTCACTTGTTATCTAACACTGAACCATACGATTTATTCACTTGACTTGATCCGTAGGACTCCCTAATGTATATTAAACCCTCTCTCGAGGCGAATAACGTCTAACCCTAGGTTAATTAACGGAAATCTCTTTCTCACTTAATAACCCCCTAGAATAGTAGTAAATTGATCTATGGATTCCCATATTAGGTTTCACCCTAATCCGGCAAAATCTCGTCACCCTATCTCTAGGCGCGCGAACGACTTCGCTTTAATTATGTTAGATCTATTCTTAAGCAGGGACTTTTGCTCCTCCACCTAAGAACATCTGACTTGAGTCAATATCCTGGAAATATTAACACAAGAATTAAGCGCACATAATTAAGAACAAATCAAGTATTTATCTTATAGTTTAGAAAATAATAACAAGATTCATCTAGGTTTCATCTCCTTCAGGTATCTGAAGGGTTTAGTTCATAACAAATAAAGAAAACATCTCAGAAGAAAAGATAAAACAAAACATAAGAAATCCCTAAAACTCCCCGAAGGAATTGAAGGAGAGATCCGCCTTCTTGAGTACAATTTCGGCTTCTAGAGATGGATCAACTGGCTATCTTCGAGTGATTCCCACAATTCTGACCTTTTCAGCTTGGCTCCTTGGCCTAGCTAATCGCCCTCCTTTCAGGTAACACTTAAGGGTTTATATAGGCTCTTGGAATGTGTTTCTTCGCCCCAAAGTATCCAAATCCGAATGAAATTACATTTTGCCCCGATAGGGACACGGTCATGTCACACGCCCGTGTGACTAGTCTTCAAGCCGTGTTCGGACTTCTTAATGAGGCACGGCCGTGTGACTCGAGGGTAAGGCTGTAACAGACCAAATTTGACCCAAATCGGAACGGTGGTTTCGGGACCACGAATCCGAGTCCGAGAAATGTTTTAATATTTTATTTCATGATTATTATATGTGAATGAAAATGTGTGAAAGTTTCGTAGAAAAATTTAATCGTTTAAGTGCTCAATTTGATAAAAAGGATTTAATCGAGAAAAGCGCAAAAGTTGCATGCTAAAGTGAAGAGTACTAAATTGATTGTGGCTTTTTAAGTGGGTGTACCAAAAGGGCAATTAGCCCATTCACCATAGTAAGGGACGGCAATGGGCTTTTATAAGTCCAAATTATATGTTAAATTAGCCTATTATATGTTATGTTGATATATTAGTAAATAAGGTATATTAAATGTGTTATTATAACATAAAATAATAAAGCTAAGTGGGAAGAAAGAGAACATCATATTGTTCATCTTCTTGGCCGAATGTTTGAGGAGAAAAACTCCATTTTTGGAGCTTGAAGTTTCGGCAACTTAAGGCTTGATTTGGGGTAGGTATTTTACTTAGTTTTTGATAAATTTTACGTTTTTGAGATCGTTGTTTCGTGTATTACCCGACCCATGTCTAAATTTTTGAAAATACTATGTATATAAGATTCGGCCATTGACATGCTTGGGTAGTTTTTATGTTTGATGGTTTAAAATTGAATGTATGTTAAGGATTTACAAGTTTTGTATTGGAGTTTTTGGTGATTTTGAGTTTATAGGGCTAAATTGAAAAGAATAAAATTGTGAAGGGTTAAAATGTCAAATAAATGAAATGTATGGACACCTATGACTATAATGAAGATTCGGCCAAACTAGGATGTTGGAAAATTTTGCATATTTTGTGTTTTGTGCAAATAGGACTAAATTGTAAAAATGGGAAACATTAGGGGCAAAATGGTAAATTGCCCATTTGGGTGTTTTGGGACTAAATTGAGATGAAATGAGATTACATGAGCTAAATTCTAATGTGTTTTAGATCAAGAGCAAAGAAAGACCGAATTAGACCGGGGAAAGACGAAGGTTCTCGAATAGCCGATTCGCACGGACTATCGACAACCGAGGTAAGTCCTTTAGTTAAATTATGTCAAAGAATAAATTATGGTTATCTTGACTATTAAAAATTGATGAATGTTAGTATCCAATTGCATCATGGCCGAATGTATATCTACATATTGGTTGATGATTTATGTTGAGTATATGATGGAAATTATTTTGGCTAATGCAAGGTGAATGAGTAAGTTCTTGAGCTACTTATTATTTAAAGATCATTTACATATCTAGTGAATGATAAAATTTGTAATAGCTTGGTGTAAAACTATGAGTTGGCCGAATGTGATAATGATGGATTAGATTGATTACAAATTTATTTATTGCAATGAGAATAAATGTTTATAATTCGATATGTGATAGTGAAATGTGAAAAGCATGTAATAATATTCTGACATTCGGGCTTCGAGCCTAGCAGGCCTCGTGTCGGTGACATTAATCGGGCTTTATGCCTAGCAGGCCTCGTGCCGGTGACATTAATCGGGCTTTATGCCTAGCAGGCCTCGTGCCGGTGACATTAATCGGGCTTTATGCCTAGCAGGCCTTGTGCCGGTGCTATTTATCGGGCTTCTACGCCTAGCAGGCCTTGTGCCGGTGTTACTTTACGGGCTTTTATGCCTAGCAGGCTTGATGCCGGTGATGTACTTTACCAAGATAAATCGAATCCTTGTTCAAGATAACTTAAAGTTAATTTATTGGGTTTACGTTTCAGGTAAGCATGTAAGGTATGTATGCTTAATATTACCTGGGTTAAATTAATATTGTGAGAATTGTGTTATATGTGTTTGAAATTAATATTGATGGATGTTATATGATGGAATTCGAGTTAGAATGTGCTATTATGGAACAATTGGTTTTTAAGTATAAATGTTTTATTATCATGAGTTAGGACTTACTAAGCTAGTAAGCTTAATTACGTGAAATGTTCTTCTTTGTTTTATAGATTTAGGTCACGTTGCGGGCTCGTGAAAGATCTTCAAGAAGTCATCCACACTATCGCCTTCCTTTGGTATTTTGAATTTTTGGTTGCGATTTAGAAGGCATGTATAGGCTAGATGAAGTTTTACAAACATACGATGTTTAACCTTGTATATATAACAGCCATGCGAATATGGCTAAATATTTGGTTATGTATGTTTTTAGGGTTTTGTCATAAATGTGGGTAATAGTGATACTCCTTTAAATCGATGATGTTAGAATATCATGTGAATGTTTTAAGTACAAGCTATCTTCGTAAGTGATTAAAAATGCATGGAGAGTATGAATTGTATGTGAGTATAACCGGTTATAAGCTAGAAAGCATATTTAGTATAGAAACAGTCTTTAGTTACAGCAGTGATGTGAGTTAGAAAAATCACCAAAAATAGGATAAGTTGAATTAAAAGGTGAATGAGATATCGAATTAAACTTTATTGCGTCTATTTTTATATGGAAGAAACAGAGTAGGCAAAAGATTTTTATATTATGAGATAATTCAGTTTTAGTGAGACCTACTCTGAATGCATTCGCGAGTCACTGTTCTGTTTTGGAAAAATTTTCAAAAATTGTACAAAAATAATTAGGAAGCATGGGTTATATGTGTAAAACCCTTATTGAGTCTATTTTTCATTGGTATAAACTAGAACAGTATATGAAAATTTGCAATGAGATAACTGTATTTTTGTAGAGACAGGTCAGAATTGTCAACAGTGTAATAAGGGTAACTTTGATGAATAAACTGTACTAATTGGACACATGAAAAATTCTGGAAAAATTATGGTAATATGTTATATGAGTCTAGTTTCAAGGAAAATTTACGGATCTAAATTTCGAGTTTTATAACTCGAGTTATGGTCGATTTAGTCAGCATGACACAGTTGGACAGCTTTAAAGTTTTACACCTTATGTTAATAGTCAAGTCTAGTAACGCCTCTTGCTCAACTCCGGCGACGGTCTCGGGTATGGGGTGTTACAAAGGCTGTGTTCTAGATGATCCATGTGGCACGGCCATGTGGGCTTAAGTCCAGGTCGTGTGGATTCTGTGATGTGGCCCATTTACTCCATTTTGGGCCCGTTTTATGTTCTTTTCATCCTCGGGTGCTTTCCTGGGTATAAGACATGAAAAGAAATGATTAAGAGCACCTTTTTATATCAATCGAGGCATAAATCATCCAAAAGCATACTAAATGTAGGATTAAAATATGTTGCTTTTACGGTTTATCAAATACCCCCACACTTAAGCTTTTACTTGTCCCCAAGCAAAATTCTCAACTGACAATTAAAACAAACTTTCTATGATTCATAATTCCTATCAATAATGTCTCATCATAATTCATAGATAATTTATACATGGATGAGTTAACTCGAAGAGTCCTAAAGATTCAAACAGTCAAAGTCATATATTTGTAGCATAAAAACGTAGGTGTTTCCCCTTATCTAAATAATTACCTTTGATTCAAAATCGACAAGGATTGACATCCTCACTAAAGATTCACTCAAATCACCGAGGTGTTTAAGGTTCAAAATTAAGCTCTCAGAAGTCGAACCTGAAAAGTTAATCCCATAGGCTTGCCTGAAAATCAAATCTCCACCATTGTAATATGAGATGATACACAAATCAAGAGGTCTTTAACAGGGTTGTAACGGGGCTAGGGTTAAAGGTGTGGATAAAGGCTGAATTAGAAGGTTAGAATCGAGACTGAACTAACAAATTGCCTAACTAAAAAATTCAACTAATCCTTAAATAATTACATCAATTGAAAAGTAATAATATGAGCCTTTTCCTCAAGATGTGGAATTTCAACATGTAAGCTCACTTAGTAGAACTAATACTTAATATACTTCGGTCTTTTTTAAGAACAAATCATAAAAGATGAATTCAATTACTGAACTAATTAGGTAACTTAATCAAATCATA
The DNA here is from genome assembly GCA_005393395.2 of Gossypium australe. Taxonomy (NCBI): domain Eukaryota; kingdom Viridiplantae; phylum Streptophyta; class Magnoliopsida; order Malvales; family Malvaceae; genus Gossypium; species Gossypium australe. The sequence goes on along the minus strand of CM016621.1, from coordinate 108,741,432 downwards.
TCTCGATCAAAGAGTAGTCAAAAGGAATGGTGATAACAAATACAAAGGGGTTTTGGGTTAATAGTAGCTGGTGAGTCAATAAAAAGGGTTGTTAGGATCAACGAGGTTCACTAGGGGTTAATTTATGGAGGTAGGCTTTTTAGTGGAGTGAGTGAGTTAAATCCTAGGTGCCTTTATCATCTCTGTATATCAAATCATAGATGTGGTCTCAACATGTATAATCGAGGCAAGTTCTAGAATAACAGGTCATAGTTGACACACTCATAATCAATAAAGTGAGCATGGAAAAGAGTATATGCTCTAATAGGCTCAAAATCTCACAAAAATTATGGGTGTTTTGACATCAACCTTGTAAATTTCAAACTTCAAGATAATATTCAAATTCAGCTCAACAGCCTAGCAAAGATTTTAATTTTGAAAAATAGACTTATCATGCTTGATTCTCTAATATTCTTCTAATTTAATCATCAATGCACAATTAACTATGACTTAATCTAAACATATCAACAAAAATCATAGACCATCAGAAATTTCATTCTAATTAGTAATATGAGGAAATTACTTAAAAACAAGACTAAATTCAGGGATTTAAGAATAATGAAGAAAGTTTGAGAATAATGCAGAAAGTTAGGCCCTTTCTTCAAATAAATATTCACCCCCCACACTTAAGATGTACATTGCTCTCAATATACAAAGATAGATAACAACAGTTATATAATATCAAAAGAGAATGGAGAAAGTGGCACTTCCTGGATTACGGATGAGATCCCGGAGTAGAGATCCTGGTTACGGATGACTTATGTAGTAGTGAATTACTCTTAGTGATTTGTTCGTTTCTATGGAGTGCTCATTTGATACTGCGAAGTGACCAGTTAGAAATCTCGGAGGCGTATAAATATATGTTAGGAATACTCGAAGGTTAGATGTGAATGATAATCATGATAAAAGTTTGCAGTGTATAAAGAAAAAGTTCAAACTAAGACAATTTAAAATAAATGGAAAATAAGGAAAATAGAAAAATTAAAAGTTAAAGCTTAAAATAAGAAAAGAAAGACTAGGTAAATAAAAGGACTCAGAGGTCCTCATCATCGGTCAAGTCCTGTGGTGGTGTCGGTGATGAGATATGGAAGTGATGGCATATTTGCTGGAGGGTGGCCTCGATTCCGTCAAGACGTCGAGCGTTGTCAGTGAAATACTGCTCGAACTGGTTTAGGTGTACAGAGATATCCGACAATGAAGTTGTTGCCTGGAATGGCCGCTGGCTCGAAACTGGTGCCTCCTGTGGTGGTGGTGGGACATTAACAATAATGTCCTCAGGCTCCGCCTCGTCTGTGGCTAATCGGTATTGGGGAGGGTCGGTCCCTCGACAATGTTTAATCATCCTCATGTGTAGCATCGTCTGAATGCCCTAAGGTATCATCTGGCCGATTAGTGTGAGAGAGGAAATCTAAGCCTCGGTGTGGAGGAGGCCAAAGTGTCGAGCTAACCGAGTGATGTAGGGCTCCATTGATAAAATTCCCTTCCTATGCATCTCCATTTGGTGCTGAATTGCACAGGCGATGAAGTATGCAAGGTCAAAAACGTGTCCTTCTGACATGCACGATAGGTAGTAGACATTGTGCTTATTCACTATGCCAATGCTCTCACGTCGACCTATGATAGTGTGGGCTAGGATGGTGTGGATATACCACAGGGGTAGGCCAAGGGCTGTTGCCTTAGAGGGACTGCGGTCGTAGACACCTGTGGTAGGGGCTAAGCTGTGCCAGCAGTTGAGGGGAGTGCAGTGGAGCTGACAGTTTAATTCGGAGAGTGGATTTTCTGCTATAAACTCCTCCTTTCTTTGGGACTACCTGTACAGGACTTACCCAAGTACTGTCAGAAATAGGAAAAATTATTCCTGCATCTAGAAGTTTAATTACCTCAGCGTTGACTACTTCTTTCATGTTGGGGTTTAAGCGTCTCTGAGGCTGCACACACGGTTTGTATTCTTCTTCCATTAAATTTTTTTGGGTACAGAACGATGGGTTTATGCCCTTGATGTCAGAGATTTTCCAAGCTATGGCTTTTTTATGTTCTCTTAGTACCTGTATTAACTCCGTTTTTTCCTTGGGTTTTAGTTCTGAAGAGATAATAACCGGTAGCGTAGAATTGTCCCCGAGGAATGCATACTCTAAGTGTTTTGGCAACTGTTTTAATTCCAATTTGGGCAGCTCATCGATGGAGGGTTTTTGTCTTAGTTCGTCATTGACTTTAATGCTTTCTTCTTGCGTTTGTCGAGGTGAAGACGTATTCAGCTCATCAGCTTTATCTTTTTCCCCCTCGTCTTGAGTCAGGCACAGTTCCATCGTGTCATCATGTAAGACTTCCTGTAATGAGTTTTGAATAATATGATCAGTAGTATTAACAAAATAATAGGCATCATCTTGTTTTCTAGAATATTGCATTGCATCATAAATTTGAAAAATAATTTCCTCATCGCCTATTCTTAATGCAAGTTTACCGTTACCTACATCGATAACAGCTCTAGCAGTAGCTAAAAAAGGACGCCCTAAAATTAAGGGAACATCAATGTCTTCATCCATGTCTAACACAAAAAAATCAACAAGGAAAATAAATTTATCAATTTTCACCAGGATATCTTCGATAACTCCTCTAAGATATTTAATAGATCTATCAGCTAACTGAATACTCATCCTAGTGGGTTTTGGTTCCCCAAGATTAGTTGTTTAAACATTTTGTAAGGCATTAAATTAATACTGGCACCTAGATCAGCTAATGCCTTCTTAATATTTAAGCTACCAATTAAACAAGGAATAGTAAAACTTTTTGGGTCTTTTAATTTTGTTGGTAACTTGTTTTGGAGGATGGCTGAGCATTCTTCATTAAGTTCCACCGTCGATACTTCTTCAAGCTTCCTTTTATTCGTTAGGAGTTCCTTTAAGAATTTTGCATATTTGGCATCTGTGAAATAGCTTCAACAAAAGGTAAGTTAATATGTATTTGTTTAAAAAGTTCGAGAAACTTACCGTATTGGGCATCCAATCGTTCTTTCTTCAATTTTGCTGGATATGGGATTGGTGGTTTACTTTCTTTGCTTACTGGATTTACATCCTTAACTCTCTCATCCTTTTTTTTGTTATCTTCGTGTGGTCTCTTTGGTTTGACTAACTCCTTTCCACTTCTTAGTGTGACTGCCTTTACCTATTCTGTTTCTTTAAAAAGAATCTCTGCCCGTATTTCACAAATCATCTCAGTAAGTAGTCCAACTAACTTAGTGAGTTCCCCAATTGACTCAGTGAGTTCCCCAACTTGGTTCTTTGTCTCTTCAGCTGATGTTTGTTGACTTTTAAGTGTTTTTTTGGTATCTTGGAGACGAATTTCTGTGCTTGCCATGAATTTTGTCAGCATCTCTTCGAGGTTTGGCTTTTTCTCTTGTGGATATAGCTGATTTTGGAAATTTTGAGGAAGTTCTTGTCTTTGATTTCCTTGATTTCCTTGACCTCTCCATGAAAAATTTGGGTGGTTCCTCCAACCTGGATTGTAAGTATTACTATAAGGATTATTATTGGATCTGAAATTATTACCTATATAGTTCATCTGTTCGCTCTCTGCGCCCGGTTGGTAGGGTGGGTACTCAGGATTCGCCACAGTTCCACTTGCGTCGCATTGCATGACTGGGTGTACCTGCGAAGAACACAAACTATCAAGCTTTTTATTTATCATCTCTATCTGTGTTGATAGTGTGGTCACTGCATCGAGGTTGTAAACTCCAGCTGATTTTGTCGGTTTAGTCCTTGTCACTTGCCACTGATAGTTATTCAGTGACATCTCTTCAATGAACTCGTAGGCTGCTTCGGGAGTTCTATTGTTCAGGGTTCCACCGGCGGCTGAATCAATTAGTTGCCTCGTTGAGGGGTTTACACCGTTATAGAAGGTTTGGACTTGGAGCCATAAGGGTAAACCATGGTGTGGACACCTTCTCAAGAGATCTTTGTATCTCTCCAATGCTTCATATAATGTCTCTAAATCCATCTGCACAAAAGAAGAGATATCATTCCGTAATTTGGCCGTTTTGGCCAGTGGGAAATATTTTAAAAGAAATTTTTCGGTCATTTGCTCCCATGTAGTGATTGACCCTCGTGGTAACGAGTTTAACCACTGTTTGGCTTTATTTCTTAATGAAAAGGGGAATAATCGAAGACGTATGGCATCATAAAAAATGCCATTTATTTTGAAGGTATCACAGAACTCTAAAAAATTAGCTATATGAGTGTTTGGGTCTTCGTCCTGTAAACCATCAAATTGTACAAATTGTTGAATCATTTGTATTGTGTTAGGCTTTAATTCAAAATTGTTAGCAGCTATAGCAGGCCTAACAATACTCGATTTCGCTCCTGTTAAATGCGGTTTAGCATAATCAAACCTAGTACGTGGAGCATTATTTTCTCCCACATCATGTGGTTGTAGATTATTCTCATCCATCCCTTCAGTAGGATTGGATCTGCCTTCTTGGTCTTCCTCTACGTAATTTAGGGCTCGCCTGATTTCTCTGCAAGTCCTACGAACGGTAGCTTCAATTTCACTGTCGTATACTAGTGGTCCTTTCGGGTTCCTTCTAGTCATAAACTTGAGGTGACTGCTAAGAGAAGAAAGAAAGAAAATTTAGCAAAATCAAAATTTAACCTAAAAAAATAAAAATAAAAGTAAATTGCGAAAAATAAAAATAATGGCTAAAGTAATAAAAATATAGCTTTCTTAATATCTTAGTTTCTCGGCAACGGTGCAAAAAACTTGATCGCTGGAATTAGAGTCTTAAAATTTATAAAGAGAATGATCTAACCTGCAACTCTGACAATGATTAAAGGCAAGTGTACCTATTGAACAGTAGTATAGCTTAGGCAAGACCGGATTGTCGAACCCAAAGGAACTAAAAGTACTAATACTAACTTTCTTTTTATTATTTAGCCTAAAATAAAGTGAAGTTGCTTTAAATCTAAATTAACGACTACTAAGCTAAAGGCGCAAAGACAAAAAGAACGAATTGGGAAATAACTAGAAGAAAAACTCAGTTGATCACGACGATACCCTTAGGAAGAATCCACCTAGGCTTCACTTGTTATCTAACATTGAACCATACGATTTATTCACTTGACTTGATCCGTAGGACTCCCTAATGTATATTAAACCCTCTCCCGAGGCGAATAACGTCTAACCCTAGGTTAATTAACAAAAATCTCTTTCTCACTTAATAACCCCCTAGAATAGCAGTAAATCGATCTATGAATTCCCATATTAGGTTTCACCCTAATCCGGCAAAATCTCGTCACCCTATCTCTAGGCGCGCGAACGACTCCACTTTAATTATGCTAGATCTATTCTTAAGTAGGGACTTTTGGTCCTCCACCTAAGAACATCTGACTTGAGTCAATATCCCAGAAACTTAAACACAAGAATTAAGCGCACATAATTAAGAACAAATCAAGTATTTATCTTATAGTTTAGAAAATAATAACAAGATTCATCTAGGTTTCATCTCCTTTAGGTATCTGAAGGGTTTAGTTCATAACAAATAAAGAAAACATCTCAGAAGAAAAGATAAAACAAAACATAAGAAATCCCTAAAACTCTCTGAATAGAATTCCAGCTTCTAGAGATGGATCATCTGGCTATCATCGAGTGATTCCCACAATTCTGACCTTTTCGGCTTGGCTCCTTGACCTAGCTAACCGCCCTCCTTTCAGGTAACACTTAGGAGGTTTATATAGGCTCTTGGAATGTGTTTCTTCGCCCCAAAGTATCCAAGTCCGAATGAAATTGCTTTTTTCCACGATAGGGACACGGCCATGTCACACGCCCGTGTGACTCGGGGGTAAGGCCGTGTTCTAGATGATCCATGTGGCACGGCCGTGTGGGCTTAAGTACAGGCCATGTGGATTTCGTGATATGGCCCATTTACTCCGTTTTGGACCCGTTTTATGTTCTTTTCGTCCTCGGGTGCTTTCCTGGGTATAAGACATGAAAAGAAAGGACTAAGAGCACCTTTTTCTATCAATCGAGGCTTAAATCATCCAAAAGCATACTAAATGTGGGATTAAAATATGTTGCTTTTACGGTTTATCATATACTGTTCATGATTTTACATGTATTGAAAACAATGCATCCCTTAGATTTGGGGATGTTCATTTTGTATTTTGTATGTTCATTTTGGTATAAGATATTTTGCCATGAAATAATAACTATTGAAATACTGCTTTGTCTATAAAAAGGACAATTTTTCTTGATGATGTTCGATGATACCTTAAATTTTTTTCGATATACCTAGAACAGGTAACAATGGATTGCGTGAAGTTAGCTTATGCTAAGTTGCTTGGAAATTGATTTCTAAAAATGGAATGTCCTATACTTTATTTTTTTATTTTTTCAAAATATTAGATAAATTGCTATGTCATTTTGTTTAAATAAGTACGCACTCCAATGCTTAAAGTTACTAAGTAGGTCAGCATCACTTTGTTTGCTCCATTGTACTATTGATTAAAAAGGAGGGTCTAAGTAAGAGTGTGTGATATAATTTTAAGGGCATTCCGCTGTAGCAAAAGACTGAGTAGCTAAGGATGTAGTTGTATGCTTCATCCATCTTTTTAGTTAAAGGCCTTAACTTCATAAGTGAATTTTGGTTTAAATTGTGACATGATGAGGTACTCGACAATTCAGTCTATGCTCTATTCGTGATTGTCAAGTCAAAAACATTTTTGTGACATGACTAAATCCCCTAATATGGTTTCCATTAAAAAAAAAGGAAAAGAAAAAGAAAGAAAAGAAAAAAAAAAGAGAATAAATATATAAAAATGTGAATAATATATTTTGATATGGGCTTAAAGCAAGTAACTTCTGTTTAGGTAACGAATGAAATAAGTGAATAAAAAGATATTTGCTATAGGACGAAAGAAAGAATGCATTGATACTTAGGAAATTTTGTTTTTAGGGAGAAATTTTTGCACTGCCTTTGTTGAACAAATCTTTGACATTCAAATTAATTTTAGGAAAAGAGAATATTGCTGAGAACAGATGTATAAATTGTTTTTCGAATAGCTAAGCAGTACAAGAAGGTTTTTTTGTTTGCCAAGGCAAAATGGGTGCATTCATGCATTCAGGTGTATTTTGCTTGAGGGCAAACAATAACTCAGGTTTGGGGGTGTGATAAAGGAGTGAAAAAAGTTACATTTCATGCTTTTAGACTTAATTAATTACATGAACTTAAGTACATATTGTTTCATTTTAGGACATTTTAGTTAACATTTTTAATATTGCATTAGGACTTGAACTGTGTTGCAATTAGATGATTTTAATTGCTTGCGGTGGAGTTTTTTTTGCGTGTTTGTGTGGTAGGAACATGTTTTGGAATGAGGAAATAAAGGAGTGAAGTTTTGTTAAGGCAAAGTGCAAACAGTTTTTCTTAGACCTAAATAAATCCTCGTAAAAGTTGAGAAGATAGTCACGAGCTATTAGCCGACCCTAGCCTAATCTATCTATAAAAGAGGATGAAGGGAACCTTACAAATGATGTAAAAAGTGGGAGAGATCCTTAGGCGTGAATAAGGGTTCGGTTGCGTAAAGGAAAGGAAGTCGAAGGCAGTCCTTCTTAGCCATCACATGACACTGTGTTGCCAAAGTGTGGACTAGGCAAGCAAATGCTGTTTCCCAAAGTTCTTCCATTATTTCCATTAGTGTTCCTTCGAAAGATTGAATTGAAGTAGTTGAGCACAATGTCATAAAATATTTTGGTTTAGAATTTTATTTCCCAGCCCATGAGCTAAATCTCATAGGGTTGGTATTACTTTTGATGAAACCTTAAACTGTTTTTTTGGGTGCAATATATATCTAATTTACTTTACTGTTTCATTTGATTGTTCTTATTTCTTACTTAAAATGCAAACAATCTTTAGACATAGAAGACTGTTCACATACTTATAAACTGATTCTAATTCCGAAAGGGTTGGATTGGTTGGATTAAAATTAAATGCAATGAGCAAGTGTTCGATAGACACTTGTAGTCGACTCTAGATATAGAGTCACAATCATACAAAAGGAACCCATGCAAGATATCTAAAAAGCTTACAGACATGGGCAAGGTAACTTGAGGTTTTGCTCTCGTAAAAGGCATGCCATTTTAGAACTCTTCTGTCCAGTTAAATAGATACGATTTTGCTAAGGCATTATTGACAATAAGGTTCGATTTTGGGTAATCCCGACATTCCAAATTAACATCACTCTATCTGAAACACCCCTAACCTGTATCCATTGCCAAAATAGGGATACAAAGTATTACCGAACTTAATATAAAAACAATCATACATTTCTCATACATTTCTTTTTCATTTCCAACTAAAAATCAATCATAATCAATCACATTGTCCCTAATGAAAGCCTACGAGGCTCAATTCATGCATTAGAAGTGGTTCGAGACTAAACCGATAACTTAGGAAAATTTCTGGAAAACTAAGAAATTTTCAAAATACAGGGGACACACGCCTGTGTCACAGGCCATGTGGACATTCGAAATGGAATCACATGGCTTTGTCTCAGCCCGTGTCTGACCCTATGTAACTTCCTGACTTGGGCACACGGCCAACCACACGCATGTGTGACTAGCCCATGTACCCTTCGAAATGGCCACACACGTCCGTGTGCAGGCCGTGCAAAAACTATAGGGTATACTGACTTATGCCATAGGGCCAAGTCACACCCCCGGGTGCTAGGCCATGTGGAGCATATTGGCTTGGTTTCTAATTAAACAACAAGGGACACATGGCCGTGTCACCAGATCGTGTGTCACACATGGCTGAGACACACGCCCGTGTCTCTACCCGTGTGGACAAAAATAGGCTATTTACCAAGCCATCTTTCTCACCCAAATTTGTATTCACCTACACAAACCAAATGGCATATAACATGGCATACATAGGCATTAAACCAATCTCAACCAAGCCTAGTTCATGCTAATTCCATACCAAGAACTATAATGTTCATAACTTCATAATTTACTTATTCAAAACAAACCAATTTCACGTTCACAAATCACCTAATTGGTTAAATTAATATATACATTATCTTGCTTAAAATCACAAGCATGCCATATCTCCAAATTTCAACCATTTGGTATTCAACTTACCAGTTCACAACAAGCATTCACCTAGAAATTACCAATCACATAACATAGGCCATTTGCACATATATAAATATACATCACCAAGCATGCCAAAATAAGCAAAATTACATGGCTATACATATAACCAAGCATTCATCATTTACAAGCCAAATCAAATGGCTATGTCCATTACAAAACTATAGACCAAATTAACCACAACTCCTATACATGCTATATAACCAAAATCACAAGTTCAAAAGTACCAAAATGATAGATTGATAGTGTGATGAGATCTCCGATGACTCCCAAATCCGAGTAGACTTTGAATTCACTATAAAACATGAAAAAGTAAACAGAGTAAGCTATAAAGCTTAGTAAGCTCGTATAGTTAAAAAGTAAAACTTACCATTCATTCATCAATTAAACTATATATCATAACACAATACAATTCAACTTAATCACAAGGCTAACATATGTTCATCCACATGGTAAATCATGTAACTCACAAATTACATAGATTCAATGCTTATACGATTTACGTACATACCTAAACTGATACATATCTATCTCTCACCATTTCATATCTTCAATATACTCGTTGAACCATTTTGAATAATATCGGATACTAAAGAATCTCGCATCTTAAGTGTAACACCCCAAACCCGGTCAACACACCACGACCGAATCTAGCATGCTACAGGAAAATATCTTGAAGAGAACAAGCCATCGAATCAAGTTTTGAGTAAAATTCCTCGTTGTTTGTATTTTTGTATAAAGCAAAACCCGTGATTTATTCTTTAAAAATTTAGTTGTCGTTCGTAAGTTAGAAAATGGTTATGACAATTTAAGTAACTCGAACGGTTATTAGAAGTCAGTTGAGTTGAGTGTGGAAAACTATGGGTTTGCAAAACCAATTGAGATGTAGTTATCTTCAATTAATAATTGATACCCGATGGTGAAGTTTGAAAACATGTCGTTTTGTAGTTTGGAAAAACCTTACTCACCCTTTTTTTTTTATTAGATTATCCAAGTGGTTTAATTAATCATGTTTAAAACAAGTCCAAACGTATAAGTAATCCAAAACATAATTATAAGGCCTTATTACAACCCATAAATCGAAATGAAACCGAATTTAGTAAAATAAAGTACCCAAATCTAGTCCGTGGAAATCGAGTTTATTCATAGCATGGCCACCTCGAGTCCACCCGGCTCCTCTTCCGCGATCTAAGTGTCACCTGAAATGATAAGAGAGAAGGTGAGTCACCAAGACTCAGTGCATAGTCCTTCTCCCGAATAACACAACATACTTACACACATATCACCAAGCAATATAGTTAATGCACCCAACCCTAACCATCCAAAACTCCTTTTCTACCCCGGGTGGTACCAAACCACTGGTGGTGCCAAACCACTGGTGACCCAAAGTCACGATATCCAAAAGTGTGGTGCCAAACCACTGGTGACCCAAAGTCACGAATAATCCATCTGTGGGGCCAACCCACGTGTGATACCAAATCACTGGTGACAATCCCGTAATATCGTATGTGGGGCCAACCCACTGTGGTGCTAAGCTACTGGGACGAGTCGCTATAAGGTGCCAAACCTCTGGTGACCCAAAGTCACGAATATCAATATCCAAGTGTGGGGCCAACCCACGTGTGATACCAAATCACTGGCGACGATCCCGATATGTCAACTGTGGGGCCAACCCACTGTGGTGCTAAGCCACTGGGACAAGTCGCTATGAGGTGCCAAACCTCTGGTGACCCAAAGTCACTAAATCAATCTGTGGTACCAAACCACGGAGGTGCCAAACCTCTGGTGTCCCAAAGACACGGATATCACTTCCCCCTCCTCTCATATCACCCATCATCATGCCATACTCATGTAAATCATGCAAATCATGCAAATCATGCCAACATGCTTAGTTATGCATCACATAACACATATATGTCATAAATCATCATATCATATATATCAAATAGCAAAACCCATATCGAAACGGACTTACCCGAATCCATGCTCATACCCATAGGGTATCATATCAACATCCACACTGTTTCATCTTTTATTAAAATCAGGTTATTAAAACATATTACTAAGTAATAGAGTGTGTAAGTTTACACACCTGCTATAACGCACGTCCCAAGTCCCGAAGAGTCGATCTATAACACTAGATCCTTTGATCCTACATTCGACCATTACTAAGGTTAGCAACATAGGCCATTCGGCCAAACCAAATAAATCCCCAAAGTGTTAACGCATGAACCCTTACCTTGCTACCGATTTGGTTTCCTACCAAATCCCGAACTATACGATGGTTCTCCCCCTTGCAATCGGCCACACCCTATTAAGAAGAACAATTAACCAGAATAGCCTTCGGCTTTTGAATACTAAAAAGATTCGATGGTCTTAAAAATAATGGATCCTTACCACCACTTACCAAAGCCGATTGTTAGAGAGTAGAGGCTTGGATCGATTGTTCTAAAATCCCGGAGACCCTACAATAAATCGGTTACAACAAAAAGGTAATTAACACCCTTTCTATCAAATGCCGAAATCGGCTCTTACCCTTATCAAAGTCGACAGAGAACAAAAGAAAAGAAGAAATAGGCATTCGGCCTTGAGCACTTACCTTCCTCTAAAACCGATTGGAGAAAACTAGAAGAGATCACCCTTGCTTGAGATTCGGCCAAAACTGAACAAAAAAAAGGAGAAGAGGATTCAGCTATGGTTGTTCAAAACAAACAATTAAGGTTCGGCTTGAGTGAAAGAAGAGGAAGAAAAGAAGTGAAAAGAAGATAGGGGTTTCGGCAAAAGAGTTTGAGAAGACGAAAGAAAAGATGAACAGGAGGAGGGTGCTTTCGGTTTTGAGCAAGTTTGAGAAAAGAAAAGAAAAAGAGAGGGAGATGGAGGAGTAGAAGATTCGGCCACCAACCAAAATTGAGAACAAAAAGGAGAGGAGGTGTTTAGGAGAATAAGGTTTCGGCTACCAAAGAGATTAAGAGAAAACAATTGCAAAATTCGGCTAGGTACTGAAACAAAAAGAATGAATGTCGGCTTTTGGTACACTAAACAAAGGCTGGCCGAAAATGCACTCTAAACACCTAAGGAGGTTTCGGCATTCCCCTCAACTCACCTTACCAAAATCGGCCACTCCCCCCATGAGGAGTTCAAAATTCGGCCACTTCCCTGAAATGCTCCTGACCACTAATTCAAACGAATTTGAATTAGTCAACCACCTAAATTTTCTCTCTGCCAACCATTTGAATAATTTGACTTAGTCCATCCTCACTAGGCAGAGTTTGAACTGGACACAACTCCTCCCCCTCCTTGGCGTCAAAATAGAAAGCAAAAGGTGGGATTTCTGCTGCTCGAACCTGAGACCTCCTTCCCCTGCAAGTGGCGTCAATCACAGGCTCTAAGTGGCGCCTTCTTGCCACTTTGCCAAGCCTTTCTCTTGTGCTAAAATCCTACTTGAAATACTTATAACCCTTGGCTCCCTCAGCTCCCTTTACTTAAAACTTAAGAACTAAAATTTTCTTACTACTCAGACCTGTTCTAGACTTACAACTAAGCCTCAAAACATTACAAAGAATGACACCACAGTCCATACACAAGCAAAACAATTCAATTAAAAATAACCCCTATTTCAGGATATTACAGCTCTACCCCCCTTAAAAATAATTTCGGCCTCGAAATTACCTGGTCAAAAGAGTTGAGGGTATTGCTGTCTTATCACATCTTCTGGTTCCCACGTAGCTTCTTCCACGCCATGATTCCGCCATAACACTTTCACCAATGGTACAGACTTCTTACGCAAAACTTTCACATCTCGGTCTAGAATTTGTACTGGTTCCTCCTCCGTGGTCAAATCCGGATTCACCTCGATCTCTTCGACTGCTACGACATGCGATGGGTCTGAACGATAACGTCTAAGCATGGAAACGTGAAATACGTCGTGAATCTGACTTAGCTCTGCTGGCAACTCAAGCTGATAAGCTACTGGTCCCACTCATCTCAGTACCTTATACGGCCCAATGAACCTTAGACTTAGCTTGCCTTTTCTTCCGAACCTCAATACCTTCTTCCATGGCGAGACCTTCAAGAAGACCCTATCACCCACGGCAAACTCTATATCTTTCCGCCTGAGATCAGCATAAGACTTCTGCCTGTCCGAAGCTTCCTTTAATAGAGCCTGAATCAACTTGACCTTGTCTTCAGTCTCTCCAACCAACTCTGGTCCCAACACCTGACGTTCACTCAGCTCCATCCAACAAGTAGGCGAGCGACACTTCCTACCATACAACGCCTCATATGCTGCCATCTTGATGCTTGCTTGGTAGCTATTGTTGTAAGCGAACTCAGCTAATGGCAGAAACTCTTCCCAGCTACCCCTGAAGTCCAGAACACAACCTCTCAACATGTCCTCTAAAATCTGTATAACTCTTTCCGACTGCCCGTCAGGCTGTGGATGGAATGCCGTACTGAAATCCAAGCGCGTACCCAAAGCCTGATGCAACGCTCTCCAAAACCTTGATGTAAATCTGGGATCCCTATCCGAGATAATCGATACTGGCACACCATGCAACCTTACTATCTCAGACACATACAGCTTAGCTAACCTCTGAAGTGAGTAATCAACCCTTACCGGTATGAAGTGAGCTGATTTAGTCAGACGATCCACAATCACCCAAACTGAGTCTTTCTTGCTAGGCGTAAGAGGTAATCCACTGACGAAATCCATAGTAATCCTTTCCCACTTCCACTGTGGAATCTTCATTGGCTGAAGCAACCCTGACGGCAACTGATGTTCAGCCTTGACCTGCTGACATGTCAGACACTTACCCACAAACTCCGTTACTTCCCGCTTCAGTCCTGGCCACCAAAACTGCTCTCTTAAATTCCAGTACATCTTGCTACCTCCAGGATGCATAGTGTATGGGCTGCTATGCGCATCCTGAAGAATCTTCTGCCTTAGCTCGATGTCCCTCGGCATACAAGCTCTCCCTTGGAAACACAGCACTCCATCACTAGACAAGCTGTAACCCTCTAGACCGCTATCTTGTACCTGTAACCTCTGAGCATTCAAAACCTCATCCTCTAATTGTTTCTCCCTAATCTGCTCAACCCAAGTTGGCTTAACCTGCAATTCTGCCAGAATACTCCCATCGTCATACAAGCTAAGATGGGCAAACATCGCTCTTAAGTCTGAAACAACCTTACGGCTCAACGCGTCTGCCACTACGTTAGCTTTGCCTGGATGATACTCAATCGAACAGCCGTAGTCCTTTAGCAACTCAATCCATCTGCGCTGCCTCAAGTTCAAATCCTTCTGAGTCAAAAGGTACCTCAAACTTTTGTGATCTGTGTAGACTATCGATTTCTCTCCGTACAAGTAGTGCCTCCAGATTTTCAACGCAAAAACTACTGCCGCTAACTCCAAGTCGTGCGTTGGATAATTTACCTCATGTGGCCTCAGCTGTCGAGATGCATAAGCCACTACCTTCCCTTCCTGCATCAGCACACAACCTAAACCCGTATGTGATGCATCACAATATACCATAAATTCCTTTCCTGCCTCGGGCTGAATCAAAACCGGAGCTTCAGTCAAAATCTTCTTCAACTTGTCGAAACTCTCTTGCTGCTTCTCAGTCCACACAAACAGAACTCCTTTTCTTAACAACTTGGTCATCGGTGCTGCGATCAACGAAAATCCTTCTACAAATCTTCGGTAATACCCTGCCAAACCCAGAAGACTCCGAATCTCAGCCACTGACTTAGGCGGCTTCCAATCCAACACTGCCTCAATCTTTCGAAGGTCCACTCTAATCCCCTCAGCTGACACTACATGACCCAAGAAAGTCACCTCCCTAAGCCAGAACTCGCACTTACTAAATTTAGCATATAGCTGCTTTTCCCTCAAAATATGCAATACTACTCGCAAATGCGCGTCATGCTCCTCCTCTGTCCTTGAATATACCAAGATGTCGTCTATGAATACTACGACGAACTGATCCAAATACTGTTGAAATACCCTATTCATCATGTCCATGAATGCTGCCGGCGCATTAGTCAACCCAAACGGCATTACCAGAAACTCGTAGTGCCCATACCGAGTACGAAATGTCGTCTTGTGGATATCAGCCTTTTTCACTTTTAGCTGATGATACGCAGACCTTAAGTCAATCTTCGAGAATACTGCTGCTCCCTTCAGCTGATCAAACAAATCATCTATCCTCGGCAACGGATACTTGTTTTTGATCGTCATCTTATTCAACTGGCGGTAGTCTATACACATCCGCATTGTACCATCTTTCTTCTTGACAAAGAGTACTGGCGCTCCCCAAGGTGAAACACTTGGCCTGATAAAACCTCGGTCCAATAGCTCCTGGATCTGAGCCTTTAATTCCACTAACACCTTTGGTGCCATCCTATACGGAGCAATAGACACTGGCGCGGTTCTGGGTAACAGATCTATGCCAAATTCCACCTCACGATCCGGTGGCAGTCCCGGAAGCTCCTCTGGAAACACATCAGCAAATTCCTTTACTGTTTGGACATTCCCCACAACAGCCTCTTTAGCCTCCAAGGCACACACATGAACCATAAATGCTTCACAGCCCTTCCTGACCAACTTCTCAGCCTTCAAAGCAGACACCACGTTGGATAAGTAATTTCTTCTATTACCTATCATGACCACCTCGTCATCCTCAGCCGTCTTTAGAACCATGCGCTTAACCGCACAATCCAACCTTGCCTGGTACTTAACCAACCAGTCCATCCCAAGAATCAGATCGAACTCCCCAAACGGCAGTTCCATCAGATCAGCCACAAACACTACCCCTTGGAGTTCTAGGGGTACATCTCTATACAACTTATTTACAACTACAGAGTGACCTAGAAGGCTAATCACTGTCATCTGCCTAGAAATAGTCTTAAAGTCTAAATTCATGGTCTCTACTATGCTACTAGCAACGTATGAATGCGTCGAACCCACATCAATCAAAGCAGTATAGGGAAAACCAAAGATCAAAAACGTACCAGTTATGACGTCCGGTGCGTCACCCTCCTCTCGGCACCTCGCTGCATATACTAACCTAGGCTGTCTTGCCTCAGTGCTACCCGCACCTCTGCCCGGTGCTCCGCGGCCCCGCCCAGAACCATTACTACCTCTACCATTACCACGGCCTCTCTGCGGTGGCGGTCCCTCATTTTTGAACTAAGTACGGCCCTGACCTTCAGACTGAATCCTAGCCAACTTACGCGGACAGTCTCTCACACGATGACCCAGTGAGCCACATTCAAAACATCCTTTTCTGCCGGTCCAACATCCTCCCCAATGAGATTTTCCACAACGGTTACACTGTGCTGGTCCCTGATTAGCAGCAACCGCCCTACCAGACTGATTCGGTGCACTCTGTCTAGCCCTTTTCTGAGAATTTCCAGCCGACCCAGATGACCCAAAACTTCTCTTATGTCTGTTCCTATCCATGTTCTGCCTCACAGACTCTTTAACCCTTTCGGCTACCTTAGCCTTTTCTACCAGGACAGCAAACTCACGCTCCTGCTGTGGAGCAATCAGCAATCTCAGTTCATCTCTCAGACCATCCTCGAATCGGACACACCGCTCGTGTTCAGTAGCCACAATGCCTCTAGCATACCGACTCAGCCTTAAGAACTCTGCCTCATACTCTGATACAGACTTACTCCCCTAAACCAGCCTCAGAAATGCCTTCCGTTGCGCATCGATGTAGCTAGATCCAATGTACTTTTTCTGATATGCGGCCTTAAAATAATCCCAAGTGAGATCTTCCACTGCAACACTGTCCCGAACCGTGAGCCACCACTGGTATGACTCATCCTGGAGTAGCGAAACTATCCCCTTCAGCTTTTCCTCAACAGTCAGGTCCAAATCGTCCATGATCCGCTCCGTTGCCTCCAGCCAATACTCAGCCGTGCTAGGAGCCACACTAGAAACACCCTGAAATACCTCAGCCCCATTCGCCCGGAGTCGCTCGGGTACGGATTTCCGAGCTCCTGCGCCTCCACCTACTCTAGCTACCCTTTCCAGAACCCGCAGCATCGCCTGCGACACTGCGTCATCCCCAGTCTGGTCTTGAAACTCACCACCTGCAGCTGGCGGTGGTACCGATATTTCATTCTCTGACCCCTGACCAGACCCTACTGGTTCAGAAACGGTCATCCTACCTCGGCCACGTCCGCGACCACGTCCACCCCGAGTGCTCATGACTAAAATCTCGACTTATCTGATTTAGAAGTTTTATGCATTAGTAATTATTCCACTGTTTAAAAGCACAGTCTTATGAATATTTCTTATTAAAGAAGTTTTGTTTCCGCAGCCCATAGAGTCCTATCAGCTTCAGTTTCTAGAGTAGTCCACTATTGCTAATCATTCAATCTCATCACAACCAAAAATCACAAGCAATAGTAAGGGGAGACTCGAAGCCATGCCTTTCAAACCATATATTTTTAAACAAAACATTTAAAAACCAATATTTGAAACATTTTGGCCATTGGGCCCACAGCCGAGCCTTTGAACTTAGCTCTGATACCACAATTGTAACACCTCAAACCCGGTCAACACACCACGACCGAATCTAGCATGCTACAGGAAAATATCTTGAAGAGAACAAGCCATCGAATCAAGTTTTGAGTAAAATTCCTCATTGTTTGTATTTTTGTAGAAAGTAAAACCCGTGATTTATTCTTTAAAAATTTAGTTGTCGTTCGTAAGTTAGAAAATGGTTATGACAATTTAAGTAACTCGAACGGTTATTAGAAGTCAGTTGAGTTGAGTGTGGAAAACTATGGGTTTGCAAAACCAATTGAGTTGTAGTTATCTTCAATTAATAATTGATACCCGATGGTAAAGTTTAAAAACATGTCGTTTTGTAGTTTGGAAAAACCTTACTCACCCTTTTTTTTTTATTAGACTATCCAAGTGGTTTAATTAATCATGTTTAAAACAAGTCCAAACGTATAAGTAATCCAAAACATAATTATAAGGCCTTATTACAACTCATAAATCGAAATGAAACCGATCGAGTCCACCCGACTCCTCTTTCGCGATCTAAGTGTCACCTGAAATGATAAGAGAGAAGGTGAGTCACCAAGACTCAGTGCATAGTCCTTCTCCCGAATAACACATCATACTTACACACATATCACCAAGCAATATAGTTAATGCACCCAACCCTAACCATCCAAAACTCCTTTTCTACCCCGGGTGGTACCAAACCACTGGTGACCCAAAGTCAGGATATCCAAAAGTGTGGTGCCAAACCACTGGTGACCCAAAGTCACGAATAACCCATCTGTGGGGCCAACCCACGTGTGATACCAAATCACTGGCGACAATCCCGTAATATCGTATGTGGGGCCAACCCACTGTGGTGCTAAGCCACTGGGACGAGTCGCTATGAGGTGCCAAACCTCTGGTGACCCAAAGTCACGAATATCAATATCCAAGTGTGGGGCCAACCCACGTGTGATACCAAATCACTGGCGACGATCCTGATATGTCAACTGTGGGGCCAACCCACTGTGGTGCTAAGCCACTGGGACAAGTCGCTATGAGGTGCCAAACCTCTGGTGACCCAAAGTCACTAAATCAATCTGTGGTACCAAACCACTGGAGGTGCTAAACCTCTGGTGTCCGAAAGACATGGATATCACTTCCCCCTCCTCTCATATCACCCATCATCATGCCATACTCATGTAAATCATGCAAATCATGCAAATCATGCCAACATGCTTAGTTATGCATCACATAACACATATATGTCATAAATCATCATATCATATATATCAAATAGCAGAACGCATATCGAAACGGACTTACCCGAATCCATGCTCATACCCATAGGGTATCATATCAACATCCACACTGTTTCAGCTTTTATTAAAATCAGGTTATTAAAACATATTACTAAGTAATAGAGTGTGTAAGTTTACACACCTGCTATAACGCACGTCCCAAGTCCCGAAGAGTCGATCTATAACACTAGATCCTTTGATCCTACATTCGGCCATTACTAAGGTTAGCAACATAGGCCATTCGGCCAAACCAAATAAATCCCCAAAGTGTTAACGCATGAACCCTTACCTTGCTACCGATTTGGTTTCCTACCAAATCCCGAACTATACTGTAACAGACCAATATTGACCCTAATCGGAACGGTGGTTTCGGGACCACGAATCCGAGCCCGAGAAATATTTTAATATTATATTTTGTGTTTATTATATGTGATATAGTGAGTGTGAAAGTTTCGTAGAAAAATTTAGTCGTTTAAGTGCTTAATTTGATAAAAAGGATTTAATCGTGAAAAGCATAAAAGTTGCATGCTAAGGTGAAAGGTACTAAATTGATTGTGGCTTTTTAAGTGGATGTTCTAAAAGGGCAATTAGCCCATATACAACAAAGAGGAACGGCAATGGGCCACTCCAATTACAAATTATATGTTAGTTTAGTTTTATTATAAAGTTATATTAGTGTATTTATAAATAATGTTAATATATATGTTAAATACAACATTAAATAATAAAAACAAGTGGGAAGAAAGAGAACATACCTTGTTCTTCTTCTTGGCCGAATGTTGGAGGAAGAAAACTCCATTGTTGAAGCTTTATTTTCGGCAACTTAGGGAGCTTGATTAAGGTATGGTCGGCTTTTAGTTTTTGAAAATTTTTACGTTTTTGAGATCGTTGCTTCGTATATTACCCGACCCATGCCTAAATTTTTGAAAATATTATGTATATAGGATTCGGCCATTAACATGCTTGGATGGTTTTGATATTTGATGGATTTAAATTAAATATATGTTAAAGATTTACAAGTTTTGTATCGAAGTTTTTGGTGATTTTGAGTAAATAGGGCTAAATTGAAAAAAATAAATTTGTGAAGAGTTAAAATGACAAATAAATGAAATGCATGGACACACATAGCTATGGGGAAGATTCGGCCTAGCTATGGTGTTAGGAAATTTTGCATATTTTGAGTTTTGTGTAAATAGGACCAATTTGTAAAAATGGGAAACATTAGGGGCAAAATGGTAAATTGCCCATTTGTGTGTTTTGGGACTAAATTGAGATGAAATGCAATTAAATGAGCTAAATTTTAATGTGTTGTAGATCAAGAGCAAAGAAAAACGGAATTAGACCGGGGAAAGACGAAGGTTCTCGAATAGCCGATTCGCACGGACTATCGACAACCGAGGTAAGTCCTTTAGCTAAAATATGTCAAAGAATTAATTATGATTATATTAAATAGTAAGAATTGATGAATTTTAGTACCTATTTGTAACATGGCCGAATGTATATAGGTATACTAGGTTGATGATTAAAGTTGGTTATGTGATGTGAATTGTTGGATTGTATAATGATATAATGATTTTATTGGTTTAATGTGAGCAAGCTCAATTGAATTGGACTTATACATATAGTAGTTATGAAGTGTGTTTGGAACGTTTAAATTACATAGATATGTTTCGGGCTTTCACGCCTAGCAGGCTTTATGCCGGTGTTACTTTTCGGGCTTTCACGCCTAGCAGGCTTTGTGCCGGTGTCACTTATCGGGCTTTTACGCCTAGCAGGCTTGATGCCGGTGATGTGTTTTACAAAAGAGAAATCGAATTTTTGTTCAAGGCAAATTAAAGCTAATTTATTGAGTTAATGGCTTAGGTAAGCATGTAAGGTATGTTATGCTTAATATTACTTGAGTCGAATTAATATTATGAGAATTGTGTTATATGTGTTTGAAGTTAATATTGATGGGTATGATATGATGGATTTCGAGGTTGAATGCACTATTATGGAAATTCGGTCTTCAAATAGAAATGTTAAAAGTAAAGGAAATTTTAGTATGATAGTACGGTTGATACGAATGCTTTATTTATACGATTTGGAGTAAATATGATTATAAACATACAAGTTGAATTATTTTTAATTTAAATGTTTAATGTTTGAATATTATATTATTAGGAGCTTAGGACTTACTAAGCTAGTAAGCTTATTTGTGCGAAATGTTTCCTCTGTTTTATAGATTAGGTGCAAGCTACAAGCTCATCGGGATCGTTGAGAAAGTCGTCCACACTATCAAACTATTTTGGTACTCTTTCATTTTGGTTTTCGAATGAAGGCATGTATAGGAAAGACTTTGACTTTGTTTTGATGAAAACTTTTGGTTCATGTATATAATAGCCATGCGAATATGGCTAAATTTTTAGTTAAGTATGCTTTTTGTGCTTTTGATACAAATGTCGGTTTATGATGGTAATGTTTGTGCATTTTTAATCGAAGTTTAATCGTTTTTGATAAGGAAATGTATGTTTACGAAATGAACCTTTGAATTAGGTATTATGGTAAGTAACCAATGGTACACTCGATTGTATGGAACCATAGTTGTGTTTGGTTAATAAATCGATGATGTTAGGATATTACGCGAATATTTTAGGTATAAGTTAATTTGCATAAATGATTAAAATGCATGGACAGTATGAATTGTATGTGGGTATGTTCGGTTATAAACTAGTTAATCATATTTTGCAATGAAATAGTTTTTAGTTAGCAGCAGTGATGTGAATTTGAAAAATCACCAAAAATAGGATAAATTGAATTAGAAAGTGAATAAGATATAGAATTAAAGATTATTGTGTCTATTTTCATATGAAAGAAACAGAGTAGGAAAGAAATTTTATATTATGAGATATTTAAATTTTAGTGAGACTTGTTCTGAATGAATTCGTGATACCCTGTTCTATCTTGGAAACA
Organism: Gossypium australe; assembly: GCA_005393395.2. NCBI lineage: Eukaryota > Viridiplantae > Streptophyta > Magnoliopsida > Malvales > Malvaceae > Gossypium > Gossypium australe. The sequence goes on along the minus strand of CM016621.1, from coordinate 108,719,496 downwards.
TTGTTAAAAATTTTACAAAAATAATTATGGAGCATAGTTTATATGTTTAGAATCCTTAATGAGTCTATTTTTGATTGGAATAAACAAGAACATTATTGAAATTTTTTACAATGAGATAACTGAGTTTTTGTAAAGATAGGTCAGAAATATCAAACAGTGATATAAGGGTAACTTTGATGAATAAACCGTACTAATTGGCCCCATGAAAAATTCTGGAAAAATTATGGTAGAAATTTATGTGAGTCTAGGTTCAAGGAAAATTTACGGATCTAAATTTCGAGTTTTTTAACTCGAGTTATGGTCAATTTAGTCAGCATGACGCAGTTGGACAGCTTTAAATTTTTATGCCCCAAATTAGTAGTCAAGTCTAGTAATGCCACATACTCGACTCCGGCAAAGGTTTCGGGTAAGGGGTGTTACATTTGACTGGTATCAGAGCTTACGGTTTAGTCGATTCTAGGACTACCGTAGTGTGTGTGAGTCTAGCTATACATGCCTTTATCATATATTGATAGTGTGGTGACTTCTGACAGTCTGAACTGTGTTTTATATAGCAAATGGACACTGATCCTGAAAGAGCCGTAGCGGATGATGTAGAGAGTGTAGCGCCTGACCGTGCACACAGATCAGTGCCGGTAGACTCTCGACCTGTTTCGGGTAGCCACGAGGGGGAGACTAAACAAGCCTTCTATCATATGATGAACGAGTGGTTTACCCAGTTTATTCAGACTAATCCAGCTGTATACCAACCTCCACCCCGAATGATCCAACTCTGATTCCACCCGCACCCCCGCTTATAGATCCGATGAGATCTAGTAGGCCTCCAGTTGACAAAATTCGAAAATTTGGGGCCGAAGAATTTAAAGCCAATGATGATGATGATGCAGAGCGAGCTGAAATGTGGCTTGATAACACTATTCGGGTACTGGATGAGCTATCTTGTACTCCAGATGAATGCCTGAAGTGTGTTATATCTTTACTGCGGGACACTGCATATCACTGGTGGAATACACTAGTATCAGTGGTTCCGAAAGAAAAAGTGACATGGGATTTCTTCCAGAATGAATTCCGTAAGAAATACATCAGTAAAAGATTCATTGATCAAAAACGAAAAGAATTCCTTGAACTGAAACAGGGGCGAATGACCGTGACGGAATATGAACGGAAATTTGTCAGGCTCAGCAGATATGCTAGAGAATGTGTTTCTACTGAAGCTATTATGTGCAAAAGATTTGAAGATGGCCTGAATGAAGATATAAAGATGTTTGTTGGCATTCTTGAAATTCAAGAGTTTGTGACTCTAGTTGAGTGGGCTTGCAAAGCTGAAGAGCTCGGGAAAGAGAAAAGGAAGGCTGAGACAGAAGCTAGAGACATTCGTAAAAGATCTTCGGGTAAGGTCTTTCATCCCACATCCAAGAAGTTCAGAGATGACTACAACCGACATAAAGCTACTATAGATCTACCTAGACGGGATCGACCTCCTGTGGGCTCCCGAGCTACCTCGATGGCCAGTGTTGGTAACGTTCCACAGAATCGAGTTGAATGCAAGCACTGCGGGAAATGGCATTCTGGGAGCTGTAGATTTCATGATCGGTTCTGCTTTAAATGTGGATCGTCAGATCATTTTATTAGAGAATGTCCGATGTTAGCTGAGCAAAATACAATTCAGAACATTAAGCCGAGCAACACGAAGTGCGAGGTAGACCATCCAGACACTCAGGCAATGTAGGTGGTAGTCAGAAAGGAATGAAGAACACTACAGTTCGATCTGAGGCTAGAGCTCCAGCTAGAGCTTATGCTGCACGAGCCAGAGAGGATGCTTCCTCCCCCGACGTCATTACTGGTACTTTCACCCTTTACGATACTACTGTGGTTGCACTAATTGATCCTGGTTCGACTCATTCTTATGTGTGTGAAACTTTAGAATTCGGTGAGACTCTGCTAGTTGAGTCTACCGAGTTTGTGATTCGTGTGTCCAACCCTTTGGGTAGATGTGTGCTTGTTAATAAAGTGTGTAGGGGTTGCCCGTTGATGATTCAGGATTTTTGTTTTCCAGCTGATTTAATGTTGTTGCCCTTTGATGAATTTGATATAATTTTGGGTATGGACTGGTTAACTTCACATGAGGCAGTAGTGGATTGTAAAAGAAAGCTTATTGATCTGAGATGTCAAAACGGCGAGACCATCAGAATTAAATCTAGTGATGTAAATGAGTTTCCTACAGTAATATCTTCGTTGTTAGCCCGGAAGTATGTGAGAAAAGGGTGCGAAGCTTATTTGGCTTATGTAATGGACAATAAATTGTCCGAGAAACAGATTGAATCTGTATCGGTTGTATGTGAATACCCAGATGTGTTTCCTGAAGAACTACTGGGTTTACCACCAATACGAGAGATTGAATTCGGCATTGAATTAGTACCGGGGGTGACCTCGATTTCGATAGCTCCGTATCGGATGACACCTACCGAGCTAAAAGAGTTGAAAGCACAGTTGCAAGAGTTGACAGATAGGGGCTTTGCACGACCAAGCTTCTCTCCTTGGGGTGCACCGGTTTTATTTGTGAAAAAGAAAGATGGGACTATGCGAATGTGTATCGACTATCGGCAACTAAATAAAGTAACTATAAAGAATAAGTATCCGTTACCTCGGATTGATGACTTGTTTGATCAGTTGAAGGGGGCTTCAGTGTTTTCGAAGATAGATTTGAGATCAGGCTACTATTAGTTGCGAGTCAGAGATACAGATGTGCCAAAGACTGCCTTCCGAACAAGGTATGGGCATTTTGAGTTTTTGGTTATGCCTTTTGGACTCACTAATGCACCTGCTGTTTTTATGGATCTAATGAATCGAGCCTCAGACAGTTTTTGGATCGGTTTGTTGTAGTGTTTATTGACGATATACTGATCTATTCCAAAAATGAAACCGAACATGCTGAACATTTGAGATTAATGCTACAAACTTTGAGAGATCAACAACTGTATGCGAAGTTTAGTAAGTGTGAGTTCTGGATGAATGAAGTTAGCTTTTTGGGCCATGTTGTTTCAGCATCAGGTATTCGGGTGGATCCAAACAAAATAGCAGCTATACTTAATTGGAAACCACCAAAGAATATTTCCGAGGTCCGAAGTTTCCTAGGCCTGGCGGGATATTACAGACGATTTGTAAAGGGTTTTTCTGTAATAGCTACACCTTTGACGAAACTCCTACAGAAAGATGTCAAGTTTGAGTGGTCGGAAAGGTGTCAGAAAAGTTTTGAGCAGTTGAAAGCCCTTCTAACCGAAGCTCCAGTGTTAGTCCAGCCTGAATCGGGTAAAGAATTTGTTGTTTTTAGTGATGCTTCCTTGAATGGGTTGGGTTGCGTTTTAATGCAGGATGGCAAGGTTATAGCCTACGCTTCGAGACAATTGAAGCCGCATGAGAAAAATTATCCGACTCACGATCTGGAACTAGCGACCATTGTTTTTGCATTGAAAATTTGGCGTCACTATTTATTCTGCGAGAAATGTCACATTTATTCGGATCATAAAAGTCTAAAATATTTGATGACTCAGAAAGATTTAAATTTGAGACAACGCAGATGGTTAGAATTGCTGAAAGACTATGAATTAGTGATTGACTACCATCTAGGAAAAGCTAACATTGTTGCAGATGCGTTAAGTCGAAAATCATTGTTTGCTCTTCGTGTAATGAACGCACAGATAACTCTGTCTGGTGATGGTTCGATTATAGCTGAGTTACAAGCAAGACAAATGTTTATTCAACAAATTTGTGATGCACAGAAAGTTGATAAAGATTTGATTGCTAGTCGAATTCAATGTGAAAAAGGTGCAGAATCAGATTTTCAGATTGATGCAAATGATTGTTTGAATTATAAAAGCCGAATGTGTGTTCCAAAGAACTCAGATTTGATACCGATGATTCTGAGTGAGGCCCATAGTGGTTGACTATCGATACACCCGGGTAGCACTAAAATGTATAACGATTTGAAACAGTTCTATTGGTGGCCTGGCATGAAACAAGATATATCTGAGTTTGTTTCCAAGTGCTTAATCTGTCAACAAGTAAAAGCTGAGCATCAGGTACCGTCCGGACTACTTCAACCAATCATGATACCTGAATGGAAATGAGATAGAATTACAATGGATTTCGTATCCGGTCTTCCTATGACACCGAGTAAGAAAGATGTCGTATGGGTTATCGTTGATAGACTGACTAAATCAGCTCATTTTGTACCGGTACGTACCGACTATTCACTTGATAAGCTTGCCGAATTGTATGTGTCGCAGATTGTAAGGTTGCACGGTGTACCGAGTTCCATTGTTTCAGACAGAGACCCGAGATTCACATCGCGGTTCTGGAAGAAATTGCAAGATGCATTAGGTACTAAACTTCATTTTAGTACAGCCTTTCATCCGCAGACAGATGGTCAGTCTGAGCGAACTATTTTGATACTTGAGGACATGTTGAGATGCTGCGTTCTCGAGTTTGAAGGTACGTGAGAACGATACCTACCTTTGATTGAATTTGCTTACAATAATAGCTTCCAATCTAGTATAAAAATGGCACCTTATGAAGCTTTATACGGGCGAAAATGTCGCACACCGTTGTATTGGACTGAGCTCAGTGAAAGTAAGATACACGGGGTCGATTGGATTAAAGAAACAGAACAGAAGGTGGTTGTTATTAGGAGTAATTTGAAAGCTGCTTCGGATCGTCAAAAGTCCTATGCTGATTTTAAACGTAAGGACATTGAATTTCAGGTCGGAGATCGGGTGTTCTTAAAAGTTTCTCCGTGGAAGAAAATACTCCGATTTGGTCGGAAAGGCAAGTTGAGTCCGAGATTTATCGGACCGTATGAAATCATCGAGCGTATAGGGCCTGTTGCTTATAGATTGAAATTGCCCCTTGTCTTAGAAAAGATACACAATGTATTTCACGTTTCGATGCTTCGTAAATACAGATTGGATCCGTCCCATGTGATCACACCGTCAGAAATTGAAATTCGATCCGATTTGACATATGATGAAGAAACAATCCGTATCTTAGCCCGGGAATTGAAAGAATTGAGAAATAAAAAGATTCCACTAGTAAAAATACTATGGAATAGACACGGGATTGAAGAGGCTACGTGGGAGCCTGAAGATTCAATGAGGCAGCAATACCCGAAATTGTTTAACGGCAAAAATTTTCGAGGACGAAAATTCTTAAGGGGGGAGAGTTGTAATAGACCAATATTGACCCTAATCGGAACGGTGGTTTCGGGACCACGAATTCGAGCCCGAGAAATATTTTATTATTATATTTTGTGTTTATTATATGTGATTTAGTGAGTGTGAAAGTTTCGTAGAAAAATTTAGTCGTTTAAGTGCTTAATTTGATAAAAAGGATTTAATCGTGAAAAGCGTAAAAGTTGCATGCTAAGGTGAAAGGTACTAAATTGATTGTGGCTTTTTAAGTGGATGTTCTAAAAGGGCAATTAGCCCATATACAACAAAGAGGAACGGCAATGGGCCACTCCAATTACAAATTATATGTTAGTTTAGTTTTATTATAAAGTTATATTAGTGTATTTATAAATAATGTTAATATATATGTTAAATACAACATTAAATAATAAAAACAAGTGGGAAGAAAGAGAACATACCTTGTTCTTCTTCTTGGCCGAATGTTGGAGGAAGAAAACTCCATTGTTGAAGCTTTATTTTCGGCAACTTAGGGAGCTTGATTAAGGTATGGTCGGTTTTTAGTTTTTGAAAATTTTTACGTTTTTGAGATCGTTGCTTCGTATATTACCCGACCCATGCCTAAATTTTTGAAAATATTATGTATATAGGATTCGGCCATTAACATGCTTGGATGGTTTTGATATTTGATGGATTTAGATTAAATATATGTTAAAGATTTACAAGTTTTGTATTGAAGTTTTTGGTGATTTTGAGTAAATAGGGCTAAATTGAAAAAAATAAATTTGTGAAGAGTTAAAATGACAAATAAATGAAATGCATGGATACACATAGCTATGGAGAAGATTCGGCCTAGCTATGGTGTTAGGAAATTTTGCATATTTTGAGTTTTGTGTAAATAGGACCAATTTGTAAAAATGGGAAACATTAGGGGCAAAATGGTAAATTGCCCATTTGTGTGTTTTGGGACTAAATTGAGATGAAATGCAATTAAATGAGCTAAATTTTAATGTGTTTTAGATCAAGAGCAAAGAAAAACGGAATTAGACCGGGGAAAGACGAAGGTTCTCGAATAGCCGATTCGCACGGACTATCGACAACTTAGGTAAGTCCTTTAGCTAAAATATGTCAAAGAATTAATTATGATTATATTAAATAGTAAGAATTGATGAATTTTAGTACCTATTTATAACATGGCCGAATGTATATAGGTATACTAGGTTGATGATTAAAGTTGGTTATGTGATGTGAATTGTTGGATTGTATAATGATATAATGATTTTATTGGTTTAATGTGAGCAAGCTCAATTGAATTGGACTTATACATATAATAGTTATGAAGTGTGTTTGGAACGTTTAAATTACATAGATATGTTTCGGGCTTTCACGCCTAGCAGGCTTTATGCCGGTGTTACTTTTCGGGCTTTCACGCCTAGCAGGCTTTGTGCCGGTGTTACTTTTCGGGCTTTCACGCCTAGCAGGCTTTGTGCCGGTGTCACTTATCGGGCTTTTACGCCTAGCAGGCTTGATGCCGGTGATGTGTTTTACAAAAGAGAAATCGAATTTTTGTTCAAGGCAAATTAAAGCTAATTTATTGAGTTAATGGCTCAGGTAAGCATGTAAGGTATGTTATGCTTAATATTACTTGAGTCGAATTAATATTATGAGAATTGTGTTATATGTGTTTGAAGTTAATATTGATGGGTATGATATGATGGATTTCGAGGTTGAATGCACTATTATGGAAATTCGGTCTTCAAATAGAAATGTTAAAAGTAAAGGAAATTTTAGTACGATAGTACGGTTGATAGAATGCTTTATTTATACGATTTGGAGTAAATGTGATTACAAACATACAAGTTGAATTATTTTTATTTTAAATGTTTAATTTTTGAATATTATATTATTAGGAGCTTAGGACTTACTAAGCTAGTAAGCTTATTTGTGCGAAATGTTTCCTCTGTTTTATAGATTAGGTGCAAGCTACAAGCTCGTCGGGATCGTTCAGAAAGTCGTCCACACTATCAAACTATTTTGGTACTCTTTCATTTTGGTTTTCGAATGAAGGCATGTATAGGAAAGACTTTGACTTTGTTTTGATGAAAACTTTTGGTTCATGTATATAATAGCCATGCGAATATGGCTAAATTTTTAGTTAAGTATGCTTTTTGTGCTTTTGATACAAATGTCGGTTTATGATGGTAATGTTTGTACATTTTTAATCGAAGTTTAATCGTTTTTGATAAGGAAATGTATGTTTACGAAATGAACCTTTGAATTAGGTATTGTGGTAAGTAACCAATGGTACACTCGATTATATGGAACCATAGTTGTGATTGGTTAATAAATCGATGATGTTAGGATATTACGCGAATGTTTTAGGTATAAGTTAATTTGCATAAATGATTAAAATGCATGGATAGTATGAATTGTATGTGGGTATGTTCGGTTATAAACTAGTTAATCATATTTTGCAATGAAATAGTTTTTAGTTAGCAGCAGTGTTGTGATTTTGAAAAATCACCAAAAATAGGATAAATTGAATTAGAAAGTGAATAAGATATAGAATTAAAGCTTATTGTGTCTATTTTCATATGAAAGAAACAGAGTAGGCAAAGAAATTTTATATTATGAGATATCTAATTTTAGTGAGACTTGTTCTGAATGAATTCGTGATACCCTGTTCTGTCTTGGAAAAATTGTTAAAAATTTTACAAAAATAATTATGGAGCATAGTTTATATGTTTAGAATCCTTAATGAGTCTATTTTTGATTGGAATAAACAAAAACATTATTGAAATTTTGTACAATGAGATAACTGAGTTTTTGTAAAGATAGGTCAGAAATATCAAACAGTGATATAGGGGTAACTTTGATGAATAAACTGTACTAATTGGCCACATGAAAAATTTAGGAAAACTTATGGTAGAAATTTATATGAGTCTAGTTTCAAGGAAAATTTATGGATCTAAATTTCGAGTTTTGTAACTCGAGTTATGGTCAATTTAGTCAGCATGACGCAGTTGGACAGCTTTAAATTTTTATGCCCCAAATTAGCAGTCAAGTCTAGTAATGCCACATACTCGACTCCGGCAAAGGTTTCGGGTAAGGGGTGTTACATATACGATGGTTCTCCCCCTTGCAATCGGCCACACCCTATTAAGAAGAACAATTAACCAGAATAGCCTTCAGCTTTTGAATACTAAAAAGAATCGATGGTCTTAAAAATAATGGATCCTTACCACCATTTGCCAAAGCCGATTGTCAGAGAGTAGAGGCTTGGATCGATTGTTCTAAAATCCCGGAGACCCTACAATAAATCGGTTCCAACAAAAAGGTAATTAACACCCTTGCTATCAAATGCCGAAATCGGCTCTTACCCTTATCAAAGTCGACAGAGAACAAAAGAAAAGAAGAAATAGGCATTCGGCCTTGAGCACTTACCTTCCTCTAAAACCGATTGGAGAAAACTAGAAGAGATCACCCTTGCTTGAGATTTGGCCAAAACTGAACAAAAAAAAAAAGGAGAAGAGGATTCGGCTATGGTTGTTCAAAACAAACAATTAAGGTTCGGCTTGAGTGAAAGAAGAGGAAGAAAAGAAGTGAAAAGAAGATAGGGGTTTCGGCAAAAGAGTTTGAGAAGAAGAAAGAAAAGATGAACAGGAGGAGGGTGCTTTCGGTTTTGAGCAAGTTTGAGAAAAGAAAAGAAAAAGAGAGGGAGATGGAGGAGTAGAAGATTCGGCCACCAACCAAAATTGAGAACAAAAAGGAGAGGAGGTGTTTAGGAGAATAAGGTTTCGGCTACCAAAGAGATTAAGAGAAAACAATTGCAAAATTCGGCTAGGTACTGAAACAAAAAGAATGAATGTCGGCTTTTGGTACACTAAACAAAGGCTGGCCGAAAATGCACTCTAAACACCTAAGGAGGTTTTGGCATTCCCCTCAACTCACCTTACCAAAACCGGCCACTCCCCCATGAGGAGTTCAAAATTCGGCCACTTCCCTGAAATGCTCCTGACCACTAATTCAAACGAATTTGAATTAGTCAACCACCTAAATTTTCTCTCTGCCAACCATTTGAATAATTTGACTTAGTCCATCCTCACTAGGCAGAGTTTGAACTGCACACAACTCCTCCCCCTCCTTGGCGTCAAAATAGAAAGCAAAAGGCGGGATTTCTGCTGCTCGAACCTGAGACCTCCTTCCCCTGCAAGTGGCGTCAATCACAGGCTCTAAGTGGCGCCTCCTTGCCACTTTGCCAAGCCTTTCTCTTGTGCTAAAATCCTACTTGAAATACTTATAACCCTTGGCTCCCTCAGCTTCGTTTACTTAAAACTTAAGAACTAAAATTTTCTTACTACTCAGACCTGTTCTAGACTTACAACTAAGCCTCAAAACATTACAAAGAATGACACCACAGTCCATACACAAGCAAAACAATTCAATTAAAAATAACCCCTATTTCAGGATATTACATTAAGTGAAGCCATCTCAATCTCATAAATCATATAATGCTCACTCTCAAGCTATCAGCGAGTTTGCTCACATAAGCTGACGGTCAAGACGTAGCTGCAAGGTGCTGCTCACACAAGCTGAAGAGAATTCGCAACACATGCCGGCAAACTCAGCCACCGGTAGAACGTACGGACCAGCCCCCAAAACTCATGACCCCTAATGACATGTCATTTGTATCCTAATCTATTCCTAAGGTTCAACCGGGATTTCACATTGCCGAATCTTTGTCGACCATTTCCGTAGAATCGTATTCACAATTAATTCAATAATAAAACATTTAGAACACAATTATATTAATGCTTATTAACATACGAACTTACCTCGATTGCAAAAATAACGAAAAGGATCAACTAGTCCAATACTTTATTTTTCCCCCGATTTAGATCTGAACTTCGCTTGTCTTGATCCATATGTAATCAAATTTAACTTATTTAATTATCATTCTATTCAGTTTAGCCCAAAAATCACATTATGGCAAAATTACACTTTTTCCCCTAATAGTTTAACATCTTTACAATATAGTCCCTAACTCATAAAAATACAAATTCACGTAATTAGGTCCCTACCCATGCTATTCAAATTTTCTTTATTATAATAGCGGCCCATATTTTTCATTTATTTCACAATTTAACCATGATTTTTTCACATTTTACAAATAAATCCCTAATTTGCAATTTCAACCAAAATCACTTAACAAATGTTGTTTATCTAACAACAACCATTCATTTTCTACCATAAAACATCAAAATACACACATATTAATCAATGGTAAAACCCTAAACCTTTAACAGATTTGCAAATTAGTCCCTGGGCTAGCTAGATTAAGCTACAACAAATCTGAAAACATAGAAATCATTAAAAACTGAGTCAAAAATCACTTACATGCATAAAGGATTGTTGCCCGAACCTTGAAGCTCTTTTAATGGTGTTTCTAATTTCTATTTTCAGTGGTGGAAGCTTGTTTGGAAGATGATACTTTGTTATTTCTTTAATTTACTAAACTTATTTTTTCATTTACTTATTTAACCTTTGTTATAAATTATTAAAATTCATTTAATCATGTCCAAGAATGTCCAACGACTTTATAAATGGGCTAATTACTACTTAAGGATCTTCTCTTTTAAGTTCTATAGCTATTAGACACTTTTAGCTAATAGAACTCCACTTTTACACTTTACGCGATTTAGTCCTTTTTATCGAATTGAGCATTCAAGCGATATAATTTCTTAACAAAATTTTTACATAATCATACTATCATGCTGTAGACATTAAAATAATAATAAAATAAATATTTTTACCTCATATTTGTGGTCCCAAAACCACTATTTTGATTTGACTAAAAACGGTTTGTTACACTATCTTTATTCATTGTTGTAGTAACTTTGCCACAACATATTTAGTTGTTTATTTATCTGTTGGCATTCTGTTGGGATAATCAATTTTGTTATTGCCATTACATTTCTACTCTCACTTTTCCCACAGCATTTCTAATTATTCATCAATTCCATCTATCGCATACATCATCATTCTTTTGAACTATCACTGCATACTTACCTTTAACATCTTATTCGTCAGTATTTCCATAATATTAACCATATTACAATAACTGACCAATTTTATGCCTTAATCTGGTCTTCGTGGGAATGATACTCATCACTTTATTACTTGAATCGATGTGTATACTTGCACAAAATTGCACATCATTTTACATGCGACAATCACCTCTTGTAACTCTAAGCAGGAGTCACCGATTACAATTATATCGTCAATATAGAATAAGAGAAACACATAGCCAACTGGGGTTTTATTTCTTCTTGAAAAATAAGGACAAATCAGCTCGTGAAGTTTGAAATTGCAAGTGCTAAACTAAGAAATCACGCAATTTCACAAACCAAGCTTTCTGTGCTTGTTTAATACCATATAAAGGCTTGTTTAGCTTACAAGCTAACAGATTCCCATTTTTATCTTGAACTTCAAATCGAGGAGGTTGCTTTATATACACATCTTCAGCTAAATCTACATTTAAAAAACATTGTTGACATTAACTTGTCATAATTTCCATTTATTTGAGATTGGTAGAGTAAGAACTGTCTAAATTGTGTTGGCCGTAACAACATGACTAAAGGTCTTGTGATAGTCCATCCCAGCAGCTTGAGAAAAACCTTGAGCTACAAGATGCACTTTATTCGAGAAACACTTTATTGCGAGAAACCTTGAGCCATAAATTGCAACTCATCATAAATTGCATCTTACCATGATGGAATAGCCATAGCCTTATAAATGTTAGTTGGCTAGATTGAACTAATTGTAGCTGTATATGTTTTTTGTTCATAAATTGTAACAGCCCATTTTAATGAAACCAAAATAGCGATTTCGGGACCACAAATCTGATGTGAAAATATTTATTTTAATATCTATAGCATGTTAGTATTACCGTATAAAAATAGCGCTAAGAAATTTTACTGTTTGCATGCTTAATTTGTTAAAAATGACTAAATTGCAAAAGGTGCAAAACTTAAGTTCTATATGCTAAAGGGATCTAATGGCTATGCTATTAAATGGTTGGAGGGTTTATGTGGTAATTAGACCAATGTTTATATGAGTGGACAAATATGGACACTTATTAAATGGTTTTAAAGGTTATTATTTAAGGTTAAAAATGTAAATAAATAAATAAATAAGTAAAAACTGAATGAACAAAAGCTATCATTTTGTTTTTGCTCTTCAACAACCGAAAATAAGAGAGGAAAACACCATTAATGGATTTTGAAGGTTTGGCTAAGTCTTACCCTTACATGTAAGTGATTTTTGATCCCGTTTTTAATGATTTATATGTTTTTAGAGTCGTTGTAGCTTAATTTAGCTAGCCCAGGGACTAATTTGCAAAACTGTTGAATGTCTAGGATTTTACCATGAATGTATCTTAGTTGTGTGTGATGTTTGGTGGAAGAAAATGAATCCTTGTTGTTAGATAAAAAACTTTTGTTAAGCAATTTTGATGAATTTTTCAATTAGGGATTAAATTGAAAAATGTGAAATAGTAACACCCCAAACTCGGCCTAGAAGTTAGGTCCAAATCTGGTGTGTCGCATTGAAGCGTTTTTCGAAAATCATGTTTTCATTGAAAACCCTTCTTGTTTAAAGGCTTAAGTAAAAACCCAGTTACGTTGGTTTATTTTTAAAACGTGGTACATTTTAATCCCAAAACATCTTTTCAATTGCGGAAGCTGATTTTGAAAGTAATTGATTTACAAAAAAGATTAAGTCGCGAAACCATTTCAAAAATGTTACGAAAACGCAGTGTTGTTTTAAAAACAATTAGCATTTTGGAAAACCATGATTTACTTCTAACTAATATAATTCAGAGTAAAGAAAGACCCATAGTTAAAATCTAGAAACTTAAAGAGGCCTTATTACAACCCAAATCAAAATACTTGAATGTAACTAATCAAAACGAAAAACACAAGTAGTGTGTGGCCTTCTCCGAGTCCCTCGCAGCACCGATCCGTCTAAGGCTAGGGATTATCTGCACAGTTAAAAATAGGGTGAGTTTACAAAAACTCAGTGTGTAATCCCCTTGCTAGAGTAACAATAACTATGCAGAAATAGAAACCTAAAAAGTCTGGGCTAAAGCCTTTTTAATAGTAAAAGTACAGTACAGATCAGAGCATACGTGGGCTAAAGCCCACTACAAATCATTTGGGTCACAGCCCATAACAGAATCAATTGGGCCTAGCCCATGTAACATCCCGAAATTGGGCTTAGGAGAATTGAGCCCAATGGGCCTTAGGCGTAGTAGTGTTTAAAATTTTTGAGAACGGCATTAATGCAAGTTAGACTTATTAGATAAGTGATTTTGAAAGGTTAGAGGGCTTTTATGAAGTCCCGGGATCAAATATTGGCTTTGGGTAAATTTTGGTTTTAGGTGAAAAAAACCCTGGAAGTTGGCAGGTAGGCCTTAAGAATAAAATATGGAGAAAAATGACACAAGTGGAGTGTATGGTGTAGTGGCAAAGTCTTGGCTTTTGCATTTTGGTTTCTTTTTACTTGGATCTTAGAATTTGGGCCATAGTTTATATTTAGTTGCGCATGGTTTAAGACACAAGAGGAGCTTGTGGCCAAGTGGTTAGCGGCATGGATTATGTTGCAAGGGAGCCTGGGTTCGAATCTCGTGAGAAGTAAAGAAGTATTTATTTTGCGAATTGGACGGCAAGAGTTTCAGTTGAATTTAAACTCTACTGACTAAGGGATCCCACATCGGAAAGATACAAAGAAGGAAGGTGAAGAGCTAGCTATATAAAGAGCATTCCAGGAGGAGAGTTAACATACCTTGGAGGGCGTTTGGGCACAGGAGTGGTCGGAGCGCGGATTAGCACCAGACTCCTATCAGGTGTGTGTGTACTTCTCTACTCTAGTTGTAGAGCAGCAAATGCCGAAGTGCCGGTCATGGCAATAGTAGCCACACGAGTGTGGGAGCGCAGGTGTGGGGCTTCGACGCGATAGTTGAGGCCATCAATAGTATTCTTGTGGGTTGGGGCTGCTTGGGCCTCGATGGGCCGAAGTGGGCCCAATGGGCCTGTAGGCCCATATGAGTAAAATGTATGATTGTTTAGTATATGTTGAACTAGACTAGGTGGAACTTATATACGTGGCTAGATTTGTGCTAGGTGGGCCACACGAGCGTGTGGGCCCGGATGGGCCGAAATCGGGTTTTAGGCCCAATTGTTCGGTACGACCAGAAATGGTAGCTGAGTCGCTAGTGGCGACATTAGGCCTTCGAAAAGGCCATTGCAGCTGCGAATTTATGAAAATACCCTTGGTGGGTAAATTACAAAAATACCCTTGGTAGGTAAAATTACGATTATACCCTTAGAGGTTGATTAGCTTGATTTTGTTGTTTTATGTCTATCTGATTATGATGGTAACTCATGTTATTCTTATATTTGATATATGTTTTGCATACATGACACATTGCATATATCTGAATAATATGTATGTTGCATGGGCATATGGGTGATATGATATAAAAGGGGAAGTGTTCTGGTGGTTTTTACCACATTATCCGGTGACTTATGTCACATATTATGTATCCGGTAACTTAAGTCACATATTATGATTCCGGTGACTCTGTCACATTATCTGGTGGCCATGCCAGGATTATAAGGGCGATGTGCAGTTGACTGCAGCGACTACCTTCGATAGTGTGTAGCGGATGGAGGGTCGATTTAGTAATCCCCACGGTGTGATTGGCAGGTACGGGTGGTGTGTAGAGGATGGATACCTAGGTGGGTTCGGGATTGCATTTTCATTCTTATATGTACATGTGATTTAATATGTTATGGTTCGATATGCTATGTTATGGGCTTATGGCCGAATATGACTAGAGAATGGGTTTTGCATCATTTGGCATGTGCTATCTGCTATACTGTGATGTTAGGGCTACGGCCCGATTCGATTTATGTAGGCTTCAGCCAAGTATGTTGTTGTGAGGGCTAAGGCCCAATCTGCTTCTGTGGGCTTAGGCCCAGTTATCACTCGTAAGGGGAAACACACACTGAGTTTTCGTAAACTCACCCCCTCTTTTTAAATGTTTCAGGTAATCATTAGACCGCGAATTTGGGGAGCCGAGGCAGACTTGTGGTGGCCCTGCAATGTTTTCTCGTAAACTCGTTTCTTATATTTAAACTTACTTTTAATTTTGGGATTTTGATATGTAATAAGGCCTTTGGTATTTTATTTGGTTTTAGCTTTCAATTTGGTTACTGTTTACTATTTAATGTTCAATATGGGATTTTCCTGAAATGATAATAAACTGATTTTACTCAAAATTACTTAAACTCGATTTTCACAACAAATACAATTTTATTCAAATTAATAACAACTTTGTAAAGTGGGCATTAAATGAATTGGCTTTCATAAACAAACCACAAAACGCGGAGTTTCAAAAAGAATACGAACTTTTTAATAAACGCACAGTTTTTAAACAACTCTTTTATGTGACATGCCAGATTTGGTCGTAACGATTAGGCCGGGTTTGGGGTGTTACAATTATGGTATCAGAGCCCAGTTTCAAAAACTCGGCTGTGGGTTTGGGTTCAAAAATGTTTTCAAAGGATGGTTTAGAAAAATATATATCAGTTTTCAAAGGAGGGTTGATATGTAACATCCCGAAATTGGGCTTGGGAGAATTGAGCCCAATGGGCCTTAGGCGTAGTAGCGTTTAAAATTTTTGAGAACGGCATTAATGCAAGTTAGACTTATTAGATAACTGATTTTGAAAGGTTAGAGGGCTTCTATGAAGTCCCGGGATCAAATATTGGCTTTGGGGAAATTTTGGTTTTAGGTGAAAAAAAACCTGGAAGTTGGCAGGTAGGCCTTAAGAATAAAATATGGAGAAAAATAACACAAGTGGAGTGTGTGGTGTAGTGGCAAAGTGACGCCACATAAGCGACAAGGGAGTGACGCCACAAGGAAGGAAGGAGGTCAAAGGTTCAAGTCTTGGCTTTTGCATTCTGGTTTCTTTTTACTTGGATCTTAGAATTTGAGCCATAGTTTATATTTAGTTGCGCATGGTTTAAGACACAAGAGGAGCTTGTGGCCAAGTGGTTAGCTGCATGGATTATGTTGCAAGGGAGCCTGGGTTCGAATCTCGTGAGAAGCAAAGGAGTATTTATTTTGCGGATTGGACGGCAAGAGTTTCAGTTGAATTTAAACTCTACTGACGAAGGGATCCCACATCGGAAAGATACAAAGAAGGAAGGTGAAGAGCTAGCTATATAAAGAGCATTCCAGGAGGAGAGTTAACATACCTTGGAGGGCGTTTGGGCACAGGAGTGGTCGGAGCGCGAATTAGCACCAGACTCCTATCAGGTGTGTGTGTACTTCTCTACTCTAGTTGTAGAGCGGCAAATGCCGAAGTGCCGGTCACGGCAATAGTAGCCACGCGAGTGTGGGAGCGCAGGTGTGGGGCTTCGATGCGATAGTTGAGGCCATCAATAGTATTCTTGTGGGTTAGGGCTACTAGGCCTCGACGGGCCGAAGTGGGCCCAATGGGCCTGTGGGCCCATATGAGTAAATTGTATGATTGTTTAGTATATGTTGAACTAGACTAGGTGGAACTTGTATACGTGGCTAGATTTGTGCTAGGTGGGCTACACAAGCGTGTGGGCTCGGATGGGCCGAAATCGGGTTTTAGGCCCAATTGTCCGGTACGACCGAAAATGGTAGCTGAGTCGCTAGTGGCGACATTAGGCCTTCGAAAAGGCCATTGCAGGTGCGAATTTATGAAAATACCCTTGGTGGGTAAATTACGAAAATACCCTTGGTAGGTAAAATTATGATTATACCCTTAGAGGTTGATTAGCTTGATTTTATTGTTTTATGTCTATCTGATTATGATGGTAACTCATGTTATTCTTATATTTGATATATGTTTTACATACATGACACATTGCATATATCTGAATAATATGTATGTTGCATGGGCATATGGGTGATATGATATGAAAGGGGAAGTGTTCCGGTGGTTTTTACCACATTATTCGGTGACTTATGTCACATATTATGTATTCGGTGACTTATGTCACATATTATGATTCCGGTGACTCTGTCACATTATCTGGTGGCCATGCCAGGATTATAAGGGCGATGTGCAGTTCACTGCAGCGACTACCTTCGATGGTGTGTAGCGGATGGAGGGTCGATTTAGTAATCCCCACGGTGTGATTGGCAGGTACAGTTGGTGTGTAGAGGATGGATACCTAGGTGGGTTCGGGATTGCATTTTCATTCTTATATGTACATGTGATTTAATATGCTATGGTTCGATATGCTATGTTATGGGCTTATGGTCGAATATGACTAGAGAATGGGTTTTGCATCATTTGGCATGTGCTATCTGCTATACTGTGATGTTAGGGCTACGGCCCGATTCGATTTATGTGGGCTTCAGCCAAGTATGTTATTGTGAGGGCTAAGGCCCAATCTGCTTTTGTGGGCTTAGGCCCAGTTGTCACTCGTAAGGGGAAACACACACTAAGTTTTCGTAAACTCGCCTCCTCTTTTTAAATGTTTCAGGTAATCATTAGACCGCGAATTTGGGGAGCCGAGGCAGACTTGTGGTGGCCCTGCAATGTTTTCTCGTAAACTCGTTTCTTATATTTAAACTTACTTTTAATTTTGTGATTTTGATATGTAATAAGGCCTTTGGTATTTTATTTGGTTTTAGCTTTCAATTTGGTTACTGTTTACTATTTAATGTTCAATATGGAATTTTCCTGAAATGATAATAAACTGTTTTTACTCAAAATTACTTAAACTCGATTTTCACAACAAATAAAATTTTATTCAAATTAATAACAACTTTGTAAAGTGGGCATTGAATGAATTGGCTTTTATAAAACCACAAAACGCGGAGTTTCAAAAAGAATACGAACTTTTTAACAAACGCACAGTTTTTAAACAACTCTTTTATGTGACATGCCAGATTTGGTCGTAACGTTTAGGCCGGGTTTGGGGTGTTACAATTATGGTATTAGAGCCCAGTTTCAAAAACTCGGCTGTGGGTTTGGGTTCAAAAATGTTTTCAAAGGATGGTTTAGAAAAATATATATCAGTTTTCTGGAAGTGTGGCACCGAGTCTCCGGCACCAAATCCGTAAGTTTCCTTTTTACTATATTTTATTATATGCTGAATGATTGTATTTATTCTGCGATGTGTGGATGTGATGCTTGAATATAGGAATTGTATGTATCTGGGAAAAATATCTGTTTGCTCCGGTGTTAGATAGTTGGTTATGTGAAGGATTCCAAGATTTAGTTGGAAAGTATATTAGTTTTATTAAGATCAGAGTGTGCAGCGTGAACGTAGTGTTGTAGGTTAGGACGTGTGACTATACCTATAGTAGGAAATTTCAGGGACGAAATTTCTTTAAGGAGGGTTGATTTGTAACATCCCGAAATTGGGCTTAGGAGAATTGAGCCCAATGGGCCTTAGGCGTAGTAGCGTTTAAAATTTTTGAGAACAGCATTAATGCAAGTTAGACTTATTAGATAAGTGATTTTGAAAGGTTAGAGGGCTTCTATGAAGTCCCGGGATCAAATATTGGCTTTGGGGAAATTTTGGTTTTAGGTAAAAAAAGCCCCTGGAAGTTGGCAGGTAGGCCTTAAGAATAAAATATGGAGAAAAATGACACAAGTGGAGTGTGTGGTATAGTGGCAAAGTCTTGGCTTTTGCATTTTGGTTTCTTTTTACTTGGATCTTAGAATTTGGGCCATAGTTTATATTTAGTTGCGCATGGTTTAAGACACAAGAGGAGCTTGTGGCCAAGTGGTTAGCGGCATGGATTATGTTGCAAGGGAGCCTGGGTTCGAATCTCGTGAGAAGTAAAGAAGTATTTATTTTGCGAATTGGACGGCAAGAGTTTCAGTTGAATTTAAACTCTACTGACGAAGGGATCCCACATCGGAAAGATACAAAGAAGGAAGGTGAAGAGCTAGCTATATAAAGAGCATTCCAGGAGGAGAGTTAACATACCTTGGAGGGCGTTTGGGCACAGGAGTGTTCGGAGCGCGGATTAGCACCAGACTCCTATCAGGTGTGTGTGCACTTCTCTACTCTAGTTGTAGAGCAGCAAATGCCGAAGTGCCGGTCACGGCAATAGTAGCCACACGAGTGTGGGAGCGCAGGTGTGGGGCTTCGACGCGATAGTTGAGGCCATCAATAGTATTCTTGTGGGTTGGGGCTGCTTGGGCCTCAATGGGCCGAAGTGGGCCCAATGGGCCTATAGGACCATATGAGTAAAATGTATGATTGTTTAGTATATGTTGAACTAGACTAGGTGGAACTTATATACGTGGCTAGATTTGTGCTAGGTGGGCTACACGAGCGTGTGGGCCCGGATGGGCCGAAATCGGGTTTTAGGCCCAATTGTCCGGTACGACCAGAAATGGTAGTTGAGTCGCTAGTGGCGACATTAGGCCTTCGAAAAGGCCATTGCAGGTGCGAATTTATGAAAATACCCTTGGTGGGTAAATTACAAAAATACCCTTGGTAGGTAAAATTACGATTATACCCTTAGAGGTTGATTAGCTTGATTTTGTTGTTTTATGTCTATCTGATTATGATGGTAACTCATGTTATTCTTATATTTGATATATGTTTTGTATACATGACACATTGCATATATCTGAATAATATGTATGTTGCATGGGCATATGGGTGATATGATATAAAAGGGGAAGTGTTCTGGTGGTTTTTACCACATTATCCGGTGACTTATGTCACATATTATGTATCCGGTAACTTAAGTCACATATTATGATTCCGGTGACTCTGTCACATTATCTGGTGGCCATGCCAGAATTATAAGGGCGATGTGCAGTTGACTGCAGCGACTACCTTCGATAGTGTGTAGCGGATAGAGGGTCGATTTAGTAATCCCCACAGTGTGATTGGCAGG
The DNA here is from genome assembly GCA_005393395.2 of Gossypium australe. NCBI lineage: Eukaryota > Viridiplantae > Streptophyta > Magnoliopsida > Malvales > Malvaceae > Gossypium > Gossypium australe. The sequence continues at coordinate 108,699,340 of CM016621.1, read as the reverse complement.
TACGGGTGGTGTGTAGAGGATGGATACCTAGGTGGGTTCGGGATTGCATTTTCATTCTTATATGTACATGTGATTTAATATGTTATGGTTCGATATGCTATGTTATGGGCTTATGGCCGAATATGACTAGAGAATGGGTTTTGCATCATTTGGCATGTGCTATCTGCTATACTGTGATGTTAGGGCTACGACCCGATTCGATTTATGTGGGCTTCAGCCAAATATGTTATTGTGAGGGCTAAGGCCCAATCTGCTTCTGTGGGCTTAGGCCCAGTTATCACTCGTAAGGGGAAACACACACTGGGTTTTCGTAAACTCACCCCCTCTTTTTAAATGTTTCAGGTAATCATTAGACCGCGAATTTGGGGAGCTGAGGCAGACTTGTGGTGGCCCTGCAATGTTTTCTCGTAAACTCGTTTCTTATATTTAAACTTACTTTTAATTTTGGGATTTTGATATGTAATAAGGCCTTTGGTATTTTCTTTGGTTTTAGCTTTCAATTTGGTTACTGTTTACTATTTAATGTTCAATATGGGATTTTCCTGAAATGATAATAAACTGATTTTACTCAAAATTACTTAAACTCGATTTTCACAACAAATACAATTTTATTCAAATTAATAACAACTTTGTAAAGTGGGCATTGAATGAATTGGCTTTCATAAACAAACCACAAAACGCGGAGTTTCAAAAAGAATACGAACTTTTTAACAAACGCACAGTTTTTAAACAACTCTTTTATGTGACATGCCAGATTTGGTCGTAACGATTAGGCTGGGTTTGGGGTGTTACAATTATGGTATCAGAGCCCAGTTTCAAAAACTCGGCTGTGGGTTTGGGTTCAAAAATGTTTTCAAAGGATGGTTTAGAAAAATATATATCAGTTTTCAAAGGAGGGTTGATTTGTAACATCCCGAAATTGGGCTTAGGAGAATTGAGCCCAATGGGCCTTAGGCGTAGTAGCGTTTAAAATTTTTGAGAACGGCATTAATGCAAGTTAGACTTATTAGATAACTGATTTTGAAAGGTTAGAGGGCTTCTATGAAGTCCCGGGATCAAATATTGGCTTTGGGGAAATTTTGGTTTTAAGTGAAAAAAAAACCTGGAAGTTGGCAGGTAGGCCTTAAGAATAAAATATGGAGAAAAATAACACAAGTGGAGTGTGTGGTGTAGTGGCAAAGTGACGCCACATAAGCGACAAGGGAGTGACGCCACAAGGAAGGAAGGAGGTCAAAGGTTCAAGTCTTGGCTTTTGCATTTTGGTTTCTTTTTACTTGGATCTTAGAATTTGGGCCATAGTTTATATTTAGTTGCGCATGGTTTAAGACACAAGAGGAGCTTGTGGCCAAGTGGTTAGCTGCATGGATTATGTTGCAAGGGAGCCTGGGTTCGAATCTCGTGAGAAGCAAAGGAGTATTTATTTTGCGGATTGGACGGCAAGAGTTTCAGTTGAATTTAAACTCTACTGACGAAGGGATCCCACATCGGAAAGTTACAAAGAAGGAAGGTGAAGAGCTAGCTATATAAAGAGCATTCCAGGAGGAGAGTTAACATACCTTGGAGGGCGTTTGGGCACAGGAGTGGTCGGAGCGCGAATTAGCACCAGACTCCTATCAGGTGTGTGTGTACTTCTCTACTCTAGTTGTAGAGCGGCAAATGCCGAAGTGCCGGTCACGGCAATAGTAGCCACACGAGTGTGGGAGCGCAGGTGTGGGGCTTCGATGCGATAGTTGAGGCCATCAATAGTATTCTTGTGGGTTAGGGCTACTGGGCCTCGACGGGCCGAAGTGGGCCCAATGGGCCTGTGGGCCCATATGAGTAAATTGTATGATTGTTTAGTATATGTTGAACTAGACTAGGTGGAACTTGTATACGTGGCTAGATTTGTGCTAGGTGGGCCACACAAGCGTGTGGGCTCGGATGGGCCGAAATAGGGTTTTAGGCCCAATTGTCCGGTACGACCGAAAATGGTAGCTGAGTCGCTAGTGGCGACATTAAGCCTTCGAAAAGGCCATTGCAGGTGCGAATTTATGAAAATACCCTTGGTGGGTAAATTACGAAAATACCCTTGGTAGGTAAAATTATGATTATACCCTTAGAGGTTGATTAGCTTGATTTTATTGTTTTATGTCTATCTGATTATGATGGTAACTCATGTTATTCTTATATTTGATATATGTTTTACATACATGACACATTGCATATATCTGAATAATATGTATGTTGCATGGGCATATGGGTGATATGATATGAAAGGGGAAGTGTTCCGGTGGTTTTTACCACATTATTCGGTGACTTATGTCACATATTATGTATTCGGTGACTTATGTCACATATTATGATTCCGGTGACTCTGTCACATTATCTGGTGGTCATGCCAGGATTATAAGGGCGATGTGCAGTTCACTGCAGCGACTACCTTCGATGGTGTGTAGCGGATGGAGGGTCGATTTAGTAATCCCCACGGTGTGATTGGCAGGTACAGGTGGTGTGTAGAGGATGGATACCTAGGTGGGTTCGGGATTGCATTTTCATTCTTAAATGTACATGTGATTTAATATGCTATGGTTCGATATGCTATGTTATGGGCTTATGACCGAATATGACTAGAGAATGGGTTTTGCATCATTTGGCATGTGCTATCTGCTATACTGTGATGTTAGGGCTACGGTCCGATTCGATTTATGTGGGCTTCAGCCAAGTATGTTATTGTGAGGGCTAAGGCCCAATCTGCTTTTGTGGGCTTAGGCCCAGTTGTCACTCGTAAGGGGAAACACACACTAAGTTTTCGTAAACTCGCCTCCTCTTTTTAAATGTTTCAGGTAATCATTAGACCGCGAATTTGGGGAGCCGAGGCAGACTTGTGGTGGCCCTACAATGTTTTCTCGTAAACTCGTTTCTTATATTTAAACTTACTTTTAATTTTGGGATTTTGATATGTAATAAGGCCTTTGGTATTTTATTTGGTTTTAGCTTTCAATTTGGTTACTGTTTACTATTTAATGTTCAATATGGAATTTTCCTGAAATGATAATAAACTGTTTTTATTCAAAATTACTTAAACTCGATTTTCACAACAAATAAAATTTTATTCAAATTAATAACAACTTTGTAAAGTGGGCATTGAATGAATTGGCTTTTATAAAACCACAAAACGCGGAGTTTCAAAAAGAATACGAACTTTTTAACAAACGCACAGTTTTTAAACAACTCTTTTATGTGACATGCCAGATTTGGTCGTAACGTTTAGGCCGGGTTTGGGGTGTTACAATTATGGTATTAGAGCCCAGTTTCAAAAACTCGGCTGTGGGTTTGGGTTCAAAAATGTTTTCAAAGGATGGTTTAGAAAAATATATATCAGTTTTCTGGAAGTGTGGCACCCGAGTCTCCGGCACCAAATCCGTAAGTTTCCTTTTTACTATATTTTATTATATGCTGAACGATTGTATTTATTCTGCGATGTGTGGATGTGATGCTTGAATATAGGAATTGTATGTATCTGGGAAAAATATCTGTTTGCTCCGGTGTTAGATAGTTGGTTATGTGAAGGATTCCAAGATTTAGTTGGAAAGTATATTAGTTTTATTAAGATCAGAGTGTGCAGCGTGAACGTAGTGTTGTAGGTTAGGACGTGTGACTATACCTATAGTAGGAAATTTCAGGGACGAAATTTCTTTAAGGAGGGTTGATTTGTAACATCCCGAAATTGGGCTTAGGAGAATTGAGCCCAATGGGCCTTAGGCGTAGTAGCGTTTAAAATTTTTGAGAACGGCATTAATGCAAGTTAGACTTATTAGATAAGTGATTTTGAAAGGTTAGAGGGCTTCTATGAAGTCCCGGGATCAAATATTGGCTTTGGGGAAATTTTGGTTTTAGGTAAAAAAAGCCCCTGGAAGTTGGCAGGTAGGCCTTAAGAATAAAATATGGAGAAAAATGACACAAGTGGAGTGTGTGGTATAGTGGCAAAGTCTTGGCTTTTGCATTTTGGTTTCTTTTTACTTGGATCTTAGAATTTGGGCCATAGTTTATATTTAGTTGCGCATGGTTTAAGACACAAGAGGAGCTTGTGGCCAAGTGGTTAGCGGCATGGATTATGTTGCAAGGGAGCCTGGGTTCGAATCTCGTGAGAAGCAAAGGAGTATTTATTTTGCGGATTGGACGGCAAGAGTTTCAGTTGAATTTAAACTCTACTGACGAAGGGATCCCACATCGGAAAGATACAAAGAAGGAAGGTGAAGAGCTAGCTATATAAAGAGCATTCCAGGAGGAGAGTTAACATACCTTGGAGGGCGTTTGGGCACAGGAGTGGTCGGAGCGCGAATTAGCACCAGACTCCTATCAGGTGTGTGTGTACTTCTCTACTCTAGTTGTAGAGCGGCAAATGCCGAAGTGCCGGTCACGGCAATAGTAGCCACACGAGTGTGGGAGCGCAGGTGTGGGGCTTCGATGCGATAATTGAGGCCATCAATAGTATTCTTGTGGGTTAGGGCTACTGGGCCTCGACGGGCCGAAGTGGGCCCAATGGGCCTGTGGGCCCATATGAGTAAATTGTATGATTGTTTAGTATATGTTGAACTAGACTAGGTGGAACTTGTATACGTGGTTAGATTTGTGCTAGGTGGGCCACACAAGCGTGTGGGCTCGGATGGGCCGAAATAGGGTTTTAGGCCCAATTGTCCGGTACGACCGAAAATGGTAGCTGAGTCGCTAGTGGCGACATTAGGCCTTCGAAAAGGCCATTGCAGGTGCGAATTTATGAAAATACCCTTGGTGGGTAAATTACGAAAATACCCTTGGTAGGTAAAATTATGATTATACCCTTAGAGGTTGATTAGCTTGATTTTATTGTTTTATGTCTATCTGATTATGATGGTAACTCATGTTATTCTTATATTTGATATATGTTTTACATACATGACACATTGCATATATCTGAATAATATGTATGTTGCATGGGCATATGGGTGATATGATATGAAAGGGGAAGTGTTCCGGTGGTTTTTACCACATTATTCGGTGACTTATGTCACATATTATGTATTCGGTGACTTATGTCACATATTATGATTCCGGTGACTCTGTCACATTATCTGGTGGCCATGCCAGGATTATAAGGGCGATGTGCAGTTCACTGCAGCGACTACCTTCGATGGTGTGTAGCGGATGGAGGGTCGATTTAGTAATCCCCACGGTGTGATTGGCAGGTACAGGTGGTGTGTAGAGGATGGATACCTAGGTGGGTTCGGGATTGCATTTTCATTCTTATATGTACATGTGATTTAATATGCTATGGTTCGATATGCTATGTTATGGGCTTATGGCCGAATATGACTAGAGAATGGGTTTTGCATCATTTGGCATGTGCTATCTGCTATACTGTGATGTTAGGGCTACGGCCCGATTCGATTTATGTGGGCTTCAGCCAAGTATGTTATTGTGAGGGCTAAGGCCCAATCTGCTTTTGTGGGCTTAGGCCCAGTTGTCACTCGTAAGGGGAAACACACACTAAGTTTTCGTAAACTCGCCTCCTCTTTTTAAATGTTTCAGGTAATCATTAGACCGCGAATTTGGGGAGCCGAGGCAGACTTGTGGTGGCCCTACAATGTTTTCTCGTAAACTCGTTTCTTATATTTAAACTTACTTTTAATTTTGGGATTTTGATATGTAATAAGGCCTTTGGTATTTTATTTGGTTTTAGCTTTCAATTTGGTTACTGTTTACTATTTAATGTTCAATATGGAATTTTCCTGAAATGATAATAAACTGTTTTTATTCAAAATTACTTAAACTCGATTTTCACAACAAATAAAATTTTATTCAAATTAATAACAACTTTGTAAAGTGGGCATTGAATGAATTAGCTTTTATAAAACCACAAAACGCGGAGTTTCAAAAAGAATACGAACTTTTTAACAAACGCACAGTTTTTAAACAACTCTTTTATGTGACATGCCAGATTTGGTCGTAACGTTTAGGCCGGGTTTGGGGTGTTACAATTATGGTATTAGAGCCCAGTTTCAAAAACTCGGCTGTGGGTTTGGGTTCAAAAATGTTTTCAAAGGATGGTTTAGAAAAATATATATCAGTTTTCTGGAAGTGTGGCACCCGAGTCTCCGGCACCAAATCCGTAAGTTTCCTTTTACTATATTTTATTATATGCTGAACGATTGTATTTATTCTGCGATGTGTGGATGTGATGCTTGAATATAGGAATTGTATGTATCTGGGAAAAATATCTGTTTGCTCCGGTGTTAGATAGTTGGTTATGTGAAGGATTCCAAGATTTAGTTGGAAAGTATATTAGTTTTATTAAGATCAGAGTGTGCAGCGTGAACGTAGTGTTGTAGGTTAGGACGTGTGACTATACCTATAGTAGGAAATTTCAAGGACGAAATTTCTTTAAGGAGGGTTGATTTGTAACATCCCGAAATTGGGCTTAGGAGAATTGAGCCCAATGGGCCTTAGGCGTAGTAGCGTTTAAAATTTTTGAGAACGGCATTAATGCAAGTTAGACTTATTAGATAAGTGATTTTGAAAGGTTAGAGGGCTTCTATGAAGTCCCGGGATCAAATATTGGCTTTGGGGAAATTTTGGTTTTAGGTAAAAAAAGCCCCTGGAAGTTGGCAGGTAGGCCTTAAGAATAAAATATGGAGAAAAATGACACAAGTGGAGTGTGTGGTATAGTGGCAAAGTCTTGGCTTTTGCATTTTGGTTTCTTTTTACTTGGATCTTAGAATTTGGGCCATAGTTTATATTTAGTTGCGCATGGTTTAAGACACAAGAGGAGCTTGTGGCCAAGTGGTTAGCGGCATGGATTATGTTGCAAGGGAGCCTGGGTTCGAATCTCGTGAGAAGTAAAGAAGTATTTATTTTGCGAATTGGACGGCAAGAGTTTTAGTTGAATTTAAACTCTACTGACGAAGGGATCCCACATCGGAAAGATACAAAGAAGGAAGGTGAAGAGCTAGCTATATAAAGAGCATTCCAGGAGGAGAGTTAACATACCTTGGAGGGCGTTTGGGCACAGGAGTGTTCGGAGCGCGGATTAGCACCAGACTCCTATCAGGTGTGTGTGCACTTCTCTACTCTAGTTGTAGAGCAGCAAATGCCGAAGTGCCGGTCACGGCAATAGTAGCCACACGAGTGTGGGAACGCAGGTGTGGGGCTTCGACGCGATAGTTGAGGCCATCAATAGTATTCTTGTGGGTTGGGGCTGCTTGGGCCTCAATGGGCCGAAGTGGGCCCAATGGGCCTGTAGGACCATATGAGTAAAATGTATGATTGTTTAGTATATGTTGAACTAGACTAGGTGGAACTTATATACGTGGCTAGATTTGTGCTAGGTGGGCTACCCGAGCGTGTGGGCCCGGATGGGCCGAAATCGGGTTTTAGGCCCAATTGTCCGGTACGACCAGAAATGGTAGCTGAGTCGCTAGTGGCGACATTAGGCCTTCGAAAAGGCCATTGCAGGTGCGAATTTATGAAAATACCCTTGGTGGGTAAATTACAAAAATACCCTTGGTAGGTAAAATTACGATTATACCCTTAGAGGTTGATTAGCTTGATTGTGTTGTTTTATGTCTATCTGATTATGATGGTAACTCATGTTATTCTTATATTTGATATATGTTTTGTATACATGACACATTGCATATATCTGATTAATATGTATGTTGCATGGGCATATGGGTGATATGATATAAAAGGGGAAGTGTTCTGGTGGTTTTTACCACATTATCCGGTGACTTATGTCACATATTATGTATCCGGTAACTTAAGTCACATATTATGATTCCGGTGACTCTGTCACATTATCTGGTGGCCATGCCAGAATTATAAGGGCGATGTGCAGTTGACTGCAGCGACTACCTTCGATAGTGTGTAGCGGATAGAGGGTCGATTTAGTAATCCCCACAGTGTGATTGGCAGGTACGGGTGGTGTGTAGAGGATGGATACCTAGGTGGGTTCGGGATTGCATTTTCATTCTTATATGTACATGTGATTTAATATGTTATGGTTCGATATGCTATGTTATGGGCTTATGGCCGAATATGACTAGAGAATGGGTTTTGCATCATTTGGCATGTGCTATCTGCTATACTGTGATGTTAGGGCTACGGCCCGATTCGATTTATGTGGGCTTCAGCCAAATATGTTATTGTGAGGGCTAAGGCCCAATCTGCTTCTGTGGGCTTAGGCCCAGTTATCACTCGTAAGGGGAAACACACACTGGGTTTTCGTAAACTCACCCCCTCTTTTTAAATGTTTCAGGTAATCATTAGACCGCGAATTTGGGGAGCTGAGGCAGACTTGTGGTGGCCCTGCAATGTTTTCTCGTAAACTCGTTTCTTATATTTAAACTTACTTTTAATTTTGGGATTTTGATATGTAATAAGGCCTTTGGTATTTTATTTGGTTTTAGCTTTCAATTTGGTTACTCTTTACTATTTAATGTACAATATGGGATTTTCCTGAAATGATAATAAACTGTTTTTACTCAAAATTACTTAAACTCGATTTTCACAACAAATAAATTTTATTCAAATTAATAACAACTTTGTAAAGTGGGCATTGAATGCATTGGCTTTCATAAACAAACCACAAAACGCGGAGTTTCAAAAAGAATACGAACTTTTTAACTAACGCACAGTTTTTAAACAACTCTTTTATGTGACATGCCAGATTTGGTCGTAACGATTAGGCCAGGTTTGGGGTGTTACAATTATGGTATCAGAGCCCAGTTTCAAAAACTCGGCTGTAGGTTTGGGTTCAAAAATGTTTTCAAAGGATGGTTTAGAAAAATATATATCAATTTTCTGGAAGTGTGGCACCCGAGTCTCCGGCACCAAATCCGTAAGTTTCCTTTTTACTATATTTTATTATATGCTGAATGATTGTATTTATTCTGCGATGTGTGGATGTGATGCTTGAATATAGGAATTGTATGTATCTGGGAAAAATATCTGTTTGCTCCGGTGTTAGATAGTTGGTTATATGAAGGATTCCAAGATTTAGTTGGAAAGTATATTAGTTTTATTAAGATCAGAGTGCGCAGCGTGAACGTAGTGTTGTAGGTTAGGATGTGTGACTATACCTATAGTAGGAAATTTCAGGGACGAAATTTCTTTAAGGAGGGTTGATTTGTAACATCCCGAAATTGGGCTTAGGAGAATTGAGCGCAATGGGCCTTAGGCGTAGTAGCGTTTAAAATTTTTGAGAACGGCATTAATGCAAGTTAGACTTATTAGATAAGTGATTTTGAAAGGTTAGAGGGCTTCTATGAAGTCTCGGGATCAAATATTGGCTTTGGGGAAATTTTGGTTTTAGGTAAAAAAACCCTGAAAGTTGGCAGGTAGGCCTTAAGAATAAAATATGGAGAAAAATGACACAAGTGGAGTGTGTGGTGTAGTGGCAAAGTGACGCCACATAAGAGACAAGGGAGTGACGCCACAAGGAAGGAAGGAGGTCAAAAGTTCAAGTCTTGGCTTTTGCATTTTGGTTTCTTTTTACTTGGATCTTAGAATTTGGGCCATAGTTTATATTTAGTTGCGCATGGTTTAAGACACAAGAGGAGCTTGTGGCCAAGTGGTTAGCGGCATGGATTATGTTGCAAGGGAGCCTGGGTTCGAATCTTGTGAGAAGCAAAGAAGTATTTATTTTGCGAATTGCACGGCAAGAGTTTCAGTTGAATTTAAACTCTACTGACGAAGGGATCCCACATCGGAAAGATACAAAGAAGGAAGGTGAAGAACTAGCTATATAAAGAGCATTCCAGGAGGAGAGTTAACATACCTTGGAGGGCGTTTGGGCACAGGAGCGGTCGGAGCGCGAATTAGCACCAGACTTCTATCAGGTGTGTGTGTACTTCTCTACTCTAGTTGTAGAGTGGCAAATACCGAAGTGCCAGTCACGGCAATGGTAGCCACACGAGTGTGGGAGCGCAGGTGTGGGGCTTCGATGCGATAGTTGAGGCCATCAATAGTATTCTTGTAGGTTAGGGCTGCTGGGCCTCGATGGGTCGAAGTGGGCCCATATGAGTAAATTGTATGATTGTTTAGTATATGTTGAACTAGACTAGGTAGAACTTGTATACGTGGCTAGATTTGTGCTAGGTGGGCCACACGAGTGTGTGGGCCCGGATGGGCCAAAATCAGGTTTTAGGTCCAATTGTCCGGTACGTCCGAAAATGGTAGCTGAGTCGCTAGTGGCGACATTAGGCCTTCGAAAAGGCCATTGCAGGTGCGAATTTATGAAAATACCCTTGGTGGGTAAATTACGAAAATACCCTTGGTAGGTAAAATTATGATTATACCCTTAGAGGTTAGCTTGATTTTGTTGTTTTATGTCTATCTGATTATGATGGTAACTCATGTTATTCTTATATTTGATATATGTTTTGCATACATGACACATTGCATATATCTGAATAATATGTATGTTGCATGGGCATATGGGTGATATGATATGAAAGGGGAAGTGTTCCGGTGGTTTTTACCACATTATCCGGTGACTTGTGTCACATATTATGTATCTGGTGACTTATGTCACATATTATGATTCCGGTGACTCTGTCACATTATCTGGTGGCCATGCCAGGATTATAAGGGCGATCTGCAGTTGATTGCAGCGACTACCTTCTATGGTGTGTAGCGGATGGAGGGTCGATTTAGTAATCCCCACGGTGTGATTGGCACGTACGGGTGGTGTGTAGAGGATGGATACCTAGGTGGGTTCGGGATTGCATTTTCATTCTTATATGTACATGTGATTTAATATGCTATGGTTCGATATGCTATGTTATGGGCTTTTGGCCGAATATGACTAGAGAATGAGTTTTGCATCATTTGGCATATGCTATCTGCTATACTGTGATGTTAGGGCTACGGCCCGATTCGATTTATGTGGGCTTCGGCAAAGTATGTTATTGTGAGGGCTAAGGCCCAATCTGCTTCTGTGAGCTTAGGCCCAGTTATCACTCGTAAGGGGAAACACACACTGAGTTTTCGTAAACTCACCCCCTCTTTTTAAATGTTTCAGGTAATCATTAGACCGCGGATTTGGGGAGCCGAGGCAGACTTGTGGTGGCCCTGCAATGTTTTCTCGTAAACTCATTTCTTATATTTAAACTTACTTTTAATTTTGGGATTTTGATATGTAATAAGGCCTTTGGTATTTTATTTGGTTTTAGCTTTCAATTTGGTTACTGTTTACTATTTAATGTTCAATATGGGATTTCCTGAAATGATAATAAACCGTTTTTATTAAAAATTACTTAAACTCGATTTTCACAACAAATACAATTTTATTCAAATTAATAACAACTTTGTAAAGTGGGCATTGAATGAATTGGATTTTATAAACAAACCACAAAACGCGGAGTTTCAAAAAGAATACGAACTTTTTAACAAACGTACAGTTTTTAAACAACCCTTTTATGTGACATGCCAGATTCGGTCGTAATGTTTAGGCCGAGTTTGGGGTGTTACAGCCCAAACCAATAACAGAACAAGTGGGCCTAAGCCTAGTATAGTTACATATCTCATAACAGATATGCAATAGTATGAGGATGCATCCCACCCCGATCCAACCAACACACCACCTGTACCAACCCTACAATTACATGGGGATAAATTCGACCTACCCAGCCAGCACACCACTGTTAGCACCGGTTGCAGCCCTAACTGAAATCGTAGTAAAGCTGCTAGTATATATATACAGCTTTAAGCCTTCAGTAGCGGTATTATAATTTGCACAAAGCCATTAGTAACTGTATTATGTTTGGCACATAGCCATCAACGATGGTAATATAATCGACACACAGCCTTGGGTAAATATGATCGACACAAAGTCATTGGTATATATGTTAGGCACATAGCCACGGGTAAATAGGATTGGCACAAAGCCATAATCAAGATGGCACGGAGCCATATTTAGGTTGGCATAGAGCCATAATCAGATTACGCGACTTTAAGCCGTCTATCAGTCCACAGTCATCTCGAGTGATCCGTGTGACCTTAACAGATCAATACTGGATCCACAGTCATCAGAACTTCCTCCGTAACAATGTCCCAACCCCATGCAATATGTCGTGTATGTCATGCTCAATCGTTACACGTGTATGCAAAATGGCCATGCTCGGTAACAATCATTTACACACATATTAAAAGCATATCAGTCACACGACCACAGTCAAATCAGTTAAAACACAGTCATACATTCACAGTTAGATCAGTCATAGTCCTAATTAGTCAGTTACCCGCAAGGGAAAAATAGTCATTTTACCCTATAAGGTTATTTCGGTAATCCTACCCTTCAGTGGTAATTCGGTAATTCTACCCTATAGGGGTATTTCGATAATTCCACAAATCGGGGCTATTTCAGTAACTTCACAAATCGAAGGTATTTCAGTAATTTCACAAATCGATGGTATTTCGGTAATTTTGCAAATCGAGGGTATTTCAGAAATTTTGCAAATTAGGGTATTTTGATAATATTGCAAGTTGGGGGTATTTCAATAATTTTGTAAATCGAGGGTATTTTGGTAATTTTGCAAATCATGGGTATTTCGGTAATTTTGCAAATCGAGGTATTTCGGTAATTTTGCAAGTTAGGGGTATTTCGATAATTTCATAAACGAGGGTATTTCGATAATTTTGCAAGTCGGGGGTATTTCGATAATTTTGCAAACTGGGGGTATTTTGGTAATCTCACAAATCAGGGGTATTTCGGAAATTTCACAAATCAAAGGTATTTTGGTAATTTTGCGAATCGGGGTCTCAGCGACCCAACAGAAGGTCCACCGTCGCCTCGAGCGACTTAAGTAACCTAAACAGTCACAACGGTGTAAATGGGCCTAAGGCCCATTACTCAGCCCAAGTGGGCCCACACGCTCGTGTGGCCCAATTAGCCCAGAAATAGCCTCGACTATACGAACAGCACAGTTTAAACCAATAAAAACCATATAACATGCATTGTATCTGTGTGGGGCCCACCAGCCTAGTGGGCCCACATGGCTCGTTGCCCAAAAATGACCCTAGCCATGTGGACTACACGGCTCGGTCTAACATTTACCACAATATACAAATTTAATTCGTGTGGGGCCCACAGGCCCATTTCAGCTCACCGGGGCCCATAACAGCCTCTACAGTCTTACGCCTAAGATTTGTAGGCTCGAGTCACCACGCGTACGATCGCACGCTTGTGTGGCATCAAACGCCGTATTTTGACTTTTTTAACTTTTTGACTTTTTGGCCGATCATCAACAGAGCACAAAGTTACACGCCTGATTGCAAGTTTTTGCGAAACCCTAGAATACTAACCTACACTTGACCTAAAAATTACAATCAGTCTTCCATACATTGATGATCGAAAGCACTTAATCCCTAAAAGGATATTCACTACCATACCTTGACTGAGTACCAAGTGATCTATTGCCCTTAGATCGCTGACTAAGGATTGATCACCCATCCTTGGTACAACCTGCATTGTATCTTAACCTCTTTAACATTACCATGAATGAAAAATAACTAGAATCGAAAGAACGACAACTTACCACTACGTAGAACTAAGAACGATCTGTAGAAGAAATCGGCCTATACCCACACGCAAGAGTCGAGACGCTTGTACCCTTTTTTCATGAATCGGCAAGACAGGAAGCTGTTAGAAGAAAAGACCACAACGGTGGAGAGAAACAAGAGTAAACCAAGAGCACTTACCGATTTTAGGAATACTTGCAAAACTTGAAACAGAAAGGGAAGGAAGCAGAAATTTGATCACCACTGAACTAATCAAGAGAAAAGAGAAAGATTCGATTCACAAGCCACTAGGAAGCCGAAAGAAAAAGGGGAGAGATGATATTCGGCTTAGGAGAAGAACGGGAAAAGAAGAAAAACAAAAGAATAAAGAGGAAGGGAGAGGGAAGCAGAGATTCGGCCAACAAGATGCTTGAAGAAGAAGTGCTAAATCAAACAGTAAAAGTGCATGAATGGTTAAATGCAAGACAATAAGATGCACGAATGGTAAGTGGAATTTTGGCACTCAGGAAAACCAAGACTATCCCAAAATGCTCTCCAATTGCCGAAAATGCACACAAAGGAGGCCCCTAGCCGAATATGCATGCACAAGCATCCCCAACCGGCTACAACTCTCCAAGTTTTGAATTCCTTGATTTCCTCCTCCTAATTCTCCTCCAAATCACCCAACTACCAACCACATCCCCTGATTCTCTCTTCCCTGACCAATTCAAACCTCATCCAGCAGAGTTTCAATCCAACTCTTCCACCTTTCTAGCTCAAGCAGCAAAATAGACACTTTCCTGCTTATCCCAGGACTTGAACCTCAGACCACATAGATGCCTAACACGCCACTTGCCACTAGGCCACAAGCTCTTCTTGTGTCACTAACCAAACATTATTATTAATAAAGCCTAAGTGTCAGTGTTCAGGTTCATTTAAAAGAAAACCAAAATAAATTGCAATGGCCAAGACTTAAACCCAGGCTCCCTTGCACCCTTAATGACGCCACAACCACTAGGCCACATGCTTCCTTATGTCATGCTTTCCCCAACAATATTCTTAAAACCTGCTTACTTACATCCAGTGTAACACCCCAAACCAGGCCCATTTGCTAAGACCGAATTTGAAATGCCACTGCGGAAAACGTTTGAAAAACTTTTGACTTAGGATTAAAAACATAAAATTTTGTTTTCTTTACTAAAACATTGTGTAATTAAAATTTCAAGTAAAACTAAGTTGTTTAAAATAAAACATTTTAAACTATAATATAATCAACAAACCAACTTAAAACATAATAAAAGTTCTTAAATACTTAAAATGGCCCTTATTACAAAAATTAAATACTTAAAATATTGAAACATAAATTGTATAAAGAGAATCCATTTCTGCATGGGCCACCTATCCGCTCCAACCCGGTCCAAGCTTTATGCATCACCTGAAAGGTTTGAGAAAAATTGGGTGAGTCAAACAGACTCAGTGCATAGTTAATACACATGTCCCCAAATATGGGCTTGGCCCATATCCACACATCAATCACATATCAAATGATAAGGCATTATATCCACATAATTTCACATGTTGGGCTTGGCCCAATCCACATTGATCCGCATAATTAGTCATGCAAAATGCATAAATATGTAACATGAAGCCCAACCCAACCTAGAGTCCATCCGTTACTCCTACCTTAGCAGACTCCCTGCCCAAGGCCGTCGCTAATCCACCGATCACATAGTGATCCACATATCTTACCTTGGCAGACTTGCTGCCCAAGGCCGTGGCTAAGCCACCGATCACATAGTGATCCACATATCTGTATCCACGAGGTGACTCGAGGTCATCCTCAATCTACGGTGATGCACACAGCTATCATCCGCCGAGATGGGCACCTAGCCAACACCTCCCTTGATGAAGCACATAGCCACCATCAAGCGCCAATGTAGCACAAGGATAACATCAGACCACGTACATAATGTACACCCTTTCCTTCGATAGTCACATCCCGAGTCCCATGCATATATATGTATCATGGCAACATATCACTTGAACAATTATGCATCACATGCCTTCACATTTCATATATTCATCAATGATCATTTAATATCGTAAATCACTGACCTGAGTATTCGATCACCCACCACGGGTATTCACAATCTTAGCCCTTAATTCGGCTACCATTAACATCATATCACATATACATAAATATAACACATACACACAATCAAGAGACAGTGCGATAACTACGCACCTATTTGGCACAGTCGACTAAATCCCGAAGATGCCACTTGATTATGAACTCTGTCAAAATTCCTTAAACAACCCAAATTAGAATCGGCTTTAAGCAATAATCCAAAAGAATGGCCCTTGGCCGAATGCTACCCTTACTTACTTTGAAGAATCGAATCCCGAAAGCTTCTCTTTTAATGCTCCTTAACCAACTTGCCACTTACTCCTCTTGTGCTATAAATGAACACTTAAATTAACTTAAGTGCTAAGCTCACCTAATCCACTTCATTAAATAAGCCATACTAAAATTTATTCTAACTTCCTAATTAAAATCAAGCCTTCACAAGACTATACTAAGCCCACAATAAAAATTATACCCGAGCTAACACAAGTAACAAAATGATATTCAAATTGTCCTAAAGCCCAATTCCCAATC
Organism: Gossypium australe; assembly: GCA_005393395.2. Lineage (NCBI taxonomy): Eukaryota > Viridiplantae > Streptophyta > Magnoliopsida > Malvales > Malvaceae > Gossypium > Gossypium australe. The sequence goes on along the minus strand of CM016621.1, from coordinate 108,683,166 downwards.
GGCCCAATCCTATTAGGCCCAATTTCGGGATGTTACAGTTCTACCCTCCTTAAAGAAATTTCGTCCTCGAAATTTTCAACTAACTAACCGTCGCACATCCTATCTCGCCACACTATGCTCTTGCAGCGCACTCTGATATTAATAAAACTAACATACTTTCTATGAACAGTCCCAAAGTTCACACTCGAGGTTCCATCCACTTCACTATCAACACAAATACGAACTAGCTCTATAACAAACGAGACATTAAAGAGGTATTCCAAACATAAGAAACTTACCCGTTGTCACATCTGGCACATCACTAACCTCCCTCCGACGAACTGCATACACCAGACATGGCTGTCTTGCCTCAGTGTTACCATTACCTCGGCTTGATGCTCTACGACCTCGGCCAGAACCATTTCCTCCATGGTTCAGACCACGACCCCTCGTCACTTGCTGACCACCTCTGCCCACCTCTGCCCGGCTGCTCAAAACCCTAGCCTACTGTTCGAGCCTTACTCGGATCCTGGGGACAGTCTTTATTCAAATGAGACTTGGATTTACACCTGAAACACTCCCGATCCCGATTCCAGCACTCGCAAACATGATACCTTCCACACCGAGCACACGAACGGTCTTGATTTCCTGCAGCTGGCATTGAAACACGAGTAGAATTCTCGATCCTCGGTCTTTTCTGAAGACTCCCAGATGATTCTGACGGTCCAAAACTCCTCTTATCCCGGTTCCTATCCTTTTCTCTATTCTGCCTCACAGAATCCTTAATTCCTTCGGCTACCTTAGCCTTCTCCACCAATACGGCAAACTCTCGTTCCTGCTGAGGAGCTATTAATAACCTCAGGTCATCTCTTAGTCCAACCTCAAATCGGACACATCGCTCATGCTCCGTAGCCACTACTCCTCGAGCATATCGGCTTAACCGCGAAAATTCCGCTTCGTACTCCGCTACGGACTTGCTCCCTTGAACCAGCCCCAAAAATGCCTTCCTTTGCGCATCAATATAATGAGTACCCACATACTTCTTCTGGTATGCCGTCTTAACGTACTCCCAAGTGAGATCCTCAGCTGTGGCCCTATCCCGAACTGTAAGCCACCATTGATACGCTTCATCACGTAGCAGCGCCACCATTCCTTTCACTTTCTCCTCAGGGGTCAGATCCAATTCTTCCATAATTCGCTCGGTCGCCTCCAACCAATACTCAGCTGTACTGGGTGCCACCCCAGATACTCCACAAAACACTTCAGCCCCATTGGCTCGGAGTCGCTCAAGCACAGACTTCCTAGCTCTCATATTTCCACCGGCTCCAGCCACTATCTCCAGAACTCGCAGTACAGCCCGCGATACAACATCATCCCCCGTCTGATCCTGCTGCTCAACACCAAAAGCTGGTGGTGGTGGTGGTACCTCATTCTCAGATCCTTGACCCGACCTCACTGGCTCAGACACAGCCATCCTACCCCGATCGCGTCCACGCATAACACGACCTCGACCTCGAGAACTCATATCTAACGTCGCGATTTAATCTGACTTAAGAAATTTTATGCATTAGTATTTTGTTCCACTGATTATCCGCGAACAATTTTATGAAATAAAGTATTTAGAAGTAATTCTTTCGATCACACAAAGGTTCAGTTCAAGTTCACTACTCTAATTCAGAGAATCAAATTCAATCTTCCACAACATTCAACACATCATTATGGGCATTTCTGACCATTCCCGACCCAGGGGTATATTCGTAATTTTCCCTACAAGGGTCTTTTTGGTATTCAATCGGGGTCAATTTGAAAATAATCTTTACAAATCCAAGGTATTCCAAAATTTTCAAAATCAAGGGTATTGCAGAAATTTCAGAAATCGGGGTTATTTTGGTAATTTTTTTGGAAGTCAGGGGCATTTTAGTAAATTTTCCCAAATCAGGGTATCTTACCATTTTGTAAAATAGAAGTTTTTGGTATTTTTATAAAGTAAGAATGTTTTTACAAAAGTCGTGGGTAGTATGGTAATTTTATAAACCAAGGGCATTTTGGTAATTTTACACCAAGGGGTATTTGGGTAATTTTGTAAATCAGAAATATTTCAAAAAAATTTTCCAAGAATAAAATGGTTTTACAAATCAAAGGAGTAATTTTGAAAACTTAAGGTTTTTATAAAACAGTATGGCTAGTCCCTTTCGGGTTTTAATTATCGAGTTTAGCCCGTGAATAAGTCCTCTTGGTTAGGGTGAACCGTTACTACGCACCAGGTAGGATTCGAGTAAAGAGGAGGTGAGTCGCTAGGACTGCTTAAATACCAAGCTCTTACCGAATCCACTCCTAGACATGCGCACAATGGTTGCCACACCTTAACTCGACGACTTAATTCACAGGTTTGTTTGATTGTCCTTAAGTCTTATGCATGTGTTTGAGTGCACTAGCCCTAGGGTTCAATAGCCCTAATATTCTAATCTACGAGCCCAATTATGCCCACATACCAATCATATAATAATTCACACAACAATTAGAGGTACTTACCTGGTGGACTTCGGGTCAGAGACACAGGTGCCATGCTAGAATAAACCTGAAAAAATTTGTGAAAGCCCAAATCTTTGAAAAGCCCATTTCAAAAAAATGTTTTTGGGCCCAAAACCCTCAAATCCGAGTTTTGAACCGGGCTCTGATACCAATTTGTAACACCCCATACCCGACCCATTTGCTAAGACCGAATTTGAAATGCCACTGCGGAAAAGGTTTGAAAAACTTTTGACTTAGGATTAAAAACATAAAATTTTGTTTTCTTTACTAAAACATTGTGTAATTAAAATTTCAAGTAAAACTAAGTTGTTTAAAATAAAACATTTTAAACTATAAAATAATCAACAAACCAACTTAAAACATAATAAAAGTCCTTAAATACTTAAAATGGCCCTTATTACAAAAATTAAATACTTAAAATATTGAAACATAAATTGTATAAAGAGAATCCATTTCTGCATGGGCCACCTCGTATCCGCTCCAACCCGGTCCAAGCTTTATGCATCACCTGAAAGGTTTGAGAAAAATTGGGTGAGTCAAACAGACTCAGTGCATAGTTAATACACATGTCCCCACATATGGGCTTGGCCCATATCCACACATCAATCACATATCAAATGATAAGGCATTATATCCACATAATTTCACATGTTGGGCTTGGCCCAATCCACATTGATCCGCATAATTAGTCATGCAAAATGCATAAATATGTAACATGAAGCCCAACCCAACCTAGAGTCCATCCGTTACTCCTACCTTAGCAGACTCCCTGCCCAAGGCCGTGGCTAATCCACCGATCATATAGTGATCCACATATCTTACCTTGGCAGACTTGCTGCCCAAGGCCGTGGCTAAGCCACCGATCACATAGTGATCCACATATCTGTATCCACGAGGTGACTCGAGGTCATCCTCAATCTACGGTGATGCACACATCTATCATCCGCCGAGATGGGCACCTAGCCAACACCTCCCTTGATGAAGCACAAAGCCACCATCAAGCGCCAATGTAGCACAAGGCTAACATCAGACCACGTACATAATGTACACCCTTTCCTTCGATAGTCACATCCTGAGTCCCATGCATATATATGTATCATGGTAACATATCACTTGAACAATTATGCATCACATGCCATCACATTTCATATATTCATCAATGATCATTTAATATCGTAAATCACTGACCTGAGTATTCGATCACCCACCACGGGTATTCACAATCTTAGCCCTTAATTCGGCTACCATTAACATCATATCACATACACATAAATATAACACATACACACAATCAAGAGACAGTGCGATAACTACGCACCTATTTGGCACAGTAGACTAAATCTCGAAGACGCCACTTGATTATGAACTCTGTCGAAATTCCTTAAACAACCCACATTAGAATCAGCTTTGAGCAATAATCCAAAAGAATGGCCCTTGGCCGAATGCTACCCTTACTTACCTTGAAGAATCGAATCCCGAAAGCTTCTCTTTTAATGCTCCTTAACCAACTTGCCACTTACTCCTCTTGTGCTATAAATGAACATTTAAATTAACTTAAGTGCTAAGCTCACCTAATCCACTTCATTAAATAAGCCATACTAAAATTTATTCTAACTTCCTAATTAAAATCAAGCCTTCACAAGACTATACTAAGCCCACAATAAAAATTATAACCGAGTTAACACAAGTAACAAAATGATATTCAAATTTTCCTAAAGCCCAATTCCCAATCGGCCCAATCCTATTAGGCCCAATTTCGGGATGTTACATCCAGGGTTATATTAACCTAAAACCAAAATTTTCCTAAAGCCCAGGTTTGAACCCAAGACTTCTTCAATACTTCCCAAGACCCTTAACCACCAAAGCAGACATACTTTTAGGTTATTCATATGCACAACTAAATTCCAATTCCTCCGGCACGCGAAGCCCACTTCTTCTAGGCCCAAAATTTTGGGCGTTACAGAAATATTCATGGTGTAATTTGTGAAAAATGAAATGAATGGGCTGCTATGAGCTTGTATGAAGTTCGGCTAGGATTGGGTAGGGGTGAAATTACATGAATTTCATTTTACGAGCCTAAGAACTAAATTGTAAAGAAATCAAAACATTAAGGGAGTGATCGTTGAAATTAGAGCTTTAAAATTTATAAAACGAATGATCGAACCTGGAAACTAACTCTGACAACGATTAAAGGCAAGTGTACCTATCGAACAGTAGTATATCTTAGGCAAGACCGGATTGTCGAACCTAAAGGAACTAAAAGTACTAATACTAACTTTCTTTTTATTATTTAGCCTAAAATAAAGTGAAGTTGCTTTAAATCTAAATTAACGACTACTAAGCTAAAGACGCAAAGACAAAAAGAACGAATTGGGAAATAACTAGAAAAAAAAACTCAGTTGATCACGACGATACCCTTAGGAAGAATCCACCTAGACTTCACTTGTTATCTAACACTGAACCATACGATTTATTCACTTAGTTTGATCCGTAGGACTCCCTAACATATATTAAACCCTCTCTCGAGGCAAATAATGTCTAACCCTAGGTTAATTAGTGGAACTCTCGTTCTTTTATAATAACCCCCTAGAATAGCAGTAAACCGATCTATGGATTCCCATATTAGGTTTCACCCTAATTCGGCAAAATCTCGTAACCCTATCTCTAGGCGTTCGATCAATTCTGCTTAATTATGCTAGATCTACTCGTAAGCAGGGTCTATTCCTCCCCCACCTAAGCACATCAAACTTGAATCCATATCCGCGAAATATTAACTCAAGAATTAAGCACACATAATTAAGAACAAACTAAGTATTTATCATATAATTCAGAAAACAATAACAAGATTCATCTAGGTTTCATCCCCTTCAGGTATCTGAGGGGTTTAGTTCATAACAAATAAAGAAAACATCTCAAGAGAAAGATAAAACAAAACAAAAGAAATCCCTAAAACTCCCTGAAGGAATTGAAGGAGAAGTCCAACGTCTTGAGTAGAATTCCGGCTTCTTGGGATGGATCAACTGGCCAACTTCGAGTGATTCCCACAAATCTGACCTTCTCAGCTTGGCTCATTGGCCTCGCTAACAGCCTCCGACAAAAGCCCTGGCAGAAGGCTTCTGCCGGACTCTCCTTTCAAGTTGCCCCCTTGGGTGTTTATATAGACTTTGTGATGCCTTGCATGGCCCCTAAGTATCCTAATTTAAGTAGAATTCCTACTAGGGTGTTGGAATAGGCTTTGAAATGTGTTTCTTTGCCTCCAAGTGTCCTTTCCCGAATGAAATTGCTCTTTCTAGCGACAGCCATGGCACACGCCCGTGTGGATCAACTTCAGGCCGTGTTCGGGTCTGTTTATGGAGGCATGGCCGTGAGAATCATGGTCAGGCCATGTTCTAGCTGATCCATGAGGCACGTCCGTGTAGCTTGAAGTCCAGGCCATGTCGATTTCGTGAATTGGCCCATTTGGCCCATTTTAAGCCCGTTTCTCATTCTTTTCATCCTCGGGTGCTTTCTTGGGTATAAGACATGAAAAGTAAAGATTAAGAGCATCGTTTTACATAAATCGAGGCTTAAATCATCCAAAAGCATACTAAATATGGGATTAAAATATGTTGCTTTTACGGTTTATCAAATACCCCCACACTTAAGATTTTGCTTGTCCTCAAGCAAAATTCTCAACTTACGATTAAAACGAACTTTCCATGATTCATAATATTCATCAATCATGCTTTATCATAATTCAAAGATAATACATACATGGATAACTCAACTCAAAGAGTCCTAAAGATTCAAACAATCAAAGTCATAATTTTTATAGTATGAAAACATAGGTGTTTCCCTTTACCTGAATAATTACCTCTGATTCAACATTGACAAGAACTGACATCCTCACTAAAGATTCACTCAAGCCACTCGAAGTGTTTAAGGTTCAAAAAAAAAAAATAAAGCACTCAAAAGTCGAACATGAAAAGTTAATCCCATAGGCTTGCATGAAAATCAAATCTCCAGCACTAAAATATGAGATGATACACAAATCAAAAGGTCTTTACAGGGTTGTAACGGGGCTTGGGTTAAAGGTGTGGATAAAGGCTGAATAGAAGGTTAGAATTGAGATTGACCTGACAAATTGCCTAGCTAATAAAAATTGAACTAATCCTAAATAATTACATCAATTGAAAACTCATAATATGAGCTTTTTCCTCAGGATGTGGAATTTTAACATGTAAGCTCATTTAATCACATAACTAATACTGAATATACTTCAAAATTTTTTTTTTGGATTTTTTTAAGAACAAATCTCAAATAATAATATCGAACTTTAACAACTAAAATATAGAACATAGTTAGGTAACTGCTCAAAATTAAGTCTCAACAAAAAAGGTAGTTAAGAAGAATGGTGATAACAAATACAAAGGGTTTTGGGTTAATTTTAGTAGGTGAGTCAATAAAAAAGGGTTGTTAGGATCAACGGGATTTAATAGGGGTTAATTATGAAGGTAGGCTTTTTAGTGGAGTGAGTGGGTTAAATCCTAGGTGCCTTTATCATCTCTGTATATCAAATCAAAGGTGTGGTCTCGACATGTACAATTGATGCAAGTTCTAGAATAACAAATCAATGTTGACACACTCATAATCAAAAAGTGAGCATGAAAAAGAATATATGCTCTAAAAGGCTCAAAATCTCACAAAAAATTTGGGTGTTTTGATGTCAACCTCATGAATTTCAAGGTAACATTCAGATTCAGGTAGACAACCTCAAAAAAAATTATTTTGAAAAATAGACTTATCATGCTTGATTCTCTAGTATCCTTCAATTTTAATCATCAATGCACAATTATCAATGACTTCAAGTACAAAGATAGATAATAGTAATTTAATAATCAAAAGATAGGGAGAGAAGTGAAACTTCCTGAATTTTGGATGAAGTCAATGAAAAGAAACCGAATAGGATGGGAGGTGAACATGGGTAAGCGTCTCGAACCGTTTGAAATTGAATCCTCGAAGCGGTCGTCCTTATTTTATTGTATCCTAAACTAAATCTAAATGGCATGAAGAATAAGAAGAAAAAAATAAAAAAGAAAGAAAAAAATAAAAATAAAAATAAAAATAAAAATAAAAATAAAAATAAAAATAAAAATAAAAGTAAATAATGGAAAATGAAAGAAAAAAATCAATTGGAAAAAAAAAAGAAAGGAAGAAGGGGGTTTAAATAGAGATGCAACTCGTGTTTTGGGAAAAATTTTATCTTGTTGCCCCACATTTATGGTCACAGCCTTTTACCTACTTATGGTACCCACACGGCCACGGCCACGGCCGTGTACAAGGCCTTGTGGGTATGGATACCTGCACCTAAATACGAAAAGAAATAAAACAAAACTAGTTTGTAGAGTTAGGGTGGAGAGTAGAGGAGAAGAATGGGGAAGGGCGGTTGGGTTTAAATAGAGGCTTGATTCTGGTACTTTCCCACGTTCGTGGGCTGAGGGTGTGTCGATTCGCACGGCCGCCTCGCACGGCCGTGTGTTTGAGTGTGTTGTTACTCCATGCCGATTTTTCAGCCAGCCACACCTGTGTCTGAGAAGTCAGTATGTTGGCACGGTTTGAAGGCATGGGTGTGTTCTGCCCGTGGGTTGCAAGTTAGTAGCTTCAAACGGTCGTGGGGCACGGCCGTGTCACTTTTGCGGAGTCCGTGGGGGAGTGGTTAGATCTGTGACGTTGGAAATTAGGTGGGATTTGATTCGTACGGCCTTTGCTATGTCAGTACGGGGATTCTTGTGGTCCACACGATCGCGGCCACATCCATGTGTAAGGCCGTGTGGCCCGTAAATATGTACTTTTTGGTTAGGTCAAAACTAAATTTTAAAACTAAGAGAAGAAAAGGAAAGAACTAAAAATAAATGCGAAAGTAAATAGGGTTAGTGCTCGGGTTGCCTCCCGAGAAGCGCTCGTTTATAGTCTTAAGCTAAACTTTACCTGTTATTCGCATGGTTATGGTGGTTTGAGGAGGTGAAAATCCTTTCGCATGCGATCAATTCGGTTATGGATATATAGTTTAAGTCGAGTAATGTTTACCTTAAAAGTGTCGAATTTAGGATTGCTTACCTTGACTGTGCCGTATAGGAAGACATTAAGTACCTCAAAAGTGATTTCTTCGTTTGTCTTGAGGTCTGAATTGGTGATTTCAGGGTCTTCCTCATTCAACAATACATGATTCCCTAATTTGAAGTGATTCGTTGTTCCTATCAACTCGTATTGGGGGCTCCTTCGATTTCACTTCGTGCGGTTCCTGTTCCTCTTTGATTTGTGTTTCCTGTTTTTTTAGTTTGTCAAGCCTAAGGCTTTGTTCCTTATGTATTTCTTCTTTGTTGGCACAAGGTCTAAGATCTAGCTCAGCTAAGTGATTTCGTGATGCTTTCTGTAAAGAAGGTTGAACCAAATGATTATAAATAGAATTAACGTTCGTACCTTTATTACTCGATGTCGTAGCTGAGTTAAGAACTTGAAGAGTGATTGTGTTGTTGTCTTCACGAAGTGTGAGGTCACCGAATTCTTCCTCTGTGTGGTCTTTCTTTATTGCATCAGGATATGGTACACGAGGTTGGTACTCTGTAATTGTCGGTTTTGGTATATCATGGCACACCTCAACCCTACCTTCACTTACCACAGGTTCTTCCCTTTGGTTTGGTTCATCTAACCCTTCACTATCGTAAATGGCTTGATTTTTCTCTCTCGGGTTAGTTTCAGTATTGCTTGGCAAGCTTCCTTATGGTAGTTCTGAGATCAGCTTAGCAAGTTGTCCAACTACATTAGTGACTTCCTTGACTAACTTAGTAAGTTCCCCGTGTAACATCCTAAAATTTAGAATTTTATGTGTTGCATTATTTCTTGCGTTAAACTAGTTAAAAATATTGATTGTGTATGTTTAGGGGTTCTGAGAAGGCTCGGGCTTTATTTGGGCCCTAGTAAAAATTTTGTGTTTAAGCCTATTAAGGAATGATAGTAAGTGGCATCAAGGCTTATGGAAATAGGTGAGTAATTTGCTAGCATAAATGAGCATATGGTAAAGGGGATATGGCGCCACATGAAGGACTTGAAGGGATGGGGTTCAAATCCCATCAAGTGCAAAATTTTGACTATTTTTTTGTGTTCTTTCCCTAAGTATCGACCAAGATGGTATATAAGGCAAGGTGGACTTTTTAATTTTGGCAAGGTGGCTAAGGAAATAAGGAAAAGATGAGGGTAGGGAAAGAAATCAAAAGAAAAAGGAAAGATAAGGGAACATGTTGGCCTTTTTCATGGGTGATGTTTTGGAAAGTTTTGTTGGCCAATTTTTGACCTTATTGTCAAGGTATGCACGATTTTGGTATAGGGAGAGGGTAGCCGAATTTATTTTGCCCTTTGGTAGAAATTTTGGTGCTTGTTAGGCCAAAATTCCTTTTAGCATTATTTTGTGTCATTTTTCTCCAAACTTCTTTTTCTCTTTGCCGAAACTTCAAGCCATTAATGAGCATTTTTTTCTTCATTTCTTTCTTGTTTGCCGAAAGTACCAAACCATTGAGACGAAATTATTTTTCACTCATCTTCTCTTGAAAATCGAAACTAGTTAAGCAATCCTTCTCCACCTTTCTTTTCTTTTTCACAAAATTCTTCAACCCTTCTTTCTTCTTCTCCAATCCATACTCTCATAACCGAAACTATTCTTGTTCATTTTTCCTCCATAGCCGAACCTCTCACTCCACAATCACTCCTTCATAATTTCTTTCTCATTTGGGTTGACACTCTTTTCTTCGATTAAACTGGTAAGTGAATTCTTTTCTATGTTCATATTCTTTTCTTTCTAGTCGAATAGGTATTTATCACTATTCGGTTGTAAATCTTGATCTTAACCGAAATGATGTTATCTTCCACTCCTTCATATCTTAATCACCCTCTTTTTCGTAGTGTTCTAAGTGGGTGGTCATGTATCATTCTAGCCCTAAGTCAAACGCTGGAAATTGGATCCAATATCGATAAGGTAAGGAGTTCTTCATGGATTATTTGAAATCGTTCTTTATTCGTTTAAGTTGTTATCAGGATAATAGTGGTTGTGACTAATCGATTATATTTTTAGGGACTTAATTGCTCGATCTATCCACTTGTTGATCATACGATTCTAGTGGTAAGCCGACCCTTTTTCCTTAGTCAATCATTTCATATCAACATAATATCGTTTTGACTAAGATTTTATTCAATGGAGGCAAGCGATATCAAATCGAAAGGGAAAGCGTTTGGAGATCACAAAATGAGCGGATTAGCGATCCCTACTCCTAAATTCAAACGAAGGGCAGTATCGGCTGTTCGAGATTTTCCACCGGGTTGTGGACCATCATCCAGAGAGAATCGACAAATCATGGTCGTTCACAATTCTAAGGGTAAACACTTTAGATCGTTTGTTTTAGAGTTTGATTAATAAACTCACGTATGTCAATTAATCAAGTGTTATGATATCTTAGGTGTCGACGATCAAGAAGGCCTAGTACTTACCGTAATCAGGTGTGTAATCTCACACCGTTTTTTTCCGTGGGTTTTAAGATTCGATATCATATTAGAAATAAATCCTTATGATTAAAATCGTAATATGGCGTAAACCGGAAAATTGGCCTAAATTACACAATTTTGATAAATTTGTCAAAATCGGTATTAACACTGTAAAAATTACGAAAATGCCCCTAATGGACCAAATTACGAAAATGCCCCTAATGGGCCAATTTGATAGATTGCACTAATGGGCCGATTTGCAAAGTGTTAATGGCCCGAATTTTTGTAATGAATCTCTGAATTAATGATTGTTGTTTATATTTGTAAATATCATGATTTACTACGTAAGTTACATTTACATGGGATGGGAAAATGTTGAAGAGAAGTGATTCGGTGGCACTGCCACAAAAATGTTTGTTAATATGATTCACTATGATTTTGGTGGCTTGGCCACAATCAAAATATGTTATAAATGGCAAAATGTCCGCGATTGGTGTGATGGGATGGTACGAGTGGTATGTAGCGGATGGATTATTAGGTTGGGTTGGGTTGCATTACATTCATTTGATTTATTTGATACATTATTATGTAAAAGGGGCTTAGGCCCAAAATATTGCTAAATGGGTTCAGGCCTAGTGGACGACGGTAAGGGGATTATACACTGTGTTCTAGTAACTCACCCTGTTTCCTTAACCCTTGCAGGTAATGCTCAGTGACGTGGACTTGGGCCATGGATGACTTGGTGGGGCCATACTTTTGAAATGGTTTTATTTGGACTTTAGATTGTTATTTCGTTCACTTTATTACTTTACTATTTTGAGTTAAATGATGTAATAAGGCCTCTAGATTATTTTGTTTTGCTTTATATTTGACGTACTTATATTTTGCTCAAATTACTTTAAATGGGATTTTTTTTCTAAAAACTTACATAAAGATTTTCTAAAATGGGTACACAAATGGTTTTTATAATAAACTTATACAAATATTTTTAACTCGAAAATTTTCTCTCAAATTTTCATCAATATTTTTCAAAAGACACGGTTTGTAAAATCATTAGTTCAAATTTATCAATTTATTAATCAATCTTCGAATTTAGTAATATTTTGTCAAACAATTTTAAATCAAAATTGTTTTCCGTTATTTTTAACAAATCAATATCTATTTACGTACGAATGAAAAGGACTTAAATATATTTTTCTCATGTGACATGTCAGATACGGCCATAACGCATGGGCCGAGTTTGGGGTGTTACACCCCGACTCGGTTCTCATTGCTTTTGAATGTTTTCTTAGTCTCTTGGAAGCAGTTTTCTGTGGCTGCCATGAATTTTGTCAGCATCTCCTCGAGATTTGACTCCTCTTCCTATTGGTGAGGTGGTTGTTGAAAATCTAGAGGAAGTTCCGGTCTTTGGCCACTTTGATCATCCCACGTGAAATTGGGATGGTACCTCCAACATGTATTATAAGTGTCAATATAAAAATTATTTTGAGGTCTAGAATAGTTACCCATATAGTGGACTTGTTCGTTCTCCATGCCATATCCGTAGGGTGGGTATTCAGGATTCGCCACCCCTCCTAGATTTGTGTAACATCCCCAAACCCGGCCCATTCACTACGACCGAATCTGGTTATGTTATGGGAAAAACTTATTGAAGAAAACAGGTTGCCATTTAACTTTTTGTCTAAACTCCTTTAGAGTAGTTTTACTTGCAGAAATCTTGGGCATGTTTGTTTGCAAACCGTTAGGTTACTTTGAAATCTCGGGGTTTCATCTTTAAAACTCTTAGTTGTCAATTTCCTTAGGTTGGAAAACGTTTAAAACATCAGACTCAAGTGGTTTAAGCTTAGTTCATAAAAGTAACATTATTCCCAAATCTCTTTAGACATAAATTACCAAAAGAAAACCAAATAACTTAAGAGGCTCTTATTACAACATAATGATTCCAAGTACTTGGTAATAAAGTGCATAAAGAAAATATTAAAACGTCCTTTGCATGGGCCACCTTGTATCCACTCCAACCCGGTCCGATCATCCTTTCACCTGCGATGTTGGATAAGAGATTGGGTGAGTCACAATGACTCAGTGTGTAAGTTAACCACTGAAATCCACCCACATGCTAGCCACATAATATCCCATCTATCAAATGCAACAAGTAATGTATATTCATTTTAACAATTACCACAATCTGGGCTTGGCCCACATTCAAATCATACTCAAATACTGGGCTAGGCCCATTCCTCAATAAACCACATATCAACTGGGCTTGGCCCATTTCCACGTATGTTCCCAAAACATACCTATTCATTGGGCTTGGCCCATTTTCATATTATTTCATAAACGGAATAATGCAATCATGAAACCCACCCAAACCTAGGGTCCATCCGCTACACACCCCCTTATCCAGCCTACCACACACCAGGGGACTATCGGGTCACCCTCTCCTTTTCCCTCCAGAAAGGCAACCAATGCCATCCACGATGTAGCATATAGCTAACATCAAACCACGATGGAGCACACAGCAATCCATCAAGCCACGATATGGCATAAAGCCGATATCAATTAAGGTAACCACGCGAACTAAATCGCAAAGATCCACAACGCGACCTCAGTCAGCGCCAATCCACGATGTAGCACAAAGCTGACATCAACCACGTACTCGAAGTACACCCGTACCTTCTTTTCAAAAAAAACCCACCCATGCACATGTAACGTGATATAATGACAAGGTGATGCATGAGCATGTCATTCACACAAATATAGGCATACAATCATATTTAAATCAGTGATCACATAGTAACAAGTTTGCCACTAACCTGGTCATCGTCATACCCCTTAAGGGTACCATTTTCACATTTAACTGCACTTGTTAGCAAACATATACAATAGGCAAATATCACGCAAATCCCGAAAATAATGGCTAACTACACACCTTAAAACCCGGAGCTCTAAACCCTCAATCCCGACGCTATCGACTAGCGAGACTACCGCTATCTGCCTATAGCTATCTCCTGCCGCTGGCCCACACCCCGGTGGCCAATCCCGAACTGCTGAAACCGCTCTTTTCTTGAACTTCGGAATAGAGACCTTCCCTTGCCTTCTCTGACTGGTTGTGGCCTCCATCAAAAAGCTTAATCAGGTAAACAGGTTAACCCCCAAAACACCACTTAAGCATTTAATCTAAATAAATACCTCTTACCAACTCAACTTGAATCCCGAACGCTACTCTATGCCACTGCAACTGCTGACTAAACGACCTTGCTAACCACTCCCTATTGCTCCAGCTAGAAACGACCACCACCAAGGAAGTAAGGTTCGGCTCAGGGACTTGTAACCAAAGTGAAGAGAATGGATGATTCAGCAAGGCTCTAAGATAGTGTTTGGGATATTCAGCAATGGTAGTTTTCTATGGATGGTTACGGTTTAAGCAAGGTTTAAAAAGAAAAAGGTGAGAAGGGAGAGGGATATAGGTTCATAAAAGGTTAAGCCCTCTGCTACTTTCGGCTACAAAGAAATGGCATGAAAAAGGGGTTTGCTTGGACTAACTTTCGGCAATGGACAAGGGAAAATAAATACAAACGAAGGAAAGAACTTTTTGGCAAGGGAGAGAAACAAATGATGAATGAAACAAGCACCTCCCTCCCCCCTATTTATAATATTCGGCCAAGCCCCAAGCTCCCCAAAAAAAATCCTAAAATCTCTCCTAAAACACCTCCCCTCCATCCATTTTAAAAGTTTGAATGAGTCAAACTTTTACCTAGCCAAATTTAAAAAAAAGATGACCAAGTCTTCTCCACCTTTTAAGCCTTTCAAACCGTCCACCCACCCCACCAAGATGACGCAAAAACAATGCCCATCTGCTGCTTCCGCGAATCGAACAGGAGACCCTTCCTCCTGCAAATGGCGTCACCTTCCAAGCTCTAAAGTGGCGCCTTCCTACCACTTTGCCAAGCCTACCTTTGTGCCATATTTCCACCAAAAATTCTCTTAAGGCCCCCTCTATCCAAGCTCCCCTTTTTAGCCCCTAAAACTAAAAATTTTCTAAGGCAACCTACCACCACCTAGGGTTCTCAGGACCCTTAAAACTTACCCAAACACACACTGAAGTGTGCCAACACCCGAGCTAAGCACCAGAAATCCAACCCCCTAAAACCAGGGTGTTACAATTCTACCCTCCTTAAAATAATTTCGTCCTCGAAATTACTTGTCTAAACTAACAGTCCAATTCCTCCCGCTACGCTATGGCTGCGCACTCTGATCTTAAAGAGCCACAATTGTAACACCCCAAACCCGGAAGCTCCTCAGGAAAAACATCAGCAAATTCCTTAACAGTACGAACCTTTTCTACGGCAGACTCTTTAACCTCCAAGGCATACACATGAACCACATACGCTTCGCAGCCCTTCCTGACCATCTTCTCCGCTTTCAAAGCAGATACCACATTTGATAAGTAATCTCTCCTATTACCTATCATAGCCACCTCATCACCCTCAACCGTCTTAAGAACCATGCGCTTGGCCGCGCAATCCAACCTCGCCTGATACTTGACCAACCAATCCATCCCAAGAATCAGATCGAACTCCCCAAACGGCAGTTCCATCAGATCAGCAGCAAACACTACCCCTTGGAGTTCTAGAGGTACATCTCTAAACAGCTTATCTACTACTACAGAGTGACCTAAAGGACTAATCACAGTCATCTGCCTAGAAGATATCTCAGAGTCTAAGTTCATGGTCTCTACTATACTACTGGCAACATAAGAGTGCGTCGAACCCACATCAATTAAAGCAGTATAAGGAGTACCAAAAATCAAAAACGTACCTGTTATGACGTCCGGTGCGTCGCCCTCCTCTCGGCGTCTCGCAGTATACACCAATCCAGGCTGTCTGGCATCAGAACTACCCGCACCTCTGCTCGGTGCTCCACGGCCCCGACCAGAACCATTACCACCTCTGCCATTACCACGGCCCCTCTGCGGTGGCGGTCCATTACCTCTGAACTGATTACGGCCCTGACTCTCCGACTGAATCCTGGCCATCCTACGCGGACAGTCCCTAATGCGATGCTCCGGAGAACCACACTCGAAGCAACATTTTCCTCCGGTCCAACAACCACCCCAATGAGATTTCCCACACTGATTACACTGCGGCGGTCCCTGTCTAGCAGCAACAAACCTAGCAGGCTGATTCGGCCCACTCGGTCTAGCCCTCTTCTGCGGATTACCAGACGATCCAGAAGACCCAAAGCTCCTCTTAAGCCTACTCCTGTCCATGCTCTGCCTCACTGACTCCTTAACACCCTCGGCTACCTTAGCCTTCTCAACTAAGACAGCAAACTCGCGCTCCTGCTGTGGAGCAATCAGCAGCCTCAACTCGTCTCGCAGACCATCCTCGAAACGAACACACCTTTCATGCTCAGTGGCTACAATGCCCCTGGCATACCTACTCAGCTTCAAAAACTCAGCCTCGTACTCAGAAACAGATTTACTCCCCTGAACAAGCCTCAGAAATGCCTTTCGCTGGGAGTCAATATAACTAGCTCCGATGTACTTCTTTTGATATGCAGCCCTAAAATAATCCCATGTCAAATCCTCTGCGGCCACACTATCCCGAACCGTGAGCCACCACTGATATGACTCATCCCGAAGAAGCGATACGATGCCCTTCAGCTTCTCTTCAGCCGTCAAGTCCAGATCATCCATGATCCGTTCAGTTGCCTCCAGCCAATATTCAGCAGTGCTAGGAGCAACACCCGATACACCTCGGAAGAATTCGGCCCCATTAGCCCGTAGTCGCTCAGGAACAGATTTCCTAACTCCTGCACCACTACCTGCCCCAGCTACCCTTTCCAACACTCGCAGCATCGCCTGTGACACCGCGTCGTCTCCCGTCTGATCTTGGAACTCACCACCTCCAGCTGGTGGCGGAACCGGTATCTCATTTTCTGAACCCTGCCCAGATCCTACGGGCTCAGAAACTGTCATCCTACCCCTACCTCTACCACGAGTATTACGACCACGTCCACCTCGAGTGCTCATGACTAATCTTTCTACGTATCTGGTTAAGAATTTTATGCATCAGTGTTTATTCCACTTGTTTAAAAGCAAGTCTTATGAGTATTAAAGAGGATTTGTTTTCGCGAGTTCACAGAATCCTATCAGTTTCAATCTCTAAAGTAGCATACTTTGCTATTTATCAAATCATATCACATCCAATCAAATCACAAGTAATAGTACGGGGTACTTACCTGGGCGAACTGGTGCCGGAGACTCGGTGCCATGCCTATCAAACCATACTTCCAAAACAAACACTTAAACAGACTTTTGAAAACATTTTGGGCCTTAGGCCCACAGCCGAGCCTTTGAACTTGGCTCTGATACCACAATTGTAACACCCCCAAACCCGGACAAGACACCACGTCCGAATCTGGTATGTTACAGGGAAAGTGTTTTTGAGAGATCAGATTTATCGTCTAAAAGCTGAATGAAAACATGTGTACTTGAAGAAAATTTGAGTAGGCTTGTTTGAAATTAAGAGGTGTACTTGAAACCCGGATATTTTGAAAACTTATCTAAAGTGCGCAGTTTAAACGAGTTGATTTCATTTAAGAATTCCAATAGTTTCTTAGGGCTACTTGAAACATTTTTGATCTTAAGGGGAAACGAGTTTGATTTGGAAATCATTTGAGCTCACTTAATATTAAAAACATGGTGTGATACCCGATGGTATGGTTTAAAAACACATTGCGTTAAAATTTTGAAATCATTATCTTTCCAAGTTTTAGTAAAATTTATACCAAGTTACTTTGTTAAGGCATATTAAAATCAACTTAAAGCATAAACAACATAAAACATCTCTTTAAAGGCCTTTTACAAATCCGAAATAAAACCCAATTAAAAGTAAATAGACTAAAATACCCAAATAGTAGAGTCTGAGTAAAACTTTATTAAAGCATGGCATGTGCACCCCGAGTCCATCCCGGCTCCATGTCCGCGTCTACGAGTCACCTGAAATGTCAAAGGAGAGGGTGAGTCGAGTGACTCAGTGTGTAAATCCCGCTCCCGAGAAAACAACATGCTAACACACATCATACATAGCAACATAATTAATGCAACCCAATCCTAACCATCCATATCGCCTTTTCTACCCCGTGTGGTACCAAACCACTGGTGGTGCCAAACCACTGGTGACATATAGTCACAATGTGTTACCAAAACACTGGTGTCCCAAAGACACAATATCCGTCATTGTGGTACCAAACCACTGGTGTCCCAAAGACACAATTGTGCTACCAAAGCACTGGTGACCGAAGTCACAAATCCAATGATGATGGGGCCAACCCATCGTGTGATACCAAATCACTAGCAGACGATCCCATATCTCAAGTGGGGCCAACCCACGGTGGTCAAACCACAGGGACAAGTCGCAATGAGGTGCCAAACCTCTGGTGTCCCAAAGACACAATGTGCTACCAAAGCACTGGTGACCGTAGTCACAAATCTGGTGATGGGGCCAACCCATCGTGTGATACCAAATCACTGGCGTCAATCCCGTATCTCACAAGTGGGGCCAACCCACGGTGGTATTAACCACAGGGACGAGACGCTGAGGTACCAAACCTCTGGAGGTGCCAAACCTCTGGTGACCCAAAGTCACAAAGTTGTGTTACCAAAACACTGGTGCTCGTCAGCACAAAATATCACTGCTCCCTCCTCTCATATTACCCATACATGTCATACTGGCTCATGTACAATATGCAAATTATGTAACTCATGCAACCATGTCCAACATAGCATCTCATAGCATATATATATTGTATAGATCATCATATCCAAAGTACCCATAATAGGACTTGTAATACAGTAGACTTACCCGGATCCGTACACATACCCCATTTGGGTATCCAACTATCCATCATACTGTTATGGTTTTTAACAGGCAAACAGGTTTATTAACAACATTACTAAGTATTAGTGTGTTAGTTACACACCTGATAACTACGAGTCTAGAATCCCAACGAAAACGATCTAAGTCCCTCGAGTACTGACTCCTACAATCGGCCAAACATTAGGGGTTAGGCATCTACACATTCGGCCAACACCATTTAGACCAAAAGGGTTTGTTGAATCACCCTTACCTTGCCCCTGATTTGGTTTCCTACCAAATCCGAACCAACAGTGATTCTCCCTTAGCAATCGGCTACACCATAGAAGATGAACAGTTAATCCACTAGAATCCTAATCTTATTGAAATTCAAAAGAATAGACTAACAAATAATCTTCTTACCACCACTTATCAAATGGTTAAACCAAGGTAGAAAGCTCCACTTGTCTGCTTCAAAACCGGACAAGACACCACGTCTGAATCTGGTATGCTACGGGGAAATCGTTTTTGAAAAGTTAGATTTTCCGTTTAAAAGCTGAGTGAAAACACAGTGTATTTGAAACAAATTTGAGTAGACTTGTTTGAAAAACGGTTGGTGTATTTGAAACCCGGAGATTTTGAAAACTTAGCCAGAATGTGTAGTTTAAATGAGTTTATACCATTTAAAGCCTCATTAGTTTCTTAGTGATACATAAAACACTTTTAAACTTAGGAGAACTACAAGTTTGAATTGGAAACCATTTGTATTTGTTTATCATAAAAACTTAGTGTGATACCCGATGGTATAGTTTAAAAACACAGTGCGTTATAGTTTTGAAATCATTATCTTTCCAAGTTTTAGTAAAATTCATACCAACTTGTTTTATTAAGGCATATTAAAATTTAATTAAACCATAACCATCATAAAACATAAATCAAAGGCCTTTTACAAATCCAAATTAAAACCCAATAAAAGTAAATAAGCTAAAGTACCCAAATGCAATAGTCTGAGCAAAACTTTAATTAAAGCATGGCATGTGCACCCCGAGTCCATCCCGGCTCCATGTCCGCGTCTACGAGTCACCTGAAATGTCAAAGGAGAGGGTGAGTCGAGTGACTCAGTGTGTAAATCCCGCTCCCGAAGAAACAACATGCTAACACACATCATACATAGCAACATAATTAATGCAACCCGATCCTAACCATCCATATCGCCTTTTCTACCCCGTGTGGTACCAAACCACTGGTGGTGCCAAACCACTGGTGACATATAGTCACAATGTGTTACCAAAACACTGGTGTCCCAAAGGCACAATATCCGTCAATGTGGTACCAAACCACTGGTGTCCCAAAGACACGATTGTGCTACCAAAGCACTGGTGACCGAAGTCACAAATCCAATGATGATGGGGCCAACCCATCGTGTGATACCAAATCACTAGCAGACGATCCCATATCTCAAGTGGGGCCAACCCACGGTGGTCAAACCACAGGGACAAGTCGCAATGAGGTGGCAAACCTCTGGTGTCCCAAAGACACAATGTGCTACCAAAGCACTGGTGACCGTAGTCACAAATCTGGTGATGGGGCCAACCCATCGTGTGATACCAAATCATTGGCGTCAATCCCGTATCTCACAAGTGGGGCCAACCCACGGTGGTGTTAACCACAGGGACGAGACGCTGAGGTACCAAACCTCTGGAGGTGCCAAACCTCTGGTGACCCAAAGTCACAAAGTGTGTTACCAAAACACTGGTGCTCGTCAGCACAATACATCACTGCTCCCTCCACTCATATCACCCATCAACATACTATACTCATGTAATCATGCTTATCGTACAATCATGCATATCATGCTAACATGTCTAATCTCTATCCCATGTCACATATATCCACAGCCATGGTATCATATAAATCATCATTAAACTCATAATAATAATACTGACTTACCCGAGTCCAGAATCATACCCATTAGGGTATCATAACAATCATCACTGTTTCATTAATCATCACACAGGTTATCAATCATATTACTAAACAGAAGTGTGTTAGTTTACACACCTGATAACTACGAGTCTAGAATCCCAACGAAAACAATCTAAGGCCCCTTGATGACTAGCTCCTACAATCGGTCCAACATAGGGGTTAGGCATTACTAACATTCGGCCAACAACCATTAACCAAAGGGGTTTGTCGAATCATCCTTACCTTGCTATTGGTTTGATTCTTTATCAAACCCGAACCACAAAGGCTTTCCTTCCAACAATCGGCCACCTTCAAAAGGGAATTATTAATCTTTTGTTACCTTTGCCTTAATCGAACCTAAAAGATTGAAATAATGACAATACCATATACTTACCCCTACTTACCAATCGATCAACAAAAGAATGACGATTCCCTTGTTTGTTTCACACTCCAAAGACCCTAAAACAAAGAGATTAGAACCCTTCCACATGGCCATATTCGGCCCTTAATCAACCAAACGATCAAGAACAGAACAAGAGAAGAAATGGCCATTCGGCCAAGAGCTTACCAACACCAACCGATTGAAGCAAGGCCTCCAATACACCACTGCTATTCGGCCAAAAGAGACTACTAGGAGAAGGAGAGAATATTCGGCAATCACCAAGGGAGGGTTCGGCTAAAATCTCAAAATGAAGCAAAAGAAAAGATATGTTTAAGAAGAAGAAGAAGAAGAACGGCCAAAGTTCAGGGAGGAAAAGAAAAATGCACAAGGTAGATGCTTTCGGTTTAAGAAGAAAGGAATGAAGAAAGTGTTTTTGGAGGGTAAGATTCGGCTACCAAAAGATGTTGAGAGAACAAATGCACAATCGGCTAAGTGCAAAAGAAATGAGAAGAAAACGGCAATATTTGCTTTGGTCTTACGGTTTTCAAGAAGTGAAGAAAAATTTGAGAGAATCCCTTAGAATTTTGGCTTTGGTGTTTTCAAAAGAGAGAATTTGGTTTGGTCTCCTAATGACCGAATATGCACTACCTCCCACAAGGAACATTCGGCCTACTCACTCCCCACTTCCCAAAACCGGCCATACTCTCCCCCCACTCCCCCAACATTCGGCCAAATCCCTCCATTAACTCCCCTCCACTCATTTGAAATGAGTGGACCAAGTCACACTCCTATCTTCACTCTCCACCTTTCATTTGAAAGTGAAGACCAAGTCATAGGAGGAATTCGAACTCCATCCAACTCCTCCCTCCTATGCCGTCCAAAATGAATGACAAAATAGGGGACTCTGCAGCTCGAACATTAGACCTCCACTCCTTGAAGTTGACGCCATAGCAAGTTCCCACTTGCCACTCTGCCAGCTCTTCACTTGTGCAACAAAATACCAAAGAAAACCCTTATACCCTAGCTCCAACGGCTCCCCTGACTTAACACCCAAAAACCAAAATTTTCCCATTCCCTCAGGCATACACCTAGGCTACAATTAAGCCCCTAAAACACCGAAATAGCAACACCGCACACTAAACACATGCAATATCATGCAACCACAAAACAGCCCCCTAACCCGGGATATTACAGTTCTACCCCCTTAAAAATAATTTCGGCCTCGAAATTACCTGGTCAAAAGAGTTGCGGGTATTGCTGTCTCATCATATCCTCGGGTTCCCACGTCGCTTCTTCTACACCATGATTCCGCCAAAGTACCTTAACCAAAGGCACAGACTTCCTACGCAGAACCTTCACATCCCGATCAAGAATCTGCACAGGTTCCTCCTCCATAGTCAAGTCTGGATTTACCTCGATCTCTTCCACTGCTACCACATGTGACAGATCTGAACGATACCTCCGAAGCATCGAAACATGAAAAACATCATGAATCTGGCTAAGCTCTGTTGGCAACTCAAGCTGATACGCTACTGGCCCAACTCGCTTCAATACCTTATACGGCCCAATGAACCTCGGACTTAGCTTACCTTTCCTTCTGAACCTCAACACCTTTTTCACGGCGAGACCTTCAGAAAAACCTTATCCCCAACAGCAAACTCTATATCTCTTCGCTTAAGATCGGCATAAGACTTTTGCCGGTCCGAAGCTTCCTTCAAACGAGACTGAATCAACTTAACCTTGTTTTCTATCTCAGCAACTAACTCGGGTCCCAACAACTGACGTTCACTCAACTCCGTCCAACATGTAGGTGAGCGACACTTCCTACCATACAATGCCTCATACGGAGCCATCTTAATACTCGCTTGATAACTGTTGTTGTAGGCAAACTCAGCTAACGGTAGAAACTCCTCCCAACTACCTCTGAAATCCAAGACACAACCTCTCAGCATGTCCTCTAAGATCTGAATGACCCTTTCTGATTGTCCGTCAGACTGCGGGTGAAAAGCCGTGCTGAAATCCAAACGAGTACCCAATGCTTGATGCAATGCTTTCCAAAACCTTGACGTAAACCTGGGATCCCTATCCGAGATTATCGAAACTGGCACACCGTGCAACCTCACTATCTTTGAAACATACAGCTTCGCTAGCTTCTGAAGTGAGTAGTCAACCCTCACAGGAATAAAGTGAGCTGATTTAGTCAGACGATCCACCACTACCCAAACTGAATCCTTCTTACTTGGCGTAAGCGGTAACCCACTGACAAAATCCATGGTTATCCTTTCCCACTTCCACCGAGGAATCTTCACAGGCTGAAGCAAACCCGACGGCAACTGATGTTCAGCCTTGACCTGCTGACAAGTCAGACATTTCCCAACAAACTCTGTCACCTCTTTCTTCAAGCCAGGCCACCAAAACTGCTCTCTAAGATCCCTATACATCTTGCTACCTCCAGGATGCATAGCATAAGGACTGCTATGTGCGTCCTGAAGAATCTTCTGCCTCAGCTCAACATCTTTAGGCATACAAGCCTTACCTTGAAAACACAGAACCTCATCACTAGACAAGCTGTAACCCTCCAAACCACCATTCTGCACTTGTAACCTTCGCGCACTCAGAACCTCATCCTCTAACTGTTTTTCTCTGATCTGCTCAACCCAAGTAGGCTTAACCTACAGCTCTGCCAGAATACTCCCGTCGTCATACAAACTCAAATGGGCAAACAAAGCTCTTAAGTCCGAAACAACCTTACGGCTCAACGCGTCTGCCACCACGTTAGCCTTGCCCGGATGATACTCAATAGAACAGTCGTAGTCTTTCAGCAACTCAACCCACCTACGCTGCCTCAAATTCAAATCCTTCTGAGTCAGAAGATACTTTAGACTCTTGTGATCTGTGTAGACTATAGATCTCTCTCCGTACAAGTAGTGCCTCCAAATCTTTAAGGCGAAGACTACAGCCTCTAGCTCCAAATCGTGCGTCGGATAGTTGACCTCGTGTGGCCTCAGCTACCGAGAAGCGTAAGCCACAACCTTACCTTCTTGCATCAGCACACAACCCAATCCCGTATGTGATGCATCGCAGTACACGGTGTATTCCTTACCAGCCTCAGGTTGAATTAAAACCGGAGCCTCAGTCAAAATCTTCTTTAACTTATCGAAGCTTTCCTGCTGTTTCTCAGTCCATACAAACGGAACCTCTTTCCTTAACAACTTGGTCATCGGCGCTGCTATTAGCGAGAAACCCTCAACAAACCTTCGGTAGTATCCGGCCAAACCCAGAAAACTACGAATCTCCGCCACTGACCTAGGTGGCTTCCAATCCAAAATTGCCTCAATCTTACGAGGATCTACACGAATCCCCTCAGCCGACACTACATGACCCAAGAACGTCACTTCTCTAAGCCAGAACTCGCATTTACTAAACTTAGCATAGAGTTGCTTTTCCCTCAGAATCTGCAGCACCACCCTCAAATGCGCATCATGCTCTTCCTCTGTCCTTGAGTACACTAAAATGTCGTCTATGAAAACCACGACGAACTGATCTAGATACTGCTGAAACACCCTATTCATCATATCCAAAGTACCCATAATAGGACTTGTAATACAGTAGACTTACCCGGATCCGTACACATACCCCATTTGGGTATCCAACTATCCATCATACTGTTATGGCTTTTAACAGGCAAACAGGTTTATTAACAACATCCGATAAAATTGGAACGATACAGAGAAGATTAGCATGGCCCCTGCGCAAGGATGACACGCACAAATCGAGAAATGGTCCAACATCGCAGGTGAAAGGATGATCGGACCGGGTTGGAGTGGATACAAGGTGGCCCATGCAAAGGACGTTTTAATATTTTTTTTATGCACTTTATTACCAAGTACTTGGAATCATTATGTTGTAATAAGAGCCTCTTAAGTTATTTGGTTTTCTTTTGGTAATTTATGTCTAAAGAGATTTGGGAATAATGTTACTTTTATGAACTAAGCTTAAACCACTTGAGTCTGATGTTTTAAACGTTTTCCAACCTAAGGAAATTGACAACTAAGAGTTTTAAAGATGAAACCCCGAGATTTCAAAGTAACCTAACGGTTTGCAAACAAACATGCCCAAGATTTCTGCAAGTAAAACTACTCTAAAGGAGTTTAGACAAAAAGTTAAATGGCAACCTGTTTTCTTCAATAAGTTTTTCCCATAACATAACCAGATTCGGTCGTAGTGAATGGGCCGGGTTTGGGGATGTTACAATTTGAGTCATATTGCATTATTGGGTGTACTTGCGAGAGACTATTCAAACCATCAAACTTTTTATTCATCATCTCTAGCTGGTTAGATAACCTAGTGACCACGTCGAGGTTGAAAACACTGGCGACTTTTGTCGGCGCTGCCCTCATAACTTGCCACTGATAGTTATTTAGTGCCATCTCCTCTATAGACTAAAATTACCTGTCAAAACAAATAAAAGAAAAATTAGCAAAGTAAAAAAAATAAATCTAATAATAATAATAAAATGAATTGGAATAAAAAATAATGGCAAAAGTAATAAAAATAGAGCTTTCTTAATATTTTATTTCCCCGACAACGGTGACAAAAACTTGATCGCTGAAATCAGAGCTTTAAAATTTATAAAACGAATTATCAAACCTGGAAACTAACTCTGACAACGATTAAAGGCAAGTGTACCTATCGAACAGTAGTGTAGCTTAGGCAAGACCGGATTGTCGAACCTAAAGGAACTAAAAGTACTAAGACTAACTTTCTTTTTATTATTTAGCCTAAAATAAAGTGAAGTTGCTTTAAATCTAAATTAACGACTACTAAGCTAAAGACGCAAAGACAAAAAGAACGAATTGGGAAATAACTAGAAGAAAAACTCAGTTGATCACGACGATACCCTTAGGAAGAATCCACCTAGACTTCACTTGTTATCTAACACTGAACCATACAATTTATTCACTTAGTTTGATCCGTAGGACTCCCTAACATATATTAAACCCTCTCTCGAGGCGAATAACGTCTAACCCTAGGTTAATTAGTGGAACTCTCGTTCTCTTATAATAACCCCTTAGAATAGCAGTAAATCGATCTATGAATTCCCATATTAGGTTTCACCCTAATTCGGCAAAATCTCGTAACCCTATCTCTAGGCATGCGATCAACTCTGCTTAATTTTGCTAGATCTACTCTTAAGCAGGGTCTATTCCTCCTCCACCTAAGCTCATCAAACTTGAATCAATATCCGCGAAATATTAACTCAAGAATTAAGCATACATAATTAAGAACAAACTAAGTATTTATCATATAATTCAGAAATGATAACAAGATTCATCTAGGTTTCATCCCCTTCAGGTATCTGAGGGTTTTAGTTCATAAAAAATAAAGAAAACATTTCAAGAGAAAAGATAAAACAAAACATAAGAAATCCCTGAAACTCCCTAAAGAAATTGAAGGAGAAGTCCGCCGTCTTGAGTAGAATTCCCGCTTCTTGGGATGGATCAAATGGCTAACTTCGAGTGATTCCCACAAATCTGACTGACAAACCGTAATTATAACATATTTTAATCCCACATTTAGCTTGTTTTTGGATGACTTATCCCCAATTTATGTAAAAAGGTGCTATTAATCCTTTCTTTTCATGTTTTATACTCAGGAAAGCACCTAAAGATGAAAAGAACGAGAAACGGGCTTAAAACAGACCAAATTGGGCCAAGAGAGAAATTGACACGGCCTGGCCCAAAGCTAACACGGCTGTGCCTCATTAAAAGTCTGAGCATGGCCTGGCAACGATCCACACGGACGTGTGCCATGGCCGTGTCCCTGTCGCTGGAAAGAGCAATTTCATTCGGGAAAGGATACTTGGAGGCAAAGAAACACATTCCAAAGCCTATTCAAACACCCTATTAGGAAGTCTACTTAAATTAGGATACTTAGGAGCCAAGTAAGGCATCACAAAGTCTATATAAACACCTTAGGGGGCAACTTGAAAGGAGAGTTCGGCAGAAGCTGAAAAGGCATCAAAGCTAGGCCAAGGAGCCAAGCTGAGAAGGTCAAAATTAGGAAATAACGCGAGGATATCCAGTTGATCCATCCCAAGAAGCCAGAGTTATACTCAAGACGGCAGAACTCTCCTTCAATTCCTTCAGGGGGTTTTAGGAATTTCTTATGTTTTGTTTTATCTTTTCTCTTGCGATGTTTTCTTTATTCATTATGAACTAAACCCCTCAGATACCAGAAGGGGATGAAACCTAGATGAATCTTGTTATTTGATTTTTAAGTTATATGATGAATTACTTAGGTTGTTCTTAATTATGTTGCTTAATCCAAATCTAATGTGCTTAGGTGGAGGAGGAATAGACCCTACCTAAGATAAGATCTAACATAATTAAGCGGAGTTGATCGAACGCCTAGAGATAGGGTTACGAGATTTTGCCAAATTAGGGTGAAACCTAATATGGGAATCCATTGATCGATTTACTGCGATCCTAGGGGGTTATTATAAGCAAACGAGAGTTCCACTAATTAACCTAGGGTTAGATGTTATTCGCATCGAGAGAGGGTTTAATATAGGTTAGGGAGTCTTACGGATCAAGTTAAGTAAAGAGATCATATAATTAAGGGTTAAATAACAAGTGAAGTCTAGGTGGATTCTTTCTAAGGGTATCGTCGCGATCAATTGAGTTTTCTTCAAGTTATTTTCCAGTTCATCTTTTTTGTCTTTATGTCCTTAGTTTAGTTCTTGTTGATTTAGTTTAGAACAATCTTCACTTTAATTTTAAAGGCTAAATATTAAAAAGAAAGTTAGTATTAATACTTTTAGTTCCTTTGGGTTTGATAATCCGGTCTTGCCTAAGCTATACTACT
The DNA here is from genome assembly GCA_005393395.2 of Gossypium australe. Lineage (NCBI taxonomy): Eukaryota > Viridiplantae > Streptophyta > Magnoliopsida > Malvales > Malvaceae > Gossypium > Gossypium australe. Next base: position 108,655,071 of record CM016621.1, on the reverse strand, counting down.
ATTCAATAGGTACACTTTCCTTTAATCGTTGTTAGAGTTAGTCTCCAGGTTCGATCATTCTTTTATAAATTTTTAAAGCTCTGATTTCAGCGATCAAGTTTTTGGCGCCATTGCCGGGGAACTAAAATATTAAGAAAACTCTATTTTTATTACTTTAGCCATTATTATTATTATTGCAATTTATTTTCATTATTATTTTTTATTTTTCATTCTTTTTGCTAATTTTTTTTATTTCTTGGCAGATAATTTTAGAGATGGCACTAAATAATTATCAGTGGCAATTCATGAGGACAGAGCCAACAAAAGCAGCCGATATCTACAACCTCGACCCAGTACATCCAGTTATGCAGTACGAACCAAGTAGAGGCGTGGCAAATCCTAAGTACCCACCCTACGGATATGGCATGGAGAACGAACAAGTCCACTATCTGGGTAACTATCCTAGACATCAAAATAATTTTTATGGTAACACTTATAATACAGGTTGGAGGTACCATCCCAATTTCTCGTGGGATGATCAAACTAACCAAAGACCGGAACTTCCTCCAAACTTTCAACAACCACCTTACCAACAGGAAGAGGAGTCGCACCTTGAGGAGATGCTGACAAAACTCGTGGCAGCCACAGAAAACCGCTTCCAAGAGTCTGAGAAAATACTCAAAAGCAACGAGAACCGAGTCGGGGAACTTACTAAGTCAGTCAAGGAAGTCACTAATGCAGTCGAACAACTCGCAAAGCTAATATCAGAACTAGCACAAGGAAGCTTGCCAAGCAATACTGAAACTAACCCGAGAGAGCAAAATCAAGCCATTTACGATAGTGAAGGGCTAGATGAACCAAACCCAAGGGGAGAACCTGTGGTAAGTGAAGGTAAAGTTGAGGTGTGCCATGATATACCAAAACCAGCAATTACAGAGTACCAACCTCGTGTGCCATATCCCGATGCAATAAAGAAAGACCACACAGAGGAAGAATTCAGTGAACTCACACTTCGTATAGACGTCAAAACAATCACTCTTCAAGCTCTTGACTCAGCTAGGACATCGAGTAATAAAGGTACGAACATTAATTCTATTGATAATCATTTGGTTCAACCTTCTTTACAGGAGGCATCACGAAATCACCTAGCTGAGCTAGATCTTAGACCTCATGCCAACAAAGAAGAATCGTATGAGGAACGAAGCCTTAGGGTCGACAAATTAGATGAGTGGAAAACAAAACTTAAAGAAGAACCGGAACCAAATGAAGTGAAACCAAAGGAGCCTCCAGATGAGCTGATAAGAACAACGAATCACTTCAAAGTAGGAGATTAGGTATTATTGAATAAGGAAGACCCTAGAATCACCAATTCAGACCTTAAGACAAACGAAGAAATCACTTTTGAGGTACTTAATGTCTTCCTATACGGCACAGTCGAGGTAAGCAATCCTAAATTCAACACTTTTGAGGTAAATATTACTCGACTTAAACTATATATCCATAACCGAAGTGATCACATGAGAAAGGATTTTCACCTCCTCAAACCACCATGACCATACGAATGAGAGGTAAAGTCTAGCTTAAGACTATAAACAAGCGCTTCTCGGGAGGCAACCCGAGCACTAACCCCATTTTTACATTTTTTTATTTTTATTTTTTATTTTTTTCTTTTCTTTTTCTTTTTAGCACCTAACCATAAACTAACAAAAGAGCAGATTTCTAGGCCACATGACCCCACGTGCCCGTGGCCGTGTGGAAGCCAGGGGATAAACCATGGGCGTGCCAGTAGCCGTGCACGATATAGAAAAATTTCTTTTCCCAACACAGGTGGCGATAATAGTCCACGCCCATGCCGACGCCTCGTGCGAGGTTACTAACTTGTTAAGCGCGGGCTAAACTCGACCATGCCTTCCAACCGTGCCAACATTCTAACACGGGAGGAGCATGCCCGTATTAAATGACCGAGTGACGAAAGACAAGGGCGTGCCACTATACCCACGGCCGTGCCCGAACCCCCTGAATGCACCCAAAATTCAAAATCCCAAAACATGGGCTATATCTCTATTTAAACCTCTTTCTCCCTTTTTCTAGTTGTCTTTCATTTTCCATTTTCCATTATTTATTTTTATTTTTATTTTTATTTTCATTTCATTATTTTTTTTACTTTACTTTATTTTATTTTATTTTCTTCTTCTTATTCTTTTTAATATTTAGATTTAGCTTAGGATACAATAAAATCAGATCGACTGCTTCGAGGATTCAATTTCAAACGGTTCAAGATGCTTCCCCACGTTCACCTTCAATCCTATCCGATCTCTTTTCATTAACTTCATCCAAAATTCATAAATTTTCACTTCTCTCCCCATCTTATGATCTTTATGATTATTTTGCTTTTATCTATCTTTGTACATTGAGGGCAATGTACATCTTAAGTGTGGGCGGTTAACTATAGTATTATTTGAAAATCCCTGAATTATGCCTTGTTCAAAAGTAAAGTCTCTCATATTTTGATTAGAATGAAATTTCCTATAATTTATGATTTTTATTGACATGTTTTAGATTAAGTCATTGATAATTGTGCATTGATGATTAAATTTTAAGATACTAGAGAATCAAGCATGATAAGTCTATTTTTCAATAATTAAAATTTTTGCTAGTTTGTTAACCTAAATTTGAATATTGCTTTGAAATTTTAAATTTATGAGATTGATGTCAAAACACCCATAATTTTTGTGAGATTTTGAGCCTTATAGAGCATATATTCTTTTTTATGCTCACTTTATTGATTATGAGTATGTCAACTTTGAACTGTTATTCTAGAACTTGCCTCGATTATACATGTTAAGACCACACCTATGATTTGATATACTGAAATGACAAAGGCACCTAGGATTTAACCCACTCACTCCACTAAATAGCCTTCCTTAACAACTAACCCCTAGTGAACCCCGTTGATCCTAATAACCCTTTTTATTGACTTACCAACTAATATTAACCCAAAACCCTTTTGTATTTGTTATCACCATTCCTTTTGACTACCCTTATATCGAGATTTGATTTGATCAGTTACCTAAATATATTATTTCAGCAGTTGAATTTATCCTTTATTATTTGACTTGTTTAAAAAAAACGACGAAGTATATTCACTATTAGTTTTGTGATTAGGTGAGCTTATACGTCAAGTTTCAATTATTGAAGAAGAAGCTCATATCAGAATATTATTAGTAGTAGAAGTTTATTATTAGTTCGTGTTTCTAGTTAGGTAATTTGTCAAGTCAATCTCGATACTAACCTTCTAATTCAGCCTTTATCCACACCTTTAACCCAAGCCTCGTTACAACCCTAACAAAGACCTTTTGATCTGTTTATCATCTCATTTTACAGTGGTGGAGATTTGATTTTCAGGCAAGCCTATGGGATTAACTTTTCAGGTTCGACGTATGAGTGCTTCTTTTTATGAACCTTAAACACTTTGAGTTATTTGAGTGAATCTATAGTGAGGATGTCAACTCTTGTCAATTTCGAATCAAAGGTAATATTTTAGATAAGGGGAAACACCTACGTTTTCAATTATAAATGAATGACTTATCATTGTTTGAAACTTTAGGACTCTTTGAATGGAATTATCCATGTATAAATTATCTATGAATTATGATGAGACATTGTTGATAGGAATTGTGAATTATGGAAAGTTCGTTTTAATTATATGTTGAGAATTTTGCTTGAGGACAAGCAAAAGCTTAAGTGTGGGGGTATTTGATAAACCGTAATTATAACATATTTAATCCCACATTTAGCTTGTTTTTGGATGACTTATCCCCAATTTATGTAAAAAGGTGCTCTTAATCCTTTCTTTTCATGTTTTATACCCAGGAAAGCACCCAAGGATGAAAAGAACGAGAAACGGGCTTAAAACAGCCTGGCCCAAAGCTAACACGGCCATGCCTCATTAAAAGTCTGAGCACGGGCGTGTGCCATGGCCGTGTCCTTGTCGCTGGAAAGAGCAATTTCATTCGGGAAAGGATACTTCCAAAGCCTATTCAAACACCCTATTAGGAATTCTACTTAAATTAGGATACTTAGGGGCCAAGCAAGGCATCACAAAGTCTATATAAACACCTTAGGGGAAACTTGAAAGGGGAGTTCGGCAGAAGCCGAAAAGGCATCAAAGCTAGGCCAAGGAGCCAAGCCGAGAAGGTCAGAATTAGGAAATAACGCGAGGATAGCCAGTTGATCCATCCCAAGAAGCCAGAGTTATACTCAAGACGGCAGAATTCTCCTTCAATTCCTTCAGGGGGTTTTACGAATTTCTTATGTTTTGTTTTATGTTTTCTCTTGCGATGTTTTCTTTATTCATTATGAACTAAACCCCTCAGATACTGGAAGGGAATGAAACCTAGATGAATCTTGTTATTTGATTTTTAAGTTATATGATGAATTACTTAGGTTGTTCTTAATTATGTTGTTTAATCCAAATCTAATGTGCTTAGGTGGAGGAGGAATAGACCCTACCTAAGAGAAGATCTAACATAATTAAGCGGAGTCGATCGAACGCCTAGAGATAGGGTTACGAGATTTTGCCAGATTAGGGTGAAACTAATATGGGAATCCATTGATCGATTTACTGCTATCCTAGGGGGTTATTATAAGCGAACGAGAGTTCCACTAATTAACCTAGGGTTAGATGTTATTTGCATCGAGAGAGGGTTTAATATAGGTTAGGGAGTCTTACGGATCAAGCTAAGTAAAGAGATCATATAATTAAGGGTTAAATAACAAGTGAAGTCTAGGTGGATTCTTTCCGAGGGTATCGTCGCGATCAATTGAGTTTTCTTCAAGTTATTTTCCAATTCATCTTTTTTGTCTTTGTGTCCTTAGTTTAGTTCTTGTCGATTTAGTTTAGAAAAATCTTCACTTTAATTTTAAAGGCTAAATATTAAAAAGAAAGTTAGTATTAATACTTTTAGTTCCTTTGGGTTCGATAATCAGGTCTTGCCTAAGCTATACTACTGTTCGATTGGTACGCTTGCTTTTAATCATTGTCAGAGTTAGTCTCCAGGTTCGATCATTCTTTTATACATTTTTAAAGCTCTGATTTTAGCGATCACTGACCTTCTCGGCTTGGCTCCTTGGCCTCGCTAACCGCCTTCGACAAAAGCCCTGGCAGAAGGGTTCTACCGAACTCGCCTTTCAAGTTGCCCAATTGGGTGTTTATATAGACTTTGTGATGCCTTGCTTCGACCCTAGGTATCCTAATTTAAGTAGAATTCCTACTAGGGTGTTTGAAAGGCTTCGGAATGTGTTTCTTTGCCTCCAAATATCCTTTCCCGAATGAAATTGCTCTTTCCAGCGACAGGGACACGGCCATGGCAGACGCCCGTGTGGATCGACTTCAGGCTGTGTTTAGGTCTGTTTTTGGAGGCACGGCCGTGTGAATCATGTTCAGGCTGTGTTCTAGCCGATCCATGAGGCACGGCCGTGTGGCTTGAAGTCCAGGCCGTTTTGATTTCGTGAATTGGCCCATTTGGCCCGTTTTAAGCCCGTTTCTCATTCTTTTCATCCCTGGGTGCTTTCCTGGTTATAAGACATGAAAAGAAAAGATTAAGAGCACCTTTTTACATAAATCGAGGCTTAAATCATCCAAAAGCATACTAAATGTGGGATTAAAATATGTTGCTTTTACGGTTTATCAGGGAAAAAATGTAATTTTGCAAAAATGTGAATTTGGATTGAATAGAATAGAATAGTTAATAAATTGATTGAATTTTATTCATTTAGATCAAAATAGACCATGCACGACACTAGATCGAGGCAAAGAAAAAGCTTCAGATTAATCTACTCCATTTCTACGTTTATCGTCGAGGTAAGTTAGCACGTTTAAATAGCATTTTAAATTATATTTTAAATGCTATTATTTTATATAATATCAAATTGTGTCTAAGTGGAAGAATCCAACGGTGTATCAGCTATCAAAACAATGAAAAGGGATAGCTTCGGCTATCAAATTATGGAAAGAGATAGCTTCAGCTATCAAATTATGAAAAGGGATGGTGACGACCATCAACAAGGAAAAGGGATGGTGATGACCATCAAATAACGAAAAGGGATAGCTTCAGCTATCGAATTATGAAAAGGGATAGCTTCGGCTATCAAATTATGAAAAGTGATGGTGATGGCCATTAAATAATGAAAAGGGATAGCTTTGGCTATCGAATTATGAAAAGGGATAGCGTCACCTATCAATTAATGAAAAGTAATGGTGACAGCCATCAAATAATGAAAAGGGATAGCTTCGGCTATCGAGCTATGAAAAGGGATAGCTTTGGCTATCGAGCTATGAAAAGGGTTGGGACAACCATTGTGATTTTACTCGTGTGAGCTTCGGTAAGAACTATCGATGTAATTTACCTTATTACTATGGAAGGTAGGAAGTGTGTGTTATCCATAAATTCACTTGATTTAAGTTTATGAATCATTTATTCTTATGTTGGATTGATACATATGTATTTTAAGATTATGCAATGTATTGATAAGCATAGTTTGTATACTATGAACTTACTAAGCATAACATGCTTATCTTGTGTTTATTTTCTATGTTTTGTAGTTAATTAGAAGCTCGTTCGTGTTGGAAAGTCGTCGGAGACCTATCACACTATCCATCAGCTATATCGGTAGATTTTGACGTTTTTAAGTCTTGGTTATAATGGCATGTATAGGTGTTTTGGTTGATGTTATAGCCATTATGTTTTGGCTTGTAAATTTGGTATTTTGAATGATGAAATGGTGTTAAGTTGGCATGTATATATTTGGCCTTATAATGGTTGTTGTTTTGGTGTTTATGGCAACTATATGATGGAAGTTAAAATAGTAGTTAAACATGTTTTTTATAAATTACCTTTTGATATGTTTGAATGTAGTGTTTTGGTTTATTGGTTATAAATGACATATATGGCTAATGGTGCTAGGTGTTAAATAGCATATTAGGTACTTTTGGTGTGAATTTGATTGGTAAACAAAGTGGTAAGTTTTGGCATAAACTTAGATATATGTTAGTTGAACTTTTGGCCAAACTATGCATATGGTTATATATGTTTAATGTGGTGATTGAGGTGCCTTTTAGGCATATTGATTGTATGCTTATGTACCCTATTTGGATATCTTGATTATTAATGTTTTTAGTGCAATTTGAAGGCTTATTTATATGTGGAAAATTGATTGTAGGTAGATGCATGAATAGGTAAGAAAAATGGCTTGGAAATGGCCTATTTCTCGTTCACATGGCTAGAGATATGAGTGTGCGTCTCAGCCATGTGTAACACATGGCCATGCGATACGGTCGTGTGCCTTCTGTAGTTTACAAACGGTTGCAAGTCAGGCAGTTACAGGCCTAGGACACGGCTTGGCACACGGGTGTGTGAGGCCATTTCGAAGGGTACACGGCCTGGCACACGGGCGTGTAGTTTGGCCGTGTGACCCATGTCAAAGAGTTACACTGGCACAAGCACGGGCTAGGACATAGTCGTGTGTACGTACTTTGAATGTCCGCACGACCTGGCCACACGGCCGTGTGACCCCTACAGTTTGAAAATTTTCACCTTTTTTTGAAAAATTCTATATGTTTCTGATTTAGTCCCAAATTGTTTTTAATGTGTTTTTAGGGCCTTGGGGGCTCAAATAAGGGACAATTTTGTTATGATTTATGATATGAATTAAATGTTTTAAATTTTTTATAGTTTTGAACTGAAATCTCTGATAATGCTTCGTAACCTTATTCCAGTGACGTATACATGTTAGGGGCGTTACATAAATGCCAACTTTACTTTGAGTAACCATATGTTAACTGCTACCAGTAGAGGGAGGAAAAATACTTGGTTGGTCCTCATCTAGGACACTACATGATAAGGCAAATGAAGACAAATGATGATCAAATGGGTCAATCGAAACTAATGAAACTGACAAGCTAGGAATCGCATCGCGAGTAAGAGCAGTAGATGTAACACCCCTAACACGTATCCGTTGCCGAAATAGGGTTACGAGGCATTACATATCAAATCACAACATACAACATACATTTCTCATCCAAGAATCCATTAATACATAAACATCAATCCAACACAGTCACATTGTTCCTTATAAGGCTCTACGAGTCCTTAAAACATGCCTGGAAGAGGTTCGGGGCTAAACAGATAACATTTGAAAACTTTGGGAAACTTATAAAATTTTCATATATACAGGGATAGAACGCCTGTGTGAACAGGCCGTGTGCCTCACACGGCCACCAGACACACTCGTGTCACAAGCCGTGTGGAAACAGGGCATACATACTGACTTGCATCACACGGCCGGATACACGCCCGTGTGCTTTGGCCGTGTGAAATCTAAAGGGTATACTGACTTGGGTCACATGGCAGGCCACACGCCCATGTGCCAGCCCATATGTCACACACGGCCAGTAGACACACCTGTGTGTCTAAGCCGTATAACTCACTGACTTGTTTAATTAAGTTACAGTACACAATCGAGTCACACGCCCGTGTGGGGCGCAAATTGGCTTGGTTTAAGCCACATTTCTCACCCTCCTCAAGCAAACCAAAACCACATCATTTCATACCATTTCAATACATTTATAGCCAATCAAAACATGCTATTTCATATACAAATCATGCCATTTAAAGTCCACCCATTTCAATACTCAAATCATAATCCAAAACATACTAAAACAATATGCCATTACCAACAATTTCACCTATCTTCTCTATGCATTTTTCTCATCATCTTATAATCTACTTTAAACCTTAAATCGTACCAATTAATCATCATAACATCCATGACAAACATGCCAAAACACAAGGCCATTTATAAACATCATATTTCACTTACCAAACTCATAAAATAAGCCAACTCAAATGGCCAAATACACACCAACATTTACTTCATTTATGAGCCAAATCTCATGGCTAAAATCATATCTCAAAACACATCATCGTATCACTAGCCTATACATTCCATATACCATATTTACAAAGCACCAAAAGTACCAACAAGTTGATCGATAGTGTGGCGATGTTCCTGATGATTTCCACATCTGAGCTAGCTTCAATTATCTATAAAACAAAAAAGAACGCACAAGGTAAGCTTTAAAAGCTTAGTAAGCCATATACAAATAAAATTACCACATGAACCAACATCATTACCATCAATAAGAAAACTATGAGTAAGCACATAAATGCTCACAAACCTTTCTCAATGTATGCATATTCAATATCATAAGTGAATTCATCAAATACTTCTCTTTTTAATACTTGTATGAATATCGTACGTACCTGAGTCACTTAACACATTCACATATTATTTCTCAACTTGACTTTACCCGTCAAACCTTTTGGAATTGTTAAGGATACTCGGAAATCACATATAGCTCATACAATGCCATATCCCAGATATGGTCTTACATGTTATAACATATCGATGTCGATAGCCCAGCTATGGTCTTACTCGAAATCAAATAACGATGCCAAAGTCCCAGACATAGTCTTACACATAATCACATAATGATGCCAATGTCCCAGACATGGTATTACACATAATCACATCTCGTTAATCCTAATGTCATGACATTCGTATCCTATACTATTCCTAAGATTTGTACGGGACTTTCAAATATTGTAACCCTGTCAATTCTTGATCGTATTTGATCGTTCAACATTCATAGCAATTCAATGACATTTAAACATATATAATTCAATTTAAAGACATTTATTTGTATATGAACTTACCTCTTATTCAGGATAAACGGACTGGATCGACTATTCGATAACCTTTAATTTTCCTCGATCTACATCCAATTTCTTTGGTTCTTGATCTATATACATTCAAAATTAACTCATTTATTCATCAAATCATTCAATTCAATCCACAAACACATATTTGGGCATTGTTACACTTTAGCCCCTAAGGTTCCACATTTTTACAATTTAGTCCCTATTTCACAAATACACAAAAATTCACACAATTCAATAAAACTCATGCTTGGACAAATTTCATATAAGTCCCTAGCAATTATTTATTTCACATTTCATCCACCCAATTTACACTTTTCACTATTAAACCCCTAATAGGCATTTTTACTCAAAATCACTTGGCAAAACTTGTATAACTATCAACAAATATTCATTTTTCATCATAAAACATTCAAAAGCTCAAGCCTTCATCAATTGCACTTCACAAAATTATTAACAACTTCAAAAATTAAGGCATGGGCTAGCTAGAACACAAAGCAACGATATTAAAAACGTAAAAATCATCAAAAATCGAGTCAAAATGCACTTAAAATTAGAACATACAAGAGCCGAACCTTCCAAATCTTGTTAATTGCTTTTCTTGTTTTATGAATCGGTGAAGAAGATGATAATTAGGAAGGAAATTTGTTTTGTTTTATTTAATATTTACTTATTTTGCATTTTACTATTTTAACCTTTATTAATACATCAAAAAACATGCTTAATATATGTCCATACATGTCCATCCTCATTATACATAGTCTAATTTCATAATAAGGACCTTTAATTTAATATCTCATTGCATTTTAACACTTTAAACTATGAGAACCTCACTTTTGCATCTTATGCGATTTAATCCTTTTATCAAATTGGGCAATTAAACGATAAAATTAGCTCACAAAATTTTCACACATATCAAATAACATGCTATAAACAGCAAAAATAATATTAAAATAATTTTTTGACATCGGATTTGTGGTTCCGAAACCATTGTTCTGATTTAGCTAAAACCGGGCTATTACAGTAGAAACTAGGGTTGAAACCGTGTGAGAATCAGAGGAGAGGTCAACAGAGGCAATTGACATAAAAGCAATAACAAAAAGGTAGGTACAATAAGGACTGGAAGTGTAGTAACAGAACTTGAATCAACTGAAGGCATCGGAGGAGAACTTGAAGACGAAACTTTGACAAAAGAAAATACTCCCTTATCAAATTTTACATGGAGAGTAATGTACACACATCCATTCTTGTCAACACAATTATATCCATTGTAGTTGGAAGCTTACTCGAAAAATGTACATGATGTTGATTGATATTGCAACTTATGTCGATTGTAGGGTCAAAGAAGAGGATAACATAAACACTCGAATACCTTGGGAAATTGATAATCAGGTTGTTGATCAAAACAAAATTCCACTAGAGGTATTCCACTCAATGCTTTTGTAGGAAACATATTCATAAGATATACTGAAGAGGAAAATGCGTCAGCCCAGTAAAAAAGAGGCAAAGATGTTTCTGCGAGTAAAACCAGTCTAGTTTCTACAATATGTTGATGACGCTGCTCCATCAGTCCATTTTGCTTAGACGTGTAGGCAAGAAAAGCGGTGTTTAATGCCAAAATTCTTGAGAGGAAGATTAAAGTTGCGAAACTCACCCTCACCATCTGCTTGTAATTGCTTGACCTTACTTTTTTTTAAAAAAAAAGCTTGTAATGTATCAGACTCTTTCTTAAGGAAATAAATCCAAGTATGCCTTGAAAAAGCATTTAGAAAAGAAATATAGTATTGATATCTAGAAAAAAAGGGGCAAGACCACACAAGTCGGTAATAATAAGTTCAAGAGGTGCAAAGTACATTGATCTAGTAGGTTTCAAAGGCAATTTATGGCACTTGCTAAGTTCACATGTAATACACAAAGAAGATGGCTTATTACGTGGAACACTAATATTACAAGACTTCAAAGCATGAACTAAAACATCAAAAGAAGGGTGACCAAGTCTTTGATGCCAATGAGTCAACTTGAAATATGATACAGTCCTTTGAGATGAATCATCAACAAATTTTTTAGTGGCAGTGAAAGCAAGCACGTTGGTAGGAGCAAGCAAAAAATGATACAAGCCATTGGACTTAGTACCTTAGAGCATTATCCGGCGAGTTTCCATGTAATAGCCCGATTTTTAGTGGTACCGAAAAATGTGGTTTTAGAACTTCACTTTCGTAACTCGAGTTCATAAATATCATTATTAAATATTTATGGAGTTATTGTATAAGTGAATTGAATTTTGGATTATTAATTTAGCTAAATTAATGATTAATTAAGGTCCATTAACTAAATTGTAAAATTTCAAACGCTATAGATTTTCAATTATGAAATAAATGAGGACTTAAATTGAAATTAAATTAAGGTCTTAAATTACAATTAGACGACAATAATTAACATGATAGTGGACGGTAAGCATTATATGCTTATTAAACAAAATAATATAAAATTTATATATAAAATTTATATCATAAAACATGGTAATGGAAAGAAAGAGAGAGATATTACCTTCCACATTTTTCAAAAATAGATTCTAGCTACGAGAAGAAGCCATAGAATCAACCAAGGGTTCTAAGTTTCAAACCTTCAATTTGTAACAGCACGATTTTGGGCCTAGTCAGAACAGTGGTTTCAAGACAACAAATCTGACGTAACACAAATTATTTTTATTATATTTTTATGGTCTACAACTTCATAGAACGATTTCGTGAAAATTTCGTTCGAAAATTTCGACGTTTGGGCACTCAATTTAGTCAACAGGACTAAATTGTAAAAAGTACAAAACTTGAGTTCTAGAAGCTAGAGGTGTCAAATTGCTATGAAAATTTAAATTGGAGGTCCTTAAATGGTAATTAGACAATTGGTTAATTTGTTGGACAAAAATGGACATGAAATAGGTGAAATAGAATATTTTTAAGTTAGGGGCATTTTGATCATTTAGTAATTAAAATGAATTAAAAACAAAATTAAATGCCAATTTTTGTCCATCTTCAACCCCATGGCTGAATTTCCAAAGGGGAAACCATAGCTAGGGTTTTTCAAGCTTCCAAGCTTGATTATCAAGGAATACGAGGTTTGGGACTTGTAACATCTTGGATTTTGAGGTTCTGCATTTAATGTGTGTTGTGTGTGTGTTCGCTATGCTCTGTGTGTTTGGAGGTCCAGGGAAGGCTCGGGGTTAAGCCAGGGCCTTGGCAAAATTTTTTGGTTTTAAGGCCTGTTAGGGAGAGCCAGCTGAGGCAGGACTTAATGGTATTTTCTTATGTTGTTGACATAAGGAGTGATGTGGTGAGGTGGCAAGTGACGCCACTTAGAGAGCAAGGAGGGTGGCGTCAACAAGGGGCAGCTGAGGGAAGGAGTTCAAGTCGTGTTGGCAGCACTTGGAAGCTCTCTTTTTGCTTCAGGAAGCTAAGGAGGTGGCTTCCAAGGGGACTCTTCAGGGTGGTTGGTGGAATGAGTCAAAAAGTTTGAAATGAGTGGCTAGGAGGTGATGGGGGGATTTGAATTGGTCAACTATCTTAAATGGGTGAACGGGAGAAAGTAGGAGCTGAACAAGGGAGGAGTGGCTTGTTGGGTTGTTGGCCGAATTTTGAATGTTGGAAGGGGGAGAATTTCGGTTTGTGCTAGGAGAGGGGTGTGCCGAAAAAAACATTTTGAGGTCTTAGGCTTCTCTTAGGTTTTCTAGAGCAAATTCAGTCATTAGGAGGGTGTGAGTGCGGATTTGTGCTAAAACCTTTTGAGCTTTTATTCTTCTCTCTTTGAGTCCATATTCCTTGTATGCCGAAAGTGTTAGCAAACTTTTCTTATTTTCTTCTTTGAATCTTTCGCCGAATTTGAGAAGATTATTCATGCATTTCTTTGCTTCAATTTCTTCTTAGCTGAACCTTAGTGCGTTCTTCCCATTCTCTTTCTTTTTCCTCTAACCCGAAACCATCTAAGCCTTGCCGAAACTTCTCTTTCTCTTTGCCCATTTCCTTTATCTGCACAACCGAAAACAATATATCACTTCCTAGTATTCCATCTTCTATCCCTATTCTTTTCTTAAGCTGAATTTATAGTTTTTCTTCTTCAAAGTTTTGTTTTCATTCTCTCATAGCCGAATAGCCTTTTTGGCCTAGTGGATCGATCCCACCCTACTACGAGATCGTTGAAGGTAAGGTTCTTTTCTCTTGTACCACAAAAACCGAATCTCTTTTTCTTCATTTTCTTGCGGCATTTACTTCTTTTCTCCTCTAAACCCCTCAATCACTATTTTCTTTCACTAATCGGGTATCTGTTTCATCTGCTCTGGCCAAACCAGTGACGTTGAATAGCATAGGATGTGAGGGTTTACGCTTCATCATCTATTCCAACACAAGGTAAGTCCGTCCAATACCCCTTTGTTTTGTCTTCAAGTCTCTTCTTGATTAGCCAAATATTCAAGGGCTACCTATGCTTATTAGGTCAAGCCTCTCTCTTTTGCAAATCATCTCAGTTTGAGGGTGAAGTATTGTGGTGCGAATCATCAAGTAGACAAGGTAAGGGATTCCTCCCTAGATATTCTATTAGCCTTTCTGTTCGTCGTTCGTTGCCTTAACCTAATAGTGTTGTTAAACAATCATTGCTTTCGTATAGCAATTTTCTGATCAAGGCTATTCATGGATGCAAGAAATGATCAAGCCGGGGAGAGGAGTGCGTCCATAACCCCTATTCCAAAGTTTCAGAAGCGAGCTGTATCAGCAATACGAGACTGGCCACCGGGTTGTGGACCAGCTTCAGAGCAGGATAGACAGAAAGCCGTTGTCCCTGCTAGCGAGAGTGTCGACATAGAAAGCATAGTATTGCGTGTTGTCAGGTGTGTAAAATATTCACATTCTGTTGTTAATGTGTGTTATTAACTGTTTGGGCTGAAAGGCCGAAGTGGCTGAATAGAAAGTTGTTATACCCTTGTGGGTAAAGCTGGTGATACCAGGTAAGTAACTATAACGTTCTATTAATGGGCATGAAAATGTATGTTGTAATCTGTCACTATAGTGAGAGCATGTGCATTCATTTGATTTGTATGTTCTGTATGGGTTTGGGTTATGATGCGAAAGGGGGAAGTATTAGAGACTGTCACAGTGGTTGGTACCACAAGTGGGTTGGCCCTACATATATCTGATTCAGTGACCATGTCTTGGTGGCTTGGTGCCACGGTGGTTTAATACCACGTATATATAACTATAATTCAGTGACTTGTCCCAGTGGTTTGGTACCACAGTGGGTTGGCCCCACGTACATTCATCAAGGATTGTCACGGTGGTTTCGTACCACGATGGGTTGGCCCCACGTATGTTAATAGTGACTCTGTCACGGTGATCTAGTATCACGGTGGTCTAGAACCACGAGTGGCTTGGTGCCACATATATGGCGTGTAGCGGATGGAGGGTTGATTGTAGAAATTCCCACGGTGTGATGGGCTGGTACGGGACGAAAAAATTAGGTTAGGCTGGGACACATTACATTCATATCTTTTGTATGCCATCTTGTGTGGGCTAAGGCCCAATGTACGATCATGGGCTTAAAAAGGTTTATGTGATATAAGGGGATTTACACACTGAGTCTTGGTGACTCACCCCTCTGCTTAACTTGCAGGTAATCAATAGATCGTGGATCTGGGAGCCGAGGTGGACTCGTGGAGGCCCGTTGTTGATGTTACCTTGAGATAGAATTTGTATGTTGACAAATTCAGAACTTATGTATAACTTGGTATGGGACTTGGTAGTAGCATGTCTATTTATGCAAGAATAAGAAAAAGTGCAGTTACATGCATAAATGTTTTGACAATTGAGTACATTTCATGATATGATTGAGTTTATGATCAGAAGTAGTTGACCGCTAAAAGCTGAATTTTCATAGTGTTCAAGCCAGGACTATTATAGTCAGTGGGCATCCTAGTGAGAAAGTGAGATAAATACAATAGATTTCAAATTCGTAGTGACCTGATTCCCAAGGAGGGGGATGTCATTCGAATTGTAGTGAATTATGCTATAAAGATCCAAATGATCATATTGATCTGTGCAAAGTTCACAATTGTCAGATTATTGAGTGTATGTGCTCTGGAGAAATAATAAGCTAGGTTTTAAAGTTGTGCTTCGTTCTTGTGTATTACAGCTTAAAGGTTCTTGGCGAGGGGAACTTGTGGATAAATTGATTTATGATTTTGAAGAGTTGGTGGAAACGTTTTAGGAAGGTTGAAAGTAACTTCTCCTGGTAAGATTTTCGGGGACGAAAATCCCTAAGGGGGGAGAATTGTAACAGCCTGATTTAGGGGCTATTCAGAATAGTGGTCTCGGGATCAGTAATTCGAGGTTAGAGAAATTTATTTTCATGTTATTTTATGTGTTATAACATGTTAATAAGGATGCATGGAAATTTTGGTGCTTTAATTTTAGCGATTTCAGGCTTAATCGCTAAAAAGGACTAAATCGCATAAAGTGCGAAAATTCTATTATACAAGGTAGAGGTACCTAATAGCCATAGAATGTTAAAGTGGATGTATTTAAAGTGCAATTAGGACATTAATAAGAGGTTGGTCGACCATGTGGACAAGGGAGACAAGAGCATTTATGTTTGGTCAATAGTTGGTGATGTTAGTTGACAAAATGAATAAAATAAGATGAAATAAGACAAGGCTATCATCTTTTCATTTTCTTTTCTTCTCCAACCGAAAATATCAACCAAGGGAGGGCTTTGAAAGCTTGAAAATTTTAGCAGCTTATTTTCTCTACAAGTAAGTGAGTTTGAAGGTTTAAGTTGATAATTATTGTGTTTTTGGAGTCCCCAAAGCTTAAGCTAGTTAATGAGGGGACTAATTTGCAATGTGATTGAATGTCTAAGGACTTTCCATGAGAGATTTTATGTTGGTTGCTGAATTTTTATGGAAGAAAATGAATGTTAGGAAGATGAGAAACACTTTTGTGAAAGGTGTTGTCATGAAAACACCTAATTGAGACTAAGATGCAAATGTTGTAGTTTGTTCATTAATGCATAAAATAGTTGGAATTGTGGATAGTTGTATGAGGATTAAATGTTCAGCTAGGCTTGTTTAATAAGAAAATGTGATGAAAAGTGATTTACGAGCCTAGGGGCAAAATCGTAATTTTACCAAAGTATAAGGGGAAAATAGTCATTTTTGCCTAAGTTTAGTTTTTGATGTGTTATGATTAATAAGTGATTAAATGAGTAAATTCTATCGTTCTAGATCAAAGAAAACGAGATTCGGACCTAGAACGGGAGAAAAGAGGCATGGACAAATAGGTCCCTTTCTACCCTTTCGATATTGAGGTAAGTTCGTGTGCAAATGTTGCAATTATGTGCGGGTTATTTAATATTCCAATGTTGTATGGAATGTATATTTACTTTATGAATGTATTAAATATGTTTTAACAAGATGTTAAGAGAATTGAATCTAAGAATAGTGGGAAATGTGAATAGCATGATATGATGATAGTTAAGGTCCCGTATAAGACCATATTGGAATATGGCCTCGGTGTGAGATATCAAATAAGACCATGTCAGGGACATGGCATCGATATGATATTTCATGTAAGACCCTATAGGGGCATGATATTGATGAGACATTATGCGTATGAGATTCAAGAGTGTTATTTAACAATTTGAGTGATTCAACAGGTATGTTGAAAATGAGAAAGTACGTGGTTGTACCACAAGAGGTACAAGTATGTGTTAGAGTTAAATTAAGGTGAATTCGGTATATGAGGAACCCATAGTGGTTTAAGTGTAGACGAAGCATTTTATATACACATTGTTGTTATTGATTGGTGCATGGCATGATTGAGAACATGTACGTTTCAAGTGGAATGAATTTGATAGTTATTATATAGTTTCGTATGAATGACAAAATAGTGATGTAAATGTGTAAAAACAACATGACAGTAGGCTAAGTGCGATACCACCTTATTACTTATCTACGATGGGCTATGTACGATACCATCGTTTAGATTATTATTTGGTGGGCTATGTGCGATACCACCCTATTAAAGATTGATGTTGGGCTAAGTGCAAAACCACCGAGCGATTTGGCATCGAAGTTGGCTTAGTGATAAATTATGATGTGTTGTATCATGAGACATTGTGGTGATAAGTACAGAGAATGTATGTTAATGGATGTGAGCATTAAGCTCGAGATATAGTTAGAATGTGGTAAGAGACGGAATGAGTAAGAATTATGAATAATTGAATGGGTAACCATGAGTTTAAGAGTAAAACTCATTATGATACCTTGTGATTGAGTATAATCAATGAATATCAATAACTGATTATTATTTGTATATGAACTTACTAAGCATTATTGCTTACTCCTTTGCCTTTCCCATCTCTTATAGGTTAGCTTAGCTAGCTCGGGTTGGAGACCTTCGGAGATGTTTTCACATTATCGAGCATACACTTGGTTCGAGGTTTCAAGTCCTTATGAGTTATGGCATGTATAGGGATCTTTTTAAAGCTGATTAAGTTATAGTTGGTATGGCCAAATGTGTTGGCCTAAGAGAGTTTATGGTTTGGTTGTGGACAGCCATAGAGGATGGCTTAAATCATTTGTAATTAGACCAGAAACAGTACTCCTTCGTATATAGGATGAAGACTTCATTTTATAGTTTAAATGTGATAATTCAAAAGTTATAATTGATGATATGTGAAGTTTATGTGATGGTGTATGAATGTATGCAAGTGAGGGTGGCTAAATGGCTTGGAATGTAGCCTTGAATTAGTCCACATGGGTAGACACACGGGCGTGTGTCTAGGCCGTGTGAGACACACGGTCAGTCCAATGGGTGTGTGACTTGGCCGTTTGTCCCCTGCATGTTAGTGTTGTAAGTCAATGTCGACCACGGGCTAGCCACACCAGCGTGTGCCTAGGCCGTGTGAACCTTATGAGGCTGTTGACGTCACAAACAAAATACCCAAGTTTTTACACAAGAGCAAGGACACGGGCGTGTCTAGGCTGTGTGGAGCACACAGGCCAAGCACACGGGCGTGTGTCCGGCCGTGTGAAAATCTCTGTAGGTTCGAAATGAAAATAAATCCCACATGAGGCAGGGACATGGGCGTGTGTGACCACACGGCCTACCCACACGGGCGTGTCCCATTTCACACGGGCGTATGGCCCCTGTTTAGGTGATAATTTTCTAAGTGTTTGAAAAGTTCCGGTTTGGTTCCATGACATCCCGAGCGGGTGTAAAGGGTCTCGTTGACCCATAATAGGGACGTTACGATGGTGAACAAAAAGTTTTAAATTGCAAAGAATTTTTATAGCCTAAAGTGGAACGACCAAACAAGTCAAGTTCGGTAATGCCTCGTGCCCGGTTCTGGCATAGAATTCGAGTAAGGGGCGTTCCACAAGTTAGGTTCAATACAAGTTTCTTGAGCATCAACTTCAGCATCCAAGGAACACTCTCAGATTCAATAATGTTTGTTTGTTTCCTTTTCTGTTATTAACTTGGCATGTACCTAGATAGTTGAGTCAAGTTTCTTAATTCTATACTTTTGTAATTATTGAAGTGGATTTTAGTACTTACTTTTGGATTACATGGTCATATGATGTGTATAAGTCTTATATATATAAATGTGTTCAAATTAGTATGAATAGTTGGTTTGCTAAATGGTGATAGCATATTGGTATATATGCATAGGTATTTGAATGGTATATGATTAAGGTATAAGTTGTAAAGGATAAGTTATTTTCTTAGGTTAAAGAGGATAATTGGTATGTTTGGGTTGGTATGAAATGAAACTTATGTGTATGGTTAGGCATGGTATATGTATAGATGAAAGAATTTCAATTGGTGTGGTAAATATCTTAGTTGTTTGAACTAGTTTGAGTTGCATTAAAAGGTGAATTGTTTTTGGTGATTGAATGAGTTTGATGGACGAAAATATGATAACTGTAGGATTGGAAAGTATTATTGACTTATAGATACTGTTCATATAGTCAAAAACATTATAAAAGTTGGTGATGTATTGAAGTATTTGGAAATGCAAAATTTTGAATGAAAATTTGCATGTTCAGAGTGTGACGTTGCAATGCCACACTAATGTCGTCGTGACGAGAATTGGACGACGCGGCGATGAACCCCGTTGCCATGGAGAGGATGCCATTTGTCAAGTTAGTATGTCACGACGTGACAAGGAACCCCCTCACATCGCAGCGTCGATTTTGAATTTTGAAAATTTTACAGTTCAGTCATATTTTGATCTCGGGTTAGTTTTAAAGCTTTCGGAAGCTCATGTAATTCTCGAGAATGATTGTATATCGTATTGAACGTATGTTTGTTTGATTTTTAACTATTAAATTGTTTAATTTAATTGTGAATTAATCATAGTAGCTTTGATAACAAATGTGACACACTATAGCTCAAACCTGACGATTGGGTCGGGTTTAGGGTGTTACATTTCAGATCCTTCAAATAGCAATATGATGGATAAAATTCAAAATACACCCTATTACATGTTGCAAATTTTGACATAGACAATAGATATTGTGTATTTCAGGAACATACAAGAGATATTTAGTGGACAAGTCTTTGGAATCAGAAGATAAGGAAGAATTACCAATGGGTGAGATAGAAACACTATTGCAATTACCAACTATTACTTTACCTGACTTGTTGTATGGGCTACAACCAGTGAACTTGGTAGGATCACTTGTCATGTGATTCATGGCCCTACTATCTAGAAACCACGTTGGGTTAGTGACAAAACTAAGGGTAGTTTTAGCTGAACCAACATTTGCTTGCACCATATTTGAATCACCATGGTCAACAAAACACATATAAGCTAAAGGAGACCATGACTCGAGTGGAGAGATGACCCAATGGAAACCGAACCCATGTGTCACACCCTTATTTGGAAAATTGGTATGTTTTGGAAGATTATTCTAGTGAGACGCCTAAGTTACAAGACTTAGACTTGTTAGTGTTGGGAAAATTCCTAGCAAGGTATCTTGTTAAGCTTCACTAAGTTTGCGGATTCTTATTTTGCAGTTGGTGAGTTTCTTGTTTTGGCAAGATCCTTATTTGGTGGAGTCTCCCGCTAATATGTAACACCCTTTACCTGTATTCAACGCCGGAACATGGAATGAGGCATTACCAGACTCACATCACAAGAAATCACACAATTTCGAGTCATAAATTTGCATCCAAATTAAAACATCCATACTCAATCATAAAGTCCCTTATACGAGCCTACGAGGCTCAAAACATGCTTTAGAAGTGGTTCGGGACTAAACTGAGAACTTTAGAAAATTTTACAAAACTTAGAAAATTTTTTGTTAGATGCAGGGCTAACACACCCGTGTGGTCCAAGGGACACACCCGTGTGACCCTGGGACACGCTCGTGCTTTAAACCGTGTTTGATTTAGGGGTGCCCTCTGACTTGTGCCAATGGTCGTGCCACACGCCCGTGTGCTAGGCCCTGTAGCACACACGACTGAGAGACACGATCGTGTCTTTGCCTGTGTGCTCAATTCTGGACATTCTGTTTTGCAACAATTAAGGTGCAGTGGACACACAGCCGGAACACATGCTTGTGTGGTAGACCGTGTGTCACACACGGCCTAGACACACGCCCGTGTGTCACACACAGCCTAGACACACGCCAGTGTGTCTACCCATGTGGACAAAAATAAGGCTACTTACCAAGCCATTTTGCCACCCTCACTTGCACACATCTACACAACATCACACGGCACAAATTCAGGCATATAACAACCACAACAAAACAATAACATGTCATTCTTATACCATCATTTATCATACTTATAACATCGTACTTAGCCCGTTAAAAACATACTAATTTCACATTCACAAGAGGGCATTAGCATATGAATAAACTTATGATCAACATAAGCCATCATTCATGGCTACATATATAAGATGAAGCATTAGCAATTACAAGCTAACACATATGGCCAAAGTAATAATGACACACATAACAAATTGACATAGTCCCTATACATGCCATAGACTTAAATACTTGAATTCACTTATACCCAAAATGATAGCTTGATAGTGTGATAGGATCTCCGACGATCTCCAACCCGAGCTAGCTTAATAACTCTATAAGGCATAGGAAAGGAATGAGGGTAAGCTATGTATATAGCTTAGTAAGTTCATATGTAAATAATAAGCAACCTCAACCATACATATATCGTACTATCAACATAATGTAAATCCATACGAATGTCATTTAAGTCTCATACGAATGTGTTTTTAGACTAAATTGAATAGAATGGTGTTAAGTATGCTTAATTTGAATATGTTTAGATCAAGATACAAAGAAAATTGGATTTGGATCAGGGAAAGACAAAAGTAGTCGATTAGCCGATTTCACAGTTGTCAACATCCGAGTTAAGTCAATAAGCATTTAAATGTTGTTATATTTATGAATATAAATTTGTTATGTAATTACTTGAATTATTTGAACTATTATTTTCTATGGCCGAATGTGTACTTGGATAATTGTGTAACACCCCAAACCCGGCCCAAACGCTACAACCGGATCTGGTATGCTATGGGTTAAATGTTAAAAAGTTTGCTTTGAAGGGATTTGAAATCTCGGTTTGTTTATGTAGGTATTCGTTAAATAGGTGTTATTAGCAGAAAACCTTTGTGGTTTTTTTTTAAAAAAAAACTAACCTTGTTTGAAATTCCCATTTTATTTCTTCTTATAAATAAAAACTTTCAACATAAATTTATAAATGTGAACATCATCAAATATAAATCGAAAACCTAAGCTATGGAGGCCTTATTACAAAAATAGTCCCAAATTAAAACTTAAAGAAAAGTCGAAAATAGTTTATGAAATTAAATGACGTGATGGCCCCTCAAGTCCGCCTCAGCTCCTATGTCCACGATCTACTGCTCATCTGAAAAGTCAGGAAATAAAAGGGTGAGTCACCAAGACTCAGTGTGCAAATCCCGAAAACACATAAATGGCTTGAGGCCCACAAACACATTATGGGCCTTAGCCCATACACAATGGCAACAAAATGTTTACACGCAACATGGCCTAACCCAAACCTAATAGTCCATCCTCTACACACCAGCCCGTACCAACCAACACACCTCGGGGATTTCTACAATCAACCCACCAACCGCTACACACCATATCGACAGTCATGCTTCCTATTCCTATAAATTCGGAATAAATTTAACGTGGCTTAGCCACCGATCACTTTTGTGACCTAATTTTATAAATCGTGGTTTAACCACCTATCACCAAGTGACCTATTAACATGCTCTTCCCCTTCATCATATTAACCCCATCCCGTGCATACATTCATGCAGAAACAAACAATGTACTGCCTAAAAGATCACAGACTATCACATACATCGATACACATATAGAGGTTTCTATGATTACGTACCTGGCATCCCTTGCCTACCCTTTTCGGGTAATACGACTGTCCATACAGCCTTTTTTCGGCTTTTAGCCCATAACATACATAATACAGATTAATTAGTGTGATAGAGATCTACACACCTGATTACCGACAAGACAAGACTTTCTATGTCGACACTATCAGAAGCCGATACGACTGCTATCTATATAAGGTGTTGTTTTGAAGCCGGTCCACAACCTGGTGGCCAATCTCGTACTGCTGACACCACTCGTTTCTTGAACTTAGGGATTGGTTTTACAGATCCAATCCCCTCCTTCTCCTGATCGACATGTGATTCCATCAAAAGACCTTATCAGTTGCTACCATCACAACGTATGGTTGTTAATCCATATTATAGGGTTAAGATCACAATTACGATAGCGAATCTACAGAGAATCTAAAGAGAACCCATTACCTTGAAATCCTGAAAATAATAATATGGTTTGAACGTTAACGATTTCTGGCTTAGGAGCCTAGGCGAGTACATCTCCTTCAAATCCTGGAATGCCACCCAAAAAGAAAACGCGAGATCAGTGAAAACGTCCAACTAAAGATGGCCTAGCAACCAACTAGCCATTCGGCTATGGTCTCAAAAACCGAAAAAAATTACAAAAATAATAGCACAAGTCGACACTTACCTCTACAGAGAATTCGGCAACTCCTAGAAGATTTCGGCTTTTGAGAAGATCAAAAAGAGAAGATGATAAGAAGAAATCTATGTAGATCCGGCTTTTAGTTGAAGAGTTCAGCAAAAGGGAAAAGGAGGTATTCGGCTGTGGAGATGAGAAGAAAGCTCAAAGTTTCAGTTTTTGAAGAAATCGAGAAAAGGTGTAGATAGAGCTATGAGGTTTCGGCTTTGTAGAAAAAACAGAAAAAGAATAATAAACTTTCAGCTTTTACATAGAAGTGAAGATGAGAGAAACCCTATTGTCAAAATTGAAGAAAAGAGAGTGGGAGAATAAACCCTAATGCCAAAAAATAAAAAAGGTATTCTCCTCACTTGAATACAAAATTTCGGCACCTACTACCTAAATCCCGAAAATGTCCATTTTTAATACTAAAACTAAGCTACTAATCAAGGGAAATTTCAGCACCCCTTAGCCATATTAAAACCGATTTCTCCCCCCTCCAAGAGATGGAAATTCGACCACCACTGTTGATCAGCAGATAACTCCTAAATTTCCTCCCTTATCATTATCTGATCTCTCATCCATAGGTGCCCCAGATAACACCACCTCTTCCTTCCTTTATCTGCCACATTATTAGCCATATTATCCACATTATCCAAAGAAATAAATCCTCCTATTTTCAAGCCTCATTGCCGTCCCACTTTATCCACTTAAATGCCGAAAATTAGCTACATTTTAATTAAAAGAATTGGGCTTCATACAACTTGAATTTGGGCCTCCCAGTTGACGCCACTTCCCTGCTCTTTTAGTGGCGCCACTTTGCCACTGGGTCACAAGCCCATTTTATATTTTAAAACACAAGTAACATCTTTTAAGCCTTATTTTATCAGGCTTCCCACTAAAGTGTCCAAACAGAAAGTTTTAACTAAGGCCTCGGCCCAACCTTAAGCCCAATCTGAACCCCTTAAGCACTCTAATTAACACATTATACGTAACACACAACAAATGCAAAGGTCCATTAATTTAGGATGTTACAAATTGTCTATCTTCTGAGCTTGATTCGATCGAGATTCGACGTCCGTAAACCCCGTATGAACCTTAGGAATAGATAGGATACATATGTCATGACAAAGGATATCCTATATGTGTGTTATCGTGTAAGACCTCATCTTGGGACGTTGGCATCGACTTGTGTTTACGTGTAAGACCATGTCTGGGACATTGGCATCGTATTTGATTCATGTAAGACCCTGTCTGGGACAGTGGCATTGATATGTGATTACATGTAAGACCACGTCTGGGACGTTGGCATTGTACAAGCTTCCGACTATCTGCGTATCCTTTTGAATTTCGAATGGTTCAACGGGCATGTGTAAGTGAAGGCCAATGTGAAATTCAAATTAAAAGATCTCAGGTACGTACTGTGTTATGAAAAGTAAGGTAAGTTATATGTTTAATGTATTGTATAAAAGTTCAAGTATGAGCATGTGAACTATATGTAAGATTGAAATTTAATGTATTCAGCCAAAGTGACTTATGTGTGGATTTGATATTGAGATTTGTGTTAGTTCTTGTGAATGTGTACAAGTTAACTATTTGATTTGTAAATGAAGGGATCTAATGTTAAATTATATTCATAGCTTTGTATATTTGGTTTTGTTAATTTAGTTGGTATTAGCTTGCTTATGACTTACTAAGCTTAAATAGCTTACTCTGTGTTTTTTGTCTACTTCTGTTTTATAGATTTTGGATATTTGTTACGAGCTCGGGGATCGTCAGCAAGAATTATCACACTATCGGCAGTTTCCTTTGGTATTTTTACTAAGTTGACTGTAGGTATATGGCATGTATAACATAGTAAAAAGGTCGAATCTGTATTAAGTACTTTTGTATGTAATTAATGCCCATGCGAAGATGGCTTATCTTCTTTTGATTAATTGAATATTAATGTTTTTGGTTGTGATGGTCATTGGAAATGAGTTTATACTTATGCATATTTGCTTATGGTATAAATTCATGATAGGTAAGTAAGTATGATATTATAATTTGGACATGTTGAATTCAGTTTAGTGATATGTAAATGTATATGTGTTGTGCATTGTGGGATGGTTTGATTTGTTTATTAAATGGACTAAGGCCGAATGTGTATATATATAAATTGTCGTTGATGTTAAATGAAAGGCATGTACAGATAGTTTTAACAAGTATGTATACTAGTATGATGTGATTTGGTTTTGATGATATATATATATATGTTCGAATACAGCAAATATGTATAAAGTACTGTTTACTCATTAAGTCTTTAATAAGTTGGTTTGAATTGATGATGTTAATTATGAATGTTTGGTTATATACTTGTGATAAATAATTAAATGTGAGGTAAATAGATTTGGTATTGTGTTTAGGTATGAAATTTGGTTGCATGATGTGATAATAATTTGAATAGAAAATCTTGAGTGTATATTTATAAGTTAAATTATGTTAAGTAACGGACAAGTGGTTAATATGTTATATATATGTGTTTGTATTGGTTTTGAAAGGAAGCATGATTAGGTGCATCATTTACCTATTTAGATGATGGATATGCTGTATAGATTATCTAAGATAAATAGTATGATATTCGAATAGCATCCAAAATGAGTGATTAGATATGTGGTTTATTTGGTTAATGATATACTAAAATGATTAAGCATAAGGTGAGTTAGTATTTGTTTAGTAAATGAATTGAAATATTGAATGTCTTACTGTTTGATAAGTATAAGATAATAATATATGTTTAAATTTATAAAGATTAGTATGATTTGATTGAAATAGCAAAATGTGCAACTTTATTTTGTTTGGATGATTCAGGATACAAATATCAACTTTGATTTGAATGTTAAGTATGTGAATTGGTATGTTATGTAATGGTCATATTTAATCGTGAATGTAGAAATGTGGTTACAGAAACATATGACATGTGTGATATGTATTAATGGTATTGTTATACTTAGCTTAGATGTAATGTGTTATATTTTAAATATATATATATATATATATGCCTGTTCAGAGTTGTGTCTTATCTGGTAATGCTCCGTAACCCTAGTCCGACGACGGATACGGGTTAAGGGTGTTACAATCATTCTCATGGAAATCATGAACTCACAATTTCATGAAGTCAATGTATATAAACTTTACGTACATACATGTACCAATTCGTAATAATTACATACTCTTTCTCCTTTTTAACATACCCGTTGAATTTCCCGTTGAACCACTTGGAATACTAAAGGATACCCAGGAATCTCATACACATAGTACCGTACTAATGCCATATCACAGATATGGTCTTACATGGATTCTCGTATCGGTGCTAATAGTCCAGCTATGGTCTTACACGAAGTCTCATATCTATGTCATATCCCAGATATGGTCTTACACGAATGTCTTATATTGATGCCATATCCCAGATATGGTCTTACACATAATCTCAGTAACCCTAATGTCATGACATTTATATCCTATCTATTCCTAAGGTTCAACCGGGACCTTCACTTTACCAAATCTATGTCGGTCATTTCCGTAGTATCATAGTCAATAACATTCACATTTCATTTCAATATAACATTTACCATAATTATATCAATTAAGCATTTATACACATATAATTTAATGCCTATTAAACATATGAACTTATCTCGACATAGAAATGGAGAAAAGGACTAAATCGTCAAATACTCATTTTTCTCCCATTCTAACTTCGAACATCGTTTATTATTCACATTATTCAATTTAATCCAAAAATCTTATTATGGAAAAATTACATTTTTGCCCCTAAACTTTTGACATTTTACAATTTAGTCCAAAGCTTAGCCAAACCTATTTCATGCTTATTGTGATATCCCGGGTTAGGGGCTATTTTTTGTTATGACATTGTTTGCTTGTGTCTGGTGTGCTATGTTGTTGTTTTGGTGTATTGGGGGCTTAGTTATGAGCTAGGTGTAAGCCTGAGTAGTAGAGAAAACTTTTGTTTCTAGGCTTAGGTGAAAGGAGCTGAAGGAGCTGGGGTTAATAAATATTATTTGGTAAATTGTTGCACAAGAAATAAGCTGGTGGAGTGGCAGGAAAGGCGCCACTAAGGGCTTGTGGGTGTGATGCCACTTGCAAGGGTGAGGTCCTGAGTTCAAGCTGCAGGATGCCCACTTTTGTTCCATTTTGACGGCATGGAGGGGAGGAGTTGTAGGCAGTTCAAACTCTGCCTAAGACCAAGTCAAATGACTTGAATGGTGGGTGGAGAGTAAATTGTGGAGGTGGACTTGGTCAAGGTGATTTGAAGTGATGGTGGAGTGGTTGGGGGAGATGTGGCCGAATTTTAGGAGAGTTTTGGGGAGTGGCCGGTTGGGTGAGTAAGCTAGAGGGCTAGTACCGAAATGCACTTGGCATTTTGTGCATTTTCGGTCAAGTGTTGGTAAGCAAATTCTCCCTTTGTCATAGTTAGCCGAATTTTTCTAGAGAAAACTCCTTCATCTTTTCTTCTTGAAAACGAAAGACCAAACCCCCTAAAACTTGCCGAATGTTGGCCCCACTTGAGAGATACGGGATTGTCGCTAGTGATTTGGTATCACACGTGGGTTGGCCCCACATTGGTTATTTGTGACTTTGGGTCACTAGTGGTTGGCACCACATTGATGGATATCGTGACTTGGGTCACCAGTGGTTCGGCACCACCAGTGGTTTGGTACCACACGGGGTAGAAAGGTGTTATGGATGGTTAGGAACGGGTGCATTAATTGTATTGCTCTGTTATGATGTGTGTTAGCATGTTGTATTATCGGGAGGGGGATTTATGCACTGAGTCTTACGACTCACCCTCTCCTTTGACATTTCAGGTGACACTTAGACGCGGACATGGAGCCGGGATGGACTCGAGGTGTTCATGCCATGCCTAAATAAGGATTTGCTCAGACTTTAATAAAATTTGGTACTTTAGTTTATTTATTACTATTTGGTTTTATTTTGGATTGTAAACGGCCTTTAAAATTATGTTTTGCTATGTTTATGCTTAAAGTCGATTTTTAATATGCCTTAACAAATTAATTGGGTTAAAATTTGCTAGAACTTGGAAAGATAAAGATTTCAAAACTACAAAGCGATATGTTTTAAACTATACCATCGGGTATCACACTATAATTTGTGATAAAGGAAACTCAAACGTTTTTCAAACTTAAACTCGATTTTCTACTAAGTCAATAATTATGTTTTAACTTCATAACTGATTAAGTTTTCGAAATTTCTGGATTTACAAAATACATCATTGGTTTTTGTACAATCATGCCAAAGATTTCTACAAGTATAAAATACAAGCAAAGTGTTTTATCAAGCTTTTAAACACAAACCCATCTTCTCAAAGTTACGATTTCCTTGTAACATACCAGATTCGGTCGTGGTGTGTTGACCGGGTCTGGGGTGTTACAATTGTGGTATCAGAGCCAAGTTCAAAAGCTCGGCTGTGGGCCTGAGGCCCAACATGTATTAAAAGTCTGTTTTAAGAATTTTGTTTTAAAAAGCATGGTTTGAAAGGCATGGCACCGAGTCTCGGCACCAATCCGCCCAGGTAAGAACCCTCACTATTACTTGTGATTTTGATATTAATGAGATGTGATTGAATGATTTGCAATAGTAAGATGACTTTAGAAACTGAAACTGATAGGATTCTGTGAACTCGCGAAAACAAAGCTTCTTTACTATTCATAAGACTTTGCTTTAAAACAGTGGAATAAATACTGATGCATAAAACTTCTAAATCAGATACGTAGAGATTTTAGTCATGAGCGCTAGAGGTGGACTTGGTCGTGGATGCGGTCGTGGTAGGATGACAGTTTCTGAACCCGTAGGATCTGGTCAGGGGTCAGAAAATGAGATACCGGTACCGCCACCAGCTGAAGGTGGTGAGTTTCAAGATCAAACTGGGGATGATGCAGTGTCACAGGCGATGCTGCGAGTGTTGGAAAGGGTAGCTGGAGTAGGTGGAGGCGCAGGAGTTAGGAAATCTGTGCCTGAGCGACTTCGGGCAAACGGAGCTGAGGTTTTTCGAGGTGTTTCTGGTGTTGCTCCCAGCACGGCTGAGTATTGGCTGGAGGCGACCGAGCGGATTATGGACGATTTAGACCTGACTGCTGAGGAGAAGCTGAAGGGCATAGTATCGCTTCTTCGGGATGACTCATACCAGTGGTGGCTCACGGTTCGGGACAGTGTGGCAGCAGAGGATCTTACGTGGGATTATTTTAGGGCTGCTTATCAAAAAAAGTACATTGGAGCTAGCTACATCGACGCGCAACGAAAAGCATTTCTGAGGCTAGTCCAGGGGAGTAAGTCTGTGTCAGAGTACGAGGCTGAGTTCTTGAGGCTGAACCGGTATGCTAGGGGCATTGTGGCTACAGAGCACGAGAGGTGTGTTCGTTTTGAGGATGGTCTGAGAGACGAACTGAGGTTGCTGATTGCCCCACAGCAGGGGCGTGAGTTTGCTGTCCTCGTTGAGAAGGCTAAGGTAGCCGAGGGTGTTAAGGAGTCGGTAAGGCAGGGCATGGATAGGAACAGGCATAAGAGGAGCTTTGGGTCTTCTGGGTCGTCGGGTAATCTTCAAAAAAGGGCTAGGCAGAGTGGGCCGAATCAGTCTGGTAGGAATGTTGCTACTAGTCAGGGACCGCCGCAGTGTAACCGTTGTGGGAAATCTCATTGGGGAGGCTACTGGACCGGTGGAAAAGGTTGCTTTGAGTGTGGTTCTCTGGATCACCGTGTGAGGGACTGTCCGCGTAAGTTGGCTAGGATTCAGTCTGAGGGTCAGGGCCGTACTCAGTTCAGGAATAATGGACCGCCACCGCAGAGGGGTCGTGGTAATGGCAGAGGAGGTAATGGTTCTGGTCGGGCCCGTGGAGCACCGGGCAGAGGTGCGGGTAGTTCTGAGGCCAGACAGCCTGGGTTAGTGTATGCAGCGAGGCGCCGAGAGGAGGGCGATGCACCGGACGTCATAACCGGTACGTTCTTGATCTTTGGTTCTCCATTTACTGCTTTGATTGATGTGGGTTCAACGCATTCTTACGTTGCTAGTAGTATAGTAGAGACCATGGATTTAGACTCTCAGATATCTTCTAGGCAGATGACTGTAATTAGCCCTTTAGGTCACTCTGTAGTAGTAGATAAGCTGTTTAGAGATGTACCCCTAGAACTCCAAGGGGTAGTGTTTGCTGCTGATCTGATGGAACTGCCGTTTGGGGAGTTCGATCTGATTCTTGGGATGGACTGGTTGGTTAAGTACCAGGCGAGGTTGGATTGCGCAGCTAAGCGTATGGTTCTTAATACGGTTGAGGGTAATGAAGTGGCTATGATAGGTAATAGGAGAGATTACTTATCTAATGTGGTATCTGCTCTGAAGGCTGAAAAGATGGTCAGAAAGGG
Source organism: Gossypium australe (assembly GCA_005393395.2). Taxonomy (NCBI): domain Eukaryota; kingdom Viridiplantae; phylum Streptophyta; class Magnoliopsida; order Malvales; family Malvaceae; genus Gossypium; species Gossypium australe. The sequence goes on along the minus strand of CM016621.1, from coordinate 108,623,790 downwards.
TTGTGAAGCGTATGTGGTTCATGTGTATGCCTTGGAGGCTAAAGAGTCTGCTGTAGAGAAAGTTCGGACAGTTGGGGAATTTGCTGATGTGTTTCCTGAGGAGATTCCGAGGTTGCCGCCGGATCGTGAGGTAGAGTTTGGGATAGATTTGTTACCCGGAACTGCGCCAGTGTCTATTACTCCGTATAGGATGGCGCCAAAGGAATTGGTGGAGCTTAAGGCTCAGATTCAAGAGTTGTTGGACCGAGGTTTTATCAGGCCAAGTGTTTCGCCTTGGGGAGCGCCGGTACTCTTTGTCAAGAAGAAAGATGGTACGATGCGGATGTGTATAGATTACCGCCAGCTGAATAAGCTGACGATTAAAAACAAGTATCCGTTGCCACGGATAGATGACTTGTTTGATCAGCTGAAGGGTGCAGCGGTATTCTCGAAGATCGACCTGAGGTCTGGGTATCATCAGTTAAAGGTAAAGGAGGCGGATATCCATAAGACAGCGTTTCGGACTCGGTATGGGCACTATGAATTTCTGGTAATACCGTTCGGGTTGACTAACGCGCCGGCAGCATTCATGGATATGATGAATAGGGTGTTTCAGCAGTATTTTGATCAGTTCGTCGTGGTTTTCATAGACGATATCCTGGTATACTCGAGGATAGAAGAAGAGCATGATGCGCATTTGCGTGTGGTACTGCAGATTTTGAGGGAGAAGCAGCTTTATGCTAAGTTTAGTAAGTACAAGTTTTGGCTTAGAGAAGTGACTTTCTTGGGTCATGTAGTGTCGGCTGAGGGGATTAGAGTGGATCCTCGGAAGATTGAGGCAGTTTTGGATTGGAAGCCGCCGAAGTCAGTGGCTGAGATTCGGAGTTTTCTGGGTTTGGCAGGATACTACCGAAGGTTTGTAGAGGGTTTCTCGTTGATCGCAGCACCGATGACTAAGTTGTTAAGGAAAGAGGTTCCATTTGTTTGGACTGAGAAACAACAGGAGAGCTTCGACAAGCTTAAGAAGATTCTGACAGAAGCTCCGGTTTTGATTCAACCTGAGGCTGGTAAGGAATTCACAGTGTACTGCGATGCATCACATACGGGATTGGGTTGTGTGCTGATGCAGGAAGGTAAGGTGGTGGCTTACGCATCTCGGCAGCTGAGGCCACATGAGGTTAACTATCCGACGCACGATTTAGAGGTAGCGGCTGTAGTCTTCGCCTTGAAGATTTGGAGGCACTACTTGTACGGAGAGAGATCGATAGTCTACACAGATCATAAGAGTCTGAAGTACCTTTTGACTCAAAAGGATTTGAATTTGAGGCAGCGCAGATGGGTTGAGTTGCTAAAAGATTACGACTGTTCGATTGAGTATCATCTGGGCAAGGCTAACGTGGTGGCAGACGCGTTGAGCCGTAAGGTTGTTTCGGACTTAAGAGCGATGTTTGCCCATTTGAGTTTGTATGACGACGGAAGTATTCTAGCAGAATTGCAGGTTAAGCCTACTTGGGTTGAGCAGATCAGAGAGAAACAGTTAGAGGATGAGGTTCTGAGTGCGCAGAGGTTGTAGGTGCAGGATGGTGGTTTGGAAGGTTACAGTTTGTCTAGTGATGAGGTGCTGTGTTTTCAAGGCAAAGCTTGTATGCCCAAGGATGTTGAGCTGAGGCAAAAGATTCTTCAGGACGCACATAGCAGTCCATATGCTATGCATCCTGGAGGTAGTAAGATGTATAGGGATCTTAGAGAGCAGTTTTGGTGGCCTGGTCTGAAAAGGGAAGTGACAGAGTTTGTAGGAAAGTGTCTGACTTGTCAGCAGGTCAAGGCTGAGCATCAGTTGCCGTCAGGGTTGCTTCAGCCAGTGAAGATTCCTCAGTGGAAGTGGGAAAGGATAACCATGGATTTCGTCAGTGGATTACCGCTTACGCCAAGCAAGAAGGATTCAGTTTGGGTAATTGTGGATCGACTGACTAAATCAGCTCACTTTATTCCGGTGAGGGTTGACTACTCACTTCAGAGGTTAGCGAAGCTGTATGTGTCAGAGATAGTGAGGCTGCACGGTGTGCCAGTATCGATCATCTCGGATAGGGATCCCAGATTTACGTCAAGGTTTTGGAAAGCGTTGCATCAGGCTCTGGGTACGCGTTTGCATTTCAGCACGGCTTTTCACCCGCAGTCTGACGGACAATCGGAAAAGGTTATTCAGATCTTAGAGGATATGCTGAGAGGTTGTGTTCTGGATTTCAGAGGTAGTTGGGAGGAGTTTCTACCATTAGCCGAGTTTGCCTACAACAATAGTTACCAAGCGAGCATCAAGATGGCACCGTACGAGGCGTTGTATGGTAGGAAGTGTCGCTCACCTACGTGTTGGACGGAGTTAGGTGAACGTCAGTTGTTGGGACCCGAGTTGGTTGCAGAGACCGAAGACAAGGTTAAGTTGATTCAGGCTCGATTGAAGGAAGCTTCGGACCGGCAGAAGTCTTATGCCAATCTTAAGCGGAGAGATATAGAGTTTGCTGTGGGGGATCAAGTTTTTCTAAAGTCTCGCCATGGAAGAAAGTATTGAGGTTCGGAAAGAAAGGCCAGCTAAGTCCAAGATTTATTGGGCCGTATAAGGTACTGAGACGAGTGGGACCAGTAGCGTATCAGCTTGAGTTGCCAGCAGAGCGTAGTCAGATTCACGACGTATTTCACGTTTCGATGCTTCGACGTTACCGTTCAGATGCATCACTCGTAGTAGCAGTGGAAGAGATCGAGGTGAATCCAGATTTGACCATGGAGGAAGAACCTGTGCAGATTCTAGATCGGGATGTGAAGGTTCTGCGTAGGAAGTCTGTGCCTTTGGTAAAAGTTCTTTGGCGGAATCATGGCATGGAAGAAGCTACGTGGGAACCCGAGGATATGATGAGACAGCAATACCCGCAACTCTTCTGATCAGGTAATTTCGAGGTCAAAATTATTTTAAGGGGGTAGAACTGTAATATCCCGGATTAGGGGCTATTTTTTGTTATGACTTTGTTTGCTTGTGTCTGGTGTGCTATGTTGTTGTTTTGGTGTATTGGGGGCTTAGTTATGAGCTAGGTGTAAGCCTGAGTGGTAGAGAAAATTTTTGTTTCTAGGCTTAGGTGAAAGGAGCTGAAGGAGCTGGGGTTAATAAATATTATTTGGTAAATTGTTGCACAAGAAATAAGCTAGTGGAGTGGCAGGAAAGGCACCACTAAGGGCTTGTGGGTGTGACGCCACTTGCAAGGGGTGAGGTCCTGAGTTCAAGCTGCAGGATGCCCACTTTTTGTTCCATTTTGACGGCATGGAGGGGAGGAGTTGTAGGCAGTTCAAACTCTGCCTAAGACCAAGTCAAATGACTTGAATGGTGGGTGGAGAGTAAATTGTGGAGGTGGACTTGGTCAAGGTGATTTGAAGTGATGGTGTGGAGTGGTTGGGGGAGATGTGGCCGAATTTTAGGAGAGTTTTGGGGAGTGGCCGGTTGGGTGAGTAAGCTAGAGGGCTAGTGCCGAAATGCACTTGGCATTTTGTGCATTTTCGGTCAAGTGTTGGTAAGCAAAATTCTCCCTTTTGTCATAGTTAGCCGAATTTTTCTAGAGAAAACTCCTTCATCTTTTCTTCTTGAAACCGAAAGACCAAACCCCCTAAAACTTGCCGAATGTTGCATTGTGTTTCATAAAATTTGTGTGTGGCCGAATTCTCCCTCTCACTTGTTTCTTTTTGTTCATTTGTGTTGAGCCGAAACTAGTCTCTCCTCTTCTCAAACTTTCTTTTTTCTTCTTGAAACCTTGTAAGCCGAAACTCCATTCTCCAAAACACCTTCTCCATTCCTTCTCTTGCAAGTCGAAACCTCACCCTCCTATACCTTTTCATTTCTTCTTCTTTTCCCATTTCTGTTGTTGACCGAATATCAACCCCTATCCTTTTGCATTTCGGTTTCGCTTTTCTTTCACTCTGACCGAATCTTGTTTGGTTATTATAAATCACCCTAGCCGAATTCTTTGCTTTTCCATCTTGTTTTAAGAGTTGGCCGAACCTTCCCTCTCTTCTAGTGGTGTTTATTTTGGCCAAACATTGGTGCAGTGTTGATCTTGTTTGTTTCTTCCAATCGTCGAGGAAGGTAAGTCCATAGCCGAAGGGTATTTCTTTTCTCCCTTGTTCTTTATTGTTATTGGTTTGGCTAAGAACCGATTGTGGTGATTGGTGAGAGAGGTTAATCTCTTGTTTTCTGTGAACCGATTCCATTACAGGACCATTAGATTTTGGAGGTGATCAAGTGAAGCCTTTTCGTTGAGTGATCGGTCGGTAAGTGGTGGTAAGAAGCAGTTCTTTGGTGTATTCTTGTAGTTTCGATTAAGTCTAAGGTTTCAAAGGATTAACCATTTTCTTTTTAGGGTGTAGCCGATTGGTAAGAAGAACCATTGTCGGTTCTGGTTTGGTAGGAAACCAAACCGTTTGCAAGGTAAGGGTTCGGATGATAACCCTTTGGTTTATTTAGTCTTGACCGAATGGTATGAGTGACTAATCCATGTTGGACCGATTTTAGGAACAAGGTTGTCGAGGTGATCGAGGGATTTAGACGGGTTCTTTGGGATATAGACTTGCGATTTACCAGGTGTGTAAACTAACACACTGATTTCCTAGTAATATGTTAATAACCTGTTTGTGTAAAGTGAAACAATATGGTTGACGGATATGGTACCCAATGGGGTATGTGAACGGATCCGGGTAAGTTCGTTCATTACGAGTTCTATTGTTGGTATATGATATCATGATTGCTGATGTATGTGATATGAGATGCGATATTAAACATAATGGCATGATTGCATAATTTACATGATTTGCATCAGTATGACATGTATGGGTGATATGAGAGGAAGGGGAATATGATATCCGTGTCTTTGGGACACCGTGTCTTTGGGACACCAGAGGTTTGGCACCTCCAGTGGTTTGGTACCACAGATGATATTTTGTGACTTTGGGTCACCAGAGGTTTGGCACCTCAGCGTCTCGTCCCAGTGGCTTAGCACCACAGTGGGTTGGCCCCACAGTTGATTATACGGGATTGACGCCAGTGATTTGGTATCACACGATGGGTTGGCCCCATCATCCGATTCGTGACTTTGGGTCACTAGTGATTTGGTATCACACTTGTGTCTTTGGGACACCAGAGGTTTGGCACCTCATTGCGACTCATCCCTGTGGTTAACACCACCGTGGGTTGGCCCCACTTGAGAGATACGGGATTGTCGCTAGTGATTTGGTATCACACGTGGGTTGGCCCCACAGTTGGTTATTTGTGACTTTGGGTCACCAGTGGTTTGGCACCACATTGATGGATATCGTGACTTTGGGTCACCAGTGGTTTGGCACCACCAGTGGTTTGGTACCACACGGGGTAGAAAAGGTGTTATCGATGGTTAGGAACGGGTGCATTAATTGTATTGCTCTGTTATGATGTGTGTTAGCATGTTGTATTATCGGGAGGGGGATTTATGCACTGAGTCTTGCGACTCACCCTCTCCTTTGACATTTCAGGTGACACTTAGACGCGGACATGGAGCCGGGATGGACTCGATGTGCTCATGCCATGCCTAAATAAGGATTTGCTCAGACTTTAATAAAATTTGGTACTTTAGTTTATTTATTACTATTTGGTTTTATTTTGGATTGTAAACGGCCTTTAAAATTATGTTCTGCTATGTTTATGCTTAAAGTCGATTTTTAATATGCCTTAACAAATTAATTGGGTTAAAATTTGCTAGAATTTGGAAAGATAAAGGTTTCAAAACTACAAAGCGATATGTTTTAAACTATACCATCGGGTATCACACTGTAATTTGTGATAAAGGAAACTCAAACGTTTTTCAAACTTAAACTCGATTTTCTACTAAGTCAATAATTATGTTTTAACTTCATAACTGATTAAGTTTTCAAAATTTCTGGATTTACAAAATACATCATCGGTTTTCATACAATCATGCCGAAGATTTCTACAAGTATAAAATACAAGCAAAGTGTTTTATCAAGCTTTTAAACGCAAACCCATCTTCTCAAAGTTACGATTTTCCTCGTAACATACCATATTCGGTCGTGGTGTGTTGACCGGGTCTGGGGTGTTACACTCATAATTGCCCACATTTTTCATTTAATCACACTTTTACTACTCATTCTATAACTTTTACAAATTAGTCCTTTTAGGCATTTTCACCGAAAATCACTTAGCAAAAGTCATTTAACAAATCATAAACATGCATTTTCTACCATCAAACATCAAATACACAAATATTCATCATGGGTAATGTAACACCCCAAACCCGGCCTAAAAGTTACGACCGGATCTGGTATGTCACATGGAAAGGTTGTTTAAAGAAACTTTGAAATTTTAGAAACTTTGTGTTTTGTTTTCATTTTGAAAATCAGATTCAATTTTAAGGTTTTCTTGCACACTTTCTTTAATAATACTAACAGTCGAAAACAGGTTTTGTGATACGAAAAACCGAAACTAGCGGGTTTCAGGAACGTGACATTTTGAAAACAATGTTTGTAGTTCTAAGAAAATTTTCGAATTTGATTATTTATATGCTTGTGATTCGTTTGTTAATATTTAGGATAATGATTGTTTATATTTTTAGGAAAAAAACTCTGATTTAACATTTCATAATATATAATAACCGCATTAAATCCAAAAACCCAATTTAAAATCCCGGAGGCCTTATTACATAACAAATTCCCAAATTTAAAATAAGTTTAAATAAAGGGAGCGAAGTTTACGAAAGAGATAATGCATGGCCACCTCAGAGTTCTCCTCGGCTCCAAATCCTCGAACTAGGGATTACCTGCAAAGTTAAGCAGGGGCGTGAGTTACGAGAATTCAGTGTGCAATTCCCTTTACGAACGAAAGCTGGGCCTAAGCCCACAAAAGCAAAATTGGGCATTAGCCCTCACGGTAACAAATTTGGCCAAAGCCCATACGAATCGAATTGGGACGTAGCTCTAACAACATGGCATGTCAAATAGTGAATGCAATGCAACCCAGCCCAACCTAGTATTCCATCCTCTACACATCGCTCCATATGTCCAACCTCAACATGCCTGTGGGATTTCTACAATCAACCCTCCATCCGCTACACTCCTTACTGGCAGTCATGCTGACAGTCATGCTGCTCAAAGCCGATATAATGTGACAGAGTCACCGATATATGTGGTACCAAACCACTGAAATAACGTGACAGAGTCACTGATATATGTGGTACCAAACCACTGAAATACACTGCCCCTAATCAATATCAAATCCCAATCCCATGCAACATATATTCATAATATAATGAATGCAACATATGTCAATGTAAATTGAATAATCAGAGCATACATATATTCATGATAAAGTACTTACATGACACAATAAAAAGGTAACTAACCTGGCATCTCCGTTTTTACCCCCAATGGTAACTCAACAGTCGTTACCGATGATTCGACTTTTAAGCAATTCACATACTTATTATTAATCAAACAAACGATGGTGTGAGAATTACAAACCTGATTATACGAAGAACTAGACACTCCTGATCGTTACTATTCTCACTAGCAGGAATAACCACTATCTGCCTATCCCAAACAGATGTCGACTCTCTACCTCAACCCGGTGGAAAGTCTCGAACCGCTGATACCGCACGTCGTTTGAACATGGGAGCAGAGACTACGATTCCACTCCCCTCCTTAGATCGGCTAGCGCTCACATCCATGAAGAGAATCTTTGATCAGTATAGTACTTTCAGAGAGATCGATGATTGTCTACGTAACACCCCTCACCCATGTCCAACTCTGAGACAGGGTTCGAGGCGACCGGACTAAAACTTTTACAATCGTACAAAACCGGGTTACCAAATTTCGCCCAAAATTAAAACTTTTCAAACACATGCATTTAACATTGTCATCTATTTAATAACTTATACATCTCATGGCTATAATCAACAAATCAATATAAGCCAATACATTTGGCTAATCACAACAACATCCATCATAGAAAAACTAAGTCCCTATACACGCCACTCACTTGAAAACATTTAACATTCACATGCCAATACTCCTAGTATAATAACTCGATAGTGTGATGCTGCCTCCGACGATCTCCGACCCTAAGTTGACCTGATAAAACTAAAAGAAATGGAAAGGAGAGAGTAAGCTTTACGCTTAGTAAGCTCGCATGAAAATAATAAGCGATGCGATAACATGCTATTTTCATATTCTTTCTATTTATTCAAATTCCAGTTAAGTTGTTTTCTTGAGTCACAGTCATTAAGTTATTTATATCTGGAGCTATAGAACTCTAAATTAAGATCCATTAATTTTCCCTGAAACTAGACTCATTTATCTTCTTACCATAAAATTTTCAGAATTTTTTGTTTAGCCAATAAGTACAGTTTATTCTTTAAAGTATCCCTTGTTCTGTTGTCTGACAGTTTCAACCTTTCTTGACTAAAAATTAGTTATCATATTGTACATAACTCAAATGATGTTACCGTTTGTTTCTCTTAAAAAAAGACTCATTAAGAAATTCAAGGATATAAATTTTATCCCACGATTATGTTTTTACAATTTTTAATGAATTTCCAAATTCAGAATAGGCGATTCCGAAATCATTCTGACTCTATCCCACCAAAATTCAAATAGCTCAGAATATAAAATTTGTTTGCTTACAACGTTTCTTTTATGCAAAAATAGACTCAATAAGATTTAATTTTATATCTTATTAAAATTCTAATTCAATTTCCACCATTTTTGATGATTTTTCAAAAATACATAACTGCAGTTGTCCAATACTGTCTTGATGCTAACTTCACTTTTTCATGATTTTCATGTATTCACTTTCATTTTTTACACATATGCACAAAAACATAGTATAACATAGCATATAACTATCACTTGATCATAGGCACATCTCACTCATTTGCATCCTTACAATTGATGCATCATAACCCAAACATTTTATTCAACATATAGATCATACAATAGCAATTTCATACACATACCTGTATTATTTGTTCATACGATTTCCTACTTAATTTCATACATGCACTTCACTTGTACAAACGATTTCATATTCACACTTACACATATAAATGCATCAATCGCAATGTTCACATGATTAAATCCTTTTCACATTCAATCACTTTTCATTATATCAATTCAATACCCGTTGAACCATATGGAATACTAAAGGATACGCGAAATAAGGCACAAAGTGCCACACTGTAACATAGCCGAAGCTATCACTGTAATGTAGCCGAAGCTACCACTGTAATGTAGCCGGAGCTACCACTGTAACACTGGGGTTACCCTCAGGCCTACTCACAAAAGTTGTCAGTTCAAGGTTAATATACTGTGTTGCTCACACAAGCTGTCAGGTGTCTACAACACATGCACGATCACCCAGCCACTGATATAACACAATGAACCAGCACTCGTGGAACACTTTCACACTGAAAACACTGAAATTCCTAGTGACATGTCACTTGTATCCTAATCGTTTCCTAAGGTTCAATCGGGACTTTTTTCACACTTGTTAACACTTAGTCAATATTCACTTAATCACCTGTCTCATGATAACACTAATTCACAATTACTTATTACATTCTCACAATTACTCATTACATTCACAATCACAGAAGTCACATTTAAGTACAATATTTCAATGCATTTCCATGTACCATAGACATATTTTAAATCAATTTATAAACTTGGCACATTAAACATTTAATTCAACATAATTCATTTAATTTAGTAATTTAGCTTTCAAATATAAATTACAACATTATTGCATTATTATTAACATACCAACTTACCTCAAATGCCGAAACGGCTAATTTTCTCGACTTAGCCCACAACTTTGTTCTTCCCCGATCTTAGTCCAAATTTCATAATTTCTTGATCTAACACGTCACATAACACTCATTTAAGACATTTTATCAACACACTAATCAATTCAATTCACATATCAAATTATGGAAAATTTATAATTTTGCCCCCTAACTTTTCAAAAATTACATTTTTACCCCTAGGCTCGTAAATTAAACTTTATTCTTTTTTCTTATGTTTTATGACATGCTAAACATTTTTTTCCTTATATAGCAACTTCAAATTCTTACTATAACACATACTTATGAACAATAACAACTTTTACCAATTAGCTCATTTTACTCGTTTTCACCAAAAATCACTTAGTAAAAATCGTTCCTCTAGTCATAAACATGCATACTCTACCATCAAACATCAAAATACACAATTATCCATCATGGGTAAAATTTTTGACTTTAACTATATCTCAAAATATGGTTAGAAATAGGTAGATTATGGTACAAGGATTTAAAAAATACGAAAATCAATAAAAACGGGGCAATAACTGTAATATCCTAGAATTAGGGGTTATGCGTGTAGTGCATAATTCAAGTGTAAGTGGACTTAGAGTGTGTTTGGATGAGTTTTAAGGGTTTTTAGAATTTTAGAATGTAAGGGAATGCCTTAGAAAAATATTAGATTTTTATTCTTAAAAGGGAGCTAGTCAAGATAGGCCTTAAGAAAATTTGTTGGAGGATTTAAACACAAGGAGTCAATTGGTAAAGTGGAAAGTGGAATGTGGAGTGTATTAATGGTCTTAGGTTCGAATCCCATGGATGACAATAAGGTGACTTTTATTTTTGTTTTTGTATGGCATGTGTTGGTCAAATTTTAGTTATAGTAGGATAGACTTTTTCATTTATGGATAGTAGACTAAAGGAAAAAGGCAAGTGATTAACTAAGGTATGGAATCAAGAAAATATGGTATGATAAGGGGACAAAAGGCATGGATTAAGGGATGAGGTTTGGAAACCTTTTAATGGCATTTTGTCCATGAACATGGACGGTTTCATGGACTAGGGGGAGGAAGGAGTTGGACGGCATTTAGGCTTCTAAAGGAATGAGATAAGGCCTGTATTTCTTTTAAATTTTTGGCTAAGATTAGTTGATAAATGTAGTTTTATTTTCATTTATTTTGAATGGATGATAAGAGATAAATGAGGTGATAATTAAGGGAAATGATAGGATAAGAGTTAAATGAGGAGAGAAAAATGGGACATGATAGGGGAGGGAGTAATGGCCGAATATAGGGCTCTTGGGGGTAGCATTTTCGGCTTTGAAGCTTGATAAGGAGGGTGTGCCGAAAATTAGAGTTTTCTTTTCTCTCTAAGTGCCATTTTTGTGCATAAGCCATTTAGTTTCGGTTTCCCTTCTCTTTGATTTGTGTTCGAAACTTCAAAGACCATTAAGGTCACTAGCGTTTTCTTCTTCTCTCCATTTGCTCTCTTGAGGCCGAATGTTTCATGACAATTTGGAAACCATAGCCGAATTATTATAGCATTCACCTGTTCTTCTCAGAGTTTCATTCAAAAGCCGAAAGTGTTAAGTACCTATTCTTCTCCTTTTCTCTTCTTTTTCTAATCATTTGCAAAAGCCAAAATACTTTTTTTTTTGTGATAGCCGAATCTCCCTAGTGTCCTCTAAGCCGAACCTATAATCCCTTGTTATCTTCTTCTAGTAGCCGAATACATTTTTCTGTTCTGTGGCTGAATCTATCTAGAGCCTATAGAGAGGAAGGCGTCGACATTCTTTTTCCATTAAGCTTTCAATCGGTTTCTAATATTGTGGTAAGGGGTTGTCGTTCTATTTGTTTCTCATTATTTTATTAAGTCAAGGAAACTGACTCCCTTTTCTTGTGATGGCCAGATTTATGAAAGGAGTTATCGGGATTTCGGTAGGCTAACGTTAAGGGATAGGAAGTCTTTCGGGATTTTGACTACTCTAGGAAGGAGTTCAACAATCGCAAGGGTGCAAATCGTTTAGACGTGGGTTTCGGGATTTGATCGATTGTGCCAAAACAGGTGTGTAGTTATCGCACTGTCTCTTGATTGTTTATATGTGTTATTATGTATATGTGATATGATGTGAATAGTAGCCGAAATAAGGGCTATAATGGTGGATACCCATGATGGGTAATCGAATACCAGGTCAGTATTTTATGACGTTAATTTATATATGGTATATGTATGAAATTTGGATGGCATGTGATGTATATTTGTTTTAAATGATATTATTGTCATGATATATATATATGTGCATGGGAATTTGGGATATGAATATCGAAGGACGGGGTGTACATTTATGTACGTGGTCTGATGTTAGCCTTGTGCTACATTGGCGCTTGATGTTAGCTATGTGCTTCATCAAGGGAGGTGTTGGCTAGGTGCCACATCTCGGCGGATGATAGCTGTGTGCATCACCGTGGATAGAGGATGATCTTGAGTCACCTCGTGGATATTGACTTGTGGGGTCACTTAGGTGATCTGTGGCTTTGCCACGGCCTTGGGCAGTAGGTCTACCAAGGTAAGATATGTGGCATCACTCAGTTGATCGGTGGATTAGCCACGGCCTTGGGCAGCGGGTCTGCCAAGGTAGGTGTAATGGATGGACACTAGGTTGGGTTGGGATGCATTTTTGCATGACTGATTATGTGGATCAATGTGGATATGGGCCAAGCCCAATATGTGAAATTATGTGGATGAATTGTCTTACCATCTGATTTGTAATTGATTTGTGGATGTGGGCCAAGCCCATGTGTGGAGACATGTGAAATAATTACACACTGAGTCTGTATGACTCACCCAATTTTTCTCAAACCTTACAGGTGATGCATAAAGCTTGGACCGGGTTGGAGTGGATACGAGGTGGCCCATGCAGAAGATAAATTTATTTGTTTTACACATTTTATTTATGAAAGGTTATTTATTGTAATAAGGGCCATTTAAAGTATTTACGGATTATTATTATGTTTTAAGTTGGATTGTTGATGATATTATTCTCTGGAAATGTTTATTTTTTTTTGTAACTTACATTTTAAAATATATGTTAGAGTTTTTAAATCGAAGAATTTGTAATAACTTAAATTTATTTGGAATTTTAATTATACAATGTTTTAGTAAAGACAACAAATTTTTATGTTTTTACTTTTAAGTTAAAATCTTTTCAAACGTTTTCCGCAGTGGCATTCTAAATTCGGCCGTGGCTCGTGTGCCGGGTTTGGGGTGTTTCAATTTGGTATCAGAGCCTGGTTCAAAACTCGACTTTGAGTGTTCTGGGCCCAAAAACATTTTCTTAAGATGGGCTTTTCAAAAATATAGGCTTTCATGAAGTTTTCAGGTTTATTCTGGCATGGCACCTGTATCTCCGACCCGAAGTCCACCAGGTAAGTACCTCTAATTGTTGTGTGAATTATTATATGATTGGTATGTGGGCATGATGGGAACGTAGATTAGTATATTAAGTTATAGAACTTTAGGATTAGCTTACTCCAACACAGAATTGCATAAAATTTTAAAGCCTAATTAAACAAACCTATGAGTAAGTCGCCGAGTTAAGGTGTGGCAACCATTGTACGCATGTCTAGGAGTGGATTCGGTAAGAGCTTGGTATTTAAGCAGTCCTAGCGACTCACCTCCTCTCTACTCGAATCGTACCTGGTGCGTAGTAACGGTTCACCCTAACCAAGAGGACTTATTCACGGGCTACACTCGATAATTAAAACCCGAAAGGGACTAGTCATACAGTTTTATAAAAACCTTAAGTTTTCAAAATTACTCCTTTGATTTGTAAAACCATTTTATATTTGGAAAATTTTTCGAAATATTTCTGATTTACAAAATTACCAAATACCCCTGGGTGTAAAATTACCAAAAAAAATTACCATACTACCCTCGATTTTTACTGAAATATTCTTACTTTGCAAAAATATCAGAATTTTTATTTTTCGAAACAATAAGATACCCTGACTTGGAAAATTTACCACATTACCCCTGGTTTACCAAAATTTCCAAAATAATCCCGATTTCAGAAATTTCTGCAATACCTTTAGAAAAACTTTCAAAAGACCCTCGAGTTGTGAAAATTTTAGAATGCTTTTGATTTGTAAAGATTATTTCCGAATTAACCCCGATTTATTACCAAAATACCCCTGTAGGACAAATGACGAAAATACCCTTGGGATAGGAATAGATGAAAATGTTTGAAGAGTGAATGTGTATGGTAGATACTTCTAAATGGATGTGTTTCTGTGAATTAAGGTAGAAGACTTGAAACTTTGTTTGACCGAAAGAACTACTTCTGAAAATTTCTTTTCATAAAATTGATCGCGGATAATCAGTGGAACAAATACTAATGGATAAAATTTCTTAAATCAGACTAAAGCACGATCATAGACATGAGCTCTAGGGGACGTAGTCGTAATGTGCGAGGACGTGGTAGAGGCAGAATGGCTGTGACGGAACCAGTTGGGTCTGGTCAGGGATTCCAAGATTTAGTAGAAAATATGTTAGTTTTATTAAGATCAGAGTGCGCAGCAGTAGCGTAGTGTGGTGAGTTAGGATGTACGATTGTTCGTTAGTAAGTAATTTCGAGGACGAAATTATTTTTAAGGAGGGTAGAACTGTAATATCCTAGAATTAGGGGTTATGCGTGTAGTGCATAATTCAAGTGTAAGTGGGCTTAGTGTGTGTTTGGATGAGTTTTAAGGGTTTTTAGAATTTTTAGAATGTAAGGGAATGCCTTAGAAAAATATTAGATTTTTATTCTTAAAAGGGAGCTAGTCAAGATAGGCCTTAAGAAAATTTGTTGGAGGATTTAAACACAAGGAGTCAATTGGTAAAGTGGCAAGTGGAGTGTGGAGTGTATTAATGGTCTTAGGTTCGAATCCCATGGATGACAATAAGGTGACTTTTATTTTTGTTTTTGTATGGCATGTGTTGGTCAAATTTTAGTTATGGTAGGATAGACTTTTTCATTTATGGATAGTAGACTAAAGGAAAAAGGCAAGTGATTAACTAAGGTATGGAATCAATAAATATGGTATGATAAGGGGACAAAAGGCATGGATTAAGGGATGAGGTTTGGAAACCTTTTAATGGCAATTTGTCCATGAACATGGACGGTTTCATGGACTAGGGGGAGGAAGGAGTTGGACGGCATTTAGGCTTCTAAAAGGATGAGATAAGGCTTGTATTTCTTTTAAATTTTTGGCTAAGATTAGTTGATAAATGTAGTTTTATTTTCATTTATTTTGAATGGATGATAAGAGATAAATGAGGTGATAATTAAGGGAAATGATAGGATAAGAGTTAAATGAGGAGAGAAAAATGGGACATGATAGGGGAGGGAGTAATGGCCGCATATAGGGCTATTGGGGGTAGCATTTTTGGCTTTGAAGCTTGATAAGGAGGGTATGCCGAAAATTAGAGTTTTCTTTTCTCTCTAAGTGTCGTTTTTGTGCATAAGCCATTTAGTTTCGGTTTCCCTTCTCTTTGATTTGTGTTCGAAACTTCAAAGACCATTAAGGTCACTAGCGTTTTCTTCTTCTCTCCATTTGCTCTCTTGAGGCCGAATGTTTCATGACCATTTGGAAACCATAGCCGAATTATTATAGCATTCACCTGTTCTTCTCAGAGTTTCATTCAAAAGCCGAAAGTGTTAAGTACCTATTCTTCTCCTTTTCTCTTCTTTTTCTAATCATTTGCAAAAGCCGAAATACTTTTTTTTGTGATAGTCGAATCTCCCTAGTGTCCTCTAAGCCGAACCTATAATCCCTTGTTATCTTCTTCTAGTAGCCGAATACATTCTTCTGTTCTGTGGCCGAATCTATCTAGAGCCTATAGAGAGGAAGGTGTCGACATTCTTTTTCCATCAAGCTTTCAATCGGTTTCTAATATTGTGGTAAGGGGTTGTCGTTCTATTTGTTTCTCATTATTTTATTAAGTCAAGGAGACTAACTCCCTTTTCTTGTGATGGCCGGATTCATGAAAGGAGTTATCGGGATTTCGGTAGGTTAACGTTAAGGGATAGGAAGTCTTTCAGGATTTCGACTACTCTAGGAAGGAGTTCAACAATCGCAAGGGTGCAAATTGTTTAGACGTGGGTTTCGGGATTTGATCGATTGTGCCAAAACAGGTGTGTAGTTATCGCACTGTCTCTTGATTGTTTATATGTGTTATTATGTATATGTGATATGATGTGAATAGTAGCCGAAATAAGGGCTAAAATGGTGGATACCCATGATGGGTAATCGAATACCAGGTCAGTATTTTATGACGTTAATTTATATATGGTATATGTATGAAATTGGGATGGCATGTGATGTATATTTGTTTTAAATGATATTATTGTCATGATATATATATGTGCATGGGAATTTGGGATATGAATATCGAAGGACGGGGTGTACATTTATGTACGTGGTCTGATGTTAGCCTTATGCTACATTGGCGCTTGATGTTAGCTATGTGCTTCATCAAGGGAGGTGTTGGCTAGGTGCCACATCTCGGCGGACGATAGTTGTGTGCATCACTGTGGATAGAGGAAGATCTTGAGTCACCTCGTGGATATTGACTTGTGGGGTCACTTAGGTGATCGGTGGCTTTGCCACGGCCTTGGGCAGCAGGTCTGCCAAGGTAAGATATGTGGGGTCACTCAGTTGATCGGTGGATTAGCCACGGCCTTGGGCAGCGGGTCTGCCAAGGTAGGTGTAATGGATGGACACTAGGTTGGGTTGGGATGCATTTTTGCATGACTGATTATGTGGATCAATGTGGATATGGGCCAAGCCCAATATGTGAAATTATGTGGATGAATTGTCTTACCATCTGATTTGTAATTGATTTGTGGATGTGGGCCAAGCCCATGTGTGGAGACATGTGAAATAATTACACACTGAGTCTGTGTGAGTCACCCAATTTTTCTCAAACCTTACAGGTGATGCATAAAGCTTGGACCGGGTTGGAGTGGATACGAGATGGCCAATGCAGAAGATAAATTTATTTGTTTTACACATTTTATTTATGAAAGGTTATTTATTGTAATAAGGGCCATTTAAAGTATTTACGGATTATTATTATGTTTTAAGTTGGATTGTTGATTATATTATTATCTGGAAATGTTTATTTTTTTTTTTTTTGCAACTTACATTTTAAAATATTTGTTAGAGTTTTTAAATCGAAGAATTTGTAATAACTTATATTGAGCTTGGAAAGCTTGGACAAAACCTCAACCATGGTTTCCATGGTATTTTCAGCAGCAACCCAAAAGAATGAAGAAGATGACATCTTTTTTTTTTTTTAGGCTATTTTGGCTTTATATGCCAAATTACTAAAATACCCTTAATGCCTTTCTTAGATATTTTACCACACAAGCCTATTTTTGTCCAAAATTTTAGAATTTGGTAAAATTCTATTTAAGGGCTCCTAATTCATAATCCAAAGCAATTTCATACAAAAAGCTTCTAGAACATGCATTTTGCAACTTATTCAATTTAGTCCTTAAAGTTTAATCGAGCACCTTAGACATATAATTTCTTCATGAAATTTTCACACAAGCATGTAAACATATCATAGACCTTATAATAATCATAAAATAATTATTTCTACTTCAAATTTGTGGTCTCAAAACCACTATTCTGACTAGGCCCTAATTCGGGATGTTACATTTCTCTCCCCTTTAATGATTTTCGTCCTCGAAAATCTTACCAGAAGAGTGGTTTAGTTCCTCATAATCTTAACTATCTCATAATTAGTGCTAAAGAACTTTTATTTTAGCCTTCATTAAAATCCAGAGTCTTATTTAGCTTTCCTAATAACTCACGATATATAAAAGTCCAGATCTCAATCCAATTAACCAGGACTAGCTTTTCGAGAAATCTGATAATCTCATAAATAAATGATTCCATTAACCCGTTGGGCAAATTTAACATCTACCAAAACGATTGGCGAATTTCATCATATGTCAACCAGAAATCTATATATCCTTTTTCTCTTTCAAATACAAGAATAATCCTGACAAGAAATCCATAATCATCTCGTTTTCATTTCCATTCTAATATCACTACTGGCGAAGATCGTTCTGGCATTACCCGATGTTCTGCAGTATTCCTGGTAGCCTTTCATGTATTCAATTACAAAGATAAAAATGTTGAGTTCTAAACTCGATCATCAATGTATTACTCCTGTGATTTTTCTTGCAAACTCTCTACATAAGGCTAGATTTTTTTATTTTGAAAATGTAATTTCATCATTTATTCTTTTATTGATATTAGTTCTTTACACAAAGATTTAGAGAAATCCAGATACCATATCATAAAGAAAGACCCAGAAAAATGTTCATATGAAAAATATGAAGGATCTTGATAATTCTTCAGAGAAAAGAAGTCCAGAAGAATACATCAATCCAAGCCACTGGGATTAAATGCAATAAGGATAATATACCTTCCCATATATGTATGTTGAATAGAGCATCAATTAGGTGAAACAGATTCATATCATCATGCGTATTATTTCTAAAGTCCCATTAGATGAAATGTAATGGAATGCCAAAGAGACATAGAGCAAGACAGATTATGTACCAGTCGGCTATCAATACTTTTGTCTATACATCGTGATTAGAAAGCACTCCCATAAAACAAGGATTTTATCAGTGGGGCAGTAACCAAAAAAAATATTTCCAAGAACAGTTAAACATACAGAATACCTCAGAAAAGACTGCCATAATCTGGTATCTTACCTTTCAACATTATTCCTTCAATTATTTCTTACTAGTCCTATCGTTACTTATCAATCCAATTTAATCTCTGATCATGTTCATAATCATTCTATAGCTGAACCCTTTGGTATCATACTTGTGAACTTATTCAATACAAATCTCGTGAAATTCCTTCACAAAACACTACTCTGGTAAGGGGGTGGGGTCGTAAGATCCCTAACTCGTCTCTCATACACATGTACATGTGACACTATTTCATCATTATAGTCATATAACTTAGTTCAATCAATTTAACACATTTATTTAAGCTATGCAAGTTTTCCAATCATACTTATTCAAACAAGCATACGTGGACATTTGTTCTATCAATATTTATGATAAGTCACCTAAACATATGCATTCGTTCAAGTAAATCAATCGTTTAAACATATGTAAGCTCATCATAGTATAATCCTTTATTCACACCTTTGTGAATTTCTATTTATTACATTCACTTAATCAAGTAAGTGAAGTGTACAACATCATATGAGCATCAAACAAGCATGGGTATTCAACGCAACATGAATTTCCATCTTACATGTTATCACGTATATCATGAAATTTTATTCATAATTTTCTAAATCCAGTCTTATCATGACTATTCCTGAATAGCTTAGCATAATATTTAACATGGCTGGTGTAGCTCGGTTGGAGAGTACCTCTATCCAAACAAGATGGTTCTCATTTGCGTCGGGAGACATCACACTATCATCGATTGGTGGCATGTATAGCTAGACTCTCATTCATGCTAGGTTAGTCCGAGAACCGAATAAACCATAACTCTGATACCACTAAATATAACACCACTCACCCATGTCCAACTCTGGGACAGGGGTCGAGGCGTTACCGGACTAAAACTTTTACAATCGTACAAAATCGGGTTACCAAATTTCACCCAAAATTAAAACTTTTCAAACACATGCATTTAACCTTGTCATCTATTTAATCATTTATTTGTCTCATGGCTATAATCAACAAATCAATATAAGCCAATACATTTGGCTAATCACAACAACATCCATCATAGAAAAACTAAGTCCCTATACATGCCACTCACTTGAAAACATTTAACATTCACATGCTAATGCTCCTAGGATAATGGATCGATAGTGTGATGCTGCCTCCAACGATCTCCAACCCTAAGCTGACCTGATAAAACTAAAAGAAATGGAAAGGAGAGAGTAAGCTTTACACTTAGTAAGCTCGCATGAAAATAATAAGCGATGCGATAACATGCTATTTTCATATTCTTTCTATTTATTCAAATTCCAATTAAGTTGTTTTCTTGAGTCACAGTCATTAAATTATTTATATCTTGAGCTACAGAACTCCAAATTAAGATCCGTTAATTTTCCCTGAAACTAAACTCATTTATATTCTTACCATAAAAGTTTCAGAATTTTTGGTTTAGCTAATAAGTATAGTCTATTCTTTAAAGTATCCCCTCTTCTGTTGTCTGACAGTTTCGATCTTTCTTCACTAAAAATTAATTATCTTATTGTATAGAACTCAAATGATGTTACCATTTATTTCTCTTGAAAATAAACTCATTAAGAAATTCGAAGATATAAATTTTATCCCATGATTATTTGTTTACAATTTTTAATGAATTCTTAAAATTAGAACAAGGGATTCCGAAATCATTCTCACTCTATCTCACCAAAATTCAAATATCTCAGAATATAAAATTAGTTTGCTTACAAGGTGTCTTGTAACACCCGGGTTATAGGGGTTATGCATTTAGTGCATAACTCAAGTGTTGGAAGGTTTATGGTGAAGTTGGATGAGTTTTAAGGGGTTTGGAGAACCCTAGAAGGTAAGAGATGCCTTAGGAAATTTTTGAATTTTTAGTGTTAAGAAGGGGAGCTTGGCTTTAGAGGTCTTAAGAGAATTATTTGGGAGGTTAAGACACAAGAGAAGGCTTGGTTGAGTGGCAAGGGAGACGCCACTTAGAGCATGGAGAAGTGACGCCTCAAGGAGCTAAGGGGTCTCAGGTTCGAATTGCAAAGGCAGCAGGTTGGCCTTTGTTTTTGCGTCAAGGAGGAGAGGAGTTGGGCGACTTGTGGATGCTGAAAAGATGAGGTTTAAGACTTGGTCTTCCATTTTTGAATTCGGCTAGGAAGGTAGGATTAAGGTTGGACTCATTCAAACTTTTTGAATGAGTGCCAGGGAGGAAGAATAGGAGGAAATCTTGGGATTTGGGAGGAGTTGAGCTAGTGGCCGATTTTGGGGAGCTTGAGAAGGGCATTTTCGGCTTTGTTGGAGGGTGATAGGTGGGTGCCGAAATCTAGTAGTATAAGTAGGGGGTGCTCACCTTTTGGCCACCCTTTTCACCATTTGTTCTCTCTTTGCCAAAATTGTAGTTGTTTTTCTCTCAACCACTTTGATAGCCGAAACCTTTTCCTCCAAAGCATTTTCTCTCCTTTTTGCTCTCCATTTTGCTAGGTGGCCGAATCTTCCACTCTCCCTTCTCCCTTTCTTTTCTTTCAAAATCGAAAGCACCCTGTTCATCTTTTACTTTCTTTTCTCAAACCTTGTTGCCGAAATCTCCCCTCTCCTGTTAGTGTCATTTTGGCCGAATATTAGAGTGGTGTTGATCTCCTTGGGTTTGTCTTTTTCAATCGTTGGAGAAGGTAAGTGTTGGTAGCCGAATGCTTATTTCTCTTCTCCCTTGTTCTCTATCGATTTTGATATGGGTAAGAGCCGTTTTCGGAAATAGTTGTAAGGGTGTTAATCTCTTGTTGGAATCGAATTGTTGTAGGGTCTCTGGGATTTTGGAATCAATCAAGTGAAGCCTCCATCTTTGGTAATCGATTGGTAAGTGGTGGTAAGGACTTGTTTTAGTAATCTATTTCCTTTAGGTATTCGTTAAGCCGAAGGTTTGTGAGGCTAACCGTTTGCGTGTTAAGGTGGAGCCGATTGCCAGAGGAGAACCATCGTTTGGTTCAAGATTTGGTAGGAAACCAAATTGGTTGTAAGGTAAGGATTCAAGCGATAAACCTTTGGTTTGTTTGTCTTGGCCGAATGGCCTAAGTTTTCTCTAAAGGTACTAAGGCTGATTGTAGGGGAGAAGAGCCTAACGCGGGAGACCTTTTCAGGAGTCATGTAGGCAGCGTTCGCAGAAGCATAGAGTAGCCTTCGGGATTCAAGTTGTTTGGTAAGAATAGTTGGTAAGATTCGTTGTTTAGATTTATGATTTGGAGGTTTAACTGTTTGATCTGATTAAGCATTTTGATAGAGGCGAATACCAGTCAAGGTGGGCAAGGGAAAGTCCCTATCCCGAAGTTTAAGAAAAGAGCTGACTCGGCTGTTCGGGATTGGCCACCGGGGTGTGGGCCAGCAGCAGGAGGAAGCTATAGGCAGATAGCTGTAGTCTCACTTAGCGATAGCGTAGGGATCGAGAGTTTAGAACTCCATGTAATCAGGTGCGTAATTATCGCACTGTTTTCCTGTTAGTGTGTATTGATGTATATGCTTGTGTGTGATGTGTGATAGCCGACAATAAAGGCTGAAGTGATGGATACCCATGTGTGGGGTAATCGGTTAACAGGTTGGTAAATTGTGATATTAAATTATTTATGGTGCATGTGTGATATGATAATAAGCATGAGATGTATATTCATTCCATATGTTGATTTGAGATGATACATTGACATATGTGCATAGGGATTGGAATTGATCAAGGAAGGACGGGATGTACATATTTATGTACGTGGTCTAATGTTAGCCTCGTGCTACATTAGCGCTTGATGATTAGCTGTGTGCTTCATCAAGGGAGATGTTGGCTAGGTGCCCATCTCAGCGGTTGATAGCTGAGTGCATCACCGTAGACGGATTAATGTTGGGATCACTTATGTGATCGGTGGCTCCGCCACGGCCTTGAGCAGTAGGTCTGCCAAGGTAGGATTTGAGGATCACGATGTGATCGGTGGCTCAGCCACGGCCTTGTGCAGCAGGACTGCCTAGGTAAGATATGTGGGATCACTCGGTCGTGATCGGTGGATTAGCCACGGCCTTGGGCAGGGAGTCTGCTAAGGTTGGTGTAACGGATGGACCTAGGTTGGGCTGGGATGCATTATTGCATGAATGGTTCGTGGATTGTATGGATATGGGTTAAGCCCATACGTGTGGAAACATGTGTAATGATTATGCACTGAGTCTGTGGACTCACCCAATTTTTCTTAACCATTTCAGGTGATGCGTAAGCTTTGGACTGGGTTTGGAAGGGATGCAAGGTGGCCCATGCCGAAGAAGATGTTTTAAATATTTTATGGAATTTAATATTAAGTACTTTGTTTAAGTATTGGTTGTAATAAGGTTTTTTTTATTATTTTGGTATTATTTTATTATTATTATTATTATTTATGGCTTGTTTAAATTAAATTACTATGTGAAGATGATTTTATCCTTAGTAATCTACTTATTCAAAGTATATCTATATATATGCTCAAGTTTTAATTCAGACATTTTATAACATTAAGGTTTTGCATATTATTCTAAACGGACATGATTTTCAAAAGTTCACAAATTTTTATGTTTTTATCCTAAGTCAAAAAGATTTCCAACCGTCTTTCCACAGTGGCATTCCAAATTCGGTCGTAGTGAATGGGCCGAGTTTTGGGGTGTTACAAATTGGTACAGGGCCCTGTTCAAAACTCAGCTTTGAGGGTTTTGGGTCCAAAAATGTTTTTTTTTGATGGGCTTTTCAAAGATTTGGGCTTTCATAAATTTTCAGGTTATTCTGGCATGGCACCTGTACCTCCGGCCCGAAGTCCACCAGTTAAGTACTTCGGACTTTTGAAATGATTTGTATATAGGAATTGCTATGGGTTTATTTGGGCTCGTAGATTAGAATGTTAGGGCTATTGGACCCTAGGATTAGTCTACTCAAACAGATGCATAAGACTTAAGGACTATTAAACAAACTTGTGAAGTAAGTCGCCGAGTTAAGGTGTGGTAACCACGGTACGCATGTCTAGGAGTGGTATTCAGTAAGAGCTTGGTATTTAAGCAGTCCTAGTGACTCATCTCCTCTTTACTCGAATCCTACTTGGTGCATAGCTACGGTTCACCTTAACCAAGATGACTTGTTCATAGGCTAAACCAATTATTAAAACCCGAAAGGGATTAGCCTTACTGTTTTAAAACCCTTAGTTTTAAAATTTTCAAATTTACCCCTTTGGGTTGTAAACCCTAAATCTGATTTTGGAAAGACGTTTTCTCGATTTACAAAATTACTAAAATATCCCTACTTGCAAAATTACAAGAATGCCCCTGTATTGTAAAATTACCGTACAACCCTCAACTTTTGTTAAAATAATTTTACTTCACAAAAATACCAAAATCTCGAGTTTTCAAAATATCAAGATACTCTGGTTTGGGGAAATTTACGAGAATACCCTTGGTTGATAAAATTACCAAAATGCCCTTGGTTTCTAAACTTTCATATTACCTTTGACTTTTGTTAAAATATTCTTACTTTACAAAATATCAGAAAAGTCCTATTTTTCAAAATACTAAGATACCCAGATTTGGAAATTTACAAGAATATCCCCGACTTACAAAATTACGAAAATAACCCTGATTTCTGAAATTTTTGGCAACACCTCTGATTTGAAAAATAAATTTTCAAGATGACCCCCCGAGATTTTGTAAATCCTGGAATATCTTTAAAATTATCTTTAAATTGACCCTGATTTATTACCGAAATACCCCTGTAGGAGAATGACGAAATTACCCCTGGGTTGGGAATGCTCAAGAAGTGACGTGGATGAATGAATGTGTTCTTAGTGAAGAATGTGAATGTTTGAATTAGAATAGAGAACTTGGAATGAAACTTTGATTGATCGAAAGAACCACTTCCGGAAACTTCTTTTCATAAAATTTGCTCGTGGATAAAATAGTGGAACAAAAATTTCTAATGCATAAAACTTTTTAAACAGATTAAGTCGTGACGCTAGATATGAGTTCTAGGGGGCGTGGTCGCAATACTCGTGGACGTGGTAGAGGCAGGATGGCAGTATCGAAACTGGTTGGGTCTGGCCATGGGTCAGAAAACAATGTGCCGCCACCACCAGCTGTTGAGGTTAAACATCAGGATCAGACAGGAGGAGACGACGCAGTATCGCAGGCTATGCTGCGGGTGCTTGAGCGAGTGGCAGGAGCCAATGTGGGCAATGGGACTCGGAAGTCAGTACCTGAAAGACTTAGGTCGAACGGAGCCGAGGTTTTCAGAGGAGTGTCCGGGGTAGCTCCAAACGTGGCAGAATACTGGCTAGAGGCAGTTGAAAGGATTATGGATGACTTGGATTTAACTGCTGAGGAGAAGCTTAAGGGTGCTGTTTCGTTGCTACGGGATGAGGCCTAGTAGTGGTGGCTCACTGTTAAGGAAAGTACCCCTGCCGATCGAGTGGACTGGGGTTACTTTAAGATCAAGTTTGAGGGGAAGTATGTCGGAGCGAGCTATGTGGATGCTCAGAGGAAGGCGTTCCTCAATTTGGTGCAAGGAGGCAAGTCAATAGCGAAATACGAGGCTGAGTTTCTGCGTTTGAGCCGGTATGCTCGGGGCATCGTGGCTACCGATTATGAGAGATGCGTCTGATTTGAAGATGGGCTGCGAGATGAGCTGCGGGTTTTGATTGCTCCGCAACGAGAAAGAGACTTCGCCATTTTAGTGGAGAAAGCTCGGATAGCTGAGAAGGTCAAGAGGACCGAGAGGCAGATTAGAGATAGAGAAAGAAACCGGGATAAGAGGAGTTCGGGACCGTCAGAATCGTTCGAGAGGTTTCAGAAAAGACCGAGGGTCAAGACTTTTGCGCGTATTTCTAAGCTAGCTACTGGGAATCCAGATCGTCCGTGTGCTCGGTGTGGAAGGTATCATGTTGGCGAGTGCTAGAATCGGGATCGAGAATGTTTTAGGTGTAAGTCCAAGACTCATCTGATTAAAGACTGTCCCCAAGACCCGAATAGAACTCGGACATTAGGCCAAGGTTATGTGCAGCCGGGCAGAGGTGGTCAGCAGGCGACAAGGGGTCGTGGTCTGAACCATGGAGGGAATGGTTCCGACCGAGGTCGTGGAGCATTAGGCCGCGGTAATGGTGGCACTGAGGCAAGACAGCCAGGTCTGGTTTATGCAGTCCGTCGGAGGGAGGATAATGATGTGCCAGATGTGCCAGCGGGTAAGTTCTTATGTCTGGAATATTCTTCTTTGTTTTGTTGCTATAGTGGCAATTTGTTTTATTGATAGTAAGTATCTAGAACCTTAAGTGTGGACTTGGAACTATACCTAGAAAATAAGGTAGTTTCTTAAGATCAGAGTGCGCAGCAATAGCGTAGTGTGGTGAATTAGGATGTACGACCGTTAGGCAGCCAAGTAATTTCGAAGACGAAATTATTTTAAGGAGGGTGGAATTGTAACACCCGGGTTCTAGGGGTTATGCATTTAGTGCATAACTCAAGTGTTGGAAGGCTTATGGTGAAGTTGGATGAGTTTTAAGGGGTTTGGAGAACCCTAGAAGGTAAGAGATGCCTTAGGAAATTTTTGAATTTTTAGTGTTAAGAAGGGGAGCTTGGCTTTAGAGGTCTTAAGAGAATTATTTGGGAGGTTAAGACACAAGAGAAGGCTTGGCTGAGTGGCAAGGGAGACGCCACTTAGAGCATGGAGAAGTGACGCCTCAAGGAGCTAAGGGGTCTCAGGTTCGAATTGCAAAGGCAGCAGGTTGGCCTTTGTTTTTGCGTCAAGGAGGAGAGGAGTTGGGCGGCTTGTGGATCCTGAAAAAGATGAGGTTTAAGACTTGGTCTTCCATTTTTGAATTCAGCTAGGAAGGTAGGATTAAGGTTGGACTCATTCAAACTTTTTGAATGAGTGTCAGGGAGGAAGAATAGGAGGAAATCTTGGGATTTGGGAGGAGTTGAGCTAGTGGCCGATTTTGGGGAGCTTGAGGAGGGCATTTTCGGCTTTGTTGGAGGGTGTTAGGTGGGTGCCGAAATCTAGTAGTATAAGTAGGGGGTGCTCACCTTTTGGCCACCCTTTTCACCATTTGTTCTCTCTTTGCCGAAATTGCAGTTGTTTTTCTCTCAACCACTTTGATAGCCGAAACCTTTTCCTCCAAAGCATTTTCTCTCCTTTTTGCTCTCCATTTTGCTAGGTGGCCGAATCTTCCACTCTCCCTTCTCCCTTTCTTTTCTTTCAAAATCGAAAGCACCTTGTTCATCTTTTACTTTCTTTTCTCAAACCTTGTTGTCGAAATCTCCCCTCTCCTGTTAGTGTCATTTTGGCCGAATATTAGAGTGGTGTTGATCTCCTTGGGTTTGTCTTTTTCAATCGTTGGGGAAGGTAAGTGTTGGTAGCCGAATGCTTATTTCTCTTCTCCCTTGTTCTCTGTCGATTTTGATATGGGTAAGAGCCGTTTTCGGAAATAGTTGTAAGGGTGTTAATCTCTTGTTGGAACCGAATTGTTGTAGGGTCTCCGGGATTTTGGAATCAATCAAGTGAAGCCTCCATCCTTGGTAATCGATTGGTAAGTGGTGGTAAGGACTTGTTTTAGTAATATATTTCCTTTAGGTATTCGTTAAGCCGAAGGTTTGTGAGGCTAACCGTTTGCGTGTTAAGGTGGAGCCGATTGCCAGAGGAGAACCATCGTTTGGTTCGGGATTTGGTAGGAAACCAAATTGGTTGTAAGGTAAGGATTCAAGCGATAACCCTTTGGTTTGTTTGTCTTGGCCGAATGGACCTAAGTTTTCTCTAAAGGTGCTAAGGCCGATTGTAGGGGAGAAGAGCCTAACGCAGGAGACCTTTTCAGGAGTCGTGTAGGCAGCGTTCGCAGAAGCATAGAGTAGCCTCCGGGATTCAAGTTGTTTGGTAAGAATAGTTGGTAAGATTCGTTGTTTAGATTTATGATTTGGAGGTTTAACCGTTTGATCTGATTAAGCGTTTTGATGGAGGCGAATACCAGTCAAGGTGGGCAAGGGAAAGTCCCTATCCCGAAGTTTAAGAAAAGAGCTGTCTCGGCGGTTCGGGATTGGCCACCGGGGTGTGGGCCAGCAGCAGAAGGAAGCTATAGGCAGATAGCCGTAGTCTCGCTTAGCGATAGCGTAGGGATCAAGAGTTTAGAACTCCAAGTAATCAGGTGCGTAATTATCGCACTGTTTTCCTGTTAGTGTGTATTGATGTATATGCTTGTGTGTGATGTGTGATAGCCGACAATAAAGGCTGAAGTGATGGATACCCATGTGTGGGGTAATCGGTTAACAGGTTGGTAAATTGTGATATTAAATTATTTATGGTGCATGTGTTGATAATAAGCATGAGATGTATATTCATTCCATATGTTGATTTGAGATGATACATTGACATATGTGCATAGGGATTGGAATTGATCAAGGAAGGACGGGGTGTACATATTTATGTACATGGTCTAATGTTAGCCTCGTGCTACATTAGCGCTTGATGATTAGCTGTGTGCTTCATCAAGGGAGATGTTGGCTAGGTGCCCATCTCGGCGGTTGATAGCTGAGTGCATCACCGTAGACGGATTAATGTTGGGATCACTTATGTGATCGGTGGCTCCGCCACAGCCTTGAGCAGCAGGTCTGCCAAGGTAGGATTTGAGGATCACGATGTGATCGGTGGCTCAGCCACGGCCTTGTGCAGCAAGACTGCCTAGGTAAGATATGTGGGATCACTCAGTCGTGATCGGTGGATTAGCCACGGCCTTGGGCAGAGAGTCTGCTAAGGTTGGTGTAACGGATGGACCTAGTTTGGGCTGGGATGCATTATTGCATGAATGGTTCGTGGATTGTATGGATATGGGTTAAGCCCATACGTGTGGAAACATGTGTAATGATTATGCACTGAGTCTGTGGACTCACCCAATTTTTCTTAACCATTTCAGGTGATGCGTAAGCTTTGGACTGGGTTTGGAAGGGATGCAAGGTGGCCCATGCCGAAGAAGATGTTTTAAATATTTTATGGAATTTAATATTAAGTACTTTGTTTAAGTATTGGTTATAATAAGGTTTTTTTTATTATTTTGGTATTATTTTATTATTATTATTATTTATGGCTTGTTTAAATTAAATTACTATGTGAAGATGATTTTATCCTTAGTAATCTACTTATTCAAAGTATATCTATATATATGCTAAAGTTTTAATTCAGACATTTTATAACATTAAGGTTTTGCATATTATTCTAAACGGACATGATTTTCAAAAGTTAACAAATTTTTATGTTTTTATCCTAAGTCAAAAAGATTTCCAACCGTCTTTCCACAGTGGCATTCCAAATTCGGTCGTAGTGAATGGGCCGAGTTTTGGGGTGTTACATGTCTTTTATACAAAAATGGACTCAATAAGCTTTAATTGCATATCTTATTCAAATTCTAATTCAATTTTCATCATTTTTGGTGATTTTTCAAAAATACACAACTGCAGCTGTCCAATACTGTCTTGATGCTAACTTCACTTTTTCATGATTTTCATGTATTCACTTTCATTTTTTTACACATATGCACAAAAACATAGTATAACTTAGCATATAACTATCACTTGATCATAGGCACATCTCACTCATTTGCATCCTTACAATTGATGCGTCATAACCCAAACACTTTATTCAACATATAAATCATACAATAGCAATTTCATACATATACCTGTATTATTTGTTCATACGATTTCCTACTTAATTTCATACCTGCACTTCACTTACACAAACGATTTCATATTCACACTTACACATATAAATGCATCAATCACAATGTTCACTTGCACATTATTATCACATGATTAAATCCTTGTAACACCCTAAAAATCCGAGTATCGATATATTGTATGTTTTAGTGTTTAGGTTATGAATAAAAATTTTCTTTTCTTCTTTTTCGTGTTTATTATAGCCTTGAAAAGGGCATAGAATTATTCGGGTATAGAATAATTTTTAGTATTGAGAATTTATTGAAGTGGATCAAGTGACCCAGCTGCTTAAGTTAATTTAAGTGTCTAAAATTAACATAAGATGAGTAATTGGCAAGGTGGTGTTGGGGCATGAGTAATTGCATGAGGGGAGATGTTCGAATCCCTTGGATAACAATTAGATGACTTTTATTTTTGCACTTGTATGGCAAGTGTCGGCCAAGCAATACTTATGGTAAGGATGGACTTTTTTCATTTATGGAAAGTAGACTAAGGGAATAAGGTAAGTACTAACTTAAGGTATGGAATCAAGAAATTTTGGTATGATAAGGGGACATAAGGCATGAATCAAGGGCTTTGTTTTGGAAGCTTTGAATGGTCAATTTGTCCATGAACATGGATGGTTTTGTGGTCTAAGGGGGGATGGCCGAATATTTTGGTAACATAGGTAAGGATGGTAGCATGTTTGGTCATTTTTGGGGTTTCTTTTCACAAAACTTTCTTCTCATTTTCTCTCCCTAAACTGAATGCAATTGGTGCATTGTGAGCATTCTTGTTTTCTTCTTTTGGTCATTGTTTTTGACCATTTGGCCTCAATTTTTGCCTAATCTCTCAAGCTCTTCCTCTCTAGTGCTGAAATCACCATAGCACTAAGGCCATTTTTCATCTCTTTCTTTTCTACTCTTAGGCCGAATGCTCTTTTGCCCCAAATCCCTCCCTTTGTTTCTTTTACATCCTTGAAAACCGAAACACATTTTCTCTTTTCTACTTTTCTCCATGGCCGAATGTTGCTAGCATCATTTCCATCAAAATTGTTTTCTTAGCCGAACCATCTTCTCACATATTTCTCTCTTCATAATCATTCTTTCAAGCCAAGTGGTAAGAACCCTTTTCATTTCTTTATTTTCTAGCTGAATATGCATACTGTTTAGAGGGTCTTTTGATCGAAAATAATTCTGCTTATTCTTTTCTTTAAACAATCCTATTCATCTTTATAGTGTCAAAGAAGGCCGAACTCGGGGTATTCATAATCTTCGTGACTCGTTAAAAAATTGAATCGAAGTGTTAAGGCAAAGATTTCTATATTACTTGTTATATCATTTTAGATGGACTACTAATCGATTTCATTTTAGGGGACTCTATCGCTCGATTATTATTTTTTCGTGAACGTAAGATTTTGGGGCAAACAAAATAGGTTCGAAAAGAGCGGTAAATTGTGTTTGGAAGAGGGGTGGTTCTGCTATACCCTCAAATTTCAAACGAAGGGCTGTGTCGGGAATCCGTGACTTTCCATCGGGTTGTGGACCCTCTACCGGCGAAAATCGATTATTTGAAGTCGTACGTACCCTCGAGCCATTATTTATCCGTGGTTCTTCATCGGGTTATGAATCATCAATCGGAGAGAAATAGCAAATAGTTGTTGTTCGAGATTCCGAGGGTAAGGATCTAGATCGCTTATCATTAGTATAGTTTTATAAGTATTAGTGTGCTAATCAAGCATGATAAATGTTTAGGTATCGCCGAGTGGGAAAGTCTAGTTCTCACAGTAACCAGGTGTGTAACTTCACACTAATCTCTCGGGTTAGATACTAAACCGTAAGTATTGGGATAAAATCGTAAAGAGGGCAAAATCAGAAAAATACGTAGTAATTAAAACTTTTGTGTAAATGCATGAAAAACTGCTAGATCGTTAAATTGGACCGAAAAATTGCTATATTGTTAAATTGGGCCGAAAAACTGCTAGATCGTTAAATTGGGCCGAAAAACTGCTAGATGGTTAAATTGGGCCGAAAAACTGCTAGATTGTTAAATTGAGCCAAAAAACTGCTAGATCGTTAAATTGGGCCGAAAAACTGCTAGATCGTTAAATTGGGCTAATTGCTATTTTGTCTTGTGGGCCATAATAAAAACTTGAAATATAGACTTACATGTATTATGGGTTTTCTGTTAAATTATCATATGGATATATATATTTATTGTTATGCGTACATGTTAGCATGGGTTGGGATATTTGATGAAGAGAAGAAAGGCCTGTTGCCAAAAATCCAGTTCGGTGGCTCTGCCACAAATTTTTAATGGCTTAATGCCTCTAGTTCGGTGACTTTGTCACAATCTAGTTCGGTGGTGCACCACAATATTATTTAAAATGGCTTTATGCCTACGATTGATGTGTTGGCGGGGTGAGTTGACTTGATCCCTACAGGTGTGTTGGTTGGTACGGGAGGTGTGTAGCGGATGGAAATTAGGTTTGGTTGGGAAATTTCATTTTACATGCATTTCATTTATTATATTGTTAAATCCGTAAATGGGCTCAAGCCCAAAATAATGTCTTGATGATCTGGCCCAAAGAATGCGGTAAGTGAGTTACACACTGAGTTATGAGTAACTCACTCTGTTTAATTATCCATCTCAGGTAATGGCAATTGACGGAGGCTTGGGCCGAGGATGACTTCGTGGAGGCCATACTGCGGACATGGGTTTTATAAACTATGAACTTTTATTAAGTGATTTCTTTTAATTACTATTTTGGGTATGATGTAATAAGGCCTTTATTAATATTGTTATGGATTTTTATGTGTGGATGGATTTAATTTTGTTTTTAAGACACTTAATATGGGCTTATGTTAATTCTATAAGGTTTTCCTAAAAATTTGTTTTAAAACAGTTGAGATACTTTAACTATTCTTGATATCAAATTCTTCTGAACTCTTTAAAAACTACTTAAAGGTTTTTGATAATTAAATACTAAATGATAAGATTTCAAACTAGTATTTCTCAATTCATCGATTTTAAATCTTTTTTTTTTAATTTTTATTTACTTCACTTTCAAAAGGTTTTATAGAACTGTTTTACCTAAATCATTAGAGAATTAAATGGATGTCGATCTGTGTGACAAACCAAATCTCGTCTTAACGCGTAGACCTGGTTTGGGGTGTTACAATCCTTTTCACATTCAATCACTTTTCATTATATCAATTCAATACCCGTTGAACCATACGAAATACTAAAGGATACGCGGAATAAGGCACAGAGTGCCACACTGTAACATAGCCGAAACTACCACTGTAATGTAGCCGAAGCTACCACTATAATGTAGTCGAAGCTACCACTGTAACACTGGGGTTACCCTCGGGCCTTCTCACACAAGCTGTCTGAAACACCCCAAACACGGCCCACGAGCCTTGACCGGATCTGGTATGTTCCCCGGTGTAAACCGTTTCAAATTCTTTTGTGACTTAGGAAAAACTTGTGTGTTTTGAAAGAAAATTTGTTTTGGGTTGGGCTTGAGTTGAAAAAGAGTTTATTTGATTAAAAATCCTTTAGCTTTAGGTGACAAAACGTTTAGGGTTGGTTTTGATAATAAATTTACTTAATCTTTCAATTAATAAATAATTGTAACATAATAAATCAAAGTGAAGTAAAGAAATTCAACTATGGCCTTATTACATTAAATAATCCCAAAATAAACTTAAAATACTTAAAATAAAATAAAAGTCCAAATCGTAAATTTCTTGCTGTGCATGGCCATCCCTAAGCTTCTGCCGAGCCCGGTCCATTACTGTTCGTCACCTGAAAATAGTTCCCACAACGGGGTGAGTCAAACAGACTCAATGTGTACACAACACTAAGTCATAATATATTCAGGCATACATATGATACACATTCAAATCATAGAATACATTAAATGATGCATTCCCAAACCCAAACCTAATTAGCCATCCGCTACACTCCCCCGTACCAACCTGTACACCGTGGGGACTACTAAGTCGACCCTCCTTCCGCTACACTCCATATCGCGGTCTTAGGTCACCGCATTTGTGGTCTTAGGTCACCACGTTCAGATTACTGTGGTCTTAGGTCACCACATTCAGATTACTGTGGTCTTAGGTCACCACATTCAGATATCACGGTCTTAGGTCACCGTGTTCGTGGTCTTAGGTCACCACATTCACTTCCCCTTTCAATAACCAATATGCCCCATTTTATAATATGCATTAATATGCCAGAGTTCATATTCTTATCACTTTTTCACATGTTACATATAACATATATTCATAATCCTAGTAGGAGTAAGAAACGTACCTGAGTACTTAGTACCATAACATGGTACCTTAGCCACTTTCATATTCTTAATATCACATATATATATTTAATCATACATAACCATAAAACATATTAAAAATTAGTGTGGGGTACACACCTGATTCGCTTAAGGTTTCAAATCCAAATCCTGAAAAGCTTGATCTAATGCCTTAGATCTTAGATCTCTACATTTAATCAATCATTTAATACTTAGTAAAGAGCCATTCGGCCATAAATCCAAATCCTAGTAGGATTAGTACACTAAAACTTACCTTGCAATTTCCAAATCCCGAAAGTAGTCCTTGCCATATATGTCTGTCGAAATCCCTATAACTTCATGTTAGATCAATTTCTAACATTTATTCATAACAAATAACCCTTAGCCGAATGTTAAATATGACTTACCTTGTGGATTTTAAATCCCGAAATTCACCGAATAACTAGGGAACACGCGGCCTATGGTGTACTTTCGGGAAAAGAACTTCTCCTTCCTTGTAGTTGACACTTAGTAAATCCCGAAAGATCTCTTCAAGGTTTCGGCAACAAGATATTAATGGGGTTAGTCCTAGATTTCGGCAAATCTTAAAAGAAAAAGGATGAAACCGAATGAGATCTTACCCTTACTTTAGGTATCGACAGTTCCTTTGCTTGAAGTCTCAAACTATTCGGCTATGGCCTTGATCTTAGCAAGCTTTCGGCTTTTGGAGGGATTAGAAAGAAAAGAGAAGGAAGAATAAAGATGGAGGATTCGGCTAGAACACAAGGTATGTCGGCTTGGCAAAAATAAAAGAGAAAGAAGAAAGTTTGCTAGGGAATTTTTGGCAGAGGTTTTCTTGAAGAGAAAAGTATGAATGAAGAATAGCCTTACTCTCCCTTTTATAGCCGAAATTACTAGGCTAGAGTCCCTTACTTGGCCACCACTCTTCTATTTTGATAGCTTTATCCCTTGAATTATCACTTTATAAAAAGAATTTAATCCAACTATTAACTCTTGAAAATAATGATAAATAAATCCCTTATTTAAACCCCCTATTTAGCCGAAATTTAAAGAGAATAAAACTCCTCTTTTAAGAGCCTTAATGCCATCCACCTCTCTGCTTCTGAAAGCAAAAATAAAACTTCTTTTATTTGCTTCCCAAGTGACTTGAACTCAGGCCCAACACCCTTGCATGTGGCACCATTTCTAGAGGCCCTAAGTGGCATCTTCAGGCCACTTTTCCAAGCCTGCTTATGTGTCAAATTCCTCCTACTAATTTTCTTAAGGCCACCTTGCCTTAATTTCCTCTTTTTAAACCTTAAAACTTGACATTTCTCTACATTTCCAAGTTTCCAAAAATTTTCGTTTGCCTCCTTTAAACTTAACATTTCTTACATTTCCAAGTTTCCAGAAATGTTCACTTTCCTCTTTTGAATCATTTCCAAATCATTTCCTTACCTTTCTTAGTTTCCAAAAAGGTTCACTTTCCTCTTTTAAACTTAACATTTCCATACATTTCCAGATTTCCAAAAATGTTCAAAACATAGTCATAACACATAAGACATGTCATTTCTTACAATTAAACCGAAAATGCATAGGCCCTTTTTAGGATGTTACACTGTCAGTTCAAGGTTAATATACAGTGCTGCTCACACAAGCTGTCAGGTGTCTGCAACACATGCACGATCACCCAGCCACTGATATAACACAATGAACCAGCACCCGTGGAACACTTTCACACTGAAAACACTGAAATTCCTAGTGACATGTCACTTGTATCCTAATCGTTTCCTAAGGTTCAATCGGGACTTTTTTCACACTTGTTAACACTTAGTCAATATTCACTTAATCACTTGTCTCATGATAACACTAATTCACAATTACTAATTACATTCACAATCATAGAAGTCACATTTAAGTACAATATTTCAATGCATTTCCATGTACCATAGACATATTTTAAATCAGTTTATAAACTTGGCACATTAAACATTTAATTCAACATAATTCATTTAATTCACTAATTTAGCTTTCAAATATAAATTACAACATTATTGCATTATTATTAACATACCAACTTACCTCGAATCCTGAAACGACTAATTTTCTCGACTTAGCCCACAACTTTGTTCTTCCCCGATCTTAGTCCAAATTTCATAATTTCTTGATCTAACATGTAGGAAATGAACAAAAGCAATTCGACCTAGGAAAAAATGGAAAGACAGTGAAAGAAAAGCAGGTTTCGGCTATGAGATAATAGAAGAGAAAATAGTAGAAAGAAAAAGAATGAAGGGAGAAAGAATCACTCTAGTTTCGGCTAACCATAGAGGCAAGAAAAGATGAAGAAAAGAGTACTGGAAGTTCAGCACAAGTAAAGAGTAGGAAACTCGAAAAGAGAGAACAGAAAAGAATCCCAAAGAAAATTTGCAAAATTCGGCACTTCACTCCCACAAGGTTAGGTCTTGCTATCGCACACCACAAATACCGAAACTCTCTAGCCTCAACATCACATAGCCGAAATTCCCCTCTCACCTTTCCAACATTCGGCCAGCTCTCACTCCACCTCCTCACTTCCTTGATTTGCTCCTTGTTTCACTCTCCATCCACCAATTTGAATTGGTTGACCAATTCAAACTCCTCAAGCTCCTCTCTTCCACCCATTTCAAACTGGTTGACTCATTCAACAACCACCCCTCAGAGTCCCAGCCGAACACCACTTCTTCCCCATCCTGGCACAAAATAAATACTCCAAAACTGCCTTCCAAAACTGTGGGATTCGAACCCACTCCCCCTTACATACTCCCTTGTGACGCCAACCACTTAGCCACCTTGCTCCTTGTGATATCAAATTACAACCAATCATACCTAAGGCCTGCATCCACTAGCTCTCCCCCCTAAAGTGCCCTAAAGAGAAAATTTTACCAAAGCTGTGGCTCGAACCTGAGCCTCCTCAGGACCCCCAGACACACAAAAATAACAAGCTGAACGAGCCAAACATATAGAATAGCACAAAATGCAGAACCCCTAATTCTAGGATGTTACAGGTAAAATTTTAGACTTTGATTATGTCTTAAATTAGTGGCAGAAATAGATAAATCATGTTACAAGGATGTCAAAAGCATAAAAATCATTAAAACGGGGCTAGAACAGACTTACAATCG
Organism: Gossypium australe; assembly: GCA_005393395.2. Classification (NCBI taxonomy): domain Eukaryota; kingdom Viridiplantae; phylum Streptophyta; class Magnoliopsida; order Malvales; family Malvaceae; genus Gossypium; species Gossypium australe. The sequence continues at coordinate 108,587,028 of CM016621.1, read as the reverse complement.
AGCTTGGAAGCTTGAAAAACCCTAGCCATGGTTTCTCTATGTAAGTTTCGGCCATGGGGTAGAAGATGGACAAATTTTGGCTTGATTTTTACTTATTAATTCATTTCAATTCCAAATTACTAACATGCCTAACCATGTCCATTTTTGTCCACCAACTTAACCAATGGTCTAATTACCATTTAAATACCTCCAATTTTAAATTCCATAGCAATTAGACACCTCTAGCATGTAGAACTCAACTTTTGCACTTTTTACAATTTAGTCCTTTTGGCTAAATTGAGTGCCCAAACGTCAAAATTTTCTAACGAAATTTTCATGAAATCATTCTATAAAACTATAGACCATAAAAATATAATAAATAAATTTTACTACGTCGGATTTGTGGTTCGGAAACCACTGCTCCGACTAGACCCAAAATTGGGTTGTTACATAATAAGTCCGCCATTCATGTTTTGTGTTGCTGTAGATGTAATTGTGTATTAGAAATAATGGTTAGTGTGACACATTTAAGACATATGGCTTCCTAGTGGAGGTAACGTGTCAATATCTAGAGAGCCTCGTAAGATGTGATTAATTAGTGGAAGCATGTGTGCATAATTATTGATTAGAGCTTAACCTTGAGTTGGATCTTGGGCTAGAGCTAGCTATAAATAGGACAACCCAGTAGTGGAGAGAAGATTTTCATTTCATCTTCTATGCTTACCTTCATTATCATTGAAGAAAAACCTAGAAGCATTCTTCATCGTTAACGAAAGAGTTTCTTGTTAATCTTGTAGAAGCTTCTTTCTTTAAGTTGTCTGTCGGTAAATTCTTAGATCGTTCTTTATGTTTTACTAGATAGGAAGATGTAGTTTTAAGAATTTTTTAGTAGGGTTTCCATCTGAATACTGGATAGGAAGAAAACTTCCTTTTGGGAACTCTCTACTGTTTACCAGTTCTTATTATTATGTTTGAACTTGGTTGTTCTTGTATTTAAAAGAGTCATTTGATTGTTTTTAGCCAAAGATATAGGAGAAGTTCCTAGTGCTAAGAGAAAAGAACCCGTTGAGTAGAAATCATTGTGTGAAGGATTCTAGTGAGTTCCTTCTTACTTTGAGACTATTATCTGTAATAATATGTTTAAACATTCCTACTATTTAGCCAGGTAAGTTACCTTAACCTTTAGTTTTGTTAATTATGTCAAAGGGATGTGGTAAGGAGTCGATGCATGTACTGTTAAAGTCAGTACATCATATACAAAAGTTTTGCATGTGCATTGGTATAAATACTCCTTTCTTGGTGCACAAGCTCCTTATCCGGAATGATGTAAGGAGGTATGGAGGGTTGATATGTATGATGATGAAAAGATAATACAATATATTATGTTTTGCCTCTAGTATGGCACTTTGCTGCAAACTGTGACTGGTGAGTACCCGGCCTTGTGGGGGAACACTTGTAATATCCGGGATTGTGGGCTTGTGCATTTTTGCTTAATTGTATGAAGTAGTATGCCTATGTGTGTTTTGTATGTGTTTTATAGATTTTGGGAACTTTAGAGTGTAGGAAAATGCCTTAGAAAATATTAGGTTTTTAGTTTTACAGGGGGAGTTAGGCAAAGGAGGCCTTAAGGAAATTTGTAGGGGAAATGGACATAAAAATGGGCTTGTTAAAGTGGCAAAGAGGCGCCACTTAAAGCCTCCAAAAGTAACGCCACAGGCATGGTGCAGGGCTTAGGTTAGAGCAACAAGAGACGCAAATAGGAGTTTTATTTTGCAGCAAAGGGGAGTAGAGGTGGACGGCAATGGGACACTAAGGGGATGAGCTTTAGATGTGGTCAATTTCTTTTTAAAATTTCGGCTAAATGTAAGGATAATGCTTGACTCATTTAGATTATTTTAAATGGGCAAGGAAGAGATAAAATAGGAGAAAAGCAAGGATAAGCTAGTGTTTGAGTGTTACCCGAATTCAAGAGAGGGGAGTGAGGAGAGGCAATCGCTCATGCTAAGGGGGTTAAGTGCCGAAAGTTTAAAGCCATCAAAGTGACATTCTGGCCATTTTCTTTTGCCGAAATTTAGCTTTGTTCTCTTCTGAACTCTTATTATTTTTCTTTCATAAGTAAACCACACCAAAGTTTATTCTTTCTCACCCATTTAGATCTTGGCCGAATTCTTCATAGACCCTTAGGGTCATTTGCTTCTTTTCTTTCTGACTTGGTTAAGGTAAGCCGAATCTACCACCTTTCCTTCTCATCTTTTCTTTCTACTCTACTTAGGCCGAATTTCTCCCTCCCAAAAGTTCTTCATTGCCGAAATTCTTAGATCAAAACACCACCACTGCCGAACCTTTGTGAACCTCATCTCTTTTCCTTCCCATTTGCTAAGGCCGAATATCCCTGTGGGTTCAAGCAAGGGAGCAGTCGATTTCTATAGTAAGGGTAAGGATCAACTGTCCTCTTTTTCCTTTCTTTCTTTTAGATTAGCCGAAAGTTGGAACCTAATCTCTTTTACAGTTCTTTGGCTGAAACTATGAAGGGGTTTCGGGGTTTGGTTGTTGTCGACTATAAGGAGGAGTTCTTCGGGATTTTAAGATCCAAGGTAAGCTATGTGTGGTATTCGACCAAGGGCCATTTTCATAGATTTTGTACAAAGAGGTTGACCCTAGTATGTACCATGTAGGGGTTTCGACATCTTCATAGCCAAGTGACTATTTTCGGGATTTAGAATCGCAAGGTAAGAAGGTATTAATATTCAGCCAAGGCCATATTAAGTATTAGTGGCTAGCCGATTCTGACATTGATTTTTAGGGAGGAGTATAAGCTGTTTCGGTAGACTTTCGGGATTCAGGGAACACGATAGTAACCAGGTGTGTAGCCCTACACTAATGCCTAATAGATCTATGGTATTAATGTTATATAGTGTTAATGAAAGTATGAAAAATGTAGAAAAGGTACCATTCAGTGGTACAGAGTATTCAGGTACGTTAATCTTTAATACTATGTTAATAGTGTTATGAATATTGAAATGGCATATATGTGAATTCGTTATGAACATTTGAATGTGACACATGTGCGAATTTGTTATGAATATGGAATAAGGTATATTGCATGACTTTTGCATGTTTTGTATGATACATGGGCATATGGGTGATATGTGAAGGGGAAGTGATCTGGTGGTTTTTACCACATTATCTGGTGACACATGTCACATAATCTGAATCTGGTGACTAAGCTCACACATTATTATCTGGTGGCTATGCCACAATTTATAAGGGCGATGTGCAAGTCGTCTGCAGCGACTGCCTTCGATGGTATGTAGCGGATGGAAGGGCGATTTAGTAATCCCCACGGTGTGATTGGCAGGTACGGGTGATGTGTATAGGATGGTTAATAGGTTTGGGTTGGGTTTGCATCATTGCCTATATTTGCTATGTATGATTTGATATGCCTAAATCGATTGTGAATTTGTGTTGGTTGTTGCACATTGAGTCTGTTGACTCACCCCTTTGTGGGATATCTTTTCAGGTGACACTCAGTAGATGGACCGGGTCGGCAGGAACTTAGGGGTGGCCATGCTCAGCTTAGTGTTATTTTATTTTAAGTTTTATAATAAGTTTTGGATTTATTTTGGTTTATTTCAGGTTTTGTTTTGATGTAATAAGGCCATTACTATTAGCTGTTTTATGCATGCATTTTATTCGATTTTGTTATGATACAATTATTATTAAATCAAGGTTAAACAATTTTTCTTGAAAATAAATTTTTATAAGTATGACACCTAAACACAAATGATTTTCAATCTAAAGGTGAACTCTAAACCAACTCGGCAATTCTTTTAACTTATAGTTTTGAAACATAATAATAAAGTTCTAATAAAATCTAGACTTCAAGAACAACACAACACAATTCGATTTATGTTTCAAAACTATCCAGATTTTCCAAATTGACAAACAAGATTTTGAAATGTTTTACTCAAGGAACATGCCAGATCTGGTCGAGGCTCGTGGACCGGGTTTGGGGTGTTTCAATTTGGTATCAGAGCCCAGTTTTAAACTCTCGGCCTTGGGTTTAAAGCCCACAACGTTTTCAAAATTGAGCCCAAATAAGTTTTCGTGAAAATTTTTGAAATTGAGCAGGTTTTCTAGCATGGCACCTAAGTCTCCGACCCGAAGTCTACCAGGTAAGTACCTCTAACTGTTGTGTGATTTATTATATGATTTGTATATGGGTATAAAGGGAACGTAGATTAGTACACTAGGAGCTATTGAACCCTAGGATTAGCTTACTCCAACACAGAATTACATAAAAATTAAAGCCTAATCAAACAAACCTGTGAGTGAGTTGCCGAGTTAGGGTGTGGCAACCATTGTGCGCATGTCTAGGATTGGATTCGGTGGGAGCTTGGTATTTAAGCAGTCCTAGTGTCTCACCTCCTCTCCACTCGAATCCTACCTGGTGCATAGTGACGGTTCACCCTAACCAAGAGGACTTATTCACGGGCTAAATCCAATAATTAAAACCGGAAAGGGACTAGCTACACTGTTTTATAAAAACTTTAGTTTTAAAATCACCAAAACACTCTTTTATTTGTAAAAAAAACTATTTTTGAAAAAAAAATAAGAGAATTTTTCCGAAATAATCCCGGTTTACAAAATTACCCAAATACCCCTAGTTTGTAAAATACCCTTGGTCTATAAAATCACCATACTACCCTCGTTTTTTACCAAGTTATCCTTATTTTACAAAAATACCAAAACCCCTAATTTGCAAAATATCAAGATATCCCGATTTGGAAAATTACCAAAATACCCCTATAAGGCAAATTACGAAAATACCCCTAGGATTGGAATGAACGAAAATGCTTGAGTGGTGAATGTGTGTAGTTGATACTATTGTATGAATGTGTTTACTCTAAACTAGGATAAAAGACTTGGAACTAAAACTTTGATTGATCGAAAAAACTACTACTAAACTTCTTTACATAAAACTTGTTCGTGGGTAATCAGTGGAACAAAGACTAATGCATAAAACTTTTTAATCAGATTAGATCGTGATCATAGACATGAGTTCTAGGGGATGTGGTCATAATGTGGGAGGGTGTGGTAGAGGCATAATGGCCGTATCGGAACCCGTTAGGTCTGGTCAAGCGTCTGAGAATGAGGTACCACTACCACCACCAGCTGCTGAGGTTGAACATCAGGATCAGACGGGGGATGATGCAGTATCGCAGGCAATGCTGCGGGTTCTTGAGAGGGTGGCTGGAGTAGGTGGAGGTATGGGAGCTCAGAAATCTGTACCCGAGCGACTCCGAGCTAATGGAGCTGAGGTATTTCGTGGTGTATCCGGCGTGGCGCCCAATACGACTGAGTATTGGTTGGAGGCGACGAAGCGAATTATGGACGAGTTGGATCTGTCTGCTGAGGAGAAACTGAAAGGAGTGGTGTCGCTACTTCGCGATGAGTCATACCAATGGTGGCTCACAGTTCGGGATAGCGCTATAGCTGAGGATCTCACTTGGGAGTATTTTAAGGCGGCGTATCAGAAGAAGTATGTTGGGACTAGCTATATTGATGCGCAGAGGAAGGCATTTCTGAGGCTGGTTCAGGGAAGTAAGTCCGTAGCGGAATACGAGGTGGAATTCTTAAGGTTGAGCCGGTATGCTCGAGGTATCATTGTTACAGAGCATGAATGATGTGTCCGGTTTGAGGACGATCTGAGGGATGACCTGAGATTGTTGATAGCTCCACAGCAAGAGCGGGAGTTTGCCGTGTTGGTAGAGAAGGCTAAGGTAGCCGAAGGAGTTAAAGAATCTGTGAGACATAATACGGATAGGAATAGGCAGAAGAGAGGTTTTGGGTCATCAGGGTCATCTGGGAATGTTCAGAAGAGGCCTAGAGTTGACGGGCCGTGAGGGCAGCTGTAACAGACCAATATTGACCCTAATCGGAACGGTGGTTTCGGGACCACGAATCCGAACCCGATAAATATTTTTAATATTATATCTTGTGTCTATTATAGGTGAATTTATGTATGTGAAAGTTTCGTAGAAGAATTTAAACGTTTGAGTGTTTATTGGCTAAAAAGGATTAAATTGCTAAGAAGACCAATGTAGTGAGCATGAATTAAAAAGAGCTAAGTGACTTGTTTATTAAACATAGGGATTTGCATGTCAAATTCCCCATATTTAATATGGTGGACGGTGAGCATGCAATGAATAATCTATTGTCTTAGTATAATATTTTTTTTAAGCATTATTAAATTATAAGCATGCCAATAATATTATGTTTTCTAAGTATATTATAATTTAAGTATTATTATATTAAAAACATGCTAAAATAATGTGTTAATAGATTTAAACAAAAAGGAAATTATTTTCAATTCTCTTCCTTCATTCATCTTCCACCCGAAACCATCTTCAAGAAGAGAAGAAAATTTCTCTTCTTCATTCGGTCGGTTGCATGTGTTAAGCAAGGTGAGATTTTGAACTTTAACTTAACAATCCATCTTTGAAATTGGTTGATTTCTTTGATCACCATTGAAAACAAATAGAAATTGATAATGTTAGGCATGATGAAGTTCGGCCATGGTGATGATTTATGATTTGGTTTGTTAATAAACTTAGATAATATGAGAAGAAGTAGCTTGAGCTTGTAAGAAAATTTTTTTAAATTTAGGCATGGGAATGCCCTTATATTCGGTTGAATGTGAGACCACCATTCATGAACTCTTTTCTCTTGTTTTGATGTTCGGTCATACATGTATAGTGTAATTGGCCATGGATGATTAGTTATACTTAGATATAGTTATTGGGTGAGCTAAGTATAAGAGTCAATTGCTTGAAGTAAATTAGAGGAAGGGGTAAAATGATAGAAGGAAGAATTTTAGAGTATTCTAGGGACCTAATGATCATTCGGCCATTGAGGAGAAATCCCAATTGGTTGCAATTAGTATTGCGGTGCATTGTGAGTTAAATTGATTAAGTTGAATGTTTAAATTTTTGTGTGATTATTGTTTTAAAATTAAATAAATGAAGTAGGAAATTCGGTTCCTAGTTTTTCTTAAATTAAGCTATGTGCATTTTGTTTTGTTGAGCAAATGGATGGAATGAATGTAAATAAAACTTATTTGACATTTCTTAGATCGGGAACAAAAAGAGAAAGAACTAGATCGAGGCAAAACAAAGGTTCTTGAATAGCCGATTTACACGGACTATCAACAACCGAGGTAAGTCCTTTAGTTAAAATATGTTAACGATTTAATTATGATTATATACAATAGTATGAATTGCTGAATTTTTGTACCTATTTATATTATGGCCGAATGTATAGAGGCATAGTAGGTTGATGATTAAAGTTGGTTATGTGAAATAAATTGTTGGATTGCATAATGATATAGTGATTTTATTGGTTTAATGTGAACGAGCCCAATTGAATTAGACATATGTATATAATAGTTATGAAGAGTGTGTGGAGAATGTTTGATTACATTGATTTGCTTCGGGCTTTTACGCCTAGCAGGCTTTGTGCCGGTGTTACTTATCGGGCTTTTACGCCTAGCAGGCTTTGTGCCGGTGTTACTTATCGGGCTTTTGCGCCTAGCAGGCCTTGTGCCGGTACTACTTATCGGGCCTTTGTGCCTAGCAGGCTTGAAGCCGGTGATGTGTTTTGCAAAAGAGAAACCGAATATTAGTTCAAGGCAAATTAAAAGCTAATTTATTTAGTCAATGGCTCAGGTAAGTATGTAAGGTATGTTATATTGACATTTCTTGGGTCAAGCTAATTCTATGAGAACTACGTTATGTATGTTGAGGTTAAAATGCATGTGTGTGAGTATCACATGATTGGAATTGAGAGTAAATGTGCTATTATGGAAATTTGGTTTTCAAGTATAAATGTTAAGAATAAAGGAAATTTCCATGTGATATACTTATAGGAAATTTAAAGAAATGTAGGTCGAAGGAAATGATTTCTGATTTACTTGGGTTAATGAATTATTAGTATTCGGCCTTGTATAAGTAATATACTTAAGTGCTTATGTGAAATGCTATAAGTTGAATGTTTTAATTTCGCTAATATTTGAATGTTTTATTATCATGAGTTTAGGACTTACTAAGCTAGTAAGCTTATTTGTGTGAAATGTTCTCCTTTGTTTTATAGATTTTAGTTACGTTAAGGACTCGAGAAGGATCTTCAAGAAAGTCAACCACACTATCATCTTCTTTTGGTATTTTTAAATTTTGGCTGTGACTAAAAAGGCATGTATAGGCTAGATGAAGTTTTCGAAACATATAACGTTTGATCTTGTACATAAATATAGCCATGCGAAAATGGCTATTTCCTTTGGTTATGTATCGTTTCTATGTTTGAATTTTATAACTTGCTTGTATGTAAATGGATGTTTTAAATTTGATCATGGCCTAAATTATATATGGGATTTGTTTTTGGTATACATATATATATGTATGGTTAAGGTATAGAGTTTAAATAAATTGAGTAAGGAAGTTATAAACTAGTTAATCATATTTTTGTTATGAAACAGTTTTTAGTTACAGCAGTGATGTGATTTTGAAAAATCACCAAAAATAGGAGAAATTTAATTAGAAACTGAATAAGATATAGAATTAAATCTTATTGTGTCTATTTTGATATGAAAGAAACAAGTTAGGCAAAGAAATTATATATTATGAGATATTTAAGTTTTAGTGAGACTTGTACTGAATGAATTGGTGAGTCCCTGTTCTGTCTTGGAAAAATTGTTAAAAATTGTACAAAACTAATTATGGAGCATAGTTTATATGTTTATAATCCTTAATGAGTCTATTTTTGATTGGAATAAACAAGAACATTATTGAAATTTTGTGCAATGAGATAACTGAGTTTTTGTAAAGATAGGTCAGAATTATCAAACAGTGAAATAGGGGTAACTTTGATGAATAAAATGTACTAATTGGCCACATGAAAAATTCTGGAAAATTTATGGTAAAACTTTATATGAGTCTAGTTTCAAGGAAAATTTACGGATCTAAATTTCGAGTTTTGTAACTCGAGTTATGGTCAATTTAGTCAGCCTGACGCAGTTGGACAACTTTAAATTTTTATGCCCCAAACTAGTAGTCAAGTCTAGTAATGCCACATACTCGACTCCGGCAAAGGTTTCGGGTAAGGGGTGTTACAGCAGTAGGTGGTTATAGGGGCAGTACCGTACTTGTGCTCAGTGTGGAAAGATGCATCTAAGGGAGTGTTGGAAGAAGACAGGGGGCTGTTTTAAGTGTGGGTCCAAGGATCACATGATTAGGGACTGTCCTATGAAACCAGATGGGAATCGACCAGCAGGTCAGGGTTTTAATCAAGCTGGAAGAGGTGGACAGCAGCCACCGCGGGGTCGTGGTCCGATTGGCAGAGGTAATGGTTCTGGAAAAGTACGAGGAACACCTGGTAGGGGTGTTGGTAATGCAGAGGCTAGATAGCCGGGTCTGGTGTATGCAGTTCGTCGGAGGGAGGATGGAGACGCACCGGACGTCATAACTGGTAAGTTCCTTGTAGCTGACAAGCCTTATTTTGCTTTAATTGATGTTGGCTCGACCCACTCTTATGTTGCATGTAGAGTAGTTGAAACGCTAGGTGTAGCATTTGAACTGTCTGATAGGAAGATGACTGTAGTAAGCCCGTTAGGTCAAACTGTAGTGGTGAATAAGATATTTCAGAATGTACCTCTAGAGATTCAGGGAGTAGTATTTCCTGCTGACTTGATGGAACTACCTTTCGGAGAATTCGATCTCATTCTTGGCATGGATTGGCTAGTGGAACATCGGGCTAAGTTGGATTGCCCAGCTAAGCGAATGGAGTTAAGGACCCCGGAGGATGAGGAAATAATTATGATAGGAGAAAGGAGAAAATATCTGTCTAACGTAGTCTCCGCGTTAAAGGCTGATAAGATGGTTCGAAAAGGGTGCAAGGCATTTTTGGCTTTCGTTAGTGCGTTGGATGCGAAAGAAGAAGGAGTCAGTAGAGTTAGAACGATAAGGGATTTCGTGGATGTGTTTCCGGAGGAGCTACCTGGGATACCCCCGGATAGGGAACTGGAGTTCGGAATTGATTTATTGCCGGGAACAGCTCCTGTGTCAATTGCTCCATACAGAATGGCACCAAAGGAGTTGGTGGAGCTTAAGGCTCAAATCCAAGAGTTGCTTGATCGTGGGTTTCTCCGACCCAGTGTGTCTCCATGGGGAGCACCGGTCTTGTTTGTGAAGAAGAAGGACGGGACTATGCGTATGTGCATAGATTATCGTCAGTTGAATAAGCTGACCATCAAGAACAAGTATCCTTTGCCGAGGATAGACGACTTGTTCGATCATCTTAAGGGGGCTGCGGTTTTCTCAAAGATAGATTTACGGTCTAGATATCATCAGCTTAAGGTGAAGGAGGTGGATATCCATAAGACAGCTTTCCGGACAAGGTACGGGCATTATGAGTTCTTAGTAATGCCGTTCGGGTTGACGAACGCCCCAGCTGCGTTCATGGATATGATGAATCGGGTTTTTCAACCTTACTTGGATCGGTTCATTGTGGTGTTCATAGACGACATCCTAGTGTATTCCAAGTCTGAGGAGGAACATGACGAGCATCTTCGGATAGTGTTGCAAGTGTTAAGGGAGAAGAAGCTCTATGCCAAATTCAGCAAGTGTGAATTTTGGCTGAAGGAGGTGACGTTTTTAGGGCATGTGGTGTCTGCGGAAGGAATAAGGGTGGACCCTCAGAAGATTGAAGCAGTGTTGGATTGGAAACCACCTAAGTCTGTGGCTGAGGTTCGCAGTTTCTTGGGGTTAGCAGGCTATTATAGAAGGTTCGTAGAAGGGTTTTCGTCGATAGCTGCACCTTTGACGAAGTTGCTAAGGAAGGAAGTACCTTTCGTATGGACAGATAAGCAACAGCAGAGCTTTTAGAAGCTTAAGTCAGTTTTAACTGAAGCTCCAGTTTTGATTCAGCCTGAGGCAGGAAAGGATTTTGTGGTGTACTATGATGCTTCTCATACGGGATTAGGATGTGTTCTGATACAAGACGGGAAGGTAGTCGCTTATGCGTCTCGTCAATTAAGGCTACATGAGGTTAATTACCCGACGCATGACTTGGAGTTGGCAGCAGTAGTCTTCGCTCTTAAGGTGTGGAGGCACTATCTTTATGGAGAAAAGTCAGTGATTTATACAGACCACAAGAGCCTTAAGTATCTGTTAACTCAGAAAGAGCTGAACCTGAGACAGCGAAGGTGGGTGGAGTTACTGAAGGACTATGATTGTTCTATAGAGTATCACTCGGGCAAGGCGAATGTAGTGGCTGATGCCCTAAGTCGGAAAGTAGTGTCGGATCTGAGGGTGATGTTTGCACATCTTAGCTTGTATGACGATGGAAGTTTGTTGGCGGAGTTGCAAGTCAAGCCGACATGGTTGAATGAAGTAAAAGTAGGACAGTTGGCAGACGATGGTTTAAGTGCTAAGTTGCAGCAAGTGTAGAATGGGGAGTTAGAAAACTATGGTGTTAACAGCGATGGAGTATTGTGTTTCAAGGGTAAAGTCTATATGCCTAAGGATAAGGAGTTAAGGTAGAGAATTCTTCAGGAATCACATAGTAGCCCTTATGCAATGCATCCTGGAGGTAGTAAGTTGTATAGAGATCTAAGGGAACAGTTTTGGTGGCCTGGTCTTAAACGAGAAGTTACAGAATTTGTAGGGAAGTGCTTAACGTGTCAGCAAGTCAAGGCTGAACATCAAGTTCCGTCAGGATTGCTTCAGCCGATAAAGATTCCACAGTGGAAGTGGGAGAGAATCACCATGGACTTCGTTAGTGGGCTTCCCCATACGCCTACTAAGAAGGACTCGGTATGGGTGATAGTGGATCGGTTGACAAAGTCGGCACAATTCATTCCAGTGCGGGCTGACTATTCTCTGCAGAGGTTGGCGAAGTTGTATGTGGCAGAAATTGTGAGATTGCATGGAGTGCTGGTATCGATTATCTCAGATAGGGATCCGAGATTTACGTCTCGATTTTGGAAAGCGCTACATCAGGCTTTAGGCACCAGATTAGATTTCAGTACGGCTTTTCATCCACAGTCGGACAGCCAGTCTGAGCGAGTGATTCAAGTGTTAGAGGACATGCTGAGGGGCTGTGTGATAGATTTCAGAGGAAGTTGGGAAGAATTTTTTCCTTTAGCGGAATTTGCGTATAATAACAGCTATCAAGCTAGTATTCAGATGGCACCGTATTAAGCGCTGTATGGACGGAAGTGTCGCACTCCTACGTGTTGGACAGAATTGGGGGAACGTCAAGTTTTGGGTCCAGAGATTGTGGCAGAATCTGAAGAGAAGGTTAAGGTAATTCGAGCGCGGCTGAAGGAAGCATCTGATAGGCAGAAGTCGTACGCAGATCTTAAGTGGAAGGAGATAGAATTTACTGTGGGAGATCAGGTGTTTCTTAAAGTTTCGCCTTGGAAGAAGGTGATGAGATTTGGTCGCAAAGGGAAGTTAAGTCCCAGGTTTATAGGACCTTATCGGGTTATGAAGCGAGTTGAACCAGTGGCATACCAGTTAGAGTTGCCTCCGGAGTTGAAGCAAATGCACGATGTGTTCCATGTTTCTATGCTATGTCGATACCGATCGGATCCATCTCATGTAGTGCCGGTTGAGGAGGTGGAACTAAGGCCAGATTTTCCTATGAGGAGGAGCCGATTTAGATTTTGGAACGAGATGTGAAGATGTTGCGGAGGAAATTAATTCCTCTAGTCAAGGTGTTATGGCGTAATCATGGATCGGAAGAAGCTTCATGGGAGCCGGAAGAAGCAATGCGACAGCAATACCCTCACTTATTTTAGCCAGGTAATTTTGAGGTCAAAATTATTTTAAGGGGGTAGAACTGTAATATCCGGGATTGTGGGCTTGTGCATTTTTGCTTAATTGTATGAAGTAGTATGCCTATGTGTGTTTTGTATGTGTTTTATAGATTTTGGGAACTTTAGAGTGTAGGAAAATGCCTTAGAAAATATTAGATTTTTAGTTTTAAAGGGGGAGCTAGGCAAAGGAGGCCTTAAGGAAATTTGTAGGGGAAATTGGACATAAAAATAGGCTTGTTAAAGTGGCAAGGAGGCGCTACTTAAAGCCTCCAAAAGTGACGCCACAGGCATGGTGCAGGGCTTAGGTTCGAGCAGCAAGGGACGCAAATAGGAGTTTTATTTTGCAGCAAAGGGGAGTAGAGGTGGACGGCAATGGGACACTAAGGGGATGAGCTTTAGATGTGGTCAATTTCTTTTTAAAATTTCGGCTAAGGGCAAGGATATTGCTTGACTCATTTAGATTATTTTAAATGGGTAAGGAAGAGATAAAATAGGAGAAAAGCAAGGATAAGCTAGTGTTTGAGTGTTACCCGAATTCAAGAGAGGGGAGTGAGGAGAGACAATCGCTCATGCTAAGGGGGTTAAGTGCCGAAAGTTTAAAGCCATCAAAGTGACATTCTGGCCATTTTCTTTTGCCGAAATTTAGCTTTGTTCTCTTCTGAACTCTTATTCTTTTTCTTTTATAAGTAAACCACACCAAAGTTTATTCTTTCTCACCCATTTAGATCTTGGCCGGATTCTTCATAGACCCTTAGGGTCATTTGCTTCTTTTCTTTCTGACTTGGTTAAGGTAAGCCGAATCTACCACCTTTCCTTCTCATCTTTTCTTTCTATTCTACTTAGGCCGAATTTTTCCCTCCCAAAAGTTCTTCATTGCCGAAATTCTTAGATCAAAACACCACCACTGCCGAACCTTTGTGAACCTCATCTCTTTTCTATCCCATTTGCTAAGGCCGAATATCTCTGTGGGTTCAAGCAAGGGAGCAGTCGATTTCTATAGTAAGGGTAAGGATCAACTGTCGTCTTTTTCCTTTCTTTCTTTTAGATTAGCCTAAAGTTGGAACCTAATCTCTTTTACTATTCTTTGGCCGAAACTATGAAGGGGTTTCGGGATTTGGTTGTTGTCGACTATAAGGAGGAGTTCTTCGGGATTTTAAGATCCAAGGTAAGCTATGTGTGGTATTCGGCCAAGGGCCATTTTCATAGATTTTGTACAAGAGGTTGACCCTAGTATGTACCATGTAGGGGTTTCGACATCTTCATAGCCAAGTGACTATTTTCGGGATTTAGAATCGCAAGGTAAGAAGGTATTAATATTCGGCCAAGGCCATATTAAGTATTAGTGGCTAGCCGATTCTGACATTGATTTTTAGGGAGGAGTATAAGCTGTTCCGGTAGACTTTCGGGATTCAGGGAACACGATAGTAACCAGGTGTGTAGCCCTACACTAATGCCTAATAGATCTATGGTATTAATGTTATGTATGTGTTAATGAAAGTATGAAAAATGTGGAAAAGGTACCATTCAGTGGTACAGAGTATTCAGGTACGTTAATCTTTAATACTATGTTAATAGTGTTATGAATATTGAAATGGCATATATGTGAATTCGTTACGAACACTTGAATGTGACACATGTGTGAATCTGTTATGAATATGGAATAAGGTATATTGCATGACTTCTGCATGTTTTGTATGATAGATGGGCATATGGGTGATATGTGAAGGGGAAGTGATCTGGTGGTTTTTACCACATTCTCTGGTGACACATGTCACATAATCTGAATCTGGTGACTAAGGTCACACATTATTATCTGGTGGCTATGCCACAATTTATAAGGGCGATGTGCAAGTCGTCTGCAGCGACTGCCTTCGAAGGTGTGTAGTGGATGGAGGGTCGATTTAGTAATCCCCACGGTGTGATTGGCAGGTACGGGTGATGTGTAGAGGATGGTTAATAGGTTTGGGTTGGGTTTGCATCATTGCCTATATTTGCTATGTATGATTTGATATGCCTAAATCTATTGGGAATTTCTGTTGGTTGTTGCACATTGAGTCTATTGACTCACCCCTTTGGGGGATATCTTTTCAGGTGACACTTAGTAGATGGACCGGGTCGGCAGGAACTTAGGGGTGGCCATGCTCAGCTCAGTGTTATTTTATTTTGAGTTTTATAATAAGTTTTGGATTTATTTTGGTTTATTTCGGGTTTTGTTTTGATGTAATAAGGCCATTACTATTAGCTGTTTTATGCATGCATTTTATTCGATTTTATTATGATACAATTATTATTAAATCAAGGTTAAACAATTTTTCTTGAAAATAAATTTTTATAAGTATGACACCTAAACACAAATGATTTTCAATCTAAAGGTGAACTCTAAACCAACTCGGCAATGCTTTTAACTTATAGTTTTGAAACATAATAATAAAGTTTTAATAAAATCTAGACTTCAAGAACAACACAACACAATTCGATTTTTGTTTCAAAACTATCCAGATTTTCCAAATTGACAAACAAGTTTTTGAAATGTTTTACTCAAGGAACATGCCAGATCCGGTCGAGGCTCGTGGGCCGAGTTTGGGGTGTTTCAACACTCTTGTGTTTGATTACAAGGAGGACTGATGGGGGTACGAAGGTTATGATTGGTATTGACTCTACGGAGTAGTATGAAGAAACAAGAATATCATTTCTTTGGAACAAGGATAAAAAACTAGTATAAGGAAGAGAGTATACTGTTAAAAATGTATGTTGTGTTAGACAATGTGTGGATATTGCTTGAAGTGTAAAAAGTACAAGAAATGGTCATAAAGGGGTAGCACATAATGTAATAAACAAATAGTGCAGTCATGACTTATGTCTGTCATATGTGGGTCTCTAATTGGGGATATTGTTCTTTAGTGGACTGTGTGTGCTCATAGGAAGTATCCCCTAGTTGATAGTTCGTGTAACGAAATTGTATCCGCCTGTAGTGGCGTGTCTTTTAGGCAATCTATGTCTTGGTCTTATGGTGTCAGTTGAATCTTATTGTGAGATTACGCTTCAGCGGAACTCATAAAGTTCTTTTGAATTTATTTAGTTTTCTTCTTATTTTTAGGACTTTAGGTTGGACAAGTTGTTGAGGGGAATTAGCCAGATTTTTGACCTATTTTGCGAGCAATCTTTTATTTTGATTGTAATATGAAATTGTTGGGGAATAAGATGATATTTAGTGTCTGCCAGATTAAACTTGAAAGCTTGTATTTTAATGATGATGTTGTACCTTCGAATTTTTTTATGAGCAGTCTACCGACTATGCGCCAAGCTATTTTAGTTTATGTTAATCCACCAGTAGCAAATTTTAAACTTCTGCATGGGTGTTAACTCATTTTGCATTTTATAAAAACCTATCAATGTTTATAAGGCTTTCACCAAATGATGTTTAATCAACGTATGTTTATAAGTGGTGTATCACTATGTTAAATTGCTTTTAAGAACAGAAAAATATCATATGTTATTTAATATTTTGGGTTTCTGCCCAATACACGGGGTATTCGCCGAGTTAAAGTGTTAGAATTTTAACTGTTTTAGTTAGTTCAGTTGGTTTTAAATTGTGATTCTCCATACTAGGATTCAGCGATCAGGCCAGGTGTCAGTGTTACAGTTTTATTGGTATCAGAGCTTCAGTTTAGCCAATTCTCTGAAATTAACTTTTGTAACACCCCAAACCAGGTCTATGCGTTAAGAGAAGATTTGGTTTGTCACACGGATCGAACATCCATTAAATTCTCTAATGATTTAGGTAAAACATTTCTACAAAACCTTTTGAAAATAAAGTTTAGTAAAAAATAAGAAAAATGATTTAAAATCGATGAATTAAGAAATACTAGTTTGAAATTTTATCATCTAGTATTTAATTGTCAAAAACCTTTAAGTAGTTTTTAAAGAGTCCAAAAAAAATTGAAATCAAGAATAGTTAAAGTGTCTCAAATGTTTTAAAACAAAATTAAATCCATCCACACATAAAAATCCATAAAAATATTAATAAAGGCCTTATTACATCATACCCAAAATAGTAATTAAAAGTAATCACTTAATAAAAGTTCATAGTTTATTAAACCCATGTTCACAGTATGGCCTCCACGAAGTCATTCTCGGCCCAAGCCTCCGTCAATTGCCATTACCTGAGATGGATAATTAAACAGAGTGAGTTACTCAGAACTCAGTGTATAACTCACTTACCACATTCATTGGGCCAGATCATCAAGATATTATTTTGGGCTTGAGCCCATTTACGGATTTAACAATATAATAAATGAAATGCATGTAAAATGAAATTTCCCAACCAAACCTAATTTCCATCTGCTACACACCACCCGTACCAACCAACACACCTGTGGGGATCAAGTCAACCCACCCCGCCAACACACCAATCGTAGGCATAAAGCCATTTTTAAATAATATTGTGGTGCGCCACCGAACTAGATTGTGACAAAGTCACCGAACTAGAGGCATTAAGCCATTAAAAATTTGTGGCAGAGCCACCGAACTAGATTTTGGCAACAGGCCTTTCTTCTCTTCATCAATTATCCCAACCCATGCAATCATGTATGCATAACAATCTATATCCATATGATAATTTAATAAGAAGCCCATAATACATGTGAGTCTATATTTCAAATTTTCATTTTGGCCCATAAGACAAAATAGCATTTAGCCCATTCCATTTAATGATCTGGCAGTTTTTCGGCCCATTTTAATTATCTAGCAGTTTTTCGGCCCATTTAACGATCTAGTAGTTTTTCGGTCCATTTTTACGATCTAGCAGTTTTTCGTAAATTTCACGACTTTAACTATTTTCATGCATTTACACAAAAGTGTTAATTACTACGTATTTTCTGATTTTGCCATCTTTACGATTTTATCCCAATACTTACGGTATAGTATCTAACCCGAGATAAGCGTGAAGTTACACACTTGGTTACTGTGAGAACTAGACTCTCCTGCTCGTCGATACCCTCAGAATTTCGAACTACTTTTCTTTGCGGTTTCTCCCCGATTGTTGGTTCGTTACCCGATGAAAATCCATGAACAAACAAAGGTTCGGGAGTACGAATGACTTCAAACAACTGATTCTCCTCGGATGAGCGTCCACAACCCGGTGGAAAATCTCGGATTCCCGAAACAGCCCTTCGCTTAAACTTAGGGGGAATAACAGAGCCACCCCTCTTCCAAACACTATTCACCGCCCTTTTCGTCCCTATCTTGATTGTCTCCATTGACAAAAGATCATCAGTCCGACTTAATAATATGTCGAAATTATGACTAATGGTTTTAAGGGCGAGATTGGCTTACCACAAATATCCTTGTTCCACAATATGTAAATCGAGTGATAACGTCCCTTAAATCGAAATCGATTAATAATCCATCTATATCAATATGACGAGTAATATGAGAATCCTTGAATAAACTCCTTACCTTAACTCTTTAGATCGATTCCAACGATTCACGATGCTCACGAACACTTGAGTTTTGGCCCTCCAAAATCACACTAAAATATAACGAAAGGAAACGTTTAAGAGAATGAACGATGATTTCGATCAAAGAGATTCTCCCTATCATCATTAAGATTCGGCTAAAGCAACTAATAACCAACATAAACTAAAAAGAATCTCTTACCTATTGTCCACAGTTGAAAAAGAAATGATTGAGAAGAATACTTATGTATAATGGGAGATTCGGCTATGAATAAACAAAGAAAAGAAAAAAAGATTCGGCAATGGAGTAAACTAACATTAGGCCATAAGAGAAAAATAATGAAGAAAGTGTTTGAATGATAAAAATGAAGAAAAAAAGAGAATGGGAAGAAGGTGTTAAAATTCGGTTTTCAAAGAGAAGAAAAGAGAATGAGTTTAGGAACAATGTGTATTCGGCAATGGGGGAGGAGAAGGAAAAGAAATTGATCTTGGCTTTGGTATTTCGTCAAAAAGAGAAAAATGTCTTGAGATGCTAAACAAAAAATGTGCCCAAATGGTAACATGAAAATGAAATGGTCAAAAGAACAAGGCTTACCAAAAGCTCAAATTCGTCTAAGAGAAAAGGTTGAGAAGAGAATTGCAAATTTTGCACAAAAATGCTAGGAATGACCAAAAGCTAACTCCTAATCCTAGCCAAGCTACTAACACATTCAGCCAACCCCCTTAGTCCACAATGCCGTCCATGTTCATGGTCAAAATGGCCATGAAAAAGTTACCAAAACATCAACCTTGATTCAAGCCTTGCAATCCTCCATTTTCCTAAAGTTTGAGAATCCTATCCCCAAAATCAAGCAATTCCATCCCTAAAATCATGCTTGCCATAAACTTTAGTCTTCTTACCATAAAAAAAAAATTAGTCCATCTTATCCATGAATGATGCTTGGCCGACACATGCTAGGAAAAAGCAAAAATAAAAGCTCCCAATTTGCATGCTAGGAGATTTGAACCTCTCCCCTCAAGTCCAACTTATGGCGCCATCACCACTTTGCCAATTGCTCATCTTATGCCATCTTTTATCACTTAATTAACTTAAACTTCAAGGTCACCTGATTTCTCTATAGTAAAGTACTCTTTACTAAAATTTATTCTAACTCCAATTAAACTCGAGCCTTCTCAAGACTATATTAAGCACACAATAAAATCATATCCGAGCTAACACAAGCAACATAATGATACTCAAATTTTTAGGATGTTACAACTTTAGTTAGAAACCCCTCGGTGCATGTTACGTAATTCTGGCTTGATCCCTTATCGTGTTGCAAAATTAAGTTGTTGTTTTATAGCAAAGATGAGAAATGTAAGTGAACTCTAGGAATACTGAAGGAGAGGAGATCGAGAGCAACGCTCCTCCTTAAGCTACTAGCTCGGGTCCAACAACAAGCTGAGGAGCTCTGGGAGTCACAGCTGGAGAAGCTTTCATGGAGATGATGGGTGATTGCTGCCAAACGTACGAACGTTTGACTGGAAAATACTACACCAAAAATATAAGAGATAAAGCAGTAGTGTCCACAAGTATATGGCTCAAATTGTGATATAGTAATGTGTTACAACGAAACACAGGAAAGTATTCCGAGGATTATACCCAAGGGAGGATGAATTAAACCTATTGAAAATATCTTTACAATAATAAGTCTAAGTAGTAACAATTAAATTCTAAATTATGATAAATCATAAAAGCGATGAATGTTAGAAATTAAATAACTAAAATAAGTAGACAATAAAATAAACAAACGACTAAACCAATTAAATCAATCAAGAAGATTAACTCATTTCAGGGGTTGTAATTAACTTCAGATTTGATTTTTAGGATAGAGTAGCTATTAACTAACCAATTATTACCTCCCAACCTCTAACTGATTAATTAATTGGTTGATACTCACTTATCTCCCGACATTAGTTTCTCAACAGGATAAATTATGATTTACTTGAAAAACTTATCTCCCGACCTCGTTTAGTCTTTGATTACATACTAGGGTTGTTAAACCTAAGGTTTAAGAATGTGTAATTTATACCAACTAATCAGATTGACAAGCCCTTAATCATCTGTAAAGCTCTTCTCCATCCACTCATTAATCTCCCTTATGGGAATTAGCTACTTATGATTTTATTCATCATTTCAATCTCAATTGAAATAAACATGATTAAATCTAAAAAGAAAAGATATAAAGAAATAATCTTGTAGATGTCGATTAAAACATGAAGTAGGAAATCTCGATTGGGATAACAAAAATATTCGCTTTCAAAAGAAAATAATTGAATACCTTTGATGTTATAAAAAGAAGTCTTGGATCAAAATCGATTTGAAGAGGAAATAACCAAGAGTTTTAGAAAAATAAATGAAAACTAAACCTAAATCCTACTCCTAAACTACTAGGGATTTTGGATGCATCTAAGACAACTTCGTTACATCAAACCCATAAGGTTTTATTTACAAAAGTGCTAGCAGCTCGAATTAGGTCTTTAGCACATCCAAGGTATTTGTATAAGATTGAATGTGCAGATGAAAATAGATTCGAAATGCTTGGGCTCCACGTCGATCCTATGTCACACCATACACAAGCTATGGCACGACACGACATACATTTTGTGCATTCTTGGGTTCGTGTCGTACTTTAGTGGCTCAGGAAACTTGTGCATCACTCGTCCCAAGTTCCTACGTCCATTGAGCCCTAAATTCAACATCCTACGCACTCAAATTCATAGATTAAAACTATCTAACGCCCATGTCAGCCTAATAGGTCACTAACACTCAAAATTGTGTAAAAATACTTATTTTACTAACATTAATACTAAACTAATAAATATTGAAAATGCAATAATTAATAATAAAATGGCTAGAAAATAAGCTCCTTAAATGTTGAAACATATCTAAACTACCACTACAATTAGCTGCAGGTCAAATACCCCCACACTTAAGTCTTTTCTTGCCTTCAAGCAAACTAAACAAAAAACAAAATAAAAATAGAAAACAAAACAAACTAAAAACAAGAAATAAACATGCAAGAAAAGAAAATGTACTTGAGCTAGCTTGATACGAGAAATTGGATGGAAATATATTAACAAGATAATGTAAGTAAACATATAATTCTAGAATGATATACAATTGACTCACAATTTCTAAAGTTAGATAGGTTAGTTCATTAAATCACAAAACAAACAAATAAAAGGATATTAAGTACTAGCTAAGTCACATAGGACTTTTCGGCTTAGGTTGGTTCATATTCCAAGAACAAGCTCAACAAAACGAAAGTAGTTTGACACATTATATTGTCCCCGATACTCCCTAAGTATATATGTAGCTCACCACCTTATATCCTTTTCTTTCACCTTCCTTATTTCTCCATCATCTAAGGCCTAGTATAATATTCATGAGTACAATAATCCGAACTCGTAACTTTCACAAATATGAGTGTACTATTTTTCCAACTCACTTTACTTTTATTTTTCTTTTTCGAGATTTTCTCGATTGACATTTTGCCTTTTTTTTTCCTACAAGTTCAAAAATCTTATACTCACTATACCATAAAATTCCTTAGCTTCACTCATTTTTTTTTTCTTTTGAAACAACCATGAGGTATCTACCTAACCCCTCAATATCAATGGTCGGACGTCTAAATCCATGCATGGAACAAGAAATAAAGCATCAAATAAATTATTTGTTAGGCTCATGGTTTCATTTCTGGTTCATCAAGAACATGAATTAAAGCTTCAAAATATTTACTAGGGAAATAAATACAGGAGAGCTTTTTAGTTTAAAAATTGTCTACCAAACAATGCCTTAGGTCATCTCTAGGTAATTCTATACATGGATTAAATCAACCAAGCCTATCAATTTCTACAACCTATAATTCAAGTAAGCATGCATGCTATTTATATATCTATTTATCATTTGGTATACTTAGCATCTTAAATCTATTCATAGTGTAAAAAATTGAACTAATTAGTCTAAAATTAGATAATTTAGAATCAATTATTATCAAACTAAATTTACAGTTTATTCACAAAACCATATCAACATGCTTCTAACTAATCATTTGTATTTCTACAAGCTGAAGAACATGGAAAACACATACAATAAAAAAATTAAAAAACTACTAAAAACTCAGAAAAATAATTAAATAACATAAAATTTTAAAAAGTTTCCTAAATCAACCCTACACTTTAATTAGCACATTAAAAGACAAAGGAAAGAGGTTACCCGATTGACGTAATACCTGCAACACAATTGGTGGGACAATTCCTCCTTGAGCTTTTGGCTCGAAATTGGAGTGCCTTGAAAAATATGGGGTTCCTACAAAGAAAAATTAAACATACAAAATTATATATAATAAACTAAAATCCTAACTAAATAAAAATAAAAATAAAAATAAAATACTAGTTCCAAATTAAAAAAAAAGTTTAAAACAAATTAAATGAAATGTTTTGGAATTAGTCGGAATCAGGCTCTAATTCTTCATCAGCTTTATCTGGTTCGTCCATCAAATTTTCCTCCAGATCTTCTTCGGGATCTTCCTCGTCTTTTGATTCCTCCTCTTTCTTCATCTCGCTTTATAACACCTTAAACTCGACCCATTCACCAGGTCCGGGTTCTGGATGATACAAGAACCCAAATAACTTAACGATGTCTCTGATTCTATTATAATTACATACTAAAACTCTTAAATTACACATCAAACTATACTAAGAATTATAACTCTTTAAAGTTACTGTGACAGTCTGGTTTATACCCTAGTCGGAACAGTGGTTTCGGGACCACAAATCTGAGTCCGTAAAATATTTTTTTATATTATTCTTCTGTGCATTTGATATGTGACTAAGCATGTGTTAAATTTTCGTAAGTTAATTTGACCGTCTGTGTGTTTAATTTGACGAAAGGATTGAATTGTATTAAATGCAAAGTTAGTATGCTATTTAATAATGTACCAATGTGTTGTGGCTTTTAAAAGAAAAGGCCTTAAGAGGCAACAAAACGATTTTAAAAGATAGTGGTTGGTTAATGGACAATAGTGGCCTTGAATTATATTTGTTTTATATGTTTATTAAAGGTCAACTTAGTAAATGAATTATAAATGTTTTATAATTAAAACAAAACATAAAACATGGCCATTGTTCATCCTATTTTGGCCGAAAATTAAAGAAGAAAAGAAAGGGTTTGAATGTCTCTAATATTCGGCTAGCTTTTGATTCAAATTCAAGGTATGTTTTGCTTCGTTTTTTGATAATTTCTACGTTTTCGTAATCGTTGCTTTGAGTACTATCAAGCCCATGTCTCAATTTGAAGAATTAATGTTGTTCATGAGATATTCCATTGATGTTATGTTGAGCTTTGTGATGAGTTTAGTTGTTAAATGAAAGATTTGAGCTAGATGAACATACTTTGTTCTTGAATTTTTGATGAATTTAGCTAATTAGGGCTAAATTGAGAGAATAGTATTTTGAAGGAATAAATTTCAAATTTGATGGAAAATATGGGCTTGTATGATATATATATATATATATATATATATGCATTCGGCTAAGCTTGGATGTGTGATGATTTTGTGAATTTGATGTTTTGAGAAAAATGGACTAAATTGATAAATTGTGCAAATGTGAGGGTTAATTTGTAAATAGCCCTAAATGTGTGTCCTTGGATTGAAATGAATGAATTAGTGAATAAAAGGTTTAATTCTGAATATGTTTAGATCAAGAACCGAGGAAAACGGACTTAGACCGCGGGAAAGGGAAAGTAACCAAGTAGTCGTTCCCGTTTCAGTTAAATTGAATCCGAGGTAAGTCATATTGCAAATAAATGTAATTGTATTGAATTGAGCATATTCATATGACTATTGATGATAATGAATGCTTACGAGACGTTATGTATATGAATTTCGAGAAAGGTCGATATAGTGATAAGCCTGAGAAATCCTGTATGAACTTAGGAATACAAAGGTATCTATTCTGTTTTATCATGTAAGACCACGTCTGGGACATTGGCGTTGATTTGATATTCGTATAAGACCACGTCTGGGACGTTGGCATTGATATGAGCTTTACGTGTAATACCATGTCTAGGACATCGGCATCGTATTTATTCGTGTAAGACCACGTCTGGGACGTTGGCATCGATATGAGCTTTATGTGTAAGACCATGTCTGGGACATCGGCATCGTATTGATTCGTGTAAGACCCTGTCTAGGACAGTGGCATCGATATCTGATTACATGTAAGACCTCGTCCGGGACGTTGGCATTGTACGATTATTCTGAGTTTTCGAGTATCCTATTAGATTCTGAACGGTTCAATGAGCAAATCCGAGCTATGAACAATTACTTGAATGTATATTCGTTTTAGGTACATTTGGTATGTACCCTAAGTGTGTATAAAAGGTAAGTACCTATATGACTTTGACTTGAAGAAAAGTAGGATTGAATATGAGAATGAGAATGAGATGCAAGAACGATTATGAAAGAGTTATGTATATACATATGATTCTTGAATGGATTGTGGCCAAGTATATGAACCAAAGCAAATATGTGATAGTTTGCTAAGTAAATGTTATGTGCCAATGTACCTTATGCATATATGCCTTTTATGTTAAGTTTATTTGTATTATGACTTACTAAGCTTTTGGAAAGCTTACTCCGTGTGTGTGTGTGTGTGTGTTTTCTCTATTTTATAGGTCATCAAAGCAACTGAAGGCTCGGGACTGTCAAGGATCGTCATCACACTACTAAACTCATTTTGGTACACTTTGGAAATGTATATAGCTAGATATGGCATGTATTGGCTAGTATTTGATATAAGTTTGTTATATGAACTTTGCCAAGTGATTTGACTAGTTATGAGTTGAGAATTTGCTTGAATGAATGTGATATGTGAAGTATGTTTTTGGCATGGTTAGTTGATTCATGAAATGGTCAAGTTTTGATTAAGCAAATGAATGAATTATGCTTGTGATGAGTTGAGTTTTAGTCTTGTAATTTGGATGGTTATTTTGGTATGTTATTGGTTGCCAAATAGGCATGAGATGTCTTGATGATTTTTCTTGTAGGTAAGACCCATGTGGGTGGCATTTTGGCCTTCCAAATGGCCTATTTTGCCACACGGTTGTGGCACACCAGCGTGCCTGGTGACCGTGGGACAATGTGACTCCCCTAACCCGTATCCATCGCCGGATTAGGGTTACGGGCATCGCTAAACCAAATACCAAGTCAGAGCTTTCATCATTCCTATTGATACGAGCACGCCCGGGGCACCAACAATTTTCAGATGTTTGGAACTCGAATTCCATGCCCCAAGTGCCGAAAAGCTGATATGCACTTTGGTGCACTTCCAAATCGAGCGAGATAAGCTCAATTTGAGCTCACTCAAGCTCACTTTAGCTCATTGAGCTGATTGGTTTTAATTTAATGTTTTAAATAAATTGCATCTTCAAATTAATTATTTCATACAGCAAATTAATGCGGCCTAATAATTTAATTATCGACTAAATTAAATTGTCCAAGCTTTAATTAATTTGTCTTCTTCCGTGCATTAGTTTGTGACAATAAATATGTGTCACTAATTAATTAATTAGTGATTGCCGAATTTTTAATGTCTAATTGCCATTGTAATGTGCTCTTTTTATAAATTAATAAGTTGACTTAATGTGTTGCAGGTAGCATGAATAAACAAATGGAGCATGAAGGCCGAAATTCATGGGAGTTATGGTGTTGGACAGCAAATGGGAAGCATAAATGGAGCCTTGAATTAAATAAACAACAAGGGAGATTGATGGATGAAACAAAGATATAAAGCATATGGAAGCATGGGGATAATAAAATAATCCTTGTCTTCTTGTGAGTAAGTGGATGGCAAAGGGATACTATTTGACTCACAAATATTATTCAATGATCATGCTTTGGAACCCCACGTGAAACAAAAACAAAACATGCTCTCATTCTTTTATAGAAAGGACGGCAACAATAGGGAGAATGGATCAAAATAAGAAAGCATGAATTAAATAATGCATGAGTGTAACTAGTGGAAGCATGAACGGCCAAGCAATATTAAATCAAACAAGGTGGGAGATTAATGGATGATTAAAAAATGCCAACATTCAGCCGAATTAATGGTGGCAATTTACCCAATTTAATATGCTGATTTTTAGTCACTAGTGGGTTCATAATTTGCTGCACATTGCTGATTTTTAATGGGGGACATTTGCATTGGGATGAAGTATTACAAGTGCCTATGTGTGTTTAATTGAAGCTTGGACGGCAACATTTTTATTCTGGAGAGTGGGTTTTGAAAATTGTTTTGAACATTCAGCTACCTAGCTTTAGGCTATAAATATTTGCTATTTTATTTGTAATGGACAGAATTTTTATGAATGAAATTTTATGAACTTTGTTCATTTGAGTGAGTTTATCTCCTCTTCGTTTTCATACAAGTTTCATTAGACTTATCAAGCATGCTTGTGGCCTCTTCGACTTGTTTGAACTTATCACCAAATTTCGTTTGGTGTAGCGTTCATCAACCTATCTTCATCTATCCACCTTAACGATATAAGAAACGGGGTGACACTGTTATATAGTGTTGAATCTTTCTTAAATTAAGTTCGTATTTCCATTTCCATCATCGATTCCATTTTTTTCCACCTTAAACATATAGAACCCGGGGTGACACTCTTTGGTGTTGAATCGCTTCTCGTTTAAGTTCGTTTATCCGCTTCCATCAAAATTATCTTTTATCTATTTTAATTTTATTTTGTTCCACCAAACCGAACCATCTTCTATTTTATTCATTTAAGCTTCTGCAAACTCATTTATATTTTCTGATTATGTTCCAAAGGCTTGATTCCTCCTCGTAGACGATTGGGCAACCCGCATACGTTTAGACTCACCCCGAGCCAGTTCGTGAACCATCGTGAAGCCGGAAGTTAGTTCGTAAGTTAAATAAAAAAAGTGTTTAAAAAAAAAGTGTGGAAATTTTTTTTTGAAAGTTTGCACGTTTTGTTTCATTACTTCTTTCCCGATCTTCAAGCCACCCTTTTTCACCCCAACGCCACTATACCGAATTTTTTTTTCAGCCCACCTATACCTGTAGATCATTTAACCCTTGTAACCAACTTGAAGCCGACCCTCAAGCCGCAATAAGTCTTTTGAAACGAAGTATGAATTTGTGAGACGAGATTGAGCGGTAAAAGGCACGAGTGTATTCATCAAAGAAAAAGCCTTAATACGAGTGAAAACACGAGTAAGGAGTGATATTTTTCTTTGTGAGTGACTTGTGAGGTTTATGTGGTAAGGTATTTAATTTTTGTTTTATTTTAAGCACTAACATTTTCTTTCAGCAACGATAGCATGTCTCTAAAATTCGAAAGAAGAAGTACCGTAGATGGCGATTGGTTCGATCCATCATACAACCAAAGCGAAAGGCGACGCGATCAAAGAAACCGAGGCTTTAGAGATCAAGGATGTTTTAATGACGTCAAGAAGAATAACAAGACAAACATTCCACTGTTTCAAGGTAGAGCCGATCCGGATGCATACCTTGAATGGGAAATGAGAGTAGAAATGGTTTTTTGGTACCACGATTATTTGGAAAGCAAGAAGGTAAGGCTAGCGGAAAATAGTTTCACCGATTATGCCATAACTTGGTGGGACCAATTCACCAAGAGTCGAAAACGAAATGGAGAGTATCCAATATTAACATGGTCCGAAATGAAGGAAGTGATGCGCAAGCGGTACCTCCCATCTTCTTATCATCAAGGGCGAATTTCTTCAAGACAAAGGATGGAGTCAAGGTCGTCGCAAAGACACACTTTCGAAGAATATTCAAAACAAGATTTCGATCGAGGTTCTTATTCATCAAGAAACTCAAGGCAAAGAAAGGTTGACTATGATTCTTACTCCCTCCAAGAAAACATGCGAGTTGATCGATATATTCATTCAGGAACTTCCAAGAAAACATCTTTGGAGTATTCTTCCCGAAGAAATGTTCGTGAATCCACTGTAAATAAATTTTCTTCTTTTGGACATTCTTATTATTATGATTCTTTGGTAACTTCATGTAATAGAAACAAAGAAAAAAGAAAAAGAAAAAGAAATAGAAATAGAAAGAAAAGAGGCAAGAAAGAGAGAAAATGAGCAAGTTTTGAGAAAGCTTGAAAAGGCCATTGAGAAGATCATTGAAAAATAACAAGAAAAAGAGAGAGAAGACGAAAAAGTATGTGAAAAAGAAACAAGAAAATGAGATGAGCAAGTAGAAGTGAGTATTGATTTAACTAACTCATTTGAAGTGTGTTCTTCTTCTGCTTCTTCATTTCAAGTTCCTGACGTATCGCACAAGAACCTACAACTTCAATACCTCCCAGAAGAGTGATGTATTTCTTTGATTGAAAGAGGTAAAGTTGAAGGTGAAGTTGAACCCCACGAGCCGGAAGGTAGGCGAGGTAAGGAAATTTTAATAACCAAGTCGGAGAAATTTGATTTGACATTTGTGAATGAAATCTTTGGTGACTTAGTTTTTAAAAGCTTTCCTTATTTTCATCCGATTAATTTTTGCTGGTTACATATGGTTGATATTTTTTGTTCTTCACGACAAAACCCAATGATTTTGCAAAATGACAAGTTTTCACAAAAAGCAAATAAATTGTTCAAATACGGGGATTTAGTGAATCAATTTTTGTCTCTTGAAAAATCGTTGAATTTGTGCAATTTTGTTTTGACGAGTACAAAGAGTCTTGTTCATATGATGTCATGTATGCAAATTTCTTCTTGGTTGAACATGTTTGATTTAACGAAACCATTGATACATTTTGACTTAGATAATCAAACGCATGTTTTTAAAGTGGGAATATGTTTTGTATCATCTGGTATATTTTGTGGAAAAATCAAGTCTCAACAATTGTGTGTGAGAAATTCCCATCGATTCGATATATGGTTTTTAAATAAGGAAACGGTTTTTGTCAACCTTGTTTTCAATTTTTATTCGTTCCTTAAGAAAATTTTGTGTTTGTATATGCAATTCGTGTAAATGGAGTTCCCATTTTGTTTGAAAAATGTTGATTCGCGAATAAAGCATCGACTACATTACATGCCCGAGGAGAGAAGGTTCGTCTTGATCAAGCAAGGTAAATTCGATCTTCGAGTTTCAACTTGTGAAGACAAGCAAGGTAAGAACGGTCTCTGTCTTTTTGCGCCTAAAGGTAAGTCTTCTGAAATAGTTGATATAATTTTGCTCTCTTCGGATGATAACATGCATTATTTTGATGAACTACCTTTTGTAAAGCAATTAGATCATAATATGCTTAGCCATTCCAATTTTCTTCTTTATGATCTATTTATTTTAAAAGAAGACAAAAAGAATTTTGTGATTGATAATTTTTATTCATGTGCGAATACAAAGCAAGGTTTGAATGCTCAATTTCAAGTGCCATATGCGTTTTCTTCATTACTTGCTTTTGACGATTATATCTATCATTTGATGTGTTATTCGCATGTTTATTTTGACTTGTGGAATCCAATTAGATCGTATGCATGCTTTAAAGCTTATCCGCTTTTGTCCCAAAATTTTGACACGACCTTGATCCTTTTGTATGATAAAGCGCTTATGCCTGTCCGCATACGATTTATTTGTTTGGTGTTGTTTTTAGTCGGATTGCAAGTATGTTTAAAACATTTCTTGCTAATTCTTGAATTTTCTTTTCAGGTATTGCGATTATCATCCATCCCGTTTGATCGAGGAAAGACGAGCAAGGAGTTTTGTTCGGACAACCAATGGGTCGATTCGAGGATGAATCGTCTTGAAGGGGGAGGGGATGATACGAGCACGCCCGGGGCACCAACAATTTTCAGATGTTTGGAACTCGAATTCCATGCCCCAAGTGCCGAAAAGCTGATATGCACTTTGGTGCACTTCCAAATCGAGCCAGATGAGCTCAATTTGAGCTCACTCTAGCTCATCGAGCTGATTGTTTTTAATTTAATGTTTTAAATAAATTGCATCTTCAAATTAATTATTTCCTACAGCAAATTAATGCGGCCTAATAATTTAATTATTGACTAAATTAATTTGTCCAAGCTTTAATTAATTTGTCTTCTTTCGTGCATTAGTTTGTGACAATAAATATGTGTCACTAATTAATTAATTAGTGATTGCCGAATTTTTAATGTCTAATTGCCATTGTAATGTGCTCTTTTTATAAATTAATAAGTTGACTTAATGTGTTGCAGGTAGCATGAATAAACAAATGGAGCATGAAGGCCGAAATTCATGGGAGTTATGGTGTTGGACGGCATGGGGTCTTATGGTATTGGTTGAAACAAAATTTGGAATATTATGGGTGGAGCTTTGGGATGACTAAAATATTGAAGCATGCTTGGGTGGAATTAAAATATACAAGGCCACATTCATCATATGGGCGGCACATAGGATTGAATAAACAAAAATGTGCAAGTGTGAGATTAATGCATGGACGGCACTTGAATAAAATAAAGCTTGTTGGAAGCTTGAAATTAAATAAATCATGTGGGAAGATAATGGTGGATTAAACAAATTGATGGCACCATTTCTCATATGCTTGGACTGCACAAGGATAGAGCATAATGGATGGAATTAAATAATACAAAGCAAGCCATGAAATTGAAGGCATTATGAGATGGACGGCATTGGGAGTATGGGGTTTGACAATCCTTGAATTAAATAATTGAAGGGCTCTTCATGGCATGATAAAGCATTGGACGGCAAATGGGAAGCATTAATGGAGCCTTGAATTAAATAAACAACAAGGGAGATTGATGGATGAAGCAAAGATATAAAGCACATGGAAGCATGGGGATAATAAAATAATCCTAATCTTCTTGTGAGTAAGTGGATGGCAAAGGGATACTATTTGACTCACAAATATTATTCAATGATCATGCTTTGGAACCCCACGTGAAACAAAAACAAAACATGCTCTCATTCTTTTATAGAATGGACAACAACAATAGGGAGAATGGGATCAAAATAACAAAGCATGAATTAAATAATGCATGAGTGTAACCAGTGGAAGCATGAACGGCCAAGCAATATTAAATCAAACAAGGTGGGAGATTAATGGATGATTAAACAATGCCAACATTCAGCCGAATTAATGGTGGCAATTTACCCAATTTAATATGCTGATTTTTAGTCACTAGTGGGTTCATAATTTGCTACACTTTGCTGATTTTTAATGGGGGACATTCGGCATTGGGATGAAGTATTACAAGTGCCTGTGTGTGTTTAATGGAAGTTTGGACGGCAACAATTCTGGAGAGTGGGATTTGAAAATTGTTTTGAACATTCAGCTACCTAGCTTTAGGCTATAAATATTTGCTATTTTATTTGTAATGGACAGAATTTTTATGAATGAAATTTTATGAACTTTGTTCATTTGAGTGAGTTTATCTCCTCTTCGTTTTCGTACAAGTTTCGTTAGACTTATCAAGCTTGCTTGTGGTGTCTTCGACTTGTTTGAACTTATCACCAAATTTCGTTTGGTGTGGCGTTTATCAACCTATCTTTATCTATCCACCTTAACGATATAAGAAACAAGGTGACACTGTTATATAGTGTTGAATCTTTCTTAAGTTAAGTTCGTATTTCCATTTTCCATCATCGATTCCATTTTTTTCCACCTTAAACATTATAGAACCCGGGGTGACACTCTTTAATGTTGAATCGCTTCTCGTTTAAGTTCGTTTATCCGCTTCCATCAAAATTATCTTTTATCTATTTTAATTTTATTTTGTTCCACCAAACCGAACCATCTTCTATTTTATTCATTTAAGATTCCGCAAACTCATTTATATTTTTCGATTATGTTCCAAAGGCTTGATTCCTCCTCGTAGACGATTGGGCAACCCGCATACGTTTTGACTCACCCCGAGCCGATTCGTATCACCTATC
The DNA here is from genome assembly GCA_005393395.2 of Gossypium australe. Classification (NCBI taxonomy): domain Eukaryota; kingdom Viridiplantae; phylum Streptophyta; class Magnoliopsida; order Malvales; family Malvaceae; genus Gossypium; species Gossypium australe. Next base: position 108,554,760 of record CM016621.1, on the reverse strand, counting down.
CCTTGCTAAACTCATACCATTTCGTATTATCGAAATTACACTTGTACGTTTCATCTAATCTCAATTCTTCCATGAATATAATACACTCCGCATGATAAATCCCAAGCATTGGTCAAATAGGTACATATATATAACATTCAAACATTTAATTTATTTCTATTTTCAACCATACTTTCAAACATATACTTTCATTATACATATGATACACTTTTATTCATGAACACTTCTCATAGATTAATTCGCAAGCAAAAAGACTAAATCAACTAGTACTTTAGCACCATTTTCATACCACATTCAGCATTATTTATAATACCCATAAATATTCATTTGCATCTTATTAATTTATTTAACCATTAAGGGTATAAGGCCAAACATACTTCATCCATTCAAAAGAGAAAATTTATGCTCCTTACCAAATGAACCATGACCGAATATATAAGTTAACTCATCAATTTACTCACTACGATATCAACAATGGTATATGCATGTACAAAATACAATTCTTACCCTCTATACCTAGTCATTTTGTTACACTTATTTAGTCATGTTGAAATCAATCATCATCATTCAAATGTCACATAAGTACTTAGACTATATTCAATCCATTACTAAAATTCAAATCTAACATACACCTATTGAATATTAGCTTTCAAAACTAGAAACTTAACATTATTAGCTATTTCATCATTTGCTCATATCATATAAACAAACATCAAGAATCATACATCATGATATATATTTCCATAGTAAACTTTTTCTATGACTGAATTCATGTAGGTTCTATAAAACGAGATTTAGCCATTTTCGCATGGCTTTCATATACATCCCAATCAAAAAGAACTTAAAAAAGTATTCAAGCTTATACATGCCATAATTTCTAAGGTTCATCACTAATAAAAATACCAAAATAGTAGTTGATAGTGTGCTTGACTTCGACAAGGATCCCCGAGTATGAGCTTAGACTTTAAAACCTATAAATGTTCAAAAGAATTCAATGGTAAGCTAATTTAGCTGAGTAAGTTATAAGCAATGATTCTCTCAAACAACGATTCAATAATCAAATGTGTAGTTTAAACAATTAATCATTAAAGAGCTCATAATTATATGTGCAAGAACCCTAATACCATGCAAGCTTCCATAATTCCCTAGATCTCATACAAACCATATAACTACTTATCGCTTATTCTTTTGAACAAACTCATTAGTTATTTAATACCTCATCCTCATAAATTAATAAAGTAAAAGTGACTTACCTCATCACACTATGATACCAACATACCGTACATCTCTTACCTTAGGAATATACCTCTCGATATCTCCTTTCATTATATGATGTTTTGATAGATCCGAGATTTCGTACACTTAGTGCAATTCATGCAACGTGTCGCACACCTAGTGCCGTTGCTCGAAAAGGACACTCACCGTGCCGTTCATTAGTAATGTATCGTACACTTAGTGCCATTACCATTTTATCCGCACAAAAAGTGCCATTCTCTAGTAATGTATCGCACACATAGTGCCATTACTAGTTCTTTCGCACACACAGTGCTTAATAATTTGTTTCATCTTCTTGAATACATTATGCACAAATAACATACCTACTTATCACCATTCAAATTGCATTCTTCCTTATATGTGTCAAACTATCACATTCAGCTTCACTTTTGTAAACACAAAATTCCAATATTGAACACAACCATCATCTATTTCAAGGTCTACATTTAATTCTATTCGATCCTTAACTGTACATCCAACTCAATTATATCAAACTTTCATGCAAAGATCAATCATTCCTTCAAATAGTAGATGTATATATATACATACTTTAGACTCATTCTACCTCATATTCGGCAAAAATGGACTTTGTTATACTCATTTTAACTACTCATTAGATACACATATGCACATGTACATCCACAAATACATTCGGCTAACACACCATACATATCCATGTCTCATTCGGCTATTTGAATAATTAAATTCCTTAATTCATTTGAACATTTATATATATTACAATATAATAACCCTTCAAATAATTTCGATTGCTTATAAACTTACCTCGGTGGTCGATGAGTTAGGGTTTTCCGGCTATTCGTTTAATTTTGCTTTCCCCCGATTTGATTCTGGTTCTTTCCGTTCTTGATCTAAATAATTTCAAAAATGACCTCATTCAAATAAAATTTCATTCATTTTAGCTCAAAACACATAATTGAACGATTTTCCATTTTATCGTTCATAGTTTGCATTTTTACAATTTAATCAAATTCTCACTAATATAAAATATGCCAAGTTTACAAATTTTGAGCTAGGGCCGAATGTTCCTTAAGCTCATTCAAGTCCCCATATTTCATTCAATTTAACCATAAACACACAATTTATAAATTTACTAATTTACCCATTACTTTTACAATCTATTCGATTTAGTCCATACTAAAATTCTCACAAATTACACAAAATTGGACTTACATTCTTTAGGGCCGAACCACCCTAAGGACTATATAAGTCCATACAAACTAATTATTTAGTAATTTAATCCCTCAACTATTCATTTTAACCTTAATTTCTAATTTACTCAATTTCATCAAAAATGCAAGAACAAAACTTACTAATCTATCACCTAACATTAATATTTCACCATTAATCAACAAAAACATCAAGCTTTCATCAATGGCATCTCATGAAAATCACAACCAAGACACAATTAACCACATGGGCTTTGTAAAGCTCTTGATAACCATCTAAAAAATGCAAAAATCATCAAAAAATCTAAAACATACATACCTAATTTTTGGCTTGAGATGGCCGAATGTGAGAGAGCTTGTTCTCTCCTTCTCCTTTTGTGGTTTCGACAACGAGAAGTAAAAGATGAACATGCAAATGGTGTCTTATTTTTTTATGATATTAATCTTCCACTAACTATTAAAATTCAATAAAAAAAATGCATAGTGGAGCATGATGCCGTCCACTCCAAATAAATTTTGTATAATTACAACTTTAATCCTCATAATGAAAAAGACAAGTCAATTTAGCCACCCAATTAACTGAAAGTTATCTTTACCACCCTTTTGCAATTTAGTCCTCTCTCCTAAATTATTCACATTAACAATAAATTAAATTCACGAAATGTTAGCACACATTCAAGCATATTTATTAGACACGAAAAATAATAATAAAATTATGAAAATTATTCCTTTTAATTCGGATTCGTGGTCCGAAACCACCGTTCCGATTAGGGTCATAAATGCGCTGTTACAATTCTCCCCGTTAAGAAATTTTCTTCCCCGAAAATTCTTACCAGCGAATAAATGTGGGTAACGTTCTTTCATTGATTCTTCGGTTTCCCAGGTTGCTTCCTCAATCCCGTGTTTATGCCACATTAGTTTAACCAACGATATCTTCTTATTTCGCAGCTCTTTTACTTCACGAGCTAAGATGCGAATCGGTTCTTCCTCATAAGTCAAATCGGGCTGAATTTCAATCTCTGATGGACTAATCACATGTGAAGGATCGGATCTGTATCATCGAAGCATCGAAACATGGAAAACATTATGAATCTTGTCTAACTCAGACGACAACCTCAATCTGTACGCAACCGGCCCGATACGCTCGGTAACTTCATACAGCCCAATAAATCTCGGACTCAATTTTCCCTTACGACCAAATCTGAGTATCTTTTTCCACGGTGATACTTTTAAGAACACTCGATCACCCACTTGAAACTCTATATCCTTGTGTTTCAAATCCGCGTACGACTTCTAACGATCTGATGTGGCTTTCAAACTTTCTCGAATTACTTTAATTTTCTGCTCCGTCTCTCTGATCAAATCAACCCCGTGTATCTTGCTTTCACTTAGTTCGGTCCAAAATAATGGTGTACAGTATTTTCGACCATACAATGCTTCGTAAGGTGCCATTTTAATACTTGATTGAAAGCTATTATTATATGCAAATTCAATCAAAGGGAAGTATCATTCCCACGAACTCTCAAACTCAAGAACGCAACATCTCAACATATCCTCGAGTATTTGAATAACACGCTCGGATTGACCATCCGACTGAGGATGAAAAGCTGTACTGAAATGTAATTTAGTACCCAAAGCATCTTGTAGTTTCTTCCAAAATCGCAATGTGAACCTCGAATCTCTATCCGACACAATAAAAATAGGTACTCTATGTAACCGTAAAATCTACGATAGGTACAACTCAGCTAATTTATCGAGTGAGAAATCAGTACGTACCGGAACAAAATGAGCCGATTTCGTCAATCTATCAACAATAACCCAGATTGAATCTTTCCTACTTAGCGTCAAAGGCAAACCTGATACGAAGTCCATAGTGATTTGATCCCACTTCCACTTAGGTATCATAATCGGCTAAAGTAGTCCCGATGGCACTTGATGCTCAGCTTTCACTTGTTGGCATACTAAGCACTTCGACACATAGTCTGAGATGTCTTGTTTCATACCGTGCCACCAGTAATACTGTTTCAGGTCATTATACATTTTTGTATTACGCGGATGAATAGACAATCTACTACTATGAGCTTCATCACAAATCATTCGAAATAATTCAAGTTTCTTAGGCACACATACCCAATTCTTGAACCGCAGACATCCTTCTGTATCTATCTGAAAATCTGAATCTGCACCCGAGCCACAATGACTCCTTTTTATTTTTAAGTCATCATCAACCTCTTGAGCTTCTCAAATCTGTTGTACAAACAGTGGTCTCACTTTTAACTCTGCAATGATCACACCATCATCGGTCATAGCCATATCCGCATTCATTGCCCGTAGAGCAAATAGTGACTTCGGCTAAGTGCATCGGCAACCACATTAGCCTTTGCCGGGTGATAATCAATCACGAGCTCGTAGTCTTTCAACAGTTCCAACCATCGTCACTATCTCAAATTCATATCCTTCTAAGTCATTAAATACTTTAGACTCTTATGATCCGAATAGACGTGGCATTTCTCACCGAATAGATAGTGACGACATATTTTCAAAGCAAAAAATATAGGGCCAACTCAAGGTCCTGCGTCGGATAATTCCTCTCGTACGGTTTCAACTATCTCGAGGCGTAGGCTACAACTTTACCCTCTTGCATCAATACACAACCCAACCCATTTAAAGATGCATCACTGAAAATAACGAACTCTTTACCCGACTCTGGCTGAACGAGCACTTGAGCTTCCATTAACAAGGTCTTCAGTTCATCAAAACTCTTCTGACACCTTTCTGACCACTCGAATTTCACGTCCTTCTGTAATAGCTTTGTCATCGGAGTTGCTATCATAGAGAATCCTTTCACGAAGAGTCTATAATATCCTGCAAGCCCTAAAAAGATTCGTACCTCAAAAACATTCCACGGAGGTTTCCACTCCAATATAACCGAGATTTTACTCGGGTCAACCCGAATACCCGATGCTGAAATGACATGCCCCAAAAAGCTGACTTCTTTCAACCAAAACTCACAATTACTAAATTTTGCGTACAATTGCTTATCACGCAAAATCTGTAACAGTAACCTTAAATGCTTAGCATGTTCGGCTTCGTCTCATGAATAGATTAGTATGTCATCTATGAATACAACCACAAATTGATCTAAATACGGTTTGAATACCCGATTCATCAGATCCATAAAAACAGCAGGGGCATTAGTGAGCCCAAACAGCATCACTAAGAACTCGTAATGCCCGTATCTCGTCCGAAAAGCAGTCATCAGTATGTCCGATTCTCTAACTCGTAGCTGATAATATCCTGACCTCAGATCAATTTTCGAGAACACCGAGGCTCTCTTAAGCTAATCAAATAAATCGTCGATACGTGGCAACGGGTATTTGTTCTTTACGGTCACCTTATTGAGCTGTCGATAATCAATGCACATTCTCAATGTTTCGTCTTTCTTTTTCACAAATAGAATGGGCGCACCCCAAAGAGAAAAACTCGGTCTGGTGAAACCTCTATCTGACAATTCTTGCAACTAGACCTTCAATTCTTTTAATTTAGTTGGTGCCATTCTATACGGAGCTATCGAAATCGGAGTGGTCCCTGGCACTAGCTCAATACCAAACTCTACCTCGCGAATGGGTGGCAATCCTGGTAATTCCTCCGAAAACACATCTGGATACTCACTAACAACCGGTACAAATTCAATCTTCCTTTCGGTTACCTTGCTATCAATAACATATGCAAGATAAGCTTCGCAACCCTTCCTCAAATACTGTCGAGCCAACATCGAATATATCACAGCCGGTAGTCCTTTCAAGTCTGCAGACTCAATTTGGATTATCCCGTTATTCTGGCATCTTAAATCAATAGTCTTTCGTCTGCAATTCACTACCGCATCATGATATGTTAACCAATCCATACCGAGGATAATATCGAACTCATCGAAAGGTAACAGTATCAGATCGGCTGGAAAACATAAGTCTCGAACCATCAAAGGGCAGTTCTTGCACACTTTATCAACTAATACACATCGACCCAGGGGGTTTGAGACCCGAATCACAAACTCAGTAGACTCAATAGGTAGAGTCTTACTAGATACTAATGTTTCACACACATACGAATGAGTTGAGCCGGGATCAATCAAAGCAGTTACACTAGTATCAAAGTGGGTGAAAATACCGGTAATAATGTCTGGAGATGAGGCCTCCTCTCTAGCACGGATGGCGTAAGCTCTAGCCGGTACATGGGCCTCCGATCGAATAGCCGCATCTGTAATTCCCCTCTGTGCACCACTCCTACCTCCCCCAATACGAGATGGTCTACCTCTAGCTGTAGTGTCGCTCGGTCTCGCGCTCTGAGCAGTACCCTTTTCTACAGTCTCCGGGCAATCCCGAATAAAGTGATCCTGTGAACCACACTTATAACAAGTGCTATTAATAGATTTATCCCAGCACTCTCTGAAATGTCGTCTTCCACACTGCTGACACTCAGGTTTGCTCGATCGAGCATTGCTGACACTAGCCACTGATGTAGCTCGAGAACTCACTGGTGGCCGTTCTCGTATAGAATTCCCAGTGTTCGGTTTGGATCAGCCACCATCGTTCTTGAACTTCTTCGTTGCCATCTGTGAAAATTTACCCACAGATCTCTTCCGGAAATCTTTAGATTCAAGCTCAGCTTTTCGTTTTTCTTTCCCTAATTCTTCAGCTTTACAAGGTCGTTCAACCAGCACAACGAACTCGTTAATTTCAAGAATACCAACCAGAAGCTTTATATTCTCCGGCACATAGCAGCCTTCGACGAAACACATTCACGAGCGTAGCGACTAAGTCGCACAAGCTTGTGCTCGTATTCGGATACGGTCATACGACCCTATTTAAGCTCGAGTAGTTCTTTACGCTTAGAATCTATGAAGCGCTGACTTATGTATTTCTTACGAAATTTTGTCTGGAAGAAGTCCCAAGTAACCCTCTCTTTCGGAACAACTGACACGAGTGTATTCCACCAATAGTAGGTAGAATCCCGTAATAATGATATGGCACACTTTAAACACTCATCGGGTGTGCAGGACAGCTAGTCGAAAACACGAACAATATTATCGAGCCAAAATTCAGCTCGCTCTGCATCATCATCATCCTCAGCTCTAAATTCTTCAGCCCCGTGTTTTCTAATGCGATCAACCGGAGGCTTGTTTACTCTCTCAGGATTCACAATCGGGGGTACTACCGGTTCTACAGGGGGAATATTCGGATTTAGGGGTGGTTGAACAGTCGGATTGGTTCGTATGTACTGGTTGAACCAATCATTCATCATGCTATAGAAGGCTTGTCTGGCCCCCTCATCAGGATTACTCGTAACTGGTCGAGATTCCTCTGGCACGGTCCTTTCCGTGGGAGCAGGTGCCACACTCTCGACGTCATCAGCTATAGCTCGCTCAGGATCGGGATCCATTACTATATGAAAGAAATAAACACATTTTACTGTCAGAAGTCATCACACTATCACAGCATAAAATATGGCATGTATAGCTTGACTCACACGCGCTATGTTAGTCTGAGAATCGACTAAACTGTACCTCTGACACCAATAAAATGTGACACCCATAACCTGTATCCGTCGCCGGATTAGGGTTACGGGCATCGCTAAACCAAATACCAAGTCAGAGCTTTCATCATTACTATCACTTGCTAAACTCATACCATTTCGTATTATCGAAATTACACATGTACGTTTCATCTAATCTCAATTCTTCCATGAATATAATACACTCCGCATGATAAATCCCAAGCATTGGCCGAATAGGTACATATATATAACATTCAAACATTTAATTTATTTCTAGTTTCAACCATACTTTCAAACATATACTTTCATTATAAATATGATACACTTTTATTCATGAACACTTCTCATAGATTAATTCGCAAGTAAAAAGACTAAGTCAACTAGCACTTTAGCACCATTTTCATACCACATTCGGCATTATTTATAATACACATAAATATTCATACATATCATGAATACATCTTATCAATTTATTTAACCATTAAGGGTATAAGGCCAAACATACTTCATCCATTCAAAAGAGAAAATTTATGCTCCTTACCAAATGAACAATGATCGAATATATAAGTTAACTCATCAATTTACTCACTATGATATTGTAACACCCTGGTTTTAGGGGTTGGTTTTTTTTTGGTGCTTAGCTCGGGTGTTGGCACACTTTAGGGTGTGGTTGGGTAAGTTTTAGGGGTCCGGAGAACCCTAGGTAGTGGGGGAACGCTTTGGAAAATTTTTAGTTTTAGGGGTTAAAAGGGGAGCTTGGCGAGGGGTGTCTTAAGAGAATTATTTGGGAGTTTATGTCACAAGAAAGGAGCTGGTGGAGTGGCAGGATAGGCGCCACTAAGGCCTTGTGGGTGTGACGCCATTTGCAGGGGGGAAGGGGCTTAGGTTCGATTCGCAAGAGCAGCAGATGGGCATTGTTTTTGCGTCATCTTGGTGGGGTGGATGGACGGTTTTGAAAGGCTTAAAAGGTGGAGAAGACTTGGTCATCTTTTTTTTTGAATTTGGCTAGATAGGTTTGATTTTTTCAAAGTTTTTGAATGGGTGGAAGGGAGGTATTTTAGGAGAGTTTTGAGGATTATTTTTGAAGGGTTGGAGCTTGGCCTTCTAGTATAAATAGGGGGGAAGGTGTTCATTCCATTCATCATTTTGGCTTTCTCTCCCTTGTCGAATTTTAGCCTTTCCTTTTAGCCTCCATTTTCATTTCCTCCTCATACCTCAACCTCACCAAAACGCCTCTCTCTCTCACTTATTCATCTGAGCCGAAACTTCAAGTCCCTTTCTCCTTCCATTTTTCTTATCCATTTCACTCGTTGCTAGACCATAAACTCTCCTCATTTCTCTGATTGCCGCAACACCTTTTGAAGCACCCTAGCACACACTTCTTTGTCTTCTAGTTTTGCAAAGCCGAACCTACACCTTACCTCTGTGCCAAAATTCCTTTCTTTTATTTAAACTTAACGTTGCCAAATATTGGAAGTAGATCTCTTCGGGCCTTGGTGTGCAATCAGTTAGTGAAGGCACTTTGGGGATTTGTAGTATTCAGTCAAGCTTCCGCAACCGAACTCGGTAAGAAGGAGGTGGTGTTTCGGAGAGAGTTAGTCAAGCAGCACTTCGGGATTGGATCGTTTGTGCTATTAAGGTGCGTAATCATCGCACAATTCCTCGGTTTGATTGCTAACGTTTAAAACTATGTATAATGGCTTAAGTGATGAGAACTGGTGATGGTAAGATTATTTATGATGTATTTATGTATGTATATATATTTATATACTTGTGTGATATGATGATTTAACATGTAACATCTGCATAATTGCATGAGGTTGGGTTTGATTCGATGAAGGAGGAAGTGTACACAAGGTGTACGTGGTCTAATGATAGCTCCGGCTACATTAGCGCTTGATGGTTAGCTTTGTGCTACCTCAAGGGAGATGTTGGCTAGGTGCCCGTCTCGGCGGTTGATTGCTATGTGCATCACCGTAGGCAGATTGCGATATTGTGATCACTTGGGTTGATCGGTGGCTCAGCCACGGCCTTGAGCAGCGGGCTTGCCAAGGTAAGACGTTTTGGATCACGATGTGATCGGTGGGTTAGCCACGGCCTTAGGCAGGGAGTCTGCTAAGGTTGGTGTTCGGTTGGACAATAGGGTTGGGCTGAGATGCATATGGGCATGACTTGCTATGTGAATTGTTTGGTATGGGGCCAAGCCCATACGCGAGAAATCTGTGTTTTGATTATGCACTGAGTCATTAAGACTCACCCTATTATTTTTCTAACATTTCAGGTGACACGTAGTTTGACCGGGATCGGAGAGGACACATGGTGGCCCATGCAGAAGAAGGGATTAAACGTTTTAGGCTTACTTTAAGTATTTGGTTTTAAATAGAATATGTAATAAAGGCCTTTTGACTCTTATTTATTTTAGTTATTATTTTATTAGTATTTATTATGGTTTGAAGAATTTGAAACACTATGTGAAGATGATTATATTTTTCCAACCTACCTATTCAATTTGGCTTGTATATATTAATCTTTTAGTATGAGTATATTTTAATAACAAAGTTTTAATCATAAGTTTAAATAAACATGGATTTTTCAAAAGTTAGCAAGTTTTAAATTTTTCTAAGTTAAATAGATTTTCCACCGACTTTTCCGCACTAACATAACCAGATTCGGTCGTAGTGAATGGGCCGGGTTTGGGGATGTTACTGTTTGGTATCAGAGCCAAGTTCAAAACTCGGCTTTGAGGGTTTTTGGGCCTGAAACAGTTTTCAAAATGGACTTTTTGAAAAAAAATGGGCTTTTATAAAAAGGTTTTCAGGATATTTTGGCATGGCACCTGTACCTCCGACCCGAAGTCCACCAGGTAAGTACTTCGAACTTTGGAAGTGATTTGTTATTATGAACTGTTATGGGCTTAGTTGGGCTCGTAGTTTAGAATATTAAGGCTATTGGACCCTAGGATTAGTCTACTCAAACACTTGTATAAAACTTAAAGCTCTTAAACAAACCTGTGAAGTAAGTCGCCGAGTTAAGGTGTGGTAACCACTGTACGCATGTCTAGGAGTGGCATTCAGTAAGAGCTTGGTATTTAAGCAGTCCTAGCGACTCACCTCCTCTTTACTCGAATCCTACCTGGTGCGTAGCTACGGTTCACCTTAACCAAGAGGATTTGTTCACAGGCTGAACTAATTATTAAAACCCGAAAGGGAATTAGCCTTGCTGTTTCCTAAATTCCCTGTTTTTAAATTTTCAAATTTACCCCTCTGGTTTGTGAAACCTTAAATCTGATTTTGAAGGACGTTTTTCTTTCGATTTACAAAATTTCCCAAAATGCCCTAGTGGCAAAATTACAAAAATGCCCCTGTATTGCAAAATTACCGTACTACCTTCAACGTTTGATAAAATGATTTTTTTACTTTATAAAATATCAAAATCTTGAGGTTTCGAAATATTAAGATACCTTAGTTTGTGAAAATTTACGAAAATACCCCTGGTTGATAAAATTACCGAAATGCCCTCGGTACTAAGTTCTCAAATTTCTTTCGATCTTTACTAAAATATTCCTATTTTACTAAATATCAGAAAATCTTATTTTGTGAAATATTGTGATATCTCGATTTTGAGAATTTACGAAAATGCCCATGATTTCAAAAAAATTACAAAAATAACCCTGATTTCTGAAATTTTTGCGATACCTCCGGTTTGAACAAAATTTTCAAGATGACCCTGAGATTTTGTGAATTTTGAAATATCTTTAAGTTGGAAAACTAATTTCAAAAATTGACCCAGAGTTATTACCGATATACCCCTATAGGAAAAAGACGAAATTACCCCTGGGTAGGGAATGAAACTTTGATTGCTCGAAAGAACTACTCTCGGAAACTCCTTTCCATAAAATTGCTCGTGGATAAAACAGTGAAACAAGAATTTCTAATGCATAAAACTTTCTAAACAGACTAAGTCGAGGCGCTAGATATGAGCTCTAGGGGGCGTGGTCGCAATACTCGTGGACGTGGCAGAGGCAGGATGTCAGTATCGGAACCGGTTGGGTCACGCCATGGGTCAGAAAGCGATGCTCCGCCACCAGCTGTTGAGGTTGAACAGCAGGATCAGACTGGAGGAGACGACGTAGTGTCACAAGCTGTGCTGCGAGTGCTCGAACGAGTGGCAGAAGCCAATGTGGGCAATAAGAATCGGAAGTCAGTGCCCGAAAGGCTTAGGGCGAATGGAGCTGAGGTTTTCAGAGGAGTGTCTGGGGTAGCTCCAAATGTGGCAGAGTACTGGCTTGAGGCTGTTGAAAGAATTATGGACGACTTAGACTTAACTGCTGAGGAAAAGCTTAAGGGAGTTGTTTCGTTGCTACGGGATGAGGCCTACCAGTGGTGGCTCACGGTTAAGGAAAGTACCCCTACGGATCGAGTGGATTGGGGTTACTTTAAGATCAAGTTTGAAGGGAAGTATGTCGGAGCAAGCTATGTTGATGCTCAGAGGAAGGCGTTCCTTAACTTGGTGCAAGGTAGCAAGTCGATAGCGGAGTACGAAGCTGAGTTCCTGCGCTTGAGCCGGTATGCTCGGGGCATCGTGGCAACTGATTATGAGAGATGCGTCAGATTTGAAGATGGGATACGGGATGAGCTGCGAGTTTTGATTGCCCCGCATCAGGAAAGAGACTTCGCCGTTTTAGTGGAGAAAGCTCGAATAGCTGAGGAGGTCAAGAAGGCTGAGAGGCTCAATAGGGAAAGGAACCGGGATAAGAGAAGTGTGGGATCGCCAGAAGGGGTTGAGAGGGTCCAGAAAAGACCGAGGGTTGAGACTCCTGTTCATATTGCTAAGCCGGTCGCCGGAAATCCAGATCATCCGTGTGCGCAGTGCGGAAGGTATCATATTGGCGGGTGCTGGAATCGAGTTCGGGAGTGCTTCAGATGTAAGTCCAAGACTCATCTGATTAAGGATTGTCCCCAGAATCCGAATAGGACTCGGACAGAAGGTCAAGGTTATGTGCAACCAGGCAGAGGTGGTCAGCAACCGACGAGAGGTCGTGGTTCGAACCATGGAGGAAATGGTTCCGGCCGAGGTCGGGGAGCAGTAGACCGCGGTAATGGTGGCACTGAGGCAAGGCAGCCAGGTCTGGTTTATGCGGTTCGCCGGAGAGAGGATAATGATGTGCCTGGCGTGTCAACTGGTAAGTTCCTTAAGTCTGGAATACTCTTTGTTGTTTTGTTCGCTTTGGTGATTGTTTGATCTGTTGCTCGTAAAGTAGTTGGAACTTTGAGTATGAACTTAGAACCTGTGCCTAGAAGTATGTTAGCTCTTTAAGATCAGAGTTGCGCAGCATAAGCGAAGGTGGTAAGATAGGTTGTGCAGATGTTCGTTAACTAAGTAATTTCGGGGACGAAATTATTTTAAGGAGGGTAGAATTGTAACACCCTGGTTTTAGGGGTTGGTTTTTTTTTGGTGCTTAGCTCGGGTGTTGGCACACTTTAGGGTGTGGTTGGGTAAGTTTTAGGGGTCCGGAGAACCCTAGGTAGTGGGGGAACGCTTTGGAAAATTTTTAGTTTTAGGGGTTAAAAGGGGAGCTTGGCGAGGGGTGTCTTAAGAGAATTATTTGGGAGTTTATGTCACAAGAAAGGAGCTGGTGGAGTGGCAGGATAGGCGCCACTAAGGCCTTGTGGGTGTGACGCCATTTGCAGGGGGGAAGGGGCTTAGGTTCGATTCGCAAGAGCAGCAGATGGGCATTGTTTTTGCGTCATCTTGGTGGGGTGGATGGACGGTTTTGAAAGGCTTAAAAGGTGGAGAAGACTTGGTCATCTTTTTTTTGAATTTGGCTAGATAGGTTTGATTTTTTCAAAGTTTTTGAATGGGTGAAAGGGAGGTATTTTAGGAGAGTTTTGAGGATTATTTTTGGGGGGTTGGAGCTTGGCTTTCTAGTATAAATAGAGGGGGGAAGGTGTTCATTCCATTCATCATTTTGGCTTTCTCTCCCTTGCCAAATTTTAGCCTTTCCTTTTAGCCTCCATTTTCATTTCCTCCTCATACCTCAACCTCACCAAAACGCCTCTCTCTCTCACTTATTCATCTGAGCCGAAACTTCAAGTCCCTTTCTCCTTCCATTTTTCTTATCCATTTCACTCGTTGCTAGACCATAAACTCTCCTCATTTCTCTGATTGCCGCAACACCTTTTGAAGCACCCTAGCACACACTTCTTTGTCTTCTAGTTTTGCAAAGTCGAACCTACACCTTACCTCTGTGCCAAAATTCCTTTCTTTTATTTAAACTTAACGTTGCCAAATATTGGAAGTAGATCTCTTCGGGCCTTGGTGTGCAATCAGTTAGTGAAGGCACTTTGGGGATTTGTAGTATTCAGTCAAGCTTCCGCAACCGAACTCGGTAAGAAGGAGGTGGTGTTTCGGAGAGAGTTAGTCAAGCAGCACTTCGGGATTGGATCGTTTGTGCTATTAAGGTGCGTAATCATCGCACAATTCCTCGGTTTGATTACTAACGTTTAAAACTATGTATAATGGCTTAAGTGATGAGAACTGGTGATGGTAAGATTATTTATGATGTATTTATGTATGTATATATATTTATATACTTGTGTGATATGATGATTTAACATGTAACATCTGCATAATTGCATGAGGTTGGGTTTGATTCGATGAAGGAGGAAGTGTACACAAGGTGTACGTGGTCTAATGATAGCTCCGGCTACATTAGCGCTTGATGGTTAGCTTTGTGCTACCTCAAGGGAGATGTTGGCTAGGTGCCCGTCTCGGCGGTTGATTGCTATGTGCATCACCGTAGGCAGATTGCGATATTGTGATCACTTGGGTTGATCGGTGGCTCAGCCATGGCCTTGAGCAGCGAGCTTGCCAAGGTAAGACGTTTTGGATCATGATGTGATCGGTGGGTTAGCCACGGCCTTAGGCAGGGAGTCTGCTAAGGTTGGTGTTCGGTTGGACAATAGGGTTGGGCTGAGATGCATATGGGCATGACTTGCTATGTGAATTGTTTGGTATGGGGCCAAGCCCATACGCGGGAAATCTATGTTTTGATTATGCACTGAGTCATTAAGACTCACCCTATTATTTTTCTAACATTTCAGGTGACACGTAGTTTGGACCGGGATCGGAGAGGACACATGGTGGCCCATGCAGAAGAAGGGATTAGACGTTTTAGGCTTACTTTAAGTATTTGGTTTTAAATAGAATATGTAATAAAGGCCTTTTGACTCTTATTTATTTTAGTTATTATTTTATTAGTATTTATTATGGTTTGAAGAATTTGAAACACTATGTGAAGATGATTATATTTTTCCAACCTACCTATTCAATTTGGCTTGTATATATTAATCTTTTAGTATGAGTATATTTTAATAACAAAGTTTTAATCATAAGTTTAAATAAACATGGATTTTTCAAAAGTTAGCAAGTTTTAAATTTTTCTAAGTTAAATAGATTTTCCACCGACTTTTCCGCACTAACATAACCAGATTCGGTCGTAGTGAATGGGCCGGGTTTGGGGATGTTACAGATATCAACAATGGTATATGCATGTACATAATACAATTCTTACCCTCTATACTTAGTCATTTTGTTACACTTATTTAGTCATGTTGAAACCAATCATCATTATTCAAATGTCACATAAGTACTTAGACTATATTCAATCCATTACTAAAATTCAAATCTAACATACACCTATTGAATATTAGCTTTCAAAACTAGAAACTTAACATTATTAGCTATTTCATTATTTTCTCATATCATATAAACAAACATCAAGCATCATACATCATGACATATATTTCCATAGTAAACTTTTTCTATGACCAAATTCATGTAGGTTCTATAAAACAAGATTTAGCCATTTTCGCATGGCTTTCATATACATTCAAATAAAAAAGAACTTAAAAGAGTATTCAACCTTATACATGCCATAATTTCTAAGGTTCATCACTAATAAAAATACCAAAATAGTAGTTGATAGTGTGCTTGACTTCGACAAGGATCCCCGAGTATGAACTTAGACTTTAAAACTTATCAATGTTCAAAAGAATTCAACGGTAAGCTAATTTAGCTTAGTAAGTTATAAGCAATGATTTTGTCAAACAACAATTCAATAATCAAATGTGTAATTTAAACAATTAATCATTAAAGAGCTCATAATTATATATGCAAGAACCCTAATACCATGCAAGCTTCCATAATTCCCTAGATCTCATAGAAACCATATAACTACTTATCACTTATTCTGTTGAACAAACTCATTAGTTATTTAGTACCTCATCCTCATAAATTCATAAAGTAAAAGTGACTTACCTCATCACACTATGATACCAACATACCGTACATCTCTTACCTTAGGAATATACCTCTTGATATCTCCTTTCATTATATGATGTTTTGATAGATCTGAGATTTTGCACACTTAGTGCAATTCATGCAACGTGTCGCACACCTAGTGCTGTTTCTCAAAAAGGACACTCACAGTGCTGTTCATTAGTAATGTATCGCACACTTAGTACCATTACCATTTTATCCGCACACACAGTGCCATTCTCTAGAAATGTATCGCACACATAGTGCCATTACTAGTTCTTTTGCACACACAGTGCTTAATAATTTGTTTCATCTTCTTGAATACATTATGCTCAAATAACATACATACTTATCACCATTCAAATTGCATTACTTGTTATATGTGTCTAACCATCACATTCAGCTTCACTTTTGAAAACATAAAAATCCAATATTCAATCACAACCATCATCTATTACAAGGTCTACATTTAATTCTTTTCGATCCTTAACTATACATCCAACTAAATTATATCAAACTTTCGTGCAAAGATCAATCATTCCTTCGAATAGTAGATGTATATATATACATACTTTAGACTCATTCTACCTCATATTCGGCAAAAAATGGACTTTGTTATGCTCATTTTAACTATTCATTAGATACACTTATGCACATGTACATCCACAAATACATTCGGCTAACACACCATACATATCCATGTCTCATTCGGTTATTTGAATAATTAAATTCCTTAATTCATTTGAACATTTATATATATTACAATATAATAACCATTCAAATAATTTCGATTGCTTATAAACTTACTTCGGTGGTCGATGAGTTAGGGTTTTTCGGCTATTCGTTTAATTTTGCTTCCCCCAATCCGATTCTGGTTCTTTCCGTTCTTGATCTAAATAATTTCAAAAATGAGCTCATTCAAATAAAATTTCATTCATTTTAGCTCAAAGCACATAATTGAACGATTTTCCAATTTATCACTCATAGTTTGCCTTTTTACAATTTAATCAAATTCTCACTAATATAAAATATGCCAAGTTTACAAATTTTGAGCTAGGGCCGAATGTTCCTTAAGCTCATTCAACTCCCCATATTTCATTCAATTTAATCATAAACACACAATTTATAAATCTACTAATTTACCCATTACTTTTACAATCTATTCGATTTAGTCCATACTAAAATTCTCACAAATTACACAAAATTGGACTTACATTCTTTAGGGCCGAACCACCCTAAGGACCATATAAGTCCATACAAACTAATTATTTAGCAATTTAATCCCTCAACTATTTATTTTAACCTTAATTTCTAATTTACTCAATTTCATCAAAAATGCAAGAACAAAACCTACTAATCTATCACCTAACATTAATATTTCACCATTAATCAACAAAAACATCAAGCTTTCATCAATGGCATCTCATGAAAGTCACAACCAAGACACAATTTACCACATGGGCTTTGTAATGCTCTTGATAACCATCTCAAAAATGCAAAAATAATCAAAAATCTAAAACATACATACCTAATTTTTGGCTTGAGATGGCCAAATGTGAGAGAGCTTATTCTCTCCTTCTCCTTTTGTGGTTTCGGCAATGAGAAGTAAAAGATGAACATGCAAATGGTGTCTTATTTTTTTTATGATATTAATCTTCCACTAACTATTAAAATTTAATAAAAAAATGCATAGTGGAGCATGATGCCGTCCACTCCAAATAAATTTTGTATAATTACAACTTTAATCGTCATAATGAGAAAGACAAGTCAATTTAGCCACCCCATTAAATGAAAGTTATCTTTACCACCTTTTTGCAATTTAATCCTCTCTCCTAAATTATTCACATTAACAATAAATTAAATTCACGAAATATTAGCACACATTCAAGCATATTTATTAAACACGAAACATAATAATAAAATTATAAAAATTATTCCTTTTAATTTGGATTCGTGGTCCCAAAACCATCGTTCCGATTAGGGTCGTAAATGGGCTGTTACAGACAAAGTCAGTAGTTAGCATAAGAGTACACGGCCTTGGCACACAGATGTGCCTAGTAGCCGTGTGGTTTTCAACAGGATCGACCATGGCCAAAGTACACGGGCTTGCTTGGTGGCCATGGAGCAAAGTCAGTTTCGACCACAGGGAGGACAGACGGGTGTGTCTAGTAACTGTGGAAGGCACACGGCCTGCCCACACGAGCGTGTAACCCCTTAAACTTAGAAAAGTTTTAAATTTCCATGAAATTTTGTATGTGTTCCGGTTTAGTCTCGACCCGATTTATAGCATGTTTTAGGTCTCGATGAACTACTAAGGGGACATTATGGTTGAGGTTAATATTCAATTGTATGACATTTCTGTAAACATTTTCGATCTGTTCGGTAACGTCTTTAACCCTAGTCTGGCGACGGATACGGGTTAGGGGTGTTACATTTGGTTGGTATCAAAACCACTGTTTAGTCAATTCTCAGACTAACGTAGCGTGTCAGAGTTTAGCTAAACATGCCATATATTTGAATTGTGATAGTGTGATGAATCTTGATGTATAAAATGTGATTTTTTGTATAGCAATAGATCCCGAAAGAGCCGTAGCTGACGACGTAGAAAGTAATACGCCTGCTGCCGCGCAAGGGACAACGCCCTTTGATTCGAGACCAGCTACAAGCGGTCATGAGGGAGAAGCTAAATAAGCTTTCTTCCAGATGATGAGTGTGTGGTTCACTCAGTTCGTAAAGAATAACCCGACTGTTTCGCAACCCTCGCCCCTCGTTAATCCCCTTCAGACATCTGATATACCTCTGACTGCAAATTTGAATCCATGGAATAAGCCTCTGATTGACAAGATTCGCAAGTATAGGGCTGAAGAGTTCCGGGCTACTAATGATGATGATGCTGAAAAGGCTGAGTTTTGGTTAGAAAATACTATTCGGGTATTCGATGAAATGTCTCTTACTTCAGAAGAATGCATAAAATGTGTTGTATCATTACTCCGAGATGCAGCATATCAATGGTGGAAAACTTTGATTTCTGTTATTCCGAAAGAGCGAGTTACATGGGACTTCTTTCAGATCGAGTTCCAAAAGAAATATATCAGTGAGAGATTCGTTGATCAGAAATGAAAGAAACTTCTGGAATTGAAACAAGGCCTTATGACTGTTACGGAATATGAATGAGAGTTCGTGAGACTGAGTCAGTATGCTCGAGAATGTGTATCATCTGAAGCTATAATGCGCAAAAGATTCGAAGATGGTCTTAATGAAGATATTCGCCTGTTAGTCGAGATATTAGAAATAAAAGAGTTCGTTATACTCGTTGATCGAGCGTGCAAAGTTGAGGTACTTGGGAAAGATAAAAGAAAGGCTGAGTTTGAAGCCCGAGATACGAGGAAGAGATTTTCGAGCAAATCATTTCAGTTTGCTCCGAAAAGATTCAGAGATGATCAAAGTCGTTCCAGAGATAATGTGGGACATTCAAACAGAAATCGAGCTAGATTGCAAATGAGTTCCAAAACTCTAGCAACTTCAGTGGCCAGCATTGGTAATGTTCGATCCGAGAGACCTGAATGGAAAAGGCATCCGGGAAGTTGTAGATTAAATGACAAAGCTTGCTTCAGATGTAGATCGCTTGATCATTTTATCCGTGATTGCCCTAAGTCGATTGAGCCAGAAACTGTTCAGAAACTGAGATCGGATAACGCACCTGTGAGAGGAAGACCTTCGAAGAATGTAAGAAACGTCAGTGGTAGTCAGAGAACTACAAGAGACACTGCTGCAAGATCTAAAGCCAAAACGCCTGCCAGAGCGTATGCTATTCGAGCTCGTGAGGAAGCTTCATCACCAGATGCTATAACGGGTATTTTTACTCTTTATTATACTTTTGTGATTGCATTGATAGACCCTGGTTCTACTCATTCGTATATATGCATGAATTTAGTATTCAGTAAGACTTTGCTTGTAGAGTCTATTGAGTTTACTATAGAAGTATCGAACCCCTTAGGTAAAAGTGTCCTGGTTGACAAAGTATGCAAGAACTGTCCGTTAATGTTTCGAGATATCTATTTCCCTACTGATCTAATGCTTTTTCCATTTGATGAGTTCGATATCATTCTGGGTATGGACTGGTTGACTTTGCATGATGTTGTTGTAAATTGTAAAAGAAAGACTATTGATTTGAGATGTCCGAATGATGAGATTGTATGAGTTGAGTCTAATGATTTGAATGGATTGCCTACTATGATATCTGTTTTGAAAGCTCAAAGTTATGTGAAAAAGGGTTATGAGGCATATTTTGCTTATGTGATTGATTCGAAAGTGTCTGAGAAGAAATTTGAATCAGTGCCTATTGTTTGTGAGTATCTGATGTGTTCCCTGAAGAGTTACCGAGTTTACCTCCGATTCGTGAAGTCGAATTTGGTATTGATTTACTGCCTAGTACTACACCTATATCGATAGTTCCGTATAGAATGGTACCAACAGAGTTGAAAGAGTTAAAGTCACAGTTGCAAAAATTGACAGATAGAGGGTTTGCTAGACCGAGTTTCTCGCATTGGGGTGCTTCTGTTTCAGTTTGTGAAAAAGAAAGATGGCACGATGAGAATGTGTATCGATTACCATCAGTTGAATAAGGTGATTATAAAGAATAAATATTCGTTGCCCAGAATTGATGACTTATTTGATCAGCTAAAAGGGACTACGGTATTTTCCAAGATTGATTTGAGATCGGGATACTACCAGTTGAGAGTGAAGGATTCAGATACACCGAAAACTGCTTTCAGAACGAGGTACGAGCATTATGAGTTTTTAGTTATGCCATTTGGACTACCCAATGCTCCTACTGTTTTTATGGATCTGATGAACAAAATTTTCAGACCGTTCCTAGATCGATTTATGGTGGTGTTCACAGATGACATTTTAATTTGTTCACGTGATGAGGCCGAATATACCGAGCACTTGAGAATTGTGTTGCAAACTTTAAGAGAAAAGAAATTGTATGCGAAATTAAGCAAATGTGAATTCTGGTTATACGAGGTTAGTTTTCTGGGACATATTGTGTCGGCTTCTGGAATCCGAGTGGATCCGAGTAAGATTTCTGCTATTCTGAATTGGAAACCTCTGAGAAATGTATCTGAAGTCCGTAGTTTTCTGGGTTTAGCTGGTTATTATCGTCGATTTGTAAAAGAATTTTCAGTGATAGCTACTCCGTTGACTAGATTACTTCAGAAAGATGTTAGATTTGAATGGTCGGATAAATGCCAGAAAAGTTTTGATCAGTTGAAAACCCTGTTAACAGAAGCTCCAGTGTTAGTACAGGCAGAATCGAGTAAAGTATTTGTTATATACAGTGATGCTTCGTTAAATGGTCTGGGATGTGTTTTGATGCAGGAAGGCAAAGTTGTAGCTTATGCCTCGAGACAATTGAAGCCTTATGAAAAGAATTATCCGATGCACGACCTTGAGCTAGCTGCGATTGTGTTTGCACTTAAGATTTGGCGCCATTATCTGTACGGTGAGAAATGTCATGTGTTTTCAGTTCATAAAAGTCTGAAATATTTGATGACTCAGAAAGATTTGAACTTGAATCAAAGAAGATGGTTAGAGCTGTTAAAAGATCATGAGCTCATGATAGATTATCATCCGGGTAAATCGAACGTTGTTGCTGATGCGTTGAGTAGAAAATCATTGTTTACACTACGTGCTTTGAATGCTGAGTTAGATTTTTCTGATGATAGTTCTGTGTTAGCTAAGTTAAAAGTGAAACCGTTGTTTTTACAGCAGATATGTGATGCTCAGAAATCTGATAATGAGTTATTAGCGTAACGAGCTCAGTTTAATTCGAATTCTGAATTTGAATTTCGAGTTGTTAATGATTGTTTGAGATTCCGAGGTCATATCTGTGTTCCGAGAAATCAGGAGTTGATTCAGCTAATTCTGAGTGAAGCACATAATAGTTGATTATCTATTCACCCGGGAAGTACTAAAATGTACCATGATTTGAAGCGACATTATTGGTGGTCTAGTATGAAGCGTGATATATCTGACTTTGTTTCGAAATGTTTAATTTGTCAACAAGTCAAAGTTGAACATCAAGTTCCGTCTGGGTCGCTACAACCGGTTCTGATCCCCGAGTGGAAATGGGATAGAGTGACAATGGGTTTTGTTTCTAGTTTGCCTCAGACTCTGAGAAAGAAAGATGCGATTTGGGTCATAGTTGACCGATTGACGAAGTCTGCCCATTTTATTTCGGTAAGATCTGACTATTCACTTGATAGATTAGCCGAGTTTTATATTTTTGAGATTGTTATATTGCACGGGGTGCCACTATCCATTGTGTCAGATAGGGATCCGAGGTTTACATCGAGGTTCTGGAAGAAATTGCAAGAAGCTTTAGGCATGAAACTGCATTTCAGTACAGCTTTTCATCTGCAAACAGATGGTCAATTCGAGCAGATCATTCAGATTCTCGAAGATATTTATGATGTTGTATACTTGAGTTTAATGGTACGTGGGAATAGTACCTGCCAATGATTGAATTTGCATACAAAAATAGTTTTTAGTCAAGCATCAAAATGGAACCTTATGAAGCTTTGTACGGACGTAAATGTCGTACACCTCTGTATTGGACTGAGCTCAGTGAAAATAAGCTACACGGACTAGATTTAATAAAAGATTCAGAATAGAAAGTGAAACTGATCCGAGATTGTTTGAAAGTAGCATCTGATCGTTAGAAGTCGTATGCGGACTTGAAACGAAAAGATATAGAATTTGAGATCGGCGACAAAGTATTTTTGAAAGTGTCTCCGTGGAAGAAAGTACTTTGATTCGGACGTAAAGGCAAGTTAAGTTCGAGGTTCATCAGACCGTATGAGATCATTGAACGTGTTGGACCCGTTGCATATAGATTACGGATACCTTCTGAGCTAGAAAAGATACATAATGTATTCCATGTCTTGATGCTTCGTAGATATCGATCCGATCCGTCACATGTAATTGCCCCATCTGAAATTGAAATTCGATCTGATATGTCTTATGAAGAAGAACCAATCCGTATATTAGCTCGTGAAGTAAAAGAGTTGAGAAACAAGAAAATTCCATTAGTGAAAATATTGTGGAATAGACACGGAATAGAAGAGGCTACATGGGAGCCTGAAGATTCAATGAGACAGCAATATCCAAATCTATTTAACGGTAAGATTTTCGGGGACGAAAATCCCTAAGGGGAGAGAATTGTAACAGTCTGGTTTATACCCTAGTCGGAACAGTGGTTTCGGGACCACAAATCTGAGTCTGTATAATATTTTTTATATTATTTTTCTGTGTATTTGATATGTGACTAAGCATGTGTTAAATTTTCGTTAGTTAATTTATCCGTCTGTGTGTTTAATTTGACAAAAGGATTGCATTGTATTAAATGCATAGTTAGTATGCTATTTAATAATGTACCAATGTGTTGTGGCTTTTAAAAGAAAAGGCCTTAAGAGGCAATTAAACCATTTTAAAAGATAGTGGTTGGTTAATGGACAATAATAGCCTTGAATTATATTTGTTTTATATGTTTATTAAAGGTCAATTTAGTAAATGAATTATAAATGTTTTATAATTAAAACAAAACATAAAACATGGCCATTGTTCATCCTATTTTGGCCGAAAATCAAAGAAGAAAAGAAAGGGTTTGAATGTCTCTAATATTTGGCTAGCTTTTGATTCAAATTCAAGGTATGTTTTGCTTCGTTTTTGATAATTACTACGTTTTCGTAATCATTTCTTTGAGTACTATCAAGCCCATGTCTCAATTTGAAGAATTGATGTTGCTCATGAGATATGCCATTGATGTTATGTTGAGCTTTCTGATGAGCTTGGTTGTTAAATGAAAGATTTGAGCTAGATGAACATACTTTGTTCTTGAATTTTTGATGAATTTAGCTAATTAAGGCTAAATTGAGAGAATAGTAATTTGAAGGACTAAATTGCAAATTTGATGGAAAATATGGGCTTGTATGATATATATATATATATATATATGCATTCGGCTAAGCTTGGATGTGTGATGATTTTTTGAATTTGATGTTTTGAGGAAAATGGACTAAATTGATAAATTCTGAAAATGTGAGGGTTAATTTGTAAATAGCCCTAAATGTGTGTCCTTGGATTGAATTGAATGAATTAGTGAATAAGAGGGTTAATTCTGAATATGTTTAGATCAAGAACCGAGGAAAACGGACTTAGACTGCGGGAAAGCGAAGGTAGCGGAGTAGCCGTTCCCGTTTTAGTTAAATCAAATATGAGGTAAGTCATATTGCAAATTAATGTAATTGTATTGAATTGAGCATATTCATATGACTATTGATGATAATGAATGCTTACAAGATGTTATGTATATGAATTCTGAGATAAGGCCGATATAGTGATAAGTCTGAGAAATGCAGTATGAACTTAGGAATACAAAGGTATATATTCTATTTTATCATGTAAGACCATGTCCGGGACATTGGCGTTGATTTGATATTCGTGTAAGACCACGTCTGGGATGTTGGCATCGATATGAGCTTTACATGTAAGACCATGTCTGGGATGCTGGCATCGATATGACCTTTACGTGTAAGACCATGTCTAGGACATCAGCATCGTATTGATTCATGTAAGACCCTGTCTGGGACAGTGGCATCGATATCCGATTACATATAAGACCTCGTCTGGGATGTTGTCTACGATTATTCTGAGTTTCCGAGTATCCTATTAGATTCTGAATGGTTCAATGAGCAAATCCGAGCTATGAACAATTACGTGAATGTATATTCGTTTCAGGTACGTTTGGTATGTACACTAAGTGTGTATAAAAGGTAAGTACCTATATAACTTTGATTTGAAGAAAAGTATGATTGAATATGAGAACGAGAATGAGATGCAAGAATGATTATGAAAGAGTTATGTATATACATATGATTTTTGAATGGATGAATGTGGCAATTGTGGCCAAGTATATGAACCAAAGGGAATATGTGATAGTTTGCTAAGTAAATGCTATGTGCCAATGTACCTTATGCATATATGCCTTTTATGTTAAGTTTATTTGTATTATGACTTACTAAGCTTTTGGAAAGCTTACTCTGTGTGTGTGTTTTCTCTGTTTTATAGGTCGTCAAAGCTACTGAAGGCTCGGGACCGTCAAGAATCGTCATCACACTACTAAACTCATTTTGGTACACTTTGGAAATATATATAGCTAGATATGACATGTATTGGCTAGTATTTGATATAAGTTTCCTATATGAAATTTGTCGTGTGATTTAGCTAGTTATGAGTTGAGAATTCGCTTAAATGAATGTGATATGTCAAGTATGTTTTTGGCATGGTTAGTTGATTCATGAAATGGTCAAGTTTTGATTAAGCAAATGAATGAATTATGCTTGGGATGAGTTGAGTTTTAGTCTTGTAATTTGGATGGTTATTTTGGTATGTTATTGGTTGCCAAATAGGCATGAGATGTCTTGATGATTTTGCTTGTAGGTAAGACCCATGTGGGTGGCTTTTGGCCTTGCAAATGGCCTATTTTGCCACATGGTTGTGGCACACTGGCGTGCCTGGTGACCATGGGACAAAGTCAGTAGCTAGTATAAGAGTACACGGCCTTGGCACACAGACGTGCCTAGTAGCCGTGTGGTTTTCAACAGGATCAACCACGGCGAAAGTACACATGTGTGCTTGGTGGCCGTGGAGCAAAGTCAGTTTCGACCACGGGGAGGATACACGGGTGTGTCTAGCAGCCATGGGAGGCACACGGCCTGCCCACACGGGTGTGTAACCCCTGAAACTTTGAAAAGTTTTAAATTTCCATGAAATTTTGTATGTTTTCCGATTTAGTCCCGACCCGGTTTATAGCATGTTTTATGTCTCGATGACCTATTAAAGGGACATTATGGTTGGGGTTAATATTCAATTGTATGACATTTCTGTAAACATTTCCGATCTGTTCGGTAATGTCTTTAACCCTAGTCCGGCGACGGATAGGGGTTAGGGGTGTTACAGTTACATCCTCTCAAACTTAGGTATTTACAACACAATAATTTAAACTAATGGTCATTAGATATGACTTGATCCCCAAGGCGTGGCCTCTAAGGGAGCACCTCGATACACATGAACGACATCTACGCCCATCCCTCAAACTGATAATGTTTGGCTTGGTCCCTCCACTCGATTGTCGAGTCAAACTTTTATCATGTAAATAAACAGTAAATTCGTAAGTTCAATTGAACTTAGTGAGGCTCTGTGAAATAATGAACAAAAATACTTTATAATTTTTAGGAAATAAAATTTAAAATAGAAATTTTCAACTCCATGTCTATCCTTGGCCTTCTATAGATCCCACCGACATGGTCGTCGCCTTGCCATTTTTCAGTAGTTTGCCACTGGCAGACTTATTCTCTTTCTTAGACGTATACTAGTCCTTTTACGATAATGGATCTCTATGGCCTTGGCCTAATCCGTGGCATCCCAGTTTCCTTTGTAACTTAACCATCTTAACTCACATCGATATCCACATACTTGGATATAAATTTCATTCCCTACCACTGGATGTCCTCCACTAATGTTCTCCTTAAAATCATATCCTTACCTTGATCCATTCATCCAAAACAAAACCAAATCTAGGAATTTCCACCTTAACACTTCCTCTAGTCCAAACTCACAGTTCTAGACATTTTGAATGTTGATTTAGTGGAAGTCTCATCCTCCTTGCGGACACGTACTTTATAGGTTGGCCCTAAGCTATTAGTTTATCTTGCTCCAATTTTTTGAATAACTGAAATTAACATATAGTTTCTAATGTACTGAAACCTCTTACACTTTCTAGCAGATTATCCATCCAAAATAGCCCTTGATAGAATGCTTCTTTTATGGTCTAACCGACGTTGCCTAGTCCTAGTCAAACTTCTTCTTCTTTGTAGATTCCTGATAGACTCTACCAGTCAGTCCATTTGAGCGATCATTAACTCCAAGTGAACCTTAGGGAACTTACCCATTTCTAGCTGCCTTTTTACTTGCAAACCCTCATGCTTAGGTTCTGCTTGATCATCTTACTATCACACCCTGGTTCAGGTTTACATGCCAATAATTGCGGTCTCCTACCAGCAGATAATTCATTCCGTAACATAATTTGTAACAGCCTGTTTTTAATCAAATCATAACAGTGGTTTCGGGACCACAAATCTAAGGTCAAAATATTTATTTAATTATTATTTTAAGGTTTACAGTATGATAGAATAATTGTGTAAAAATTTTATTAAGAAATTTTATCGTTTGATTAGTCAATTTCATAAAAGAACTAA
This sequence comes from Gossypium australe, assembly GCA_005393395.2. Lineage (NCBI taxonomy): Eukaryota > Viridiplantae > Streptophyta > Magnoliopsida > Malvales > Malvaceae > Gossypium > Gossypium australe. Next base: position 108,527,105 of record CM016621.1, on the reverse strand, counting down.
ATCGCATAAACTGTAAAAGTGGAGTTCTATTAGATAAAAGTATCTAATGGCTATGGAATTAAATAGTTAAATTCCTTAAGTGGTAATTATACCATTATTAAAATAAGTGGACAAAGATGGACATAATTTGGATGATTAATTGTTTAATATTAAGTTAATTTAGTAATTTGTAAATATTAGTTAATTAAATAAAACAAACATAAAATTTAAGGCTTCCATCTTCTTCTAGCCGATTTTTAAAGAGAAGAAAAGCCATTATTTTTAGGGTTCATTCAGTCAAGCTATTTTTTATCAATTAAGATCAATAAAAGCGGAATTCGGATCTAGATCGAAGGAAAACTAAAGTTATCGACTAATCGACTTATTTCGTCATTTTCACATCCGAGGTAAGTTCGTATGTGAGAAATTTCATTATAAATGTATTTTAATACTGCATAAATTGTGAATACGAGACTTCGGACAAGTTCAATAATGACTCGATAATAATTCGGCATTCGAAATCCTGATTAAACCTTAGGAATAGTTTAGGATACTAGTGATGTAACACCCATAACCTGAAACCGTAGCCAGAATAGGGTTAAGAGGCATTACCGAACAATCGAAACATTTCACATCCATTTCACGACACAAAGTCAATTGTCAATCAAACGTATTCAAAATATGAGCATATAGTCCCTTATCTAGATCTTCGAGACCTTAAACACGTGTTAGAAAGAAGAAGGGAATAAACCGAACACTTACAAAAGTTTTCAGAAATTGAAACATTCTTCAACACTATTGAGGTCACACGCCTGTGCAGTCAGGCCATTTGCCTTACACGGTGACTAGACACACCCATGTGTCTAGACCGTGTCATAATAGAGCATACATACTGATTTATCCCCACGGCCACAAACACGCCCGTCTGCCATGGGTGTGTGTTACTAGGCTAGTTACTGACTTGATCACACGGCCACCATGCATGCCCGTGGGCCTCGGCCGTGTACCTTGTCCAGACACACCTAGAAGTGATCCTTAAACCACACGGCTAAGACACACGCCCGTGTCTCTTGGCCATGTATGCAAAATAGGCCATTTGAAAGGCCAATTTGCAACCCATACAAGGGTAAATCTTACGAGCACAATTAAGCATATTTTCTCACACAATTTGACAACCAAAAACATGTCAAATGATCAACATATCATCCTATCCAATCTCATTTCTAATCATGCCAACTTATAGACCAAATTTCACAACTAAAACACATGCATTACCAAGCATGATTCATCCATAATATCACTAGATTACAATTCGTTACCATCAAAACATACCAAAACATACTTCACATACCAAATCCACATATACATATTCCCACATTTATGTAGCCACATCACATGGCTATTTACACATCTCAATTGTATTTCAAAACAACTAGCCTATACATGCCATATTCAACTTTACATATCTTCAAAAGTACCACAATAGATTTGCCGATAGTATGATAGAGATGCTGACGATTCCCGGATCCGAGCTAGCTTTACTGACACTGTAAAACAGAGAAACAATCACACAGTAAGCTTTCAAAAGCTTAGTAAGTTCGTAACATAATACATTATACCAAAACAAGCCATCAAATAGATTAATTCACAAACACATATATCATACCAACCAAAGCTAATATGTTCAATTAACCTTCCATAAAATCATTCATAGTTTCATCAACCACATAGGTTCCGAACGTACCTTAGCCAACACTTATTTGTCGATTACATATGCTATTTAATACTCACTATTTCATTTCGATCAACTTTCGTCTCTTCTTTGATTCAATCACACACTTAGTGCGCAAATAGTTAGCCGAAGCATAATTAACGTCGCACACTTAGTGCATCTTTAACAAACAGATCTTAAGTCGGTATCGCACACACAGTGCCAACCACAAAGCTGAAGCTGATATTATTTCCCACACACCGTGTTAATCATCTCGGTCACATTTCTGAATATGCACACTTAGGGCCACATAACTCAAGCCCTCACATAGCATTCACATTTTAATAATATCATACCATTCATTTCATAATATTTAACATAGCTAAATACACGTATTATGTTCGAACTTACCTCAGATGTCGAAATACCGAAACGATCGATTAATCGAGTACTTTGTCTTTGCCTCGATCTCAACCTGAACCTCTCCTTTCTTGGTCTTTACACATTCAAATTCAATCCATTCAATCACCAATTCATTCAATTTAGTCCACACACATATTTAGGGCATTTTACAAAATAGCCCTCACATTTTCACATTTTGACACTTTAGTCCTTAATTCATAAAATCATCAAATTTACATAATTTCCTTTCACGTAAGCCTAGTCGAATTTCCTTTGTGTTGATACAAACCCACACCTTTCATTTATTTCACATTTTAGTCCTTCAATTTTCACTTTTCTCAATTTAACCCAAATTACTCAATTTCATCAAAAATCCAAATACAAACTATATTAATCCAACACCAAGTTTTCATATTTCACAATCAACTAACACAGAGCTCAAGCATTCATCAATGGCTCATCACAAAAACATCATCAATTCACAAAATTGAAACATGGGTTTTGTAGAGTACAAAGCAACGATTACAAAAACGTAGAAATTATCAAAAACTGAATAAAATCTAACCTTGAATTGAGCCATTTTCTAGCCGAAAATACCAAAACTTTAAACCCTTCTTCTTTCTTTAATATTCGGTGAAAGATATGATAGAAAATGGCTTATTTCCAAGCTTTTATTTAATTTAACATGATATTATACCCTTTTACTAATTTGCCCTTTTCAATTAATATTTAAAACATATAACCATCAAGGTCATAGTTGTCCATTTCCTCCCACTATCTTAAAACTTGGTTTTATTGCCTCATAAGGCCTCCCTATTATAAAGACAACCACAATTTAGTACTTAACAATCAGCACACAGCATTTTACACTTTACGCGATTAAGTCCTTTCTCTTAATTCGGCACAGAATTTTCACACAGGCTATATCACATATAATCAACACCAAAAATAACATTAAAATATTATTTCAACCTCCAATTTATGGTCTCGAAACCACTATCCCAACTAGGGTCTAAACCGGGCTGTTACAACTCTCCCTCCTTAGGGATTTTTGTCCCCAAAAATCTTACCAATGAATAGGTGTGGATACTGCTCTCTCATAATGTTCTCAGGTTCCCACGTAGCCTCTTCCACTCCATGTTTGTGCCACAACACTTTCACTAAGGAAATTCTTTTGTTTCTCAACTCTTTAGTCTCTTGTGCCAGAATTCGGATTGGTTCTTCACTATATGACAAGTCTGACTGAATTTCAACTTTAGTAGGAGCAATCACATGAGACGGATCAGATTTATACCGTCGAAGCATCGACACATGAAACACACTATGAATCTTTTCTAACTCAGGTGGCAACATTAATTTATAAGCAACCGGCCCAACTCGTTCAATGATCTCATATGGTCCGATAAACCTCGGACTTAACTTGCCTTTTCGGCCAAATCCAAGTATTTTCTTCCACGGAGTCACTTTCAAAAACACTTTGTCACCAACCTTAAACTCAATCTTTTCGTTTCAAGTCTGCATAAGACTTCTGACGATCTGAAGCCACTTTCAAGCTATCACGAATCACTTTCACTTTCTGCTCAGTCTCTTTTATCAAATCAACTCCGTGAATCTTATTCTCACTCAGCTCAGTCCAATACAATGAAGTTCGACATTTTCGACCTTAAAGAGCCTCATATGGTGCCATTTTAATGCTAGATTGAAAACGGTTATTATACACGAATTCAATCAATGGTAGATGTTTTTCCCACGTATTTTCAAACTTAAGTACACAACACCTCAACATATCTTCGAGGACTTGAATGATCAGCTCAGACTGACCATCCGTTTGCGGATGAAAAGCAGTACCAAAATGCAGTTTTGTGCCTAAAGCCTCTACAATTTCTTCCAAAATAGTGAGGTAAATCTCGGATCTCTGTCAGACACTATAGATAGTGGCACCCCGTGTAATCTTACAATCTCAACAATATACAATTCGGCCAATCTATCGAATGAATAATCTATTCTCACTTGAACGAAATGAGCTGATTTCGTCAATCTGTCAACTATCACCCAGTTTGCATCTTTCTTTCCCGGAGAGAAAAGCAATCCTGACACAAAGTCCATCGAAATTCTCTCCCATTTCCACTCAGGAATCATGATCGGCTGTAACAAACCGGATGGAACTTGATGTTCAGCTTTAACTCGCTGATAAACTAAACATTTCGACACAAAGTTAGAGATGTCCTGTTTCATACCATGCCACCAATAAAACTGTTTCAAAACATTATACATTTTCGTACTCCCCGGGTGAATAGTCAAACGACTATTGTGAGCTTCATTCAAAATCATCTGAATCAACTTTGAATTTCTTGGAACGCAAACCTGATCTCTAAATCTCAGACAATCATCACTATCAACTCAAAATTCTGAATCAACATTCAATTCACACTGAGTGAGTTTAGCATTCATTTCAACATCACTTTTCTGGGCATCATAAATCTGACGTACAAACTTCGGCTTTATTTTCAAGTCGACCAAAACCGCACTATCATCACACAGGTCTGTCTGAGCATTCATTGCTCGCAAAGCACATATATACTTTCGGCTCAAAGTATCAGCTACTACATTAGCTTTACCCATATGATAATCAATCACAAGTTCATAATCTTTCAGCAATTCTAACCATCTTCTCTATTGCCAATCCAATTCTTTCTAAGTCATTACGTACTTCAAACTCTTATGATCGGTATAAACATGACATTTCTCACCAAATAGATAGTGACGCCAAATCTTCAACGCAAACACAATCGCTGCCAATTCAAGGTCATGCGTCGGATAGTTCTTTTCATGCGGCTTTAACTGCCTCGAAGCATAAGCAATGACTTTACCTTCTTACATCAACACACAGCCCAAACCATTTAATGATGCATCACTGTAAACTATGAATTCTTTACCTGATTCCGGTTGAACTAACACTGGTGCCTATGTCAATAACATTTTCAACTGATCAAAACTCAGCTAGCACTTTTCTGACCACTCGAATTTAATATCTTTCTGTAGCAACTTCATCAACGGCATCGCAATCATCGAGAAGCCTTTCATAAACCGTCTATAATATCCCGCTAGTCCCAGAAAACTACGAACTTCAGACACATTTCTTGGAGGCTTGCATTCTAAAATAACTGAAATCTTACTCGAATCAACTTGTATTCCTGCAGCTGATACAATATGCCCCAGAAAACTAACCTCATGCAACCAAAATTCACATTTGCTAAACTTAGCGTACAATTGTTTCTCACGCAGAGTCTGTAGCACAATTCTAAAATGTTCGGTATGTTGGGTCTCATCACGGAAATAACTCAGAATATCATCAATAAACACCACAATAAAGCGATCCAAATATGGTCTGAATATTCGATTCATCAGATCCATAAACACTGCAGGAGCATTCGTTAGTCTGAAAGGCATCACTAAGAATTTATAATGTCCGTACCTCGTTCTGAAAGCTGTTTTCGGCACATCAGATTCTTTAACTCTCAACTGATAGTAGCCCGATCTCAAATCTATCTTAGAAAACACTATAACTCCTTTCAGCTGATCATACAAGTCATCAATATGTGGCAACAGATATTTGTTCTTTATCGTCACTTTGTTCAATTGTCGGTAATCAATACACATTCTCATGGTACCGTCTTTATTTTTCACAAATTACACAGGAGCACCCTAAGGCGAGAAACTCGGTCTTGCAAATCCTCTATCGGTCAACTCTTGCAATTGAGACTTCAACTCTTTAAATTCTGTTGGTGCCATTCTATATGCAGCTATTGAGATAGGAGTAGTTCCCGGCACTAATTCAATTCCAAATTCAACTTCTCGTATTGGAGGTAATCCCGATAACTCTTCAGGAAACACATCTGGAAATTCACTAATCATAGGCACAGATTCAACTTTCTTCTCTGACACTTTTATATCAATCACATATGCCAAATAAGCTTTACAACCCTTTCACACATAGTTCAAAGATTTCATCGCAGATAGAACAACTGGTAACCCTTTCATATCACTGGATTCAATTCGAACTATCTCACCATTCTGACTTCTCAATTCAATACTCATTCATTTACAATTCACAATAGCATTATGCAAAGTGAGCCAATCCATACCCAGAATTATGTCAAATTCATCGAATGGTAACAACATAAAATTAACCGGAAAGCATATATCCTGAAACAATAATGGGAAATTCTTACACACTTTATCCACCAAGACACACTTGCCTAAGGGGTTCGATACTCTAACCACAAATTCAGTAGACTCAACAGATAGAGTCTTACTCGATACTAGATTCACACACACATAGAAATGAGTAGAGCATGGATCTATCAATGCAATCACATCATTATCAAATAGAGTAAAAGTACTAGTAATGACATCTGGCGATGATGCTTCCTCTCACGCATGTATAGCATAAGCTCGGGCAAGTGCTCTCGCCTCGGATCTCACAACTGTATAAGTAGTCCCTCTTTGGATTCCACTCACATTTCCAGTGTTTCTGGGTGGCTACCCCTAACTGTCACATTAGTCGATCTCACATTTTGAACATTTCCTTCCTCAGTAAACTTTGGGCAGTCTCGAATGAAGTGGTATCGTGATCCACATTTATAGCAAACTCTATTGTTGTACTTGCCCCAGCATTCTCCCACATGTCGTCTTCTACACCGTCTACAGTCAGATTTGTTACTTTTGGCACTATCAACACTTGATTCTATTGGAGCTTGAGTTCTCGGACCAACACTTAGCCTTGCGCGGTCTCTATTCGGATGTCCAAATGAAGTATTTGATCGGTTGCTTGTATCTCTAAATCTCTTTGTCGAGGGTTGGGAAAACTTACTCATCGATCTTTTTCTTTCATCTCTAGCTTCAGAATCAGCTTTCTTCTTTTCTTTACCGAGCTCCTCGGCTTTGCAAGCTCTTTCGACTAACATAACAAGTTTGTTTATATCAAGTATCCCAACCAACAACTTAATATCCCCATTCAGCCTTTCTATGAAGCTTTTACACATAGTAGCTTCGGTCGAAACACATTTCCGTGCATACTGGCTCAATATCACAAATTCTTGCTCGTACTCAGTAACTGACAAATGACCCTATTTTAGCTCTAGAAACTCTTTACGTTTCTGATCAATGAATCGTTGACTGATATACTTCTTTCTAAACTCAACTTGAAAGAAATCCAGGTGATTCTCTCTCTCAAAACCACAGATGTCAACGTCTTCCACCAGTTATAAGCCATATCTCTCAACAAAGAAACTGCACACTTAATACACTCATCAGGGGTCAACGACATCTCATCGAATACCCGAATTGTATTCACGAACCAAAACTCAGCTCGCTCAGCATCGTCATCAGTTGTTGCCCTCAATTCTTCGGCCCCGTACTTATGAATCTTATCCAGAAGAGGTTTATTCAGTTGAATCGGATCTATCACTTGTGCCACAACAGGTACTTGTGGCGGTGGAGGTTGTGGAGTAGCCAGATTCATTCGAACGAAGTCCGAAAACCACTCACTCATCATTTGGAAGAAGGCTTGCTTAGCCTCTCCTCCCTCACTACTATCATTTGGCCTAGATGTGGCCGACACTATCTCTTGAGCGGGAGTAGGCGCGTTACTCTCTACATCGTCAACAATTGCTTGATCGGGATCCATTGCTATATGAAAACACATTTATAACTATCAGGATTCATCACATTATCGCAATTTATAACAGTCAGGACTCACACACACTACATTAGTCCGAGAATAGACTAAACCGTAGCTCTGATACAAATAAAATGTAAAACCCCTAACCCTAAGCCGGAATAGGGTTAAGAGGCATTAACAGATAATCGAAACATTTCACATCCATTTCACAACACAGTCAATCGTCAATCAAACGTATTCAAAATACGAGCATAGAGTCCCTTATATAGATCTTCGAGACCTTAAACATGTGTTAGAAAGAAGTTCAAACATTCCTCAATACTGTTGAGGTCACACGCCCGTGGAGTCAGGCCGTGTGCCTCACACGGCTACCAGACACATCCAATGTGTCCAGGCCGTGTCAAAACAGAGCATACATACTGACTTATCCCCACGGCCACCAGACACACCCTTGTGCCATGGCCGTGTGTTACTAGGCTAGCTACTTACTTGATCACACGGCCACCATGTACACCCGTGGGCTTCGGCTGTGTACTCTATTTAGACACACCTAGAAGTGATCCTTAAACCACACGGCTGAGGCACACGCCCGTGTCTCTTGGCCATGTATGCAAAATAGGCCATTCGCAAGGCCAATTTGCCACCCATACAAGGGTCAATCCTACTAGCACAATTAAGCATATTTTCTCACACAATTTGACAACCAAAAACATGCCAAATGATCAACATATCATCCTACCCAATCATATTTCTAATCATACCAACTTATAGACCAAATTTCACAACTAAAACACATTCATTACCAAGCATGATTCATCCATAATATCAGTAGATTACAATAGCATCAACCCTTCACTAAGCTTACCATTTATAGGACTTTTTTATTACCATCAAAACATACCAAAACATACTTTACATACCAAATCCACATATACGTATTCCCACATTTAGCTAGCCACATCACATGGCTCTTTACATATCTCAATTGTATTTCAAAACAACTAGCGTATACATGTCATATTAAAGCTTACATATCTTCAAAAGTACCACAATAGATTTACCGATAGTGTGATAGAGATGCTGACAATTCTCGGATCCGAGCTAGCTTTACTGACACTGTAAAATAGAGAAACAATCACACAGTAACTTTCAAAAGCTTAGTAAGTTCGTAACATAATACATTATACCAAAACAAGCCATCACATAGATTAGTTCACAAACACATATATCATACCATCCCAAGATAATATGTTCAATTAACCTTCCATAAACTCATTCATAGTTTCCTCATGTAACGCCCCAAAAATCCCGAAGCTTTAAATTTCTGTGCATGGAGGTTGGTATGTATGAGTAGCACTTAGAATATTAATTTTAAGGTATTATTGGGATTATTTGAAGCCTTAGAGATAGGGAAGACCATAGGGAAAATTTATTTTTCTTGCTTTAGTGGACCTTAGTCTCAGGCATTAGGCCTCTTAAGCAGATTAAGGGAAAATAGAACACAAATGGGCTTGTGGTCCAGTGGCAAGTGGCGTCACTTAGGGAGCTATAAGGTGGCGTGTTGTCAGCTGAGGAGGTCCAAGGTTCGAGCATTAGGAGTGGTATTTTTAGAGTGTTTTATTTTGTATAGGAGGACAGCTAGAGTTGTGTTGAATATGAACTCTTGCGTTGGAGTGTTTGAGTGGTAAGGGGAACTGGTAATGGAGGGAAATTTGGATAAGGCTAAGGTATTATCAGGGATGAAAGTTAGGAGATGAGGAGGGGGAAGAATTTGTACCGAATGGGACTGTGGGGAAAGGAGTATTCGGCTTGTGGCTATAAAAGGAGAAGGCCGAATGCTTCGAAAGGTTCTTTGACCTTTCATTAATTTTTCTTTTTCCCCCTTAATCGGTATGCCAAAGGTATAGTCGCAACAGAATATGAGAGATGCGTACGGTTTGAGGATGGGTTAAAAGACAACCTTAGGGTACTTACAGCTCCACAGAGGGAGCAGGATTTTGCGGTTTTGGTGGAGAAAGCAAAGTTAGTGGAGGAAGTAAAGTGCACGGAGCGTCTCAACCGGGAGAAGGATAAGGGCAAGAACAAACTGAATGTGGAAGCTATGGGGATTGGACAGAGGCCTACGAGGAGGGCCAGAGTGAATGGGCCGTTAGAGCTGGGGCCCCTATTGCTGCTGCTAATAACGGAATACCACTTTGTGCTGGGTGTGGAAAAAGGCATTCGGGTGAATGTTGAAGGAGGATGGGAGCGTGTTTGGGCTGTGGATCTATGGAACATAGGATTAGGGAGTGCCCCAGAAGGCCGTACCAGGTGCGAGCCAAGGGCAGAGGTGATTTCCAGCCGCAGAGGGGTGGTCAACAACCACCAAGGGGCCGTGGTCAAGCCAGAGGCGGCAATGGCGTAGGACGAGGATGTGGAGCACCAGGCAGAGGTGCAGGTCAGACAGAGGTGAGACAACCAGCATTGGCTTATGCTACTTGTCGTAGAGAGAAAGGTGATGTACCAAATGTGATAACGGGTTCGTTCCTTATTTGTGAGCTACCTTTTATTGTGCTAATTGATGTGGGGTCGACACATTCGTACATTGCATGCAATAGGACTAAAATTGTAGGGGTTGAGTTTGAAACCATTGAGAATGAAATGACCGTGTTAAGTCCTTTAGGGCAGTCGGTGAAAGTTAGTAAGTTGTTTAGGAATGTACCATTGGTAGTTCAGGGAGTTACTTTCTTAGCGGACTTGATGGAATTACCATTTGATGAGTTCGACCTCATCATAGGCATAGATTGGTTGACGAGGCACCAGTTAACTGTAGATTGTGCTGCAAAGAGGATGATGTTAAGAACTGTAAAAGGTGATGAAGTTGTAGTGATTGGGGAATGATGAGATTACTTGTAGAACGTGATTTCAGCTTTAAGGGCAGAAAAGTTGGTAAGGAAGGGCTGTGAAGCTTACTTAGCTTATACTCTATGACTTGGAATCTAAGAGTTTTACTGTCAGGGATTTGAAAACAGTAAAAGAATTCCCTGATGATTTTTCAGAGAAATTACCGGGGTTACCTCCGAATAGAGAGGTGGAGTTGTTACTTGGTACTACTCAAGTGTCCATCGCACCTTATAGGATGGCATTGAAGGAGCTGGTGGAGTTGAAGGCCCATATTCAAGAGTTATTGGATCACGGATTTATTAGACCAAGTGTGTCTCCATGGGGAGCACCGGTATTATTTGTGAAGAAGAAGGACAGGTCCATGAGGATGTGCATCGATTATAGGTAGATAAACAAGTTAACCATTAAGGATAAGTACCCTCTACCTAGGATAGATGACATTTTCGATCAACTTAGGGTAGCCTCAGTTTTCTCAAAGATTGACTTATGTTCAGTGTACCATCAACTGAGTGTTAAGGAAACAGATGTACATAAGACAACTTTTAGAACTCGTTATGGACATTACGAGTTTTTGGTGATGCTGTTTGGGCTAATGAATACACCTACTACTTTTATGGATCTTATGAACCGGGTTTTTCAACCGTATCTAGACCAGTTCATAGTAATGTTCATAGATGACATCTTAGTATACTCGAGAACAGAGGATGATCATGACACACACTTAAGGATTGTGTTACAAGTTCTTAGGGAGAAGCAACTTTATGCTAAGTTTAGCAAGTGCGAATTCTGGCTAAGAGAAGTCACTTTCTTAGGGCATGTGGTTTCCGCTGAGGGAATTAGAGTTGACCCTCGGAAAGTGGAAGCGTTGTTGGATTGGAAACAACCTAAGACGTTGTCAAAAATTCAGAGTTTTCTAGGCCTGGCAGGGTACTATAGGAGGTTTGTTGAAGGGTTTTCCCTAATCGCTGCACCCTTGACCAAGTTACTACGGAAGGGGGTGTCGTTTGTGTGGACAGATAAACAGCAAAAAAGCTTTGAGAAGCTTAAGAAGGTTTTAACGAAAGCCCCTGTTCTAATTCAGCCGGAACATGGGAAGGAGTTTACGGTTTATAGCGATGCGTCACACATGGGCTTGGGCTGTGTTTTGATGCAGGAAGGGAAGGTGGTTGCATATGCATCACGCCAACTTAAGACTCATGAAAGAAGTTACCCAACCCACGATTTGGAATTAGCGGCAGTGGTGTTCACACTTAAGATTTGGAGGCACTATTTGTATGGAGAGAAGTGCACCATCTATACGGATTACAAGAGTCTGAAGTACCTTTTAACTCAGAAGGAGTTGAACTTGAGGCAGCACAGATGGATTGAGCTGTTAAAGGATTATGATTGCACGATCGAATATCACTCGGGGAAAGCAAATGTGGTGGCTGATGCGCTAAGCGATAGGGCTATGTTGGACCTGCGGGCAATGTTTGCTCGGTTAAGTTTGTTTGACGACGGGAGTTTGTTAGACGAGTTGCAGATGAAGCCACTGTGGGTTGAGCAGATTAAAGTTAAGTAGTCATTGGATGAAACTCTGGGTGCTCGATTCAAGCAGATTGAGAATGGGGAAACGACGGATTTTGGGATAAATAATGATGGGTTGTTATGTTTCTATGGTAGAATTTGTGTGCCAAGGGATGAAGAGCTAAGGAAGTCTATACTACGGGAAGCGCATAGTAGTTCCTATGCTATGCACCCCAGAGGTAACAAGATGTATCGGGATTTACGAGAGCTTTATTAGTGGCCGGGTTTGAAACGCGAGGTTACGAAGTTTGTGGGCAAATGTTTGGTATGTCAGCAAGTGAAAGTGGAGCATCAACTACCATCAGGGTTACTCCAACCGATTAAGATTCCACTTTGGAAATGGGAGCGTATTACTATGGATTTTGTTAGTGGGCTACCCTTGACGCCTACTAGGAATGACTCTGTGTGGGTTATAGTGGATCGGTTAACTAAGTCTGCCCATTTTATACCGGTCCACATCGACTACTCGTTACATAAATTGGCAAGGTTGTATGTGGGGGAGATTGTGAGGTTACATGGAGTTTCAATATCTATCATATCTAATGAAGCACTGGGTACGAGGTTGGATTTTAGTACAGCATTTCACCCTCAGACTGATGGTCAGTCGGAGAGGGTAATTCAAGTATTGGAGGATATGCTGAGAGGGTGTGTAATTGAGTTTCGAGGAAGTTGGGAGGATTACTTGTCATTAGCTGAATTTGCGTATAACAATAGTTATCAGGCAAGTATTGGAATGGCACCATATGAAGCACTGTATAGACGAAGATGTCGTACTCTGACTTGTTGGACCGAGTTGGGTGAGCGGTGAGTACTGGGTCCGGAGTTGGTAGGAGACACTGAGGATAAGGTAAAGTTGATTCGGGATCAGTTGAAGGAGGCGGCAGATAGGCAGAAGTCGTATGCTAACCTCAAATAGAGAGAGATTGAGTATGCGGTGGGGGACTTGGTTTTTATCAAGGTTTCCCCTTGGAAGAAGGTGTTAAGGTTTTTGGAAGGGCAAGTTAAGCCCTAGATTCATCGGGCCATACTGGGTGTTGAAGTGAATTGGACCAGTTGCCTATTAGCTGGAACTGCCTTCGGAACTAAGCCAAATTCACGATGTCTTTCATGTATCAATGCTAAGACGTTATCGCTCAGACCCTTCTCACATCGTGTCAGTCGAGGAGATCGAGGTTGGACCAGACCTAACTTTTGAAGAGGAGCTGGTTCAAAAAATTGATCAGGATGTTAAGGTGCTAAGAAGAAAGTTTATCCCTTTGGTCAAAGTGCTATGGTGTAACCATACTGCCGAGGAAGCTACTTGGGAACCTAAGGAGGCAATGCGACGGCAATACCCTCACTTGTTTCAAGCAGGTAAATTTCGAGGCTGAATTTTTTTAAGAGGGGTAGAGTTGTAACGCCCCAAAAATCCTGAAACTTTAAATTTTTGTGCATGGAGGTTGGTATGCATGAGTAGCACTTAGAATATTAATTTTAAGGAATTTTCAGGATTATTTGAAGCTTAAAGATACGGAAGACCATAGGGATAATTTATTATTCTTGCTTTAGTGGACCCTAGTGTTAGGCATTAGGCCTATTAAGCAGATTAAGGGAAAATAGGACACAAATGGGCTTGTGTCCAGTGGCAAGTGGCGTCACTTGGGGAGCTATAAGGTGGTGTGTTGTCAGCTGAGGAGGTCCAAGGTTCGAGCATTAGGAGTGGTACTTTTGGAGTATTTTATTTTGCGTAGGTGAACGGCTAGAGTTGTGTTGAATATGAACTCTTGCGTTGGAGTGTTTGAGTGGTAAGGGGAACTAATAATGGAGGGAAATTCGGATAAAGCTAAGGTGTTATCAGGGAGGAAAGTTAGGAGATGAGGAGGGGGAAGAATTTGTGCCGAATGGGACTGTGGGGAAAGGAGTATTCGGCTTGTGGCTATAAAAGGAGAGGGTCGAATGCTTTGAAAGGTTATTTGAGCTTTCATTAGTTTTTCTTTTTCCCCTTAATTGGTTTTCCTATAGCCGAATTCTCCCTATTGTTGAAATCTCCTATAGCCGGATTCTTTATGTCGAATTCTCTCATAGCCAAACTCTCCTATTGTCGAATTACCATTAGCCTTCCTTGCTGAAATTCCTATTTGTGCCAAAACCTTGTTGTTTTCCTCCATCACAAATCGATTATTATCAACTATCAGTCAAGGTTAAAAGCCAAATTTAGGCCGCAGGATCGAAAGTGGGTTTGGATAAGGTTCAAAGATCGCAAGCGTGGTAGGATCGTTTGCAAGGGTAAGTGTACTCAACTCGATTGTGGTTTAAGTAAATGGTCAAATGTGTGTATGATCTATAGGGGTGGCTTGTGTGGGTTATGAGTCACTCAGATTTTGACGGTGTATGTGTGAGTGCAGATCTAGGGGATACTCCTGATTAGTAGCTAAGGAAGGGCTATTAGAACCCGGTAGCACACGGTAAGGTTATGGTAAGGTTTCGGCTTTTGGTAAATGTCTTGATTTAGTGATTGATTGAAGGTTGGTTGGTTGTAGGTTCAAGGATAAGGATAGTATAGCACGTCGCAGTAACCAGGTGTGTACAAACACTACACACACACACGATATCGGCAATGCCAGAAAGCCGAAAGTGGCTAAATAGGCCCGGTGGGCCCTGGGGCTAAGTTTGATGAAATTGTTTGGTTTGGTTATACGAATTGAGTTAATCATGCATGATACATGATCTGGAATTGTTTTGGACCTAATAGGCCATATGGATGAGATTTGGGCCTAATGGGCCATAAGGATGTGATTTGGGCTTGATGGGGATGTAGACAAGTATGCTAGGGGTTAATTGACTTTAGACCTAGTTCTAAACAACTCTTGAACCGTATAAGACTTAATCTAATAATTAAACATGTCCATGGACAAGTCGCTGGGTTAGAGTGTGGCAACGGATATATGCATGTCTAGGATTGGATCTAGGGAGAGCTTGGTGCTTAAGCGGTCTTAGTGGCCCATCTCCTCTTCTTTGGAATCATACCTGGTACTTAGTGTCTGTTTACTTTAGCAGCAAGGACTTGTTAATGGGCCAAAGTTCATAACTAAAACCCGAGAGGGACCAAATATCCTTAGATTTGTAAAATTACTAAAATACCCCTGATTTGGAAATTACCAAAATACCCTTAGATTTGTAAAATTACTAAGATACCCTTGATTTGAAAATTACCAAAATACCCTTAGTTTGAGAAATTACCAGATACCCTTAGTTTGAAAATTACCAAAATATCCTTAGATTTGCAAAACTAATAAAATACCCCCAAATTGTAAAATTACCAGAATACCCTTGATTTGTAGAATTACCAAAACATCCCTGATTTACAAAATTTCCAAAACACCTCTGTTTTGCAAAATTACCTCAATACCCCTGTAGTGTAGATTTACGGAAATACCCCTAGGTAGTGAAATGACTAAAATACCCCTAAGTGCCGAATGGGTGGAAATATGTATGTTGCATTCGAAGGAATATATGTTGCACTTGGGTGGGTTTTGATGGTATGGAGGAAGATTTGAGGATCGCATAGTCGCTTGACGGCCGTGGATCCACCGGTGGCTTTAAGCCCATTATAGCAGCTTTGATGCAATGTTTGAGTAGTGCCGCTGCTGGTGCTACCTTCGATGTGTAGGGATGGGTGGGTTGACATTTATATCGCCACAGGTGTGTAGGTTGGAAGGGAAATGGTGTGCAGGGTTGGATTCGGGATGGGTGCATTACATTTATGTGACTCTGATGTAGTATGAGGTCATTGTGGGCTAAGGCCCAAGACCACTGATTTTGATAGGGCTTAGGCCCAATGTAATATTTGCATGTTGATTTGGTTGCCAAGGGTAGTACACACTGAGTTTCGAAACTCACACCCTTTTTATTAAACGTTTCAGGTGATCCTTAGTAAACGGCTCGACGTGGGAGAGGACTCGGAGATGACCACACTACAAGATATTTAGAAGTTTTATTTATTTGTTTCAAAAGACATGATTTTAATTGCTTTATTTTCATTGGATGTAATAAGACCTTATACTCCGTTTTGACTTTGGATTTTGAGTTTTTTCAACTGTTTACTTAATTATTTAACCTGAGTAATTTCTTATGTTTAAACATGGTTTTCGGAATACTTAAAATAATTAAATGGGCTTTTATCACTACTTAACAAGATTCAAGGATTTTGGGCTTTTAGGCCTTAAATTTTAACTTAGCAAAATTGTTTGAAATTGTGCCTTTGATGTGACATTCCTGAATTCAGCCATAATCTGGGCCGAGTTTGGGGTGTGACATATCAACCACATAGGTTCCGAACATACCTTAGCCAACACTTAGTTGTCGATTACATATGCTATTCAATACTCACTATTTCATTTCGATCAACTTTCGTCTCTTCTATGATTCAATCGCACACTTAGTGCCCAAATATTTAGCCAAAGCTTAATTAACGTCGTACACTTAGTGCATCTATAACAAACCGATCTTAAGTCGATATCGCACACACAGTGCCAAACACAAAGCCGAAGCTTATATTATTTCGCACACACAGTGCTAATCATCTCGGTTACATTTCCGTATACGCACACTTAGTGCCACATAACTCAAGCCCTCACATAGCATTCACATTTCAATAATATCATACCATCCATTTCATAACATTAAACATAGCTAAATACATGTATTATGTTCGAACTTACCTCGAACGTCGAAATACCGAAATGGTCGATTAATTGAGCACTTTGTCTTTGCCTCGATCTCGATCTGAACCTCTCTTTTCTTCGTCTATACACATTCAAATTCAATCCATTCAATCACCAATTCAATCAATTTAGTCCACACACACATATTTAGGGCATTTTACAAAATAGCCCTCACATTTTCACATTCCGACACTTTAGTCCTTAATTCATAAAATCATCAAATCCATATAATTTCCTTTCACATAAGCCTAGCTGAATTTCTCTTGTGTTTATACAAACCCACACCTTTCATTTATTTCACATTTTAGTCCTTCAATTTACACTTTTCTCAATTTAACCCAAATTACTCAATTTCATCAAAAATTCAAATACAAACTATATTAACCCAAATTACTCAATTTCATCAAAAATCCAAATACAAACTATATTAACCCAACACCAAGTTTTCATATTTCACTATCAACTAACACATAGCTCAAGCATTCATCAATGGCTCATCACGAAAACATCATCAATTCACAAAATTGAAACATGGGTTTTGTAGAGTACAAAGCAACAGTTACAGAAATGTAGAAACTATAAAAAAGCGAACAAAATCTAACCTTGAATTGAGCCAATTACTAGCCGAAAATACCAAAACTTTAAACCCTTCTTCTTTCTTTAATATTTGGTGAAAGAGATGATAGAAAATGGCTTATTTCCAAGCTTTTATTTTATTTAACAGGATATTATACCCTTTTACTAATTTGCCCTTTTCAATTAATATTTAAAACATATAATTATCAAGGTCATCGTTGTCCATTTCCACCCACTATCTTAAAACTTAGTTTAATTGCCTCATAAGGCCTCCCTATTATAAAGACAACCACAATTTAGCACTTAACAATCAACACACGCTATTTTACACTTTACGTGATTAAGTCCTTTCTCTTAATTCGGCACATAGTCGATAAAATTACCATACAAAATTTTCACACAGGCTATATCACATATAACCAACACCAAAAATAACATTAAAATATTATTCTGACCTTAGATTTATGGTCTCGAAACCACTATCCTGACTAGGGTCTAAACTGGGCTGTTACAAGTGACATGTCATTAGAGGTTATGTTGAGTTGGCTTCGGCCCATGATATTAGCACTTCGTCTGAGTTATACTGATTTGGCTTCGAGCCATGAATATCGGCTGATTTGGCTTTGGGCCATGGTATAGGTACTTATTGAGCGAGGCTTCTGAGTATCTGATTTCTATTTCGAATGGTTCAATAGGTAAATGAATGATGTTGTTGAGAATGAGATTGGTACGAGATGGTACAGGTATGTGCATAAATCATATTAGCTTTGATTTGAAGAAATAGTGAAGAAAGTATATAATTTTGTGAATGAGTAATTGAAAGGTTTGTTAGTTGATGTGAATTCATGTATTTATAACAATTGTTGAATTATGTTTTTATGATTATATCGAGTTTATTTCATACGACCTTACTAAGCTATAAAGCTTACGTTGTTTATTTTTCTATGTTTTATAGTGATTTCAAGCTAGCTCAATTTCGAGGATTCGTCGGAGATCTCATCACACTATCCTACTATCGACTTGGTACCTATGAACTTTGGTATTTTAAGTATATGGCATGTATAGGAACTTGGTCTTTTGGTATATGTGCTTTGGCCATTTGTGTTGGCTTGTAAATATTAGGTTTGGTTTATATTTATATATAGCCATGTGAGTTGGCTTAGGATGGTGAATTTGATGATGTATATAATTGTGCAAATGGCTTTGTTTGAGTTTAGTAATTGCCTTAAAAAATGCTAGTTATGATGGTATTTGATATTTGTTGAAACTGGATATGGTGAATATCAAATGGTTGACGAATCGGTAACTAGTATGCTTATGAGTTTAGGTAAATTGATGTTTGAAAATGACCATATTAATGAATGAAAAGGGTAAATTTTGGTATGTATTTGCATTGCATATTGTGGTAAAATGAGTGTTGAATTTGTTGGTATAGTAATGGAATAAATGATGTTTGGTTAAAGTTGATTGAATGATTATTTATGCCTTATATTGGTATCAATTGGTTTGATGTAAGTGTGTACAAATTTGGGTGGCAAATTGGCTTGGTAAA
The DNA here is from genome assembly GCA_005393395.2 of Gossypium australe. Lineage (NCBI taxonomy): Eukaryota > Viridiplantae > Streptophyta > Magnoliopsida > Malvales > Malvaceae > Gossypium > Gossypium australe. Next base: position 108,508,050 of record CM016621.1, on the reverse strand, counting down.
TAGCCTATTTTTATCCATACGAGCAGAGACACGGGTGTGAGTCTCAGCCATGTCTAACACAAGGTTATGTTACACGGCAGTGTGTCACCTGGTGCTGAAATTGAAATCAAGTCAGTGTGCTCCACACGGTCTCACACATGAGCGTGTAACTTGGCCGTGTGGCATAAGTCAGTATACCCTATAGGTTTGGTAGAGCCTAGCACATGGCCTGGCACATGAGTGTGTATGGCCATTTTTAGGGCACACGGGCTAGCTACACTGGTGTGTGTTGGTTGTGTGACCCAAGTCAGAGAGTTATACAAGGTCAAACATGGGATGGGACACGGCCATGTGATCCCATTTCGAATGTCCATACGGCCTATGACATAGGCGTGTCTATTGGCCGTGTGAGTGACACGGCTGGGGCACACGGGCATGTGACCCCTACAGTTTAAAATTTTTTATAAGTTTTGTAAAAGTTTCTTATGTTATCGGTTTAGTCCTGAACCACTTCTAAATCATGTTTCAACCTCACAAGCTTGTATTAGGGACACTATGATTGATGTTGAACGATGATTGCATGAAATGTGAAAATGTTCGAAAAATGTGTGTGTAATTGTATAATAAGTCTAGTAATGCTCTGAAACCCTATTTTGACGTTGAATACGGATGAGGGGTGTTACATTTATTGGTATCAGAGCTACAGTTTAGTCTATTCTAGGACTAACGTTGCATGTGTGAGAGTCTAGCTATACATGCAATATATAACCTATGATAGTGGAATGACTTCTTACAATCTAAACTGTGTTTTTGTATAGAAAATGGATCTCGATCGAGCTATAGTTGATAATCTTGAGAGTAATGCGCCAGCTATCACTCAAGGGACAATGCCTTCTGAATCTAGACTTGTATTGGGTAGCCAGGGAGGAGAGGCTAAGGAAGCCTTCTTACAAATGATGAACAAGTGGTTCACTCAATATGTCAAGACAAATTCGGCTGCTCAACAACCTCCACCCCCACCTAATCCCCAACCAATTCCTGTAGCCCTTCAAGTTGTGGAATTTCGACAATGAAATAAGCCTCCGGTTGATAAAATCCGTAAGTACGGGGTCGAGGAGTTCAGAGCTACCGTTGATGACGATCCCGAGAGAGCTAAATTTTGGCTTGAAAACACTATTCGGGTATGTGATGAACTATCGTGTACTTCAGCTGAGAGTTTAAAGTGTGCCATTTCATTATTGAGAGATACTAGTGTATTAGCGTATCAATGGTGGAATACACTAGTATCTGTGGTGCCGAGAAAAAAGATTACCTGGAAATTCTTTCAGACTGAATTCTAGAAGAAATATTTAAGCCAGAGATTTCTCGAGCAAAAGCACAAAGTGTTTCTAGAATTTAAACAGGGTCGAGTGACTGTGATTGAATATGAAAGAGAATTTGTGCGGTTGAGCAAGTATGTTGAAGAGTATGTTTCTACCGAAGAGGTCATGTGCAAGTGGTTTTTTAATGGTTTGAATGAAAACATTAAGCTTCTGGTTGGAATTTTAGAATTGACGGAATTTGTTGTCTTGGTTGATCGAGCTTGCAAAGCCGAAGAACTTAGCCAAGAAAAGAGGAAAGCTGATTTAGAGGCTAGAGATTCGAGAAAAATATCGATGAATAAACCTTATCATTCTTCATCAAAGAAATCCCGAGATTCGTTTAGTTGATCACATGCTTCAGTGGGATATCAGAATAGAGATTGTGGAAATCAACATGTGAATCCTAAAGCTCAAGCTACTTCTGTCTCGAGCGCTGGCAATGTGAGAAACAACAAACCCAAATGTCAACAGTGTAGGAGAAAACATTTTGGAGAGTGCTGGAATAAGAGTAATAAAGCTTGATTCAAATGTGGCTCGCTAGATCATTTTATTTGAGATTGCCCAGAATTGTCCGAGAAAGATAAATTTTAGAGTGCAAGACCGAGCAATACTACTACGAGAGGGAGACCCTCGAGAAATGCGGGGAATGTGTCTAGTGGAAAAGGTGTGACTAGAGATTCAGCTGTGAGATTTGAGGCTAAAATGCTAGCCAGAGCTTATGCCATTTGCGCTCATCGTCACCTGATGTTATCACTAATACATTCTCTGTTTATGACACTGATGTAGTTGCTTTGATAGATCTTGAATTCACTCATTCATATATCTGTATGAATTTAGTGTTTAGTAAGAATTTTCCTGTTGAATCTACTGAGTTTGTGATTAAAGTATCGAACCCCTTAGGCAAGTATGTTCTAGTTGATAGAGTATGCAAGAACTGTCCTTTAATGACTTGATGTTACTGTTTTCCGGCTGATTTGATGCTTTTACCATTTGATGAGTTCGATGTGATTCTGGGAATGGATTGGTTGACTCTGCATGATGCTATTGTGAATTGTAGACGAAAGACTATTGAATTTAAATGTCAGAATAATGAAATTCTTCGAATTGAATCCGATGAAGCGAGTGGATTGCCTATAGTGATTTCGTCGATGTCGGCTCAGAGTTGTGTTAGAAAAGGTTGTAAAGCTTATCTTGCTTATATACTGGAGACAAAAGTGTCTGACTGGAAGATTGAATTAGTACCGATAGTATGTGAGTTTTTGGATATGTTTTCAGAAGAGTTACCTGAATTACCACCGACCAGAGAGGTTGAATTTGCTATTGAATTGGTACTGGGGACTTCACCGATATTGATAGCTCCATACAGAATGGCTCTGACAAAATTGAAAGAGTTGAAATCTCAATTGCAAGAGTTAACAGATAGAGGTTTTGCACGACCCAGTTTTTTGCCCTAGGGTGCGCCAGTGTTGTTTAGAAAAGAAGAAAGACGGGTCAATGAGAATGTGTATTGATTATCGACAACTCAACAAGGTTACAATAAAGAACAAGTATCCGTTGTCGAGAATAGATGATTTATTTGATCAGTTGAAAGGCGTAATAGAGTTTTCAAAGATTAATTTGCGGTCTGGTTATTATCATTTGCGAGTTAAAGATTCAAATGTGCCGAAAGCTACTTTTAGAACGAGGTACGAACATTATGAATTCCTTGTTACGCCTTTTGAATTGACTAATGCTCCTGTAGTATTTATGGATTTGATGAATCGGATATTTAGACTGTATTTAGACAGATTCGTTGTTGTGTTCATTGACAACATTTTGATCTATTCACGAGACGTGTCTGGGCATGCTGAACATTTGACAATTGTGCTTCAAACTTTGAGAGTCACTAAATTCAGCAAATCTGAATTTTGGCTTCGAGAAGTTGGATTTTTGGGGCACATTGTGTCAGCAGAAGGTATTAGAGTTGATCTGAGCAAGATTTTAGTTATTATTGATTGGAAACCACCGAGAAATGTATCTGAAGTCAGAAGTTTTCTGGGGTTAGCTGGTTATTATCGACGATTTGTCAAAATATTCTCGATGATTGCTAAATCAATGACCAGACTGTTACAAAAAGATGTGAAATTTAAATGGTCTAAGAAATGTCAACAGAGTTTCGATCAATTGATAGCAAAGTTCACTGAGGCACCAGTGTTGGTTCAATCTGAGTCGGGAAAAGAATTTGTGACTTATAGCAACGCATCATTGAATGGTTTGGGTTGTGTGTTGATGCAAGAGCGAAAAGTTATAGCTTATGTCTCCAGACAGTTGACACCGCATGAAAAGAACTATCCGATGCATGATTTAGAGTTGGCTGCTATTGTTTTCGCATTGGAGATTTGGCGACATCATCTCTACAGTGAAAACTGTCACATCTTTACTGATCACAAGAGTTTGAAATACCTGATGACTCAGAAAGATTTGAAATTACGACAACGGAGATGGCTCGAGCTATTGAAAGATTAGGAATTAGTCATTGATTATGGTCCGAGAAAAGCAAATGTAGCCATAGATGCGCTGAGTAGAAAATCATTATATACTTTGCGAGTGAGGCAATTGTCATTATCTAATGATGGTTCGATATTGGCAGAGTTGAAAGCTAAACTAGCTTTTCTTTAGCAAATTTGTGAAGCTCAAAAGTGTGATACCGAGTTACAAGCTAAAAGAATGCAATGTGAGTCGAATAGTGATTCAAATTATCAGATTGGGGCCGATGATTGTTTAATGTTTCAAAATAGATTCTGCGTACCAAAGAATTCTAAGCTGATTTAGAAAAGTTTGCACGAAGCACACAGTGGATGTTTATCTGTACACTTAGGGAGTACTAAAATGTACAATGATCTTAAACAATTGTATTGGTGGTCGGGAATGAAACGAGACATATCAGAATTTGTCTCGAGATGTTTGGTGTGTCAACAAGTAAAAGTCGAGCATCAAGTGCCTTTGGGTTTGCTACAACCTATGATGATACCAAAATGGAAATGTGATAGAGTTACGATGGATTTCTTATCGGGATTACTATTGTCTCCGAAGAAGAAAGATGCTATTTGGGTTGTCGTAGATCGATTAACAAAGTCTGCACATTTCATTCTGGTGCGTATTGATTATTCACTCGATAGATTAGCTGAATTGTAGATTGCTGAGATTGTTAAATTGCACGGGGTGCCAGTTTCGATTATTTCGGATAGAGATCTGAGGTTAACATCACAGCTTTGGAAGAAATTCCAAGAAGCTCTGTGTACGAGATTAAATTTTAGTACAGCTTTTCATTTGCAAACTGACAGAAAGTCTGAGAGAGTAATTCAGGTTCTCGAAGATATGCTCTGATGTTGTGTTTTAGAGTTTGAAGGCAACTGGGAGAAATATTTGCCACTGGTTGAATTTGCATACAGCAACAGCTTTGTATGGTCGTAAATGCCGAACTCCATTGTATTGGATTGAATTGAGTGAGAAAAAGATTCACGGGGTTGACTTGATCCATGAGATTGAAGAAAAAGTGAAAGTAATTTGCAATATTTTGAAAGTAGTTTCAGATAGAAAGAAATCATACTCGTATTTGAAACAAAAAGACATTGAATTTCAAATCGGTGATAAAGTGTTTCAGAAAGTATCTCCATGGAAGAAAATACTTAGATTTGGTCGCAAAGGCAACTTAAACCTGCGATTTATCGGGCCGTATGAGATCATCAAAAGAATAGGGCCAGTGGCATATGTATTGCCCCAAAATCCCGAAACTCTAAATTCTATGCACTGAAGTTGGTATGTATAAGTAGCACTTAGAATATTAATTCTAAGGTATTACCAGGGTTATATGAAGTCTTCGGAATAGGGAAGACCATAGGTAAAAATTTAATTTTTGCCTTAGTGGGACCCTAGTCTCAGTTATTAGGCCTCTTAAACGGATTAAGGGGAAAATAGAACACAATTGGGCCTGTGGTTCAGTGGCAAGGTGGCACCACTTGGGGAGCTATAAAGCGGCGCTACTATCGGGTGAAGAGGTCCAAGGTTTGAGGCTTAAGAGTGGTGAATTTAGGGGCTTTATTTTTTGCACATGGAAGGAAGGTAGTGGTGCTAGAGTGGACTCTGGAAGGGAGTGTTGAGGAGAGAAATTTAAGGTAAAAATAATAGAGAAAAGATAGGGGATTGAGGTGTGGATGTGTTGGTGCCGAATGGGACTTTGAGGGAAGGTAGTTTCGGCTTTTGGCTATAAAAGGGGGGTGTCAAATTCTTTTGAAAGGTTCCTTGGGCTTTCCATTACTTTTCTTTTCTTCCCCTCATTCTGTTTCTTCCGTTGCCAAATTCTTCCATTGCCGAAAAACCATCATTCCTTTTTGTCAAAATCCCTATTGGTGTTGCGTTCTTCTTCTTTCTCTGAAAGTCGAATACTCCCTTATAATCAAATGCTCTATCTTTTTGCCGATTTCTTGTTGTTTTTCCTCCATCACAAATCAGTTGCTGTTATCTACTCTTAATCAAGTTTTAAAAGTCGGATCTCGTTCAGTAGCTATCTAGGCCTCAGGATCAAAGGTTGGAATCGATAAGTACTTAGTCAACATCCTTTAGTGTGTTTTGGTAAAAGCCTGAGGGCTATCTAACTCTTTCTTATCGTTAACCTTGTACTAACAAGGGTAGGGTTCAAAGATCGCAAGCGTGGTAAGGATCATTAGCAAATGGTAAGTGTACTCGTCTCAATTGTGGATTAGTAAGTGGCCGAATGTAAGTGTGGCTTATACAGGTGACTTGTGTGGAATATGAGTCACTTGATTTTTTATAGTATATGTGTGGGTGCAGATCTAGAGGATATTCGTGAATAGTAGCTAAGGAAAGGCTACTAGAATTGGTGGCACACGGTAAGGTTATGGTAAGGCTTCAGTTTTTTGGGTAAATATTGTGGCTAAGTGTGTGATTGATTGGAGATTGGTATTGGTTGTAGGTTCAAGGCTGGGGAGAGTGTAGCACGTCGCATTAACTAGGTGTGTACATACACTTCACACACGACAAATCGGCAAAAGCTGAAATCCCCAAAAAAATCAGAATGCTGAAAAGCTGAAAGGTTGGTGCCGGCAACCACATGAGCGTGTGAACATTCATGTTGTAACATTGATACGATTACCAGGGCCAAGAGAGCAATCTCATGGTCTCAGGCCGCTATTTGGCCGACCGAACCAGACAGGGCTAAATGGGCCTACCGAGCTTATGGGCCCAAATTGACAAGAGTTAATATGTGAAATTGAGTGATGAATTGATATGGATGGTTGTATGATTTGATTGTGATTGGGCCTAATGGGCTACATAAACATGATTGGGCTTAATGGGCTATAAGGACGTGATCGGGCTTAGTGGGCCTTATGGGATTTTGGAAATGCATGCTAGGGTTTTAATGGACTTTAGGCCTAGTTCTGATAAATTCTTAAATAGCATAAAACTTAATTTAATAATCAAACATGTCTATGCACAAGTCGCTAGGTTAGAGTGTGGCAATGGACATATGCATGTCTAGGATTGGATCTAGGGAGAGCTTGGTACTTAAGCGGTCCTAGCGACCCGCCTCCTCTTCTCTAGGATCCTACCTGGTGCATAGTGTCTGTTTACTTTAGCTGCAAGGACTTGTTGATGGGCCAAAGCTCATAACTAAAACCCAAGATAAAAGAAATTACGAAAATACCCATGTAGGGTAGAATTACGAAAATACCCCTTGATAAACCGTAAAAGTAACATATTTTAATCCCACATTTAGTATGCTTTTGGATTATTTATCCCTCAATTTATGTAAAAAGGTGCTCTTAATCCTTTCTTTTCATGTCTTATACCCAGGAAAGCACCTGAGGATGAAAAGAACATAAAACAGGCCCAAAACAGAGTAAATAGGCCATATCACGAAATCCACACGGCCTGGACTTAAGCCCACATGGTCGTTCCGCATTGATCATCTAGAACACGACCTTACCCCCGATTCACACGACCGTGCCTCATTAAAAGTCCGAACACGGCCTGGCCACGATTCACACGGGCGTGTGCCATGGGCGTGTCCCTGTCGCTGGAAAGAGCAATATCATTCGGGAAAGGATATTTGGAGGCAAAGAAACACATTCTGAAGCCTATTCAAACACCCTAGTAGGAATTCTACTTAAATTAGGATACTTAGGGGCCAAGTAAGGCATCTCAAAGTCTATATAAACACCCAAAGGGGCAACTTGAAAGGGGAGTTCGGCAGAAGCCAGAACGGGTGGTTAGCTAGGCCAAGGAGCCAAGCCGAAAAGGTCAAAGTTGTGGGAATCACTCGAAGATAGCCAGTTGATCCATCTCAAGAAGCCGGAATTCTACTCAAGACGGCGGATCTCTCCTTCAATTCCTTCAAGGAGTTTTAGGGATTTCTTATGTTTTGTTTTATCCTTTCTTCTGAGATGTTTTCTTTATTTGATATGAACTAAACCCTTCAGATACTTGAAGGGGATGAATCTTGGATGAATCATGTTATTGTTTTCTAAACTATAAGATAAATACTTGATTTGTTCTTAATTATGTGCGCTTAATTCGTGTGTTAATGTTTCCGGGATATTGATTCAAGCCAGATGTTCTTAGGTGGAGGAGCAAAAGTCCTTGCTTAGGAATAGATCTAGCATAATTAAGGCGGAGTCGTTCGCGCACCTAGAGATAGGGTAACGAGATTTTGCCGGATTAGGGTGAAACCTAATATGGGAATCCATAGATCGATTTACTGCTATTCTAGGGGGTTATTAATGACAAATAGATTTCAATTAATTAAATCCATAGATCGATTTACTGCTATTCTAGGGGGTTATTAATGACAAAGAGATTTCAATTAATTAACCTAGGGTTAGACGTTATTCACCTTATGAGAGGGTTTAATATAAATTAGGGAATCTTACAGATCAAGTCAAGTGAATAAATCGTATGGTTCAGGGTTAAATAACAAGTGAAGTCTAGGTGGATCCTTCCTGAGGGTATCGTCTTAAGTCAAATGAGTCTTCCTTCAAGTTATTTCCCAATTCATTCTTTTTGTCTTTGCGTCTTTAGCTTAGTAGCAGTTAGATCTAAACAACTTCACTTATTTTAGGCTAGATAATAAAAAGAAGGTTAGTATTAGTACTTTTAGTTCCTTTGGGCTCGAATATCTGGTCTTGCCTAAGCTATACTACTGTTCGATAGGTACACTTGCCTTTAATCGTTGTCAGAGTTAGTTTGCAGGTTTGATCATTCTCTTTATAAATTTTAAGACTCTGATTCCAGCGATCACGCCTGTAGGGTAGATTTACAAAAATACCCCTGGGTAGTGAAATGACTAAAATACCCTAGGTCCTTAATGTGTGAAAATATGTATGTTGCATTCATGAGATATATGTTGCACTTGGGTATGTTTGATGATACGGAGGAATATATGTGAGATCGCATAGTCGCTTGACGACCGTGGATCCACCGGTGGCTTTAAGCCCATTATATGCTTAGCAGCCTTGCTGCAACGTTTGACTAGTGCTGCTGTTGGTGCTACCTTTTGAGTGTAGGGATGGGTGAGTTGATATTTATATCCCCACAGGAGTGTAGGGTTGGAAGGGAAATGGAGTGCAGGGTTGGATTTGGGATGGGAGCATTGCATTTGTGTGATACTGATGTGATATGAGGTCATTGTGTGCTAAATCCCAAGACCACCGATTTTGATAGGGCTTAGGCCCAATATGATAATTGCATGTTGGTTGGATTACCAAGGGTCGTACACACTAAGTTTCGGAACTCACACCCTTTTAATTAATGTTTTAGGTGACTCCCAGTAGACGGCTCAACGTGGAAGAGGACTTGAAGGTGGCCACACTGCAAGCTACTTAGAAGTTTTTAATTAGTTTCGAATGACTTTATTTTAATTACTTTATTTTCATTTGGGTGTAATAAAGCCTTGTATCTCCAATTTGACCTTACATTTGGGTTTTATTATTGTTTCAACTGCCTAATGATTAAACTTAAATAAATTTCTAAAGTTTAACATGGTTTTCGAACTAACTATAACATATGGACATTTTCTTAAAACATGGGCTTTCATCATAACTTAACAAGTTGCAAGCATTTTGGGTTTCTAAATCTTAAACTTAAGTTTTTAACTGTGCAAATTTCCTACTGAACATACTTTTAACTAAACAAAGTCATTTTGGAATTATCCCTTTGATGTAACATACCGGATTCGGCCATAACGTTTGGGCCAGGTCTGGGGGTGTTACAGCATATCAGCTAGATTTACCGACTGAGTTAGAGAAAATCCATAATGTGTTTCATGTGTCGATGTTGCGTCGATATAGATCGGATCTTCACATGTAATTTCTCCGGAAGGGATTGAAATTCAACTCGATATGACATACAATGAAGAACCGATCAGAATTTTGGCTCAAGAGAATTAAGGGTTGAGAAATAAACGAATAGCTTTGGTGAAGGTTTTGTGGCAACGTCACGAGGTCAAAGAGGCTACATGGGAACCTGAGGAAGCTATGAGAAAATAGTACCCTAACCTATTCACTGGTAAGATTTTCGGGGACGAAAATCCCTAAGAGGGAAAGTTGTAACAACCTATTTTTAGTCAAATCGGAACAGTAGTTTCGGGACCAAAAATACAAGGTCAATATATTTATTTTATTATTATTTTAATGCTTATAGTATGATAGAATAATTGTGTGAAAATTTTGTTAAGAAATTTTATCGTTTGATTAGTCAATTTGATAAAAGGACTAAATCGAGTAAAGTGAAAAAAGTGGAGTTCTATTAGATAAAAGTATCTAATGGCTATGGAATTAAATAGTTAAAGTCCTTAAGTGGTAATTATACCATTATTAAAATAAATGGACAAATATGGACACCATTTCAATGATATTCATGGTTTAATATTAAGGATGATTTAGTAATTTGTAAATATTAGTTAATTAAATAAAACAAACATAAAATTTAAGGCTTCCATCTTCTTCTAGCTGATTTTTAAAGAGAAGAAAAGCCATTATTTTTATGGTTCATTCAGTCAAGCTATTTTTGATCAATTAAAATCAAGAAAAGCGGAATTTGGATCTAGATTCGGGGAAAACTAAAGTTATCGACTAATCCACTTATTTTTTCATTTTCACATTTGAGGTAAGTTCGTATGTGATAAATTTCATTTTAAATGTATTTTAAATTCTTTAATATTGCATAAATTGTGAATACGAGATTCTAGAGAAGTTCAACAATGACTCGATGATAATTCGGCATTCGAAATCCCGGTTGAACCTTAGGAATAGTTTAGAATACTAGTGACATGTCATTAAAGGATATATTGAGTTGGCTTCGGGCCATGATATTAGCACTTCGGGTGCAAGTTATACCGATTTGGCTTCGCGCCATGGATATCGGTTGATTTTGCTTCGAGCCATGATATCAATACTTCAGATATAAGTTACCTTGATTTGGCTTTGGGCCATGGTATAGGTACTTATTGAGCGAGACTCCTGAGTATCCTATTCCTATTCTGAATGGTTGAACGGGTAAATAAATGATGTGGCTGAGAATGAGATTGGTACGAGATGGTACAGGTATGTGCATAAACCATGTTAGCTTTGAATCGAAGAAATGTTAAAGAAAGTATATAGTTTTGTGAATGAGTAGTTGAAAGGTTTGTTAGTTGATGTGAATTCATGTATTTATATCAATTGTTGAATAATGTGTTTATGATTATATCTAGTTTATTTCATACGAGCTTACTAAGCTATAAAGCTTACATTGTTTATTTTTCTATGTTTTATAGTGATTTTAAGCTAGCTCAGTTTTAGGGATTCATCGGAGATCGCATCACCCCATCCTACTATCAACTTGGTACCTATGAACTTTGGTATTTTAAGTATATGGCATGTATAGGAACTTGGTCTTTTTGGTATATGTATTTTGGCCATTTGTGTTGGCTTGTAAATATTAGGTTTGGTTTATATTTATATATAGCCATGTGAGTTGGCTTATGATGGTGAATTTGATGATGTATATAATTGTGCAAATGGCTTTATTTGAGTTTACTAATTGCCTTATAAAATGCTAGTTATGATGGTATTTGATACTTGTTGAAACTGGATATGGTGAATATAAAATGGTTGACGAATAGGTAACTAGTATGCTTATGAGTTTAGGTAAATTGATGTATGTTTGAAAATGACCATATTAATGAATGAAAAGGGTAAATTTTGGTATGTATTTTCATTGCATATTATGGTAAAATGAGTGTTGAATTTGTTAGTATAGTAATGGAATAAATGATGCTTGGTTAAAGTTGACTGAATGATTATTTATGCCTTGTATTGGTATCAATTGGTTTGGTGTAAGAGTGTACAAATTTGGGTGGCAAATTGGATTGGTAAATAGCCTAGTTTTATCCACACAGGCAGAGACACAGTCATTTGTCTCAATCATATGTGATACACGGTTATGTTACACGGCCGTGTGTCTCCTAGTGTTCAAATTGAAATCAAGTTAGTATGCTTCACACGGTCTCACACACGGGCATGTGACTTGGTCGTGTGGCATAAGTCAGTATACCCTACAGGTTTGGCACAGCCTAGCACACGGTCTGGCAGACGGGCATGTATGGCCATTTTTAGGGCACACGGGCTAGCTCATGGGCGTGTGTGTTGGCCGTGTGACCCAAGTTAGAGAGTCACACGGGGTTGGACATGGGCTGGGACACGACCATGTGATCCCATTTCGAATGTCCACACAGCCTATGACACGGGCGTGTCTATTGGCCGTGCGAGTGACACGGCTGGGACACACGGTCGTGTGAACTCTGCAGTTTGAAATTTTTTATAAGTTTCGTAAAAGTTTCATATGTTATCGATTTAGTCTCAAACCACTTCTAAAGCATGTTTGAGCCTCATAAGCTTGTATTAGGGACATTATGATTGATGTTGAACGATGATTGCATGAAATGTGAAAATGTTCAAGAAATGTATGTGTAATTGTATGATAAGTCCAGTAATGCTCCAAAACTGTATTCTAGCGTTGAATACGGTTGAGGGGTGTTACATAATTATCCTTCCTATTTCCTTCTGCATTGTTAATAATCGTATATTCCAGTTTCTTTTACATAACTGTTCAGTGGGATCCTTCGTCAATAGGCTTACTTGCATTCTTGCATATTTCTACCCGCTTTTCTTATCTTAATTTGACATATCCTTGGACTATCCCATTTACTCGCGTTCTTAGACTTGTTTTATTCATCCAATCATGATACTCTACGAATGAGTCACACAATGATCTCCCTTACCTTGTCATATCAGATTCCTAGCTCAAAATTTTGCAGGCTTTACCTGATGCCATAACCGAGTTATGCTCTTACACAGTATGAAACAATGTTTAATGTCATGGCAGACTCTCTTTGTTGCCATAGCTGAGCGATGATCTTGACAATAGGAACCTTTAACACCCCTAACTCATATCCGTCGCTGGAATAGGGTTATGGAGCATTATCGTAAAAACGTAACTCAATTCATTAAATTCCAACATTTCATAATCATTGCAAAATCCAATCAAACACATGCATAACGTCCCTTTTTCGAGCCCTCAACGCCTTAGAAATACTTTAGAAATGATTTGGGACTAAACCGAAAACATTTAGAATTTCATGGCTAAAGATAAAAAACTTCATACTCCAGGGGTCACATGTCCATATGACTCATACGGCTGAGGCACATGCCCATGTCTCAGGCCATGTGAGCGTTTGAAGTAGGACACACGATCATGTCGTAGCCCGTGTCCGTGCCCATGTAACTCCCTAACGTGGTTACACGGCCAAGCCACACACCCGTGTGCCAGGCGGTGTAAGTCTCGAAATGCAACCTTCTAAAAACTACAGATGACACACGGCCATGTCGCGTGGATGTGTATCACGCACTGTTGAGACACATGCCCGTATCTTAGACTATATGGACAAGAAATATGCCAATTTCAAGCAATTCCTTTCATCCATTTCAAGCTCACACCTACAAGACATTTACACATACAATCACACTTTCAAACTTACCAAAGCATGCATATTAAGACCAATTCAATAGGTCATTTATCCATACAACCAATATGCCAAAAGGCACTTCAAACATAATCATCAAATCAACCTAAACATGTGCACATTTACCATTTATCAACTATTTTGTTTCCATGCCAAAACATATAACAATTGATACATATTAACCATACCATATGAGGTTCATGCCATATCAAAATAACCTTACCATTAGTAGCATTCCTCTCATGCCTCATAACCACCAGAATGACATAAACCAACCATTTCCAAATAGTACCAAACGACCGACATTTATATACCATATTACATCATGCACATCTAGTTCAAAACCTTTCCAAAGTAAACTATTTATAGACCATTGTTAGATCAATTTATCACATACCATTTTGTCCATTTAAAGATACATTAACACATGCCAATTTTGGTCATTTCAAAACATGCATCAATTTGATCATATTAACCACAACCAACAAGACATCAACTGTATCTTTAGTACCTCAAATCCAAGGCAACATTTCATGCCATAATCATCAACCAAAATGACATATACAAGCCAAACTCATCAATTAAAAATTAGACATAGTCGACCTATACATGCCATTATAACCACGACCAGTGCATCAAAATCTACAGATAAAATTGTTGGATAGTGTGATGGATCTCCGACTAGCTTCGAACCTGATCGAGCTTTCGATAATCTGTAAAGTAAATAAAAATAACTACGTAAGCAATGTATGCTTAGTAAGTTCGTATAAATTTTAAGCATAATATTCAATTTCAATAATAAATTTTATAGAATAAACATAAATCTATTCCAATGTAACAACCTGATTTAGGGGCTAGTCAGAATAGTGATCTCGGGATCACTAATCTGAGGTTAGAGAAAATTATTTTCATGTTATTTTATGTGTTAGAGCATGATTTTAGAATTACATGAAAATTTTGGTACTTTAATTTTAGCGATTTCTTGCTTAATCGCGAAAAAGGATTAAATCGCATAAAGTGCGAAAGTTCTATTTTTCAAGGTAGAGGTACCTAATTGTAGAATGTAAGTTGGAGGTCTTTAATGTAACACCCCAAACCTGGCCTAGAGGTTATGGTCGAATCTGGTGGTGTCACATTAGAGTGCTTTTTGGAAACCCTTTTTTTTTCCTTGTTGAAAAAACTCGTTTGGAAGTTGAAGCATCTTCGTAGAACTCATGTTAAACCAGCATTTTCTTAATCAATTTAAAATGTCATTACTTCTAAAACCTTGTTTGTTTGCGGAAGCTTAAAAATCATTGTGGAAACTTAGTGTTTTGAAAATAGTAACCGTTTTGAGAAAACCGCGTTCTACTTCTAGTAGATAGAAATCACAATAAACTGAAAATCCCAAATTAAAAATCAGAAAATAAAAAAAAAACAACCTTATTACAAACCAATAAGAACGCGGTTTAAGTAATGAAAAATAGAATACTAAAGCCCAAAGATGATTGTAGTGTGGCCACCTCCGAGTACTCCAGTTCGTCGAACCATCTACTGAGGATTTCCTAAAAAATTAAAAAAAGAGGGGTGACTTTACAAAAACTCAGTGTGTAATTCCCTATTATGGCCTCGGTTTGGGCCAAACCCATACGGTATCGGTCTGGGCCTAAGCCCCATTCGATAACAGTCTGGGCCTAAGCCCTATTCGGTAACAGTCTGGGCCAAAGCCCTTTAACGGTAACAGTACAGTCTAGTTCAAAGCATACGTGGGCCGTAGTCCACTACCATATCATTTGGGTCAGAGCCCATACAGAATCAATTGGGTCTAGCCCAAACCAATAACAGAACAAGTGGGCCTAAGCCAAGTACAGTGATAGATCTCATACACAGATAAGCAACAGTATGAGGATGCATCCCACCCCGATCCAGCCAACACACCACCCGTACCAACCAACACACCATGAGGGGATAAAATTGACCCACCCAGCCAACACACCAAGCTTAGCACCGGTTGCGGCACTAAGTCAACAGAACGGCTCGGCGTCGTAGACAGAATCGCTGAAAGTCATAAATATTGCAGCAACGCTGCCAGTTAACAAAACGGCTAAAAGTCGTAAACAGAATGGTTATAAACCATAATCAGGATGGCACAGAGCCATAATCAGGATGGCACATAGCCATCAGCGACGGTAATATAATCGACACACTGCCACGGGTAATTATGATCGACACAGAGTCCTCAATATATATGTTAGGCACATAGCCACGGGTAAATACAGTTGGCACAAAGCCATAATCAAGATGGCACAGAGCCATATTTATCGTAGAAAGGCCGAAAGCCTTGTACAGAACAGCAATGTGCTGTACATTCCTTCGTAACTTTGTCCCAACCCCATGCAATATATCGTGTATGTCATGCTCAATCATCACAGGTTATGCAGAATGACCATAGTCAGTAACAGTCATTTAAAACATATATTACAAGCATATCAGTCACACGACCACAGTCAAGTTAGTTAAAACATAGTCATACGATCACAGTCAAGTCATGGCATAAAATCAGTCTTTTACCCTCAGGGGCAAAATAGTCATTTTACCTTATAAGGGTATTTCGGTAATCCTACCCTATAGGGGTAATTTGGTAATTCCACTCATAACTAATCCATGTATGCAGTGCATCTCAAACATAATCAATCATAAAATTAACATACAACACTAGTACTACCACGAGGGTACAACGATCATTTAATCGGTTAAGGGTAAAATGGTCATTTCGACACGTCAGGGCATCTCGGTAATTTTACCCGTCGAGGGTATTTCTGTACCTTTACCCATAAAGGGTATTTCGATAACTTTACACATAGAGGGTATTTTAGAATTTCACAAACTAGGGGTATTTTTGTAATTTTCCAAATCGGGGTATTTTGATAATTCTGTAAACCATGGGTGTTTCGATAATTTCACAAATTAGGGGTATTTTGGTAACTTTGCAATCCAAGGGTATTTCGGTAATTTTACAAATTAAGGGTATTTTGGTAATTTTACAATCTGAGGGTATTTCGATAATTTTGTAAACCAAGGGTATTTTAGTAATTTACAAACCAAGGGTATTTCAGTAATTTGTAAACCAAGGGTATTTCAGTAATTTTAAAACGAGGGTACTCTAAACAGAGATAACGATGCAAATGGGCCTAGGTCCCATTCTTAGCCCAAATAGACCCAAATGGACCCACAACCCAAATCTAGCCATAGATATGAGATTCACATAGACCAGTTCAATATCTACTAGACAATCATACAATTTATTCATATGGGGCCCATATTGGCCCCACATGGTCCATTTCGGCCCATCGAGGCCGAAACAGCCTAAACCCAGAAGAACACTCATGATGGCCTCAACTATCGCATTGAAGCCCCCACACGTGCGCTCATACGCTCGTGTGGCTACCATTGTCATGTGATCGGTATTTCAGCATTTGCCGCTCTACAGCTAGAGTAGTGCGAAATACACACCTGATAGGAATCTGGAGTTGATCCGCGCTCCGAACACTCCTATGCCCAAACTCCAACCAAGGTATGCTTACTCTCCTCATAGATTGCTCTATTTAAAGCCAGCTTCTTACCTTCCCTCATGCTAGCTTCCCGATGTGGGATCCCTCCTTCAGCAGAGTTTCAATCCATCACAACCACTTGTCGTCCCAACATTACAAAATAAATATCCTTTTTTGCTTGCAATGGGATTCGAACCCTTGCCCTCTCCTATGCTCTAGACGCTACATGCCACCACAACACAAGCTCCTTTTATGTCTAAAATCATGCGCAACTAAATATAAGTCTATGGGCCAAAGTCTAAGTTCATTTAAATGGAAATCAAAATGAATTGCAAGCACGAAGACTTGAACCTTAGACCCCTTGCTTCCTCTATGGCGTCACTTCCTTGTCTCCTATGTGGCGTCATTTGCCACTAGACCACAACTCCTTTTGTGTCATTTTTTCCACATTTTATTCTTAAAGCCTACTTACTAACTCCCAGGGTTTTATTCACCTAAAACTAAAATTTTTCCTAAAGCCCAGGTTTAAACCTGGGACTTCATAGAAGCCCCCTAACCTTCCAAAGTCGCTCACCTAATAGGTCTAACTTACATTACTGCCGTTCTCTTGTTCTAAAAAATTTTAAACGCTCCTATGCCCATGGCCCAAGAGGCCAAATTCTACTAGGCCCAAATTTGGGTCATTACATTTAAAGTGCAATTAGGCCATTTTAGTGTGTGATGGCCGACCATATAGGAGCTAGGGAGACAAGATTTTAATGTTGGTTAAATTTGGTGGGAATTAGGTGATAGAAATGAATAAAATAAGATGAATAAAAGATGTTATCATCTTTCACTATTCATTCACCCTCATCCACCAAAAATTGAAGAGAAAATTAAGGGTTTTGAAGCTCAAAATTTTAGCCAACATATTCCCTAGCAAGTAAGTGATTCTTGAGGTTTTTCTTAATGATTTTTGTACTTTTGGAGTCCCCAAAGCTTAAACTAGCTAATGAGGGGACTAATTTGTGATATGGTTGAAAGTCTAGGGACTTGCCATGGGAGTGTTTATGTTGTTAGCTGAGTTTTTATGGAAGATAATGAATGTTAGGGAGATGAGAAACAACTTTTGTGAAAGGTGTTAGCATGAAAACACCTAAATAGGACTTGAATGCAAAGATTAAATTTGTATCATAAATGCATGAAATAGTTGGAATTGTGAGTAGTTCTAAGAGAAATAAATGTTCTGGTAGGCTTGTTAAATGAGAAAGTGAATTGAAAAACGATTTCTGAGCCTAGGGGCAAAATGGTCATTTTGCCAAAGCCTAGGGGCAAAATAGTAATTTTTCCAAAACATGACTATTAAAAAGCTTTATTTAATGTGAGTATTAAAATGAGCTAATTTGCTATTATAAAGCAAGAAAAACTGAGAATCTGACTTGATCGAGGAAAGAACAAAGTCTCGGACTAGACTGTCGAACTAGCTCATTTTGGAGTACCGAGGTAAGTTTGTATGTATTTAAGGCTGCATATGTTTTTATGTTTAAAATGGCTTATTATGATGTGTAAGGTACATTACCTCCATGAAGTTGATTATCAAGGTCTAATAAGGAAATCAATTAAAGCATGTAAGTAAAAATCCCGATTGAAGATTCAGAATAACGAGGGTACCTATGTCATAACATGAGACAAGGAAACCCCGTGTAAGTCCATGTCTGGGACATGGCCTCGAAACCCAAAGAATGTAGATCCCGCATAAGACCATGTCTGGGACATGGCGTCGACACCGAACGTAGGTCCTGTGTAATACCATGTCTGGGACATGGCATCAGCATCGAACAAGGAAGGTCCCGTGTAAGACCATGTCTGGGACATGGCATCGACACCATACAAGGAAGGTCCCGTGTAAGACCATGTCTGGGACACGACATCGACATCAAGTTAAAGGATCCCATGTAAGACCATATCTGGGATATGGCATTGGCATCACGAGGCGATCCCATGTAAGACCATGTCTGGGACATGGCATTGGCATCGAGACCCATGTGTGATGAGATTGAGTAACCTCAGCTATTTTGGGTTATTCATCGGGCAAAATAGCCAAGCATAAAAGAGGTAACAAGAAAGCTAAGTTGTTCAAAGTTGATAAAGAGTTTTATTCAAGTTCAGAAATATGAAGATTGAAATTGTGTTTGTATTAGCAAAATATACTAATTTATGTGGTTAAGTGATATAGGTACAATGAGTACATTTCAAGTATGTAATTATTATGTATCATGTGATGAGTAAGAATAAGTATGAGTAAGTAAGCCCAAGTACTTGAGACTCATGTTGTATTTGCCTCCTGATGGATGGGTTATATTAAGCAAATATAATTGCTATATGAATTTCATGCAAACTTACTAAGCTATATGCTTACTTCTTTCATTTCTATCTTCCTTGTAGTTTCGCCAAGCTGGTTCGGGTATCATTGACGTCGGAGCTCGGATCACACTATCAATCATTATTTTTGGGTATAGCCAAGTTGTTTATTTTAAGTATGGCATGTATAGGAATCATTTCATTTTGATTTATGTCTTAGGAGGAGCCAAAGTGTTGGCTATTAAGGTTATTATTCTTTTTGTATATGGCTAAAGAGATTGCCCAAAATTTACTATGTTTATACATCAATATCGATGATTTATGCATTATTGTTCATGTTTCTTTTTATGAAGTGTTTTAGTAGTTGAATTGGGTATATGAATGATCTTGATTTCAGGGTGGCAATTGGCTAGAAAAATAGCCTTGAAGTGTCCACACGGGTAGACACACGGGCGTGTGTCTAGGCCGTGTGTGACACACGGTCAACCCATATGGGTGTGGCAAGAGGACGTGTGTCCCCTGCATGTTAGTGTTTTAAGTCAGTGTCGACCACGGGCTAGCCACACAGGCTTGTGCCTAGGCCGTCTGCTCCTTAAGGGGTTGCTAACGTCTTAAATAGAGAGCTCCACGGGTAGGAGGCACGGGCATGTCTAGGTTGTGTGAAGGACAAAGGCGTGTGGCCAGCCGTGTGAAAACTTCTGTAGGTTCAAAATAAAAATAAATTCTACACGGGCCAGGGACATGGGCGTGTAAGACCTCTCGGCCTGCCCACACGGGCGTGTGACTCTTGTTTAGGCAAAAATTTTCAAAGAGTGTGAAAGTTTTCGGTTGAACCTTGAAATGTTCCGGATGTACGTTTAAGGCCTCGTAGGCCTATGAGATGTATGTTATGACCTAGAAGAAAAAGTTTTTAGTTGGAACAAAATTTTATAGCCCGTTATTACATGTTCAAGCAAGATTAAGCATGGTAATGCCTCGGATCCGGTCCCGACGACGAACACAATTAAGGGGTGTTATAGCTAATGCCATGAGATTCATAAATCTATATGATCAACAACTCACAAATGAGTATGTAACAACCTGTTTTTAGTCAAATTGGAACAGTGGTTTCGGGACTACAAATATGAGGTCAAAATTTTATTTTATTATTATTTTAATGTCTACAGTATGATTTTGTGATTGTGTGAAAATTTTGTTAAGAAATGTTATTGTTTGAATGGTCAATTTGATAAAAAGGACTAAATCGCGTAAAGTGTAAAAGTGGAGTTCTATTAGCTAAAAGTATCTAATAGCTATAGAACCTTAAAGTTAAGGTCCTTAAGTGATAATTAGACCAATTTTAGCTTGAGCAAGTATTAAGATATTTTTATGTTTTATAAACAAGGTTAATTTTGGTATTTAGAAATTATGTTGTAATAAATAAAAACAAAATAAAATACTCACTTAATGTTAGCATCTTCAACCGAAATTCATAAGGGAGAAAGCTATTTTCATGTTTAAGTTTTGACAACCCTAATCACTTCAATTAGGTATGTATTTTGACTCTGTTTTTAATGATTTCTATGTTTTAGAGATCGTTGCATCTAGTACTAGCTAGCCTAGGGACTATTTTTCAAAACTGTTAAAGATTTTGAATGATTCCATTGATGAATACATAAGTATTTTGATGTTTTATGATAGATTTTGAATAGTTGGTGATACTTAAACAAGTTTTGTTAAGTGATTTTGAGTAAAAAGTACAAAATTGGGATTAAATTGAGAAATGTGTAAACTTAGTAGTTAAAATGTGAAATAAATGAGAAATATTGGCTAATATGAGTACTAGAGAAATTTGGCTTGCATGGGTGGTGACTAAATTGCATGAATTTGTGATTTTATGAAATAAGGACTAAATTGTAAAAATGTGAAAGTTTAGGGGTAAAAGTGTAAATGTGCCTTAAAGAGTATTTTGGACTAAATTCAATGAATAAATGATTAAATAAGTTAATTTTGAATATATTAGATCAAGAAAAGCAAAATACAGACTTGGATCGGGGAAAAGATAAAGTTATTGACTAATCGAATAGATTCGTCATTTTAACATTTGAGGTAAGTTCGTATGTTATAAATTCATTACAAATGCATTTTATATGCTTTGATATAGCATGAATTGTGATTATGTGATTACAGACAAGTTCGAAAATGATTTGACGATGATTCGACAGTTGAAATCTCGTTTGAACCTTAGGAATAGTTTAAAATGCTAGTGACATGTCATTAGGTATACTTTGAATTGGCTTTGGGCCATGTTATTAGCACTTCAGTTGCGAGATATACCGGTTTGGCTTCGGGCCTGATATCAGAATTCCGGATAAGTTACCTTGATTTAGCTTCGGGCCATGGTATAGATACTTATCATGTGAGACCTTGAGTATTCGACTTCTATTCCAAATGGTTCAATGGGTAAAAGAAGGATGTGGTTGATTATGAGATTGGTATGAGGTGGTATAGGTACATACAAAAATGAATTGAGTATTGAAAACTATGAAATTGATGAGTTCCTTGGTAAGTTATATGAATGATCATTTGATAGCTTGAGATTTAATAGAATTGCTGCACATTGTTTTCTATTATATGAATGATTTATGAATGATGATAGTTGCTCATTGTTAACATACGAGCTTACTAAGCTATATAGCTTACTTTGTTGTTTTTCCATGTTTTATAGTGATTTCAAAGCTATCTCGGATTCGAGGATCGTCGGGGACTTCACCACACACTGACTCTTTGGTACTTTTGAAACTATGTTTTGAGTATATGGCATGTATAAGTACTTTGAGTCATTTTGATTATGGATTGATAAAGATTTTGGACATTTATAATGGCTTGTAAATGTATATGTTTTGGTTTGTAAATATAGCCATGAGATTTGACTTAATTTGGTGGATTTGGTTATGTGTTTATGTGTGCATATATGGTTGATATTGAGTTCTTGGATGGATATGTGAATGACCATAATATAAAGTTTGTGGAATTGGTACCTTGCTTGTGAATTGGTACAAAATGAGGTATGTTAGGTAATGGTTTAACTAGTTGATTGATATATGTATTTAAGTAGGTTTTAGTTGAGTAAAAATTAAGAGATAAGCTTGTTGGTTGCTAGTATTGGAAATTTTATGAATTATCCTTGTTTGTGGCTAAATTGAATGTTTATTTGTACTATGGATTACTGCCATGTTAGGTGTTTAGGTGAGCATAAATGTCGGTGGCAAATTGGCTTGGTAAATAGCCTATTTTTGTCCACACAGGCAAAAACACGGGCGTGTGTCTCAGCCTGTGTGACACACGGTCATGTGTCCCCTGGTGTTGAAATTGAAATGAAGTTAGTATGCTCCACACGGCCTCACATACGGGTGAAATGTTAGGGGCAAAAGTGCAATTTTCCCATTTATGTGTTTTAGATGAATTTGAATGAATTTATGAATAAACAAGTTAAATTTGTATTAACTTAGATCAAGAAAAGAGGAAATTAGAATTGGATCGGGGAAATCTAAAGTTGTCGAATAGTCGTCTCGGTTCGTTCATCTACGTCCGAGTTAAATTAATAAGTAAATAAATGTCATTAAATTCGATTGTATATATATTAATAGTGTCGAATTGAATTATTACTTGTATATATATTTATACACTTGCCGAATTGAATTAAGAATGGGAGCATTGTTTACGAGCTTGAATCGATCGAGTTACGATATCCGAAAGCCCTGTACGAACCTTTGGAATAGTTAGGGTACATATGTCATGACATAGGATTCTGATATGTGTTTTCGTGTAAGACCACGTCTGGGACGTTGGCATCGACTTGTGATTTACGTGTAAGACCATGTCTGGGACATTGGCATCGTATTTGATTCGTGTAAGACCCTGTCTGGGATAGTGGCATTGATATGTGATTACATGTAAGACCACGTCAAGGACGTTGACATTGTACGAGATTTTTGACTATCTGAGTATCCTTTTTAATTCTGAATGGTTCAACAGGCAATATCGAGTTAAGATCGAATGTGAAATCAAGCTAAAAGGTCAGGTATGTGCTAAGTTAAATGATTGGAAAAGTAAGGTAGGTATATATTTGAGATGAATATATGAAATAAGCATTATGAAAGTGAGAATTATATATGCTTATGAATAATTGTGTGTTCGGTTAAGTTAATATATTTTGATAATGTTCATGTGATGGTATATGAGTTTCAAGCATGAAATGTGTATTTGATTAATGATTTCTTGATCCGGCCTAGTTGATTTTAATACTAATGTTCGTTTAATAATTAATTGCTTATGACTTACTAAGCTATCCAAGCTTACTGTGTGTGTTCATTTATTGTTTTATAGATTTTGAAAGCTAGTTACAAGCTCGGGGATCGTCAAGGAATTCCGTCACATTATCAATCACTAATTCGGTATTTTAAAAGCTTGAACTAAGAATCTATGGCATGTATAGGCTAGCATTTATTTTGGTTGGTCTTGAAAATTGTATATATTTTGCCATGCGAAAATGGCTTGATCTTGATGCTAATGATCTAATGTTCAATTAATTTTGGTCATAGTATATGTGTGTGGTATGCTTGGTATATGAATTCGGTATGATGTAATGATATATAAATATATATGGCTTATGATTAGTTCATTTTGGTAAGCTTGATATATGGATGATGGATGTATTTTGGTTGTGGTTTGTTCATGATGCTAATGATAGTGAATTTTCGGTAATGTATTAGCTTAATTAGCAATTTTGATTTATGGTATAATTTGTGTGATGGAATGGTCTTGAGATTTGGCTTGATTAAATAGGTAAAATGTTAAATATATTGAAGATGAAATAGTGGTTATTTCAATTTATGTGATGTAAATATAGGTGATGGTCATAATCTAGTTTGTGATTCGGCAATGGTGATTAAATCATGTAGTTAAGTGGTTAGTCATATGTTAATTTTGAATTTGGTTGTATTCATTATGTGTGGACCATGCTACGCTGTGGTTATTTGATAAATTGATATTGTTAAATTGACTCAATTTGTAATGGTATGAGTGCATTGGTGAAATGGATGGAAATAGAAATCAATGTATTATTGTATATTCGGTTGATGATATGTAATAAAAAGAAATATATATACGCCTTTGACAAGTTATTTGATATTTCAACATATAAAGGACTAATAGTTTATAGTGATTGAATTACAAAATGTATTATATGTATATGTAGTTGTATGATCGATTATGGTATTTGACTTAATATTATAAGTATGAGATTTGCATTGGTATCCGTTCTTATAAGTTATGTAATATTTATATCATTACAATGATTTGACTATTCTGGCTGAATATAGGGAGGCAAAGATTGTATGTGATTTAAATGTTATATGGAAGTTAATTTGCATGACCGAATATCTATATATATATATATATAATGAATTGATTGATGGTGTAAATACATTATAGGCATATTATTTAGCAAGCGAATTGAGTTATACTTGATAGGTTAAATGTATATATGGCTAGTATGTTTTAAAGTTTAACTTGACCATTTTGTGAAGTTGATATTGCAGTATATGTTAATGTAAAAAAAAGCCATGTGGTATGATTTATTTGGTTTAATATGCGCATGAATAGAGTTATGAAGAAAAATATTTTGGTTTTCATTAGGTAATAAAATACCATTAAGGTGATGTACTTCTGATTCGAATTGCGTATTTATAAAGTATTTATATTTATAATATATGGTTTTGAGGTATGATTCGTATATGCGTTATTATTAATAATGTATGTTTAATATTTAATCAGCCATATGCTTTATTTATACAAATATGATTTGTGTGATTGTATGAATGTTTGGAAGCTGTGTCTTGTTCGGTAATGTCTCGTAACCCCAATCCTGCGATGGATACGGGCTAGGGACATTACAGTGTGTGAAGTGCAGAGGTCACAGACCAAGTCACACGCCCGTGTGCTAGGCCGTGTGCTAAAACCTGGGCATTGTATTTTGAAATTTCAAAGGTGCAGGGGACACATGGCTGAGACACACGCCCGTGTGGACCAAAATAGGCAATTTTAAGGCTACTTTTCTCACCCTTTATATCATCAATCTGCACACATCATTTAAATACACAAATCTATCCAAACCAAGCAATCCAAGCAATTAAAACTCAAGACTTAAACTTATCATTTTTATCACAAAACTCATTTACCTAAACTTACCAAAGTCACTTCATTCATTGTTTACTAAAGGCTACTACTAAACATATGCATACAAACATATATATATATATATATATATATGTATCATTCACAACCTTATTTCTAGTTTAGCTCATTTCTAGTCCAGTCTTATACATGCAATATAAACTGTAACAACCCTATCCTGTGTCCGTCGTCGGATTAGGGTTAAGAATGTTACCAGATAGATCAGAAACTAAATCAGACATTTCATCAAGTATCTTATCAATTACCACCATAGTGTCCCTTCGGTAGGTCATCGAGACCTAAAGTATGCTCAAAAATAGGGCCAGGACTAAACCGGAACACATACAAAAATTCTCGGAAATTTAAAACTTTTCTAAGTTTGAGGGATTACACGCCCGTGTGGGTAGGCCGTGTGCCTCCCACGGCTGCAAGACACACCCGTGTGTCCTCCCCGTGGTCGAAACTGACTTTGCTCCATGGCCACCAAGCACGACCGTGTACCTAAGATGTGGAATATTCTGACTTGGCTCCACGGCCACCAAGCACGATCGTGTACATTGGCCATGGTCGATCCTGTTGAAACCACACGGCTACCAGGCACGTCCGGGTGCCAAGGCAGTGTACTCTTATGCTAGCTACTGACTTTGTCCCACGGTCACTAGGCACGCCCGTGTGCCACAACCATGTGGGAAAATAGGCCATTTGCAAGGCCAAAATGCCACCTACATGGGTCTTACCTACAAGCGAAATCATGAAGACATCTCATGCCTATTTGGCAATCAATAACATGCCAAAATAACCATCCAAATTACAAGACTAAAACTCATCTCATCACAAGCATAATTCATTCATTTTCTTAATCAAAACTTGACCATTTCATGTATCAACTAACCATGCCAAAATCATACTAGCCAAATCCCATGACTAAGTTCATATAACAAACTTATATCAAATACTAGCCTATACATGCCATATCTAGCTATATACATTTCCAAAATGTACCAAAATGAGTTTAGTAGTGTGATGACGATCCTTGACGGTCCCGAGCCTTCAGTAGCTTTGACGACCTATTAAACAGAGAATACACACACACACACACAGAGTAAGCTTTCCAAAAGCTTAGTAAGTCATAATACAAACAAACTTAGGCTTAGTTTGGATGAGCGGTGTGTTTACCTCCGGTGAGGTTAAAAACAGCGGTGGCGGTGAGATTAATTACTGTAGCGGTGAGATTGGATACTGTAGCGGTGAGATTAAAAACAGCGGTGGAGTGTGTGTTTGGATTCAAACGCAGCTGTAGCGGTGAGGTGAGAATATAAAATGACTATTAAGGACATTAGAGTAGAAATTATATATAATAGAAGTTTTTAAAATTATTTAATAAAATATTAATTTAAAAAAATTGAATGGAGCCGGTGTAAGTATTGAATTTTACTTCTTATACCAAAACATGTATAGTAATAATCATTGTATTATTTATATATTTGTAATTTATCCTTAATAAATTTTTGAGAATTTAAAATTGTACTTTTTAGTTTTCAAATTTTGTATATTTATTAATATTATTAAAATTCTATTTAATTTGTCGTGAACTAGATTTGTCCAAGGGTTCAATAATCTGTTCAGTCTGACTTGTCCAAACCGACCCGAACTCAATTTAAATAATAAAAAATAGTTTAAAATTTAATTAACATAAAATATAAACAATTTTTTTTTATAATCTTTAAACAAGATAACAAATATTAACTACTAAATTCCATTCTTTAATCCGAAATTTTAAAGGCCCAAATTGAAACAGTAATGATTCTTAACCATTTTGTCAAAGCGAGTTTCTTTTCATCATTCTAGTTGAGGCCAAAATTAAAAAGGAAAAAAAATGGAAATTTGACATTCATGGAAAGTTCATTTGAAATGCAAAACAAAAACTTTTCAATGTCTCAAAAATTCATGTTTTCCAGCATCAAATAACATAATTTTTGTAACATTGTCAATTAAAAAAATGATTTCACTCCATGCATAACTCAAAAGATCCTGTTTGAAGGTCCCATGGTACTCTTCAAGTAAAGGCACCTCACCTGCAAATCAACACATTTAATCCCAGTGAAAATGATCCCAAAAATCCCTCATATAACATACCATCAATGAAATCGACAAAAGTAGACGTAACTCACATTTTGCCAGTTTTTCTTCAACAATGAAACAAGGAAATTGACGCTCATCTGCACGTTTTGGAAGATCTGCTTCTCCTCCATTGCTACATTCCCAACGACGACTCCCATGCAAAGAACTTTCTTCAATTGGAACTTCACCATTGCCTTTTGTCTCATTCACTTTGGACTCCAAAGATTCCTGGTGAGTAACAAGGGTTGGGAATTTCCCTACATTCGTGCAAAAATATTAGCTGCGTAATCTAAAATCACAACTGAGGTAGACCAGTCTAGTATGAACTGAACTTAAAAAACCAATCACATAAACCCAAAGCAAACTCAATCCAGTTTGACCGTGAAAAGTTAACCCAAACTCATTGATCCTGAATGCAAGCTGACACAAACCTAAATAGCATGGACACAAAAAGACCTGAACCTAAAATGACCCAAACAAGTAACTCGAAATGATTCAAATCTGAAAATGACCAAAACTTGAAATGATCCATAACCATCATGACCAGACCTAAAAAATCAAGCCTCAAACCCGAATGTGAAAAGATTTGACATACAATGGCTCAAATCCAAAATTGAAACCGAACTAAAACCATCCCAACTGACAGGTCTATATATAAGTAGTACCCTTGCAAATGCCTAATAATGTACAACATAAAATTGTTGAAAATTGGTGCAATACTGGTACTCGTATATAAAACTTGCCTGCTTTGTTGAGACCAGGACCCAAGAGACCGGGCATCTGCTTGATGACAGATTCAGAGGCCAAAAATGCATGATATTTCTTAGCAAGCTTCTTGACCAACTTCTTGTTCTTGTTTAGCTTCTTCAATGCTTCAACATCCATATAATCCAAACCAATCTTCTCAGCCTGCAATGCAAATCAAAAAAATTCAAAAAAACACTCAAGCATTACAAGAACATTCTTCCTATGTTTCTGGGATTCTTTTTTTTTTTTTTTGAAGTACCCATGTCTGGCACTCATACCGACACATGGATAGGGGGATATGACCTCAAAAATCCTCTACATACATAAAAAAATTTAAAATCCTAATCATACTGTGTCAAGTATATACTTGTATCCAACACTCACACCCAAATCTGATTTAACATGAACCAAGAAACAAAATATTCTTAAAAGCAAAGCAAGCAAGCAAGTTTCACCTAAGGAAGGCTGCAAAAATTACCTCTTCAACATGTTGAGCATCTCCAAGCATGCAAATCTTCATCTTGGGACGAGGAATGTGTGGCAGCTTCACGGAACCACTGAAACGCTTGTCTTTTTGGGGTCATAGTTTTTCAGCCCAATCTGGAGTTCAATGGTCTCGGTGAACTTGCGATTTTTCTCCATGGAATTAGCCACAATGGTTGAAATAGCTTCTCTAAGGGCATCACTCTGAAGCTTACTGCAAATAAAAAACCAAAATCCTTTTAAGAAAACTATAAATGAGTAGATAAGAAACAATCACATGATTCATACACTACCATAATGAAATATCAATCCATAATCATCACAACACAAGCACCAAAAGCCAAATCATAATTTGACTCAGTGAGTCAAAGGGGCAAGACCACATCAACCCAGATACAGAACAAACAATTACCTGACACAAATGGAAATCAAATTCACAACTTAAAGATTTACACTCTTTAAGTTCAAATTTTACAAACATATAAGAATCTAGTTTCACAAACCAGACCAATCAATGAACCCAATATATTAAGCTGGATAATCACATTAAAAAAAAACAGAGAATTAAATTACCTCATCTTCGAATCTCTGTTCTTAAAACGAAAGAAACTACCAAGAATTTACCTGTAAAACAAAATTTTCAAGTCAATGATTGAATGTTAGATCTCAGAAGAAAACAAGAGTTTAAGGAAAGAAAAAACTGAAAATTAACAGCAGTTGTGGTGGTAGCCATCGTAACAGTTGCATCTGCTTCTGCTACTGCTACTGCTACTTCATCATTTCATGGCCGGAACAGAGAATCCCGTATGGAAGCCAAAAAATTCTGTTTGCATTTTGAGTTGGAAAATGGGGACAAAAAGTATGGGTATTTTTGTCTGAGGAAAACACCAACTGCTCACTGACCTTTAATTGCTGCTTTCACTCCCAGTTGATTTTCAGCAGACCAGTGCGGTGGAGATGAATTTTCACTGAACCTTGCCGGTGAACCAAACAGTACAGCAGTGCGGTGAGCAGCAATTATTTAGGCCAATCTCACCACACTGGAGGTAAACGGGCATCCAAAGGAAGCCTTAGTATGTAAAGCATATAAGCTTATAGAAACATTGGCAATATTCATATTCATAGCAAATTTCTCACATATATGCTTTGGTCCATATTCTAGGCCATAATTGCCACATTCATCAATTCAAGAATCATATATATATATATATATATATATATACATAGCTTATTCATAACCATTCTTGTAACTCATTCACATTCTCATATTCACTCTTACATTATTCAAATCAAAATCACATAGGTACTTACCTTTGTATACACACTTAGTGTACAAATCAGCATACCTGGAACGGATTTACAATTTGCTTAGCCACTCGTATCATAGACTTGCCCATTGAACCGATAGGAACATAATAGGATACTCAAAAAGCTCAGTATAGTTGTACAATGCCAATGTCCCAGACGAGGTCTTACATGCACTCAGATATCGATTCCACTGTCCCAAACAGTGTCTTATACGAATCAATATGATGCCGGTGTCCCAGACATGGTCTTACAGGTAAAGATAATATCGATGCCAATGTCCCAGACATGGTCTTACACGAAATCTTGAATCAATGCAAATGTCCCAGACAAGGTCTTACATGATAAAACAGAACAAATTCCTATGTCATGACATAGCTAATCCTATCTATTCCTAGGTTCGTACGGGACTTCTCGGACGTTGTCACTAAGTAATCCTTATCTCGGAATTCATGAACAGATAATATCATAAATATTCTTCGATAAAAATATTCATAAGAACATACATAATTCAATACGAATACGTTTATTTGCATAATGACTTACCTTGGATTTGATTTAACAGAAACGGAAACAGCTACTCGGTTACTTTCGCTTTCCCGCGATCTAAGTCTGTTTTCCTCGATTCTTGATCTATACATGTTCAGAATTAACCCTTTTATTCACTAATTCATTCAATTCAATCCAAAGGCACACATTTAGGGCTATTTGCAATTTAACCCTCACATTTGCACAATTTATCAATTTAGTCCATTTTTTTTCAAACATCAAATTTACAAAATCATCATAAATCCAAGCTTAGCCGAATATATATATCATACAAGCCCATATTTTCCATGAAATTTGTAATTTACTATTTTCTCAATTTAGCCCTAATTAACTAAATTCATCAAAAATTCAAGAACAAAATATGTTCATCTAGCTCAAATCTTTCATTTAACCATTAAATGTAAGAGTATGCCCAAAGGTCAATCATGAGATGGTTGTAATAACATACTTTATTTACCATATTTATTAGTATAAAGCGTTGTCATTATTATTTCAGTTTTTCTATCTGTGTATACAAATAAACTGTTTTATAATAATGTCCTGAGAATAATATGATTATTCTTAAAAGATCCTTAGTCGAGTATTATTGTTGACTAGGACAAGAATAATGCATTAAGACTAACATGTAGTTGATTGATGATAAAGAGTTGTCATTGATGTGGATTGTCAAAATCAATGCATGAATATGTGTGTTAGAGAACAACATATTGGATTGACCCGTTATGAGTATGTTTATTGGATTATTATGTAATTGTCACAACATTACTCATAGTGATTAATATGTATATGATCCTCAGACTTGAGATAATTATTATCTCAACATCGTGAGTTGTATATTTTGATACAGTCAAACATACACCGTAACTGGTTGTTCTATAAAGGCTGATGTTGGATATACCACAATCTATGTAGAGGGATATGGTTGATCAATATAGGATAAGTCCCTCCTACATAATGGGAGTAATATCTTAGGCCACTTGATTGAGTGAGACTAGAAATGCATGGCCATGCTCAAATAAGTTGACATGAGATGTCATACTAATTTGTATATCATAGTCTACTCAAGATACCAAGAAACATGGGATGGACTATACAAGTGTGACTATTCCATGACTTGTGTCCATTCCAGAGATAAAGGACTTAAGGATTAATGCATGAAAGGTTAATCACAAAAAGTTATGTGGAATCATGACTTCTTGTAACTTAGGTAGCAATGATGCATTGCTAGATGCCACTCATTGTTTGTGACATTAGAATCGTTCTATTATTACTGCTAACGTTGCAAGAACCTACAGGGTCACACCCTATGGTTTAAATGAACGGAATAAAATATAATTGGTATTGTTTTTTGGTTGTCACATGAATTATAATTAATTAAAGAATTAATTTAATTGGGCAATCAAATATTGAACATATTATATGTACAAGGATGTTGTACACATAATGACAACATAATTCTATTAATATATGAATTTGATTCATATATAAATCTAAATAAATATAGTTTACCGAAATCCTTATTATAATTAATGTAATTATAATTTTCGGTTAAAAACTTTATTGTATTTATTTAATCTTATTATACATCCAAGAGATACCAATTATAAAAGGGTATTAAAAGGATACCAACTAAATGGGCCCAATGAAAAAGATACCCATTATAAAAGGCCCAATTAAAAGGATACCCAATATAAAAGGTATTTAAAAGAGACAAAGCTTATGGGAAAACCCTAATAGATTGCTTGTTAGGTCTAGCAGCCATCAAGCAAATAAACCTCCAAAATAGTTTTGGAGAATTCTTCCGTCCATAGTCAAACCGGGTGGATTACGTAGAGGCCGACATCAGAAAAGGTTGTGGCTTGATTCGACAGTAGATCAGAACTCTTGTTGTCGAAGCATCGTTTTCTATTCAGATTGAAGTTTTGGTAATTTCTAAACCTTTATTTTACCTCGATTCGTTCCTCACACATGGATTCATGGTTTGGATCGCCAGAATTAATTTTATTTTGCTGCGCCATGGGGTGCCGGCGTTCCAACATTAAAATCATCACAAAGCATAATATATCATCCATGGCATATCTCACAAATATCATCAGTACACAAAATTGAAGCATGGGTTTTGTAGCTCTCAAAGCAACGATTGCAAAAACGTAGAAATTATCAAAAACTGACTAAAACATACCTTGAATTTGTGCCTCAATCTAGCCAAATGTAACAAGCTATTCTTATTTTCTTTCTTTCATGCATTCAGTGGAAGCAATAATGAATTAATACCATTTTTCATGTTTTAATATACTATTATAAGTGTAACATCCTAAAAATTTGAGTATCGATATGTTGCATGTTTTTGGTGCTTAACTTGTGAATGATTTAATTTGTGTGTGTTTAATATAGCCTTGAGAAGGCTCGGGATTTATTCGAAATTAGAATAAATTTTAGTAATGAGTATTTTATTGAAGTGGAACAAGTGACCTTGATGTTTAAGGAAATTAAGTGTCAAAAACTAGCATAAGATGAGCTAGTAGTAAAGTGGAGTTGGCGCCATAAGTGTTGCTTAAGGGGAGAGGTTCGAATTCCATGGATTGCATTTTTGCACCTTTATAGCATGTGTCGGTCAAGCCTTATTTATGGTAAGGTTGGACTATTTCTTTTATGGTAAGGTGGCTAATGGTTAAGGTAAGCTTGAACTTGGGGAAAGAAATCCTAAGCTTATGGAAGGTAAGGGGAACACAAGGCACCTCTTAAGGGATGTGTTTTGGAAAGTTGGAATGGCCAAGCTTGTCCATGAACTTGGACGGTTTTATGGATTAGGGGGGTGGACGAATTTTTGTGGTAGACTTTAGTAAGGATGTGTAGTTAGTGTGTAATCCCATTTGGTCATTTTTGTTCTTCCAAAACACCTTTTCTTTTTCATTTTTCTCTCATAGCCGAATGTGCTTGATGCTTTGGGTAAACATCTTTGTTTTTCTTCTTTTTGTCTTCTCCTTTTGACCATTTGGTCATATTTAGCCAACCTCTTAAGTGCTTCATTTTGTGCTTCTCTCCTAGTGCCGAAAATATCAAACACAAAAGCCATTCCTTTTTCTTCCTTCTTCCCCATTGCCGAATGCACCATTGTCCCAAACCCTTTCCCTTGCTCTTCTCTTACCTTTGAAAATCGAATCATAAACCTTTCATCATTATTTTCTTTTTATCTCTATTTTTCTCATCCTTTAAACATATTTCTTCCATGGCCGAATGTTAGAGACCATCTCCATAGCCAAATCTTTTTCCTTTCTTTGATATATCATAGCTGAATCTTCCATTCCTCATAACTTTTATTCTCAATCATTTTCTTCTATTCAAACTTTGGATCATCGGTAAGAATCATTTTTTTTGTCTTCTCTTTTTGCTATTTGGTCACCTTGGCCGAATCTATAGATTGGCTTGGAAGAGTCTTTTAAACCGAATAACCAATCACTCATTTAGATGATTTCTTTCGTTATTTTTTTAGTGAAATAGTGGAGGGCCGAATCATCATCTTTTCGAAGTAGTCTTGAAGTCATTCAAGTTTGGATCATAACTTTCAAGGTAAAAAGGAACTCTTCATGAATTTCATGATCACCCTCAATATTATCAATGATTATCAATCGGGATTGAAATAACTGAAAGTTTTATATAGGGATTCTTTTGGGAATCACTCGGAATTTTTTTTAAAGGCAAACAAGATAGGGTTGAAAAGGGTGGTGAATAGAGTTCGGAAGAGGGGCGGTTTCGCTATTCCCTCTAGATTCAAGTGAAGGGCTATTTCAGCAATCCGAGATTTTCCACCGGGTTGTGGACCCTCCTCTGGTGAAAATCAATTATTTGAAGTCATTCGTACTCCTGAGCCATTGACTGTTCGTGGTTCTTCAACGGGTTATGAACCATCAATCGGGGAGAAACCAAAAATAGCTGTTGTTCAAAATTCCGAGGGTAAAGATCTAGATCGCTTATCTTTAGTATAAATTTATATTAAGTATTAGTGTTCTAATCAAGCATGTCACGTATTTAGGTATCGACGAGCGAGAAAGTATAGTTCTCACCGTAATCAGGTGTGTAATTTCACACTTATCTCATGGGTTAGATATTGTACCATAAGTAAATAGAATAAAAATCGTAAAGTTGGTAATATTTGAAAATACGGTATATTAACACTTTTTGTGTAAATGCATGAAATCGATATTAAAGTTGTGGAAGTTACGGAATTGGCCTTAATGGGCTATTTGGTTAAAAAGTGATATTTTGGGCCTCATGTGATAAATGGGCCATACGAATTATTTGATAAATTGGCCAAGTGTGGAAATTTTGAAAAGGGCCTCATGTGATTAATGG
This sequence comes from Gossypium australe, assembly GCA_005393395.2. NCBI lineage: Eukaryota > Viridiplantae > Streptophyta > Magnoliopsida > Malvales > Malvaceae > Gossypium > Gossypium australe. The sequence continues at coordinate 108,473,008 of CM016621.1, read as the reverse complement.
GCCAAATTTGCTAGATTGATTAATGGGCCAAATTGCTATACTGCTTAAAGGGCCAAATTGTTAGATTGCTTAATGGGCCAACTTGTATTATGGGCCTTATGTTGAAATTATCTTTTGAATATTGTTATGCTTTGTATATGCATACATGATTGCATGGGTTGGGATAAAAATTAAAGAGAAGTTCTGGTGGCTCTGCCACAATCTAGTTCAGTGGCTCTGCCACAATCTAGTTCAGGTGGCTCTGCCACAATCTAGTTCGGGTGGCTCTACCACAATCTAGTTCGGGTGGCTTAGCCACAAACATTTTAAACAGCTTTATGCCTGCGGTTGGTGTGTTGGCGGGGTGGGTTGACTTGATCCCTACAGGTGTGCTGGTTGGTACGGGTGGTGTGTAGCGGATGGAAATTTAGGCTTGGTTGGGAATTGCATATCACATGCATTTTATATTTGATATATATTGTACATTTGTAAATGGGCTCAAGCCCAATTATATGCTTAAATGGTTCTAGCCCAGTGGACACGGTAAGTGGGTTACACACTGAGTTCTAAGTAACTCACCCCGTTTTTCTTACCCTTCTCAGGTAATGATAATTGATGGAGGCTTGGGCCGAGGATGACTTCGTGAAGAGGCCATACTACGAATGATGGTTTATATAAACTTTGAACTTCTTTTAAGTATTTTTATTTAAGTATTATTTCAGTTGCAATGTAATAAGGCCTCTAGTATTGTTTGATGGATTTTTATTCCGTGGATGGATATTAATATGTTTTAGATACTTAAATGGGGATGTTTTAATTTTTATAAATTTTTTCTTAAACTTGCGTATAAAAAGGGGGTTTTTCTTAAATATCACTAACTCATAAAATTTCTGTGAAAACTCTTTTAGGAATTTATTTCAACCAATTATTTAAAATTTTAACTAATTATTTCTCTGAAAATCAATTATAAACTCTTATGTTTTAAAATCATGGATTTCAAATTAATCTCACTTTTTTATAAACTCCATCTCCAAAATCATTTTGAAGATTTGTTTTCTTAAATCATTGATAACTAGATGCAAGTTCGATTTGTGTGACATGCCAAATCTGGACTTAACGCATAGGCCGGGTTTGGGGTGTTACATTTTATAGTATCAGAGCCAGTTTCAAAACTCGGCTGTGGTTTGGGTTCAACAACAATTTTTGTTTAAACTGTTTAAATTTCTGGACTTTATTTTTTAAAGGTAGTATGGCACCACGAGCATCCGGCACCAAGTCAAGTAAGTATTTGTATATTGAATGTTTATTATTGTGAAATGATCATAGGAACACTGTAGAACTTCTATTTTTAGGTGTTGAAAACGGTAGAGATCGAGACTATAGGATGTGATTGCGAAAACAACTCTATCTCCTATAACTCATAAAATATTGTTAATAAACACTGAAATAATATTCTGATTCATAAAATTTGTAATCAGATTAAACCGAATTAGTCATTATGAGCACTAGAGGACGTGGACGTGGATGCGGTAGACGTGGCCGTGGTAGAGGACGAGGTGCTAGGGGTGCAACCGAAGTGCCGGGTCATATGCCAGAAATGGATGCACCTACGTCACCCGGGAGTGAGACTGGATCACATGACCATACGAGAGAGGACAATGCTTTGACACAGGCAAAGTTGAGAGTCCAAGAAAGGGTTGCTGGGACTAGAACTGGTCCAGCAGTTCGTGGATAAATTTTGGAACGACTTAAATCAAGTGGTGCCGAGGTTTTTAGAGGTGTCTCCAATGTAGCTTCGAATGTTGCGGAATATTGGCTCAAGGTAGTGGAACGAATCATGGACAATTTGGAGTGCACCACCGAGTAGAAGCTAAGAGGAGCCGTGTCCTTGTTAAGGGACGAGGCGTATCAATGGTGGCTTACTGTTCGAGAAGGCACTGAGGCTGCATTGGTTACTTGGGATTTCTTCAAAGCTGCTTTCCAAGGGAAGTATGTCGGGAAAAGTTATGTGGATGCCCGGAGGAAGGAATTCCTGAATTTGGTTCAAGGAAATAAGACGGTGGCAGCTTACGAGGTAGAATTTCTTCGCTTGAGCCGTTATGCTCGCACTATAGTGCCGACTGATCATGAACGCTGTGTACACTTTGAAGATGGGCTGAATGATGAGTTGCGGGTACTGATAGCCCCACAACAAGTACAGACTTTTGCCTCGCTTGTAGAGAAAGCCAAGATAGCCGAAGAGGCTAAGAACTCAGAACGCCAGAACTGGGAAAGTGTTAGAGGCAAGAGGGACTTTAAGTACTCGGGTTCTTCTAAAAGGTTCCCGAAGAGGCCTCGAAATGATGAGCTAGCTTAAGCTAGAGCACCTGTGACTACCAATCAGAGTCAAGACTGTGCTGATTGTGGGAAGCGACACCCCGGGGAATGCTGGAGGAAAACTGGTGCCTGTTATAAATGTGGTTCCAAGGATCATCAGTATAAGAACTGCTCCTAACGGACTGATCCGACTCAGGAAGCTCGTAACCCTGATGCTCAGCCAGCTAGAGGCACTCAACAGCCACCGAAAGGTCGTGGACCAGGTCGTGGTGGTAATGGTACTGACGTGGTCAAGGTACACCGGGACGAGGTAATGGCTTTAGAGGTAACACAGAGGCAAGACAGCCGGGGTTGGTCTATGCGGTTAGGCGTCGTGAAGATGGCGATTGTAACACCCCCAAACCCGGCCCAAACACCACGGCCGAATTTAGAATGCTATTGAGGAAAAAGTTTGAAAAGAATTTGACATAAGGTGAAAACTTAATAATTTTCCGTCATTTATAAAACATGGTATATTTAAAATTCTAAGCAAAACTATGTTGTTACAAATTCCCGGATTTAAAACTTCAATATAAGTTTTTAAGATATAAATTGCTTGAAAGAAAACATTCCTAGTTATTAGCTCGATAATTAATCCAACGTAAACATAATAAAATCCCCAAAATACTTTAAGTGGCCTTATTACAATAATGATTTACCCAAAAGTACTGGAAATATAAAGTGCATAAAACAAATAAACATCTTTTGCATGGCCACCTCGTATCCGCTCCAGCCCGATCCAAGAATCATGTATCACCTGCATTGTTTTTGGAAAAATAGGGTGAGCCAAACCGACTCAGTGTGTAATTATCCCACATGCCTCCACAAATGGGCTTGGCCCACATCCACACAGTCCACATATTCAATCATGCAAGATGAATCCCAACCCAACCTAGAGTCCATCCGCTACACACCCCCGTACCTGCCGCACACACCAGGGGATTACTAAATCGCCCTCCAACCGCTACACGCCTCCTTGGCAGACCTGCTGCGCAAGGCCGTGGCATAACCACCGATCACCTAAGTGACCCCACATATCTGTATCCACGAGGTGACTCAAGGTCATCCTCAAACCACGGTGATGCACACAGCTATCATCCGCCCATGATGTGGCACATAGCCAACACCCCACATTGATGAAGCACATAGCCAACATCAAGCTCCAATGTAGCTCAAGGCTAACATCAGACCACGTACATAAATGTACACCCTGTCCTTCAATAGTCATATCCCAATCCCCATGCATATATATATATATATATATATATATATATATATATCATGACAAAACAATTTTAAGATGAGTATACATTGCATGCTTACCACAATTTTACACATAAATCACAGGTAGATTAATATCATTAAATACTGACCTGATTAACCGATTACCCACCATGGGTAGTCACCATCTTAGCCATATTTCCGGCCACCACACATATCATATACACATATATATAACAACACATACAAACAACAAGAGAGCAGTGCGATAACTACACACCTTATAAGCAAAAATTGCCTAAACCGAACCCCGTAGCCTACACAATTTGCACCTTGCGATTTGTTAACTCCCTCATACACAACTATGTTAAATTCAGCTCAACCCAAAAGAACACATGAAATGGCCTTCGGCCCCACAATATTCCTTGCTTACCTTGATCACTCCAATCCCGAAAGATCTCTACTCCTTTAACGTTAGCCTACAGAAATCCCGATATCACCTTTCATGGGTTCGGCCATAACAGAGAGAATGGAGTTAGATCTTTAACTTTCGACAACCAAGAGAGATAAAAGAAAAACGATTAAAAGAAATCTTTTACCCACTATAGAGAATCGATTGGAGCAGATTCCGACCTATGATATTTTCGGCTTTGAAGAAGAAAAGTGAAAGAAATTTGGGGAGGTTCAATAGAGGTTCGGCTATTGAGAGTTATGAAGAGAAAAGAAGAGTTGAAAAGAAATGGTCTAAAATGGCTATTTGGTTTCGGTCACAAAGAAGAGAGAAAAGAAGATATGATTTGGAGAAAAAGGACAACTCAAAACCGAAATGGTCAAAACTCAGATGACCAAAAGAAAAGAAAAAGTTGTACCTTTTGTCTAATATACATTCGGCTAAGAGGAGGAATATTAGAGAGAAATGCTTTGTGTGACACAAAATGACTAAAAGAAAGATGTGCACAACTAACTCCTAACTCATCCAAAAGCCTTCAAAATTTTGGCCACCCCCTAATCCATAAAACCGTCAAAGTTCATGGTCAAAATGGCCATGAAATAATTTCCAAAACATCCACCTTGATACATGCCTTGTAATCCTCTACTTTCCCAAAGTTTAAGAAATTCTATCCCCACAATCAAGCAATTCTATCCCTTATTCATGCTTACCATAACCTTAAGTCTACTAACATAAATGAAAAAATCCAACCTTACCTTAATTAAAGTTTGACCAACACATGCCATACAAATGCAAAAATAAAATGGTTTTATTTGAGTTTACTAATTGCCTTATAAAATGCTAGTTATGATTGTATTTGATACTTGTTGAAACTGGATATGGTGGATATAAAATGGTTGACGAATAGGTAACTAGTATGCTTATGAGTTTAGGTAAATTGATGTATGTTTGAAAATGGCCATATTAATGAATGAAAAGGGTAAATTTTGGTATGTATTTTCATTGCATATTGTGGTAAAATGAGTGTTGAATTTGTTAGTATAGTAATGGAATAAATGATGCTTGGTTAAAGTTGATTGAATGATTATTTATGCCTTGTATTGGTATCAATTGGTTTGGTGTAAGAGTGTACAAATTTGGGTGGCAAATTGGATTGGTAAATAGCCTAGTTTTATCCACATAGGCAGAGACACAGTCGTTTGTCTCAATCATATGTGATACACGGTTATGTTACACGGCCGTGTGTCTCCTGATGTTCAAATTGAAATCAAGTTAGTATGCTTCACACGGTCTCACACACGGGCATGTGACTTGGTCGTGTGGCATAAGTCAGTATACCCTATAGGTTTGGCACAGCCTAGCACACGGTCTGGCAGACGGGCATGTATGGCCATTTTTAGGGCACACGGGCTAGCTCATGGGCGTGTGTGTTGGCCGTGTGACCCAAGTTAGAGAGTCACACGGGGTTGGACATGGGCTGGGACACGACCATGTGATCCCATTTCGAATGTCCACACAGCCTATGACACGGGCGTGTCTATTGGCCGTGCGAGTGACACGGCTGGGACACACGGTCGTGTGAACTCTGCAGTTTGAAATTTTTTATAAGTTTCGTAAAAGTTTCATATGTTATCAATTTAGTCTCAAACCACTTCTAAAGCATGTTTGAGCCTCATAAGCTTGTATTAGGGACATTATGATTGATGTTGAATGATGATTGCATGAAATGTGAAAATGTTCAAGAAATGTATGTGTAATTGTATGATAAGTCCAGTAATACTCCGAAACTGTATTCCAGCGTTGAATACGGTTGAGGGGTGTTACATAATTATCCTTCCTATTTCCTTCTGCATTGTTAATAGTCATATATTCCAGTTTCTTTTACATAACTGTTCAGTGGGATCCTTCGTCAATAGGCTTACTTGCATTCTCGCATATTTCTACCCGCTTGTCTTATCTTAATTTGACATATCCTTGGACTATCCCATTTACTCGCGTTCTTAGACTTGTTGTATTCATCCAATCATGATACTCTACGAGTGAGTCACACAATGATCTCCCTTACCTTGTCATATCAGATTCCTAGCTCAAAATTTTGCAGACTTTACCTGATGCCATAACCGAGTTATGCTCTTACACAGTATGAAACAATGTTTAATGTCATGGCAGACTCCCTTTGTTGCCATAGCTGAGCGATGATCTTGACAATAGGAACCTTTAACACCCCTAACTCGTATCCGTCGCTGGAATAGGGTTATGGAGCATTACCGTAAAAACGTAACTCAATTCGTTAAATTCCAACATTTCATAATCATTGCAAAATCTAATCAAACACATGCATAACGTCCCTTTTTCGAGCCCTCAACGCCTTAGAAATACTTTAGAAATGATTTGGGACTAAACCGAAAACATTTAGAATTTCATGGCTAAAGATAAAAAACTTCATACTCTAGGGGTCACATGTCCATATGACTCATACGGCTGAGACACATGCCCATGTCTCAGGCCGTGTGAGCATTTGAAGTAGGACACACGATCATGTCGTAGCCCGTGTCCGTGCCCATGTAACTCCCTAACTTGGTTACACGGCCAAGCCACACACCCGTGTGCCAGGCGGTGTAAGTCTCGAAATGCAACCTTCTAAAAACTACAGATGACACACGGCCGTGTCACGTGGATGTGTATCACGCACTGTTGAGACACATGCCCGTGTCTTAGACTATATGGACAAAAAATATGCCAATTTCAAGCCATTCCTTTCATCCATTTCAAGCTCACACCTACAAGACATTTACACATACAATCACACTTTCAAACTTACCAAAGCATGCATATTAAGACCAATTCAATAGGTCATTTATCCATACAACCAATATGCCAAAAGGCACTTCAAACATAATCATCAAATCAACCTAAACATGTGCACATTTACCATTTATCAACTATTTTGTTTCCATGCCAAAACATATAACAATTGATACATATTAACCATACCATATGAGGTTCATGCCATATCAAAATAACCTTACCATTAGGAGCATTCCTCTCATGCCTCATAACCACCAGAATGACATAAACCAACCATTTCCAAATAGTACCAAATGACCGACATTTATATACCATATTACATCATGCACATCTAGTTCAAAACCTTTCCAAAGTAAACAATTTATAGACCATGGTTAGATCAATTTATCACATACCATTTTGTCCATTTAAAGATACATTAACACATGCCAATTTTGGTCATTTCAAAACATGCATCAATTTGATCATATTAACCACAACCAACAAGACATCAATTGTATCTTTAATACCTCAAATCCAAGGCAACATTTCATGCCATAATCATCAACCAAAATGACATATACAAGCCAAACTCATCAATTAAAAATTAGACATAGTCCACCTATACATGCCATTATAACCACGACCAGTGCATCAAAATCTACAGATAAAATTGTTGGATAGTGTGATGGATCTCCGACTAGCTTCGAACCTGATCGAGCTTTTGATAATCTGTAAAGTAAATAAAAATAACTACGTAAGCAATGTATGCTTAGTAAGTTCGTATAAATTTTAAGCATAATATTCCATTTCAATAATAAATTTTATAGAATAAACATAAATCTATTCCAATGTAACAACCTGATTTAGCGGCTAGTCAGAATAGTGATCTCGGGATCACTAATCTGAGGTTAGAGAAAATTATTTTCATGTTATTTTATGTGTTAGAGCATGATTTTAGAATTCCATGAAAATTTTGGTACTTTAATTTTAGCGATTTCTTGCTTAATCGCGAAAAAGGATTAAATCGCATAAAGTGCGAAAGTTCTATTTTTCAAGGTAGAGGTACCTAATTGTAGAATGTAAATTGGAGGTCTTTAATGTAACACCCCAAACCTGGCCTAGAGGTTATGGTCGAATCTGGTGGTGTCACATTAGAGTGCTTTTTGGAAACCCCTTTTTTTTCCTTGTTGAAAAAACTCATTTGGAAGTTGAAACATCTTCGTAGAACTCATGTTAAACCAGCATTTTCTTAATCAATTTAAAACGTCATTACTTCTAAAACCTTGTTTGTTTGCGGAAGCTTAAAAATCATTGTGGAAACTTAGTGTTTTGAAAATAGTAACCGTTTTGAGAAAACCGCGTTCTACTTCTAGTAGATATAAATCGCAATAAGCTGAAAATCCTAAATTAAAAATCAAAAAATAAAAAAAAAAACAACCTTATTACAAACCAATAAGAACGCGGTTTAAGTAATGAAAAATAGAATACTAAAACCCAAAGATGATTGTAGTGTGGCCACCTCCGAGTACTCCAGTTCGTCGAACCATCTACTGAGGATTTCCTGAAAAATTAAAAAAAGAAGGGTGACTTTACGAAAACTCAGTGTGTAATTCCCTATTACGGCCTCGGTCTGGGCCAAACCCATACGGTATCGGTCTGGGCCTAAGCCCCATTCGATAACAGTCTGGGCCTAAGCCCTATTCGGTAACAGTCTGGGCCAAAGCCCTTTAACGGTAACAGTACAGTCTAGTTCAAAGCATACGTGGGCCGTAGTCCACTACCATATCATTTGGGTCAGAGCCCATACAGAATCAATTGGGTCTATCTTCCTTGTAGTTTCGCCAAGCTGGTTCGGGTATCATTGACGTCGGAGCTCGGATCACACTATCAATCATTATTTTTGGGTATAACCAAGTTGTTTATTTTAAGTATGGCATGTATAGGAATCATTTCATTTTGATTTATGTCTTAGGAGGAGCCAAAGTGTTGGCTATTAAGGTTATTATTCTTTTTGTATATGGCTAAAGAGATTGCCCAAAATTTACTATGTTTATACATCAATATCGATGATTTATGCATTATTGTTCATGTTTCTTTTTATGAAGTGTTTTAGTAGTTGAATTGGGTATATGAATGATCTTGATTTCAGGGTGGCAATTGGCTCGAAAAATAGCCTTGAAGTGTCCACACGGGTAGACACACGGGCGTGTGTCTAGGCCGTATGTGACACACGGTCAACCCATATGGGTGTGGCAAGAGGACGTGTGTCCCCTGCATGTTAGTGTTTTAAGTCAGTGTCGACCACGGGCTAGCCACACAGGCTTGTGCCTAGGCCGTCTGCTCCTTAAGGGGTTGCTAACGTCTTAAATAGAGAGCTCCACAGGTAGGAGGCACGGGCATGTCTAGGTTGTGTGAAGGACAAAGGCGTGTGGCCAGCCGTGTGAAAACTTCTGTAGGTTTGAAATAAAAATAAATTCTACACGGGCCAGGGACATGGGCATGTAAGACCTCTCGGCCTGCCCACACGGGCGTGTGACTCTTGTTTAGGCAAAAATTTTCAAAGAGTGTGAAAGTTTACGGTTGAACCTTGAAATGTTCCGGATGTACGTTTAAGGCCTCGTAGGCCTATGAGATGTATGTTATGACCTAGAAGAAAAAGTTTTTAGTTGGAACAAAATTTTATAGCCCGTTATTACATGTTCAAGCAAGATTAAGCATGGTAATGCCTCGGATCCGGTCCCGACGACGAACACAATTAAGGGGTGTTATAGCTAATGCCATGAGATTCATAAATCTATATGATCAACAACTCACAAATGAGTATGTAACAACCTGTTTTTAGTCAAATTGGAACAGTGGTTTCGGGACTACAAATATGAGGTCAAAATTTTATTTTATTATTATTTTAATGTCTACAGTATGATTGTGTGATTGTGTGAAAATTTTGTTAAGAAATGTTATTGTTTGAATGGTCAATTTGATAAAAAGGACTAAATCGCGTAAAGTGTAAAAGTGGAGTTCTATTAGCTAAAAGTATCTAATAGCTATAGAACCTTAAAGTTAAGGTCCTTAAGTGATAATTAGACCAATTTTAGCTTGAGCAAGTATTAAGATATTTTTATGTTTTATAAACAAGGTTAATTTTGGTATTTAGAAATTATGTTGTAATAAATAAAAACAAAATAAAATACTCACTTAATGTTAGCATCTTCAACCGAAATTCATAAGGGAGAAAGCTATTTTCATGTTTAAGTTTTGACAACCCTAATCACTTCAATTAGGTATGTATTTTGACTCTGTTTTTAATGATTTCTATGTTTTAGAGATCGTTGCATCTAGTACTAGCTAGCCTAGGGACTATTTTTCAAAACTGTTAAAGATTTTGAATGATTCCATTGATGAATACATGAGTTTTTTGATGTTTTATGATAGATTTTGAATAGTTGGTGATACTTAAACAAGTTTTGTTAAGTGATTTTGAATAAAAGTACAAAATTGGGATTAAATTGAGAAATGTGTAAACTTAGTAGTTAAAATGTGAAATAAATGAGAAATATTGGCTAATATGAGTACTAGAGAAATTCGGCTTGCATGGGTGGTGACTAAATTGCATGAATTTGTGATTTTATGAAATAAGGACTAAATTGTAAAAATGTGAAAGTTTAGGGGTAAAAGTGTAAATGTGCCTTAAAGAGTATTTTGGACTAAATTCAATGAATAAATGATTAAATAAGTTAATTTTGAATATATTAGATCAAGAAAAGCAAAATACAGACTTGGATCGGGGAAAAGATAAAGTTATTGACTAATCGAATAGATTCGTCATTTTAACATTTGAGGTAAGTTCGTATGTTATAAATTCATTACAAATGCATTTTATATGCTTTGATATAGCATGAATTGTGATTATGTGATTACAGACAAGTTCGGAAATGATTTGACGATGATTTGACAGTTGAAATCCCGTTTGAACCTTAGGAATAGTTTAAGATGCTAGTGACATGTCATTAGGTATACTTTGAATTGGCTTCGGGCCATGTTATTAGCACTTCATTTGCGAGATATACCGGTTTGGCTTCGGGCCATGATATCAGAATTCCGGATAAGTTACCTTGATTTGGCTTCGGGCCATGGTATAGATACTTATCATGTGAGACCTTGAGTATTCGACTTCTATTCCAAATGGTTCAATGGGTAAAAGAAGGATGTGGTTGATTATGAGATTGGTACGAGGTGGTATAGGTACATACAAAAATGAATTGAGTATTGGAAACTATGAAATTGATGAGTTCCTTGGTAAATTATATGAATGATCATTTGATAGCTTGAGATTTAATAGAATTGCTGCACATTATTTTCTATTATATGAATGATTTATGAATGATGATAGTTGCTCATTGTTAACATACGAGCTTACTAAGCTATATAGCTTACTTTGTTGTTTTTCCATGTTTTATAGTGATTTCAAAGCTATCTCGGATTCGAGGATCGTCGGGGACTTCACCACACACTGACTCTTTGGTACTTTTGAAACTATGTTTTGAGTATATGGCATGTATAGGTACTTTGAGTCATTTTGATTATGGATTGATAAAGATTTTGGACATTTATAATGGCTTGTAAATGTATATGTTTTGGTTTGTAAATATAGCCATGAGATTTGACTTAATTTGGTGGATTTGGTTATGTGTTTATGTGTGCATATATGGTTGATATTGAGTTCTTGGATGGATATGTGAATGACCATAATATAAAGTTTGTGGAATTTGTACCTTGCTTGTGAATTGGTACAAAATGAGGTATGTTAGGTAATGGTTTAACTAGTTGATTGATATATGTATTTAAGTAGGTTTTAGTTAAGTAAAACTTAAGAGATAAGCTTGTTGGTTGCTAGTATTGGAAATTTTATGAATTATCCTTGTTTGTGGCTAAATTGAATGTTTATTTATACTATGGATTACTGCCATGTTAGGTGTTTAGGTGAGCATAAATGTCGGTGGCAAATTGGCTTGGTAAATAGCCTATTTTTGTCCACACAGACAAAAACACGGGCGTGTGTCTCAGCCTGTGTGACACACGGTCATGTGTCCCCTGGTGTTGAAATTGAAATGAGGTCAGTATGCTCCACACGGCCTCACATACGGGAGTGTGCTCGGTCGTGTGGCACGAGTCAATATGTGAAAAATGTGAAATGTTAGGGACAAAAGTGCAATTTTCCCATTTATGTGTTTTAGATGAATTTGAATGAATTTATAAATAAACAAGTTAAATTTGTATTAACTTAGATCAAGAAAAGAGGAAATCAGAATTGGATCGGGGGAAATCTAAAGTTGTCGAATAGTCGTTTCGGTTCGTTCATCTACGTCCGAGTTAAATTAATAAGTAAATAAATGTCGTTAAATTCGATTGTATATAAATTAATAGTGTCGAATTGAATTATTACTTGTATATATATATACACTTGCCGAATTGAATTAAGAATGGGAGCATTGTTTACGAGCTTGAATCGATCGAGTTACGATATCCGAAAGCCCTGGACGAACCTTTGGAATAGTTAGGATACATATGTCATGACATAGGATTCTGATATGTGTTTTCATGTAAGGCTACGTCTGGGACGTTGGCATCGACTTGTGATTTAAGTGTAAGACCATGTCTGGGACATTGGCATCGTATTTGATTCGTGTAAGACCCTGTCTGGGATAGTGGCATTGATATGTGATTACATGTAAGACCACGTCAAGGACGTTGGCATTATACGAGATTTTTGACTATCTGAGTATCCTTTTTAATTCCGAATGGTTCAACAGGCAATATCGAGTTAAGATCGAATGTGAAATCAAGCTAAAAGGTCAGGTATGTGCTAAGTTAAATGATTGGAAAAGTAAGGTAGGTATATATTTGAGATGAATATATGAAATAAGCATTATGAAAGTGAGAATTATATATGCTTATGAATAATTGTGTATTCGGTTAAGTTAATATATTTTGATAATGTTCATGTGATGGTATATGAGTTTCAAGCATGAAAATGTGTATTTGATTAATGATTTCTTGATCCGGCCTAGTTGATTTTAACACTAATGTTCGTTTAATAATTAATTGCTTATGACTTACTAAGCTATCCAAGCTTACTGTGTGTGTTCATTTATTGTTTTATAGATTTTGAAAGCTAGTTACAAGCTCGGGGATCGTCAAGGAATTCCGTCACATTATCAATCACTGATTCGGTATTTTAAAAGCTTGAACTAAGAATCTATGGCATGTATAGGCTAGCATTTATTTTGGTTGGTCTTGAAAATTGTATATATTTTGCCATGCGAAAATGGCTTGATCTTGATGCTAATGATCTAATGTTCAATTAATTTTGGTCATAGTATATGTGTGTGGTATGCTTGGTATATGAATTCGGTATGATGTAATGATATATAAATATATATGGCTTATGATTAGTTCATTTTGGTAAGCTTGATATATGGATGATGGATGTATTTTGGTTGTGGTTTGTTCATGATGCTAATGATAGTGAATTTTCGGTAATGTATTAGCTTAATTAGCAATTTTTGTTTATGGTATAATTTGTGTGATGGAATGGTCTTGAGATTTGGCTTGATTAAATAGGTAAAATGTTAAATATATTGAAGATGAAATAGTGGTTATTTCAATTTATGTGATGTAAATATAGGTGATGGTCATAATCTAGTTTGTGATTCGGCAATGGTGATTAAATCATGTAGTTAAGTGGTTAGTCATATGTTAATTTTGAATTTGGTTGTATTCATTATGTGTGGACCATGCTACGCTGTGGTTATTTGATAAATTGATATTGTTAAATTGACTCAATTTGTAATGGTATGAGTGCATTGGTGAAATGGATGGAAATAGAAATCAATGTATTATTGTATATTCGTTTGATGATATGTAATAAAAAGAAATATATATACGCCTTTGATAAGTTATTTGATATTTCAACATATAAAGGACTAATAGTTTATAATGATTGAATTACAAAATGTATTATATGTATATGTAGTTGTATGATCGATTATGGTATTTGACTTAATATTGTAAGTATGAGATTTGCATTGGTATCCGTTCTTATAAGTTATGTAATATTTATATCATTACAATGATTTGACTATTCTGGCTGAATATAGGGAGGCAAAGATTGTATGTGATTTAAATGTTATATGGAAGTTAATTTGCATGACCAAATATATATATATAATGAATTGATTGACGGTGTAAATACATTATAGGCATATTATTTAGCAAGCGAATTGAGTTATACTTGATAGGTTAAATGTATATATGGCTAGTATGTTTTAAAGTTTAACTTGACCATTTTGTGAAGTTGATATTGCAGTATATGTTAATGTAAAAAAAAGCCATGTGGTATGATTTATTTGGTTTAATATGCGCATGAATAGAGTTATGAAGAAAAATATTTTGGTTTTCATTAGGTAATAAAATACCATTAAGGTGATGTACTTCTGATTCGAATTGCGTATTTATAAAGTATTTATATTTATAATATATGGTTTTGAGGTATGATTCGTATATGCGTTATTATTAATAATGTATGTTTAATATTTAATCAGCCATATGCTTTATTTATACGAATATGATTTGTGTGATTGTATGAATGTTTGGAAGCTGTGTCTTGTTCGGTAATGTCTCGTAACCCCAATCCTGCGATGGATACGGGCTAGGGGCATTACAGTGTGTGAAGTGCAGAGGTCACACGACAAAGTCACACGCCCATGTGCTAGGTCGTGTGCTAAAACCTGGGCATTGTATTTTGAAATTTCAAAGGTGCAGGGGACACATGGCTGAGACACACGCCCGTGTGGACCAAAATAGGCAATTTTAAGGCCACTTTTCTCACCCTTTATATCATCAATCTGCACACATCATTTAAATACACAAATCTATCCAAACCAAGCAATCCAAGTAATTAAAACTCATGACTTAAACTTATCATTTTATCACAAAACTCATTTACCTAAACTTACCAAAGTCACTTCATTCATTGTTTACTAAAGACTACTACTAAACATATGCATACAAACATATATATATGTATCATTCACAACCTTATTTCTAGTTTAGCTCATTTCTAGTCCAGTCTTATACATGCAATATAAACTGTAACAACCCTATCCAGTGTCCGTCGTCGGATTAGGGTTAAGAATGTTACCAGATAGATCAGAAACTAAATTAGACATTTCATCAAGTATCTTATCAATTACCACCATAGTGTCCCTTCGGTAGGTCATCGAGACCTAAAGTATGCTCAAAAATAGGGTCAGGACTAAACCGGAACACATACAGAAATTCTCGGAAATTTAAAACTTTTCTAAGTTTGAGGGATTACACGCCCGTGTGGGTAGGCCGTGTGCCTCCCACGGCTGCTAGACACACCCATGTGTCCTCCCCGTGGTCGAAACTGACTTTGCTCCATGGCTACCAAGCACGACCGTGTACCTAGGATGTAGACTATTCTGACTTGGCTCCACGGCCAGCAAGCACGATCGTGTACATTGGCCATGGTCGATCCTGTTGAAACCAGACGGCTACTAGGCACGTCCGGGTGCCAAGGCCGTGTACTCTTATGCTAGCTACTGACTTTGTCCCACGGTCACTAGGCACGCCCGTGTGCCAGAACCATGTGGCAAAATAGGCCATTTGCAAGGCCAAAATGCCACCTACATGGGTCTTACCTACAAGCAAAATCATGAAGACATCTCATGCCTATATGGCAATCAATAACATGCCAAAATAACCATCCAAATTACAAGACTAAAACTCATCTCATCACAAGCATAATTCATTCATTTTCTTAATCAAAACTTGACCATTTCATGTATCAACTAACCATGCCAAAATCATACTTCACATATGTAACACCCCAAACCCGGTCAACACACCACGACCGAATTTGGTATGTTACGAGGAAAAACGTAATTTTGAGAAGATAGGTTTCTGTTTGAAAGTTTGATAAAGACACTTCGCTATATAGTGTACTTGAAGAAAACTTGGGCATGCCTGATTAAAAACCGATGGTGTATTTGAAAACCCGGAAATTTTGAAATCTTAGTCAGAAATGTAAGTAAAACAAGTTTATCACATTTTGGAAATTCAAGTAGTTTCCCATTGTTACTTAAAACATTTTGACTTAGTAGAAAATGAGTTCCAGTTTGGAAAACGTTTGAGTTTCATTTATTTCAAGTTACAGTGTGATACCCGATGGTATAGTTTAAAACATATCGCTTTGTAGTTTTGAAATCTTTATCTTTCCAAGTTCTAGCAAATTTTAACCCAATTAATTTGTTAAGGCATATTCAAAATCTACTTTAAGCATAAACATAGCAAAACATAATTTAAAGGCCGTTTACAATCCAAAATAAAAACTAAATAGAAATAGATAAACTAAAGTACCAAATTTTAAAAGTTAGAGCAAATCCGTATTTATTCATGGCATGAGCACCTCGAGTCCATCCCGGCTCCATGTCCGCGTCTAAGTGTCACCTGAAATGTCAAAGGAGAAGGTGAGTCGCAAGACTCGGTGCATAAATCCCCCTCCCAATAATACAACATGCTAACACACATCATAACAAAGCAATACAATTAATGCACCCGATCCTAACCATCCATAACACCTTTTCTACCCCGTGTGGTACCAAACCACTGGTGGTGCCAAACCACTGGTGACCCAAAGTCACGATATCCATCAATGTGGTGCCAAACCACTGGTGACCCAAAGTCATGAATAAACCATCTGTGGGGCCAACCCATGTGTGATACCAAATCACTGGCGACAATCCCGTATCTCTCAAGTGGGGCCAACCCACGGTGGTGTTAAACCACAGGGACGAGTCGTGATGAGGTGCCAAACCTCTGGTGTCCCAAAGACACAAGTGTGATACCAAATCACTGGTGACCGCAGTCACGAATCGTATGATGGGGCCAACCCATCGTGTAATACCAAATCACTGGCGTCAATCCCGTATAATCAACTGTGGGGCCAACCCACTGTGGTGCTAAGCCACTGGGACGAGACGCTGAGGTGCCAAACCTCTGGTGACCCAAAGTCACAAAATATCATCTGTGGTACGAAACCACTGGAGGTGCCAAACCTCTGGTGTCCCAAAGACACAGATATCATATTCCCCCTCCTCTCAAATCACCCAATAACATATCATACTAATGCAAATGATATAGATCATGCAATCATGCCAACATGCTCAAAATGGCATCTCGTAATACATACACCATAAATCATGATATCACATATATCACTACAGATCTCGAAATGAAACGGACTTACCCGTATCCGTGCACATACCCCATTGGGTACCAAATCCCTCAACCATATTGTTTCACTTACACAATCAGGTTATTAACATATTACTCAGTGATAAGTGTGTTAGTTTATACACCTAAAATAACGAAGGTCTTAATCCCAAGAACCGGTCTAAATCCCTCGGTCACCTTGCTCCTAGAATCGGCCAAACAAGGGATTAGTACTCATACCATTCGGCCACAACCAATGAAACAAAAGGGGTTAACTTTGATCCCTTACCTTGCAATTGGTTTGGTTTCCTACCAAACCCCGAACCAAACGGTGGTTCTTCTGACAATCGGCCTTCCTCTAAAACACAAACAGTTAGTCTCATAAACCTTAGGCTTAACAAAAACTAAAAGAATGGACCATCAACCAACTTCTTACCACCACTTACCCAATGATCAAACAGAGGTAACTGCTTCACTTGGTTGCCACCAAAGTCCAAAGGCCCTATAGAGAAATGAATAACCAGAGATTAACCCCCTTCAATCATCCCAAAATCGACTCTTAACCAAACCGAAAACAACAAAGCACTAGAGAGGAGAGAAATGGCCATTCGGCCAAGCACTTACCCAACACCAACCAGTATTCGGCCAACAACACACTAGGAGAGGGGAGAGATTCGGCCAAGGTGTTTAACACCCCTATGATCGGCTTTGTGTGAAAAAGAAATAAAAATAAAGGTGAGAAGAAATGGAGAAAACGGCAATAGAGTTTAGAAGGAGAAAGAAAATAAAAGATGGATAAGGGAGGGTACCTTCGGTTTAAAAGTGAAAGAAAATGAAGAAAGTGTTTTTAGAGAATGGAGTTTCAGCTATCAAGGTTTTCAAGTCAAAGAAAGAAATATGGAGAGGAGAGAGTTCTACTTTCGGCTTACTCAAATGAAAGAGAAAGAAGAAATGGAAAGAAGCATTCGGCCACAAGCACAAAATCAAGGAAACAAAGCAAAATTTCGGCAAACTAATTGTGTGAACTTTCGGTTTCAAGAAGTAAAGAAAAATGAGAGAATTTTCCTTGAAATTTCGGCTAACAAAAGACCAAAGAATGAACTTTTGCTTGACACTCCAAAGACCGAAAATGCACAAAAGCCTAAGTGAATTTCGGCTACCACCCCCCCTAACTCACTCACACAACCGACCACTCCCCAAAAACTTTCCTAAAATTCGGCCACATCTCCCCCAAACACTCCACACCACCACTTCAAATTATTTTGAACAAGTCCACCTCCTACAATCACTCTCCACCCACCATTTGAGCATTTGACTTGGTCTTAGGCAGAGTTTGAACTGCCTACAACTCCTTCCCTCCATGCCGTCAAAATGGAAGCAAAATAGGAGCACTCTGCAGCTTGAACACAGGACCTCTCCCCTTGCAAATGGCGTCCCACACACAAGCCCTTAGTGGCGCCTATCCTGCCACTCCACCAGCTCATTTCTTGTGCTAAAATCCACCAAATAAAACCTTTAAACCCCAGCTTCCTCAGCTCCTCTCACCAAAGCCCCAAAACTAAAATTTTTCCTACCTCTCCGGCTCACACCTAGCTTACAATTAAGCCCCGAAACCATACAAACAACAACATAACAGACCCAACACATGCAAACCATGCCATAACAAAAATAGCCCCTATCCCGGGATATTACAGTTCTACCCCCCTTAAAATAATTTCGACCTCGAAATTACCTGATCAGAAGAGTTGCGGGTATTGCTGTTTCATCACATCCTCGGGTTCCCACGTAGCTTCTTCCACGCCATGATTCCGCCAAAGTACCTTAACCAAAGGCACAGACTTCCTACGCAGAACCTTTACATCCCGATCTAGAATCTGCACAGGTTCCTCCTCCATGGTCAAATCTGGATTTACCTCGATCTCTTCCACTGCTACCACGTGCGACGGATCTGAACGATAACGCCGAAGCATCGAAACGTGAAATACGTCGTGAATCTGACTTAGCTCTGCAGGCAGCTCAAGCTGATACGCTACTGGTCCCACTCATCTCAGTACATTATACGGCCCAATAAATCTTGGACTTAACTTGCATTTCTTTCCAAACCTCAACACTTTCTTCCACGGCGAGACCTTCAAAAAAACTTGATCCCCTACAGCAAACTCTATGTCTCTTCGCTTAAGATCGGCATAAGACTTTTGCCGATCCGAAGCTTCCTTCAATCGAGCCTGAATCAACTTAACCTTGTCTTTGGTCTCAGCAGCCAACTCGAGTCCCAACAACTGACGTTCACCTAACTCCGTCCAACAAGTAGGTGAGCGACACTTCCTACCATACAACGCCTCATATGGAGCCATCTTGATGCTCGCTTGGTAACTATTGTTGTAGGCAAACTCGGCTAATGGTAGAAACTCCTCCCAACTACCCTTGAAGTCCAGAACACAACCTCTCAGCATATCCTCTAAGATCTGAATAACCCTTTCCGATTGCCCATCCGACTGCGGGTGAAAAGCCGTACTGAAATCCAAACGCGTACCCAGAGCCTGATGCAACGCTTTCTAGAACCTTGACGTAAATCTGGGATCCCTATCCGAGATGATCGACACTGGCACACCGTGCAACCTCACTATCTCTGACACATACAGTTTCGCCAACCTCTAAAGTGAGTAGTCAACCCTCACCGGAATAAAGTGAGCTGATTTAGTCAGTCGATCCACAATTACCCAAACTGAATCCTTCTTGCTTGGCGTAAGAGGTAATCCACTGACGAAATCCATGGTTATCCTTTCCCACTTCCACTGAGGAATCTTCACTGGCTGAAGCAAACCTGACGGCAACTGATGCTCAGCCTTGACCTGCTGACATGTCAGACACTTCCCTACAAACTCTGTCACTTCTCTCTTCAGTCCCGGCCACCAAAATTGCTCTCTGAGATCCTTATACATCTTGCTACCTCCAGGATGCATAGCGTATGGACTGCTATGTGCGTCCTGAAGAATCTTTTGCCTCAGCTGAACATCCTTGGGCATACAAGCTTTACCTTGGAAACATAGCACCCCATCACTAGACAAACTGTAACCTTCCAAACCACCATCCTGCACCTGCAACCTCTGCGCACTCAGAACCTCATCCTCTAACTGTTTCTCTCTGATCTGCTCAACCCAAGTAGGCTTAACTTGCAACTCTGCCAAAATACCCCCGTCGTCATACAAACTCAAATGGGAAAACATCGCTCTTAAGTCCGAAACCACCTTACGGCTCAACGTGTCTGCCACCACGTTAGCCTTGCCCGGATGATACTCAATCGAACAGTCGTAGTCTTTTAGCAACTCAACCCATCTGCACTGCCTCAAATTCAAATCCTTCTGAGTCAAAAGGTACTTCAGACTCTTGTGATCCGTGTAGACTATCGATCTCTCTCCGTACAAGTAGTGCCTCCAAATCTTCAAAGCGAAGACTACAGCCGCTAGCTCCAAATCGTGCGTCGGATAGTTGACCTCATGTGGCCTAAGCTGCCGAGATGCGTAAGCCACAACCTTTCCTTCCTGCATCAGCACACAACCTAATCCCATATGTGATGCATCGCAATAAACTGTGAATTCCTTACCAGCCTCAGGTTGAATCAAAACCGTAGCTTCTGTCAGAATCTTCTTGAGCTTGTCGAAGCTCTCCTGTTGTTTCTCAGTCCAAACAAACGAAATCCCTTTCCTTAACAACTTGGTCATCGGCGCTGCGATCAACGAGAAACCCTCTACAAACCTTCGGTAGTATCCTGCCAAACCCAGAAAACTCTGAATCTCAGCCACTGACTTAGGCGGCTTCCAATCCAAAACTGCCTCAATCTTTCGAGGATCCACTCTAATCCCCTCAGCCGACACTACATGACCCAAGAAAGTCACTTCTCTAAGCCAGAACTCACACTTACTAAACTTAGCATAAAGCTGCTTCTCCCTCAAAATCTGCAGTACCACTCGCAAATGCTCATCATGCTCTTCTTCTGTCCTTTAATACACCAAGATGTCGTCTATGAAAACCACGACAAACTGATCCAAGAACTGCTAAAACACCCTATTCATCATATCCATGAATGCTGCCGGCGCGTTAGTCAACCCGAACGGCATTACCAGAAATTCGTAGTGCCCATACCGAGTCCGAAACGCCGTCTTGTGAATATCAGCCTCCTTTGCCTTTAACTGGTGATACCCAGACCTCAGGTCGATCTTCAAAAATACCGCTGCACCCTTCAGCTGATCAAACAGGTCATCTATCAATGGCAACGGATACTTGTTTTTAATCGTCAGCTTATTCAACTGGCGGTAGTCTATACACATTCGCATCGTACCATCTTTCTTCTTTACAAAGAGTACCGGCGCTCCCCAAGGCGAAACACTTGGCCTGATAAAACCCCGATCCAACAACTCCTGGATCTGAGCCTTAAGCTCCACCAACTCCTTTGGCGCCATCCTATACGGAGCAATAGACACTGGCGCAGTCCCAGGTAACAAATCTATCCCAAATTCTACCTCACGATCCGGCGGCAAACCCGGAAGTTCCTCCGGAAACACATCAGCAAATTCTCCAACTGTCCGAACTTTCTCTACAGCAGACTCTTTAGCCTCTAAGGCATACACATGAACCACATACGCTTCACAGCCCTTTCTGACCATCTTCTCAGCCTTCAGAGCAGATACCACATTTGATAAGTAATCTCTCCTATCACCTATCATAACCACATCATCACCCTCGGACGTCTTTAGAACCATGCGCTTAGCCGCGCAATCCAACCTCGCCTGGTACTTAACCAACCAGTCCATCCCAAGAATCAGATCGAACTCCCCAAACGGCAGTTCCATCAGATCAGCCAAAAACACTACCCCTTGGAGTTCTAGGGGTACATCCTTAAACAGCTTATCTACAACTACAGAGTGACCTAGAGGACTAATTACTATCATCTGCCTAGAAGTAGTTTCAGAGTCCAAGTCCATGGTCTCTACGATACTACTAGCAACGTAAGAATGCGTCGAACCCACATCAATCAAAGCAGTAAGTGGAGAACCAAAGATCAAGAACGTACCATTTATGACGTCCGGTGCGTCGCCCTCCTCTCGGCGCCTCGCCGCATACACTAACCCAGGCTGTCTGGCCTCAGAACTACCCGCACCTCTGCCTGGTGCTCCACGGCCCCGACCAGAACCATTACCTCCTCTGCCATTACCACGACCCCTCTGCAGTGGCGGTCCATTATTCCTGAACTGAGTACGGCCCTGACCCTCAGACTGAATCCTAGCCAACTTACGCGGACAGTCCCTCACTCGGTGATCCAAAGAACCACACTCAAAGCAACCTTTTCCACCGGTCCAGCAACCTCCCCAATGAGATTTCCCACAACGATTACACTGCGGCGGTCCCTGACTAGCAGCAACAAACCTACCAGACTGATTCGGCCCACTCTGCCTAGCCCTTTTCTGAAGATTACTCAACGACCCAGAAGACCCAAGGCTCCTCTTATGCCTGTTCCTGTCCATGCCTTGCCTTACCGACTCCTTAACACCCTCGGCTACCTTAGCCTTCTCAACCAGAACAGCAAACTCATGCTCTTGTTGAGGAGCAATCAGCAATCTTAATTCATCTCTCAGACCATCCTCGAAACGAACACACCTCTCGTGCTCTGTAGCCACAATGCCCCTAGCATACCGACTCAGCCTCAAGAACTCAGCCTCGTACTCTGACACAGACTTACTCCCCTGAACAAGCCTCAGAAATGCTTTTCGCTGCGCGTCGATGTAGCTAGCTCCAATGTACTTTTTCTGATACGCAGCTTTGAAATAGTCCCACGTAAGATCCTCTGCTGCCGCACTGTCCCAAACCGTGAGCCACCACTGGTATGACTCGTCTCGAAGAAGCGATACTATGCCCTTCAGCTTCTCCTCAGCAGTCAGGTCTAAATCATCCATGACCCGCTCTGTCGCCTCCAGCCAATACTCAGCCGTGCTGGGAGCAACACCAGAAACACCTCGGAAAACCTCAGCCCCGTTCGCCCGAAGTCACTCAGGCACAGATTTCCTAACTCCTGCGCCTCCACCTACTCCAGCTACCCTTTCCAAAACTCGCAGCATCGCCTGTGACACTGCATCGTCCCCAGTCTGATCTTGAAACTGACCACCTCCAGCTGGTGGCGGTACCGGTATCTCATTCTCTGACCCCTGACCAGATCCTACGGGTTCAGAAACTATCATCCTACCACGACCTCGTCCACGACCGCGTCCACCTCGAGCACTCATGACTAAAATCTCTACTTGTCTGATTTAAAAAGTTTTATGCATCAGTAATTATTCCACTGTTTTAAAGCAAAGTCTTATGAATATTAAAGAAGCTTTGTTTCGCAAGTTCACAGAGTCCTATCAGTCTCAGTCTCTAAAGTAATTCACTATTACAAGTCATCCAATCACATCTCATCAAAATCACAAGTAATAGTAAGGGGTACTTACCTGGGCGGATTGGTGCCGAAGACTCGGTGCCATGCCTTTCAAAACATATATTTCAAAACAAAAATACTTAAAACAGACTTTTGAAAACCATTTTGGGCCTCAGGCCCACAGCCGAGCATTTGAACTTAGCTCTGATACCAAAATTGTAACACCCCAAACCCGGTCAACACACCACGACCGAATTTGGTATGTTACGAGGAAAAACGTAATTTTGAGAAGATAGGTTTCTGTTTGAAAGTTTGATAAAGACACTTCGCTATATAGTGTACTTGAAGAAAACTTGGGCATGCCTGATTAAAAACCGATGGTGTATTTGAAAACCCAGAAATTTTGAAATCTTAGTCAGAAATGTAAGTAAAACAAGTTTATCTCATTTTGGAAATTCAAGTAGTTTCCCATTGTTACTTAAAACATTTTGACTTAGTAGAAGATGAGTTCCAGTTTGGAAAACGTTTGAGTTTCATTTATTTCAAGTTACAGTGTGATACTCGATGGTATAGTTTAAAACATATCGCTTTGTAGTTTTGAAATCTTTATCTTTCCAAGTTCTAGCAAATTTTAACCCAATTAATTTGTTAAGGCATATTCAAAATCTACTTTAAGCATAAACATAGCAAAACATAATTTAAAGGCCGTTTACAATCCAAAATAAAAACCAAATAGAAATAGATAAACTAAAGTACCAAATTTTAAAAGTTAGAGCAAATCCGTATTTATTCATGGCATGAGCACCTCGAGTCCATCCCGGCTCCATGTCCGCGTCTAAGTGTCACCTGAAATGTCAAAGGAGAAGGTGAGTCGCAAGACTCAGTGCATAAATCCCCCTCCCAATAATACAACATGCTAACACACATCATAACAAAGCAATACAATTAATGCACCCGATCCTAACCATCCATAACACCTTTTCTACCCCGTGTGGTACCAAACCACTGGTGGTGCCAAACCACTGGTGACCCAAAGTCACGAATAAACCATCTGTGGGGCCAACCCACGTGTGATACCAAATCACTGGCGACAATCCCGTATCTCTCAAGTGGGGCCAACCCACGGTGGTGTTAAACCACAGGGACGAGTTGCGATGAGGTGCCAAACCTCTGGTGTCCCAAAGACACAAGTGTGATACCAAATCACTAGTGACCGCAGTCACGAATCGTATGATGGGGCCAACCCATCGTGTGATACCAAATCACTGGCGTCAATCCCGTATAATCAACTGTGGGGCCAACCCACTGTGGTGCTAAGCCACTGGGACGAGACGCTGAGGTGCCAAACCTCTGGTGACCCAAAGTCACAAAATATCATCTGTGGTACCAAACCACTGGAGGTGCCAAACCTCTGGTGTCCCAAAGACACAGATATCATATTCCTCCTCCTCTCAAATCACCCAATAACATATCATACTAATGCAAATGATATAGATCATGCAATCATGCTAACATGCTCAAAGTGGCATCTCGTAATACATACACCATAAATCATGATATCACATATATCACTACAGATCTCGAAATGAAACGGACTTACCCGTATCCGTGCACATACCCCATTGGGTACCAAATCCCTCAACCATATTGTTTCACTTACACAATCAGGTTATTAACATATTACTCAGTGATAAGTGTGTTAGTTTACACACCTGAAATAACGAAGGTCTTAATCCCAAGAACCGGTCTAAATCCCTCGGTCACCTTGCTCCTAGAATCGGCCAAACAAGGGATTAGTACTCATACCATTCGGCCACAACCAATGAAACAAAAGGGGTTAACTTTGATCCCTTACCTTGCAATTGGTTTGGTTTCCTACCAAACCCCGAACCAAACGGTGGTTCTTCTGACAATCGGCCTTCCTCTAAAACACAAACAGTTAGTCTCATAAACCTTAGGCTTAACAAAAACTAAAAGAATGGACCATCAACCAACTTCTTACCACCACTTACCCAATGATCAAACAGAGGTAACTGCTTCACTTGGTTGCCACCAAAGTCCAAAGGCCTTATAGCGAAATGAATAACCAGAGATTAACCCCCTTCAATCAACCCAAAATTGGCTCTTAACCAAACCGAAAACAACAAAGAACTAGAGAGGGGAGAAATGGCCATTCGGCCAAGCACTTACCCAACACCAACCAATATTCGGCCAACAACACACTAGGAGAGGGGAGAGATTCGGCCAAGGTGTTTAACACCCCTATGATCGGCTTTGTGTGAAAAAGAAATAAAAATAAAGGTGAGAAGAAAAGGAGAAAACGGCAATAGAGGTTAGGAGAAGAAAGAAAATAAAAGATGGATAAGGGAGGGTACCTTCGGTTTGAAAGTGAAAGAAAATGAATAAAGTGTTTTTAGAGAATGGAGTTTCAGCTATCAAGGTTTTCAAGTCAAAGAAAGAAATATGGAGAGGAGAGAGTTCTACTTTCGGCTTACTCAAATGAAAGAGAAAGAAGAAATGGAAAGAAGCATTCGGCCACAAGCACAAAATCAAGGAAACAAAGCAAAATTTCGGCAAACTAATTGTGTGAACTTTCGGTTTCAAGGAGTAAAGAAAAATGAGAGAATTTTCCTTGAAATTTCGGCTAACAAAAGACCAAAGAAAGAACTTTTGCTTGACACTCCAAAGACCGAAAATGCACAAAGGCCTAAGTGAATTTCGGCTACCACCCCCTAACTCACTCAGCCAACCGGCCACTCCCCAAAAACTCTCCTAAAATTCGGCCACATCTCCCCCAAACACTCCACACTAGCACTTCAAATTATTTTGAACAAGTCCACCTCCTACAATCACTCTCCACCCACCATTTGAGCATTTGACTTGGTCTTAGGCAGAGTTTGAACTGCCTACAACTCCTCCCCACCATGCCGTCAAAATGGAAGCAAAAGAGGAGCACTCTGCAGCTTGAACACATGACCTCTCCCCTTGCAAATGGCGTCCCACACACAAGCCCTTAGTGGCGCCTATCCTGCCACTCCACCAGCTCATTTCTTGTGCTAAAATCCACCAAATAAAACCTTTAAACCCCAGCTTCCTCAGCTCCTCTCACCAAAGCCCAAAAACTAAAATTTTTCCTACCTCTCCGGCTCACACCTAGCTTACAATTAAGCCCCGAAACCATACAAACAACAACATAACAGACCCAACACATGCAAACCATGCCATAACAAAAATAGCCCCTAACCCGGGATATTACAACATATCACATTCATTCAAGCAAATTCTCAACTCTTAACTAGCCAAATCCCATGACTAAGTTCATATAACAAACTTATATCAAATACTAGCCTATACATGCCATATCTAGCTATATACATTTCCAAAATGTACCAAAATGAGTTTAGTAGTGTGATGACGATCCTTGACGGTCCCGAGCCTTCAGTAGCTTTGACGACCTATAAAACAAAGAATACACACACACACACACAGAGTAAGTCATAATACAAACAAACTTAGTATGTAAAGCATATAAGCTTATAAAAACATTGGCAATATTCATATTCATAGCAAATTCCTCACATATATGCTTTGGTCCATATTCTAGGCCATAATTGCCACATTCATCAATTCAAGAATCATATATATATACATAGCTTATTCATAACCATTCTTGTAACTCATTCACATTCTCATATTCACTCTTACATTATTCAAATCAAAATCACATAGGTACTTACCTTTTTATACACACTTAGTGTACAAATCAGCATACCTGGAACGGATTTACAATTTGCTTAGCCACTCGTATCATAGACTTGCCCATTGAACCGATAGGAACCTAATAGGATACTCAAAAAGCTCAGTATAGTTGTACAATGCCAATGTCCCAGACGAGGTCTTACATGCACTCAGATATCGATTCTACTGTCCCAAACAGGGTCTTATACGAATCAATATGATGCCGATGTCCCAGACATGGTCTTACAGGTAAAGATAATATCGATGCCAACGTCCCAGACATGGTCTTACACGAAATTTTGAATCAATCCAAATGTCCCAGACAAGGTCTTACATGATAAAACAGAACAAATTCCTATGTCATGACATAGCTAATCCTATCTATTCCTAGGTTCGTACGGGACTTCTCGGACATTGTCACTAAGTAATCCTTATCTCGGAATTCATGAACAGATCATATCATAAATATTCTTCGATAAAAATATTCATAAGAACATACATAATTCAATACGAATACGTTTATTTGCATAATGACTTACCTTGGATTTGATTTAACAGAAACGGAAACAGCTACTTGGTTACTTTCGCTTTCCCGCTATCTAAGTCTGTTTTCCTCGATTCTTGATCTATACATGTTCAGAATTAACCCTTTTATTCACTAATTCATTCAATTCAATCCAAAGGCACACATTTAGGGCTATTTGCAATTTAACCCTCACATTTGCACAATTTATCAATTTAGTCCATTTTTTTTTCAAACATCAAATTCACAAAATCATCATACATCCAAGCTTAGCCGAATGCATATATATATATCATACAAGCCCATATTTTCCATGAAATTTGTAATTTTGTCCTTCAAATTACTATTTTCTCAATTTAGCCCTAATTAGCTAAATTCATCAAAAATTCAAGAACAAAATATGTTCATCTAGCTCAAATCTTTCATTTAACCATTAAAATCATCACAAAGCATAATATATCATCCATGGCATATCTCGCAAATATCATCAATACACAAAATTGAAGCATGGGTTTTGTAGCTCTCAAAGCAACGATTGCAAAAACGTAGAAATTATCAAAAACTAACTAAAACATACCTTGAATTTGTGCCTCAATCTAGCCGAATGTAACAAGCTATTCTTATTTTCTTTCTTTCATGCATTCAGTGGAAGCAATAATGAATTAATACCATTTTTCATGTTTTAATATACTATTATAAGTGTAACATCCTAAAAATTTGAGTATCGATATGTTGCATGTTTTTGGTGCTTAACTTGTGAATGATTTAATTTGTGTGTGTTTAATATAGCCTTGAGAAGGCTCGGGATTTATTCGAAATTAGAATAAATTTTAGTAATGAGTATTTTATTGAAGTGGAACAAGTGACCTTGATGTTTAAGGAAATTAAGTGTCAAAAACTAGCATAATATGAGCTAGTAGTAAAGTGGAGTTGGCGCCATAAGTGTTGCTTAAGGGGAGAGGTTTGAATTCCATGGATTGCATTTTTGTGACTTTTATTTTTGCACCTTTATAGCATGTGTCGGTCAAGCCTTATTTATGGTAAGGTTGGACTATTTCTTTTATGGTAAGGTGGCTAATGGTTAAGGTAAGCTTGAACTTGGGGAAAGAAATCCTAAGCTTATGGAAGGTAGGGGGAACACAAGGCACCTCTTCAGGGATGTGTTTTGGAAAGTTGGAATGGCCAAGCTTGTCCATGAACTTGGACGGTTTCATGGATTAGGGGGGTGGCCGAATTTTTGTGGTAGACTTTGGTAAGGATGTGTAGCTAGTGTGTAATCTCATTTGGTCATTTTTGTTCTTCCAAAACACCTTTTCTTTTTCATTTTTCTCTCATAGCCGAATGTGCTTGATGCTTTGGGTAAACATCTTTGGTTTTCTTCTTTTTGTCTTCTCCTTTTGACCATTTGGTCATATTTTGCCAACCTCTTAAGTGCTTCATTTTGTGCTTCTCTCCTAGTGCCAAACACAAAAGCCATTCCTTTTTCTTCCTTCTTCCCCATTGTCGAATGCACCATTGTCCCAAACCCTTTCCCTTGCTCTTCTCTTACCTTTGAAAATCGAATCATAAACCTTTCTTCATTATTTTCTTTTTATCTCCATTTTTCTCATCCTTTAAACATATTTTTTCCATGGCCGAATGTTAGAGACCATCTCCATAGCCAAATCTTTTTTCCTTTCTTTGATATATCATAGCCGAATCTTCCATTCCTCATAACTTTTATTCTCAATCATTTTCTTCTATTCAA
The DNA here is from genome assembly GCA_005393395.2 of Gossypium australe. Taxonomy (NCBI): domain Eukaryota; kingdom Viridiplantae; phylum Streptophyta; class Magnoliopsida; order Malvales; family Malvaceae; genus Gossypium; species Gossypium australe. The sequence continues at coordinate 108,443,496 of CM016621.1, read as the reverse complement.
ACTTTGGATCATCGGTAAGAATCATTTTTTTGTCTTCTCTTTTTGCTATTTCGTCACCTAGGTCGAATCTATAGATTGGCTTGGAAGAGTCTTTTAAACCGAATAACCAATCATTCATTTAGATGATTTCTTTCGTTATTTTTTAGTGAAATAGTGGAGGGCCGAATCATCATCTTTTCGAAGTAGTCTTGAAGTCATTCAAGTTTGGATCATAACTTTCAAGGTAAAAAGGAACTCTTCATGAATTTCATGATCACCCTCAATATTATCAATGATTATCAATCGATATTGAAATAACTGAAAGTTTTATATAGGGATTCTTTTGGGAATCACTCGGAATTTTTTTTTAAAGGCAAACAAGATATGGTCGAAAAGGGTGGTGAATAGAGTTCGGAAGAGGGGCGGTTTCGCTATTCCCTCTAGATTCAAGTGAAGGGATATTTCGGCAATTCGATATTTTCCACCGGGTTGTGGACCCTCCTCCGGTGAAAATCAATTATTTGAAGTCATTCGTACTCCTGAGCCATTGACTGTTTGTGGTTCTTCAACGGGTTATGAACCATCAATCGGGGAGAAACCACAAATAGCTGTTGTTCAAAATTCCGAGGGTAAAGATCTAGATCGCTTATCTTTAGTATAAATTTATATTAAGTATTAGTGTTCTAATCAAGCATGTCACGTATTTAGGTATCGACGAGCGGGAAAGTATAGTTCTCACCGTAATCAGGTGTGTAATTTCACACTTATCTCATGGGTTAGATATTGTACCATAAGTAAATAGAATAAAAATCGTAAAGTTGGTAATATTTGAAAATACGGTATATTAACACTTTTTGTGTAAATGCATGAAATCGGTATTAAAGTTGTGGAAATTACGGAATTGCCCTTAATGGGCTATTTGGTTAAAAAGTGATATTTTGGGCCTCATGTGATAAATGGGCCATACGAATTATTTGATAAATTGGCCAAGTGTGGAAATTTTGAAAAGGGCCTCATGTGATTAATGGGCCAAATTTGCTAGATTGATTAATGGGCCAATTTGCTAGATTGATTAATGGGCCAAATTGCTATACTGCTTAAAGGGCCAAATTGTTAGATTGCTTAATGGGTCAACTTGTATTATGGGCCTTATGTTGAAATTCTCTTTTGAATATTGTTATGCTTTGTATATGCATACATGATTGCATGGGTTGGGATAAAAATTAAAGAGAAGTTCTGGTGGCTCTGCCACAATCTAGTTCGGTGGCTCTGCCACAATCTAGTTCAGGTGGCTCTGCCACAATCTAGTTCGGGTGGCTCTGCCACAATCTAGTTCGGGTGGCTTAGCCACAAACATTTTAAATGGCTTTATGCCTGCGATTGGTGTGTTGGCGGGGTGGGTTGACTTGATCCCTACAGGTGTGCTGGTTGGTACGAGTGGTGTGTAACGGATGGAAATTTAGGCTTGGTTGGGAATTGCATATCACATGCATTTTATATTTGATATATATTGTACATTTGTAAATGGGCTCAAGCCCAATTATATGCTTAAATGGTTCTGGCCCAGTGGACACGGTAAGTGGGTTACACACTGAGTTCTAAGTAACTCACCCCGTTTTTCTTACCCTTCTCAGGTAATGATAATTGATGGAGGCTTGGGCCGGGGATGACTTCGCGAGGAGGCCATACTACGAATGATGCTTTATATAAACTTTGAACTTCTTTTAAGTATTTTTATTTAAGTATTATTTCAGTTGCAATGTAATAAGGCCTCTAGTATTGTTTGATGGATTTTTATTCCGTGGATGGATTTTAATATGTTTTAGATACTTAAATGGGGATGTTTTAATTTTTATAAATGTTTTCTTAAACTTGCGTATAAAAAGGGGGTTTTTCTTAAATATCACTAACTCATAAAATTTCTGTGAAAACTCCTTTATGAATTTATTTCAACCAATTATTTAAAATTTTAACTAATTATTTCTCTGAAAATCAAATTGCAAACTCTTATGTTTAAAATCATGGATTTCAAATTAATCTCGATTTTTTATAAACTCCATCTCCAAAATCGTTTTGAAGATTTGTTTTCTTAAATCATTGATAACTAGATGCAAGTTCGATTTGTGTGGCATGCCAAATCTGGACTTAACGCATAGGCCGGGTTTGGGGTGTTACATTTTATGGTATCAGAGCCAGTTTCAAAACTCGACTGTGGTTTGGGTTCAACAAAAATTTTTGTTTAAACTGTTTAAATTTCTGGACTTTATTTTTTAAAGGTAGTATGGCACCACGAGCATCTGGCACCAAGTCAAGTAAGTATTTGTATATTGAATGTTTTATTGTGAAATGATCGTAGGAACACTGTAGAACTTCTAGTTTTAGGTGTTGAAAACGGTAGAGATTGAGACTATAGGATGTGATTGCGAAAACAACTCTATCTCTTATAACTCATAAAATATTGTTAATAAACACTGAAATAATATTCTGATTCATAAAATTTGTAATCAGATTAAACCGAATTAGTCATTATGAGCACTACAGGACGTGGACGTGGACGCGGTAGACGTGGCCGTGGTAGAGGACGAGGTGCTAGGGGTGCAACTGAAGTGCCGGGTCATATGCCAGAAATGGATGCACCTGCGTCACCCGGGAGTGAGACTGGATCACATGACCATACGAGAGAGGACACTGCTTTGACACAAGCAAAGTTGAGAGTCCTAGAAAGGGTTGCTGGGACTAGAACTGGTCCAGCAGTTCGTGGATCAATTTCAGAACGACTTAAATCAAGTGGTGCCGAGGTTTTTAGAGGTGTCTCCAATGTAGCTTCGAATGTTGCGGAATATTGGCTCAAGGTAGTGGAACGAATCATGGACAATTTGGAGTGCACTACCGAGTAGAAGCTAAGAGGAGCCGTGTCCTTGTTAAGGGACGAGGCGTATCAATGGTGGCTTACTATTCGAGAAGGCACTGAGGCTGCATTGGTTACTTGGGATTTCTTCAAAGCTGCTTTCCAAGGGAAGTATGTCGGGAAAAGTTATGTGGATGCCCGGAGGAAGGAATTCCTGAATTTGGTTCAAGGAAATAAGACGGTGGCAGCTTACGAGGTAGAATTTCTTCGCTTGAGCCGTTATGCTCGCACTATAGTGCTGACTGATCATGAACGCTGTGTACGCTTTGAAGATGGGCTGAAAGATGAGTTGCGGGTACTGATAGCCCCGCAACAAGTACGGACTTTTGCCTCGCTTGTAGAGAAAGCCAAGATAGCCGAAGAGGCTAAGAACTCAGAATGCCAGAACCGGGAAAGAGTTAGAGGCAAGAGGGACTTTAAGTACTTGGGTTCTTCTAAAAGGTTCCCGAAGAGGCCTCGAAATGATGAGCTAGCTCCAGCTAGAGCACCTGTGACTACCAATCAGAGTCAAGACTGTGCTGATTGTGGGAAGCGACACCCCGGGGAATGCTGGAGGAAAACTGGTGCCTGTTATAAATGTGGTTCCAAGGATCATCAGTATAAGAACTGCCCCTGACGGACTGATCCGACTCAGGAAGCTCGTAACCCTGATGCTCAGCCAGCTAGAGGCAGTCAACAGCCACCGAGAGGTCGTGGACCAGGTCGTGGTGGTAATGGTACTGATGTGGTCAAGGTACACCGGGACGAGGTAATGGCTTTAGAGGTAACACAGAGGCAAGACAGCCGGGGTTGGTCTATGCGGTTAGGCATCGTGAAGATGGCGATTGTAACACCTCCAAACCCGGCCCAAACACCACGGCCGAATTTAGAATACTACTGAGGAAAAAGTTTGAAAAGAATTTGACATAAGGTGAAAACTTAATAATTTTCCGTCATTTATAAAACATGGTATATTTAAAATTCTAAGCAAAACTATGTTGTTACAAATTCCCGGATTTAAAACTTCAATATAAGTTTTTAAGATATAAATTGCTTGAAAGAAAACATTCCTAGTACAATAGAGTCTGGCATTTACGACCATACAAAGCTTTGTACGGTGTCATCTTTATGCTCGATTGAAAGCTATTATTATACGCAAGTTCAACTAGCGGCAAATATTTCTCCCAATTGCCTTCGAATTCCAAAACACAACATTGGAGCGTATCTTTTAGAATCTAAATTACTCCCACAGATTGACCATCAGTTTGTGAATGAAAACTTGTACTGAAATTCAATTTCATACCCAAAGCTTCTTGAAATTTCTTCCAAAACCGCGATGTGAATCTCGGATCTCTATCTAAAATAATCAAAACTGGCACCTTGTGCAATCTAACCATCTCAGCAATATACAATTCAGGTAATCTATCGAGTGAATAGTAAGTACGTACCGAAATAAAATGTGTTATTTTCGTCTGTCGATCATCGACAACCCAAATTGCATCTTTCTTTTTTCAGAGACAATGGTAATCCCGATACGAAATCCATATTCACTCTATACCATTTCCACTTCGGTATCATCACAGGCTGAAGCAAACCTGAAGGTACTTGATGCCAAATCAAACACTTCGATACAAACTCAAAAATGTCTTATTTCATACCTGACCACCAATACAATTTCTTCAAATCATTGTACATTTTAGTACTCCTAGGATGAATAGATAAACAATTACTATGTGCCTCGTATAAAATTTTTTGAATCAACTCTGTATTTTTCGGTACACAGATTCTATCTCGAAACATTAAACAATCATCAAATCTAATTTGGTACTCTGACTCATTAGTCGACTCGCATTGCACTCTTTTAGCTTGTAGTTCACTATCACATTTCTGAGCTTCGTATATTTGCTGAAGAAATACTGGTTTAGCTTTTAACTCAGCTAAAATTGAACCATCATCAGACAATGTCAACTGTGTATTCATTACTCTTAGGACAAACAATGAGTTTATACTCAAAGCATCTGTGACCACATTCGCTTTCCGGGGGTGATAATCAATTACTAACTCATAGTCTTTTAGCAACTCAAGCTATAAGAATTTATCAATTCAAATACAATTCAATCACAATCAATCATAGTGTCCCTTAAACGAGCCTATGAAGCCTTAAACATGCATTGAGAGTGGTTCGGGACTAAACCGATAACTCGAGAAATTTTTCAACACTTACAAAAATTTTCTCCAAAATAAGGGACACACGCCCGTATGACCAGGCCCTGTGTCTCACACGGCCACCAGACCTGCCCGTGGGAACATTCGAAATGGGAGTACATGGCCTTGTCCCGGCCCGTGTCCAAACAAGTGAGGTTATTGACATGGGTCACACGACCAACCACATGCCCGTGTGCCTTTCGAAGTGGCCACACATGCTCGTGTGCAAAGCCGTGTGATAGGTCGTTCCAAACCTGTAGGGTATACTGACTTATACAACACAGCCAAGTCACACGCCCGCGTGCAAATTAGGGGGTATACTGACTTGTGCCACACGGCCGAGCACACGCCCGTGTGTGAGACTGTGTGGAGGATACTGACTTCATTTCAATTTCAACACCAGGGGACACATGGCCATGTAACATGACCGTGTGTCACACACGGCTGAGACACACACTCGTATCTCTGCCTATGTGGACAAAAATAGGCTATTTACCAAGCCAATTTTCCACACAAACAAGGCTAATTCATACAATTTCCAATACTAGCAACCAACATGTTTTTATCTCAAGTTTTACTCAACCAAAACCTACTAAAATGCATATACCAATCAACTAGTTAAACCATTACCTAACATACCTCATTTTGTACCGATTCACAAGAAAGGTACCAGTTCCACTAACTTCATAATACGATCATTCACATATTCATCCAGGAACTAAATATCAACCATATATGCACTCATAAACACATTATCAAATCCACCAAATTAAGCTAAATCTCATGGCTATATTTACAAACCAAAACATATACATTTACAGGCCATTATAAATGACCAAAATCTTTATCAATCCATAGTCAAATGACTCAAAATACCTATACATGCCATATACTCAAAAAATAGTTTCAAAAGTACCAAAGAGTTAGTGAATAGTGTGGTGAATTCTCCGATGATCCCTGAACCCGAGCTAGCTTTGAAATCACTATAAAACATGGAAAAGCAACAAAGTAAGCTATATAGCTTAGTAAGCTCGTATGTTAACAATGAACAACTATCATCATTCTTTAATCATTCATATAATAGAAAACAATGTGCAACAATTCTATAAAATCTCAAGCTATCAAATGATCATTCATATAACTTACCAAGGAACTCATCAATTTCATAGTTTTCAATACTTAATTCATTTCCGTACGTACCTGTACCATCTCGTACCAATCTCATAATCAACCACATTGTTATTTTACCTGTTGAACCTTTCGAAATAGAAATTGGATACTCAATGTCTCACACGATGATAAACCGTAAAAATAACATATTTTAAGCCCACATTTAGCATGCTTTTGGATGATTTAAGCCCTTAATTGTGTAATTTGGTGCTATTAATCCTTTGTTCTCATGTTTTATACTCAGGAGAGCACCCAATGACGAAAAGAACGAAAAACGGGCCCAAAATGGAGTAAATGGGCCATATTACAAAATCCACACGGCCTGGGCCCTAGCCACACGGCCGTGCCCTATTCAACAGGTTCGAACACGGGATGGCCATGACTTACACGGGCGTGTGCCATGGGCATGTCCCTGCTGTAGGAAAGAAGAGTTTCACTCGGATTTGGATACTTAGGGGCAAAGAAACACATTCCAAAGCCTATATAAACACCCTAAGTATGACCAGAAAAGGGGGGAACCCAAGACTTTTGTCAGGGGGCGTCCAGCTAGGCCAAAGAGGTCAGATTTGTGGGGATTCACTTGAAGATAACTAGTTGATCCATCTCAAGAAGCCGAAATTATACTCAAGACGGAGGACTTCTCCTTCAATTCCTTCAAGGAGTTTTAGGGATTTCTTATGTTTTGTTTTATATTTTCTTTTGAGATGTTTTCTATTATTATTATGAACTAAACCCTCAGATACCTGAGGGGGATAAAACCAAAGATGAATCTTGTTATCGTTTGCTGAACTATGTGATAAATATTTGACTTGTTCTTAATTATGTCTTCTTAATTCTTGTGTTGATATTTCTGGTATATTAATTCAAGTATGATGTGCTTAGGTGGAGGAGCAAAAGTCCCTACCTAAGAGTAGATCTAACATAATTAAGCGGAGTTGATCGCACGCCTAAAGATAGGGTGACGAGATTTTGCCGGATTAGGGTGAAACCTAATATGGGAGTCCATAGATCGAGTTAATGCAATTCTAAGGGTTTTAATTAGAAATAGATTTCAATTAATCAACCTAGGGTTAGACATTAGTCGCACCGAGGGAGGGATTAATATAACTTAGGGAATCTTACGGATCAAGTCAAATGAATTAATAGTCTCGTTTAGAGTTAGATAACAAGTGAAGTCTAGGTGGATTCTTCCTTGGGTGTCGTCTTAATCAATTGGTTTTTCCTCGAAGTATTTTTTTCCATTTTCATTCTTCTTTGTCTTAGTTTCTTTAGTTTAATAATTAGTTAATTTTAGATTAAACCACAAATTCCCTTTATTTTAGGCTAGATAATAAAAAGAGAGTTAGTATTAGTACTTCTGGTTCCTTTGGGTTCGACAATCCAGTATTACCTTAACTATACTACTGTTCGATAGGTGTGCTTGCCTCAAATCGTTGTCAGAGTTAGTTTCCTAGTTCGATCATTCTTTTTATAAATTTTAAGACTCGGCAGACACGATCAAGTTTTTGGCGCCGTTTCCGGGGAACTAAAATATTAAGAAAGCTTAATTTTTATTACTTTAGCCATTTTTTAATTTTTGCAAATTATTTATTTTTATTTATTATTATTATTTTATTTTTGCTAATTTTTCCTTCTTTTTGTTCCTTCCAGGCACCTCTAGTTTATGAATAGAAGGAACCCGATAGGACCTTTACTTTATGACAGTGATATTGAAGGTACCGTTCATAGAAATCACAGAGAAATAAAGCGAAGCATAAACTACGTAGAAGGAGAGCAAGAAGGTGACACCAATCCTACTGAAGGGATGGCTGAAAACAATCCGCCACCGCCGGAGGCGGCCGAACATCATGCTCCTCGAACTATGTGTGATTATACTAAACCTAATTTAACAGGAACTGAGTCAAGTTTTGTTAGACCTACTATTGCTACAAATAATTTTGAAAGGAAACCTAACACAATTCAGATGATACAGCAATTTGTTTAGTTTGATGGTTTGCAGGATGAAGATCCAAATAATCACTTGGCAAATTTCCTAGAATTTTGTGATACTTTCAAAATAAGTGGTGTTTCTGATGATGCCATTTGTCTTCGGTTATTCCCCTTCTCTCTAAAGAATAAAGCTAAACAGTGGTTGCACTCTCTTCCAAGAGGATCAATCACTACATGGGACCAAATTACCGAGAAATTTTTATTAAAATATTTTCCACTGGCCAAAACGGCCAAATTAAGGAATGATATCTCTTCTTTTGTGCAGATGGATTTAGAAACACTATACGATGCATGGGAGAGATACAAGGATCTATTGAGAAGGTGCCCACACCATGGATTACCTTTGTGGCTTCAAGTCCAAACTTTTTACAATGGTGTGAATCCTTTGACGAGACAACTGATCGACTCAACCGCCAGTGGAACTCTGAATAACAGAACTCTTGAAGCAGCCTACGAATTTATACAAGAGATGTCGCTAGATAACTATCAGTGGCAAGTTTGTGCTCTTCGCAGGTGCATCCAGTAATGCAGTGCGAAACAAACGACAGTGTGGCAAATCCTAAGTACCCACTCTACGGACAAGGCACAGAAAGCGAACAGATGAACTATATGGATAATAATTTTAGATCTAACAATAACCCTTATAATAATACATATAATCGAGGTTGGAGAAATCACCCCAATTTTCCATGGGGAAATCAAGGAAATCAGAGACAACAACCCCTTCCAAATTTCCAAAATTAGCCCTACCCACAGGAAAAGAAGCCGAACCTTGAAGAGATGCTAACAAAATTCATAACAGCCTCAGAAACACGTTTTCAGAATACTGAGACAACATTTAAAAATCAACAAGCATCGATTCAAAGGATCGAGAATCAGTTAGGGTAAATTGCCAAGCAGATCTCCAAAAGACCACAAAGAAGCCTACCGAGCAACACTGAGAATAATCTTAGGGAGCAAATTCAAGCCATAATAGCTCACGATAATGAAGAGTTAAATGAACCAGAACAAAGGCAAGAAAATGTGGCAGATAAGGGTAAGGTTGAGGTAAGCCAAGATAAGTCAAAACCGGTAATCAAAGAGTACCAACCTCGCATACCATATCCCGAAGCGTTGAAACAAGACAACACTGAGGAACAATTTGGTAAGTTTCTTAAACTTTTAAAGAAATTACATATTAACTTACCGTTACTTGAAGCTCTTTCACAGATGCCAGACTCTAGGAAATTTTTAAAGGAGCTATTGACGAACAAACGAAAGATAGACGAGGCATCGCATGTGGAGCTAAACCTAGTGTGCTCAGTAATGTTACAAAATAAACTACCACAAAAATTAAAAGATCCAGGGAGTTTTACAATTCCATGCTTAATTGGTAGTTTATCTATTAATAATGATTTAGCTGATTTAGGGGCAAGTATCAATGTTATGGCTTACAAATTGTTTAAACAACTAGGTCTAGGGAAACCTAAGCAAACTAGGATGAGCATTCAATTAGCTGATAAAACTATTAGAATTTCCAGGGGGATAATCGAAGATGTGTTAGTAAAAATTGACAAATTCGTATTTCCAGTAGACTTTGTCGTTTTAGACATGGATGAGGACAATAGTATCCCCTTAATTTTAGGAAGGCCCTTTTTAGCAACTGCCAGAACTAAAATTGATGTCAGTACAGGTGAACTCATACTTTGTGTAGGTGACGAATCAATTAGACTTCAAGCAATCGACTCGGCTAAGACATCAAGTGACAATGGTGAGAATGTAAATTCTATTGATAAGCTTTCCGCTAAACCTTCTTTGCAGGAAGCACCACAGAATCACACAACCAAGCCAGAGTTTATACCTCATAACAACAAAGAAATATCACATGAGGAATGACGGCTTCACATCGATGAACTAGACGGGTGGAAAACACATTCAAAAGATAAATAACAACCACACAAAGTAACACCGAGGGAACACCTAGACGAACTCATAGGAACATCAAATCACTTCAAAATAGGAGACCAGGTACTGTTAAATAAGGGAGACCCTAGAATCACCACATCCAACCTGAAGAAGAAAAAGAAATTCCTCTTGAGGTACTCAATATCTTCCCATACAGAGCAGTCGAGGTAACTCACTCTGAATTTGACACTTTTAAGGTAAACGCCACTCGTTTCAAACTTTATCATAGAATTGATAGTATGAAAGAAGATATTCAACTCTTCAAACCACCATAATTAGGCGAATAAAAGGTAAGTCTAGCTTAAGACTTTAAACGAGCGCTTCTCGGGAGGCAACTGGAGTACTAACCCCATTAACTTCTCCATTTTATTTTATGTTATTTTATTCTTTCTCTTTTTATTACCTAACTTTAAACTAACCAAAGGTGTAGATTTCCAGGCCACACGGCCTTGCACATGGCCGTTGTCGTGGCCGTGTGGACCTCCCAAATCTCCGCACTGACATGGCAGAGACGGTACAAGTTAGAACAAATAAAATCTTCGAGTCAGGAACTCCAACCACCACACCACGGGCACCGACAAAACTCCACGGCCGTGCAACGCGGCCGTGGACAACACTGTTAGATCACATACGGGCGTGGGACCCTAACTACAGACGTGGGAGAAACGAATGAAACATAAACACAATCGTGTGACACGGCCGTGTAACTCGACACGCTCAAGGTACACGAGCGTTGGGATGTATCAGGCTTGAAACTTTATTTAAACCACCACCCCCTTCACTCCCCACTTACTCCCAAGCCTCTTTTCACTCACACCTCTTTTGTTTTACCCTTTCATCTTCCTTCATTCCCATTTGTCCAACCCTTGACATCCACCATATCCATGTCGAAGAAGCGGAAGGAGCCAAGCACAGTCTCCCCGAGAGAGACTGATCTACATAAGTTCATGCCGGCCGCTTCATCCAAACAACAAGCCAAGGGTCTTTGAGACCATTTAATTCTTCCTCTTCTTTACTCTTCTCTTTTATTTTCCTTCTCTTTGACTATCTTATGCTTAATTTTGTTTATTTTATTGTAGGTTCTTAGTGTCAGGTTCAAAAGGCTACTAGGGAATCACACCAGAACCACGACCACTACCTCAATATAGCCTTAGAGGTTCTAAAGGTTGCTTGGGAATCACGCCACTTCCGCCACCGCCAGCACCGCCGCAGCCTTAGAGGTTACACCCACCTCGCAAACCAACCAACAATAAGGACTATTTAGTCCATTAATATTTAATTTCAATTTTATTTACACTTCTATTTTCTTTCTTTTTATCTTTCTTGTCTTTAATTATATATTTAGTTTATTTTAAATGTGTCTTTATAGTTCCTGGCTAATTCTCTACGCGCTCCCCAATTTCTTAATCTAGCGTAGAGCTTGGCAGCAGCCACCACCCCTATCGACTTCCAACTCCAGGAAACCATCCAAATTCAGGAAGTCTCACCTCCCTCTCTCTCTTAAAATGCATATATATCTTTGTACATTGAGGGCAATGTACATCTTAAGTGTGGGTGGGTGAATAGTTATTTCAAGAAAGTGCCTAACTTTCTGCATTATTCTCAAATACCTGAATATTATCTTATCTTGAAGTAAGTTTTTCATATTATGATTAGAATGAAATTTCCCTGATTTATGATTTTTATTGATATGTTTTAGATTAAGTCATTGATAATTGTGCATTGATGATTAAATTTGAAGAGTACTACAGAATCAAGCATGATAAGTCTATTTTTCAGAAATTTAAAAAAATTTATAGGTTGTCTACCTACATTTGAATATTATCTTGAAGTTTGAAATTTACAAGGTTGACATCAAGTACCCATAATTTTTTGTGAGACTTTGAGCCTATTAGAGCATATATTCTTTGTCATGCTCACTTTATTGATTATGAGTGTGTCAACATTGATTTGTTATTCTAGAACTTGCATTGATGATATATGTCGAGACCACACCTTTGATTTGATATACAGAGATGATAAAAGCACCTAGGTTTTAACCCACTTACTCCACTAAAATAGCCTACCTTCATAATTAACCCATAGTGAACCACATTGATCCTAACAACCCTTTTTATTGACTCACCCACTAATATTAACCCATAACCCTTTATATTTGTTATCACCACTCCTTTTGACTACCCTTTTATCGAGATTTGATTTTGAGCAGTGACCTAACTAGGTTCTTTATTTGACTTGTAATTAGAAAAAAAGAAGAAGAAGCTCGGTTCAGAATTTAGTATTAGAAATTTTCAATTGATGTAATTATTTTCCAGTTCTGTTATTTTCTAGTTCGGTAACTTATTACTTCAATCTCGATTATAACCTTCTAATTCAGACTTTATCCACACCTTTAACCCCAGCCCCGTTACAACCCTATTAAAGACCTTTTGATTTGTGTATCATCTCATATTATAGTGGTGGAGATTTGATTTTCATGCAAGCCTATGGGATTAACTTTTCATGTTCGACTTATGAGTGCTTTTTTTTGAACCTTAAACACTTTGAGTGATTTGAGTGAATCTTTTATGAGGATGTCAACCCTTCTCGGTTTTGAATCAGAGGTAATTATTCAGGTAAGGGGAAACACCTATGTTTTCATACTATAAAAACTATGACTTTGATTGTTTGAATCTTTAGGACTCTTTGAGTTGAATTATCCATGTATGAATTGTCTTTGAATTATGATGAAACATTATTGATAAATATTATGAATCGAGGAAGTTTGTTTTAATTGTGAGTTGAGAATTTTGCTTGAGGACAAGCAAAAGCTTAAGTGTGGGGGGTATTTGATAAACCGTAAAAGTAACATATTTTAAGCCCACATTTAGCATGCTTTTGGATGATTTAAGCCCTGAATTGTGTAATTTGGTGCTCTTAATCCTTTGCTCTCATGTTTTATACCCAGGAGAGCACCCAATGACGAAAAAAATGGAAAACGGGCCCAAAACGGAGTAAATGGGCCATATCACGAAATCCACATGGCCTGGGCCCTAGCCACACGGCCATGCCCTATTCAACAGGTTCGAACACGGCCTGACCACGACTTACACGGGCGTGTGCCATCGGCGTGTCCCTGCCGTAGGAAAGAAGAGTTTCACTCAGATTTGGATACCTAGGGACAAAGAAACACATTCCAAAGCCTATATAAACACCCTAAGTATGACTAGAAAAGGAGGGAACCCAAGACTTTTGTCAGGGGGCATCCAGCTAGGCCAAGGAGGTCAGATTTGTGGGGATTCACTTGAAGATAGCCAGTTGATCCATCTCAAGAAGCCAGAATTATACTCAAGATGGAGGACTTCTCCTTCAATTCCTTCAAGGAGTTTTAAGGATTTCTTTTATTTTGTTTTATCTTTTCTTTTGAGATGTTCTCTATTATTATTATGAACTAAAACCTCAGATACCTGAGGGGGGTGAAACCTAAGATGAATCTTGTTATCGTTTGCTGAACTATATGATAAATATTTGACTTGTTCTTAATTATGTGTTCTTAATTCTTGTGTTGATACTTCCGGGATATTAATTCAAGTATGATGTGCTTAGGTGGAGGAGCAAAAGTCCCTGCCTAAGAGTAGATCTAGCATAATTAAGCGGAGTTGATCGCACGCCTAGAGATAGGGTGACGAGATTTTGCCGGATTAGGGTGAAACCTAATATGGGAGTCCATAGATCGAGTTAATGCAATTCTAGGGTTTTAATTAGAAAGAGATTTCAATTAATCAACCTAGGGTTAGACGTTAGTCGCCTCGAGAGAGGGATTAATATAACTTAGGGAATCTTACGGATCAAGTCAAATGAAGAAATCATCTGGTTCAGAGTTAGATAACAAGTGAAGTCTAGGTGGTTTCTTCCTTGGGTGTCGTCTTAATCAATTGGTTTTTCCTCGAAGTATTTTTTTTCCAATTTCATTCTTCTTTGTCTTAGAGTCTTTAGTTTAATAATTAGTTAATTTTAGATTAAACCACAAATTCCCTTTATTTTTAGGCTACATAACAAAAAGAGAGTTAGTATTAGTACTTTTGGTTCCTTTGGGTTCGACAATCCGGTCTTGCATTAACTATACTACTGTTCGATGGTGCGCTTGCCTCAAATTGTTGTCAGAGTTAGTTTCCAGGTTCGATCATTCTTTTTATAAATTTTAAGACTCGACAGACACGATCATATGATAAGTACCTATACCAAGGCCCGAAGCCAAATCAAGGTAACTTATCCAAAATTCTGATATCATGGCCCGAAGCCAAATCAGCCGATATGCATGACCCAAAGCCAAATCGGTGTATCTCGCACCCAAAGTGCTAATAACATGGCCCAAATCCAATTCAAAGTATACCTAATGACATGTCACTAGCATCCTAAACTATTCCTAAGGTTCAACCGAGATTTCTAACTATCGAATCATCGTTAAATTATTTTCAAACTCATCCGTAACCAAATAATCACAATTCATGTTATATCAAAGCATATAAAATACATTTGAAATGAAATTATAACATAGGAAATTACCTCGGATGTTAAAACAACGAATCGAGTCGGTTAGTTGATAACTTTATCTTTTCCCCGATCCAAGTCCGTATTTCTCAAATTGACCATTTAAACGATAAAATTACTGAATGAAACTTTCACACAATCATTTAATCATGTTGTAAACCTTAAAATAATAATAAAATAAGTATTTTGACATCAGATATGTGGTTCCGAAACAACTATTACGATTTCACCAAAAATGGGCTGTTACATTATCCGTCAATTCACCTTTCATCACTGGACGATCATACTCAATCCTGCGTTCTACTCAATTTGAGCTTTTAATTCAATTTTCATATCATTACGATATTCATAATTCAATAATAAATATATAATAATAATACATTATATCATCTCTAATTTAACAATTAATCATAAAATTCAACCATATGAACTTACCTGGAGTAGATTGTAGAAGTGGTAGAAATTCAGGGACAAATCTGTTCATTTCTCTTTTCCACGTTTATCTTCGAGTTCTTGATCTATAATATATAATTATTCATTCATCAACATATAATTCAATTCTAATTCACTTCACAATTTATGCCCTTCAATTTTTGAATTTACACATTTACCCAAATTTTATAGTTTTTATAATTTAGTCCCTGATTAACTAACCCATCAATTGAACTATTTTTTCTCAATTAACACTTTATCTAATTATTTTAGGCTACTATACAGCCTTTGATACTCAGAATTTCAACACTAAACCCTAATTCTTAACTTTTTCACAATTAGGTCCTAATTTAAATTTCTATTGAAATCACTTAATAAAATCATCACATAACAAAATTAGAGCTTCAAATCCAGGTTTATTCATCATAAACTTTCAGCACCATCCATGGTAACTTTCAAAATAACTTATAGAATAAAAAACTAATGAATTAAATAGTTGGATCGAATTGTAAAAGTCTTTAAAACACAAAAATTTCAAGAAAAGAACAAAAATTGAACTTGGAGCAAAAATATGAAAATTAGCTTAAGAAACCCTCTTATGGTGTCTTGCTGAAGTTTTAGAAGAAAATTATCCAGAATTCTCATGCAATTTTAATTTTAAAGTTTAATTTTACAAAATTTCCAATTTTACCCATTGTTCACTTTGTTTCCTTACTAATTTGTTTGTCCCTGCTGTCCAGCCTATATAATATTAGGCTCAATTGCTCTTTAAATCCTTCTTATTTATTATTTTAGCTATTTAGTCACAATTTCTTTAATTAGCAAGTTTTGCACCTTTTTCAATCTAGTCCTTTTTATTTAATTAACTATCAAAACGTTAAAATTTCCTGACGAAACTTTAATATTAACTCAATAACACTCGGTAAATATTTATAAAAATATTTACAGCCTGGTTTTTGAAATTGATGTCTCGATACCTCGTTTTCAACCCAATTTACCTAATAAATTCTTTTAAATCACAAAATTTACTAATTCAAGCGTACTACTAAAATCAAACTTGACTAATAAATATTAATTTATTAAATTTTCAAACTCACTCATCGGATTTAGTGATCTCGAATCACTGTTTCTGACACCACTAAAAATTAGGCTGTTACAACTCTCCCCCTTTAGGAAATTTCGTCCTCGAAATTTTTTTACCTGAAATTAGTTTTGAATATTGTGATCTCATTGACTCCTCTGTTTCCCATGTTGCCTCCTTCGAATCATGTCGATGCCACATCACTTTAACTAACGGTACTCATTTATTCCATAATTCTTTAACTTCTAGAGCTAAAATTTTCACCTGTTCTTTTGAGTAAGTCATATCCAGTTAAAGCTCAATTTCAGTGTGAGGAATCACGTGTGAAGGATCTGATTTGTACCGTCTCAGCATAGATACAAGAAACACATTATGAATTTTCTCAAGTTCCAGAGGTAGAGCCAACTGATAAGCTACAGGGCCAATTCTTTCAACTATCTCATACAGTCCGATAAACCTTGGGCTTAGTTTCCCTTTTCTGCCAAACCGTAATACTTTCTTCCACGGTAAAACTTTTAAGAAAACTTGATCACCAACCGCGTATTCTATATCTAGTTCTTTTCAAATCTGCATATGATTTTTAACGGTCTGAAGCAGTTTTCAAACTGTCCTAAATTATTCAAACTTTTTCTTTGGTTTCTCGAATCAAATCGACTCCAACTAACTTGGATTCGCTCAATTCAAAGCAATACAACGGAGTATTACATTTTCTTCCATACAGAGCTTCAAATGGTGTCATTTTGATACTAGATTGATAGCTATTACTATATGCATATTCAGCTAAAGGTAAATACCTTTCCCAACTATACCTTTCCCAACTATCTCCAAACTCGAGTATACAACACCTCAACATGTCTTCTAAAATCTGAATCACTCGTTCTGATTGCCCGTTAGTCTGAGGATGAAATGCTGTGCTGAAATTTAGCTTAGTACCCAGGGCTCCTTGTAGTTTACTCCAAAACCTTGATGTAAATCTCAGATCTCGATTCGAATAATAGATGTTGGAACCCATGTAACCTTACAATCTCAGACATATACAATTCTGCTAACTTCCCAAGTGAAAAGTCTGTTCTGACCGGAATAAATTGTGTTGACTTAGTCAATCTATCCACAATCACCCAGATCGAATCTTTCTTTCTCAAAGTCATAGGTAATCCGAATACAAAATCCATCATGACATGCTCCCATTTCCATTCAGGAATCAAAATAGGTTGTAACAAACCCGTTGGCATTTGATGTTCTGCTTTCATTTGCTGACAAATCAAACATTTTGATACAAATTCACAGATTTCTCGTTTCATACCCAGCCACCAATACTTTCTTTTCAAATCACAATACATTTTTGTACTACCTGGTTGAATAAAATACATACTACTGTGAGCTTCAGAAAGAATATCGTTTTTCAGATCTGAATTATGCAGACCACAAATTCTATTACGATAGTATAACATACCACTATCATCAATACTGTACTCAGAACTCAACTTGTCCCGAACCACCTGTCTGTTCAACACTAGTTTCAGATCTTCATCCTGCAACTCTCGGATCCACTGTAGGAACATAGGTTTTGCTTTCAACTCTACTAATACAGAACCATCTTCATTAAAAGACAATTTAGTGTTCATTGCCTGAAGTGCAAACAAAGATGACTTTCAACTGACTGCATCTGCAACCACATTAGCTTTCCCCGGGTGGTAGTCAATAATTAGATCATAATCCTTTAGTAGCTCTAGCCACCGTCTCTGTCTCAAATTCAGCTCTTTCTGAGTCATCAAATAATTTAAATTCTTATGGTCTGTATACACATAACACTTCTCACAGTATAAGTAGTGTCTCCAAATTTTCAAAGCAAAAACGACCGCATCCAAATCAATATCATGTGTAGGATAATTCCTTTCATGCAGTTTTAATTGCTGAGAAGCATAGGCCACTACTTTTCACGACTGCATCAATACAAAACCCAAACCATTGAGAGACACATCACGATATACAACATACGGCACACTCGATTGTGGTTGAGTTAAAACTGGAGTTTCTATTAACATTTTCTTCAACTGATCAAAACTCTACTGACACTCATCTGACCAAACAAATTCAACATTCTTCTGTAATAACCAAGTCATCAGCAAAGCAATCATCGAAATGTTCTTTACAAAACGACGATAATATCCTGCTAAACCCAAAAAACTTTGCACTTCTGTTATATTCTTCAGAATTTTCCAATTCACCACTGCAGATACTTTACTCGGATTCACTCGAATCCCTTCAGCTGACATAATGTGACCTAGAAATCTAACCCAATGAAGCTAGAATTCACAATTAGTGAACTTTGCATACAATTTGTAACATCCCGAAATTGGGCCTAGTAGAATTGGGCCCAATGGGCCTCGGGCGTAGGAGTGTTTAAAATTTTTGAGAATAAGAGAATGGCATTATTTCAAGTTGGACTTATTAGGAAGGTGATTTTAGAAAGTTACGGGGTTTCTATAAAGTCTCGGGTTCAAGTTAGGCTATAGGTAAAATTTTGTGTTTAAGCTTATTAAGGAAAGATGGTAAGTGGCTTCAAGACTTATGGAAATAAATGAGTAATGTTCTAGCATAAATGAGCAATTGGTAAAGAGGATATGATGCAACATGAAGGACTTTAAGGGAAGAGGTTCAAATCCCATAATGTGCAAATTTTGACTATTATTTTTTTACTCTTTCCCTAAGTGTCAGCCAAGCTTGTAAATAAGACAAGTTGGACTTTTTATTTTTGGCAAGGTGGCTAAGGAAATTAGGAAAGGAAGAAGGTAAGGAAAGGAGTAAAAGAAACGGGAAGGAATAGCGAATATGTTGGCATTTTTCGTCAAGGTTTTATTTGGTCTATGTTCATCTTTTGGTAAAGATGATAATGGTTTGGAAAAGGGAGAGGGTAGCCGAATTTTGATGGGAGCATTTTGATAGTTTTGGTGCTTATTAGGTCTAATTCCTTTTGGCATGCTTTGTGTTCATTCTTTCAACTTCTCCTCCTATTGCCGCAACTTCAAGACAATAGTGGATATTTTCTTTTTCTTTCTTGTCTTGCCGAAAACACCTAGCCTTTGTGACCAATTATTTTTCACTCATCTTCTCTTGAAAACTGAAACTACCGATTCTTATTTGTTGTCTTGCTACTAGTGTCAAATCGTGTTCTTCATTTTGGTTCATCCCTATTATTAAGGTAAAGGTTATTTCTTCTTATTCATGTTGTTTGTTCTTTCTTCTCTTGACTTGGCTAAGCCCAAACTCTCATCCCTTGGCTAAGCCGAACCTAGCCACTTGTTGTTATTTTAAACTTCTCTTATTCTGTTTTGATGAAGGCCAGATCAAGCCATCCTTTGCTGCTACTTATCTTTCTCTTAGCCTTGGTTTCGAAAATTGATTGGGACTCGTTGCAATAGCCAAGGTGCAAGGCCGAATTTTAGAATCTAGTAGGAAAGGATCGCGATTGTGGTAAGTGACTCTTGTAAGTGAGTACTTTTGGGCTTTTGAAAACTTTAAGAAATCGAGACTAACTTTTGATTGATTTTATTTTTAGGGGGCAACGAAGAGTGGTTCTTTAGGGAATCCTAATCAAGGTGTGTAATCCCGTACTTTCCGAATACATGTTTGAAATGGTGTGTAATCTCACACTTCTCTGAAAATTTGAATGAAATGTTCTGTGATTTTGTCGAAATACCAAGAAAACAAGAAACAGGCATCTGTGATCACTCGGGCATGCGTAGGTTCATAGTGGTAACCATATTTTTGCAATGAAACAGTTTTGGTCAGTAGTAGTGATGTGACTTCGAAAAATCATGAAAAATAGGAGAAAGGGATTTAGAAAGTGAATAAGATATCTAATAAAATCTTACTGTGTCTATCTTGATATGAAAGAAACAGAGAAGGAAAAGAAATTTTATTTTCTATGATATTATAATTTTAGTGAGACTGGTTCTGATTGACTTCGTGGTTCCCTGATCTGTCTTGGAAAAATCATATAAAATTGTACAAAGTGTATTATGGGTTATAATTTATATGTATAGATTCCTTAGTGAGCCTATTTTCATTAGAAACTAGTGGGAGCAATATATGAAAACCGTACAGTGAGATATTTGAAATTAAGTTAAGAGAGGTTAGAATCGTTGGAT
This sequence comes from Gossypium australe, assembly GCA_005393395.2. Taxonomy (NCBI): domain Eukaryota; kingdom Viridiplantae; phylum Streptophyta; class Magnoliopsida; order Malvales; family Malvaceae; genus Gossypium; species Gossypium australe. The sequence goes on along the minus strand of CM016621.1, from coordinate 108,423,128 downwards.
AATGAAACAAGGGAAACTTTAAGGAATAAACTGTACTAAATGGCTAAGCCAAAAATTTTGGAAATATTTTAGTAAGAAGATATATAATTCTAGTTTCTAGGAAATTTTACGAATCGAACTTTCGAGTTTCCTAGCGCGAGTTATAGTTAATTTAGTCAGTATGATGCAGATGGACAGTTTCAATTTTTATGCCCCACATTAGTAGTTAAGTCTAGGTTGCGAATTACCATAATACCCTTGGATGGTAAATTACCGAGATACCCCTGGGCTGCGAGATTACCGAATTACCCTTAGTGGGTAAATTACCGAATTACAAAAATGCCCCTAATGGGCCGAATTATGGAAATGCCCCTAATGGGTCGAATTATGGAAATGCCCCTAATGGGCCGATTTGATATATTGCCCTGATCGGCCGATTTTGCAAAGTGTTAATTGGGCCAAAATGTTTGTAATGAATCTTTGAATTAATAAATTGTTGTTTATATTTGTAATATTATGGTTTACTATGTATGTTGCATATACATAATTTTGCATGGGATGGGAAAATGTTGAAGAGAAGTAATTCCGGTGGCACTGCCACAAAAATGTTTGTTAATCTGATTCACTATGATTTTGGTGGCTCTGCCACATATTCTGGTGGCTCTGCCACAAATTCTGATAATGGCTATGTGCCAACCTAAATATGGCTTTGTTCCATCGTGATTATGGCTTTATGCCAAACGTATTTACCCGGGGCTATGTGCCTAACATATGAATTAACGACTCTGTGTCGATCATATTTACCCAAGGCTGTGTGCCGATTACATTACCGTATATGATATTCTGGTGGCTCTGCCACAATCTGTATAGTGGCTATGCCACGTTTAATTATGACTCTGGTGGCTCAGCCACAAATTTGTTATAAATGGCATAATGTCTGGGATTTTAAAGTTGTAATAAGGCCTCTGGGATAACTTTACTTTGCTTTATGTTTGGACGTATTTATTATTTTTCTTAAATTGTTTTAAACGGGAATTTGCTAAAAACATAATAAAGGTTTCTTTTTTTAAAAATCGATTAACAAATGGATTTCAAAATAAACTTTTACAAATATTTTAACACAAAAATTTTCTCTCGAACTATCAACGATATTTTCAAAAATCACGGTTTTATAAGATCATCAGTTCAAATTTATCAATTTATCAATCAATCTTCGAGGTTAGTAGTATTTTATCAAATATTTCAAATCAAATTTTTTTTCTTGATTTTAACAAATCAATACCTATTTTTATACGAATAAAAAGAATTTAACATGTTTTTCTTCATGTGACATACCAAAACCGCTCATAATGTATGGGCCGGGTTTGGGGTGTTACACAATTGCTTTTCTCTCAAAGTCTATTACATAATTCTTAAATGTTGTGCATGTTCAGATTCTGTCTTAGAATAGATTAATATATCATCAATACATACAACTACAAATCTATCCAAGTAAGGTTGAAAAATCTGATTCATCAAATCTATAAAAGCAGCAGGAGCATTGGTTAAACCAAAAGGCATTACCAAAAACTCATAATGACCATACCGAGATCTGAAAGCAGTCTTTGGCACATCACATTCTTTAACTTTCAATTGATAATACCCGAATTTGAGATCTATCTTCGAAAATACTGCAGCTCCTTTCAGCTGGTTAAACAAATCGTCAATACGTGGCAATGGATATTTGTTCTTAATTGTGACATTGTTTAGCTGTCTGTAGTCAATACACAATCTCAAAGATCCATCTTTTTTTTTTTACAAATAAGACAGGTGCACCCCAAGGTGACATACTCAGTCTGATTAACCCTTTGTGTAATAACTCTTGCAACTATGTCTTCAACTCTTTTAACTCGGCCGGTGCCATTCTGTATGGTGTTATGGATATCGGAGCTATTCCCAGAATCACATCAATTACAAACTCGACTTTAGGGTCTGGTGGTAAACCTAGCAATTCCTCAGGAAACACATCAGTAAACTCATTAAAAATTGGTAATTGTTCTAACCTCGATTGAGAACCCCGAGTATCAAGAAGTAGGCTAAAAATGCTTCATTGCCTTTACGCAATAATGTCTGAGCTGATAAAGTTGAAAAAATTCTGACCATTTCTTTTGGATTCTCAGATTCAACAGTAATCATTTCAAATGTCTGATATTCTAGATCTATCCGTTTTTTTTCTATAATTCACTACAGCATCATGCTTCGTTAACCAATCCATTCCCAAAATAACATTAAATTCCCGAAAGGCTAGCAAGATCAATTCAGCAGGGAATTCATAGCCTTTTATTTTTAGTGGACAATCACGACACACTAGATTAACTACTACACTTTGGCCTATTGGATTAATGACTTGAACATCATAATCAGTAGGTTCAACAGACAATTTCTTTTCTGATGCTAATGCAGTGCAAACATAAGAATGTGTAGACCCAGGGTCAATCAATGCATATACAGAATCATCAAAAAGATAGAAAGTACCAGCAATTACATCTGGAGTTGTTGCTTCTTTTCTAGCTCGGATAGCATATGTACGTGTAGGTGCCCTAAATTTTGACCGAGCAGCAGAATCTCTCATGCCCGAACGAACAGTCCCAGTAGCACTGCTTTGACCTAACTGTCTACTTCTTTGAGAAGTGGCTAATTGCTTTTCTTTTTGTTCTCCCTCGTCTTTTAACAGTTGAGGACAATCTCAAATGAAATGATTAGTAGCCCCAAACTTGTAACAAGCTCCTATCTTGCCTCTACATTCACTCGAATGATTTTTCCCACAATATTTGCATCTAGGCCTAGGAGCATTCTGTACACTACCAACACTAGATGTAGGTTTAATAGTTACCCCAAATTCTTGCTGAGTTGCCTTGTTTTTGTTCGATCATTCCGGAATTGAAGTGGGTAGATTAGAATCATCTCTAAATTTTTTAGCTGGAAATACTGAAAATGTTCTGGAAGAGCTTCTCTTGTAGGATTCTTTATTCCTTCTATCCCACTGCGTTTTTCTATTGTACACTTCTTCCATTTTCTGAGCACGATCTGACAGAACAACAAATTCCCATATCTATGTGCCCCCAATCATCATTCTGATCTCATCATTTAGCCCTTCCTCGAATCAAATACACTTTTCGTCCTCAGTTGGTACAATATCTCAGGCATATTTGCTGATGTATACAAATTCCCTTTCATACTCGGCTACCGATCGATTACCTTGCCATAAGTTAAGAAATTCCCTCCTCTTTTTATCCAGATGCCTCTTACCAAAATATTTCTTTTTAAACTCACTCTGGAAAAATTCCCAAGTGATTTTCTCCTCCGGTACCACAGCCTCTAGTCACCCACCAATTATAAGCTTCTTCTTTTAATAAGGAAACAACACATCTCAAGTAATCATCTGGAGAACAAGCAATTTCTTTAAAAATTCTTACTATATTCTAGAGCCAATACTCAGCTTTAACTGGATCATCATCTGATCTTCCTCGAAATTCCTCAACCCCAAACTTTCTATGTTTTTCTATCGAAGTAAACTTACTAGATTAAGATACCGAAAGAGGCGGAGGAGCAACCGGAGGCTCTACAGATGGTGCAGTAGGGGGAGGAGGTTGTTGAGCCTAATTTCTTTCTTGCATCATCTCATTAAACCATTGGTTCAAGAATCCATAGAACATATTTTTGAGTTCTTGCTCTTGCATTATAGCAATTGAGGCGTTACTACTTGTCACTTGTTCAAATGTCTGTACTCTACTATTAGCTTCACCTTGTTCAGCACTTTCAGGTCTATCTCACATCTTTATACAATCTATAAGAAAAATAAGGATTAGATCGAATCATACACATCACACTATCACATATTTATATGACATGTATTTTTAGTCACTTTACATTCATTTCGAGAATCGGCTAAATTGAAGCTCTGATACCAATAAATGTAACAATCCTAACCCAAATATGTTGCCGGAACAGGGTTACAGAGCATTACCCGACTTTATGTATTAAATACAAACAATTTCATAACCATTAATACACATAAATTATTCATATAATACTCATATGGTACCTTATATGGCCCCTCAAAGCCCAAAATAGTGTTGGAAGTAATTCGGGACTTGACCGGAGACTTTTAAATTTTTCTCAAAATGTCAATTTTTTTCTTAGAAACAGGGGACACACACCCGTGTGGCCAAGCCGTGTGGCTCACACGGCCAGGAGCCATGCCCATGTCTTAGGCTATGTGGGTATTCAATGTTAGACACACGGCCGTGTCCCAGCCCGTGTCCTTACCCGTGTAACTCTCTGACTTGGGTCACACTGCCAACCACACGCCTGTGTGCTAGGCCATGTCCGAAGTGTAGAGGTCACACGGCCAAGTCACACACTCGTGTGCTAGGCTTTGTGCTAAAACCTAGGCATTCTGTTTTGAAATTTCAAGGTGCAGGGGATACACAGCCAGACTACATGCCCATGTGCATGGCCGTGTGTTACACACGGCTGAGACACATGCCCGTGTCTCTTCTCTTGTGGATGAAAATAAGCCATTTTAAGGCCATTTTTCTCACCCTTTATATAATCAATCTGCACACAACATTTAAATACACAAATCTATCCAAACCAAGCAATCCAAACAATTAAAACTCATGACTTAAACTTATCATTTTATCACAAAACTCATGTACCTAAACTTACCAAAGTAACTTCATTCATTGTTTACTAAAGACTACTACTAAACATATGCATACAAACATATATATATATATATATATATATGTATCATTCACAATTTTATTTCTAGTTTAACTCATTTCTAGTCCAATCCTATACATGCCATATAAACCATAGGATATATAACATAATCTACCGGAGTAATCTAGATAGTGTGACCCATTGTGTTGATCCGATCCTCTGAACTCACGTCAATCTACAAGGGACATAAAACACCCAAGAGCAAGCTTATAGAAGCTTAGTAAGTTCATAGGCTTTTAAGAAAAAATCTTACCGAACCAACTATAATAAAACATTAAATAGAGTATTTCACTAACATTGCCTGCCAATCACAACTTCATTTAATAACATTAATTTGATTGAGCTCAATATCAATAATTTCTTAGATTTTTCCTTAATAAATCTATATAACACTTACCAATACTCATCAAATTAGAGAACGTCTTACTGATTTGAGTACATTGTTTTCTTGATGCCATAGTCCAACTGTGGTCTTACACGAATATTTCCACGGCCCTGACATGGTCTTACACTAGTAGTGCAATAACCACTTATGGTCTTATGATCAGGATGCCATAGCCCAGCTTTGGTCTTGCACATGTATTTACGACCATAGTCCAACCATGGTGTTACGTACACGATGCTATAACCCAGTTATGGTCTTTTCACTAAAATACCATAGCCCAGCTATGGTCTTACATTTAAACATTGCCATGGTCCAGCCATGGTCTTATCCGTCGATTCGCCTTTCATCACTGGACGATCGTACTCAATCTTATGTTCTACTTAATTTGAACTTTTAATTCGATTTTCATATCATTACAATATTCATAATTCAATAACAAAGATATAATACTATTAGATTATATCATCTCTAATTTAATAATTAATCATAAAATTCAACCATATGAACTTACCTGGAGTAGATTGTAGAAGTTGTAAAAATTCAAGGACTAATCTGTTTATTTCTCTTTTCCATGTTTATCTTCAAGTTCTTGATCTATAATATAAAATTATTCATTCATCAGCATCTAATTCAATTCTAATTCACTTCACAATTTATGCCCTTCAATTTTTGAATTTACACATTTACCTCAAATTTTATAATTTTTACAATTTAGTCCCTAATCAATTAACCAATCAATTGAACTAATTTTTCTCAGTTAACACTCTATCTAATTATTTTAGGCTACTATACAGCCTTCGATACTCAAAATTTCAACACTAAACCCTAATTCTTAACTTTTTCACAATTAGGTCCTAATTTAAATTTCTATTGAAATCACATAATAAAATCATCACATAACAAAATTAGAGCTTCAAATCAATGTTTATTCATCATAAACTTCCAGCATTCATCCATGGTAACTTTTAAAATCACTCATAGAATAAAAAACTAATGAATTAAATAGTTGGACCTAATTGCTAAAGTCTTAAAAACACAAAATTTCAAGAAAAGAACAAAAATTGAACTTACTTGGAGCAAAAATATGAAAATCAGCTTAAGAAACCCTCATATGGTGTTTTTCTGAAGATTTAGAAGAAAATTATCTAGAATTCTCATGAAATTTCAATTTTAAAGTTTAATTTTACAAAATTTCCAATTCTACCCCTTATTCACATTGTTTCCTTACTAATTTCTGTCCCTGCAGTCCAGCCTATATAATTTAATTGCTCTTTAAATCCTTCTTATTTATTATTTGAGCTATTTAGTCACAATTTCTTTAATTAGCAAGTTTTGAACCTTTTTCAATCTAGTCCTTTTTATTTAATTAACTATCAAAACGTTAAGATTTTGTTGACGAAAATTTAATATTATCTCAATAACAATCCGTAATTAGTTTTAAAAATATTTACAGCTCGATTTATGAAATCGAGGTCCCGATACCTTATTTTCAACCCAATTTACCTATTAAATTCTTTTAAATCATAAAATTCACTAATTCAAGCATACTACTAAAATCACACTTGACTAATAAATATTAATTTTTTAAAATTTCAAACTCACTCGTCAGATTTAGTGATCTCAAACCACTGTTTCCAACACCACTGAAAATTAGGTTGTTACAACTCTCCCCACTTTAGGAAATTTCATCCTCGAAATTTTGTTTCCTGAGAATAAATTCAGATACTGTGATCTCATTGACTCCTCTGTTTCCCAGGTTGCCTCCTTCGAACCATGTCGATGCCACAACACTTTAACTAACGGTACTCATTTATTCTGAAATTCTTTAACTTCTCGCGCTAAAATTTTCACCGGTTCTTTTGAGTAAGTCATATCTAGTTGAAGCTCAATTTCAGTGTGAGGAATCACATGTGAAGGATCTGATCTGTACCCTCTCAACATAGATACATAAAACACATTATGAATTTTCTCAAGTTCTGGAGGCAAAGCCAACCGATAAGCTACAGGGCCAATTCTTTCAACTATCTCATATAGCCCGATAAATCTTGGGCTTTTGTTTCCCTTTTCTACCAAACCGTAATACTTTCTTCCATGATGAAACCTTTAAGAACACTTGATCACCAACTGCATACACCACTAAAAATTAGGCTGTTACAAATATCATATATTTTATCAGAGTAAATTCCCACACTTGAGTTTGCAAACCTAATGACAACGGCTCCATTTCCAACTTCTAAAGGAATAGATCAGATATTGAATCCATACATATAAACAATTCATACCATATTAGAACAAGTTATTTTAATGAATAACCCTAAATTTACAATTTGGTGAAATACTTACCTAATTATTCATCTAATTGTACTCTTCCAAAAGTGGGGGTATGGATCCGGGATTTCGAAAAAGCACTTCATCAAATCCAATAAGCCGAATGGTTAATTTTCCTAACCAAATATATATAAAAAATATATACATAAGAATATCATAAACGGAGGATTGTCCAAATTTACATAATATAGAAGGAAAAAAAAGGGGCTTAACAACTTCCCTCGGAGAGTTGATTACAAAGGAGGATTCACCACTAGACAGAAAATAACATAATATATAAAAAACTAGAAATAGGATGTGAAATAATCCTTTATTTTGAACAAAATATTAGAATTTAGGGATTAGAGAAATCAGTTACAAGAAGAGGAAGAGAAAAAGAGAATCAAAGAATTTAGGTGTGGTCAATGTGGCAGTGTGGTGGTAGTGCAGTGATGGTGGTTTGGTGGACTTTAGAAGTGGTGGAAAGGAGGAGAAATGAAGAGGAGTGGTGAAAACAAAAGAAAACTGTAGAAAGTGGAGGAGCAATAAGGAGGGATAGCTAAAGGGAGAGGAAGAGAGAAAAAATGAGAAAAAAATAAAAATAAAAGTGTGTCTAGGTGCATGGCCAGCCAATTTATGGTAAAGGAGGGAAAAAGGCAATAGGGGGCACAAAGGCACAAAAAGTGGATCATATGTAACAGTCGTTTTTAGTCAAATCGAAACAGTGGTTTCGGGACCACAATCTGAGGTTAGAAAATTTATTTTATTATTATTTTAATATTTATAGCATGATAGTATGATTATGTGAAAATTTCGTTAAGAAATTTTATCGTCTTATTAGTCAATTTGATAAAAAGGACTAAATCACATAAAGTGTAAAATGTATGTTCTAATAGCTAAAGGTGTTTATTAGCTATGGTTTTCAAAGTGGAGGTCCTTTAATGGTAATTAAACCATTTGGCATGTGAGTGGACATTTATGGGCATTATTTATGCATGTTTTGATGTTTTAATAAAGGGTAAATAGGTAATTGTAAAATAAATTAAGTAAAATAACTAAAAACAAAGCTATAATCCTTATTGCTTTCATCTTCTATTGAAAATCAAGTAAGGGAATAGCCATGGGAGGAGCTTAATATTCGGCCAACTTAATCTAGTGCATGTAAGTTCAATTTTGTTCCATTTTTAATGATTTCTGCTTTTGAGATCGTTGTAGCTTAGTCTAGCTAGCCTAGGGACTAATTTGCAAAACTGTTAAAGGTTTAGGATGTTTCCATTGATGAATAAGCATGTATTTTAATGATTGATGATAGATTATGTATAACAACCCGATTTTGGGTCTGACGCAGCAAAATTTATGTTTATTATATTTTTATAGTCTACAGTTTTATGGAATGACTTCATGAAAATTTCGTTCAAAAATTTTGACGTTTAAACACCCAATTTAGCTAAAAGGACTAAATTGCAAAAGGTGCAAAAATGTGTGTTCTAGAAACTAGAGGTGTCTAATTGCTATGAAATTTCAAATTAGAGGTCCTTAGATGGTAACTAAACCATTAAGTCTTAATATGGACAAAAATGGACGCGGTCAGGGAAAAAATATCAAAGTTTAAGTGAACGGTATTTTGGTCATTTGGTAAATAAAGCCAAAATAACTAAAATAAAAGATGTCATCTTCTTCAATTTCATCCTCATATCCAAAAATTAGAAGAGGAGACATAGCTAGGGTTTGGCCAAGCTTTCAAGCTCGGTTGTAAGTCAGTCCTTGTCCCATTTTTAATGATTTTCAGTTTTTGTGAATGTTGTAACTTGATTTAGCTATTTCAAGGACTAATTTGAAAGAAAATCAAAGTCTAAACTTTTACCCATGTTGAATATTTGTGTATTTTGATGTCTAATGGTAGATTATGTATGTTTGATGATAGATAAACAACTTTTACTAAGTGATTTTTGATGAAAATACCTAAAAAAGCCGTATTTGTAAAAGTTATAAAATATGTGTAAAAATGTCAATAGATGAAAAATGGTGGCTATTTTAAGTATAGATAAAAGTCGGTTAGGCTTGGATTTTGATGAAATTGACTATATCTTGTTCTACGAGCCTTGGGACTAAAATGTAAAAGTTGAAAAGTTAGGGACAAAAATATAATTTTTCCATGATGTGATTTTTTGGCTAAAATGAATAATGTGATGATTAAATGAAATGAATTTGGTATTAGATAAAGAAAAACGAGGTTCGGACTTAGATCGAGGGAAAAACAAGGTGTTTGATGATTAGGTCTATTTCTGCTATTTTTTGTACCGTGGTAAGTTCTATGTAAATAAAGCAATGTTATATTTATGTTTTAAATGATTTGATATTTTATGAATTGTGATTGACTCTTTGGACGTATTTCGACTAAGTTCTGACAAGCGAGAAATCCCGATTGAACCTTAGGAATAGAATAGGATACGAGTGACATGTCACTAGGAACCCATATGTTTGTGTGAACCGGGTGCTGGTCTCGTACGTCCTACCAGTGGCTGGGAATTCCGGCATATGTTGCAGATACCTGACAGCTTGTGTGAGCAACACTATGTAGCTATGTCTGGACTGGCAGCTTGTGTGAGCATGCTCGTGAATAGCTCGAAAGCGAGTGTATATGTATTATGAGGTAGCTTTGGCTACATATATGGCACTTATGTGCAAGATTTCCGAGTATCCGTTAATATTTCGAGTGTTCAACAAGAACGTCAAAGTTGTAAAAGGATATGGTTATGTTGCGAGTTGGTACAGCTATGAACGTAAAATTTATAAGTGATAAGCTCGATAAGTGATGAACTCTTGGTAAGGTTGTAATTGAGCAGAGTATGATTATAAGATTTTAATAGCATTTATGTTAACTTACATTATGTAAATCGTATGTTAAATGTGTGGTTATGATGCTTATTATTTGCATAGGAACTTACAAAGCTCTATAGCTTACTCCCTTTCCTTTCCCTTGTCTTATACTGTCACCAAGCTAGCTTGGGGATCGGTGATCGTCAAAGATCCATACACACTATCAATAGTTATTTTGGTATCAATGAATTCAACATTTTGAGTTATGGCATGTATAAGGGACTTGGTCATTTTGTTATGTGTCGTAGTTGATTTGGCCAAATATGTTGGCTTATATTGTTTGAAAGTTCATTTTGTATAAGGCCATTTGAAATTGGCTAATATTGGTATAAGTATGTTCATATGATGATGCATTTCTTAGATGTGGAAGATTGCATGAATTGAGTTGATAAGTATGTGATGTTTATGTGTGATAGATGTAGCATGTGAATGATGTGTGGATGTGTTTGTTGTGGATGTTTTGGTTGCCTAAGTATGCTATGAATTGTATTATTGAATTTGGTGTAAGTGTAGGTGTAAATGAGGGTAGCAAATGGCGTGGTAAATAGCCTTATTTTTGTCCACACGGGCGTGTGACCACGGTCTGCCCCACGGGCATGTGTTTTAGCCGTGTGTCCCCTGCACCTTAATTGTTGCAAAATAGAATATCTAGAGTATAGCACACGGGCAGACACACGGGCGTGTGTCTCGGCCGTGTGTGCTACACGGCCTTGAACACGGCATGTGCAATGGCCACCTATTTTATGAAAAATTATGAAAATTGAATTGACCACACGGCCTAGCACACGGGCGTGTGGCACGGCCGTGTGGCACAAGTCAGAGAGCACCCTAAATTGAACACGGCCTGTAGCACAGGTGTGACCCTTGAACCAGACGGGCATGTTACCCCTGTAACATGAAAAATTTTCTAAGCTTTGTAAAATTTTCTAAAGTTCTCGATTTAGTCCGAAACCACTTCCAAATCATGTTTTAGGCCTCGTAGCCTCGTATAAGGGACTTTATGATTGAATGTGAATTGTTTTAATTTGTACAAAAATTTATGACCCAAAATTGTACGAATGCATGTGTTATAAGTCCGATAATGCCTCGAGCCCTATTCCGGCGTTGAATATATGTAAGGGGTGTTACATTTAGTGGTATCAGAGCTACAGTTTAGTCGATTCTCAGACTAACATAGCGTGTGTAAGAGTCTAGCTATACATGCCATATATGAATTGTGATAATGTGATGACTCTTGAAAATTTTAAACTATGTTTTCATATACTAAATGGATCCCAACCGAGCTATAGCTGATGAGGTAGAAAACAATGTGCCAGCTTCCGCTTAACGGGCAGCGCCGTTTGAAAGTAGACCTCCCACGGTTAGTCAAGGAGGAGGAGAAAGGGCTAGGGAAGCCTTCCTCCACATGATGAACCAGTGGTATTCAGAGTTCGTTCGAACAAATCCGAATGCTCAACATCCTCCACCCCCTCCTTATCCCCAACCGAATCCCGTAGCTCCTCAAGGTGTGGATTTGGTAAGACAGAATAAGCCTTCGGTTGATAAGATTCGAAAGCAAGGGGCTAAGGAATTCAGGACTAATGTAGATGATGACCCCGAGAAAGCCGAGTTCCGGCTTGAGAATACTATCAGGATATTTGATCATTTATCATGTACACCCGAAGAATGCTTGAAATGTGCTATATCACTCCTGAGGGATTTGACATATCATTGGTGGAAGACACTAGTATCTGTGGTGCCGAGAGAGAGGGTTACATCGGAATTCTTTCAAGAGGAATTTTGAAAGAAATATATCAGTCAGCAGTTCATCGATCAGAAACTTAAGGAATTTCTTGAGCTGAAACAAGGCCGAATGTCAGTGACAGAGTATGAGCGAGAATTTGTTAGGTTCAGTAAGTATGCCCAAGAGTGTGTTTCCTTCAAGGCTATTATGTGTAAAAGGTTCGAAGATGGGCTGAATAAATATATCCAACTGTTAGTTGGAATCCTGGAACTAAAAGATTTTGTTGTATTGGTTAAATGAGCTTGCAAAGCCAAAGAACAAGCAAAAAGAAAAGAAAGGCTGAGAGTGAGGTTAGAGATCCAAGAAAAAGGCCGATGGGTAAGTCATTTCATTCTCAGTCAAAGAAATCTAGAGAAATGAATTCTCGTTCGAATGTATCAGTTGGGTATTTGCACAGAGACCGCGGGAAGCAATATTCGAGTTTTAAATCTCAAGCTACTTTGATGGCAAGGGTGGGTAATGTTAGGTCTAATAGACCTGAATGTCAGTATTGTGGAAGAAGGCATCTCGGCGAGTGTAGGATGAATGACCGAGCTTGTTTCAAGTGTGGTTCTCAAGAGTATTTTATCCGAGATTGCCATGAGATGGCTGAGAAAGAACAATTTTTGAGTGCAAGGCCGAGTAGTACTACCAATAGAGGTAGGCCATCGAGAAACACAAGGAATGGAACTAGCAGTAAAGCTGTGACAAAGGATTCACCTGTGAGATCCGAAGCTAGAGCACCTGTTAGAGCTTATGCCATACGTGCGCGTGAGGATGCGTCATCTCCCGACGTGATTATTGGTACATTTTCTGTTTACGATACTATTGTTCTTGCATTGATCGATCCTGGATCGACTCATTCTTATGTTTGTGTGCATTTGGTATCTAGTAAGAGTTTACCTATTTAGTTTACTGAGTTTGTAATTAAAGTGTCAAACCCCTTAGGTAAATATGTGCTAGTTGATAAAGTTTGCAAGAATTGTCCTTTGATGATTTGTGGTCACTATTTTCTAACTGATTTAATGTTGTTGCCATTTGATGAATTTGATGTTATTTTGCGTATGGATTGGTTAACACTGCATGATACGTTAGTAAATTGTAGACTGAAAACTATTGAATTGAAATGTGAAAATGGTGAGGTTCTTCGGGTTGAAATCGATTAATCAAGCGAATTGCCTGTAGTGATTTCGTCTATAGCTGCTCAGAGATACGTAAGAAAAGGTTGTGAAGCTTATCTTGCTTATGTGTTGAATACGAAAATGTTTGAATTGAAACTTGAATCAGTGCCGGTAGTCAGTGAATATCCAGATGTTTTTCCTGAAGAGTTGCATGGGTTATCACCGATTAGAGAAGTTGAGTTTGGTATTGATTTAGTGCCAGGGACTTTACCAATATCGATTGCTCTGTATAGAATGGCTCCAACTGGATTGAAAGAATTAAAAGCTCGGTTGTAAGAGTTGGCAGATAAGGGTTTTGCGAGATTGAGTTTTTCTCCCTGGGGTGCTCCAGTGTTAATTGTAAAGAAGAAAGACAGATCTATGATACATTGTATCAATTATCGACAGCTCAACAAGGTGACTATAAAGAACAAGTATCATTTGCCGAGGATTGATGACTTGTTTGATCAATTGAAAGGAGCAACGGTATTCTTGAAGATTGATTTGAGATCTGGGTACTATCATTTGAGAGTTAAAGAGTCGGATGTGCCAAAATCTGCTTTCAGGACAAGGTATGGGCATTATGAATTTCTTGTTATGCCTTTTGGATTAACTAATGCTCCTGCTATTTTTATGGACTTGATGAATCAAATTTTCCGACCGTATTTGGACAAGCTTGTGGTTGTATTCATCGATCACATTCTGATTTACTCTCGAGAAGAGATTGAGCATGCCAAGCACTTAAGAACTGCACTGCAGACTTTGAGAGATAATAAATTATTTGCAAAATTTAGTAAAAGTGAATTTTGGCTCCGAGAAGTCAAATTTTTGGGACACATTATTTCTGGAGATGGTATTCATGTTGATCTGAGTAAGATTTCAGCAATTGTTGATTGGAAACTGTCGAGAAATGTATCTGAAGTTAGAAGCTTTTTGGGCGTAGTCGTTTATTATTGGCGATTTGTTAAGGGTTTTTCGATGATTGCTACTCCTAAGACTAAGTTGTTGCAAAAAGATGTTAAGTTTGAATGGTCTGAAAAACGTCAGCAAAGTTTTGAGAAGTTGGAGGCATTATTGCCTAAGGCACCTATTTTGGTGCAACCTGAACCGAGAAAAGAATTTGTGATTTATAGCGATGTGTCACTAAACGGTCTTGGATGTGTCTTGATGCAAGAAGGCAAAGTGATAGCCTATGTCTCGATACAGTTAAAATCACATGAGAAGAATTATCTGACTCATGATCTAGAATTGGCTGCCATAATGTTTGCTTTGAAGATTTAGAGACATCATTTGTATGGCGAGAAATGTCATGTCTTTTCGGATCATAAAAGTTTAAAGTACTTGATGACTCATAAGGATTTGAATCTGCGACAATGAAGATGGCTTGAGCTACTGAAAGATTACGAGCTAGTAATTGACTACCATCCCAGGAAGGCAAACGTAGTCGCAGATGCTTTGAGCAGAAAGTCCTTGTTTCCCTTGAGTGGTATGAATATGAGGTTGACTTTATCTTATGATGGTTCTGTTTTAGCTGAGTTAAGAGCTAGACAGGTGTTTCTTCAACAAATTTGTGAAGCTTAGATAAGTGATAGTGAATTGCAAACCAAAAAAGCTCAGTGTGGATTGGGTAGTGATTCAGACTTTCGGATCGGTTCTGATGATTGCTTAATGTTTCGAGATAGAGTATGTGTACCGAAAAAAGGTGAGATTATTCAGAAGATTCTGTATGAGGCACATAATAGTTGTTTATATGTTCATCCAGGAAGTACGAAGATGTATAATGATTTGAAAAAACTGTATTAGTGGTCAGGTATGAAAAGAGATATCTCTGAATTTGTATCGAAATGTTTGATTTGTTAGCAAGTGAAAGCCGAACACCAAGTACCTTTGGGTTTACTTTAGCCAGTAATGGTGCCTGAATGGAAATGGGACAGAATTACGATGGATTTCGTAAAGGGTTTGCCTTTGACTCCGAAAAAGAAAGATGCCGTATGGGTTGTGGTTGATAGATTGACGAAATCGGCTCATTTAATTCTGATAAATACCGACTATTCACTTGATAAGATAGCCGAATTGTACATTGCTGAGATTGTGAGATTGCACAGAGTACCTTTTTCTATTATTTTGGATAGAGACCTGAGGTTTACTTAGCGTTTTTGGAAAAAGTTACAAAAAGCTGTGGGTACAAAGTTGAATTTTAGCACCGCATTTCATCCACAAACCGACGGTCAACTTGAGAGAACGATTCAAGTACTCGAAGATATGCTTCGCTATTGTGTATTAGAGTTCGAAGGTAGTTGGAAAAAAAATCTACCTTTAGTCGAATTTGCTTGTAACAACAGTTTTCAATCGAGTATAAAGATGGCACTATATGAGGCATTGTATGGCTGCTAGTGTCGAATGCCGTTGTATTGGACAGAGCTTAGTGAGAAACAGATTCATGGGGTTGACTTGGTCAGAGAAACCGAAGAAAAAGTGAAAGTAATCCGTGATTGTTTAAAAACAAGTTCAGATCGGTAGAAATCCTACGCAGATTTGAAAAGAAAAGAGATTGAGTTTCAAGTCGGTGATAAATTATTTCTAAAAGTATGTCCGAGGAAGAAAATTCTGAGATTTGGTCGTAAAGGCAAGTTGAGTCCAAGTTTCATTGGGCCGTATGAGGTTATTGAAAGAATAGGGCTAGTAGCATATCGATTAGCTTTACCAATAGTGTTAGAAAGGATCCATAATGTGTTTCATGTGTCGATGTTGTGACGATATCGTTCTGATCCTTCACATGTGATTTCTCCAACAAAGATTGAGTTCGACCAGATATTGTAACACCCCTAACCCGAAACCGTCGCCAAAATAAGGTTAAGAGGCATTACCGAACATTCAGAACATTTCACATCCATTTCACGAAACAAATTCAATCATCATTAAAACATATCACAACATAATCATATAGTCCCTTAATGAGGTCCACGAGACCTTAAACACATGCTAGAAAAGGATCGGGACTAAATCGAACACCTACAAAAATTTGTAGAAAATTTAAAACTTTTTCAAAGCTGTTTAGGTCACACGCCTACGCAGTAAGGCCGTGTACCTCACACAGCTACAAGACACTCCCATGTCTCCAGGCCGTGCTAAAACAGAGCATACATATTGACTTATCCCCACGGCCACTAGACATTCCCATGTGCCATGGCCATATGTTACTAGGTTAGCTATTGACTTGATCACACAGCCACCATGCACACCCGTGGGCCTTGGCCGTGTAATCTATACAGACACACCTAGAAGTGACCCTTAAACCACATGGCAGAGACACACGCCCGTGTCTCTTGACCATATATGCAAAATAGGCCATTTGCAAGGCCAATGTGCCACTTATACAAGGGTCAACCCACATGTTCAATTAAACATCTTTCCATGTACCAATAGCAACCAAAAACACATCAAAATGTTTATCATATCAACCCAATTCAATCTCAATTCTAGTATGTCAACTTATATACCAATTTGCTCAACTAACACATACAATACCAAGCATGATTCATCCACATTATCATTTGATTACAATGACTTCAATTCATCACTAAACTTACCATTCAGAAAATATTTCATTTGCTATCAAGTCATGCAAAAATATACTTCATAAACCACAATCATTCATGCATTTAACCAACATCTTTTCTAGCCATATCACATGGCTATTTACACATCACAAACATGTTTCAAATAACTAGCCTATACATGCCATATTTCAACTATGTACATCTTCCTAAAAGTACCAAAATAGTTTGTCGATAGTGTGATTGAAATGCTGACGATCCCCTGATCCGAGCTAGCTTTACTGACACTGCAAAGCAGAGAAACAAATCACACAGTAAGCTTTCAAAGCTCAGTAAGTATTGAAATACAATACAATTAATGTATTGAATCAAATCAATATACACATTAAACCATCACATAGATAATTTACCAATGTCATATAAAGTCAACCGTATCCAATGCTCACATAGTATTCCATTCATCTACTTTCTTTGTCATCAACCACATAAGTATTATACATACCTTTGCCAACATATAGTTAATCACCAACCTTGATACTCAACCACTCGACTTTACATTTCGATCAACCTTTGCTATTCTCTTGATTTGTACGCACCCTTAGTGCCAATTTATAAACAAAACTTAGTTGTCATCGTACACTTAGTGCCAATACGTTAAACTAAGCTTAAATCGGTATCGTACACACAGTGCAGATTCAATAAGCCGAAGCTTCTATCATCTCGCACACACAACGCCAATCATTTCTGTCCCGTTTCTAATTTCGCACACTTAGTGCCTTCTAATTCTATTCAACACATATCATTTCTAATCTCAATTTATATAAATATTCATTCAATTCACATCACATAGAGCATAAATTAACAATTTGTACTATAATCGAACTTACCTTGGACGTCGAAATACCGAAACGGTTGATTGATCGAGCACTTTATCTTTGCCTCGATCTTAATCCGAACCTCTTCTCTCTTTGTCTATACACATTCAAATTCAATCCATTCAATCACCAAACCATTCATTTTAGTCCAAACACACATATTTAGGGAATTTTACATAATATCCCTCACTTTTTCACATTTTGACACTTTAGTCCCTAATTCACAAAATCACGAAATACACATAATTCCATTTCACCCATGCCTAGCCGAATTCTCTCTATATTCATAAAAGTCCACGCATTTCATTTATTTCACATTTTAGTCCCTCAATTTACACTTTTCTCAATTAAGCCCAAATTGCTAAATTTCATCAAAATTTCAAGAACAAAACATGTTCATTAAACACATATCTATCATTTAACATCAATACTCATCACAAAGCTCACCATTTCATCAATGGCACATCTCATAAACATCATCAATTCTTCAAATTACAACATGGGTTAGCTAGAGCACGAAGCAACGATTACGGAAATATAGAAATTATCAAAAATCGAAACCAAAACTTACCTCAATTGAGCTTAGCAAGTGCCGAAATTTCAAAATCTCCAATGGCAATTCTCTTTTCTATTTTTCATTGGAAAGATGGATAGAAAATGGCCATTTCAATGTTTTATTTTGTTATAAATTAACTTAATTATCAAATACCATCTTTGCCCTTAATGAAATACTTATGAAATCATTTAAAGTATGGACATATTTGTCTATCAATCATCCCACTACCACATAATGGATTAATTGCCTTTTAAGGGCTTTACATTATAAAGACATCAGTAATTGAACACTTAACAATCAACACACAACATTTTACTCTTTACGCGATTAAGTCCTTTTTCCTAATTCGATACACCAAAAATAATATTATAATATTATCCCGACCTCGAATTTGTGGTCTCAAAACCACTATTCCGACTAGGGTCTAAACCAGGTTGTTACAACTCTCCCCCCTTAGGGATTTTCGTCTCGAAAAATCTTACCGGTGAATAGCTGTGGATATTGCTCTCTCATAATATTCTCAGGCTCCCACATAGCCTCTTCTACTCCATGTTTGTGCCACAACACTATCACTAAAAAGATTTTCTTATTTCTCAACTCTTTGATTTCTCATGCCAAAATTCGAATTGGTTCTTCACTATATGACAAATCTGACTGAATCTCAACCTCAGTAGGAGCAATCACATGAGACGGATCAGATCGGTACCGTTGAAGCATCGACACATGAAACACATTATGGATCTTTTCTAACTCAGATGGCAACAACAATCTATACGCAACTGGCCCAACACACTTGATAATCTCATATGGTCCGATGAACTTCAGACTCAACTTGCCTTCTCGGCCAAATCAAAGTATTATCTTCCACGGAGATACTTTCAAAAACACTTTATCACCAACTTCAAATTCAATATCTTTTCGTTTCAGGTCCGCATAAGACTTCCCACGATCTTACGCCGCTTTCAAACTGTCACGAATCACTTTCACTTTTTGCTCAGTCTCTTTTATAAGATCAACCCCGTGAATTTTATTCTCACTCAGCTCAGTCCAATACAATGGAGTTCAACATTTTCGACCGTAAAGAGCCTCATATGTTTCCATTTTGATGCTAGATTGAAAACTGTTATTATACGCAAATTCAATTAACGGTAGATGTTTTTCTCACATATTCTCAAACTCAAGAATACAACATCACAACATATCTTCAAGAATCTAAATGATTCGTTCAGATTGACCATCCGTTTGCAGATGAAAAGTAGTACTGAAATACAATTTTGTGCCTAACACATCTTGCAATTTCTTCCAAAATCGCGAGGTAAATCTAGGATCTCTATCAGACACAATAGATAGTGGCACCCCGTGCAATCTTACAATCTCAGCAATATACAATTTAGCTAATATATCGAATGAATATTCTATTCTCTCCGGAACAAAATGAGCCGATTTCGTCAATCTGTCATCTATCACCCAGATCGTATTTTTCTTTCCCGAAGATAAGGGCAATCCCTACACAAAGAACATCATAATTCTCTCTCATTTCCACTCAAGAATCATGATCGGCTGTAACAAACCAGACGGAACCTTATGTTCAGCTTTAACTTGCTGACAAATTAAACATTTCGACACAAAGTCAGAGATGTTCCGTTTCATACCATGCCACTAATAAAACTGTTTCAAATCATTATACATTTTCGTACTCCCCAGGTGAACAGTCAAACGACTATTGTGAGCTTCTTTCAAAATCATCGGAATCAATTCTGAATTTCTCGGAACACATATCCGATCTCTAAATCTTAGACAATGATCATTATCAATTCAAAATTTTGAATCCACATTCAATTCACACTGAGTTCGTTTAGCCATAATTTCAACATAACTTTTCTGGGCATCACAAATCTAACGTACAAACATCAACTTTACTTTCAACTCGGCCAAAACCGTACTATCATCACACAATTCTTTCTGAACATTCATTGCTCGTAAAGCACATATAGACTTTCGGCTCAAAGCATCAGCTACAACATTAGCTTTACCCGGAAGATAATTAATTACAAGTTCATAGTCTTTCAACAATTCTAACCATCTTCTCTATCTCAAATTTAATTCTTTCTGAGTCATCAAGTACTTCAAGCTCTTGTGATCAATATAAATATGACACTTCTAACCTAATATATAGTGACGCCATATCTTCAATGCAAACACAATTGCAGGCAATTCAAGGTCGTGCATCGGATAATTCTTCTCATGCGACTTTAACTGCCTCGAAGCATAAGCAATAACTTTGCCTTCTTGCATCAGCACACAGCCCAAACCATTCAATGATGCATCACTGTAAACTATTAATTCTTTGTCCGATTCAGGTTGAACTAACACAGGTGCCTCTGTCAACAACGCTTTCAACTGCTCAAAACTTTGATGACACTTTTCTGACCACTCGAAATTTAACATCTTTCTGTAGCAACTTCGTCAACGGAGTCGCAATCATCGAGAAGCCTTTCACAAAGCGTTTATAATATCCCACTAATCCGAGAAAACTACGGACTTCAGACACATTTTTCGGAGGCTTTCATTCCAAAATAGCTGAGAACTTACTCGGATCAACTCGTATTCCCGCGGCTGACACAATATGCCCCAGAAAACCAACCTCATGCAACCAAAATTCACATTTGCTAAACTTAGCATACAATTGCTTCTCACACAGAGTTTGTAGCACAATTCCCAAATGCTCGGCATGCTGCGTCTCATCACATGAGTAAATCAAAATATCATTAGTGAACACCACAACAAAATGATCCAAATACAGTCTGAATATCCGATTCATGAGATACACAAACAATGCAGGAGCATTTGTTAGTCCAAAAGGCACCACTAAGAACTCATAATGTCCGTACCTCATTCTGAAAGCAGTTTTCGGCACATCAGATTCTTTAACTTTCAACTGATAGTAGCCCGATCTCAAATCTATCTTAGAAAACACTGTAGCTCCTCTCAGCTGATCAATCAAATCATCGATACGAGGCAACATATATTTGTTCTTTATCGTCACTTTGTTCAATTGTCGGTAATCAATACATATTCTCATAGTACCGTCTTTCTTTTTCACAAATAACAGATGAGCACCCCAGGGCGAGAAACTCGGTCTTGCAAACCCTCTATCAATTAACTCTTCCAACTGTGACTTTAACTCTTTTAATTCCGTTGGTGCCATTCTATATAGAGCTATCGAAATAGGAGTAGTCCCTGGCACTAGTTCAATACCAAATTCAACTTCCCGATTCGGAGGTAATCTCGGTAGTTCTTCAGGAAACACTTATGGAAACTCACAAACCACAGGCACAGATTCAACATTCTTTTCTGACACTTTTGTATCAATCACATATGCCAGATAAGCTTCGCAACCTTTTCTCACATAGTTCAAAGCTTTCATTGCAGATACAACAACTGGTGACCCTTTCAAATCATTGGATTCAATTCGAACTATTTCACCGTTCTGACTTCTCAATTCAATACTCTTTCTTTTACAATTCACAATAGCATTGTGAAGAGTGAGCCGATCCATTCCCAGAATTATATCAAATTCATCGAATGGTAGCAACATCAAATTAGTCAGAAAACATAAATCCCAAAACATTAATGGACATTTTTTGCACACTTTATCCACTAAGACACACTTGCCTAAGGGGTTCGATACTCTATTCATAAATTCAGTAGACTAAACATGTAGAGTCCTACTTGATACTAGATTCACACATACATACGAATGAGTAGATCCTGGGTCTATCAATGCAATCACATCAGTATCAAACAGGGTAAAAGTACCAATGATGATGTCTGGAGATGACGCTTCCTCTCGTGCTCGTATAGTATAAGCTCGGGCAAGTGCTTTCACCTTCGATCTCACAGCTGCATTGGTAGTCCCTCTCTAGCTTCCACTCACATTTTCGGTGTTTTTGGGTGGTCTACCCCTAACCGTCACATTACTCGATCTCTCATTCTGAACATTTTCTTCATCAGCCATCTTTGCTTCATCAGCCATCTTTGGACAATCTCGAATGAAGTGATCTCGTGATCCACATTTATAGCAAACTCTATTGTTATACTTGCCCCAGCATTCTCCCACATGTCATCTTCCACACTATCTACACTCAGGTTTGTTACTTTTGGCACTATCAACACTTGATTCTATTAGAGCTTGAGTTCTCAGACCAACACTTAGTCTTACAAGGTCTCTATTCGAATGTCCAAATGAAGTATTTGATCGGTTTCTTGTATCTCTAAATCTCTTCATTGAAGGTTGACAAAACTTACTCATCGATCTTTTTCTTTCATCACCAACTTCAGAATCAGCTTTCTTCTTTTCTTTACTGAGTTCCTCGGCTTTGCAAGCTCTTTCGACTAGCACAACAAATTCGTTTATATCAAGTATCCCGACCAACAACTTAATGTCCTCATTTAACCCTTCTATGAAACCTTTACACATAGTAGCTTTGGTTGAAACACATTCCCGTGCATACTGGCTCAATCTCACAAATTCTCGCTCGTACTCTGTAACTGACAAATGGCCCTGTTTCAGCTCTAGAAACTCTTTATGTTTCTGATCAACGAATCGTTGACTGATATACTTCTTTCTGAACTCAACTTGAAAGAAATCCCAGATGATTCTCTCTCTTAGAAACACGGATGTCAACGTCTTCAACCAGTTATAAGTTGTATCTCTCAACAAAGAAATTGCACACTTAATACACTCATCAGGGGTCAACAATATCTCATCGAATACCCGAATTGTTTTCTGAAGCCAAAACTCAGCTTGCTCAGCATCGTCATCAGCTGTGGCCCTAAACCCTTTGGCCCTGTACTTACAAATCTTATCCGCAGGAGGTTTATTCAATCTGATCGGATCTACAACTTGTGGCACAGTAGGTACTTGTGGGGGTGGAGATTGTGGAGCAGCCGGATTCATTCGAATGAGCTCCGAAAACCACTCACTCATCATTCAGAAGAAGGCTCGCTTAGCCTTTCCTCCCTCACTACTATCAATCGGCCTAGATGTGGTCGGCACTGTCCCTTCAGCGGAAGCAGGCGCGTTTCTCCTAACATCGTCAGCAACTGCTCGATCGGGATCCATTACTATATGTAAACACATTTTCATCTATCAGAATTCATCACACTATCAAAATTTCATATATGGCATGTATAGCTAGACTCACACACGCTACGTTAGTCTGAGAATCAACTAAACCGTAGCTCTGATACCAATAAAATGTAACACCCCTAACTCGAAACCATCGTCAAAATAGGGTTAAGAGGCATTACCGAATAATCAGAACATTTCACATCCATTTTACGACACAAAGTCAATCATCATTAAAACATATCATAACATAATCATATAGTCCCTTAATGCGATCCACGAGACCTTAAACATATGCTAGAAAGGGATCGGGACTAAATCGAACACTAACAAAATTTCAGAAAATTTAAAACTTTTTCAAAGTTTTCTAGGTCACACGCCCTTGTAGTAAGGCCGTGTGCCTCACGCGGCTACCAGACACTCCCATGTGTCTAGGCCGTGCTAAAACAGAGCATACATGCTGACTTATTCCCACGGCCACTAGACACTCCCATGTGCCATGGCCGTATGTTACTAGGTTAGCTACTGACTTGATCACACGGCCACCATGCATGCCCGTGGACCTCGGCCGTGTAACCTGCACAGACACACCTAGAAGTGACCCTTAAACCACATGGCAGAGACACACGCATGTGTCTCTTGACCATATATGCAAAATAGGCCATTTGCAAGGCCAATGTGCCACTCATACAAGGGTCAACCCACATGTTCAATTAAACATCTTTCCATGTACCAATAGCAACCAAAAACACATCGAAATGTAAATCATATCAACCCAATTCAATCTCAATTCTAGTATGTCAACTTATATACCAATTTGCTCAACTAACACATACAATACCAAGCATGATTCATCCACATTATCATTTGATTACAATGACTTCAATTTATCACTAAACTTACCATTCATAAAACATTTCATATGCTATCAAGTCATGCCAAAATATAATTCAAAAACCACAATCATTCATGCATTTTACCAACATCTTGTCTAGCCATATCACATGGCTATTTACACATCACAAACATGTTTCAAATAACTAGCCTATACATGCCATATTTCAACTATGTACATCTTCCCAAAAGTACCAAAATAGATTGCCGATAGTGTTATTAAGATGTTGACGATACCCGGATTCAAGCTAGCTTTACTGACACTGCAAAGCATAGAAACAAATCACACAGTAAGCTTTCAAAGCTTAGTAAGATCGAAATACAATACAATTAATTTATTGAATCAAATCAAGATGCACATTAAACCATCACATAGATAATTTACCAATGTCACACAAATTCAATCATATCCAATGCTCACATAGAATTCCATTCATCTACTTTCAATGTCATCAACCACATAAGTATTATGCATACCTTTGCCAACACATAGTTAATCACCAACCTTGATACTCAACCACTCGACTTTACATTTTGATCAACCTTTGCTATTATCTTGCTTTGTACGCACCCTTAATGCCAATTTATAAACGAAACTTAGTTGTCATCGCACACTTAGTGCCAATACAATGTTTGCCTAGGCTTGTTGAGGATAAAAATGTTACTAGAATTAATTCCGGAGCCTAGGGGCAAAATGGTCATTTTACCCAAAATATAGGGGTAAAATGGGAATTTTTCCTAAGTAGGATAGTTGAGATGCTTATGTTAATGTAATGATTAAAATAAGCTAATTTGCTATTATAGAGCAAGAGGAGGCGTGAATTCACATCAATCAGGGAAAGGATAAAGTCGTGGACTAAACCGAAGAACTGGCTCATTTTGAAAATGAGGTAAGTTGTATGTGATTTTAATGCAATATTATATTAGCATAATTGAGAATGCTTGATGTCTTATTGATGCATGATACTTCAATAAATTGAAAAGTTTATGTGAATGTGATATTGAAATCCTAATGGACCATGATATATACGGAACATGGTATCGGTCGTATTATGAGGGTCAGTGTAAGATCATGTTTGGGACATGGCATCGGCCGTATTATGAGGGTCAGTGTAAGACCATGTCTGGGACATGGCATCGGCCTTATTATGAGGGTCAGTGTAAGACCATGTCTGGGACATGGCATCGACTGTATTATGAGGGTCAGTGTATGACCATGTCTGAGACATGGCATCGGCCACATTATGAGTGCCAGTATAAGACCATGTTTGGAACATGGCATCGGCATTGAGACGAGAGCTGGCGTAAGACCCTACCCAGGGTATTGCATTAGCATATAGAGGTAATTCCCTGTAAGACCATGTCCAGGACATGGCATCGGTACCTAAAGGAAACTTCATGTAAGACCACCTAGAGAATGGGGCATTAGTTTATACTCATCGTAGTGATTTATAAAAACATGTATTTGATTATTTTCAGTGTATGGCAGGATAAGTAGATGAATTTAAAAGTAGAGATATGAATGAATACAAGTGCTAATGAATGAGTCATGAGAAATTGTCTCTATAGGTGTTACGTAAATGTTAGATAAGGGCAATTGTATGTAAGTATTGTCAAGAAGTCTTGACTTGTGCATGGTTAGCTAATGCCATGGATGAATTATTCTTTTATGAGTATTATGATTGCTATTTATTTCCATGCAACTTACTAAACGGGTGTAACCATAACCGGAAAAAGAATTTGTGGTTTACAGTGATGCGTCCCTAAACAAGTTGGGCGTGTACTTACGTAAGAGGGTAAAGTGATTGCATACGCTTCTAGACAGTTGAAGCCACACGAGAAGAACTACCTGACTCATGATTTAGAGTTGGCCGCAATCGTGTTTGTGTTAAAAATTTGGAGGCATCATTTATATGGTGAAAGGTGTCGGATTTTTATCGACCACAAAAGCCTAAAATATTTGATGACCTAGAAGGAATTAAATTTGAGGCAACGAAGATGCTTAGAATTGATTAAAGATTATGAGTTAGTAATTGACTACCATCCGGGAAAGGCAAATGTAGTCGCTGACGCTTTGAGCAGAAAATCCTTGTTTGCACTAAAAGCCATGAGCACCCAGATGACTTTGTTAGAGGATGGTTCCGTATTAGCCGAGTTGAGGGCTAAACCACTGTTCCTCAAAGAGAATTGTGAAGCTCAGAAAGATGATAATAGTTTGCAAACCAAGAGAGCTTTATGTGAGTCGAGCGTTGAGACAGACTTTCGGGTAAATTCTGATAGATGTCTGACATTTCGAGATCGGGTTTGTGTACCCAGGAATGATGAGCTTATTCGTAAAATTTTGCATGAAGAACATAATAGATGTTTGAATGTGCATCCAAGTAGCACAAAGATGTACCAAGATTTGAAGAAATGGTACTGGTGGCTAGGTATGAAGAAAGATATTTCTGAATTTGTATCAAAATGCCTGATTTGTCAACAAGTGAAGGCTGAACATCAAGTACCTTCGGGTTTACTTCAGCCTATCATGGTTCCTGATTGGAAGTGGGACCGTATTGCTATAGATTTCGTGACAGGTTTACCGTTGACTCCCAAGAATAAAGATGCAGTTTGGGTAGTGGTCGATAGACTTACTAAGTCAGCCCACTTTATACCAGTGCGAGTCGACTACTCACTCGATAAATTGGCAGACTTGTACATGTCCAAGATAGTAAGACTTCACGGTGTACCATTGTCAATCATTTCAGATAAAGATCCAAGGTTCACGTCGCGGTTTTGGAAATTGAGTTTCAGTACTACCTTCCATCCCCAAACCGATGGGTAGTCAGAGAGAACAATTCAGATAATAGAAGACATACTTAGATGTTGTGTTTTGGAATTCCACGGTAGTTGGGAGAAATACTTACCATTGGTGGAATTCGCCTACAACAACAGTTTTCAGTCAAGTTTGAAGATGGCGCCTTATGAGGCATTGTATGGACGTAAGTGTCGAACGCCTTTGTATTGGTCAAAACTCAGAGAGAAACAGATACACAGGGTTGATTTTGTTAAAGAGACTAAAGAGAAAGTAGAAGTGATTCATAACTGTCTGAAAGCCACCTCAAATAGACAGAAGTCCTATTCAGGTTTAAAGAAGAGAGAGATAGAATACGAAGTTGGTGATAAAGTGTTCTTGAAAGTATCACTTTGGAGGAAAGTCCTCAGATTTGACTGGAAGGGCAAATTGAGTCCACGCTGTATCGGACCTTATGAAGTTACCGAAAGGATAGGACCGGTAGCTTATAAGTTAGCTTTTCTGCCTGAGTTAGAAACGATTCATGATGTCTTCCATGTATCTATGTTGCGCTGATACCATTCAAACCCTTCACATGTTATAGAACTGACAGAGGTAGAGATTCAACCAGATTTGACTTATGGTGAAGAACCAGTTAAAATATTGGCTCGTGAGGTCAAACAGTTAAGAAATAAAAGCATAGCCCTAGTGAAAGTCCTATGGAAAAGGCACGGAATAGAAGAGGCTACATGGAAGTCTGAGGAAATAATGAGGAACCAATACCCCAATCTTTTCACTGGTAAGATTTTCGAGGACGAAAATCCTTAAGGGGGAGAATTGTAACGGCAATTTAGCCTTTGAAAGTTCCATTCTATATGCTAAGTGTACCAAATGGCCATGGATTGTTAATTGGGGGTCTTTAAAAGGCAATTTAGCCTTTGAAAGAGGCTTGGCCGACCATAGGAGAGTATGGGAGACAAGATTGTCATTTTTAGTCAAAGTTAGTAGTAGTAGGTAGACTAATTTGTTTTGTAATAATAAAATAAGTAGAGAAAAGTTATCAACTTTTCTCCTATCATCTTCCACCGAAAATTAGCAGCAAATAAGAGGTAGAAACCTTCAAAAAAATTTCAGTAAGCTCTCATCTACTCAAGTAAGTGTTCTAGTGAACTATTCTTGAAAATAATTGTACTTTTGAGACCCCTAAAGCTTAAGCTTCCAAATGAGGGGACTATTGTGAAATATTGTGATAGGTTTAGAGTTCTACCATGAGAGCTACCTTAGTTATTTACTGCATTTTTATGGAAGAACTTGAGTCTTGGTTGTTAGATGAACAACTTTTAAAAAGGGGGTTAGCACGAAAACACCAAATAGAATCTTAATGAAAAGGTTATAAATTTTGTAGTAAGTATGTGAAATATTGATTTTTGATGACAGTTTTAAGAGCATTAAATGTTTGCCTAGGCTTGTTGAGGATAAAAATGTGATTAGAATTAATTCTGGAGCCTAGGGGTAAAATGGTCATTTTACCCAAAATCTAGGGGTAAAATGGGAATTTTGCCTAAGTATGATTATTGAGATGCTTATGTTAATGTAATGATTAAAATGAGCTAATTTGCTATTATAGAGCAAGAGGACATGAAAATTCACATCAATCGGGGAAAGGATAAAGTCGTGGACTAAATCGAAGAACTAGCTCATTTTGAAAACGAGGTAAGTTGTATGTGATTTTAATGCAATATTATATTAGCATAATTGAGAATGCTTGATGTCTTATTGATGCATGATGCTTCAATAAATTGAAAAGTTTATGTGAATGTGATATTGAAGTCCTAATGGACCATGATATATACGAAACATGGTATCGGTCGTATTATGAGGGTCAGTGTAAGACCATGTCTGGGACATGGCATCGGCCACATTATGAATGCCAGTATAAGACCATGTTTGGAACATCGCATCGGCATTGAGACTAGAGCTGGCGTCAGACCCTATCCGGGGTATTGCATTAGCGTATAGAGGTAATTCCCTATAAGACCATGTCCGGGACATGGCATCGGTACCCAGACGAAACTTCATGTAAGACCACCTATAGTATGGGACATTAGTTTTATACTCATCGTAGTGATTATAAAAACATGTATTTGATTATTTTCAGTGTATGGCGGTATAAGTAGATGAATTTAAAAGTAGAGATATGAATGAATACAAGTGCTAATGAATGAGTCATGAGAAATTGGCTCTATAGGTGTTACGTAAATGTTAGATAAGGGCAATTGTAAGTAAGTATTGTCAAGAAGTCTTGACTTGTGCACGGTTAGCTAATGCCATGAATGAATTATTCTTTTATGAGTATTATGATTGCTATTTATTTCCATGCAACTTACTAAGCTTAATGCTTACCCTTTTTCATTGCCCATCTTTCTTATAATATTCCCAAGATAACTCGAGGATCGTAGACGCAGGGGTTCGGGAATCACATTATCAACAACACTTTGGTATAACAATTTTAGACTTGTTTTGAATATGGCATCTATAGGACTTCGGTATTTTGTCAAGTTGTAATTGTTCGTTAAAGTGTTGGTTGTAAGTCCTTTTTTAAATGGTCTATTCAGTTAGACAAATATTTGGCACTCTTTATTTTCAATGAAGATGAAATTAATGAAGTGCATGCCTCTTTTAATATTCTTTTGTATTTGGCTAAGTGATTGGCCAAAATTGTCTATGTATGTATGTTTATTGAAATCAATAAGCATGTAGTATTGTCTATGAGATGCATCGAGTTGATCTTGATTTCAGGGTGGCAAATGGCTTGGTAAATAGCCTGTAAGTGCCCACACGTTGGACGCACGGGCGTGTGTCTAGGCCGTCTGAACCCTGCACCTTAAAGTTTTAAGTCAGGATAGGCCACGGTCATATCCCACGGCCGTTGGTATGAGCCGTGTATGACACACGATTAGAACATGGGCGTGTGCCACAGACCGTGTGACCAAGTCAGTATGTAACATACGGGATTTGGGGGTCTTGCGTTTTATCTCGTATTTATGTGTTGTTATGTGTTGCACGATAGTTTGAGTGTGTTTGGGGGTTTCGGGAAACCTTGGGGTTAGGTCTGCGCCTTAGTGAAATTTTTGGTTCTAAGTTGTTAGGAGAGAGCTAGTGGAGTCAGGCCATTAAGGATTTAATTCTGTGGTTGTTGACACAAGGAGAAGGGTGGCGTAGTGGAAAGGAGGCGTCACTATTAGGGAGCATGGAGGCTGCGTCAGGGGGGACGTACAAGGGGGAAGGAGTTCGAGTTGCAGGAGTAGCATTTTGAAGTTTGTTTTTGCGCATGGAGAGGTAGATGATGGATTCGGCAAGGGCACTTGGAAGGAGGAGGTTTGAAAGGGTCAAATGTTTTGAATGGGTGGTGGAGAGTGAGACATGAGGTTTGAATCATTCAAACTTGTTTGAATGGGTGAAGGGGAGAAAATTTAGGAAAGAAAGAAGGGATTTGGAGAGGAGGGGTGTGTTGGCCGAATTTAGGGTACTAGGAAAGGGGATTTTCAGTCATGAAGGGGGTGTGCCGAAATTGGGTGTTTAGTATCTTGTGAGTGTTCATTTTTGAGTTTTCTTGTCTTTAGTCTGTTTGCCGAAATTGTTAGTCAAAAGACTTTCATTTGTTTTCTTTTCATATGACCAAAAGCCGAAAGTGAGAGTGACCATTTGGTGCATTTTGTTTATCCTCTTTTCTCTCTATTTCTTTTCTAAAGCCGAACCATATCTCTCTACTTCTCTCTTTTTCTTTTCACTTTGGTAGCCTTCTTCTCTTCCAAAAAGCCGAATAACCCTTCCTTGCATTAGAACCTTGGCCGAATTCTCCATTCATCACTACTTCTCTCTCTTTTTGTTTCTATTTCTCTTTTTCCTTTTCTATCTTATTTATTCCTCAAGCCTTATTTCTTGGCTGAACCTGTCAGAGCCGAATCTCTCTTGGGTGGTGGCTCTTTTTGGTTGTTAATCTTTAGGGGAGGTGTTGTCATTCATCTTATATCAATTCTTGGTAAGGGTCTCTTCTCTATAAACTTTTCTTTCTCCTTTTCTCTTTGGTTTGCCGAAACCAAAAGCCTAACTTTGGTCCTTGAGTGTGGCCGAATCTATGAAGGGCCTTAACTTCGTGTCTCTTTTGTTTTAAGCCAGCGTTAGGGGTGTTAGGGATCTCTCGGGGTTCGACCAAGGAAAGTAGATTCCAATATTCGTTCGGCCAGAGGCCACTTCTTTTGGATTTCAAGACTTTAGGCCGAATCTAACCTGGGGTTGTATAGGGATTTCGACGATCGTTAAGCTTAAGCATTTAGCCTTGGGGATTCTGTCGACTTTGGTAAGTGTGTTCTTTCATCAAAGTATTCTTTTGTTTCGTTATGATCTTATTCGACGTTTTAACCGGGTCTTCTGACCAAGATATTGTTTGATGGAATCGAGTACCAGTCAATTGAAGGGAGGGGTTGGACACGTAGTCCCTACCCCTAAGTTCAAGAAGTGGTCAGTTTCAGCGGTTCGGGATTGGCCACCGGGCTGTGGACCAGCGTCTGAAAAGGATAAGCAGATCGCTGTAATCTCTTCGAGTGAGGACGTTAGGGAGATCGATAGTCTAGTTCTTCAGGTTTTCAGGTGTGTAATTATCACACTGTTTACTTAGTTGTTTCAATTAAATGTATGTATCATGTGTGGTAGCTGCAATAGTGGCTGTGGTGGTGTTGTTACCTACATTGGGTAATCCGGTAAACCAGGTTAGTATACTACCTACATCAAAGTTGAGGATAAATGATTATGGATGCATGTAAGCATGTTATATATGCATATCTGGATGTGTTTATATTTTATTATATTGCCATTTATCATATTATGTTGCATGTGCATGGGGTTCGGGATATAATGATTAAAGGGGAAGTGTATATATATGTGGGTGACTCTGTCACGGTTGATGATGACCTCGAGTCTCATCGTGGATATTTGTGATTTAATCACGTGGATCAGTGGCTAGACCACTTATGTGGACTTTGAGCAGTGTGTCTGTCAGCATAGACTGCCAAAGGGGTGTGTAGCGGATGGAGGGTCGATTGTAGAAATCCCTAGGTGTGTATGAGGTTGGATGTACGGGTGGTGTGTAGCGGATGGATACTAGGCTGGGTTGGGTTAACATATTGCATCTTTGAGCGTGGTATATCAATTTGATGTGGATTTGGGGTCAAGCCCATTTGTGGATTCGTGTGAACTAATTGCACACTGAGTCTGGTGACTCACCTTGTTTTTCAAAACAATGCAGGTAATTCGTAACTCATTGGATCGGGCTGGAGTGGATTCGAGGTGGCCATGCAGAAGCTGTTTTCGTTAACTCTATATATTTCAAACTGTTGGTTTCTATTTGGGATATTTTTATTATGTAATAAGGCCACTTTAAATGTTTTGGGATATTATGGTTTTATGTCAGATTTGCCATCAGGTAATTAATTAAAAGGTGACTTTAAAATATTTACCACGTGAAAATAAAAATGAAGTTTTGAAAACTCAGGGCACTTATAAACAATTGTTTTCTCGAAACTCTAGCACAACTTGGAAGGTTTTCATTCGTCGACAAACTACTATTTTAGCCGGAGGGTTTATTTTAAAACTAAAAATCTATTTTCTCCATCAAAACAGAATTCATTTTAAACACTTTTCCAGTAACATTCCTGATTCGGTCGTGGTGTTTTGGGTCGGGTTTGGGGTGTTACACAGTAACTCCACACAGTTTGTAGACACGGGTGTGTCAAGGTCGTGTGAATAAAGTCAGTAACTCCCCACGGTTTGTAGACATGGGCGTGTTCCAAGTCACATGGGTGTGTGAACCTTGCTTCAAATAAGAGTTTTCAATTAAGTTCCTAAGTTATCGGATAAGTGCTTAAGGCCTTGTAAGCCCATGAAATGTATGATTAGACTAAGAAAGAGAAGTTTTTAAGTCAGAACAAAATTTTACAGCCCGTAAGAGTATGTCTAAGTGAGTTCAAGCATGGTAACGTCTCATGTCCAGTCCTAGCATTGGACTCGGGTATGGGATGCTACAGATGAACTCTTGGTAAGGTTGTAATTGAGCAAAGTATGATTATAAGATTTTAATAGCATTTATGTTAACTTACATTATGTAAATCGTATGTTAAATGTGTGGTTATGATACTTATTATTTGCATAGGAACTTACTAAGCTTTATAACTTACTCCCCTTCCTTTCCCTTGTCTTATAGTGTCACCAAGCTAGCTCGGGGATCGGTGATGGTCGGAGATGCAAACACACTATCAACAGTTATTTTGGTATCAACGAATTCAACATTATGAGTTATAGCATGTATAGGGGACTTGGTCATTTTGTTACGTGTCATAGTTGTTTTGGCCAAATATGTTGGCTTAAATTGGTTGAAAGTTCATTTTGTATAAGGCCATTTGAAATTGGCTAATATTGGTATAAGTATGTTCATATGATGATGCCTTTCTTGGATGTGGAAGATTGCATGAATTGAGTTGATAAGTATGTGATGTTTATGTGTGATAGATGTAGCATGTGAATGATGTGTGGATGTCTTTGTTGTGGATGTTTTGGTTGCCTAAGTATGCTATGAATTGTATTATTGAATTTGGTGTAAGTGTAGGTGTAAATGAGCTTGGCAAATGGCTTGGTAAATAGTCTTATTTTTGTCCACACAGGTAGGCACACGGGCATGTGTCTAGGCCGTGTGTGACACACGGTCTGCCCCACGAGCATATGTTTCAGCCATGTGTCCCCTACACCTTAATTGTTGCAAAACAGAATGTCCAGAATATAGCACATGGGCAGAGACATGGGCGTGTGTCTCGGCCGTGTGTGCTACACGGCCTTGAACACGGGCATGTGCCCTGGCCGTGTGAATTATGCATTTACTTTATAAAAAATTATGAAAATTGAACTAACCACATGGCCTAGCACACGGGCGTGTGGCATAGCCGTGTGGCACAAGTCAGAAAGCACCCTAAATTGAACGCAGCCTGTAGCACGGGCGTGTCCCTTGAACCACACGGGCGTGTGACCCCTGTAACATGAAAAATTTTCTAAGTTTTGTAAAATTTTCTAAAGTTCTCGATTTAGTTTTGAACCACTTCCAAAGCATGATTTGGGCCTCGTAGGTTTGTATAACAGACTTTACGATTGAATGTGAATGGTTTTAATTTATATGAAAATTTATGACTCAGAATTGTACGAATGCATGTGTTATAAGTCCGGTAATGCCTCGAGCGTTATTCCAGCATTGAATATGGGTAATGGGTGTTACATTACGAATGTTTGATGATAGTTATACAAGTTTGTTAAGTGATTTTTAGTGAAAATGCAAATTAGGGATTAAATTGTGAAATGTGGAAACTTTGTGGTTAAAATGTGAAATAATTGAAAAATATGGGTTGCTATGGACCTAATTGAAATTCGGCTAGCATGGGTTTGAGTGGAATTGCATGAATTTGTGATTTTATGAAATACAGACTAAATTGTAAAAGCTGTGAAATACTTGGGGAAAAGTGTAAATGTGCTTTAATGTGTGTTTTGGATTAAATTGAATAGAAAGATTATTGAATAAGCTAAATTTGATTATATATAGATCAAGAAAAGCGAAATTTGGATTTAGATCGGGGGAAAAACAAAGTACTCGACTAATCGACCTATTTCATCGTTTTTGTGAACTAAGGTAAGTTTGTATGATTAATAAGCTTAATGTTATATGTGTTTATATGCTTAAATATGATAATTGTGATATTACAACACTGCGGAATCTATCGACAAAGCATTGACATAATGAGAATCCCGGTTGCACATTAGGAATAGATAGGATACTAGTGACATGTCCTTAAAGGTTATTGTGATTATGTGATTCGGGTGCTGGTCCTGTACGTCCTACCGGTGGCTGAGTATACCAGCATGTGTTGCGGTTACTTGACAACTTGTGTGAGCAGCACCATGTAGCTACGTCTTGACTGAAAACTTGTGTGAGCAGGCCCGTTGATAGCTCAAGAGTGAGCATATATATGATACGAGACTGAGATACCTTTGGCATGTACGTGACACTTCGGTGTGAGATTCTCGAGTATCCGATATTATTCTGAATGGTTCAACGGGAAAAGATGATGGTACGAAGATGTAAGCATTGATACGAATCATTTCAAGTACTCGTGATAAGTTTGGCAAGTAAGTTATAGTTGATAAGTTCATATGAAAAGTAAGTGACAGTTGATGAATTTATACATGATACATAGAATTATGAAAATGTGCAAATTGTTGAATTGAATGTATTACTTATATTTACTTATGTTATTTAAATTGTGAATGAATTGGAAAATTATACTTATTAATCATATGAACTTACTATGCTTTAAAGCTTACTCTATATATTTTATTGTGTTTTATAGTGATTTCAAAGCTAGCTCAGATTTGAGGATTGTTGGAGAATTCATCACACTATCAAGTTATCATTTTCGTACTTTTGAATCTATGTTTTGGAATATATGGCATGTATAGAAACTTTGGTTACTTTGGTACATAAGTTGATGATGAATTTAGCCATTAGAATTGGCTTGTAAATGTTTAAAGTTTGGTCTTGTATATATAGCTATGAATGTTGGCTTAATTTGTTGTTTTGGTTGTGTATATACATATGTGTGTATTGTTTATGTTGTGAGTTCTATTAATGGTTATATAATGCTTGTGGATTATAGATATTGTGGATGTCAAATGTTTGATTTTTGAGAAGTTTTATGTTTGTGGAATTGATGCATAATGAAGCACGTTTGAAAGGGTCTAAATAGTTTATTTGTGTATGTGAATCTGGTATAAATGGAATGGCTTATTTTGTGACTTGTGTGTAATGTGGATAAGGGTATAAATTTTGCATGAATTATGCTTGATTGAGGTTGATTGAATGCTTATTATATGCTATGTTTTGTGCCATTTGAGTTTGGTGTAGGTACATGCAAATTGGGTGACAAATTGGCTTGGTAAATAGGTTATTTTTGTCCGCAAGGGAAGAGACACGGGCGTGTGTCTTAGCCGTGTGTGCCACACGGTTATGTTGCTCGGTCGTGTGTCTCTTGGTGTTGAAATTGAAACCAAGTTAGTATGCTCCACACGGCCTCACACACCAGCGTATGACTTGGCCGTGTGGTATAAGTCAGTAGGTTTGGCACGGCCCAGCACACAGCCTGATACACTGGCGTGTGTGGCCATTTTTAGGGCACACGGGCTAGCCACACAAGCGTGTGTGTTAGCCGTGTGACCCAAGTCAGAGAGTTACACGGGGTCTGTAACAGTCCGGTTTATACCCTAGTCGGAATAGTTGTTTCAAGACCACGAATCGAGTCTGTATAATATTTTAATATTATTTTCTGTGCCGTTGATGAGTTTTTAAGCATGTAGTTAATTTTTGTAAGCTAATCTGCCCGTCTGTGTGTTTAATTTGACAAAAGGATGAAATTGCATTGAAGGTGAAAGTTGCTTGCTATTTGTTAAAGCACCTATGTGTTGTGGCTTTTAAAAGTTGTCGCCTTAAATGGCAATTGAACCACTATTTAGTTAGTGGGTGGATATGGTAAAAAATGACCTTATATGATAGGTTTTATATTTTTTTTAATGGATAATTTTGGAAATGGATTAATATGTATGCTATAATAATTATAAGCATAAAATATGGCCATTAATTCATCCCATTTTGGCCGAAATTAGCAAAGAAAAAGGAAGAACAAGAGCTTTGAGGGTTTCAACTATTTCAAGCTTTAATTTAGGTATGTTTTGGCTATGGATTTTGATAATTTTTATGTTTTTGAGATTGTTGCTTAGTCTACTATCAAGCCCTCATGAAATCTGCCATTGATGATATGTTGAGCTTTGTGATGATTTATGGTGTTAAATGACAGATTTGAGCTAGATGAACATGTTTTATTCTTGGAGTTTTGATGAATTTAGCTAAATAGGGCTAAATTGTGAAAATAGGAAATTGAGGGACTAAATTGCTAATTTGATGGAAAATATGGGCTTGTATGTGATGTATATGCATTCGGCTAAGTATGTGTATGTGTTGATTTTGTGAATTTGATGCTTTGAGAAAAATGGACTAAAAATTTGATAAAATGTGCAAATGTGAGGGCTAAATTGCAAATAGCCCTAAATTGTGTCCTTGGATTGAATTGAATGAATTAGTGAATAAAAGGGTTAATTCTGAATATGTTTAGATCAAGAACCGAGGAAAACGGACTTAGATCGCGGGAAAGTGAAAGTAAACGAGTAGCCATTTTCATTCTGATAGATCGAATCCGAGGTAAGTCACTATGCAAATAAACGTATATGTATGCAATTGTAATTGTTCATATGATTAATGTTGATAAAGAATGCTTATGAGAAGTTGTGCGTATGAATTACGAGATAAAGTCGATATAGCGACAATGTCCGAGAAGTCCCGTACGAACCTAGGAATAGATAGGATTAGCTATGTTATGACATAGGTATCTGTTCTGTTTTTACCATGTAAGACCACGTCTAGGACGTTGGCGTTGATTTGAGACTCGTGTAAGACCCTGTGTGGGACAGTGGCATCGATATCTGATTACGTGTAAGACCCTGTCTGGGACAGTGGCATCGATATCTGATTACGTGTAAGACTCTGTCTGGGATAGTGGCATCAATATCTGATTACGTGTAAGACCCTGTCTGGGACAGTGGCATCGATATCTGATTACATGTAAGACACTGTCTAGGACAGTGGCATCGATATCTGATTACGTGTAAGACCCTGTCTGGGACAGTGGCATCGATATCTGATTACATGTAAGACCCTGTCTGGGACAGTGGCATCGATATCTGATTACGTGTAAGACCCTGTCTGGGACAGTGGCACCGATATCTGATTACATACAAGACCACGTCTGGGACGTTGGCATTGATATGAGTTTTATGTGTAAGACCATGTCTGGGATGTTGGCATCGTAGTAATTCGAGTGAGACCTTGTCTGGGAAAGTGGCATCGACATTTAATTACATGTAAGACCACGTCTAGGATGTTGGCATTGTACGACTAATCTGAGTATTCGGTATATCCTATTAGACTCTGAACAGTTCAATGGGCAAGTCCGTGATACGAATGGCTATGTAGATAATGAATCCGTTTCAGGTACGTTGATTTATACACTAAGTGTGTATATAAGGTAAGTCTCTATGTGATCTTACTAGGATGATTATATATATTGGTATAACAATATGATAATGGATATATGAAAGTAAGTATGAAAGAGCTATGTATATATAAGACTTTTGAATTGATGAATGTGGCAAATATGGCCAAGTACATGGACCAAATCTTATATGTGATAGTTTGCTAAGTAATTAAGATGTGCCAATGTACCTAAGTGCATATATGCCTTCCATGCTAAGTTTGTTTGTATTATGACTTACTAAGCTTTTGGAAAGCTTACTCTATGTGTGTGTTTTCTCTGTTTTATAGGTCGTCAAAGCTACTAAAGGCTCGGGACAGTCAAGGATCATCATCACACTACTAAACTCATTTTGGTACATTTTGGAAATGTATATAGCTAAATATGGCATGTATAGGCTAGTATTTGATATAAGTTTGTTACATGAATTTTTCCATGTGATTTGGCTAGTTATGAATTGAGAATTTGCTTGAATGAATTTGATATGTGTGAAGTATGTTTTTGGCATGGTTAGTTGATTCATGAAATGGTCAAGTTTTGATTAAACAAATGAATAAATTATGTTTGTGAAGAGATGAGTTCTAGTCTTGAAATCTGTCGTTGTTGTAATTGGTATTGAATACATGGTTTGAATGGTTATTTTAGTATGTTTTTGGTTGCCATATATGCATGAAATGTGTTGGTAATTGTTTCTTGTAGGTGAGACCTAAATGGGTGGTATTTTAGTCTTGTAAAATGACCTATAATGCCACACGGCCATGGCACACGGGCATGCCTAGTGACCATGTGAGCAAGTCAGTATATGGCCTAGTAGTACACGGCCTTAGCACGGGGGTGCTGGATAACCGTGTTGGTTTTGGCAGGATCAACCACGGTCAAGGTACACGGGCGTGCTTTTTGACCGTGGGGGCCAAGTGAGTATAGTCCATGGCCAAGGCACACGAGCGTGCTTGGTGGCCGTGGGAGTATAGTTAGGATAAACCACGAGGAGGACACATGGGTGTGTCTAATAACCGTGGAAGCACACGGCCTGCCCACACGAGCGTGTAAGCCCTAAAACTTAGAAAAGTTTTAAATTTTCCATGAAATTTTATATGTGTTTCAGTTTAGTCTCGACCCATTTTGTAAGCATGCTTATAGTCTCGAGGACTCATTTAAGGGGCATTATGCTTGTGAATGATGAATGAATGTATGAATTTCTGTAAATGCTTTTCGATCTGTTCAGTAACGCTCCTAACCCTAATCCGGCGACGGACTCGGGATAGGGGTGTTAAAGGGTCGGACACGGGCTGGGGCACGGCCATGTGCTCCCATTTCGAATGTCTACATAGCCTTTGACACGTCCGTGTCACATGGCTGGACCACACGAGTGTATCCCTTGTTTGCGAAAAAATTCTCTAAGTGTTTCAAAAGTTTCTAAAGTTATTGGTTTAGTCCCGAACCACCTCGAGTGCATGTTTTTGGGGCTCGTAGGCTCGTATTAGGGACGATATGAATGTTGTTGATTGATAATTATATGAAAATTGAAAATGTATGTGTAATTGTATAATATATTTGGTAATGCTTCGTAACCCTATTCTGATGTTGAATACGGGTGAGGGGAGTTACATCATAGGGGTAAAAAGGGGGATAACTAAGGTAAGTTGACTAGAAAGAAAAGGAAAGGAATCCTTTTGTAACATCCTGAAATTGGGCCTAGTAGAATTGGGCTTTTTGGGCCCCGAGCGTAGGAACTTTTTAAATATTTTTGGGAACAAGAGAACGGATTTAATGCAAGTTGGACTTATTAGGTGAGTGTTTTTGGAAGGCTAGGGGGCTTCTGTGAAGTCCCGGGATCAAACTTGGGCTTAGGAAAAATTTTGGTTTTAGGTGAATAAAACCCTGGGAGTTAGTAGGTAGGCTTTAAAAATAAAATATGGAGAAAAATGACACAAATGGAGTGTGTGGTGTAGTGGCAAAGTGACGCCACATAAGAGACAAGGGGGTGACGCCACAAGGAAGGAAGGAGGTCCAAGGTTCAAGTCTTGGCTCTTGCATTCTAGTTTTCTTTTTAAATGGACTTTAGAATTTGTCTATAGATTTAAATTTAGTTGCGCATGGTTTAAGACACAAGAGGAGCTTGTGGCCAAGTGGTTAGCGGCGTGGATTATGTTACAAGGGAGCCTGGGTTCGAATCTCATGACAAGCAATGGAGTATTTATTTTGCGGATTGGACGGGAAGAGTTTGAGTTGAATTTAAACTCTACTGACGAAGGGATCCCACATCAGAAAGATAAAAAGAAGGAAGGTGAGAAGCTAGCTATATATATAGAGCATTCTATGATAGGAGGAAGGATACCTTGGAGGGCGTTTGGGCACAGGAGTGGTCGGAGCGCGGATTAGCACCAGATTCCTATCAGGTGTGCAACTCTCTCTACTCTATTTATAGAGTAGCAAATGCCGAAGTGCCGGTCACGGCAATAGTAGCCACACGAGTGTGCGAGCGCACGTGTGGGGCTTCGATGCGATAGTTGAGGCCATCAGTAGTATTCTTGTGGGTTGAGGATGCTTGGGCCACGATGGGCCGCAGTGGGCCCAATGGGCCCGTGGGCCCAATTGAATAAAATGTATGATGGTATGGTATATAGTGAAGTAGACTAGGTGAATCTCATATACGTGGCTAGATTTGTGTTAGGTGGGCCACACGAGCGTGTGGGCCCGAATGGGCCAAAATCGGGTTTTAGGCCCAATAGTTCGGTACGGTCGGAAATGGTAGTTGAGTCACTCGAGGCGACATTAGGCCTTTGGAAAGGCTATTGCAGGTGCAAAATTACTGAAATACCCTCGATGGATAAAATGACCGATAAGGCCCTGAAGGGTAAAATGACGAAAATGCCCCCTACATGTTATATAATTATTCTTG
Organism: Gossypium australe; assembly: GCA_005393395.2. Lineage (NCBI taxonomy): Eukaryota > Viridiplantae > Streptophyta > Magnoliopsida > Malvales > Malvaceae > Gossypium > Gossypium australe. The sequence goes on along the minus strand of CM016621.1, from coordinate 108,381,966 downwards.
TATGTGATTTATGATTGTTATCGTATGATTATTATTTTATGTTGCATTCATGTGTTATTATGTTGCATGGGGATGGGATTATTAATACGAAGGAAGTTCTAATAGGATCGCATGGTCGCTTGACGACTGTGGATGCACCGAAGGCTTTTTAGCCACCGAGCAGCCATGCTGCACCAATAAGTTGGTGCTGCAACCAGTGTTACATAAAGAGTGTAGGGATGGGTGGGTCGATTAAATCCCTACAGGAGTGCAGGGTTGGACAGGAGACGGAGTGCAGGGTTGGTATGGGCATTAATGCATTGCATATGTGGTTTTTAACATTGAGATGGGCTTAGGCCCGGATAAATATGATTTGTGACATTTATGGGTTAAGGCCCAGTTGAGGCTTTTATGGGCTAAGGCCCAATTGCCACCGTTACTGAAATGGGCTCCGGCCCAAACTGTTGTGATTCATGTTCTTACTGATGAGGGTTGTGCACACTGAGTTTTCGTAAACTCACCCCCTCTTTTTAATATTTTTCTCAGGAAATCCTCAGTAGGCGGTTCGACGTGCTGGAGGACTCGGAGGTGGCCACACTACGAGCAGTTTTGGACGCTAGTATTTTACTTATTTTTAACTTGGGTTAATATTTTGTCAAAAAATTTAAATAAAAAATGTGGGAGCATGGGGGCTTGAGAATGAGACCTTTTGGAAACAAATCACACATTTAGCCACTAAGCCATTTAATTCCTTGTGTCATAAAGAAACGCGAATGCTTAGTATTTTCCTAACTGAATATTTATAAACATATACTAAAGAATATCATAAACGAAGGATCGTCCAAACTTACATACTATTGAAGGAAAAGGGGGCTCAACAACTTCCCTCGAAAAGTTGATTAGAGTGGAGGATTTACCATTAGATAGAAAAATAGCATAATATATATAAAAAAGTTTAAAAATAGGATGTGAAATAATCCTTTCTTATGAAAAGAATATTAAAATTTAGGGATTAGAGAAATTAGTTACGAGAAGAGGAAGAGAAAAAAAGAAGAATCAAAGTGTGATCAACGCGGTGGTGCAATAATAGTGGTTCGGTGGTGGTTTGGTGGCCTTTAGAGGTGGAGGAAATAGGGAGGAGTGGTGAAAACAAAAGAAAATAGTAAAAAATGGAGGAGCAAGGATGGGTGGCTAAAATGAGAGAAGAAGAGAAAATATGAAAAAAAAAATCAAAATAAAAGTTTGTCTAGGTGCATGGCCGACCAAGGTGTGGTAAGGGATGGAAAAAGGTAATAGGGGGGACAAAGGCACCAAAACTAGATCATGGGAGTGAAAAGGGGGCTAAGTAAGTTAAGTTTACTAGAAAGAAATGGAAAGGAATTCTTGCCCACAAGGCAAGTGAGGTGGACGACACAAGGGGGGTTGACCACTTGAATTTGTTAAAAAATTAAATAAAAAATGTAGGAGTCTAAAGGCTTGAACATGAGACCTTTTGGAAACAAATCGCGCACTTAACCACTAAGCCATTTAATTCCTTGTGTCATAAAGAAACGCGAATGCTTAGTATTTTCCTAACTGAATATTTATAAACATATACTAAAGAATATCATAAACGAAGGATCGTCCAAACTTACATACTATTGAAGGAAAAGGGGGCTCAACAACTTCCCTCGAAAAGTTGATTAGAGTGGAGGATTTACCATTAGATAGAAAAATAGCATAATATATATAAAAAAAAGTTTAAAAATAGGATGTGAAATAATCCTTTCTTATGAAAAGAATATTAAAATTTAGGGATTAGAGAAATTAGTTACGAGAAGAGGAAGAGAAAAAAAGAAGAATCAAAGTGTGATCAACGCGGTGGTGCAATAATAGTGGTTCGGTGGTGGTTTGGTGGCCTTTAGAGGTGGAGGAAATAGGGAGGAGTGGTGAAAACAAAAGAAAATAGTAAAAAATGGAGGAGCAATGATGGGTGGCTAAAATGAGAGGAGAAGAGAAAATATGAAAAAAAAAAATCAAAATAAAAGTTTGTCTAGGTGCATGGCCGACCAAGGTATGGTAAGGGATGGAAAAAGGTAATAGGGGGGACAAAGGCACCAAAACTAGATCATGGGAGTAAAAAGGGGGCTAAGTAAGTTAAGTTTACTAGAAAGAAATGGAAAGGAATCCTTGCCCACAAGGCAAGGGAGGTGGACGACACAAGGGGGGTTGACCACTTGAATTTGTTAAAAATTAAATAAAAAATGTAGGAGTCTAGAGGCTTGAACATGAGACCTTTTGGAAACAAATCGCACACTTAACCACTAAGCCATTTAATTCCTTGTGTCATAAACTAACACGATAAAATAAATAAAATATGAGGCATGACAACTCTACCCCCTTAAAATAAATTTTGTCCTCGAAATTGACTTCGAATGGTCAATGCCACAACATAGGGAGCAAAATGGAGAAATCAAGAGTTTGCCTTTGATATCGCGACACAGCCTAAGGGTGTCGCGACATACCTCTAAATATATTCCAAGAGGAGTATACTGACTCCTTTGTCGTGACACAGGTCCTGGTGTGTCAGACAATGACTTTGGATGGAAATGAACACGAGCCAAGGGTCATTTTCATCTGCACAATCAAACTTAAAGCTCGGGAACGTCAGCTAACCTAGGGTTTAGGACGACGACCACCTGAAGTCTATAAATATGCTCATTTGTCACATGTTATGGACACTAATTACCTAGTTTAGAATTCTGCTTCTAATTTTAGTTTAGCTTTTCTTTCTTTTTAGGTTCTAGATTTATTTTCAAGTTGTTCTTTGTTTATCTCGAGAGATCTGATTTGTGGAAGACAATCAAACTTGTGGATTCACTTCATTTTTAATACAAACCAGGCATTTTCTAAAACTCTATACTTTTAATTCGTTTATCATGCTTGTTTTATATATCGATTCTATATTGTTCATGAAAACTATGAGAAACTAATCCCTCTATGGGGGATTAAAGAGTGGAGGTATGATCTATTAACTGTTTTGTAGGGTTACTCAACGGATCAACTGTTCGGGAAAGGAATAACCTAAAACCCTAGGTCTGACAACTCTAGGAAGTCATCAAGGTGGTAATTAACACAAAATTGGTATGGCCTATCCGTGAACTCCTTCACCCTAAGCCATTCTAGACTGTGAGGGCGGAAGATAAGTTGTCCTCGTCGACTAGTTATTTGAGTGGAAGATCAAAAGATCTTCCTGGGACAGCGACTAGTTGATTTATGAGGAACCAGAAGTGACAGTTCATGGGGATTACCGAAACGAGCTAATCTCCCATAATCAGTTTTGATTTTTTCTATTTTTCGATCTATTGATTTTTATTTCTTTCCTTATTATATTTTATTATTTCTTAAAAACTCATTTATTATGTTTTCGTACTATAACTGATTTAGAGTACTAATTAGATCTTTTAGTTTTTAAGTTAAATCGATATAGCACTAGCCTCCCTTGGGTATGATAATCGGAGTACTCACTTACTCCGTTATAACTATATTAGAATTAGACTTGAATACTTGTGGATACCACCTCATCGGTATATCTTTTACTGCAGTATTCACACTCTGCTCTTTAGTACGTCCGGAGGTGGTCAAGTTGTTACCGCCGTTGTCAGGGAGGAAACATCAGTAGTTTGATTTTAATTTTTTCACTTCAAAAAGACTAATTAGAAAATTTTTACTAATTAGAAAATTTTTATGTTATTGATACGAATTTTAATTTATTCAACTAATTAACTTCACTATTACTTATCTACTCTTCTTAAGAAAACCTTATTGCACATTCTGAATAAGGACTACAACTATAGCAACTAAAGGAAAGCGGTCGACAAAAGAACAAAGAATTTTGATTATATGTGGTCTGATAAAGACTTAGGTTACGATGCTGATATTTACAAAGAGCGGGTCTATGAGGATTGGGAGATATAGGAGAACCAACGATTATTAATTCTTGAATTAACTCAAATACGAGGGGAGAACTCAAACTTTCCCCAAGAAGATAAAAAAGAGCCAGATATTAGTATATTTTTAGAAAGGCATCAAGATGTGTCAAGTCCAGAACTGAGCGAGGGAGAGAATACCATTATAGATGCTTGCACGGGAAGGGAACTCCTAGAATACTAGTCGTCTCAATAAACAAAATAATATCTGGATAAATTGAAAGAAACAGCAGCAAGAGGAGGTATAGAGCTAGTAGTGTAACACCCCTAACCTGGATTCATTGCCAGAATAGGGTTACAGACCATTACCGTAAAAATGTAACTCAAATCATTTATTTTCAACATTTCATAATCATTGAAAAATCCAATCAAACATATGCATAACGTCCCTAATTCAAGCCCTCAAGGCCTTAGAAACACTTTAGAAATGATTCGGGATTAAATTGGGAACATTTAAAACTTCATGGAAAAAGATGGAAAAATTCACACTGTAGGGGTCACACGGCCGTGTGGCTAACACGACTGAAACACACGCCCGTGTCTCAGGCCGTGTGGGCATTCGAAGATGAGACACACAGCCGTGTCCCAACCTATGTCCATGCCCATGTAACTCTCTGACTTGGGTCACACGGCCAAGCCACACGCCCGTGTGCTAGGCCATGTAACTCTCGAAATACAACCTTTAAAAACCTACAGGGGACACACAGCTGAGACACACGCTCGTGTATTAGGCCATGTGGACAAGAAATAGGCCAATTTCAAGCCATTCCTTTCACCCATTTCAAGCTCACACCTACAAGACATTTGCACATATAATCAAGCTTTTAAACATACAAAAGCATGCATATTAAGACCAATATATTAGGTCATTTATCCTTACAACCAATATTCCATATTGGCACCTCAAATGCAAACATACAATTTATCTAAACATGTATATATATTTATCACATTCCATTCATCAACACTTAATTCATTTTCCATTTCAAAACTCATCATAGATTGACCTCATTATACTATTACAATTAGTTCATATTTACCTCAAAGCATAACTCTGCTTAGACTTATATAAACATACCAAACATGGTCATTCCAAACATACCTAAACATGTGCATATTTAATCATACCATACTTGGCTTATACCATGTCAATATAACTTATCATTTCAATCATTATTTTCATGCATCTCAAATACACATATGTGTAACTCAAATATACATATATAACCATAACTCATCCATATATATATTTAGCTTAATTTCATGTCAAGTTATATCATAATTGACCACAAGCCAAATTCACATTCAAACATACCAAATGGGTCATAATTCAGTCAATTATACTTGACTAATAAACTTTATAGAAAAATCATAAATCTATGTCAATGCCATAAGATTCATAAACTGATATGATCATCAACTCACAAATGAGTAAGTTCACTAAAGTCGCATATATTTATCATTCATAACATGATAGGATTTTATGAGGCGTAATGTATAATCATCAACCTTTCTATAAGATTATACACCTTTTAATGTACTTACTTTCCATTCCATTTCCAATGCTTATCATAAGCCTAAATGACATTATCAATTCCCGACTTAGTGTATTTATCCATGATTTAGGTATATTCATCCATAGCATACATAAATTTCTCACAAATAAGTACATCTTTCAACTTATTATTCATTTTTCATCATATTTCTTTTCAACTATGAATTTACCATTTCATTACCTTTCCTCACTCGTTTCATATGCATAACACACAAGATTTAAGCATAACATCAACCATGATTACAAGTTAGTGCATTTAAACATAGAACTTTTGGAATCAACTTCATGATAAACCATTTCATAAGAAATTACATACTTTGCCTTATACCACCTTTTCATGTATATAAGCATGAACACTTACGGTTTCAATGTATTTCATTAAGGCTAAGCATGCTATAATCCATTCATAAGCTTGGCACAAGCCTAAGCATATCAACAGCACATGTCAGTTCATTTAAAAAAAAAAATTGTATGAATTTAACATGAATAGCCTTTTATACTTGAGCATGATTCAATTGAATTTATCATCCATCATAACATAACATGTTTTCCTTGTAGCTCACCATTTTAATGTATTTCATACATGCATGTTTTGGTTCGTATAGAACACTTACCATTTCCTTGTAAATTCATGCCCATTGAACCGATTAGAATACCGTTGGATACGTGGGATAGCTCATACAAAGTGTGCTAAACATATAACCATAGTTTGTCCTTTCCATTACATAAATGCTCACACGAGCTATGGTTCAGAACATAGCTACACGATGCTGCTCCACAAGCTATCGAGTATCTACAACAAATGCCGGAACTTAGCCACCAGTAGGACATTAAAGACCAGCACCTGAAACATATAAACCCTAATGACATGTCACTTGTATCCTACATATTCTTAAGGTTCAAACGGGGCCCGATTGTAGTCGGACGTCGTTGGATTTCCATCGTCTCATGACATGATATATTTCATAATAACATATATACATTGATTCTTTTCCATTAGAATAACACAACAAACATTCAATTTAACCAACATTTACATAATTATAGTTCACGAACTTACCTGGCTAAATTGCAAAAACATTAAAGTACAGGGGCTTTTTGGTAGTTTTTCATTTTCCTTGACTTTCCACTCGACCTTGATCTAAATTAGTAATTTTATTCAATCTATTAATTTAGATTGTAAAACAATATATTTTATGCAATTTAGTCATTTTTGACATTTTTACAAATTTACCCTTAAAATTTTACCTTTATTCAATTTAGTCCTTTAGCCTAAAACATGCAAATTAACCATTTTTCATTGAAATTACACGCTAGCCGAATATTCATAGCCTCCATTTCAGCCCATTTTTGCAACAATTTCACAAAAAATCCTTGTATTTTTACTAATTCAACATTTAGTCCCTAATTGATAAATTCATCAAAAATCACTTAACAAAATACTTTTAAATAACAACCAATATCGCAAATTCATCATTTAACATAAAAAAATCACTAGATTCATTAATGGAAACATTCAAAATCTTTAACAGTATCAAAATAGAAGGTATGGGCTAGCTGGACCTAGTTGCAATGATCTCAAAAACCTAAAAATTATTAGAAACGAATAGCTTAGGGACTTACATGCAAAGAAACATTGTCACCCGAGCTTCAAAGTCTCCCATTGTGGTTTAGTGAAGAACAAAACCAAATGGGGAAGAAAACTATTATGTTTTCTTTATTTCATTAACGTTTTATTTTATTTTATTAATAAAATAACATATAAAACATTATAATTAAAAGAAATTAAAGCATCCAACCGTCCCATTATCTTTAGGATGGCTAATTTACTCAACAAGGCCATCCAATTATAATTCTTTAATCAATTAACACCTTTAAACTACTAGCAATTGACTTTTTCAACTTTTATGATTTAGTCCTTTTCGCTTAATTAACTATCGAAACGTTAAAAATTTTCAACAAAAATTTAATACCACCTTAATGACATTTCGTAAATATTTATAAAAATATTTACGGTCGGTTTATAGAAACGAGGTCTCGATACCTCATTTTTTAAAACCACTTGACCTTAATTAATCATTCGAGTAGAATAAATTATCAAATCAAAAACCTTTTTAAAATCATATTGAACTCGTAAATATTAAATAACAATATTATGGCTGACTTAGTGGAGGAATGTCTGACGATTTAGGAATTCCCAATGCAAAATAAAAAGAAGCTAACAACCCTAGATGATAAGCCTGAATTGACTATCCTTTGTATGTCTTTAGTTCTAAACCAAACATCCCAAAAGTTCGATGATCTAAGAATTTTTAAGATTCTAAAACAAACTTGAAAAATATATATTGACAGTACTTATAATCACATTGTAGATCTCAATCAAACTGGACAATTTATGAGTATTGGTATTAAATTGTGGGCCCCACAAAAGATTCCATTCTTACAAGAACCATTCAAGAAGATTATCTGCTGCCAAATGGACAAAGTCAAAAGCCTGCAGAATTAGAATCCAGGTGGTGGTGTACAAGATTCTTTGCCAATCATCACCTTGAAAGGTACTACTAAAAAGCTATTCCTGATCGAGGAGATGGACCAAAATACAATGAACGACAAGTATGAACCACCACTCTCAACCTTGTTACAAAGCAAGAACGCAAAGAATAAAACTAAAGTGGTTGAGTGATTTAGTAGTCCTATAAGTAAATCATAGTTATGGTCTGCAGAAAGAATTGTTGGTGGTTAAGGCAAGCCGAAAAGGCAAGTTCAGAGAGAGACAATTGCAGACAAATAGAACGGCACAATGGGTGTTGGACCAATACAGATAGAAACAATTTTCAAAGGGCACCTTGATCATATTAACTGAGTTGACAAATGAGTCTGGCAGCAATACTTGACATTTTTATGTAAATCTCTAACTAATAGTACAAAATTGTATATCTTGATAACTAATTAATTAAAATATTATAGAAAGATCAAAGACAGGGTTAACAAACATTTGAAGCACTCTGAAGATTGGAAACTTGGGAAAATAGTGTCAATGTCATGAAACGGACACTTCGTGTCACAACACCGAGGTCAGTAGCAAAGAATTACAAAAATCGTATAGACATCACGCCATGGAAGACAATTTCCAAGAATTTCAAAATTGATGGGTGTGCTGCGACATCGAACCCTGGTGTCACGATGTGAGCAATCTGTTAAGGATGCCATGACACTAAACCCATGTGTCATGACATCGCTACAAACTTCTACAAGGTTGACAAGACTTGTAACAGCCTGATTTTAGTCAAATCGAAACAGTGGTTTTGGGTCCATAAATTTGAGGTTAGAATATTTATTTTATTATTATGTCTACAGCAAGTAAAAATGATTGTGTGAAAATTTCGTTAAGAAATTTTGTCATTTTCGTGCTTAATGTGATTAAAAGGACTAAATTGCATAAAGTGCAAAAGTGTTGTTCTATTAGTTAAAGGTATCAAATGCCTATGAAATTATATAGTGGAATTCCTTATGTTGTAACTATACCATTTTAATTATGAGTGGATAATTATGGGCATATATTAAGTGATTTTTAAACAAGGATAATATAGTAATTTATGAAATAACATAGTAAAATAATAACATAATGCATAAGGTTATCATCTTTCTTAGTTTCTCCACCAAACATTAAAGGAGAAAAATCCATTAATGGATTTTGAAGGTTCGGCTATGTATTAAGCTTGCATGTAAGTCCAATTTTGTCTCGTTTTTAATGAATTCTATGTTTTTGTGATCATTGCAACTAGGTCTGCTAGCCCAAGGACTATTTTGCAAAATTGTTAAAGATTTTGAATGTTTCCATTGATAAATACATGAGGATTTTGATGTTTGACGATGGATTATGAATGTTTCTTGATAGTTAAACAAGTTTTGTAAAGTGATTTTTGAGAAAATAAAAAATAAGGATTAAATTGAAAAATGCAAAAAGTTTGTGGGTAAATTGTGAAATAAATGGAAAATATGGGCTGATAAGTGTACTAAGAAAATTCGGCTAGCATGGGTTGGTATTACATTGCATGAGTTTGTGTTTTTATGAAATAAGGACTAAATTGTAAAAATGTGAAACATTAGGGGAAAATGTGTAAAAGTGCTTTAAAGTGTGTTTTGGACTAAATTGAACATAGAGATAATTAAATAAGTTAATTCTAGTTACATATAGATCAAGAAAATCGAAACTCGGATCTAGATCGGGGGAAAAATAAAGTTATCGACTAATCAACCTGTTTCGTTATTTTTACATCCGAGGTAAGTTCATATGTAATAAGTATTGTTATAATTATGCTTTGAATGCTTTGATATTGCATACATTGTGTATACGAGACTACAATCATGTTTGACGATGATTCGGCTAATTATGGGGACTTAGTGTGTGATATCGAGATAACTTCGACTATATATATAATTGCACTTAGTGTAAGAGATCGAGATAGCTTCAGCTATATATATATTGGCACTTAGTGTGAGAGATTGATACAACTTCAGCTATTTATTTGGCTCTAAATGTGCGAGTTTTTTGACTATCCAAAAATATTCTGAATGGTTCAACGGGTACGTCAAAGATATGGATGAGTATGAGTTTTATATGAATGGTACAGGTATGTACGTGAACTGTACAAGCATTGAAATAAGGAGATTCTGAAAGTGATAACTAATTTTGTGAATAAAATTGTGGTAGGACGATAATTCCATATGTGAATTGTATATTATGTTTTATTTGTTTAAATTGTGCGCATTTGGTAAGTTGATATTAAATGCTATACGAAATTACTAAGCTATAAAGCTTACTATGTGTATTTTTCTGTGTTTTATAGTGATTTCAAAGCTAGATCAGATTCGGAGGCCGTCGAAGATCGCTTCAAACTATCCAACTATCACTTGGTACCTTTGAAATAAAGTTTTGGGTCACATGGCATGTTAAGGGACTTTGGCCATATTGGTTATGTTTTGGTAGTTAATTTTACCAATTGAGTTGGCTTGTGATTTGTTATGTTTTGGTTTATATATATCGCCATGAAAGTTGGTTTAATTTGGTTGTTTTTGATGTATATGTATATATGTGAAAATGGCCTATGATGTGGTTCATAATTGTTTGCAAATGGTTTGTGGTAGTTTAGCATTTAAGGTAGCTAATGGTTGGAAATGGTTATTGTATGTTTGTGATTTTAGGCAAGGTAAAATGTTTGGTTGTAATAATGCATATAGATATTTTGGAAATTTGGAATTGGTATGATTTGAATGAGTAAAACATGAGATTATAAGCATGTTAGTTGTTGATATTGAAATGGTATGTTTTAGCCTTGATTGTGGTTGAATTGGATGCCAACTTATGCTATGAATGAATACCATTTGAATGGTGTAGGTTTGTGCAAATTGGGGTGGCAAGATGGCTTGGTAAATAGCCTAGTTTTGTCCACATGGGCAGAGACACGGGCATGTGCCTGAGCCGTGTGTGACACATGATTAGGTTACATGGCCGTGTGCCCCATGGTGTTGATTTTGAAATCAAGTCAGTATGCTCCACACGGTCTCACACACGGGCGTGTGACCTGGCCGTGTGGTATAAGTCAGTATACCCTACAGGTTTGGCACGGCCTAGCACATGGCCAGGCACACAGACGAGTATGGCCATTCTTAGGGCACACGGGTTAGCCACACGAGCATGTGTGTTGGCCGTGTGACCCAAGTCAGAGAGTTACACAGGGTTGAACACGGGCTGGTACACGGCCATGTGCTTCCATTTCGAACACGGGCTAGTACACGGACGTGTGTCCCCTCTTTTTGAGAAATTTTCTAAGTGTTTAAAAAGTTCCAAAGTTATCGATTTAGTTCCGAAACACTCCCAATGCATGTTTAGGGCCTCGAAGGCTTGCATTAGAGACGGTATGTATTTGTTGATCTATATTTGAATGAAATTTGGAAATGTATGAGTAAATGTATCTATAAATGTGTTATAAGTCTGGTAATTCTCTGAAACCCTATTTCGGCATTGAATCCGGGTGAGGGGTACTATATTTATTAGTATCAGAGCTACAGTTTAGTCTATTCTAGGACTAACGTAGCGTGTATGAGAGTCTAGCTATACATGTCATATATAACTTGTGATAGTGTGATGACTCCTGACAATTTAAACTGTGTTTTCGTATAGTAAATGGATCCCGATCGAGCTGTGGCTAATGACGTTGGGAGTAAAGAGCCTGTTCCCGCTCAAGGAACAATGCCATTTAAATCTAGACACGTATCGGGTAGTCAAGGAGGAGAGGCTAAGGAAGCCTTCTTCCAAATGGTGAATGAGTTGTTCAGACAATATGTTCGGACGAATCCGGTTGCTCAACAACCTCCACCCCCAACTAATCCCCAATCAATCCCTGTAGCCCCTCAAGTTTTGGAACTTCAACGACTGAATAAGCAGCTAGTTGATAAAATTCGTAAGTACGGGGCCGAAGATGTAACATCTCGAATTAGGGCCTAGTTAGAACATTGGTTTCGAGACCACGAATCCGAAGTAGAAATAGTTATTTTATGATTATTATAAGGTCTATGATATGTTTACATGCTTGTGTGAAAATTTCATGAAGAAATTATATGTCTAAGGTGCTCAAATAAACTTTAAAGACTAAATTGAATAAATTACAAAATATGAGTTCTAGAAGTTTTTAGTATGAAATTGAATTAGATTTTTAATTAGAGGGTCTTAAATAGCAATTTGACCAAGCTCTAAAATTTTGGACAGAAATGGGCTTCGATGGACAAAATTTCAAAGAAAGGCTAAAAGGGCATTTTGGTCATTTTGTATTAAATGGACTAAAAGACAAAATAAAATCCAAATTTCTTGTCCATCTTCTACCTAGCCAAATATTTCATGGGAGAAGACATGGTTAGGGTTTTCAAGCTTCCAAGCTCAATAGTAAGTGCATTCAAGCCCCTTTTTTTATGTTCTTTACATTTTTGAAATCCCGGTAACATGCTCTACTCATTTCTACCATTATTTTGAGCTAGGGTTTATGTTTAAAAATTTACCCATGAATGTTGTGCATGTATTTTGATGTCTAATATGAAGGCTCAATGTGTAATAAACGACTTTTGCTAAGTGATTTTCGGTAAAATTGCTTAAAAAGGACTAAATCGTAAAAGTTATAAATTAGTAATAAAATGGTGATTTAGTGGAAATTGAGGCCTGCCATAGTTATGAAAATGATTCGGCTAGGCTAGAAATTCAAGGAAATTGAATAAAAATCATTTTACGAGCATTGGGGTAAAAGTGCAAATATGTGAAAGTTTAGGGGTCAAAGTGAAAATTTGTAAAATATGATTTTTGGACCCATATGAATAATGTGACTAATTAGTAGGCTAAATGTGACATAGATCAAGAAAATCGAGATTCGGTGTAACATCCTAGATTAGGGGTTATGCGTTCGTGCGTAATTTATGAGATAGTGGGCTCAGTGGGTGTGTTGGATGTGTTCGAGGAGTTTTAGGAACCCTAAGATATGAGGAAATGTAAGGAAATGTATGGAAATGTATGGAAACGTAAGGAAATGTATGGAAATGTAAGGAAATGTATGGAAATGTAAGGAAATGTAAGGAAATGTCCTGGAAATGTAAGGAAATGTCTTGTCTTGGAAATGTAGGGAAATGTCCTGGAAAGGTAAGGAAATGATTTGGAAATGAGTCAAAAGAGGAAAGTGAACATTTCTGGAAACTTGGAAATGTAAGGAAATGTTAAGTTTAAAGGAGGCAAATGAAAATTTTTGGAAACTTGGAAATGTAAAGAAATGTCAAGTTTTAAGGTTTAAAAAGAGGAAATTAAGGTAAGGTGGTCTTAAGAAAAGTAATAGGAGGAATTTGACACACAATCAGGCTTGGAAAAGTGGCCTGAAGATGTCACTAAAGGCCCAGGTGGGTGACGCCACAAGCAGGTGCAATTGGGCCTAGGTTCGAGTCACTTGGGAAGCAAATAAAATAAGTTTTATTTTTGCTTCCAGAAGCAGAGAGGTGGACGGCACAAGGCTTCTAAAAGAGGAGTGTTATTCTCTTTAAATTTCGTCTAAATAGGAGATAAATAATGGATTTATTTATCATTATTTTCAAGAGATAATTGTTGGATTAATTCTTTTATTTTGTGATAATTAAAAGGATAAAGTTATCAAAATAGAAGAGTGGTGGCCAAGTAAGGGATTCTGAGTAGTAATTTTGGCTATAAAAGGAAAGAAATAGGGCTACTCATCAATTTTTCTTTCTCCCCTTCTCTCTGCGGAATTTCTTAATGCTCTCCTCTCCTCTCTACTATTTTTCCAAAAAACCGAAAGCAAGTTCTCTTAACCCTAGCCGATTTCCTTCTAAGCCTAGTATTCCTCTCTTCTTTCATCTTTGAAACCGAATGCATAGGGGGCTCGTAGCCGATTGTTCATCAAGTCTCTAAGCCGAATCTCTGAAGAGGTGTCAGGAGGGTGTGTCAACTTCTTCAAGTAAGGGTAAGATCTCATTCGGTTTCATCCTTTTTCTTTTAAGATTTGCCGAAACCTAGGACTAACCCCATTAATATCTTGTTGCCGAAACCTTGAAGAGATCTTTCGGGATTTACTAAGTGTCGACTACAAGGAAGGAGAAGTTCTTTTCCCGAAGGTACACCATAAGCCGCGTGTTCCCTAGTTATTCGGTGAGTTTCGGGATTTAAAATCCACAAGGTAAGTGTCTGTAGCATTCGGCCAAGGCCTATTTTAGTAGTTAGATCTATTATTATGTGTTTTAAGCCGAAAACTAACAGATTCAAGGGATCTAGTGAGTAGCGGATTTCAAAGGAGAAGAATACAAGTTTTCGGGATTTGACTATAGTCAATTCGACAACAAGGTAGGTTTTAAGAATACAAATCCTACTAGGATTTGGTTTTATAGGCTTTATTCTAACATACTAAGGTTACCAAATGTAGGAATTGAGATCTAAAGCAATAGATCGATATTTTCGTGATTTCAAGGAATTCGTTAAGCAAATCAGGTGTGTACCCTGCACTATCTTTTAATACGTTATATGGAAAAATGTAATATATGTATGTATAAGAATGTGAATATGGCTAAGTACCCTAATGTGGTACAAAGTACTCAGGTACAATTCCTACTCCTACTAGGATTATGAAATATGTTATATTTAACATGTGAAAAGTAACGTGAATGTGAATTTAAGTATGATATGCATGATATGAATAATATGGGCATTCGGGTTATATGAGAAAGGGGAAGTGAATGTGATGACTTCGGTCTCACTATCTGAATGTGGTGACTTCGGTCACATTATCTGAATGTGGTAACTTCGGTTACATTATCTGAATCTGGTGGCTATGCCACGAATCTTATATGGGCGATGAGCACGTCGACTGTAGCGACTGCCTTCGATGGTGTGTAGCGGAAGGAGGGTCGACTTAGTAGTCCCCACGGTGTGCAGGTTGGTACGGGGATGTGTAGCGGATGGCATCTAGGTTTGGGTATGGGTTGCATCATTATTTTATCTGTATATGAATGTGCATGTGATACATTATGGTATGCCTGATCTATTAAATTTTAGTGTTGTGTACACATTGAGTCTGTTGACTCACCCCGTTGTGGGAACATTTTTCAGGAGATGAACAATGATGGACCGGGACGGCAGAACTTGTGGTGGCCATGCTCAGGTTGACGTTTTATTCAATATGGACATTTTATTTTATTTAAGTACTTAAGAATTTTATTTTGGGTTTTTACTTGATGTAATAAGGCCATTGTTTAATTTCTTTATTTCTTTTTACTTTTATTTATTATGTTTACAAATTATTATTTATGGATCAGTTAAAATTTATTTTAAAACAAAAAAATAAACCTTAATTGTTTTGTCACCTTAATTAAATGGATTTCAATATAAGATAAATTGGTTTCCCAACTCAAGCCCAACCCAAAACAATATATTTCTTAAAATCGCTTAAGTTTTTCCAAAGGAACTAAAGAATTTGAAACCGGTTTACTTAAGGAACATACCAAATCTGGTCAAAGCTCGTGGGCCGGGTTTGGGGTGTTTCAGTTTGGTATCAGAGCCCAGTTTTAAACTCTTGGCCTGTGGTTTAAGGCCCAAGATGTTTTCAAATCGAGCCCAAATGAGTTTTTATGAAAATATTTTATGAAACTAAGCAGGTTTTTCTGGCATGGCACCTAAGTCTCCGACCCGAAGTCCACCAGGTAAGTACCCCTAACCTTTGGGTGATTTATATTATGATCTGTAAAAGGGTAGAAATAGAATGGAACGTAGATTAGTATGATAGGTACTTGAACTATAAGGCTAGTTTACCCCAACTATTACATAAGACTTAATGCTTAATTAAACAAACCTATGGCTAAGTCGCCGAGTTAGGGTGTGGCAACCATTGTGTGCATGTCTAGGATTGGATCCGGAAGAGCCTGGTATTTAAGCAGTCCTAGTGACTCACCTCCTCTTCGCAGGAATCCTACCTGGTGTGTAATATCCCGGGTTAGGGGGCTGTTTTGTGGCTGCATGTTATTGCATGTTTGTAGTGTGCTATGTTGCTATTTTTATGTTTTAGGGGCTTAAGTGTAGCTTAGGGGTATGCCTGAGTAAATTAGAAAATGTTGGTTTTGAGTATTAGGTGAAGGGAGCTGAGGAAGCGGGGGTTTAAGAATTTTTTTCCGTGGTTTTATTGCACAAATGAAGAGCTGGCAGAGTGGCAAAGGGGAGCTTGGTGTGACGCCAACTTCAAGGAGTGGAGGTCCAGTGTTCGAGCAGCAGGAGTCTCCTTTTTGTCACCTATTTTGGACGGCATAGGAGGGAAGAGGAGTATGGAATTTGAACTCTAGCTTGGACCAAGTCTTACCTTTCAAATGAAAGGTAGGGAGCGAATTTAGGAGTGTGACTTGGTCCACTCAATTCAAATGAGTGAATGGGAGCTTTAGGGGGGGATGTGGCCGAATTTTTGGGGGTAGGTGGAGGTGTTGGCCGAAACTTGGGGACTTGTTGGGGAGTGGCCGGTTATGGTATGTGTGTGGGAAGGCTAGTGCCGAATTCTTTTTGGCAAGTTCTTGGCATTTTCGGTCATCACCTTGATAAACCGAAATTCTCCCTTTTTGACAAACCAAAGCCGAAAATCTAAAGAAGTCACCTTCATTTTCTTGTGGAAAACCGGAAGAGTAAACATTGAGTGCCGAACCTGCTTGTTTTCCTTTCAATCCCTCAGTAGCCGTAAGTTTCCTTCTCTCCCATTTCTTTTCCTTTTGGTTCCTTGTGCAAACCGAAATCACCATTCTTTCCCTCTCATATTCTCTCTCACTTCTTGAAGCACTTGAGCCGAATATCCTCCTTTCCATCTACTTTCTCTTCTGTTCGTTTGTGAAGCCGAATTCCTCCTTTCATCTTTCTCATCTATTACCGAAACCATAACACTTTGTTTCTCAAAATTTGTTCTTCTTTCTTAAACAGTGTTGCCGAAACCCCATTCTCTTTTCACAATCTTTTCTTTCTACCATCTATATCCTCTTTTCCTTGTACTCAAAGCCGAAGGAAGGGTGTTGGACACCTAGGCCGAATCCCCTTTTCCTAGTGGTGACTTGGCCGAATAGTGGGTGTTGGTAAGTGCAAGGCCGAATGGCCATATCTTCCCCTTGTGGTTCTTTGTTGGTTATGGGTTGGTTAAGGGCCGATTATGGTCAGTTGGAAGGGTGTTAACCTTTTTGATTGTCACGTGGTGATAGGGTCTTGGATATCGTAAAGTAGCCAGGAAGAGCCTTCGACTCTCTGAACCGATTGGTAAGTATAGGGTAAGCAGTTGATGTATTTGTGTTGGTTCAATCAGTTGCTTTCGATTAAGATTAAAGAGATTAATGGTTCATTTTTAGGTGAAGGCCGATAGTCATAAGGAATCACTGCTTGATTCGAAATTGGTAGGGAATCAATCAATAGCAAGGTAAGGGGTATTTCGACAAACCCTTGTTGGTCTATATGGTAATGGCCGAATGTCTTAGTTGCCTAACCCCTATGTTTGGCCGATTGTAGGAGGCAGTACTCGAGGGATTTAGACCGTTTCGATTGGATTGTTAGACTCGTAGTATCAGGTGTGTATACTAACACACTTATATTTAGTAATATTATTAAACCTGTATGCCTATTAAAATTATGGCAGTTGATGGATTGATATGATACCCATTTGGGTATGGGCTTGGATTCGGGTAAGTTATTGCTAATATCATTATGAGTTATTGATGAGTTATATGCCATCATGGCTATGGATATATGTGATATGGGATATGTGGTTAGACATATTAGCATGAGATGCATGATTTGTATGATATGCATGATTATATGAGCACGGTATGTTGATGGGTGATACGAGAGGAGGGAGCGGTGATATATTGTGCTGACGAGCACCAGTGTTTTGGTAGCACACTTTGTGACTTTGGGTCACCAGAGGTTTGGCACCTCCAGAGGTTTGGTACCTCAGCGTCTCGTCCCAGTGGCTCAGTACCACAGTGGGTTGGCCCCACAGATGATTATACGGGATTGACGCCAGTGTTTTGGTAACACACGATGGGTTGGCCCCATCACCAGATTTGTGACTACGGTCACCAGTGCTTTGGTAGCACATTGTGTCTTTGGGACACCAGAGGTTTGGCACCTCATTGCGACTTGTCCCTGTGGTTTGACCACCGTGGGTTGGCCCCACTTGAGATATGGGATCGTCTGCTAGTGTTTTGGTAACACACGATGGGTTGGCCCCATCATCATTGGATTTGTGACTTCGGTCACCAGTGCTTTGGTAGCACAACTGTGTCTTTGGGACACCAGTGCTTTGGTAGCACATTGACGGATATTGTGTCTTTGGGACACCAGTGCTTTGGTAGCACATTGTGACTATATGTCACCAGTGGTTTGGCACCACCAGTGGTTTGGTACCACACGGGGTAGATGAGGCGATATGGATGGTTAGGATCGGGTTGCATTAATCATGTTGCTATGTATGATGTGTGTTAGCATGTTGTTTCTTCGGGAGCGGGATTTACACACTGAGTCACTCGACTCACCCTCTCCTTTGACTTCTCAGGTGACTCGTAGATGCGGACATGGAGCCGGGATGGACTCGGGGTGCACATGCCATGCTGAATGAAGTTTTTACTCAGACTCTATAGTTTTGGTACTCTAGCTTATTTACTTTTATTTGGGTTTTAATTTGGTTTGTAAAAGGCATTTTAATTTATGTTTTAGTTGGGTGATGTTTTAATTAGATTTAATACGCCTTAACAAAATAAGCCGGTATAAATTTTACTAAAATCTGGAAAGATAATGTTTTCAAAATTATAACGCGACGTGTTTCTAAACTATACCATCGGGTATCACGCTAAGTCTTTTGATAAACAAATACAACTGGTTTCAATTTCAAACTTGTAGTTCTTCTAAGTCTTAAATTGTTTTATGTATCACTGAGAAACTAATGAGGTTTTAAATGGTTTAAACTCGTTTTAACTACAAATTCTGGCTAAGTTTTCAAAATCTCCGGTTTTCGAATACATCAACTGTTTTTCAAACAAGACTGCTCAAATCGGTTTCAAACACACTGTGTTTTCACTCAGCTTTTAAACGAGAAATCTAGTTTTCCAAAATGGTTTTCCCCGTAGCATACCAGATTCGGACATGGTGTCTTGTCCGGGTTTGGGGTGTTACATTTGTGGTATCAGAGCCAAGTTCAAAGGCTCGGCTGTGGGCCTGAGGCCCAAAATGGTTTCAAAAGTTATTTAAGTGTTTTTGAAAGGCATGGCACCGAGTCTCCGGCACCAGTTCGCCCAGGTAAGTACCCCGAACTATTCTCTGTGATTTGAATGGATGTTATATGATTGATGATAGCGATAGTGTGCTACCTTAGAGATTGAAACTGATAGGATTCTGTGAACTTGCGAGAACAAATCCTCTTTAAATATTCATAAGACTTGCTTTTTAAACAAGAGGAATAAACACTGATGCATAAAATTCTCTAATCAGATACGTAGAAAGATTAGACATGAGCACTCGAGGTGGACGTGGTCGTAATACTCGCGGTAGAGGTAGGGGTAGAATGACGGTTTCTGAGCCCGTAGGATCTGGGCAGGGTTCAGAAAATGAGATTCCGGTTCCGCCACCAGCTGGAGGTGGTGAGTTCCAAGATCAGACCGGGGATGACGCAGTGTCACAGGCGATGCTGCGAGTGTTGGAAAGGGTAGCTGGGGCTAGTGGTGGTGCAGGAGTTAGGAAATCAGTTCCTGAGCGACTCCGGGCTAATGGGACCGAATTCTTCCGAGGTGTTTCTGGTGTTGCTCCTAGCACTGCGGAATATTGGCTGGAGGCAACTGAGCGGATCATGGATGATCTGGACTTGACGACGGAAGAAAAGCTGAAGGGTATCGTATCTCTTCTCCGGGATGAGTCATATCAGTGGTGGCTCACGGTTCGAGGCAGTGTGGCAGCAGAGGATTTGACATGGGACTATTTCAGGGCTGCATATCAGAAGAAATACATCGGGGCTAGTTACATCGACTCCCAAAGGAAGGCATTTCTGAGGCTTGTTCAGGGGAGTAAATCTGTTGCTGAGTACGAGGCTGAGTTCCTGAAGCTGAGTAGGTATGCCAGGGGCATTGTAGCCACTGAGCATGAGAGGTGTGTTCGTTTCGAGGATGGTCTGCGGGACGAGTTGAGGCTGCTGATTGCTCCTCAGCAGGAGCGCGAGTTTGCTGTCTTGGTTGAGAAAGCTAAGGTAGCCGAGGGTGTTAAGGAGTCAGTGAGGCAGGGTATGGACAGGAGTAGGCTTAAGAGGAGCTTTGGGTCTTCTGGTTCGTCTGGTAATCCGCAGAAGAGGGCTAGACCGAGTGGGCAGAATCAGTCTGCTAGGTTTGTTGCTAGGCAGGGACCACCGCAGTGTAATCAGTGTGGGAAATCTCATTGGGGTGGCTGCTGGACTGGAGGTAAGGGATGCTTCGAGTGTGGTTCTCTGGAGCATCGCATTAGAGATTGTCCGCGTAGGATGGCCAGGATTCAGTCTGAGAGTCAGGGCCGTAATCAGTTCAGAGGTAATGGACCGCCACCGCAGAGGGGCCGTGGTAATGGCAGAGGTGGTTATGGATCTGGTCGGGGCCGTGGAGCACCGGGCAGAGGTGCGGGTAGTTCTGATGCTAGACAGCCTGGATTGGTGTATGCTGCGAGGCGCCGAGAGGAGGGCGACGCACCGGACGTCATAACCGGTACGTTCTTGATTTTTGGTACTCCTTATACTGCCTTAATTGATGTGGGTTCTACGCACTCTTATGTTGCCAGTAGTATAGTAGAGACAATGGACTTAGACTCTGAGATAACTTCTAGGCAGATGACTGTGATTAGCCCTCTAGGTCACTCTGTAGTGGTAGATAAACTGTTTAGAGGGGTACCCCTAGAACTCCAAGGGGTAGTGTTTGCTGCTGATCTGATGGAACTGCCGTTTGGGGAGTTCGATTTGATTCTCGGGATGGATTGGCTGGTTAAGTACCAGGCGAGGTTGGATTGCGCGGCTAAGCGCATGGTTCTTAAGACGGTTGATGGTGTTGAGGTCGCTATGATAGGTAATAGGAGAGATTACTTATCAAATGTGGTATCTGCTCTAAAAGCGGAGAAGATGGTCAGGAAAGGCTGTGAAGCGTATGTGGTTCATGTGTATGCCTTGGAGGCTAAAGAGTCTGCTGTTGAGAAAGTTCGTACTGTTAAGGAATTTGCTGATGTGTTTCCTGAGGAGCTTCCGGGTTTGCCGCCAGATCGTGAGGTAGAGTTCGGGATTGATCTGTTACCCGGGACTGCGCCAGTGTCTATTGCTCCATATAGGATGGCACCAAAGGAATTGGTGGAGCTTAAGGCTCAGATCCAGGAGTTATTAGATCGAGGTTTTATCAGGCCAAGTGTTTCGCCGTGGGGTGCGCCAGTTCTTTTCGTTAAGAAGAAAGATAGTACGATGCGGATGTGCATAGACTACCGCCAGTTGAACAAGCTGACGATTAAAAACAAGTATCCGTTGCCGCGGATAGATGACTTGTTTGATCAGCTGAAGGGTGCTGCGGTATTCTCTAAGATTGATCTGAGGTCTGGGTACCATCAGTTGAAGGTTAAGGAGGCAGATATCCATAAAACAGCGTTTCGGACTCGGTATGGGCACTACGAATTCCTGGTAATGCCATTCGGGTTGACTAACGCACCGGCAGCGTTTATGGATATGATGAATCGGGTGTTTCAGCGGTATCTGGATCAGTTCGTCGTGGTTTTCATAGACGATATCTTGGTGTACTCAAGGACAGAGGAAGAGCATGATGAGCATTTGAGAGTGGTGCTGCAGATTCTGAGGGAAAAGCAACTCTATGCTAAGTTCAGTAAGTGCGAGTTCTGGCTTAGAGAGGTGACGTTCTTGGGTCATGTAGTGTCGGCTGAGGGGATTCGAGTAGATCCTCGTAAGATTGAGGCTGTTTTGGACTGGAAGCCACCTAGGACAGTGGCTGAGATTCGTAGTTTTCTGGGTTTGGCAGGATACTACCGAAGGTTTGTTGAGGGTTTCTCGCTGATAGCAGCGCCGATGACCAAGTTATTAAGGAAAGAGGTTCCGTATGTATGGACTGAGGAACAGCAGGAGAGCTTCGATAAGTTAAAGAAGATTTTGACTGAGGCTCCGGTTTTGATTCAACCTGAGGCTGGTAAGGAATACACAGTCTACTGCGATGCATCACATACGGGTTTGGGTTGTGTGTTGATGCAAGAAGGTAAGGTTGTGGCTTACGCTTCTAGGCAGCTGAGGCCACATGAGGTCAACTATCCGACGCACGATTTGGAGCTAGCGGCTGTAGTGTTCGCCTTAAAGATTTGGAGGCACTACTTATATGGAGAGAGATCGATAGTCTACACGGATCACAAGAGTCTGAAGTATCTGCTGACTCAGAAGGATTTGAACTTGAGGCAGCGTAGATGGGTTGAGTTGCTGCAGGATTACGACTGTTCTATTGAGTATCATCCGGGAAAGGCTAACGTGGTGGCAGACGCGTTGAGCCGTAAGGTTGTTTCGGACTTAAGAGCTTTGTTTGCCCATTTGAGCTTGTATGACGACGGGAGTATTTTGGCAGAGCTGCAGGTTAAGCCTACTTGGGTTGAGCAGATTAGAGAGAAACAGTTAGAGGATGAGGTTCTGAGTGCGCGAAGGTTGCAAGTGCAGAATGGTGGTTTGGAGGGTTACAGCTTGTCTAGTGATGAGGTTCTGTGTTTTCAGGGTAAGGCTTGTATGCCTAAGGATGTTGAGCTGAGGCAGAAGATTCTTCAAGACGCACATAGCAGTCCTCATGCTATGCATCCTGGAGGTAGCAAGATGTATAAGGATCTTAGAGAGCAGTTTTGGTGGCCTGGTTTGAAGAAAGAGGTAACAGAGTTTGTTGGAAGATGTTTGACTTGTCAGCAGGTCAAGGCTGAACATCAGTTGCCGTCGGGGTTGCTTCAGCCTGTGAGGATTCCTCAGTGGAAGTGGGAAAGGATAACCATGGATTTCGTCAGTGGGTTACCACTTACGCCAAGCAAGAAGGATTCAGTTTGGGTAGTGGTGGATCGTCTGACTAAATCAGCTCACTTTATTCCAGTGAGGGTTGACTACTCACTTCAGAAGCTAGCGAAGCTGTATGTTTCAGAGATAGTAAAGTTGCACGGTGTACCAGTTTCGATAATCTCGGATAGGGATCCCAGGTTTACTTCAAGGTTCTGGAAGGCATTGCATCAGGCTCTGGGTACTCGTTTGGATTTCAGCACGGCTTTTCACCCGCAGTCTGACGGTCAATCAGAAAGGGTTATTCAGATCTTAGAAGACATGCTGAGAGGTTGTGTCTTGGATTTTCGAGGTAGCTGGGAGGAGTTTCTACCGTTAGCTGAGTTTGCCTACAACAACAGTTACCAAGCGAGCATCAAGATGGCTCCGTATGAGGCATTGTATGGTAGGAAGTGTCGCTCACCTACATGTTGGACAGAGTTAGGTGAACGTCAGTTATTGGGACCCGAGTTGGTAGCTGAGACTGAGGACAAGGTTAAAGTGATTCAAGCTAGATTGAAGGAAGCTTCAGACCGGCAGAAGTCTTATGCCGATCTTAAGTGAAGAGATATAGAGTTTGCTGTTGGGGATCGAGTTTTTCTGAAGGTCTCACCTTGGAAGAAGGTTCTGAGGTTCGGGAAGAAAGGCAAGCTTAGTCCGAGGTTCATTGGGCCGTATAAGGTATTGAGACGAGTTGGGCCAGTAGCGTATCAGCTTGAGTTGCCAACAGAGCTTAGCCAGATTCACGACGTTTTTCATGTTTCGATGCTTCGGAGGTATCGTTCAGATCCGTCGCATGTGGTAGCAGTGGAAGAAATCGAGGTAAATCCAGACTTGACTATGGAAGAAGAACCGGTGCAGATTCTTGATCGAGATGTAAAGGTTCTACGTAGGAAGTCTGTACCTTTGGTTAAGGTACTTTGGCGGAATCATGGTGTAGAAGAAGCGACGTGGGAACCCGAGGATACGATGAGACAGCAATACCCGCAACTCTTTTGATCAGGTAATTTCGAGGCCGAAATTATTTTTAAGGGGGGTAGAACTGTAATATCCCGGGTTAGGGGGCTGTTTTGTGGCTGCATGTTATTGCATGTTTGTAGTGTGCTATGTTGCTATTTTTATGTTTTAGGGGCTTAAGTGTAGCTTAGGGGTATGCCTGAGTAAATTAGAAAATGTTGGTTTTGAGTATTAGGTGAAGGGAGCTGAGGAAGCGGGGGTTTAAGAATTTTTTTCCGTGGTTTTATTGCACAAATGAAGAGCTGGCAGAGTGGCAAAGGGGAGCTTGGTGTGACGCCAACTTCAAGGAGTGGAGGTCCAGTGTTCGAGCAGCAGGAGTCTCCTTTTTGTCACCTATTTTGGACGGCATAGGAGGGAAGAGGAGTATGGAATTTGAACTCTAGCTTGGACCAAGTCTTACCTTTCAAATGAAAGGTAGGGAGCGAATTTAGGAGTGTGACTTGGTCCACTCAATTCAAATGAGTGAATGGGAGCTTTAGGGGGGGATGTGGCCGAATTTTTGGGGGTAGGTGGAGGTGTTGGCCGAAACTTGGGGACTTGTTGGGGAGTGGCCGGTTATGGTATGTGTGTGGGAAGGCTAGTGCCGAATTCTTTTTGGCAAGTTCTTGGCATTTTCGGTCATCACCTTGATAAACCGAAATTCTCCCTTTTTGACAAACCAAAGCCGAAAATCTAAAGAAGTCACCTTCATTTTCTTGTGGAAAATCGGAAGAGTAAACATTGAGTGCCGAACCTGCTTGTTTTCCTTTCAATCCCTCAGTAGCCGTAAGTTTCCTTCTCTCCCATTTCTTTTCCTTTTGGTTCCTTGTGCAAACCGAAATCACCATTCTTTCCCTCTCATATTCTCTCTCACTTCTTGAAGCACTTGAGCCGAATATCCTCCTTTCCATCTACTTTCTCTTCTGTTCGTTTGTGAAGCCGAATTCCTCCTTTCATCTTTCTCATCTATTACCGAAACCATAACACTTTGTTTCTCAAAATTTGTTCTTCTTTCTTAAACAGTGTTGCCGAAACCCCATTCTCTTTTCACAATCTTTTCTTTCTACCATCTATATCCTCTTTTCCTTGTACTCAAAGCCGAAGGAAGGGTGTTGGACACCTAGGCCGAATCCCCTTTTCCTAGTGGTGACTTGGCCGAATAGTGGGTGTTGGTAAGTGCAAGGCCGAATGGCCATATCTTCCCCTTGTGGTTCTTTGTTGGTTATGGGTTGGTTAAGGGCCGATTATGGTCAGTTGGAAGGGTGTTAACCTTTTTGATTGTCACGTGGTGATAGGGTCTTGGATATCGTAAAGTAGCCAGGAAGAGCCTTCGACTCTCTGAACCGATTGGTAAGTATAGGGTAAGCAGTTGATGTATTTTGTGTTGGTTCAATCAGTTGCTTTCGATTAAGATTAAAGAGATTAATGGTTCATTTTTAGGTGAAGGCCGATAGTCATAAGGAATCACTGCTTGATTCGAAATTGGTAGGGAATCAATCAATAGCAAGGTAAGGGGTATTTCGACAAACCCTTGTTGGTCTATATGGTAATGGCCGAATGTCTTAGTTGCCTAACCCCTATGTTTGGCCGATTGTAGGAGGCAGTACTCGAGGGATTTAGACCGTTTCGATTGGATTGTTAGACTCGTAGTATCAGGTGTGTATACTAACACACTTATATTTAGTAATATTATTAAACCTGTATGCCTATTAAAATTATGGCAGTTGATGGATTGATATGATACCCATTTGGGTATGGGCTTGGATTCGGGTAAGTTATTGCTAATATCATTATGAGTTATTGATGAGTTATATGCCATCATGGCTATGGATATATGTGATATGGGATATGTGGTTAGACATATTAGCATGAGATGCATGATTTGTATGATATGCATGATTATATGAGCACGGTATGTTGATGGGTGATACGAGAGGAGGGAGCGGTGATATATTGTGCTGACGAGCACCAGTGCTTTGGTAGCACACTTTGTGACTTTGGGTCACCAGAGGTTTGGCACCTCCAGAGGTTTGGTACCTCAGCGTCTCGTCCCAGTGGCTCAGTACCACAGTGGGTTGGCCCCACAGATGATTATACGGGATTGACGCCAGTGTTTTGGTAACACACGATGGGTTGGCCCCATCACCAGATTTGTGACTACGGTCACCAGTGCTTTGGTAGCACATTGTGTCTTTGGGACACCAGAGGTTTGGCACCTCATTGCGACTTGTCCCTGTGGTTTGACCACCGTGGGTTGGCCCCACTTGAGATATGGGATCGTCTGCTAGTGTTTTGGTAACACACGATGGGTTGGCCCCATCATCATTGGATTTGTGACTTCGGTCACCAGTGCTTTGGTAGCACAACTGTGTCTTTGGGACACCAGTGCTTTGGTAGCACATTGACGGATATTGTGTCTTTGGGACACCAGTGCTTTGGTAGCACATTGTGACTATATGTCACCAGTGGTTTGGCACCACCAGTGGTTTGGTACCACACGGGGTAGATGAGGCGATATGGATGGTTAGGATCGGGTTGCATTAATCATGTTGCTATGTATGATGTGTGTTAGCATGTTGTTTCTTCGGGAGCGGGATTTACACACTGAGTCACTCGACTCACCCTCTCCTTTGACTTCTCAGGTGACTCGTAGATGCGGACATGGAGCCGGGATGGACTCGGGGTGCACATGCCATGCTGAATGAAGTTTTTACTCAGACTCTATAGTTTTGGTACTCTAGCTTATTTACTTTTATTTGGGTTTTAATTTGGTTTGTAAAAGGCCTTTTAATTTATGTTTTAGTTGGGTGATGTTTTAATTAGATTTAATACGCCTTAACAAAATAAGCCGGTATAAATTTTACTAAAATCTGGAAAGATAATGTTTTCAAAATTATAACGCGACGTGTTTCTAAACTATACCATCGGGTATCACGCTAAGTCTTTTGATAAACAAATACAACTGGTTTCAATTTCAAACTTGTAGTTCTTCTAAGTCTTAAATTGTTTTATGTATCACTGAGAAACTAATGAGGTTTTAAATGGTTTAAACTCGTTTTAACTACAAATTCTGGCTAAGTTTTCAAAATCTCCGGGTTTCGAATACATCAACTGTTTTTCAAACAAGACTGCTCAAATCGGTTTCAAACACACTGTGTTTTCACTCAGCTTTTAAACGAGAAATCTAGTTTTCCAAAATGGTTTTCCCCGTAGCATACCAGATTCGGACATGGTGTCTTGTCCGGGTTTGGGGTGTTACATGGTGCGTAGCTTCGGTTCACCCTAACCAAGAGGACTCAGTCACAGGCTAAACCCAATAACTAAAACCCGAAAGGGATTAGCCACATTTTTATGGAAACCCTAGTTTTAAAACTCTTAAATTACCCTTTTGATGTATAAAAGCTATTTCATAAAATTTTTCTGAAATATTTCTTGATTTACAAAATTACTAAAATACCCCCTGGTGGTAAAATTACAAAAATACCCTTGGTTTATAAAATGTCTAACTACCCAACAGTTTTACCAAAATTTCATTATTTTATAAATGTTCAAAAACCCTAATTTGCAAAATATCAAAATACCTTGATTCTTGGAAAATTTCAAAATTGCCCCTAACTTATAAAATTACCAAAATGACCCTGATTTCCAAAATTTTTGCAACATCACCGACTTGGAAAACAAATGCTCAAAAAGAACCCTCAAGTTTTGCAAATGTTGAAATACCCTTGATTTCGTAAGATTTACAAATTTACCCTGGTTTATTACCAAAATACCCCCGAGTTCCAAAATTATCGAAATACCCTGTAATTCCAAAATTACCGAAATACCCCCGGATTTCAAAATTTTCCAAAATACCCCGGAAATTTAAAATTTTCAAAATACTTTTTGATAAAATCACCAAGGAACTATTTCTTTGGAAAATTACGAAAATACCCTTGGAGGGCAAATTGCAAAAATACCCCTAGGTAGTGAAAAAACGACAACAATGAAAACTACAACATTTCTTTGAATGAACGGAAGTTCATAATTGTTTGATGGATGTATGAATGAAAAGACTGTGTGTATGTATGAATACAAAAGAACCACTCCTAAAACTCTTTTCATAAAACTTCTTCGCGGGTAAACAAGTGGAACAAGGATTAATTTATAAAACTTCTTAATCAGATTAAATCGCGATGTTAGAAATGAGTTCTAGGGGACGTGGTCGTCATGGACGGGATAAGAGGAGTTTTGGATTGTCAAAATCGTTTGAGAGTCTTCAGAAAAGATCGAAGGCTGAGAATTCTGCTCGTGTTTTTAAGCCAACTACTAGAAATCCAGACCGTCCGTGTGCTCAGTGTGGAAGGTATCATGTTGGCGAGTGCTGGAACCGAGATCGGGAATGTTTTAGATGTAAGTCTAAGGCTCATTTGGTTAAGAATTGTGCTCAGGCAACGAAGGTTCGCAGTCCAAACCTTGGAGGAAATGGTTCTGGCCGAGGTCATGGAACATCCGACAGAGGAGCTAAAGGTTCGAATGCGAGACAACCAAGGATATGATAGCAGATAAGTTCCTTGTTTTGGAATATTATTTATTGCTTTAGAGATAGTTCATTTTTGTGTTTCTAGTGAAGTGCTTGAAACCTTGGATGTGAACTTAAAGACTGTGCCTAGGAGGTGTGATAGTATTATTAAGATCAGAGTGCGCAGCATAAGCGTAGTGCGGTGAGTTAAGATGTATGATTAACCGTTAGTAAGTAATTTCGAGGACGAAATTATTTTTAAGGAGGGTAGAACTATAACATCCTAGATTAGGGGTTATGCGTTCGTGCGTAATTTATGAGATAGTGGGCTCAGTGGGTGTGTTGGATGTGTTCTGAGGAGTTTTAGGAACCCTAGGATATGAGGAAATGTAAGGAAATGTATGGAAATGTATGGAAACGTAAGGAAATGTATGGAAATGTAAGGAAATGTATAGAAATGTAAGGAAATGTCCTGGAAATGTAAGGAAATGTCTTGTCTTGGAAATGTAGGGAAATTTCCTGGAAAGGTAAGGAAATGATTTGGAAATGAGTCAAAAGAGGAAAGTGAACATTTCTGGAAACTTGGAAATGTAAGGAAATGTTAAGTTTAAAGGAGGAAAACGAAAATTTTTGGAAACTTGGAAATGTAAAGAAGTGTCAAGTTTTAAGGTTTAAAAAGAGGAAATTAAGGTAAGGTGGCCTTAAGAAAAGTAATAGGAGGAATTTGACACACAATCAGGCTTGGAAAAGTGGCCTGAAGATGTCACTAAAGGCCCAGGTGGGTGACGCCACAAGCAGGTGCAATTGGGCCTGGGTTCGAGTCACTTGGGAAGAAAATAAAAGAAGTTTTATTTTTGCTTCCAGAAGCAGAGAGGTGGACGGCACAAGGCTTCTAAAAGAGGAGTTTTATTCTCTTTAAATTTCGTCTAAATAGGAGATAAATAATGGATTTATTTATCATTATTTTCAAGAGATAATTGTTGGATTAATTCTTTTATTTTGTGATAATTAAAAGGATAAAGTTATCAAAATAGAAGAGTGGTGGCCAAGTAAGGGATTCTGAGTAGTAATTTTGGCTATAAAAGGAAAGAAATAGGGCTACTCATCAATTTTTCTTCCTCCCCTTCTCTCTGCCGAATTTCTTAGTGCTCTCCTCCCCTCTCTACTATTTTAGTCCTCCAATTTCTCGTTTTCACAATTTTGCCCAAATTACTCAAATTCACCAAAAATTCAAAGACAAAATATGTTAATCTATCACATATTTTTTATATTTCATCATTAACAATCACAAAGCTCAAACATTCATCAATGGCACATCTCAAAATCTTCATCAAATTCTAAAATTAAAACATGGGCTTGATAATACACTAAGCAATGATAAAAAAGCGTAGAAATAATAAAAAACGATCAAAAATCATACCTCAATTAGCCAAGCTTAGTGCCGAAATGTTTGAGTATTCAAAACCCTTTTTTCTTCCTTGATATTTCGGAGAAACAAAGATGAATAAAGCATATTTTGTCTTTGTTTAATTTAATTCACATTAATTTCATAAATTACCAAATTAACCTTATTGATTTCATGTAAAAATCCACCAACTTAAGCCCATTTTTGTCCATCCCATCTATCAATGGTCTAATATCAACATAAGGACCTTTCATTTAATAAGTCATGACAAATAAGCACTTTATCAATCAGCACACAGCTTTTGCATTTTATGTGATTAAGTCCTTTTTGCAAAATAAGCACACAAACGATAAAATTCTCACACAGAATTTTCACACATGCGTAATCACATACTGTAAACAATAAAAATAATATTAAAATATTTTTTAACCTCGGATTTGTGGTCCTGAAACCACTATTCTGACTAGGGTCTAAACCGGGCTGTTACAACTCTCCCCTTTAGAGATTTTCGTCCCCGAAAATAATACCAGTGAATAGGTTTGGATATTGCTCTCTTATAACATCTTCAGGCTCCTACGTTGCCTATTCAACTCCGTGTTTGTGCCACAACACTTTCACTAAAGAAATTTTCTTATTTCTCAACTTTTTGATCTCACGTGCCAAAATTCGAATCAGTTATTCACTATACGATAAATCTGACTGAATCTCAACCTCAGTAGGAACAATCACTTGCAATGGACCAGATCTGTATCGTCGAAGCATCGATACGTGAAACACATCATGAATATTTTGTAATTCAGTTGGCAACATCAATCTATAAGCAATAGGCCCAATTCGTTCAATAATGTCATACGGCCTGATGAACCTCGGACTCAATGTGCCTTTTCTGCCAAAATGAAGTATTTTCATCCACGGAGACACTTTCAAAAACACTTTCATCACCGATCTCAAATTCAATATCTTTCCGTTTCAAATTTGCATAAGACTTCTAACGGTCTAATGCCGCTTTTAAACTGTCGTGAATCACTTTCACTTTCTGTTCCATCTCTTTTATCAAATCAACCCCGTGAATCTTATTATCACTAAGCTCAGTCCAATATAATGGAGTTCTTCATTTACGACCGTAAAGGGCCTCATATGGTACCATTTTAATACTTGACTGAAAACTATTATTGTACGCGAATTCAATCAACGAAAAATGCTTTCCCCACATACTTTCAAACTCAAGAATGCAGCATCTCAACATATCCTCGAGAATCTGAATGATCCGCTCGGATTGACCATCCGTTTGAGGATGAAATGCAGTACTAAAATGCAACTTTGTGCCTAGAGCCTCTTGTAATTTCTTCCAAAACTACGAGCTGAATCTTGGATCTCTATTAGACACAATGGACAATGGTACCCCGTGCAGTCTCACAATCTCAGAAATATACAATTTGGCTAACTTATCAAGCGAATAATATGTTCTCACCGGAACAAAATGAGTTGATTTAGTTAATCTGTCAACTATCACCCAAATTGCATCTTTCTTTCTCGGAGATAAAGGCAATCCCGGCACAAAGTCTATCGTGATTCTATCCCATTTCCACTCATGAATCATTATCGGTTGTAGTAAACCGAATGGAACCTGATGTTCAGCTTTAACTTGCTGACAAACTAAACATCTCGAAACAAACTCTGAGGTATCTCGTTTCATACCATGCCACCAATAAAACTATTTCAGATCATTATACATTTTTGTACTCCCCGGATGAACAGACAAATGACTATTATGAGCTTCGTTCAAAATCAACTGAATCAACTCTGAATTTCTCGGAATACAAATTCGATCTCGAAATCTCAAACAATCATCATTATCAACTCGAAATTCTGAATCAGAATTCAAACCACGCTGGTCTCATTTTGCCATCATTTCAGCATCACAAATCTGATGTATAAACATTAGCCTCACTTTCAACTCAGCCAAAACTGAACCATCATCACAAAGATTTATTTGAGTATTCATTGCTTGCAAAGCCAATAAAGACTTTCAACTCAAAGCATCAGCAACAACATTAGCTTTACCGGATGATAATCAATCACTAATTCATAGTCTTTTAGTAATTCTAACCATCTCCGCTGTCTCAAATTCAATTCTTTCTGAGTCATCAGATATTTCAAGCTCTTGTGATCCGTATAAATATTACACTTCTCACTAAATAAGTAGTGACGTCAAATCTTTAATGCAAATACAATCGCGACTTATTCAAGATCGTGCATCGGGTAGTTCTTTTCATGCGGCTTTAACTGTCTCGAAGCATAAGCTATAACTTCGCCCTCTTGCATCAACACACAACCCAAACCATTCAACGATGCATCACTATAAACTATAAATTCTTTACCCGATTCATGTTGGACTTACATTGGTGCCTCAGTTAATAATGCATTCAACTGTTCAAAACTCTGCTGACACTTTTCTAACCATTCAAATTTAACATCTTTCTGTAGTAATTTCGTCAACGGAGTCGCAATCATCGAGAAGGATTTCACAAACCATCTATAATATCTTGCTAGTCCCAGAAAGCTACGAACTTCAAACACATTTCTCAGAGGTTTCCACTCTAAAATTGCTAAAATCTTGCTCAGATCAACTCGTATTCCCGCAGCTGATACAATATGTCCTAGAAAACCAACCTCAAGCAACCAGAATTCACATTTGCTAAACTTTTAATACAATTGTTTCTTACACAAATTCTGTAACACAATTCTCAAATGCTCGGCATGTTGTGTCTCATCACAAGAATAAATTAGAATGTCTTCAATAAACACCACAACAAGTCGATCCAAATACGGTCTGAATATCTGATTCATCAAATCCATAAACACTACAGGTGCATTTGATAGTCCGAAAGGCATAACTAAGAATTCATAATGTCCGTACCTCATTCTGAAAGCAATTTTTGGCACATCTGATTCTATAACTCGTAGTTGATAGTAACCCGATCTCAAGTCGGTTTTCGAAAACACTGTAGCTCCTTTTAACTGATCAAACAAATCATGAATTCGCGGCAAAGGATATTTGTAACGCCCCAAATTTGGGCCTAGTGGAATTTGGCCTATTAGGCTTTGGGCTTTGGGTCATAGAAAATTTTTCAGTGAGCGAGAAAATGACAATTGGCATGTGGGCTTTGAGGGTTAATGAATTTGGAGTGTCTAGTGGTGTTGGAGATGCCCTGGGATCAAGTAAGGGTATAGGAGAAATTTTGGTTTAAGCCCCAAGGGAACTGTGAGTTCAGTTAGTAGGCCTTTTAAATAAATGAAGAATAAAAATGACACAAAAGAGCTTGTGGTGTAGTGGCAAAGTGGCGCCACTTAGGGAGCAGGGAGGTGGCGTCATTAGCAGGCAAGGGAGTCCAAGGTTCGAGTAGTGGCATGGTATTTTATTGGAGTGTTTATTTTGCAGATTGGACGGCCAAAGTTTGTGTTGGATTTGAACTCTTGCATTGGAGAGTTTGAATTGGTCTTGTGAGATGGTTGTGGAGGAAATTTAGGATGAGATTGAGGAGTTATTAGGGAGAAAAGTTAGGAGTTGAGAAGTGTAAAGAGTTGGTGCTGGATGGGACTTTGGGGGAAGGTAGTTTCGGCTTTTGGCTATAAAAATGGGTGTCGAATTCCTTTGAAAGGTTCCTTGGGTTTTCCATTACTTTTCTTTTCTCCCCCTCATTTGTTTCTTCCATTGCCGAATTCTTCCATTGCATAAAAGCCATCATTCCTTTTTGCCGAAATCCCTATTGGTGTTGCGTTCTTCTTCTTTCTCTGAAAGCCGAATACTCCCTTATAATCGAATAGCCCTATCTTTTTGTTGATTCCTTGTTGTTTATCCTCCATCACAAATTAGTTGCTGTTATCTACTCTTAATCAAGTTTTAAAAGCCAGATCTCGATCAGTAGCTATCTAGGCCGCAGGACCAAAGGTTTGATTCGGTAAGTATTTAGTCAACTTCCTTTAGTGTGTTTTGGTAAAAGCCGGAGGGCTTTCTAACTCTTTCTTATCATTAACCTTGTATTAACAAGGGTAGGGTTTAAAGATCGTAAGCGTGGTAAGGATCGCTAGCAAGTGGTAAGTGTACTCGTCTCAATTGTGGATTAGTAAGTGGCCGAATGTAAGTGTAGCTTATAGAGGTGACTTGTGTGGAA
Organism: Gossypium australe; assembly: GCA_005393395.2. Classification (NCBI taxonomy): domain Eukaryota; kingdom Viridiplantae; phylum Streptophyta; class Magnoliopsida; order Malvales; family Malvaceae; genus Gossypium; species Gossypium australe. The sequence goes on along the minus strand of CM016621.1, from coordinate 108,347,778 downwards.
TATGAGTCACTTGATTTTTGATAGTATATGTGTCGGTGCAGATCTAGGGGATATTCGTGAATAGTAGCTAAGGAAGGGCTACTAGAACTAGTGGCACAGGGTAAGGTTATGGTAAGGCTTCGGGTTTTTGGGTAAATGTTGTGGTTAAGTGTGTGATTGATTAAAGATTGGTATTGGTTGTAGGTTCAAGGCTGGGGATAGTGTAGCACGTTGCATTAACCAGGTGTGTACATACAACTCCACACACAACAAATCGGCAAAAGCCGAAATCCCGAAAAAAATAGAATGCTGAAAAGCCGAAAGGTTGGCACTGGCAACCACACGAGCGTGCGAACATTCATGTGGGAACATCGATATGATTACAAGGGCCAAGAGAGCAATCTCATGGTCTCGGTCCACTGTTTGGCTTGTCGGGCTAGACGGGGCTAAATGGGCCTGCCTAGCTCGTGGGCCCAAATCAGCAAGAGTTGATATGTGAAATTGAATGATGGATTGATATGGATGGTTGTATGATTGATTATGATCGGGCCTAATGGGCTACATAAACATGATTGGGTTTAATGGGCTATATAGACATGAGTGGGCTTAGTGGGCTTAGTGGGCCTTAGGGGATTTTAGAAATGCATGCTAGGGTTTTAATGGAGTCTAAGCCTAGTTCTGATAAATTATTAAATGGCATAAAAATTAAGTTAATAATCAAACATGTCTGTGGACAAGTCGCTAGGTTAGAGTGTGGCAATGGACATATGCATGTCTAGGATTGGATCTAGGAGAGCTTGGTACTTAAGCGGTCCAAGTGACCCACCTCCTCTTCTCCGGGTTCCTACCTGGTACATAGTGTCTGTTCACTTTAGCCGCAAGGACTTGTTGATGGGCCAAAGTTCATAACTAAAACCCGAGATGAAAGAAATTACGAAAATACCCCTGTAGGGTAGAATTACGAAAATACCCTGTAGGGTAGATTTACAAAAATACCCTGGGTAGTGAAATGACTTAAATACCCCTAGGTGCTTAATGTGTGAAAATGTGTATGTTGCATTCATGAGATATATGTTGCATTTGGGTGGGTTTGATGATACGGGGGAAGATATGTGAGGATCGCATAGTCGTTTGACGACCGTGGATCCACTGGTGGCTTTAAGCCCATTATATGCTTAGCAGCCTTGCTGCAACATTTGAGTAGTGCCGCAGTTGGTGCTACCTTTTGAGTGTAGGGATGGGCGGGTTGATATTTATATCCCCACATGAGTGTAGGGTTGGAAGGGAAATGGAGTGCATGGTTGGATTTGGGATGGGAACATTGCATTCATGTGATACTGATGCGATATGAGGTCATTGTGGGCTAAGACCCGAGACCACCGTTTTTGATAGGGCTTAGGCCCAATGTGATAATTGCATGTTGATTGGATTACCAAGGGTCGTAGACACTGAGTTTCGAACTCACACCCTTTTATTAAAAGTTTCAGGTGACCCTCAGTAGACGGCTCAACTTGGGAGAGGACTCAGAGATGGCCACACTATAAGTTTCTTAGAAGTTTTTGTTTATTTGTTTTCGAATGACTTACTGTTAATTATTTCATTTGTAATAAGGCCTTGTATCTCCAATTTGACTTTACATTTGTGTTTCCTTATGATTCAACTGTGTAATTGTTAAACTTGAATAAATTTCTTAAGTTTAAACATGGTTTTCGAAATACCTATAACATATGGGCGTTTTCTTAAAACATGGGCTTTTATCATTACTTAACAAGTTGCTTTGATTTTTGGGTTTCTAAGCCTTAAACTTAAGTTTTAACTAAGCAAAGTCATTTTGAATTATTCCTTTGATGTGATTTCACCGGATTCTGCCATAACATCTGGGCTGGGTCTGGGGGTGTTACAATATTTATTCTTTATCGTCACTTTGTTCAACTTTCGGTAGTCAATACACATCCTCATAGTACCATCTTTCTTTTTTCACAAACAACATAGGAGCACCCCAGGGCGAGAAACTCGATCATGCAAATCCTCTATCTGTCAACTCTTGCAACTGAGACTTCAAGTCTTTCAAATTCTGCCGGTGCCATTCTATACGGAGCTATTGAGATAGGAGTCGTTCCCAGCACTAAGTCAATGCCAAACTCAATTTCTCGTATCGGAGGTAATCCCGGTAATTCTTTAGGAAATACATCTAGGAACTCGCAAACTACAGGCATAAATTCAACTTTATTTTCTATCACTTTTGTATCTATCACATATGCAAGATAAGCTTCGCAACCTTTTTCCACATAATTCAAAGCTTTTATCGATGATATAACAACCGGTAACCCATTCGAATCACTGGATTCATTTCAAACTATCTCACCATTCTGACTTCTTAAATCAATACTCTTCCATTTACAATTCACAATAGCATGATGCAAGGTTAGCCAATCCATACCCAAAATTATATCAAATTCATCAAAGGGTAGCAGCATCAGATTAGCCAGAAAATAGTTACCCCGATACATCAACGGACAATTCTTGCATACTTTATCAACCAAAACACACTTGCCTAAGGGGTTCAATAATCTAATTACAAATTCAGTAGACTCAACAGGCAGAGTCTTACTGGATACTAGATTCATACACACATATGAATGAGTAGAACCTGGATCTATCAATGCAATCACAGCAGTATCAAATAGAGTAAAAGTACCAGTTATGACATCTGAAGATGTCTACCAGTTATGACATCTGAAGATGTCACTTCTTCACGAGTGCGAATAGCATAGGATAGGGCAAGTGCTCTCACCTCGGATCTCACAGCTGTATCTGTTGTCCCTCTCTGACTTCCACTCACATTTTCGATGTTTTGGGTTGGTCTACCCCTAGCCATCGTATTACTCGGCTTGGCACTCTAGACATTATCTTTCTCAGCTAACTCTGGGCAATCTCGAATGAAGTGATCTCTTGATCCACATTTATAGCAAACTCTATTATTATACTTGCCCCAGCATTCTCCAGCATGTCACCTCCCACACTATCTACTCTCAGGCTTGTTTCTTTTGACACTTTCCAACACCCGATTCAATCAGAATTTGAGTTTTAAGACCAACACTTTGCTTCACATGATCTCTACTTGAATGTCCAAACGAAGCATTTGAACAATTAACTGCATCTCTGAATCACTTTGATAAAAGTTGATACAACTTACACATCGATCTTTTTCTTTCATCTCTAGCTTTAGAATCCGCTTTTTTCTTTTCTTTGCTAAGTTCTTCGGCTTTGCAGGCTCTTTCAACTAACACTACAAATTCATTCAAATCAAGTATTCCAACCAACAATTTAATGTCTTCATTCAAACCCTCAACAAATCGTCTACACATATTTGTTTCTGTTGAAATACATTCTCACACATACTGGCTCAGTCTCACAAACTCCCGCTCATTTTTCGTAATAGACATACGGCCCTGTTTCAGCTCAAGGAATTCTTTACGTTTCTGATCTATTAATCGTTGACTGACATATTTCTTCCAGAATTCAACTTGAAAGAAATCCCAGGTGATTCTCTCTCTTGGAACCACAGATATTAATGTTTTCCACCATTGATATGACGTATCTCTCAACAATGAAATAACACATTTTAAGCATTCATCAAGAGTCAGTGACATCTCATCAAACACTCGAATTGTATTCTCGAGCCATAACTCAGCTAGCTCGGCATCATCATCAACTGTGGCCCTAAACTTTTTGGCCTCGTACTTTCAAATTTTATTCACAGGAGGCTTACTTAATCGGATTGGATCTGAAACTTGTGGCACTATAGGTACCTGTGGGGGTGGAGGTTGTTGAGCAGCCAGATTCATTCGAACGAACTCTGAAAACCACTCACTCATCATTTGGAAGAAGGCTTGCTTAGCCTATCCCTCGTGGCTACTAGTTATCGGCCTAGATTCGGCTGGTGCTACCTCTTGAGCGAGAGCAGGTGCATTGCTCGCAACATCATCAACAACTGCTCGATCGGGATCCATTTACTATACGAGAACACATTTTTAACTGTCAGGATTCATCAAACTATCGAATTTATATATATGCCATGTATAGCTAGACTCACACGCGCTACGTTAGTCCTAAAATCGACTAAATCGTATCTCTGATACCAATAAAATGTAACACCCCTAACCCGTAACCATCGCTGGAATAGGGTTAAGAGGTATTACTAAACATTCGGAACATTTATAAACATTTTTCATCTTAACTGAATCATTCACAATCATAGAGTCCCTTATATAGGTCTACGAGACCTTAAACATGCATTAGAAAGGGGTCGGGACTAAACCAAACACATACAAAATTTTCTAAAAATCAAACAATTCTTTTTCAAAGCTACAGGGGTCATACGACCGTGTGGGCAGGCCGTGTGCCTCACAAGGCCTCCGACACGCCTGTGTGTCCAAGCCATGGGAAAATAAGGCATACATACTGACTTGTCCACACGGCCGGAGACACGCCCGTGTGCCTCACCCATGGTCGACACTAACTTGCACCATACGGCCAGTCACACACCTGTGGTTGAAACTGACTTGCATCAAATTAAAATTTTAAGGACATGGTCGAGTCACACGCCCGTGTGCTCAACCGTGTAGGAAAAAATAGGCCATTTGCAAGGCCAATTTGCCACCCACACTTAGGGTCACACCTACAAACAGAAAACCAACATAATTACATATCCCAAATGGCATTCAAACATACCAATATATACACCAATTAGTCATCAACTATACAATTTATTTCCATACAAAATTTCAACTCAAACATACCTATCCAAAATATCAATTTCCACATCAAGATCATATATGCCATTCCTCATTCAATCTTCACCAAATCTAAACATGTAACATACCATTTCCATTTAACTAACTTGTACCAAAATGACCATTCATATAGAACACATACACACATTTTTAACCATCCTTTTCATACATCTAAGACATACCAAAGTCATCAAACTACCAAGCCATGTCACATGGCAAACTTACACACTTTAAAACATGCCATAATCACTAGCCTATACATGCCATATTCAAATATATACATCTTCCAAAAGTACCGTAATAGATAGCTGATAGTGTGATTGAGTTGTTAACGATCCCCGGATTGGAGCTAGCTTTAAATATACTGTAAAACATAGAAAACTTCACACAGTAAGCTTTAAAGTTTAGTAAGTTCGTAATATAATACATTTAATTCAATGATTCCAATTCAATATGTAAAATAAAACATCACATAGATCAATTCACAATAATACACAATTCCATCTATAGTCAATACTCACATAACCATCCATTTATTCTTTTACCAAATCATCTACCACATAGGTTTTGTGCATACCTTTGCCAACACTTAGTTAACGATCATTCTTGCTACTCAATGCTCGATACTACATTTCAATCAATCTTCATTATTCATTCAATTTAGTCGCACACTTAGTGCCGCTTTCTTAGCCGAAGCTTAAATATCATCACGCTCTTAAAGCCTTTATATTAAACCAAATTTAACTCGATATCACACACACAGTGCCAATCAATATAGCCGAGGCTTCCTTTACTTCGCACACACAGTGCTATTCACTTCTATCCCAATTCTAATTACGCACACTTAGTGCGACATTTCTCAAATCCACATATAGCATTACTAACTCAATAACCACATATTCATTCATTTCATAACACATAAATATGAATTTAACTATTCGTATTGTACCCGAACTTACCACGGACGTCGAAGTTACCAAACAAGTCGATCAATCGAACAATTTGTCCTTGACTCGATCTAAGTCTGAATTTCTCTTTTCTAGATATATACATATTCAAATTTAGCTCATTCAACTACCAATTCATTCAATTAGTCCAAACACACATATTTAGGGTATTTTACAAAATAGCCCTCACATTTTCACATTTCGACACTTTAGTCCCTATTTCATAAAATCATCAAATACACATAATTTCATTTCACACATGTCTAGCCAAATTTTCCTTATGTTCATACAACCCACATATTTCATTTATTTCACATTTTAGTCCTCCAATTTCTCATTTTCACAATTTAGCACAAATTACTCAAATTCACCAAAAATTCAAAGACAAAATATGTTAATCTATCACATATCTTTCATATTTCATCACCAACCATCACAAAGCTCAAACATTCATCAATGGCACATCTCAAAATCTTCATCAAATTCTAAAATTGAAGCATTGGCTTGATAATACACTAAGCAATGATCACAAAAACGTAGAAATCATCAAAAACCGATCAAAAATCATACCTCAATTAGCCAAGCTTAGTGCCAAAATGTTTGAGTATTCAAAACCCTTTTTTCTTCCTTGATATTTCTGTGAAACAAAGATGAATAAAGCATATTTTGTCTTTGTTTAATTTAATTCACATTTATTTCATAAATAACCAAATTAACCTTATTAATTTCATGTAAAAATCCACCAACTTAAGCCCATTTTTGTCCATCCCATCTATCAATGGTCAAATATCAACATAAAGACCTTTCATTTAATAAGTCATGCCAAATAAGCATTTTAACAATCAGCACACAGCTTTTGCATTTTATGCGATTAAGTTCTTTTTTACAAATTAAGCACGCAAACGATAAAATTTTCAAATAGAATTTTCGCACATGCTTAATCACATACTGTAAACACTAAAACTAATATTAAAATATTTTTTCCGACCGCAGATTTGTGGTCCCGAAACTACTATTTCGACTAGGGTCTAAACCGAGCTATTACATGATCATTAACATCAATCATATCCACAATCTTGGAATAAGCCCTAGCACATCAACAACACATGTTAGTTCATTTAAACATGATCCATATGAACTTGACATGGATAACCATTATACTTGAGTATGATTCAATTGGATTTATCATTCATCAGAACATTTCAAGTTTTTCAATGTATCACCATTCCATTGAGCTTCATATAAACATGTGTTAGTTCTTATTGAACACTTACCATTTCATTTGCATACACATAAGACATAAATATAACAGTAACCATAACCACAAGCTAGTGATTAAACACATAACTTAGCAATATCATCGCATAATAAGATATGGGTACATAACATAGCATCACTTATATCATACCTTTCATAAACATTTTCAGTACATCATACCTTTCCACATTTGTCATAGTGAAGTCAATTGAAACCCTTACCGGAGCTCACACAGAGTGTGCTAAACGATGGTCGTAACCATCCCTTTTCATTAATCGATGGTCATCACCATCCCTTTTCATAGTTGATGGTCCTCACCATTCCTTTTCATAATCGATAGCTGAAGCTATCCATTTTCATAATCGATAGCCGAAGCTATCTCGTTTTATTTTCGATGGTCATCACTATCCCTTTTCATAATCGATAAAAAAAGCCATCCCTTTACATAATCGATGATCGTCGATACGTCGTTGGATTTTTTCGCCGAGACATAATTTGTTATTATAAAATGATAGCATTTAAAACATAATTTAAAATGCTAATTAAACGTACAAACTTACCTAGCTAAATTGCAGAAATGTTAAGGTATAGGGGCATTTTGGTAATTTTCCATTCTCCTCGATTTTCCACCTGATCTTGATCTAAATTAATAATTTTATTCAATCTATCAATTTATATAGTAAAACAATGTATTTTATACAAATTATTCATTTTTGACATTTTTACAAAATTGCTCCTAACATTTTACTTTTATTCAATTTAGTCTCTGAGCCTAAAACATTCAAATTAACCATTTTTATTGAAATTTTACACTAGTCGAATATTCATGGCCTTCGTTTCAACCCATTTTTGCAAAAATTTCACATCAAATCCTTGTACTTTTATTATTTTATCAATTTAGTCCCTAATCGATAAATTCATCAAAAATCACTTAACAAAATACTTTTAAATAATAACTAATATTTCAATTTCAGCATTGAACATTAAAAATCACAAAATTCATCAATCGCAACATTCAAAATCTTTAATAATTTCAAAATCGAAGGTACGGGCTAGCTGGACCTAGTTGCAACGATCTTAAAAACATAAAGATTATTAGAAACAGATAAATAAATCACTTACATACACCCATTTTTGTTTAGCTGAAGCTTGGAGCTTCTCCCTTTCTTTATCCATGGTGACATTCGATGTTTAAAGAAGAATGAAGAAACAAATCATAATTTTCATCTTTATTTTAATTATAATACTTATTTTTAATTATTTTAACCTTTATACATAAATAAAACAAAACTTTAAAGTTCCCTAGCCATCCCACTATCTTTAGGATGGTTAATTTACTCAATAAGGCCATCCAATTATAATTATTTAATCAATAAGCACCTTTAAACTAATAGTGATAGGCTTTTTTAACTTTTACAATTTAGTCCTTTTTAATTAATTAACTATCGAAACGTTAAAATTTTTCAATGAAACTTTAATACCACCTTAATGAAACTCCGTAAATATTTATAAAAATATTTACGGCTCAATTTATAGAAACGATGCCCTGATACCTCGTTTTCTAAAACCCCTTAACCTTAGGGTTTTACCACTTGAACTTAACAAATCACTTATATAACATAAATTATCAAATCAAAAACCTTTTTAAAATTACATTTGACACTTAAATATTAAATAATAATATTTATGAACTTACTCATCAGATTTGATGGCCCCAAAACCACTAAAAAAGGACTATTACAACTTTCCCCATACGAAAATTTCGCCCTCGAAATTTCTCACCTAATGAAAGTCATCACATCAAATCTTTTTGTCATCTTCTTAATGGTAATCCACAAATAAATCATTTATAACTCATTACGATTTAGAACTTGTATCAGAACTCATATTAAAACTTGATACTATATTAGAATTTAACTAAACAACTATGATGTTCTCCTGCCATAACTTTATCATTAGTAGTATAACTATCGAGAAATTCCCTAATGATCATCTGACGGCACATAACCAAGAAACACAGATTATCACACTCTAACTAATGTTTCTGACATGTTTGCATCTGTAACTTTCAACTGATATTTGTTCCCTTTACATGGGAAGCGTCAAGCAATAACGTTTAACACAAGCGCAACAACTTTAACTATCAAGACGACTTTAGCTCATAATGACATTTCCTAATTATAGCTGATCTAATAGATATATTTCTGTATCGTGTCTTCTAGAATATGAATCCCTCATTCTGATTGTCCATCAAATTACTCGTGAATGCACAAAATTTATTCCCAAACATGAGAATAAACTCAAATGCATATAACTCAATTAACTTTTCAATGAACATCCCGCTCTGATTAAAATAACTGAATCGATTTTATCTATCGGATAATATCATTTCAAAATAATCCCTTCTTCTAGTTCTCAATACAACCCAGACATACAATCTTTCATAATTCCCTCAGAATACTAGTCAAGAATCTTTACAAACTGTATTAGCTCAAACAAAACATAACATCCTATTTCAACTCGTTGACATAAATCGAGATTACCTGAGGAATGAGAACCAATATGCAAAGTTAAGTTTGATCTTCCACATCTATAGTTTTGCCAATGCCTACCCTTTCATGAAAGCTAGAAATAGGATATATAATAAATCTATTTCAATTATTAACATCAAAGCTTTGAACCATACCAGGGCCATAACCATTAGATGATTTAAAACCATAGTTATATAATAAGACCTACTTTTCAACCGTATATATAGAATAATACCTAAACATCAATAGTGTACTCCGAAATAAAAGAGAAAAACTGAATGTAGTTTCAGTAACAACTTGTGCAATAATACAAACTTTATAAATCTGAGATCTTTATCACTATGCTCCCATGATCGGACCATGAATAATAAATGTAATAGATGTAATTACCTTCGGCCATGAAAATCATTTACAGATGAACCATGTTTGATAGAATAAACAATAAGAACGAGAAAAGAACTGAGATAATGAAATCCAAGATGTGGAGCTCTACTGAATCTCCGAGAATAAAACCCATATTGAATGATAAAGAGATTGATGATACCTGAGAGAAAATCTAGAAGAAAAATATCACTCATGCGCTCTGGAACCAGTTGTGACTCTGTCAACATAGACTGTATATATATATATATAATTCAAAACATCAACCAATAGAAGAAATAAAATAACATCATAAGTTTATCGTTGAATCTTCTACCAAACATAATAAAATAAAATGCCAAAGAAAAATAGAGTAATACCAATCGAAATGAACCAGACTAACAATACCTCTGTCTAATGTTATGATTAGCCAGCCTTTCTATATGATAAAAATCACAACTAAAAATGAACAATTGCATATATCTCTGAAAACAAAAGAACATATAGAATACCCAGAGAGGATCACTGTAAGATACTCGACCATAATAGCTACATTCAGATATATTTGCAGTTCAAACACTATCCCACTGACTACTAAAGTCATCGAGGATCTTTAATTATTCGTTTCACTAAGGAAATTAATTCACAAGAAATCCCAATTAACCCGTTTGTTAGATACCATACTGAAATAAGTCAATTACCTATGATTAACTTATTCTTTAACAGAGATGTTGCGTATCCCGAATGATCTTCAAAAAATCTAATATCTCTTTCAGAACCGTCTTTATTGGCTAACCAATTCTTGACTTTGATCACATTATTACTAATTCCATCGTTGAATTCTATAGCTTCTCTTTTCAGACTTAATCAACATAAATCTTGTATGAATTCTATTGTATGAGACTTTGAGGGTGAGGGGGCGGAGATCGTAAAGCCTCAAATTTTGACTCTCGTATATATATATATACACATAACATAGCATTCATGATTAACATAATATTAAGAACTTTTATTCTTACCATTATGAGTTCCAACTCATTATAAGCACCTTTTTACTTATACACATGAATATCACTTTTAGCATTATCGGAATTAGCTCGGTTGGAAAGCTTTTGTGTCTAAAATGAAACAAATCTCATCAATGTCAAGAGATACGCACTATCACGAGTAATATAATGGCATGTATTTCTAGACTTCATACATGCTACGTTCAGCCCGAGAACCGACTAAACTGTATCTTTGATACAACTAAATGTAACACCCGTAATCCATTTCTGTCGCTGAAATAGGGTTGCAGAGCATTATCGTAAAACCATAACACCAAAACATTAATTTCAAAACATTTCATGAATCACATCATATTCCATTCAAACAGATGCATATCATCCCTAAATCGAGCCTTCGAGGCCTTAGAAATATTTAGAAATGATTCGAGACTAAATTGGAAACATTTACAACTTCATGGAAAGAACTCACACTACAAGGGTCATACAGTCGTGTGGCTAGGCCGTGTGACTCATACGACTGAGACATACGCCCGTGTCTCAGGCCATGTAAACATTCGAAATAGGGACACACAACCATGTTCCAGCCCGTGTCTGTGCCTGTGTAACTCTCTGAATTGGGTCACACGGCTAAGCCACATGCCCGTATGGCCAAGCTACATGCCCGTGTGCTAGGCCGTGTAACTCTCGAAATGCAACCTTTAAAAAGCCTATAGAGGACACACGCCCGTGTCACGTAGCCGTGTGTTACACACGGCTGAGACACACACCTATGTCTTAGGTCATGTGGACAACATATAAGCCAAATTCAAGCCATTTCTTTCACCCAATTCAAGCATACCTAAACAAGTCTTTTGCACATATGACCAAGGTATCGAAACATGTTCAACTATAAATAAAATGACCCAATGTCCTTTCAACCAATATGTCGTAAAGGCACCTCAAACACACACATTAAACATACTTAAACATGTGCATATTTAACCATTTAGGAACTAGTTTCCATACCATAACATACCACTTTTGACACATTCCAACCTTACCAATTTAGATTCAAACCATAACAAAATAACTTTACCATTTGAACCACTTCTCTTATGTATCAAAACCATATAAATGACACAAAACTAACCATTACCAAATGGTTCCAACATCCCATATATATATACATACCAACTTTAGGTCCAAATGGTCATAATTCAACCAAACATATTTGATTAAATCCTATATCAAAACATGCACTAAATGATCATTTTGCAGACATGCCAAACATAGTAGCCATATCATCAAGCACAACACATTTATACATGCCATTATAATCGCGACCAAAGCATAAAAATCAACCGATAAAATTAATAGACAATGTGAAGGATCTTCGACTAGCTTCCAACCCGATCGAGCTTCCGATAATCCGTAAGGTAAAAGAAAAACTATATAAGCAAAGAATGTTTAGTAAGCTCATATAAACTTTAAGCATAATATTCCATTACAATATTAAACGTTATAGAATAAACAAAAATCTACACCAATGCTAGAAGATTCATAAATCGATATGATCATCAACTCACAAATGAGTAAGTTTATTAATGTCGCATATTTATTAACCATTCATAACATGATAGGATTTCATGAGACATAATATATATCATCAATCCCTTTTATAAGATTTTATATCTTTCTATTTACTCACTTTCCATTCCATCCCCAATGCTTATCATAAGCCTAAACAACATTATTAACTCTCGATCCAGTGTATTTGTTCATAGCATCAGCAATTTGCTCACATACAATACATCATAATACATCCCAACTACGTACTTACTATTTCATTTCATTTTCTTACCTGTTTCGTATGCATAGTAACACTTCTTAGCTATCTCAACTCCACAATTTCTTCAATCTTCTTTAGGTCTACGTGAACTCCATTTGCTAAAACCACATGACCCAAGAATGCTACCTCCTTAAGCCAAAATTCACACATGCTAAGTTTTGCGAACAATAACTTTTCTCATACAATCTGTAGCACGGTTTACATGTGAGCCTCATGCTCTTTTTTGGTTTGCGAGTACACCAATATATCATCTATGAATACCACTACACATCATCCAAATATTCATGGAACACTCGATTCATCAATTCTATGAATGTAGCAAGTGCATTTGTTAATCCAGAGGGCATGACCAGAAATTCATATTGCCCATACCTTGTTCTAAATGTTGTCTTTGTAACACCCCAAACCCGGCCCAAACACCACGACCAGATCTGGCATGTCACTAAGAAGATTTAGTAAAACATGTCGCATTTTTGGAAAACATTTGTCGAGTTTAAACATTTATACCGGAAAACTTAATGATTTGATAATTTATAAAAGATATACATTTTATATGTTGCTTTTATGAATTAAAAATTGAAATTTAGTACATGCCCTAGTTTATATTTTTTGCCAAAATTAAGTGTCCAATAATAGTAAAAACCCCAAAAGAAAGCCCAAAGTATAAGGCTAGTGGCCCATGGCCTTATTACAATAAAATATAAAACCCAAAATAATTTAACATATTGAAGGAAAATTTAAATAAATGGCGTCCTTGCTGTAACAAATCGAACTCTTGCATGGCCAGCTTGCGCTCCCCTCCAGCCCGGTCCGATGCACTAAGTGCTACCTGAAAAAAAATGTTAAATAATAGGGTGAGTCGCGGGACTCAATGTGCAACCCTCGCGCACCATCAGACTGGGCCTTAGCCCCACAGAACAGATAACAAAATATAATATATCTGGAGTTAATATCAAGAATTATGCAAAGCCCAACCCAATCCTAGGTTTCCATCCGCTACACACCTCCCTTACCGGCCAATCACACCACTGGGGATTTCTACAATCAACCCACACCGCTACACACCATCGATGGCAGTCATGCTACAGTTAGCTACTCATCATTAGATCATGGCAATAGCCACTACAACAGATCATGGCAAAAGAAACCACTACAACAGATCATGGCAAAAGCCACTACAATAGAACACTTCCCCTTTCATCAATCACCCAACCTCGTGCAATCACAGAAATCAGCGTACATGTTTATCATATCAAATCAACAGAACCATTCACTTTAGAATGACAGAGATCACTAACCTGGTGATTTGAAAAGCCATGCCGGTATTTCGGCATTTAATAGAATATAACATATTTATAAATATATACTAACAGGCAATCCAAATGGTGTAAGAATGTTACACACCTGATAACACGTAGTACTACTCTCTATGTCGATACCCTCACTAATCAGATCTACTACCCTTTGTCTACAACTTTGCTCAAAAGCTGGAAGAATGCAAAGATAAGGCCTCTCCTATATTCAGCCAAGGGTTAGTGTTTTATCGAATTATACGTTTAAATTAACAGATCTCCTTACCTTGAAATCCCGAAAGTAATACGATCCGAGTGCTACTGAACTCTGGCTTAGAAATCTAAGCGATTGAATCCCTTTCAAATCTCGGAATGCTGCAAAGAAGAGAAAACGCCCGATTAGTTAACCATATAGCCATTCGGCTAAGATCTCTAAAAGCTGAAAAAAGATTGAAATCTCGCGAATCGACACTTACCGTTAGTTTTCTTCAAGATTCGGCCCAAGCAGACACCACAGAAGGAATTCGGCAATCACAGGAGATGAGATTTAGGGATTTCGACTTTAAAGAAAATCCCGGAAGAGATGAACAAGAGGAAGATTTCGGCTACAAGAACAAACAAGAGTGTAGTTTCGGTTTTTAGTGAATGGGAGAAGAATAACAATGGAGATCAGAAGATTCGGCTAAAAGGAAATTTTCAAAGAAAGAAGAAAGGGTGAGGGAGGTTGTGATTTTCGGCTTTTGGAAGAGAAAAGATGAATAAAGAAAACAAAAGAGATGGCCCTCAAATTTTTGGCACACCTTTAGCCTATACTCAACCGATTTTCCCCCTCTCCTGTGTTTGATTTTCGGCCAACACTAGCCTTCCTGATAGATCCTCATCCTATCCCTTATCCCTATCAAAACACCCATCCAAAAAAGGCTTAATTATCTCCAACTCCTCCCTCCTTTATCAGCTTTAATTATCCACATATTAAAACAATAAAACTACTATAATTTAGCCTTGTTGCCATCCCCCCTAGCTCCTCTATAAGTGTCGAATTTGGCCCAAAAACATGGGCCCCAAGTGGCCAAAACTTGAGCCCCTCCATCCACTAGTGACGCCACCACCTGCTCTTTTGTAGCGCCACCAACCTTTGGGCCATAAGCCCATTTTGTCATTTAAAACACAGAACTACCCTTTAAGTGCTAGAGCGTCTACACAAAAATTTAGTCAAGGCCTCAGCCCATTCTTGAGCCCAATCTGGACCCCTAATCCTCAATTTAATATTTTAAGCATACATCACATAAAATGCACAGGTCCAATAATTCGGGATGTTATAGTTCTACCCCCTTAAAATAAATTTCGGCCTCGAAATTTACCTGATCAGAAAAGATGGGGATACTGCTGTCGCATAACATCCTCTGGCTCCCATGTCGCTTCCTCCACGCCGTGGTTCTGCCACAAAACCTTGACCAAAGGGACGGACTTCGTCCTCAACACCTTTATATCTCGATCCACGATTTGCACTGGCTCTTCCTCAAAGGACAAGTCTGGCCTTACTTCAATTTCTTCCACTGGCACAATTTGCGATGGGCCAGAACGATAACGTCTTAGCATCGAGACATGAAACACATCATGTATCCGCTCCAACTCTGGAGGCAACTCCAGTCGATACGCCACTGGGCCCACACGTTCTAGTACCCGATAAGGTCCAATAAACCGGGGACTTAGCTTGCCTTTCCGACCAAACCTCATTACCTTCTTCCACGGTGACACTTTCAAAAAGACTTAATTTCCCACTGCAAATTCCAACTCCTTCCGCTTAAGATTCGCATAAGATTTCTGCCGATCAGATGCTTCCTTCAACCGAGCCCGAATTAATGTAACTTTCTCTTCCTTCTTCGACACTAGTTCTGGACCCAACACTTGACGCTCACTCAATTCTGTCCAACAAGTAGGAGTACGACATCTCCGTCCGTATAACGCTTCATAAGGCGCCATCTGAATACTAGACTGATAGCTGTTATTGTACGCGAATTCTGCAAGAGGTAAATACTCCTCCCAACTACCCCTAAAATTCATGATGCAATCCCTTAGCATATCCTCTAAAATCTGTATTACCCTCTCAGACTGACCATCAATCTGCGGATGAAAAGCGGTACTAAAGTCTAACCTTATTCCCATTGCCTGATGCAGAGCCTTCTAGAATCGTGACGTGAATCTAGGGTCTCTATCTGATATGATCGACACAGGTACACCATGCAGTCTCACAACCTCAGCCACGTACAGCTTGGCCAACCTTTGTAGAGAATAATCAACACGAACCGGTATGAAGTGAGAAGACTTCGTCAGCCGATCAACAATCACCCAAATCGAATCCTTCTTAGTGGGCGTAAGAGGTAACCTACTAACAAAATCCATTGTGATACTTTCCCATTTCCACTGCGGAATCTTTACAGGCTGCAACAACCCCGAAGGCAACTGGTGTTCCGCTTTCACCTGCTGGCACGACAAACACTTACTCACAAGTTCCGTTATCTCTCGCTTCAAACCTGGCCACCAGAATTGTTCTCGCAAATCCCGATACATCTTAACCCCTCCAGGATGCATAGCGTAAGGGCTACTATGCGCCTCCTGAAGAATCATCTGCCTTAACTCCACATCCTTTGGCATACAAATTCTCTTACGAAAACACAGGACTCCATCACCATTCAAACTATAGTCCTCTCCTTCACCACTTCGCACTTGCCGGAGTCGAGCACTCAAGACATCATCTAGAAGCTGCTTTTCTTTGATCTGACTAGTCCACACTAGTCTCACTTGGAGTTCAGCTACCAAACTGCCATCCTCATACAGACTGAGATGAGCAAACATCGCCCTTAAATCCGCTATCGCCTTCTGACTAAACGCATCCGCCACCACGTTAGCCTTGCCCAGATGATATTCGATCGAGCAGTCATAATCCTTCAAAAGTTCAATCCACCTACGTTGTCTTAGATTCAACTCCTTCTAGGTAAGGAGATACTTCAGACTCCTATGGTTGGTGTAAATAACAGACTTCTCCCCATACAGGTAATGTCTCTAGATCTTCAGAGCGAACACTACCGCAGCCAATTCTAAATCATGCGTGGGGTAGTTCAACTCATGTGGTCTTAATTGTCGAGACGCATAGGCAACCACCTTTCCATCTTGCATCAACACACATCCTAAACCCGTGTGTGACGCATCACAGTAGACGGTAAACTCTTTTCCCGCCTCTAGCTGAATTAACACTGGCGCTTCTATCAAGATTCTCTTCAGCTTCTCAAAGCTCTCCTGTTGTTTGTCGGTCCATACAAACGATACTCCCTTCCTCAACAACTTAGTTAAAGGTGTCGCTATCAATAAGAACCCTTCAACAAACCTTCTGTAGTACCCGGCCAATCCCAAGAAACTTCGAACTTCCGCCACAGACTTTGGTGGTTTCCAATCCAATACGGCTTCTATCTTCCGAGGGTCCACCCTAATTCCCTCTGCGGCAACTACATGCCCTAAGAAAGTCACTTCCTTCAGCCAGAACTCACACTTACTGAACTTTGCGTACAACTACTTCTCCCTCAGAATTTGCAACACCACACGAAGATGTGCATCATGCTCCTCCTCAGACTTGGAGTAAACCAGGATATCGTCGATGAACACCACGACGAGCCGATCAAGATACGATTGAAATGCCCGATTCATCATATCCATAAATGCCGCTGGTGCATTCGTCAACCCGAACGGCATCACTAAAAATTCGTAATGACCGTACCGACTCCGAAACGCCGTCTTATGAATGTCTCCTTCGTTTACCCTTAACTGATGATATCCCGACCTTAAGTCAATCTTAGAAAAGACCGAAGCTCCTTTGAGCTGATCGAACAGATCGTCGATTCTCGGCAGCGGGTACTTGTTCTTAATTGTTAACTTATTCAGTTGACGATAGTCCACATACATACGCATGGATCCGTCCTTCTTCTTCAAGAATAAGACCGGCGCTCCCCACGGAGACACACTCAGTCGAATAAAACCTCGATCCAACAGTTCCTGAATCTGAGCTTTGAGCTCCACCAGCTCCTTCGGCGCTATTCGATAAGGAGCAATGGACACCGGAGCCGTACCTAGAAGTAGCTCTATTCCAAACTCCACTTCGCGATCTGGAGGTAACCCTGGCAACTCCTCAGGAAAGACATCCGCAAAATCCTTTACTGTTCTTACCCCATCGACAGTCACCTCCTTAGCGTCCAAAGCACTGATAAAAGCTAGAAATGCATTGCATCATTTCCGAATCACCTTAACAGCCTTCAATGCAGATACCACGTTGGACAAGTAATCCCTTCTTTCTCCTAACACCACCACCTCCCCGCCTTCCGGGGTACTCAACACCATGCGCTTAGTCTCACAATCCAACTTAGCACGATGTTTAGTCAACCAATCCATTCCTAAGATAAGATCAAACTCTCCAAACAGTAATTCCATTAATTCTGCCGGGAACACTACCCCTTGAGTCTCTAAAGGTACGTTCCTAAACAGTTAGTCCACTATCCTAGATTGTCCTAAAGGACTAACCACAGTCATCTTCCTAGTAGTTGTTTCAGAGTCTATACTTAGGGTCTCAGATACCGAACATGCAACATAGGAGTGGGCTGACCCAATATCAATCAAGGTAAGAAATGGGTTATCAGCAATAAGAAACGTATCGGTTATAACGTCTGGTGCGTCACCATCCTCCCGTCGACGAGCTGCATAAACTAGACCCGGTTGTCTCGCGTCTACATTACCTGCACCCATACCAGGTGCTCCACGACCCCGACTAGATCCATTTCCTCCTCTGCCTAGGCCACGACCCCTCGGTACTGGCTGACCACCTCTCCTAGCCTGATCAGAACCTCGTCCCGCGGGCTGTGCCTGATTCACCTAGGGACAGTCCTTAATCATATTCTCCGTGGATCCACACCTGAAGCATCCACCGGTTCTCCTTCTGCACTCCCCATAATGTACATTTCCGCACAAGTTACACGACCGATTCTGACTCCCAATAGTAGATGTCGGCGCACGAGCTGGCCTATCAGACCTAAGCCTTTTCTGAAAATTTCCAGATGATCCCGACGACCCAAAATTCCTCTTCTTCCTATTCCTATCCTTATCCTCATTCTGTTTCTCAGTCCGCTTAACCTCCTCAGATATCTTAGCTTTCTCAACCAAAACCGCAAAGTCCCTTTCCCGCTGCGGTGCTACTAATACCCTTAGCTCATCCCTTTGTCCATCCACGAACCGTACGAAATGCTCATAATCAGTCGCCACAATCCCTTGAGCGTAACGGCTCAATCGCAAAAACTCCGCCTCGTATTCAGATACAGACTTACTTCCCTGCACCAAATTCAGAAATGCCTTCCTCTGGCCGTCCACATAGTTGGCCCCAACATACTTTCCCTGAAATGATTCCTTAAAGTAATCCCAGTCAATCCGGTCTGCGGCAGTACCCTCCTTTACCGTGAGCCACCACTGATAAGCCTCGTCTCGAAGAAGAGACATGATCCCCTTCAGCGTCTCCTCTATAGTGAAGTCAAGGTCATCCATTATACGCTCACTTGCCTCTAACCAATACTCAGCTGTATTAGGGCCACGCCAGAAACACCCTTAACCATCTCTGCTCCGTTGGCTCGGAGTCGTTCCGACACAGATTTCCGAACTCCTGAACCCGTGCCTGCCCCAGCAACTCTTTCAAGGACCCGCAACATCGCCTGAGATACTGCAGCATCTCCGGGCGCCTGGTCTCGAAATTCTCCCTCCACAGCTGGCAGATTCGGCATCTCATTTCTTGACCCGTGGCCAGACCCTACTGGCTCTGGCACGGTCATCCTACCCCTACAACGACCACGCGACGGACGTCCTCGACCCCTTGTACTCATTCTTCCGATTGGCGTTTATTTGATTAGAAATTTTTATGAATCATTAACTCTTCCCACTGATTATCCAGGAACAATCCTATGAAAAGTAGTTTCAAGAGTGATTCTTTCGAATTCGAACCTATCTACAGTTTCAGTCACAAGTTTACCTCCTAATTCTAGAAACCACATACATTCACACCTCAACATACATATCACATCCATGAAGTCACATTCACCATATAAGGGTATTTTCGTCATTTCACTACCTAGGGGTTTTTCCGTAATTTCATCCTACAAGGTTTCTTTGTAATAAAGTATCTTGGGGATTTTCGAAATAAAGGTATATATATATATATATATTTTTTAAAATAGGGGTATTCTGGAGAATTTGATTTCAAAAGAACAATAGTGGCATTCAGGTGTTTCTGGTTTTTGGTTGTTGTTGTGTGTTGTGTGTTGTTGTTTGTTGTTGTTTTTTTTTTTAAAAATTTATGTTGACTTTGTAAATCGGGGTATTTCTGTAAATCTGGGGGTATATCTGCAAATCATGGGTATCTTGGTAATTTTCAAAATAAGGGTATTTTGGTAATTTTACAAATTTTGATAATTTTCCAAATAAAGGGCGTCTTGAAGATCTTCAAATCAAGGATGTTTTGTAATTTTTCCAAATCAAGGGCGTTTTGGTAATTTTTTTACAAAAATAGGGTGGCTGGTCCCTTTCGGGTTTTAGTTAGAAACTTTTGGCCCGTTAACAAGTCCTCACGGTTAAGGTGAACAGTCACTACGCACCAGGTAGGATTCCAACGAAGAAGAGGTGAGTCACTAGGACTGCTTAAGTAGCAGGCTCTTCCGGATCCAATCCTAGACATGCGCATGCCTGTTGCCACACCCCAACCCAGTGACTTGTTCACGGGTTTGTTTAGTTGACCTAAGTCTTATGAGATTTAAGAAGTTGTTTAAGCTAAGCCTAGAGTCCATCAAGTTCTAATTTAAATAGTCTACGTCCCATAAAGCCCATCAAGCCCACATACATATAACACACAGTGAGTTCAGAATACTTACCTGGCGGACTTGGGCCAGAGACGCAGGTGCCATGTCGAGAGAACCATCCTGTATTATTTATAAACATGCATGTTTCCAAACCCATCTTTAGAAAACGTTTTGAGCCCAAAACCCCAAAGTCGAGTTTTGAACCGGGCTCTGATACCAATTTGTAACACCCCAAACTCGGCCCAAACACCACGACTGGATCTGGCATGTCACTAAGAAGATTTAGTAAAACATGTCGCATTTTTGGAAAACATTTGTTGAGTTTAAACATTTATACCGGAAAACTTAATGATTTGATAATTTATAAAATATATACATTTTATATGTTGCCTTTATGAATTAAAAACCGAAATTTAGTATATGCCCTAGTTTATATTTTTCGCCGAAATTAAGTGTCCAATAATAGTAAAATCCCCAAAAGAAAGCCCAAAGTATAAGGATAGTGGCCCATGGCCTTATTACAATAAAATATAAAACCCAAAATAATTTAACATATTGAAGGAAAATTTAAATAAATGGCGTCCTTGCTGTAACAAATCGAACTCTTGCATGGCCAGCTTGCGCTCCCCTCCAGCCCGGTCCGGTGAACTAAGTGCTACCTGAAAAAAATGTTAAATAATAGGGTGAGTCACAGGACTCAGTGTGCAACCCTCACGCACCATCAGACTGGGCCTTAGCCCCACAGAACAGATAACAAAATATAATATATCAGGAGTTAATATCAGGAATTATGCAAAGCCCAACCCAATCCTAGGTTTCCATCCGCTACACATCACCCTTACCTGCCAATCATACCACTGGGGATTTCTACAATCAACCCACACCGCTACACACCATCGATGGCAGTCATGCTGCAGTTAGCTGCTCATCGTCAGATCATGGCAGTAGCCACTACAACAGATCATGGCAAAAGAAACCACTACAACAGATCATGGCAAAAGCCATTACAACAGAACACTTCCCCTTTCATCAATCACCCAACCCCGTGCAATTATAGAAACCGGCGTACATGTTTATCATATCAAATCAACAGAACCATTCACTTTAGAATGACAGAGATCACTAACCTGGTGATTCGCCTTTACCCTCATCGGGTTTTCAACAGGCATGCCGGTATTTTGGCATTTAACAGAATATAATAGATTTATAAACATATACTAACAGGCAATCCAAATGGTGTGAGAATGTTATACACCTGATAACACGTAGTACTACTCTCTATGTCGATACCCTCACTAATCAGATCTACTGCCCTTTGTCTACAACTTTGCTCAAAAGTCGAAAGAACGCGAAGATAAGGCCTCTTCTATATTTGGCCAAGGGTTATTGTTTTACCCAAATTATACGTTTAACAGATCTCCTTACCTTGAAATCTCGAAAGTAATACGACCCGAGTGCTACTGAACTCTGGCTTAGAAATCTAAGCGATTGAATCCCCTTCAAATCCCGGAATGCTACAAATGAGAGAAAACACACGATTAGTTAACCATATAGCCATTCGGCTAAGAACTCTAAACACTGAAAAAAGATTGAAATCTCGCGAATCGACACTTACCTTTAGTTTTCTTTAAGATTCGGCCCAAGCAGACACCACAGAAGGAATTCGGCAATCACAGGAGATGAGATCTAGCGATTTCAGCTTTAAAGAAAATCTCGGAAGAGATGAACAAGAGGGAGATTTCGGCTAGAAGAGCAAACAAGAGTGTAATTTTGATTTTCAGTGAATGGGAAAAGAATAACAATGGAGATCAGAAGATTCGGCTAAAAGGAAATTTTCAAAGAAAGAAGAAAGGGTGAGGGAGGTGGTGATTTTCGGCTTTTGGAAGAGAAAAGATGAAGGAAGAAAACAAAAGAGATGGCCCTCAAATTTTCAGCACACCTTTAGCCTATACTCAACCGATTTTCCCCCTCTCCCGTGTTTGATTTTCGGCCAACACTAGCCTTCCTGATAGATCCTCATCCTATCCCTTATCCCGATCAAAACACCCATCCAAAAGAGGCTTAATTATCTCCAACTCTTCCCTCCTTTATCAGCTTTAATTATCCACATATTAAAACAATAAAACTCCTATCATTTAGCCTTGTTGCCGTCCCCCTAGCTCCTCTATAAGTGTCGAATTTGGCCTAAAAACATGGGCCCCAAGTGGCCAAAACTTGAGCCCCTCCATCCACTAGTGACGCCACCCCCTGCTCCTTTGTAGCGCCACCAACCTTTGGGCCATAAGTCCATTTTGTCATTTAAAACACAGAACTACCCTTTAAAGTGCTAGAGTGTCTACACAAAAATTTAGTCAAGGCCTCAGCCCATTCTTGAGCCCAATCTGGACCCCTAACCCTCAATTTAATATTTTAAGCATACATCACATTAAATGCACAGGTCCAATAATTCGGGATGTTACAGTCCTCAAAACATCGGCCTCCTTTACCTTAAGCTGATAGTATCCAGATTGCAAATCAAATTTTGAGAACACTGTTACACCTCGCAGCTGATCAAACAAATCGTCAAATCATGGCAAAGGGTACTTCTTTTTTACAGTTACTTTATTCAACTGCTTGTAGTCAATGAACATCTTTAAGCTACCATCTTTCTTCTTCACAAACAGAACTAGCGAAACCCAATGAGATACACATGGTTGAATGCAACCTCTATCAAGTAGCTCCTATAGTTGTATCTTTAGTTCTTTAAGCTCTTTTGATGCCATGCATTAGGGTGTAATTGAAATTGGTGAACTACCAGGATATAGTTCAATGGTGAACTTCATTTTGTGGTCTACGGGTATACCTAGTAGCTCGTCTGGAAATACATCACGAAAATCCCTCATAGTTCGTATGTCATGAATCCCTATTATCTTATCTTGCGAGCCCATCACATAAGCAAGGTAAGCTTCGCAATCTTTACCCAACATCTTCTCTACTTTTAATTTTGAGACTAAATTGGACATGAATTGGGTTTCATTTCCCATAACCATAATTTTTATTCCTTTATTAGTTCGCAATGTAACCCTTTTCAATGCGAAGTATATCTTGGCCTTATGCTTAGTTTGTCAATCCATCCCTGTGATTACTTCGAACCCATAAAAGGGACACTCCATCAAATCAATGAAGAAGACATGTCCTTGAATTGTCAAGGAACACCTTCAGTACACTCTATCTACCAAGACACTCTCACTAAATGAGCTGGTGATAGTTATACTATTATCTATGTTTCCTACTAAAATACCCAACGTATAGGCCAACTCCTTAAAGTATATGATTGCGTGGAACCAGAGTCAATCAAAGAAAACAATGGTAGGAGGTGACAAGAGTCGCTTTATCAATTTGAAGCCAAAAAGTGGAGGAGAAGTTACATTTGGTGACCATTCCAAAGGACAAATAAAAGGAATTGGCTCCATTGGTAAAAACTCTTCAATTCTTATTGAATATTTTTCTATGTCAACGATCTTAAGCATAATCTACTAAGTATTAGTCAATTGTGTGATAATGGTCTCAATGTCATTTTTGAGTCTAATGGATGTAAAGTAATTGACATTGTCTCTAATAAGATTATACTTGTAAGACATAGAATAAGAAATATATATAAAGTATGACTTACATGATTCATTCATATGCCTTCTTTCTAAAAATGAAAATAATTCTTTATTGTGGCATAGAAAGGTAGGACATGCTAGCATGATCATATTGCATAAACTAGCCAAAAAATGACTTAATTAGGGGTTTGCCTAAAAATGAATTTAAATTCGATAAATTTTGTGATACATGTGTTAAGGGTAAACATAGAAGAGTCTCATTTAAGCCTATTAATGATGTATCAACTAGTAATGTTCTTCAGCTAATTCACATAGACTTATTTGGTCCTATTAGGAAATTTGATTGGGTAGAAAACAATATGTTTCTGTGCTTGTTGATGACTATTCTAGTTTTACTTGGGTTTTTTTCATAAGTACTAAATATGAGACTTTAGAAAAAATCATCACATTTTCATAAATGAATCAACATAAAAAATGTTACTAACATGGAACTTAATTTCAAAATCTTGGTTTTGAAATTTTTTGCAACTCAAATGGAATTAACCATAATAATTTTGCACCTAGAACCCCTCAACAAAATGGAGTTGTTGAGAGGAAAAATAGAACTTTAGAAGAAATGGTTAGAACCATGTTTTGTGAAAAATAACTTACCAAAATATTTGTGGGTGGAAAACGCAAACACAACTTGCTGTATTGTTAATGGAGCAATGATTATGTAACAGCCCGATTTAGACTCTAGTCAGAATAGTGGTTTCGGGACCACAAATCTGAGGTCAAAAAAATATTTTAATGTTGCTTTTGGTGTTTACAATATGTTATTGAGTATGTGTGAAAGTTCTGTGTGAAAATTTTATTGATTGTGTGCTTAATTAGCAAAAAGGACTTCATCGCATAAAATGCAAAAGCTGTGTGCTGATTGTTAAAGTGCTTATTTGGCATGGCTTTTTAAATGAAAGGTCCTTATGTTGTAATTATACCATAGATAGTGGAGATGGACATATATGTACATAGTTAGTGCGTAATAGTTCGGTTTAGACCCTAGTCAGAACAATGGTTTTGGGATCACAAATCCAAGTTAGAATAATATTCTAATATTATTTTCTATGCCTGCGATATGAGATTTAGCAAGTGCAAAAGTTTTGTAAAATAATTTGTCTGTTTGTGTGCGTAATTTGAGCAAAGGACTAAATCGCATAAATCATAAAAGTAGCTTTCTATTTTATTAATGGCCTAATTGATGTGGCTTTTAAATGAGGAGGCCTTATGAGTAAATTAAACCATTCTAAAAGATAGTGGAAGGTAATGGACAAAAATGGCCATACATTATATGAATTTTGAATGTTTTCATTAATGGTAATTTGGTAAAATATATATTAATATTATTATAATAAAATAAAAACAAAATGGTGGCCATTTTCAATGGTGTTCATCCACCGAATGTAGAAAAGAAAAAGAAGGGTTAAGCTTCCATGACATTCGGCTACTTTAAAGTTTAATCAAGGTATGATTTTGACTCGATTTTTGATAATTTTTTACTTTTTTGTAATCGTTGCTTTGTATACTTCAAAACCCATGCTTCAATTTTGTGAATTGATGAATATTTTGTAATGTGCCATTGATGAACATATGAGTTTTGGGATGTTTGATGGTGAAATATGAATTATATGTGGTAGAATAACATAGTTTATCTTTGGAGTTTTGATGATTTTGAGTAATTTGGATTAAATTGAAAGAATAATATTTTGGGGGATTAAATTGGGAAATAAATGAAATGTATGGACTAGTATGAAGCATGTGAAAATTCGGCTAGGCATGGGTGACATGAGATTTTGTGTATTTTGTGATTTTGTGAAATAGGGACTAAAATGTCCAAATGTGAAAATGTGAGGGCTAATTTGTAAATTTCCCTAAATGTGTGTTCTTGGATTGAATTGAATGAATTGGTGAATAAATGGGTTACATTTAAATATGTTTAGATCAAGAACCGAAGAAAACGAACTTCGATCGCTGAAAGTCGAAAGTGGTCGAATACTCGAGTCCGTATATTAATCGAATCCAACGTAAGTCAATATACAAATAAATGTATTTGATTTGAGTTATTTGTGCATCTATGAAACTTGGATTGCCATGTATAATGCTCGAGATAAAATGTATGTGAAATTCGAGAATATATATATCGACAAGTTATCAATGTCCGAGAAGTCCAGTCTGAACCTAGGAATAGATAGGATTGTATATGTGATATCATGTAAGACCACATCTGGGACGTTGGCATTGATTCGAGATTTCTTGTAAGACCACGTCTGGGACATTGGCATCGATATGAGACTTACGTGTAAGACCATATCTAGGACATTGGCATCGTATTGATTTGTGTAAGACCCTGTCTGGGACAATGGCATCGATATCTGATTTCATGTAAGACCACGTTTGGGACGTTGGCATTGTACTACTATTCCGAGCACTTTGAGTATCCTATTTAGTTCCGAACGATTCAACGGGCAAATCCGAGAAATGAATGACTATGTGAGTTGCACATCCATTTCAGGTATGTTGATATGTATGATTTGTATAAGCATGAAAGGTGAGCAAGTATGTGCATTGATGCAAAGGAACATTTGAGAAATATGTATGTTTGAGATATGAGCAAATGAGAAATTTGAGATATGATGAATTGGTAAGCGATGGCAAACCAAGTGAACCAAAGAGATATCATGTGTTTTGAAATGGAGATATGTTAATGAATCTAAATTGCTATGTTTATGAATGATTTTGTGATAAGTTTATTTGTATATGGCTTACTAAGCTTTTGAAAGCTTACTTTGTGTGTGTTTACTCTGTTTTATAGATCGTCAAGGCTACTGAAGGCTTGGGGACCGTCTAGGATCATCACCACACTATCAAACTCAACTTTGGTACTTTTGAATGTGTATATAGCTAAATATGGCATGTATAGGCTAGTTGTTTTGGAACATGTTTCAGATGTGTAAATAGCCATGTGATGTGACTAGATAAATGTTGGTAATATGCATGAATGATTATGGTATATGAAGTATGTTTTGGTGTGGCTTGATGACAATGAAATGGTCTTAAGAATGCTAAGTTTATTGCTGGATTGATGCCATAGTGATTTAGTGAAATTGTGGATGAATCATGCTTGGTATTACATGTGATTTAGTTGTTGGCATACAAGTTGGCATGTTTAGAAATGTAATTGAATGGGATGATAAGTTGAACATTTGACATGATTTTGGTTGCCAAATGTGTATGGGATGTTGCTTGTTTGAACTTGTAGGGATGACCCTAGTGTGGGTGGCTTTTTGGCCTTGAAAATGGCCTATAAATGCTCACACAGTTGAGCACACGGGCGTGTGGCTCGACCGTGTCCCTCGTGGTTGAAATTCAAGGCAAGTCAGGTTCGACCACGGGCAAGACACACGAGCGTGTGACTGGCCGTGTGGTGCAAGTCAGTAGCGACCATGGGTGAGGCACACGGGCGTGTCCACGGTCGTGTGGACAAGTCAGTATGTATGCCCTGTTTTGAAACGGCTTAGACACACGGGTGTGGCTGGGCCGTGGGAGGCATACGACTTGCCCACACGGGTGTGTGACCTCTGTAACGTAGAAAATTTTTTAAATTTTTGAGAATTTCTGTATGTGTTCGATTTAGTCCCGACCTTATTCTAGAGCATGCTTAATGTCTCGTTGACCTATTTAAGGGATGCTTTGATTGCATTGGATGAATTATATTATGAAATGTCTGTAAAAGATTTCGTTTGTCCGGTAATGCCTCTTAACCCTGATCTGGCGACGGATACGGGTTAGGGGTGTTACATTTGATTGGTATCAGAGCTACGGTTTAGTTGATTCTTGGACTAATGTTGCGTGTGAGAGTCTAGCTATACAGGTCATATATCTGAACTGTGATAGTGTGATGAATCCTGACATGTAAAATGTGTTTATTGTATAGTAATGGATCCCAAAAGAGCCGTAGCTGACGATGTAGAAAGTAATACGCCTGCTCCCGCTCAAGGGACAGGGCCATCTGATTGGAGACCTGCTATGTGTGGTCAAGAAGGAGAAGTTAAACAAGCTTTCTTCCAAATGATGAGTGAGTGGTTCACTCAATTCGTAAGAAATAATCCGACTGTTTCACAACCTCCGCCCCCGCTTAATCCCCCTCAGACTTCTGGTATACCTCTGACTACAAATCTGAATTTGTTGAATAAGCCTCCGGTCAACAAAATCTGTAAATATGGGGCTGAAGAATTCAGAGCCACCAGTGATGACGATGCTGAGAGAGCTGAATTTTGGCTCGGGAATACAATTCGAGTATTTGATGAGATGTTGCTGAGTCCTAAAGAATGCATAAAATGTGTTGTATCACTGTTACGAGACGCAGCCTATCAGTGGTGGAAGACTTTCATAGTTCCAAAAGAGCGGGTTACTTGGGATTTCTTCCAGTCTGAGTTTAGGAAGAAATACATTAGTCAGAGATTCATAGATCAGAAACGGAAAGAATTTTTGGAATTGAAACAGGGCCGCATGTCTGTCACTGAATACGAACAAGAGTTTGTGAGACTAAGTTAGTATGCTCAGGAATGTGTATCAACGGAAGCAATAATGTGCAAAAGATTTGAAGATGGCCTTAACAAAGATATCCGTTTGCTAGTTGGGATTCTGGAGATAAAAGAGTTCGTTGTGCTTGTTGACCAAGCATGTAAAGCTGATGCACTCAGGAAAGATAAAAGCTGAGTCTGAAGCTAGAGATGTGAGAAAGAGATTTCTGAGTAAATCATTTCAGTCTGCATCAAAGAAATTCAAAGGTGAACATAGTCGTTCCAGGGCAAGTGTGGAGCAATCGAATAGAGATCGAGCTAGATCACAGTCGAATAACAAAGCTCTAGCAACTTCAATGGAAAGTGTTGGAAATGTTCGATCCAAGCGACCTGAATGTAAACATTGTGGTAAAAGGCATTCAGGAAGTTGTAGATTGAATGATCGGGCTTACTTCAGATGTGGATCATTAGATCATTTTATTCGAGACTACCCAGAGTCTGTTGAGCAAGAGATTGTTCAAAATCTTAGATCTAATAGTGTTCCAGTGAGGGGTAGACCTTCTCGAAATACAAGAAATGTTAGTGGTAGTCAAAGAACTACGAGAGACATTGTAGCGAGATCTGAAGCTAAAGCGACTGCCAGAGCGTATGACATTCGAGCTCGTGGGGAAGCTTCATCTCCAGATGTTATAACGGGTACATTTACTCTTTATGATACCTCTGTGATTGCATTGATGGACTCAGGTTCTACCCATTCGTATGTATGCATGAACTTAGTATCCAGTAAGACTTTACCTGTAGAGTCTACCGAGTTTGTTATAAAAGTATCGAACCCCTTAGGTAAAAGAGTCATGGTTGACAAAGTATGCAAGAACTGTCCGTTAATGTTTCTAGATATCTGTTTTCCTGCTGATCTGATGCTATTACCATTTGATGAGTTTGACATAATTTTGGGTATGGATTGGTTGACATTGCATGATGCTGTTGTAAACTACAAAAGAAAAACTATTGATTTGAGATATCCGAATGATGAAATAGTTTGGGTTGAGTCTAATGATTTGACTGGGTTACCTGTTGTAATATCTGTGTTGAAAGCTCATAGTTATGTGAAAAAGGGTTATGAAGCTTATTTTGCCTATATGATTAACTCAAAAGTATCTGAAAAGAAAGTTGAATTAGTGACTGTTGTTTGTGAATTCCCTGATGTATTCCCTGAAGAAGTACCGGGATTACCTCAATATGTGAGGTTGAATTTGGCATTGATCTATTTCCTGGTACGACCCCTATTTCGATAGCTCCGTATAGAATGGCACCAACAGAGTTGAAAGAGTTAAAGTCACAGTTGCAAGAATTAATTGACAGAGGGTTCGCAAGACCGAGTTTCCCACCTTGGGGTGTTCCTGTTCTATTTGTGAAAAAGAAAGACGGCACGATGAGAATGTGCATTGACTATCGTCAGTTGAACAAAGTGGCTATAAAGAACAAATATCTGTTGCTCAGGATTGACGATTTGTTTGATCAGCTAAAAGGAGCCACTGTGTTTTCTAAGATAGATCTGAGATCGAGATACTACCAGTTGAGAGTGAAATATTCAGACATTCCAAAAACTGCTTTCAGAACAAGGTACGGGCATTATGAGTTTTTAGTTATGCCTTTCGAACTAACGAATGCTCCTATTGTTTTTATGGATCTGATGAATAGAATTTTCAGACCGCACCTAGATCGATTTGTTGTTGTATACATTGATGACATTTTGATTTATTCACACGAAGAAATTGAACATGCAGAGCATCTGAGAATTGTTTTGCAAACTCTGCGAGATAAACAATTGTATACAAAGTTCAGCAAATGTGAATTTTGGTTACGAGAAGTTAGTTTTCTGGGACACATTGTATCAGCATCTGGTATACGAGTTGATCCAAGAAAGATTTCTGCTATTCTGGAATGGAAACCTCCGAAGAATATGTTGGAAGTCCGTAGCTTTCTGGGGCTCGCTGGTTATTATCGTCGGTTTGTAAAAGGGTTCTAGATGATAGCTACTCCGTTAACTAGATTGCTTCAGAAAGATGTGAGATTTGAATAGTCCGATAAATGTTAGAAAAGCTTTGATTAGTTGAAAGCCTTTTTGACTAAAGGTCCAGTATTGGTACAACCAGAATTGGGCAAAGAATTCATGATTTTTAATGATGCTTCGTTGAATGGTTTGGGATGCGTTCTGATGCAAGAAGGCAAAGTAATAGCTTATGCCTCGAGAGAACTAAAGCCTCATGAAAAGAATTATCCGACACACGATCTTGAGCTAGCTGCGATTGTGTTTGCATTAAAGATTTGACGTCATTATCTTTTTGGTGAGAAATGTCACGTGTTTTCAGATCATAAAAGTCTAAAATATTTGATGACCCAGAGAGATTTGAATCTACGTCAGAGAAGATGGTTAGAGCTGTTGAAAGACTACGAGCTTGTGATAGATTATCACCCGGGTAAAGCAAATGTCGTTGCTGATGCATTGAGTCGGAAGTCACTGTTTGCATTACATGCTATGAATGCTCATTTAGACCTGTCTGATGATTGTTCAGTTTTAGCTGAACTGAAACCGTTGTTTTTATCACAAATATGTGATGCTTAGAAGGTTGATAATGGAATGTTAACGAAATGATCTCTATGTGATTCGAACTTTGATTCTGAATTTTGAGTTGATGATGATGATTGCTTGAGATTTTGAGATCGAATCTGTGTTCCGAGAAATTTCGAGTTATTACAGTTGCTTTTGAATGAAGCTCATAATAGTCACCTATCTGTTCATCCGAAAAGTACGAAAATGTACCATGATTTCAAGCAACACTATTGGTGGTCTGGTATGAAACGATAGATTTCTGACTTTGTTTCGAAATGTTTAGTCTGTCAGCAAGTTAAAGCTGAACATCAGGTTCCATCTGGTTTGCTACAACCGATTATGATTTCCCAGTGGAAATGGGATAGAGTGACAATGAACTTTGTTTCTGGATTGCCTCTGACTCCGAGAAAGAAAGATACGATTTGGGTCGTAGTTGATTGATTGACGAAATCTACCTATTTTATTTTGGTGAAATCTGATTACTCACTTGATAAGTTAGCTGAGCTTTACATTTATGATATTGCGAGATTGCACGGGGTGCCGTTGTCTATTGTGACTGATAGAGATCCAAGGTTTACATCAAGGTTCTGGAAGAAATTGTAAGAAGCTTTAGGTACGAAATTGCATTTCAGTACCACTTTTCACCCGCAGGCAGATGGTCAATCCGAGTGGATTATTCAAATTCTCGAGAACATGTTGAGATGTTGCATCCTTGAGTTTAATGGTTCGTGGGAACAATATTTGCCATTGATTGAATTATAGTACAATAATAGTTTTCAGTCGAGCATTAAAATGGCACCTTATGAGGCTTTGTATGGTCGCAAATGTCGAACACCTCTGTATTAGACTGAGCTCAGTGAAAATAAGATACACGGGGTTGATTTGATAAAAGATACAGGGTAGAAAGTGAATGTGAAAGTGATCTGTGATAGTGAAAGCGGTGTTTGATCGTCAGAAGTCCTATGTAAACTTGAAAACAAAAGACATTGAATTCGAAATCGGTAATAAAGTATTTTTGAAAGTATCTCCGCGGAAGAAAGTATTCAGATTTGGACGTAAAGGCAAGTTGAGTCCGAGGTTCATCGGACCGGATGAGATCATCGAGCGAGTTGAACCTGTTGCTTATAGATTGTTGTTGCCATCTGAACTAGAAACGATTCACAATGTATTCCATGTTCCGATGCTCCAGAGATACCAATCCGATCCAGCACATGTGATTCCTCCATTTGAGATTGATATACGATCTGATATAAATTATGAGGAAGAACCAATCCGTATCTCAACTCGTGAAGTGAAAGAGTTGAAAAATAAGAAAATTCTATTAGTGAAAGTGTTGAGGCATTGACACGGAGTGGAAGAGGTTACGTGGGAGCCTGAAGATTCAAAGAGACAGCAATATCCGAATTTGTTTAACGGTAAGATTTTCGGGGACGAAAATCCCTAAGGGGGAGAATTGTAACAGTCCGGTTTAGACCCTAGTCAAAACAGTGGTTTTGGGACCATAAATCTAAGTTATACTAATATTTTAATATTAATTTATGTGCTTGTGATATGTGATTTAGCA
This sequence comes from Gossypium australe, assembly GCA_005393395.2. NCBI lineage: Eukaryota > Viridiplantae > Streptophyta > Magnoliopsida > Malvales > Malvaceae > Gossypium > Gossypium australe. The sequence goes on along the minus strand of CM016621.1, from coordinate 108,314,576 downwards.
TGTGCGACAATTTCGTGAATTAATTTGTCTGTTTGTGTGCGTAATTTGAGCAAATGACTAAATCGTGTAAATAGTAAAAGTAGATTTCTATTTGATTAATGGCCTACTTGATGTGGCTTTTAAATGAGGAGGCCTTATGAGGCAATTAAACCATTTTAAAAGATAGTGGAAGGTAATGGACAAAAATGGCCATACATTATATGAATTTTGAATGTTTTCATTAATGGTAATTTGGTAAACTGTATATTGATGTTATTATAATAAAATAAAAACAAAATGGTGGCCATTTTCAATGGTGTTCATCCACCGAATGTAGAGTTAAGCTTCCATGACATTCAGCTACTTTAAAGTTTAATTAGGGTATAATTTTGACTCAGTTTTTGATAATTTCTACATTTTTCTAATCGTTGCTTTGTATACTTCAAAACACATGCTTCAATTTTGTGAATTGATGAATATTTTGTAATGTGCCATTGATGAACATATGAGTTTTGGGATGTTTGATGGTGAAATATGAATTATATGTGATAGAATAACATAGTTTGTCTTTGGAGTTTTGATGATTTTGAGTAATTTGGATTAAATTGAAAGAATAATATTGGGAGGGATTAAATTGTGAAATAAATGAAATGTATGGACTAGTATGAAGCATGTGAAAAATCGGCTAGGCATGGGTGACATGAGATTTTGTGTATTTTGTGAAATAGGGACTAAAATGTCCAAATGTGAAAATGTGAGGGCTAATTTGTAAATTTCCCTAAATGTGTGTTCTTGGATTGAATTGAATGAATTGGTGAATAAATGGGTTACATTTAAATATGTGTAGATCAAGAACTGAAGAAAACGGACTTCGACCGCTGAAAGTCGAAAGTGGTCGAATAGTCGAGTCCGTACGTTAATCGAATCCGAGGTAAGTCGATATACAAATAAATGTATTTGATTTGAGTTATTTCTGCATCTATGAAACTTGGATTGCTATGCATAATGCTCAAGATAAAATGTATGTGAAATTCGAGAATGTATATATCGACAAGTTATCAATGTCCGAGAAGTCCAGTCTGAACCTAGGAATAGATAGGATTGCATATGTCATGACATAGGTGTCCGATATGTGATATCATGTAAGACCACGTCTGGGACGTTGGCATTGATTCGAGATTTCGTGTAAGACCACGTCTGGGATGTTGGCGTCGATATGACACTTACGTGTAAGACCATATCTGGGACATTGGCATCGTATTAATTCGTGTAAGACGCTGTTTGGGACAGTGGCATCGATATCTGATTTCATGTAAGACCACGTCTGGGATGCTGGCATTGTACTATTATTCTGAGCACTCTGAGTATCCTATTTAGTTTCGAACGGTTTAACGGGCAAAACTGTAACATCCAGATTTTAGGGGTTATGCATTTAATGCATAATTCATGAGTTAGTAGGCTCAGTGTATGGTTGAGTGTGCATTAAGGGTTTTTAGAACCCTAGGATAAAAGGGAATGCCTGGGAAAATATTGGAATTTAAGTCTAAAAGGGGAAGCTAGGCTAAGGAGGCCTTAAGGAAAATTGTGGGAGTTCTTGGACATAAGGTTGGGCTTGGTAAAGTGGCTTGGAGGTGCCACTTAGGGCCTTGGTGAATGACGCCTCAGGCAAGGGAGAAGGGAGGAGGTTCGAGTCTTGATGGCAGCATAAGGAGTGCTTTTATTTTTGGGCTTTTGGCGTCAAGAGAGGGAGAGTGTTGGACGACAATGGGACTTCAAATGGATGAGGATTAAGCTTGTTTTCTTTTTAAATTTCGGCTAAAAGAGTAAGACAATGGTAGATTTATTTTATTTATTTTGAAAAAGTGATAAGGAGATAAGATAGGAGATTATCAAGGGATTTGATATGGGAAGAGCTAATGGCCGATTGTAGGACTCTAGGGGCTTGCATTTTCGGTTTTGAAGTGTGGTATGAGTAGTGCCGAATTTCATTTAGTGCATTAGGTGATTGCCGAAATTCTTCTACCCGCTCCTCTTCTTCTTTATTTTTCTTTCAACCCAAATCCTTTTCTATCTCTTTGAAGCCGAATGCCTCTCTGCCATTAAGAGTGATAGCCGAAACTTTGCTACCATTGTTCACCATTGCCGAATTCTCCTAAGCCTCTCCCATTATTCTTTTCTTTCAACCCCAATTCTACACCCTTTCTTGAATAGCCGAATATTGTATTTTACTTTTGAAGCCATAGCCGAACATTAGGGGGGCTCTATTCTCTTCTATTTGTCGCAAGTCGTATAAGCCGAAACAGGAAGCCGAAACCTTTTCTCTGGTATTCTCTGCGAACGTGTAGTTATAAGTTTTCTATCCTAGCAATCGATTTGGGTTCTATTTCAGTTGGTGTGCCGAATCAAGTGTTAAGGCGTTGGTTCTAGGTTAGCCGAATATTCATAAGCCATGTAATGTGTGCCTTTTGTTTGTAGCCGACAGTAAGGAGCATCAAAGGAGTCTTTCGGGATTGGAAGTAATCAAGGCAAGCCAAGGTAAGTGATGTGGTATTCGGCCAAGGGCCATTTTCATGGATTTATGTGTTAGGCCGATTCTAATAGTTGTTTAGCAGGGATTTCGACAACTTCAAAGGCAAGTAGTGGTTTTCAGGATTTGGATAAGCAAGGTAATGGGTTAAGGTATTCGGCCTAAGGCCATATTTTGAGTATTTAGTGTGACCGATTTTCGACTATGGTTATTTAGGGACAAGTTGACAGAAGTAGGGCAAGTTTTGGGATTCAAGATCATCTTGGTAAGAATACTTTGTAAGTTGGATTTAGTTGTTAGATTATAACATGGATGATTAACTGTTTGATCTGATTAAGTGACTTTCATGGACGCAAATGCCAGTCAAGGAGGACAAAGGGTAGTCCCTATCCCTAAGTTCAAGAAGAGATCCGTTTCTGCAGTTCGAGATTGGCCACCGGGGTGTGGGCCAGAGTCAGAGCAGGAAAGTAGGCAGATAGCTGTAGTGTCGCTTAGCGATAGTATCGGGATTGTGGGCATAACGCTTCAAGTTATCAGGTGTGTAGTTAGCCTACCGTTTTCCGGGATATATGTTATAATTGCATGTGTAGTGTGTGATTAACCCACCGTTTTTCGGGTATATGTTGTATCTGTATGTGTGTTGTGAATTTGTGCTAATAATTGCAGTGATCATTAAGATATGGATACCCTTAAGGGGTATGTTGATAATCAGGCAAGTACCAAATCTGATAAATGTGGTTATTAATGTGTATATGTGATGGTATGCTTGATGAACATGCTCATGCATTATTGTTATCATGTCACTATCGTATGTTGCATGTGCATGGGATGGGAAATGATTATGAAAGAAGGACCGGGTGTACTTCGAGTACGTGGTTGATATAGGCTATGTGCCATATCGTGGTTAATGATGGCTTTGTGCTCGTCATGGTTTTGATGATAGCTACGGGCTACATCGTGGATTGGCGCTGACTGAGGTCGCGTTGTGGATTAATTGCGATTTAGTTCGCGTGGACGGCATTAATTGCCAAATTGGTGTGTAGCGGTTGGAGGGTGATTTAGTAATCCCCTGGTGTGTGGTGGCTGGGTATGTGGGTGTGTAGAGGATGGACCCTAGGCTGGGTGGGTGCATGTTGCATGAACTTATTATCTGACATGTGAATTAATGTGAAATGGGCCAAGCCCAATATGTGATGTGGATTAATGTGAAATGGGCCAAGCCCAATATGTGATGTGGATTAAAGTGGAAATGGGCCAAGCCCAATATGTGGACTCATGTGGATAAATTGCCTTATCATATGATATGTGATGTGGATATGGGCCAAGCTCAATAAGTGAAAACATGTGAATAAGTTGCATTGATATTTGATATGTGGGTTAATATGTGATTTGATATGTGGGTGGAATTCAGTGGACTAATTACACACTGAGTCTGTTTGACTCACCCAAATTTTTATCAAACCTTACAGGTGATGCATGATGCTCGGACCGGGTTGGAGTGGATACGAGGTGGCACATGCAGAAGAAGTTGTTTTCCTTATCTAATAAAATTTGTATTTTCAATATTTTAAGTATCCATTTATTGCAATAAGGGCCTTATGGTATTTGTTATTATTTTTATTATGGATTGATGATTAAATTACTATTTGGACATAATTTTATTTTAAAAGTATATGTTAAAGTTTTAAATCCGAATAATCCGTAACATCAAAGTTTTACTTAGAATTTTAATTAAGAAATGTTTTACCAACAGCAACAAACTTTTTTAATGTTTTTATATTTAAGTCAAAATCTTTCAAACGTTTTTTCGCAGTGGCATTCTAAATTCGGCCGTGGTGTATGGGCCGGGTTTGGGGTGTTACAGAATCCGAGAAATGAATAACTATGTGAGTTGTACATCCATTTCAGGTACGTTGATATGTGTGATTTGTATAAGCATGAAAGGTGAGTAAGTATGTACATTGATGCAAAGGAACATTTGAGAAATATGTATGTTTGAGATATGAGCAAATGAGATGTTTGAGATATGATGAATTGGTAAGCAATGGCAAACCAAGTGAGCCAAAGAGATATCCATGTGTTTTGAAATGAAGATATGTTAATGAATCTAAATTGCTATGTTTATGAATGATTTTGTGATAAGTTTATTTGTATATGGCTTACTAAGCTTTTGAAGGCTTAGTTTGTGTGTGTTTACTCTATTTTATAGATCGTCAAGGCTACTGAAGGCTTGGGGACCGTCTAGGACCATCACCACACTATCAAACTCAACTTTGGTACTTTTGAATGTGTATATAGCTAAATATGGCATGTATAGGCTAGTTGATTTGGAACATGTTTCAGATGTGTAAATAGCCATGTGATGTGACTAAATAAATGTTGGTAATATGCATGAGTGATTATGGTATATGAAGTATGTTTTGGTATGGCTTGATGGCAATGAAATGGTCTTAAGAATGCTAAGTTTATTGATGGATTGATGCCATAGAGATTTAGTGAAATTGTGGATGAATCATGCTTGGTTTTACATGTGATTTAGTTGTACTATTTGGCATACAAGTTGGCATGTTTAGAAATGTAATTGAATGGGATGATAAGTTGAACATTTGACATGATTTTGGTTGCCAAATATGTATGGGATGTTGCTTGTTTGAACTTGTAGGAATTACCCTAGTGTGGGTGGCATTTTGGCCTTAAAAATGGCCTATAAATGCCCACACAGTTGAGAACACGGGCGCGTGGCTCGACCGTGTCCCTCGTGGTTGAAATTCAAGGCAAGTCAGGTTCGACCACCGGTAAGACACACGGGCGTGTGACTGGCCGTGTGGTGCAAGTCAGTAGCGACCACGGGTGAAGCACACGGGCGTGTCCACGGCCGTGTGGACAAGTCAGTATGTATGTCCTGTTTTGACACGGCTTAGACACACGGGCATGTCTGAGGCCGTGGGAGGCACACGGCCTGCCCACACGAGCGTGCGACCTCTGTAACTTAGAAAAATTTTTAATTTTCGAGAATTTTCGTATGTGCTCGGTTTAGTCCCGGCCTAATTCTAGAGCATGCTTAAGGTCTCATTAGCCTATTTAACGGACGCTTTGATTGCATTGGATGAATTACGTTATGAAATGTCCGTAAAAGATTCCGTTTGTCTGGCAATGCCTCTTAACCCTAATCCGGTTACGGATACGGGTTAAGGGTGTTACATAGTGGAATTTCAATTAATTAATAAAAACGGGCAAAATGGTAAAAAGCCTATTAATGTGTAATAATTGAAAAAGAAAAGAAATGTAAGTCGTATTCATCTTCCTTCCACCGAATATTGAAAGAAAAATAAGGTTTTAAGCTTTCTTGTATTCGGCACATTCATAGCTCAATCGGGTATGTGTTTTTGATCGATTTTTTTTATCATTTTTATGCTTTTGCAATCGTTGCTTAGCATACTATCAAACCCATGCTTTAATTTTAGAATTTGATGATGATTTTGAGATGTGCCATTGATGAATATGTGAGATTTGTGTTGATAGTTGGTGGAATATGAAAGTTTAATGTTGGATTAACATGTTTTATCTTTGGATTTTTGGTGAATTTGAGTAATTTGGACTAAAATTTGAAAATATTGTTTTGAGGGACTAAAATGTGAAATAAATGAAATATATGGGCTTGTATGAGCTAGGGAAAAATTCGGCTAAGCATGTGTAAATGGAAATTATGTGAATTTGATGATTTTATGAAATAGGGACTAAAGTGTCGAAATGTGAAAATGTGAGGGCTATTTTGTAAAATGCCCTAAATATATGTGTGTTTGGACTAAATTGAATAAATTTTGTGATTGAATGAGCTAAATTCGAATATGTATAGATCAAGAAAAGGGGGATTTGGATTGAGATCAAGGCAAAGATAAAATGCTCGATTAATCGACTCGTTTTGTTACTTTGACGTCCAAGGTAAGTTCGTGTATAATACAAATTGTATAATTCATATTCATGTGTTATATAATGAATGAATTCATGTAGTTGATGAATGGATAATGCTATATATGTGGAAATGAGGAATGTGGCACTAAGTGTGCGTAATTAGAATTGAGACAGAGGTAAATAGCACTGTGTGTACGAACTAAAGGAAGCCTCGACTATATTGATTGGCACTGTGTGTGTGATACCGAGTTAAATTCGGTTTATAGTAAAGGCACTAAGTGTACGATGATATTTAAGCTTTGGCTATGAAATTGGCACTATATGTGCTATTAAATTGAATGAACAATGAAGAGTGTTCAAAGTGTAGTATCGAACATAAAATAGCAAGAATGATTGTTTACTAATTGTTGAAAAAGGTACGTACAGAACCTATGTGGTCAATTATTTTGGAAGTAGGTGAATGGATGGTTAAGTGAGTATTGTCTATGGATGAAATTGTGCAATCTTATGAAATAATCTATGTGATGATTTAATTTGTATATAGATTTTGAATTATTGAGATAAATGTATTATATTATGAACTTACTAAGCTTTAATGCTTATTGTGTGAAGTTTTCTCTATTCTACAGTGTCTTTAAAGCTAGCTCGGATCTGGGGATTGTCAGTGACTCAATCACACTATCGGCTATCTATTTTGGTATTTTTGGAAAGATGTGTATATTTGAATATGGCATGTATAGGCTAGTTGATTTGGTATGTTTTGAAGTGTATAAGCTTTTCCATGTGATATGGCTTGGAAGTTAAATGATGTTGGTTCATATGTGTGGGTTATGTGAATGATATATTATGGTATGAGTAGTGAAAATGGATATGTATGCTTCATGCTTAAATTGGTTGATGAGAAATGTGGTTTAAATGTGAAATTGTAATATGAATTGCATGATGTTTGACTTGTATGATTTGGGATGTGAAATTGGAATTTTTTTTAAATGGACTTATTTGAGTTGAAAATTGAGTGTGGAAATAGATGGTGTGAATGATGACTAATTGGTGCATATATTGGTATGTTTTGGTTGCCATTTTAGGTATAAATGCATATGGTTTGATGCTTGTAGGTGATCCTAAGTGTGGGTGGCAAGTTTGGCCTTGCAAATGGCCTATAATTGCCTACACGGTTGAGCACACGGGCGTGTGACTGGCCATGTGGTGCAAGTCAGTGTTGACCACGGGTGAGGCACACGGGCATGTCTCAAGCCTTGTGGACAAGTAAGTATGTATGCCCTGTTTTGCCATGGCTTGGGTACACGGGCGTGTCCAAGGCCGTGTGAGGCACACGGCCTACCCACACGGGCGTGTGACCTCTGTAGCTTTGAAAAATGTTTAAATTTCATAATTTTTTTTATGTGTTCGGCTTAGTCCTGACCCTTTTCAAACACGTATTTAAGGTCTCATAGACCTATTTAAGGGACTATATGAATGTGATTTGCTATATTATTTTGTGAAATGAATTGAAATGTTTTGATAGGATTGATAATACCTATTAACCCTATTCTGGCGACGGTTACAGGTTAGTGGTGTTACAGATTAAGCCTATTTTAAAGAAAACTCCATATGACTTTTCAAAAATAAAAGCCTAACATTAGTTATTTTCATAATTTTGGATGCAAATCTTTTATTTTAAATAACGGCAAAGATAATCTTGGTAAATTTGATACAAAAAGTGATGAAGGAATTTTTCTTGGTTATTCTTTAAACTCTAAAGCTTTTCGAGTGTTTAAAAAAAAGAACTTTAGTAGTAGAAGATTCTATACATGTTGTTTTTGATGACTCTAACCTTCCTCCTAGAAATGATTCTTGTATTGATGATGATGATGCAAAAATCTTTCACAATAATGGTAAACTTGATCAATCATCAAGTGAGAAGATATGAGAACAAACTCAAGATGCTCTAAAAGATATTACAATTAAAGAGAGGGAAGTCATTTATCCAAAAATTTCAACTATGTGAAGGATGGTAACATTCTGGGAGATCCATCTAAAGGGTTAACCACTAGATCTTCTCTTAGAAAGACATGTAATTATGTTGTATTTATTTCATGCATTAAGACTAAAAACATCAAAGAAGCATTAAATGATTAATACTGGATATTAGCTATGCAAGAAGAGTTAATCAATTTGAGAGAATTAAATTTTGGACCCCAGTTGAAAGTCCTAGTGAAAAATCTATTGTAGGTACTAAGTGGGTTTTTAGGAACAAGCTAGATGAGAGTGGAAATATAGTGAGAAACAAGGCCAGGCTTGTTACTCAAGGTTACACTCAAGAGGAAGGAATAGATTATGAAGAAACATATGCTCCTATAGATAGAATGGAAGCCATTAGGATGCTTTTAGCCTTTGCATGTTTTAATGATTTTAAAATATATCAAATGGATGTAAAAAGTGCTTTTCTAAATCGTTTTATAAATGAAGAAGTGTAAGTTGAACAACCACTCAATTTTGAAGATCCAAAATTTCCAAACCATGTTTCCAACTTTCAAAAGCTTTATATGGTTTGAAACAAGCTCCTAGAGCTTAGTATGAAAGGTTATCAAATTTTCTTGTTGAAAAAGGTTTTTCTAAAAGGAAGGTTGACACAACACATTTTATTAAAAGAAAAGACAAGGATTTATTAGTAGTTCAAATATATGTTGATGATATTATTTTTGGTTCTACTAATGATCTTCTTTTTCAAGAATTTTTTAAGCTAATGCAAGGTGAATTTGAAATGAGCATGATAGGAGAACTAAACTTATTTTTGGGACTCCAAATAAAGCAAAGAAAAGATGACATCTTCATCTATCAAGTTAAGTACACAAGGGAAATGATCAAGAATTTTGGGATGGAAAATCTCAAACCACAAGCTACACCAATAAGCCCTTCTACAAAGCTTGACAAAGATGAGGAAGGTAAATTTGTAGTTTTAAAGTTATATAGGTCAATAATTGGTTCTTTGTTTTCTCTTACTGCAAGTAGACCCGACATTATATTTAGTGTATGCTTGTATGCTAGATATCAATCATGTCCTAAGGAATCACATTTACAAGCCCATAAGAGAATCTTTAAATACCTTAGAGACACTCTTAACTTAGGTGTTTGGTATCCTAGATACTCATCTTTTAGCTTACATGCTTTCTCGGATGCGGATTTTAGAGGTTACAAACTAGATAGAAAGTGCACTTCTAGTACTTGTCAATTCCTAGGCAACATGCTCATATAATGGTTTTCAAAGAAATAAATAGTGTTGCATTGTCCACCACCAAAGTGGAATACATTTCTGTCTATAGCTGTTATGATCACGTTTTATGGATGAAACAACTTATGGACTATGGAATTGATGTAGATACCATTCCTATCAAGTGTAACAATACTAGTGTTATTTGTCTCACTAAAAATCTCATCCAACATTCTAGGACTGTAACACCCCTAACCTGTAACCATCGTCGGTTTAGGGTTAAGAGGCAATACAGGATATACGAAAACTTTTACAGACATTTCATAACATACTCTAACAAATCACATCAAAGTATCCCTTAAATAGGTCTGCGAGACGTCAAGCATACTTTAGAAAAGGGTCGGGACTAAACCGAACACATATGGAAAATCTCAGAAATTTTAAAAAAAAATTCTATGTTATAGAGGTCACACGCTCGTGTGGGCAGGCCGTGTGCCTCCCACGGCCTTAGACAAGCTCGTGTGTCTAAGCCGTGTCAAAACAGGGCATACATACTGACTTATCCACACGGCCTGAGACACGCCCGTGTGCCTCACCCGTGGTCGACACTGACTTACACCACACTGCCAGTTACACGCCGTTGTGTCCAGCCTGTGGTCGCTACTGACTTGATCCACGCGGCCAGTCACACGCCCGTGTGTCTTGCCCGTGGCAGATTCTGACTTGTTTTAAATTGCAACCTCGAAGGACGTGATCGAGCCACACGCCCGCGTGCTCAACCGTGTGGGCAATTATGGGCCATTTTCAAAGCCAAAATGCCACCCACACTTGGGTCATCCCTACAAACACATACAAGCATCATCACATACACAAATAGAAACCAAAACACATCAAATTGTGCATCATTTCTACTCAATTATGAGCCTAACAACCATACCAACTTAATAGTCATTTAACTCAATATAACCACAAGCACTTCAAAGCATAATCCATCACAAATTTACCATCAATAATATGCTAGCTATACATCAATAAGCATACCATTCATATGACCATTTCATTTTCTATCAAGGTATACCAAAACTAGCATCATAGGACATAATTAGTCATTCATAACCCAACCATATATCTAGCCATATCACATGGCCATGTACATATATCAAACATATCCCAGAACAACTAGCCTATACATGCCATATTTAGCTATATACACATTCAAAAGTACCAAAGTAGAGTTTGATAGTGTGGTGATGATCCTCGACGATTCCCCAGCCTTTCTTAGCTCTGACGATCTGTAAAACAGAGTAAATACACACAAAGTAAGCTTTCAAAAGCTTAGTAAACCATATACAAATAAACTTAACATAAAAGGCACATTATCACATTGATACAATGTCATTAATATTTCTCATTTGCAAATTCATATCATTTTCTTTAGCACATTTGCTTAGCCATTTCTCACCCACATATCATATCTCAAATATCACTTTTACTTATTGCATATCTATACATATATCACATTTTATTCATTGCATCTAGGTACATATACTCACCTTTCATGCTTACACAAAGCATACTCATCAAATGTACCTGAAACTAATATACAACTCACATAGTCATTCATTTCTCGGACTTGCCCGTTGAACCGTTCAGAATCAAATAGGAAGCTCGGAATACTCAGAATGGTCGTATAATGACAACGTCCCAGACATGGTCTTACATGTAACCAGATATTGATGGCACTATCCCAGACAAGGTCTTACACGAACCAATACGATGCCAATGTCCCAAACATGGTCTTACACGTAAATCTTAGATCGATGCCAACGTCCCAGACGTGATCTTACACGATATCTCAATCGGACACCTATGTCATGACATATGCAATCCTACCTATTCATAGGTTCGTACGAGACTTTTTCGGATGTTGACACTATGTCGATACTATCTCGGATTTCATGTACTCATCATCTCTTACACATTCATCATTATGAATTTTCATATGAACATACATATATCAATGTAATACATTTATTTGTATATAAACATACCTCGGATTCAGATAAACGGAAACGAACTCAGCTACTCAATCACTTCCGACTTTCCGCGATCTAAATCCGTTTTCTTCGATTCTTGATCTATACATATTCAAATTTAACTCATCTATTCACTAATTCATTCAATTTATTCCAAAAACACATATTTAGGGCAATTTACAAATTAGTCCCCACATTTTCACATTTTGACATTTTAGTCCTTATTTCACAAAAATCACAAAATACACAAAATCTCAATACACCCATGCTTAGCCGAATTCTCAATAGGTCCCTAGAAACCCATATTTTTCATTTATTTCACAATTTAGTCCCTCAAAATATTATTTTCTCAATTAAGCCCAAATTACTCAAATTCACTAAAAATCTAAAGACAAAACATGTTAATCTAACACAAATCTTTCATAATCCATCTTCAAACATCACAAAACTCATGTTTTCATCAATGGCATATTTCAAAATCATCATCAATTCACAAAATTGAAGCATGGGTTTTGAAGAACACGAAGCAATGATTACAAAAACATAGAAATTATCATGAATCGAAGCAAAACATACCTTGAATCAAGCTCAAAAATGGCCGAAAATGCCCTAGCTTAGTTTTCTTACTTCTTTTTCTTTGATAATTCGGCACAACAAGATGATAAATGGCCATTTCTAGTGATTTGTTTTATTATATTATGATTTAATTCATCATTTACCAAATTGCCCTTAATGAAACTTAATAAAATCTTTAAAGTAAAAGCCTATTACCGTCCATGCTATTGAAAAATGGCCTAATTTCATTTTAAGGTCTTCATATTAAAAGAACATGTTATTTAAACACTTTAACAATTATCAAGGCATTTTTGCATTTTACGCGATTTAGCCCTTTTCTCAAATTAAGCACACAAATCGCAAAATTAATTCGCAGCAATTTCACACATACCAATTCACATGCTGTAGACTCGAAAAATAATATTAAAATATTTTTTGACTCGAATTTGTGGTCTCGAAACCACTATTCTAACTAGGGTCAAAACTGGACTGTTACAATTCTCCCCCCATAGAGATTTTCGTCCCCGAAAATCTTACCGTTAAACAGGTTTAGATATTGCTATCTCATAGAATCTTCAGGCTCCCACGTAGCCTCTTCAACTCCGTGTCGATGCCACAGTACTTTAACTAACGGAATTTTCTTGTTTCGCAATTCTTTCACTTCACGAGCAAAAATACGGATCAGTTCCTCTTCATAAGTCATATTTGATGGGATTTCAATCTCAGACGGAGTAATCACATGTGATGGATCGGATCGGTATCGTCTAAGCATTGAAACGTGAAATACATTATGTATCTTTTCCAACTCTGGTGGCAATAACATTCTATACGTAACAGGTCCAACATGCTTGATCATTTCATACGGTCTGATGAACCTCGGACTCAATTTGCCTTTATGTCTGAATTTGAGTACTTTCTTCCACGGATATACTTTTAAAAATACTTTATCATCGATTTCGAATTTGATGTCTTTTCTTTTCAAGTCTGCATAAGATTTTTGATGATTAGACGCTGCTTTCAGACTATCACGAATTACTTTCACTATCTGTTCAGTGTCTTTTATCAAAACTACCCCGTGTATCTTACTTTCACTGAGCTAAGTCCAATACAGAGGGGTTCGACATTTGCGTCTGTACAAAGCTTCATATGGTTCCATTTTGATGCACAACTGAAAACTATTATTATATGCAAATTCAATTAGTGGCAGATATTGTTCCCACGTGTCATCAAACTCAAGGATGCAACATCTCAACATATCCTCAAAAATCTAAATAATCCATTCGAACTGACCATCCGTTTGCGGGTGAAAAGCCGTACTGAAATGCAATTTCGTACCTAAAGCTTCTTGTAATTTCTTACAGAATTGTGATGTAAATCTCGGATCTCTATCAAACACAATAGACAATGGCACTCCGTACAATCTCACAATATCAGAAATATAAAGCTCAGCTAGCTTATCAAGTGAATAATCAGATCGTATTGAATAAAATGGGCAGATTTCATCAATCGATCAACTACGACCAAAATCCATCGTTACTCTATCCCATTTCCATTCGGGAATCATTATCAATTGTAGCAAACCAAATGGAACATGATGTTCAGCTTTAACTTGTTGACAGACTAAACATTTCAAGACAAAATCAAAAATATCTCTTTTCATTCCAAACCACCAATAATGTTGCTTCAAGTCATGGTACATCTTTGTACTTCCCGGATGAACAGATAGGCAACTATTATGAGCTTCATTCAAAACTAACTGAATCAACTCTGGATTCCTCAGAACATAGATTCGATCTCAAAATCTCAAGAAATCATTATCATCAACTCGAAATTTAGAATCAGAGTTTGAATCACACTGAGCTCATTTCGCTATCATTTCATTATCAACATTTTGAGCATCACTAATTTGTAGTAAAAACAATGGTTTCGCTTTTAATTCAACTAAACTGTATCATCATCAGATAAGTCTAAAAGAGCATTCATAGCAGGTAATGCAAACAGTGATTTCTGACTCAATGCATCAGCAACGACATTTTCTTTACCCGGATGATAATCTAACCATCTTCTCTGACGCAGATTCAAGTCCTTCTGAGTCATCAGATACTTCAAACTTTTATGATCTGAAAACACGTGGCATTTCTCACCAAAAAGATAATGACGCCAAATCTTTAATGCAAAAATAATTGCAGCTAGTTCAAGATCGTGTGTCAGATAGTTCTTTTCATGTGGCTTTAATTGTCTCAAGGCATAAGCTATAACTTTGCCTTCCTGCATCAAAACACATCCCAAACTATTTAACGAAGCATCACTATAAATCAAAAATTTTTTACCCGATTCTGGTTGTACCAACTAGAGCTTCGGTCAACAGAATTTTCAACTGATCAAAGCTTTTCTGACATTTATCTGACCATTCAAAACTCACTTCTTTCTGAAGCAATCTAGTCAACGGAGTAGCTATCATCAAAAATCCTTTTACAAACTGTAATATCCCGGGTTAGGGGCTATTTTGTTGTTGCATGTTATTGCATGTGTTTGGTGTGCTGTGTTGCCATTTCGGTGTTTTAGGGGCTTAATTGTAGCCTAGGTGTATGCCTGAGTGAATGGGAAAAATTTTGGTTTTGGGTGTTAAGTCAGGGGAGTTGTTGGAGCTAGGGAATAAGGGTTATCTTTGGTGTTTTATTGCACAAGTGAAGAGCTGGCAGAGTGGCAAGGGAGGAGCTTGGTGTGGCGTCATCTACATGTGAGGGAGGTCCAGAGTTCAAGCTGCAGAGTTCCCATTTTGGGTTCTCATTTTGGACGGCATAGGAGGGAGGAGTTGTGTGTGATTTAAACTCCACTTTGGACTTGGTCAAGTGGTGACTTGGATGGTGGAGAGTAAAAAGTGGAGTGTGACTTGTTCAAACTTATTTGAAATTGTGGTTGGGAGTGAATAGGGGGATGTGGCCGAATTTGTGGGTGTTGGAGTGGGAGTGTGGACGGTTTGGTAGTGGCAAGTAAGGTAGCCGAAATTTTGTTGGGCATCTTAGTGCATTTTCGGTCACTTTTTGTCAATGAGAAAAGTCTCTTCTTTGGGTCATTTTTGGTAGCCGAATGTTCTAAGGGTGTTTTCCATTTTCTTTGCTTTGTTTACATCTTTTGAAACCGAACGACTAAGTTTCCAAAGGCTGCCGAAAGTTGTATTGTTGCTTCTTAGACTACTTGATAGCCGAATATCCCTTCCCATTTCTTCCCTTTTCTTTTCATGTAGGTAAAACGAAAACTAGTTTCTTCCTTACTCAAACTCTCTTTTTCTTCTTGAAACCGTGATAGCCGAATCACCCATTTGTTCTCCTCATTTCTTTTGTGCCGAAACTACCATCACCTTACTTCACAACTTTTATTTTCTTTTCCTAAGCATAATTGCCGAAACTCTGCTCCCATTTCACATTGTTTTCCCTCAAAGCCGAAAGTAGAAGAGTTAAACACCTAGTGCCGATTTCTTCTTTCTATTGTTTCCAACTTAATCGAATATTCTCTCCTTCTCCTAGTAGTCTCCCTTGGCCGAATATCAGTGGGGTATTTGGGGCCTTGCTTCAATCGGTTGGAATTTGGTAAGTGGTTGGCCGAATGGCCATCTCTCTCTTCTCGAAGTATTATATTGATTGCGGTTTGTTCAAAGCCTATGATGGTTGTAGATGGAAGTAAGTTAATCACTTGTTTAACCTTTGCATATAGGGTCTTTGGTAGTGAAAGTAACCAAGAGGAGTTCCACTCTATTAACCGATTGGTAAGAAGTAGTGGTGGTAAGTGATTGGTATTGGCATTAATCGTTCAATCTTTTGGTTTCGATTGAGTCAAGATTATTGAGGTTTAACTGTTCTCTTTTAGGGGTGGCCGATTGTCAAAAGGGAATCGCTGCTTGATTCGGATTTGGTAGGAAACCAAATCATCTTCAAGGTAAGGGATTGAAATTAACCCCTTTGGGTTTATATGTCTTTGGCCGAAGGGTCTTAGTGCCTAATCCTATGTTGGCCGATTGTTGTAGGAGCTAGTAATCAAGGGACTTAGATCGCTTTTGTCAGGATTTCTAGACTCGTATTACCAGGTGTGTAAACTAACGCACTGTTACTTAGTAATGTTATTAATAAACCTGTTTACCTGTTAAAAACTATACCAGTATGATGGATAATTGGATACCCAAACGGGGTATGTGTACGTATCCGGGTCAGTCTAATTTATTACAAGTTCTATTATGGATACCTTGGGTATTATGATCTAGGTATGTATGCTATGAGATGTAATGCTAGACATGTTGGCATGATATGCATGACTTGCATGATATGCATGATCACATGAGTTGGTATGATGATGGGTGAAATGAGTGGAGGGGGCAGTGATATTTTGTGCTGACGAGCACCAGTGTTTTGGTAACACACTTTGTGACTTTGGGTCACCAGAGGTTTGGCACCTCCAGAGGTTTGGCACCTCATTGCGACTCGTCCCTGTGGTTTGATACCACCATGGGTTGGCCCCACTTGAGATATGGGATCGTCTGCTAGTGATTGGGTATCACACGATGGGTTGGCCCCATCACTCGATTATTGTGACTACGGTCACCAGTGCTTTGGTAGCACACTTGTGTCTTTGGGACACCAGAGGTTGGGCACCTCATTGCGACTCGTCCCTGTGGTTTGACACCACCGTGGGTTGGCCCCACATGAGATATGCGATCGTCTGCTAGTGATTGGGTATCACACGATGGGTTGGCCCCATCATTGGATTTGTGACTTCGGTCACCAGTGCTTTGGTAGCACAAACGTGTCTTTGGGACACCAGTGGTTTGGCACCACATTGATGGATATTGTGTCTTTGGGACACCAGTGTTTTGGTAACACATTGTGACTATATGTCACCAGTGGTTTGGCACCACCAGTGGTTTGGTACCACACGGGGTAGAAAAGGCGATACGGATGGTTAGGATCGGGTTGCATTAATTATGTTGCTATGTATGATGTGTGTTAGCATGTTGTTTTATTGGGAGCGGGATTTATGCACTGAGTCACTCGACTCACCCTCTCCTTTGACATTTCAGGTGACTCGTAGACGAAGACATGGAGCCGGGATGGACTCGGGGTGCACATGCCATGCTTTAATAAAAGTTTTGCTCAGATTAATCAAATTGGGTACTTTAGCTTATTTACTTTTATTTGGGTTTTAATTTGGATTTGTAAGGGGCCTTCAATTTATGTTTTATGATGATTATGTTTAAATTAGATTCTTAACATGCTTAACAAAATAACTTGGTATGAAACTTTACTAAAAATTTGGAAAGACAATGATTTCAAAACTATAACGCAACGTGTTTTAAATTATACCATCGGGTATCACACTATGTTTTTATATTAAGCAAATTCAAATGATTTTCAACCCAAACCCAATTTTCTACTAAGTCAAAAAGGTTTTAAGTAACACTAAGAAACTATTGAAGTTTAAATGGAATAAACTCGTTTTAACTACACATTTTGGTTAAGTTTTCAAAAAATGTCCGGGTTTCAAATACACCATTTGATTTCAAACAAGTCAACTCTAATTTTCTTCAAGTTCACTTCGTTTCCACCCTGCTTTTGAATGAAAAATCTAAACCTCTCAAGTACGTTTTTCCCCGTAACATACCAGATGCGGACGTGGTGTCTTGTCCGAGTTTGGGGTGTTACAATTGTGGTATCAGAGCCAAGTTCAAAAGCTTGGCTGTGGGCCTGAGGCCCAAAATGGTTTCAAAAGTTTGTTTTAAGTGTTTTGGGTTTGAATATACGGTTTGAAAGGCATGGCACCGAGTCTCCGGCACCAGTTCGCCCAGGTAAGTACCCCTTACTATTGCTTGTGAATTGATTGGATGTGATATGATTTGATGAATAGCAATAGTACTCTACTCTAGAGATTGAAACTGATAGGATTCTGTGAACTCGCGAGAACAAATCCTCTATAATATTCATAAGACTTGCTTTAAAACAGTGGAATAAATACTGATGTATAAAATTCTTAATCAGATACGTAGAAAGATTAGTCATGAGCACTCGAGGCGGACGTGGTCATATTACTCGTGGTAGAGGTAGGGGTAGAATGACCGTTTCTGAGCCCGTAGGATCTGGTCAGGGGTCAGAGAATGAGATACCGGTTCCGCCACCAGCTGGAGGTGGTGAGTTCCAAGATCAGACCAGGGATGATGCAGTGTCACAGGCGATGCTGCGAGTGTTGGAAAGGGTAGCTGGTGTAGGTGGTGGTGTAGGAGTTAGGATATCTGTTCCTGAGCGACTTCGGGCAAATGGGGCCGAATTCTTCCGGGGTGTTTCTGGTGTTGCTCCCAGCACTGCTGAGTATTGGCTGGAGGCAACCGAGCGGATCATGGATGATCTGGACTTGACAGCTGAAGAGAAGCTGAAGGGCATCGTATCGCTTCTCCGAGATGAGTCATATCAGTGGTGGCTCACGGTTCGGGACAGTGTGGCAGCAGAGGATTTGACATGGGATTATTTCAGGGCTGCATATCAAAAGAAGTACATCGGAGCTAGTTATATTGACTCCCAGCGAAAGGCATTTCTGAGGCTTGTTCAGGGGAGTAAATCTGTTGCTGAGTACGAGGCTGAGTTCCTGAAGCTGAGTAGGTATGCCAGGGGCATTGTGGCCACTGAGCATGAGAGGTGTGTTCGTTTTGAGGATGGCCTGTGAGACGAGTTGAGACTGCTGATTGCTCCTCAGCAGGAGCGCGAGTTTGCTGTCTTAGTTGAGAAGGCTAAGGTAGCTGAGGGTGTTAAGGAGTCCGTGAGGCAGGGCATGGACAGGAATAGGAATAAGAGGAGCTTTGGGTCTTCTGGGTCGTCGGGTAATCCACAGAAGAGGGCTAGACCGAGTGGGCCAAATCAGCCTGCTAGGTTTGTTGCTGCTAGGCAGGGGCCGCCGCAGTGTAATCAGTGTGGGAAATCTCATTGGGGTGGCTGCTGGACCGGCGGAAAAGGTTGCTTTGAGTGTGGTTCTCTGGATCACCGTGTGAGGGACTGTCCGCGTAGGTTGGCCAGGGTTCAGTCTGAGAGTCAGGGCCGTAATCAGTTCAGAGGTAATGGACCGCCACCGCAGAGGGGCCGTGGTAATGGAAGAGGTGGTAATGGTTCTGGTCGGGGCCGTGGAGCACCGGGCAGAGGTGTGGATAGTTCTGAGGCCAGACAGCCTGGATTAGTGTATGCAGCAAGGCGCCGAGAGGAGGGCGACGCACCGGACATCATAGCCGGTACGTTCTTGATCTTTGGTTCTCCTTATACTGCTTTGATTGATGTGGGTTCGACGCACTCTTATGTTGCCAGTAGTATAGTAGAGACCATGGACTTAGACTCTGAGATATCTTCTAGGCAGATGACTGTGATTAGCCCTCTAGGTCACTCTGTAGTAGTAGATAAACTGTTTAGAGAGGTACCCCTAGAACTCCAATGGGTAGTGTTTGCTGCTGATCTGATGGAACTGCCATTTGGGGAGTTCGATTTGATTCTTGGGATGGATTGGTTGGTCAAGTACCAGGCGAGGTTGGATGGCGCGGCTAAGCGCATGGTTCTTAAGACGGTTGAGGGTGATGAGGTGGCTATGATAGGTAATAGGAGAGATTACTTATCAAATGTGGTATCTGCTTTGAAAGCAGAGAAGATGGTCAGGAAGGGTTGTGAAGCGTATGTAGTTCATGTGTATGCCTTGGAGGCTAAAGAGTCTGCTGTAGAGAAGGTTCGTACTGTTAAGGAATTTGCTAATGTGTTTCCTGAGGAGCTTCCGGGTTTGCCGCCAGATCGAGAGGTGGAGTTCGGGATTGATCTGTTACCCGGGACTGCGCCAGTGTCTATTGCTCCGTATAGAATGGCACCAAAGGAGTTGGTGGAGCTTAAGGCTCAGATCCAGGAGTTGTTGGATCGAGGTTTTATCAGGCCAAGTGTTTCGCCGTGGGGTGCGCCGGTACTTTTTGTTAAGAAGAAGGATGGCACAATGCGGATGTGTATAGACTACCGCCAGTTGAACAAGCTGACGATTAAAAACAAGTATCCGTTGCCACGGATAAATGATTTGTTTGATCAGCTGAAGGGTGCTGCGGTATTTTCGAAGATCGACTTGAGGTCTGGGTATCACCAGTTAAGGGTTAAGGAGGCTGATATCCATAAAACCGCGTTTCGGACTCGGTATGGGCACTACGAATTTTTGGTAATGCCGTTCGGGTTGACTAACGCACCGGCAGCGTTTATGGATATGATGAATAGGGTGTTTCAGCAGTATCTGGATCAGTTCGTTGTGGTTTTCATAGACGACATCTTAGTGTACTCAAGGACAGAGGAAGAACATGATGCGCATTTGAGAGTGGTGCTGCAGATTTTGAGGGAAAAGCAACTCTATGCTAAGTTCAGTAAGTGCGAGTTTTGGCTTAGAGAAGTGACGTTCTTGGGTCATGTAGTGTCGGCTGAGGGGATTCGAGTAGATCCTCGTAAAATTAAGGCAGTTTTGGATTGGAAGCCGCCTAGGTCAGTGGCTGAGATTCGGAGTTTTCTGGGTTTGGCCAGATACTACCGAAGGTTTGTTGAGGGTTTCTCGTTAATAGCAGCGCCGATGACCAAGTTGCTGAGGAAAGAGGTTCCGTTTGTATGGACTGAGAAACAACAGGAAAGCTTCGATAAGTTAAAGAAGATTTTGACGGAGGCTCCGGTTCTAATTCAACCTGAGGCTGGTAAGGAATACACAGTGTATTGCGATGCATCACATACAGGATTGGGTTGTGTGCTGATGCAAGAAGGTAAGGTTGTGGCTTACGCTTCTCGACAGTTGAGGCCACATGAGGTCAACTATCCAACGCACAATTTGGAGCTAGCGGCTGTAGTTTTCGCTTTAAAGATTTGGAGGCACTACTTGTACGGTGAGAGATCGATAGTCTACACAGATCATAAGAGTCTGAAGTATCTCCTGACTCAGAAGGATTTGAATTTGAGGCAGCGCAGATGGGTTGAGTTGCTGAAAGATTATGACTGTTCGATCGAGTATCATCCGGGCAAGGCTAACGTGGTGGCAGACGCGTTGAGCCGTAAGGTTGTTTCGGACTTAAGAGCGATGTTTGCCCACTTGAGTTTGTATGACGACGGGAGTATTCTGGCAGAGTTGCAAGTTAAGCCCACTTGGGTTGAGCAGATCAGAGAGAAACAGCTAGAGGATGAGGTTCTGAGTTCGCGAAGGTTACAAGTGCAGAATGGTGGTTTGGAAGGTTACAGCTTGTCTAGTGATGAGGTTCTGTGTTTTCAGGGTAAGGCTTGTATGCCTAAAGATGTTGAGCTGAGGCAGAAGATTCTTCAGGACGCGCATAGCAGTCCTTATGCTATGCATCCTGGAGGTAGTAAGATGTATAGGGACCTTAGAGAGCAGTTTTGGTGGCCTGGCTTGAAGAAAGAGGTGACAGAGTTTGTTGGGAAGTGTCTGACATGTCAGCAGGTCAAGGCTGAACACCAGTTGCCGTCGGGTTTGCTTCAGCCTGTAAAGATTCCTCAGTGGAAGTGGGAAAGGATAACCATGGATTTCGTCAGTGGGTTACCGCTTACGCCAAGCAAGAAAGATTCAGTTTGGGTAGTGGTGGATCGACTGACTAAATCAGCTCACTTTATTCCGGTGAGGGTTGACTACTCACTTCAGAAGCTAGCGAAGCTGTATGTTTCAGAGATAGTGAGGTTGCACGGTGTGCCAGTTTCGATAATCTCGGATAGGGATCCCAGATTTACGTCAAGGTTCTGGAAAGCATTGCATCAGGCTCTGGGTACTCGTTTGGATTTCAGCACGGCTTTTCACCCGCAGTCTGACGGTCAATCAGAAAGGGTTATTCAGATCTTGGAAGATATGCTGAGAGGTTGTGTCCTGGATTTCAGGGGTAGTTGGGAGGAGTTTCTACCATTAGCTGAGTTTGCCTACAACAACAGTTACCAAGCGAGCATCAAGATGGCACCGTATGAGGCGTTGTATGGTAGGAAGTGTCGCTCACCTACGTGTTGGACGGAGTTGGGTGAACGTCAGTTGTTGGGACCCGAGTTGGTTGCTGAGACAGAAGACAAGGTTAAAGTGATTCAGGCTCGATTAAAGGAAGCTTCGGACCGGCAGAAGTCTTATGCCGATCTTAAGTGGAGAGATATAGAGTTTGCTGTGGGGGATCGAGTGTTTCTGAAGGTCTCGCCTTGGAAGAAGGTGTTGAGGTTCGGGAAGAAAGGCAAGCTAAGTCCGAGGTTTATTGGGCCGTATAAGGTTTTGAGGCGAGTTGGACCAGTAGCGTATCAGCTTGAATTGCCAGCAGAGCTTAGTCAGATTCACGATGTTTTTCACGTTTCGATGCTTCGGCGTTATCGTTCAGATCCGTCACATGTGGTAGCAGTGGAAGAGATCGAGGTGAATCCAGACTTGACTATGGAAGAGGAACCTGTACAGATTCTTGATCGGGATGTGAAGGTTCTGCGTAGAAAGTCTGTGCCTTTGGTTAAGGTACTTTGGCGGAATCATGGCGTAGAAGAAGCTACGTGGGAACCCGAGGATATGATGAAACAGCAATACCCGAAACTCTTCTGATCAGGTAATTTCGAGGTCGAAATTGTTTTTAAGGGGGGTAGAACTGTAATATCCCGGGTTAGGGGCTATTTTGTTGTTGCATGTTATTGCATGTGTTTGGTGTGCTGTGTTGCCATTTCGGTGTTTTAGGGGCTTAATTGTAGCCTAGGTGTATGCCTGAGTGAATGGGAAAAATTTTGGTTTTGGGTGTTAAGTCAGGGGAGTTGTTAGAGCTAGGGAATAAGGGTTATCTTTGGTATTTTATTGCACAAGTGAAGAGCTGGCAGAGTGGCAAGGGAGGAGCTTGGTGTGGCGTCATCTACATGTGAGGGAGGTCCAGAGTTCAAGCTGCAGAGTTCCCATTTTGGGTTCTCATTTTGGACGGCATAGGAGGGAGGAGTTGTGTGTGATTTAAACTCCACTTTGGACTTGGTCAAGTGGTGACTTGGATGGTGGAGAGTAAAAAGTGGAGTGTGACTTGTTCAAACTTATTTGAAATTGTGGTTGGGAGTGAATAGAGGGATGTGGCCGAATTTGTGGGTGTTGGAGTGGGAGTGTGGACGGTTTGGTAGTGGCAAGTAAGGTAGCCGAAATTTTGTTGGGCATCTTAGTGCATTTTCGGTCACTTTTTGTCAATGAGAAAAGTCTCTTCTTTGGGTCATTTTGGTAGCCGAATGTTCTAAGGGTGTTTTCCATTTTCTTTGCTTTGTTTACATCTTTTGAAACCGAACGAGTAAGTTTCCAAAGGCTGCCGAAAGTTGTATTGTTGCTTCTTAGACTACTTGATAGCCGAATATCCCTTCCCATTTCTTCCCCTTTCTTTTCATGTAGGTAAACCGAAAACTAGTTTCTTCCTTACTCAAACTCTCTTTTTCTTCTTGAAACCGTGATAGCCGAATCACCCATTTGTTCTCCCCATTTCTTTTGTGCCGAAACTACCATCACCTTACTTCACAACTTTTATTTTCTTTTCCTAAGCATAATTGCCGAAACTCTGCTCCCATTTCACATTATTTTCCCTCAAAGCCGAAAGTAGAAGAGTTAAACACCTAGTGCCGATTTCTTCTTTCTATTGTTTCCAACTTAGTCGAATATTCTCTCCTTCTCCTAGTAGTCTCCCTTGGCCGAATATCAGTGGGGTATTTGGGGCCTTGCTTCAATCGGTTGGAATTTGGTAAGTGGTTGGCCGAATGGCCATCTCTCTCTTCTCGAAGTATTATATTGATTGCAGTTTGTTCAAAGCCTATGATGGTTGTAGATGGAAGTGAGTTAATCACTTGTTTAACCTTTGCATATAGGGTCTTTGGTAGTGAAAGTAACCAAGAGGAGTTCCACTCTATTAACCGATTGGTAAGCAGTAGTGGTGGTAAGTGATTGGTATTGGCATTAATCGTTCAATCTTTTGGTTTCGATTGAGTCAAGATTATTGAGGTTTAACTGTTCTCTTTTAGGGGTGGCCGATTGTCAAAAGGGAATCGCTGCTTGATTCGGATTTGGTAGGAAACCAAATCATCTTCAAGGTAAGGGATTGAAATTAACCCCTTTGGGTTTATATGTCTTTGGCCGAAGGGTCTTAGTGCCTAATCCTATGTTGGCCGATTGTTGTAGGAGCTAGTAATCAAGGGACTTAGATTGCTTTTGTCAGGATTTCTAGACTCGTATTACCAGGTGTGTAAACTAACGCACTGTTACTTAGTAATGTTATTAATGAACCTGTTTACCTGTTAAAAACTATACCAGTATGATGGATAATTGGATACCCAAACAGGGTATGTGTACGTATCCGGGTCAGTCTAATTTATTACAAGTTCTATTATGGATACCTTGGGTATTATGATCTAGGTATGTATGCTATGAGATGTAATGCTAGACATGCTGGCATGATATGCATGACTTGTATGATATGCATGATCACATGAGTTGGTATGATGATGGGTGAAATGAGTGGAGGGGGCAGTGATATTTTGTGCTGACGAGCACCAGTGTTTTGGTAACACACTTTGTGACTTTGGGTCACCAGAGGTTTGGCACCTCCAGAGGTTTGGCACCTCATTGCGACTCGTCCCTGTGGTTTGATACCACCGTGGGTTGGCCCCACTTGAGATATGGGATCGTCTGCTAGTGATTGGGTATCACACGATGGGTTGGCCCCATCACTCGATTATTGTGACTACGGTCACCAGTGCTTTGGTAGCACACTTGTGTCTTTGGGACACCAGAGGTTGGGCACCTCATTGTGACTCGTCCCTGTGGTTTGACACCACCGTGGGTTGGCCCCACATGAGATATGGGATCGTCTGCTAGTGATTGGGTATCACACGATGGGTTGGCCCCATCATTGTATTTGTGACTTCGGTCACCAGTGCTTTGGTAGCACAAACGTGTCTTTGGGACACCAGTGGTTTGGCACCACATTGTTGGATATTGTGTCTTTGGGACACCAGTGTTTTGGTAACACATTGTGACTATATGTCACCAGTGGTTTGGCACCACCAGTGGTTTGGTACCACACGGGGTAGAAAAGGCGATACGGATGGTTAGGATCGGGTTGCATTAATTATGTTGCTATGTATGATGTGTGTTAGCATGTTGTTTTATTGGGAGCGGGATTTATGCACTGAGTCACTCGACTCACCCTCTCCTTTGACATTTCAGGTGACTCGTAGACGCGGACATGGAGCCGGGATGGACTCGGGGTGCACATGCCATGCTTTAATAAAAGTTTTGCTCAGATTAATCAAATTGGGTACTTTAGCTTATTTACTTTTATTTGGGTTTTAATTTGGATTTGTAAGGGGCCTTTAATTTATGTTTTATGATGGTTATGTTTAAATTAGATTCTTAACATGCTTAACAAAATAACTTGGTATGAAACTTTACTAAAAATTTGGAAAGACAATGATTTGAAAACTATAACGCAACGTGTTTTAAATTATACCATCGGGTATCACACTATGTTTTTATATTAAGCAAATTCAAATGATTTTCAACCCAAACCCAATTTTCTACTAAGTCAAAAAGGTTTTAAGTAACACTAAGAAACTATTGAAGTTTAAATGGAATAAACTCGTTTTAACTACACATTTTGGTTAAGTTTTCAAAAAATGTCCGGGTTTCAAATATACCATTTGATTTCAAACAAGTCAACTCTAATTTTCTTCAAGTTCACTTCGTTTCCACCCTGCTTTTGAATGAAAAATCTAAACCTCTCAAGTACGTTTTTCCCCGTAACATACCAGATGCGGACGTGGTGTCTTGTCCGGGTTTGGGGTGTTACACAAACCGATGATAATAAGCATCTAGTCCCAGAAAGCTACGAACTTCTGATATATTCCTCGGAGGTTTCCAATCAAGTATAGCTGAAATTTTACTCGAATCAACCCGAATACCTGATGCTGATACAACATGGCCCAGAAAACTGACTTCGTGTAACCAGAACTCACATTTACTGAACTTTGCATACAATTGCTTATCTCGCAAAGTTTGCAACACAATTCTCAGATGTTTAGCATGCTCAATCTCATCACGTGAATAAATCAAGATGTCGTCAATGAATACAACAACAAATTGATCTAAGTACGGTCTGAAAATTCTGTTCATCAGATCCATAAAAACAGCAGGAGCATTTGTTAGTCCAAAAGGAATAACTAAAAACTCAAAATGCCCGTACCTCGTTTTGAAAGCAGTCTTTGGAATATCTGAATCTTTTACTCGCAACTAATAATCCCCCGATCTCAGATCTATCTTTGAAAACATAGTGGCTCCTTTAAGCTGGTCAAACAAATCATCAATTCTGGGCAGAGGATATTTATTCTTTATAGTCCCTTTTGTTCAATTGACGATAATCAATGCACATTCTCATCGTGCCATCTTTCTTTTTCACAAACAGAATAGGAGCACCCGAAGGTGAGAAACTCGGTCTTGCAAACCCTCTATCTGTCAATTCTTGCACTGTGACTTCAATTCTTTCAGCTCTGTTGGTGCCATTCTATACAGTGCTATCAAAATAGGAGTCATTCTCGGTAACAAATCAATACCAAATTCAACTTCACGTATCGGAGGTAATCTCGGTAATTCTTCAGGAAATACATCAGGGAATTCACAAACCACAAGCATAGATTCAACTTTCCTTTCAGTTACTTTTGAGTCCATCACATAAGCAAAATAAGCTTCACAACCCTTTTTCAAATGATTCTAAGCTTTCATCACTGATATCACAACAGATAACCCATTCAAATCGTTCGACTCGATCTGAACTATTTCATCATTCTGACATCTCAAATCAATAGTCTTTCTTTTGCAATTCACAACAGCATCGTGTAATGTCAACCAGTTCATACCCAAAATTATATCGAACTCATCAAAAGGTAATAGCATCAAATCAACAGGAAAACAAACATCTCGAAACATCAACGTACAGTTCTTACATACTTTGTCAACCAGGACACTTTTACCTAAGGGGTTCGATACTCTAATAACAAATTCAGTAGACTCTACAGGTATAGTCTTACTGGATACTAAGTTCATGCATATATATGAATGTGTAGAACCTGGGTCTATCAATGCAATCACAGAAGTATCATAAAGAGTAAATGTACCCGTTATAACATCCGGAGATGAAGCTTCCTCACGAGATCGGATGGCATATGCTCTGGCAGGCGCTCTAGCTTCAGATCTCACAACAGTGTCTTTCGTAATTCTCTGACTACCACTGACATTTCTTTCATTTTGGGAAGGTCTACCTCTCACTGAAACATTATCAGACCTCGAATTCTGAATAATCTCTTGCTTAACAGACTCTGGGCAATCACAGATGAAATGATCTAACGATCCACATCTGAAACAAGCTCGATCATTCAATCAACAACTACCTGGATGTATTTTACCACAGTGCTTACATTCAGGTCGTTCAGATCGGACATTTTCCACATAGCTATTGATGTAGCTCGAGCTTTAGAATTCGACTCTGATCTAGCTTGATCTCTCGAATTCATATATCCCACATTAGTTCTAGAACAGCTATGCTCATCTCTGAATCTCTTTGAAGTACACTGAAATTATTTGTTCAAAAATCTCTTTCTCGCATCTCTGACTTCAGACTCAGCTTTTATTTTATCATTCCCGAGTGCCTCAGCTTTGCACGCTCGGTCAACAAGCACAACAAACTCTTTTATTTCCAAAATCCCAACAAGCAAATGAATATCTTCATTAAGGCCATCTTCAAATCTTTTGTAAATTATTGCCTCGGATGATACACATTCTCGAGCATACTGACTTAATGTCACGAACTCTCTCTCATACTTAGTGACGGACATACGACCCTGCTTCAACTCCAAACATTCTTTTCGTTTCTGATTAATAAATCTCTGACCAATGTATTTCTTTCGGAACTCAGACTGGAAGAAATCCCAAGTAACCCGTTCCTTTGGGACCACAGAAATCAAAGTCTTCCACCATTGATAAGCTGCATCTCATAGTAAAGGAACGACACATTTCACACATTCATCAGGAGTTAATGTCATCTCATCAAATACTTGGATAGTGTTCTCAAGCCAAAACTCAGCTTTCTCGGCATCATCATCACTAGTGGCCCTGAACTCTTCAGCCCCATATTTACGGATTTTGTCGATCGAACGTTTATTCAACAGATTCAAACTCAGAACCGGAGTTATAGCAAAAGTCTGAGGAGGACTAGGCAGGGGCGGAGGTTGTGAAATAGCCAGATTAGTTCTAACATACTGAGTGAACCACTCATTCATCATTTCGAAGAAAGCTTGTTTAGCCTCTCCCTCTTGACCGCTAGTAGCCGGTCTCAAATCAGATGGCACTGTCCCTTGAGCGGGAGCAGGCACATTGCTTTCAACATTGTCAGCTATGACTCTTTCGGAATCCATTACTATACGGAAACACATTTTACACGTCAGGATTCATCACACTATCACATTTCATATATATGGCATGTATAGCTAGAATCTCACACGCTACATTAGTCTGAGAATAGACTAAACCGTAGCTCTGATACCAATCAAATGTAACACCCCTAACCCTAACCATCACCAGTTTAGGGTTAAGAGGCATTACCCGACAATCAGAAACTTTTACAGACATTTCATAACATACTCCGACAAATCACATCAAAGTGTCCCTTAAATAGGTCTACGAGACCTCAAGCATACATTAGAAAAGGGTCGAGACTAAACCGAACACATATGGAAATTCTCAGAAATTAAAAAAATTTGTCTAAGTTACAGATGTCACACGCTCGTGTAGGTAGGCCGTATGCCTCCCACGGCCTTAGACACGCCCGTGTGTCTAAGCCGTGTCAAAACAGGGCTTACATACTGACTTGTCCACACAGCCTAAGACACGCCCGTGTGCCTCACCCGTGGTCGACACTGACTTGCACCACACGGCCAGTCACAAGCCCGTGTGCCCAACCCGTGGTCGCTACTAACTTGATCCACACGGCCAGTCACACGCCCGTGTGTCTTGCCCGTGGTCGATTCTGACTTGTTTTAAATTGCAACCTCGAAGGACATGATCGAGCCACACGCTCATGTGCTTAACCGTGTGGGCAATTATAGGCCATTTTCAAAGCCAACATGCCCCCCACACTTGGGTCATCCCTACAAACACATACAAGCATCATCCCATACACAAATGGCAACCAAAATAGATCAAATTGTGCACTCAATTATGAGCCTAAAAACCATACCAACTTAATAGCCATTTAACTCAATATAACCACAAGCACTTAAAAGTATAATCCATCACAAATTTACCATCAATAATATGCTAGCTATACATCAATAAGCTTACATTCATATGACCATTTCATTTGCTATCAAGCTATACCAAAATTAGCATCATAGGACATAATTAATCTTTCATAACACAACCATATATCTAGCCATATCACATGGCCATGTACATATATCAAACCTATCCCAGAACAACTAGCCTATACATGCCATATTTAGCTATATACACATTCAAAAGTACTAAAGTAGAGTTTGATAGTATGGTGATGATCCTCGATGATTCCCCAGCCTTTCGTAGCTCTGACGATCTGTAAAACAGAGTAAACACACACACAAAGTAAGCTTTCAAAAGCTTAGTAAGCCATATACAAATAAAGTTAACATAAAAGGCACATAATCACATTGATACAATGTCATTAACATTTCTTATTTGCAAATTCATATCATTTTCTTTAGCTCATTGGCTTAGCCATTTCTCACCCACATATCATATCTCAAATATCACTTTTACTTATTGCATATCCATACATATATCAATTTTATTCATTGCATCTAGGTACATATACTCACCTGTCATGCTTATACAAAGCATACTCATCAAACGTACCTGAAACGAATATACAACTCACATAGTCATTCATTTCTTGGACTTGCCCGTTGAACCGTTCGGAATCAAATAGGAAGCTCGAAATACTCAGAATGGTCTTACAATGCCAACGTCACAGACGTGGTCTTATATGTAACCAGATATCGATGCCACTGTCCCAGACGTGGTCTTACACGAATCAATACAATGCCAATGTCCCAGACATGGTCTTACACGTAAATTTTAGATCGATGCCAACGTTCCAGACATGGTCTTACACGATATCTCAATCGGATAACTATGTCATGACATGCGCAATCTTGCCTATTCCTAGGTTCGTATGGGACTTTTTCGGATGTTGACACCATGTCGATACTATCTCAGATTTCTTGTACTCATCATCTCTTACACATTCATCATTATGAATTTTCATATGAACATACATATATCAATGTAATACATTTATCAAGAACACGAAGCATGGATTTTGAAAAACACGAAGCAAAGATTAAAAAACGTAGAAATTATCAAGAACCGAAGCAAAACTGTAACACCCCTAACCCGAAAACGCCGCCGGAATAGGGTCAAGAGGCATTACCAGACAATATGATTATTTACTACCCAATTACGACACAGAGTTAATCATCATCATAATACATCAAACATAACAATTAGTCCCTTATTAAAGTGTAAAAGACCTTAAACACATGCTAGAGAGGGGTCGCGACGAAACCAAAGTACAAACAGAAACTTTTCAAAAATTTAAAACTTTTCTAGGTTTCAGGGGATACACGCCCGTGGGGGTAGGCCGTGTACCAAGCATGCCCGTGTACTTTGGCCGTGGTCGATCCTGTCAATAGTCACATGACTACTTGGTAGTAGACACGTCCGTGTGCCAAGGCTGTGGGCTCTTAGTCCATATAATGACTTACACCCCACGATCACTGGGCACCCCCGTGTGCCACAACCGTATGGCAAAAATAGGCCATTTGCAAGGCCAAAATGCCACCCACACGGGTCAATCACTACAAGCACACTTAAGCATGTTTATACACACATTTTGGCAACCATTTCCTATCATATGATCAATCTATCAACTCATTCAAACTCACTTTCAAACATATTAACTTATAAGCTAACATATACAACTTGAATACATTCAATACTAAACATTATTCCTTCTCAATTTCACTAAATCATACTAGCATTTTACCAACACAAAGTTACCATTGATAAATCATTCTCTTCAACCATAAACAATACCAAAATATGCCTCATATCACAAAGCCATTTATGCCTGAAGCAACCATATATTTAGTCACATCACATGGCTAATTACACGCCTCAAATATGTACCAAATAACTAGCCTATACATGCCATATTTCAACTATATACATCTTTCCAAAAGTATCCAAAATAGATTGCCGATAGTGTGATTGAGAAGCTGATGATTCCCAGATTCGAGCTAGCTGTATTAACACTGCAAAGCAGAGAAACAAATCACGCAGTAAGCTTTCAAAAGCTTAGTAAGTTCGTAACAAAATACATTAAAATAAAACATTTGATCACATAGATTATTTCAAAAACTAATATCTCATATCATCCAAAGCTAATAATTTCAATTAACCTTCCATAAACTCATTCGTACTTTCATCAACCACATAGGTTCCGAACGTACCTTAGCCAACACTTAGTTGTCAAATATTTATGCTACTTAGTACTCATGAATCACTTCGATCAATATTCGTCCCTTCTTTAGTTTATTTGCACACTTAGTGCCTAAATAGTTAACCGAAGCTTAATTAGCATCGCACACTTAGTGCATCCATATCAAGCCGATTTTGAATCAGTATCGTACACACAGTGCTAACCACAAAGCCGAAGCTTATATTACTCCGCACACACAGTGCTATTTATCTTGGTCACATTTCCAAATACGCACACTTAGTGCCATTTAATTCAATCTATCACATAGCATTCACATTTCAACAATATCATACCATTCATTTCATAACATTAAACACAACTAAATACACGTATTATGTCCGAACTTACCTCGGACGTCGAATTATCAAAGCGGTCGATTAATCGAGCACTTTATCTTTGCCTCGATCTCGAT
Source organism: Gossypium australe (assembly GCA_005393395.2). NCBI lineage: Eukaryota > Viridiplantae > Streptophyta > Magnoliopsida > Malvales > Malvaceae > Gossypium > Gossypium australe. The sequence goes on along the minus strand of CM016621.1, from coordinate 108,282,314 downwards.
CTGAACTTGTTCTTTCTTGGTCTATACACATTCAAATTAAATCCATTCAATCACCAAATCATTCATTTTAGTCCAAACACATATATTTAGGGTATTTACAAAATAGCCCTCACATTTTTACATTTCGACACTTTAGTCCCTATTTCACAAAATCACCAAATTCACATAATTTCTCCTAGTACAAGCTTAACCGAATTTCACTAATGTCTATACAAACCCACACATTTCATTTATTACATATTTTAATCCTTCAATTTCTCATTTCCTCAATTAAGCCTAAAATGCTCAATTTCACTAAAAATCCCAATACAAAATATGTTAACCCAACACCAAGTTTTCATATTTCACTATCAACTAGCACATAGCTCAAACATTCATCAATGGCTCATCACAAAAACATCATCAATTCAGAAAATTACAACATGGGTTAGCTAGAGTACGAAGCAATGATTACGAAAACGTAAAAATTAACAAAAAAACCGAGCTAAAATCACATACCAATTTGTGCCTAAGCTTGCCGAAACCTCAAAGCTTCCTAGCCCTTCTTTCTTTTCTATTTTCAATGAGTAAAAAGATGAATACTCATCTCATTTCATGTTTTGTTTTACTAATCTTATATTATTAATTCAATTACAAAAATGACTTTTCATTAAACATATATAACATATATATAATGAGGACATTCATGACTTTTACCATACCACTATCTAAATATTGGCATTATTGCCTCAAAAGGCCTCCACATTAATAAAACAACAACACTTAAGTACTTAAAAATCAACACATAGCTTTTACTCTTTACGCAATTAAGTCATTCTCTTATTTCAGCACACAGTCGATAAAATTACCACACAGAATTTTCACCCGGACTATATCACATACTATTCACATAGAAAATATAATTAGATTACCATTCTGACCTCGGATTTGTGGTCTCGTAACCACTATTTCGACTAGGGTCTAAACTGGACTGTTACAACTCTCCCCCATTATGGATTTTCATCCCCGAAAATCTTACCAGTGAATAATTGTGGATGTTGCTTTCTCATAATGTTCCCAGGCTCCCACGTAGCCTCTTCAATTCTGTGTTTGTGCCATAATACTTTCACTAAAGAAATTTTCTTATTTCTCAACTCTTTGGTCTCTCGTGCAAAAATTCGGATCGGTTCTTCACTATACAACAAATCTAACTGAATTTCAACCTCAGTAGGAGCAATCACATGAGATGGGTCTGATCTGTACCGTCGAAGCATTGACACATGAAACACGTTATGAATCTTTTCTAACTCAGATGGCAATCTCAATCTATAAGCAACCGGCCCAACTCGTTCAATAATCTCAAACAGTCTGATGAACCTCGAACGCAGCCCTTTCGGCCAAATTGAAGTATTTTCTTCCACGGAGACACTTTCAGAAACACTTTATTACCAATTTCGAATTCAATATCCTTTCGTTTCAAATCTGCTTGAGACTTCTTACTATCTGAGGCCGCTTTCAAACTGTCACGAATTACTTTCACTTTTTGCTCAGTCTCTTTTATCAGATCAACCCCGTGAATCTTATTCTCACTCAGCTCAGTCCAATACAAAGGAGTTCGACACTTTCGACCATTAAGAGCCTCATATGGTGCCATTTTAATGCTAGATTGAAAACTATTGTTATAGCAAACTCAATCAATGATAAATGCGTTTCCCACGTACTTTCAAATTCAAGTATGCAACATCTCAGCATGTCTTCGAGGATCTAAATGATTTGCTCTTATTGACCATCCGTTTGCGGATGAAAAGCAATACTGAAATGCAATTTCGTGCCTAAAGCATCTTGCAATTTCTTCCAAAATCGCGCGGTAAATCTCAGATCTCTGTCAGACACTATAGATAACGGTACTCCGTGCAATCTCACAATCTCATCGATATACAGTTTAGCTAACTTATCTAAAGAATAATCGATTCTCACCGAAATGAAATGAGCTGATTTCGTCAATCTATCAACTATCACCCAGATCGCATCTTTCTTACTCAGAGATAAGGGCAAACCCAACACAAAGTCCATCGTAATTCTCTCCCATTTCCACTCAGGAATCATAATCGGTTGTAACAAACCAGACGGAACTTGATGTTCAGCTTTAACTTGCTAACAAACTAAACATTTTGGCACAAAGTTAAAAATATCTCTTTTCATACCATGCCACCAATAGAACTATTTCAGATCATTATACATCTTCGTACTCCCCGGATGAACAGTCAAATGACTATTGTGAGCTTCATTCAAAATCATTGAAATTAACACTGAATTTCCCAGAATACAAATCCGATCTCTAAATCGCAAACAATCATCGCTATCTACTCAAAATTCTGATTCAACATTTGATTCACACATAATTCATTTAGCCATCATTTCAACATCATTTTTTTGAGCATCACAAATCTGCTGTATAAACATCGATTTTACTTTCAATTCAGCTACAACCGCACTATCATCACATAGATCTATCTGATTACTCATAGCTCGCAAAGCATATAACAATTTTTGACTCAAGGCATCAGCTACAACAATAGCGTTACCCAGGTGGTAATCTATCACAAGTTTGTAGTCTTTCAATAATTCTAACCATCTTCTCTATCTCAAATTCAAGTCTTTCTGAGTCATCAAGTACTTTAAAATCTTATGATCAATATAGATGTGACATTTTTCCCCGAATAGATAGTGACGCCAAATCTTAAATGCGGACACAATCACAGCAAATTCAATGTCATGCGTTGGGTAGTTCTTTTCATGCGGTTTTAATTATCTTGAAGCATAAGCAATGACTTTCCCCTCTTGCATCAGCACACAGCCCAAACCATTTAACGATGCATCACTGTAAACTATGAACTCTTTGCCTGATTCGGGTTGAATCAACATTGGTGCTTCCGTTAACAACACTTTCAATAGTTTAAAACTTTGCTGGCACCTTTCTGACCACTCGAATCTAACATCTTTCTATGACAACTTTGTTAATGGAATCGCAATCATCGAGAAGCCGCTCACAAATCGTCTATAATATTCTGCTAGTCCAAGAAAACTACGGACTTCAGACACATTTCTCAGAGGCTTCCATTCCAAAATAGCAGAGATTTTACTCGGATCAACCCGTATTCCAGCAACTAATACAATCTGTCCCAGACACCCAACCTCACGGAACCAAAATTCACATTTGCTAAACTTTGCATATAATTGTTTCTCACGTAGAGTTTGTAGCACGATTCTCTAATGCTCAGCATGCTGCGTCTCATCACACGAATAGATTAAAATATTATCAATGAACACCACCACAAAGGGATCTAAATACGGTCTGAATATCCGATTCATTAGATCCATAAACACCGCAGGAGCATTTGTTAGTCCGAAAGGCATCACTAAGAATTCGTAATGTCCGTACCTCGTTCAGAAAGCAGTTTTTAGCACATCATCTTCCTTAACTCTCAACTGATAGTAGCCTGATCTCAAGTCTATCTTTGAAAACATTGTAGCTCCCCTCAGTTGATCAAACAAATCATCAATACGAGGCAACGGATATTTGTTCTTTATTGTCACTTTGTTCAACTGTCGATAATCAATACACATTCTCATAGTTCCATCTTTCTTTTTCACAAATAACACAGGAGCTCCCCAGGTTGAGAAACTCGGTCGTGCAAATCCTCTATTAGTTAATTCTTGCAACTGCGATTTTAACTCTTTCAATTCTGCTGGTGCCATTCTATACGGAGCTATAGAAATGAGAGTGGTCCCCGGCACTAATTCAATACCAAATTCCACTTCCCGAATTGAAGGTAATCCCGGTAGCTCTTCAGGAAACACATCTGGAAACTTACATACCACAGGCACAGGTACAACTTTCTTTTCTCACATAATTCATAGCTTTTGTCATAGATACAACAGCTGGTAATCCTTTTATATCACTGGATTCAATTCGAATTATCTCACCATTCTGACTCTTCAACTCAATACTCTTTCTTTTACAATTCACGATGGCATTATGCAGAGTAAGCCAATCCATACACAAAATTATGTCAAACTCATCGAACGGTAACAACATCAAATTAGCCATAAAACAAGCATCCCGAAACATCAATGGGCAACTCTTGCACACCTTATCCACCAGGACACACTTGCCTAAGGGGTTTGACAGACTAACCACAAATTCAGTAGACTCAACAGGTAGAGTTTTATTCACTACTAGATTCATACACACATAGGAATGGGTAGATCCTGGATCTATCAATGCATTGACATCAATATCAAATAAAGTAAAAGTACCAGTAATGACGTCTGGAGATGACACTTCTTCTCGCGCTCGAATAGCATAGGCTCGAGCAGAAGCTCTCAGCTCCGACCTCACAACTGTATCGGTTGTCCCTCTCTGGCTTTCACTCACATTTCTGTTGTTTCTGGGTGGCCTACCTCTAACCGTCACATTACTCGATCTTTCATTCTAAACATTTTCTTCTTCAACTATCTTTGGGCAATCTCGAATAAAATGATCTTGAGATCCACATTTATAATAAACTCCATTGTTGTACTTGCCCTAACACTCTCCTACATGTCGTCTTCCACACTGTCTGCGTTCAGGTTTGTTACACTTAACGCTACCAACACTTGATTCATTCGGAGCTTGAATTCGTAAACCAGTACTTTGTCTCGAACGATCTCTACTTGGATGTCCAAACGAAACATTTAAACGATTGCTTACATCTCTATATCTCTTCGCTAAATGTTGAGAGAACTTATTCATCGATCTCTTTCTATCATCACGAGCCTCAGAATCGGCTTTCTTCTTTTCTTTACTGAGCTCCTCAGCTTTGCATGCTCTTTCAACTAACACAACAAATTCATTTATATCAAGTATTCCAACCAATAATTTAATGTCTTCATTCAATCCCTCTATGAAACGTTTGCACATAGTAGCTTCGGTCAAAACACATTCCCTTGCGTATTGACTTAATCTTACGAATTCCCGCTCGTACTCGGTAACAGACAAACGACCCTGTTTCAACTCTAGAAACTCTTTACGTTTCTGCTCAATGAAGCGCTGACTGATATACTTCTTTTTGAACTCAACTTGAAAGAAGTTCCAGGTGATTCTCTCTCTCTCGAAACCACAGATATCAATGTTTTCCACCAGTTATAAGCCGTGTCTCTCAACAAGGAAACTGCACACTTAATGCACTCATCAGAATTCAACGACATCTCATCGAATACTCTAATTGTATTCTCAAGCCAAAACTCCGCTCGCTCAGCATCGTCATCAGATGTGGCCCTAAACTCCTTGGCCCCGTATTTACGAATCTTGTTTACAGGTGGTTTATTCAATCTGATCGGGTCTACAACTTGTGGCACAACAGGTATTTGTGGGGGTGGAGGTTGTGGAGCAGCCGGATTCGTTTGAACGAACTTCGTAAACCACTCGCTCATCATTCGGAAGAAGGCTTGCTTAGCCTTTCCTCCCTCACCACTATCATTCGGCCTAAATGTGGCCGGCAGTGTCCCTTGAGCGGGAGCATGCGCATTGCTTTCTACATCGTCAGCAACTGCTCGATCAGGATCCATTACTATATGAAAACCCATTTTCATCTGTCAGAGTTCATCACACTATCGCAATTTCATATATGCCATGTATAGCTAGACTCACACGTGCTACGTTAGTCTGAGAATCGACTAAACTGTAGCTCTGATACCAATAAAATGAACACCCCTAAATCGAAACCGTCGCTGGAATAGGGTTAAGAGGCATTACCGGACAATAGGATTATTTACAACCCAATTACGACACAAAGTCAATCATCATCATAATACATCAAAAATAACAATTAGTCCCTTACTAAGGTGTATAAGCCCCTAACCACATGCTAGAGAGGGGTCGGGACTAAATCGAAGTACATACAGAATCTTCTCCGAAATTTAAAACTTTTCTAGGTTTTAGGGGATACACGCCCGTGGGGGTGGGCCGTGTACCTCCCACGGCTGCTAGACACACCCGTGTGTCCTCCCCATGGTCGAAACTGACCTTTGCTCCACGGCCACCAAGCACACCCGTATATTTTGGCCGTGGTCGATCCTATCAAAAGTCACACGGTTACTAGGCAGTAGACATGTCCGTGTGCCAAGGCCTTGCGCTTTGAGGCCAAATACTAACTTACACCCCACGGTCATTGGGCACGCCCGTGTGCCACAATCGTGTGGCAAAAATAGGTCATTTGCAAGGCCAAAATGCCACCCACATGGGTCAATCACTACAAGCACACTTAAGCATGTTTATACACACATTTTGGCAACCATTTCCTGTCATATGATCAATCATCAACTCATACAAACTTACTTTCAAACATATCAACTTATAAGCTAACATATACAACTTGAATACATTCAATACTAAACATTATTCCTTCTCAATTTCACTAAATCATACTAGTATTTTACCAACACAAAGTTACCATTGATAAATCATTCTCTTCAACCATAAACCATACCAAAATATGCCTCATATCACAAAGCCATTCATGCTTGAAGCAACCATATATTTAGCCACATTACATGGCTAATTAAACACCTCAAATATGTACCAAATAACCAGCCTATACATGCCATATTTCAACTATATACATCTTTCCAAAAGTACCCAAAATAGATTGCCGTTAGTGTGATTGGGAAGCTGACGATTCCCATATCTGAGCTAGATGTATTGACACTGCAAAGTAGAGAAACAAATGACACAGTAAGCTATCAAAAGCTTAATAAGTTCGTAACAAAATACATTAAATCAAAACATATCATCACATAGATTATTTCAAAATATAATATCTCATATCATCCAAAGCTAATAATTTTAATTAACCTTCCATAAATTCATTCGTACTTTCATCAACCACATAGGTTCCGAACGTACCTTAGCCAACACTTAGTTGTCGAATATTTATGCTACTCAGTACTCATGAATCATTTCGATCTACATTCGTCTCTTCTTTAGTTTATTCACACACTTAGTGCCTAAATAGTTAACCGAAGCTTAATTAGCATCGCACACTTAGTGTATCCATATCAAACCAATTTTGAATCGGTATCGCACACAGAGTGCGAACCACAAAGCCAAAGCTTCTATTAATCCGCACACACAGTGCTATTTATCTTGGTCACATTTGCAAATACGCACACTTAGTGCCATTTAATTCAATCTATCACATAGCATACCACATTTCAACAATATCATACCATTCATTTCATAACATTAAACACAACTAAATACACGTATTATGTTGGAACTTACCTCGGACGTCAAATTATCGAAGCGGTCGATTAATCGAGCGCTTTATCTTTGCCTCGATCTCGATCCGAACTTCTTCTTTCTTGGTCTATACACATTCAAATTAAATCCATTCAATCACCAAATCATTCATTTTAGTCCAAACACACAGATTTAGGGCATTTACAAAATAGCCCTCACATTTTTACATTTCGACACTTTAGTCCCTATTTCACAAAATCACCAAATCCACATAATTTCTCCTAGTACAAGCTTAGCCGAATTGTACTAATGTCTATACAAACCTACACATTTCATTTATTACATATTTTAATCCTTCAATTTCTCATTTCCTCAATTAAGCTTAAAATGCTCAATTTCACTAAAAATCTCAATATAAAATATGTCAACCCAATACCAAGTTTTCATATTTCACTATCAACTAGCACATAGCTCAAACATTCATCAATGGCTCATCACAAAAACATCATCAATTCACAATATTACAACATGGGTTAGCTAGAGTACGAAGCAACGATTACGAAAACGTAAAAATTAACAAAAAATCGAGCTAAAATCACATACCAATTTGTGCCTAAGCTTGCCGAAACCTCAAAGCTTCCTAGCCCTTCTTTCTTTTCTATTTTCGGTGAGTAAAAAGATGAATACTCATCTCATTTCTTGTTTTGTTTTACTAATCTTATATTATGAATTCAATTAAGAAAATGACCTTTCATTAAACATATATAACATATATATATAATGAGGCCATTCATGACTTTTACCATACCACTATCTAAATATTGGCATTATGGCCTCATAAGGCCTCCACATTAATAAAACAACAACACTTACGTATTTAAAAATCAGCACATAGCTTTTACTCTTTACGCAATTAAGTCATTCTCTTATTTCAGCACACAGTCCATAAAATTACCACACAGAATTTTCACCCGGACTATATCACATACTATTCACATAGAAAATAATATTAAATTACCATTCTGACCTCGGATTTGTGGTCTCGAAACCACTGTTCTGACTAGGGTCTAAATCGGGCTGTTACAAAAACATACCTTGAATCAAGCTCAAAAATGGCCGAATGCCCTAGCATAGTTTTCTTGCTTCTTTTTCTTTGATAATTCGGCACAACAAGATGATAAAGGGCCATTTCTAATGATTTGTTTTATTATATTATGATTTAATTCATCATTTAACAAATTGCCCTTAATGAAACTCAATAAAATCTTTAAATTAAAAGCCTATTACCGCCCATGCTAATGAAAATGGCCTAATTTCATTTTAAGGCCTTCATATTAAAAGAACATGGCATTTAAACACTTTAACAATTATCAAGGCACTTTTGCATTTTACGCGATTTAGCCCTTTTCTCAAATTAAGCACACAAATGACAAAATTAATTCGCAGAAATTTCACACATACCAATTCACATGCTATAGACTCAGAAAATAATACTAAAATATTTTTCTGACTCGGATTTGTAGTCCCGAAACCACTATTCTAACTAGGGTCAAAACCAGACTGTTACAGGGACAAAACATTTTGAAATTAGACATCATTTTATTATAGATCATGTAACACCCCTTACCCATATTCAATGCCGGAACAGGGCTCGAGGCATTACAGGACTTATATCACAAGTAAACATACAATTTCGTGTCATAAATTTGCGTCCAAACTAAAACCATTATACTCAATCATAAAGTCCCTAATATGAGCCTACAAGGCCCAAAACATGCTTTAGAAGTGGTTCAGGACTACACCGAGAACTCGAGAAACTTTTACAAAACTTTGAAAATTTTTGCTAGAAGAAGATCTCACACGCCCGTGTGGTTCAAAGGACACGTCCGTGTGACGCTGGGGACACGCACGTGCTTCAAACCGTGTTCAAATTAGGGTGCTCTCTTACTTGTGCCACAGGGCCGTGCCACACGCCCGTGTGCAAGGCCGTGTAGCACACACAGCTAAGACACACGCCCGTGTCTCTTCCCGTGTGCTCAATTCTGGACATTCTATTTTCCAAAATTAAGGTGCAGGGGACACACGGCCGGAACACATGCCCGTGGGGCAGACCGTATATCGCACACGGCCTAGATACACGCCCGTGTGTCTACCCGTGTGGAAAAAAACAAGGCTATTTACCAAGCCATTTTGCCACCCTCACTTGCACACATCAACACAACATCACATGGCACAAATTCAAGCATATAAATGCAACCAAACTATCACAAATAAGACAATAACATGTCATTCTTATGTCATCATTTATCATGCTTAAAACATCATACTTAGCCCATTAAAAACATACTAATTTCACATTCACAAGAGGGCATTAACATACGAATAAACTTATAATCAGCATAAGCCATCATTCATGGCTATATATAAGATGAAGCATTAACAATTACAAGCTAACACATATAGCCAAATTAATAATAACAAATATAACCTAATGACCATATCCCTATACATGCCATAAGCTCAAAATACTTGAATTCATCAATACCCAAAGTGATAGCTTGATAGTGTGATAGGATCTCCAGCAATCTCCAATCCAAGCTAGCTCATTGACACTATATAAACACAGGAAAGGAAGGGGCTAAGATATATAGCTTAGTAAGTTCATATGCAAATAATACAAAGCATTATCCATACAATTGACATATAAATAAATTAACATATATCAACATAAATGTCAATAAACTTCATAAATGTCATATGAACATAAATGTCATTTAATATCAACATAACACATATCAACATAATTGTCATTTAAGCTTCGTAAGCACAACTTACTCAATCACAATCTTACCAAATGTTCATCATATACTGAGTTCATTTTGTTTGAGTTTACATACATACCTGTGCCATCTCACAACATATTCACGTACTTTCTCAACTTTGACATACCCGTTGATCCACTTGGAATACTATCAGATACAAGGAAATCTTTCCACATAAGTGCCACATATGTAGCCAATGCTACCACAAATCTCATAAACATAGAAGCTCGCTCTCGAGATATCCTCGGGCCTACTCACACAAGCTGTCAGTTGAGACATAGCTATGCGGTGCTGCTCACACAAGCTGTCAGGTATCCGTAACATATGCCAGTATACCCAGCCACCGGTAGGATGTACAGGACCAGCACCCAAGACACATAAATCACACAATTACATGGGTTCCTAGTGACATGTCGCTTGTATCCTAATCTATTCCTAAGGTTCAACCGAGATTTCTCTCTTGCCGAAACTTCGTCAAATATACTCATAGAATCAATCATACATTTCATGCAATATCAAAGCACTAAGATACAAATATAACATTGCATTATTTACATACGAACTTACCTCGGCATAAAAACGATAAAAAGGACTAAACTGTTAAATAATTGTTTTCCCCTGTTCTAACTCTGAACCTCGTTGTTCTCGATCTATAATATCACATTTAACTTATTTAATCAATACATTATTCATTTCAGTCCAAAAGTCACATTATGGAAAAATTACAGTTTTCCCCTAAAGTTTTGACATTTTACATTTTAGTCCCTAGGCTCGTAAAATGATTTTCATTCAATTTCTTAAAAACCCAAGCCTAGCCGAACAATTTTCATACACATAACAACCCATATTTCTCATTTAATCACACTTTTCTACTCATTTTATATACTTTACGAACAAGTCCTTTTAGGCATTTTTACCGAAAATCACTTAGCAAATATTGTTTAACAAACAACAAACATGCATTTTCCACCATCAAACATCAAAATACATACATGTTCAACATGGGTAAAATTTTAGACTTTGACATCCTTCAAATTGGTGGTAGAAATAGATAGATCATGTTACAAGGAATTCAAAAACATAAAAATCATTAAAAATGGGGCTAGAATGGACTTACAATTGATCTTGGAAGCTTGAAAAACCCTACCCATGGTTTTCCATTGTGAATTTCAGCCATGGGAGGAAGATGGACAAAAATTGGCTTTTAATTTTCCTTTTTCATTCATTTTAATTACCAAATTACTAAAATGCCCTTAATGAAAAACTTTAGAAACATACCAAACCATGTCCATTTTTGTCCACCAACTTAACCAATGGTCTAATTACCATTTAAGGACCTCCAATTTCAAATTTCATGGCAATTGGACGCCTTAAACATATAGAATTCAAGTTTTGCACTTTTTGCAATCGAGTGCCCAAACGTCAAAATTTTTGAACGAGATTTTCACGAAATCATTCCATAAAAATGTAGAACATTAAAATATAATAATAATGAATTTTACTGCGTCGGATTTGTGGTCCCGAAACCACTATTCCGACTAGACCCAAAATCAGGTTGTTACAGATCATGTCCAAAAAGGAGATGTAGTTCTAGAATTTGTTGACATTTTGAACCAATTAGCTGACACTTTTACATTTTTACATGGTGATCCTCCTTTGGCTGTTAAATATCAACCTATTTATAACACCCTTAACCTCTATCCGTTGTCAGAATTAGGTTACAAAGCATTACCATAAAAACGTAACTTATAATCATTCATTTCTTAACATTTCATAAATCATATCATACTTCATTCAAACATATGCATAACATCCCTTAATCGAGCCTTCGAGGCCCTAGAAACACTTTAGAAACAATCCAGAACTAAATTGGAAACATTTGAAACATTAATGAAAAAGTTAGAAAAATTCACATTGCAGGGGTCACACAGCCGTGTGGCCAGGCCGTGTGACTCACACTGCTAAGACACACACCCGTGTCACTCACACGGCTGAGACACACACCCGTGTTTCTGGCCGTGTAACATTCAAAATAGGGATACACGACCGTGTCCCAGCCCGTGTTTGTGCCCGTGTAACTCTCTAACTTGGGTCACATGGCCAAGCCACACACCCGTGTGCCAGGCTGTGTGTTGGGCCGTGTAACTTTTGAAAAGCAACCTTTAAAACTATAGGGGACACACGGCTGTGTTGCATGGCCGTGTGTCACACACGGATGAGACATACGCCCGTGTCTTAGGCTATGTGGACAAGAAATTGGCCAAATTCAAGCCATTTTCATCACCCTTACAAGCATGTTCCTGCAAGTAATTTGCATCCATAATCAAGGCATCAAAAACATACCAAAACATACATAAAACAACTAATTCAAATGACCAAATTCAATTCAATGAATATGTCATATAGGCACCTTATTCATAGTAAAACTAACATGCCTAAACCTAAGCATATTTAATCAAATTGCTACCATTTCAAAACATACATACTTGACCTATACCAAGTCAATATAATCTTACCATTTGGACTATTACTCACATGCTTCTAAATCACATAAGTGACACAAACCAAAAATTTCCAACTAGTACCAAACAACCAACATATATATACACCATATTTATTTCCATCATGCACATCTAATTCAAAACATTTCCAAAGCATACCATATCTTGACCATGTTGAGGCCCATTCATCACATACCACTTTGGCCATACAAACATGCATTAACACATTGTCAAAATATCACACATCAACAAGGCATGAAAAGTACCAAGGTTACATCAACCAAAATCACATGTACATGTCGAACTCATCAACTAACATACAACCAATCATCAACCATAAGTCCACCTATACATGCCATTATAACCTTAACCAACATATCAAAGTTACCGATATAATCATTGGATAGTGTGATAGATCTCCGACGAGCTTCCAAACCGACCAAACTTCCAATAATCTATAAAATAAGAGAAAGATGACTTCGTAAGCAATGAATGCTTAGTAAGCTCATAAAAACTTAAACATAAAATTTCATTTCAATAATGAACTTTATAGGTGAATATAAACCTATACCAATGCTACAAGATTTATCAAACCATAATCGTCAACTCACAAATGAGAAAGTCCATCAATATCACATATATTTTTCATTCCTAACATCATAGGATTTATAAGACCTATTACACATCCATTAACCTTTTCATAAACTATGTACCACTCCATTTACTTTCTTACCATTTACTTAGCATAAAATTAAATAACATTATCAATTCATGAATTAGTATATTTATCCTTGACATAGATAAATTCATTTATAGCATAAGTAGATTTCTCACATATAAGTACATCATTCAACTCATCAATTCTTTTTCCATTAAAATACGTTTCAATTATGACATTATCGTCTCATTACCTTTTCTTACCCGTTTCATTTGCGTAATACAGAACATAAGCATAAACCTCAACCATGTCTACAAGCTTGACACAAGCCTAAACATCATTATCAAATACACAAGTTAGTGCATTTATACATAACTCTTTTGCAATCAACCACATGATAAACCATTTCATAAGAAAATACATCTTTTCATGAACATAAGCATATTTTCATTTGGACACTTACCATTTCAATGTATAACATTAAGATTAAACATGATATAATCCAACCTTAAGCTTGGCGCAAGCCTAAGCACCAACAACAACACATGTTAGCATATTCAAACATAATTCCCGTGAATTTAACATAGGTAAGCCATTACACATGAACTCAATTCATTTGAATTCATAATTTTTCCTTAACATATCATACTTTCAATGAAACTGAGTTATACATACTTTGATCAATATCATTTCATAGCTTTCCATAATTTCATAACATAGTTGATTGGAACACTTACTGTTCCTTCCCTTTACATGCCCGTTGAACCGTTCAGAATATCATTGGATACGTGGGATAGCTCACACTAAGTGTGCTAACATATAACTGTAATATTTCATTTCCTTGACATCATTGCTCACACGAGCTGTGAAATGGGCCTGCTCACACGAGCTATGGGTCAGAATGTAAGCTACATGATGCTGGTCACACGAGCTGTGGAGTATCCGCAACAAATGCAAGACCTCAGCCATCGGTAGGACATTCAAGACCAACACATGAAATTTGAAAACCCTAATAACATGTCATTTGTATCCTATATATTCTTCAAAAGGGGCTCGATAATTGTCAAAATGTCGTTGGATTTCCATCGTTTCTATACATGATACTTTGAATAATAACATATATATATTGATTCATTTACATTATATCAACACATTAAACATTCAAGTAATCAGCATTTAAGTGATTATAGTTCATATGAACTTACCCGACTAAACTATTGAAATGTCTAAGTACAAGGGCTCCTTGGTAATTTTCCATACTCCTCAATTTTCCACTCGATCTTGATCTAAATTAATAATTTCATTCACTTTATTAATTTAGATAGTAAAATAATTTATTTTATGCAATTTAGTCATTTTTTACATTTTTACAAAATTTCCCCTAACATTCTACTTTTATTCAATTTAGTCCCTGAGCCTAAAACATGAAAAGTAACCATTTTTATTGCAAACCCATGCCAATTGAATATTAATAGCATCCATTTCAGCCCATGTAACATCCCGAAATTGGGCCCAGTAGGATTGGGCCGATTGGGCCTTGGGCTTAGAAGTGTTTAAAATCTTCAAGAATATGAGAATGGTGTTATTGCAAATTGGACTTATTAGTTAAGTGGATTTGGAAGGTTACAAGGTTTCTATGAAGTCTCGGGTTTAATTGGACTTTAGGAAAAATTTGGTATTTTAGCACTTTAAAGAGAGATGGTAAGTAGCTTCAAGACATAAAGAAATTTATGAGTAAATAGCTAGCATAAATGAGCTATTAGTAAAGTGGTTATGGCGTTACTTGTAGTACCTTGAGGGAAGGAGTTCGAATCACTTCGTGTGCAAATTGAGATTATTTTTGCATGATTTCCTTAAGTATCGGTCAAGAGGTATTTTTGGTAAGTTGGACTTTAAATTTTTAAGGCAAGATGACAAATAGTTTAGGTAAGCTTGAACTTGGGGAAAGGAATCATTTTGATTAAGGAATGATAAGGGGACATAAGGCTTGGATTAAGGATGAGGTTTTTGGAAACTTTTTAATGGCCAACTTGTCCATGTATGTGGACGGCATTATGGTCTAGGGGGTGACCAAATTTTGTTGAAGGTTTTGGTAGGTTGGTAGCTAGTTGGTCAAATTCCTTAGCATTTTGTGCACCATTTTCTTTTCTCTCCAAAATCACTCTCCTTAGCCGAATGTGTTATTGACAATAGGTGAAATCTTGTTTTGGTTTTGGCTTTATTCTTTGTTTTGTGTCAAGCCGAAAAACCCCTTTTGGAGCTTTGTCGATTTCCCCTAGTACACCATATTGAGGTAAAAGCCGAAACCACCATAGGTACTTGTCGTTTTTCCCCTCTACAACGCTTAGCCGAATGTCTTGCTAAACTTCTTTAATTTTACTTTATTTCTTTTTCTTCTCAAGTGCTTGGCCGAACCTCTCTTGCTCCCATCTTTCTTTTCCTTTCTTTTCATATTTGTTCAAAAACCTCATCTCTTCTTTTATTTTCTTTTTGGCCGAACCTTCTTCTTCCCCATCTCTCTTGGTTTTTCTTCCATTGTTTGCTCAAGCCGAATCCTCCCTCTCCCATTTTATTTTACTTTGCCACTCTCGTCCTTCATTTCTTTTTAGCCGCATATCATTTGTTTTCTTCTTTCAAAACCTTAGCCAAATCATCTTGGTCACTTAACCTTTGTCAAAATTTCCTTTCTTTCTTCTAGTGTTATCTTGGCCGAATATCAATCAAGGGGTAGATCTTCTTTTGGTTTTTCTCCAATCGATTTTGGAAGGGGGTAACTGTTCATGGCCGAATTTCTTTTGGTTCTTTTGGTTCTTTTCTCTTCTCTTTGTCGACTCTCATGCATAGACAAAAGTCGAATTTCGGCATTTGTTATCGAGATTTCTAATCACCTTTGAAAGCCGATTCTCCTAGGCTCTTCAGGATTTTTGGAAGCATCAGATCGGGAGTAGTATTCTTTGACAATCCATTGTCATCCAGTCTGTGAGGGGGGAGAATCAGTCTCGCGTATCGTGTGTTGTGATTAGCATTCATAAGGCAGAAAGGACAAGGGGATCTAGTGCAGTAGATCGGGTTTCGGGATTCAGCGGTTGCGTTAGTAACAGGTGTGTAACTTACACACTTTATAACTTGGTGATATATTAATATCCTAATCATGATTAAAAGCCAAAAACTGTGAGATCTTGATATGATACCTTGATGGGTATGAGCAAGGATTCGGGTAAGTCTGTTTCGATATGATGTTGCTATATGTTGTTTAATACCATGATCTACGATATATTTGCTGTATGTTCTTATTAAAGCATGATGGCATTATTTGCATAATATTTGCACTGTCATGGGTGATACGAGAGGAGGGGGAAGATTTGATATCCGTGTCTTTGGGACACCAGAGGTTTGGCACCTCCAGTGTTTTGGTACCACGGTTTATTTTGTGACTTTGGGTCACCAGAGGTTTGGCACCTCATAGCGACTCGTCCCAGTGGCTTAGCACCACAGTGGGTTGGCCCCACATTTGATATTACGGGATTGTCGCCAATGATTTGGTATCACAACGTGGGTTGGCCCCACAGATGGATTATTCGTGACTTTGGGTCACCAGTGGTTTGGCACCATATTATTATTGGATATCGTGACTTTGGGTCACCAGTGGTTTGGCACCACCAGTGGTTTGGTACCACACGGGGTAGAAATGGAGTTACGGATGGCTAGGTTTGGGTGCATTACATATATTGCTTGGTTGTGATTTGTGTAAGTATGTGGCATTAACCGGGAGGGGGATTATGCACTGAGTCTTGGTGACTCACCTTCTCCCTTATCTTTTCAGGTGATTCATAGATCGCGGATGAGGAGCCGGGTGGACTCGAGGTGGCCATGCATTAAATAAATTCGGTTTCACAAAGACTATGGTTTGGGTACATTATTTCTTTAAATTTGAGTTCATTTTACTTAGGTTTGTAATACGGCCATTTAAGTTATGTTTTTGGTTTATTTATATGTTTTGGGTTTGTTTTAAACATAGTTAAATAAATTACTTGATGGATTTAACAATATAAGCCAAGGTTTTCTAAACTACAAGATGCAATGGTTTTCAAAACTTTACCATTGGGTAATACAAATCAATGGATAACAACAACAACTCAAATGGATTTCAAACTTAAGATTTCCACATTTAATTCAACTAATTTCGAAATAACTAAGAAAGAATAATTCGGGTTTTTTTTAAAAATGATACACACGTTTCCAAACCTATAGGTTGACAATTAAGTTTTAAAGATTCATTCCCAAGATTTCAAAGTAAACTATCGGTTTTTAACTAGTCATGCACCTGATTTCTACAAACATAGAACAACAAAGAGTT
This sequence comes from Gossypium australe, assembly GCA_005393395.2. NCBI lineage: Eukaryota > Viridiplantae > Streptophyta > Magnoliopsida > Malvales > Malvaceae > Gossypium > Gossypium australe. Next base: position 108,264,715 of record CM016621.1, on the reverse strand, counting down.
TTCCACAAAATTTAATCGGTGTCCTGATTTTCTTCAGAACGTTTTTTTTCCTCTGCGACATGCCAGATTCGGTCGTGGTGTGTTGACCGGGTTTGGGGTGTTACAGCCCATTTTTGCAACAATTTCACATCAAGCCCTTGAACTATTTCTATTTCAACAATTTAGTCCCTAATTGGCAAATTCATCAAAATCAATTAACAAAATATTTTTAGATACTAACCAACACTTCAAAGAAGTCCTAGGATCAATCCTGGGCTTTAGCAAAAATCTTGGTTTTAAGTGGATAAAACCCTGAATGATTGGATGTAGGCCTTTTAAATTGCTGGGTTAAAAAATGACACAATGAAGCATGTGGTCTAGTGGTTGTGGTGTCACTAAGGTTGCAAAGGATCTTAGGTTCAAGTCTTGGCTCCTGCAATCTGTTTTGGCTTTTCTTTTAAGGGAACCTGGACTTTGGCCTTTAGACCTTTTAATTTGTTGAAGGTAAAATGTGACACAAAGAGAGTGGTTGGTCTAGGGGCAAGGTGGCATTACAGCTGGCAAAAGGTCTGAGGTTCAAGTCTTGGGATAAGCAATGGAGTATTTATTTTGCTGACGAGACACCTAGTGTTTGAGTTGGAGTGGAGTTCTGCTAGGGTGGTTGTGGAATCGGTCTTGGGGGAGTGATTCATGGGATAGGGATAGAAGTTGGTAAAGATTTGAAGGAGAAAATACAGGAGAAAAATGAGGAATTGGAATTGGAGGAGGTTGGAGCCAAAATTTGAGTGTAGCACTCAATAAATTCGATCAACAGAGGATTTTGGTACACATTTCAGCTTTTTGGAGTTTTGTTTTTCTTTTCTTTTGATCAGTTTATTACCAAACTGAAGTTACTTTTCTCTTTTTCTAGATGCTGTCGAAATTGCACTAAAAGTGACCTCTCGTGCATTCTTTTTGCTCTGTTTCACTCTACTTTCCTCTTAGTCATTTTTGTGTTACCATTTAGGTAGCTTTTTGTACCTTTTCTGCCATTTTTTTCCCTTGGCCGATTGCATCTCTTCTCTTCTTCTACATATTTTCTTTCTTATTTTTCCCCATTTATTTCTCTTGAACCGAATTTCCCTTTTTTGTAACACTGTTATCATTTGTTCTTAAGTGTGTAAAAGCCGAATACCTCTACTATCTCACTATCAACTATTGTCGAATCTGTTCTCATTTTTTTCTCATTCCATAAAGTTGCAGTTATTTTCTCTGTTTGCCAAGATCGAGAGTAAATAATAGTGATTCTTTTATTTAGTTTTCATTACTGGTATTATTCCTTTCCTTTCTTCCTAATCTCCCCTCTTTTCTCTTAGTCTGATGGTGGTTGGTACTTAGGGTTGCTCGAGGTTTAATAGAGGGGCAAGTGACTTGAAGCAATCAACATACTACTTTTGGTTCTTGACCAAAGTAAGTGTTCTTGCCTTTTTTTGGTTAGAGGCTGAATATTGTTAATGACTCTGTTAAGTGTCAAGTGTGGTTTTAACTATATAGTTATAATCTCTTTTAATAAGGTTTATTTAACGCAGAATTCAACAAGAGGTTTGATAGTCACTAACAGTTGGGGAGGACTTAGGAAAGCTAGTTCGATTAAGGTGCGATGCTAGGGAATCGTAGTACGCTTCATAAGAGGTGTGTACACATACCACCCAAACTATAGATCGGTAAATGCCGGAATGCCGAAAAGCTGAAAGTACGAAATCAGTTGCCACACGAGTGCGCGAACACACATGTGGAGAATCCAACGCGATAGTAGAGGCCACCATGAGCGCTCTCATGGGCTTAGGTCATTTTGGGCCGCGTTGGGGCCGAAATGGGTCGTGTGGGCCCAATAGGCCTGTAGGCCCTACACGGATTAAATGTGCATATTGTGGTAAATGTTAGGCTGAGCCGTGTAGTCCACTTGGTTAGGGTCGTTTTTGGGCAATGGGCCGTGTGGGCCCACTGGGCTGGTGGGCAACAAACGGATAAAATGCATGTTATATGGCTTCTATTGGTTTGAACTGTGTTGTTCGTATAGCCGAGGCTATTTCTAGGCTAATTAGGCCACACGAACGTGTGGGCCCACTTAGGCAAAGTAATGGGCCTTAGGCCTTTTTACACCATTTTGATTTGTGTAAGTTATTTAAGTCGCTCGAGGTGACGATGGACCTTCTGTTGGGTCACTAAGACCCCGATTTGGGAAATTACCGAAATACCCTCGATTTGCAAAATTACCTAAATACCCCTCATGGGTAAAATGTCTATTTTGACTCAATAGGATATATGGATGACTATGTATGCCATAGTTGATTTGTATATGTATATTTATTCTGTCTACATGCATGATAAAATTTAATAGCATGCCACTGGTGTATGTTGCATAACATGGGGTTGGGTTATGTGATTGGAGGAAGTATTTTGTTCTGGCAACACTGCTGCGTATCTCTAATGGCTATTAGCCTACCGTTCTAGCAGCTCTACTGCAAATTCTGTTTAGTGCCGTATCGGTACTATTATGTGGTGTGTAGGGATGGGTAGGTTAATACTATATCCCCACATGGTGTGTACGGTTGGACGGAGCTGGTGTGTAGAGGCTAGATGGATAGGGTTTTTGCATGTTTGATTATTTTAATTCTGTTCTGTTTAGGGCTAAGGCCCACACTGCATCTGTTCTGTAATGGGCTTAGGCCCAGTTAGACACTGCTTCTGAGATGGGCCCAGGCCCACACTGATCTGATTGATCGTTGTCTGTTTTTATTTGAGGTGGACACTGAGTTTTCACAAACTCACACAACTGTTTAACTGTGCAGGTAATCCCCATGCATAGATGGTTCGGAGCTACGAGGGACTTGGAGCTGGCCACACATTTAAACTTGCTTTGGATTTTATTTATCTTATTTATTATTTTTTGGGTTGTAATGAGGCCTTTCTAATTTATGGGTTTTAAATTTGGAATCTTATTTATAGGTTTATAATTGCTAGAAGTAGAACACCAAAACAACAACTATTTTTCAAAATAACACGTTTCCGTAACTAAAAGAGATTTTTAACGAAGTTAATAACGTTTTTAAAAGTGATTAACTTTTCAATGAACCACGTTTTGAAATTGAACAAACATAAACTGAGGCTTTATTTCTTAAATATTAAGGAGGGTTTTCAATGAAAACATGGTTTTTGAAAAACACTTCAATGTGACACGCTAGATTCGGGCCTAACTCCTGGGCCGGGTTTGGGGTGTTACAGCCGTGTCACTTGACCGTGTGTCACACACGGCTGAGACACACGCTCGTGTCTCTGCTCGTGTGGACAAAAATAGGCTATTTTCCAAGCCATCTTTCTCACCCAAATTTCATGCACCTACACTAAACCAAATGGCACATAACATGGCATAAATAGGCATTCACCAATCTCAGCCAAGCATAATTCATACCATTTCAATACCAACAACAACAAGGCAAACATGTACCACAATATATGTGATTCCATTCATGCCAATTTCACATTCTCAAATCACTTAAATGGTCACTTTCATTTATGCATGACTTTACCTAAATCACAAGCATACCAATTCTCAATTATCAACTATATGTTACTAAAATTACCAATTCACAAACAACCATTCACCACAAGCATTTACATAGCAATTACCCAATGCATAACAAAGCCATTTGCACAAATATATATATACACAACAAAATCAACGACAATAAGCCAAATCACATGGCCAAATACATATCAAACCATTCATTATTTACAAGTCAACTCAAATAGCTAAATCCATTACTAACATATACTAAAATGACCAACTCCTATACATGCCATATAACCAAAAACAGAAGTTCAAAAGGACCAAAGTGATAGCTTGATAGTGTGATGAGATCTCTAACGGTTCCCAAATCCGAACAAGCTTTGATATCACTATAAAACACGAAAAAGTAAACAGAGTAAGCTATAAAGCTTAGTAAGTTCGTATAGTAATAAACTCAACTTACCATAAATACACAATTATAACAATTTAAAATATCAATAAACAATTCCTATTAATCCACAAACCTATCACATATTCACTTCTAAAGTTAGATGTGAAATTCACAAGTTTCTTCGATCTAAAGCTTATACGATTCATGTACATACTTGTGTCATCTCATATCAAACTCATACTCATCCATATATTTGATATATGTAGAAAAAAATATATAGGATTTTTCCTATGCAATTTATCACCTTTTTTACTTAAATTTGTTGTTAAAACTAAGTAATTGTTTAATAAATTAATGAAATATGTGAAAATATTAAATTAGGTCATAGAAATTACTATATAGTTTTCATGCATAAAATGGCTTATTTTATTTTTGTTTGAACATATTATATTTTTAAGACATAAAATGGGCCATGCATGATTAAATTAAATAATAAAATATAAAATTATATTTAATAATTCATTTTAAAATATTTCATTAATAATTTGGGTTTTAATTATTTATTTCTTTTATTCTTTGGTCTTTTAATTTATTGATTTATTTTGGACAAGTCTGGTAGCTTTGTTGGATTACAAAAACCATTCAAATTGAAGACCAAGTCAACCCAATTTTGGCTACACATGGCTATCCACATAAACCACTTTTTGGTTTAATTGCACAAGGTCCTTGCGATGTTGAAGAAATTAGTGATTTGCCCGAAGATTTACATTTGACTGAGTCTCAGTCCTGAGTTGTTATGGCATTTAAATTACTTAAAAATCAAGCACAATTCAACTCAAAATAAACTAATCATGGCCGGCAATTCATTGAAGAAGCTTCAAGAGACTAAACCTCTCTATTTTTAGCAAACTACTCTCCTCTCTTCACCTATAAATAAGACTTCATTTCACCATTCCTAATCATTCCTCATACCTCATTATTCTCTCTTTTCTCTCAATTCTCTTTAGCATTTTCCATTCCCCACGCCTAGCATCATCTCTTCAGAGAGATTTTAGCAATTAAGCCTCTTAAAGAGCCCTTGGTCGGCCCCCTTAGAGAGCTATCAGCAAAGGAGCAAAGCGAAGGAGCGAAGGAGCCTCATCGGTCAGAGTCTTGGGTAACAGCCACTTTGATTTGGGTTTAATCTTTCTTTTCTTTGATTTAATCTTAAAATGTTTGCTATGTGTTCTTTGTTCTTGTTACAACAATGTTAAGTTAATTTTATTTAAGCTAGGATGATTGCTTTGCTTAAATAATATTTATTTCATTCATTCTTATAATGTTTGTGCCTCAATCGATCATGTTTTCAATTAAAATCAAGTTTGTATTTCGTTCATAGGTGATTGAAATGCACCTGAATTAGGTGAGAGATCCTAACCAGACGACGGCTAGTAGACACATAATTGAAATGTGCATGCTCAATTTAGATCCTAACCCGATTAAATTGTAGGTTGCAAACAACTCTAACCAAGCTCTGTTATCTGCATAGTTGTTATATTTGTGTGAATAAACTGTTTCAAACCTAACACGTCTCTGTTACCTTGCACAAATGCTAAGAAATCCTTAGTACATAAGGATCTGTAAAATGCATATTTACTAAGTAAAGGATTTCAAAAGGACCTAATGTGGTTTCCAAACTCATGAAAGATCGAGTTGCCATGGAATGTTTTTCTGAATATTATTAAGCATGTTAATAATAAATTGAGTTTAATTAAAGTAATTGTCCTAGTTTATTTATGTTATAATTGTTGTGAATTGTGTTTAATTTTGCTAAAATCTATTTCATTCATATAGTTTTCATATTTAGGATAATTTGCATTGGGGATCATTGCATTTAGTTTAATATATTTAATTTTAATCATCACTTCTCAATCGTATTGTGTTTTTATTTACCAAGTTGTTAATATAATTTTACAATTAAGAGATTTAACACAAATACAATCCCTATGGAGACGATAACTCAATACTTACTTATTACTTGATAACGACTGTGTACACTTGCGCAAACCTACGCATTACAAGTTTTTGGCACCGTTCCCAGGGATTATTAACTGTTGCCATAGTCATTTTTTTTGTGAAATTATTTACTTCCAATTTGGTTTATTTCTAACATTATTTGATTTTAAATTTTGGGTTTTGATGTTTTAACTATTTACTTAATGATTAAACTTAAGTAAATTTCTTATGCTTAAACTTGGTTTCCGAAATACTTATAGCTATAAAATGGGATTTTATCCTTACTTAACAAGAATCATGGGTTTTGGGCTTTTGGGCCCTAAAATTTAACTTAGCAAAGTCGTTCTGAAATATGCCTTTGATGTGACACGCCGGATTCGGGCCTAACTTCTAGGCCGGGTTTGGGCTATTACACGATCACCTTCGGATATCCATTTAATTTTAATCACACACTTAATGGCTATTCTTTTAACCGACTTATCTTGGTATCGCACACACAGTGCCAAAACAATAAGCTGATGCTTCCATATCTTCGCACACATAGTGCTATTCACCTCTGTTTCGATTTCAAATTCACACACTTAGTGCCATCTAATTTACTTTCCGCACATAGCATTTCTAATCTCATAATCATGCATATATTCATTCTATGATACTAAAACATATCTTAATAACATGTATTATATTCTAACTTACCTCAGATGTCGAAATATCGAAATTAGCCGATTAATCGAGTACTTTATCTTTGCCTCGATCTCGATCCAAACCTCTCCTTTCTTGGTCTAAACACATTCAAATTTAACTCATTCAATCACCAATACATTCAATTTTGTCAAAATACACATATTTAGGGCATTTTATAAAATAGCCCTCATATTTTAACATTTCGACACTTTAGTCCCTAATTCACAAAATCACACAATACACAAAATTTCGCTTCACCCATGCCTAGCCGAATTCTCTCTATGTTCATACAAGTTCACACATTTCATTTATTTCATATTTTAGTCTCTCAATTTACAATTTTCTCAATTGAGCCCAAATTACTCAAATTTACAAAAAATTCAAAGACAAAGTATGTTAATCCAACATCAAACTTTCATATTTCACCAACTATCAACAAAAAGCTCACATGTTCATCAATGGCATATCTCAAAATCTTCATCAAATTCTAAAGTTAAAGCATGGGTTTAATAGTACACTAAGCAACGATCACAAAAACGTAAAAATTATCAAAAACTGAAACCAAAACATACCTTATTAGAGCCTAGCAAGTGCCGAAATTTTAAGAGCTTTAAAACCCTTTTCTTTCTTCCACAATTGGTGTAAAAAGATGAACAACAACATGTGTTTTCTCTTTATGTTTTATTTAATAACATATAATAACATAATTACCTATTTAGCCTTTTTATTTTCTTTTATAATCCACTATCCTAAGGCATTTTTGTCCATCCAATTTATCAATGGAATAATAACAACATAAGGACTCCTCACATAAAAGCCATAGCTATCTAACACTTTAACATTCAGCACACATCATTTACAATTTATGCGATTAAGTCCTTTTTCATAATTCGACACATAGTCGATAAAATTTTCACACAGAATTTTCACACATACTCAATCACATATTATAAACACCAAAAATAATATTAAAATATTTTTCTTACCTTGAATTTGTGGTCCCAAGACCACTGTTCCGACTAGGGTCTAAACCGGGCTGTTACACTCATTACCGATGATAGGGATCGATGCATCAGACAATATGTTGTGCCACTTTTCAGATAGTTAAATCCAGGAATTAAAAGGCCAGATATTGAGGCAACCCAATTTTAATTGAAACTAATGCAGTTTCAAATGCTCACTGTGCTACGAAGCGCATGGTGTTGAAGATGCCCGAGGATAATGATGTGCTTGTGTTGGGCGAAAAACAGAATTATATGTCCGATGTGGTGTCTGCCCTTAAGGCTAAAAGGATGGTGAGAAAAAGGTGCGAGGCTTTCTTAACTTTTGTCAGCACATTGGAAGCCAAGGAGATGTCGGTAAGAGATGTTAGAACAGTGAAGGAGTTTTCTGATGTTTTTCCAGAAGAGCTACCAGGGTTACCTCCAGATCGCGAGGTAGAGTTCGGTATTAATCTTCTTCTGGGAACAGCGCCAGTGTCCATTGCTCCGTATAGAATGGCACCGAAGGAGTTGGTAGAACTTAAAGCCCAGATTCAGGAACTATTGGATAGGGGATTTATTCGACCAAGTGTATCTCCGTAGGGAGCTCCGGTGTTGTTTGTTAGGAAGAAAGACGGGTCGATGAGTATGTGTTTCGACTACCGCCAGTTGAACAAGTTGACAATTAAGAATAAGTATCCATTGCCAAGGATAGACGATCTGTTCGATCAGTTGCGAGGTGCTTCGGTCTTCTCGAAGATAGACTTGAGATCGGGTTACCATTAGCTTAAGGTTAAAGAGGCGGACATTCAAAAGATAGCTTTTCGAACTCGATATGGTCATTACGAGTTCTTGGTGATGCCGCTCGGATTGACGAACCGAGTCTTACAACCCTATTTGGATCGGTTTTTCGTAGTATTTATAGACGATATTCTGGTTTATTCAAGGACGGAAGAGGAGCATGATTCGTATTTTCGGGTGGTTCTGTAGATTTTGCGAGAAAAGCAGTTGTATGCCAAATTCAACAAGTGCGAATTTTGGTTGAAAGAAGTTGCCTTTTTGGGACATGTTGTTTCTGCAGAGGGAATTAGGGTGGATCCTCGGAAAATTGAAGCCGTGTTGGATTGGAAGCTGCCTAGGATTGTGGCAGAAATTCGAAGTTTTCTTGGTTTAGCTGGATACTACAGAAGGTTTGTGGATGGATTTTCGTTAATTTCTGCACTGCTAACTAAGTTCTTACAAAATGGGGTACCTTTTGTTTGGTTAAATAAGCAACAGGAAAGTTTTAAAAAGTTAAAGAAGATTTTGACTGAGGCACCAGTGTTGATTCAGCCTGAAGTAGGGAAGAAGTTTGTTGTCTACTACGATGCGTCACACACAGGGTTAGGATGTGTTTTGATGCAAGGGGGAAAGTGGTAGCTTATGCATCTCGGTAGTTGAGACCCCATGAAGTGAATTATCCCACGCATAATCTTGAGTTAGATACGGTAGTGTTTGCTCTGAAGATTTGGAGACACTACCTGTATGGGGAGAAGTCCATCATCTACACTGATCACAAGAGTCTAAAGTACCTCCTTACACAGAAGGAGTTGAACTTAAGACAGCGAAGGTGGGTTGAATTATTGAAGGATTACGACTGTCCAATTGAGTACCACTCGGGTAAAGCTAAAGTAGTAGCTGATGCGTTGAGTCATAAGGTAGTAGCGAACTTGAGAGCAACGTTTGCTCACCTCAGCTTATATGACGATGGAAGTTTGCTAGCTGAACTTCAAGTGAAACCTTCTTGGGTCAGCCAGATTAAAGAGAAGCAGTTGTTAGATGAATCATTGAGTTCTAAGTACCAGATAGTGGCAAGAAATGAGACAGACGATTTCAGTTTAAACAGTGATGAGGTTTTGCGTTTTCGTGGAAAAGCTTGTATGCCAAGGGATGCGTAGTTAAGGCAGAAGATTCTACAGGAAGCGCATAGTAGTCCATATGCTATGCATCCTGGTGGGAGTAAGTTGTATCGAGATCTAGGGGAACAGTTTTGGTGGCCGGGACTGAAGCAAGAGGTGACCAAGTTTGTGAGTTAGTGTTTGACGTGTTAGCAGGTGAAGGCGGAACATCAATTGCCATCAGGGTTACTGCAGCCAGTGAAGATTCCACTTTGGAAGTGGGAGAGGATAATTATGGATTTCGTTAGCGGGTTACCCCTTACGCCTGCGAGGAAAGATTCAGTGTGGGTAATTGTCGACCGATTGACGAAGTCTGCTCACTTCATACCAGGTCGTGTGGACTACTCTCTACAGAAGTTAGCCAAGCTGTATGTACCAGAGATTGTGAGGTTGCATGGGGTACCAGTGTCAATCATATCAGACAGAGACCCCAGGTTTACGTCACGGTTCTGGAAAGCGTTGCATCAAGTGTTGGGTACAAGGTTGGATTTTCGAACGACATTTCATCCGCAGACTAATGGTCAGTCTGAGAGAATAATTCAGATCTTGGAAGTCATGTTGAGGGGCTGTGTTATCGACTTCAGGGGTAGTTGGGAGGACTTTTTATCGTTGGCAGAATTCGCATACAACAATAGTTACCAATCCAGTATTAAGATGGCACCCTATGAAGCATTGTATGGTTGGAAGTGTCGTACCCCTACTTGCTGGACAGAATTAGGCGAGCGACAGTTGTTAGGTCCGGAATTGGTGTCAGAAATAGAGGAAAAGGTTAGGTTGATTCGAGCTCAGTTGAAGGAAGCTTCCGACAGGCAGAAATCTTATGCTGACTTAAAGCTCAAGGATATTGAATTTGCAGTGGGTGAGCCGGTCTTTCTAAAAGTTTCTCCGTGGAAAAAGGTTTTAAGGTTTGGACGGAAAGGTAAGTTGAACCCCAAGTTCATCAGGTCGTATCGTGTGTTGAAGCGTGTGGACCAGTAGCATATCAGCTCGAGCTACCTCTGGAATCGAGGTAGATACACGACGTGTTTCATGTCTCTATGTTAAGGTGCTACCATTCAGATCCCTCTCACGTGGTGCCAATTGAAGAGATCGAAGTAAGACCTGATTTATCTTTTGAGGAGGAACCAGTTTAGATCTTAGATCGAGATGTTAAGGTGTTAAGGAGGAAGACAGTTCCGTTGGTTAAAGTTTTGTGGTGGAATCACGGCTCAGAGTTAGCTACGTGAGAGCCGGAGGATGTTATGCGTCAACAATATGCTCACCTATTTTGATCAGGTAAATTTCGGGGCCGAAATTTCTTTAAGGGGGTAGAACTGTAACATCCTAAATTAGCGGTTCTGCATTTTTGTGTGTTTGTGTGTTTGGAGTGTTCTGCATGTTGATTTGGTGCATTTGGGGGGTTCTGGCAAAGCCCGGGGTTAAGCCAGGGCCTTGGCAAAATTTTTATTTTTGAAGCCCTGTTAGGGAGAGCCAGCTGAGGCAGGACTTAATGGCATTATCTTGTGTTTTGTAGACACAAAAAGATGATGAGAGCAAGGAGGGTGGCGTCAACAAGGGGGCAGCTGAGGGAAGGAGTTCAAGTCGCGTTGGCAGCACTTGGAAGTTCTCTTTTTGCGTCAAGAAGCTAGGGAGGTGGCTTCCAATGGGACTCCTCAGGGTGGTTGGTGGAAGGAGTCAAAGAGTTTGAAATGAGTGGGTAGGAGGTAATGGGGGAAATTTGAATTGGTCAACTTGTTCAAATGGGTGAATGGGAGTAAAAGTAGGAGCTGAACCAGGGAGTGGTGGCTTGTTGAGTTGTTGGCTGAAATTGGAGTGTGGGAAGGGGGAAGAATTTTGGTTTTGTGCTAGGAGAGGGGTGTGCCGAAAAGCATTAGGGGTCTTAGGCTTCTCTTTGGTTTTCTTTAGAATGAATTCGGTCATTAAGGGAGTGTGGAGTGTCGATTTGTGCTAAAACCTTTTTAAGCTCTTTTTCTTTTCTCTTTGAGTTCCTATTCCTTATATGCCGAAAGTGTTAGCAAACTTTTACTTCTTTTCTTCTTTGAACCTTTGCCCGAATTTGAGAAGACCATTCGTGCATTTCTTTTCTTCATTTTTCAGCCGAACCTTAGTGCATTCTTTCCATTCTCCTTCTTTTACCTCTAAGCCAAAACAATTTTTGCCTTGCCGAAACTCTTCTTTCTCTTTTCCCATTCCCTTTAACTTCACAATCGAAAACACCATACCACTTCCTAGTAGTCCATCTTCCTTCTCTATTTCTCTTCTTAAGCCGAAACCATAGTTCATCTTCTTTGACGCCTTCTTTTCTTTCTCTCTTAGCCGAATAGCCGTTTGGTCTATTGAATCGACTCCACCCTGTAGCCTAGGGTGTGAAGGATTACGCTTTGCTGAATTTGCTTGGGTTTTCTTCACCTGTTCCAACGCAAGGTAAATTCGTCCAATACCCTTTGATTTGTCTTCAAGTCTCTTTTTGATTAGCCGAATATTCAAGGGCTACCTATGTTTGTTAGGTTGAACCTCTTTCTTTCGCAAATCATCTCAGTTTGAGGGTGAAGGTGTTGTGGTGCGGATCATCAGTAGACAAGGTAAGGGATTATCTTATTATATCCCATGATTAACTTTCCCTCTTGGTTTTAGTGCCTTAATCAACGTTTTCATATTAGACAATGACGTATCTCTCTAACCTCTGATCAAGTTTGTTCATGGATGCAAGAAACGGCCAAGTTGAGGAGGGGAGTGTACCCATAGTGTCCATTCCAAACTTTAAAAGGCGAGCTGTGGTAGAGAACCAACGTCTGCCTGGAATAGGCAAATAGTCGTTGTCTCTGCTAGTGAAAGTGTCGACGTAGAAAGCCTAGTATTACGCGTTATCAGGTGTGTAAATTTCACACTCTGCTATTAGTTTGTGTTATTAACTGTATGGGCTGAGAAGCCGAAGTGACTGGATAGACAGTCGCAATACCCTTGTGGGTAAAGCTGGGGATACCAGGTAAGTGACTTTAACGTTCCATTTATGAGTATATAAATGTATGTTGTAATCTGTTACTTTACTTGATAGCATGTTGCATTCATTTGATATGTATGTTATGCATGGGTTTGGAATATGATGCGAAAGGGGAAGTGTTATTAGAGACTGTCACAGTGGTTTGGCCCCACATATATGATTATCAGGGATTGTCACCAGTGGTTTGGTACCACAAGTGGGTTGGCCCCACGTGTTATAATTAGTGACTCTGTCACCAGTGGCTTGGTGCCATATATGAGGCGTGTAGCGGATGGAGGGTTGATTGTAGAAATCCCCACGGTGTGTTGGGCTGGTACAGGTGGCGTGTGGAGGACGGAAAAATTAGGTTGGGCTGGGACACCTTACATTCATATTTTGTGTATGCCATTTTAAGTGGGCTAATGCCCAATGTGCGATTGTGGGCTTGAAGCCGTTTATGTGATATAAGGGGAATTACACACTGAGTCTTGGTGACTCACCCCTCTGCTTAACTTTGCAGGTAATCAGTAGATCGTGGATCTGGGAGCCGAGGCGGACTCGTGGAGGCCATAAAATGTTTCTTTTCGTAAACTCGTTTCCTTTCTATAAATTATTTTAATTGGGGATATTGTTATGTAATAAGGCCTTCTTAAGTTAATATCTGTTTTTTTTAAATAATTATTTATTTAGGATATGACATTATTATATATGTTAGCATGAAAGTTAAGATAGAGTTATCAAAACATACGTAACATAAACAACCGTTTTCCCTCAAATGCCAACAAAGATAATAAACATTCGATTAACTCAACTCAGAGATTTTTCTTAAAACTACAAATCACTGTTTTTATAATATCACCTAAAAAGACAAATTTCAAACTAACGGTTTTTCTTTAAATTCCAAAGTCCCTTTTTACAACCTTTCCCTGTGACATACCAGATCTGGTCGTAACGTCTAGACCGGGTTTGGGGTGTTACAGTCATATACAACCTCGCGAGTGTAAAGAAGGTCAGAAGGTTCTGTTGTTTAATTCAAGGTTGACGTTATTTCTTAGAAAGCTTAAATCCCGATGGAAAGGACCCTGTACCATCTACCGAGTTTATCCTTATGGAGCTATTGGATTATACGACAATTACGGAGGTACGTGTAAAGTTAATGGTCAACGTCTCAACACTACTGGGTTGGTGAAGTTGAGCGAGTTGAATCCTCGTTCAAATTAATAGACCCTTGATTTTTCATGAACTCATTTTGTAAATAAATAAATAATTAGAACTTATTTTCTTAACTTATTACATTTAATTAATTCTGTCTAAGGAGATTGTAACTTAAGCGGGACCGCTGTGACCCCTCCAACCTTTTCTGGGAATTAATTTAATGTAATTTGATACGAAGAAATTTTCTAATTAAGATTTAAAAATTTTAAATTTCATTTGTTTTGTTTAAATTTTAAATTTTTATGTTAATAAAGGGGGCAAATTTGGCCCAAGTACTAATCAACTTTTTTTTCTTGAGTGAGTTTGTAAATACAGTCTGAGTTTAAGGCCAACGATAGCAAAAAGGATGGAAAAATCCATACTTTGCCGCCACTCCCATTACTTGCCTCCCAAGTAACCCTAATGTAGCTAAAATTTCGCTATATGTTGCCCTAATTCTTCCCTATATAAAATTCTCTTCATTCTACTATTTTTCATATCCCTCAAAGCAATTTGCTTAACCCTAAATATCCGTAAATCTTATTCTTGCGCCGCTAGCCTCAAATCCCAAAAGAAACCCTAGTTTGTCTTCCCTTTTTTGTCGAAATCACCTATTGCTGCCGCAAGAATATTGCCGAAGCACCAACAATGCTGCCGCACATCACTGTTGTCATCACTGCACACCGTCATTACTGTCGCACATTGTCATTGCCGCCACACCATCCTTACTATCGCAAGATTTTCGTCGTAGCAAGTCCTTACCCACCTTGCTAATTTCTCTTTTCCCCCTAGTGCAGAAACTTTGCCAAATTCTCAAGAAAAGATACCATGTCTCTCAAAAGAACTAGATCTTCAAAGACTACTCCTGAAAACCCGATTTTGATCAATGAAGAAGTGAAAGAGAGATTTGATTCAATCTTCAAGCATCAATCTATGATGCCAGAAAATGGTTTTAACTTGAAGAGTCATGATTTGATGGTTGTTCCCATACCGATTAGAAAGAAAATCAATGCTCTCAAGTGGGAACGATTTTGTGATGCTCGTTCACTTCCCAATGATGAACTAGTTCAAGAATTCTATGCTAGTTTGACTATGCAAGATGCTACTGAGGTCGTCGTTCGAAAGAAAAAGGTACCTCTTACTCCTAAGTCCATCAATGATTTGTTTAACTTACCTGATGTTGAAGAGGATGAGTACTACCCTATGATGAACAATATCAATTGGGATTTTCTTCAACAAGTGCTTGATGTTGTGACAAATTCGAGATCCCAATGGATTATAAGAAAGTTTGGGAGCCATTCTTGCCGAAGGGAATAACTAAAACTAGTAGCAAAGATGCTATCCTTAAGACATGGACGAAAGATATTGACTATGCAAGCAGAGATGGATTTGAAGAAGACAAGGGGAATGAGTCAGAAAAATGAAAAGGGGATTCTTGTCTTGTTATTTATTTAATTATTTTTAGGTCTTTAGGAATTTATTTCTTTCATAATTAGGATTTAATTTCTACAGAATAAAACATAACAAGAATGAATAAACTTAACACTTCTTTAGAAAGAAAAAGACTAAGTGATGTGGGAATGGGAATGAACACGTCTAGGATTGGGTTATTAGGAAAGACTTGGTATTTAAGCGGTCTTAATGACTCACCTCTCTTTCTTTACAACCTTACCTGGTGTTCAATTTTCATTCATTACTTTGTTCTTGGAATGAGGACATTGCTTCTTTTTAAAGTGGGTAACGCAAATAAATTGCTCAAATTTTAAAAATTTTCAAGTATGTTTCAATCATTTCTTTCATAAGTATGTTTTAATAAATGAATGTTTAGAGACATTTTTTTTGTTAATGAGATAGTTTGTATGCAAGTATGAATGATGATTCTATCTGAGTGAACGTATGTTATCATGAAGAATGGAATGCTTGTATGATCTTAGTCTTAGTAATTTTTGTCATGAAAACTTAGTTTCTCTTGAGAATAGACATGCATGAAGGTTTATATCTTTAGAATTGACTTAGTAACTTTCTTGAGGCGAAATCCTAGGAGACATAAAAATCTAAAATGATATAGGCACTATTTCTTTGGATCATTTGAGCCTTTTCGAACCAAACTTATGATATTAGACCCTTGAAACTGTAATTTTGAGCTTAAAGGCCTGTTTATTGCAATGAACCTACATTATAACCCACATTACCATCTTTTTAGGTTATCCTAATTTTGTGCACCCATCTTAACTAAAGTTGTCTTGGTAATCAACATTTGAGGAAATTTTCAAAAAGATGTATGTGCTCATGCTTAAAAAAAAAGGAGACGAAGAAAGAGCGAAGAAAACTTTGCTCAGTCTCCAAAAAGAAAAATGTATGAGCATAAGGTCAAAATAAGTTTGGGGGTGTTCCAAAGGTTCATTTAAAGAAAAAGGCTGTATTCTGAAAAATCCAAGACAAAGTTAAAAGGTTAAGATTTTGAAATTAAAATGTCTCATCTCTTTAAATCCCTACCTTTAACCAAGCCCCATTACAACCTTATAAAAAACCTATTGATTTGATGATTATGACACCTACATTAGTGGAGAGGAAGTACTAAGTTAAACATATGAAGATCATAAATAAGCCTTATGATTGTTTGCTTGATAGATAAGAAATTATGTTGAATGAAGAATGTTACCTGTGGCTGTGACATACATAGAAACTATGATTCATGTTGGCATAATTCTGAAACTTAGTATAAAATTCTAAAAATGTTTGCATATGAATTACATGTTAATAAAGGAGATCTATGAACATGAAGTTATTAATGCTGCTTACAGAGTTAGCAATTTTGCCTTAGCAAGACCTTTGCTGTGCATAAACATTACTCGAGATGAGCAATGATTTAAGTTTGGGGGGTGTCTAAACTGAAAAATATATAGGATTTTTCCTATGCAATTTATCACCTTTTTACTTAAATTCATTGTTAAAACTAAGTAATTGCTTAATAAATTAATGAAATATGTGAAAATATGATATTAGGACATTGAAATTATTAAAATGTGATTTTATGCTTTAATATATAGTTTTCATGCATAAAATGGCTTATTTTATATTTATTTGAACATATTATATTTTTAAGACATAAAATGGGCCATGCATGATTAAATTAAATAATAAAATACAAAATTATATTGAATAATTCATTTTAAAATATTTCATTAATTAATTTGGGTTTTAATTATTTATTTATTTTATTCTTTGGTCCTTTAATTTATTAATTTATTTTTGACAGGTCTGATAGCTTTGTTGGATACAAAAATCGTCTAAATTGAAGACCAAGTCAACTCAATTTCGACTACACATGGCTGTCCATATAAACCACTTTTTAGTTTAATTACACAAGGTCCTTGCAATGTTGAATAAATTAGAGATTTGCCCGAAGATTTACATTTGACTGAGTCTCAGTCTTGGGTTGTTATGTCATTTAAATTACTTAAAAATCAAGCAAAATTCAACTCAAAATCAACTAATCATGGCTTGTAACACCCCTAACCCATACCCGTCGCCGGAACATGATTTCGGAGCATTACCAGAACATTCAGAACATTTTTCTATTAAACTACGTAAATTTACTATTTATTTACCGAGATCATCCATAATGTCCCTTGATCGAGTCCTCGAGGCCCAATACGAGCATTAGAATCGAATTGGAACTTAATCAGAACCTCTAAGAACTTTTTGGAAAATGACAAAATTTTTCTAAGGAGCAGGACTCACACGCCCATGTGGTGCAAGGGACACGCCCGTGTGACCCTGGAACATGCCCGTGCTATAGGCCGTGTTTGATTTAGGTTGCTCTCTGACTTGCGCCACACGGTCGTGTGCTAGGCCATGTGGTTAATTAAATTAATACGAATTAGGTGCAGGTTTGACACGGCCAAAACACACGCCCGTGTTCTAGGCCATGTGGCACACACGACTGAGGCACACACCCATGTCTCTGCCTGTGTACCCAATTTTGAGCATTCTGTTTCTCAAAATTAAGGTGCAGGGGAACACACGGCCTAACTACTTGCCCGTGTTACCAGGCTGTGTGTCACACACGGTCTAGAAACATGCCCGTATGGACAAAATGAAGCAATTCCTAGCTTCATTTTTCACCCAAAATTTCACCCAAGACCTGCACTTGAATCACACATCCAATACCAACCAATTCAAGCATTCAAACTGGGCAATTTCTATCATTTACAAGACATATCACTACAAGCATACATGATCACAACCTTACCATAGTTTAACATAGGCATTCCCAACATTTGATCACGTATTTTTAACATAGCACATGTGTATATATGTATATCATACTAATCTACTTAGTCATACCAAAATGAACCAATACTAGCCATTCCAATGGCTAGGTTACAAAATAACATTTTAAGCCACTATTGGCCAAGTTGTCCTATACATGCCATTATACCCAAAATGACTTTACTAAATATACCCAAAATGCTAGTTGATAGTGTGATGATGCACCAATGATCTTCCAACCTTCACGAGCTTCTGAGCACTATAAAACAAGGGAAAAATAAATGGAGTAAGCATTACATGCTTAGTAAGTTCGTATAACGGAAACTAAACTTACCAATCCTGTTATTAAATTTTAAGCACACAACATCGTGTTTTCCATCCATTAGCAAAATTTCCTAAGCACATGCCTTCAATCAAACATGTTAGTCATAACACTTACAAAC
Organism: Gossypium australe; assembly: GCA_005393395.2. Taxonomy (NCBI): domain Eukaryota; kingdom Viridiplantae; phylum Streptophyta; class Magnoliopsida; order Malvales; family Malvaceae; genus Gossypium; species Gossypium australe. The sequence continues at coordinate 108,246,307 of CM016621.1, read as the reverse complement.
ATGTCAAGTAAAATAGATGAGCTCATCATGCAATGTTCTTTCAAGTCATTATCATTACATCTCAAGATTTTTCATGCCAAGTCAAGGGGTACATGCCCATTGATACATTGAATTCCAATGGATGCTCAGGTAGTATGCTCGAGGTGTATGGTTCCATAATCCGTTAATTTTTTATTCAAGGGTACCCCTTAGGGCACTTAACCAAGGAACACACTCTCGAGCCACATATCGTATAACAGGATTACCAGTCCAGTCTAAATCTTTTATATAACGTAAGCTCAGAGGAGGTCGATTAGGATTACCAGTCCAGGCTAAACCCTAATCTTAATCCATACTCGAGAGGTATTATATTAGGATTACCCATCTAGGCTAAATCCTTTATATAACAAGGTCAATGGAATTACTCGTCCGAGCTAAATCCCGTCCGCAACAAATGCAAGACCTCATCAATTTCGAGAAAGCGTATATAATCATCGGAATTCAACATTCAATTGAGACTAACCCTTTATCACCATTTCAAGCATGTAGCAAATTTTCCATCACAGCATATAAGTAAAGCACTTTAACATAAATCACATTACATACAAACACAACATTCAATTAACATAATTACATGTTCGATTAAGTTACACGAACTTACCTCGACACTTGTTCGCGTAATAATCTACTAATCCGAAATCTTTTCTTTTCCTCGATCTAGCCTCGAGTTTGTGTTTTCCGAATCTATACAAATGAATTTAACTATCAATTTCAAACATTTCATATCTAAAGGGACTCAATTTACGTCCTATGCAAAATTACCATTTTGCCCCTAACATTTCCATAAATTTTGATTTTGTCCCTAGGCTCGGAAGATAAAAATTGTGCAAATTACTCCCTATTCCAATCCTAACCAAAGCCCCATTACAAAATTTATAGCACATGTATACATAAAATTTCAGAATTTTTCTTTCAATTTCACAATTTTACATTTTAGTCCCTAACTCAAGTTTTCATTAAAAATCACTTTGTAAAAGTTGTTTATCTATCAATAATCTTTCATTTTCTCCATAAAATTCTAATTTCAAGCATAATACATCAATGACCCATTTTCATACCTTGATAAATTTTCAAATTAATCCCTTAAATAGAGAGATTAAGCTATCCCGGTTTCAAAAATACTAAAATAATTAAAAAGGGACAAGAGAACTTACCCAATTAAGCCTTGAAAGTTTCCCCTCTCTCTCCCAGGGCTTCCATAAAATTTTAGGTTGAAGATGACAATAATAAGATGATATTTTCTTTTATCATCTTTTAATTAATTAAGTTTTTGCTATTTTCACTTTAATCCTTGACCTTTTTCTATAATTCCATGGATGAGTCACCATGAAAAATCTACATACTTTTCTTAATGGTCTAATTACCATATAAGGACTTCTAGTTTTGAATTCCATAGCTATTTGATCCTTATAGCTACTAGAATTCAACTTTCACATTTTATAGGATTTAGTTCTCCCCGTAATTAGGCATTAAATTGATAAAATTTTTATGTCAAAATTTTCACATGTCACGTCTATCATATTACGGACCATATAATAAAATAAAAATAAATTACATTTTGGGTCGAATCTATGGTCCCGAAACCACTGTTCAGGTTTCACTAAAAATGGGTTGTTACAACTCTCCCCCTTTAGGGATTTTCGTCCTCGAAAATCTTACCAGTAAAAAGATTCGGGTATTGCTTCCTAATAGTTTCCTCCGGCTCCTAGGTAGCCTCTTCTATACCATGTCGTTGCCAAAGAACTTTTACCAAACCTACCTTTTTATTTTTTAACTCTGTTGTTTCCCGAGCTAAGATTTTTGATTGGCTCCTCACCATATGTCATATCAGGCTGAATCTCTACCTCTATATCGAAGAGATAACATGTGAAGGGTTGGATCGATATCGTTGTAGCATAGACACATGAAAAACATTATTAATCCGATCAAGCTCTAGTGGTAAAGCTAATCGATATGCAACCGGTCCAATTCTTTCAGTAATCTCATATGGTCCAATAAACTGTGGACTCAATTTCCTTTTACGATCAAACTGAAGTACTTTCTTCCAAGGTGACACTTTCAAGAATACCTTGTCACCAACCTGAAATACTATCTCTTTTCTTTTCAAATTAGCATAAGACTTTTGTCGATCAGAGGCTACTTTCAAACTGTCTCGAATTACCCTCACTTTTTCCTCGGTCTCTAGGACCAAGTCAACTCTGTGTAACTTTTTCTCACTGAGTTCTGTCCAATACAATGGAGTTCTACATTTGTGACCATACAAGGCTTCATACGGTGCCATTTTAATACTAGACTGATAATTTTTATTATAAGCAAATTCAACTAAAGGTAGATACCTTTCCCAGTTACCTTCAAACTCAAGGACATAACACCGAAGCATATCTTCCAAGATCTATATTACCCATTCAGATTGACCATCTATTTGGGGATGAAATGCAGTGCTAAAGTGTAACTGAGTACCTAGAGATTCTTGCAATTTACTCCAAAATCGAGATGTAAACCGAGGATCTCTATCTGAAATGATGGAGACATGCACTCCATGCAATCTGACAATCTCAAAAACATATAACTCAGCCAATCTATCCAAGGAATAATCCATACGTACTGGAATAAAGTGTACGGACTTTGTCAACTGATCAACAATTACCCAAATGGCATTTTTCTTCTTTGGAGACAGGGGTAATCCTGATACAAAGTCCATAGTAATTCTTTCCCATTTCCATTTCGGTATCGTAAGCGGTTGTAATACTCCAGAAGGCAACTGATGTTTAGCTTTTACTTGCTAACATATCAAACATTTATATACAAACTCAGAAACATCGCGTTCCATTCCCGGCCACCAGTACATCTTTTTCAGATCATTATACATTTTATTACTACCAGGATGTATAGGAATGTTACCATTAAGAGCTTCATTCAAAATCTTTTGTATTAGTTTTGAACTTTTCGACACGCATACTCTGCCTCTGGATAACAAACAACCATCAGTCTCGATCTGAAATTCTAAGTCAGGAGTCGATTCACTTTGTACACATCTTGCCTGCAACTTGCTGTCATTTTTCTGGGCTTCAAAAATTTGCTGTAAAAATATTGGTCTAGCTTTTAACTCAGCCAGGATTGAACCATCATCAGACAACGAAAATCGAGTATTCATTGCTCATAAAGCATACAGGGATTTCCTGCTCAAAGTATCTGCCACTACATTGGCCTTCCCAGATGGTAGTCAATAACAAGATCATAATCTTTCAATAACTCAAGCCATCTGCGCTGTCTCAAATTTAAATCTTTCTGTGACATCAAATATTTCAGACTTTTATGATTAGTGAATATGTGACATTTTTTACCAAATAAGTAATGCCGCCAAATTTTCAGTGCAAACACTATGGCTGCCAATTCAAGGTCATGTGTCGGGTAGTTCTTTTCATGTGGCTTTAGTTTTCATAAAGAGAACTTACCCAATTAAGCCTTGAAAGTTTCCTCCTTCTCTCCTAGGGTTTCCATAAAATTTTAGGATGAAGATGACAATAATAAGATGATATTTTCTTTTATCATCTTTTAATTAATTATGTTTTTGCTATTTCCATTTTAGTCTTTGACCTTTTCCTATAATTCCATGGATGAGTCACCATTAAAAATCTACATACTTTTCTTAATGGTCTAATTACCATATAAGGACATCTAGTTTTGAATTCCATAGCTATTTGATCCTTATAGCTACTAAAATTCAAGTTTCACATTTTAAACAATTTAGTCCTTCTCGTAATTAGGCACTAAATTGATAAAATTTTCATGTCAAAATTTTCACATGTCACGTCTATCATATTAAGACCATATAATTAAATAAAAATAAATTACATTTTGGGTTGGATCTGTGGTCCCAAAACCACTGTTCCGATTTCATTGAAAAATGGGTTTTACATGGCCAGCCAGTCATTGAAGAAGCTTAAAGAGATTAAACCTCTCTATTTCTAGCAAACTAATCTCCTCTCTTCACATATAAATAAGACTTCATTTCACCATTCATAATCATCCCTCATCCCTCATCATTCTCTCTTTTCTATAAATTCTCTTTAGCATTTTCCATTCCCCAGGCCTAGCATCATCTCTTCATGGAGATTTTACCAATTAAGCCTCTTAAAGAGCCCTTGGTCGGCCACCTTGGAGAGCCATCAGCAAAGGAGCAAAGTGAAGGAGCCTCGTCGGTCAGAGTCTTGGGTGACAGCCACTTTGATTTAGGTTTAATCTTTCTTTTCTTTGATTAAATCTGAAAGTGTTTGCTATGTGTTCTTTGTTCTTGTTACAACAATGTTAACTTAATTTTATTTAAGCTAGGATGATTTCTTTGATTAAATAATATTTATTTGATTCATGCTTATAATGTTTGTGCCTCAACCGATCATGTTTTCAATTAAAACCAAGTTTTTATTTCATTCATACGTGATTGAAATGCACCTAAATTAGCTGAGCGGTCCTAACCAAACGACGACTAGATAATAACTCGATACTTACTTAATTTAGATCCTAACCTGATTAAATTGCAGGTTGCATAACAACTCTAACCAAGCTCTGTTATCTGTGTAGTTGTTAGATTTATGTGATTAAACTGTTTCAAACCTAACACGTCCCTGTTACCTCGCACGAATGCTAAGAAAACCTTAGTAAATAAGGATCAGTAAAATGCATATATACCAAGTAAAGGATTTCGAGAGGACCTAATGTGGTTTCCAAACTCATGAAAGATCGAGTTGCCATGGAATGTTTTTCTAAATGTTATTAAGCATGTTGATAATAAATTGAATTTAATTAAAGTAATTGTCCTAGTTTATTTATGTTATAATTGTTGCAAATTGTGTTTAATTTTGCTAAAATCTATTTCATTCATATAGTTTGCATATTTAGGATAATTTGCATTGGGGATGATTGCATTTATTTTAATATTTTTAATTTTAATCATCACTTCTCAATCATATTGTGTTTTTATTTACCAAGTTGTTAATATAATTTTACAATTAAGTGATTTAACACAAATACAATCTTTGTGGAGACAATAACTTGTTACTTACTTATTACTTGATAACGACTGTGTGCACTTCCACAAACCTACACGTTACAATATACCTATTGAACCATTTGGAATATTATTAGATACTCAGGAATCTCACACCCTAAGTGCCAACACATAGCCGAAGCTATCTCAATCTCATATAACATATAAAGCTCACTCTCGAGCTATCAACGGGTCTGCTCACACAAGTTGATGGTCATGATGAAGCTACACGGTACTGCTCATACAGGCTGACAAGAATCCGCAACACATGCTAGATAACTCAGCCACCGGTAGGACGTACGGACCAGCACCCAAATCACATAACCCCTAATGACATGTCACTCGTATCCTAATATATTCCTAAGGTTCAACGGGTTTCACGTTTATCGAATCATCATCGAACATATCCGCAAGGTCATATTCACAAATAATTCAATAATAAAGCATTTAAAACACAATTATATTAATTCTTATTAACATACGAACTTACCTCGAATGCAAAAACGATGAAATAGATCGGCTAGTTCGAAACTTTGTTTTTCCCCCGATCTAGATCCAAACTTTGCTTTTCTTGGCCTATATGTAATCAAATTTAGCTTATTTAATTTTCATTCTATTCAATTTAGCCCAAAATGCATATTATGGCAACTTTACACTTTTGCCCCTAATATTTCAACATTTTTACAATTTAGTCCTTAACTCACAAAAACACAAATTTATGCAATTAAGTCCCTACCCATGCTAGCCGAATTTCATATAGTCCCCTAGTAGCCCATATTTTTCATTTATTCCACAATTTAACCACAAAATTTCCACATTTTACAAATAAATCCCTAATTGACAATTTTATCAAAAATCACTTTACTAATGTTGTTTATCTAACAACAACAATACATTTTCTATCATCAATCATCACAATACACCTATATTCATCAATGGAAAAACCCCAAACCTTTAAAAGTTTTGTAAATTAGTCCCTGGGCTAGCTAGATTAAGCTACAACGACTCCGAAAACATAGAAATCATTGAAAATAGGACAAAAATGAACTTACATGCACCAAGGATAGTTGGCCGAACCTTGAACCATAATAATGACTTTTTTCCTTTCAAATTTTTGGTGGAATTATAATTGGAAGAAGATGATAACTTTGTTTTGTTTATTATACCTTAACTTATTTAATAAATTACAATTTTAACCTTGTTAATTAATCACTTAAAACACTTAATAGATGTCCATCTTTGTCCACTAACACTAAAAATGGTCTATTTACCACATAAGGACCTTTAATTTAAGATTTCATAGCTATTAGACACCTTTAACTAATAGAACTCCACTTTTACGCTTTACGCGATTGAGTCCTTTTTATCAAATTAAGCACTAAAACGATAAAATTTCTTAACAAAATTTTCACACAATCATACTGTCATGCTATAGACATTAAAGTAATAATAAAATAAATATTTGAACCTCAAATTTGTGGTCCTAAAACCACTGTTCCGATTTGACTAAAAACGGGCAGTTACATTTTTGATGATTTATGAAAGAAAATGAATAGTTATTGTTAGATAAACAACTTTTGTTAAGTGAATTTTGGTAAAATTGTCAAATAGGGATTAAATTGAAAATAGAAAAAATATACATGGTGAATAAATGAAATATAGGGCTTGCTAGGGGCATATTTTATATTCAGCTATGATGGGTTGTGGTTAAATTGCATGAATTACCATTTTTTATGAGCTAGGAACTAAATTGAAAAGAAATCAAAAGTATAGGGGAAAAATTATAATTATGCTAAAATATGAATTTGGGTTTAATTGAATAGAATAATTATTTAATTCAGCTGAATTTATCTGTTTAGATCAAGACAAACCTTGTACGACTTTAGATCGGGTTAGTCGCCTCCGTATCCACGTTTAATCGTCTAACGCCCCAAAATTCCAAAACTCTAAATTCTGTGCACTGAAGTTGGTATGTATAAGTAGCACTTAGAATATTAATTTTAAGGTATTACCAAGGTTATTTGAAGTCTTAGGGATAGGGAAGACCACAAGGAAAATTTTAATTTTTGCCTTAGTGGACCCTAGTCTCAGGTATTAGGCCTCTTGAACAGATTAAGGGGAAAATAGAACACAATTGCGTCTATGGTCCAGTGGCAAGGTGACGTCACTTAGGGAGCTACAAGGTGGCGTTACTATCAGGTGAAGAGGTCCAAGGTTCGAGACTTAAGAGTGGTGAGTTGAGGGGTTTTAGTTTTGCACATGGAAGAAATGTAGTGGCGCTGGAGTGGACTCTGGAAGGGAGTGTTCAGGAGAGAAATTTAAGGTAAAGATAAGAGAGAAAAGATAGGGAAGTGAGGTGTGGATGTGTTGGTGCCGAATTGGACATTGGGGGAAGGTAGTTTCGACTTTGGTTATAAAAGGGCGGTGCCAAATTCCTTTGAAAGGTTCCTTGGGTTTCCATTATTTTTTTCTTTTCTTCCCCTCATTCTTTTTCTTCCATTGTCGAATTACCATCATCCCTTTTTGCCAAAATCCCTATTTGTGTTGATTCTTTGTTGTTTTTCCTCCATCACAAATCTGTTGATCAAGTGTTAAAAGCCAGATCTCGTTCAGTAGCTATCTAGGTCGCAAAATCAAAGGTGGGATTCGGTAACTACTCAGTCAACCTCCTTAGTGTGTTTTGTTAAAAGCCAAAGGGCTATCTAACTTCTCCTTGTCATTAACCTTGTATTAACAAGGGTAGGGTTCAAGGATCGCAAGCGTGGTAAGGATTAAACCGAATCGAAATTTTTTCAGTTAATTCGGTCGGTTAACTGAATTAACCAAAAATATAATTTTTGGTTAAAAATTAAACGACTTACCCGAATTACCCGAATTACTCGAAATGAATCATTACATAATTAAAAAGATTACATAATTTTAGTTTTAGAATTTTAGAATTTTATTTTTATGTATTAAATTATTTGTAATTTTTATGATTGGGTTGGATTGGGTAATTGGGTTGGGTTGGATATTTGGATTTGGATTGGGTTTAGGTGAATAGTGGGCCTATTTATATATTATAATTTTCTTTATTAATTTTTTTGGTTAAACTAAAAAAATTTGGTTAACCGGCCGATTTCGAACTGAATTAACCGTTAACCGAAAAATCACAAAATAATTAACCAATTCGGTCGGTTAACCGAAATTTTTCGGTTTTACCCGAATTTTGCACACCCCTAAATGGGCATGCCGAGTTCGTGGGCCCAAATCGGCAAGAGTTGAGTTGTGAAATTGAATGATGGAATAATATGGATGGCTGTATGATTTGATTATGATCGGGCCTAAAGGGCTAAATAAACATGATTGGGCTTAATGGGCTATATGGACATGATTAGGCTTAGTGGGCCTTATGGGATTTTAGAAATGCATGCTAGGGTTTTAATGGACTCTAGGCCTAGTTTCGATAAATTCTTAATTGGCATAAAACTTAATTTAATAAATCAAACATGTCTGTGGACAAGTCATTAGGTTAGAGTGTGGCAATGGACATATGCATGTCTAGGATTGGATCTAAGGAGAGCTTGCTACTTAAGCGGTCCTAGTGACCCACCTCCTCTTCTCTGGGATCCTACCTGGTGCATAGTGTCTATTCACTTTAGCCACAAGGACTTGTTGATGGGCCAAAGTTCATAACTAAAACCCGAGATGAAAGAGATTATGAAAATACCCCTGTAGGGTAGAATTACGAAAATACCCCTGTAGGGTAGATTTACAAAAATACCCTCGAATAGTGAAATGACTAAAATACCCCTAGGTGCTTAATGTGTGAAAATGAACTGTAATTAAAGCAAAGTTTAATTAAAATACTCTCCTTTGCTTGGCTCGCATTTGATTCCATGAAAGAAATCTTGGTCAGAAGACCGAGTTAAGCCTTTGGATAAGAAAAAAATAAGAATATCTGTTCCAAGCGAAGATTTCTTACCTAAATCGATAGAATCCGTAGATTTAGAAAGCATAGATTCAGGAGTCGATCGAGTACCTATGTAAATACCAAGTGAGAATCGATTGAAAGAAAAAATAGATTAAAAGATATGGCCTTTCAGCCAAATGGGATACATGAACCATCCTTCCACCATTCGACCAAAGCACCAAGACACCACATTACCACCTTTGGTTAACCAACCTAAAGAGAAAAAGAAGAGAACGAATAGTAAAGTGAAGAAGATCCCTTACCCAAATCGAAAGATGCCCCCAAAGATTCGACGCAAGCCGTCAAAGCAGAGAAGATTCGATTTGATGAAGATACTTCTAAGAGAAGAAAAGGGAACAATAGCCAGGGATTTGGCTACAAGGGAAGAAGAATGAAAGCAAAACTCCAAAAGGGTATAAGTGAAAAGATTCGGCCTAGAGGAGAAAAGAAAAGAAAATAACAGAGAACAAGGATTTACTTACCAAAACATGAGGTGAGGATTCGGCTATGAAGAACAATTGAGGAAGAAATAATGAAGTGGTGTTGAAGTTGAAAGGTTTCAGTTAAGAGGAAAAATGAGGGATGTGATTCGGCTTTGAAGAATGAAACAAGAAAACAAGAAGAGAAGAAGAACAAAAGGGTCCTACGGCTTAAGAGTAGAAGAGAAAAGAACCAAAGCAAACAGATGGCAATAAGGGCTTGAGAAAATTCAGCAAGGGTTAGGACCTTGGGAAGAAGATACAATTGAGAGAAAAGAAGAAAATAGAAGAAAAAGAATGCCGCCCAACAGGTTACGGTTTACCAAAGAAGAGATGACCAAAATCAATCTTGGGACTTTCGGTAATTAGAGTAGGAAAAAGTGCTAAAAGAGGAACACCCCAAATGCCGAAAAAGAAAGCCTTAACACACACACAAGCTACTAAAACACACCTAAGTTTCAGCATCTAACCCCTCACCAAACTGAAACCTACCCCCCAACACTACTCAAAATTTAGCTAACAACCTCCCAACACCACCATACCTTGATCACCTCCTACAACCACTCCCTTCCCCACATTTGAATTCATTTGAAATATTCAAAATCCCCTTTTCACTCTTGTCCATCATTTTAAAATATTTGACTAAGTCCACCTCCACTCTTCAAGGCTCCCAACCGAATCCATCATCCAAGCTCCGTGGCGCATAAGCAAAATAAAAATAAAATCCACATTGCTGGCGACGCGAATCGAACTTGTTCCCTCACTACTCCCTGTGGCGTCACTCACCTGCCTCTTAAGTGGCACCTCCTTGCCACTTTACTAAAGCATTTCTTGTGTCAACAACCACAAGCAATAACCCTTAAGTCTTGCCTCAGTCAGCTTCCCTCCTAAAATGCTCAAAATTGAAATTTTAGCCAAGGTTCTGACTTAACCCCGGGCCTTCCCAGAGACCCCAAACACACTTAAACAACATACAAAATATACCAAACACACAGATACGAAGTACATGCAAAGCCCCTAAATCCCGGATGTTACATGGGCGTTTTCTTAAAACATGGGCTTTCATCGTAACTTAACAAAATGTTAAGGATTTTGGGTTTCTAAATCTTAAACTTAAGTTTTTAACAAAACAAAGTCGTTTTAGAATTATCCTTTTGATGTGACATCATCAGATTCGGCCATAACGTCTGGGCCAGGTCTGGGGGCGTTACATTTAATGGTATCAAAGCTCGAATGCAAAGCTCGGGCCGTGAAATGGCCTTAGATTTTGGGTTTATAAAACAAGTAGATTAAAAAGTTTTTGCAGGATTCTTGAAGTGTGGTTCATCGAGCCCTCGACATCGAGCCAAGTAAGTTTTTTTGTTATTACACTTGTTTAAATTACTGAACTGTATTTAGATATTGGGCTACTTTAAACAATAGGTTCTTAGAGACTAAAGCCCGTAGGAAACTTAAGCCTGTAGTGTATTTACGATTGTGAAACAACTTTTAAATTGTTATTTGCATAAGATATGTGCTTTAAACAGTGGAACTATGAACTTATTTCATAAAAATTCTAATCCAGAAATACGTACGCAACGATGAGCGCTAGAAGAGGTGCAAGAGGCCGCAGCAGAGGTCGTGGAAGTGTTAGGGTTGGGTCGTCAGCGTCGGCGTCGGACCATATTCCCAACGTTGGAGTAGAGGAGGCTCCAGCCTTACCAGTAGCTGAAACGGGACCATATGAACGGGCTGCCACTGCAGAAGATGCAGTATCGCAGGCTATGTTAAGTATTTTAGAAAGGGTCGCTAGGCCCAATAATGGTTCGGGAAGTCGTGGGTCGATCGCGGAGTGACTCCGAGCTACTAGGGAATAGATTTTCAAAGGAGTAGCTGGGGAAAACCCTGAATGTGGCGGAGTACTGGTTGGAAGCTACAGAAAGAATAATGGATGACCTGGACTGCACGGCGGAACAAAAGTTGAAAAGGGCGATATCCTTACTAGGGGAGGAAGCTTATCAGTGGTGGTTGACCGTAAATGAGGGCAACCAACCGGAGCAGATCACCTAGGAGTTCTTCAAATCAACATTCCAGGGGAAGTACATTGGAGCGGGCTTTGTGGATGCCCGAAGGAAGGAGTTTTTGAGTCTGACTCAGGGAGATAAGTCGGTAGTAGGGTATGAGGCTGAGTTTCTGCACCTTAGTCGATATGCCAAAGGAATAGTCGCAACAGAGTATGAGAGATGCGTACGTTTGAGGATAGGTTAACAGACAATCTTAGGGTACTTATAGCTTCACAGAGGGAGCGAGACTTTGCAGTCTTGGTGGAGAAAGCAAAGATAGCGGAGGAAGTAAAGCGCACAGAGCGCCTCAACCGAGAGAAGGAGAAGGGTAAGAACAAACGGAATGTGGAAGCTATGGGGTCTGGACAGAGGTCTACGAGGAGGGCCAGAGTGAATGGGCCGGTTAGAGCTGGAGCCCCTATTGCTACTGTTAATACCGGGATACAACATTATGCTGTGTGTGGAAAAGGGCATACGCGGGAATGTTGGAGGAGAATAGGAGCTTGTTTAAGCTGCGGATCTATGGAACATAGGATTAGAGAGTGCCCAAGAAGGCCAGATCAGGTGCGAGCCGATGGCAGAGATAATTTCAGCCGCAGAGGGGTGGTCAGCAACCACCAAGGGGCTGTGGAGACGAGGACGTGGAGCACCGGGCAGAGGTGAGGCAGCCAGCTTTAGTCTATGCTGGTCATCATAGAGAGGAAGGAGATACACCAGATGTGATAACGGCACGTTGCTTATTCTTGAGCTACCTTATATTGCGCTAATTGATGTGAGGTCAATGCATTCGTACATTGCATGCAATAAGGCTAAAACTGTAGGGGATGAGTTTGAAACCAATGCGAATGAAATGACTGTGTTAAGTCCTTTAGGGCAGTCAGTGAAAGTTAGTAAGTTGTTTAGGAATGTACCATTGGTAGTTCAAGGAGTTACTTTCTTAGCGGACTTGATGGATTTACCATTTGGTGAGTTCGACCTCATCTTAGGCATGGATTAGTTGACGAGGCACTAGGCAACTTTGGATTGTGCTATGAAGCGGATGGTGTTAAGTACTGTGGAAGGTGATGAAGTAGTAGTGATCGGGGAACGACGTGATTACTTGTCGGACGTGATTTCGGCTTTAAGGGTAGATAAGTTGGTGAGGAAGGGCTGTAAAGCTTACTTAGCCTATATTAGTGATATGGAATCTAAGAGTTTTACTGTTAAGGATTTGAGAACAGTAAAAGAATTCCCTGATGTTTTTTCAGAGGAGTTGCCTGGGTTACCTCCCAATAGAGAAGTCGAGTTTGGAATAGAATTGTTACCTGGTACAGCTCTAGTGTCCATCACACCTTATAGGATGGCACCGAAGGAGTTGGTGGAGTTGAAGGCCCAGATTCAGGAGTTATTGGACCGCGAATTTATTAGACCAAGTGTGTCTCCATGAGGAGCATCGATATTATTCGTGAAGAAGAAGGATGGGTCCGTGAGGATATGCATCGATTATCGGCAGTTAAACAAGTTAACCATTAAGTATAAGTGCCCACTGTCTAGGATAGATCACATTTTCGATCAACTTAGGGGAGCCTCAAGTTTCTCGAAGATTGACTTGCGTTCAGGGTACCATCAACTGAGGGTTAAGGAAGCAGATGTGTATAAGACGGCTTTCAGAACTCATTATGGACATTACGAGTTTTTGGTGATGCCTTTTGGGCTAACGAACACACCTGCTACTTTTATGGATCTTACGAACTGGGTTTTTCAACCGTATCTAGACAAGTTCGTAGTAGTTTTCATAGATGACATCTTAGTATACTCGAGAACGGAGGATGATCATTATGCACACTTAAGGATTGTGTTGCAGATTCTAAGGGAGAAGCAACTTTATGCTAAGTTTAGCAAGTGCGAATTCTGGCTAAGGAAAGTCAATTACTTAGGGCATGTGGTCTCAACTGAGGGGATTAGAGTTGATCCTCGGAAAGTGGAAGCAGTGTTGGATTGAAAACGACCGAAGACGGTGTCAAAAATTCGGAGTTTTCTAGGCCTGGCAGGGTACTATAGACGATTTGTTGGAGGGTTCTCCCTGATCGCTGCACCCTTGATCAAGCTACTACGGAAGGGGGTGTCGTTTGTGTGGACTGATAAATAGTAAGAAAGCTTTGAGAAACTTAAGAAGGTTTTAATGGAGGCCCCTGTTTTCATTCAGCCAGAGCCTGGGAAGGAGTTTACGGTTTATAGCGATGCGTCACACATGGGTTTGGGCTGTGTTTTGATGTAGGAAGGAAAGGTGGTTGCATATGCGTCACACCAGCTTAAGACTCATGAAAGAAATTACCCAACCCACAATTTGGAGTTGGTAGCAGTGGTATTCGCACTTAAGATTTGGAGGCATCATTTGTATGGGGAGAAGTGCACCATATATACGGATCATAAGAGTCTGAAGTACCTTTTAACTCAGAAGGAGTTGAATTTGAGACAGCATAGATGGATTAATCTGTTAAAGGATTATGATTGCATGATCGAATATCACCTGGGCAAAGCAAATGTGGTGGCTGATGCGCTAAGCCGTAGGGCTATGTTGGATTTGAGGGCAATGTTTGCTCGGTTAAGTTTGTATGACGACGAGAGTTTGTTAGCCGAGTTGCAAGTGAAGCCACTGTGGGTTGAGCAGATTAAAGTTAAGCAGTCATTGGATGGAACTCTAGGTTCTCGATTCAAGCAAATTGAGAATGGTAAAATGACGGATTTTGGGTTAAATAGTGACGGGTTGTTATGTTTCCGTGGTAGAATTTGTGTGCGAAGGGACGAAGAGCTAAGGAAGTCTATACTACGGGAAGCGCATAGTAGTTCCTATGCTATGCACCCCAGAGGTAACAAGATGTATCGGGACTTACGAGAGCTTTATTGGTGGCTGAGATTGAAACGCGAGGTTACGGCGTTTGTGGGCAAATGTTTGGTATGTCAACAAGTGAAAGCAGGAACATCAACTACCATCAGGGTTACTTCAGCTGATTAAGATCCCACTATGGAAGTGGGAGCGGGTTACTATGGATTTCGTTAGTGGACTACCATTGACGCTTGCCAAGAAGGACACTGTGTGGGTTATTGTGGATCAGTTAACTAAGTCTGCCCATTATACTGGTCTGCACCGACTACTCATTACAGAAGTTGGCAAGGTTGTATGTGGCGAAGATTGTGAGATTGCATGGGGTTCTGGTCTCTATCATATCTGATAGAGACCCTCGTTTTACGTCTCGCTTTTGGAAAAAGCTGCATGAAGCACTAGGTACGAGGTTGGATTTTAGTACGGCATTTCACCCTTAGACTGATGGGCAATCAGAGAGGGTAATTCAAGTTTTGGAGGATATGCTGAAAGGGTGTGTAATTGAGTTTCGAGGTAGTTGGGAGGATTACTTGCCGTTAGCTGAATTTGCATATAATAATATTTATCAAGCAAGTATTAGAATGGCACCATATGAAGCACTATATGGTCGAAGATGTCGCACTCCGACTTGTTGGACTGAGTTGGGTGAACAGCTAGTATTAGGTCCGGAGTTGGTAGCAGACACCGAAGATAAGGTAAAGTTGATTCGGAATCGGTTAAAGGAGGTGGCGGATAGGCAGAATTCGTATGCTAACCTCAAACGGAGAGAGATTGAGTATGCGGTGGGGGACTTGGTTTTTCTCAAGGTTTTCCCTTGGAAGAAGGTGTTAAGGTTTGGTCAGAAGGGCAAGTTAAGCCCTAGATTCATTGGGCCATACTGGGCGTTGAAGCGAATTGGGCCAATTGCCTATCAGCTGGAATTGCCTTCTAAACTGAGCCAAATACACGATGTGTTCCATGTATCAATGCTAAGGTGTTATCGCTCAGACCCTTCTCACATCGTGTCATTCGAGGAGATTGAGGTTAGACCAAACCTAACTTTCGAGCAAGAGCTAGTTCGAGTAATTGATCAAGATGTTAAGGTGCTAAGAAGGAAGTCTGTCCCTTTGGTCAAAGTGCTTTGGCGTAACCATAATGCCGAGGAGGCTACTTGGGAACCTGAGGAGGCAATGCGACGACAATACCCTCACTTATTTACAATCAAATAAATTTCAAGGCAGAAATTATTTTTTTAGAGGGGTAGAATTGTAACGCCCCAAAATCCCAAAACTCTAAATTCTATGCACCAATGTTGGTATGTATAAGTAGCACTTAGAATATTAATTTTAAGGTATTACTAGCATTATTTGAAGTCTTAGGGATAGGGAAGACCATAGGGAGAATTTTAATTTTTGCCTTAGTGGACCCTAGTCTCAGGTATTAGGCCTCTTGAACAGATTAAGGGGAAAATAGGACACAATTGGGCATGTGGTCTAGTGGCAACCTGGCGTCACTTGGGGAGCTACAAGGTGGCATTACTATCAGGTGAAGAGGTCCAAGGTTCGAGATCTAAGAGTGGTGAATTGAGGGTTTTATTTTTGCACATGGAAGAAAGGTAGTGGCTCTAGAGTGGACTCTGGAAGGGAGTGTTCAGGAGAGAAATTTAAGGTAAAGATAAGAGAGAAAAGATAGGGGATTGAGGTGTGGATGTGTTGGTACCAAATTGGACTTTGGGGGAAGGTAGTTTCGGCTTTGGCTATAAAAGGGGGGTGCCAAATTCCTTTGAAAGGTTCCTTGGGTTTCCATTATTTTTTTCTTTTCTTCCCCTCATTCTTTTTCTTCCATTGTCGAATTGCATCATCCCTTTTTACTGAAATCCCTATTTGTGCTGATTCTTTGTTGTTTTTCCTCCATCACAAATCTACTGATCAAGTGTTAAAAGCCGGATCTTGTTCAGTAGCTATCTAGGTCGCAGAATCAAAGGTGGGATTCGGTAAGTACTCAGTCAACCTCCTTATTGTGTTTTGTTAAAAGTCGAAGGGCTATCTAACTTCTCCTTGTCGTTAACCTTGTATTAACAAGGGTAGGGTTTAAGGATCGCAAGCATGGTAAGGATCGTTAGCAAGTGGTAAGTGTACTCGTCTCAGTTGTGGATAAGTGGGTGGCCGAATGTAAGTATGGCTTATAGGGGTGACTTGTGTAGAATCTGAGTCACTTGATTGTTGATAGTATATGTGTGGGTGCAGATCTACGTGAATAGTAGCTAAGGAAGGGCTACTAGAACTGGTGGCACACGGTAAGGTTATGGTAAGGCTTCAGTTTTTGGGTAAATATTGTGGTTAAGTGAGTAATTGATTGGAGATTGGTATTGATTGTAAATTCAAGGCTGAGGATAGTGTAGCACGTCGCATTAACCAGGTGTGTACATACACTTCACACACGACAATTGGCAAAAGCTGAAATCCGAAAAAAACTGAAATGCCGAAAAGCGGAAAAAGCCGAAAGGTTGCCACCGGCAACCACACTAGCGTGTGAACATTCGTGTGGGAACACCGATACGTTTACCAGGGAGAAGAGAGTGATCTCCTGGTCTCGGGCCACTATTTGGCCAACCGGGCTAGACGGGGCTAAATGGGCCTGCTGAGTTCGTGGGCCCAAATCAGCAATCATCGAGAACCCTTTTACAAAACACAGATAGTAGCCAGCTAATCCTAGAAAAATTTTGATTTCGGACACGTTTCTTGGTGGTTTCCAATCAACAACTGCTGAAATCTTACTCAGATCAACTCGAATGGCTTCCATTGAAATAATATGTCCCAAGAATCCAACTTCTCGGAGCCAAAAATCGCATTTACTGAATTGAGCAAATAGTTACTTACCTCTCAATATTTGTAATACAATCCTGAAATGTTCAACATGCTCAGATTCATTTTGAGAATAGATCAGAATGTCATCAATGAATACAACAACAAATCTGTCTAAATACGGTCTAAAGATTCGATTCATCAAATCTATAAATGCATCAGGAGCATTAGTTAATCCGAATGGCATAACAAGAAATTCATAATGCCCATACGTTGTTCTGAATGTAGTTTTTGGCACATCTGAATCTTTAACTCTCAACTGATAATAACCAGATCGCAAATCAATCTTTGAGAATACTGTTGCTCTTTTCAACTGATCAAACAAATCATCAATTCTTGGAAAAGGATATTTATTCTTAATTGTAACCTTCTTGAGCTAACAATAGTCGATACACAGTTTCATAGATCCATCTTTCTTCTTTACGAACAGAACTGGTGCACCTCAGGGCAAAAAACTAGGTCGTGCAAAACCTCTATCTGTTAACTCTTGTAACTGAGATTTCAACTGTTTCAATTCTGTTGGAGCCATTTTGTATGGAGATATCGATATCAGTGATGTTCCCGGTACTAATTCAATAGCAAACTAGACCTCTCTAATCGATGGCAACCTAGGTAACTCTTCTGGAAACACATCCGGATATTCACAAACCACTAGCACTGATTCAATCTTTGATTCAGACACTTTTGTATCATGTACATATGCATGATGAGCATTGCAGCCTTTCCTCACATATTTCTGAGCTAGCATCATCAATATCACAACAAGCAACCCACTCAAATTATTGGATTCAATTTGAATAATCTCATTATTCTGATATCTCAACTCAATAGTCTTTCATTTACAATTCACAACAGCATCATGCAGAGTCAACCAATCCATACCCAAAATCACATCGAATTCATCAAATGATAAAAGCATCAAATCAACTGGAAAACAGTAACCTAAAGTCATCAAAGGACAATTCTTGCAAACTTTATGAACTAGGACATACTTGCCTAAGGGGTTCGATACTTTAATCACAAATTTAGTTGACTCAACAGGCAAACTCTTACTAGACATTGGATTCATACAAACATATAAATGAGTCGATCTAATATCAATCAAAGCAATTACATCAATGCCATAAAGAGAAAATGTATCGGTGATAACATCTGGTGATGACCCATCTTCGCGAGCGCAAATAGCGTAAGCTCTGATTGGTGCTCGAGCCTCGGATCTCATAGCAGAATCCTTTGTCGCACATTTGCTACTAGTCACATTTCCCGTATTTTTAGATGGTCTCCCTCTAGAAACTGTATTGCTTGGTCTTGTATTCAGAAATTTATCTTTCTCGGGTAACTAAAGACAATCCTGAATAAAATGTTCTTGCGAGCCACATTTGAAGCAAGCTTTGTTTTTCATCCAACAATCTCCAAAATGCCATCTTCCATATTATTGACACTCAGGTTTGTTGGTTCTAACACTACCAACATTTGCTACTGAAGTGGTTTGAGTTTTAGGACTCGTGTATTGCTTGCCACGATCTCTATTAGAATACCCCACTAAAGTTGTCGAACGATTATACGAATCCATGATTTCTTTTAAGAAGAATGATAGGGTTTACTCATTGGCCTCTTTCTCGAATCTCTAGCCTCAAAATTAGAATTTCTCTTTTCTTTGCCAAGTTCCTCGGCTTTGCAAGCTTTGTCAACTAACACAACAAATTCTTTCAATTCTAAAACCTCGACTAGAAGTTTAATGTCTTCATTCAACCCATCTTCAAATCGCTTACACATAATTGCCTCAGTGAAGACACATTCTCTAGCGTATTTACTGAGTCTTACAAATTCTCTTTTGTACTCGGTTACAGACATACGACCCTGTTTCAGTTCCAGAAATTCTTTGCATTTTTGGTCGATAAACCGATGGCTTATGTATTTCTTTCTACACTTGGTTTGAAAGAATTCCCAAGTGACCCGTTCTCTCGGCACTACAGATATCAAAGTGTTCCACCACTGATATGTAGCATCTCTCAAAAGTGATACAAAGCATTTGACACATTCTGCCGGCGTACAAGACAATTCATCAAATACCCGAATCGTATTCTCAAGCCAAAACTCGGGTCTCTCAAGATCATAATCAATTGTAGCTCTAAACTCTTCAACCCCATATTTTTGAATTTTATCCACTGGTGGCTTACTCAATTGTAAAGGTTCCACACCTTGAGGAGCTATAGGGACCGATTGGGGAATAGGTGGCGTGGAGTGTAACTCCCCAAAAATTTAGGGTCTTTAATTTTGCATGTTCTGACATAAATGAATGTCTGCTTCAGTGGTTAAGTGATTTGAGTGTGTGTGGGAGTATTTGAGAAGCCTGGGTTCAAGTCTTGGCTTTTACAAAAAAAAAATATTTGTTTCCCTCAAATGAACTTGGACACTGGCATTTAGGCTTTATTAGTAATAATGCTTGTTTAATGACACAAGAATAGCTTGTGGCCTAGTGGCAAGTGGCGTGTTGTGTAACTATGATGTCTGAGGTTCAAATCCTGGGATAAGCAATGGAGTGTTTATTTTGCTGCTTGAGCTAGGAAGGTAGAAGAGTTAGATTGAAACACTGCTGGAGAGGTGTCTGAAATGGTCATGGAGAGATTGTAGGAGCAAACCGTGGGAAGGATTAAGGAGAGTATTGTGGAGAGAATCAAGAAAGTGTGGGTGCCGAATTGGGGGATAGGAAATTTGGCTGAGGGGTTTTCTCTCAATTTTGGTCAGTTTGTCACCGATTTTCTGAAACTGTAAGGTTTTTCTTTCTCTACTCTCTTGTGCCGAATTTGCAAGTGGTCAATTGTGCATTTTGGGTATTCGACTCCGACTATTTTGGTAAAGTAAACCATCTTGCTTTCAAGTCCATTCCTTTCCCCTCTTTTGCAACAACATCTGCCGAAACCTCCGTTTCTTCTCTATTCTCTTCAAGTCTCGGCCAACTGCCTATTTCATCTCTTCTTGTCTATTGATTCTTTCTGCCGAACCTTTCACTCTAGCCCTTGTGACACTTTCTTCTTTTTTGGCTTGTGACCGAAAGTTCTCCCCTCTCTATTTCGATTCTACAACATCTCTGATAATCGGTAAGTGTTCAAAATCCATCCTTTACTTTACTTTTAAAACCGAATGCACCTATGCTCTTCCTTTCTTTTCCAAAACCGAATAACCTCATTAATCGATTGTTATTTCATTCTTCTTGTACCGCACTCATTGCGATTTTAGGGTCTTCTTTAAGGAGTGGTGAAGTGTGAACGGCTTGGAGGAGTCACACTTTCATTCTCAAAACGTCCAGTAAGGTAATAAGGTTACCTCATGTTTTTGGGGTTGGCCAAATATGCTCTACCACTTACTAATCGGTTCTTAACTACACTTTAGGAAAGAAGTGAAGGCGTGTGATCGTTCTGAATAGCGTTCGTTGAGGGATTAAGGTCACCCTCATTCAAACAAGGTAAGAAGGGTATTTCAGATTACGTGTTATTAAGAGGGTGTTACCCTAACAATTAATGACTAACATTGGATCTCGATGAATCTAGGTCGGGTGCTCGTAGATCTTGGAACGACTTCGTAAAAAGGTGTGTAATCACACTATCGCTTCTGTGAGTCGGCAAAAAGTCGAAACTTCGGCAGTTGAGGCCTCACGAGCTTGCAATCACTCGTGTGGTAAATTGAGCCCACAATCATGGACGATAGACTGTAGAGGCCACCACCAGCGTTCTCGTGCTCTTAGGTCGTTATGGGCCTCGTTGGGCCGAAATGGGTCGTGTAGGCCCAATAGGCTCGTGGGCCCCATACGGAACAAATCCACGATAAGTGGCAATTACTAAACTAGGCTATAATGTTCACATAGCCGTGACTAAATTTGGGCTAAATGCGCCACACGAGCTTGTGGACCCACTTGGGACGAATATGGGGCTTCGGGCCCATTTACACCGTTTTGACCAAATATGTTATTTGTGTTGCTCGAGGTGACTGTAGACCTTTGGGAAGGTTGTTAAAATGACTGAAATACTCTTAAGGGTGAAATGACTAAAATACCCCTAAGGAGTAAAATGATTGATGTATTCATGATTGTAAATGATTGTTACTGAGTATGACATTCTGCATATACGTATGATTTATGACATGACATACTGCATGGGGTAGGATACTGTTATGGAGGAAGTATACTGTACTGGTGGCTCTACCACATATACTGTTATTGGCAGCCTTGCTGCGTTACTGTTACTGGCAGCCTTGCTGCGTTACTGTTACTGGCAGCCTTGCTGTGTTACTGTTACTGGTGGCTTTGCCACATATACTGTTATTACTGGCAGCTATGATGTAACTTTGGTGTGTTGGGTGGGTGGGTCGATTTTATCCTCACATGGTGTGTTGGTTGGTACGGGTGGTGTGTTGGTTGGATTGGGGTGGGTTCATACGTGCACCATATTGATTTTGTATTGGGCTTAGGCCCACATTGATTACTGTAATAGGCTAAGGCCCACAATGTATTGTTACTGAATAGGGCGCAGGCCCATACTGTTACTGCATGATAGGGGATTACACATTGAGTTCTCGTAACTCACCCTTTTCTTTTAACTGTACAGGTAATCTCCAGCCTTAGACAATTTGGAGCTGCGAGGGACTCGAAGGTGGCCACATGTTCGCTATTATTTTATTTATACCTAGTTATTTAAATTTTTGTATTGGGGTTGATATTTATGTAATAAGGCCTCTGGTGATTTTATTTTCTTTTTATTGGGTTTAATTTCTTATTCTGAAACTGCCAAACTGATACAAATAAGTTTAAAAAAAATAATAACTATTTGAAAAGGCAAACAAATATTTTCAAAATTCAAAATACATTAATTGGAGTAGCTTCCATGGGATTTTAACCAACAGTAACAAAGATGGATATCGTTTAAAAATGAATTTCTCTCACCAAGCCTGATTTCAAAAAACACTTCGATGTGACACGTCAGATTCGATCTTAACATCTAGGCCGACTTTGGAGTGTTATATGGAGGTTGTTGGGCAGCCGGATTAGTTCAGACAAACTCAGTGAACCATTCGTTCATCATTTGGAAGAAGGCTTCCTTGGACTCTCCTCCCTAACGACCAGACACAGGTCTAGATTCAGACGGTGCTACTTCATGTACGGAGGCTGGCGCATTACTTTCAACATCGTCAGCCAATGCTCGACTGGGATCCATAGCTATATGAAAACACAATTTAAAATTGTCAGGAGATATCAAAATATCACAGGTTATATATGGCATCTATAGCTAGACTCACATATGTTATGTTGGTCTTAGAATCGACCAAATTGTAGCTCTGATACCAATAAATGTAACACCTCAAACCCGGCCCATGCGTTTCGACCAGATCTGGCGTGTCACGGCTTGTTCATTGAAAACTTTTGCTTTGTTGGTTTTGGAAGTCGTAAGTTAATTAGACATAATTTAAATAAATAAATGACATTTTTAAAAATAACTCTTTTGTATTATTATTATTAAGTATAAATAAACTTTGACATAAATTCCTAAATTTCGTAACGTTGAAATCTGCTTAGTTGAATAAAAACTGGGGGCCTTATTACATAAATATTCCCAAAATGAAATAAAGT
Source organism: Gossypium australe (assembly GCA_005393395.2). NCBI lineage: Eukaryota > Viridiplantae > Streptophyta > Magnoliopsida > Malvales > Malvaceae > Gossypium > Gossypium australe. The sequence goes on along the minus strand of CM016621.1, from coordinate 108,223,419 downwards.
AAACTTAAAGAAATCCCGAAAATAACTTGTAGAAATAAAAACTTGATGTCCCCTCGAGTCCGTCTCGGCTCCCTTGTCCACAATCTACTGCTCATCTGGAAGAGTAGAGAAAAAGGAAAGCGTGAGTCACAAAGACTCAGTGTATAAATCTCAAAGCACACAACGACCTGAGCCCACAAACACATTATGGGCCCTGGCCCATACATAAAGGCGCCAATCATAATCACATGATAAACAATGAGTAATGAATAATAACCCAACCCATCCTAGGTTTCCATCCTCTACACACCAACTCGTACCAACCATCACACCTTGGGGATTTCTACAATCAACCCTCCATCCGCTACACACCATAACGACAGCCGTACTGCCTATTCCTGTTAATTAGGAATCATTAAACGTGGCATAGCCACCAATCACTATGTGACCTAACATTTACTTTTGTGGGATTTCTACCACCGATCACCAAGTGACCTATCATGCACTTCCTCTTCAATATCATAATTCCCACCCCATGCATACATACATAAAGAGAACATCAAGCAGACTTACATATCTTTCGATACACATATGGAGATCTATGTTTACGTGCCTGGCATCCTTGCCTAACCCATTTAGGGTTCCATTCGACTGTCTATACAGCCTCTTTCCAGCTTTTTAGCCCATAACATATATATATATAGACATACATACAGGATTAATAGTGTGTTAGAAATATACACACCTGATTACTGATAAAATGATGCTTTCTATGTCGACGCTATCCTTAATCGACACAACTGCTATCTGCCTAAGGTGTTGTTCAGAAGCTGGTCCACAACCAAGTGGCCAATCTCGAACGGCAGATACCGCTCGTTTCTTAAACTTAGGGATTCTCTCCTTTGCCTGATCCATATTTAATTCCAGCACAAGTCCTTGTCAGAACTACTATCACAATTTATGATCGTTAATCCTCATCATAAAGTTAAGATCTTGCATATAATGAACGAATCTAGTAAAAATCTAGGGAAAATCTTCTTACCTTAAAATCTCGAAATTGGAGACTAACATTTTTCGGCTTTTAGATCTAGTCGACCAAGCTTTCTTCAAATCCCGGAATGTCGCCCAACATAGAATCATTAAACTATTAGCTTTTTGACTTTTGCCTTTCAAAAACCGGAATAGAATATGAGAACCTAGCAGAAGTCGACACTTGCCTTAACACAGGGACTTCAGCTAGCACTAGAGAGGAGATTTGGCAATGCCAGAGAAAAGATTTAAATGCCGGAATAGATAGAACTAATTCTCAAATAGGATAAATAAAGAAAAACTATGGAGATTTCGGCGTTTTAGAGAAATCGACTCAAGGGGAAAAAGAATGGAGAAGAGGTTTCGGCTTTTGAAGAAATTGAAGAAAAGAAAATTGGAGAGGGAGAGGTTAAGGAATTCGGCACAAAGAAAGAAGAGAGAATTAGGGTTTTAATTGCCAGAATCAAGGAGCTATCCCCCCTATTTATAGAAATTTTGGCACCTCTTGTATAAAACTGAAAACGCCCTTCCTAATTAATTAAAATTCAAGCTAAATAAAGGAAAAATTTGGCACCCCTTTGCCATGCAGTAGCCGATTTCTTTACTCCTCTAAGTGGTGGATTTTCGGCCATCACATTCTTTGTAGATAGGCTCCTATCTTTTCTCCTTTTTATCTTCTAAATTATCAATTATAAAATCCATATAAATCCTCCTATTTTTGAGCCTTGTAGCCGTCCACCTCATTAAACATTAGAAACTAATAAATCATCCTTAGTATCATTAGAAACTAACATTAACGGTCACTGAATCAGGCATTAAATGCTACTAGTATCGATACTCGTAGAAAATGTATCAATACTTTTTGTTGCAGGTGAATTTAATGATCTGGTATTTTTATCCTCAATGCCTCTATTTATTTTCTCAACAACCACAATGGTTGGAAATTAATTAGAAGATATAAATATCAGCCTCGAAAGGTCCTACAACAACAAGAGAGAATATTCAAGCTTAAAGTTCAATCAAAACAACTTTTGTGCCAAATTTTTCCACACTTTTATCTTATACACTTGTGAGATTTATTTCCATTCTATTTGCTCATTGTAATTGAGCTTAATTTGAAAAAACATAAATCTTTTAAGGATTATTTCTTTGTTTGCTTCTTTGCATCTTTTTAAAAGGGTTTAGAATCTTGCTTTTCTACTTTACTTTAATCTATTATTTTAATATCTTTTCATTTCCTATGGTTGATATCTTGTACAATATGTTTAGCAAGCTTTCTTTCATGGAGGAAAAAGGCATTGTGGTTGAAAATGTTATCCTGAAGGTGGAAGCTTTTGTTGAGGGATCGGATTCTGAATGCTAGGGAAGCTTTTAGCTCTAAAAATGATTTATAATGAGGTGTTCTTTTGGGTTTCAAACCTATGGTGCAAAAATAAAGTTTGGATTTTTTTCTACCCTTGGCCCAAACATTTTTCTCTTTAAGTTTGGTGAAAAGGATTATAAGGAGAAAATTATTAAAATGGGTCATAGAATTTTTATAGACACATGCTCATCCTTATAGACTTTGAGGAAAGTTTTGGTGCAAATGATTATAACTTCTCATTGGTGGCCTTTCAGGTGCATATTTATAAGGTATCGGTAGGATGAATGAACTAGGAAACAGCTGTCTGTATTAGACAAGTATTGGGTAACATTGATGCGATTGATTGGAATGAATCACGTAGGAGTTGGATGGCATATATTTGTATTTTGGTGCATATTGATATAACCAACCCTCTTAGGCAAGTGACTTTACTTTTTTCAAAGGATGATAGTTCTAAGTGTTATGCTTTGGTCAAATACAAACAATTGGCAACATTTTGTTATAAATTGCCTTATTGGCCACTCAGTGGACTCTTATGTGGTGCCAAAACGTCCTTGGAATGAAAAGGAAGAGGCTTTCCAATATGGTAATTAGATGTATGTCCCTCTGCTTGCAAGATCAACTAGGGGTATTCGAAACCAAAGGAAACGAGGGTGATTTTTTTTCCAAAAGAGTATTCGGGAGGTTCAACTACAAAAGATGGCGATGAATCCTTTATAGATGGCAATTCAGCTTCTATACATGAATGGGATAATGAAAAGGAATCAGGATCCGAAGATCATATGGATAGGAAAGGGTGGAGGGAATGACCATATATGGCTTCTCAAGGGGGTGGCAATCATACTTTGATTTCCTTTTCAAAAGGGAAAGAAAAAGCTTTTTATGATGGGAAGAAAAAGAAGAAAAGTACATGGTTGCCATTTTCTTTGTTGTTGGGTATTTAGTGAAAAAGCCTCATGTATGTAACATCCTGAAAATGGGCCTATGCATTTTTTATTTAAGTATACGAAATGGCATGTCTTATGTGTTATGAATGTATTATGAACATTTCTGGAAACTTGGAAATGTAAGAAATGTTAAGTTCAAAAGAGGAAAGTGAACATTTCTGGAAACTTGGAAATGTAAGAAATGTTAAGTTTAAAGGAGGCAAACGAACATTTTTGGAAACTTGGAAATGTAAGGAAATGTAAGGAAATGCAAGGAAACGTTTTAGGAAAAGTTAAGTTCTGAGGTTAAGAGAGGGAAGTAAAGCAGGGTGGCCTTAAGAAAATTTATGGGTGAAATATGACATACAATTGGGCTTGTCTAAGTGGCTTGGAGGTGCCACTTAGGGCCTCTGGAGTTGACGCCACAAGCAGGTGCAATTGGGCCTGGGTTCGAGTCACTTGGGGAGCAAATAAAAGAGATTTATTTTGCTGCAAGGAGCAAGGGAGTTGGACGGCACATGGCTAAATTCTAGGAGCTTTTATTCTTTTATTTTTAAGAGATAAAGGGTGGATAAATAAGGGATAAATAATGGATTTATTTTAGATTATTTTCAAGAGATAAATGAGGATTTATTCTTTAATTTTTAAATAAAGTGATAAAGATATGAGAGTGGTGGCCAAGTAAGGGACTCTAGCCTAGTAATTTTTGCTATAAAAGGAAGAGTAAGGTTATTCTTCATTCATTCTTTTCTCTTCAAGAAAACCTCTGCCGAAATTCTCTAAAGTTTCTCCTCTTCTCTCTGCTGAATTCTCTCTGCCATTATTCTCTTTTTCTCTTTTCTTTTCTTCTTCTATTACAAACACAATCAAAAGCCGAAGATACCAATAGCCCTAGTCGATTTCTCACTAAGCCTCAAGAGCCGAAATTATTATCCACATCAAAGCCATAGCCGAATACTGCTAAGGGTTCAAGCAAGAGTTCCATCAAATTCTTCAGTAAGGGTAAGATTAGGTTAGATTCTCATTCTATTTCTTTTAAGGCTGTCGAAATTAAGATTCTAATACCCTTAATATCTGTTACCGAAGAGATCTTTCGAGATTTACTAAGTGTCGACTACAATGAAGGAGAAGTTCTTTTCCCGAAGGTACACCATAGGCCGCATGTTCCCTAGTTATTCGGTGAGTTTCGGGATTTAAAATCCACAAGGTAAGTGTCTATAGCATTTGGCCAAGGCCATGTTTGGTAAATATATGTGTTCATTAATTATTCAAAAGCCGAAACTAATCTATTCAAGTAATCTAGTGATTGCCGATTTCAAGAAAGAAGGATACAAAGTTTCGGGACTTGATTCTTAAGTCAATCGGCAGCAAGGTAAGTTTTAGTATACTAATCCTACTAGGATTTGGATTTATGGCCGAATGGCTCTTTACTAAGTATTAAATGATTGATTAAATGTAGAGATCTAAGATCTAAGGCATTAGATCAAGCTTTTCGGGATTTGGATTGAAAGCATTAAGCAAATCAGGTGTGTACCCACACTTCTTCTTAATAAAATCTATGGCTATAATTAATATGTGCATGTTTATAAGAATGTGAATATGGATAAGTACCATGTAATGGTATAAAAGTACTCAGGTACGTTTCCTACTCCTATTAGTATTATGAAATATGTTATATGTAACATGTGAATAAAGATAAGAATGTGAAATTTGGCATGTTAATGCATAATATTTATGATATGGGGCATATGGGTTATTGAAAAGGGGAAGTGAATGTGGTGACCTAAGACCACGCTATCTGAATGCGGTGACCTAAGACCGCGATATCTGAATGTGGTGACCTAAGACCACAATATCTGAACGTGGTGACCTAAGACCACGAGACTATAAGGGCGATGAGCACGTCGACTGCAGCGACTGCCTTCGATGGAGTGTAGCGGATGGAGGGTTGACTTATTAGTCCCCACGGTGTGCAGGTTGGTACGAGGGAAGTGTAGCGGATGGTTAACTAGGTTTGGGTTTTGGGTTGCATCATTATCTTACTTATTATGTGAATGTGATATGTATGATATGCCTGAATTTGTTTGGATTTAGTGTTGGTTACACATTGAGTCTGTTTGACTCACCCCGTTGGGGAATATTTTTCAGGTGATGAGCGGTAATGGACCGGGTCGGTAGGAGCTCAAAGGTGGCCATGCACAGTAAAGAAATTTAATTAATTTGGATTTTATTTTATTAAGTACTTTAATTTAATTTTGGGAATTATTTTGATGTAATAAGGCCATAGTGAATTATTTTATTTCTGTTTTATTTACTATGTTACGAAATTTTAATTATTAGAAGATTAAGTAGATTTATTTCAAAACAAACCCTAAACGTTTTGTCACCTAAAGTAAAAGATTTTTATAAAATAAACTTGTTTTCAATTCAAGGCCAACCCAAACAATTTTTCTTTCAAAACACACAAGTTTTTCCCAAGTAACAAAATAATTTTGAATCGGTTTACATCAAGGAACATACCAGATCCGGTCAAGGCTCGTGGGCCGGGTTTGGGGTGTTTCAATTTGGTATCAGAGCCCAGTTTCAAACCCTCGAATTGGGGTTTAAGGCCCAAAACGTTTTCAAATCGAGCCCAAATGAGTTTTTGAAGATAAGCAGGGTTTTTCTGGCATGGCACCTAAGTCTCCGACCCGCAGTCCACCAGGTAAGTACCCCTAACCTTTGTGTGATATCTATTGTGAACTGTAGAAGGGTAGAAATGGAATGGAACGTAGACTAGCATAATAAGTATTTGAACCCTAGGACTAGTTTACCCCAACCATTACATAAGACTTAATGCTTAATTAAATAAACCTATGGCTAAGTCGCCGAGTTAGGGTGTGGCAAATTATAATTGAATCCGTGAATCATTTTTCAGTCATTCATTGAATGATAAATAACTACAAGTGACGGAGATACACGATTTAAATAACGAAAGATCCAATATTGTGCGCATGTCTAGGATTGGATCCGAAAGAGCCTGGTATTTAAGTAGTCCTAGTGACTCACCTCTTCTTCGCAGGAATCCTACCTGGTGCGTAGCTTCGGTTCACCCTAACCAAGAGGACTCATTCACAGGCTAAACCCAATAACTAAAACCCGAAAGGGATTAGCCACATTTTTATGGAAACCCTATTTTTAAAATGACTAAATTACCCTTTTTATTTATACAAGCTATCCCATAAAAGTTTTCTAAAATATTTCTTGATTTACAAAATTACTAAAATACCCCTAGTGGTAAAATTACAAAAATGCCCTTGGTTTATGAAATTTCCAAAATACCCACAGTTCTTATTCAAAAAAAAATTCATTACTTTATAACAAGTCCAAAAACCCTAATTTGCAAAATATCAAAATACTTTGATTTTGGAAAACTACGAAATTGCCCCTGACTTACAAAATTACCAAAATGACCCTGAATTTCAAAAATTTTGCAACATCACCGTTTTGGAAAATAGAATTCTCAAAAAGAACCCTCAAGTTTTGCAAATGTTGAAATACCCTTGATTTATTAAGATTTACAAATTTACCCTGGTTTATTACCCCCGAGTTCTAAAATTACCGAAATACCCCTGTAATTTCAAAATTTCTGAAATACCCCCGGTATTTCAAAAATTACCAAAATACCTTTATTAACAAAATCCACAAGGAACCTTATTTAAAAAAAATTTACGAAAATACCCCTGTAGGGCAAATTGCGAAAATACCCCTAGGTAGTGGAAAAACAGCAACAATGAAAACTACAACATTTCTCTGAATGAACGAAAGTTCATAATTGATTGATGAATGTATGAATGTAAAGACTGTATGCATGTATGAATACGAAAGAACCACTTCTAAAATTCTTTTCATAAAACTTCTTCGCGGGTAATCAGTGGAATAAAGGCTAATTCATAAAATTTCTTAATTAGATTAAAGCACGATCGTAGAAATGAGCTCTAGGGGACGTGGTTCTAGAATACCTTAATTGCCTTGTTCGTTGTAAAGTCAGTTCGTTCTTATGTTGCTAGTAAGGTGTATGGAACCTTGATTGTAAACTAAGAGAATGTGCCTAGAAAGTATGATAGTTTCTTAAGATCAGAGTGCGCAGCAGTAGCGTAGTGTGGTGAGCTAGGAAGTACGACTGTTCATTAGTAAGTAATTTCGAGGACGAAATTATTTTAAGGGGGTAGAACTGTAACATCCAGAAAATGGGCCTATGCATTTTTGATTTATGTATACGAAATGGCATGTCTTATGTGTTATGAATGTACTATGAACATTTCTGGAAACTTGGAAATGTAAGAAATGTTAAGTTCAAAAGAGGAAAATGAACATTTCTGGAAACTTGGAAATGTAAGAAATGTTAGGTTTAAAGGAGGCAAACGAACATTTTTGGAAACTTGGAAATGTAAGGAAATGTAAGGAAATGTAAGGAAACGTTTTAGGAAAAGTTAAGTTCTGAGGTTAAGAGAGGGAAGTAAAGAAGGGTGGCCTTAAGAAAATTTATGGGTGAAATATGACATACAATTGGGCTTGTCTAATTGGCTTGGAGGTGCCACTTAGGGCCTCTGGAGTTGACGCCACAAGCAGGTTGTAACACCCCAAACCCGGACAAGACACCACGTCCGAATCTGGTATGTTACGGCGAAACACGTACTTAAGAGGTTTAGATTTTTCGTTTAAACGTGGGGTGAAAACATAGTGAACTTGAAGAAAATTGGAGTAGACTTGTTTGAAATCAAATGGTGTATTTGAAACCCGGAAATTTTGAAAACTTAATCAAAATGTATAGTTAAAACGAGTTTATTCCATTTAAACTCCAATAGTTTCTTAGTGTCACTTAAAACTTTTCCGACTTAGTAGAAAATTGAGTTTGATTTGGAAATCATTTGACCTTGCTTAATATAAAGACATTGTGTAATACCCGATGGTATAATTTAAAACACTTTGCGATATAATTTTGAAAACGTTGTCTTTCCAAGTTTTAGTAAAATTTATACCAACTTATTTTGTTAAAGCATGTTAAAAATATCTAACTTTAAAGCATAACATCATAAAACATAATTTAAAAGGCCTCTTACAACCCAAAATAAACCCAAGTAAAAATAAATGAACTAAAGTACCCAAATTGACTAGTCTGGGCAAAACTTTTATTAAAGCATGGCATGTGCACCCCGAGTCCATCCCGGCTCCCTGTCCGCGTCTACAAGTCACCTGAAATGTCAAAGGAGAGGGTGAGTCGAATGACTCAGTGCATAAATCCCGCTCCCGATAAATCAACATGCCAACACACAACATACATAGTAACATAATCAATGCAACCCGATCCTAACCATCCGTATCTCCTTTTCTACCCCGTGTGGTACCAAACCAACCACTGGTGACATATAGTCACATTTATCAAACACTGGTGTCCCAAAGACACAATATCCGTCAATGTGGTGCCAAACCACTGGTGTCCCAAAGACACGTTTGTGCTACCAAAGCACTGGTGACCGAAGTCACAAATCCAATGATGGGGCCAACCCATCGTGTGATACCCAATCACTAGCAGACGATCCCATATCTCATGTGGGGCCAACCCACGGTGGTGTCAAACCACAGGGACAAGTCGCAATGAGGTGCCCAACCTCTGGTGTCCCAAAGACACAAATGTGCTACCAAAGCACTGGTGACCATAGTCACAATAATCGAGTGATGGGGCCAACCCATCGTGTGATACCAAATCACTAGCAGACGATCCCATATCTCAAGTGGGGCCAACCCACGGTGGTGTCAAACCACAGGGACAAGTCGCAATGAGGTGCCAAACCTCTGGAGGTGCCAAACCTCTGGTGACCCAAAGTCACAAAGTGTGTTACCAAAACACTGGTGCTCGTCAGCACAAAATATCACTGCTCCCTCCTCTCATATCACCCATCAACATACCATACTCATGTAATCATGCATATCATACAAATCATGCATATCATGCTAATATGTCTAATCTCATATCCCATGTCATATATATCCATAGCCATGGTATCATATAGATCATCAGTAACTCATAACAATAATAATACTGACTTACCCGAGTCCATGATCATACCCATTAGGGTATCATATCAACCATCACTGTTTCAGTAATTATCACACAGGTTATTAATCATATTACTAAACAGAAGTGTGTTAGTTTACACACCTGGTAAATACGAGTCTAGAATCCCAACGAAAACGACCTAAGTCCCTCGATTACTAGCTCCTACAATCGATCAAACATAGGTTAGTCACTAAGATCCTTCGGCCAAGGACATACAAACCCAAAGGGGTTAATTTCAATCCCTTACCTCGAAGATGATTTGGTTTCCCACCAAATCCGAACCAACAATGGTTCTCTTACCGATCAGCCACCACCTAAAAGAAAGAACCATTAATTCTTAATAGCTTGACTAACAGAAAACTAAACAAAAAGACTAATGAGACACCTTCTTACCAAATGACTACCCAACAATAGAGACTCCGCTTGACTGCCTTGAAGTCCCCGATGCCCTATAACACAATCGGTTCCATCACCAAAAGATTAGCACTCACAACAAGGCCACATTCGGCTCTTAATCAATCCAAACGATTAAGAACAGAAAAAGAGAAGAAATGGCCATTCGGCCAAAAGCTTACCAACACCACCCAATATTCGGCCACCCAACACTAGGAGAGAACCCCAAGAAATTCGGCCTACTTTTCACAAGAAAAAGAATTCGACTTGGATAGGAATGAGAAAAAGAAAGGGTTGTGAAATGTGAGTAGGGTTTCGGCAATAATGTTTGAGAAAGAAAAGCACAAATTTGAGAAACAAAGAGATATGGTTTCAGCAAGAGATGAAAAAGATGAATGAAGAAATCAGTTGGGAAGAAAATGGTAAGTTTCGGCTCTAGAGTTCCAAAAGAAAAGAAAAGAAAATGTGAGATGGAGAGAATGCTAGTTCGGCTTGCACCAATAAAGAAAAAGAAGAAAGTGTGAGAAGAAGGGATATAGGTTTCGGCTTATACAATTGAAAGAGAAAGAGTGATGAATGAGCACATTCGGCTATCAAGGAGTTTGAAAGAAAATAAAGCAAATTCGGCAACTAGGCTTTGACTTCACGAAGGAAGGATGAAGGAATTTTCTTGGAAAGTTTCAGCTTGCTTTTGAGAGAAGAAGAATTTCGGTTTACCAATTGCCTTTTTGGCCGAATCATGCACCAAAATGCCAAATGACTTTCGGCACACTCACTCTCCCCACACTACCAAGCCAAGCCGTCCACTTCCCCCACTCCAAACTCCCTAAAATTCGGCCATAAACCCCCAATTAACTCCCATCCACACATTTCAAATGAGTGGACCAAGTCTTACTCCACTTTTTGCTCTCCACCTTCCATTTGAAAGTGAAGACCAAGTCCAAGGAGGAATTTGAACTCCATCCAACTCCTCCCTCCTTTGCCGTCCAAAAAGAGCCAAAATGGGAGCTCTACGACTTGAACTCTGGACCTCCATCACATGTAGATGACGCCACACCAAGCTCCTCCCTTGCCACTCTGCCAGCTCTTCACTTGTGCAATAAAACACCAAAGAAAACCCTTATACCCTAGCTCCAACAGCTCCCCTGACTTAACACCCAAAAACCAAAATTTCCCCATTCGCTCTGGCACACTTCTAACCTACCACTAAGCCCCTAAAACATAGGAATAGCAACACAGCACACTAAATACATGCCATAACATGCAACAACAAAATAGCCCCTAACCCGGGATATTACAGTTCTACCCCCCTTAAAAACAATTTCGACCTCGAAATTACCTGATCAGAAGAGTTGCGGGTATTGCTGTCTCATCATATCCTCAGGTTCCCACGTGGCTTCCTCCACGCCATGATTCCGCCAAAGAACCTTAACCAAAGGCACGGACTTCTTACGCAGAACCTTCACATCCCGATCTAGAATCTGCACAGGTTCTTCTTCCATAGTCAAGTCTGGATTTACCTCGATCTCTTCCACTGCTACCACATGTGACGGATCTGAACGATACCTCCGAAGCATCGAAACGTGAAAGACGTCATGAATTTGACTAAGCTCTGCTGGCAACTCAAGCTGATACGCCACTGGTCCAACTCGCCTCAATACCTTATACGGCCCAATGAACCTCAGACTTAGCTTGCCTTTCTTCCCGAATCTCAACACCTTCTTCCAAGGCGAGACCTTCAGAAACACTCGATCCCCCACAGCAAACTCTATATCTCTTCGCTTAAGTTCGGCATAAGACTTCTGCCGGTCCGAAGCTACCTTTAATCGAGCCTGAATCACTTTAACCTTGTCTTCGGTCTCAGCAACCAACTCGGGTCCCAACAACTGACGTTCACCCAACTCCGTCCAACACGTAGGTGAGCGATACTTCCTACCATACAACGCCTCATACGGTGCCATCTTGATGCTCGCTTGGTAACTGTTGTTGTAGGCAAATTTAGCTAATGGTAGAAACTCCTCCCAACTACCCCTGAAATCCAGGACACAACCCCTCAGCATATCTTCCAAGATCTGAATGACCCTTTCTGATTGACCGTCAGACTGCGGGTGAAAAGCCGTGCTGAAATCCAAACGAGTACCCAGAGCCTGATGCAATGCTTTCCAGAACCTTGACGTAAACCTGGGATCCCTATCCGAGATTATTGAAACTGGCACACCGTGCAACCTCACTATCTCTGACACGTATAGCTTCGCTAGCTTCTGAAGTGAGTAGTCAACCCTCACCGGAATAAAGTGAGCTGATTTAGTCAGTCGATCCACCACTACCCAAACTGAATCTTTCCTGCTTGGCGTAAGCGGTAACCCACTGACGAAATCCATGGTTATCCTTTCCCACTTCCACTGAGGAATCTTCACAGGCTGAAGCAAACCCGACGACAACTGATGTTCAGCCTTGACCTGCTGACAAGTCAGACACTTCCCAACAAACTCTGTCACCTCTTTCTTCAAACCAGGCCACCAAAACTGCTCTCTAAGATCCCTATACATCTTACTACCTCCAGGATGCATAGCATAAGAACTGCTATGTGCGTCCTGAAGAATCTTCTGCCTCAGCTCAACATCTTTAGGCACACAAGCCTTACCTTGAAAACACAGAACCTCATCACTAGACAAGCTGTAACCCTCCAAACCACCATTCTGCACTTGTAACCTTCGCGCACTCAGAACCTCATCCTCTAGCTGTTTCTCTCTGATCTGCTCCACCCAAGTAGGCTTAACCTGCAGCTCCGCTAGAATACTCCCGTCGTCATACAAACTCAAGTGGGCAAACATCGCTCTTAAGTCCGAAACAACCTTACGGCTCAACGCGTCTGCCACCACGTTAGCCTTGCCCGGATGATACTCAATAGAACAGTCATAATCTTTCAGCAACTCAACCCATCTGCGCTGCCTCAAATTCAAATCCTTCTGAGTCAGGAGATACTTCAGACTCTTATGATCTGTGTAGACTATCGATCTCTCACCGTACAAGTAGTGCCTCCAAATCTTTAAAGCGAAAACTACAGCCGCTAGCTCCAAATCGTGCGTCGGATAGTTGACCTCATGTGGTCTCAGCTGCCGAGAAGCGTAAGCCACAACCTTACCTTCTTGCATCAGAACACAACCCAGTCCCGTATGTGATGCATCGCAATACACTGTGAATTCCTTACCAGCCTCAGGTTGAATTGGAACCGGAGCCTCAGTCAAAATCTTCTTTAACTTATCGAAGCTTTCCTGCTGTTCCTCAGTCCAAACAAACGGAACTTCTTTCCTTAACAAATTAGTCATCGGCGCTGCTATCAACGAGAAACCCTCAACAAACCTTCGGTAGTATCCGGCCAAACCCAGAAAACTCCGAATCTCAGCCACTGACCTAGGCGGCTTCCAATCCAAAACTGCCTCAATCTTACGAGGATATACCCTAATCCCCTCAGCCGACACTACATGACCCAAGAAAGTCACTTCTCTAAGCCAGAACTCGCACTTACTGAACTTAGCATAGAGCTGCTTTTCCCTTAAAATCTGCAACACCACTCTCAAATGCGCATCATGCTCTACCTCTGTCCTTGAGTACACCAAGATGTCGTCTATGAAAACCACGACGAACTGATCCAGATACTGCTGAAACACCCTATTCATCATATCCATAAACGCTGCCGGTGCGTTAGTCAACCCGAACGGCATTACCAGAAATTCGTAGTGCCCATACCGAGTCCGAAACGCTATTTTATGGATATCAGCCTCTTTGACCTTTAACTGGTGATACCCAGACCTCAAGTCGATCTTCGAGAATACTGCAGCCCCCTTCAGCTGATCAAACAAGTCATCTATCCGTGGCAACGGATACTTGTTTTTAATCATCAGCTTGTTCAACTGGCGGTAGTCTATGCACATCCGCATTGTGCCATCTTTCTTCTTAACGAAAAGTACCGGCGCATCCCACGGCGAAACACTAGGCCTAATAAAACCTCTATCCAATAACTCCTAGATCTGAGCCTTAAGCTCCACCAATTCCTTTGGTGCCATCCTATACGGAGCAATAGACACTGGCGCAGTTCCGGGTAACAGATCAATCCCGAACTCCACCTCTCGATCCGGCGGCAAACCCGGAAGCTCCTCAGGAAACACATCAGTAAATTCCTTAACAGTACGAACCTTCTCAACAGCAGACTTTTTAGCCTCCAAAGCATACACACGAACTACATACGCCTCACAGCCTTTCCTGACCATCTTTTCCGCTTTCAGAGCAGATACCACATTAGACAGGTAATCTCTCCTATTACCTATAATAGCCACCTCATCACCCTCAACCGTCTTAAGAACCATGCGCTTAGCTGCGCAATCCAACCTCGCCTGGTACTTGACCAACCAATCCATCCCAAGAATCAGATCGAACTCCTCAAACGGCAGTTCCATCAGATCAGCAGCAAACACTACCCCTTGGAGTTCTAGGGGTACCTCTCTAAACAGTTTATCTACTACTACAGAGTGACCTAGAGGGCTAATCACAGTCATCTGCCTAGAAGATACCTCAGAGTCTAAATCCATGGTCTCTACTATACTACTGGCAACATAAGAGTGCGTTGAACCCACATCAATCAAAGCAGTATAAGGAGTACCAAAGATCAAGAACGTACCGGTTATGACGTCCGGTGCGTCGCCCTCCTCTCGGCGCCTCGCAGCATACACTAATCCAGGCTGTCGTGCCTCAGAACTACCCGCACCTCTGCCCGGTGCTCCACGACCCCGACCAGAACCATTACCACCTCTGCCATTACCACGGCACCTCTGCTGTGGCGGTCCACTACCTGAACTGATTACGGCCCTGACTCTCAGACTGAATCCTGGCCAACCTACGCGGACAATCCCTCACGCGATGCTCCAGAGAACCACACTCAAAGCAACCTTTTCCTCCAGTCCAGCATCCACCCCAATGAGATTTCCCACACTGATTACACTGCGGCGGTCCCTACCTAGCAGCAACAAACCTACCAGACTAATTCAGCCCACTCGGTCTAGCCCTCTTCTGCGGATTACCCGATGACCCAGAAGACCCAAAGCTCCTCTTATTCCTATTTCTGTCCATGCCCTGCCTCACTGACTCCTTAACACCCTCGGCCACCTTAGCCTTCTCAACTAAGATAGCAAACGCGCTCCTGCTGTGGGGCAATCAGCAGTCTCAACTCGTCTCACAGACCATCCTCGAAACGAACACACCTCTCATGCTCAGTGGCCACAACGCCCCTGGCATACCTACTCAGCTTCAGGAACTCAGCCTCGTATTCAGAAACAGATTTACTCCCCTGAACAAGCCTCAGAAATGCCTTTCTCTGGGAGTCAATATAACTAGCTCCGATGTATTTCTTTTGATATGCAGCCCTGAAATAATCCCATGTCAGATCCTCTGCTGCCACACTGTCCCGAACCGTGAGCCACCACTGCTTTGACTCATCCCGGAGAAGCGATACGATACCCTTCAGCTTCTCTTCAGCAGTCAGGTCCAGATCATCCATGATCCGCTCGGTTGCCTCCAGCCAATACTCAGCAGTGCTGGGAGCAACACCAGAAACACCCCGGAAGAATTCAGCCCCATTTGCCCGAAGTCGCTCAGGCACAGATTTCCTAACTCCTACACCACCACCTACACCAGCTACCCTTTCCAACACTCGCAGCATCGCCTGTGACACTGCGTCATCTCCAGTCCGATCTTGGAACTCACCACCTCCAGCTGGTGGCGGAACCGGTATCTCATTCTCTGACCCTTGACCAGATCCTACGGGCTCAGAAACTGTCATTCTACCCCTACCTCTACCACGAGTATTACGACCACGTCCGCCTCGAGTGCTCATGACTAATCTTTCCACGTATCTGATTAAAGAATTTTATGCATCAGTATTTATTCCACTTGTTTAAAAGCAAGTCTTATGAATATTAAAGAGAATTTGTTCTCGCGAGTTCACAAAATCCTATCAGTTTCAATCTCTAGAGTAGCATACTATTGCTATTTATCAGATCATATCACCTCCAATCAAATCACAAAGAATAGTAAGGGTACTTACCTGGGCGAACTGGTGCCGGAGACTCGGTGCCATGCCTTTCAAACCATAAAAACACTTAAAATAAACTTTAAAAACTTTTTGGGCCTCAGGCCCACAGCCGAGCCTTTGAACTTGGCTCTGATACCACAATTGTAACACCCCAAACCCGGACAAGACACCACGTCCGAATCTGGTATGTTACGGGGAAACACGTACTTAAGAGGTTTAGATTTTTCGTTTAAACGTGGGGTGAAAACATAGTGAACTTGAAGAAAATTGGAGTAGACTTGTTTGAAATCAAATGGTGTATTTGAAACCCGGAAATTTTGAAAACTTAACCAAAATGTATAGTTAAAACGAGTTTATTCCATTTAAACTTCAATAGTTTCTTAGTGTCACTTAAAACTTTTCCGACTTAGTAGAAAATTGAGTTTGATTTGGAAATCATTTGACCTTGCTTAATATAAAAACATTGTGTAATACCCGATGGTATAATTTAAAACACTTTGCGATATAATTTTGAAAACGTTGTCTTTCCAAGTTTTAGTAAAATTTATACCAACTTATTTTGTTAAAGCATGTTAAAAATATCTAACTTTAAAGCATAACATCATAAAACATAATTTAAAAGGCCTCTTACAACCCAAAATAAACCCAAGTAAAAATAAATGAACTAAAGTACCCAAATTGACTAGTCTGGGCAAAACTTTTATTAAAGCATGGCATGTGCACCCCGAGTCCATCCCGGCTCCCTGTCCGCGTCTACAAGTCACCTGAAATGTCAAAGGAGAGGGTGAGTCGAATGACTCAGTGCATAAATCCCGCTCCCGATAAATCAACATGCCAACACACAACATACATAGTAACATAATCAATGCAACCCGATCCTAACCATCCGTATCTCCTTTTCTACCCCGTGTGGTACCAAACCAACCACTGGTGACATATAGTCACATTTATCAAAACACTGGTGTCCCAAAGACACAATATCCGTCAATGTGGTGCCAAACCACTGGTGTCCCAAAGACACGTTTGTGCTACCAAAGCACTGGTGACCGAAGTCACAAATCCAATGATGGGGCCAACCCATCGTGTGATACCCAATCACTAGCAGACGATCCCATATCTCATGTGGGGCCAACCCACGGTGGTGTCAAACCACAGGGACAAGTCGCAATGAGGTGCCCAACCTCTGGTGTCCCAAAGACACAAATGTGCTACCAAAGCACTGGTGACCGTAGTCACAATAATCGAGTGATGGGGCCAACCCATCGTGTGATACCAAATCACTAGCAGACGATC
Organism: Gossypium australe; assembly: GCA_005393395.2. Lineage (NCBI taxonomy): Eukaryota > Viridiplantae > Streptophyta > Magnoliopsida > Malvales > Malvaceae > Gossypium > Gossypium australe. The sequence goes on along the minus strand of CM016621.1, from coordinate 108,206,248 downwards.
CCATATCTCAAGTTGGGCCAACCCACGGTGGTGTCAAACCATAGGGACAAGTCGCAATGAGGTGCCAAACCTCTGGAGGTGCCAAACCTCTGGTGACCCAAAGTCACAAAGTGTGTTACCAAAACACTGGTGCTCGTCAGCACAAAATATCACTGCTCCCTCCTCTCATATCACCCATCAACATACCATACTCATGTAATCATGCATATCATACAAATCATGCATATCATGCTAATATGTCTAATCTCATATCCCATGTCATATATATCCATAGCCATGGTATCATATAGATCATCAGTAACTCATAACAATAATAATACTGACTTACCCGAGTCCAAGATCATACCCATTAGGGTATCATATCAACCATCACTGTTTCAGTAATTATCACACAGGTTATTAATCATATTACTAAACAGAAGTGTGTTAGTTTACACACCTGGTAAATACGAGTCTAGAATCCCAACGAAAACGACCTAAGTCCCTCGATTACTAGCTCCTACAATCGATCAAACATAGGTTAGTCACTAAGATCCTTCGGCCAAGGACATACAAACCCAAAGGGGTTAATTTCAATCCCTTACCTCGAAGATGATTTGGTTTCCCACCAAATCCGAACCAACAATGGTTCTCTTACCGATCAGCCACCACCTAAAAGAAAGAACCACTAATTCTTAATAGCTTGACTAACAGAAAACTAAACAAAAAGACTAATGAGACACATTCTTACCAAATGACTACCCAACAATAGAGACTCCGCTTGACTGCCTTGAAGTCCCCGATGCCCTATAACACAATCGGTTCCATCACCAAAAGATTAGCACTCACAACAAGGCCACATTCGGCTCTTAATCAATCCAAACGATTAAGAACAGAAAAAGAGAAGAAATGGCCATTCGGCCAAAAGCTTACCAACACCACCCAATATTCGGCCACCCAACACTAGGAGAGAACCCCAAGAAATTCGGCCTACTTTTCACAAGAAAAAAAATTCGACTTGGATAGGAATGAGAAAAAGAAAGGGTTGTGAAATGTGAATAGGGTTTCGGCAATAATGTTTGAGAAAGAAAAGCACAAATTTGAGAAACAAAGAGATATGGTTTCGGCAAGAGATGAAAAAGATGAATGGAGAAATCAGTTGGGAAGAAAATGGTAAGTTTCGGCTCTAGAGTTCCAAAAGAAAAGAAAAGAAAATGTGAGATGGAGAGAATGCTAGTTCGGCTTGCACCAATAAAGAAAAAGAAGAAAGTGTGAGAAGAAGGGATATAGGTTTCAGCTTATACAATTGAAAGAGAAAGAGTGATGAATGAGCACATTCGGCTATCAAGGAGTTTGAAAGAAAATAAAGCAAATTCGGCAACTAGGCTTTGACTTCACAAAGGAAGGATGAAGGAATTTTCTTGGAAAGTTTCGGCTTGCTTTTGAGAGAAGAAGAATTTCGGTTTACCAATTGCCTTTTTGGCCGAATCATGCACCAAAATGCCAAATGACTTTCGGCACACTCACTCTCCCCACACTACCAAGCCAAGCCGTCCACTTCCCCCACTCCAAACTCCCTAAAATTCGGCCATAAACCCCCAATTAACTCCCATCCACACATTTCAAATGAGTGCACCAAGTCTTACTCCACTTTTTGCTCTCCACCTTCCATTTGAAAGTGAAGACCAAGTCCAAGGAGGAATTTGAACTCCATCCAACTCCTCCCTCCTTTGCCGTCCAAAAAGAGCCAAAATGGGAGCTCTACGACTTGAACTCTGGACCTCCATCACATGTAGATGACGCCACACCAAGCTCCTCCCTTGCCACTCTGCCAGCTCTTCACTTGTGCAATAAAACACCAAAGAAAACCCTTATACCCTAGCTCCAACAGCTCCCCTGACTTAACACCCAAAAACCAAAATTTCCCCATTCGCTCTGGCACACTTCTAACCTACCACTAAGCCCCTAAAACATAGGAATAGCAACACAGCACACTAAATACATGCCATAACATGCAACAACAAAATAGCCCCTAACCCAGGATATTACACAGGTGCAATTGGGCCTGGGTTCGAGTCACTTAGGGAGCAAATAAAAGAGTTTTATTTTGCTGCAAGGAGCAAGATAGTTGGACGACACATGGCTAAATTCTAGGAGCTTTTATTCTTTTATTTTTAAGAGATAAAGGGTCGATAAATAAGGGATAAATAATGGATTTATTTTAGATTATTTTCAAGAGATAAATGAGGATTTATTCTTTAATTTTTAAATAAAGTGATAAAGATATAAGAGTGGTGGCCAAGTAAGGGACTCTAGCCTAGTAATTTTGGCTATAAAAGGAAGAGTAAGGCTATTCTTCATTCATTCTTTTCTCTTCAAGAAAACCTCTGCCGAAATTCTCTAAAGTTTCTCCTCTTCTCTCTGCTGAATTCTCTCTGCCATTATTCTCTTTTTCTCTTTTCTTTTCTTCTTCTATTACAAACACAATCAAAAGCCGAAGATACCAATAGCCCTAGTCGATTTCTCACTAAGCCTCCAGAGCCGAAATTGTTATCCACATCAAAGCCATAGCCGAATACTACTAAGGGTTCAAGCAAGAGTTCCATCAAATTCTTCAGTAAGGGTAAGATTAGGTTAGATTCTCATTCTATTTCTTTTAAGGCTGTCGAAATTAAGATTTTAATACCCTTAATATCTGTTGCCGAAGAGATCTTTCGAGATTTACTAAGTGTCGACTACAAGGAAGGAGAAGTTCTTTTCCCGAAGGTACACCATAGGCCGCGTGTTCCCTAGTTATTCGGTGAGTTTCGGGATTTAAAATCCACAAGGTAAGTGTCTATAGCATTCGGCCAAGGCCATGTTTGGTAAATATATGTGTTCATTAATTATTCAAAAGCCGAAACTAATCTATTCAAGTAATCTAGTGATTGCCGATTTCAAGAAAGAAGGATACAAAGTTTCGGGACTTGATTCTTAAGTCAATCGGCAGCAAGGTAAGTTTTAGTATACTAATCCTACTAGGATTTGGATTTATGGCCGAATGGCTCTTTACTAAGTATTAAATGATTGATTAAATATAGAGATCTAAGATCTAAGGCATTAGATCAACCTTTTCGGGATTTGGATTGAAAGCATTAAGTAAATCAGGTGTGTACCCACACTTCTTCTTAATAAAATCTATGGCTATAATTAGTATGTGCATGTTTATAAGAATGTGAATATGGCTAAGTACCATGTAATGGTACAAAAGTACTCAGGTACGTTTCCTACTCCTATTAGTATTATGAAATATGTTATATGTAACATGTGAATAAAGATAAGAATGTGAAATTTGGCATGTTAATGCATAATATTTATGATATGGGGCATATGGGTTATTGAAAAGGGGAAGTGAATGTGGTGACCTAAGACCACGCTATCTGAATGCGGTGACCTAAGACCGCGATATCTGAATGTGGTGATCTAAGACCACAATATCTGAACGTGGTGACCTAAGACCACGAGACTATAAGGGCAATGAGCACGTCGACTGCAGCGTCTTCCTTCGATGGAGTGTAGCGGATGGAGGGTTGACTTATTAGTCCCCACGGTGTGCAGGTTGGTACGAGAGAAGTGTAGCGGATGGTTAACTAGGTTTGGGTTTTGGGTTGCATCATTATCTTACTTATTATGTGAATGTGATATGTATGATATGCCTGAATTTGTTTGGATTTAGTGTTGGTTACACATTGAGTCTGTTTGACTCACCCTGTTGGGGAATATTTTTCAGGTGATGAGCAGTAATGGACAGGGTCGGCAGGAGCTCAAAGGTGGCCATGCACAGCAAGGAAATTTAATTAATTTGGATTTTATTTTATTAAGTACTTTAATTTAATTTTGGGAATTATTTTGATGTAATAAGGCCATAGTGAATTATTTTATTTCTGTTTTATTTACTATGTTACGAAATTTTAATTATTAAAAGATTAAGTAGATTTATTTTAAAATAAACCCTAAACGTTTTGTCACCTAAAGTAAAAGATTTTTATAAAATAAACTTGTTTTCAATTCAAGCCCAACCCAAACAATTTTTCTTTCAAAACACACAAGTTTTTCCCAAGTAACAAAAGAATTTTCAATCGGTTTACATCGAGGAACATACCAGATCCAGTCAAGGCTCGTGGGCCGGGTTTGGGGTGTTTCAATGTAGGAGCAATAGAAAATGAGGGGTCAAACAGTTCTGGTGGTGATACTTTCACACCCAAAGCGACAAAGACTGATGAGCAATCCCGTTGTGAGCCATAAGGATTTTTTATTGGAACTACCAAATGCTTGGGAACCCTTGAACAATTTGTGCTCTTAAAAGGCTTATAGCTTTTAAAGACCCAGAATTAGTGTTTCTTTGTAATACTAGGTTGTTGGATAGTGAGGTTGAAAGCATAAAGAATCAATGTTTGATGCATAGATGTATTCATTTTAATTAAGTTAATAGATATGGCAGCCTTCTTTTATTGGGTGTTAATTTTATAGTTAATTTGCTTTCTCATTCTCCTAGTCATATTGATGTTGATAATATGGTAAGTGGTGACTTTTCTTTTCAGTTTACATACTTTTATGGCCATAGCATCCCTTCTCAAAGGGCTCAGTCTTGGGAATTAATTAAATCTTTTACATGGGCATATAATAAACCATGGCTAATAGGTGGAGATTTTATTGAGATTCTTAGTGGGGCGAAAAAATGAGGTGGTAGAAGGAGACCTCAAGACCAAATGGATGCTTTTAGTGATGCTTTTAATGAAGCAGAGCTACTTGACATTAAGTCCAATTTTGGGTGGTTCACATGGACTAATAAAAGGGGTAATTCAAGACTTGTTAAAAAAAATCGATTTATACCTTCTTTGGACCGAATAAGATTTTTCCTAATATTTTTTTCTAATAAGGCACATATTATTCTGGATCACTTTCCATTTTTTTAATACTAAAGGCTTGAGTAAAATGATTGAAAAATAAAAAGGGAAGGGCTAATTTAGATTTGAGAAGTGTTGGGCCTTGGAAATAGGCTATAGGGAAGTGGTGGGAGAAACTTGGAACTCTTTCAATGGATTGAACCCTTTTGAAAAATTGGATAAAATAGACCTCAATTTGAATGTTTGGCAATATAATAAATTTAATGCCTCCAAAAATAAAATGGTTTTTTATCCCATCAATTATTGGTCTTGACGAATGGACCTCAGTCAAATGAAAATGAAAGACAATTACATTATTGTCGACATGAACTTATGGCCCTTATGGATGCCGATGAAAAATATTGGAGACATCGGTCTCACATTAATTGGTTACAGAATGGATATTAGAATACGATGTTCTTTCACATAAGGACCAATATTCTTCGAAAAAAGAATTAGATTACGGGATTAAAAGGCCTTTCAAGTAATTTAGTGTCTTCATAATCGAACATGGGAAAGGTGATTATGGACTATTTCAATTAGCTTTTTAGCTATTGTGTTCAAAATATTGAAGTCTTTGCTTGACTGCATTGATAATTATGTGATTTAGTCTATGAATGCTCAACTAAATAAGCCGTTTGAGGCTAAGGAGATCTTAGTATCTTTGAAATGAATGAACCCTAACAAAGCTTCAGGTTTTGATGGGTTGAGTGGTTTGTGTAACACCCCTAACCCGTAACCATCCCCGAAATAGGGTTAAGAGGCATTACCGAACAATTCAGAACTTTTATGATCATTTTAAAACATAAGACAAATCATCATCATAACATAGCAAATCATATACATAGAGTCCCTTAAATAGGTCTACGAGAGCTAAACATGCTTTAGGAAGGGGTCGGGACTAAACTGATCACATACAATTTTTTTTTGAAAATCAAACATTTTTCAAAGTTACAGAGTAGGCCTTGTGCCTCACACGGCATTAGATACACCCGTGTGTCTAGGCTGTGGCAAAATAGGGCATACATACTATAACAGCCCGATTTAGGGGCTAGTCGGAACAGTGATTCGGAACCACTAATCTAAGGTTAGAGAAAATTATTTTCATGATATTTTATGAGTTAGAGTATGATTGTATAAGTACATTAAAATTTTGGTGCTTTAATTTTAGCGATTTCATGTTAAATCGCGAGGAAGGACTAAATCGCATAAAGTGTGAAAGTTTAAAATTTCTAGCTAAAGGTGTCTAAAAGCCATAGAATTTTAATTGGAGGTCTTTAAAGGAAAATTAGCCCCTTAAATCATGGTTGGCCGGCCATAGGGGACAAGAAAGTCAAAAATTTGGTCAAGTAGGTGGATTAGGTGGACTAAATTGGGATTTTATATTAAAATAAAGAAAGAAAAGATATCATCTTTTCTTCTTCACTCGTCCACCGAAAATGAGCAGCAAATAGAGGCTTGAAAGCTTCAAAAATTTTAGCACACCGAAAGTGTTCTAGTGATCATTTCTTGATAAAAATTGTACTTTTGGATTCTAAAGAGGGGACTATTTTGTAAAATGGTGAAGAGTTTAGAGTTTTTCCATGAGAGCTTTTAAGTTGTTTACTGCATTTTTATGGACGAAAACGAGTCCTAGTTGTTAGGTGAACAACTTTTGTGAAAGGTGTTACCAAGAAAACACCAAAAACGACCTTTTTATAAAGGTTGTAAAATATGTAGTAGATGTGTGAAATGTTGAGTTTTGAGGGTAACCATAAGAGAAATAAATGTTCACCTAGGCTCATTAAAGAGATAAATTTGATTAGAATTGATTTCTGAGCCTAGGGGTAAAATGGTCATTTTTCCAAAGTCTAAAGGCAAAATAGTAGTTTTGCCAAAGCATGATTATTGAAATGCATTTATTAATGTGATGATTAAAATGAGCTAATTTGCTATTATAGAGCAAGAAGAACCAAGAATCAACCTCGAACGGGGAAAGAACAAAATATCATACTAGACCAACAATCTAGCCTATTTTGAAAACGAGGTAAGTTTGTATGTGATAAATTCAACAATTACGCCAACATATTGGAGAATGTTTGATATTATGATGATACATGATATTCTACTAAATTGAGTATTTGATGTTAAATGAGTAAGTTGAGATGTTGAAGTCCTAGTTGGACTATAATGAATGTGAAAACACTATCACTGAGACATGAGATGGATGAGGTCCCGTATAAGACCATGTCGGGGACATGGCCTCGGCACCGAACTGAGATCCCGTATATGAAAAATCGTATAAGACCATATCCGAGATATGGCATCAGTATTAAGGTGAGGTTTCGTATAAGACCATATCCGGGATATGGCATCAATATTCAGAGATGATCCATGTGAGACCACATCTGGGATGTGGCATTGGCTTCGCGTTTATGCTAATGATAATGAATATGCATCTTGAGTATCCCTAATGATTTATTGGGATAAATAGATCAGCTTAGAAATAGAAATGAGAATTGTATTAAAGCTATGTGATTGAGTTAACGCAGGTACCGTAAGTAATTCACGAAGAACATATACGATATGTGGCATGGTGTACGCTAGATAAGGGCAAGTATGAGTAAGTATGGCAAGGAGCCTATGACTTTGTGTGTGGTTATTTAATGCCATTGATGGATATTGTCATGAGCCTATTATTGCTATTTATTTCCATGCAAACATACTAAGCTTTATGCTTACCCCTTTTATTGCCCTTTTCCTTGTAGTATTGCCAAGTTAGCTCGAGAATTTACGGACGTCGAAGTTGGAGATCACACTATCAACTACTTTTTGGTATAGCCAAAATAAATTTATTTTCAGTATGGCATGTATAGGAATTGAATGTTTTGGTTATGGCATTTTGCAAGCCAAATGTGTTGGCTACTATGGTTGTTTCAATTCATTTTGTAAATGGTCATTGAATTTGGGCCAATACTTGACTAGTTCTTATATATATATATATATTCATTTAGGATGAATCATGAAGTTTATGCTTGATTTGAGTTGGTGTAAGTATGGTTGCTATGTAGGGTGGCATTTGGCTTGGAATATAGCATTTTTAATGTCCACACGGGTAGCCACACGGGTTTGTGTCTAGGCCGTGTGTGATACACGGTCAGCCCCATGGGCATGTTGATCGACCGTGTGTCCCCTTGTGAACTAGGTTTACAAGTTAGTATGCTCAGTAGTAAACACTCGAGCAGAGAGACCGTCGTGTGTCTCAACCGTGTGGGAGGCACAGCCTTAGACATGGGTGTGTGCCCAGGCCGTGTGAAGTCTGGACCTGAAGTTAGGAATTTAATTCGGCACACGGCCTAAGGACACGGGCGTGTGCCTTGGCCGTGTGACGTTAGTGAGGTGATGATGTCACAAATAGAATGCCAAGGTTTTGGCACTAAGACACGGGCATGTCGAGGCCGTGTGAGGGACACAGGCGTGTGTCTGGCCGTGTGAAATAAGTCAATGTTGACCACGGGTGAAGAACACGGGCATGTCTCAAGGGCACACGGGCGTGTAGCCCCTGTTTGGACAAAAATTTTCTAAGCGCGTAAAAGTTATCGGTTTAATTCTAAAACCTCCCGGGAGTATGTTTAGGGCCTCGTAGGCCTAGAATGAGCAGATTATGAGTTTAAATGGAAAGTTTCTAAGCTATAGCGAAATTTTATAGCCCGATGTGTTATGTTTTAAGTATGTTAAGTTAGGTAATGCCTCATATCCAATTCTGGCTTCGATCACGGGTAAGGGGTGTTACACATACTGCCTTGTCCACACGGCCACAGGACACGCCTGTGTGCCAGGCCTTGTGAAAATTAAGGAGGCTACTGACTTGCTTACACGGCCAGTCACATGCCCGTGTGACATCCTGACTTGCTTCGAATTACAACCTTAAAAGACACGGTCGAGACACACGCCCGTATGCTCAACCGTGTGGACAAATATAGGCCATTTGTAAGGCTAATTTGCCACCCAAATTTTGGGTCAAACCTACAAGCATCAAACCAATTCAAGTATCAACTCCACATCAAAAACACATACCTATATATATATATATATATATCATTTTAACCCATACAAATCTATACCATTTATCATCATATCAACTTCACAAATTAACCAAGAAACTTACCAACATTGACCATTTCATTTTGGCCAATCAATAGCTCATCAAAACATTTCACATTATACATCATATACTAGAACAAAACTAAGCTAAAAACACATTCTTTAACAAGCCATATGACATGGCTATTTTTACACATTTCAAAACATAATCAAAACTCACTAGACTATACCTGCCATACTTTAATATATACATTTTCAAAAGGTACCAAAATATAGTTCGATAGTGTGGTGATGATCCTCGACGATCCCCGAGCTTCTCGTAGCTTTAGTAACCTATGAAACAATCAAACAAACACACATAGACACAGTAAGCTTTCATAGCTCAGTAAGTCATAAGCAAATAATAAGTAAATAAACATTTGCATTAAATCAACTAATCAAATCAAATAAACCTTAACCAATTGTACATTTAATATGCTTGCAACTTAAGTATTATCTGTAACACTCATAACCCGTAACCATCGCCGATCTAGGGTTAAAAGCATTACCGGACAAATTGGATCTTTTACGAACATTTCACATCATAATTTAACCATTCTTAATCAAAGAGTCCCTTAAATAGGTTTACAAGACCTTAAACATGCAATAGAAAGGGGTCGGGACTAAACGGAACACATACGAAATTTTCTGAAAAATAAACATTTTTTTTCAAAGCTACAGAGGTCACACGCCCGTGTGGGCAGGCCGTGTGCCTCACACTGCCTCAGACACGCCCGTGTGTCTAAGCCGTGGCAAAACAGGGCATACCTACTGACTAACCACACGGTCAAGGACACGCCCGTGTGCCCCGCCGGTGGTCGAAACTGACTTGTTTTGAAATGCAACCACGAGAGACACGGTCGAGCCACACGCCCGTGTGCTCAACTGTGTGGGCAAATATAGGCCATTTGCAAGGCCAATTTGCCATCCATTTTGGGTTAATCCTACAAGCACAAACAAACACATTTCCTACCTTCAAAATGCAACCAAATCATATCAATAATATCCATCTTTTCTAACCATTCAAAAGCTTATCAAGCATACCAACTTATGTACCATTTATCTCATTCTAATCACAAGCATTTCTAAGTATAACCCATCCACAAACTTACTAATTCATTATGACATCCTTTCATAAATAATATACCAACTTTGCATCAGAAAACATAGACTAAAGTTTACCATATTCATATCCCATTTACAAGCCATATCACATAGCTTATATATACAACTCAAAATATCATCTAATTCAATTAGACTATACATGCCATACTTAAATATGTACACATTCATAAGATACCAAAATAAGGTTTGATACTGTGGTGATGATCCTCGACGATTTTCGAGCCTTCCTAACGATCTATAAAATAATGCAAACACACACAGAGTAAGCTTTCAAAAGCTTAGTAAGCCATATACAAATAAACTTAACATATAAACATTCATAATCATATCAAATACAAGATCATTAATATATCTCAATTGCAAATTCATATTTCTTCTTTGGCTCAATTATTTAACCATTACTTACCAACAAATCATATCTATATGTATCTCATTACATTCATACATATATCATATTTTGTCTCAACAAGTCTATGCATATATCTCACTTTTGCAAATTCACATATACTCACCTTTCATGCTCAAACATAGTATACACTTCAAATGTACCTAAAATAGTTACACATTTCACATAGTTTTTCATTTCTCGGAATTGCCCGTTGAAGCATTCGGAATCAAATAGGATACTTGGATAACTCGGAATAATTGTACAATGCCAACGTCCCAAACGTGGTCTTAAATGTAATCAAATATCGATGCCACTGTCCCAGACAGGGTCTTACACGAATCAAATACGATGCTAATGTCCCAGACATGGTCTTACATGTAAATCTCAAATCGATGCCAACGTCCCAGACGTGGTCTTACATGATATCACATAGAACCCTATGTCATGACATATGAATCCTATCTATTCCTATGGTTCGTATGAGACTTTTTGGACATTGACACATTGTTAATACTTTCTCGGTTTTCACATGTATATATTCCAACGCCATTCACTACAATTCAATATTATATGAACATGAATAAATCAACTTAATTACATTTATTTGTATATAGACTTACCTCATATTCGGGATAAACGAACGGAAACGACTACTCGATCACTTTTGACTTTCCTCGGTCTAAATCCGTTCTCTTTGGTTCTTGATCTATACATATTCAAATTTAACATATTTATTCACCAAATCATTCAATTCAATCCAAAAACACACATTTAGGGCATTTTACAATTTATCCCTCACATTTTCACATTTTGACATTTAAATCCCTATTTCACAAAATCACAAAATACACATAATCTCTTTGTACCCATGCTTAGCCGAATATTCACATGCTTCATCTAAATCCACACATTTCATTTCACATTTTAATCCCTCAAAATATTATTTTCACAATTTAGTCCAAATTACTCAAATTCACCAAAAATCCAAAGACAAAACATGTTAATCCCACACATATATTTCATATTTCAACAACTAACATCACAAAGCTTAAACATTCATCAATGGCACATCTCATAATCTTTATCAAATTCCAAAATTAAGGCATGGGTTTGATAATATATTAAGCAACGATCTCAAAAACGTAGAAATTATCAAAAACCGAAACCAAATCATACCTCAATCAAGATGAACAAGGGCCAAAACCTAGCTTGGTTTCTTTTCCTTCTTTTTCTTGTTATTTTCGGAAATGGATGAACATAAATGGCTTAGTCCATGCTTTTGTTTTATTAATAATCAAATTAATTATTCATTTCCATTTTTACCCTTAATGAAACATTACATAATCTTAAAATTAAATGTCCACTACCGTCCATACTATAAACAAATGGCCTAATTTCATTTTAAGGCCTTCACATTCAAAAAAACAAATTCTATTTAACACATTAACATGTAGAATGTCACTTTTATCTTTTATTCGATTTAGTCCTTTTTTTCAAATTAGACGCACAAACAAAAAAATTAATCACGAAACTTTCACACATATCTAAATCTTTTACTCGCAACTAGAAATATCCCGATCTCATATCTATCTTTGAAAACACAGTGGCTCCTTTCAACTGATCAAACAAATCATCAATTCTAGGCAGAGGATATTTGTTCGTAATAGTCACTTTGTTTAACTGTCAGTAATCAAGCAAATTCTCATCGTGCCATCTTTCTTTTTCACAAATAGAATGGGAGCACCCCAAGGTGAGAAACTCGATTTTGCGAATCCTCTATCAGTCAACTCTTGCAACTGTGACTTCAACTCTTTTAATTCTATTGGTACCATTCTCTGCGGAGCTATAGAGATAGGAGTCGTTCCCAGCAATAAATCAATACGAAATTCAACTTCGCGTATCGGAGGTGATCCCAGTAGTCCTTTAGGAAACACATCAGGAAATTCACAAACAACTGGCACAGATTCAACTTTCTTTTCAATCACTCTCGAATCAATTACATAGACAAAATAAGCTTCATAACCCTTTTTCACATAACTCTAAGCTTTCATCACTGATATCACAACCGGTAACCCATTTAAATCATTAGATTCATTCCAAACTATTTCATCATTCTGACATCTCAAATTAATAGTTTTTTGTTTGCAGTTCACAACAGCATCATGCAAATTTAACCAATCTATACCCAAAATTATATCAAACTCATCAAAAGGTAATAGCATCAGATCAGGTGGAAAACAAATATCTCGAAACATCAACAAACAATTCTTGCATACTTTGTCAACCAAGACACTTTTACCTAAGGGGTTCGATACTCTAATTACAAATTCAGTAGACTCTACAGGCAAAGTCTTACTGGATACTAAGTTCATGCATACATACAAATGAGTAGACCCTGGATCTATCAATGCAATCACAAAAGTATCGTAAAGAGTAAATGTACTCGTAATAACATCTGGAGATGAAGCTTCCTCACGAGCTCTTGTAGCATATGCTCTGGCAGGTGCTCTAGCTTCAGATCTCGCAACTGTATCTTTCGTAGCTCTCTAACTACCACTGACATTTCTTGTATTTCTAGAAGGTCTACCCTTGGCTAAAACATTATCTGGCTTCAGATTCTACACAATCTCTTGTTCAACAGACTCGGGACAATCTTGAATGAAATGATCTAATGATCCACATTTAAAGCAAGCTCGGTCATTCACTCTACAATTACTTGGATGTCTTTTACCACAATGTCTACATTCAGGTTGTTCAGATCTCACATTTCCAACACTAGCTATCGAAATCATTAGAGCTTTGAAATTCGAATGTGATCTAGCTCAATCTCTATTCAAATGTCCCACATTAGTCTTTGAATGGCTATACTCATCTTTGAATTTCTTTGAAGTAGACTGAAATGATTTATTCGAGAATCTCTTTCTCGCATCTTTGGCTTCAGACTCAGCCTTTCTTTTATCTTTTCCAAGTGCCTCAGCTTTGCACACTCGACCAACAAGCACAGCAAACTCTTTTATTTCCAAAATTCCAACTAGCAAACGAATATCTTCATTCAGGTTGTCTTTAAATCATTTACACATTATCGCTTCAATTGAAACACATTCTAAAGCATATTGACTTAATCTCACAAATTCTCGTTCGTATTCCGTGACAGACATACGGCCCTATTTCAATTCAAGAAATTTTTTTCGCTTTTGATCTATAAATCTCTGACTGATATATTTCTTTTGAAATTCAGACTGAAAGAAATCCCATGTAACTCGTTCTTTTGAAACAACAAAGATCAAAGTCTTCCACCACTAATAAGCTGCATCTCGTAACAGAGAAGCGGCACATTTCACACATTCTTTAGAAGTACAAAACATTTCATCAAACACTCGAATTGTATTCTCGAGCCAAAACTCAACTCTCTCAGTATCATCTTCACTAGTGGCCCTGAACTCTTCAGCCACGTATTTGAAAATTTTATCAATTGAAACCTATTCATCAGATTCAGATGCATAATTGGTGGCACAACAGAAGTCTAAGGAGGACTAGGCGGGGCCGGAGGTTGTGAAACAGCCAGATTTTTTCTAATATACTGAGTGAACCACTCATTCATCATTTGGAAGAAGGCTTGTTTAGCCTCTCCTTCCTGACTGCTAGTAGCCGGTCTCGAATCGGATAGCATTGTCACTTGAGCGGGAGCAGGCGTGTAATTGTCTGGTTTAGACCCTAGTCGGAACAGTGGTTTTGGGACTCCAAATTCAAGTCATTAAAATATTTTAATATTATTTTTTGTGTCTACTGTGTGTGATTAAGCATGTGCTAAAGTTCCGTGAGTTAATTTGTCTGTTTGTGTGCTTAATTTGAGAAAAAGGCTAAATCGCATAAAATGAAAATTTGATGGTCAAATGTGAAAGTATCAAATTGTTGATGTCTTTATAATGTAAAGCCCCTAAAAGGCAATTAGTCCATTAATTGAGTTAGTGGACGACAATGGTCACAAATGACCTTGTATGCATATGTTTTATACATTAACATTAAAGGTTAGTTTTGTAAATTGATAATTATGTTTAATTAATAAAACTAAAAGCATGAAATGGCCATCATCTTCTTCTTTATTTCATTGAAATTAGAAAGAAAGAATAGAAGCATTCGGCCATGGTCTAAGTATAATCGGATCAAGAACCGAAGAAAACAGACTTAGATCACGGGAAATCTAAAGTAATCGAGTAGCCGTATCCGTTTCTATTAATCGAATCCGATGGAAGTCGATATACAAATAAATGTATTTGAAGTGAATTATTTGTGTATATATGAATTTGAATTGCTATGAATATCCATTGAGATGGAATGAATGTGAAATCTGAGTTTACGAATAAGTCGACAAGTTGTCAAAGTTCGAGAAGTCCCGTATGAGTAACACGCCATACCCGTAACCGATACTAGGACTGGGTACGAGACATTACCATGCTTGAATTCATATAATCATACACTTTTGGGCAGTAAAATTTCATTTCGATTTAAAAACTTCTCTTTCTTAGTCTAAACAAACATTTCATGGGCCTACGAGGCCTTCAGCACCTTGGACACGCCCATGTCTACAAACTGTGGGGAGTTACTGACTATATTCACACGGCCTTGACACGCCCGTGTCTTTCAACCGTGGGAAGTTACTGACTTGATTCACACGGCTTGGGCACACGCCCATGTCCAAACCGTGTGTCCTACACGGCTCATGCACACGACCGTGGGTGTAACATCCTGAAATTGGGCCTAGAAGAATTGGGCCCAATGGGCCTTGAGTGTAGTAGCGTTTAAATTTTTGGAGAACAAGAGATCGGCTTAAATACAAGTTGGACTTATTAGATAAGTGATTTTGGAAGCTTAGAGGGCTTCTATGAAGTCTCGGGATCAAACTTTGGCTTTGGGGAAATTTTGGTTTTAGGTGAAAAAAACCCTAGAAGTTGGCAGGTAGGCCTTAAGAATAAAATGTGGAGGAAAATGACACAAGTGGAGTGTGTGGAGTAGTGGCAAAGTGACGCCACATAAGAGACAAGGGGGTGACGCCACAAGGAAGGAAAGAGGTCCAAGGTTCAAGTCTTGGCTTTTGCATTTTGGTTTTCTTTTTACTTGGACCTTAGAATTTGGCTATAGCTTTAAATTTAGTTGCGCATGGTTTAAGACACAAGAGGAGCTTGTGGCCAAGTGGTTAGCGGCGTGGATTATGTTGCAAGGGAGCCTGGGTTCGAATCTCATGAGAAGCAAGGGAGTATTTATTTTGCGGATTGGACAGCAAGAGTTTCAGTTGAATTTAAACTCTACTGACGAAGGGATCCCATATCGGAAAGATACAAAGAAGAAGGGTGAAGAGCTAGCTATATAAAGAGCATTCCAGGAGGAGAGTTAACATACCTGGTTGGCGTTGGGCAAAGGAGTGCTCGGAGCACGGTTTAGCAGCTTCAGATTCCTATCAGGTGTGTAACTCTCTCTACCCTAGTCGTAGAGCGGCAAATGTCGAAGTGCCAGTCACGGCAATAGTGGCCACACGAGCGTGCGAGCGCACGTGTGGGGCTTCGACGCGATAGTTGAGGCCATCAGTAGTATTCTTGTGGGTTGAGGCTGCTTAGGGCCGCGATGGGCCGAAGTGGGCCAATGGGCCTGTGGGCCCAATTGAATAAATTGTATGATAGTGTAGTATAAAGTGAACTAGACTAGGTGGAACTTATATACATCGCTAGATTTGTGTTAGGTGGGCCACACGAGCATGTGGGCCCAAATGGGCCAAAATTGGGTTTTAGGCCCAATAGTCCGGTACACCCGGAAATGGTAGCTGAGTCGCTCGGGGCGACATTAGGCCTTTGGAAAGGCCATTGCAGGTGCGAAATTACTGATATACCCTTGGAAGGGTAAAGTACCAAAATACCCCTAAAAGGTAAATTACGAAAATGCCCTTGGTGGATAAATTACGAAATGGCCTTGGTAGGTAAAATTATGATTATACCCTTAGAGGTTGATTAGCGTGATTATGTTGTTTATGTCTATCTGATTATGATGGTAATTCATGTTATACTTATATTTGATATATGTTAAGCATGATCATACTGATGTCGTTACCATAAATATGTGTTATGGGTGATGAGAGGAGGGGGAAGCATGATCTATCAGATTGTCACTAGTGGTTTGGCACCACCAGTGGTTTGGTACCACATATGATTATTTGTGACTTTGGGTCACCAGTGGTTTGGCACCACCAGTGGTTTGGTACCACATATGTTATCTTCGTGACTCGTCCCAGTGGTCTGGCACCATAGTGGGTTGGCCCCACATATTATATTAAAAGGGATTGTCACCAGTGGTTTGGCACCACAGTGGGTTGGCACCACAGTGGGTTGGCCCCACTATGATTATCTGTGACTTTGGGTCACCAGTGGTTTGGCACCACCAGTGGTTTGGTACCACATATGTTTATTTGTGACTTTGGGTCACCAGTGGTTTGGCACCACCAGTGGTTTGGTACCACATATGTTTATTTGTGACTTTGGGTCCCTAGTGGTTTGGCACCACCAGTGGTTTGGTACCACACGGGGTAAAATTAGGAGTTTCGGATGGTTAGGTTTTGGGGTTGCATGACATACATACTTGTTTATGAACTGTGTAAGGGCTTGTTATCTCCAGGATGGGGAATTGCACACTGAGTCTCGGTGACTCACCCCTTCCTTTACATTTTGCAGATAATTCCTAGATCGCGGATATGGAGCCGGGATGGACTCGAGGTGGCCATGCTAAATAGTTGGCTTCATTTTAAATGGTTAAATTTCGGTTTTACTTTGTTTTAAATTTTGGGGTTTTGGTTGTGTAATAAGGCCATCTATATTTTGCTTTGGGTTTAATTATTTATTTGAATTTGTGTTAAACATTAAAGCATGACTAACAAGTAAAGAAATTATAAAATGAATGTTTTCACAACCTTAATAAATTTCGAGATTTTTCCTAAACTTTACCATCGGGTAAATAAGTGAACTTGTAACAACGATAAGTCAACTCGATTCTCTTTAAAACAAACTTTGAGATGATTTTAATAAACTACTTAACGCAACTTTGGTTTTCATAAGATTAAGTGTTTTCTTCGCAAATTGACTCAACAGACTTGTCTTCCAAAAACGTTTTACCCTGTGACATACCAGATTCGGTCGTAGCATTTTGGCCGGGTTTGGGGTGTTACAATTATGGTATCAGAGCCTAGGTTCCAAAAACTCGGCTGTGGGTTTGGGTTCAAAAATGTTTTCAAAGGATGGTTTGGAAAATGGTTTAGAAAAATATATATCTGTTTTCTGGAAGTATGGCACCCGACTCTCTGGCACCAATCCGCACTGTAAGTTTCTTGATACTTTGCTTTGTTATATGCTGTATTTCTGGTATCTATTCTGTGTGTTTGGTTTGGATGTGATGTTTTGATATAGAGGTGGTTGCATATGAAATATTCGTCTGTTTTAATGGCTAGGTGTTTTTGAGTATGTGTAGGAGTTCTAAATTCTAGTTAAAAGTATATTAGTGTTATTAGAACCAGAGTGCGCAGCGTGGCATAGTGTTGTACGTTAGGATGTACGACTGTTAGTTAGTTGGAAATTTCGAGGATGAAATTTCTTTAAGGAGGGTAGATTTGTAACATCCTGAAATTGGGCCTAGAAGAATTGGGCCCAATGGGCCTTGAGCGTAGTAGCGTTTAAATTTTTGGAGAACAAGAGATCGGCTTAAATACAAGTTGGACTTATTAGATAAGTGATTTTGGAAGCTTAGAGGGATTCTATAAAGTCCCGGGGTCGAACATTGGCTTTGGGGAAATTTTGGTTTTAGGTGAAAAAAACCGTGGAATTTGGCAGGTAGGCCTTAAGAATAAAATGTGGAGGAAAATGACACAAGTTGAGTATGTGGTGTAGTGGCAAAGTGACGCCACATAAGAGACAAGGGGGTGACGCCACAAGGAAGGAAAGAGGTCCAAGGTTCAAGTCTTGGCTTTTGCATTTTGGTTTTCTTTTTACTTGGACCTTAGAATTTGGCTATAGCTTTAAATTTAGTTGCACATGGTTTAAGACACAAGAGGAGCTTGTGGCCAAGTGGTTAGCGGCGTGGATTATGTTGCAAGGGAGCCTGGGTTCGAATCTCATGAGAAGCAAGGGAGTATTTATTTTGCGGATTGGACGGCAAGAGTTTCAGTTGAATTTAAACTCTACTGACGAAGGGATCCCATATCGGAAAGATACAAAGAAGAAGGATGAAGAGCTAGCTATATAAAGAGCATTCCAGGAGGAGAGTTAACATACCTGGTTGGCATTGGGCAAAGGAGTGCTCGGAGCGCGGTTTTGCAGCTTCAGATTCCTATCAGGTGTGTAACTCTCTCTACCCTAGTCGTAAAGCAGCAAATGCTGAAGTGCCGGTGATAACGGTCCGTCTCGGGTTAGGAGGCGAATCGTAAATGTTGCCCGATCGTAAATTAGGTAGTTTCTCGTTTAATTAACAAAAGGATAATTTTATTGGAAATAAAATCTCTGAAAGGTAAAGATAGTTGATAGTTTGAGATGGATACGTATTTGAAACAAGAAAGAACCTTTAATAAAAATTAAAGACCCGAATCTTAAAGTTTCAAATTGATGGAATGAGTTTTGAGATAAAACCGAGACCCACTATCTAGCGAGATAGGAACCAACGGTATAGGTTAATGAACGCCACACCCGTTAGGATGATAAGTTCAAAACAAGGAAAGAACGACGCCACTAGAAAACTAGATAAGTCAATTCAAACCTCGAGAATAAAGAGAGTGAATACTCACCAAAAGAAATGCTTCTTTTCATTAAAATTCAAGTTCTGTTTGTTACAAAATGAAAATAACTAGTATTTATAGCCTAAAAATTAGGCAGCCGAATGTTCAAAACAATATTGGAGTTTCGGCTATGGCATGCACAGGCTCTCAATTAAAAGATTTTGATTTTCCACTACCCATGCTCCACTTGAAAGATTTTACCAACAAAGTTTGTCTCCAATACTCCAATAATAATAATAATTAATCTTCCATCTTTAAGGCTTGCCGTCCACTACTAGATGATGCTTCAATCAAATTAGAACTCTTTCCTTCATGCATTATTCTTGTTCCGTCCAACATGCCTTTAAATAATACTTGTTTAATTCTTCATGCTTCATGGTTCTTTGCAATTCAAGCACTATCCAAGCTTCCATTATTTCTATTTTATTTTACCCCAACATTCCTTCACCAAGCCGTCCAACAACCATTTCATACTCCAATTTCCATTTGTTTATTCCTCCACATTCTTTAACATATTCCAAGTCTCCATGTCGTCCACCTAGTTGAGTGACTGTATCATTTTATGCAATCCATGGCTTTGTTTAATTATCAATTAATTTCAACCATTAGCTCCATAAAATCCAAAGTCTCCATATCCTTGCTTGTCGTCCAACAAGTCATTGAAAGCCAAGTTGCTTGATTATTTTTTTAATAAATCAAGTGTTGGTACGAAAGTGGGATTTGGGAAGCTAGAGTATTAGTTTATTTAATAGCCCCCATGAATACAACAAGATTCTCTTTTGCTCTCTCTTCAATACTATCTCACACGCCACTTGTTCCATCATCATCCTTTGTGCTTTAATTCCCATGTTTTGTATTTTAAAGTGCCATTCATGTTTAGCCCATCATTATTCCTTTATGGCTTCCCACGCATCATGCCTTTCATCCAATTGATGTATGCCTTGTTACCGTCCAAGCTTGAAGAATAAAATAACTTCCGTGGGTGTTCCACGCATCAAGCTTCCAACAAAAATTAAATTTCCAGCTCCCATTAAAATAATGTTCCATCAAGCCTCAGCCCACTCATCATCAAATAATTTAGTCTCAACTTGCTTTCTAGTGCCGTCCATGTCTTTTGAAGCACCAAGAGATGCTCTCTTTTAACCCCACGTTTCAAGCTAGCCGTCCATGGTCAAATGCAACCTTGCGTATTTGCCTATAAAAACACATAACCAAACATTAATTTTGAATAACAAAAATTATTTTGAACAAAAGTTAAAATACTCTATTTTAAACACTAGACATATTAATATGATACTAATTATTTGGCAAATTAATTTTCTATAGAAAATCAATTAAATAAATTAAGATGTTTAATTCATTTAATTAAAATTCAGCAATTTAATTTTCACGAAATTCAAAGACTCGATTTTATTTAAAGCAATAAAAATTAAAATTTGGCGTCGAGCTTCGTCGACTTGAAAATTCGGTGGGTACCCCGGGCGTGCCCGTATCATCCCCTCCCTCTTCAAGACGATTCGTCCTCGAATCGACCCGTTGGTTATTTGAACAAAATTCCTTGTTCGTCTTTCCTCGATCAAATGGGAAGGATGATAATAGCATTACCTGAAAAGAAAATTCAAGAATTAGCAAGCAATGTTTTAAACATACTTCCAACCCGAATAAAAACAACACCAAGCAATTAAATCGCATGCAAACAGTCATAAGAATTTTATCATACAGAAGGATCAAAGCCTTGTCAAAATTTTGGAACAAAAGCGGATAAGCTTTAAAGCATGTATACGATCTAATTGGATTCCGCAAGTCAAAATAAACATGCGAATAACACATCAAATGATAGATATAGTCGTCAAAAACAAGTAATGAAGAAAAAGCATATGGCACCTGAAATTGAACATTCAAACCTTGCTTTGTACTCGCACATGAATAAAAATTATCAAACACAAAATTCTTTTTGTCTTATTTTAAAACAAATAGATCATAAAGACGAAAATTGGAGTGGTTAAGCATATTATGATCAAATTGCTTTGCAAAAGGCAGTTCATCAAAATAATGCATGTCTTCATCCCAAGAGAGCAAAACTATATCAACCTTTTCAGAAGACTTACCTTTGGACGCAAAAAGACAAAGACCGTTCTTACCTTGCTTGTCTTCACAAGTTGAAACTCGAAGGTCGAATTTACCCTGCTTGATCAAGACGAACCTTCTCTCCTCGGGCATGTAATGTAGTCGATGCTTTATTCGTGAATCAATATTTTTCAAACAAAATGGGAACTCCATGTACACGAATTGCATATACGAACACAAAATTTGCTCAAGGAACGAATAAAAATTGAAAACAAGGTTGACAAAATTCGTTACCTTATTCAAAAACCAAGTATCAAGAATATAGAAATCTTTCAAACTTACCGGATGATACTTGAGTTTTCCACAAAACAAATTGAAACATGTGCCCGATTTATGGGACTTAGGTTCCGAAAAATCACTCATGTTAGACCAATAAGAATTATGTACGTTCAAGATAAAACGATTAAAACACTTAACATATTTCAAAATGTATTTACAAATACTCAATGATTTTATGTTAGACAATGAATTAATCTCGTAATATCTACAATCAATCAAATTGGGGTTAGAAGAAAAATCATATTTATACAAAGAATTTGATGCTTCAAAATGCTTACCTTCCTTACCTTTCGACTCGAGAGGTTCAACTTCACCTTCAACTTTACCTCTTTCAATCAAAGAAATACTTCGCTCTTCCGGGAGGAGTTGAAGTTGTAGGCTCTTGTGCGATACGTCAGGAACCTGAAATGAAGAAGCAAAAGAAGAACATACTCCAAATGAGTTAGTTAAATCAACACTCTCTTCTACTTGCTCATCTCGTTTTCTCGTTTCTTTTTCACGCACTTTTTTATTTTCTCTCTCTTTTTCTTGCTCTTTTTTAGCGATCTTCTCAATGGCCTTTTCAAGCCTTCTCAAAATTTGCTCATCATCTCTCTTTCTTGCCTCTTTTCTTTTTATTTCATTTTCTTTTTCTTTTTCTTTGTTTTTATTACATGAAGTTACAAAAGAATCACAATAATAAGAATTTCTAAAAGAAGAAAAATTATTTACGGATGAATCACGATAATTTCTTCGGGAAGAGCACTCCAAAGACGTTTTCTTGGAAGTTTCTGAATGAATATATCGATCAACTCGCCTGTTTTCTTGGAGGGAATAAGAATCATAATATGTACCACTTCGAGAATAATCTTTCGTGGGTGAATACCGTTTCGAACTTCTTGAAGAATTTCGATCACAGTCTTTTCTTAAATATTCTTCTAAAGTGTGTCTTCGGGATGATCTTGACTCCGTCCTTCGACTTGAAGAAAGTCGATCTTGTTGGTCTCGTTCCTCGATCCGATCCAAGTGCTTTTCCAACTTGTTTATGGCTTTTCGTATTTCGTTCAACAAGTATGGGTAATCATTGGATGAGAACTCTTCTTGAGACATATTTGTTGCTAAAAAAGAAACTATTATAACAAAGGGAAATAAACCGACAAATTAAAATATCTTACCATAAAAATCTCACAAGTCACTCACAAAGAAATTTCGCTCACACTCGTGTTTCACTAGTATAAGTTTTTTTTTTTGATGAATACACTCGTGCCTTTTACCACTCGAATTCACTCTTCTAGATTCTAGAAGGTTGTCTTCGACTTACTAGTAACTCGGAGGTCGTTTCAAGAGTTAAAAAGGTAAGATTGGTTTCAGAAATGGATAGGCTTAGAAAGGATAGAAAAGTGCGAATCAAGCTAATTGAGCATGAAGCTGGGAAGCAGTTTAATGTAGAAAAGCCAAGAGATGACCAAGATACGTTGGAGGAGGTAACAATTGCGGGGAAGTCATCTATAGTTGATTCCCAACATCTTATAGAGCTAACTAACTATATAGACAAGGGCTCGTCTCAGTTAGTATACTTTGTAAAACACTGGGAATATAAGCAAGCAAATGTCGTTCGTCTTCTTAGAGAAGAACTTAACAATCTAAACAGGCCAAGGTAGGAAGAGGGTTCTTTTTTTTTGATTTTTTTTTGAAACTTACTCGGAAAAACTCAAGACGATCAAAACGTGCCTAATTTAATTGACTCTGATACCAGATGATAACGGTCCATCTCGGGTTAGGAGGCGAATTGTAAATGTTGCCCGATCGTAAATTAGGTAGTTTCTCGTTTAATTAACAAAAGGATAATTTTATTGGAAATAAAATCTCTGAAAGGTAAAGATAGTTGATAGTTTGAGATGGATACGTATTTGAAACAAGAAAGAACCTTTAATAAAAATTAAAGACCCGAATCTTAAAGTTTCAAATTGATGGAATGAGTTTTGAGATAAAACCGAGACCCACTATCTAGCGAGATAGGAACTAACGGTATAGGTTAATGAACGCCACACCCGTTAGGATGATAAGTTCAAAACAAGGAAAGAACGACGCCACTAGAAAACTAGATAAGTCAATTCAAACCTCGAGAATAAGGAGAGTGAATACTCACCAAAAGAAATGCTTCTTTTCATTAAAATTCAAGTTCTGTCTGTTACAAAATGAAAATAACTAGTATTTATAGCCTAAAAATTAGGCAGCCGAATGTTCAAAACAATATTGGAGGTTCGGCTACGGCATGCACAGGCTCTCAATTAAAAGATTTTGATTTTCCACTACCCATGCTCCACTTGAAAGATTTTACCAACAAAGTTTGTCTCCAATACTCCAATAATAATAATTAATCTTCCATCTTTAAGGCTTGCCGTCCACTACTAGATGATGCTTCAATCAAATTAGAACTCTTTCCTTCATGCATTATTCTTGTGCCGTCCAACATGCCTTTAAACAATACATGTTTAATTCTTCATGCTTCATGGTTCTTTGCAATTCAAGCACTATCCAAGCTTCCATTATTTCTATTTTATTTTACCCCAACATTCCTTCACCAAGCCGTCCAACAACCATTTCATACTCTAATTTCCATTTGTTTATTCCTCCACATTCTTTAACATATTCCAAGTCTCCATGCCGTCCACCTAGGTGAGTAACTGTATCATTTTATGCAATCCATGGCTTTGTTTAATTATCAATTAATTTCAACCATTAGCTCCATAAAATCCAAAGTCTCCATATCCTTGCTTGTCGTCCACCAAGTCATTGAAAGCCAAGTTGCTTGATTATTTTTTTAATAAATCAAGTGTTGGTACGAAAGTGGGATTTGGGAAGCTAGAGTATTAGTTTATTTAATAGCCCCCATGAATACAACAAGATTCTCTTTTGCTCTCTCTTCAATACTATCTCACACGCCACTTGTTCCATCATCATCCTTTGTGCTTTAATTCCCATGTTTTGTATTTTAAAGTGCCATTCATGTTTAGCCCATCATATTCCTTTATGGCTTCCCACGCATCATGCCTTTCATCCAATTGATGTATGCCTTGTTACCGTCCAAGCTTGAAGAATAAAATAACTTCCGTGGGTGTTCCACGCATCAAGCTTCCAACAAAAATTAAATTTCCAGCTCCCATTAAAATAATGTTCCATCAAGCCTCAGCCCACTCATCATCAAATAATTTAGTCTCAACTTGCTTTCTAGTGCCGTCCATGTCTTTTGAAGCACCAAGAGATGCTCTCTTTTAACCCCACGTTTCAAGCTAGCCGTCCATGGTCAAATGCAACCTTGCGTATTTGCCTATAAAAACACATAACCAAACATTAATTTTGAATAACAAAAATTATTTTGAACAAAAGTTAAAATACTCTATTTTAAACACTAGACATATTAATATGATACTAATTATTTGGCAAATTAATTTGCTATAGAAAATCAATTAAATAAATTAAGATGTTTAATTCATTTAATTAAGATTCAGCAATTTAATTTTCACGAAATTCAAAGACTCGATTTTATTTAAAGCAATAAAAATTAAAATTTGTCGTCGAGCTTCGTCGACTTGAAAATTCGGTGGGTGCCCCGGGCGTGCCCGTATCAGCCGGTCACGGAAATAGTAGCCACACGAGCGTGCGAGCGCACGTGTGGGGTTTCGACGCGATAGTTGAGGCCATCAGTAGTATTCTTGTGGGTTGAGGCTGCTTAGGGCCGCGATTGGCCGCAGTGGGCCAATGGGCCCGTGGGCCCAATTGAATAAATTGTATGATAGTGTAGTATAAAGTGAACTAGACTAGGTGGAACTTATATACGTGGCTAGATTGTGTTAGGTGGGCCACACGAGCATGTGGGCTCGAATGGGCCAAAATTGGGTTTTAGGCCCAATAGTCCGGTACACCCGGAAATGGTAGCTAAGTCGTTCGGGGCGACATTAGGCCTTTGGAAAGGCCATTGCAGGTGCGAAATTACTAATATACCCTTGGAAGGGTAAAGTACCAAAATACCCCTAAAAGATAAATTACGAAAATGCCCTTGGTGGGTAAATTACGAAATGCCCTTGGTATGTAAAATTACGGTTATACCCTTAGAGGTTGATTAGCGTGATTATGTTGTTTATGTCTATCCGATTATGATGGTAATTCATGTTATACTTATATTTGATATATGTTAAGCATGATCATACTGATGTCGTTACCATAAATATGTGTTATGGGTGATGAGAGGAGGGGGAAGTATGATCTATCAGATTGTCACCAGTGGTTTGGCACCACCAGTGGTTTGTTACCACATATGTTATCTTCGTGACTCGTCCCAGTGGTCTGGCACCACAGTGGGTTGGCCCCACATATTATATTAAAAAGGATTGTCACCAGTGGTTTGGCACGACAGTGGGTTGGCCCCACATGCGATTATCTGTGACTTTGGGTCACCAGTGTTTTGGTACCACATATGTTTATTTGTGATTTCGGGTCACCAGTGGTTTGGCACCACCAGTGGTTTGGTACCACATATGTTTATTTGTGACTTTGGGTCACCAGTGGTTTGGCACCACCAGTGGTTTGGTACCACACGGGGTAGAATCAGTAGTTTCAGATGGTTAGGTTTTTGGGTTGCATGACATACATACTTGTTTATGAACTGTGTAAGGGCTTGTTATCTCCGGGATGGGGATTTACACACTGAGTCTCGATGACTCACCCCTTAGTTAATTTTGCAGGTAATCATTAGGTTGCGGATTTGGGAGTTGAGGCGGACTCGTAGAGGCCATACATTGTTTCCTCGTAAACTTGTGCTCTTATTTCAAACTTATTTTTAATTCGAGATTTTAAGTTGTAATAAGGCTACTATAACTTTTATTTGGTTTAGCTTTTAATTCGATTACTGCCTATTATTATTTGTTCAATACGGGAATTTCCTAAACCCTTAATAACCGTTTTCCAAAATGTTAGCAAGCGAATAAATGATTTAAACTCGAAATTTTTAACAAACACGCAATTTTTAAACAACCCTTTTATGTGACATGCCAGATCCAGTCGTAACGTTTAGGCCGGGTTTGGGGTGTTACAGTGGGATTTACCCATGGTTTATCCTGACTTAAAACATTAAGGTGTAGGGTACGCACGGCCTAGGCACACGCCCGTGTGTCTAACCGTGTGGGCACTTAAAGGCTATTTACCAAGCCATTTGCCACCCTGAAATCAGGATCAACTCAACTCAAATCAATACAATTCATGAACTATACAACATGCTTCATTGGATTTAACAACATACATACTTAGTCAATATTGGCCAATCACTTAGCCATATACAAAAGAATAATAGTTTAATAACCTATACAATGGCCCTTTTTAAAACATGTTCTCAAAAAAAATGAATGCTTCCTATACATGCCATACTTAGTAAAATAACTTGGCTATACCAAAATAGAGATAGATAGTGTGCTACTAGCTCCGACTCCAACGACCCACAAGTTAGCTTGGCGGGACTACATAGAAAGAAAGAATTAAAGACGTAAGCATTTAGCTTAGTAAGTTTGCATGTAAAGTACATAACGATATACTTGCTTATTATAAACCATTTGACATAACAATGTTATCATGAATTTCAGCTGTAAAGCTTACTTACTCATACATGATTCTTACTTGTCTCATGATACTTAATATTCTCATACTTATAAGGTAAGCAAGGTACCTGTAACACTTGATCACATTGATCAGCATACTTTAATATAATAATCATGGTCTCTAATTCTTCATTCATAACATAATAATACTCAATTTCAACTTGATGATAGCTTTACTTTCTGAGCTTTCTTGTTATCTCATTTTAACTTTACTTGTTTGCCTGATGAACTTCTGCGAATAACCGAGGATACTAAATCTCTTGCCATGCACTTGATGCCAAAGCCATATCCTAGATACGGTCTTACATGGAATATCTCTTCTTGAATCAATGCCAAGCTTACCTTGGACTTAAATGATAACTTGCTTGATAACTTGATCAATGCCAAGCTTGCTTCCTTGGACTTACATGATAACTTGCTTGATAACTTGATCAATGCCAAGCTTACTTCCTTGGACTTACATGATAACTTGCTTGATAACTTGATCAATGCCAAGCTTGCTTCCTTGGACTTACATGATAACTTGCTTGAATGCCGATGCCATATTCCAAACATGGTCTTACACGGACTTTCTTATTTCATGTGGTAGATCAAGTATCCTGGTAATTCATCTTCAATTGGGACTTTCTCATGCTTAATCTTATCTATTTCTTTGTTTAACATAGCATTAAACATTCCATGATAATAGTGTACATTATACTAAGCAATTAAATGATAAAAATTATAAAGCTTAGAAATCATACAAACTTACCTCAATATACAAAATGTATGTAGATATGCAATTTAGTCCTCGACTTTGTTCTTGCCTCAGTTTTGATCCGGGCTTTGTTTTTCTTGATCTATAATCATAAATAGATCATTTAATATTCATATTGACTAAATTGACTCATTACTCATACTTTGGAAAAATTACTATTTTACCCCTATACTTTCTCATATTTGCACTTTTTCCCCTAAGCTCGTAAAATGATTTTCATACAACTTTCTTAAACTACATGCTTAGCTGATTAATAGTCTCAACTATAGCAACCATCAATTCTTACTATTTCTAGTATGTATGACCAATTTTTATAACTATGACAAATTAGTCCATACTATCATCTTTCATGAAATTCACTTAGAAAAAGATGTTTATCTAACATCTAACTCTCATAAACTTCCATAAAACATCATTTAACAAGCATATCATTCATGGGTAGATTTTTGAACATGCATCTTAGCTCATCTTATAGCTAAAAATAGCTAATTCATAATACGAGAACTTCATAAATACGAAGAATATCAAAAACGGGCTAAAATGAACTTACTAGTAAGCTTGAAAAAAAATGAAGAACCCTAGCTATGGAGTCTTCAAATTTTCGGCACAAGGGGGAAGAAGATGAATAGAATTTTATCATCTTTTTCATATTTTAATAATTTATTAGACAAATGACTAAAATGCCCTTCACCTTAAAAATTTCTATTTTACCCATTCATGACCAATTTTGTCCAAAAATTAAATTTTGGGAAAATTTCTATTTAAGGACTTCTAATTATTATTCTAAAGCTATTTCATACAAAAAGCTTCTAGAAACTCATATTTTGCAACTTTTGCAATTTAGTCCTTTTTGGACCATTCAACCTCAATTTAACAAAATTGCTTCATGAAACTTTCACAATAACATGCAAACATTGCATAAACTTTAAAAACTCATAAATTCACCTTGGGTTCGTGGCCTCGTACCACTATTCCGACTAGGCCCTAAATTGGGCTGTTACAGTATGAGCCTATGAATAGACAGGATTGCATATGTCATGACATAGGTGTCCGATATGTGATATCATGTAAGACCACATCTAGGACGTTGGCATTGATTCAAGATTTTGTGTAAGACAACGTCTGGGACGTTGGCATCGATATGAGATTTACGTATAAGACCATGTCTAGGACATTGGCATCGTAGTTGTTTCGTGTAAGACCCTGTCTAGGACAGTGGCATCAATATTTGGATACATGTAAGACCACGTCTGGGATGTTGGCATTGTATGACTATTTCGAGTATTCTGAGTATCCTATTAGATTCCGAATGATACAACGAGCAAGTCCGAGAAATGAACAACTTTGTGAGTTGTGTAACAGACCAAATTTCACCCTAATCGAAATAGTGGTTTCGGGACCACGAATCTGAGTCCGAGAAATATTTTAATATTATATTTTGTGTTTAATATATGTGAATTAATGTGTGTGAAAGTTTCATAGAAAAATTTAACCGTTTGTATGTTCAATTTAACAAAAAGGACTAAATCGCGTAAAGCGTAAAAATTGCATACTATAGTGTAAAGTGCTAGAATGATGATTGCTTTTTAATATGGGGCATTAAAAGGGCAATTAGCCCATTTTTAAGTTAGTGGGTGGCATATGTCATAAATGACCTTAAGTTTTATTTTAGTTTTATTTTATTTGAAAGGTTAAATTAGTAATTAAACAATTACTTACTTTATATGTTAAAATATCATAAAAATAAAGCCATCACCTTTTTGGTTCATCCTTGGCCGAATGTTGGAAAAAGAAGGAAGCTTTGAAATCCTTTGATTTTCGGCAATTCTAGGCTTAATTTCAAGGTGAGTTTTTAGTCGGTTTTCGTTAATTTTTACATTTTTGAGATCGTTGCTTAGAATGTTAGTTGACCCATGTGAGAATTTTTGAATTTGAGCATGCTTGATATTTGGCCATGGCTAAATGTTAGTGTTTTATGATGTTTGATGGAAAAATATTAAGGTTATGTTAGAAATCTACAAGTTTTGAAATGGAAGTTTTGGTAAAATTTAGTAGTTAGGGCTAATTTGTAAAAGTCAAATTGTTGAGGGATTAAAATGAAAAATAAATGAAAGTAATGGACTTGTAGGGTCCTTATGAACATTCGGCCCTTGAGTAAATTAGTGAGATTTTGTGTATTTTGTGTTTTATGCAAATAGGACTAAATTGTAAAAATGTGAAACATTAGGGTTAAAATGGTAATTTGCCTGTTTATGTGTTTTGGGACTAAATTGAGATGAAATGTACTTGAATGAGCTAAATTTTAATATGTTTAGATCAAGAGCAAAGAAAAACAGATCTGGATCGGGTAAAGGCGAAGATTATCGAATAGCCGGTCTACGTCGTCCGTCAATAGTCGAGGTAAGTCTATGAGCAATTATATGTCAAAAACTAATTACGAAGTATAAAAAATGATAGAAATTTGAAATTATGGATATATAATTGTGGTTAGCCGAATGTTATTGTGATGATTTAGATTCGAATTTTATTTGATGTAAAGTGATTAAGTTATCTAAGCTTGATATGTGATGGTAGAATGAAAATAAAATACATGTGTTGTATGTGACTTTGGTATTAACTAATGTGCACGAAATGGTTGATTATGATGACATTCGGGCTTCGAGCCTAGCAGCCCTTGTGCCGGTGTTACACATATATGTATATCGGGCTAAATGCCTAGCAGGCCTTGTGCCGGTGGAATGAATTTCAGACCTTGGTCTAGCAGGCTTAATGCCGGTGTGTACTTCGGGCTTTGATGCCTAGCGGGCTTAATGCCGGTGACATTTTTAATTGGAAAGCCTGGATCATTTACAAGGTGAAATGTAGCTTCGGCAATGAGATAAAGGTTCGGGTAAGCCTAAGTTGTACTTAAGATGTAAGTAAATAGGTAAGTATGTATATAAATACCCTTTTCGAATCAAGTAAATTGAGGTATGGCCGAAGCTTTTGTTGAAATGTTAAAGTACAATTTCATTCATATTGAAATATGAATAAGATATGTGTATTGGAGTATAGGTTTGGTTATGTTATACTAATGAGATTCGGCATATGTATAATTGGTATATGTGAATAATAGGTCATATATGGTTGAAATGTGTATTATATTAATAGTCTTGAATTACGCAACTACCTAAGGTATTTAAGTGTTGAAGTTTCATGCTTACGATAGATGGTTAGCCAATTTGCTAAACGAGATTCATGACATACGACTTTGGTGAAATTTATAGGACAAATTATTGTATTTAATATCCCATTCAAATTGATAATTGTTTGTATATATAGTAATGTTTGAATGTTTAGTTAAGTACCGAATTTGCCTTAGACTTACTAAGCTAGAGAGCTTACATTATATGTGTTCGTTGTCTGTTTTACAGACTTTGGTCAAGCTACAGGCTCAAAGGATCATCAGAAGAATCATCCACGCTATCAACTCCTTTTTGGTACTTATATATGTGGTTTTTGAATCAAAAAGGCATGTATAGGTTAGACTAAGTTGTTAAACCAATGAACTTTGGTTTTGTTTATAACCATAACTTAGCCTTGTGAAAAAGGCTTATTCTTTTTGATTAATTTTAGTTGTTGTGCTCTATGATATATTAGTTGGATATATGTATGAATGGTTGAATGCTTGATGTGTTCGGTGCTTGGCAAATTTATTCTTGGATTGTTATATGCTAATTTAGGTCAATGTATGATACATAGAGAGCATGTTTGCGGTTAAAATGATTTGATGTTCTGTAAGTCCAATATGTTTACAAATGGATATTAAGTTTGGTCATATGTATTATAGTCATATGAACATGGCTTTTATTTTTGTGTTATAATGAGGATATATATGATTTTCTTTTTAATGACTAGATGATGCTTATGGTTATGTCATTGTGATGCAAAAGTAGTAAGGATTTGCTTTCTTTATATTCGGCCATGGGCTAGGTGTTTGTAATAGGTACAATTTGGTCTTGCGAGTAATGACACCATATGCTAATATTAATGTCTTATTCATATGAAATTTAGTCAGGGGATATAAGGATGGTATGTTTGTTATGTTTATGTTTGGTATTCAAGTATGTCAATGAGGTTTTAATCTGACTTTGGTAAAAAAAAATGTGTAATAACACTTGTAATTGGTATAATCTGGAACTTTTGGTTTAGAATTATATATAGGAAATTTGGTATGATTAAATTGGGTTAGAAATAATGAATGTAACCGAATAGGTAGTTATTTATTAGTTCAATGTACGAATTTTAACTATTCTATTTGGTCATTCGAATTATATGTATTTGTATTTGTTACTATTGTTCAAAATGCTTATAACGATTATAGACTAGATGATAATTTGGTAATGAAATAAAATGGTATATGTATGATGAATTGTTTTTAAAGCAAACGAAATTAGTATGGTAAGAACTGTTCTTTATGATCATAGATGTAATATATGATCATATGGGTATGCGATGTATGTACCGTATAAACATCTTAGATTCATTTATATGCATGCAAATAAATTCATGTGAACTTTGAGTTGAGTGATTTTTTGATTTAATCTGAACTTTGGTATGAATTATTAGTTGGATATTGAGAAGTTAAGTATGCGATTTTGGGATTTGATAAATGTATGAATTGCTATAAATGCCTGCGATGGTCTGAGTCTAGTTCGGTATTGCCTCATAACTCTAATCCGGCGACGGATACGGGTTAGGGGTGTTACATTTTATTGGTATCAGAGTTACGGTTTAGTCGATTCTAGGACTATCGTAGTGCGTGAGAGTCTAGCTATACATGCCTTTATAGTATATACGATAGTGTGGTGACTTCTGACATGTCCAACTGTGTTTTATATAGTAAATGGATTCTGATCCTGACAGAGCTGTAGCAGATGATATAGAGAGTGTAGTGCCTGATCGTGCACATGGATCAGTGCCAGCAGACTCTCGACCAGTTACGGGTAGGCATGAGGGGAAGGCTAAACAAGCCTTCTACCAAATGATGAATGAATGGTTTACCCAGTTTGTTCAGAATAACCCGGCTGTACAACCACCTCCATCCCCGAATAATCCAACTCTGATACCTTCAGCACCCCCGGTGATAGATCCGATGAGATCTAGTAAGCCTCCCGTTGATAAAATTAGGAAATATGGGGCCGAAAAATTCAAGGCCAATGATGATGACGCAGAGCGAGCCGAAATATGGCTTGATAACACTATTCGGGTACTTGATGAGCTATCTTGTACTCCAGATGAATGCCTGAAGTGTGCTATATCTCTACTTCGGGACACTGCATATCACTGGTGGAATACACTAGTATCAGTGATTCCGAAAGAAAAAGTGACTTGGGAATTCTTCCAGACCGAATTCCGTAAGAAATATATCAGTCAGAGATTCATCGATCAGAAACGAAAAGAATTTCTGGAATTAAAACAGGGTCGTATGACTGTGACGGAATATGAGCGGAAGTTTGTCAGATTGAGCCGTTATGCCCGAGAGTGTATATCAATTGAAGCCATTATGTGCAAAAGATTTGAAGACGGTCTGAATGAAGACATAAAGTTGCTTGTTGGCATTCTTGAAATCAAAGAGTTTGTGGTACTAGTCGAGCGAACTTGAAAAGCTGAAGAGCTCGGAAAAGAGAAAAGAAAGGCTAAAATAGAAGCTAGAGACACTCGTAAAAGATCATCGAGTAAGACTTTCCATTCAGTGCCAAAGAAGTTCAGAGATTATTTCAGCCGACATAAAGCTACTTCAGACCTGCCTAGACGAGATCGACCCCCAGTGAGTTCCCGAGCCACTTCGATGGCTAGTGTTGGGAATGTTCAGCAGAACAGGGCTGAGCAAACATTGTGGAAAATGGCATTCTGGGAGTTGTAGATTCCGTGATCGGTCCTGCTTTAAATGTGGATCGTCGGACCATTTCATTTGAGAGTGCCCAATGCTAGCCGAGCAAAATACGGCTCAAAACACTAAACCGAAAAGCACACCAGCAAGGGGCAGACCAACCAGACATTCAGGCAATGTAGGTGGCAGTCAGAGAGGAACAAAGGACACTGTAGTTCGATCAGAGGCTAGAGCTCCAACTAGAGCTTATGCTATACGAGCCTGAGAGGATGCTTCTTCCCCAGATATCATTACCGGTACTTTTACACTTTATGATACTACTATGATTGCATTGATTGATCCTGGTTCGACTCATTCATATGTGTGTGAAACTCTAGTATCCAGTAAGACTCTACCAGTTGAGTCTACTGAGTTTGTGATCCGTGTGTCCAACCCTTTGGGTAGATGTGTTCTCGTTGATAAAGTGTGTAAAGGTTTCCCATTGATGATTCTGGATTCCTGCTTTCCAGCTGACTTAATGTTGTTGCCTTTCGACGAGTTCGATATAATTTTGGGAATGGACTGGTTAACTTTGCACGATGCAGTGGTGAATTGCAAAAGAAAGATTATTGATTTGAGATGTCAGAACAGAGAAATCATACGGGTTGAATCTAATGATTTGAGCGGGTTACCTATCGTTATAACCTCGATGTTGGCCCGAAAGTATGTAAGAAAAGGATGTGAAGCTTACTTGGCTTATGTGTTGGATAATAAAGTGTCCGAAAAGCAGATTGAATCTGTACCAGTTGTGTGTGAATACTCAGATGTGTTTCCCGAAAAATTACCGGGTTTGCCGCCAGTTCGAGAGATAGAGTTTGGTATTGAACTAGTACCGAGGACGACTCTAATTTCGATAGCTCTGTATCGGATGGCACCTACTGAGTTGAAAGAGTTGAAAGCACAGTTGCAAGAGTTGACAGATAGGGGCTTTGCACGACTGAGCTTCTCTCCTTGGGGTGCACCAGTTCTATTCGTGAAAAAGAAAGATGGGACTATGCGAATGTGTATTAACTATCGGCAGCTAAACAAGGTAACTATAAAGAATAAATACCCGTTACCTCGGACTGACGATTTGTTTGACCAGTTAAAAGGGGCTTCAGTGTTTTCAAAGATAGATTTGAGATCGGGCTATTATCAGTTGCGAGTCAGAGATTCCGACGTGTCGAAGACTGCATTCCGAATAAGGTACGGGCATTTTGAGTTTTTGGTTATGCCTTTTGGACTTACTAATGCACCTGTTATTTTTATGGATTTGATGAATCGGGCTTTCAGACAATATTTGGATCGGTTTGTGGTAGTGTTTATAGATGATATCCTGATCTACTCTAGGAATGAAACTGAACATGCCGAGCATTTGAGATTTGTGCTACAAACTTTGCGAGATCAGCAGTTGTATGCGAAGTTTAGTAAGTGTGAATTCTGGATGAAGGAAGTCAACTTTTTGGGTCATGTCATTTCAGCATCAGGTATTCGGGTTGATCCGAACAAAATATCGACTATACTTGATTGGAAGCCACCAAAGAATGTTTCAGAAATTCGAAGCTTTCTGGGACTCGTGGGATACTACAGGTGATTCGTCAAAGGTTTTTCAATAATAGCTACCCCTTTGACAAAGCTACTACAGAAAGATGTCAAGTTCGAGTGGTCGGAAAAGTGTCAGAAAAGTTTCGATCAGTTGAAAGCCCTTTTGACCGAAGCTCCAGTGTTAGCTTAGCCTGAATCGGATAAAGAATTTATTGTTTATAGTGATGCTTCTTTGAATGGTTTGGGTTGTGTTTTGATGCAGGAAGGCAAAGTCATAGCCTACGTTTCGAGACAATTGAAGCCTCATGAAAGAAATTATCCGACTTACGATTTGGAATTAGCAGCCATCATTTTCGCATTGAAAATTTGGCGTCATTACTTATTCGGTGAGAAATGTCATGTTTACTCGGATCACAAAAGTCTGAAGTATTTGATGACTCAGAAAGATCTGAACTTGAGACAACGCAGATGGTTGGAACTGTTGAAAGACTATGAATTAGTGATCGACTACCATCCGAGGAAAGCTAACGTTGTCGCTGACGCATTAAGTCGAAAATCATTGTTTGCTCTTCGTGCGTTGAACACACATATGCTTATGTCTGGTGATGGTTTGATCATAGCCGAGCTAAAGCAAGACCGATGTTTATTCAACAAATTTGTGCACAAAGAATTGACAAAGACTTGATTGCTAGACGAGCTCAGAGTGAAAATGATGCAGAGTTAGAGTTTGAAATTGATGCAAATGATTGTTTCAACTTCAAAGGCCGAATATGTGTCCCGAAGAATGTGGATTTGATTCAAATGATTTTGAGCGAGGCTCATCATAGTCGATTATCGATACATCTGGGTAGCACGAAAATGTATAATGATTTGAAACAGTTCTATTGGTGGCCCGGCATGAAACGGGATATATCTGAATTTGTTTTAAAGTGTTTAATTTGTCAGCAAGTAAAAGCAGAGCATCAAGTGCCTTCTGGGTTACTTCAGCCAATCATGATACCTGAATGGAAATGGGACAGAATTTCTATGGATTTTGTATCCGGTTTGCCTACAACACCGAGCAAGAAAGACGCAGTCTGGGTTATAGTGGATCGACTGACCAAATCAGCTCACTTTGTACCGGTTCGTACGGACTATTCACTCGATGAACTTGCTGAGTTGTATGTATCTCAAATAGTGAAATTACATGGTGTGCTGTGTTCCGTTGTTTCAGACAGAGACCCGAGATTCACATCACGATTTTGGAAGAAGCTGCAAGATGCTTTAGGTACTAAACTCCACTTTAGCACAGCCTTTCATCCGCAGACAGACTGTCAGTCTGAACGAACCATTCAGATACTTGAGGACATGTTGAGATGTTGCGTCCTTGAGCTTGAAGGTACGTGGGAAAGACACTTACCTTTGATTGAATTTGCTTATAATAACAGTTTTCAATCAAGTATCAAAATGGCACCTTACGAAGCTCTATATGGCCGCAAGTGTCGTACACTGTTATACTGGACCGAGCTCAGCGAAAATAAGATACACGGGGTTAATTTGATTAAAGAGACAGAACAGAAAGTGGCTATAATCAGAGATAGTTTAAAAGCTGCCTCGGATCGTCAAAAGTCCTACGCTGATTTGAAACGCAAAGACATTGAGTTTCAGATTGGTGACCGAGTATTCTTGAAAGTTTCTCCGTGGAAGAAAGTTCTTCGTTTTGGTCGGAAAGGCAAACTAAGTTCGAGATTCATCGGACCGTACGAGATTATTGAACGTATTGGACCTGTTGCTTATAGATTGAGGTTGCCCTCTAAATTAGAAAAGATACACAACTTATTTCACGTTTCGATGCTTCGTAAATATAGATCAGATCTGTCACATGTGATCGCTCCGTCTGAGATTGAAATTCGATCCGATATGACGTATGAGAAAGAACCGATCCGTATTTTAGCTCGGCAAATTAAAGAGTTGAGAAACAAGAGAATTCCATTAGTGAAAGTACTATGGCATCGGCACGGAGTTGAAGAGGCTACGTGGGAGCCTGAGGATTCAATGAGGCAACAATATCCGACTTTATTTAACGGTAAGATTTTCGGGGACGAAAATCCCTAAGGGGGAGAGTTGTAATAGACCCAATTTGAGCCTAATCGGAATAGTGGTTTTGGGACCACGAATCCGAGTTCGAGAAATATTTTAATATTATATTTTGTGTTTATTATATGTGAATTAATGTGTGTGAAAGTTTCGTAGAAAAATTTAATCGTTTGTGTGTTCAATTTAACAAAAAGGACTAAATCGCGTAAAGTGTAAAAATTGCATACTATAGTGTAAGTGCTAGAATGATGATGGCTTTTTAATATGGGGCATTAAAAGGGCAATTAGCCCATTTTTAAGTTAGTGGGTGGCATATGTCATAAATGACCTTAAGTTATATATTAGTTTTATTTTATTTGAAAGTTTAAATTAGTAATTAAACAATTACTTACTTTATATGTTAAAATGTCATAAAAATAAAGCCATCATCTTTTTGGTTCATCCTTGGCCTAATGTTGGAGAAAGAAGGAAGCTTTGAAATCCTTTGATTTTCGGCAATTCTAGGCTTAATTTCAAGGTGAGTTTTTAGTCGGTTTTCGTTAATTTTTACGTTTTTGAGATCGTTGCTTAGAATGTTAGTTGACCCATGCGAGAATTTTTGAATTTGAGCATGCTTGATATCCGGCCATGGCTAAATGTTAGTGTTTTATGATGTTTGATGGAAAAATATTAAGGTTATGTTAGAAATCTACAAGTTTTGAAATGGAAGTTTTGGTAAAATTTAGTAGTTAGGGCTAACTTGTAAAAGTCAAATTGTTGAGGGATTAAAATGCAAAATAAATAAAAGTAATGGACTTGTAGGGTCCCTATGAACATTCGGCCCTTGAGTAAATTAGTGAGATTTTGTGTATTTTATGTTTTATGCAAATAGGACTAAATTGTAAAAATGTGAAACATTAGGGGTAAAATGGTAATTTGCCTGTTTATGTGTTTTGGGACTAAATTGAGATGAAATGTACCTGAATGAGCTAAATTTTAATATGTTTAGATCAAGAGTAAAGAAAAACAGATTTGGATCGGGGAAAGGCGAAGATTATCGAATAGCCGGTCTACGTCGTCCGTCAATAGTCGAGGTAAGTCTATGAGTAATTATATGTCGAAAACTAATTACAAAGTATAAAAAATGATAGAAATTTGAAATATTGGATATATAATTGTGGTTAGCCGAATGTTATTGTGATGATTTAGATTCAAATTTTATTTGATGTAAAGTGATTAAGTTATCTAAGCTTGATATGTGATGGTAGAATGAAAATAAAATACATGTGTTGTATGTGACTTTGGTATTAACTAATGTGCACGAAATGGTTGATTATGATGACATTCAGGCTTCGAGCCTAGCAGCCCTTGTACCGGTGTTACACATATATGTATATCGGGCTAAATGCCTAGCAGGCCTTGTGCCGGTGGAATGAATTTCAGACCTTGGTCTAGCAGGCTTAATGCTGGTGTGTACTTCGGGCTTTGATGCCTAGCAGGCTTAATGCCGGTGACATTTTTAATTGGAAAGCCATGGATTATTTACAAGGTGAAATGTAGCTTCGGCAATGAGATAAAGGTTCAGGTAAGCCTAAGTTGTACTTAAGATGTAAGTAAATAGGTAAGTATATATATAAATACCCTTTTCGAATCAAGTAAATTGAGGTATGGTCGAAGCTTTTGTTGAAATGTTAAAGTGCAATTTCATTCATATTGAAATATGAATAAGATATGTGTATTGGAGTATAGGTTTGGTTATGTTATACTAATGAGATTCGGCATATGTATAATTGGTATATGTGAATAATAGGCCATATATGGTTGAAATGTGTATTATATTAATAGTCTTGAATTATGCAACTACCTAAGGTATTTAAGTGTTGAAGTTTCATGCTTACGATAGATGGTTAGCCAATTTACTAAACGAGATTCATGACATACGACTTTGGTGAAATTTATAGGATAAATTATTGTATTTAATATCCCAGTCGAATTGATAATTGTTTGTATGTATAGTAATGTTTGAATGTTTAAAGTACCGAATTTGCCTTAGACTTACTAAGCTAGAGAGCTTACATTATATTTGTTCGTTGTCTGTTTTACAGACTTTGGTCAAGCTACGGGCTCGAAAGATCGTCAGAAGAATCATCCACGCTATCAACTCCTTTTTGGTACTTATATATGTGGTTTTTGAATCAAAAAGGCATGTATAGGTTAGACTAAGTTGTTAAATCAATGAACTTTGGTTTTGTTTATAACCATAACTTAGCCTTGCAAAAAAGGCTTATTCTTTTTGATTAATTTTAGTTGTTGTGCTCTTTGATATATTAGTTGGATATATGTATGAATGGTTGAATGCTTGATGTGTTCGGTGCTTGGCAAATTTATTCTTGGATTGTTATATGCTAATTTAGGTCAATGTATGATACATAGAGAGCATGTTTGCGGTTAAAATGATTTCATGTTCTTTAAGTCCAATATGTTTACAGATGGATATTAAGTTTGGTCATATGTATCATAGTCATATGAACATGGCTTTTATTTTCGTGTTATAATGAGGATATATATGATTTTCTTTTTAATGACTAGATGATGCATATGGTTATGTCATTGTGATGCAAAAGTAGTAAGGATTTGCTTTCTTTATATTCGGCCATGGGCTAGGTGTTTGTAATAGGTACAATTTGGTCTTGCGAGTAATGACACCATATGCTAATATTAATGTCTTATTCATATGAAATTTAGTCAGGGGATATAAGGATGATATGTTTGTTATGTTTATGTTTGGTATTCCAGTATGTCAATGAGGTTTTAATCTCACTTTGGTAAAAAAAAAAATGTGTAATAACACTTGTAATTGGTAAAATGTGGAACTTTTGGTTTAGATTTATATATAGGAAATTTGGTATGATTAAATTGGGTTAGAAATAATGAATGTAACCGAATAGGTAGTTATTTATTAGTTCAATGTACGAATTTTAACTATTCTATTTGGTCATTCGAATTATGTGTATTTGTATTTGTTACTATTGTTCAAAATGCTTAAAACGATTATAGACTAGATGATAATTTGGTAATGAAATAAAATGGTATATGTATTATGAATTGTTTTTAAAGCAAACGAAACTAGTATGTTAAGAACTGTTCTTTATGATCATAGATGTAATATATGATCATATGGGTATGCGATGTAGGTACCATATAAACATCTTAGATTCATTTATATGCATGCAAATAAATTCATGTGAACTTTGAGTTGAGTGATTATTTGATTTAATCTGAACTTTGGTATGAATTATTAGTTGGATATTGAGAAGTTAAGTATGCGATTTTGGGATTTGATAAATGTATGAATTGCTATAAATGCCTGCGATGGTCTGACTCTAGTTCGGTAATGCCTCATAACTCTAGTCCGGCGACGGATACAGGTTATGGGTGTTACAAGTTGTATATCCGCTTCGGGTATGTTTGAAAAGTACACTATGTGTGTTTGAAAGGTAAGTGTCTATATGAACTTACTAAGGTGAATATGTGTATTGAAATGATAAGATAATATGTGAATATATGCTTGAATGAGCTATGTGTATATGTGATATTTGGGTTGAAGAATGTGGCAAGTTATGGCTAAGTAAATGAGCCAAAGAATATGTGATGAACTTGCAATGAGAAACATTAATATCATTGTATCAATATGGTTATGTGCATTTTATGCTAAATTTATTTGTATATGGCTTACAAGATTTTGAAAGCTTACTTTGTTTGTGTGTTTACTCTGTTTTATAGGTCATCAAAGCTACGAAAGGCTCGGGAATCATCAAGGATCATCACCACACTATCAAACTCAACTTTGGTACTTTTGAATGTGTATATAGCTAAATATGGCATGTATAGGCTAGTCATTTGGTATATGTTTGAGATGTAAATAGCCACGTGATTTGGTTAGATAAATGTTGGTAATATGCATGAGTGAATATGGTATATGATGCATGTTTTGGTATGGCTTGATGGTAATGAAATGGTCTTATGAATGGTAAGCTTATTGATGGATTGATGCCATAGTGATTTAGTGAAGTTGTGGATGAATTATGCTTGGATTTACATATGAATTGATTGTGCAAATTGGCATGTTTAGAAATGAGATTGAATAGGATAATATGATGACCATTTGTTGTGTTTTTGGTTGCCAATTGTATTGAGAAATATGCTTGTTTACACGAGGGACACGGTCGAGCACGGGCTGGACACACGAGCGTGTGACTGGCCGTGTGATGTAAGTCAGGATCGACCACGGGTGAGGCACACGGGCGTGTCCACGGCCATGTGG
Source organism: Gossypium australe (assembly GCA_005393395.2). NCBI lineage: Eukaryota > Viridiplantae > Streptophyta > Magnoliopsida > Malvales > Malvaceae > Gossypium > Gossypium australe. The sequence goes on along the minus strand of CM016621.1, from coordinate 108,164,299 downwards.
ACAAGGCAGTATGTATGCACTGTTTTGACACGGCTTAGACACACGGGCGTGTTGAGGCCGTGGGAGGCACACGGCCTTCCCACACAGGCGTGTGACCTCTGTAACTTTGAAAAAGTTTTAAATTTCCAAGATTTTCTGTTTGTGTTCGGCTTAGTCCCAGCTCTATTCTAAAGCATGTTTGAGGTCTTATGGCCCTACTTAAGGGACACTTTGATGTGATTGACCTAGCTATGATATGAGATGTCTGTAAAAGTTTCTGATTTATTCAGTAACGCCTCGTAACCCTCATCTGGCGATGGATACGGATTAGGGGTGTTCCAAGGCGCATTACTTTCAACGTCATTAGCTATAGCTCTTCCGGGATCCATTTACCATACGAAAACACATTTTATACGTCAAGAGTCATCACACTATCACAGTTCGTATATATGTCATATATACCTAGACTCTCACACGCTATGTTAGTCCTAGAATCTACTAAACCTGTAACGCCCCGAATTTTTGGGCCTAGATGAATTGGGCTTTGGGCTTTGGGTCTCAAAAAATTTTTAAGTGAGCGAGAAAATGACAATTGGCATGTGGGCTTTGAGGGTTAATGAATTTGGAGGGTCTAGGGGTGTTGGAGATGTCCTGGGATGTAACATCCTGAGATAGGGCCTAAACGAAACAGTGGTTGCCAAACCACGAATCCGAGTTATAAAAGTTTATTACGATTAATTATTATGATTTATCGAGTGATTAGATGCATGTGTTAGAATATCGATAGAAAATTTCATAAATTGCATGTCGAATTTGCCTATTAAGACTTAATTGCAAAAGTTGATAAATATGAGTTTTAGGTGTTAAAGGATTTAATTGAAGAGCATAATTGAAGTAGAGGTCCTTAAATGGTAATTATACCATTAGGTTTTCATGGACAAAAATGGACATATATAGGTAGAAAGAACCAAAGTTTTTAATGAAGGGTAATTTAGTCATTTGGTAATAAAAAAAATTAAAAGGGAAAAAGATGGCAAAATATGCTCATCTTCTTCATTAGGCCGAATTTTCAAGGGTGCACCATAGTTAGGGTTTGTTTCAAGCTTCCAAGCTCCATAGTAAGTGATTCCAAGCCCCGTTTTTAATGTTCTTTACATTTTTGAAGCCCTGGTAGCTCGGTTTAGCTTATTCTATCAATAAATCATGCTAGAGTTCATATTTGGAAAAATACCCATAGGTGAAATGTGTTTATTTTGATGTTTTATGATAAAAAATGAAGTTTGAAATTATGTTAAACAATTTTTACTAAGTGATTTTAAGTAAAAACAAGTAAAACGGCTTAATCGGTAAAAATACCTAATGTTCATAAGTACATGTTAGAGTGAGAATTTGATGTTGTCATAAAAGGGAAAAATGATCAGCATGTCATAAAACATAAGAATAAGGGATAAATTTTAATTTCCGAGCTTTGGGGAAAATGTGTAAATATGTAAAAGTTTAGGGGCAAAATTGTAATTTTGCCAAAGTTAGAGTTAAGGACTGTTTTGGTAAATGTGAGTATTAAATAAGCTAAATTTGCTATTGTAGATCAAGAAGAATGAAATCCGGAGTTAGATCGGGGAAAGAAAAAGATAGTGGACTAAATCGATATAGTTTATCGTATTTTGTTTCGAGGTAACTTTGTGGTAAATAATTGCAATATTCTTTTATTTTATATTTAATACTATTAAATTGCAGCATTTACATAATTATTTTATAAATTTATCATTTAAAGACTCAAGTATGAATTGACGGAAAAGCTATCTCAGAAAGTTCTGGTTGAACCATAGGAATGTGTAGGATACAAATGTCATGACATTAGGGTTTAAGGAAATCATGTAAGACCATGTCAAGACATGGCATTGATAAGTTTCTATAAGGCAAAGTTCCCATGTAAGACCATGCCAAGGCATGGCATTGTTGAGTTTATAAGGCAAAAGTCACATGTTAGACCATGCCAAGGCATGGCATTGGTGAGTTCATAAGGCAAGGATACCACGTAAGACCATGTCAAGACATGGTAATGGTTAAGTTTCATAAGGAAAGGTACCCACGTATCCTTAGTATTCCAAGTGGTTCAACGGGAAAATTTCAAAGAGTATACCAAAGGAAAGGTAAGACAAGTTCAAGCTAAAAAGGTACAGGTAAGAATTTAAGACCTAAGTATATTAAATTAAAGGCTTAAATAATCTTGGTAAAGAAAGATTAAGATAATTCATTAAGAATGTTGTTATTTATCTACATGTAAACTTACTAAGCTTTATGCTTACTCCCATTCCTTTTTCTTTTTTTTTATAGTACTACAAGCCAACTCGGGGATCGCAAGGACGTCGGAGTTCGTTACACACTATCAAAGGATTATATTGGTATTTTGTGACTTGAACGTTTTAAGTTATGGCATGTATAGGGACTAAGCATTTTGTGTGTATGTCCTTATGATATGCCTTAATATTGGCTTGTAAATGCTTGATAATGATTAGCCTTTAAAATGGTTAATTAAGAACATGTTTTGGATGTTACGTATGCCTAGATGATAGTTTTTACAAAGAAATTATGAAAGAGTAAAAAAATCTGCAGGGGAACAGTTTTGGACAGCAACTGTGACGTGATTTTGAAAACTCACTAAAAATATTATAAATGGAATTATGGTGTGAATGAGATATAAAATTAAAGCTTATTGAGTCTATTTTTATATGAAAGAAACTGTGTAGGAAAAATGAGATAATTGATTTTATGTGCAGAGGGGTCAGAACTGTCAAACTGTGTAACAGGGGAGACTTTAACTAATAAACTGTACTAATTGGCCACACCAAAAATTATGGAAAAATTATAGTAAGAAGATATATGAGTCTAATTTCAGGGAAAATTTACGAATCTAAATTTTGAGTTTCGTAACTCGAGTTATAGTCAATTTAGTGAACATAATGCAGATGGATAGTTTCAATTTTTATGCCCCAAACTAGTAAGTTAAGTCTAGTAATGCCTTGTGCTCGACTCCGACAATGGTCACGGGTAAGGGGTGTTAAATGGGATCAAGTAAGGGTATAGGAAATATTTTGGTTTTAGCCCAAGGGAACTGTGACTTCAGTTAGTAGGCCTTTTAAAAAAATGAAGAAGAAAAATTACACAAAAGAGCTTTTGGTGTAGTGGTAAAGTGGCGCCAGTTAGGGAGTAGGGAGGTGGCGTCATTTGTAGGCGAAGGAGTCCAAGGTTCGAGTAGCGGCATGGTATTTTATTGGGGTATTTATTTTGCTGTCAGGACGGCTAGAGTTTGTGTTGCAGTGAAAGTCTGATGGATGAAAGGTTTGAAATGGTCATGGAGAGATTGTAGGAGCTTATCTTGGAGAAAATTTAGGATGAGATTGAGGAGTTATTAGGGAGAAAAGTTAGGAGCTGAGAAGTGTGAAGAGTTGGTGCCATTTTGGGAAGTGGGGAGTGTATAAATTCGGCTTAGGAGGGTAGATGAGTGTCGTTTTTGGGTCTTTTAGGGGGTATTAGGATTTTTCATTGTGGTTTTTGGCATTTGGAGAGTTTTGCAAAGAGGTCAGTCTTTCTTTCTTTACCGAATATCCTGTAGTTACCCTCACACAAGCACATTTGATCTTTTTCTTTTCTTCTTGTTACCTTTTCCAAACCGTCTAAAGTCGAATAATTCCACCCTCCCTTTGCCAAAATTCTTTTTGTGCCATCACTATTTCTTCAACCTAGCCGATTCTTGGGTAAGTACTTTACTCTTTCAATTGATCTTGCTAGAACTAACTTCTCCTCTCCCTCACTCTTTCTAAATCTATTTTGGTAGGGGATTGATATCGAATCTCTGTTCTTCAGATCTCTGCCGAGTTACTCTTTATGTGTTTTGGGATTTGGGTAAGTATTCTTCATTTTTGGTTTTGAAGGTTGGCCGAATGGTCGTATGTAATGTAAGGGTGACTTAAGATGGATATAAGTCACTTATAGTTCAGTTTTTAATAATTAAGATTGATGCAGATTTCAGAAGTACTCGTGATTAGTGATCGAGGGAAAGCTATTAAGGCTTGGTGTTTCAAGTAAGCTTAAGTTGAGACTTCGGCTTTTGGTAAAGTATTCGATAAGTATATGTGATTAATCATTGAGTGACATCGTTTGTAGAATCCTGAAATCCTGAAATCAGGTGTGTACATACACTATACACACACAATGGATTGGGAAATCCTGAAATCTCGAAAGTTTGGCTTCGGTAGTCTTGCGAGTGTGTGAACGCTCGTATAAGGGAAATGGAATCGATAACAGAGACCCCATGAGCGATCTCATGGACTTGGGTCGTGCTGTGGCCAACTGAGTCATAATGGGCAAAATGGGCCCGATGGGCCGTAGGCTCAAAATAGGTGAATTTGATGATTTGGTTATAAGTGATGAACTAGTCATGCTGGTTACATGGCTTGGAATTGATTTTGGCCAAATAGGACAGATGGGCCATATGAATGTGATTTGGGCCTAATGGGCCATACAGATGAGATTGGGCCTGGTGGGTCATATGAACGTATGTGAATTTGTTTGGGCTTTGTAAAGGGTCTTGGGCTAATTATTTGGTAAATTGCTTAACCTTGCATAAAACTTTAATAATTAACTAATTGTGACCGTGGACAAGTCATAAGGTTAAGGTGTGGCAATGGGTATATGCATGTCTAGAATTGGATCTAGGGAGAGCTTGAAGCTTAAGCTGTCTTAATGACTCACCTCCTCTTCTCTGCAATCCTACCTGGTGCATAGTATCTATTCACTTTAGCCAACGAGGACTTGATAACGGGCTAAGGTAAGTAATAGACCCATAACAATGAGAAATGATCGAAATGCCCCTAAGGGCGAAAATGACTAAATGCCTCTATGTGTTGAATGTATGATTTATGGATGTTACATGTACATTTGTTGCATTCATATGATATTCTGTTTAGATTGCATATGGGTTGGGAAATTATGGAACGGAGGAAGTATATGAGGATCGCATGGTTGTTTGACGACCGTGGATCCACCGATGGCTTTTTAAGCCCATTATATGATTAGCAGCTTTGCCGCAACGTTAGGTAGTACCGCAACCGAGCTACCCTTGAAGTGTATCGGATGAGTGGGTCGATTTAGAAATCCCCACAGAAGTGTTTCGGTTGGATGGAGACGATGTGTACCGAACGGATAATTTGGGGAGGGTTTGCACTGCATTGCATGTATGATATTATTATGTTATTATTATGATATGTATGTTTTTTTACGGGGGTCGTATACACTGAGTTTTCAAAAACTCACTCCCTCTTTTCTTTTTTATTTTTTCTCAAGTGATCCTCAGTAGGCAGTTCGACGAATGGAGGGACTCAGAGGTGGCCAACTAGCAAGACGTTTAAAACTATTTTTCTTAATATCTAAATTCTAGATTTTAAGTTATGTTATTTCGGATTGTAATAAGGTTTTTCCTCTAGTTATTATTCCATTACTTTCACTATGCATTGTAATTTTGAAACGGAACCTGGATTTATTTCTTTTAAGCATACTTCAAGCTTTTGAAAATAATTGTGTTTTAAGAACGACCTTCCGCTGTCAAAGGAAATTTTTTTTACATGGTAACAAGGAAATAGTTTTTTGGATACAGCTCGTTTTGAAAGCAAACTGGATTTTACTTAACTTTTCTCTAGAAATGTTTTGAATGAAAACAAGGTTTTCGCAAAAACACTTCAATGTGACACGCCGGATTCGGGCCTAAATTCTAGGCCGGGTTTGGGGTGTTACAAAACTGTAGCTCTGATACCAATAAAATGTAACACCCCTAACCCGTAACTATCGCCGATCTAGGGTGAAAAGCATTACCAGACAAATCGAATCTTTTACGAACATTTCACATCAAAATTTAACAATTCTTAATCAAAGAGTCCCTTAAATAGGTCTGTGAGACCATAAACATTCATTAGAAAGGGGTCGGAACTAAACTGAACACATACGAAATTTTTTGAAAATTGAACGTTTTTTTCAAAGCTACAGAGGTCACACACCCGTGTGGGCAGGCCGTGTGCCTCACACAGCCTCAGACACGCCCGTGTGTCTAAGCCGTGGCAAAACAGAGCATACATACTGACTAGACCACACAGTCAAAGACATGCCCGTGTGCCCCGCCAGTGGTCGAAACTGACTTGTAACACGCTACCAGTCACACGCCCGTGTGTCCTGCCCGTGATCGAAACTGACTAGTTTTGAAATACAACCACGAGAGACACGGTCGAGCCGCACGCCTGTGTGCTCAACCGTGTGGGAAAATATAGCCCATTTGCAAAGCCAATTTGCCACCCATTTTGGGTTAATCCTACAAGCACAAACAAGCACATTTCTTACCTTTAAAATGCAACCAAATCATATCAATAATATCTTTCTTTTCTAACCATTCAACAGCTTATCAAACATACCAACTTTCGTGTAACGCCCCAAATTTTTGGGCCTATTGGGCCTTAGGCATGGGAGTGTTTAAAATTTGAGAACTAGAAAATGACACTTTTGCATGAAGGATCTGCTGGGTGAATGATTTTGGAAGGTTATGGGGCTTCTAGGAAGTCCTATGTTCAAGCCATGTCATATGGGAAACTTTTTATTTTTAGCATTAGGGGAACCATGCCTTCTGGTTGCAAGCCTTTTAAGTAATTAAGATTAAATTGTGACATAAGAGGAGCTTGTGGCTTAGCGGCAAGTGGCGTGGGGAGTGAAGCTTGTGGTCTGAGGTTCAAGTCTCTTGAGGAGCAAGGGAGGTTTTATTTTGCAGCATGGATGGCAAGAGTTGTGGTGGATTCGAACTCTTTGGAGGGGGAGAGTATCATGGCATGTATAAGAATCATTCAACTTGAGAACATGTTTTTTTGTAAAGCCATTATATAGGCTATCAAGTTATTATTCTTTTGTATATGGCTAAGTGGTTTGCCAAACTTGTTTAAGTTGTTTGTATATAGATGTCAATGAAATATGTAGTAATGTTCATAAAAGTTATATTGTTAATGATTTGTATTGGTTGAAGTTGAGTTGATCTTAATTTAAGGGAGGCAAATGGCTTGGTAAATAGCCTCTAATTTCCTACACGGTTAGACACGGGCGTGTCTCTAGACCGTGTTAACGCTACACCTTAATGTTTTAAATCAAGTTAGACCACGGTCATTTTACACGACCGTGTGTATGAGCCGTGTAAGACACACGTTCAAAGCATGGGCATGTGCTTAGGCCGTGTGGTTGAAGTCAGTAGCTTCACACGGTTGGTAGACACGGGTGTGTCAAAGCTGTGTGAATAAAGTCAATAACCTTCCACGGTTGTAGGCATGGGCGTGTAAATGAGTACACGGGCGTGCCCTCAAGCAACATGGGCGTGTGAACCCTACTTCTAAAATGAGAGTTAGATGAAGTGTTCGGAGGCGTTCAGATAAATGTTTAAGGCCTCGTAGGCCCATAATATGCATGTTATGATCAAGAAAGAAAAGTTCTAAGTTGGTTCAAAATTTTACAGCTTGTAAGTACATGTTTAAGTGATTTTAAGCATGGTAATGCCTCGTATCCGGTCCTAGCATCAGTCTCGGGTATAGGGTGTTACATTTAGTGGTATCAGAGCTACGGTTTAGTCAATTCTAGGACTAACGTAGCATAAACACGAGTTTAGCTATACATGCCATACCTAAGAATGTTTTTATAATTATAGTGTGACGACTCCTGACGACTTAAAATTTGTTTATACATATAGTAAATGGATTCTGAAGGAAATGTGGTGGATGAAGTAGAAAGTAATATGCCGGCTCCCGCTGAGGGGACAGTGCCGAGCAAAAATGAGAATAGACCCACTACGGTGAGTCAAAGAGGAGGAGGAGAGGCTAGAGAAGCCTTCCTCCACATGATGAACACATGGTATACAGAGTTCATTCGGGCGAACCCGAATATACAACCCCCTCCACCCCCGCCTGTTCCACAACCTGTTCCTGTAACCCCTCAAGTAGTAGAGGTGGTAAGAGGAGATAAACCTCCAATCGATAGGATCAGGAAACATGGGGCAGAAGAATTCCGAGCTAAAAAGGAAGATGATCCAAAAAAAGCTAAGTTCTGATTGGAAAATACCATCAAGGTATTTAATGAGTTGTCATGCACACCTGAGGAATGAATGAAGTGTGTAGTCTCTCTCTTAAGAGACTCTGCTTACCAATGGTGGAACACCCTTGTGTCGGCAGTACCAAGGGAAAAGATTTCATGGGAATTCTTCCTAGAAGAGTTCAAGAAAAAGTATATTAGTCAAAGGTTTGTGGAACAGAAAAGAAAAGAATTTCTAGAGTTAAAGCAAGGCAAAATGTCTGTAACCGACTATGAGCGGGAGTTTGTACGCCTTAGCAAGTACGCTCGCGAATGTGTATCCACTGAGGCCATCATGAGTAAAAGGTTTGAATATGGGTTAAATGAGGACATCAAATTGCATGTTGCTGTCCTAGAATTAAAAGAATTTGTTGTATTAGTAGAAGGGGCTTATAAAGCCGAAAAACTAGTAAAGGAGAAGAAGAAGTCTGAAATGGAGTCTCGTGACTCTAAAAAGAGACAGTGGAATAAGTCATTCCAGTCTTCGTCCAAGAAGTCAAGAGATTTCCCTGCTCGATCAGCTACTTCCACTGGGTTTTCAAGAAAAGACAAGAGTAAGCAGTATTCGGGAAATAAAGCACAGACGACTTCAGTTGCAAGTGTTGGAAATTTTAGACCTGACAGACCTGAATGTCCACAGTGTGGCAGACGTCATCTCGGAGAGTGCCGAGTACATGAAAATGCATGTTTTACATGTGGATCCCAAGACCATTTCATAAAAGATTGTCCAGAGATGATGAAAGAAGAAAGAACTCAAAACCGAGATCTGGGAATATGGTCAGAGGGAGACCGCAGAAAAACCCTGGAAGTGGGGCTAGTGGAAGAAGTAACGCTAGAGACCAGACCGCAAGACCCGAGGGTAGAGTGCTTGCAAGGACTTATGCCATTCGCGCTCGCGAAGAGGCATCTTCTCCTGATGTTATTACGGTTACCTTTTCTCTTTACAATACTAAAGTTATTGCCTTAATAGATCCCGGATCCACACACTCTTACATTTGTATGAAATTAGTATCTGATTTGAGTATGCCTATAGATACTACAGAATTCATGATTAAGGTGTCTAATCCTTTAGGCAAGAGTGTGTTAGTTGATAAAGTATGTAAAGATTGTCACTAATGATTAGAGGTCATTGCTTTAAAGAAAATCTTATGTTGTTACCATTTGATGAATTTGACCTCATTCTTGGTATAGACTGGTTAACTACTCATAAAGTATTAGTTAATTGTCGAAAGAAGTGCATAGAAATGAAATGTGTAAGTGGGGATGTTCTTCATGTCAAATCAGATGAACATGATAGATTGCCGGTAATGATTTCTATTATGACGGCACAGAGATGTTTAAAAAAAAGGGTATGAAGCATATCTGGCCTTTATGATGAACGATAAAGAAACAGAGCTGAGGATTGAGTCAGTATCAATAGTATGTGAGTACGTGGATGTTTTTCTCGAAGAATTACCGGGACTACCACCAGTAAGAGAAGTTGAGTTCAGCATTGAGTTAGTTCCTGGTACAGTACCGATATCTATTACTCCTTATAGGATGGCTCCAACAGAGTTGAAAGAATTGAAGTTACAATTGCAAGAATTGACTGATAAGGGTTTTGCAAAATCAAGTTGTTCAACATGGGGTGCTCCAGTTTTATTTGTGAAAAAGAAAGATGGCACCATGAGATTGTGCATAGATTACCGTCAGCTTAATAAAGTGACAGTAAAGAACAAGTACCCATTGCCTAGGATCGATGATTTGTTCGATCAATTGAAAGGAGCTGCTGTGTTCTCTAAAATAGATTTGAGATCAGGGTACTACCAGCTGAGGGTGAAAGATTCTGATGTATCCAAGACTGCCTTTCGAACGAGGTATGGGCATTATGAATTTTTAGTCATGCCTTTTGGGTTAACCAATGCGCCTGCGATATTCATGGATTTAATGAACCGTATCTTTAGGCCATACCTTGACAAGTTTGTGGTCGTTTTTATTGATGACATACTGATTTATTCCAAATATGAGAATGAGCATGCTAAACATCTTCGGATAGTTTTTGCAGACTCTTCGAGAAAATCAGTTATATGCCAAGTACAGTAAAAGCGAGTTTTGGCTCAAGGAAGTAGGATTTCTTGGACATATTGTCTCGAGAGATGGAGTCTGAGTAGATCCTAGTAAGATCTCAGCCATAATGGACTGGAAGCCACCTAAGAACATCTCCGAAATTAGAAGTTTTATGCGCCTAGCCGGCTATTACAGGCGATTTGTCAAGGGGTTTTCCATGATTGCAACCCGGATGGCTAAATTGTTACAGAAAAATGTGAAGTTTGAGTGGACAGAAAGATGCCAACAAAGTTTTGAAAAATTGAAAGCAATGCTGACAGAAGCTCCAGTTTTAGTACAACCCGAATCAGGGAAGGAATTTATAATTTACAGCGACGCATCCTTAAATGGATTAGGTTGTGTACTTATGCAAGAAGGCAATGTGATTGCTTATGCTTCCAAACAGTTGAAGCCTCACGAAAAGAATTATCCAACGCATGATTTAGAGTTGGCTGCCATAGTCTTCGCTTTGAAGATTTGGAGACACCATTTATATGGTGAAAGATGTCGAATTTTTACTGATCACAAAAGTCTGAAGTACTTGGTGACGCAACAAGAGTTGAATTTAAGGCAACGGAGGTGGTTAGAGTTGATCAAAGACTATGAGTTGATCATTGACTACCATCCAGTAAAGGTGAATGTGGTCGCCAATGCTTTGAGCAGGAATACCCTTTTTGCATTAAGGGCAATGAATTTGCGGATGACCTTATCCGGTGATGATTCTATTCTAGCTGAGTTGAGAGCTAGACCAATGTTTCTTCAAGAGATCTTTGAGGCTCAGAAATAAGATAACGAAATGCAAGTCAAGAGAACTCAGTGTGAGTCAGATGTTAATTTCGACTTTTGAATTGATTCTTATGGATATTTGATGTTTAGAGATAGGGTTTGTGTACCGAGAAAAGAAGAACTTATTCATAGAATTTTGCACGAGGCACATAACGGGTGTTTATCTGTACATCCGGGTAGCACTAAGATGTATAATGACTTGAAGCAACTATGTTGGTGGCCAAAAATGAAGAAAGACATTTCAGAGTTTGTTTCCAAGTGCATGATTTGCCAGCAAGTAAAGGCTGAACACCAAGTACCTTCTGGTTTACTTCAGCCCATCTTGGTTCCCGAGTGGAAATGGGACCGTATTACTATGGATTTTGTAACGGGTTTACCGATGTCACCAAGCAAGAAAGATGCTATATGGGTTGTAGTTGATAGACTCACTAAGTCAGCCCATTTTATACCCGTACGAGTGGATTACTCACTTGACAAGTTGGCAAATTTGTATGTTTCAGAAATAGTAAGGCTTCAAGGAATTCCCTTATCGATCATATCTGATAGAGATCCAAGATTCACATCCAGATTTTGGAAGAAGCTGCAAGAAGCCTTGGGTACAAGATTGAGTTTTAGCACAGCCTTTTATCCTCAAACTGACGGTCAGTCAGAAAGAGTAATTCAAGTACTAGAGGATATGCTCCGGTGTTGTGTTCTTGAATTTCAAAGTAGTTGGGAAAAGTTTCTCCCATTGATAGAATTTGCCTACAACAATAGTTTTTAGTCAAGCTTAAAGATGGCGCCTTATGAGGCTTTATATGGGCGTAAGTGCAGAATGCCTTTATTTTGGACTGAACTTAAAGAAAGCCAAATTCACGGGGTTGATTTGGTTAGAGAAGCTGAAGAAAAAGTTAAAGTGATACGATAATGTTTAAAAGCTGCATCAGATAGACAAAAGTCTTATTCAGATTTAAAGAGAAAAGAGATTGAATACCAAGTCGGGGATAAAGTTTTCTTGAAAGTGTCACCATGGAGAAAAGTCCTCAGATTTGGTCAGAAAGGCAAGTTAAGCCCACGTTTCATTGGACCTTATGAGATTATTCAGAGAGTTGGACCGGTAGCTTATTGTTTGGCCCTGCCATCAAAATTAGAGAAGATACATGATGTGTTTCACGTGTCAATGTTGCGACGCTACAAATCAAACCCTTCACATGTGATTACCCCATCAGAGATAGAGATTCATCCCGACATGACTTACAGTGAAGAGCCAGTCAAAATTTTGGCTCGAGAAGTAAAGCAATTGAGAAATAAAAGTATTGCCTTAGTGAAAGTATTGTGGCAAAGACATGGGATAGAGGAAGCTACGTGGGAAACAGTAGAGAATATGAGAAACCAGTATCCAAACCTTTTTGCTGGTAAGATTTTCGAGGGCGAAAATCCCTAAGTGGGGGAGAATTGTAACAGCCCAATTTAGGGCCTAGTCGGAATAGTGGTGCGAGACCACGAATCCAAGGTGAATTTATGAGTTTACAAAGTTTATGCCATGTTTGCATGCTAGTATGAATGTTTCATGAAGCAATTTTATTAAATTGTGGTGGATTGGTCCAAAAGGACCAAATTATAAAAAGTTGCAAAATATGTGTTTCTAGAAGCTTTTTGTATGAAATAGCTTTAGAATAGTAATTAGAAGTCCTTAAATAGCAATTTTTCCAAAAATATTATTTTTGGACAAAATTGGCCTTGAGATGGTGTTATAGAAAATTTTAAGAGGAAGGGCATTTTGGTCATTTGTCTAATAAGTGTTTAAAATAGGAAAAAGATGATAAAAATCTCATCATCTTTTTCCCCCATTTCCGAAAATTGAAAGAAGCCATAGCTAGGGTTCTTCAATTTTTGAAGCTTGCTAGTAAGTGCTCCTAAGCCCAGTTTTTGATATTCTTCGTATTTTTGAAGTCCCGGTAGCATGAGTAAGCTATTTTTAACTATTTGATGAGCTAAGATGGATGTTTAAAAATTTAGCCATGAATGACATGCATGCTAAATGATGTTTTATGGAATTTTATGAGAGTTTGATGTTAGATAAACATCTTTTCCTTAAGGAATTTCATGAAAAATGATAGTATAGACCTTTTTGTGATGATTATAAAATTTGGTCATACATGCTAGAACTAGAGAGAATTGATGATTGCTATAGTAGAGAAAATGATTCAGCTAAGCATGATGTTTAAGAAAGTTGCATGAAAATCATTTTACGAGCCTAGGGGCAAAAGTGCAAATATGAGAAAGTATAGGGGCAAATTAGTAATTTTGCCAAAGTATGAGTTATGAGTCAATTTAGTCAATATGATTATTAAAAGATCTATTTATGATTATAGATCAAGAAAAATGAAGCACGGATCGAAATCGAGGCAAGAACAAAGTCGATGACTAAATTGCTTAACTACATACATTTTGTATTTTGAGGTAAGTTTGTATGAGTTCTAAGCTTTATGATTTTATCATTTAATTGCTTAGTATAATATACATTGTTATCATGAATGGTTTAATGTTATGTTAAACAAAGAAGTCAATAAGATTAAACAAGAGAAAGTCCCGATTGAAGATGAATTACCCTGGATATACGGTCCAGTACATGAGATTAGAAAATTCGTATAAGACCAAGCCAAGGCATGGCATCGACAATTAAGCAAGTTATCATGTAAGTCCAAGGACCCAAGCTTGGCATTGAACAAGTTATCATGTAAGTCCAAGGACCCAAGCTTGGCATTGAACAAGTTATCATGTAAGTCCAAGGACCCAAGCTTGGCATTGAACAAGTTATCATGTAAGTCCAAGGACTCAAGCTTGGCATTAAATAAGTTATCATGTAAGACCAAGCAAGCTTGGCATTGATTCAAGAAGAGATCTTCCACATAAGTCCATATTTAGAGTATGGCATTGGCATCAAGTACATGACTAGAGATCTAGTATTCCCGATAATTCATAGAAATTCATCAGGTAAATGAGCAAAGCTAAAATGTAAAAACAAGAATGTTAAGAAAGCAAAGCCATTATCAAATTGAAATTGAATATTATTCATGTTATGAATGATGAATTAGAAGACATGATTATTATGTTTAAGTATGCTGATCAATGTGATCAAGAGATACAGGTACCTTGTTACCTTACAAGTATGAGATTAGTAAGTACCATGGGACAAGTAAGAATCATGTATAAGTAAGTAAGCTTTATAGATGAGATAATGATACCATTCTTATGTCAAATGGTTTATATGAAGCAAGTTTATTTTTTTTTATGTGTTAACATGCAAACTTACTAAGCTAAATGCTTACGTCTTTGATTGTTTCTTTCTATGTAGTCCCGCCAAGCTAAATTGTGGATCATTGGAGTCGGAGCTCATAGCACACTATTGACCCTTATTTTGGTATAGCCAAATTATATTACTAAGTATGGCATGTATAAGAATCATTCATTTTGAGAACATGTTTTTTTGTAAGGCCATTATATAGGCTATCAAGTTATTATTCTTTTGTATATGGCTAAGTGGTTGGCCAAACTTGTTTAAGTTGTTTGTATATAGATGTCAATGAAATATGTAGTAATGTTCATAAAAGTTATATTATTAATGATTTGTATTGGTTGAAGTTGAGTTGATCTTAATTTAAGGGAGGCAAATGGCTTGGTAAATAGCCTCTAATTGCCTACACGGTTAGACACGGGCGTGTGTCTAGACCGTGTTAACCCTGCACCTTAATGTTTTAAATCAAGTTAGACCACGGTCATTTTACACGGCCGTGTGTATGAGCCGTGTAAGACACACGTTCAAAGCATGGGCGTGTGCTTAGTCCGTGTGGTTGAAGTCAGTAGCTTCACACAGTTGGTAGACATGGGCGTGTCAAAGCCGTGTGAATAAAGTCAGTAACCTTCCATGGTTGTAGGCATGGGCGTGTAAATGAGTACATAGGCGTGTCCTCAAGCAACATGGGCGTGTGAACCCTACTTCTAATATGAGAGTTAGATGAAGTGTCCAGAGGCGTTCGGATAAATGTTTAAGGCCTCGTAGGCCCATAATATGCATGTTATGATCAAGAAAGAAGAGTTTTAAGTTGGTTCAAAATTTTACAGCCCGTAAGTATGTTTAAGTGAGTTCAAGAATGGTAATGCCTCGTATCCAGTCCTAACATCGGTCTCGGGTATAGGGTGCTACACTTTCCCCCTCATTTCTGTTGTTTCGGTTCTCCTCTCCTTCCGTGTGTTAGGTTAGTCGAATAATTTTCCCCTAGTCATTCACTCTGTTTTTTGGCTAGTAAGGGTTCTCTGATGAATCGGTAAGTGCTCTTGGCTTACTCTTGTTTCTCTCTACCGTTGTGGTCTTTTCTTCTAACATGTTCTTGTGTTGCCGATTCATGAAAAAAAAGGGTGCACGTGTCTCCACTCTTGGGTGTAGGTATAGGTCGATTTCTTCTATCGATCGTTCTTAGTTCTACATAGTGGTAAATTGTCGTTCTTTTGGTTCTAGCCATTTTTCGTTCATGGTAATAGTTAAAGTGGTTAAGATATAATGCAGGTTGTACCAAGGATGGGTGATCAATCCTTAGTCAGCGATATAAGGGCAATAGATCGCTTGGTACTCAGTTAAGGTATGGTACTGAATATCCTTTTGGGGATTAAGTGCTTTCGATCATTAATGCATGGAAGACTGATTGTAATTTTTGGGTTAAGTGTAGGTTGGTGTTCTAGGGTTTCGCGAAAGCTTGCAATCAGGTGTGTAAATTTGTGCTCTGTTGATGATCGATCGAAAAGTCAAAAAGTTAAAAAGCCGAAATACGGTGTTTGATACCACACAAGCGTGCGATCGCGCGTGTGGTGATTCGAGCCTACAAATCTTAGGCATAGGACTGTAGACGCTGTTATGGGCCTCGATGGGTCGTATGGGCCCAATGGGCCCGCGTGGGTAAACTTCACTGTTAAGGGGGACGTAGATAGACTTGTCATGTCGCACACATGACTTAAGTAGTTCTGGGCCTCGTTGGGCCTAAATGGGACGTGTAGGCCCAAAGGGCTCGTAGGGCCCACACGAATGAAATCTGCGGTAAGTGACTAATAAGGAACCGAGCTATGGTGTGCACATAGCCGCATCTAATTTTGGGCTGAATAGCCCACACGAGTGAGTCGGCCCACTTGGGTCGAGTAATAGGCCTTAGGCCCATTTACACCGTTGTGACTGTTTAGGTTACTCAAGTCGCTCGAGGCGACGGTGGACCTTCTGTTGGGTCGCTGAGACCCCGATTCGCAAAATTATCGAAATACCCCCGATTTGTAAAACTACCGAAATACCCCCAATTTGTAAAATTACCAAAATACCCCTAATTTGTAAAATTATCAAAATACCCTCGATTTGTGAAATTACCGAAATACCCTCAATTTGTGAAATTATCGAAATAGCCTCGATTTGTAGAATTACTAAAATACCCTCGATTTGTGAAATTATCAAAATACCCCTTATTTGTGAAATTACCAAAATACCCCTGTAGGGTAGAATTACCGAAATACCCCTGTAGGGTAGAATTATCGAAATACCTCTGTAGGGCAAAATTACCAAAATACCCCTGAAGGGTAGGATTGTCGAAATACCCTTATAGGGTAAAATGACTATTTTGCCCTTGCGAGTAATTGACTGATTAGGACTATGACTGATTTAACTGTGAATGTATGACTGTGTTTTAATTGATTTGACTGTGGTCGTGTGACTGATATGCTTTTAATATGTGTGTAAATGACTGTTACCGAGCATGGTCATTTTGCATACACGTGTAATGATTGAGCATGACATACACGACATATTGCATGGGGTTGGGACATTGATATGGAGGAAGTTCTGATAAGGTCGCATGGGTTGCATGACGACTGTGGATCCAGTATTGATCTGTTAAGGTCGCACGGGTCGCATGAGACGACTGTGGACCGACGGACGGCTTAAAGCCACGTAATCTGATTATGGCTCTATGCCAATCTAAATATGGCTCTGTGCCAATCTAAATATGGCTTTGTGCCATCCTGATTATGGCTTTGTGCCAATCGTATTTACCCGTGGCTATGTGCCTAACATATATATCGATGACTCTGTGTCGATCATATTTACCCAAGGCTGTGTGCCGATTATATTACCACCGCTGATGGCTATGTGCCAAACATAATACAGTTACTGATGACTTTGTGCCTGTAACATCCCGAATTAGTGGGCTTATGCGTTTAATGTGTAGACATGTTCAATGTGTTAATTTGAGAATTAGAGGTGCAAATTAGGCTCAGGCTTGGGCTGAGGTCTTGGCTGAATATTTTGTTTAGACATTTTAGAGCTTAAAATACTGTATCTATAGTTTAAAATATCAAGTTGGGCTTGTGGCCCAGTGGCAAAATGGCGCCACTAAGAGGGAAAGGAGTTGGCGTCAATGGCAAAGGAGGAGGCCCAAATTTTGGCTACTTGGAGCCCAAGTTATAGGGCCAAATTCGGCACTTAAAAGGGAGCAATAAGGGGACGGCAACAAGGCAAAATTTTAGGGATTTTTAATGAAAAAAAATATGTAGATATTATGCTGATAAAGGAGGGAGGAGTTGGAGCTAATTAAGTCTCTTTTAGATGAGTTAGTAGATTAAGATAAAGGAGAAAAGATAGAATTTATCTGTAAGGTTAGGTAAGTGTCAGAATTTCTATAAAGGGGGGATAGCTAATTAATTCTGGCATTTGAACCCTACTCTTTCTTCTTTTCCTGTGCCGAAAATTTGAAGGCCATCTCACTTGTTTTCTTTTCTCATCTTTTCTTTTCCAAAAGCCGAAAATCACCATTGTTTTCTCACCTTTTCTTTCTTTTCTTTGAAATTTCCTTTTAGCCGAATCTTTTGATCTCCATTGTTATCCTTCTCCCACTCACTAAAAGCTGAAACTCCCCATTGAATTCTTCTAAAAGCCAAAAAACACATCAGCCTTCTCTTGTTCATACTTTTCTGGGATTTTCTTAAATGCCGAAATTCCTAGATCTCTTCCCTTGTGTTTGCCGAATTTTTCTGCAAGAGGTAGCTGGAATCTCTGAGGAGGTAAGGGTCGAATATGTTAATCTATCAATCTATTCCGGCTTTTAAAGATTCTAGCCGAATGGCTATATGGCTAACTAATCGGGTATTTTCTCTCATTTGCGGCATTCTGGGATTTGAAGGGGATTCAATCGCTTAGATCTCTAAGCCAAAGTTCAGTAGCATTCAGATCGTATTACTTTCGGGATTTCAAGGTAAGGAGATCTGTAATTTAAACATATAATTTGGGTAAAACACTAACCCTTGGCCAAATATAGGAGAGGCCTTATCTTCGCGATTTCCTGGCTTTTGAGTAAAGTTGTAGACAAAGGGCATTAGATCTGATTAGTGAAGATATCGACATAGATAGTAGTACTACGTATTAATCAAGTGTGTAACTTCTAACACCATTTAGATTGTCTACTAATATATGTTATTAAATCTACTTATACTCTGTTAAATGCGGAAATCCCGGCATAACGTTTGAAAACCCGAGGAGGGTAAAAGCGAATCACCAAGTTAGTGATCTCTGTCATTCATAAGTGAATGTTTCTGCTAATGATATGTTTTTGTGATTGCACGGGGTTGGGTAATTGATGAAAGGGGAAGTATTCTGCTGTAGTGGCTTTTTGCCATGATCTGTTGTAGTGGCTTCTGCCATGATCTGTTGTAGTGGCTTTTTGCCATGATCTGTTGTAGTGGCTATTGCCATGATATGACGATGTGCAGCTAACTGCAGCATGACTGCCATCGATGGTGTGTAGCGGTGTGGGTTGATTGTAGAAATCCCCAATGGTGTGTTCGGCAGGTAAGGGTGGCGTGTAGCAGATGGAAACCTAGGATTGGGTTGGGCTTTGCATAATTTCTGTTGTTTCATGTTCTGATATCTGTTCTGTGGGGTTAAGACCCAATCTGATGGTGCATGAGGGTTGCACACTGAGTCTCGTGACTCACCCTGTTATTTAACATTTTTCAGGAGACACGTAGAGCATCGGACCGGGCTGGAGAGGAACGCAAGGTGGCCATGCATGAGAATATTTTGGATACTGCGGCAGCCATTATTTTATTTGTTTATATTTAATATTTTGGATTAGTTGGGTTTTTATTTCATTGTAATAAGGCCATGGGCCATTAGATTTTCTTTTATTATTCGGGTTTTATTTTGGGCTTTTATTATTATTAAATTTTTGGATTTTACGTTTTAATCAAGCTAAAGCATGTACCAAATTTCGGTTTCTAAATCACTAAGGCATTAATTTAAAATGTATATCTTTTACAAACTATTCCACCATTTAGTTTTCCCGATTAAAAGGTTAAACTCAAGAAAAATATTTCCCGAAATTGCGATAACTTTTAAAATTTCCTTAGTGACATGCCAGATCCGGTCATGGTGTTTGGGCCGGGTTTGGGGTGTTACAGTGCCAATAATAATACTACTACTGAAGGCTTAGAGCCGCATATATATATACTAGCAGCTTTGATGTGATTTCGGTTAGGGTCACAACCAGTGCTAACAATGGTGTGTTGGCTGGGTGGGTCGATTTTATCCCCACGTAAGTGTAGGGTTGGTATGGGTGATGTGTTGGCTGGATCGGGGTGGGATGCATCCGCATACTGTTGCATATCTATTATAAGATCTATCACTGTACTGGGCTTAGCCCACTTGTTCTGTTATTGGTGTGGGCTAGGCCCAATTGATTCTGTTATGGGCTGTGACCCAAATGATATTGTAGTGGCTTTAACCCACGTATGCTCTGAACTGGACTGTACTGTTACTGTTAAAGGGCTTTGTCCCAAACTGTTTCGATTTCTGTTCTTGTATATTGACTGTTACTCTAGTAAGGGGATTACACACTGAGTTTTTGTAAACTCACTGTAATATCCCGGATTTATGGCTTATGCATTATTGCTTAATTTTACGAAATAGTATGCCTATGTGTGCTGTGAATGTGTTCAATGACTTCTGTGAACCTTAGTGTGTAGGGGAATAGCGTAAAAATTATTTGATTTTAAGTTTAAGAGAGGAAGCTAGGCGGAGGAGGCCTTAAGAAAATTTGTAAGGGAAATATGACACAAAAAAATGGACTTGGTACAGTGGCTTGGAGGCGCCACTTGGGGCCTTGGTAGGTGACGCCATGGGCTATGAGGAAGGGCTCAAGTTCGAGCCACAAGGGAAGCAAATAAAAGTTTTATTTTGCTGCAAGGATGGACAGAGGTGGACGGCATAGGGACACCAAGGGGGATGAGTTTTAGATGTGGATAATTTCTTTTTAATATTCGGCTAAGATAGAAGGTAATTGTAGATTTTATTAATTTATTTTGTATGGGTAAGATAAGAGATAAATGATGGCTTATTTTTATTAATTTTAAGTGAAGTGATAAAGAGAAAAATAAGGGATTAGATAGGGGTAAGAGTTGGCCGGCCAAGGGATTGCTTTAATGGCATTTTCGGTTTGGTGTTAGTAAGATAGGTGTGCCGAAATTGCTCTTTTTCTCATCTTTGTTTCATTTGTGCCGAAATTCCCAAAGAGAGAAGCAACTTGTGTTCTTTTTCTCTCCTTTCTTTTTGCTACTCATTGGCATAGCCGAATACCATCCTCTCATTCTCTCCTCCCACTTTGGCCGAATCCCTCTACACTCTTTTCTCTCTTCTTCTTTTCATAATCTTCCAAAAGCCGAAAACAAGTTCTTTCTAGCCATAGCCGAATCTCTCTGCGGGTTCAAGCTAGAGAGTAGTTGACTACAGCATTAAGGGTAAGATCAATTGTTATTCGATCTTCATTCTTTTTCTTCTAGCCGAAGGTTAAGGACTAATCCCATTAATATTCTTGTTGCCAAAATTTGGAAGGATCTTTCGGGATTGCTAGCATAGCCGACTTCTAGGTGAGGTCTTCGGGATTTTAAAGATTCAAGGTAAGCTTTGGATGATATTCGGCCATAGGCCATTTTATTATGTTTAAGTGATTAGAACCGAATCTAACCTATATCTATAGGTTTCTCGACATCTTCATAACCAAGAGACCACTTTCGGGATTTAAATCGCAAGGTAAGTACATATATACAATCGTCTGAGGCTATAGTAATGTTATGAATCTGTTTCGTATGTTATTCAAAAAGCCAAAAACTAACCATTTAGGTGATTTAGTGCCTAACCGATTGCAAGAAGAGGTATCACCAAGTTTTCGGGATTTGATTAGCAATCAAATCGGCAGCAAGGTAAGACTCTGGTTGCGATAAATCCTTCGGGATTTGATTATTTGGCCGAATGGCCTTTAGCTAAAGTATGTAGTGTTGGCCGATTGTAGGGACTAAGATCTAGAGGATTAGATCAGGATTCTTCGGGATTCCAGTGGAAGCGTTAAGTATACCAGGTGTGTACCCCACACTAAATCTTAATAGACTTACGGCTTTAATTTATTATATGTGTTAATATGAAATTGTAAGAATATGGCTAAAGTACCATGCAATGGTACAAAGTACTCAGGTACGTTTACCTACTCCTACTATGAGTATAATATATGGCACATATGTGAATGTGATAAGAATGTGAAATAAGGCATAAGGCATGATATTGCATGATTTGTATGACATGGGGCATATGGGAAATTATGATAAGGGGAAGTGATCTGGTGGTTTATACCACAAATATCTGAATGTGGTGACTTCTGTCACGTAATCTGAATGTGGTGACTTCTGTCACGTAATCTGAGTGTGGTGACTTATGTCACGAATAATTATCTGGTGGCTATGCCACAATATATAAGGGCGATGAGCACGTCGACTACAGCGACTGCCTTCGATGGTGTGTAGCGGATGGAGGGTCGACTTAGTAGTCCCCACGGTGTGATGGTTGATACGGGTGATGTGTAGCGGATGGCATCTAGGTTTGGGTTCGGGATTGCATTATTTTATTTAAATGCTATACGTGTATGTATGATCTGGTATGCCTGAATCTGTTTGGACTTAGTATTGGTTGTACACGCTGAGTCTGTTTGACTCACCCCGTTGTGGGATATTTTTCAGGTGACGCTCAGTAATGGACCGGGTCGGCAGGAGCTTAGGGATGGCCATGTTCAACTCAGACTTTACTTTGATTTTGGTACTTTTTATTTCTAAGTATTTTGGAGTTATTCGGGTTTTGTTTTGATGTAATAAGGACGCTAGTATGAACTTCTTATTCATGCACTATAACTACTTTATTACGATACGAATGTTTATCAAATTAAAGTTTAAGTAACTTTTCTTAAAAATAAAAGACAATTATTTTGTCACCTAAATACAAATGATTTTCAATTTAAATAGTAAACTCTAAAAACTTGATTTTTACTGGTAACTAATAGTTTTGAAATATAACACTGAAGTTTAACAAAACGAATTTTTGAAAATAATGATGTTTTCAACTTGAACTCAAATCAAAGGTTTCCAAGGAACAAACGAATTTGAACCGTTTTTACTCGAGGAACATACCATATCTGGTCGAGGCTCGTGGGCCGGGTTTGGGGTGTTTCACTCATGTAACATCCTGAAAATGGGCCTATGCATTTTTGATTTAAGTATACGAAATGGCATGTCTTATGTGTTATGAATGTATTATGAACATTTTTGGAAACTTGGAAATGACTTAGAAATGTTAAGTTTCAAAAGAGGAAAGTGAACATTTCTGGAAACTTGGAAATGTAAGAAATGTTAAGTTCAAAATAGGAAAGTGAACATTTCTGGAAACTTGGAAATGTAAGTAATGTTAAGTTTAAAGGAGGCAAACGAACATTTTTGGAAACTTGGAAATGTAAGGAAATGTAAGGAAATGTAAGGAAATGTAAGGAAACGTTTTAGGAAAAGTTAGGTTCTGAGGTTAAGAGAGGGAAGTAAAGCAGGGCGGCCTTAAGAAAATTTATGGGTGAAATATGACATACAATTGGGCTTGTCTAAGTGGCTTGGAGGTGCCACTTAGGGCCTCTGGAGTTGACGCCACAAGCAGGTGCAATTGGGCCTGGGTTCGAGTCACTTGGGGAGCAAATAAAAGAGTTTTATTTTGCTGCAAGGAGTAAGGGAGTTGGACGGCACATGGCTAAATTCTAGGAGCTTTTATTCTTTTATTTTTAAGAGATAAAGGGTGGATAATAAGGGATAAATAATGGATTTATTTTAGATTATTTTCAAGAGATAAATGAGGATTTATTCTTTAATTTTTAAATAAAGTGATGAGAGTGGTGGCCAAGTAAGGGACTCTAGCCTAGTAATTTTGGCTATAAAAGGAAGAGTAAGGCTATTCTTCATTCATTCTTTTCTCTTCAAGAAAACCTCTGCCGAAATTCTCTAAAGTTTCTCCTCTTCTCTCTGCCGAATTCTCTCTGCCATATTCTCTTTTTCTCTTTTCTTTTCTTCTTCTATTACAAACACAATCAAAAGCCGAAGATACAAATAGCCCTATTCGATTTCTCACTAAGCCTCAAGAGCCGAAATTGTCATCCACATCAAAGCCATAGTCGAATACTGCTAAGGGTTCAAGCAAGAGTTCCATCAAATTCTTCAGTAAGGGTAAGATTAGGTTAGATTCTCATTCTATTTCTTTTAAGGCTGTCGAAATTAAGATTCTAATACCGTTAATATCTGTTGCCGAAGAGATCTTTCGAGATTTACTAAGTGTCGACTACAAGGAAGGAGAAGTTCTTTTCCCGAAGGTACACCATAGGTCGCGTGTTCCCTAGTTATTCGGTGAATTTCGGGATTTAAAATCCACAAGGTAAGTCATATTTAACATTCAACTAAGGGTTATTTGTTATGAATAAATGTTAGAAATTGATCTAACATGAAGTTATAGGGATTTCGACAGACATATAAGGCAAGGAATACTTTTGGGATTTGGAAATTGCAAGGTAAGTTTTAGTGTACTAATCCTACTAGGATTTGGATTTATGGCCGAATGGTTCTTTACCAAGTATTAAATGATTGATTAAATGTAGAGATCTAAGATCTAAGGCATTAGATCAAGCTTTTCGGGATTTGGATTGGAAACCCTAAGGGAATCAGGTGTGTACCCTACCCTAAGCTTTAATATGTTCATGGATATGTTTTAAATTAAATGTGTTATTAAGAATGTGAAAATATGGCTAAAGTACCATGCAATGGTACAAACTACTAGGATTATGAATATATGTTATTTGTAACATGTGAAAAATGATAAGAATGTGAATTAAGGCATGATGTGCATGATATGTATGATATGGGGCATTCGGGTTATATGAAAAGGGGAAGTGAATGTGGTGACCTAAGACCACGAACACGGTGACCTAAGACCGTGATATCTGAATGTGGTGACCTAAGACCACAGTAATCTGAATGTGGTGACCTAAGACCACAGTAATCTGAACGTGGTGACCTAAGACCACGAATGCGGTGACCAAAGACCACGATATGGAGTGTAGCGGAAGGAGGGTCGACTTAGTAGTCCCCACGGTGTACAGGTTGGTACGGGGGAGTGTAGCGGATGGCTTAATAGGTTTGGGTTTGGGTTGTATCATTATTTTTACCTGTTATTTGAATATGTATGTGATATGATAATGCATGCCTGAAATGTTAAGACTTAGTGTTTGTGTACACATTGAGTCTGTTTGACTCACCCCGTTGGGGAACTTTTTCTTCCAAGTGATGATCAGTAATGGACCGGGTCGGTAGGAGCTTAAAGGTGGCCATGCACAACAAGGAAAATTTTATTATTTGGACATTTATTTTATTTAAGCACTTTAATTCATTTTTGGGAATTATTTGATGTAATAAGGCCATAGTTGAACTACTTTATTTTTCCTTTATTTATTACGGTACCAATTTTTATTAATTAAAGATCAAGTGAAATTTATTTTCAAATAAACTCTAAATATTTTTTCACCTCAAATAAACTCGTTTTCAACTCAAGCCCAACCCAAAACAAACTTTCTTTCAAAACACCCAAGTTTTTCCTAAGTCACAAAAGAATTTGAAACGGTTTACACCGGGGAACATACCAGATCCGGTCAAGGCTCGTGGGCCGGGTTTGGGGTATTTCAACTCACCCCGTTTTTTTAACTATGCAGGTAATCCCCAGCATTAGGAGGATCGGTGCTGCGAGAGACTCAGAGATGGCCATACAACTGCTTCTATTTTTCTATTAAGTTATTCATAAGTACTTTATTTTGGTTTGGTTTGTAATAAGGCCTCTTAAAGTTTTCGGACTTAAATTTTAGGTTTGGTTTTATTTTAATTTATATCTGTTAGAAGTAAATCGTGGTTTTTCCAAAATGTTAACTATTTTTAAAACAACACTACCTTTTCGCAACATTTTCAAAATGGTTTCGCAACTTAATCTTTTTCGTAAATCAATTACTTTCAAAATTAGCTTCCGCAACTGAAAAGATGTTTTGGGAATAAAACTAACAAATTCTGAATGTACCACGTTTTAAAAATAAACTAACGTAAACTACTATTTTCCGTTATCACGTTACCGCAACATTTTAAAAAAATAAACACTTCAATGTGACATACCAGATTCGGGCCTAACTTCTAGGCCGGGTTTGGGGTGTTACATTATGTACCATTTATCTCATTCTGATCAGAAGCATTTCTAAGTATAACCTATCCACAAACTTACTAATTCATTATGACATCCTTTCATCAATAATATACCAACTTTGCATCTCAAAACATAGACTAAAGTTTACTATATTCAGATAGCTTATATATACAACTAAAAATATCATCTAAATCAACTAGACTATACATGCTAAACTTAAATATGTACACATTCATAAGATACCAAAATAGAGTTTGATAGTGTGGTGATGATCCTCGACGATCCCCGAGCCTTCTGTAGCTTTAACGATCTATAAAATAATGCAAACACATAGAGAGTAAGCTTTCAAAAGCTTAGTAAGACATATACAAATAAACTTAACATATAAACATTCATAATCATATCAAATACAAGATCATTAATATATCTCAATTGCAAATTCATATTTCTTCTTTGACTCAATTATTTAAGCATTTCTTACCAACAAATCACATCTATATGTATCTCATTAGATCATAGTACATTCATACATATATCATATTTTGTCTCAACAAGTCTATGCATATATCTCACTTTTGCAAATTCACATATACTCACCTTTCACGCTCAAACATAGTATACACTTCAAATGTACCTGAAATAGTTACACATTTCACATAGTTTTTCATTACTCGAAATTGCGCGTTGAACCATTTGGAATCAAATAGGATACTCGGATAACTTGGAATAATTGTACAATGCCAACGTCCCAGACATGGTCTTAAATGTAATCAAATATCGATGCCATTGTCCCAGACAGGGTCTTACAAGAATCAAATACGATGCCAATGTCCTAGATATGGTCTTACACGTAAATCTCAAATCGATGCCAACGTCCCAGACATGGTCTTACACGATATCACATATAGGAATCCTATGTCATGACATATGAATCCTCTCTATTCCTAAGGTTCGTATGGGACTTTTCGGTCATTGACACATTGTCGATACTTTCTCGGTTTTCACATGTATATCTTCCAAAGCCATTCACCACAATTAATATTATATTAACATGAATAAATCAACTTAAATACATTTATTTGTATATAGACTTACCTCGTATTCGGGATAAACGAACGGAAACAACTACTCAATCACTTTCGACTTTCCTCGGTCTAAATCCGTTCCCTTTGGTTCTTGATCTATACATATTAAAATTTAACTTATTTATTCACCAAATCATTCAATTCAATCCAAAAACACATATTTAGGGCATTTTACAATTTAGCCTTCATATTTTAACATTTTGACATTTAAATCCCTATTTCACAAAATCACAAAATACACATAATCTCTTTGTACCCATGCTTAGCCGAATATTCACATGCTTCATCTAAATCAACACATTTCATTTATTTCACATTTTAGTCCCTCAAAATATTATTTTCACAATTTAGTCCAAATTACTCAAATTCACCAAAAATCCAAAGACAAAACATGTTAATCTAACACATATATTTCATATTTCAACAATTAACATCACAAAGCTTAAACATTCAACAATGGCACATCTCATACTCTTCATCAAATTCCAAAATTAAGGAATGGGTTTGATAATATACTAAGCAACGATCTCAAAAACGTAGAAATTATCAAAAATCGATACCAAATCACACCTCAATCAAGATGAACAAGGGCCGAAACCTAGATTGGTTTCTTTTCTTTCTTTTTCTTGTTATTTTCGGCAATGAATGAACATAAATGGCTTATTCCATGATTTTGTTTTATTAATAATCAAATTAATTAGTCATTCCCATTTTTACCCTTAATGAAACATTACATAATCTTTAAATTAAATGTCCACTACCGTCCATACTATAAATAAATGGCCTAATTTCATTTTAAGGCTTTCACATTCAAAAACCAAATTCAATTTAACACATTAACATATAGAATGTCACTTTTATCTTTTATGCGATTTAGTCTTTTTTTTTCAAATTAAACGCACAAACAATAAAATTAATTCACGAAACTTTCACACATACTTAATCACATACTGTAAACATGGAAAATAATATTAATATATTTTTTTAACTCAGATTTGTGGTCCCGAAACCACTATTTCGACTAGGGTCTAAACCGGACTGTTACATTATCACATTCACAATAGCAATATAACATTAATGTTCAAATTCTCTTATACTCATTAGTACATATAAATTTATCTTTTACCATGTTCAATTCAAGTATCCATCATAAACATATACTTACCTTGCTTACATATACATATCACAAAGCACATACCTGAATCTTTTAGTTCATTTCCACATCTAATCTCGTCTCGATAATGTCCGTTGAACCATTCAGAATTAATAAGGATACTCGGATAGTCAGAAGGCTCGTACAATGCCAACGTCCCAGACATGGTCTTACATGTAATCACATATCGATGCCACTGTCCCAAACAGGGTCTTACACGAATCTAATACGATGCCAATGCCCCAGACATGGTCTTATGCGTAAACACATGTTGATGCCAATGTCCTAGACGTGGTCTTACTCGAAAACACATATCGGAATCCTATGTCATGACATATGTATCCTAACTATTCCTAATGTAAAGCTCGATTTTGGGGCTACTCAGAAAAATGGTTTCGGGACCACTAATTCGAGGTTGAAGAAAATTATTTTCATAATATTTTATGAATTATAGCATGATAGTAAGGTTGCATAGAAATTTTGGTGCTTTAATTTTAGCAATTGTGTGTTTAATTGTGAAAAAGGACTAAATCGCATTAAATACGAAAGTATTGTTTTACAAGCAAAATGTGTCCAATTGCTGTAGATTTTAATTGGAGGTCCCTAATATGCAAATAGACCTTTCTAAAGTTAATAGCTGGTCATAGGGGAGAAAGAATTAAATTTTCAAAGCATTAGGTGAGATTTTGGTGGTAATTTGTCTAGTAAATAATAAAATAAGGAGAAGAAAAGATATCATATTTTCCCCTTCTTCTCACCACTGAAATTTCCAAAGAAAAACACCATGGGAGCTTGAAAATTTTCAACAACTCCTTATCTCTACAAGTAAGTGATCTTAGTGGTTTTTATTGAGAATTTTTGTACTTTTGGAGTCCCCAAAGCTTAAGCTAGCTAATGAGGGGACTAATTTGCAATATGGTTGAAAGTCTAGGGACTTTCCATGAGAGAGTTAATGTTTTTTTCTAAGTTTTCATGGAATAAAACGAATGATAGTGAGTTAAGGAACAACTTTTGTGAAAGGTGTTAGCATGAAAACACCTAAATAAGACTTGAATGCAAAGGTTGAAACTGTGTAATAAATGCATGAAATAATTGGAATTATGAGTAGTTGTTAGAGTAATAAATGTTCATCTAGGCTTGTTTAATGTGAAAATGTGATGAAAAATGATTTACGAGCCTAGGGGCAAAATCATAATTTTGCCAAAATACAAGGGCAAAATGGTCATTTTTGCCTAAGTAGAGATTATGATGTATTATGATCATGAAATGATTGAATGAATGAAATTTTGTTGTTATATATCAAGAAGAGAGCGGAATTAACCTTGACCGGGGAAAAGGCAAGGTTTTGGATTAAACTACAAAATAACGTATTTTGCACCGAAGTAAGTTTATGTGTAAACGATGTATCTTAAATACACATGTTATTATTTATTGGGGTATTGTGTGATTGAGGTCATTTATGTTTTAAATGAATTGGATTGTTAGAATATGAATGTTGAAATAGATATGTAAGTGTAGAATATGATCCGAAATAAATTATGGTGGGCTGTGTGCGATACCACCTTAATATTTATTCAAGATGGGCTGTGTGCGATACCATCGTTTAGGTTATCAATTGGTGGGCTATGTGCGATACCACCATAAATATTCTTGTTGGTGGGCTATGTGGTTACCACCCTGTTTAAGACAAATGGTGGGCTAAGTGCAAAACCACCGAGTGTTTGATCTTTCTAAGAGTGACTTATCGTGAAATTGTGTTGTGTTGTTTCATGTGGTCTTGTGGTGATAAGTGCAGGGATGTACGTTAAATAATAAGAGCATTTGGTTGTGATATGGTTGGAATGTGGTAAGAAAGAATGAGTAAGCATGATCTTGGATTGTTGGACGCTTTTACTTATTGTGAAATGCTATTTATTGACTAGCACATGTTATGATATTTATTGTTTACATGTAAACTTACTAAGCTTTAAAGCTTACTCCCTTTCTTTTTCCCTTGTTTTATAGAGTCAAAGAGCCGGCTCGGGATACGAAGATAATCGGAAGATCACCCACACTATCAGCTCATCTTGGTATATTTTTGAATTAGCATTTTGAGTATGCCATGTATAGGGGCTAGACTAGGTGAAATGTTTGTTATTTTGGCCAAGTGTGTATTGGCTCCTTATAGATGAATTCTTTTGTACATGGCCATAGTTAATGGCTCAATACTATTAATCAATGGAAAGATGAGGTTATTCATGATTGTGTAAGGTATATGATGGGGTTGTTTGGTTATGAATTATGCTGGAATGAATTAGAGTGATGAAAGAGCTTGGCGAATAGTCTTGCTCTTGTCCACATGGGTAGGCACACGGGGCATGTGTCTAGGTCGTGTGTGACACACGGTCAATCAAATAGGTGTGTGACCAGGTCGTGTGTCCCCTGCATGTTTATTTTACAAGTCAGTAAGCTTTGTAGTAAACACACGGGCAGAGACACAGCCGTGTGCCTCAGCCGTGTGGGAGGAACGGCCAAAGACATGGGCATGTGCCCAGGCCGTGTGAAGTCTGCACCTTGAAATTGGAATTTAATTCGACACACTGTCTAAGGACACAGGCGTGTGCCCTGGCCGTGTGACCTTAGTGAGGTGATGACGTCATAAACAGAATGCCAATGTTTTGGCACACAGGCTAAGACACGGGCGTGTCGAGGCCTTGTGAGAGACACAGGCTAGGGACACGGGCGTGTGTCCGGCCTTGTGAAATAAATCAGTGTCTACCACGGGTGAGGGAAATGGGCGTGTGTGACCACACGGCCTACCCACACGGGCGTGTCCTAGTTCACACGGGCGTGTGGCCCTTGTTTAGGTAAAATTTTTCTAAGTTCAAATTATCTCTAAAACCTTCCGGAAGCATGTTTAGGGCCTCGTAGGCCCATTATAAGGATGTTAGAGGTGTGTATGGAAAAGTTTTAATTTGGAATAAAATTTGATAGCCCAAAGTTGTATGACTATGTGTGTTAAGTACGGTAACGCCTCGTATCCGGTTCCGGCGTAGAATACGATTAAGGGGTGTTACACCTAAGGTTCGTACAGGACTTTCGGAAGTCGAAACTCGATCACTTCAGGTCATGAATATTGCTCCCATGCTCAATTCATTTCGGAATATTATATACACAAGTAATAATTCAATTTGGCACTAGTAAAATAAATACAATAGAATTTATCGATATTTATTTACTTATGAACTTACCTCGGATAACGACGGATGAAATCGATTACTCGACTACTTTCGACTTATCCCGATCTAATTTCGTTTTCTTTCGTTCTTGATCTAAATAAATTCAAATTTAACTAATTTAATCACACATTCATTCAATTTAATCCACAAGCACATAATTAGACATTTTTACACTTTAGCCCTTATAATTTCACACTTTTACATTTTAGTCCTTATTTCATAAAACACAAAATATGCCATATTTCAATATTTCATGCTTAGGCCGAATCTTCCTCATATTCATACAAGTCCATACATTTCATTTATTTCACGTTTTAGTCCTTCAATTTATTATTTTCACAATTTAGCCCAAATTACTCAAATTTATCAAAAATCCTAAGACAAAACAAGTTAATCGATCACATATCTTTTATTTTCCATCATCAAACCACAAGAATCACAAACTATCATCAATGGAAAAACACAAAATCATCATCAAATTCAAAAATTAAAACATGGGCTTTGTAGTACTCGAAGCAACGATCACAAAAACATAAAAATTATCAAAAACCGAAACAAAAACATACCTTGATTAAGCTTAGCAATGACCGAATGCTTCAAAACTCTTAAACCCTTTTTCTTTTCTAAGTTTCATTGGTGGATGAACACAAATGACAAACAATTTTTCTTTATTTTAACTAATTTATCTTTTATTTGACAAATTACCACATCAGCCTTTTTATTTTCATTTAAAATCCACTATCTTAAGGCATTTTTCTCCATCCAATATTCATATGGTTTAATAACAACATAAGGACTCCATATAATAAAAGCCATGACAAATAGATACCTTCACATATAGCATGCTAGTTTTGCATTTTACGCGATTAAGTCCTTTTATCAAATTAAGCACACAAATAGTAAAATTAAATCACGAAATTTTCACACATATTAATTCACAAATTATAAACATAGAAAATAATATTAAATTATTTTTTTGACACAGATTTATGGTCCCGAAACCACTATTCTGACTAGGGTTTAAACAGGACTGTTACAATTCTCCCCCTAAGGGATTTTCGTCCCTGAAAATCTTATTGGTGAATAGGTTTGGGTAACATTCTCTCATAGCATCCTCGGGCTCCCAAGTAGCTTCTTCAACCCCGTGTCGACACCATAAGATTTTTACTAAAGAAATTTTCTTATTTCTCAATTCTTTCACTTTTCGGTTTAAAATCTGGATTGGTTCTTCCTCATATGTCATATCGGATCGAATCTCAATCTCAGACGGGGAAATCACATGCGATGGATCGGATCGATATCGTCGAAGCATCGAAACATGAAATACATTATGAATCTTTTCTAACTCAGGTGGCAACAACAATCTGTAAGAAACTGGCCCAATACGTTCTATAATCTCATACGGCCCAATAAATCTCGGACTCAACTTGCCTTTACGATCGAATCTAAGTATTTTCTTCCACGGTGAGACTTTCAAAAGTACTTTGTCCCCGCTCTAAAATTCAATATCTTTTCATTTCAAGTCTGCATACGATTTCTGACGATCTGACGCGGCTTTCAGACTATCACGAATCATTTTCACTTTTTGTTCAATCTCTTTGATCAAATTGACCTTGTATATCTTATTTTCACTGAGTTCAGTCCAATACAAAGGTGTTCGACATTTGCGACCATACAAAGCCTCATAAGGTGCCATTTTGATACTTGATTGAAAACTATTATTATACGCAAATTCAATCAGTGGCAAGTATCGTTCCCAAGTACCTTCAAACTCAAGAATGCAACATCTCAACATATCCTCAAGTATCTGAATAATTCGTTCAGACTGACCATCTGTCTGCAGATGAAAAGTAGTGCTAAAGTGTAATTTCGTACCTAGTGCATCTTGCAATTTCTTCCAAAATCACGACGTGAACCTCGGATCTCTATCCGAAACAATAGAAATAGGTACTCCATGTAATCTCACAATCTAAGAAATGTACAACTCATGAAGTTTATCAAGTGAGTAATATGCATGAACCGGAACAAAATGAGTCTATTTAATCAATCTATCCACAATGACCCAAATTGCATCTTTCTTATTTAGTGACAAAGGCAAACCTGATACAAAATCCATCGTGACTCTATCCCATTTCGATTGAATTCGATACAAAACCGGAATAGAGTTATGAGGCATTACCAAACTAAACACCGTTCCGAATGGACATTCGGTTGAATTCGACACAAGTAAAGCAATCCCTATGTATCACATAACAAAATCTGATATTCATTCATAAATCTATAATGCATATACAAGCATATCAAATTACATCTTGACCAAACATACAATTGATATTATGAACTTATATCGCATGCATTTCCTTATAACAATGTCACATTTATACTTGCACATGATTATTCAAATATCATACACTAAATTCGCATACATTTATTAATGTACCTGAACCTTGCAATTTATTTATTTAACCATTCAAAGGTTCGGCCATACTATTACCAATATCATAAGCATATCGCAGTGTTTCAAATATTGAGATCAAACCATACCGTTTTCACATACCATTTGAGATTCATGCCTAAACAAAATATTACAAATACCAACTACCTCAAGTATACATCATTTACTATATTGCCGAAGCCTATGTCACAACTCAATCATCATTAGTAATGTATATTAGCAAGTAACTGATGAATAGTCCTTGGACAAGATCATTCATACAATGCAACACCCATGTTCCGTATATATACATAATTCAAGGCTCGGTATATTGATCCAAACATATAACAAGATTATCACCTAACTACTATATATATATATACCTACATAAATCATCAAGTATCATCACCATCTCTTTACTAGCCAAATGCATAACTAAACACATCACACATATATGCCATGACCAAATTATATCTACGATATGCACCTAGACTATAGCTGAATATAACCAAATAAAATCCATATTATCCATGCATCATAATAACATATCCATATGCACCATTAGATCATTAAAAACAAACGTATGTCTCCACATTAACTAACATAGGACATAAGCCATATTCGTATGGCTATAATACATATAATAACAAAGTTTCCAACTCAAACAAGGACATTTACCATCCTATACATGCCTTTATCCAAAATAAGCCAAACTAAAGGAGTACCAAAAAGATGATAGTGTGGTTGACTTTGCTGACAATTTCCCGAGCCCGTAGCTTGACCAAAATCTATAAAACAAATCATTGAACACACAAAGTAACCTTACTAGCTTAGTAAGTCTTAAGCAAATTCAATACAACATTTAAACATAAAGGCCCTTTTAATCATTGAATTCGTAACATAGAATATAAGCATTTCATTATGTAAATAAATCATGACTGAATGCTTTTAGTACTATTAACCTAAGTATTAACACTTTATCACCATAAGTTTGTACATTGTCAAGTCACATAAATATCATATGCATTTGTATATTCCAAGTTAAATGAACATATTTTAAACATCAATCACATATTCATTCTTGTACGCACATGCAAATACCTTCAAACTCTTTTACCATGAACATCTCCCCTTATAGCCAATTCTTCAAAGTAATATACATATAAAACTCAATTTCATATATATAATGTTCATACTCATCATGGATAGCTTAATAGCACATAATAAAATCCTTATTGAATTATCAACTTAATCATATCATACTCAACTCAATGATAATATACCAACTTACCACATTTCCTACTAATACAATAGACTTACACTTACCCGAGTTTTTAGCACATTACATTAAATGTGTCTCACCTTGTTTAATTCTCAGATTCTCCGTTTATAGCATATCACTGGCATTAAGCCTACTAGGCTTTATAGCCCGAATTACACATAGGCATTGAGCCTGCTAGACCAAAGGTCCGAAGTTTGAACACCGGCATTGAGCCTACTAGGCAATAAGCCCGAAATAATTCACCGGCACGAGGCCTGCTAGGCTCGAAGCTCGAATATCAGTATAATTAACCATTCAATACACATTTCTTAATGCTAACATCACAAACATCCCATATAAGTCATATTACCCTCACATATCAAATCGAACATACTTATTCACATTACATTAAACAAAATAAAATCAATCCAATATAATACCCCCACATTCGGCCATCTCATATATTTATGCTTAAAATTTCCAAATTTCATCATTTACTATATTCATAAATAATTCTTTGACATATATTTGCTTAAGGACTTACCTCGACTATCGACGGACAACGTAGACCGGCTATTCGATAACCTTCGCCTTTCCCCGATCCAAATCTGTTTTTCTTTATTCTTGATCTAAACACGTTAAAATTCAGCTCATTCAAGTACATTTC
The DNA here is from genome assembly GCA_005393395.2 of Gossypium australe. Classification (NCBI taxonomy): domain Eukaryota; kingdom Viridiplantae; phylum Streptophyta; class Magnoliopsida; order Malvales; family Malvaceae; genus Gossypium; species Gossypium australe. Next base: position 108,128,887 of record CM016621.1, on the reverse strand, counting down.
ATCTCAATTTAGTCCCAAAACACATAAACAGACAAATTACCATTTTACCCCTAATGTTTCACATTTTTACAATTTAGTCCTATTTGCACAAAACACAAAATACACAAAATTTCATTATATCACCTAAGGGCCGAATGTTCATAGGGACCATACTAGTCCATTTATTTCATTTATTTTGTATTTTAGCCCCCTCAAAAATTCATTTTTGCAATTTAGCCCAAAATACTCAAATTTACTAAAATTTCCAATACAAAACATGCTAATCTTTAACATATCTTTAATATAAAATCATTAAACATCAAAAACCACAAGAACATGTCAATGGCCGAACATCAAGCATGCTCAACTTTAAAAATTCTAACATGGGTCAACTAATGTTCGAAGCAACGATCTCAAAAACGTAAAAATTAACAAAAACCGACTAAAAACTTACCTTGAATTTGGCTTGAAAGTAACCGAAAATCAAAAGAATCTAGCTCCCTTTTCTTTCTTCAATATTCGGCCAAGAGAAAGATGAAGTAAATATGTTTATTTTTGTGTTTTAATTAACATATATGTTAAGTAATTGTTTGATTACTAAATTAACCTTTATACTTTAATATATAAACAAATAATACTAAGGTTATTCTTGGTATGTGCCGTCCACTAACTCTTAGGATGGGCTAATTGCCCTTTTAATACCCCATATTAAAAAGCCACCATCAATTTAGCACATTTCACTATAGTTTGCAACTTTTACATTTTACGCAATTAAGTCCTTTTTGTCAAATTAAACACACAAATGATTAAATTTTCCTACGAAACTTTCACACACAATAATTCACACATAATAAGCACAGAATATATTATTTAAATATATCTCAGACTCAGATTCGTGGTCTCGAAACCACCGTTCCGATTAGGGCCAAATTCGGACTGTTACAATTCTGACATCGCAAATCAATAGTGTTTCTCTTGCAGTTCACAATAGAATCATGTAAGGTTAACCAATCCATACCCAGAATTATATCAAACTCGTCGAATGGAAACAACATCAAATCAACCGGAAAACATGAATGTGGAATCATCATCAGACAATTCTTACATACTTTATCAACCAAAACACACCGGCCTAAGAGGTTCGATACTCTAATCACAAACTCGGTAGACTCTACAGGCAAAGTCTTATTGGATACTAAGTTCTCACATACATAAGAATGAGTCGAACCAGGATCAATCAATGCAACAACACTAGTATCATAGAGAGTGAAAGTACCAGTAATCACATCTGGAGACGAAGCTTCTTCACGAGCACGAATAGCATAAGCTCTGGCAGGTGTGTGAGCCTCAGATCTAACAACTGTGTCTTTAGTTCCTCTCTGACTGCTACTCACATTACTCGTGTTCCTGGGTGGTCTACCTCGAGCTACCGTATTTCTCGGTCTAGCATTCTGTATTGTGTTTTGCTTAGCTAACTTAGGACATTCACGAATAAAATGATCTAATGATCTACATTTGAAATAGGCTCGATCCTTCAATCTACAACTGTCGGGATGTCGTTTACCACAATATTTGCACCTTGGTTGATTTGATCTGACGTTACCAACACTAGCTACTGAGGTAGCTCTCGAACTCACAACTGGTTTATCTCGATCCCGTCTAGAATAACCCACAGTAACCTTTGAACGGCTAGAGTCATCTCGAAATTTCGTTGATGCCGATTGGAAAGACTTACTTGAGAATCTCTTATGTGCATCTCTAGATTCAAAGTCAGCTTTTCTTTTCTCTTTCCCAAGCTCTTCAGCTTTGCACGCTCGTTCAACTAGTACGACGAACTCTTTTATTTCCAGAATCCCAGCAAGTAACTTAATGTCTTAATTCAGCCAGTCTTCATATTTTGTTACGGTCATGCGACCCTGTTTCAACTCGAAGAATTCTTTGCGCTTTAGTCATGAACCTTTGACTGATGTATTTCTTACGAAATTTAGTCTAAAAGAACTCTCAGGTAACCCGTTCTCTCGGAACTACGGATATCAGTGTATTCCACCAATGATATGCGGAATCTCGAAGCAATGATACAGCACATTTAATACACTCATCAGGGGTACAAGATAATTCACCAAACACACGGATAGTATTATCGAGCCAAAATTCAACTCGCTCAGCATCATCATCAACAGTGGCTCTGAATTATTCGGCCCTATTTTTTCTAATTTTATCAACCGGTGGCTTATTCATTCGTACTAGATCAACAACTTGTGGCATAACTGGTATTTGAGGAGGAATCGGTAGGGGAAAAGGTTGTGGAACAACTAGATTCTTCTGGATATATTTAGTAAATCATTCATTCATCATTTAGTAAAAGGCTTGTTTAGCCTCTCCCTCTTGGTTACTCGAACTAGGCCAAGATTCAGCCAGCACTGCCCCCTGAGCAGGAGCAGGCACATTACTTTCCACATCATCAGCTACGGCTCGATCGGGATCCATTTACTATACAAAAACACATTTAAATTGTCAGGAATCATCACACTATCGCAGTTTATAAGTATGGCATGTATAGCTAGACTCACACGTGCTACGTTAATCCTAGAACCGACTAAACCGTAGCTCTGATAACAAATAAAATGTAACACCCCTAACCCGTAACCATCGCCGAAATAGAGTTAAGAGTTTTACGATCATTTTACAACATAAGACACATCATCATCATAACATAGCAAATTATATACATAGAGTCCCTTAAATAGGTCAACAAGACCTAAACATGCTTTAGGAAGGGGTCGGGACTAAATCGATAAAATACAAAATTTTTCTGAAAATCAAACATTTTTCAAAGTTACAGAGGTCACACGCCCGTGTGGGTAGGCCGTGTGCCTCACACGGCATTAGACACACCCATGTGTCCAGGACATGGCAAAACAAGGCATACATACTGACTTGTCCACACGGCCACAAGACACGCCTGTGTGCCAGGCCGTGTGAAAATTAAGGAGGCTACTGACTTGCTTACACGGCCAATCACACGCCTGTGTGTCCAGTCTGTGTGACATCCTGACTTTCTTCAAATTACAACCTTGAAAGACACAGTCGAGACACACGCCCGTGTGCTCAACCTGTTAACAAATATAAGCCATTTGTAAGGCGATTTGCCACCCAAATTTGGGTCAAACCTACAAGCGTCAAACCAACCTAAATTCATACTCCAATGGCATCCAAAACATACCAAAACATGCATAATTTTGACTTTTTAATATCATTCATTTTCATATTCAATTCTTACTCTAATATACCAATTCAAGTATCAACTCCACATCAAAAACACACACACACACACACACACATATATATATATATATATATATATATATATATCATTTTAACCCATACCAATCTATACCATTTCTCATCATATCAACTTCACAAATTAACCAACAAACTTACCAACATTGACCATTTCATTTTGGCCATTCAATAGCTCATCAAAACATTTCACCTTATACATCATAAACTAGAACAAACTCACCTAAAAACACATTATTTAACAAGCCATATCACATGGCTATTTTTTCACATCTCAAAACATAATCAAAACTCACTAGACTATACATGCCATACTTTAATATATACATTTTCAAAAGGTACCAAAATATAGATCGATGGTGTGGTGATGATCCTCGACGATCCCGAGCTTCTCGTAGCTTTAATAATCTATAAAACAATCAAACAAACACACACACATAGTTGACTTTCATAGCTTAGTAAGTCATAAGCAAATAATAAGTAAATAAACATTTGCATTAAATCAACTAATCAAATCAAATAAACCTTAACCAATTCTACATTTAATGTGCTCGCAACTCAAGTATTATCACATTCACAACAGCAATATAACATCAATGTTCAAATTCTCATATACTTTTAAGTACATATAAATTTATCTTTTACCATGTTCAATTCAAGTATCCATCATAAACATATACTTACCCTGCTTACATATACATATCACAAAGCATATACCTGAATCTTTTAGTTCGTTTCCACATCTGATCTTATCTCGATAATACCTGTTGAACCATTCGGAATTAATAAGGATACTCGGATAGTCAGAACGCTCGTACAATGCCAACGTCCTAGACATGTTCTTACATGTAATCACATATCGATGCCACTGTCCTAGACAGAGTCTTACACAAATCTAATACGATGCCAATGTCCCAGACATGGTCTTACGCGTAAACACATGTCGATGCCAATGTCCCAAACGTGGTCTTACACAAAAACACATATCGGAATCCTATGTCATGACATATGTATCCTATCTATTCCTAAGGTTCGTACGAGACTGTCAGACATCGAAACTCGATCATTTCATGCTCATGAATATTGCTCCCATGTTCAATTCATTTCGGCATATTATATACACAAGTAATAATTCAATTTTGCACTACTAAAATAAATACAATAGAAATTATCGGTATTTATTTACTTATGAACTTACCTCGGATAACGACGGATGAAATCGGCTACTCGACTACTTTCGACTTCCCCCGATCTAATTCTATTTCTTTTCGTTCATGATCTAAATAAATTAAAATTTAACTAATTTAATCACACTTCATTCAATTTAATCCACAAGCACATAATTAGACCTTTTTACACTTTATCCCTTATAATTTCACACTTTTACATTTTAGTCCTTATTTCATAAAATACAAAATATGAAAAATTTCAATATTTCATGCTTAGGCCGAATCTTCCTCATGTTCATACATGTCCATATATTTCATTTATTTCACATTTTAGTCCCCCAATTTATTATTTCACAATTCAGCCCAAATTACTCAAATTCATCAAAACTCCTAAGACAAAACATGTTAATCTATCACATATCTTTTATTTTCCATCATCAAACCACAAGAATCACAAACTATCATCAATGGAAAAACACAAAATCATCATCAAATTCAAAAATTAAAACATGGGCTTTGTAGTACTCGAAGCAACGATCACAAAAACGTAAAAATTATCAAAAATCGAAACAAAAACATACCTTGATTAAGCTTAACAATGACCGAATGCTTCAAAACTCTTAAACCCTTTTTCTTTTCTAAGTTTCAGTGGTGGATGAAAACAAATGATAAACAATTTGTCTTTATTTTAACTAATTTATATTTTATTTGACAAATTACCACATTAGCCTTTTTATTTTCATTTAAAATCCACTATCTTAAGGCATTTTTCTCCATCCAATATTCATATGGTTTAATAACAACATAAGGACTCCATATAATAAAAGCCATGGCAAATAGATACCTTTACATTTAGCATGCTAGTTTTGCATTTTACGCGATTAAGTCCTTTTATCAAATTAAGCACACAAACAGTAAAATTAAATCACGAAATTTTCACACATATTAATTCACAAATTATAAACACAGAAAGTAATATTAAACTATTTTTCTAACTCGGATTTGTGGTCTCGAAACCACTATTCTGACTAGGGTCTAAACCAGACTGTTACAATTTGTTTTTTTAAAACATATTGGGATATGATTGGGCAAGACACTATAAGCTTGTGTTTAGATTTGCTACATGGGAATATGGATATGGCTAGGTAAATAAGACTATTATTATCTTTATCCCAAAAGTGGCCTAACTAGATTTGTCTAAATTTTTTACCTATTAGTCTATGTAATTTTCTTTATAAATTGGTCTCGAATACATTGGCTAATCAATTGAAATTTATTTTTCTTGTATGTGTAAGTGCAAATGAAAGTGCTTTTATACCAAAAAAAATTATACAATACAATGCAATAGTGGCTTATGAAATTCTCCACTATCTTCAGAGTTTTAAGAATTGTCCGAATAAAAGATGTGCCTTGAAGCTTGATATGAGTAAAGCTTATTGTAACAGCAAATTTTTTATAAAATCGGAATAGTGGTTTCAGGACCACATATCTAAGTCCGAAAAAAACTTATTTTAATACTATTTTATGATCTACAATATGATAATAATATTGTGTGAAAGTTTCGTAAAGAAATTTTATCGATTACATGTTTAATTTGATAAAGGACCAAATTCCACAAAGTGCAAAAGTTAAGTTCTAATAGCTAAAGAGATTAAATAGCTATAGAACTTTAAATTGGAGGCCCTTATATGGTAATTAGACCATTAAAAATGCTTATTTGTTAAGGATGATGTATCATCCATGGAAAATAAAATAAAGAAAAGGATGAAATTGGAAAGATGAAAAATAAAAGGTGATAAATTAATTAAATAAAAAAATATCATCATTTTATGTCATCTTCTTCCCCAAAATACATGGAAACCCTAGGAAAGAGAAAGCAAGCTTTCTTGGCCAAATTAGGTAAGTATTCAAGTACCGTTTTTAGTAATTTTTATATTTTTGAGATCGGGACAACTTAATCTAGTTATTTTGGGGATTAATTTGTAAAGTTATCAAAGTATAAAAATTTTTCCATGGATGAATATGCTGAAATTTTGAAATTTATGATAGAATATGAAAGGTTGTTGATAGATAAACAACTTGTACAAAGTGAATTTTGATGAAAACATGATTTAAGGACTAAATTGAAAAGCTGTAAAAATCATGGAAATATTATGAATTTTATAAAATACATGTGCTGTAAATATTACATGTAAAAATCGGTTAGGCTTGGAACAAGGATTAAATTGCATGAATTTCATTTTCCAAGCCTAGGGACGAAATCATCATTAATTAAAAGTTTAGGGGCAAAATGGTAATTTTGCCTAAAATGTAAATTGGACTGAATTGAGTTTAAATTGTATTAAACTGATGTTAAATTTACTTGTATAGATCCGGATAGACCAAATTCAGAGCTAGAACGAGGAAAAGAGGAAAATGTTGGATTAGTAGATTTTACATACACGAACATTTGTCGAGGTAAGTTCGTGTAACTAAATTGTGTATATTTATATGCTTGAATTAGATGTTGTGTATGTGAATTATATAAATTCAATATATGTATGACATTGAAAACATATCTGACAAAACCCGATAAAAGATAATGCCCGATAAATGATAAATGATAAAAATGTTTCTTTTATGCTGGAAATGAATGTGAAATGTGTTTATTTGAATATTGTGAATATTATAAATGTATGAAATAATTACATGCCTGATAATATCTAAAAAATGTTGAATCCCATTTGAATATATGAAAATCGATGGATAATGTGATTTCCCTTATTGAATGAGGTCTTGCATTTGTTGCTGACGAAATTTAGCTCAGACTAGTAATCCTATTGACCTCATTATAGAAAGGATTTAGCCTGGACTGGTAATCCTGATATAAGCTCTCTTGAGCATATGTTACAGATAGGATTTAGCTCGAACAAGTAATCCTGATTAAGCTCTTGTGAGCATATGTTGGAAATAGGATTTAGCTTGGACAAGTAATCTTGTTATATGATATGTAGCTCAAGAGTGTGCTTTCTGATTAAGTGCCTTAATGGGTACTCCTGAATATGAATTGATAGATCCTGATTTGTACACCTCAAGTGTTCTACACGTGTATCCATCAATATTTTAGATAAATTCAACAGGAAAAATCCTGACATGAGAAGATATGAATAAGAAATGAGTTATTACACGTATCTGCCTGAAATACATGAAAGTGATGATACATGATATACAAAAAATATGAGATGATATATGTACATGGAAATTATTAGATGAATACATTCATCCATGATTATAGATTTGTACACCTTGAGTGTACTACTCGTGTGATATTGATATTTCGAATGATTTAATGGGTAAAATTCTGACATGAAATAATCTAAACTCGAGATGAATTATTATGAAAATATACTTGAGTTACATGGACTTGAATTATACCTGTTACATGAACACATGAAATGAGAAATATTTGAACATGGAAATTTGACTAGTGTTAAGAAATATATATTCTGATATTCATGAAAAATATATGTTTTTTAACAGTCTGATTTAGGGGCTAGTTGGAACAGTGGTCTCGGGACCACTAATTCGGGGTCGGAGAAAATTTATTTTTATTTTATTTTATGGGTTATAGCATGATTATAAGGGTGCATGAACATTTTGGTGCTTTAATTTTAGCAATTTCATGCTTAATCGCGAAAAAGGACTAAATCGCATAAAATACGAAAGTTCTATTTTAATTGCTAGAGGTGCCAATTAGCTAAGGAATATTAATTGGAGGTCCTTAAAGTGCAAATAGGCCATGGGGGAAGTGATCGTCGGCCATAGGGGGACAATGAAAGGACTTTGTCAAATGGTTAGGTGGAAATTTGGTGATAAAAAATTATTTTTATTATAAAATAAAGAAAAGAAAAATACCATCTTTTCTCTCCATCTCCTTCACCAAAAATTAGCAGCAAAATGGGGGTTGGGAACTCAAAAATTTCAGCCAAGCTTTCCTTCCTACAAGTAAGTGATTTTGGTGGCCTTTCTTGAAAATTTTTATACTTTTGGAACCCCTAAAGCTTAAGCTAGCTAATGAGGGGACTATTTTGCAAAATGGTTAAGAGTCTAGGGTTTTTCCATGAGATTAATTGAGCTGTTTGCTGCATTTTTATGGAAGAAGATGAGTCTTAGTTGTTAGATAAACAACTTTTGTGAAGGGTGTTACCATGAAAACACCAAAAAGGACCTTTTTGTCAAGGTTGTGAAATGAATGGTAAATGTGTGTAATAGTTGAAATCTTGAGTTGCTATAGAAGGGAATATGAATCGGCTAGGCTTGGTTAGCAAAGAAGCTGGATGAAAATCGATATACGAGCCTAGGGGCAAAATCGTAATTTTGCCAAAGTTTAAGGGCAAAATGGTAATTTTGCCAAAGTAGAATTTTTTTAAAAATGTATTGATTGGTATGGTGATTAAATGAGTAAATTTTATTGTTCTAGATCAAAGAAAATGAGATTCGAACCTAGGACGGGAGAAAAGAGAAATATGGACAAATAGGTCCCTTTCTACCCTTTTCGGTATCGAGGTAAGTCTGTGTGCTAATAATGCAACTATAAGTGAAGTATTTAATATTTCGATGCTGTATGAATTATATAATGACTCTATGAATATATTAAAGACGTTTTGACAAGATGTCAAGAATTGAAAGTCTTCAATTGAATCTAAGAATAGAGGGAATGCAAATATCATGATACTATGATAATTAAGGATCCGTGTAAGACCATATTTGGAATATGGCCTTGGTGTGAGATTTCGTATAAGACCATGTTAGGGACATGGCATCGATATGATATTTCCTATAAGACCCTGTAACACCCCAAACCCGGCCCATACACCACGGCCGAATTTAGAATGCCACTACGGAAAACGTTTGAAAACCGATTTCACTTATAGTAAAAACATAAAATTCGTTGTCGTTCGTAAAACATGGTACATTTAAAATTCTAAGTAAAACTTTATTGTTACAAAATATCTGAATTGAAAACTTTAATATATATTTTAAAAATGTAAGTTGCCAAAAATAAAACATTTCTAAACATTAGTTTAAACGTCGATCCAACTTAAACATACTAAAAATAAATACTTAAATACTTTAAGTGGCCCTTATTACAATAAATACTTAATCAAAAATACTGAAGATATAAAATACGTAAACCAAATTAAACAACTTCTGCATGGCATAAAAATAACTTCTGCATGGCATAAAAATAACTTCTGCATGGCCACCTTTGTATCCACTCCAACCCGGTCCAAGCATCACGTATCACCTGCGATGTTGGTAAAAATTTGGGTGAGTCTAACAGACTCAGTGTGTAATTAGTCCACTGAATTCCACCCATATGGGCTTAGCCCACAACCAAACCATATCATATAATAATGCAAGTTATCCACATAATGCCATATATTTGGCTTGGCCCATTATCACATTAATCCTCATGTCAGATACTCAAGACAAATAATTCACATGATTTCACTTATTGGGCTTGGCCCATATCCACATCACATATCATATAATAAGGCAATTTATCCACATGAGTCCACATATTGGGCTTGGCCCATTTCCACATTAATCCACATGTCAGATAATGAGTTTATGTAAAGTGCACCCAACCCAGCCTAGGGTCCATCCTCTACACACCCCCGTACCCAGCCACCACACACCAGGGGATTACTAAATCGCCCTCCAACCTCTACACACCAATTTGGCAATTAATGCCGTCCACGCGAACTAAATCGCAAATAATCCAAAACGTGACCTCAGTTAGCGCCAATCCACGATGTAGCTCGTAGCTAACATCAAAATTACAATGAGGCACATAGCTACTCATCAAACCACGATATAGCACATAGCTGATATCAACCACGATGAGACACAGAGCCACTCATCAATCCACGTACTCGAAGTACACCCTGTCCTTCTTTCATATTCATTTCCCATCCCATGCACATGCAACATATAATAATGTCATGATGAATAATGCATGTACACGTTATTCAGGCATTCAATTACATTTCATAGGCATAATCATAGTCTCATCAATAATTAATACTGACCTGCTTATCGACATACCCCTTAAGGGTATCCATTTCATAATTGCCACTGCACTTATTAGCACATATTCATAACACATGCAAATACAATAATATACCCAGAAAACGGTGGGTTAATCACACACCTGATAACTTGAAGTACTACGCTCTCGATCCCGATGCTATCACTAAGCGACACTACGGCTATCTGCCTACTTTCCTGTTCTGACGCTGTCCCACACCCCGGTGGCCAATCCCGCACTGCAGAGACTGATCTTCTCTTAAACTTAGGAATAGGAGTTACCCCTTGTCCTCCTTGACTGGTATTCGCCTCCATCAACAATATCTCTAATCAAAACCCGATTAATACAAGATCTTAAACAAATAAACCATAATCTAAACATGCTTACCGAAATGGATCGAAATCCCAAAAAGCTTCTCTTACTTCTGTCGATTTGCCCTTAAAAGCCAATGTCAGAATCGGCCAACACTTAAATACCCATAATATGGCCTTAGGCCGAATACCTTAATTCACCTACCTTGCTTACCAAAACCCGAAACTGCACTTGTTTCCTAAAATTGTCGAGATCCCTATATGCCACATGTCAGAATCGGCTTTAAACACAATTCCATGGAAAATGGCCCTTGGCCGCATACCACTTTGGCTTACCTTGAAGAATCGAATCCCGAAAGAATTCTTCTTCAAACGTTGGCTACCAGAATCCCGAAAGATCTCCTGCGTTAGGCTGTACCTTCCCCTACAATCGGCCTTAACACATTTTAAAGAATCACAGGGCCATTCGGCCATGACATAAATCCCAAACGAAGAGAAGTTGTCGCACCTTGATGATGGATCCCCTCGGCTTTGCAAAGAATCGGCCCACACAAAGATTGAGATTCGACTATGAAAGAGAATAGATGTGGAGTTGAAATTATATGAAGAAAAGAAGAATGGAAGAGGCTTAGGAGAATTCGGCAATCACCTGAATATTCCGGCTTTTGAAAGACTTGTGAAAGAAAAGAAGAGAATGAGGGGTTAAGCAATTCGGCAATGGTGGCAAAGGAGGATTCGGCTAACATAAAAAGAAGAGATTTGGGGAATGAAGTATAGGTTCGGCCAAGAAACAAATAGAGGAGAAGAAGAAAAATGCTAGTGACCTTAATGGTCTTTAAAGTTTCGATCACACATCAAAGGGGAAAGAAGCCGAAACTAGATGACTTTTCACATAAAGAAAACGGCACGAAGGAGAGAAGAAAGAACAAAATTCGGCACACACACTAAGGCTTTATTTCGGCACTCACTCCCTCTTCACTTAACCGAATATGTCATCCCAAAGAGTCCCTTGGTCGGCCACTTCTCATCCCCTTTTATCAGATCCCTTATTATTCTCTTTATCACCTTATTCAAAATAATCAAAATAAAACATCAATTATCCTTTACTAATCTCCTATTTTATCTCTTATCTACCCATTCAAACTAAATAAAATAAATCAACATTTATCCTACTCTTCTAGCCGAAATTTAAAAAAGAAAAACAAGGCTTATCTTCATCCCTTTGAAGACCCAAAGCCGTCCAACACTCCCCCCTCTCTCTCTTGACGCAAAAGCAAAATAAAACAACCCCCTTCCTTGCTGCCACCAAGACTCGAACCTCCTCCCTTGGATCCCCTTGCTGACGCAACCCTCCTAGCACCTTAGGTAGCGTCCCAAGCCACTTTACCACATGGTTATCTTGTGTCATGCTTCACACCGACTTTTTTAAGACCTCCTTAGCCAAGCTCCCCCTTTTTAAACTTAAAATCCAATAATTTCTTAAGGCATTCCACTACATCCTAGGGTTCTCAAAACCCTTAAAACACATCCAAACACACACACAAAGCCCCCTATCTCATAAATTATGCCCGAACGCATAACCCCTAAATCTAGGATATTACAGTTCTACCCTTCTTAAAAATAATTTCATCCTCGAAATTACTTACTAACGAACAATCGTACATCCTTACTCACCACACTACGCTACTGCTGTGCACTCTGATCTTAATAAAACCAACACATTTCCTATGCACAATCTCAAAGTTCACAGTCAAGGTTCCATACACTTCACTAAGAATATAAGAACGAACTAACTCTATAGCAAACAAGGCAATAACGGACATTCCAGAAATAAGGAACGTACCCGATATCACATCTGGCACGTCTTCCTCCTTGCGACGACTGACTGTCTAAACCAACCTTGATTGTCTCGCATTTGAACCTTCAGCACCTCTGCTTGGTGTTCCACGACTTTGGCCTGATCCATTTCCTCCATGGTTCGAACCACAACCCCCCGTCGCTTGCTAACCACCTCTGCCAGGCTGCACATGACCCTGGCCTCCCGTCCGAGCCTTATCCATCACTTGAGGACACTTCCTAACCAAATGAGCCTTAGACCCACACCGGAAACATTCCTTACTATTTCCCCAGCACTCTCCTACATGAGCTCTCCCACACTGAGCACATAGACGACTCCGATTCTCAGCAACTGGTACAGGTGCACGTACAGAATTCTCAATCCTTGGCCTTTTCTGAAAATCTCCAGATGCTTCTGACGGTCCAAAACTCCTCTTATTCCGGTTCCTATTCTTTTCTCGGTTCTGTCTCTCAGTCCTCTTAACTTCTTCAGCGATCCGAGCTTTCTCCACTAGGATAGCAAAGTCCCTTTCTCTCTGCGGAGCAACCAGCACCCGCAGCTCATCTCGCAATCCATCTTTGAATCAGACACACCTCTCGTAATCAGTGGCCACGATCCCCTTAGCATACTGACTTAACCGCAGAAATTCTGCTTCATACTCCACTACCGACTTACTCCCTTGTACCAAATTTAGAAACGCCTTTCTCTACGAGTCTAAGTAACTAGCTCCAACATACTTCCCTTCAAACTTAGCCTTGAAATACCCCAAATCCACTCGATCTGCAGGGGTACCTTGTCTGATAGTGAGCCGCCATCGATAAGCTTCGTCTCGGAGCAACGAGACAGCACCTTTCAGCTTTTCCTCCGCCGTGCAATCCAAATCGTCCATGATCCTTTCGACTGGCTCCAGCCAGTACTTCGCCACGTTCGGAGCCACCCCAGACACTCCTCTAAAAACCTCAGCTCCGTTTGACCTAAGTTTTTCAGGCACTGATTTTCGAGCTCCATAGCCCACACTAGCTCCTGCCACTCGCTCTAGCACTCGCAGCATAGCTTGCGATACTGCGTCATCTCCTCCAGTCTGATCTTGATCCTCCGCGCCCAGTGCTGGCGGCGGCACATCGCTTTCTGACCCGTGGCCAGACCCTACTGGTTCCGACACCGTCATTCTACCTCGACCACGTCCACTAGAACTTATATCTAACGTCGCGATTTAATCTGATTAAAAAGTTTTATGCATTAGTACTTTTGGTTCCACTGTTTATCCGCGAGCAGTTTTATGAAAAGAAGTTTTAGAAGTAGTTCTTTCGATCAATCAAAGTTTCATCTCAAGTTCACTATTCTAATTCAGAGATTCACATTCATGCATTCACAACATTCATCACACTACTATGGGCATCTTTGTCCATTCCCAACCTAGGGGTATTTTCGTCATTTGTCTTACAAAGGTATTTTGGTAATTAATCGGGGTTAATTCGAAAATAATCTTTACAAATCAAAAGCATTCTAAAACTTTCAAAACTCGAGGGTATTTTGAAAATTTTTCTAAATCAAAGGTATTGCAGAAATTTCTGAAATCGGGGTTATTTTGGTAATTTTGGGAAGCCAGGGGCATTTTAGTAAATTTTCCCAAATCAGGGTATCTTGATATTTTGTAAAATGAGTGTTCTTGGTATTTTTGTAAAGTAAGAATAATTTAACAAAACTCGAGGGTATTATGGTAATTTTTTTATAAACCAAGGGCATTTAGGTAATTTTACAACCAGGGGTATTTAGGTAATTTTGTAAATCAGGAATATTTTGGAAAAATTTTCAAGAATAATCTTTCTACAAATCAAAGGGCTAATTTGGTGATTTTTAAACTAAGGTTTTTATAAAACTGTGTGGCTAGTCCCTTTCGGGTTTTAATTACCGGGTTTAGCCCGTGAATAAGTCCTCTTGGTTAGGGTGAATCGTCACTACGCACCAGGTAGGATTCGAGTAAAGAGGAGGTGAGTCTCTAGGACTGCTTTAAATACCAAGCTCTTACCGAATCCAATCCTAAACATGCGCACAATGGTTGCCACACCTTAACTCGGTGACTTACTTCACAGGTTTGTTTAGCTGTTCTTAAGTCTTATGCATTCTGTGTTGGAGTAGACTAGTCCTAGGGTTCAATAGCCCTAATCTACTAATCTACGATCCCATATTGCCCATACAGTACACATATACAAATCACTTCAATAGCTAGGGGTACTTACCTGGTGGACTTCGGGTCGGAGATACAGGTGCCATGCCCGAATAACCTGAAAAATTTCATGAAAATCCATATTTTTGAAAAGCCTATCTTAAAAAAATATTTTTGGGCCCAAAACCCTCAAAGCGAGTTTTGAACCGGGCTCTGATACCAAACTGTAACACCCCAAACCCGGCCCATACACCACGGCCGAATTTAGAATGCCACTGCGGAAAACGTTTGAAACCCGATTTCACTTATAGTAAAAACATAAAATTTGTTGTCGTTCGTAAAACATGGTACATTTAAAATTCTAAGTAAATGGTACATTTAAAATTCTAAGTAAAACTTTATTGTTACAAAATATCTGAATTGAAAACTTTAATATATATTTTAAAAATGTAAGTTCCCGAAAATAAAACATTTCTAAACATTAGTTTAAACGTCGATCCAACTTAAACATACTAAAAATAAATACTTAAATACTTTAAGTGGCCCTTATTACAATAAATACTTAATCAAAAATACTGAAGATATAAAATACGTAAAACAAATTAAACAACTTCTGCATGGCATAAAAATAACTTCTGCATGGCATAAAAATAACTTCTGCATGGCCACCTTTGTATCCACTCCAACCCGGTCCAAGCATCACGTATCACCTGCGATGTTGGTAAAAATTTGGGTGAGTCTAACAGACTCAGTGTGTAATTAGTCCACTGAATTCCACCCACATGGGCTTAGCCCACAACCAAACCATATCATATAATAATGCAAGTTATCCATATAATGCCATATATTTGGCTTGGCCCATTATCACATTAATCCTCATGTCAGATACTCAAGACAAATAATTCACATGATTTCACTTATTGGGCTTGGCCCATATCCACATCACATATCATATAATAAGGCAATTTATCCACATGATTCCACATATTGGGCTTGGCCCATTTCCACATTAATCCACATGTCAGATAATGAGTTTATGCAAAGTGCACCCAACCCGGCCTAGGGTCCATCCTCTACACACCCCCGTACCCAGCCACCACTCACCAGGGGATTACTAAATCTCCCTCCAACCTCTACACACCAATTTTGGCAACTTATGCCGTCCACGCAAACTAAATCGCAAATAATCCACAACGCGACCTCAGTCAGCGCCAATCCACGATGTAGCTCGTAGCTAACATCAAAACCACGATGAGGCACATAGCTACTCATCAATCACGATATGGCACATAGCTTATATCAACCACGATGAGGCACAGAGCCACTCATCAATTCTCGTGAGGCTCGAAACCATCACTGAACCACGTACTCGAAGTACACCCTGTCCTTCTTTCATATTCATTTCCCATCCCATGCACATGCAACATATAATAATGTCATGATGAATAATGCATGTACACGTTATTCAGGCATTCAATTACATTTCATAGGCATAATCATAGTCTCATCAATAATTAATACTGACCTACTTATCGATATACCCCTTAAGGGTATCCATTTCATAATTGCCACTGCACTTATTAGCACATATTCATAACACATGCAAATACAATAATATACCCGAAAAACGGTGGGTTAATCACACACCTGATATCTTGAAGTACTACGCTCTCGATCCCGATGCTATCACTAAGCGACACTACGGCTATCTGCCTACTTTCCTGTTCTGACGCTGGCCCACACCCTGGTGGCCAATCCCGCACTACAGAGACTGATCTTCTCTTAAACTTAGGAATAGGAGTTACCCCTTGTCCTCCTTGACTGGTATTCGCCTCCATCAACAATATCTCTAATCAAAACATTTGGTTAAACAATAATATACAAGATCTTACTCGAAGAAACTACCATAATCTAAACATCCTTACTGACGCAACCCTCCTAGCACCATAGGTAGCGTCCCAAGCCACTTTACCACATGGTTATCTTGTGTCATGCTTCACACTGACTTTCTTTTAAGACCTCCTTAGCCAAGCTCCCCCTTTTTAAAATTAAAATCCAATAATTTCTTAAGGCATTCCTCTACATCCTAGGGTTCTCAAAACCCTTAAAACACATCCAAACACACACACAAAGCCCCCTATCTCATAAATTATGCCCGAACGCATAACCCCTAAATCTAGGATATTACAGACCCTATCGGGGGTATGATGTTGATATAATACTTTATGTATGAGACTCAAAAGTATTCTTTAGCATTTTGAATGATTCAACAGGTATGTTAAAAATGAGAAAGTGTGTGGTTATATCATGAGAGGTACAGGTATGTGCCCAGAACTCATTTGAGGTAAATTTGGTATATGAGGAAATCAGAGTGAGTTATGTGTCAATGATGCATCCTGATTGCAAATGTTATATTTATTAATGCATTGCGTGAATGCAAATGATTATTGTAGAAATCTATTTAAGAATGATAGAGTGTGAGGATATTCCCAGATGAACATTCGAAATAGGAAAATATGTGAGGATAAATATTCGTGAATGTGTAATTAATGGTGGGCTGTGTGCGATACCACCCTATTAATTGTTAGCGATGGGCTGTGTGCGATACCATCGCCAATATCATTATTGGTGGGCTGTGTGCGATACCACGTTATTAATTGTTAGCGATGGGCTGTATGCGATACCATTACCAATATTATCAATGGTGGGCTATGTGCAATACTGCCTTATTATTTGTTACTGATGGGCTGTGTGCGATACCATCGTGCTTAGTATTGATGGTGGGCTATGTGCGATATCACATTACTAATTATTGAATGGTGGGCTGTGTGCGAAACCACCGAGTATTCATTATTATTCCGGGGTGATATCGAGAAACCTAACTAAGTGAAATTTGATGTGGCTTTGTGGTGATAAATGTAGGGTATAAACGCAAGTAAAGATGAACAATGTTTTATGATATGAGTTTGTGACAGGTGAAGGTTTAGAATGAGTAAGCATTATGAATGATTGAATGGGTATTCATAAGCTTAAGTATAAATCTCATTATAATACCTTTGTGGTGGAGCAAAATGAATGAATGTCAATAGTTGATTTATATTTTCATATGAACTTACTAAGCATTATTGCTTACTCCTCTTCCTTTCTGATCTCTTATAGGTTAACTTAACTAGCTCGGGTTGGAAACCACGGGTGATGCTTTCACACTATCGAGCAGTCACTTGGGTATAAGGTTTCAAGTCTTCTTGAGATATGGCATGTATAGGGATCTTATTTTGGTTTAATTAAGTCATAGTTAAAGTGCCAAATGTGTTGGCCTAAAAGAGTTATGGGTTGGTTGTGTATAGCCATGGATGATGGCTCATGTCGAATGTAATAGTGCTAGTAATAGTTCTCCCCTGTATATGGGAAGATAATTTGTTTTACTTAGTTCAAATGTGATAATTCAAGAGTTATAATTGATGATTTGAAAATGTTATGTGATGATGTGTGAATGTGTACAAGTGAGGGTGGCTAAATGGCTTGAAAAATATCCTTGAATTGGTCCACACGGTCAGTCCCATGGGTGTGTGACTTGAATTGGTCGTGTTGTAAGTTAGTGTCGACCACAGGCTAGACACACGGGTGTATGCCTAGGGCGTGTGCCTATAATTGGTTGCTGACGTCACAAACAGAATACTCAGGTTTTTACACACGGGGCGAGGACACGGGCATGTCTAGGCCGTGTGGAGCACACAGGCCAAGAACACGGGCGTTTGTCCGGCCGTGTGAAAACCCTTGTAGGTTCAAAAAGAAAATAATTCTACACGGTATAGAGCACGGGCGTGTGATATGTCACACAGGCGTGCCCCACTCTACACACGGGCGTGTGGCCCAGTTTTTTTTATGCCAAAATTTTCTTAGTGTTTAAAAGTTTTGATTTGGTCCCAAAGCATCTCGGGTATATAAAAAGGGTCTCGTAGACCCATAATGGGGACGTTACAATTGTAAATGAAAAATTTGTAAATTGGAACGAATTTTATAGCCCAAAGTTAAATGCTCAGGCAAGTCAAGTCCGGTAATGCCTCGTACCCGTTTCTGGAGTTGAATACGGGTAAGGGGTGTTACATTTAGTGGTATCAGAGTTATGGTTTAGCCGATTCTCGGACTAACCTAGCATGTGAGAGTTTAGCTATACATGCCATATTACTACTCATGACAGTGTGATATCTCTCGGCTCTAACAAGATTATTTCGTTAAGACAAAAATGATTCCCAACCGAGCCATTTTCGTTAATGGTGAAAATGATAATGAGATAATTGAAATGTGCTTATGATGTGATAAAATTCATAAAGGTATGAATAGAAGATCATGACATGTGTGTGATAAGATATGAAATGAGATAATCCTAGGTTGAAGAATGAAATGAAAGTTATAAGGTGATAAGCTTATCCATGTTGGTTCGATGTGCATATGGTGTTATATACTCAACCTATTTGGTTAAGTGAATATAGTGAGTAAACTTACCCAGTGAACGGGATATGTGTGTATGTACAACTGTTTGAATGATGTATAATTAGTAAGTCCACATAGTTGAATCTGATGTACGACTGTTAAAGTAGAGGATATATAATGTTTTGTTTTATGACTCTGTTATGAAGCCACAAATATTATGATAGTGAGAGAGTTAAACTGGGAAGTTAAATTAAGTAGAATGCAAGAGATGAGTATGGTCGTTCAATGATAAATTGATGAATAAGACCATGGTTGGACCACGGCAGTACATATGATCCCATATAAGACCATGTCTGAGACATGGCATTGGCAACGATACGTGATTCCGTGTAAGACCATGTCTGGGACCTGGCTTCGGTATGAAATCGTGTAAGACCATATCTGGGATACAGCGTCGACATCGATATAAGATCCCGTGCAAGACCATATCTAGGATACGACATCGGCATCGACATGTGTTTCCATGTAAGACCGTATCTGGGATATGGCATTAGTATCGATATGAGATTTCGTGTAAGATCATAGCGAGGCTATGGTATCGTAACGACATGTAAGATTATAACTGGGCTATGATATTGTGATACGAGTAAGACCATAGTTGGACTATGGCAATCAAGTAAACGATGTACTCAAACCCGTAAGACGTTCTCTAATTTGATAAGTGATGGTAAGAGAAATCGGAGTTAAATGTTGAGTACTTGAATAGATATTAATATGGAGCCTGCGTTAGTAAAATCATTATTCGAAATTATGGATGTCAGAAACAATGGTAACATGAGTAAGTGTGAAAACTTGCTTGGAGTGAGTTGGGCAAATACGATGATATTTCATTAATGATGAATGTTAAGTCATATGTGTGTAGTCATGAGAGTCAAGTTAGAGGCTTTACGGCCTCACCCCCCTTACCACTATTGAATTATAATGAGATTTTTACGAGAGTCAAGTTGAATAAGTTCATGAGTGAGAAATAAAAGAGTTCAGTGGCGAAACAATTAGTAATGTATATAGAGATAAAGGTAGTTAGAAGGTGAGAATAGTTTTGGGAAGAATATCTGAATGTTTTAAAGATCGTACTGATTCTGCAATGTTACGAATAAAGAGAAAGTTGGCCTCGGCTATTTAACTCCATTAAGTAGGAAGCCTAAGGTGTACTTACTGAGATCTTTCCAAATTGATGTTCATTAGCGAAAGGAATAATAAAGGGGTTTATGATGACGGAAATGGTTAGAGAAACAGTATTCGAGTTATAAAAAAATGTCTAACTATGACAATCATGGTTGAATAGATTATAATGATCTCTTTGAGTATTCTGTATAGATATCCATTTCCCTTTGGGGATTAAGTGGTTGTTCATTTTTTTTATGAAATTATGATTGTGTGTTTTAAATGTATTCTCAGTGTGGAGAAAAGAGTAGATTGATGTATTGAGATATGATTCGAGTTATGTGTATATTTACGCATGCTTCAATAAGGAGAATAGATTCTGTGTGTTCATTAGTAGGGATGATACGGGCCGGCTCGGGGTGAGTCGAAACGTATGCGGGTTGCCCAATCGTCTACGAGGAGGAATCAAGCCTTTGGAAGATAATCGGAAAATATAAATGAGTTTGCGGAAGCTTAAATAAATAAAATAGGATTTGGTTCGGTTTTGATAAAATAAAATATAAAATTGATAAAAGGATAATTGGATGGAGATGGATAAACTAACTTAAACGAGAAGCGATTCAACACTAAAGAGTGTCACCCCGGGTTCTATATTGTTTAAGGTGGATGAATGGAATCAATGATGGAAATGGAAATACGAACTTAACTTCAAGAAAGATTCAACACTATATAACAGTGTCACCCCGTTTCTTATATCGTTAAGGTGGATAGGTGAAGATAGGTTGATGAACGCCACACCAAACGAAATTTGGTGATAAGTTCAAACAAGCCGAAGACGCCACAAGCAAAGCTTGATAAGTCTAACGAAACTTGTGCGAAAACGAAGAGGAGATAAACTCACTCAATGAACAAAGGTTCATAAAAAATTCATTCATAAAAATTCTGTCCATGTACATTCGGTTGATCCTAAAAGAAAAGGAAATGAATGCATATTAAATCAAGCTAAATCAGTTGAGTATCAATTGACACAAGTGAAGACACACAGTTAGACACTTTAAACAAATTAAAACACAGGATTAGGACATGTTAAAATTCGGTAGCAACTTAAAAATTTCCTGCACATTTAAATTTAAAACTAAAACAACTTAAAAGCTTGCAATTAAAATGTCACAAATTAATTTAGGCTTAGATAAATTAAATCCAACACTAAATTAATTATTTAGACACATTAAATTTAAACTAAACAAATTTATTAAAGTCTTGAACAAGACATATTAAATTCGGCTATGGCTAACACAAACATATTAAAACACGCAATATCTAGGACATATTAAACCAAATTATTTAATTAACTTAAACTAAATTAATTAAATTTCATTTCAGAAATTTAATTAACTTAAACTAAGTTAACTAATTTTATTCCCGCAATTAAATATTTAAAATGCACTAAGGGTGAGCTAATAACGAGCTCCACAAATTTAAAAATCGTTGGTGTCCCGGGCGTACTCGTATCAAGGGAGATGGATAGTCTCTTGCAACTTTGTGCCTAAAGCCTCTTGCAATTTCTTCCAAAACCGCGAGGTAAATCTCAGATCTCTATTAGATACAATAGATAGTGGCACCCTGTACAATCTCACAATCTCAGCAATATACAATTCAGCCAATTTATTAAGGGAATAATCTGTCCTCACAGGAACGAAATGAGCTAATTTTGTCAATCTGTCTACTATCACCCATATTGCATCTTTCTTTCCCGGAGATAAAGGCAACCCCTACACAAAGTCCATCGTAATTCTTTCCCATTTCCACTCAGGAATCATGATCGGCTGTAACAAACCGGATGGAACTTGATGTTCAGCTTTAACTTGCTGACAAATTAAACTCTTCGACACAAAGTCAGAGATGTCTCTTTTCATACCATGCCACCAATAAAACTATTTCAAATCATTGTACATTTTCGCACTCCCCGGGTGAACAGTCAAACGGCTATTGTGAGCTTTGTTCAAAATCAGCTGAATTAACTCTGAATTCTTTGGAATACAAATCCGATTTCTGAATCTCAAACAATCATCACTATCTACTCAAAATTCTAAATCAAAATTCAAATCACATTGAGCTCGTTTTGCTATTATCTCATCATCACTTTTCTGGGCATCACAAATCTGACGTAAAAACATGGGCCTCACTTTAAACTCGGCCAAAACTATATCATCATCACATAGATTTATCTGAGTACTCATAGCTCGCAAAGCACATAAAGACTTTCGACTCAAGGCATTAGCAACAACATTAGCTTTTCCCGGATGATAATCAATCACAAGTTCGTAATCTTTCAACAATTCTAACCATCTTCTCTGTCACAAATTCAATTCTTTCTGAGTCATCAGGCACTTCAAACTCTCGTGATCGGTATAAATATGACATTTCTCACCAAATAGATAGTGACGCCAAATCTTCAATTCAAACACAATCGCGGCCAATTCAAGATCGTGCGTCGGATAGTTATTTTCATTCGGCTTTAACTGCCTCGAAGCATAAGCGATGACTTTGCCTTCTTGCATTAGCACACAGCCCAAACCATTCAACGATGCATCACTGTAAACTATGAATTATTTTCCCAATTCAGACTGAACTAACACTGACGCTTTCGTCAACAACGCTTTCAACTGCTTAAAACTCTGATGGCACTTTTCTGACCACTCAAATTTAACATCTTTCTGTAGAAACTTCGTCAACAAAGTCGCAATCATCGAGAAGCCTTTCACAAACCGTCTATAATATCCCGCCAGTCCCAGAAAACTACGGACTTCAAACACATTTCTCAGAGTCTTCCATTCTAAAATAGTTGAGATCTTACTCTGGTCAACCCGTATTTCTGCAGCTGATACAATATGCCCCAAAAATCCAACCTCACGCAACCAAAACTCACATTTGCTAAACTTAGCATACAATTGTTTCTCGCGCAGAGTATGTAACACAACTCTCAAATGCTCGGCATGTTGTGTCTCATCATATGAATAAATCAGAATGTCATCAACAAACACTACAACAAAATGATCCAAATACGGTCTGAATATCTGATTCATCAGATCCATAAACACTGCAGGAGCATTCGTTAGTCCAAAAGGCATAACTAAGAATTCATAATGTCCGTACCTCGTTCTGAAAGCAATCTTCAGTACATCTGACTCTTTGACTCGTAGCTGATAGTAACCCGATCTCAAATCTATCTTAGAAAATACTGTAGCTCCTCTCAGCTAATCAAACAAATCATCAATATGTGGCAGAGGATACTTATTCTTTATCGTCACTTTGTTCAATTGTCGGTAATCAATACACATCCTCATAGTGCCGTCTTTCTTTTTCACAAACAATATAGGAGCACCCTAGGGCGAGAAACTCAGTCATGCAAATCCTCTATCAGTCAACTCTTGCAACTGAGACTTTAACTCTTTCAACTCCGTTGGTGCCATTCTATACGGAGCTATTGAGATAGGAGTAGTCTCAGGCATTAATTCAATTCCAAATTCAACTTCCCGAATCGGAGGTAATCCCGGTAGTTCTTCAGGAAATACATCCGGAAACTCACTAACCACAGGCACAGATTCAACTTTCTTTTCTGACACTTTTGTATCAATCACATATGCCAGATAAGCTTCACAACCCTTTCTCACATAGTTCAAAGCTTTCACCGCAGATACAACAGCTGGTAACCCTTTCAAATCACTGGATTCAATTCGAACCATCTCACCATTCTGACTTCTCAAATCAATACTCTTTCTTTTACAATTCACAATAGCATTATGCAAAGTAAGCTAATCCATACCCAGACTAATATCAAATTCATCGAATGGTAGCAGCATCAAATTAGCCGGAAAGCAAACATCTCGAAACATCAATGGACAATTCTTGCACACTTTATCCACCATGCCATACTTGCCTAAGGGGTTTGATACTCTAATCACAAATTCACTAGACTTAACAGGTAGAGTCTTACTTGATACTAGATTCACACACACATATGAATGAGTAGATCCTGGATCTATCAATGCAATCACCTCAGTATCAAATAGAGTAAAAGTACCAGTGATGACGTCTGGAGATGACGCTTCTTCTCGCACACATATAGCATAGGCTCGGGCAGGTGCTCTCACCTCTGATCTCACAGCTGTATCAGTAGTCCTTCTTTGACTTCCACTCACATTCCCAACGCTTCTGGGTGGTCTACCCCTATCGTTGTCTTACTCGGTCTCACATTCTGAACATTTTCTTCTTCAGCTAACTTTGGGCAATCTCTAATGAAATGATCTCGTGATCCACATTTGTAGCAAGTTCTATTATTGTACTTGCCCTAGCATTCTCCCACATATCGTCTTCCATACTTTCTACACTCAGGCTTGTTGCTTTTAACACTACCAACACTTGATTCAATTGGAACATGAGTTGGTGGACCACCACTTTGTCTTGCACGGTCTCTATTCGGATGTCTAAATAAAGCATTTGACCAGTTGCTTGCATCTCTAAATCTCTTCGAAGAAGGTTGAGACATCTTACTCATCAATCTTTTCCTTTCATCTCGAGCTTCAGAATAGGCTTTCTTCTTTTGTTTACTGAGCTCCTCGACTTTGCAGGATCTTTCAACTAACATAAAAAATTCATTTATATCAAGTATCCCAACCAACAATTTAATGTCTTCATTCAGCCTTTCAATGAAGCATTTACACATAGTAGCTTCGATCGAAACACATTTCCTCGCGTATTGGCTCAGTCTCACAAACTCCCGTTCATACTCCATAACTGACATGCAGCCCTATTTCAACTCTAGAAACTCTTTACATTTCTGATCTATGAATCGTTGACTGATATACTTCTTTCGGAATTCAGTTTGAAAGAAATCCCAAGTGATTCTCTCTCTTGGAACCACAGATGTCAACATTTTCCACCAATTATAAGTCGTATCTCTCAACAAAGAAACCGCACATTTCATACATTCATCAGGGTTCAACAACATCTCATCGAACACTCGAATTGTATTCTCGAGCCTCGCTCGGCATCATCATCAGCTGTGGCTCTAAACTCTTCGGCCCCATACTTACAGATTTTATCCACATGAGGCTTATTCAGTCGGATCGGATCTATCACTTGTGGTACAGTAGGTACTTGTGGGGGTGAAGGTTGTGGAGCAGCCGGATTCGTTCGAACGAACTCCAAAAACCACTCACTCATCATTCGAAAGAAGGCTTGCTTAGCCTCTCCTCCCTCACTACTATCATTCGGCCTAGATGTGGCCGGAGTTGTCCCTTGAGCGAGAGCAGACGCGTTACTCTCTACGTCGTCAGCAACTGCTCAATCGAGATCCATTACTATATGAAAACACATTTTCAACTATCAGGATTCATCATACTATCACAATTATATATATGGCATGCATGGCTAGACTCACACACGCTACATTAGTCCGAGAATCGACTAAATTGTAGCTCTGATACCAATAAAATGTAACACCCCTAACTCGAAACTGTCACCAGAATAGGGTTAAGGGGCACTACCAAACAATCGAAACATTTCACTTCCATTTCACAACACAAAGTCAATAAACAATCAAACATAATCATATATAATCATATAGTCCCTTATTGAGGTCTACGAGACCTTAAACACATGTTACGAAGAGGTCAGGACTAAACCGAACAATTACGAAAATTTTCAAAAATTTAAAGATTTTTCTAAACTGCAGAGGTCACACGCCCGTGTGGGAAGGCCGTGTGCCTCCCACGGCCTCGACACGCCCATGTGTCTAAGCCGTGTCAAAATAGGGCATACATACTAACCTGTCCACACGGCCGTGGACACGCCCGTGTGTCTAGCCCGTGGTCGATCTTGACTTATTTTGAATTTCAACCACTAGGGACAAGGTCGAGCCACACGCCTGTGTGCTCAACCGTGTAGGCAAATATAGGCCATTTTCAAGGCCAATTAGCCACCCACACAAGGGTCATCCCTACAAGCACAATTAAGCATCTTTCTATGTATCAATAGCAACCAAAAACACATCAAAATGTTCCTCATATCAACCAAATTCAATCTCATTTCTAGCATACCATCTTATATGCTAAATAGCTCAACCAATTCACATGTAAAACCAAGCATGATTCATTCACAATTTCACTAAATCACTATGGCATCAATCCATCAATAAATTTACCATTCTTAAGACCATTTCATTGCCATCAAGCCATACCAAAACATATTTCATATACCATGACCATTCATGCATATTACCAACATTTATCTAGCCACGTCACATGGCTACTTACACATCTCAAACATGTTTCAAAACAACTAGCCTATACATGTCATATTCAAATATACACATCTTCAGAAGTTCCAAAATAGATTGCTGATAGTGTGATAGAGATGCTGACAATTCCCGGATCCGAGCTAGCTTTACTGACACTGTAAAATAGAGAAACAAATCACACAGTAAGCTTTTAAAGCTTAGTAAGTTCGAAATATAATACGTACTACTCAATTATGCAACATCAATATACAATTAAACCATCACATACATAGATACACAATTAAGCATATTATCATCCTCAACCATATGCTCAATATCCATTCACTCAATCTTTATACTATTATCACTCACATATGTTCAAACATACATTGGCCAACACTTAGTTAACTTACGAACTTGCTATTCGATGCTCGATACCATGTCTCATTCACTGCTCGATATCTTTTCAACTCAATCGCACACTTAGTGACCAAACATAGTCGAAGTTAAATTAACATTGCACACTTAGTGCCTCGATACAAAACCAAACTTAATTTGGTTTTGCACACACACTGTAAATCAAGAAAGACAAACTTTCAATACTTCACACACACAGTGCCATTCAACTCTGTCTCAATTCAATTTCGCACACTTAGTGCTTCATTTCTCAATTTCATATATTACATTTCTAATTCAATATCAAACACTTAATTCACATCACATAGATAGTAAAATAACAAATTTTACTATTTTCGAACTTACCTCGGACGTCACAGCAACAAAATGGTCGATTAATGGAACACTTTGTTTTTGCCTCGATCTCGATCCAAACCTCTCCTTTCTTAGTCTATACACATTTAAATTTAACTCATTCAATCACCAATTCATTCAATTTAGTCCACAAACACATATTTAGGGCATTTTACAAAATGGCCCTCACATTTTCAGATTTTGACACTTTAGTCCCTAATTCATCAAATCACAAAATACACAAAATTTTAATACACCATGCTTAGGCCAAATTCTCCGTAAGCCCATAGAAGTCCACACATTTCATTTATTTCACATTTTAGTCCCTCAATTTGCACTTTTCTCAATTTAGCCCAAATTTCTCAAATTCAATAAAATTTCAAAGACAAGATGTGTTAATCTATCACATGTCTTTCATATTTCATCATCAACTATCAAAAAGCTCAAGAATTCATCAATGGCATATCTCAAAATCAGCATCAAATTCTAAAATTAAAGCATGGGCTAGCTAGAACACAAAGCAACGATCACAAAAACATAAAAATTATCAAAAATCGAGCTTGAAGCATACCTCAATCAAAGACAACAATGGTCGAACCCTAATGTAGTCTTCTTCTTTTCTTTTTCTTTTTATTTTCGGCAAAGATGGATAAAATATGAGCAAAAATTTGGTTTTGTTTTATTTAATATTAACTTAATAGGCTTTTTACCATTTTACCCTTAATGAAAATTAATAATAACACCTTATGCCATGATATCATCTTCCGCTAACTAGAAAGTGGGCTAATTGCAATATAAATCCTCCAAATTATAAAGACAACAACAATTAAGCACTTATCAATCAGCACACAGCATTTTACACTTTATGCGATTAAGTCCTTTTTGCTAATTAAACATATAATCGATAAAATCTTCACACAGGCTAATTCGCATACTGTAAACACAGAAAATAATATTAAAATATTTTTACGACCTCAGATTTGTGGTCTTAAAACCACTGTTCTGACTAGGGTCTAAACTGGGTTGTTAAAATTCAGGTCAGATAAGATTGTCGTTATTATTGTTACCTTGAGATAGAATTTGCATGTTGATGAATCCAGAACTTATACAGAAGTTTTGGTATGAGGCTCAGTAGTAGCATGTCTACTCATTCAAGAATAAGAAAAGGTGCAATTATATGCATAAATGTTTTGATAATTAAGTACACATCATGATATGATTGAGTTTATGTTCAGAAGTAGTCTACCAGTAAAAGCTGAATTTTTAGAGTGTTAAAAGTCAAGACTATTACAGTCGGTGAAGAACCTAGGAAAATATGTGAGGATAAATATCCGTGAATGTGTAATTAATGGTGGGTTGTGAGCGATACCACCCTATTAATTGTTAGCGATGGGCTGTGTGCGATACCATCGCCAATATTATTAATGGTGGGCTGTGTGGGATACCACCTTATTAATTGTTAGCGATGGGTTGTGTGCGATACCATCGCCAATATTATCAATGGTGGGCTATGTGCAATACCACCTTATCATTTGTTACAGATGGGCTGTGTGCGATACCATCGTGCTTAGTATTGATGGTGGGCTATGTGCGATACCACCTTACAAATTTTTGAATGGTGGGCTATGTGCGAAACCACTGAGTATTCATTATTATTCCGGGGTGATATCGAGAAACTTGACGAAGTGAAATTTGCATGTGGCTTTGTGGTGATAAATGCAGGGTATAAAAGCAAGTAAAGATGAACAATGTTTTATGATATGAGTTTGTGACAGGTGAAGGTTTAGAGTGAGTAAGCATTATGAATGATTGAATGGGTATTCATAAGCTTAAGTATAAATCTCATTATAATACCTTTGTCGTGGAGCAAAATGAATGAATGTCAATAGTTGATTTATATTTTCATATGAACTTACTAAGCATTATTGCTTACTCTTCTTCCTTTCCTATCTCTTATAGGTTAACTTAACTAGCTCGGGTTGAAAACCACCGGAGATGCTTTCACACTATCGAGCAGTCACTTGGGTATAAGGTTTCAAGTCTTCTTGAGATATGGCATGTATAGGGATCTTATTTTGGTTTAATTAAGTCATAGTTAAAGTGCCAAATGTGTTGGCCTAAAAGAGTTATGGGTTGGTTGTGTATAGCCATGGATGATGGCTCATGTCGGTTGTAATAGTGCTAGTAATAGTTCTCCCTTGTATATGGGAAGATAATTTGTTTTACTTAGTTCAAATGTGATAATTCAAGAGTTATAGTTGATGATTTGAAAATGTTATGTGATGATGTGTGAATGTGTACAAGTGAGGGTGGCTAAATGGCTTGAAAAATAGCTTTGAATTGGTCCACACGGCCGATCCCATAGGGGTGTGACTTGGTCGTGTGCCCCCTAAATGTTAGTGTTGTAAGTTAGTGTCGACCACGAGCTAGACACACGGGCGTGTGCCTAGGGCATGTGCCTATAATTGGTTGCTGACATCACAAACAGAATACTCAGGTTTTTACACACGGGCGAGGACACGGGAGTGTCTAGGCCGTGTGGAGCACACAGGCCAAGAACACGGGCATGTGTCCGGCCGTGTGAAAACCCCTGTAGGTTCGAAAAGAAAATAATTCTACACGGTATAGAGCACCGGCTTGTGATATGTCACACAGGCGTGCCCCACTCTACACACGGGCGTATGGCCCAGTTTTTTTTATGCCAAAATTTTCTAAGTGTTTAAAGTTCGATTTGGTCCCAAAGCATCTCGAGGATATAAAAAGGGTCTCGTAGACCCATAATGGGGACGTTACAATTGTAAATGAAAAATTTGTAAATTGGAACGAATTTTATAACCCAAAGTTGAATGCTCAGGCAAGTCAAGTCCGATAATGCCTCGTACCTGTGTCCGGAGTTGAATACGGGTAACGGGTCTTACATTTAGTGGTATCAGAGTTATGGTTTAGCCGATTCTTGGAAAATTCTAGCGTGTGAGAGTTTAGCTATACATGCCATATTACTACTCATGATAGTGTGATATCTCCCAGCTCTAACGAGATTGTTTTGTTAAGACAAAAATGATTCCCAACCGAGCCATTTTCGATAATGGTGAAAATGATAATGAGATAATTGAAATGTACTTATGATGTGATGAAATTCATAAAGGTATGAATAGAAGATCATGACATGTGTGTGATAAGGTATGAAATGAGATAATCCTAGGTTGAAGAATGAAATGGAAGTTATAAGGTAATAAGCTTATCCATGTTGGTTCGATGTGCATATGGTGTTATATACTCAACCTATTTGGTTAAGTGAATATAGTGAGTAAACTTACCCAGTGAATGGGATATGTGTGTATGTACAACTATTTGAATGATGTATAATTAGTATGTCCACATAGTTGAATCGATGTACGACTATTAAAGTAGAGGATATATAATGTTTTGTTTTATGACTCTGTTATGAAGCCACAAATATTATGATAGTGAGAGAGTTAAACTGGGAAGTTAAGTTAAGTAGAACGCAGGAGATGAGTACGGCTGTTCAATGATAAATTGATGAATAAGACCATGGTTGGACCACGGCAGTACATATGATCCCATATAAGGCCATGTTTGTGTTGGAACGCCGGCACCCCATGGCGCAGCAAAATAAAATTAATCTCGGCGATCCAAACCATGAATCCATGTGTGAGGAACGAATCGAGGTAAAATAAAGGTTTAGAAATTACCAAAACTTCAATCTGAATAGAAAGCGATGCTTCGACAACAAGAGTTCTGATCTACTGTCGAATCAAGCCACAACCTTTTCTGATGTCGGCCTCTACGTAATCCACCCGGTTTGACTATGAACGGAAGAAATCTCCAAAACTATTTTGGAGGTTTATTTGCTTGACTGCTGCTAGACCTAACAAGCAATCTATTAGGGTTTTCTCATAAGCTTTGTCTCTTTTAAATACCTTTTATATTGGGTATCCTTTTAATTGGGCCTTTTATAATGGGTATCTTTTTCATTGGGCCCATTTAATTGGTATCCTTTTAATACCCTTTTATAATTGGTATCTCTTGAATGTATCATAAGATTAAATAAATACAATAAAGTTTTTAACCGAAAATTATAATTACATTAATTATATCCGAAAATTATAATTACATTAATTATAATAAGGATTTCGGTAAACTATATTTATTTAAATTTACATATAAATCAAATTCATATATTAATAGAATTATGTTGTCATTATGTGTACAACATCCTTGTACATATAATATGTTCAATATTTGATTGCCCAATTAAATTAATTCTTTAATTAATTTAATTCATGTGACAACCAAAAAACAATACCAATTATATTTTATTCCGTTCATTTAAACCATAGGGTGTGACCCTGTAGGTTCTTGCAACGTTAGCAGTAATAATAGAACGATTCTAATGTCACAAACAATGAGTGGCATCTAGCAATGCATCATTGCTACCTAAGTTACAAGAAGTCATGATTCCACATAACTTTTTGTGATTAACCTTTCATGCATTAATCCTTAAGTCCTTTATATCTGGAATGGACACAAGTCATGGAATAGTCACACTTGTATAGTCCATCCCATGTTTCTTGATATCTTGAGTAGACTTATTTGAGCATGGCCATGCATTTCTAGTCTCACTCAATCAAGTGGCCTAAGATATTACTCCCATTATGTAGGAGGGACTTATCCTATATTGATCAACTATATCCCTCTACATAGATTGTGGTATATCGAACATCATCTTTTATAGAACAACCAGTTACGGTGTACGTTTGACTGTATCAAAATATACAACTCACGATGTTGAGATAATAATTATCTCAAGTCTGAGGATCTTATACATATTAATCACTATGAGTAATGTTGTGACAATTACATAATAATCCAATAAACATACTCATAACGGGTCAATCCAATATGTTGTTCTCTAACACACATATTCATGCATTGATTTTGACAATCCACATCAATGACAACTCTTTATCATCAATCAACTACATGTTAGTCTTAATGCATTATTGTTGTCCTAGTCAACAATAATACTCGACTAAGGATCTTTTAAGAATAATCATATTATTCTTAGGACATTATTATAAAACAATTTTTTTGTATACACAGATAGAAAAACTGAAATAATAATGACAACGCTTTATATTAATAAATATGGTAAATAAAGTATGTTATTACAACCATCTCATGATTGATCTTTGGGCATACTCTTACAATTTGGGACATGGCATTGGCAACGATACGTGATTCCGTGTAAGACCACGTCTGGGACCTAGCTTCGGTATGAAATCGTGTAAGACCATATTTGGGATACGGCGTCGACATCGATATAAGATCCCGTACAAGACCATATCTAGGATACGGCAACGGCATCGACATGTGTTTCCATGTAAGACCTTATCTGGGATATGGCATTGGTATCGATATGAGATTTCATGTAAGACCATAGCGAGGCTATGGCATCGTGACGACATGTAAGATTATAACTGGGCTATGATATTGTGATACGAGTAAGACCATAGTTGGACTATGGCAATCAAGTAAATGACGTACTCAAACCCGTAAGACGTTCTCTAATTTGATAAGTGATGGTAAGAGAAATCGGAGTTAAATGTTGAGTACTTGAATAGATATGGAGCCTGCGTTAGTAAAATCATTATTCGAAATTATGGATGTTAGAAACAATGGTAACATGAGTAAGTGTGAAAACTTGCTTGGAGTGAGTTTTGCAAATACGATGATATTTCATTAATGATGAATGTTAAGTCATATGTATGTAGTCATGAGAGTCAAGTTAGAGGCTTTACGGCCTCACCCCCTTACCACTGTTGAATTATAATGAGATTTTTACGAGAGTCAAGTTGAATAAGTTCATGAGTGAGAAATAAAAGAGTTCAGTGGCGAAACAATTAGGAATGTATATAGAGATAAAGGTAGTTAGAAGGTGATAACAGTTTTGGGAAGAATATCTGAATGTTTTAAAGATCGTACTGATTATGCAATGTTACGAATAAAGAAAAAGTTGGCCTCGGCTATTTAACTCCATTGAGTAGGAAGCCTAAGTTGTACTTACCGAGATCTTTCTGAATTGATGTTCATTAGCAAAAGGAATAATAAAGGGGTTTATGATGACGGAAATGGTTAGAGAAACAATATTCGAGTTATAAAAAAATGTCTAACTATGACAATCATGGTTGAATAGATTATGATGATCTCTTTGAGTATTCTGTATAGATATCCATTTCCCTTTGGGGACTAAGTGGTTGTTCGTTTTTTTTATGAAATTATGATTGTGTGTTTGAAATGTATTCTCAGTGTGGAGAAAAGAGTAGATTGATGTATTGAGATATGATTCGAGTTATGTGTATATTTACGCATGCTTCAACAAGGAGAATAAATTCTGTGTGTTCATGAGTAGGGAGATGGATAGTCTCTTGCAACTTTGTGCCTAAAGCCTCTTGCAATTTCTTCCATAACAGCGAGGTAAATCTCGGATCTCTATCAGATACAATAGATTGTGGCACCCCGTGCAATCTCACAATCTCAGCAGTATACAGTTCAGCCAATTTATTAAGGGAATAATCTGTCCTCACCGGAACGAAATGAGCTAATTTCGTCAATCTGTCTACTATCACCCATATTGCATCTTTCTTTCCCGAAGATAAAGGCAACCCCGACACAAAGCCCATCGTAATTCTCTCCCATTTCCACTCAGGAATCATGATCGGCTGTAACAAACCGGATGGAACTTGATGTTCATTTTTAACTTGCTGACAAATTAAACACTTCGACACAAAGTCAGAGATGTCTCTTTTCGTACCATGCCACCAATAAAACTGTTTCAAATCATTGTACATTTTCGCACTCCCCGGGTGAACAGTTAAACGGCTATTGTGAGCTTCGTTCAAAATCAGCTGAATTAACTCTGAATTCTTCAGAACACAAATCCAATTTTTGAATCTCAAACAATCATCACTATCTACTCGAAATTCTAAATCAAAATTCAAATCACATTGAGCTCGTTTTGCTATTATCTCATCATCACTTTTCTGGGCATCACAAATCTGACGTACAAACATCGGCCTCACTTAATTCAATTCCAAATTCAATTTCCCGAATCGGAGGTAATCCCGGTAGTTCTTCAGGAAACACATCCGGAAACTCACTAACCACAGGCACAGATTCAACTTTCTTTTCTGACACTTTTGTATCAACCACATATGCCAGATAAGCTTCGCAACCCTTTCTCACATAGTTCAAAGCTTTCACCGCAGATACAACAGCTGGTAACCCTTTCAAATCACTAGATTCAATTTGAACCATCTCACCATTCTAACTTCTCAAATCAATGCTCTTTCTTTCACAATTCACAATAGCATTATGCAAAGTAAGCCAATCCATACCTAGAATAATATCAAATTCATTGAATGGTAGCAGCATCAAATTAGCCGGGAAGCAAACTTCTCGAAACATCAATGGACAATTCTTGCACACTTTATCCACCATGACATACTTGCCTAAGGGGTTTGATACTCTAATCACAAATTCAGTAGACTCAACCGGTAGAGTCTTACTTGATACTAGATTCACACACACATTTGAATGAGTAGATCCTGGATCTATCAATGCAATCAACTCAGTATCAAATAGAGTAAAAGTACCAGTGATGACGTCTGGAGATGACGCTTCCTCTCACACACATATAGCATAGGCTTGGGCAGGTGCTCTCACCTCTGATCTCACAACTGTATCAGTAGTCCCTCTTTCACTTCCACTCACATTCCCGACGTTTCTGGGTGCTTTACCCCTAGCTGTCGTGTTACTCGGTATCACATTCTGAACATTTATTTCTTCAGCTAACTTTGGGCAATCTCTAATGAAATGATCTCGTGATCCACATTTGTAGCAAGTTCTATTATTGTACTTGCCCCAGCATTCTCCCACATCTCGTCTTCCATACTGTCTACACTCAGGCTTGCTGCTTTTAACACTACCAACACTTGATTCAATTGGAACTTGAGTTGGTGGACCACCACTTTGTCTTGCATAGTCTCTATTCGGATGTCCAAACGAAGCATTTGATCGGTTGCTTGCATCTCTAAATCTCTTCTTAGAAGGTTGAGACATCTCGAGCTTCAGAATCAGCTTTTTTCTTTTCTTTACTGAGCTCCTCGGCTTTGCAGGCTCTTTCAACTAATACAACAAATTCATTTATATCAATTATCCCAACCAACAATTTAATGTCTTCATTCATCCCTTCAATGAATCGTTTACACATAGTAGCTTCGGTCGAAACACATTCCCTCGCGTATTGGCTCAATTTCACAAACTTCCGTTCATACTTCATAACTATCATACGGCCTTATTTCAACTCTAGAAACTCTTTACGTTTCTGATCTATGAATCGTTGACTGATATACTTCTTTCGAAATTTAGTTTGAAAGAAATCCCAAGTGATTCTCCCTCCTGGAACCACGGATGTCAATGTTTTCCACCAATTATAAGTTGTATCTCTCAACAAAGAAACCGCACATTTAATACGTTCATCAGGGCTCAACAACATCTCATTAAAACACTCGAATTGCATTCTCTAGCCAAAACTCAGCTCGCTCGGCATCATAATCAGTTGTGGCTCTAAACTCTTCAGCCCCATACTTACGGATTTTATCCACAGGAGGCATATTCAGTCAGATCGGATCTATCACCTGTGGTACAACAGGTACTTGTGGGGGTGAAGGTTGTGGAGCAACCGGATTCGTTCAAACGAACTCCAAAAACCACTCACTCATCATTCGGAAGAAGGCTTGCTTAGCCTCTCCTCCCTCACTACTATCATTCGGCCTAGATGTGGTCTGCGTTGTCCCTTGAGCGGGAGCAGGTGCGTTACTCTCTACGTCGTCAGCAACTGCTCGATCAGGATCCATTACTATATGAAAACACATTTTCAACTGTCAGGATCCATCATACTATCGCAATTATACATATGGCATGTATGGCTAAACTCACACGTGCTATATTAGTTCGAGAATCGGCTAAACCGTAGCTCTGATACCAATAAAATGTAACACCCTTAATGCAAAACCGTCACCGAAATAGGGTTAAGAGGCATTACCGAACAATCGAAACATTTCACTTCCATTTCACCAAAGTCAATAATAAATCAAACATAATCAGATATAACCGTATAGTCCCTTATTGAGGTCTACGAGACCTTAAACACGTGTTAGGAAGAGGTCGAGACTAAACCAAACAATTACGAAAATTTTCAGAAATTTAAAGATTTTTCTAAACTGCAGAGGTCACACGCCCGTGTGGGAAGGCTGTGTGCCTCCCACGGCCTCGAAACGCCCATTTGTCTAAGCCGTGTCAAAACAGGGCATACATACTAACTTGTCCACACGGCCGTGGAACCGCACGTGTGCCTCACCCGTGGTCGCTACTGACTTCACCACATGGCCTGTCACATGCCTGTGTGTATAGCCTGTGGTCGATCCTGACTTGTTTTGAATTTCAACCACTAGGGACACGATCGAGCCACACGTCCGTGTGCTCAATTGTGTGGGCAAATATAGGCCGTTTTCAAGGCCAATTAGCCACCTACACAAGGGCCATCCCGACAAGCACCATTAAGTATCTTTCTATGTATCAATAGCAACCAAAAACACATCAAAATGTTCCTCATATCAACCCAATTCAATCTCATTTCTAGCATACCATCCTATATGCTAAATAGCTCAACCAATTCACATGTAAAACCAAGCATGATTCATCCACAATTTCACTAAATCACTGTGGCATCAATCCATCAATAAATTTACCATTCTTAAGACCATTTCATTACCATCAAGCCATACCAAAACATACTTCATATACCATGACCATTCATGCATATTACCAACATTTATCTAGCCACATCACATGGCTATTTACACATCTCAAACATGTTTCAAAACAACTAGCCTATACATGCCATATTCAAATATACACATCTTCAGAAGTTCCAAAATAGATTGTTGATAGTGTGATAGAGATGCTGACGATTCCCGGATCTGAGCTAGCTTTACTGACACTGTAAAATAGAGAAACAAATCACACAGTAAGCTTTTAAAGCTTAGTAAGTTTGAAATATATACGTACTACTCAATTATGCAACGTCAATATACAATTAAACCATCACAAACATAGATACACAATTAAGCATATTATCATCCTCTACCATATGCTCAATATCTATTCACTCAATATTTATACTATTATCACTCACATAGGTTCAAACATACATTTTCCAACACTTAGTTAACTTCCGTACTTGCTATTCGATGCTCGATACCATGTCTCATTCATTGCTCGACATTTTTTCAACTCAATCGCACACTTAGTGCCCAAAACATAGTTGAAGTTTAATTACCTTCGCACACTTAGTACCTCGATACAAAACCAAACTTAATTTGGTATCGCACACACAGTGCACATCAAGAAAGACAAGCTTCCAATACTTCGCACACACAGTGCCATTCAACTCTGTCTCAATTCAATTTCGCACACCTAGTGCTTTGTTTCTCAATTTCATATATTACATTTCTAATTCAATATCTAACACTTAATTCACATCACATAGATAGTAAAATAAAAAATTTTACTATATCCGAACTTACCTCGAACGTCACAGCAACAAAACGGTCGATTAATCGAGCATTTTGTCTTTGCCTCGATCTCAATCCGAACCTCTCCTTTCTTGGTCTATACACATTTAAATTTAACTCATTCAATCACCAATTCATTCAATTTAGTCTACACACACATATTTAGGGCATTTTATAAAATAGCCCTCACATTTTTACATTTCTACACTTTAGTCCCTAATTCATCAAATCACAAAATACACAAAATTTTAATACACCATGCTTAGGCCGAATTCTCCTTAAGCCTATAGAAGTCCACAAATTTCATTTATTTCACATTTTAGTCCCTCAATTTACACTTTTCTCAATTTAGCCCAAATTTCTCAAATTCAACAAAATTTCAAAGAAACGATGTGTTAATCTATCATATATCTTTCATATTTCATCATCAACTATCAAAAATCTCAAGCATTCATCAATGGCATATCTCAAAATCACCATTAAATTCTAAAATTAAAGCATGGGCTAGCTAGAGCACAAAGCAACGATCACAAAAACGTAAAAATTATCAAAAACCTAGCTTAGAGCATTCCTTAATCAAAGACAACAATGGTCGAACCCTAATGTAGTCTTCTTCTTTTCTTTTTCTTATGATTTTCGGCAAAGATGGATAAAATATGAGCAAAAATTTGGTTTTGTTTTATTTAATATTAACTTAATAGGCTTTTTACCATTTTACCCTTATTAAAAATTAATAATAACACCTTATGCCATGCTATCATCTTCCACTAACTAGAAAGTGGGCTAATTGCAATATAAATCCTCCAAATTACAAAGACAACAACAATTAAGCACTTATCAATCAGCACACAGCATTTTACACTTTATGTGATTAAGTCCTTTTTGCTAATTAAGCATACAATCGATAAAATCTTTACACAGAAATTTCACACAGGCTAATTCACATACTGTAAACACAGAAAATAATATTAAAATATTTTTACGACCTCGAATTTGTGGTCTCAAAACCACTGTTCCAACTAGGGTCTAAACTGGGCTGTTACAATTCAGGTCGGATAAGATTTCCGTTATTATTGTTACCTTGAGATAGAATTTGCATGTTGATGAATCCAGAACTTATGCAGAAGTTTTGGTATGAGGCTCAGTAGTAGCATGCCTGCTCATTCAAGAATAAGAAAAGGTGCAGTTATATGCATAAATGTTTTGACAATTGAGTACACATCATGATATGATTGAGTTTATGTTCAGAAGTAGTTTACCAGTAAAAGCTGAATTTTCAGAGTGTTCAAAGTCAAGACTATTACAGTCGGTGAAGATCCTAGGAAAATATGTGATGATAAATATCTGTGAATGTGTAATTAATGGTGGGTTGTGTGCGATACCACCCTATTAATTGTTAGCGATGGGTTGTGTGGGATACCATCGCCAATATTATTAATGGTGGGTTGTGTGCGATACCACCTTATTAATTGTTAGCGATAGGCTGTGTGCGATACCATCGCCAATATTATCAATGGTGGGCTATGTGCAATACCATCTTATCATTTGTTACCAATGGGCTGTGTGCGATACCATCGTGCTTAGTATTGATGGTGGGCTATGTGCGATACCACCTTACTAATTATTGAATGGTTGGCTGTGTTCGAAAACACCGAATATTCATTATTATTCCGGGATGATATAGAGAAACTTGACCAAGTGAAATTTGCATGTGGCTTTGTGGTGATAAATGCAGGGAATAAACTCAAGTAAAGATGAACAGGATATGAGTTTGTGACAGGTGAAGGTTTAGAATGAGTAAGCATTATGAATGGTTGAATGGGTATTCGTAAGCTTAAGTAAAAATTTCATTATAATACCTTTGTGCTGGAGCAAAATGAATGAATGTCAATAGTTTATTTATATTTTCATATGAACCTACTAAGCGTTATTACTTACTCCTCTTCCTTTCCTATCTCTTATAGGTTAACTTAACTAGCTCGGGTTGGAAACCGCCGGAGATGCTTTCACACTATCGAGCAGTCACTTGGGTATAAGGTTTCAAGTCTTCTTGAGATATGGCATGTATAGGGATCTTATTTTGGTTTAATTAAGTCATAGTTAAAGTGCCAAATGTGTTGGCCTAAAAGAGTTATGGGTTGGTTGTGTATAGCCATGGATGATGGCTCATGCCGATTGTAATGGTGCTAGTAATAGTTCTCCCTTGTATATAGAAAGATAATTTGTTTTACTTGGTTCAAATATGATAATTCAAGAGTTATAATTGATGATTTGAAAATGTTATGTGATGATGTGTGAATGTGTGCAAGTGAGGGTGGCTAAATGGCTTGAAAAATAGCCTTGAATTGGTCCACACTGTCAGTCGCATGGGTGTGTGACTTGGCCGTGTTCCCCCTACATGTTAGTGTTGTAAGTTAGTGTCGACCACGGGCTAGACACATGGGCGTGTGCCTAGGTCGTGTGCCTATAATTGGTTGCTGGCGTCACAAAAAGAATACTCAGGTTTTTACACACGAGCGTGTCTAGGACGTGTAGAGCACACAGGCCAAGAACACAGGCGTGTGTGCAGCCATGTGAAAACCCCTGTAGGTTCGAAAAGAAAATAATTCTACACAGGTATAGAGCACGGGTGTGTGATATGTAACACGGGCGTGCCCCACTCTACACATGGGCTTGTGGCACAGTTTTTTTATGCCAAAATTTCCTAAGTGTTTAAAAGTTTTGGTTTGGTCCCAAAGCATCTCGAGCATATAAAAAGGGTCTCGTAGACCCATAATGGGAATGTTACGATTGTAAATGAAAAAGTTTTAAATTGGAACAATTTTTATAGCCCAAAGTTGAATGCTCAGGCAAGTCAAGTCCGGTATTACCTCGTACCCAATTTTGGAGTTGAATACGGGTAAGGGGTGTTATATGTTTAACATGAATCCAAAACAAACTATTACTGAAACAAGCCTGAGATACATGGAAATGATAGCATTTGTAATGTTGAAGTATGATGTACTTGATACAAGAATGTGGAACATGCTTAATGACTTTGTACTTTCGTGATATATTGAAAATATGTGTATGAAATTGTCTGACAATTGTGTATATCCGTGATTATGAGTTGTTACCCAGAATACATGACTAACATGATTAATGAGGGTATGTATTTAGGCATTTTGCCAACATGACTTGGGAATAAATTAAATGCTTACCTAAATTTAAGATAGTGGTAAGTTAAGATCCAAGTTTTACGAACTTACTAAGCATAATATGCTTACTCTATTTTATTTTTCCCCTGTTCTATAGTGATTCGAAAGCTTGTTGGATTGGAAGCTTGGCGGAGATCACTCACACTATCCATCGGCCCATTTTGGTATATACGGTAAATCAATTATGGTTATAATGGCATGTATAGGTTAATTAGCCAATGTTGGCATGTAAATATTTGGGTTATAACTAGACATTGGAATGGCTAGTGATGGACATGTATGGTTTATGCTTGAAATGGTGGATTGATAAAAATTATATTGGCATATTGATGATCAGATTAAGTTATCATATTTGATAAAATATGTATATAAGTGAACATGGTAATTTAAGTAAATCTGTATACTTGGTTATATGAGGTATAATATAATGTATATGACTTGGATTTTAAGTTGGTTTAAATAACTATATTGACTTGTGAATATGTTAAAGTGTTGGTATAGGTGGATAACAATTTGGGTGAGAAATGTGGCTTGAAAAATAGCCTATTTTTGTCCACATGAGCAAAGACACGGGTGTGTGTCTCAGCCGTGTGTGACACACGGCCTAGTACATGGGCGTGTGATCTGGCCATGTGTCCCCTGTAACTTTAAAATGTCAAAACAAAATTCTTAGAATTGATCACACGGCCTGGCACATGGGCATGTGGCTTGGCTATGTGACCCTTACACCTACACACGGCTTAGCAAACGGGCGTGTCCTTGGCTGTGTGAACCACACGGCCTGACCACACGGGCGTGTAACCCCTGCACCTAGGAAAAATTTTGGGAATTTGCAAAAACATTTCTGAGTACCCGGTTTGGTCCCGACTCGTTTCTAATGAATGATTTGGGCCTCAAGGGCTCATGTAAGGGACTATATGATTAAATATGATTGAAATTTGATTTGAATGTTAAATGCTTGTGAAATGTCTGTTACTTGACCTGTAAACTTCGGTAATGCTCCGTAACCCTGTTTCGGCGACGGATTCGGGTTAGGGATGTTACATTTATGATAGGGCAGAATGGGTTTTTTTGAAGGTTGTTATGACACGAATAAGATTCTCTATAAATTGGATTCGACTAATTATGAGATGTATCTCAATGGTGTCATATTGTGTGAAGTTTAATACTATTTTACTGATTTCTTTCGTCCAAAAAGAGGTTTGTGGAAGCGTGACCCCTTGTCCCCTTATTTTTTCCTTTTATCGGCCTTGCTTACAAGGGCCCAAGTAAATGGATTGGTTAAAAAGATTAGAGTTAGCCAAAAAGGGGACAAGGGTGAATCATCTATTCTATGTAGATGATAGCTTGCTTTTTATTTAGAATAAGGAAAGGGAGGTTAGAGCTGTAATAGACATTCTGGCTTTGTTTGAGAGGAATTTGAGGTAAAAGATTAACTTGGAGA
The DNA here is from genome assembly GCA_005393395.2 of Gossypium australe. Lineage (NCBI taxonomy): Eukaryota > Viridiplantae > Streptophyta > Magnoliopsida > Malvales > Malvaceae > Gossypium > Gossypium australe. The sequence goes on along the minus strand of CM016621.1, from coordinate 108,086,124 downwards.
AGTCTTTGATCTATTTTAGCCCCAATACACGTACATCTTCAAGAAGTATTCTTAGCTTCATTTTGGGAGTTCATGTGGTTGAGGATTTTGATTCCTATTCGGGACTACCATTGGTGGTTAGTAAAAATAAAACTAATGCTTTTAAATGGGTGTTAGACCGCATTAATAAATGTGTTCAAATTTGGACGAAACATATTCTTTCTTATGGTGGTAAGAAGATTTTTATTAAATCAGACTTACAAGCTATTCCAACTTCTACGTATTTTCTATTACTGAAAAGTATCACGAATGATATCACTAAGGCAATTAGAAAATACTGGTGGGCAAAAGCGGGGGCGGATAAGGGATGGGAGATGTTAGATTGGAAGCAAATGAGAAAACCCAAGGGTATGAGATAGGGGTGTGCAAATTTCGGGTAAAACGGAATTAATTCGGTTAACCGACTGAATTCGATTAATCGGTCGGTTAACCGAATTAATTCGGTTGGGGTCGGTTAATAATTTTTTGGAAGTTCGGTTAGTGGTTAATTCGGTTCAAAATCGAGCGATTAATCGAATTAACTGAATTTAATAAATAATATTATAATATATAAGTATTTGGTCGATTCGATTAATTTTTTGGAAATATAAATTAATCGGTCGGTTAAGTCGGTTAATTTTTTATATGTGATACGATCACGCCCAGAGTGCACCTAGCTCGAGCAAAGATCCATTGGAGCTGCCCCAAGGCCCTATCACACGAGCTCGAGCCAAGCTATTTAAGGAGGCCATTTCGGCCTTAGTCAATCAAGTATGGGGTGAAGCGTTGGCTGGACATATCGAGAGAGCTTGGACCAGCTCAACAAGGACTCCTTACAACTTCTTGCAAGTCGACTTCAGCTCACATTCAGCCCCATGAGCTTTGTTCAGCTCGATTGAGCTCATTTCTACCTCTTTATTGTGTTTATTAGGTAAAATAAACTTAAGTTTTTAATTAAATTAGTTAATTTAGTTACAGCTCATAATTATGTTTTAGTTTATTACATGATTTTAATGTGTTTTGTTCCAGCTGAATTTAACGTGTCTTATTTTATATAAGTATTTAATATGTCTTAGCTTAAGTACATGTTATTAATATGTCTTAAAATTAAAACATGTTTTTAATATGTCCTAGTGTAACACCCCTTACCCGTGCTCGACGCCAGAATCGAATACGAAGCATTACCGAACTTAACTTGCTTAAACATAAAACATTGGGCTATAAAATTTCATTTCACCTTAAAACTTCACATTCACATGTATAACATCCTTATAATTGGCCTACGAGGCCCTAACATACATACGGAAGGTTTCGGAATTAAACCAGAAACTTTTGCGCTCTTTGAAAATTTTTGCCTAAACAGGGCCACACGCCTGTGTGAAATGGAACACGCCCATGTTCCCAACCCGTGCGGGATTTATTTTTCATTTTGAACCTACAGAGGTTTTCACACGGCCGGACATACGCCCGTGTCAGTAGCCCGTGTCCATCACACGGCCTAGACACGCCCGTGCCTCACCCGTGTGTGAAAAACCTGGGTATTCTGTTTATGACATCAGCAAACTCTTAAGGGCACACAGCCTAGGCACATGCCCGTGTGCTGGCCTGTGTGATGAATCAAATTCTCGCAATTTGATACAGGGGACACACGGCCTATCAACACACCCATGGGGCTGACCGTGTGTCACACACGGTCTAGACACACACCCGTGTGTCTACCCATGTGGACAATTAGAAGGCTATTTTTCAAGCCAATTGCCACCCTAAAACATAAACACACATCTACCAACACAAGCAACACATAACATGGCAATAATACACCATGAAGAATCACTAATAATCATCCATATACTTCACATTTTACTCCATCAATTGCATGAACTTTCACTTCATAAGACTCATCATCATTAAAAATAAGAAACTTGACAAATATTGGCCAAACCCCAATGGCCATTTACAAAATGAGTGTATAACATTAATAGCCAACACTTTGGCTTTCAAATATGGCATAACACAAGATGACCAAGTTTCTATACATGCCATACTCAAAATAAATCAAATTTACTATACAAAAAGAATGATTGATAGTGTGATCCGAGCTCCGACGTTCTACTATTCCCAAGCTAGCTTGGCGATACTACTAGGAAAAGGGAAAAGAGATGGGTAAGTTTGCATAAATTAAAATAGCAATATAAGTACTCATAGTAAAATCCATTCATCTCATAGAACAATAACAACGCAAGTTCTCAAGTACTTTGACATACTTACTCATACTTATTCTTACCCATCACATATCACATTATGGTTTTCATAACTTGTAATTTACTCATGGTACCTGTATCACTTCAGCACATAATTTAGCACTTATGCTATCTTGACATAAACTTAAATTATTGTTATCCTTAACTTAAATGGAACTCTTTGTCATCCTTATATAACTTAGCTTTTTATCATCTTTACATACTTAGCTCTTTTATCCGTTAAACTACTCAGAATATTAGAGGATACTCAATCTCATCATACATGTACCATGATGCCAATGCCATATCCCAGATATGGTCTTACATGCCATATCCCAGATATGGTCTTACACGGGATCTCTTAACTCGATGTCAATGTCATGTCCCAAACATTGTCTTATACGAGATCTTCCTTTGGTGCCGAAGCCATGTCCCAGACATAGTCTTATATGGGACCTTCCTTATTCGATGCCGATGCCATGTCCCAGACATGGTCTTATACGAAACCTTCCTTATCTCATGTTGTGACATAAGTATCCTCGTTATTCTGAATCTTCAACCGGGACTTCAACTTAGCATATTCTCATCATTTTCTCATTAAGGCTTTATTTATCGATTTTCATGGGAAGAATATTCTTTATCATAATATCAAGTAATTTAAAATATAAAAATACTATGAAACTTTAATTTCACACAAACTTACCTCGGTACTCAAAATAGGTGTAGATGTTCGATTTAGTCCACGACTTTATTCTTGCCTCGGTTTCGGTTCGGGCTTCATGTTTCTTGATCTATAATAACAATTTCACTTGCTTAATACTCACATTGACTAAATTGACTCATGAATCCTACTTTGGAAAAATTATAATTTTGCCCCTAAACTTTCACATAATTACACTTTTGCCCCTAGGCTCGTAAAATGATTTTTATTCAACTTTCTTGTATTATAAGCCTAGCTGAATTATTTTCTTAACTATAACAGCCCCCAATTTCCACTATTTCACTAATGTATGGCCATTTTTATAACTTTTACAATTTGGTCCTTTTATGCATTTTTCATGAAAATCACTTAGAAAAATATGTTTATCATACATCAAACTTTCATATTCTTCCATAAAACATCAAAATACATGCATTTCATACATGGGTAAATTTTTGAACATAAACCCTATCTCAAAATATAGCTAGAAATAGTTAAATCTAGCTACGAGGATCTCAAAATACGAAGAACATTAAAAATGGGGCTAAGAGGTACTTACAATCAAGCTTGAAAGATGAACAAACCCTAGCTATGTCTTCCTCTGTGATTTTCGGCCATGGGATAAGAAGATGAACACAATTTTGACTTTGTTTTCCCTTTTTAATCTTTTATTTACCAAATGATAAAAATACCCTTAAAAACTCTTTCTTAAGATTTTTCCTTCCCATTTCCATTTTTGTCCATCTTGACATTTAATGGTCTAATTGCTAAATAAGGATCTCTAGTGATTTTTATAATTCTATTTCATACTTAAATCTTCTAGAATCTCATATTTTCTAATCTTTACAATTTAGTCCTAATGGACAATTTAATCACCAATAAATAAAATTTCCTCATGAAATTTTCACACAATAATGCAAACACATCATAAGCCTCATAAAAATACCAAAACACATATTTTTACTTCGGATTTGTGGTCTCGTAACCACTATTTTGACTATGCCCTAAATTGGGTTGTTACACCTTGTGTAGTCAAATTTACTATGTTTTTAATGTGTTCATTTGTTTTGCGCAACACATGCATGGACGGCTTAAATGAGGGTGTGTTGATGCTTGAACTCTCCCAAGCACCTATTCGGCCAAAGAGCATGACTCTTGGAATCTTCCAGCTACTCATTAAGTCTTCAAACTATTCAGCTGATCAAGGCAAAGCAATTAAGCCTCTTTAAGCACTATGGCCGAACCTAGCCAAGGCTAATCAGCTCCCATTCATTCCAATTAAATTCCAACTGCATGAAGACTCTCTAGAAGCTATCCAATGACGTTCTCAAGGCTAGAGAAGCTTCATGGAATAATGATGTGATCTGGCTCGGGTTAGTCGAGTCGATTCACGTGTTTGCCTGATCTCGACGAGGAGAATGTTCGGTACGTTGAAAATGCAAGTTTGGTTAAGATATGCGGAAGCTAACAAAGTGGTTTTGAAATGAATGGTAGGTTTAGAAAGATGTAGTAGGATCGGTTTAACAAAAATAATAAAGATAGATAATTTTTGGATGAATGGTGGGGATGGAAAACGAACTTAAGGGAAGAAAGATTCAACACTATATCGTAGTGTCACCCCGTTTCTTATGTCGTTAAGGTGGTTGGATGGAAAATCCAATAGAAGAATGCCACACCAAAAAGATTGGTGATAAGTTCAAACAAGTCGGGAAGACGCCACTAGCGAAGCCAGATAACTCAACAAGACTTGTACGAAATTTGAGAGGAGATAAACTCACTCAAGAACACAATGTTCATTTAAAAAATTGGCAAAAGTCCTTTTACAAACAAAATGAACAACTATTTATAGTCTATCTAGCTAGCTAGCCTAATGGACACACTACAAACTTAATAGCTAAGAAAATTAAATTAGAAGGAGCTAGAAAATTCTGGAATAAATTCATTAAAGTGCTGCAGCTAAATTTGGCTAAATGAAGCTCAATGGACGGATTCTAGAAAGGGGCTGATTAGCTTGCATGAATGTGGAGCCTTCATGGATGCACTGCACTAGCTAGGTTCGGCCAATGAGCTCAAATAAGCTCATTCATTGTGCAACCTTTGGCTGAATAGTTACCATCATTTAAGTTTATTTTGAACGGCCCAAAATGTGTGAACATGGAGCTTGAAGAGTCTTTTGAATGTGAACAAGGTCAGCTGATTAGACTCATGGTGTGAACAAGTGTGAATGGAATGTTACTGCCTTGGGGAGCTAATCGGCCAAACTTGGGCTTTAAATTGCTGGACACCTTTTGGCCGAATAGGTGCCTTAAGGAAGCAAATAGATCAGCCATCGTTCATTGTAGGAGGCCTCACATGCATCGTCCCATACATTGAACCTACCATGCATGAACCTTATTTAAATGCTCTCCAAATTCTGCTACACCTAATAAACAAATAGAACCAAATTAAATTAAACCAATTTCAGCTGGACATATTTAAAACAGAAGTTAGACACACTAAATAAACACTAGACAAATTAAATAAAGACTAAACAAGACACATTAATAATTGGCTATGACCAAGACATAATTAAAACATGTAATATGTAACAGCCCGATTTAGGGGCTAGTCAGAACAGTGATCTCAGGATCACTAATCCGAGGTTAGGGAAAATTATTTTCATATTATTTTATGTGTTAGAGCATGATTTTATAATTTCATGAAAATTTTGTACGTTAATTTTAGCGATTTCTTGCTTAATTGCGAAAAAGGACTAAATCGCATAAGTGTGAAAGTTCTATTCTATCAGCTAAAGGTACCAAATAGCCATAGATTGATAATTGGGGGTCTTTAAAAGGTAATTGGACCCCCAATATAGGCTTGGCCAGCCATAGGGGACAAGAATTGACCAAGTTGGTCAAAATTAGTGATGTTTGGTGGATTAAATTGATAGTTAATATTAAAATAAAGAAAAGATGATGTCCATCTTTCTTCTTCATTTTCCTTCCACCGAAATTTGTAAGAAAATAAGGGTTGAAAGCTTCAAAAAATTTCAGCACACTCATCTCTTCATTAGTAAGTGTTCTAGTGATCTTTTCTTGAAAATAGTTGTACTTTTGAAACCCCTAGAGCTTAAGCTTTCAAATGAGGGGACTATTGTGCAATATGGTTAAAAGTTTAGAGTTTTTTCATGAGAGCTATCATTGTTAGTTGCTGCATTGTTATGGAAGAAATTGAGTCTTAGTTATTACATGAACAACTTTTATTAAAGGTGTTATCTTGAAAACACCTAATTGAACATTGATGAAAAGGTTATAAATTTGTAGTAAGTACGTGAAATAGTGAGATTTGATGATAACTATAAGAGTATTAAATGTTCACCTAGGCTTGTTGAAGGTAGAAATGTGATTAGAATTAATTTCCGAGCCTAAGGGCAAAATAGTCATTATGCCAAAGTCTAGGGGCAAAATAGTAATTTTGCCAAAGCATGATTATCGAAATGCTTTTATTAATGTGATGATTAAAATGAGCTAAATTGTTATTATAGATCAAGAAATACGAAGCCCGAATCGAAACCGAGGCAAGAACAAAGTCGAGGACTAAATTGCATATCTACATACATTTTGAATACTAAGGTAAGTTTGTATGAATTTAAGGTTTCACATGTATTTTCAAGAAATTGCTTATTATGTTGTATAAAATACACTATTTTCATGAAGTTATGATTAATGATATATTGATAAGAAAGTGAATGAGAGTATGTTAGAGGAAGTACCGATTGAAGACTCAGAATAATAAGGAATACTAATATCACAGCATGAGACAAGGAAAGCCCGTGTAAGACCATGTCTGAGACATGGCCTCAGCATAAGGAATGTAGGTACTGTGTAAGACCATGTCTAGGACATGGCATCGGCACCGAACGTAGATCCTGTGTAAGACCATGTCTAGGACATGGCATCAGTATCGAATAAGGAAGGTCTCGTGTAAGATCATGTCTGGGACATGGCTTCGGCACCAAAGGAAGGTTTCGTGTAAGACCATGTCTGGGACATGGCATCGACATCAAGTAAAGGAATCCCGTGTAAGACCATATCTGGGATACGGCATCGGTATCATAAGGCTAATCCATGTAAGACCATATCCGGGATATGGCATTGGTATCGAGGTACATGATTGATGAAATTGAGTATCCTCTATTATTCCGGGAAATTCAACGGGTAAAAGAGCTAAATTCGAAAGAGGCAACAAGAAGTCAAGTAAGTAAAGATGTACTAAGTTAAGTTATACAAGATTAATATAAAGCATTTTTCATGTTAAGAAAGATGAAAGTTGAGTTTACTTTTGCATAAGCAAAATGTACTAATCTATGTGATCAAGTGACACAGGTACCATGTTTATAATGCAATTATGAAATTATTATGTACCATGTGAGGAGTAAGTAAGCCATGCACTTGAGTTTTATGTTGTCCTTAACTCAAAATGGATGAGTTATAATGAGTTAATATATCGCTATATGAGTTTCATGCAAACTTACTAAGCTATATGCTTATCTCTCTCCCTTCTTCTTTCCTCGCAGTCTTGCTAAGCTAACTCGTGGGTCATTGACATCGGAGCTCGGAGCATACTATCAATCACTATTTTGGTATAGCCAAGTTGTTTTTATTAAGTATGGCATGTATAGGAATTGTTTCATCTTGATGTAAGTCCTAAGAGAAGCCAAAGTGTTGGCTATTAGGTTATTATTCTTTTGTATATGGCTAAAGAGATTGGCCAATATTTACTAAGTTTATACATCAATTGATAATGAGTTATGCATTGTTATTCATGTTTTCGATGAAGTATTTGAGTGGTTGGATTGCGTATATGAATGAATTTGATTTTTAGGGTGGCAATTGGCTTGGAAAATAGCCTCCAAGTGTCCACAGGGGTAGACACATGAGCGTGTGTCTAGGCCGTGTGTGACACACGGTCAACCCACATGGGTGTGCTAATAAGCCGTGTGTCCCCTGCATGATAGTGTTTTAAGTTAGTGTCGGCCACGGGCTAGCCACACGGGCGTGTGATTTGGCCATGTGTTAATTAAAGGTTGATGACGTCATAGTCAGGGAGCTCTATGGGTAGAAGACACGGGCGTGTCTAGGCCGTGTGAAGGACACGGGCCATTGACACGGGTGTGTGTCAAGCCGTGTGAAAACCCCCGTAGGTTGTAATAACAATAAATTGTATACGGGCTAGGGACATGGGCTTGTGAAACCACATGGCCTGCCAACACGGGCGTGTCCTAGGTCACACGGGCATGTGACCCCTGTTTAGACAAAAATTTTCAAAGAGAGTAAAAGTTTTCGGTCGATCTCTGAAACCATAGGGATGTATGGTTATGGCCTCGTAGGCCCATGAGATGAATGTCATGACCACGAAAAGAAAGTTTTCAATTCAGAAAAAAATTTTATAGCCCGTTAATACATGTTTAAGTAAGGTGAAGGATGGTAATGCCTCGTATCCGGTCCCGGCATCAGACATGAGTAAAGGGTGTTACATAATAATTTAAACACAATTATGAGTTGTAGTAATTTTGACTAAATTAACTTAAGTATTTAATTTATTCCAGCAAGAAAATTAATGACCTGAAAGCAAGCATAATCGAGCTCAATGAGCTAATTGGAGCTCAAGTGAGCTGAACCGCATTGATTGAAGTTTGATGAGCTGAAAGTGAGCAGAAATCAGCTTGCACCAAGGTGCAAGGATTGCTCAAAGTACGGGCCCGAGCTTGTCCATCATCTTCGGGTTGGACTTTATGCCAAAGCTGGCTTGTTAAAGCCGCAACAACCTCTTGCATTCGTTTAGCTCGAGCTCGAGTCAAGGGGCCTTTAGGGAGCTCGAGAGGATCAGAAATTGAATTCGCAGGACCTCCGGGTGTGTTCACATCATTCCCCCTTCTTCAAAGGGACTTGTCCTCAAGTCGAGTCGTTTGTTCAAGGGATAACATTCTTTCTTACTCAACTCTACTTTGACGAACAAGGTGAATGGGCTCTCGTATATCTGAAAGAGAGTCAACACTTAACAAGGAAACAAATTAATATCGCCAAAGATCAAAAGATTGGTAAAAGAACAAGCTGATGATGAACCTATCATTTTTGGTTTAGGAGCAGATGGTTGATGACCGAATACTAAGTAAAATTTGAGCTTTACCTTTTCAATTTGATTTGTCAAGCTCACCAATAATCTAAACATGGGAAGTAATTCTAAAGATGTTAGAAGATCATTCAAATAAACACAAATTCCACATCTCACTCGATCAAATGGATTCAAACACACATAAGTCAAACAACCAAACTGATTTGTTACACCTTTACCATGCAAAGCCTCATCAGATGATTGTATTGATTTTAAAGAATAACCACAAGTAAACAAGAATTCATTTGAGTAAACATGTGGGACAAGTATCATTCAGCCAAAACAAACAAGATCACTTAATCAAATCGAGTTCTGCATATTTAAACTTAGCACTGACCAATGATCTTTCACATCTTCATCAAACTTATCTTCATCACAAAGTTCATCACTTTTCGAACAAAACAAAGATGTTTTTAATTCTTCGGAAACCAAACCTTGTTTACCTTTAAGTCGATGGATTTGAGGATTGGTTTTACCATTTTCTCACAACACGAGCCTTCTCTCCTCGAGAACATAATGCAATCGAAACTCATTAGTGGAATTAACCTTAAAAGATGAAGAATTATAGAGACATTGGTTAATTAAAACATCTTTCTTTTTCTCACTCATTTTTCCTTCATTTTCATTTTCATTTTCTTTTCTTTTTTAATTACTCTTATTTTTTGTACAACTCGAATTATTTTCTCTCGATGCGTTGAAAATGCAAGTTTGGTTAAGATATGCGGAAGCTAACAAAGTGGTTTTGAAATGAATGGTAGGTTTAGAAAGATGTAGTAGGCTCGGTTTAACAAAAATAATAAAGATAGGTAATTTTTGGATGAATGGTGGGGATGGAAAACGAACTTAACTGAAGAAAGATTCAACACTATATCGTAACGTCACCCCGTTTCTTATGTCGTTAAGGTGGTTGGATGGAAAATGTAATAGAAGAACGCCACACCAAAAAGATTGGTGATAAGTTCAAACAAGTCGGGAAGACGCCACTAGCGAAGCCAAATAAGTCAACAAGACGTGTACGAAATTTGAGAGGAGATAAACTCACTCAAGAACACAATGTTCATTTAACAAATTGGCAAAAGTCCTTTTACAAAAAAAATGAACAACTATTTATAGTCTATCTAGCTAGCTAACCGAATGGACACACTACAAACTTAATAGCTAAGAAAATTAAACTAGAAGGAGCTAGAAAATTCTGGAATAAATTTATTAAAGTGCTGCAGCTAAATTCGGTTGAATAGAGCTCAATGGACGGCTTTTAGAAAAGGGTTGATCAGCTTGCATGAATATGGTGCCTTCATGGATGCATTGCACTAGCTAAGTTCGACCAATGAGCTTAAATAAGCTCATTCATTGTGCAACCTTTGACTGAATAGTTACCAGCATTTAAGTTTATTTTGAACAGCCCAAAATGTGTGAACATGGAGCTTGAAGAGTCTTTTGAATGCGAACAAGGTCAGCTGATTGGACTCATGGTGTGAACAACAAGTGTGAATGGAATGTTGCTACCTTGGGGAGCTAATCGGCCAAGCTTGGGCTTTAAATTGCTGGACACCTTTTGGTCGAATAGATGCCTTGGGGAACCAAATGGATCAGCCACCATTCATTGTAGGAGACCTTACATGCATCGTCCCATACATTGAACCTACCATGCATAAACCTTGTTTAAATACTCTCCAAATTTGGCTGCACCTAATAAACAAATAGAACCAAATTAAATTAAACCAATTTCGGCTGGACATATTTAAAACAGAATTTAGACACATTAAATAAACACTAGACAAATTAAATAAAGACTAAACAAGACACATTAATAATCGGCTATGACCAAGGCATAATTAAAACATGTAATAATTTAAACACAATTATGAGTTGTAGTAATATTGACTAAATTAACTTAAGTATTTAATTTATTCCAGCAAGAAAATTAATGAGCTGAAAGCAAGCATAATCGAGCTCAATGAGCTAATTGGAGCTCAAGTGAGCTAAACTGCATTGATTGAAGTTTGATGAGCTGAAAGTAAGCTGAAATCTTCGGGCCCAAGGTGCAAGGATTGCTCAAAGTACGGGCCCGAGCTTGTCCATCATCTTCGGGTTAGACTTCATGCCAAAGCTGACTTGTTAAAGCCGCAACAACCTCTTGCATTCGTTTAGCTCGAGCTCGAGTTAGGGGCCCTTTAGGGAGCTCGAGGGGATCGAAAATTGAATTCGTGGGACCTCCGGGTGTGCTCACATCACTTCTTGAATTATTCTGAAATTTTTAGCTCATTAAAAAGCTGAAATCAAATGTCATTTTAGCCCCTAATTGTCTATTCGGCTAGCCATATAAATACTTTATTATTTGCTGTTTGTAAGGACTTTTGCTTCTTGAATGAATTTTATATTATTTGTGAGGTTTTCATCTCTCAAACTTCATCCGAGACTCAGCTTGACTTATCTGCTAGTCAGTGGCGTCAACCTGATTCTTCTTTCGAACTTATCACTCTCGTAGTGTGGCATTCACCTATCCTTATACCTTTGGTTCTTACCTTGCTAGGTAAGGGGTCAAGGTTCCCTATCTTCCTTCATCGAACCACCTTAAGTCATATAAGCCCGGGTCAGCACTCTTCTTAATGTTGGTTCGTTCTTGACACTTAAGTTCATTTTTCCATCCCACCCAAGTTATCACTTAACCATTTCCATTCTTTGTTAGTCGAACCTATAACAACAATTACTTAACCATTTTTGAGCCTATTCTTAATACCTATTCCCATACTTAGCCAAATATGCACATCTCTTGCAATTGGAACGATACTTCCTCGTTCAACAATCAGGCATCTAAAACGAGTCAACTCAACAAACTGAGGCGAGATCGTATCAATATGTTTTATACTTATTTTAACCAAAAATAAAAAATATATATATTTTTGGTTAATTCGATTAACCGATCGGATTAACCAAAAAGTTTGGTTCGGTTAATGGTTAAAGGTTTAAAAGGGTCGACTAATGGTAGTTCAGGTTGTTTAACCGATCAGTTAATCGATTGAACACCCCTAGTATGAGAGGACTTGGCTTTTGGGATATTAGGTTGTTTAATATTTCCCTTATTTGTTGACAGTTATGGAGACTTTTGCACCATAAGGATACACTTTGTTTTAAAGTTCTTTCAGCAAAAAATAATTTTGTTAAGGTGATATCCACTTGACTCGTAATGTTGAAATGTTTATAAACCCTATTTCATCTAGAAAGGTTTTATGAAAGCTTTGAATATGCTTAATTCGAGATTTTACTAGAGGATAAGGAATGGTAGTAAGGCTCATATTTGGATGGATAGATGGGGGGACAAGTTCATAAATGGCCTAGATATAGGTCATTGTGATTTTATTCCCCATGATTCTAGAATGCCTCATTTTTTACTAGAAAGACGAAGATGAAATGAAACTTTAATTCAATCTTATTGTAATGACGAAATGGCATCCTAGATTATCCATCTACCTATTGGGGAGGCATATGAAGATGACCAATTGGTTTGCGAGCATGCCCCCAACAGTATTTATACCATGCAATCAGGGTATAATTGGTTACTTCTATAGACTTTGGTTATGGAACCTTATTGAGTCTTTTGGAAAGAAACTTTTTGGGTGAAGACTTGGTCATGGTATCCTCCTCACAGCTGACCGATGTGCACTGTTCTCCCAAGGGGTGGGTTTGAGTAGTTCTAGATATGGGGCCCTTAAGGAGGATGTTATACACACTCTTAGGGATTGCCCAATTTCGAGGGAAGCTTTAGTTTTGTGTAATATTCATAATGATTTTCTTTGTATGACTTATTGTAGCGCAATCGATTAGCTCGAGATAGCTATACAGAAGATGGACAAAGGAGCTTTCACTAGTTTTCTTGTGCTCTTTTGGCAAATATGGGAAATGCGGAACTTGTTTATGATTCAGGGGTGAAATTTATCTTCACAAGATATGGTCTTTAGTTCTCCCTCTATCCATTATGATTTTTGAGTGCATAACCTCTCTTCTGTGTCATTGTTACCTCAGCATCCGACTGTGGCCCAATGGACTCCGACTTGTGAAGATACAATCAAAATAAATGTTGACGCGGCATAGAATACGGAGATTAGATCTGTTGCTTATGGCGTCATTGCTCGTGACCCTAAGGGAATGGTGCTAGCTATTTTTGCTTGTTCGATTGTCGAGGATTTCGATACTCCTTCAATTAAGGCTCTCATTTTGGAATGGGCTGTTCAAAAGGCCCTTAAGAAAGGTTTTTCCAGAGTCATCTTAGAGTTTGATTGTGCTTTTATTGTTAATAAATTTAACAGTCGAACTCTTGATTTATCTCTTTATGATCATATTGTTTGAGAGGTCTTATGTATTTGTGAATCTTTTAATGTTGTCAGTTTTTCTTTTATCCATAGGTCAGTCAATTATGTCTCACATTGATTGGCACCTTGGATGATTATAGGAATGTTGCTTTGGAGTTCAAACTGGACAATCTGGACTTCATCCACCAGTTAATGTTGGATGATACTCTTTAATTTTATATAGTTAGGGCTTTTTTGACCTTTTGCTTTCAAAAAAAATGAATGAAAACTAAAAAAGTAGGCATTATAAACACCTTAAATTGTTTTCTTCAAAGCCAGCCTCAAAGTATGCTTTATAAAACTGGTTGTAGTGAATGATGGTACTGTTATCACTAAAATTTTCAACTTTCTTATGTAGCAGGAGACAGTACCCATCTTTAAAATCTCTACCATTTACAAACATAAGGAAGTAGTGGTTAAAGCCCCTTGTTGACTCTCCAATAATTAGGATTCAAATCATATTGATGTAATTACCTTACCACTTCGCAACTTCATTTTTTACCCAAAAAAATCTCCACCACTCAATTTGATGAATTACTTTATTGGTACAATAATAATTGCAGTCAGCACTGAGCAGAACCTTGACCCAAAAATGGTACACTTATTTTATTATCTCTATAGAAATTGTAAGATTATTAGTACATTAGTAGAATTTCACTTTGACCCCTCTAAACATTTATAATTTACTTTTGACCCTTTAAAAACATTTCTTACTTCGCCCTTAATGGCAATTAAGAATTATTTGGCAGTTCGTACATACAAATTTTTTACTTCATCAAATATACCTTGAATTTACTTAGAATTTCACCCTTTTGAACCCCTAAAACCCTTCAGCTAATTAAGCCCATCTTTAATTATGATTATTGTGATTAATTATTTATTAATAAAAAATAAAATACTTAAATATCCTTCACTTTACTTTGTATTATAGTAATTTTAATAGTTTTAAGTAAATTCATTAATTGAATTTATATTGAATTAATCTATGACACCAATTTAATCAATATCCTCTCAAAGACCAAGAATATGCTTCAATGTTAGCGGGGTTGTGTCGCTTTGTTTAGAGTTTATTCCTGCAAAAGAAGAAGATGCTCTCCAAGCTCAGTAACTTATGTTTTTTTTTTATCCTGCAACTTTGCAAGGCCCTTTCTTCATGCATGATTTAACCAACTCCTACTAAAATCTATTTCATTAATTTGCCTGTCCAATAAAAAGGGTATCAATTCATATAGTTTAAGCCTTGCAAGTATATTCACATAACACCGAGCTTGAAATTTTAAAATATTAGATTGATTGTCTAGATTCAGAAATAAGATAAATGGTATATGTGATTGTATCCACCAAGTTTATTCATGCACCTTTAGATAAATCTAGATAGCTTTAATTCTACTACATTTCCCATTACAAAATACATAGGGATCAACGATTATATAATAATTATCCTAAAAAAAGATTCTCAAAATATAAACCTATTTCTTATTTGATATTCTCAAGGACACATGTTCTTTATTTGCCAACTTCCTAGCTAATGTGAGAGTTGAAGATTATGCATGGTTTAGTTTAGTGAGAGAATTATGGCATAGGAAATGGTGGTCAATAGTTTGTTTAGATCCTATAGAAACCTAATATCACCGCTATATGAGGGTTTTATTAAGGATCAATCCTAGATTGAATTGGTAACATTAGGCTGCTTGAAATAGAGCCATGGTTAGCGGCCTAAGTTTGAATCATACGGTCAATATTTAGGAACTAAAAATGTTCCTGTTGGATTACTTTATACAGAAAGTAAGCTCTAGGTTCATTTCTCCAAACTAGAGGGATTGGACTACTATCGAAAAGCTTTGAACACCCCTCCTAAGTTCACATACAAGCTTCTTAATATTTGATTAATTAATCTAATGTAAGTCAAAACCTTTGAAACCTTTCCCAATGACTTGTGCTATTCAGGAGACTGTATTAGGTGAAACCAGACGATTTTGTTTGCAAGTTGGTCGGTCGAAAATTGGTTTTATCAATTGGATTTACCTCTATAATTATAGATGGTTCAATTTGAAATTTTAGTTTCCAACTCTACTTTTAATTATTTTTATAACTTTACGAAAATCTAGTTTGAGTTCAAGTAATTGATCATGAGAATATTTTAGTTCGATTTTTATCATAGTTTAAAAAATAAAATTTAATCAAGCTAAAGGTTAGAGTCTCGATTACATCCAACAACTTTGAATATAATTGAAGCTTATGGAAAAAGATTGGAATGAATGTTTCCCGGTCTTGTAACATTTGCAGGTGACAAAGATGATAAATGGAAGTGTACAAAGACAAGGCAGATTCTTAGACAAGAAGTTTGCTTGATATGGATATAGGTATAATAAAAGAACATGAACCAGCGGTGTAGCATTTCCAAGTAATGAAATCTGTTAAAAAGTTTTGTCTGCACAAGGTAAGGTTTCCTATATACCATTAGCCCTAAATAAATCCTTTTGTAAACATTGTTCCTTTTGTTTCGATTTTTTTCACTAATTTTCTCTAAGTCAGTTTGGCTGTACTGTTGCTTCCGGAATCCCTCGAAGCAGTCCAATGACTTCAACAATGTCATCAACATAATATTTTGCCATACTTGGTTTTTGCCCAACAGTGCAAGCAAATATCTCTGCTATGGCCGGTAAGGTAGGGTTGGCAGATGAGCGAGCAATGCTCTCAAACATATCTTCATCTGAACGATCATCTCCTATGCAAAGCAGAAAATCTGGTGATTTGCCCTTACTTCTCATGCTTGATATCAGATTTTCCGCAACAATGCCTTTGCTCAGTCCCTGCACTTCCACACAAAACAAACCCTTGTATGTAATTCACTGAAGTAATACAATTTAGAATATGCTCTCTAACTACTGGTATAAGCTTCTGAAAACACTTTGTACCTGTGGCTTAACCTCAACTATGTGTTGCCCCCTTTTAACAACAACGGGCTCATTGGCTAGAACATTCTCCAAGTGATCATGAAGCTCCTTAGCTTGGAATAAACCGAAATCTGGGTCGGCATCTTGATGGTGCCAGACGACTGCACTTTCTTTGTTCTCTATGCATGACCCATCAGTTGCCTCCATGTAAAGTTGCATTATAGGTTCAACAACCTCTTTCCAACTCAAGTCCAACGAGCGGTAGGTTTCCCATGCGGAATCCCTAGTCCATCTACCCATGGAAGAAAAGATATTATCAATCAAGAAACAGATATTGCAACATATCTTGGATCATATGAGCACAAATTTAAAACGTTACCTTGTAAAGTATCCATGCTCGGCTGCAATACCCAATTTCTCACATGAAGAAAACCACTTGCTCAGGGTATCCCGGTCCCTGCCGCTCACAATGAAAACAATGTTTTTGGGGTCATCGCATAAACGATTCAAAACCGAAATAACCTCATGACTAGGCCCCTTGTTCACTGAAGTTGGAGGCATCATAGTGCCATCGTAGTCCAAAAGGATCAATCGGCTACTGGTTATCTTGTAGGCAGAGTTGAGAGTATCCCCTAGGAGCTTCCTGAAGTTAGGCTCTAAAGCAACAAGCCTAAACGCTAAACCAAGTCCAACTCTCCAATACCTCTTGTGATAATGATCCCTACAAGCTCTCACGAGGTCCTGATCAAAACTCCGAGCCCAATAAGCAACATCATGAGAGCTAATATACTTGTAATGTTTTTCATGGCGCAAATGTTTCTCCGTCTCCGACAAATCAATGGCTCTATACATTGCATTAGCCATTTCATCAATATTCCATGGATTGACTCGGATTGCCCCACTTAGAGAGGGTGAGCAGCCAATGAATTCAGAGACAATGATAACACTATTCTTGGGAGGCGAGTTTTCATCGACCCCCAATGCCTTATCTAAAGCAGGGCAGCCCTGTCTACAAACAGTATACTTGTATGGCACCAAATTCATCCCATCTCTTACAGGAGTCACCACACAAAACTCGGCAACTGCATAATACGCAAGCTTCTCTTGTGTAGTGACAGGTCCCTTGAGGAAAACTATTGGCTGGTATCCAGGTTCCCCATATTTGTTATTGACCTCCTTGGCAATGCTATTGGCCTCATCCAGAAGTTGTTGCACATCCCGGCCTAAACTCCTCGCCGGGTTTGTAATCTGTACTAACACCACTTTGCCCCTCAATTCCTGATTCGTTTCCAAAAGCTCCCCCATGGCTGAAAATTTCTGAGGAATTCCCTTAAACAAGTCCAAATCATCGACGCCAACCATCATAATTTTCCCCTCATAGTTGTGCTTCAGCTCCTTAGCCATCCTAAGGGTGCTTTCCTCGGACATCATAGATTCAAGTTGCCCCATATGAATCCCAGCAGGCAAAATCTTAATAGTCACAGTCCTCCCATAATATTCTAATGCAATGTGACCCCTGTTGGACTCAGAATGCAAGCCCAAAATCCTTCGACAAGAAGACAAGAAATGCCTAGCGTAATCGAATGTATGGAAGCCAATCAAATCGCAATTTAGCAAAGCTCTAAGAATTTCATCTCTAACAGGTAAAGTTTTATACATATCAGATGAAGGAAATGGACTGTGTAGAAAAAAGCCAAGCTTTACCCTATTAGACCGTCTCCTCAAGAAGGTAGGTAAAGCCATAAGATGATAATCATGCACCCAAACATGATCTTCATCTTCATCATCTCTATCCGTTACTTCCAGAACTTTATCAGCAAATATTCTATTAGCAGACACGTAAGCCATCCACTGTGAACGATCGAAACGTCCCCCATCGTTCCCCGTCATGGGCATCATGTAATGAAACAAAGGCCATAGATAGTGTTTACAAAAGCCATGATAAAACTCGTTCCGCATATCCACGGGCAGAAATATGGTTTCGCAACTGAACTTGTCGTGCAGAACTTGAGCCACCTCCTCTTGATCCGCTGTGTCTACATCAGCTTTCAACGTCCCAACGTATCGCACCTCCGTATCAGGAGGGAAAGCGTCTCTCAGCAGAGCAAGGAGATCATTCTCGTCAAATTCAAAGCACCATTCATTGGAGACCGAGTCCCTCCACGCACGTAAAGGCAACTGGTTGGAAACGATAATAACCCTTTTCCGTGGCATAGCTTGCTGATCTTCTCCGAAATCAGATATGACTCCTGATACCTTCATGACTCGAGGGATCCGATTCATGACTCGAAAATCATCGGTAGACAATAAATTTAATTGGTCTAAGCAACAACTAGAAACCATGTTTCAAGCGAAGAAACCCAACTCCGTATGTGAAATTCTATACAAACATAGAAAACAGAAGAAGAAGAAGAAGAAAAGGAATCAAAGAACCAATACAGGGGTATTCAAAAAATCAATAAAGAAGGGAGTTTAATTCTTTAATATTGTTTTCTTTCTATACGTTCTTTGAGAAGGGGAGGATGCAGCTTTAGGGTTCTGTTAAAAGGCATTCACAGAAGAGCATTACTACAAAGAAATATGAATCTTGGCAGTGATTTAATCAAAGATATGGATACACATTCCATAAAGGAACCCAAGAAACGGAGGAAAAGAGAGAGAGAAAGCGCTCTTAAGCAAGGAAAGAAGCAGGCTGAGGATAAGAACGAAAAGAGTGAGAGAAAGAGAGAAAATATTATATATGTGCGTGAGTACGTCAAGGCATGGTTCCAACGGTCCTGATTCAATGCGTCTACACCACTATCTTCTGAACTTGTGTACATCAGGTTCTCTTCTCACTGTAACCGACTCTTTCTGTCCGATCCACTGTTCGCCCGCGGTTACTTTTATTTTACTACTTCATAATTTTGTTCTTTGCCTTTAAAAATTTTTAAAGTTACAAAAAATAAAAGCAATAATAAATTAGAGATTGGGGTAAGTAAGACTAAGATTTAAGTATTTTTAATGTGATTTTGGATTAGTGCTTATCGAATCACTAATGGTGCAATTAAATATTTAATCATTGACATTAAATGTTAGCTAGCATTTCTTTTATTATGCTAAGGGTTGTATTAATTAAGCTATTCAAATAGGTTATTTATAAAAAAAATGATAAAAGCAGTGATATAGAAATCAAAATACTTAATATATTTTTTATTTTATTTTAATACATTAAGTAAAATACTCTTTTGCAGTAATTTTAAGCGTGCTAACAAAATTTGTATACATTGATAAAATCACAAAAAAGAAAGGTTACTTATGATTTGAGAATTAAAACAGCATTAGTATTATATGCATCATTTATTAAGATGTATTTTGGATTAGGTTAACACCTTCATTCTGCCATTAATCAAGGTGCTGATTTTTTGGAGCAAAAGGGACAATTATGTATTATTTTTTTTATATTTTACACTCTTAAATAGCGATAGCCAAATAGAAAGGAAGATTTTTTTTTTTTATTTCGAAAAGTAGCACGTCAAAAAAAAAAAACCAGAAAGAAACGTGTCCGAAATCGCTACACAGATTTACTCGGTCATGAATTTTCACATCGCTGGCACGTGTAAAGATTTCAACTCTAGACGCCTATCCATCTGACTCTCTCTCTCTGTCAAAGGACTTCTCTTTTTCTTTTGCATTTTTTCAAATATTTTATTTTAGTTTTTATAGATGGAGTAAACATATATTCTATTTTTATTTTATTTTTATTTTTATTTTTATTTTTATTTTTATTTTCATTAATCCGTGACGAGGTTCAGGGAAAAACACTTGAACAAAGTTTTTTTTTTATTAATTAAATTTCACGTGCAATAAATTAAAGGGAGGTAGAGATTGCCATGTGGAATTATTTTAGTGGAAATGTGGCGTGTTTGGGTTGTTAAACGAAGCCAAAGTCACGGACGTGTCTTCGACTGATGACGTGGCAGATTCGCTTATCTTCAGAGTTAATGTTGTCAACCACTTATGAGCTGCCACGTCACTCACCAACTTTGGACATTTCTTTCCTTCAAAAATTGTTGTAAGGTTTCATAGTGATAATGGATGGGATGGGCTTAGGCTATGTTATGCCTTTCCAACAAAATCCATAATTTATTGTTTTTCATGTACATATTCATAATTTTGTCCCATAATCATATTTAGTATTTTAATTAAAAAAATGATTTTAGCATTACATTTAATTTTTTATTTTTTTAAAATTTTTTAATTTTTTAGCATTACATTTAATTTTTTATTTTTTTAAAATTTTTTAATTTAGATTATTTATCAAATCATTTCAAAATATATAAAAAAAATTAACATATTTTAACTTTACTCACATGACATACATATGAAAACGTCATCATTAATTAATTTTTTAACTTTAAAATTTTCAAAAAAAATTATAAATTATATTAAAAATTATAAAAATATTTTTAAGTTTTTAAAAAATTAATTAATTGCTAACTTGGTATACACGTAGATTATGCATCAACCAAGTTAACAGACGTTAATTTTTTCATCTATTTTAGGATAATTTGACAAACAACACAAGTTTAACTATTAAAAAAAAGAAAAAATTAAATAAAGAGATAAATATTTTTTTATAAAAATAAATTATTATGTCATAATTTAATTGTGTTTCTCATGTTTATTTTAATTATTTTTATTAGTTTTATTGTGTAAATGATTTTTTTATTTCAATTATAGTATATAAATTGCATTTTTCTGAAACCACAATTATAACTTCTTTCAAAAGAAAATTTCATAATTTTATCAAGGCCTAAACATCATTTTCCCTTTAAAGTATATCATTTTTTTCATTTTGATACTTATTTTGCTTATATTGATATCTAAAATTACATTTTGTTAACCAGTTTAGTTCATTATTATTAAAATTTTGATTAAAATGTCCTGATTAGAAAATGTCACGTGGTATGATATCTATATGTATTAAAAATAAAAATAAATTTATAAACTCTAAAAATAATTATAATTTAAAGATAATTTATAAAATTAAAAATATAATTAGCATTTTTAGAAAGTTCCATTTTATTTTGACTGACCTACTAGTATTCTTCAAGTTTTATATTAGAAACTTAAAAAAAAAGTTATATATTTTTTATTTTGTGAGAAAAATAGAAAAAATTCTAATGTCTAATTTTTATATTCTTCCTATTTTTCATAATTTAACTATTTTTTTCAATTTCTAAAATTTTTATTATACTTTTTTGGTTTCTTTGAAATAGATTTTTTTAAATTATTGCAATAAAAAATTCAAAATTGAAATAATAGTTCGATTATGAAATTTAAAAAGAATATAAAATTTAACATATTAGAAAAAATTAAATTTAAATTTTAAAAAAAGAATTCATAGTAAAAAATACAATTTTAAAATTTTAAAAATAATATTCTAATATAAAACTTGAAAATACTATTAAATCAAGTATGGACAATGATCAGTTAATACTTTATCAACATTTATCAATATTGGTTAATGATCTGTCAACACTAGGTAAAAGCCAAACAATAACTTTCTAAAATTTTTAATTATATTTTTATTTATTTTTAATACATGTAGATGTCACGTGACACTTTTTAATTGGATTAAAGTGTCACATGGCACATTCTAATTGTACCACATTTCAATAAGTTTTTTTAATGATAGTGTACTGGATCGATAAACATAATGTAACTTTAAGTACTAACTTAGACTCAAAATAAATTGAAGTACCAAAGTGAAAAAAAAAATGTATACTTTAGGGGCAACTTTAGTTACTATCCCATTAATTTCTTTTTAAAACCATTGGCATTTTCATCTATACTATTATTTAAACTTTGATTAAGTTAGTGTTACAGGTTAATCGAATATTAACTCAATTGGAAAAATTACTAATTTATCCATTTTATTAAATGATTACTATTATTATTTTTGTGACTTTTTTTGCACCCAAATAAGCCATTGAATTAATAAAATTGGCCAAATAAGTCATTTAACTAATGTTTACCGTTAGTATTAAATGACAATGCTGATGTAGCAGTGCCATGTCAACAATAACTAAAATTTTTTAAAATAAAAGTATTTTTAAATTATTTTAAAATAAGTACATAAGGAATATGGACCAATGGTTATTTAAGTTCATTTGAATCTAGACTTTATTTAGATACATTTTGAAATTATAAAAACATAAAAAAAATATAAAAATGAGCATTTATAAAAATTATTAAAAATCATAAAATATTATACAATTTATAGATAATAATTTATTATTTTTTATATTTCAAATCAAAAAATGAATACCAACAACTTATATTATAAAATCAAGATTAACAAATTTTTTTGGTTATATTAATGCCTCTCACTTTTCAATTTGCAAAAGTTATATTAATCAAATAATTTAATCAAAATGAGCAAAATATGTTTTTATAAAATTTTATGGTTTTTAATTAATTTCTTATAATTTTATAAAATTCAATGATTTTTTTATAATTTCTATATATTTTTATATTTTTTTATAATTCTAGGATGAATCTAGTTATATAGATGTTTAAATTCAAATGAACCTACACAATTTTGTCTAGATTCATTGTATAATTATTTTAAAAATAAAATAAAAATGTTTCTTATTCTTTTGAATTTTTTATTTTTTTGCTAGCATTGTGTAACACCCCCTACCCGTATCTGTTGTCGGAATAGAGTAGGAGGTATTACCAGAGTTTACTGAACATTTTCGAATAATTCTGAGTCATTTATTGTTCATATTCTGAAAATAATCATAACGTCCCTCTATTGGGCCCTCGAAGCCCAAAACATACATTAGGAGCCAACCGGAATTAAATCGGGATCATAGGGAATTTTTCGCAAAATCCTAAAACTTTCCTACATTGGTTAACGTACTTTAATATTAACAAACTTATTTTCTCGACATGTCTCGCTTCAATTTATTACTTGTCCTAATACACATAATTTTCCTGTATCAACGTATCAAAGATAGTATTATATTTACATGTCATGATACATATCATTCTATTATTGTTTCTTCATAAATATAAATTGTTCAATTTATTATGACAATATTTCAAGTACCATCATTTTCATGAGTTTAGTGTATATTTATTCCAGTAGCAGTTCATAATCTTGAATATGCATAATTATCAGGCAAATTTCACATACATGTATTTTCCATGCCATATTTCAATGTATCAAATAATTATCATTTCTATGTCTTTCAAGTTTAATTTCATGATTTCAAGTACTTGTCATTTTCTATATTTATCCCGTTGAATTTCTCAGAATTTCGATGGATTTTCTAGTAGTACACTTATAGTGTACAAATCCAGGTCCGTCAATTCATGTTCATGTGCGCACATTTCTATTTCAGAGAGCACACTCCCGCGAACCTCATCCTTACAGCGGGATTACCAGTCCAGGCTAAATCCCCTGTAAGAGAGCACACTCCCGCGAACCTCATCCTTACAGCGGGATTACCAGTCCAGGCTAAATCCCCTGTAATATAAACTCATAGAGTATTGTCGGGATTACCAGTCCAGGCTAAATCCCCTGCAACGACAATTACTCTAATGAGCTTGGATCTGAATTACCAGTCCAGGCTAAATTCAGACCCCAATTCGGATTACCCGTCCGGGCTAAATCCATTTTCCACATATTCTTTGGGAGGGCTATATCAGGATCACCCGTCCGGGCTAGATCCTTTTCACACATATTCTTCGGGAGGGCTATATCGGGATAGGATCACCCGTCCGGGCTAGATCCTTTTTACCGTCAATTCCTTTTCAGCGATCCATCGAATTTTCCTTTCATTCAACCGGGATTTCTTCCCCTTTTTATCAAATATATCAATGTTTCATCAATTTTCATACAATGAACATTCAAATTATATTCACATCAATAACATACATTTCAAGCATTTAAGAATATAATTCAAGTTACATGAACTTACTTCGTTGCTTGCTCATGTTTATAGTTTCACTAATTCGATGTCTTCTCTTTTCCATGTTCAAATCTCGTATTTGAGTTATCCGGATAAATTTGATCATCATTTTCATTCATTTCATATTCTAATACATTCAATTAATGCTCTAGGCAAAATTACCATTTTGCCCCTAAACTTTTAATTAATGATGATTTCATCCTTAGATTCAGAAAAATAAAATTCTTGTAATTTAATCCTTGTTCCAAGCCTAATTATTCTCATATATATCGACAACAGCCCATGAATTCTATGAAATATCAGAATTTTCCATAATTTCAACACTTTTCAATTTAATCCCTAAAACATATTTTCACCCTATCTTGATCTAAATTAATAATTTCATTTCATGCAATTTGGTCATTTTTGACATTTTTACAAAATTGCCCATAAAGTTTTACTTTTATTCAATTTAGTCCCCGAGCCTAGAACATGCTAGCTAAATACTCATATATATTTTCCTCCTCCTCCTCTCCATTCCACATCCTCAATGTATATAACATGCTATAAGTAACATTATCAATAATTTCATTAATTACTCATAAGTATATTCAAAACTGTCCATTTGAGTTATAGTCACTAAATTATTTATTTCCAGAGCTACAGAACTCCAAATGAAGAACCGTTAATTTTTCCTGAAACTAGACTCGCATATCTTCTTGCCATAAAATTTTCAGAATTTTTGATTTAGCCAATTAGTACAGTTTATTCTTTAAAGTCACCCCTGTTTTGCTGTCTGGCAGTTCCGACCCTTCTTCACTAAAAATTAATTATCTTTTTATATAGAATTCATATTATGTTATAGTTTATTTATTATAAAACTAGACTCATTAAGGAATCTAACCATATAAATTATGTTCCCAAATTATTTTTATACAATTTTTTATGATTTTTCCAAGTCAGAACAGGGGATCTCGAAATCACTCTGAACCAGTCTTACCAAAATCTAAATATCTCAGAATACAGAATTCCTTTGCTTTCCATGTTTCTTTCATATGAAAATAGACTCAATAAGCTTTAATTATATATCTCACTAAACTTCTAATTCAATTTCTACTATTTTTGGTGATTTTTCAAAGTTAGACTACTGCTGCTGTCCAAAACTGTTTTAATGCAAAATGTTAATTATCAAGTTTATAACACCTTTATTTCCTTTCTCTACAACATTTCCCATTACTTTCTCTTATTTTCCTTCACTAACATATCAAGAACATAAAACTTTATATAAGAAAACTCTACATTAACATCATTTCCATGCTTTTTCCACAATATCAAACTTAAAAATATATTGAAAACATGATGTTCTTACCTTGTTTTATAGATTTCAATCTTTAACTTGATTTTCTCTCTCCTCCAGCTTCTCTTTCTTGAATCAAACTTGATATTCTTGCTCCCTATAGTCTCCTTGTCATCTTTTTCTCTTGATGGCTATGGAAATTCTTTTGAATTCTAAGTGAAAATGGTGGATTTTTGGTGAAAGGACTAATTTGTAAAGAAAGCAAAACTTTCTTTTCTTTCTCTTCTTCTCACGTTGGTTTGCATGGGAAAGAGATGATAATAATTCATCATCTTTCCTTCCTTATATACTACATAAATAATAATAAAATAATGATAAATAATAAAATATCTTATTAAAATAAAATAATATTTATCTAATTAAATAATTATAAAATATCATCACTATCATCATTACTTTCTAGATTTCTCTCTCTTCCAATTGACCATTTTGCCCTTTGTGATCTTTTAAAATTCCATCCTTGAATCATCACATAATTTGGTAAAATTATGATTTAGTCCCTCATAATTCTTTACCTATTCAATTTGGTCCTAATTCATCCATTTCCCTTAGTTTCTAGATTATTCCACCCCTAAAATATTTGCACTATTGGTCCTTTAACTTTTTCATACTTACACTTTAACCCCTCAAATTTTGAGTATTTACACTTGAGCAACAATACTTTTCTCACTTTACAATTTAGTCCTTTCTTGAATTAATAATGTAATATATCATAATATACTTCCGAATATTGACATAATCCAAATTTTTCTTTTTTTCGCTTTATTTCCTTATTATATCAAAGATAATATCTTACTGTAAAATTTTTTTTTTGGGGTATTACACATTGCCACTTCAACAATTGGTGTTAATGTGCCACTGCCATAGATTGCTAACATAGTATCTGTTAACGTCCACGTTAGTATTGCTATTTATTATTAACGATCAACGTTAGTTAAAAAGTTTATTTGGCCAGTTTTGTTAGTTTAGGAGATTAATTGGGCCAAAAAATTTAAAGGATTTTAATTATTATTATTATTTGAAAAAAGTTTGAGGGCCTATAATACCATTAAGCCAATTTATAAATAAGTTCTTTTTCTTTAAGGATATATAAATAAGTTCTTTATCACTACATCAATAATTATTATGGAGTAAATTTAAAAAGCCAGATTTTTAAATAAATTGTTTCCTCACACTCACATCATGTATATATATAATGTCAATGATTATGTTGGTATCATAAGTCAACTTGATATTTAATTTTTTATAATTAGATTTTTAATATTGAATTTTCCTTTCACCTATATCATAACTTTTTAACGTGCTATAAGAAAATGACACTAAGTGCATTTATTATTCTTAATTTAATATATTTTCTTATTTAATTTTTTTATTCACAATTTAAATTATTTTTCCCTTTTTTTGTTTTGTTCATATTACATATGTGTTATTAGTAGTTTCAAATCGTACATTTTATTATTTGTTATATGTTATTTTCAAATAGATACCTATAATTTTAAATACATGATTTCCATATTCATATACGTGTGCTAAACTAAACTAAAACAGATAATATCCCATTCAAAATTGTCCCATAAAGGTTCATTCATACAGAAAAAAAAAAAGAAACATTTTTCTTTAAAAAAAAAATCGAAGAAACATTACATACCAGAGGTTTTTTTTACCCAAATAATCCAAAAAAAATAATTACGTAAATGACATTGATTCAAAAACAATCACCTAAACAACCTGAAATGAATAGTAAAATTGAGTTATAAGAACTATGTCGTAACCATTTTTGAAAAAAAAAAACGGGAATCGACTTGGTTTTGAAAATGAAAAAAGGGAGTCGCCACCGATCCTTTATTAGGTGCGATCGGATCACCTTTGTTTTAATAAAACATTTTGATTTACTAAAACAATGTTTTTTTTTTTGGCCTACGAAAATTTGAGAAAATGAGTTCGGGAGTCGGTTACGTGCGAGGAAGGGTTAGCACCCTCGTCACGCCCAAAATTGGTACCAAATTGATTATTTAATGTCCCAATGTCGAAAGTTGAAAATTTAATAAGAATTAAAAATTTTATCTCTTTTGGAAACGTTTGAATTTTCTCGAATTGAACATCGAGATCTTCTTGTTCCGAATGAATAAAATATCACATCCAGTACATAGGACACGATAATTTTAACCTTCGAATCCAGGATCATCTCTTAGCTCTCGAGACTCGTACATTAAAAGATGTCAAAAAGGGTATTCGATTGTTTGGCCAAGCGAAAGGGACCGAAACCCAACGCATAGGGCACGATCTCTCAGGTTTCCAAACATAAAACATTGCCTTACTTTGAAAAAACTTTTATTTTTGAATGAAATTTGTAAAAAGTTTTAGGTTATGCCCAGCGAAATTTAACAAACATATATGACATGAATTTGGTACGACGATATCATAATACATAACATTGGAATCGTTAATCTAAAATATTAGCATGCATGAATAATATTAACAATAATGGAACAATAATATAAACAATAACAATGATGATGATAATGTCGAGGACATGGAAATACGAATAAACTGGTTACGACACACGCCAGAGTGACGATCACATAGCTCATACGATTGAAATATCAAAATTAATAATATTTGAATAATGAATTAAACTGTTTTGGAAGTAATGACACGTAGCAATTTAAAGGGATTAATGCAATGATTTTAGGTCGAGAATACATAAATAAAAGGTAAGTAATACGTACGAAACAATTTTAAGATGATATAAAAAGAGTTAAAATATACAATATATATATAGTTTAATGAAAGTGATATACATAAAACCCGAGATAAATAATAATGGCATAAATAGACAAAACGAATAAATGAAATAAAAATAAATAAGTCTATGATTTTTTTTGAGAAAAATTATTTGGAGATTAAATTGAAATTTGATTAAAACAATGAAGGCCCAAAACTGTAAATATCTAAAAAAGGGGCGGACGAGGGCCTGATTGAAACGCAATACAAATATTAAGGACCAAAACGCACAATTATTCCAGGTCATCAAAACGCAGCGTACGGACGGGTACCGAATTGAAATATCGCACCGATTGTAGGGGTTAATTCTAAAAGAGAAAGCACATAATGGACCTAATTGAACAGAAGCGTGGAAACAGAAGGTTTAAATGCGCAAATGTCCCTTTTAAAGCAGAGAGGTGCGGATCCGGGTCACCAAACGGGTTGACACGCGGATCCCCCATCTCAAACGACGTCGTTTCATGTTTTATTTAAGTAGGAAAAAAAAGATGTTTTTAAAATCATTCTTTCATACTTCAGAAAAAAAAAATTTGAGAGAATCCCCTTTTGTTGCTTTGCTAGGGTTTATGCAACCCATCATGGCGCCGTCGATCGAGTCGGTCTTCGCAACGGAGAGGGGTCTCCGACGCGGCGTTTCGAGGTCCAGGAAAGAATCCTTCTTTCTTTTCAGTTTAGTTTTTTTGATTTTGCAACAGTTTGTTTTAAAAATGATAAAATACGAACAAATCAATAAACCCAAAATGCAAAGCAGAGGCGAGTTAAAGAAAATAAAATCGAAATCAACCTTTTCTTTTTTCTTTTCTGTTTTTTGATCGATAGTCTCCGAAAAAAGAAGCCGAAAAATCGTTTACAATGGTTTCGGTCTTATAACCGATATCCAGATCACTTGTTATTTTTTATTCGTTGTTTTCTTCGTTCTTGTTGCTCGTTGGTTCATGTCTTGCAGGTATGGGCGAGGCGCGCGGGAGATGGAGGCCGAGGCGCATGGGTGTTGAAACGTCAGAAGCGTGCGAGACAGCGACGTGGGGAAGAGCACTGGAACGACGCGCGTGGGCGCGAGGAACGACGCGTGTGGCGCATGGTGGCAGGTGAAAGGCCGCGAGAGGCGCGTGTGGCAGACGCGCATGGGGATACGTAGATGGGGCTGCGACGCCTAGGGTTTCCCAGAAACCCTAGGTCTCTGAACCTGTTAAGGTTCTGGGCCTTTTGGGCCATGTAATTTTCTTGGGCCCGGGCCTCTGTGGATTGGGGTCTGTTTAGACTGATTTTGGGGCTAGGTTTTTGGGTTAATGGTTGGGCTTTTGTATCGGGCTTCTTTTTGTAATTTTGTAAATGGACTGTTTTATTTCTGGACTTCATTATGGGTTTTTTTAATCTGTATTGGACTGTATTTGGACTTTTAATGGCCTTTTTTTTATTTGTTAATTGTTTTGTTTTTGGGCTTTTTATAAGGGTATTGGGCCGGGCAAAAATTGGGTGTTACAGCTGCCCCTCTTTGCTTTTCGTCGTGAAACGAGAATAGAGCAAAGACCATAGAAGAATCAGTTTTTTCCCGGTCTTGGCAAGCCTTGATTCTTCTGCACTCTTATTCCTCAGATGGCCTCATCTCAGCCCACTATTCTCTTGTCACTTTGACTCACTTCACTGATTCACTGCAACTTTGAGGTAATAAGACTTCAGAAAGAAGAGATCCGCGACTTTGATCTTCTTGCAGAAGCTCTTCGGGAAAGAATTGATCCTTGACGCACTCAGGGGGGAGGGGTTAATAACTTTGACCTGCTCCACTGGGACGTCGATGAAACCTGAACTTTTCGAACTGCTTCCTTATTCTCGCAATGTGAATTGACTTTTCTTTTCTCTTTTTTGTTGCTTTTTTTGAAAAATGGAAACTTTCGCATTATGAGTTGACTTTTTGAAAAATAAAAAATTGGAAAACACCTCAGCGTGTGACCTAAGGCTCAACTCACCTCTCTTATTATGAGTTGATATTTGGAACAGAAATTGAAAAACTCCTCAAGGTGTGACCCGAGGCTCAACTCACCTCTCGTATTATGAGTTGATATTTGGAACAGAAATTGAAAAACTCCTCAAGGTGTGACCCGAGGCTCAACTCACCTCTCGTATTATGAGTTGATATTTGAAAAATAAAAATTGAAAAACACCTCAAGGTGTGACCCGATGCTCAACCCACCTCTCGTATTATGAGTTGATATTTCTGAAAAACAGTAATTGAAAAACACCTCAAGGTGTGACCTGAGGCTCAACTCAACTCTCGTATTATGAGTTGATATTTGAAAAATAAAAATTGAAAAACACCTCAAGCTGTGACCCGAGGCTCAACTCACCTCTCGTATTATGGGTTGATATTTCTGAAAAATAGTAATTGAAAAACACCTCAAGGTGTAACCTGAGGCTCAACTCACCTCTCGTGTTATGAGTTGACATTTGAAAAACAGTAATTGAAAAACACCTCAAGGTGTGACCTGAGGCTCAACTCAACTATCGTATTATGAGTTGATATTTGAAAAACAAAAATTGAAAAACACCTCAAGGTGTGACCCGAGGCTCAACTCACCTCTCGTATTATGGGTTGATATTTCTAAAAAACAGTAATTGAAAACCACCTCAAGGTGTGACCTGAGGCTCAACTCACCTCTCGTGTTATGAGTTGACATTTGAAAAACAGTAATTGAAAAACACCTCAAGGTGTGACCTGAGGCTCAACTCAACTCTCGTATTATGAGTTGATATTTGAAAAATAAAAATTGAAAAACACCTCAAGGTGTGACCCGAGGCTCAACTCACATCTCGTATTATAGGTTGATATTTCTGAAAAACAGTAATTGAAAAACACCTCAAGGTGTGACCTGAGGCTCAACTCACCTCTCGTGTTATGAGTTGATATTTGAAAAACAGTAATTGAAAAACACCTCAAGGTGTGACCCGAGGCTCAACTCACCTCTCGTATTATGAGTTGATATTTGGAAAAACAGTAATTGAAAGTGTGTCACCTGGTGGGACTCGGATGTCTTCTTTCTCTTTGGTTCGATACAGTTATCGTCAAAACTTCTCGCTTTACTGGTGTACCTGTATGTGTCATGCGTGATGTTATCATGTTTGTCTTAAATGCTTTCATGCCTACATGATTATGCCATGCACCCTGGGCTTGTTTGTCGTGTGTCTTTTCTTGTTATGACTCTCATGATGACCTGTATTCCTTGCTTCGACTCTTAACTTTCCATTCATGTTTCGTGCCCGTCCTCGAGTTTCATGGGTGATCTGTGTTTCGATACGTCACCCTTTTGCCCCTGTTGAACTTTGTCCCTACCTTGAGGCTCTTGTACTTACCAAATTTCCATCCCGGTAATGCTCAACATTCCTTTTGTTTAGAGTATGTAGTTTCACTATTTATCACTTAAATGAACCAAGCATGAGATGTTTGAAAGAAATACCTCACGTTCATATTTATTTCGAAAGTGTCAAGCAAAGAAAATTGACAAGGAATAATTCAAGAAAGGAAATGTTATAAAAAAGAAAGTTGGTTCAATTGTCGCAAATGCTCTAGATATCTAACGCATGAACTTTTCGCGCTTCTTTATCTTGGATCTTTCCGAGCAAAGCTTCTTGTGTAGAGGATTTTGAGCTTCCGAGTCCGCGTCAAATATTAATATCTCACCCTTTGACTCTCTGTTCAAATCACCCTAGCTCTTTGTGCCCGAATCCTTTTCATTAGGACGCCCTTTTAGGTTTTCGTCCAATATCTGTTGTTTATCAAGACGCCCTTTTTCGAGTTTTCGTCCTTTTTTTTAGGCGTAGTACTTCTTCACGGCATCTGAGTTCACTGGATTTGGTAACTCCTTCCCATCCATCTCAGTGAGAAACAAAGCTCCACCTGAGAAAGCTTTCTTCACGACATATGGACCTTCCCAATTTGGTGCCCATTTTCCTCGAAAGTCTTTTTGAATTGGGAGAATTTTTCTCAGTACGAGTTCTCCCTCGCGAAATTCTCTTGGCCGCACCTTCTTGTCATGGGCCGTGATCATTTTCTTCTGGTACATCTATCCATGACAGATTGCTTTTAAGAATTTTTCCTCGATCAGATTTAGCTGGTCATATCGAGCCCGAACCCATTCCAATTCTTCTAGTTTTGATTCTATTAAGACTCGCAGGGAAGGAATCTCAACTTCAACGGACAGCACAGCTTCCATCCCATAGACCAGAGAGAAAGGAGTTGCCCCCGTAGAGGTCCGCACACACGTGCGATACGCATGTAGAGCAAATGGTAGCATCTCGTTCCAGTCTTTATGTAACACCCCTTACCCGAGACCGTTGCCGGAGTCGAGCACGAGGCATTACTAAACTTTACTACTAATTCGGCATAAAATTTAAAACTGCCCATCTGCGTCATAGTCACTAAAATATTTATATCTGGAGCTACAGGACTCCAAATTAAGATCCGTTAATTTTCCCTAAAACTAGACTTATATATATTTTTACTATAATTTTTCCAGAATTTTTGGTATGGCCAATCAATACCAGATTTTTCTTAAAGTTTCCCCTGTTTTACTGTTTAACTGTTCTGACCTCTCTTCACTACGAATCAAATTACTCTTTGTACAGAACTTAGATGGCCTCATTGTTTAGCTCATTTGAAACTAGACTCATTCAGGATTTCATACATATAAATTTTAAACCACAATTATTTTGGTGCAATTTCTAATGATTTTTCAAATGTAGAACAGGGGATCACGAATTCATTCAGAACCAGTTTCACTAAAATTTAAATATCTCATTATTTCCATTTCTTTTGCTTACTCTATTTCTTTCATATGAAAATAGACTCAAAGAGCTTTCAATTCATATCTCCTTCACTTTCTAATTCCATTTCTTCTATTTTTGGTGATTTTTCAAAATCACGTCACTGCTGGAATTCAAAAACTGTTTCATTGCAAAATATTGCTAACTAGTTTATAACATCTTTACTCCATCTCATTTAAACTCTATACATGCCATATAAATCTTCAAACATAAAACAAAAGCTACCGGAATTGATCTGGATAGTGAGCTTTGCTGTGATGATCCGATCTATCTCTTCTCTTTAACTCAATCTACATAAAAATATCAAACAAACACAAGTAAGCTTGATGAAGCTTAGTAAGTTCATAGGTTCAAAGTAATGCTTACCACACATAATATTTCCAAACAATAACAAAACATTTTCTAAAGTTCCCTGCCATTCACAACCATTGTTAAAATACTTCTCATAGTTGAGACATTTGATTCACTCATATTATATTACTTTTTATCAAATTAGGAAACGTCTTACGAATTTGAGTACGTCGTTGCTCAGTGCCACGTTTCACAACTCAGTATGGTTAATACCATACCTACATTTCACAATTCAGTATGGTTGATACCATACCTACATTTCATATCTCAGTATGGATGATACCATACCTACATTTCATAACTCAGTATGGTTGATACCATACCTACATTTCATATCTCAGTATGGATGATACCATACCTACATTTCACAACTCAGTATGGATGATACCATACCTACATTTCACATTTGCCATGGATTAACCATGGTCTTATCCGTCAATTCATCACATGTCACGACACGAACGTACTCAATTCTGCGTTTTTCCTAATTTGAATTACCGCCATTTATTGTTTCATTTTATCATATTTTCCACAATTCCACAGCAAATTCACATTTACAGCACATTATATCATTCAATCTTTCACAAATAAACATATAAATTCAACCATATGAACTTACCCGGCTGATTTGTAGAAGATTTTGAAATTTAGGGACTACTCTGCAACTTTTTCTTTTCCTCTTTCTTCTTTGGTTTCTTGATCTATAATGTAAAATATTTTCACTCATTAGCATATATTTCATTTCCATTTCACTTCACAAATTATGCTCTTTAAATTTCAAATTTGCACTTTTACCCCAAAATTTACAGTTTTTACAATTTAGTCCCTGCTCAATTCAGCCATCAATTGAACTAATTTTTCTCAATTAACACTTTATTCTATCATTACAAACTATTTCACAACCTTTTATATTCTGAATTTCAACAGCAACCTCTAATTCACAACTTTTTCACAATTAGGTCCTAAATATCATTTCCTATCAAAATCACTTAATAAAACCACCTTAATAAGAAATTATAATTTAATTTTCATAATAATTCACCATAAACTTCCATTTCTCAGCAAGGGTAACTTTTAATTTTACCCACCAAATCAAAAACTAATGAATTCTATAAGTGGATCTAGTTGTAAAAGTCATAAAAACATAAAAATTATCAAGAAAAAGCAAGAATCAAACTCACATGGTGTAAAAATATGAAAACCAGCTTTCTCCAGACTTTTTATGGCGTTTTGGCTGAGAAAATATGAAGATATCTCTAGGTTTTTCAATTTTATCTTTATTATACATATTAAAATCACAAAATTCCAATTTTGCCCCCATTTCCCTTATCTCCTGCTGATTCCCTTGCCTTAGCCGTCCAACCTTCTCACTTTTAGGTTTAATTGCTCTTTAAATCCTTTTTCTTTTAACACTTGAGCTATTTAATTCTTGTAGCAATTTTGTATTTGTTACAATTTAGTCCTTTTTATTTAATTGACTACCCAAACATTTAAATTTCTCAACCAAACTTTAATATTAACTTAATAACACTCCATAAATATTTCTAAAAATATTTATGGCTCGATTTTCAAATTTGAGGTCTCGATATCTCGTTTTTGACCCATTTGACTTAGTAAATTCTTTTAATTCACCAAATTCACCAATCCACAAATTCTTCTAAATTCTCATTTGACTCATAAATATTAAATTACTATCTTACTCAATTTTACCTGTCGGATTTAGTGAACTCATATCACCGTTTCCGACACCACTGAAAATTAGGCCGTTACAACTCTCCCCCCTTAAAAATTTCGTCCTCGAAATTTGTTACCTGAAAATAGATTTGGATACTGTGATCTCATTGACTCCTCTGTTTCCCAGGTTGCCTCCTCCATACCATGCCGATGCCATAATACTTTAACCAATGGTATTTTCTTATTCCGCAACTCTTTTACTTCACGAGCCAAAATCTTTATTGGTTCTTCTGAATAAGTCATATCTGGTTGAAGCTCAATTTCAGTATGAGGAATAACGTGTGAAGGATCTGACCTATACCGCCTTAACATAGACACATGAAACACATTGTGAATCTTTTCAAGTTCCGGAGGTAAAAACAACCGATAAGCTACAGGACCAACCCTTTCCACAATTTCATAAGGCCCTATAAATCTCGGACTCAATTTCCCTTTCCTGCCAAACCGTAACACCTTCTTCCACGGTGAAACTTTTAAAAATACTCGATCACCCACTGCATATTCTATGTCTCTTCGTTTCAAATCTGCATATGACTTCTGACGATCTGAAGCAGCTTTTAAACTATCTCGAATAACCTGGACTTTCTCTTCAGTTTCTCGAATCAAATCAACCCCAACTATTTTTGATTCACTCAATTCAGACCAACACAATGGAGTCTTGCATTTCCTACCATAAAGAGCTTCAAACGGTGCCATCTTTATACTAGACTGATAGCTATTATTGTAAGCAAACTCAGCCAAAGGTAAATACCTTTCCCAACTGTCACCAAACTCAAGTATACAACATCTTAACATATCTTCTAGAATTTGAATCACTCGCTCTGACTGTCCATCTGTTTGAGGATGAAACGCTGTACTAAAATTTAATTTGGTACCTAAAGCTTCTTGCAGTTTGTTCCAAAATCTCGAAGTAAACCTCGGATCCCGGTCTGAGATGATAGATACTGGAACTCCATGTAGTCTCACAATCTCTGACACATACAATTCTGCTAACTTCTCAAGTGAAAAATCTGTTCTGACTGGAATAAAGTGTGCTGACTTTGTCAATCTATCAACAATCACCCATATCGAATCTTTCTTTCTTGGAGTCATAGGCAATCCTGACACAAAATCCATTGTAACACGCTCCCACTTCCATTCAGGAATCATAATGGGTTGTAATAAACCCGTTGGCACTTGATGCTCTGCTTTAACTTGCTGACAAATCAAACATTTTGCAACAAATTCTGAAATTTCTCTTTTCATACCAGGCCACCAATATATCTTTTTCAAATCACCGTACATTTTTGTACTGCCCGGATGAATAGAATACATACTATTATGTGCTTCAGAAAGAATATTATTCTTCAAATCAGAATTGTTTGGAACACAAATTCTGTTATGATAACGCAACATACCTTCATCATCAATGCTGAACTCTGAATCTAAATTATCTCGAACCATTTGTCGTTTAAATACCAATTTCGGGTCTTCATTCTGCAGTTTTTGAATTTGTTGAAGAAACATGGGTTTCACTTTCAATTCTGCTAATACAACACCTTCTTCATTAAGAGTCAAATGAGCATTCATTAACCGAAGTGCAAACAATGATGACTTTCGACTAAGTGCATCAGCAACTACATTAGCTTTCCCTGGATGATAGTCAATAACCAAATCATAATCTTTCAGCAACTCTAACCACCGTCTCTGTCTTAAGTTCAGTTCCTTCTGAGTCATTAAGTATTTTAGACTTTTATGATCCGTATAGATATAACACTTCTCACCATATAAATAGTGTCTCCAAATTTTTAAAGCAAAAACAATTGCAGCTAATTCAAGATCATGTGTAGGGTAATTCTTTTCATGTGGTTTTAATTGCCGTGAAGCATAAGCCACTACCTTTCCCGACTGCATTAACACACAACCCAAACCATTTAAAGATGCATCACTGTACACAATATACGGTATACCTGATTCTGGTTGAGTCAAAACTGGAGCTTCTGTTAATATTTTCTTCAATTGGTCAAAACTCTGTTGACATTCATCAGACCATACAAACTCAACATTCTTTTGTAACAAACGAGTCATTGGTGAAGCAATCATGGAAAAATTCTTTACAAAACGGCGATAATACCCTGCTAGTCCCAGAAAACTTCGCACTTCAGTTACATTCTTCGGTGTTTTCCAATTCACCACTGCTGAAACTTTACTTGGATCCACACGAATTCCTTCAGCTGATACAATGTGACCCAAAAATCCAACTTCATGAAGCCAAAACTCACATTTACTAAATTTTGCATATAACTGCTTTTCTCTCAAAGTCTGTAATACAATTCTCAAGTGTTGTGCATGCTCGAATTCTGTCTTTGAATAGACCAATATGTCATCAATAAATACCACCACAAATCTATCCAAATAAGGCTGAAAAATCCGATTCATTAAATCCATAAATGCAGCAGGGGCATTTGTTAAACCAAAAGGCATTACCAGGAATTCGTAGTGACCATACCGAGTTCGAAAAGCAGTCTTTGGCACATCACACTCTTTAACCTTCAGTTGATAATACCCAGATCTAAGATCTATCTTTGAAAACACTGCAGCACCTTTCAGTTGATCAAATAAATCATCGATACGAGGTAATGGATATTTATTTTTAATTGTTACCTTGTTCAGCTGTCTGTAATCAATACACAATCGCAACGAGCCATCTTTCTTTTTCACAAATAAAACAGGTGCACCCCAAGGTGATGTACTCGGTCTGATGAACCCCTTATCCAATAACTCTTGCAATTGCGTCTTCAACTCTTTTAACTCAGCTGGTGCCATTCTATACGGTGCTATTGATATCGGAGCTGTACCCGGAATTACATCAATTACAAATTCAACCTCACGATCTGGGGGTAAACCAGGTAATTCCTCAGGAAACACATCAGTAAACTCATTAACAACTGGCAATTGTTCCATCTTTAATTCAGAACCCCGGGTATCAAGAATATAGGCTAAAAATGCTTCATTACCCTTCCGAATCAATTTTTGAGCTGTAATGGCTGAAATAATTCTGACATTATTCTTTTTATCTCCAAACTCAGCTGAAACTATTTCCCTTGTCTGACATTTTAAATCAACCCGTTTTTCTCTACAATTCACTATGGCATCGTGTTTAATCAACCAATCCATGCCAAGAATAACATCAAATTCTCGGAAAGGTAACAACATTAAATCAGCGGAGAATTCACAGCCTTGTATTTTCAGTGGACACTTCCGACATATTAAATTAACTAACACACTTTGCCCTAACGGATTAGTGACTTGCATATCAAAATCAGTGGACTCAACAGTCATTTTCTTTTCTGACACTAATGCAGTGCAAATATATGAATGCGTAGATCCAGGATCAATTAAAGTATACACAGAATCATTAAAAAGATGGAAAATACCAGCTATCACATCTGGAGCAGAAGCTTCCTCTCTTGCCCGAGTAGCATATGTACGTGCAGGTGCCCTTGTTTCTGATCGGGCTACAGTATCTCTCATTCCCGAACAAACAGTCTCAGCAGCACTACTTTGACCCGAACGTCTACTTTTCTGAGAAGTATTTGTTTGTTTCTCGCCTAGTTCTTTATTTTCTTTTAATGACTGAGGACAGTCCCGAATAAAATGATCAGTTCCACCACATCTATAACAAGCTCCGGTTCTTCCCCAACATTCACCAATATGAAATCTACCACAATTTTTGCATCTAGGTCTCGGAATATTTTGCACACTACCAGTACTAGCTGCTGGTTTATTAGTCACTCCGACCTCCCTTTGAGTTGTTTTACTTTTATTCGGTCGTTCCGGAATTGTAACAGATCGACTAAAATCATCTCTGAACTTTTTAGCTGGAAAAGTCGAAGTTGGTCTAGAGAAACTTCTTTTATATACTTCTTTGCCTT
Source organism: Gossypium australe (assembly GCA_005393395.2). NCBI lineage: Eukaryota > Viridiplantae > Streptophyta > Magnoliopsida > Malvales > Malvaceae > Gossypium > Gossypium australe. Next base: position 108,046,863 of record CM016621.1, on the reverse strand, counting down.
TTCTTTCTCTTTGCATCTTTCTATTATACACTTCTTCCATCTTTTGAGCTCGATCAGACAGAACCACAAATTCTCGAATCTCAGTGCCTCCTATCATCATTCTGATTTCATCGTTAAGCCCTTCTTCAAATCTAATGCACATTTCTTCCTCTGTCGGTACAACATCCTGAGCATATTTACTGAGATACACAAATTCTCTTTCATATTCGGCCACTGTTTTATTCCCTTGTCGAAGATCTAGAAATTCCCTCTTCTTCTTATCCAAATATCTCCTTCCCACATACTTCTTTTTAAACTCATTTTGGAAGAATTCCCAAGTAAGTTTATCTGCAGGTACCACTGCCTCAATGGTTTCCCACCAATTATATGCTTCTTCTTTCAGTAATGAAACCGCACACCTCAAATAATCCTCCGGAGAACACATCATCTGTTTAAAAACTCTTTCCAAGCTTTTTAACCAATACTCTACTTTAACTAGATCATCGTCCGATCTTCCTCTAAATTCTTCAGCTCCAAACTTTCTGAGTTTCTCAATCGGTGTTCTTTTGTTAGATTCATCTATTAAAGGAGGAGCAACTGGGGTTGTAACTGGTGGTACAGTAGGGGGAGGAGGAGGTTGTTGTGCCTGACTTCTTCCTTGTATTGTTTCACTAAACCACTGATTCATTACCCCGTAAATCAAATTTTTAAGTTCTTCCTCTCTCATCAAAGAAATCGGAACATTATTACTTGTTCCCTGCTCAGAAGTCTGTACTCTACTATTAACTTCCTCTTCATGATCAGCACCCTCGGGTCTATCAGACATCTTTACAATCTATAACAAAAATTAATAGTTAGATCGGATCATTCACATCTCACTATCACAGATTTATATGGCATGCATTTCTAGACATTTTATACATCACATTCGTTCCGAGAATCGTCTAAACCAAAGCTCTGATACCAATAAATGTAACACCCCTTACCCGAGACCGTTGCCGGAGTCGAGCACGAGGCATTACTAAACTTTACTACTAATTCGGCATAAAATTTAAAACTGCCCATCTGCGTCATAGTCACTAAAATATTTATATCTGGAGCTACAGGACTCCAAATTAAGATCCGTTAATTTTCCCTAAAACTAGACTTATATATTTTTACTATAATTTTTCCAGAATTTTTGGTATGGCCAATCAATACCAGATTTTTCTTAAAGTTTCCCCTGTTTTACTGTTTAACTGTTCTGACCTCTCTTCACTACGAATCAAATTACTCTTTGTACAGAACTTAGATGGCCTCATTGTTTAGCTCATTTGAAACTAGACTCATTCAGGATTTCATACATATAAATTTTAAACCACAATTATTTTGGTGCAATTTCTAATGATTTTTCAAAGGTAGAACAGGGGATCACGAATTCATTCAGAACCAGTTTCACTAAAATTTAAATATCTCATTATTTCCATTTCTTTTGCTTACTCTATTTCTTTCATATGAAAATAGACTCAAAGAGCTTTCAATTCATATCTCCTTCACTTTCTAATTACATTTCTTCTATTTTTGGTGATTTTTCAAAATCACGTCACTGCTGGAATTCAAAAACTGTTTCATTGCAAAATATTGCTAACTAGTTTATAACATCTTTACTCCATCTCATTTAAACTCTATACATGCCATATAAATCTTCAAACATAAAACAAAAGCTACCGGAATTGATCTGGATAGTGAGCTTTGCTGTGATGATCCGATCTATCTCTTCTCTTTAACTCAATCTACATAAAAATATCAAACAAACACAAGTAAGCTTGATGAAGCTTAGTAAGTTCATAGGTTCAAAGTAATGCTTACCACACATAATATTTCCAAACAATAACAAAACATTTTCTAAAGTTCCCTGCCATTCACAACCATTGTTAAAATACTTCTCATAGTTGAGACATTTGATTCACTCATATTATATTACTTTTTATCAAATTAGGAAACGTCTTACGAATTTGAGTACGTCGTTGCTCAGTGCCACGTTTCACAACTCAGTATGGTTAATACCATACCTACATTTCACAACTCAGTATGGTTGATACCATACCTACATTTCATATCTCAGTATGGATGATACCATACCTACATTTCATAACTCAGTATGGTTGATACCATACCTACATTTCATATCTCAGTATGGATGATACCATACCTACATTTCACAACTCAGTATGGATGATACCATACCTACATTTCACATTTGCCATGGATTAACCATGGTCTTATCCGTCAATTCATCACATGTCACGACACGAACGTACTCAATTCTGCGTTTTTCCTAATTTGAATTACCGCCATTTATTCTTTCATTTTATCATATTTTCCACAATTCCACAGCAAATTCACATTTACAGCACATTATATCATTCAATCTTTCACAAATAAACATATAAATTCAACCATATGAACTTACCCGGCTGATTTGTAGAAGATTTTGAAATTTAGGGACTACTCTACAACTTTTTCTTTTCCTCTTTCTTCTTTGGTTTCTTGATCTATAATGTAAAATATTTTCACTCATTAGCATATATTTCATTTCCATTTCACTTCACAAATTATGCTCTTTAAATTTCGAATTTGCACTTTTACCCCAAAATTTACAGTTTTTACAATTTAGTCCCTGCTCAATTCAGCCATCAATTGAACTAATTTTTCTCAATTAACACTTTATTCTATCATTACAAACTATTTCACAACCTTTTATATTCTGAATTTCAACAGCAACCTCTAATTCACAACTTTTTCACAATTAGGTCCTAAATATCATTTCCTATCAAAATCACTTAATAAAACCACCTTAATAAGAAATTATAATTTAATTTTCATAATAATTCACCATAAACTTCCATTTCTCAGCAAGGGTAACTTTTAATTTTACCCACCAAATCAAAAACTAATGAATTCTATAAGTGGATCTAGTTGTAAAAGTCATAAAAACATAAAAATTATCAAGAAAAAGCAAGAATCAAACTCACATGGTGTAAAAATATGAAAACCAGCTTTCTCCAGACTTTTTATGGCGTTTTGGCTGAGAAAATATGAAGATATCTCTAGGTTTTTCAATTTTATCTTTATTATACATATTAAAATCACAAAAATTCCAATTTTGCCCCCATTTCCCTTATCTCCTGCTGATTCCCTTGCCTTAGCCGTCCAACCTTCTCACTTTTAGGTTTAATTGCTCTTTAAATCCTTTTTCTTTTAACACTTGAGCTATTTAATTCTTGTAGCAATTTTGTATTTGTTACAATTTAGTCCTTTTTATTTAATTGACTACCCAAACATTTAAATTTCTCAACCAAACTTTAATATTAACTTAATAACACTCCATAAATATTTCTAAAAATATTTATGGCTCGATTTTCAAATTCGAGGTCTCGATACCTCGTTTTGGACCCATTTGACTTAGTAAATTCTTTTAATTCACCAAATTCACCAATCCACAAATTCTTCTAAATTCTCATTTGACTCATAAATATTAAATTACTATCTTACTCAATTTTACCTATCAGATTTAGTGAACTCATATCACCGTTTCCGACACCACTGAAAATTAGGCCGTTACACTTTATATGTCTCAGTCATTTTCCCAATAATCTTCTTAATGTTCTTGTTAGCAGCTTCTACCGCTCCGTTCATCTTTGGACGATAGGGTGAGGAATTATGATGCTTTATTTGAAATTGCTCACACACTTCCTTCATCATCTTGTTATTCAGATTCAAGGCATTATCTGAGATGATTCTCTCAGGCAAACCGTATCGACATATGATCTCCTTTTTTAAGAACTTGCACACTGCGGTCTTTGTCACATTAGCAAATGAAGCGGCTTCTACCCATTTCGTGAAGTAATCTATGACCACGAAAATGAATCGATGTCCATTAGAAGCCTTCGGGGAAATTGACCCTATAACATCCATGCCCCACATAGAAAAGGGCCACGGAGAAGTCATGACGTGAAGGGGCGAAGGTGTTGCATGAATTTTATCGCCGTAAACTTGACATTTGTGGCATTTTCGCGCGTAACTAATGCAGTCGCTTTCCATTGTCAGCCAGTAATAACCAAGTCTCATAATCTGCCTAGCCATAGTGAAACCATTGGCATGTGTTCCACAAATTCCTTCATGTACATCTTCAAGTATTTTTCTGGCTTCATTAGTATCCACACATCTCAAGAACACTTGATCTTTTCCTCTTTTGTATAAGATGTCCCGATCAAGAACAAATCCCGTCGCCATTCTTCTGATTGTTCTTTTGTCATTCTCATTTGCTTGCTCAAGATATCTTTGATTCTTGACATATTCTAGGATGTCGTGGAACCATGGCTGTCCATCTGCCTCTTTTTCAATGCTAAAACAATACGCTGGGACCTCATGTATGCTCATCTGGAGAGGCATTATTTCCGTTTCTCGGTTTGCTTTGAATATTGAAGCCAAGGTGGCCAGGGCATCAGCCAATTGGTTTTCTTCTCGTGGGAAGTAATTAAAGGTTACTTCTTCAAATTCTTTGATCAGCTCTGTCACGAGATCGCGATATTTGACTAACTTCGAGTCTCTCACTTCCCAATCTCCACGGATTTGGTAAATCACCAACGCCGAATCCCCGGATACCTTTAAGATTTTGATGTCTCGTTCAATAGCTGCGCGAAGTCCCATGATGCAAGCCTCATATTCCGCTATATTGTTGGTACAGAAGAAATTTAATCTGGCAGTGAATGGGTAATGATTCTCTTCTGGTGACACTAAGACTGCTCCAATCCCGTGCCCCAATGCATTTGATGCCCGATCAAAGCTCATCTTCCATGATTTTTCTGTTGACGACTCACATTCTTTTCCCGTAATGCACATCAAGTCTTCATCCGGGAAGTCAAATCTTAACGGCTCGTATTCCTCTGTGGTTCGAGCTGCTAGGAAGTCAACTATCGCGCTCCCTTTTATCTACTTTTGGTTAACGTAGATGATGTTGTACTCCGATAGTAGGATTTGCCATAGTGCCATTCTTCCTGAGAGTGCCGGTGATTCCATCATGTACTTTATTGGGTCCAGTTTTGAAATCAACCACGTCGTATGATACAGCATATATTGTCTGAGCCTTCGGACCACCCAGACCAAAGCACAACAGAATTTTTCAATTGACAGATACTTCGCCTCACACCACGTGAACTTCTTGCTGAGGTAGTAAATCGCCTTTTCTCTTTTCCCTGACTCGTCATGTTGCCCCAGTACACAACCCATGGAATTTTCGAACACAGTCAGATACAATATTAACAGTCTTCCGGGAGTTGGTGGTACTAGCACCGGGGGGTTGGACAAATATTGTTTTATCTTGTCGAAAGCCATTTGACACTCCTCATTCCATTCTCCAGGATTGGGTTTTCGAAGGAGTCAGAAAATTGAGTCGCATTGGTTGGTAAGTTGAGCGATAAATCGAGCGATGTAGTTCAACCTCCACAAAAATCCTCTGACTTCCTTTTGTGTGCGTGGAGGCGGTAACTCCCGTATGGCTTTTATCTTGTCTGGGTCAACCTCGATACCTCTCTCACTGACGATAAAGCCCAGTAATTTTCCAGAAGTAACCCCGAATGTACATTTGGCTGGCTTCAGCTGGAATTTTCTCAGTCTTTCAAACAACTTCCTGAGGTTCCCTACATGCTCTCTTTCCCCTCGAGATTTGGCAATCATATCGTCGACATAGACTTCTATTTCTTTGTGCATCATGTCATGAAACAGCATCACCATTGCCCTCTGATATGTTGCCCCGGCGTTCTTTAGTCTGAATGGCATTACCTTGTAACAGAATGTTCCCCACATCGTCACAAAGGTGGTTTTCTCCATATCCTCGGGAGCCATCTTTATCTGATTATAACCCGAGAATCCATCCATGAAAGAAAATAATGAATGTCTTGCTGTGTTATCTACCAATGTATCGATGTGTGGCAAGGGAAAATTATCTTTTGGGCTCGCTCGATTCAAGTCGCGATAATCCATGCACATTCGCACCTTACCGTCTTTCTTCGGTACTGGGACTATATTAGCCACCCATTCTGGGTATTTAGAGACTTGTAAGAAGCCAGCATCAAATTGTTTTCTTACTTCTTCTTTTGTCTTTAGCAACATTTCAGGTCTCATCCGTCTTAGCTTTTGTTGAATGGGTTTGCATTCTGGCTTTAGCGGGAGTCTATGGACCACTACATCCTCGTTCAAACCCGGCATGTCCTGATACGACCATGTAAACACATCTTTGTACTCATGAAGCAAGGTGATCAAATCATGTTTGGTGCGCTCTGAAATGAAGGTCCCAATTTTCACTTCTTACCTCTTTTCTTCGTTTCCCAGGTTCACTGTCTCAACAGATTCTTCATGGGGCAGAATCTGTTTATCTTCTTATTCTATCATTCTCAGTAAGTCAGGGGTTGAGACATAATTTTCAGCATTTTCGTCAGCTTCGGATTCTCCTAAACAAACAGCTTGCTCGAAATTGATTTTAGGATTTGTAACGGGATTGTTCACGTCGTTGATATCTGAGCACCTGAAAGGTAAATGGAAAAGAAACTATAGAGGAGCCTCGAGGTACTGGAACCTACAAACATGATACTATGGCATGATATGAGATGTATATAAAGATAGGTTATGAGATGAGGGAATAAATATGAAGCCGATGAGAATGAGAGACCATGACAAAATGTATTTTCATTAATGTTCATTTAAAAGCTAAATAGCCAACATAAACTCATATAGCAAATTCCCCCACAACTTAGGGGCATACAAGTGGTGAGATTGAGCATTACTTTGGGGAAGACTTAGAAACTACGAGAAGGTCCACGGCAGTCCAGTTATTCAAAACGAATCCAGGAGGGCTAGGGCGTATCATCGAAATGTCTTCCTCTGCATCATTCACTCTGTCAATGACGTTTATGCTGAGGTTCTGAAGGCCCTCTTTAACCGATAACAACGTGTTTGGTGAATTATCCCTCCCTGGGTATATCATCCCTGCAGATGTAAACGTTTTCGACAAGGGCGGATACATTATGGGCTCCCATTCCACTTCCCAGCCTGAGGCTCTTGCAATCCTCCTTTCTTGCTCTTTCTGTAACTGCTTCCTTCTTTGTCGCACGTCAAGCTTGAATCCTAAATCGCATCGAGCCTTGTGGTGTACTGGCTTTAGTGTTCTGGCCATTCCTTGCTGGTATTTCCCCAAACCTTTCTTCGCTCGGGCTTCTTTTCCAGTCAGCTTGATTCCCATCTTGATATTCCTCGATAATTTGGGTGTGGGAATCTTATTCCCTTCAACAACAAATGTAGCATTGATAAATTCGAAGGAACGAAAGGAGCATTCTACTGCATCTTTATTTGTTTCAATGTAGGGCGCGTCAGTCGAGACAGACGCAATGATGTCTTCTTCACCAGTGACCGTGATCAAACGGTCATCCATGACAAACTTGACCTTTTGATGGAGAGACGAAGGAACTGCTCCGGCAGAATGGATCCAAGGCCTCCCTAAGAGGCAGTTATATGAAGGCGCGATGTCCATGACTTGGAACTCAATATCGTATGTACATGGGCCCACTTCTAGAGGAATCTCGATCTTTCCTATGACCTCTCGTCGTGTCCCATCAAACGCTCTTACTGCGGAATGACAAGGCCTTAGGTAAGACATATCAACCGGCATCCTGGACAGTGTAGCCAAAGGCATGACATTGAGTGCAGACCCGTTATCGATGAGCATGTTCGGTATTATATAGCCTTTGCAACCGGTCGTGATGTGCAATGCTTTACAGAACCCCTACCATTTGGTGGTATTTCGTCATCACTAAAAGAGATGAAATTATCCGCATTCAAGTTGTTCATCCACCTATCAAGCTTTTCAATGGGTACATTGCTCGGCACATACGCTTGGTTTAACACTCTCAATAAAGCGTTTCGGTGTGGTTCTGAGTTTAACAATAGAGATAACACTAAGATTCTTGCCGGTTGCTTGTTCAATTGCTCTACAATGTTATACTCGCCGTGCTTGATAAACCTTAAAAATTCATGTGCTTCATCCTCGTCCACGGGTCTTTTAATTTCTTACTCAGACTGTGTTTCAACACCGACCTCAACACTACGCATTGGCGCTTTTCCTTTCTGATTCGCGTCAACGGCTTTCTTCTTTGGTTCGTCCACTTCAGGGGAATAACATCTCCCGCTGCGGGTAAAATGCCCCACCTCGCCAACACTTCTAGTCGTAGCTTCGGGTATGGTAATGTCGACATCGTATTTCCACGGCACCGCCTTATCGTCCTTGTAAGGGAAAGGTACTGGTACTTTGATTATCATCTTCGGTTCGACCTCCTTCTTCTTGGCCTCATAATAAATCACCAGAGGTCATCGGCACTATAAGGGATGGCTGGTGGTTGATTATCAGAGGCGCATATTTCTCTTTCCTCGGCCTCGCCTGTTTTGTCAAAGATCTTGACCTCCTTGTTGTTCATCATACCTTGAAGTAACTCTTCGAATTCCCCGCAAGACTGGATGTGATGCCCTTCTATGCCATGAAAGACACAAAAACTTTGACCCTCTGTACTTTTCTCCTTGAAACTTTTCTTGAACAAGCCATTCTCAGTCATTATTTCCCATACTTTGCTCAAAGGTGTCTTTATTTCAGATACGCGATTTTTAGCTCGCCACCTGTCTTCCTTCGTCACCACGCTCACGTTCCCTTCAGCGTGATTAGGGAGCGGATTTCTAGCCATATTATTAATACCGTCAAAACGTAAAATGCCCGCGTCAATAAGACCTTGAACCCATTTTTTGAAAGCTAGGCAATTTTCTGTAGAATGCCCCCGGTTTCCAGCATGGTACATGCAACTGGCGTTAGGATCGTACCATTTTGGGTATAGAGGTTTCAAAGGTGCCATGTAATACGGGGATATTAATTGTTTTTTTAGTAATTTCGGGCACAACTCTCCATATGACACCGGGATAGGGGTGAATTGAAGCTTTTCAGGATTGGGTTTTGTTGGTCTTTGCTCGTTTTTGGGCTGACTTTGAACAGACGTAGTACTTGGCGGGAATATAGTGAATGATCTTTGGTTATCAGTGGCATAAACGGGGTAAAGGGGAGGCGCTTGATAGTAAGGGTTTTGAGGAGGAGGAAAATAGAAGTTCGGAGGTGGGCGAAATTGAGGTCGTGGTTGGGTTGGGTATGGATTAGGAGCATAACGACTTCCAGCCCCCACCATGTGCGCTTCGGGCTCTTTTTTCTTCATGGGTACTGGCCTTTTCGAACTCTCAAGACCCTCCATCCTTCCACTCTTGATGCCATTTTCAATGAGTTCTCCAAACGACAATGTCGGCGAAGTCTTTTGTGGCATTTCCCACCAGTTTTTCGTAAAATGGCGCTCTTAAGGTGTTGATAAAGAGGACCGTTATCTCACTTTTAGTCAGTGGGGGTTCTATTTGTGCCGAGACGTCCCTCCATCTTTGAGCGTATTGTCTAAATGTCTCCGTTGGCTTCTTTTCCATCATCTGTAACATTAGTCGGTCAGGCGCCATGTCGGAGACATGCTTGTACTGTTCACAGAATGCGGTTGCTAGGTCCTTCCATGATTGGATCCTCTCTGTGCTGAGTTGATTGTACCACCGGAGGGCTGATCCGATCAAGCTATCTTGAAAACAATGTATTAACAATTTGTCTTCATTCACATAACCGGCCATCTTCTGACAAAACATGATAAGATACGCCTTGGGACATCTCGTCCCATCGTATTTTTCAAAATTCGGCGCTTTGAATTTCGGAGGTAGGACCAGATCAGGCACTAAACTGAGCTCTTTGGTGCTCAGTGCAGAGAAGACTCCAATACCTTCTACTGCTTTGAGTCTTTCTTCTAGACTCCTATACTTGTCCTCAGCATCATGATCCTTCACTCTCAACTTGGCTATTTCCACCGGATCATCCAGATCTGGAACTATTGGATTAGCGGAATTATCTCCGGAATTTGATGAAACATACCTTGCCCTGGGTGAGCAGGTGGTACGGGTCGTTGCTCTAGGCCTACCGGTTCCCCTTGAGGGTATCCCCTTTGCGTTGCAGGGATGTGGGGTGGAGTGAATCCTGGGAGATAAAGCAGATCTTGATTAACTCTCGAATGGGGTTCTATAACATCAGGACTTTGCACGGGCCCTTTTCCTTTGACCAGGGTTGATATCAACTCCATCATCTTGGCCATTTGATCCTTCTGCTCGAGCGATTCCTCTCGGAATCTAGCCATCAGATCCCTGGCTTCTTGCTACGACCTGGCTAACTGTTCTTGTAGCTCTCTCTGAATTCTTTCCATTCTTTCGATCCTCTCATTGAGCTCAGCGTCCATAGCTCTAGTTCTTAGACGTGTCCTATAGGGATGACATGATTCCGGGTTCGTAATGTCGCAACTGTGGAGTATACGATTTTAGCCTCAGTGAATAATTAAGGTGATACGATACTAATGTATGCAATGTAATGCAAATGCATGATATGAATGCACAAAGGTGTTGATTTGATTCAATTCCATTAGATAAACTTTACTAGAAAACAAATTTCCTTTCATAGAACGGACGATTACATATACGACTTCGCCCTAATGCCTAAATCCTTAACTTTCCTAAGAAGCCACGCTAAACTTTGGCCTCGCTCCGATCCTGACTCGTACATCAGACTTAACGCATCAGCCCGAACCGCCAAGGTTTGCAAATGATCGGCCACCTCTCGGATTTGAGCTACCGCTTTGCCCATTACATAGTCTCTATTTCTGATCCGTTCTTGAGAATGGTGGAACTGCTCCTTCCAATGTTCATTGTTCGCTTCGAGGAGCTCAACTCGAATTTTGCTATCTTGTAATGCAGTCTCGAGCTCTCCTATCCTTCCTCTCATCTTCTCGATCTTGTTCTAACTGGCTCTCAATTCCATTACCGAGTTGCGACTGCGGTGCAGATGCAGTGACCTTTCTAATTCTGCTACTTGGGCGCGTAAACTCTCTTTTTCACTTTGGCTTTCTGACAGGCTCTTTTTCAAAGCGTCCTCCCGTACTCGAGCATCTTGGAATTTCTTTTCCCACTGATCGGCTCTAGACTTCTCTTCTTTAATTTCCTACCGCCATTGCTTCGATGTTTTTCCCAAACCAGCCGTTCTGATGGACATGCGTAGCTTCTTATAGTCCATCTTTAAGCTATCCAAATCCTCTTCGGCCTTATTTTTTCCTTTTTTCAATTTCTCGGCCTCGAACTTGTGGACGTCAACATCTAACCCCAACTGCATCTTTTCCTCTTCTAGCTACTCTATCCTCTTACCCAATTCCCGACTCTTTCTCTCGAAATCTTGCTTGATAATCTCTAATTCAGACGGGATTACTTGCAGCTACTCTTCTATTGGTCGAGCATTTCCTTGGATTGGCCTTGGGATATTGTCATTGATTCTTTTGCCCCACCACAGATCATACTTGGGGGTCGTCATTGGCCCTATGGCGAATCTCTTCATTTTTCGGGTTTGAGTCCATGCATCTGATATCTCGCGAACTCTCTTCTTATAGTTATCATCCTTGTATGAAAATTCACACTGGGCTAATCCATGTGTCGCTGGTATGAACTGCCTTGATCGATACTGCCTCATCACCAGTAATGGGGCATACCCGACAGCTCCCCATATTCCGAGTAAAGGAACCCAGTCGAACTCTCCGCACCGATACAAGATCTCGTCAGGGGTCATCCACGGAGTCTTCCATTCTACATCTTCCACTCGTAAATTTTGGAGAATTGCTATCCACTTCTCTCCTGATAGGTCGTCTCGCCTTGGTGTATCCGCTAATTCCTTTAGAGGAGAATAATCTTCGAAATAAACTTTACATGAGACTTTTTCTATCTTCCAAAAATGGCAATGGAACTATGATAGCAAAAGTTGTGTACATCCCATGAACCTCCCTTCGCCCGCTCTTTGGCAAGCATTCAATGATCTGAAAGTTTCGGCTAAGATTGCAGGGACGGGGGTGACTCCCTTGTCAAGTTTATCAAAAAGGTCTGAAACCGCTTCCTCTACATGCCCCAACGCCTTGGGGAAGATGACCAAGCCATAGATGCTTAAAGCGAAGACGTCGACCCTCTTTTTCTTATCTAGATGTGCCAAGATCAGATCCTTCAGATGTTTCCAAGGGATGCACTTATAATCTCCTTTTTGCTTGATCCGAGCTGTAATCCATTGCTCGCTCATCCCTATAATGTTCATTAGCCTTTTGAGAACGCCGGCACATTAGCAAACCTTGAATACGCCTTATCAGTTTGAATTCTCGGGCATCGGAACAAAGCTGTGTACTCTTCTATGGTAGGCACCAAATCCACTTTTCCGAAAGTAAAGCAACTGTAAGCTGGGTTCCAAAACTGGGTAATAGCTCGAAGTAGGTACTCGTCCACCTTGACATCCAACAGATAGTGTAAATCACCATAATTATAGTAGAATAGTTGTTTGACCTCGTTACCCCATGAATCCCATATTTCCTTTAATTCTCGCAGGTCATTTTGAGTCACACTGATGCGAGTGAAGTCCCACAACTCTGATTCATATCCCGCTGTCAGGCTGTCTCCTTTCTCTTGCTGTACCCTTTCGGACCATGTTTGAACGGTCGCATTATCCTCCACTCTATCGAGAAACCCCTTTTCCATGTTTAGCTTATCTATCTAGAAACCGAGTGCGAATCAACACCTTTTATGATGAAATACTATGCAATAACAAGCCAAACATAACGAGTTAGTATCATGTATAAAAAGAACTTAAAAACGAGCAGGAAGTAGTCAAACTCCTATTTAAGGTAGCAACTAGGGTTTACACGGCTCTACCTACAATGGGCTCCTAGGTCTCTCTATATGTGGTTCGGTTCTAAAGCAAAGGTACCTAAGCCAGCAGATTCCTCGATCCTCACCCATTATAGGCTCATATGGACCGAGTTCGGTTCAAGGGGATACATTTCCCTATGGCTGCACGGAGATAAAAATCTCACGAAGACATACGTACGGATGTATCCCGAAAGTGATCCACTATCTTGCACGGAGGTAAAAACCTCACGAAAGAGTAGCTTCTCACTCCCACTTAAGGGTGTGACCGCAATGGTCATGTAATGCAATGCTAAAGTATTTCACGAGACTCGACATTATAGCACAAGCAAATGCATCAAAGAGAAACACGATTTTTCAAAACAATTTTCCAAATTTTCGATCAAAAGGACAAAAATCAATCAATTCATGGCCTGACTCTCAAAGTCCCCAGCGGAGTCGCCAAGCTGTCGTAACCATTTTTGAAAAAAAAAAGGGGAATCGACTTGGTTTTGAAAATAAAAAAAAGGGAGTCGCCACCGATCCTTTATTAGGTGCGATCGGATCACCTTTGTTTTAATAAAACATTTTGATTTACTAAAACAATGTTTTTTTTTGCCTACGAAAATTTGAGAAAACGAGTTCGGGAGTCGGTTACGTGCGAGGAAGGGTTAGCACCCTCGTCACGCCCAAAATTGGTACCAAATTGATTATTTAATGTCCCAATGTCGAAAGTTGAAAATTTAATAAGAATTAAAAATTTTATCTCTTTTGGAAACGTTTGAATTTTCTCGAATTGAACATCGAGATCTTTTTGTTCCGAATGAATAAAATATCACATCCAGTACATAGGACACGATAATTTTAATCTTCGAATCTAGGATCATCTCTTAGATCTCGAGACTCGTACATTAAAAGATGTCAAAAAGGGTATTCGATTGTTTGGCCAAGCAAAAGGGACCGAAACCCAACGCATAGGGCACGATCTCTCGGGTTTCCAAACATAGAACATTGCCTTACTTTGAAAAAACTTTTATTTTTGAATGAAATTTGTAAAAAGTTTTAGGTTATGCCCAGCGAAATTTAACAAACATACATGACATGAATTTGGTACGACGATATCATAATACATAACATTGGAATCGTTAATCTAAAATATTAGCATGCATGAATAATATTAACAATAATGGAACAATAATATAAACAATAACAATGATGATGATAATGTCAAGGACATGGAAATACGAATAAACTAGTTACGACACACGCCAGAGTGACGATCACATAGCTCATACGATTGAAATATCAAAATTAATAATATTTGAATAATGAATTAAACGATTTTGGAAGTAATGACACATAGCAATTTAAAGGGATTAATGCAATGATTTTAGGTCGAGAATACATAAATAAAAGGTAAGTAATACGTACGAAACAATTTTAAGATGATATAAAAAGAGTTAAAATATACAATATATATATAGTTTAATGAAAGTGATATACATAAAAACCCGAGATAAATAATAATGGCATAAATAAAAAAAACGAATAAATGAAATAAAAATAAATAAGTCTATGATTTTTTTTGAGAAAAATTATTTGGAGATTAAATTGAAATTTGATTAAAACAATGAAGGCCCAAAACTGTAAATATCTAAAAAGGGGGCGGACGAGGGCCTGATTGAAACGCAATACAAATATTAAGGACCAAAACGCACAATTATTCCAGGTCATCAAAACGCAGCGTATAGACGGGTACCGAATTGAAATATCGCACCGATTGTAGGGGTTAATTCTAAAAGAGAAAGCACATAATGGACCTAATTGAACAGAAGCGTGGAAACAGAAGGTTTAAACGCGCAACTGTCCCTTTTAAAGCAGAGAAGTGCGGATCCCCCTCTCAAACGACGTCGTTTCATGTTTTATTTAAGTAGGAAAAAAAAAAGATGTTTTTAAAATCATTCTTTCATACTTCAGAAAAAAAAATTTGAGAGAATCCCCTTTTGTTGCTTTGCTAGGGTTTCTGCAACCCATCATGGCGCCGTCGATCGAGTCGATCTTCGCAACGGAGAGGGGTCTCCGACGCGGCGTTTCGAGGTCCCGGTAAGAATCCTTCTTTCTTTTCAGTTTAGTTTTTTTGATTTTGCAACAGTTTGTTTTAAAAATGATAAAATACAAACGAATCGATAAACCCAAAATGCAAAGCAGAGGCGAGTTAAAGAAAATAAAATCGAAATCAACCTTTTCTTTTTTCTTTTCCGTTTTTTGATCTATATTCTCCGAAAAAAGAAGCCGAAAAATCGTTTACAATGGTTTCGGTTTTATAACCGATATCCAGATCACTTGTTATTTTTTATTCGTTGTTTTCTTCGTTCTTGTTGCTCGTTGGTTCATGTCTTGCAGGTATGGGCGAGGCGCGCAGGAGATGGAGGCCGAGGCGCATGGGTGTTGCAACGTCAGAAGCGTGCGAGACAGCGACGTGGGGAAGAGCACTGGAACGACGCGCGTGGGCGCGAAGAACGACACGCGTGGCGCGTGGTGGCAGGTGAAAGGCCGCGAGAGGCGCGTGTGGCAGACGCGCGTGGGGATACGTAGATGGGGCTGCGACGCCTAGGGTTTCCCAGAAACCCTAGGTCTCTGAACCTGTTAAGGTTCTGAGCCTTTTGGGCCATGTAATTTTCTTGGGGCCGGGCCTCTGTGGATTTGGGTCTGTTTAGACTGATTTTGGGGCTAGGTTTTTGGGTTAATGGTTGGGCTTTTGTATCAGGCTTCTTTTTGTAATTTTGTAAATGGACTGTTTTATTTTTGGACTTCATTATGGGTTTTTTTAATCTGTATTGGGCTGTATTTGGACTTTTAATGGCCTTTGTTTTATTTGTTAATTGTTTTGTTTTTGGGCTTTTTATAAGGGTATTGGGCCGGGCAAAAATTGGGTGTTACAAACTAGATGGCCGGCACCACTATTTTTTCTATTAAAAAAATAATTTTTGGGGTTTTGGACATTAGATGGCTGACACCCATGTATTTTTTTTCAAAAAAAAATTTTAGTGTTGGCACACTGATGGCCGAACACCCCCTTTATTTGATTAAAAAATTATTTTTTAGGATATCAAGTGCCGGCCAACAAAGGCACAAACTCACCCAACAAAAGGGGATGAGAATATTCTCATCCCCTAAACCCTAAACTATAAACCTTAAAACTCTAAACCATAAATCCTTTTGTTGCAATATTCTCATCCCCTTTTGTTGGGCGAGTTTGTTCCTTTGTTGGCCGGCACTTGATATCCTAAAAAAAAAATTAATTAATCAGATAAAGGGGTGTCGGTTATCAGTGTGCCAGCATCTAAATTTTTTTTTTGAAAAAAATACATAGGTGCTGGCCATCTAGTGTCCAAAACCTCAAAAATTATTTTTTAACAGAAAAATAATGGTACTAGCCATCTACTCCCCATAACCTAATTTTACTATTTATTTCAAGTTATTTAGGTGATTATTTTTTAATTAAGGTCATTTATGTAATTAATTATTTTTTTGGGTTAGTTGAGCAAAATAGCCCATACTTGAAGAGGTAAAGGAATTATGGAGATCTTTATATTAAGAGATGAATTGTATTTTGTTCTTTCTACCAAAAAAAGAGTGAATTAGTCTTTGTATATTATATTAAAAAGTAAATTAATTTTTTATTAATTTTATCTATTTTTACAATTAAAAATTAGTTTATGTATGTCATGAGCTGCACGTGCAATATTACGTGTAATTGTCTTGTTCTTCTCTTAGTAATATTACTTTTTAACATAAAAACTAATAAAATTTTTAAAAAAATTATTTTATTTTTTATTTAATATATAAAAATTAATTAATAAAAAAAAATCGTAGAAACGCTAAATTTTAAATTAAATTTGTGGATGTTTTCCTCTACCAAATATTTTCAAAGGCTAATTCTAGCAAATGTGGAAAATTCATGAAACCATATGTGTGAAATTTGGATATAGTTGAATTTAAATTTAAATTGTTTAAATTGGGCAGTGAATGCGACAAGAACCAACAACATGTTTACAATCAAAGATGACGTGGCGTCATCCCAATGGATAACGTGTCAATCAGGTGATGGAACTGCCTAGCACCAGCGTAGGTTCCTCTTGGGATGCATTAATTGGATTTTGGATAAGTCTGAAACTCTGAGACAGATAAATAGTTATAAGGAAGGGGGAAAATGGAATAAATATCTATAATATTATTTAATTTTTTACCTAAGTGATGAATTAATCTGGTATTCATTTAGCTAGAAAGATTATGAAAATATTTTTTTATAATTAAATTAAGTTATATTATTTTAGGATATTTTATTTTTTATTTAAAAAATTAATAGAACAAAAAATATAATGAGATTTCAACCCACATTAATTATATTTAGTAAAACCTTAAATTCAATACTCAACTATTGTTTTATCTTAATATTTACATTTTAATTTTACCATGTACATTTTTTACATCTATCAATTATATATCTATACTTACTAGTATATATGTTCTTATTTGGATTTGTGTCACAGATCTACTAAACACTAACTTAATTAAAAATTATAAAAATTTTTTTATATTTAAAATAAGTTATATTATTCAAAAGTATATTAATCATTTCAATTTTTTTACTCTTTTAATAATATATTACCTCATTTTTATTCATTTTCATTCTTTTATCTAGTTAATTTAATTCTTATGTTATTACCTTTTTCATCAAAACCTTAATATTATTAATATAAGTAATTAATTCAAAATTAAATTTAAAGGAATATACTCTTTTAATTTATTTTTATCAAATTATAATAATTTTTATTTAAATGGATGCTGGAAAATCACCTATAAATATTAAATTCAAATAAAGTTCACAAAAGTAATAGAAATAGTCCAATTAACCTGAAAAATTGAGATAAAATGATATTACATTTGTATATCCAAATTATATTCGTCCAAAAAAAAGAAAAAGAAAAAGAAAATAAACAGAAACTCATGTTTACAAGTGGAGCCCAAATTCTAAGCACGTGGGTTGAAAAAGCATGTGGATCCCACTTTATCTACAAGAGCAAGTACCTTGGATTTTCAGGCATAATAAATAAAACCATATTTTTAAATATTTTTTAAAAGAAAAATCTGAATGTGAGCGCCTCGGGACGGGAGCCGCTTGTTTTAAATGTTTGATAAGCTTGGTATATCGGCGGATTTGGTGGGACCATTCCACAGCATAATTTTAGATAGTCGGAACTAAAAAAAAATAACCTTCTTGAATCGTGTAAATAAGTTTGGTGATTCATCGTCACTTTTCACATGATTGGGTATATTTATTTATAGATGGAGCAAGAGTTTTTGAAAATACGTCAGCGACTTAAAATTCACAGATGTTCACTTTGGAAGCAAAATGTTGGGGTATCTTTAATGGCAGTATCATTTTATTAAATAAATAGTATAAGAGAGTCAGAATACAGACGAATAATCTAGAAGTGGTCAAGACCTTAAATATGGTAGAAAACGTGGACTATGGTATTACATTGCTTAGGAGAATTAAACGAGTTTTGCATTCTGAATATCGGTGGGAAATCAAGTATGTTCCTAAAGAGTGTAACTTAATTGCTGACCAATTGGCAAAGATCAATTTTTCTTGGCAGACCTCCCTCCAGATTTTGAATGTGGTGGTTATGATTATCTAACAAAATAAAACTTTTAGCGTCTTTTAGAATCTCTTAACTTGTATTTCTGTTTATGTTTTTTTACCAAAAAAAAAAGAGACTAATTTTAGCGTATGCAATGGTCGGCAAATTTATTTGGGTAAATTATATTGGTAAACATTCACTTATTGATAAATTTGTTCTAGTCGCTTATTTAATATAAAGTTATAAAACAATCATCCAACTATTAATTTTTTTTATTTCTGGTTATCAACTCTATAGTTAATAGAAAGATGATGTGGTAACTTTTAAAATTAGCGTAATAGATAATTTAATCATCAACATTTATTAATTTTATCAATTTAGTCTTGATTCTAATAAAATTAATCTTCAACATTTACATATTGGAATAATAACAATTTAAACCTCAACAGTTATTCATTTTGTCAATTTTGCCTTCATTCTAAAAAAAATTTAACCCTCAACATTTACACATTATGTAATTTGGTTTTCTTTGTAGTTTTTCTTCTTCTTTTTTGTGACCTTTTCACCTAAAAGCTAAAACATAAATTTATCAACTAAATTTAATTGAAAATATAACAAAAATCCAAGATAATAATTTCACATTTTCTCATTCTCTTAAAATTGGCCCTCAGTATAACAAAGAAAAGCAAAAATACAAAAAAATCAAATTACACAATGTGTAAATGTTGAGGGTTAATTTTTTTAAAATAAGATTAAATTAACACAATATATAAATATTGAGAGTTAAAATTACTAATATGCCAATTTTAAAAGCTTCCAATTTATCTTTCTGTAATAATTTTATTTTTATATTATTTTAATAATGTTATTTTGTATTAAAGTTTGTTATGTCTTCTAATGCTTTTATATATATATAAATTGAGTCTTATAATTTATCATATATATTTTTATAGCACCTCTTACTCGAGAAAATTCAAGCAATGGATGTTACATTTAATATTAAACACTCTTTTATAATATCAAATACTTATAATTCAAACATTTATCAAAGTCACACTATTTTTTTAAGGATATAATTAGAATTGTAACATCCCATATTTAATCTGATCATCGAGTCTGAACTATAAGATGTCACATTCATTACTAGAATAATTATAGTCACAATTTCTATCGATTCAATACTCTATATATCCACTAGTATACTCATTTCATCATCAATTTATATTATATAATATATTCCGGGTCTATTTGAGCTTACGAAAGCTATTATAATAATCCAAGGAGAGAGAGCTATTATCATAATCTGTTCCGGGGTCTATTCATTACCATGCAATGACCGAAAAACAATGATTTCCCTCTCTTAGGTTGAGCATACGGTGGGCAGAAAGGAGAGAAAATGACGATGACCCCTTTATTTATTATGTTTTATTATTCTTATTACTATTACATAACTAAAACTTTAAATATATTTATTATAAACAATCACCTACCGTCCCACTTAATCCAATATGGCTTAATTGCCAATTTGGGCCTTGAATAAATATTATTTGAGCCTTTTATCACTTAAAAACCTATAGCGATTAACTTTTTCAATTTTTATGATTTAATCATTGTAACTTGATTAATCATTAATTCGTCAAAAATACTTATCCGAAATTTAATCTACTTAAACAATAACTTCGTAAATATTTAATACAAATAATTACGGCCTTAATTTATGAAAACGAGGTCCCGATACCTTAATTTTCAGAACCACTGACTTTAGAATCGATAAACTTGTACATTGTCTAACTTTCCAAATAACCAAAATTATTAGATGAAAATTTAGTATAATACTGTAATACCCTCGTAAATATTAATAAATAATATTTATTGAATCGATCATCAAAAAATAGAATTTTGAATGCACCGTTTTCGACACCATTGACTTTCGAGTTGTTACAATTCTCCCCCTTAAGAAATTTCGTCCTTGAAATTTATATGAGAAAAGGTTTAAGTACTGAGATTTTATTTTCGAATCAAATTAACTCATTTGCTATCCTTCCTCTAGATTAGTTTAGTTGTACCACATGGTCTTTCACATTCTATCAATATATATATATAACGAAATTTGTATTCAAGTCATTAGTGTTGGAAAAAACGAGTTTGGAAAACACAGCAGAAAATAAATTTAGGGAAAAACCAAAGTTTTAATTTTTTTCCAAAACAAGATCTAGGATGAGCGCTTCGACCGAGTAGTCTTCTCCATTATCCTTAAGCTCACGTTTGCCGAGTGTGGGCTCGCTTCGAATTAGAATTTTTTTCACAAAAATTACCAATTGGGTAATTTCAAAATTTCTCTAAACTTTTGGGTCAAGTTATAAATTAGAAAAATATCTTTAGAAATTTTTTGAAATAATCTCTTCAGAAAATTTTCTTTTTACAATTTTATCTTGAATTCATGTGTAAAATAATGACTCAAGGCTCTCTTTATATAGGGAGATTTTAGAGAGTTCAACTATTATTAAACTTAATCACTTTAATATTAAATTGCTATAATATTTATTAGGATAAATATTAGATTAAATTTATTATTAAATCTTATTAAAATAATAAAATGTAGATAAACATTAAATTAAATTGAATATTAAGATAATCACTTCTTCATACTATGGCTCCACGGCCTAGAACAAATACATTTCCCTACGTCAATTTCTTCGAATCTTTACAGGCTTGGAAGTCTGAGTCTGTGTATCCAATAGGAGTAAGGGTCTCCCAAAATACACGAGCATATAATCCCTGGTTCTTTTAAGATATCTTAATATATGCTTTACAACTTGCCAATGCCTGAGACCTGGATTTGCTTGATATCGGCTAGCCATTCCTGTAACACCCCTAACCCGTATCTGTCGCCAGACTAGGGTTACAGAGCATTACCGGAGTTTGCGGTTCAAACAAACACATATTTAAAAACATTTCATAATAAATCAATAAACATATTAAATCCAATTTAAAACATACATATTGTCCTTTATACGAGCCCTCAAGACCCTAATTACACGTTAGAAACAAGTCGGGACTAAATCAGAAACTCAGAGAAATTTTCAGGAAATAAGGAAAATTTTCCAAACTGCAGGAAATAAATTTAGGGAAAAATCAAAGTTTTAATTTTTTTTCCAAAACAAGATCTAGGATGAGCGCTTCGACCGAGTAGTCTTCTTCGCTATCCCCAAATTCACGTCTGCTGGTGTGGGCTTACTTCGAATCAAAATAAAAATTCACAAAATTTACCAATGGGGTAATTTCGCAATTTCTCTAAACTTTTGGGTCAAGTTGTAAATCAGAAAAATATCTCCAAAAATTTTCTAAAATAATCTCTTTAGAGAATTTTCTCTCTGCAACTTTCTCTTGAATTCAAGTATGTGTAAAATAATGACCCAAGACTCCCTTTATATAGGGAGAGTTTAGAGAGTTCAACTATAAAATTTAAAGTGTAACACCCCTTACCCGTGTTCAAAGCCGGAATCGGATACAAGGCATTACCGAACTTAACTTGCTTAAACATACAGCATCAGGCCATGAAATTTCGTTTCAACTTAAAACTTTTCAGTCATACTCATAATGTCCCTATTATGGGCCTACGAGACCCTAAACGTACATACGGAATGATTTGAAGCTAAACCGAAAACTTTTGCACACTTAGAAAATTTCTGCTTAAAATAGGGCCACATACCCGTCTGACATGGAACACGCCCGTGTGGGCAGGTCGTGTGGTCACACACGGCCATGTTCCTAACCCATGTGGAATTTATTTTCTAATTCAAACCTACAGGGGTTTTCACATGGCCGGACACACGCCCGTGTCCCTGGCCCGTGTCCCTCACACGACCATGACACGCCCGTGTCCTTACCCGTGTGTGAAAACCTTGACATTCTGTTTATGACATCATCATCTCAATAAGGTCACACGTCCAAGGCACACGCCCGTGTCCTTAGGCCATGTGTCGAATTAAATTCCTAATTTCAGGTGCAGACTTCACCCGGCCTGGGTACACACCCATGTCCATGGCCATGCCTTCCACACGGCTGGGACACACGGCCGTGTCTCTGCCCGTGTGTTTACTACTGAGCATACTAACTTGTAAACCTAGCATGCAAGGGGACACACGGCCAATCAACATGCCCATGGGGCTGACCGTGTGTCACACACGGCCTAGACACACGCCCGTGTGTCTACCCGTGTGGACGTATGGAAGGCTATTTACCAAGCCAATGCCACCCTATATAGCAACCATACTTATACCAAATCAAATCAACATATATCATAACCATGAAGCACCTTTAAGGACTCAAAATCAAGACATTTATACAAGCACACATTTCATGAATTTCATCATCATTTAATAAATCAACTTATCAAGTATTGGCCCAATTCCAAAGACCGCTTACAAAATGAATTTGATAACATAAATAGCCAACATTTTGGCTAACAAATATGACATAACAAAATGACCAAGTCCTATACATGCCATACTCAAAATGAATCTAACTTTGTTATACCAATGAGTAGTCAATAGTGTGATTTTCGAACTCCAACGTTCCACGAATTTTCGAGCTAACTTGGCAATGCTACAAGGAAAAAGGGAAATGAGAGGGGTAAGCATAAAGCTTAGTAAGTTTGCATGAAATAAATAGCAACATAAAGCTCGTAATGTCATCCATCCATTGCATAGAATAAAGACATAAGTCTTAATCTCATTCCCATAACTTAATCATACTTACTCTTACCAATTACACATCATGCCACCCATTGTAAACCATTCTCGTGAATTGCTCACATATACCTGTATCACTTCATCACATAATCTTAGCATTAATCTCATCTCTATCATTAGCTTAACTATTTACCCCATTGAATTACTTGGGATATTCAAGGATACATCATCATCCTCATTCTCATAATTACGATGCCAATGCCACATCCCAGATGTGGTCTTACGTGGGGTCACTTCTAGACGCCGATGCCATATCCCCGATATGATCTTATACGGGATCTCATATCGATTTTCGATGCCATATCCCAGATATGGTCTTATAAGATTCTCATGTTAGATGCCGATACCATATCCCAGATATTGTCTTATACGGGATCTCAATTCGGTGCTGAGGCCATGTCCCAGACATGGTCTTATACGAGACCTTACCCATCTCAAGTCTTGATGATATTGTTCTCTCATTTATTTAAGTCCAACTAGGACTTCAACATCACAATTCTCATCATTTTCTCATGCAATGCTATTACTCAAATTCATAGAAATATTACATATCTTCACAAATATAAAACATTGAAAGTCATACTAGCATGGTGTTGAACTTATTACACGAAAACTTACCTCGATTTCAAAATAGGCTAGGTTGCCGATCTAGTCCGATACTTTGCCTTTTCCTCGTTCGAGGTTAATTCTTCACTCTTCTTGATCTATCATAACAATTTAGCTCATTTAATCACCACATTAATAAATACATTTCAATAAACATAATTTTGGCAAAATTACCATTTTGCCCATAAGCTTTCACAAAATGACCATTTTACCCCTAGGGTCGTAATTTGATTCTAATCGAATTTCCTCCTTTTAAAAGCCTAGATGAACATTTATTACTCTTATGACAACCATCAATATTCATTATTTCACACATTTACCCCTTATTACACAACCTTTACAAAAAGGTCCTATTAGGTGTTTTCATGGAAACACCCTTCACAAAAGTTGTTTATCTAACAACTAAGACTCATTTCCCTCCATAAAAACTCAGCAAACAACATAAAATCTCTCATGGTAACACCTTAAACTTTCAACCATTTTGCAAAATAGTCCCCTCTTTAGCTAGCTTAAGCTTTAGGGGTTTCAAAAGTACAAATATAATCAAGAAATGATCACTAAAACACTTACTTGTAAGGAGAAAAGCTTGCTAAAATTTTTGAGCTGTTAAACCCTTATTTTGCTGCTAATTTTTGGTGAAAGAAGATGAGTGAATAGAAGGATATCATCTTTTCTTTATTTTATTCTATTTCATCAATTTAATCCACCTACTAACCAACTTTGACTAATTTTGACTTCTTTGTCCCCCTATAGCTGGCCATGACCTTTAGAAAAGCCTAATTGCACATTAAAGGCCTCCAATTAATATTCTATGACTATTAGAAACCATTAGCTTATAAAATAGAACTTTCACACTTTATGCGATTTAGTCTTTTTTCGCAATTGAGCATGTAATCGCTAAAATTAAATCACCAAAATTTTCATGCACTCTTGTAATCATGCTATAACTCATAAAATAACATAAAAAAATAATTTCGTCATCTTCAGATTAGTGGTTCTGAAACCACTATTCCGACTAGCCCCTAAATTGGGCTGTTACATAAAGGATATGAAACTAGAATCAAATCCGGTGTTTCTCCTAAGTCTGACTGGTTTGCTCTGCTCCTCCTTCTCCGCTCGTTCTGTTGAATTGAGGCTTCTATAAGAACTTGAATGCTGCTACCCAAGGTGGTTGAAGGGCTCTTTTCCAAGAGGAAAATCAACAATGGAAATAGAAGGAAAAATGGGAAACAAAGGGAGGTTTGGAAGAGAGAAAGTGAGTGAAAAGGAGAAAGATGTGTAGAATGAAAGGTGTGTTAAATGGATAGGTGAATGGGGTATTTATAGGTGGGATTTGCTGCTAAAAATAGTAAAAAATTAGCAGCCATATACCCCCTTGGCCGACCACACATGTAGCAAAGTTTGACTGTTTCAAACTTTACTAAATTTAGCTTTGGGCAAATCTTTAAAAGCACAGAAAGTAGAAGGGTTTGAATGCGATTTCAAGGAGACTTCAAAGGCTGATTTGCAAGTCAATAAATCAGCTATTTTGAGTTTATTGGGTTAGCATGTTGGACGGTTTTGGGCAACTCGATTGCTCGGTTGGATCAGTCTCTCGTATTAGCACAATTGGGCCTCATTTCCATAATATAATTAATAGTAATTATTTAACCCAAAATAAATTGGACAATGATTAAAATTAATTTTATTATGTATTAATATTCATAGTTGGACTGTCTTAGGCTAAAATATTAATTCGCCTAGATGCTTCAAAAACCACTTTTCGATTTTGGGCCTCTAGTAGTGTCTGCCGAACCAATTTTTACCATTTGTGCAAATCTGTCGAAAATAAATCAAAATTTATGAAAATTTATTATAAAATAAATTAAAAGTCAATATGTTAATAATTTGAGTACCATTTAATTATTTTATAATTATATTGTATTTTTCGACAAGAATTACTACGAAACTGCATGAATTTGAGTTAAAAAAAGGCATGAAAAAGTTTATATATGTTTGTGTTTCCACACCCCCAAACTTAATTCATTGCTCATCCCGAGTAATGTACAAATTGAAAAGAATTTTTTAGAAACACCTTTGAACAATTCCTTCAGAAAATATTCTTTCCAAAATTATGAGTTTACTATTCTTATGCTCAAGAACAAAAATTTTGAGATTTATGCTACTTAAGTATACATATCGTTCAAATTAATCTCAATTATTATTATTATAGAAAAAATGGACTAAATGGTTTCTTAATAAAGACATGTTAAATTCCTACTAATTTGATTTTATTCCCTTATTTAAGATTAAGCTGCAATCATTAAGTTTAATTTATGCCTTTATATGTTGAACATAGCAATTTCTCTCCACTAATGTAGGTAGCACAAAAACTTGAATTGATAGGTCTTTTAAATAGGTTGTAATGCGACTAGGCTAGGGGTAGGTAAAAGATAGATAATTTTAGGCTAAAAACCCTAGACTTAACTTGCATCAGACATTCGGAATAATTACCTTCAATACACCAACTAATTTTGCTTTTACATGCTCTTTTGTACATCTATTTCTTTCGAGTACACATGCTCTCTCTCTCTCTCTCTCTCTCTCTCTCTCTCTCTCTCTCTCTCTCTCTCTCTCTCTCTCTTTCTCTCTTTGTTTACGAGCATTTTTCTGTATGTACTACAATTTTTTGAGCATTTGTTACTTCTTTTCAACTCCCCCAAACTTATTTTAAAAGAATATTCTGAATAGACTGAGTCTAGTGTTTGGGACAATTTAAAGGTAATTATGAGAGAAGTGATTGCTAAATATTACAAAGGTTTAACTAAAATTAGGCCATATAGCTCAAAGTTGGGTTTCAAGGGATAAGAATTCATCAAGGTTGGCTTGAAAGGCTCAAACAGTCCAAACAAAAGTTTGCCTAAATCATTTTCAACATTCCATACTTCCTAGGATTTCGCCTCAAGAAATTACTAAGTCAATTCTAGAGACTTAAACTTTCATGCATGCCTAGCTTTCCTAAGGAACTAAAAAAGTTTAATGGTATGATTTACATACTTTATTAAGAGTACATTTGTAACACCCCTTACCCGTGTCCGACACCGGGACAGGATACGAGGCATTACCGGACTTAAACGTAACATTTATACAAAACCAGGCTATAAAATTTCATTCAATTTAAAATTCACTCATTCACGTGCAAATCGTCCCTTATATGGGCCCACGAGGCCCAAATAATCATTGGGAACTATTCGGGACTAAACTGAGAACTTAGGAAACTTTAAGAAGACTTAGAAAATATTTCATCAAAACAGGGGTCACACGCCCGTATGGCTTGGGACACGCCCGTGTGGTCACACACGCCCATGTCCTTAGCCCGTGTAACTCTTTGTTTATGATGTCATAACAAAATAGGGTCACACGGCCAAGTCACACGCCCGCATGCTTAAGCCATGTGGCGAATTAAATTCTGAAAAATAGATGCAGACTTCACACGCCCTGGGCACACGCCCATGTCCTGGGGCCGTGTCCTCCACACGGCTGAGACACACGACCGTGTCTCTACCTGTGTGGCCAAGAAAATGGCTATTTAACAAACCATTTGGAACCCTCATTTGCACATACTTAAACACAACTTCAATGGAATCTTTCATGGCATAACTGAGCACTTAAACATCATGAAATAAGTCATGATCCTAACAATTCATATAATCTTATTCATGCATAAGACACCATACTTTGCCTAGCTTAAACTTATCAAACTTTCATGCCATGATTATCATCATCACACCCTCAATCCATCCGTACCAACGCTCATAACCACAACACATGAAACCTTTAGTATAAGCACACACATATAAATAGGGATTACAACTCATTAACCACTATAAGCCACATCTCATGGCCATATACACAATGAATCATATAATCATTATGAACTAACACATTTGGCCAAATCAAATGACACATACACAATTGACTAAGTCCCTATACATGCCATTAACTTAAAAGGTTCTGCATTCACTTATACACCACATGATAGCTTGATAGTGTGATAGCATCTCCGGCGATCTCCAACTCAAGCTAGCATAAAACCCTATAAGATATGAGAAAGGAAGGGGAGTAAGCTACAAAGCTTAGTAAGTACGTATGTAAATAATAAACAATCGATTACCATGCTTTTAACAATCGTTATTATAAGCTCTCAAGATAATGCCATTACTATTGCATAAAATTTCACAATTCAATTATGTTCATCTTGAGCTGTCTACTCGAGTTACAGTCACTAAATTATTTTTATCTGGAGCTACAGAACTCCAAATTAAGATCCGATAATTTTCCTTGAAAGTAGGCTCACATATCTTCTTACCATAAAATTTCCAAAATTTTTTCTTCAGGTAATCAGTACAGTTTATTCTTTAAATTCTCCCCTGTTTAACTGTCCGACAGTTCTGACTCCTCTTCACTAAAAATTTATTTTCTCGTGGTACAAAACTTGAATAACATTTCTGTTTATTTCTCTTGAAAATAGACTCATTAAGAAATTCAAGTATATAAATTTTATCCCTTTATTATTTTTTTATAATTTTTAATGATTTTATTAAGTCAGAATAGGGGATTTCGAAATCATTCTAACTCGGTCTCACAAAAATTCAAATATCTCAGAATATGAGATTCTTTTGCTTGCACCGTTTCTTTTACATGAAAATAGGATCAATCAGATTTAATCTAATATCTTATTCAACCTCTAAATCAATTTCCACCATTTTTGGTGATTTTTCAAAGTGATACAGCTGCTGTTGTCCAAACTGTTTTATTGCTAAATTTACTCTATCATGTTTTCTTTGTACTAATTCTCATTTACACACATATAAAACCAAAATATACCCATGTTTAGCCATTCCAATAACTAATCATTATCAAATATTTATAAGCCATTTATTGGCCAATTTGATCTATACATTAACAATAAAGACTTGAACATATCATTTCTTAATTTAATTTGGCCTAAAAGCCTCACACATGATCATCATCAAATCTTATCATGTATCTATTCATCATGAATGTAGATCACTAATCACAATGTTATCAATATTTCACAAGTATAACTTATTCATGTACATTCTTCTCAAGAATTCATCATATACCGAATTCACTTCATGTGAGTTCTATGTATATACTTGTACCACTCGTAAACATAGTCACTTACTTTCTCATTTTTAACGTGCCCGTTGAACCACTCGGAATGCTAAAAGATACTCGGGAATCTCATACATATAGTACCGTATCAATGCCATATCCTCGATATGGTCTTACATGAAACATCATATTGACGCCATGTCCCTGACATGGTCTTATACGAAATCACATACCGAACTCATTTCTCATGAATTTCGCATATATACTTGTATCACTCCATCACATAACTTTAGCCCTTTTTCCATCTTTAACAAAAACTTTAATTTCTTACCCCATTGAACCTCTTGGAATATCTAAGGATACTTGAAAATTTTCATGCATGTAGTAAGATGCCAATTCCATATCCCAGATATGGTTTTACATGGGATCACATGTCGATGCCATGTCCCAGACATGGTCTTACACGATTTCATACCGAAGCCAGGTCCTAGACGTGGTTTTACACGGAATCACCATTCGATACCGATGCCATATTCTAGATATGGTCTTACAAGAGATCTCAATTCGGTGCCGAGGCCATATCCCAGATATGGTCTTATACAGGACCTCAGTAACCTTAGTGTCATGACATTTGTATTCTATCCATTCCTAAGGTTTAATCAGGGATTTTCATTCTTCAACATTTCGTCAAAATTGTCATTAATCAATTTCATAGAGACAATATACAATTCATGTAATATCAAAATATTAAATTACATAACATAAGGTTATATTATTTACACACGAACTTACCTCGATACCAAAATGGTAAAAAGTGACCTAATTGTCAATTTCTCTCTTTTCCCCCGTTATAGGTCCGAACCTTCTTTTTTTTGATCTATAACATGACATTTAGCTTACTTATTAGTCACATTATTCATTGTGACCCAATAATCATACTAGGGAAAAATTACGTTTTTGCCCCTAAACTTTGTCAGATTTACACTTTTGCCCCTAGGCTCGTAAAATGATTTTTATTCGATTTCCTTGTATTTTAGGCCTAGCCAAACCATTTTCATAACTATAGCAGTCCACAATTTGCATTCATTCCCACATTTTCATACATTTTTCAACTTTTTACAAATTAGTCCCTTTTTGCGATTTCATCGAAAATCACTTAGTAAAAGTTGTTTACTACACACCGAGCATTCATATTCTAACATTAGACATTAAAGTACATGCATGTCATCCATGGGTAAATTTTTAAACACAAACCCTAGCTCAAAATAATGGTAGAAATAGCTAAACCGAGTTGCGGGGATCTCAAAAATGTAAAGAACATTAAAATCGGGGCTTGGATGCACTTACTATTGAGATTGGAAGCTTGAAAACCCTATCCATGGCTTTCCCCATGCTAAATTCGGCCAAGGAAGAAGATGGACAAAGGTTTTTGGCTTTTATTTTGTCTTTTAGTCATTTAATTACCAAATTACCAAAATGCCCCTCACTTAAAAATATCCTATTTCACTTATCTCATGTCCATTTTTGTCCAACTATTTAACCAATGGTCTAATTATCATTTAAGGACCTCCAATTTAAAATTTCATAGAAATTGGACACTTCTAACATATGGAATTCAACTTTTGCACTATTTACAATTTAGTCCTTTTGACTAAATTGAGTGCCCAAATGTCAAAATTTTCGAAGAAATTTTCATGGAATCTTTCCGTGAAATCTTTCCATGAAATCGTAGATCATAAACATATAATAAAAAAAGATTTTTCCTCGTCGGATTTGTGGCCCCAAAACCACTGTTCCGACTAGGCCCAAAATTGGGCTGTTACAACATTTATGTCATAATTCAGCTAACATAAAAATTATTGAGAGAATAGAAATTTATTCATATTAAAGTTTAGCATACTTAACAAAATTTCAAAATTTTGAACAAAATTTAACCTAACCATAATTAAAAGGAAAATTTATTCTAAGAGGAAATAATTTCAATTTTTCGGCCCACTTACTTAAGATGAACAATGTCCTCATTGTTAGAAGCGAATAGGTACTATACACCAAGTGGGTTTCTAGAAAAGAGAAGGTGAGTCAATTTGACTACTTAAGTACTAAGCTCTCTCTAGACCCAATCCTAGACATGTACATATCTATTGCCACACTTCGTACTTTGCAACTTGTTCAATTTTATTTATGATTTCCACCTCTTATTTTATTATGCGAGAAATAAAAAATCCTAATAGAACATAATCATAAAACATTAAATAACCTAGGAAAGGAAATAAAATAAAGTAAAGATCCCCCTTTTTCGTTTATTTGCAAATCCCTTAGAAACCGACTCATCTTTTTCTCCATCGTCTTTGTTTTTGAACAAATCGCTTCGTTCCCTTTTCGTTATTGGACTTCATAGTTAAAATGCAAAATCTAGAAACTCAGGCACAAAAATAAATGGGTCATTGAATATTTTCGTAAAAGCTCTTCTCATTGAGTCATCCCGTATTTTTGAATATCTCCAGTAAACTTGTTGATGCCACTGCATATGTTGCATTAGGTCCATTAACTTTGACAGCTCATCACGAAAATCTAGGCGAGGCGATTAAGTTCTGAATGTAGATGTTGCCATGTCAGGTTCGACTATTGGTTCCATTGGTTCTACTTTATCAGGGATTTCAGCTGACTGCATTGGTTCGATCTTTGTGGGATCTTCTTTTTCTTCTTTGGGATCCTCGCTCAATTCAACTCGCTGCTGTAGAACAGAGTCTCCAGCTATTCAGTAGAGGTCCCAATTTGTGATTGTGCCCTGGCTGTAACTTGTCTTCTTTACATTTACAAGAATTTTAGCTTTCAAACATAAAATTGTTATCGTAAAGGGGAAGTATGCTGGGCCAGAACGTCTAGTGGCACAATTTCGCATTCCTCTCAGAATGATTTTTCCCACATCAATGGTCTTTGTCGTTAAAATCGAGTATAATAATACCATTCTCTCTAATGAAATTGTAGTCCCATGTGAAATAGGCATAAGGCTGAATCGAATGAAATAGAACCATACCTTAGCTGATGGTGTCAAATATTCTCTACGACAAGTGTGAGTTCCATGCTTTGACACAATCCATTTAGAACCTGGAACTGTAAGTTCCTCAAGAATTTCTTGCAATTTTTCAGCCTCAATATTTCTTATCAAAGAAGAATATTCGTTGTCTTCAAAATTAGGTAATTCAAAGAATTCCTTGATAGCGTTTAAGCTTATTGGTACCCTGATTCCTCGGACATAAACTTCCGTTAATCCACTTGAGGTCAAATTTGCATAAATTTCACGAACTAACTTTTCATTTGCACTAGGTCTTTTCTCACAAAACAACTCCCAATTGAGAGCTTCGACAATTTGTCGAATGCGCGCCATGAAATCGATATAGTTGCTCTCTTTCAGTGTAAAGCCTTTTTCAGTAAGCATTTGCTGATTTTTGGAGATGCTGTCCTATCTCGCTTTGGCTTCTTCATAGTGAAATTTGTTTTGTGATTCTTCGACTTGGACAGAGGCATGAGTTCTCTTATGGGGCATGATTAATCTGAACATAAGATGGAAACAAATTTTCTCAAAAATGCAATTTTCATAAAATATTAATAATTCAAAAAAATGAAAAATTAAATAATCAAATAAATTTAAAATTTAGGAGAAATATTTTCTTGCCACCTTTGTCTAAAAGTTAAGAACTCAATAAAATAAATAAAAGAATGTGAAGCTAAAGATGTTGATTTAGGGTTTGTTGAAAGGGTGATCGATTTGTGCAATGGTGCGCATGGCTTGAAGAAAGGAACGACAACAACGTACGGGGGCAGTAGCGACGTGAGCAGGGCTGGTGCGTCAATTGGATCAGCAAGTAGGTGCGGGCATTGCTGGGCAGGTGCACCAAGCATGCGCAATGGGTGTATGTAGCTGGTGGTGGTTAGGAGCTGCAACATTAGGTGGTTTTTAGATTCTAAGGCCGACGGTGGAACGGGTGTTTGGGGAAATTAGATGAATGGTGTGAATAATGGACGAAAGAGGTGGTATTTAAAGTGATAAAGGGTAGGAGTTCAATTAGAATTCTTAGAAAAAATTAACCATAAAATACTCTAACTCCTATTATCATATAAAGTTGATAACAATTAATAAATAATATAATGTATATTAAAATATTATTTGCTATTACTTTATTTATTGAAATAAAAACTCTTAATTAAAATATGATAAAATTTAAACTAATTCTAATTCTATACAAAGTTGATAGTAATTAATATACATTATAATAAATATAATTATATATTAGTTATTATCATCTTATTTATTAAAAATTAAATTAAAATTTTTATTTTAGCTGCTTTTAAAGATATTTACAGAAAAAGACAGCTAATTTCAATATTTACAAAAAGAACAACCAAAATTGTCAAATAATTCAATCAAGTACCTAAACTTAAAGAAAATTTGAAAATTGAGTTGCAATTAAAATGTAACAGCCCGATTTTGGGCCTAGTCAGAACAGTGGTTTTGGGACCACAAATTCGACACAACAAAGTTCATTTTTATTATATTTTTATGGTCTACAGTTTGACGAAATGATTTTGTGAAAATTTCGTTCGCAACTTTTGACGTTTGGGCACTCAATTTAGTCTAAAGGACTAAATTGTAAAAAGTGCAAAAGTTGAGTTCTACATGCTAGAGGTGCCTAATTGCTATGAAATTTTAAATAGAAGGTCCTTAGATGGTAATTAGACCATTCATTAAGATGGACAAAAATGGACATGGTGAGATAAAATTTCAAAGTTTAAGTGAAGGGCATTTTGGTCATTTGGTAAATAAAAGAATAAAAAGGGAAAATCAAGCAAAAATCTTGTCCATCTTCTCCCTCAAGTGCCGAAAATTTTAAGACACCATGTCTAGGGTTTTCTTCAACTTCCAAGCTTGATTGTAAGTACATCCTAGCCCCGTTTTTAATGCTCTTTATGTTTTTGAAGTCGTATTCACTCGATCTTTCTATTTCTACCATTATTTTGAAGTAGGGTTCATGTTTGAAATTTGACCCATGCATGAAATGAATGTGTTTTGATGTTAAATGGTAGAGAATGAAAGTTTGGTGTTAGATAAACAACTTTTACTAAGTGATTTTTGATGAAAATGCTTAAAAGGACCTATTTGTAAAAGTTATAAAATATGTAGTAAAAGTGTGTTTTAATGGAAATTTTGGGCTGTTATAGTTATAAAAATTATTCGTCTAGGCTTTTACATTAAATAAATTGCACACGTTTCATTTTACGAGCCTAGGAGCAAAAATGTAAATATGTTAAAGTTTAGGGGCAAAAATATAATTTTGCCATAATGTGATTTTTGGACTGAATTGAGCAATGTGGATAATAAATGAGTTAAATTTGCTATTATAGATCAAGAGAAACGAGGTTCAGACCTAGATTGGGGGAAAAACAATGTATTTGACGATTAGGTCCCATTCCTACTATTTTTGTACCGAGGTAAGTTCGTTTGTAAATAATGCATTATTATTTATGCTTTAATTGCATTAATATTGTATGAATTATGATTTACTCTTTGAACGTAATTGACAAAGTTCGACAAGCGAGAAAATCCCAGTTGAACCTTAGGAATAGTTAGGATACAAATGTCATGACATTAGGGTTGTTGAGATTACT
Organism: Gossypium australe; assembly: GCA_005393395.2. NCBI lineage: Eukaryota > Viridiplantae > Streptophyta > Magnoliopsida > Malvales > Malvaceae > Gossypium > Gossypium australe. The sequence goes on along the minus strand of CM016621.1, from coordinate 108,012,242 downwards.
GTAAGACCATATCTCGGATATGGCATCGATATGATATTTCGTGTAAGACCATAGCTAGGCTATTGGCATCGATATGAGATCCCATGTAAGACCATATCTGGGATATGGCATTGGTATAGTACTATGTGTGTGAGATTTCCCGAGTATCCTTTAGTATTCCAAGTGGTTCAATGGGAAACTTAACGGAAAAGTTTAAGTTGTGAAAGACTATGGTATGATGTGAAAGATTACGGTAAGCTACAAGTTGGTACAGGTATGTACATAAACTCACGCTTAATGAGCTTAATATATGATGAAACCTCAGATTGGTTCGATTGAGTAAGTTATGATGTTAATATTTTAATAACGTCTATGCTAAGCCTGATTAGGAATTCACAATGACATTTATGTTAATTTACCTTATGTTAAATATATGTTAAAGTGTGTATGATGATTATTATTTGCATAGGGACTTACTAAGCTTTAAAGCTTACTCCCCTTTCTTTTCCTTTGCCTTATAGTGTCGCCAAGCTAGCTTGGGGATCGAAGATGGTCGGGGATCCATTCACACTATCAAATTAGCATTTTTCGTACTTATGATTTCAAAATTTTGAGTCATGGCATGTATAGGGACTTGGTCTTTTTGTTATGTGTCATAGTTGATTTGGCCAAAAGTGTTGGCTTATGATAGTTGATAATTCATTTTGTAAATGGCCATTGAAATTAGCTAATATTGGTTAAGTATATATGCATATGATGATGTCTTTCATGGATGTGGACTTTGCATGGTTTGAGATGATAAGTTTGAGATGTTGTATGTGATAGGAAATAACATGTGAAAGATATACTGATATCTTGTTTGTGGTTGAATTGGATGTATGAATATGCTTGGATTGGTGCTATGTTTTTTTGTGTAGGTTGGTGCATGGAAGGGTGGCAAAAAGGCTTGGTAAATAGCCTTATATTTGTCACACGAGTAGACATACGGGCGTGTGTCTAGGCCGTGTGTGACACACAGTCTGCCCCATGGGCATGTGTTTCGGCTGTGTGCCCCCTGCACCTTAATTGTTAAAAAATAGAATGCTCAATAATGAGCACAAGGGTAGAGACACGGGCGTGTTTCTCAGTCGTGTGGGCGGCACGGCCTCGAACACGGGCGTGTGCACTGGCCGTGTGAAGTCTGCACCTATTTTATGAAAAATTACAAAAATTTAATCGATCACATGTTCTAAGCACACGGGTGTGTGACCTCAATTTGATGATGACATCATAAACAGAATGCCCCCTAATTTGAACCCGGCTTGAAGCACAGGCGTGTTATAGGGTCACACGGGCGTGTCCCGAACCCACACGGGTGTGTGACCCCCTTTTCATGAAAAAATTTCTAAGTACTACAAAAGTTTCCACAGTTCTCGGTTTAGTCCCGAACCACTTCCAATGCATTTTTTGGGCCCCGTAGGCTCGTTTTAAGGATAATATGAATGTGTTTGAAAAATTTTAAATTTGAATGGAAATTCATGTCTCGATTTTGAATGCTTATTTGTGAATAAGTCTAGTAATGCCTCATACCTTATCCCGGTGTCGGATACGGGTAAGGGGTGTTACATAAAACTTGGATCAAAATTGACCCTTTTATTTGAAATGCTAAAACTTTATTTTTCCATTTAGGGAATACTTTCTTGAAAGATTATATTAAAATCAATTCTCAGGAAAGATTGGAGAGGTCACTCGCGATCCCGCTTAAGTTCAAATCTTCTAGATAGAATTTATTTTGACATACTAATCCCAAAAATACACCATAAATCATTTATTTAAAAGAAAACGAGAAAAATTATGTTTGAAATTATCTTGAAAGTTACCTCCCCAGTAATGTTTTAAGCGCTAAACATTAACTCGAAAATTACCTCCTTTACCTTGAAGTTTGACAACTCCATATGGAAAAACTTGGTAAATAGTAAATGGACTGGACCAATGTGATTTCAACTTACCTCGAAAAAACCTTAATCTAGAATTGAATAACAAGGCTTGCTGACCTATTTCAAATTCTCGAACTCGAATGTGCTTGTCATGCCATCTTTTAAGTCTTTCCTTGAATAGTTTGACATTCTCGTATGAGAACATTTGAAATTCTTCTAACTCGTTGAGTTGAAGCATCTATTTTTCTTTAGTAAGCTTAAAATCCAAGTTGAGCTGTTGGAGAGTCTAGTAAGCTTTATGTTCTAACTCCAAGGGCAAATGATAGGCTTTCCCAAAAACCAACTTATAGGGTGACATCCATAAAGGTGTCTTGTCTGCTGTCCTATAGGCCCATAAAGCGTCATCCAGTCTTTTGGACCAGTCTTGTCGGTTTGGACAAACTACCTTCTCGAGTATGCCTTTTATCTCTTTTTTTGCCAATTCAGCTTGCCCATTCGTCTGCGGATGGTAAGCTATGGCAACCTTTACTTCACTCCATGCTTATTGAGTAACTATTTCAACCATTTGTCCACAAAATTGGACCCTTCATCACTGATGATGGCCTTAGGAGTACCAAACCTTGTGAACACGTGTTTCTGCAAAAAACTTCATCACAACCTTGGCATCGTTCGTCAGATATGCCTCGACCTTAACCCACTTAGATACATAGTCTACTGTTACCAATATGTACTTGTGACCAAAAGATGGAAGGAAAGGACTAAGAAAGTCAATACCCCAAACATCGAATAATTCTATCTCAATGATGTTTTTCAGGGCATCTCATTTTTGTTGGTGATGTTTCCAACACTCTGGCCTTGATTACAACTTTTTATGTAGGCATATGCATCTTTAAATAGCGTTGGCCAATATAATCTTTGTAACAGCCCATTTTTAGTCAAATCGAAACAGTGGTTTTGGGACCAGAAATTCGAGGTTGAAATAATTATTTTATTATTATTTTAATTTCTACAACATGATAATATGATTGTATAAAATTTTTGTTAAGAAATTTTATCGTTTGGGTGCTTAATCGCGTAAAGTGTAAAACTTAAGTTCTATTAGCTAAAGGTGTCTAATAGCTATAGAACATTAAAATGGAGGTCCTTATGTGGTAATTAGACCATTTATGTTGACAGTGGATGTACATGGCTTGGTATAATTAACAATTTTAATGTTTTAAATGTTATATTAGTAATTGAGTAATTTATGTTAAAATAAATAAAACCAAAACATTATATCATCTTTTAGTTTCTTCTTCAACCAAATTTTAGGGCTAGAGAAGCCATTTTTGTGCTTTTGAGTTTGACAACTTCAATTATTTCAATTAGGTATGTATTTTGTCCCATTTTTAATGATTTTTATGTTTTCAAAGTCGTTGTAACTTAATCTAGCTAGCCCAGGGACTATTTTGCAAAATTGTTAAAGGTTTAGGATTTTGACATTGATGAATCTATGTGTATTTCAATGTTTAATGATAGAAAATGTATGGTTGTTGTTAGATAAACAACATTTGTTAAGTGATTTTTAGTAAAATGTCCAAATAGGGATTAAATTGTGAAATGTGTAAAATTCATGGTTAATTTGTGAAATAAATGAAAAAAGTGGGCTACTAGGGACCTAATTGAAATTCGGCTAGCATGGGTATAGGTTGAATTGCATGAATTTGTATTTTTATGAGATAAGGACTAAATTGTAAAAATATTAAAATATTAAGGGCAAAAGTGTAAAGTTGCCTTAATGTGTATTTTGGATTAAATTGAATAGAATGATGATTAAATAAGCTAAATTTGATATTATATATATCAAGAAAAGTGAAATTCAGAATTAGATCGGGGAAAGAACAAGGTTTTGGATTAATCGTCTTGTTTCGTCGTTTTTGCATTCGAGGTAAGTTCGTATGAAATAAATATTATTATATTTGTGTTTTAAATGGTTTGATAATGCATAAATTGTGAATACGACCTTATGGATATATTCGACGATGATTCGACAAATGTGAAATCCCGGTTGAACCTTAGGTATGATTAGTATACGGATGTCATGTCATTAGGGGTTATGTGATTTGGGTGTTGGTCCGTACGTCCTACCGGTGGCTGAGTTATCTGACATTTGTTGCGGATACTCGTCAGCTTGTGTGAGCAGCACCGTGTAGCTTCGCCATGACTGTCAGCTTGTGTGAGCAGACCCGTTAATAGCTCGAGAGTGAGCATTATATGTGATATGAGATTGAGATAGCTTCAGCTATGTATATGGCACTTAGGGTGCCAGATTCCCGAGTATCCGATGGTATTTCGAATGGTTAAACAAATATATCAAAGTCATGGATGAGTATGAGACTAATAAGAGATGGTACATGTATGTACATGAATCGTATAAGCTTTGAATCGAAGAAACTTGTGAATTTCACATCTAATCTTATGGTTGAATATTTGGAAGGTTTGTTAGCTAATATGAATTATGTGTTGATATATTCAATTATTGGAATTGTATATTTATGATTAATTGAGTTTATTGTTATACGAACTTACTAAGCTTTATAGCTTACTTTGTTTATTTTTCTGTGTTTTATAGTGAAATCAAAGCTAGCTCGGATTCGGGAATCGTAGGAGATCTCATCACACTATCAAGCTATCACTCTGGTATTTTTGAATCTATGTTTATGGTTATATGGCATGTATAGGAGTTTGGTCATTTTGATATATTTTGGTAATTGATTTAACTATTGGATTTGGCTTGTAAATGATGATGGATGTGTTATGCATTTTGCCATATAACTTGGCTTATATTTGGCATGTTTTGCTCATGTATAAATATGTGTAATTGGCCTTTAACTGTGTGGTTGATTATTAATAGGAGATACTCGTTATGAATAGGCATTATGATGTGTGGTTGAGTTTTTGAATATTGGATTGCTAGTGAATCTAGGAAAATAATGCATATTTGAAAGTGGTTATATAAATGATTTGAGATTATGAGTTTTGGTATGAAATTGAATGACACATTATGGTATTTGTGTACCTTGTCTTGTTGGTATTGTTATGGCATGAATTATGTTTATTTGAGATTGGATGAATGCCTATTTATGCCATGTTTTGGTGCCGTTTGTTTTGGTGTAGGTGTATACAAATTTGGGTGGCAAAATGGCTTGGTAAATAGCCTATTTTTTTCCACATGGGTAGAGACATGGGCATGTGTCTCAACCGTGTGCGACACACGGTTAGGTTACACGGCCGTGTGTCCTCTGGTGTTAAATTAAAAATCAAGTCAGTATGCTCCACACGGCTTAGCACATGGGCGTGTGACTTGGCTGTGTGAGATAAGTCAGTATGGCATGACCTAGCACATGGCTTGGCACACGGGCGTGTGAAGCCATTTTGAAAAGGCACACGGGCGTGTGGTTGGCCGTGTGACTCAAGTCAAAGAGTTACACGGGGTCGTACATGGGCTGGGACACGGCAATGTGATCCCATTTCGAATGTCCACACGTCCTGTGACACAGGCGTGTCTTTGGCTATGTGAGACTCACAGCTGGGCCATACGGGCGTGTGTCCCCTGTATTTTGCAAAATTTTCTAAGTTTTCCAGAAGTTTCCTAAGTTATCAATTTAGTCCTGAACCACTCCTAATGCATGTTTTGGGCCTCATAGGTTCGTATTAAGGACGATATGGATGTTTCTAAATGATTTATAGTTGGAATGGAAAAATGTTCGAGAAATGTATGTTTAATTGTGTAATAAGTCCGGTAATACTCCTTAACCCTATTCCGATGTTGAATACAGGTGAGGGGTGTTACAATCTTACTTGCAATACTTTGGCTGCAATACGTGCACCTCTGAAGTGTCCCTCACTCGAAGCTGTGTGGCAATGATATAAAATCTCATGTACCTTGTTTTCTGCCGTGCATCTCCTGATCATTTGATTTGCACACTTTTTGAACACATATGACTCTTCCTAGAAATAGTACTTCACATTGTGAATAAAAATTTTCTTTTATTGATACGTCTTATCAATCAGCATCAAACCACAAGCTAATTAGTTAGCAAAATCAGCGAACCAAGGGGTATTATGGACATGATTTAGCTTAAGTGTGTGCTTGTCTGGAAATGTCTACTGAATGGGTATAAGTGGAGAATTTCCTTCTTGCAGCTCCAATCTGGATAAGTGTTCTGCTACTTGATTTTCTACTCTCATTCGATCTTGAATTTCTAGATCAAATTCTTGAGTAGAAGTACCTTTCAGATCAATCTTGACTTGGCATCTTTCTTGGGAAGTAAATATTTAATTGTTGAATGATTCGTATAAACAGTCACTTTGGTACCTATAAGATAATATCGAAGCTTGTCAAAAGCAAACACAATAGCAAGTAACTCTTTCTCTGTTACCATATAATTCAATTGAGCTCCCGTCAGAGTCTGACTTACATAGTAGATGAGATGAAAAACTTTGTTCCTTCTTTGGCCCTCATCACAACTCCTATCGTGAAGTCACTTGCGCCACACATCAATTCAAAAGGCAAATCCAAGTTCGGTATGACAATTATTGAAGCCGAAACTGGCTGAATTTCAAATCATTGAAAGCTCTTAAATAGGCTTCATCAAATTTGAACATCGTATCCTTCTCCAATAATTTGCATAAGGGTTTAGCAATTTTGGAGAAGTCATTCATAAATTTTTGATAGAAACTGGCATGGCCCAAAAAGCTCCTAACACCCTTTATAGATGTTGGAGGTAGGAGTTTCTTAATAACATTTACCTTTGCTTTATCTACCTCGATTCCATGTCTCGTTATTCGATGCCCTAGAACAATACCTTCTCGTACCATGAAATGACACTATTTCCAATTAAGTATGAGGTTTGTTTCTTCGCATTGCCTTAGTACCTTGGCTAGATTAGCTAGGTAATCACCATATGTGTAACAGCCTGATTTTTAGTTGTTAAATCCCTAATAATTTTTAAATTCACTATCAAACCCTAATATTTTGACATTTTCACAATTTAATCCTAAAATCAAAATCTAACAAAAATCTCTTTACAAAATCATCAAACAAAACAATCAAAGCTCCAAATACATCTATATGAATTGTTGAATAGTATAACATAATATAAAGTACATATATTTAATTGTTGATATTGAGTTATTATTTGAGATATGATATTAAAATTGTTTGTTCGAATTAGATTGAACGCGGGATAGAGTACAGTCGTGAAATGACATGTCGTAAGGGATTGAAGTGGAGATGGATTAGATGAAGGAATATATTTATTTCCCGAGTAAATCAGGGTTCAGCATTTGTTGCGAACTCTCATATTTTACTTTTTATTTGGTGTGTTACGGTTTGATTAGCTCTTATGAGCATTGGCGTGTTACGGTTGAATTAGCTCTTATGAGCATTGGCTTGTTATGGTTGGATTGATGATGTACTCTTATCCGTAAGTTGTTCTTCGAATGGAAAATCTCGGTAAGGTAACCTATTTAATGAAATTGAAAGATTTGTTATATATTGAGTATTGATCTGAACATAGATGAATTTATCGGTTGAAATTGTTGATGACAGGGAATTCTCATGGTTGATTATTATTGTTTGAATTGTTGTATTTAATTCGATAATATTTATCATTTAATACGTCAGACTTATTAAGTTTCTTTAAGCTTACTTGTGTTAATATTTGTTTTTGTAGATATTCAAAAGGTTAGGCGATCGGATCGGTGTACACTATCCAGCTTAACTCGGTAGTTTTTGAAATGTTTATTCCAGATTATATGGCATGTAATAGGATTGATGTTGATACTAATGTTTTGGAAATGTAAATAGTTAAGTATGAAATTGATTGTATAAGTTGTTTTGGTTGATACCTAATTGGTACTTTTTATGTCTTTATATTATGTGTTAAAGTGGTTATGTGATGCTTTTTAGAATGGCCAATTTAGTATATGGTGAATTGATTATGGTATAGCTTAGATATGGTATGTTTGAAATGGAATTGAATTAAATGTTAAGGTGAGTAAGTGATAATTTGTGTTTGAAGATTTATTTTGCTGTATAATTGTATATATTTATGGTACCAATGAGGGTATGTAACACCCCAAACCCGGTCTGGACGTTACGACCAGATCTGGTATGTCATAGGGAAATGTTATAAAAAGGGACTTTGGAATTTAAAGGAAAACCGTGAAATTGAAATTTGTCGTTTTTAGGTGATATTATAAAAACAGAGATTTGTAGTTTTAAGAAAATTTTTGAGTTGAGTTAATCAATAGTTTGTTATCTTTGTTGGCATTTGTGAGAAAAACGGTTGTTTATGCTACGTATGTTTTGAAAACTCCAATTTAGCTTTCACGTTAACATATATAATAATGTCATATCATAAATAAATAATAATTTAAGAAAAAATACAGATATTAATTTTAGAAGGCCTTATTACATAACAATATCCCCAATTAAAAATAATTATATAAAAGAAACGAGTTTACGAAAAGAAACATTTTATGGCCTCCACAAGTCCGCCTCGGCTCCCAGATCCACGATCTACTAATTACCTGCAAGTTAAGCAGAGGGGTGACTCACCAAGACTCAGTGTATAATTCCCCTTATTTCACATAAACGGCTTCAAGCCCATAATCGCACATTGGGCCTTAGCCCACTTAATATTACATACACAAAATATGAATGTAATGTGTCCGAGCCCAACCTAATTTTTCCGCCCTCTACACGCCACCCGTACCAGCCCAACACACCGTGGGGATTTCTACAATCAACCCTCCATCCGCTACACGCCATATATGTGGCACCAAGCCACTGGTGACAGAGTCACTAATTATAACACGTGGGGCCAACCCACTTGTGGTACCAAACCACTGGTGACAATCCCTGATAATCGTATATGTGGGGCCAACCCACTGTGGTACCAAACCATTGGGACAAGTCACAGAATCAACATATATATATATACGTGGTGTCAAACCACCGTGGTACCAAACCACTGAGACTTAGTCACTAAATCAGATATGTGGGGCCAACCCACTGCGGTACCAAACCACTGTGACAGTATTTAATAACACTTCCCCTTTCGCATCGTATTCCAAACCCATGCAATATGGCATAATAATTCGTGTATGAGGTATGTCATGTATCCAAAACATATATTAGATGTAACATTTGAAATGACTTACCATCATAATCAGAATAACCAAAATACAACATAATCAAGCTAATCAACCCCTAAGGGTATAATAGTAATTTTACCTACCGAGGGTATTTTGGTAATTTACCTACCAAGGGTGTATCAGTAATTTCGCACCTGCAATGGCCTTTCTGAGGCCCAATGTCACCTCGAGCGACTTAACTACCATTTCCGGTTGTTACCGGACTATTGGGCCTAAAACCCGATTTTGACCCATTCGAGCCCACACGCTCGTGAGGCCCATCTAGCACAAATCTAGCTACGTATATGAGATTCATCTAGTCTAGTTCAATATATACTACTCAATCACACAATTTACTCATATGGGCCCACTTCGGCCCATCGTGGCCCAGGCAGCCACAACCCACAGGAACACTACTGACGACCTCAATTATCGCATCAAGCCCCCCACACATGCGTTCGCACGCTTGTGTGGCAACTATCGCCGTGTGATCGGTATTTTGGCATTTGCCGCTCTACAGCTAGAGTAGAGAAGTACACACCTGATAGGAATTCTAAAGCTGCTAAACCGCGCTTCGAATGCTCCTACGCCCAACGCCCACCAAGGTATGTTTCCTCCTATCATAGAATGCTCTCTATATAGCTAGCTTCTCACCTTTCTTCTTTGTATCTTTCCGATGTGGGATCCCTTCGTCGGTAGAGTTTAAATCCAACTCAAACTCTTGCCGTCCAATTCGCAAAATAAATACTCTCTTGCTTTTCATGAGATTCGAACCTAGGCTCCCCTGTAGCATAATCCACGCCGCTAACCACTTGGGCGCAACTAAATATAAATCTATAGCCAAATTCTAAGGTCCATGTAAAAAGAAAACCAAAATACAAGAGCCAAGACTTGAACCTTGGACCTCCTTCCTTCCTTGTGGCGTCACCCCCTTGTTCCTTAAGTGGCGTCACTTTGCCACTACACCACACACTCCACTTGTGTCATTTTTCTCCACATTTTATTCTTAAAGCGTACCTACTAACCCCCAGGTTTTTTTCACCTAAAACCAAAATTTCCCTAAAGCCCAAATTTGATCCCAGGACTTCATAGAAGCCCCCTAACCCTCCAAAATCACTCACCTAATAGGTCCAACTTGCACTAAAGCCATTCTCTTGTTCTCCAAAAATTTTAAACGCTACTACTCCCAAGGCCTATTGGGCCCAATCCTACTAGGCCCAATTTCGGGATGTTACAGGGTACATTAGTTAGGCACTAAATAGGTTGATTTGGTATATTTTTGGCTTGTATAATGTCACTTTGAATAGGTGTTTTGGTTGGTATTTGAGTTTCTTAAGGTTCAAGTAAGTCTGAAATGGTAAACTTGTGGTTCAAGGTTCATTTTTCATCCACATGGCCTGAGGCACGGGCGTGTGCCTCAACCGCGTGTGACACATGGCCATGCGACATGGCCGTATGTCCCCTGTAGGTTGTTAGGGTTGCATTTCGAAAGTCACACAGACTGAGACACGGGTGTGTGACCCCTACAATCTAAAATTTTCAACTTTTTCTTAAACTTTCCAAATGTTTTCGATTTAGTCCCGGATGGTCTCTATAGTATTTTTAGGGCCTCGAGGGCCCGATTAAGGAGTATTTGAATGAAATTAGATTATGATTGCATTGAAGTATGAATTGAATAATTTACTGTTTCATTTGTTCGATAATGCTTCGTAACCTTGTTCCGGCGACGAATACGGGTTAGAGGTGTTATACTTAATGGTATTAGAGCTATGATTTAGTCAGTTCACAGACTGAATGTAGTGTGTAAAATGTCTAGAATTACATGCCATATAAATCTTTGATAATGTGACGTGTTTGATCCGATGTAATCCTTGTTTTTCTTATAGATTGTAAGATATCAGATGGATTTGATCGTGTTGACAATGATGAGGTTAACAGTAATGTACCGGTCTCTAATCATTGGACGAGTAGTAATGTTCCAGTTCCTCCCGCTCAGGAACATGAACTAAAAATATGTTCTTTGGGTTTATGAACCAGTGGTTTAACGAGTTTATACAAATGAATAATCCAACTCAACGACCTCCACCCCTTGTTATACCACCTATTATACCTTCTATTATATCTCCACCTCCTCTTGTGATTGAGCCTAATCGTCGTATTCCAATTGAGAAGCTTAGAAAATGTGGTGTTGAATAATTTCGGGTTAGATAAGAGGATGATCTAGTTAAAACTGAATCTTGGCTTTAGAACATCTTACAAGTTTTTGAAGAAATGCTTGCCCTTCTGCTAATTTTCTTAGATGTGTTGTTTCATTATTAAAAGAGGAAGTGTACAGTTGGTGGACTACGATAGTAGCTATGGTACCAAGGGAGAAAATTTTTTAGGATTTCTTTCAATCTGAATTTAAAAAGAAGTTTGCCAGGAAATGATATTTGGACAAGAAAAAGAGAGAATTTCTTGAATTACGACAGGGAAATAAATCGGTGGCTAAGTATGAGAGAGTTTGTATGTCTATGTAAATATGCTCGGGAGATTGTGCCTATTGAAGAAGAGGTGTGTATTCGATTTGAAGATGGCCTGGATGATGAAATCCGAATGATGATCAGAGGTAATGAAATTAGAGAATTTGTTGTCTTGTTTGATTGTGCACATAAAATGGAAGAAGTGTACAACCGCAAGATACAACAGGATAGACAGATTCAGGAGTTTCACAAGAGAGGTTCTTCTAAGTCGTTTTCTACATCACCGGAAAAGAAGACTAAAGAAGATTTTTGCCAAGCTACCTCAGTGTCTGAGCATCCGAACAAAAATAAGTCGATTCAACATGATTTCAAAGTTGCTACTAAACCAATGGGTAGTGTGGGAAGCGTACAAAATGATCCGAAGACTAGTTGTAGACATTGTGGAAAATATCATCTTGGCGAGTATAGGACTAATTTGGGAGCTTGTTACAAATGTGGGTTGAGTGATCACTTTCTCTAGAATTGTCCTAAGTAGTTAAAAGAAAATGAATAATAGAATGAAAAGCAAATGTCTACCTCTCAAAAACGTAGACGTCCGGGCCAAAATAGTGTTGTTGGGACTACTCGTACTGGAGTAAAAGACACTATCGTTTGATCAAAGGTTAGATCACCTGTTCGCACATACGCCATTCGAGCCAGAGAGGAAGCTACTGCCCCTGATGTGATTGCTGGTATATTCTATCTCTTTGATGTTACTATGTATGTATTGATTGACCTTGGGTCAAATTATTCTTATATTTACACTGAATTAGTAACAAAAAAGAAATTACCAGTTGAATCTACTAATTATGATATTCAAGTTACTAATCCACTAGGTCAGAGTGTGATAGTTAACTTAGTTTTTCATAAATGTCTACTAAAAGTTAAAGGCTGTGAATTCCCTGCCGATTGGGAATTTGATGTTATTCTTGGTTTGGATTGGCTATCATTGTATGATGCTGTAGTAAACTGTAGATAGAAACAAATTGATTTGAAATGTCAGACAAGAGGGGTGGTTTCAGTTGAATATGAGAGTCCGAAAGATGTTGTTAGAATTATTTTAGCTTTTTATGCTCAGAGATTGATATGTAAAGGTAGTGAAGCATTTCTAGCATACATTCTTGATACCAGAGATTCAGAACTGAGGCTAGATCAGTTACTTGTTGTTAGTAAGTTTATTGATGTATTTCCTGAAGAGTTGCTGGGTTTGCCACCTGACTGTGAAGTTGAGTTTGTGATTGATCTGGTTCCTAGAACTGCACCCATATTAATATCACCTTATCATATGGCATCAGCTGAATTAAAAGAATTGAAAGCACAGTTGCAAGATTTATTAGACAGAGGGTTTATTTGACCGAGCGTATCTCCTTGAGGTGCACCTGTGTTGTTTAGGAAAAAGAAAGACGACTCTTTGAGATTGTGTATAGACTACAGGTAGTTGAACAAATTCATGATAAAAAATAAATACCCATTCACCATGTATCGATGATTTGTTTGATCAATTGAAAGGTGCCACAGTGTTCTAGAAGATAGATCTCAAATTCGGGTATTATCAATTGAAGGTTAAAGACTGCAATGTGTCAAAGACTACTTTCAGAACTCGTTACGGTCATTAGGAGTTTCTGGTAGTGCCATCTGGTTTGACAAACACTCCTGTTGCTTTTATGGATTTAATGAATCAGGGTTTTCAACCTTATCTAGATAGATTTGTTGTTGTGTTTATTGATGATATATTGATATATTCCAAGATAAAATTTGAGCATGCTCAACACTTGAGAATTGTGTTACAGACTTAGAGAGAAAAATAGTTGTGCACAAAATTTAGTAAATGTGAATTCTGGCTTCGCGAGGTTGGATTTTTGGGTCACATAGTATCAGCTAACGGGCTTCAAGTTGATCCTAGTAAAGTTCCTGCTATGATAAATTGACGAAGAATGTTTCAGAAGTGCGAAGTTTTCTGAGTTGAGCAGATTACTATCGATATTCTATTAAAAACTTCTCGATTATTACATCACCGATGACCAGATCATTACAAAAAAATGTTGAGTGTTTGGTCCTATAAGTGCCAAAAAAGTTTTGATCAACTAAAGAACATGTTGACGGAAGCTCTAGCGTTGACTTAACCTAAATCTGAGTAGCATATGTTGTTTATAGTGATACATCTCTCAACGGTTTGGGTTGTGTGCTTATGCATGCAGGGAAAGTAGTAGCTTATGCCTCTCGTCAGTTAAAGTAGCATGAAAAGAACTATCTACCGATGATCTTGAACTGGCCACGATTGTATTCGCTTTGAAAATTTAGAGACATTATTTATACAGCGAGAAATGTCACGTGTTTACGGATCACAAAAGTTTAAAGTATTTAATGACTCAAAAAGAATTGAACTTGAGACAGAGACGATGGTTAAAGCTACTGAAAGATTACGATCTAATTATTGATTATCATCCGAGAAATGTAGTTGCGGATGCACTCAGCCGAAAGTCATCATTGTTTGCACTTCGAGCATTGAACGCTTATTTAACTCTGAATGAAGATGGTTCGTTACTGGAAGAGTTGAGAACTAAACCCCTATTTCTACAACGAATTCAAGAATTACAAAATGAAGATTCGAGGTTGATATCGAACGAAAACTGGTTTAGAATAATTTAAGTACAGAGTACAATGTTGATGATAATGGCACATTGCGTTATCGTGATAGAATTTGCGTTCTGAATCATCTAGAATTAAAACATGATATTCTGTCTAAAGCTCACAGTAGTACGTACTCTATTCATCTGGGTAGCACGAAGATATATTGTGATTTGAAACAAATGTATTGCTGGTCGGGTATGAAACGTGAAATTTGTGAATTTTTAACTAAATATTTGATTTTTCAGTAGGTAATAGAGCATCAGGTATCGCCGGGTTTACTAAACTTGTTATGATTCCTGAGTGGAAGTGGGAATGAGTCACGATGGATTTTGTATCTAGTTACCTGTAACTCCGAGAAAGAAAGAGTCGATCTGGGTGATTGTTGATAGGTTGACTAAATCGACACATATTATTTCGGTCAAAACAGATTTCTCACTTGGGTGATTAATGGCATTATATGTATTTGAGATTGTGAGATTACACGGAGTTCCGACATCTATTATTTTAGATCGAGATCCGAGATTTACATCAAGATTTTGGAGCAAACTTCACGAGGCTTTAGGCACTAAACTTAATTTCAGCACAGCGTTTCATCCTCAGATTGACGGACACTCGGAACGAGTGATTCAGATTTTGGAAGATATGCTAAGATGTTGTATACTCAAATTTAAAGGTAATTGGGAAAAGTACCTACTGTTAGCTGAATTCGCATATAATAACAGCTATCAATCCAGTATAAAAATGCACCATTTGAAGCTCTTTACGGAAGAAAGTGTAAAAGATCATTGTGTTAATCTGAATTGAGTGAATCCAAAATGGTGGGAATTGCTTTGATATGAGAAATTGAAGACAAAGTTTGGGTTATTCGAGATTGCTTGAAAGTTGCATCTAATCGTTAAAAATCATATGCGGATATTAAAATAGAAGATATAGAATTTACTGTTGGCGATGGGGTATTCTTAAAAGTCTCACTGTGGAAGAAAGTGTTGTGTGTCGGCAAGAAACGACAAGAAAGGAAAGTTGAGTCCGAGATTTATCGGACCATATGAAACTGTTGAAAGAATTGGCCCTATAGCTTATAGATTAGATTTGCCCTCTGAATTCAAGAAAATTCATAATGTGTTCTATGCTTCATTACTGAGACAATACAGGTCTGATCATTCGTATGTGATTTCTCATAGTGAGATTGAGCTACAGCCAGATTTGACGTATTCAGAGGAACCGATGAGAATTTTAGCTCGGGAAGTCAAAGAACTGTAGAATAAACGAGTCCCGTTAGTAAAAGTCTTGTGGCATTGTCATGGTTTAGAAGAAGCTACCTGGGAAACCAAGAAATCAATGAAACTACAGTATCCAAATATATTTTCAGGTAACAATTTCTAGGACGAAATTTCCTAAGGGGGAGAGTTGTAGCAACCCAATTTTTAGGGGTAACGGAACAGTGGTTCAGGGCCACAAATTTTCATCATGTCGACTCGTAAATATTATTTTTAAAATATTTATGGAGTCACTAAAGTCGTATTAAAATTTGGTTCGGAAATATTAACGTTTAGATAACTAATTAAATAAAAAGGACTAAATTATAAATGGCATAAAATTTAGTAATTATTGTATTTAGTTGATTAAATAGGTTGAAAATTAAATGAGGAAGGACTCAAGTAGCAAATATACCCTAGTTAATATAGTGGGATGGCAACATGGTTAAAATTGATTAAAAATTATGTGATTAATGGCAATTTTGTAAATAAAACTAAATTAAAACAAAATTAAGTAAAAGAAATAAGGTTTCTTCTTCATTCTTATCTTCCATAGCCAAAACATGAAGGTTGTTTAAGCTAGGAGAATCCGCCAAGCTATTTAACTTGCATGTGAGTTATTCTCTTATTCGTTTCTTATAATTTTTATATTTTTAAGATCATAGCAAACTAGGTCCAACTAGCCCGTACCTTCGTTTTTGATTCTGTTAATGTAACGCCCCGGTTTTTCATTAATTTTAGCTTTTGCAATTTCAAGACACAAATACTTATCTGGTTTAGTGGTTGAGTTATTTGGGGGTGTTTGGCAGGTCCCAAGTTCAAGTTTCAACTTGGGTGAATTTTGGTATTTTTATGAATAAAGCCCAAACTCTGGCTAATAGGCTTATAAGTATTTTATTGTAAGAACATGTCAGAATGGGCCTGCTGGTCTGGTGGTTAAGAGGAGTGTTGGGAGGGAAAAGGTCTTGTGTTCGAGTAGCGGCATGAGCATTATTTTTATCTGTCATGATTCAAGGGTTTGAATTTTAGTTAAACACTGCTGATGGAGTGTTTGAAGGAGAGAATTAAGGAGTTGGAAAGGGGGAGTTATCAGAATCTGATGAGTGTTTCAATTAGGAAATTTTTGGCTCTCTTCCTCTCTTTCTCTTTTCCCTTCTTGCTGTTTTCCCCTCCCCATTGGCTGCTGAAAACCCACCTTTCTTTTTGTTTTTATTTGTCGTTTCACGTTTAATCTGGTTCTATTCTGCAGCTGTCGTTGCCCTTGTTCGGTTAGTGGTTTACATTAAGTGATAGCATTATTTTGATTAAGCGACTAACTGAGGAATCGTTTTACTCACCTAGGTACTGCTCAAAGGTCGTAATCGGGTTCTCGTGTTTCTTAAGCACTATTCCCTGTTCGAAGGTGAGGTTTTTGAAAGATATCGGGCTTAGCATCTCGGTTTAGTTCTGTTTTAAATACTGATGTTTGGGTGTTGGAATATCAATTATAGGTTCGAGATTGTATGAGCATCAATTCAATACTAGATGTGTACCCGAAAATGTAGAAAACGAGGTTTCGACGAAAGCAGAAAACCTTTCTGTCGACTTTACACGGGCGTGTGGTCACCCGTGTGGTAGGCCGTGTGCAACACTGTTAGTCACCACACCGCTGTGTGATCGACGAGCTAGGCTGTGCCCGAGCGGCACGGCCGTGTGCGACACGCGGGCTTGACCACTTGGGCTGTGTGGGCCCACACGGGCATGCCACATGGGCATATGAACCCATTTTTCTGGAAAACTCTGTAAGGTTACACGGGTCGCCTAAGTCGACTGTGGACCTACCGTAGGGTTGGTAAGCAATGCTTAAACCCATAAATAAATGATCTGGCTGTTTGATTTCTGTACTAAGCATGTATGGTGATCTGAGTGTATGAACTATTATCTGCATATTGGCATGACATTTATGTATGTTGCATTACATTGGGGTAGGATTGATGATATTCGGAGGAAGTTTCTGAAAGGCTTTTAAGCCTATTATCTGGCAGCTCAGCTGCAAATATTCTAATTATGTACCGCATTCGGTACAACATGGTGTGTAGGGTTGGGTGGGTTGATTTTATCCCCACATGGTGTGTTGGGTTGGACGTAGTTGGTGTGTAGAGGCTGGTGGGTAGGACTCTGTTTTCTGCATATTCTGTTTGAAATGGGCTAAGGCCCTGTAATATATCTGATTGTGTATCTGAGTGGGCTAAGGTCCACATCGTTTCTGTAATGGGTTCAGACCCGAACTGTGAACATCATGTCCATTATTTGATATTTCTGTTTGTATGATTTCTGTGGGGATTACACACTGAGTTTGCGAAAACTCACCCTTTTCTGTTTAATCTGTTTAGGTAATCTCTAACAGTAGACGGATTGGTACGGCGGAGGACTCAGCGGTGACCACGGGTCTGAATTCCTATTTTACGGTTTCATTTTTATTTATGGTTTGATTATAATTGGGTAAATTTCATGTAATAAGGCTTTTACAGATTTTCACTTAAATTTGGGATTATTATTTTATGAACTGCTAGCAATAGGACAAGACTCAAGTTTTCAAAGTAAACAAATGTTTTATCAAAAACACATGAATTCACAAATTACTTCTAAAAAAGCTTCCGCAACGTATAATATTTTGAAAATGGTCAATAAATGATTAAATGATACTCTTTGACGAAAGCCTAAGATATTTATAAATGATTTTAACATAGTTAAGTTTTCCAAAGCACTATCACGTGATGCCGCTAGATTTGGCCATAACGTCTAGGCCGAGTTTGGGGTGTTACATTTAGTGCTATCAGAGTCAGGTCGCAAAACTCGGGTGTGGATTTGGGTTTTAAATTGGTTTTTCCGAAACGATTTTTAAATGATATAAAATATTTTTGAATTGAGTATGTGGTACACCGAGTCTCCGGCGCCGATCCTGTAAGTGTTCTGAATTCTATTTAAAATTTTCTGAAATACTACATGCATGCTTGAAACAACCTTAGGTAGTATACTGTACTGAAAACACTTTAGGTAGTGTAAATCAAAAACTGTAGCGAAACTGAATATCATAGTAAAATTGCGATTTGCAATAACGAACTCTGAACTTCTGATACTATTCTGCATAAAACATGTGTTAATAAATATTGGAACTCTAACTAATACATAAAACTGTTAATACAGATAAATTCTGAAATTACGATGAGCGTACAAGGTATCTGTGGACGGGGTACTAGAGGCCGTGGTAGAGGCAGTAGGGGAGCTCAAGCTGGGTCCTCTGCATCTGAAAATCTGCCCAATTTGGATACAAGTGAGATGACAATCTTATCTACTACAGAGACTGTGTCTCATGATCGTGAGGCTGGGGATGACGCACTATCCCGAGCCATGCTACGAATTTTAGAGAGGGTTACTAGACCCAACACTAGATCTGGGGGCCGTGGGTCAGTTACAGAACGACTCCGGTCCAATGGGGTTGAATTATTTAGGGGTGTCATTGGAGTCGCCCCTAACATGGCCGAATACTGGATGGAGGCCATGAAAAAAATTATGGATGATCTGGATTTTACTGCTGAGCAGAAGCTTAAGGGGGTTGTTTCCTTACTTCGCGACGAGGCTTACCAGTGGTGGCTGACTGTTAAGGAGGGCACTCAGCCCGACTGTCTGACTTGGGACTACTTTAAGACGGCTTTCTAGAGCAAGTATGTGGGATCCAACTACATTGATGCTAGGAGGCGTGAGTTCCTTAATCTCACCCAGGGGGATCGCTCTGTGGCCGAGTATGAGGCTGAGTTCCTGAGATTGAGCCGGTATGCCTGGGGCATGGTGGCAACTGAATATGAACGATGCGTCCGTTTTGAGGATGGACTTAGGGATAGTTTATGGGTTCTGATAGCTCCGCAGAGGGAGCGTGATTTTTCTGCTCTGGTGGATAAGGCGAAGATCGCTGAGGAGGTTAAGTGCGCTGAGCGCCAAAACCGCGAGAAAGAAAAGAATAAGAGGGAATCGGAGCCCTCGAATTCTGTGTTGAAGCCTAGGAAAAAGGCCAGACAAGATGGGCCAGTGAGAGTTGGGCCTTCTGTTGCACCTGCTGGGGTGGTACTGTGTGGGCACTGTGGTAGACGCCATTCGAGCAAGTGTTAGAGGATGATTGGGGCATGTTTGAGATGTGGGTCGACTGAGCATCATGTCTGGGATTGCCCACTGAGGACTGATCAGATGCAAGCTGCGGGTACTGGTACTGCGCAGCCACCGAGAGTAGCTCGGCAGCCACCGAGAGTAGCTCAGTATCCACCTAGGGGCCGAGGTCAGGCCAGGGGTGGTAATGGCATGGGTTGAGGACAGAGAGCGCCGGGCAGAGGTGCAGGACTGACTGAGGCGAGGCAGCCTGCACTGGTTTATACTGCACATCGCTGAGAGGATGGTGATGCTTCAGACGTCATTATGGGTACGTTTTTAATTTTTGATGTACCCTACATTGCATTGATAGATATAGGCTCTACACATTCTTACGTAGCTAGCTCTGTGTCTGAAATTTTGGGGATTCTGATTGAGAGTACTTCAAGCGAGATGACTGTTGTGAGTCCGTTAGGGCAATCTATCTGGGTTAGTAAATTGTTTAGAGATGTTCCACTTGAGGTTCAAGGGACGACATTTTTGGCTGATCTGATGGAGCTTCATTTTGAGAGCTTGATTTGATTCTAGGAATGGATTGGCTGGTCAAGCATCGGGTGGGTTTGGACTGTACTACAAAAAGGGTTATTCTAAGAACAGTGGAGGATAATGAGGTAATGGTGATTGGGGAATGTCGGAATTATCTGGCGAATGTGATTTCTGCGTTGGTGGCAGACAAGTTGGTACGAAAAGGATGTGAAGCATTCTTGGCCTACATTAGTGTTTCGGATTCTATGGACTTTTTGGTTAGGGACATCAGAACCGTAAGGGACTTTTTGGATGTATTTTGTTGAACTACTGGGTTTGCCTTTGAGCCGAGAGGTAGAGTTCGGGGTTGAGCTCTTTTCTGGTATAGCTCCTGTGTCCATCGCCCCTTATAGAATGGCACCGAAGGAACTAGTAGAGAGTTACTAGACCGTGGGTTCATCCGCCCTAGTGTGTCTCCATAGGGAGCACCTGTGCTGTTTGTGAAAAAGAAGGATGGATCCATGCGTATGTGTATCGACTACTGCCAATTGAATAAGCTAACCATTAAGAACAGGTACCCACTACCAAGGATAGATTATTTATTTGACCAGTTTAGAGGAGCTTCTATTTTCTCCAAGATCAATTTGCGATCTAGATACCATCAACTGAAGGTTAAAGAGATCGATGTGCATAAGACTACATTTAGGACTCGGTACGGCCATTACGAGTTCCTAGTAATGCCATTTGGGTTGACGAATGCACCAATAGCTTTTATAGATCTGATGAACCAAGTGTTCTAGCCCTATCTGGATAGGTTCATGGTAGTCTTCATTGACAACATTCTGGTGTATTCGAAGACTGGGGACGAGCACAATGAGCATCTCCGAGTGGTATTACAGACGCTTCGCGAGAAAAAGTTGTATGCGAAGCTCAGTAAGTGTAAATTCTGGCTCCGAGAAGTAACCTTTTTGGGGCATTTAGTTTTTGCGAAGGGGATTCGTGTTGATTCGCTTAAGATTGAGGCTGTGTTGGAGTGGAAACAGACGAAGAATGTGTCTGAAATTTGCAACTTTCTAGGGCTAACGGGTTATTATCGACGCTTCGTAGAAGGGTTCTCTTTGATCGCGGCACTATTGACCAAGCTTCTGCGCAAGGGAGTTCCCTTTGTCTGGACCGATAAGCAACAAGAGAGCTTCGAGAAGCTTAAATCTGTTTTGACTCAGGCTCCGGTTCTGATACAGCCTGAATCTGGGAAGGATTTTGTGGTATACAGTGATGCGTCGCATGTGGGTCTGGGTTGCGTTCTGATGCAGAATGGTAAAGTGGTAGCTTATGCGTCTCGTCAGCTCAAGACGCATGAGGGAAACTATCCAACGCATGATTTAGAACTGGCTATAGTTGTCTTCACTTTGAAAATCTAGAGGCACTATCTGTATAGTGAGAAGTGTACTATCTACACTGATCACAAAAGCCTCAAGTATCTCCTCACCCAGAAGGAGTTAAACCTTAGGCAGCGTAGATGGGTTGAACTGCTTAAGGATTATGACTGCACCATCGAGTACCATCGGGTAAGGATAATGTGGTAGCAGATGCTTTGAGCCGTAGGGCTATGACCGATCTAAGAGCGATGTTCGCTCGACTCAGCTTATTCGACGATGGAAGTCTGTTAGTAGAACTTCAGGTTAGGCCCACATGGATTGATGAGATTAGGAGTAAACAGATGGGGGATAAATCGCTTGAGTTGCGGTTCCTTCAGGTTGAGAATAGGGTTACTACCGAGTTCGGGATTAACGGTGATGGGGTAATATGTTTCCGCGGTCGGATCTCTGTGCCGAATGATGAGGATTTGAGACAGTTGGTTTTGAGGGAAGCGCATAGTAGCTCTTATACTGGTGGGAATTATACTGGTGGCCAGGATTAAAGCGTGAAGTCACGGATGTCGTTGCTCGCTGTTTGACTTGTGAACAGGTTAAGGCTGAGCATCAATTGCCTTCGGGGTTGCTGCAGCAGATAAAGATACCGATGTGGAAATGGGAGCGAGTAACTATGGATTTTGTTAGCGGGTTGCCTTTAACACCCACTAAAAAGGATTCCGTCTAGGTTATCATGGATCGATTGGCCAAGTCCGCACACTTCATCCTGGTCAGGATAGATTTTTCTCTCCAGAAGTTGGCTAATCTCTATGTATCTGAAATAGTGAGGCTGCATGGGGTTTCTATTTTGATCATCCCTGATAGAGATCCTCGCTTTACGTCTCGATTCTGGAAGAAGTTGCATGAAGCTCTGGGTTCAAGGTTGGACTTCAGTACTGCTTTCCATCCTCAGGCAGATGGTTAGTCGGAGAGGGTGATTCAGGTACTGGAGGACATGTTGAGGAGCTGTGTTATAGATTTCTGAGGTAGTTGCGAGGAGTATTTGTCATTGGCAGAGTTCGCCTATAACAATAGCTATCAGTCTAGCATTCAGATGGCACCTTACGAGGCCTTGTATGGTCGTAAGTGTCGCACTCCCTTGTGTTGGACTGAGTTGGGTGAGCGACATGTTCTGGGTCCGGAATTGGTTTCTAAAACTGAAGATAAGGTTCAATGGATACGGGATCGACTGAAAGCGGCATCAGATGTTCAGAAATTCTACTCTGATCTGAAGAGGAAGGATATTGAGTATTCTATGGGAGACTTAGTATTTCTCAAGGACTCGTCATGGAAGAAGGTTCTGAGGTTCGGTCGCAAGGGTAAGCTGAGCCCTCGGTTCATTAGGCGGTACCATATTTTGAAGTGAGTGGGGCCAGTCGCATATCAGTTAGAGCTTCCTTCGGAGTTGAATTGCATACATGATGTGTTCCACATCTCAATGTTGAGACGCTATCGCTCTGATCCCACGCATGTTGTTCCTATTGAAGACATCGAGGTTAGACCAGATCTGACATTTGAGGAGGAGCCAATTTAGATTCTGGAGCGTGATGTTAATGTTCTGGAAAAGAAATCTATCCCTTTAGTAAATGTGCTGTGGTGGAATCATAGCACTGAGGAGGCCACTTGGGAGCCGGAGGATTCGATACGGTAGTAGTATCTTCACCTTTTTTGATCAGGTAAAATTTTGAGGATGAAATTTTCTTTTAGGGGGTAGAGTTGTAACACCCCGGTTTTCCATTAATTTCAGCTTTTGTAATTTCAAGACACAAATACTTATATGCTTTAGTGGTTGAGTGATTTGGGGGTGTTTGGGAGGTCCCAAGTTCAAGTCTCAACTTGGGTGAATTTTGGTATTTTTATGAATAAAGCCCAAACTCTGGCTAATAGGCTTATAAGTATTTAATTGTAAGAACATGTCAGAATGGGCCTGCTGGTCTAGTGGTTAAGAGGAGTGTTGGGAGGGAAAAGGTCTTGTGTTCGAGTTGCGACATGAGCATTATTTTTGTCTATCATGATTCAGAGAGTTTGAATTTTAGTTAAACACTACTGATGGAGTGTTTGAAGGAGAGAATTAAGGAGTTGGGGGAGGGGGAGTTATCAGAATCTGATGAGTGTTTCAATTAGAAAATTTTCGGCTCTCTTCCTCTCTCTCTCTTTTCACTTCTTATCATTTTCCCCTCCCCATTGGCTGCTGAAAACCCACCTTTCTTTTTGTTTTTATTTGTCGTTTCGCGTTCAATCGAGTTCTGTTCTGCAGCTGGCGCTGCCCTTATTCAGTAAGTGGTTTACTTTAAGTTCTAGCGTTATTTTGATTAAAAGACTAACGGAGGAATCATTTTACTCACCTAGGTACTGTTCAAAGGTTGTAATTAGAGTTCTCGTGTTTCTTAAGCACTATTCCCTATTCGAAGGTGAGGTTTTTGAAAGATATCGGGCTTAGCATCTCAGTTTAGCTCTATTTCAAATACTGATTTTTGGGCGTTGGAATATCAATTATAGGTTCAGGATTGCATGAGCATCGATTCGATATTAGGTGTGCACCTGAAAACACAGAAAATGATGTTTTGACGAAAGCCGAAAAGCTTTCTGTCGATGCCACACGGGCGTGTGGTCGCCCGTGTGGTAGGCCGAGTGCAAGACTGTTAGTCACCACATGGCTGTGTGATCGACGAGCTAGGCCGTGCGCGAGTGGCACAGCCGTGTGATGGCTGGGCAAGGCCGTGTGCGACACACGGGCTTGACCAATTGGGCCGTGTGGGCCACACGAGCGTGTGGGATTCTGGGCCAGGCCGTCTGATCCATACGGCTAAGGCCAATTTGGGCCGTGTGGGCCACACTTGTAATATCCCGGGTTAGGGGCTATTTTGTTGTTGCATGATATTGCAGGTGTTGGTGTGCTATGTTGCTATTTCTATGTCTTAGGGGCTTAGTTGTAGGCTAGGAGTATGCCTGAGTGAATGGGAAAATTTAGTTTTTGAGCCTTAGGTGTAGGGAGCTGTTGGAGCTGAGGGATATGTATTTTATTTGGTAGTTTGTTACACAAAAATGAGGTTGGCAAAGTGGCAAGGCATGTGCCACTTGGAGCTGAGTGTGGCGTCATCTACAAGGGGGAGAGATCCTGAGTTCAAGTCGCAGAGATCCCCTATTTTGTCACTCATTTTGGACGGCATGGAGGAAGAGGTAGAAGGCAATTCGAATTCTTCCTTGGACTTGGTCTACACATTCGAATGGAGGGTGGAGAGGAAGTTTAGGAGGAAGACTTGGTCAAGCAAGTTTGAAGGAGTGGTAGTGAGTGAATGGGGAGATTTGGCCAAATTTTTAGGAGGAGTTTGGGGGGGGGGAGTGACGGCTTGGTGTGAGAAGTGGCTATGCCGAAAATGCTTTTGGCATTTCTAGTGTTTTTCTTTCATTTTCGGTCTTGGTATGTCTAGCTAAAATTCTCCCTTTTGGTCAAGTTGTTAGCCGAATGTCAGAGAGTTTCTTCTTTGTTACCAATATTCAAGTAAGTCTTCCATTTCTCCCTTGAAACCGAAAGTGTAAGCAACATACACCTTAGCCGAAACTTGCCTTTGTTTCTCTTAATTCCAATATAGCCGAATGCTCTCTTCTCTCCCTCTCATAATTTCTTTATTTTCATAAGAGCCGAAACTTACCATTTCCTTCTCAATCGAATTCTCCATTCATCTTCTCCATTCTTTTTGTGTCGAAACTTACCTTGTCCTTAAATCGAAATCTTCATTCATCTATTCCATTTCTTTTTCTCCAAAACCGAAAAGCACCTATCTCTCTTTTCCATTTTCTTCTCTTCTCAAGACCTTGGCCGATTCTCTTTTTCTTTTGGGCACAAAATTCTTTTGCTTATTCTAGCCGAATCTCTTTTCTCTTCTATTAGTCTTTAACTTAGCCGAATATCTCCCTTCTCCTGGTGGTTGTGTAGGCCGAATACTGGTTGGTGTTGGGTAAGTGCTAGGCCGAATGGCCATTTCTTCCCTCTCTTATGATTTATCGGTTTTGGTTGGGTTAACAGCCGATTTTGGGCATATGTTGAAAGGAGTTAACCTCTTATGTTGGAATCGAATTCATGATAGGGCCTTCGGATTTTGGAAGTAATCAAGAGGAGTCTTCCTTCTTTGTAACCGATTGGTAAGCAGTGGTAAGTGAGTGGTTCTGTTATTATTGGTTATTTGTTTAGTTCGATTAAGTCAGGGATGACAAAGGATTAACAGTTATTCTCTTTAAGGTGGTGGCCGATTGTCAAAGAACCATTGTTGGTTCGGGTTGGGTAGGAAACCAAATCAAGTGAAGGTAAGGATTGATAATGACTCCTGTTGGCTTAAAAGTCTTTGGCCGAATGGTCTTGGTTACTAACCCCTATGTTTGGCCAATTCTAGGAGCAAGGGGTTTAAGGATCGTAGATCGTTTCGTTGGGTAGACCTTCGTTATTTCAGGTGTGTAACTAACACACTTTGTATCTAGTAATATGTGTTAACAATCTGTTTGATTAATAAGACAAGACAGTTTGAAGGATTGATATGATACCCTATTGGGTGTGATCTCGGACTCGGGTAAGTCAGTGTTATTGTGAGCTTACTGATGATCTATATGATATCATGATTATGGATGTATGTGATATGATGTTAAACATATTGGCATGAGTGCATGACTTACATGATACGCATTAGTATGACATGTATGGGTGATATGAGTGGAGGGGGATGATGATATCCGTGTCTTTGGGACACTGTGTCTTTGGGACACTAGAGGTTTGGCACCTCCAGTGGTTTGGTACCACAGATTGATTATTGTGACTTTGGGTCACCAGAGGTTTGGCACCTCAGCATCTCGTCCCAGTGGCTTAGTACCACGGTGGGTTGGCCCCACGGTTGATTATACGGGATTGACGCCAGTGATTGGGTATCACACGATGGGTTGGCCCCATCATCGGATTGTGACTGCGGTCACCAGTGATTTGGTATCACATGTGTCTTTGGGACACCAGAGGTTGGGCACCTCATTGCGACTCGTCCCTGTGGTTAACACCACCGTGGGTTGGCCCCACTTATGAGATACGGGATTGTCGCTAGTGATTGGGTATCACACGATGGGTTGGCCCCATCATTGGATTATTCGTGACTTTGGGTCACCAGTGGTTTGGCACCACACTTATGGATATCGTGACTTTGGGTCACCAGTGGTTTGGCACCACCAGTGGTTTGGTACCACACGGGGTAGAAAAGGCGATACGGATGGTTAGGATCGGGGTGCATTGACCATGTTGTTATGACTTGATGTGTGTTAGCATGTTGTTTTATCGGGAGGGAGATTTATACACTGAGTCTTGCGACTCACTCTCTCCTTGGACTTTTCAGGTGACTCTTAGACGCGGACATGGAGCCGGGATGGACTCGGAGTGCCCATGCCATGCTTAATAAAGATTTGCTCAGACTTAATAAATTTGGTACTTTAGCTTATTATCATTATTATTTGGTTTTATTTTGGGTTGTAAAAGGCCTTTAAGTTATATTTTGCTATGTTATGTTTAAAGTAGATTTGCAATATGTTTTAACAAACGATTTGAGTTTAAATATGCTAAAAACTTAGGAAGACAATGATTTCAAAATTATAGCGCAATGTGTTTTTAAACTATACCATCGGGTATCACACTATGATTTGATATTTAAAAAAAAAAACTCAAATGATTTTCAAATCAAGACTCGATTTTCTACTAAGTCAAAAGGTTTTTAGTAACAAAGAGATGCAACTTGAATTTCCAAATGTAATAAACTTGTTTAACTTCTTAAAATGTTTTCAAAATGACATATGAAGTTTTCAACAATCAAGCCCAAGATTTCTACAACTCCAAATCTCTCAAAGAGTTTTCATCAAACTTTTAAGCGAAAAATTTAACTTCTCAAAAGCGTTTCTCCTTGTAACATACCAGATTCGGTCGTGGTGTTTGACCGGGTTTGGGGTGTTACAACACTGGCATGTGGGCCCACACAGGCAGGCCATATGGGCGTGTGAGCCCATTATTCTGGAAAACTCTGTAAGGTTACACGATTTCCCAAGTCGACTGTGGACCTACTGTAGGGTCAGTAAGCAATGCTTAAATCCCTAAATAAATGATCTGACTGTTTGATTTCTGTACTAAGCATGTATGCTGATCTGAATGTATGAACTATGATCTGCATATTGGCATGACATTTATGTATGTTGCATTGCATCGGGGTGGGATTGATGATTTTCGGAGGAAGTATCTGAAAGGCTTTTAAGCCTGTTATCTGACAACTCAGCTGCAAATATTCTGATTATGTGCCACATTCGGTACATCATGGTGTGTAGGGTTGGGTGGGTTGATTTTATCCCCACATGGTGTGTTGGGTTGGACAGAGTTGGTGTGTAGAGGCTGGTGGGTAGGACTCTGTTTTTTGCATATTCTGTCTGAAATGGGCTAAGGCCCTGTAATATATCTGATTGTGTATCTGAGTGGGCTAAGGTCCACACCGTTTCTGTAATGGGTTCAGACTCGAATTGTGAACATCATGTCCGTTATCTGATATTTCTATTTGTATGATTTCTGTGGGGATTAGACACCGAGTTTGCGAAAACTCACCCTTTTCTGTTTAATCTGTTCAGGTAATCCCCAGCAGTAGACGGATCGGTGCGGCGGAAGACTCGTCGGTGACCACGGTTCTGGATTTCTATTTTATAGTTTCATTTTTATTTATGGTTTGATTATAATTGGGTAAATTTCATGTAATAATGCCTTTTCAGTTTTTCACTTAAATTTGGGATTATTATTTTATGAACTGCTAGCAGTAGGACAAGACTCGAGTTTTTAAAGTAAACAAATGTTTTATAAAAAACACACAAATTCACAAATTACTTCTAAAAAAAGCTTCCGCAACGTATAATGTTTTGAAAATGGTCAATAAATGATTAAATGATACTCTTTGACGAAAGCCTAAGATATTTATAAATGATTTTAACGTAGTTAAGTTTTCCAAAGCCTAAAATGTAAATAGTTTATGAAATTAATTGTAAAATTTGTTTTGGTTGATACCTAATTGGTACTGTTGATGTCTTTATATTATGTGTTAAAGTGGCTATGTGGTGCTTTTTAAAATGACCAATTTAGTATATGGTGAGTTGATTATGGTATAGCTTAGATATGGTATGTTTGAAATGAAATTGAATTAGATGTTAAGGTGAGTAAGTGATACTTTGTGTTTGAAGATTTGTTTTGATGTATAATTGTATATATTTATGGTACCAATAAGGGTACATTAGTTAGGCACTAAATAGGTTGATTTGGTATATCTTTTGCTTGTATAATGTCACTTTGAATAGGTGTTTTGATTGGTATTTGAGTTTCTTAAGGTTCAAGTAAGTCTGAAATGGTAAACTTGTGGTTCAAGGTTCATTTTGCTTCCACACGGCTTGAGACACGGGTGTGTGCCTCAGCCAGTGTGACACATGGCCATGCGACACAGGCGTGTGTCCCCTGTAGGTTGTTAGGGCTGCATTTCGAAAGTCACACGGCCTAAGACACGAACGTGTGGCCCCTGCAATCCAAAATTTTTAACTTTTTCTTAAACTTTCCAAATGTTTTTGATTTTTTCCTGGATTGTCTCTATAGTATTTTTAGGGCATCGAGGGCCCGATTAAGGAACATTATGAATGTATTTGAATGAAATTATATTATGATTGCATTGAAGTATAAATTGAATTATTTACTGTTTTATTTGTTCGGTAATGCTCTTTAACCCTGTTCCGACTACAGATACAGGTTAGGGGTGTTACAATATGTATCATCAGATACTGAAAAATCATCTATAAAGACTTCCAAATATTTTTCAACCTTGTTAGTAAAAATAGATGTCATACATCTTTTAAAATGTAGCAGGTGCATGTGAATGTACCATACGTACATGTGAATTTATTTTTGTCTTGATCCTCCAGTGCTACTGTGATCTGATTATGCCCTGAGTATCCATTGAGAAAACAGTAATAGTCTCTCCTCGTGAGTCTATCCAGTATTTGATCTAAAAACGGTAAAGGAAAGTGGTCTTTCCTAGTCGCTTTGTTTAATTTTTGGCAATCAATGCAAATTCTCCATCTCGTAACCTTTCTGGTTGGTATCAACTCATTGTTTGCATTTTCTACGACCGTGATACCTCTTTTCTTTGGCACACACTGGACCGGACTTACCTATGAGCTATCAGAGATGGGGTAAATTATACCCACATCTAAGCACTTAATGATTTCCTTTTTCACTACATCTTTCATGATGGGTTCAGTCTCCGTTGTCCATCAATCGTCCCTTTCTCGCCATCTTCCAAGATGATCTTGTGCATGTATACAAACGAACTAATGCCACGAATATCAGCTATGGTCCATCCGATAGCCTTCTTGAATTGTTTCAATACTAGGATAAGTTTCTCTTCTTGCTTTTCAGTCAACTTTGTTGAAACAATCACATGCAAAGTAGAAGCGTTACCTAAATAAATATATTTTAAATGTGAGGAAAGTACCTTCAGTTATCATTTAGGTGGCTCCTCAATTGACGCTTTTGGTTGGGCATAATCTCTACTTTTTAACTCCAAAGACTCAAAGCAGGGTTGTAGATTAAATCCCATTTGATTAGCTTCTAGCAAAGCTAAGTATACCTCCCCCTCTTCATCACTTGGAGGGTCTGACATCAAAACTTGTTCTAAAGGGTCCTCAACAGAGTTGAGTTCCCATTCTACAGCTAAATCCTCTAACTCCGATACTGTAGAACAATCATTAACTGTATCAAAAATTGCATAGACATAAAAACATTAAATGTTACTTAATCATCCTGAACATGCATGGTAAGTTCGCCTTTTTGCACATCAATAAGGGTCCTTCCAATTGCTAGGAAAGGCCTTCCTAGGATGATTGGACCTTTTTATCTGCTTCAAAGTCTAGAATAACAAAGTCAGTAGGGAAAATAAATTTTTCTACATGTGCCAATAAATCCTCGATTTTTCCTTCTGGATGTGCTAAAGATTGATCTGCTAACTGAAGCGTAACTATAGTTGGTCTAACTTCACCTATCCCTAACTTCCTAAATATGGACATGGGCATCAAGTTAATGTTCGCACCAAAATCACAAAGTGCCTCAGCACAATACGTTGCTCAAATGTTGCAAGGTATGGCAAAACATTCAGAGTCCTTCATCTTTGGGGGTAGTTTGTCTTGAAGATATGCACTGCATTCTTTCGTCAGGGCTATCGTTTCGAATTCTCCAAGTCTCTATTTTTTTTGGATAGGATATCCTTCATGAATTTGACATAGTTTGGCATCTGCTCAAGTGCTTCTACCAACGGGATGTTGATATGAAATTGCTTGAGTACATCTAAAAATTTCTTGAATTGGACTTCCTATTTCTGCTTCTGAATCCATTAAGGGTAGGGTGGTGGTGGATTCTTTACTAGAACTTGTTATTCATCTTTTGTGGCAATTCTGCATCTAATAAAGTTCTTAGTTTATCGGAATTGACTGGTTCGAAAATTACCTTATCAGGTTTTACAGATTCTGGTTCTGCTGAAGCTGGAATTTCAACACTTGGTTGAACTTCTAGTGAATCGTGAGCATCAGCTGGCTCTTTTTCAACTTTGACAATATTAGTCTCTAATGTCTTTCCTCTCCTCAACGTCAATGTTTTACAATGCTATTTCCCCGAATTTCTTGGGTTCTCTGTATCACTAAGCAACGCACCTTGTGGACAGTTTCTGAGTTCAGTGGCAAGCTGGCCCATTTTGTTTTCCAGGTTTTTTAATGTGGCTGTTTGGCTTTGAATTAATATCATTTTTGGCGATGTATACCCTCAACAAATTTTCTAATCCATTGGAAGATTCAGCTTGAGGTTGCTTTTGAACTTGTTAGGTAAAAATAGGTGGCTGGGTTGGTTTAGGTTGGGCAAAAGTGTTACTGGGTCCAGCCCTTTAGTTACTCGAAGAGAAATTAGGGTGGTTTCGCCAAGATGGGTTATAGAAATTGGATTGCAGTCTATGCCTTCCTCGGTTTTGGTCTTGGTTACCCATGTAATACACAGATTCTGGGTTTGATGAACATTCTTCAAACAAATGCCCTTCCCCATAATAAACACAGGTTACATTTTGAATTGATTCGGTGGCTGAGTTGTAAAATTATTAAATCCATTAATAGTAAAGTTTTTAAACATCAAGGATATCGAGGATACCTTAGATGCAAGTGAAGTGAGAGCGTCCACTTCATGTACTCCAACGACTCATCTTCCTGACGCTACTCGATTGGATGGCCATTGATAATTGTTGCTGGCAATCCTCTCGATGATTTCATAAGCCTCATTATAAGACTTAGAAAGGAGAGCACCTGTAACACCCCTAACCCGTATCCGTCGCCAGAACAGGGTTGCGGAGCATTACTAGAGTTTACAGAATAATTTCATGTAATTCATATCATTTACTGTTCATATTTGAAACTAATTATAATGTCTCTTGAATGGACCCTCGAAGCCCAATTTCAACTTTGGATCGAGTCGAGACTAAATTGGGAACTCAAAAAATTTTTCGCGAAATTTTTAAATTTTTCCTAGATGTAGGGCACACACACCCATGTGGTCAAGGGACACGCCCGTGTGACCATAGGACAAGCCCGTGTCCCCTGCATGTTAGCATTTTAAGTCAGGATAGACCACGGACTATGCACACGGGCGTGCCCAGCCCGTGTGAAATTAGTTAGTGTCGACCATGGGTGGAAGACACGGGCATGTCTTGTGGGTACACGGGCGTGCCCCATTCCACATGGGCGTGTGCCCTAGCCGTGGGGCTTTGGCAGAATGCTGGGGTTTTTAGGCACAGTTTGAGCACATGGCTTATGTGACTATACACGGGCGTCTGTGTTGTCTAACACGGGCTTGTACTCCCTGTTTAGATGGGAAGGAAATTTTACGGATCGTCAGAGTTCCCGATATAGTCGTGAGAGCCCTCGTATGTATGAGTGAGGTCTCGTAAGTCGAAAAAGAAGTTGTTGTAGTGACACAAGGAGTGTAGTTGCGTCGAGCCTAAGTGGCAATCAAGTAGTTTTATACGGTAACGCCTCGTGCCCGAATCCTTCGGGGATTACGGGTAAGGGTGTTACATGGACAGAATTAAATTATCTTGGGTCTAGTCCAATGTATCATTCTACCAATGAATACATCTATGTTTTTACTCGTGGAGTCAACTGCTTTGATAGCCAAGGCTAGCCATCTCCCTAATTAGAATTGTAGACGACATAGTAATCATTCTCATTATTTGAATCAAATGCTCACTTCAATTCTTTTACAGGATTACAGACTTAGTTAGATTATCTACTGAAGTAAGTTGTCTTTCTCGCAATGTAAACATTCTTACAATGCAACTTATCTTCAATTTAAACTTACACAATCAATGAGCTAATATTTGCTTGTCAAAATTTCGCTATGCATGCAAAATATGAAAGACAAAAAAAAAAAACACAAAAGACATAATAGTGAAATGTGAAATTAATTTTATTTATTTATTCATCATTTAAATAAATAGAAAAAAGTTACATGTTTACTACAATATGGGAAAATTTCCCAACAATTAGATCCATATATCAATCCAATTCATATTTCCTTTAACTCATTCATATGTTATAACTTTATTAACCTGGCTCATGAGGTGTATACTAGCGCACACTGGCACACGAAGTGCATCATCAGATATACCGTAGCAACTATATTGGTACACACAGTGCATCATAGATAAACTGAAGCATCTTTACTGGCACACATAGTGCATCATCAGATAAACCGAAGCAACTATACTAGCACACACAGTGCATCATTGGATAAACCAAAGCATCTATATTTGCACACACAATGTGTCCTCAGATAGATCGAAGGGTCACCTGTACATTTAATAGGTAACCAATTTCCAATTCCATTATAAGTTTAATCCATAAGCAATCAATCTCAATTTCATCATGTATTCACCATTCTAATACAATATGGAAGATATTTCAACTAAATTTAAAATTGAGTACCACTTATTAATGAAATCATACTACTTCTATTTATCATGTAAGGGATTAAACTTACCATTCAAATCAGAAGAAGTAATTCATCATTTAGTCTATATATTACACATATACATATGTTTAACTCTGAATTAACATTTCAAAAATTTTTGAGTCTATAAGATTACTCGCATTCAAGTAGCCCTCGAGACTCGTTTTTAACCCAAATCACAGGATGTCATATTTCACATTTCTGTTAATTTCATTTCATCACTAATTGGCCGTTTTATTTATTTTTACTCTACTAACCACACTTGGGCTCGATACAGGTACATGGACTCGTCACCCCCTGTTGCCTGGTAATGATGACTTACCATCTTGGATTTCCCGACAATAATGGTTTTCATATAACATTTAGGCCCTGAGGAATATCAATTGTTTCTTTCATGTGTCGAATGATTATTCAATTATCCATTTCTTATTTCATTTACAAGTAGACCGAATCACTCTCTTTAGGTTTAAATTCTATTCTAACTAATCAATTACCATATGTCATAACATGCTTCAAATCAACTTTGTACCAACTATTTAATGGCAACCAAAATTTAGAATTTCTACTCTATTCAATTCAGCCTGATTCTTAACATTTAGTACTTATAATCACAATCCAATTTATAAAAAAATTATAAACTTATTTTGATCCCCAATCATGCGAACAATATAATTTTGTAAACAAGTGAATTAATCTTAAATCATAAAAATACGTACCGAATCCCCACGCTACTGATAGACTAATAATGATTTCTTGATCTTTGACTGCAGGGATAGAGCTCTAAAAGAGCTCTAAATAGTAGCAGGAACTTTCTTATTATTTTTCGAGAAAGCTCGAGCTAAATGCTTTAGAGATCCGCACCAATAACATTTTTTACCCAAAATGTAACACCCTATGCCCGACCGAATCGCCGGGTCCGTGCTACAGTGTGCCACATTTGTTGCCAAGGTAATTACAATTAATTTATATACGAATACACATAGCAATTCATATAACTTACTTATGAGTTTATAGTAAAACCATTAACTAAATTCTATAAATACTAATTTTATACTCAAGTTCGTATAAACATAAAGATGTACTAACAGTGACTCAACTAGATAGGTACATGCCAAACTATTCAAAAATGCAAATTCACCAACATTTTTGTCTCTAGGATCTTCTCTAGATGCTAGGCTGAAATTTAGGATCTTGAATATAACGCAACCTGGGCATGGAAACCAAATCATATGCTGAGTAATCAACTCAATGATATTTCTACAAATTTATTATCAACACGAATAAGTTAATGAAAATACTCAATACTTACACATATGAAAAACATCCTAGTAAATACATCATTTATTCCGCTTAAGTCCATTTAAATAAGTTTCATAACTAGTTCAAGAGCATAACATGTTAGTATATTATATTCCAAATCAAGTTGATTAATTCATCTCAATATCATACCAACCATCCAGATCATAACCTACTATGTATAATCTTTCACAATTACAGTTCATGTTAAATCTCATTATCAAATTTTATATTCTAACACTATCCAATTCAATATATCATGCTATTATTACATATATGTAAATCAATTCCATATAAACTAATTCAAGAGAATTCAATTCTTTCTTAGCATTTGACTGCAGCAATAAATAATATAAAGTGCCATAAAACACATAATTTAATAAACATCAAACCAAGAATTTACATAAAATACATAATTTAATAAACATCAAACCAAGAATTTACTCACCGTAAACTTCGAGCTATTCATATCGTAAGCGTTTACTAAGTTCTTATGGACCTATTATCGATTTTGTATCAATTCAACCCCTGTATTCGTATACACAATTTTCATATCCAAAAAACCATTCATATACATTTAAACCTTGTAATTTCACTTTATATACATATTAATTTCATAATCAAACATACTATCCACTAATTTTCATCCAACTAAACCAATATACCTCAATATGGTACACAAATCATACCAATTCAGTTTATGTAAATCTAACTTATATAATATAACAATCAACCATTTATAATCCATTCAATTCTATAGTATTTACTTCATACCATTAGTCAATTGGTACTTAGTAAACATCTATCTCACATATAGGTAATTCATAGCATCAAACATTACTATTCGATACTACATATCTATCATATAGTTCATATTTATCGATTTAATCCTTTTGATACCAAAAACATTATATAAACAACAATTCAGCTATAAAGCAAAAAAATATAATAAAAAATATCATTAATTAATAAAGTAAGTCCCATATGAACTTAACTAAAAAAAATAGTGATACAGAAAATGCCGAGGACTAATCCACAAAAAAATGACTTTTCCTCGTCTTCCCCTCAATTAGCTCAAATCTTGTTACATTTTTTCCAATTTGGGTCTCAATAGGGACAAAGCTAAAGAAAACATTTATTAATGGTAAAGGCTAAAATTGAACAAAAGTATAGAACATACACTTAATTTGCTTGAGAATAAGCTCATCGAGTGTGTTGGAGGGCCTAATTTGACATATCAAATTACGACAGATCAAACTCCCCCACACTTAAGTCTTTGCTCCTTCTCAGGAAAACACCTAAAACAAAAATACATGTGACTGCGTTTGCACTTGCACAAGCGTACAAGTCAGTTGTAATATTTATAATGTTACAATGGAACACCGAAGGATACCAAGGATTGAACCCAAAAGAAATTACGATTGAGTGACAATAGCACATACTATAGAGTTTAA
This sequence comes from Gossypium australe, assembly GCA_005393395.2. NCBI lineage: Eukaryota > Viridiplantae > Streptophyta > Magnoliopsida > Malvales > Malvaceae > Gossypium > Gossypium australe. Next base: position 107,975,889 of record CM016621.1, on the reverse strand, counting down.
GTGGCTATTGATATGATTTTATAGTATGGAAAATCATAACAATAAAATTTTTGCAATAAAATTAAATATGCCAATCTAGGGACTAAATTGTAAAGAGTAAAAAATAAGAAACTAACCAAATAAATGAGTAATGGTGGTTGGTTGATTTTGATGTGGTTCACCGATCCTCGAACGAGGGACTTAAATCTCTTAAATTACTAAGTGACTCCATCTTACCCACATCTCCATCAACCAAACCCCTTTTTAAGTTTAGCTACTCATGCTGAAAATAATGAGAATGAACATCGAAATGAAAAGCAAAGAAGCCATTAAAGTAAAGTTTAAGAAAAATATAAAAGTTTGGATTTTTATGAAAGAAAACTTAAAGAACTCGACAAGATGATCTAAAGTTATAAACATAAAAGGAACAAACTTTCGCTGATTGAAAGTAAAAGAAACTGAAATATATTAAACTAAAGTTAGAAATATCTTACAACCTAGGTACAAGGATTGAAAGTGTAAATAAACCTAAGGTACAGTGGTAACTAACTTAACTAACGTTAAGAACATCAAGAATAAGAAGTAAATGAAGGAAAAGTAAACTCTAAAACTAATAAGGAAGAAGAGAACATGAAAACCCTAAAAAAGTTACAGAAAAACTAGAAGAAACTAAGGCTAAAACTAAGCTTATGTGTGCCTTTCTCATCATCGGCAAATTTTGGCTATTTTAAGCTAAATTCTGATGAATTTTCATTTCTAAAATTGCCCCTACACGGCCCTTGGGTGATTGGTGGATCGAGTGGACAAAGACTACCTTTTTTGTCAACTTTTTACCCCATCGCGATTTTAGTGTCGCGATAGCCAAAAAAGGATATCGCGACACCTCAGGGAATTTTGAGCCTTGGGGTCTTCTTTGAAATGTGGATATTGCGATACCATAGAAGGGTGGTCTCCGATCTTCCATACTATTGGAGGTATAGTTATTCCAAGACGTGTATATCGTGTTACCCTTTCCTTTGGTGCCATTTTTACTCATTTTCATCCTCCAACACGTCCTTACACCACTCAACCACATGTTAGGCCCCCAATGGCACTATTGGCCAAATTGGGTCACAAATTAGTAAAAATGATACATTTTCACTTATTAACTTATAAGCTAAAAATTGTGAAAAACTATGCAAAAGATGCTACTTTGTTCGAGAATAAGCTTCTAAAGTGTACTGAGAAAGCTTACTTTTCCATATCCACTTATGGAAGTTAAAACTCCCCCACACTTAACTCTTTGCTTATCTTCAAGTAAACACACGAAGCATGCAAAAGAAAAGATGAATCTTGGAGTAAATCAGGCAATTAAGTAACATAACGGTAAAACATAAACTCATACGAGAACTAACTTACGTGCAACTTAAGAGTGATATCTAGCTAACTTGTTTATTCTTAATGCAAACATAATTAGTTCACTAAGTTAAAATGTCAACTGATGCAGAGACAATGGAAATGAACATATGTATAAGTGTTATCCATCAAAATAAATTATGTGGACCGCTCATAAATATTTAAAAAGAATTGGTCATATTTGTTCAAACAAATGCAAGCTATTTACGAATTATTGTGTTGGTGATTTATTCCTGTACCAAAGGTCTTCTACGCTTGTAATGTTTTGAGGCTTATGATGATTTGGAATTCAAACAATAGATACTCAAAATAGGTTCAAGCACTAGAAACATCTAAGCTCATGACATTGTTCCTTACTCGTCCCCAAGTTATTTACAAGCTCACCTCCTTATTTCTCCTTCTCTCGCGTACCTTATTTCTCCAAAATGTTAGAATGTATTACACGATATTAGTACGTACAAAATTAATAAATGTGAAATGAAAGTTTTCTTTTTTAAGCTCAACTTTGATTTCTCTAAAGAAGAGGAAGTTGAGGAAAGCTTTGCATGGGGTAGAGATGTGAGGGTTGAGTCTAGAAAGTAGATAATTTGGTGAACTGATAAGCATCTTGATCTTTTTGTATTCATGGATTTGAGAAAGAGAAGTAAGGATTTATTAAATCTTTGAGAAAACCTCTATATGATACTGGATTCTGGGTTTTTAAATTTAAATACCTTTTTGTTTAATTGGTATATGGGTTGTTGTGCTTAGCTGTCAGGACGAAGGAGGATCTGACATTTGGAAAAGCTAAGTTGGTAAGGGAAAATGATAATCAGTGAGTTTTTGTACTCCATCTCTGGGTGTTGCTGGTTGTTGTGTTGTTTGCATGTTCTACTTATATGTCTGCTCCGAGTTCTATGGTTGTACATGATTATGATAAAAGAGAAAGTTATGCATGCATAAGGCTGTGTAAATACATGAATGTTTGCAAGTATGATCTTTGATATGTATAATAGAACTATGTATCGATGAATTAATATGTGGCGCACTCCATGTTATAATAGTGTGCATAATATTATGCGTGAAATGTATACTTATAAAATGCAGAGTATGGAGGAAGTTACTTTGACAGGTTAGGTGAGGATAGTAAAATGGGTGTAATGAAGGAATGGATGAACTGAAAGGGTAATTTGAGTAGGATTGGTTAGAGATTATCTACAGAATCTACGGAGTGACACCATGAAAATGGTCTACAGGCTCTATGGAGCCACACCTTAAAAAGAGGTTTACTGACTCTTAGTAGTCGAAAGTCTATGGCGAGTAATGTCATAATCTAGTTGTGGACAGGTATGCCTTATGGAGAATTGAAACCTGCTAGTATAATAAGTGGGGAAGTCTGATAAACCGTAAAAGTAACATATTTTAAGCCCACATTTAGTATGCTTTTGGATGAATTAAGCCTCGATTTATGTAAAAAGGTGCTCTTAATCCTTTGTTTTCATGTTTTATACCCAGGAAAGCACCCGAGGATGAAAAAAACGAGAAAAGGGCCTAAAACGGACCAAATTAGGCCAAAGAGGAAATTGACACGGCCTGGGCTTAAGCCCACACGGTCGTGCCACGCCAATCTACTAGAACATGGCCTGATCTTGACTTACACAGCCGTGCCTCATTAAAGAAGTCCGAGCACGGCCTGACCACTAGCCACACGGGCGTGTGACATGGCCGTGTCCCTGTCGTGGCAAAGAGCAATTTCATTCAGATTTGGATACTTTGGGGTGAAGAAACATATTTCGAAAGCCTATATAAACCCCCTAAGTGTTACCTGAAAGAAGGCGGTTAGCTAGGCCAAGGAGCCAAGCCGAAAAGGTCAGATTTGTGGAGAATCACTCGAAGATAGCCAGTTGATCCATCTCTAGAAGCCGGAATTCTACTCAAGACGGCATATCTCTCCTTCAATTCCTTCAGGGGGTTTTAGGGATTTCTTATGTTTTGTTTTATCTTTTCTTCTGAGATGTTTTCTTTATTTGATATGAACTAAACCCTTCCGATACCTGAAGGGGATGAAACCTAAGATGAATCTTGTTATTGTTTTCTGAACTATATGATAAATATTTAACTTGTTCTTAATTATGTGTGCTTAATTCTTGTGTTGATATTTTCGGGATATTAATTCAAGTATGATGTGCTTAAGTGGAGGAGCAAAAGCCCCTGCTTAAGAGTAGATCTAGCATAATTAAGCGGAGTTGATCGCACGCCTAGAGATAGGGTAACGAGATTTTACCGGATTAGGGTGAAACCTAATATGGGAGTCCATAGATCGAGTTAATGCGATTCTAGTGGTTTTAATTAGAAAGAGATTTCAATTAATCAACCTAGGGTAAGACGTTATTCGCTTCGAGAGAGGGTTTAATATAACTTAGGGAATCTTAAGGATCAAGTCAAATGAATAAATCATCTGGTTTAGTGTGAGATAACAAGTGAAGTCTAGGTGGATTCTTCCTAAGGGTATCGTCTTACTCAATTGGTTTTTATTCCAAGTTATTTTTCCTCAATTCATTCTCTTTTTGTCTTTGCGTCTTTAGTTTAGTTGATAGTTAAATTTAGATTAGATAAACATTCACTTAATTCTTAGGCTAAATAATAGAAAGAGAATTAGTATTACTACTTTTGGTTCCTTTCGGATTCGATATTCCGGTCTTGCCTAAGCTATACTATTGTCTGATAGGTGCGCTTGCCTTACAATCGTTGTCAGAGTTAGTTTCCAGGTTTGATCATTCTCATTATAATTTTAAAGCTCTGATATCGACAATCAAAGTTTGTTGGAGCATATAACTAGAAACCACTATATGATTCGCTTGGAATGAGTCTAACATAACGGATATGTCACATATGGGAACGTAGGCAAGTGTGCTGATAAGAGGTTCCGCCATAATGCAGAGGAAGAAGGAACATGTGGAAGCACCTTTTACATGGGTATATGTGGAAGAAGATGGTTTTCTCTAAAAAAGTATTTGTAATTAGATATGTGCCATTAATAATCCAGAGGTAATGGACAAACAATATTATGATGGGAAACTATCTAGTTCAGAGTGTAAGCTAGGATAATTATGATTACATCTGAATGCAAGCCTTTTTCTTCAAGTTAAGTACATGTGGATTCACCAATCAAGCAGAATAAGTTTGAGGTAAATCTATGAAAGAGTAAAATGACGTTATAGGTTCAAGTAAAGGAGAGAGGCGTTTACCTTAGTGTAAGAATGAGGTCATTGAAGAAAGAGTATTACTTTGAGTTTACATATGAAGCTGGTCATGAGCAAAATTTTCGCAGAAGAAATTTTCTTTAAGGGTAGGAGAGTTGTCACAGCCGATTTTCATTAAGGTTCAAAAATTTAGGGAGATTTAGGAGCAAATTGAAAGAGAGAGTAAAACCGGCAGACTCTACTGAAAAATATGGGAATTTTAGTGGTTGAAGGGTAATTAGTTGAGTTTCAATTTTGGTTTAGTTAAGTTGGAATTGGTTGGATCCTTTTTGGGAGACAAAATGATTGGTGATGGGTTGTTAGTCGAGGCTTTGGTAGCTATGTCTAAAAGAGGTCACTTATATGTATAAGGAGGATTATTCTGCAAGTAGAATTCTTTTCATTTCTTTTTTATTTTCTTCTATGCTGCATCATCTACTTTAGTTGCTCTAAAGAAGAGGATGTTGAGGAAAGTTTTGCTTGGGGTAGAGATCGTGAGGGTTGAATCTAGAAACTAGAGAATCTGATGAACCAATAAGTTTCGTGATCTTTGTGTATTCATGGATTTAAGCAAGAAAAGTAAGGATTTATGAAATCTTTGAGAAAGCCTCTGTATGATACTAGATTCTAGGTTTTTAAATTTAAATACCTTCTATTTAATTGGTATATGGGTTGGTATGCTTAGCTGCTAGGACGAAGGAGGCTCTAGCATTTGGTAAAGCTATGCTGGCAAGGACGAAGGATAGCAGATGAGTTTCTGTACACCATCTCTGGGTGTTGCTGGTTGTTTTATTGTTTGCATGTTTTGCATATATGCCTACTCTGAGCTATATGGTTGTACATGATTACGGTGAATGAAAACGTTATGCATACTGTGTAAATACATGAATGTCTGCAAGTATGATTTTTGATCTGTATAAAGAATTATGTATCGATGAATTGATATGTGGTGTACTCCATGTTATAATAGTGTGAGTAATATTATGTGTGAAATGTGTGCTTATAAAATGCGGAGTACGGAGGGAATTACTTTGGCGAGTTAGTTGAAGATAGGAAAATAGGCATAATTGTAATAGTCCGGTTTATACCCTACTCGAAACAGTGGTTTCTGGACCACAAATCAGAGTCCGTACAATGTTTTAATATTATTTTATGTGCCTCTGATAAGTGATTAAGCATGTGCTAAATTTCTGTGAGTTAATTCGTTCGTCTATGTGTTTAATTTGAGCAAAGGGTTAAATTGCACTGAATGCAAAACTAGCATGCTACAAGAAAAAGTACCTATTTGCCATGACTTTATAAGTGTGAGGACTTATGTGGCTATTAAACTACTATTTAGTTAGTGGATGAATATGGACAAATATATCCTTAATGCATGGTTGTTTTATTTATTAATTGGAAGGTTAATTTAGTAAATGTAATAATAGTAAAGTTATAATGAAAATAACATGAAAGTAAGCCATTATCATCCTTCACCTAGCCGAATATTGAAGGAAGAAAAGAAAGAAAACTATCCTAGGTTTCGGCACTTGCAAGCTTGAATTAAGGTGAGTTTTGACTTCAGTTTTTGATAATTTCTGCGTTTTTGCAGTCGTTGCTTTGTCTACTATCAAGCCCATGTCTCAATTTTGTGTATTGATGATGTTTGTGAGATATGCCATTGATGATATGTTGAGCTTTGTGATGAGTTTGGTTGTTAAATGAAAGATTTGAGTTAGATGAACAGACTTTGTTATTGAATTTTTGATAAATTTAGCTAATTAGGGCTAAATTGAGAAAATAGTAATTTAAGGGACTAAATTACAAATTTGATGGAAAATATGGGCTTGTATGTGATGTATGAACATTCGGCTAAGCATGAGTATGTAATGATTTTGTGAATTTGATGTTTTGAGAAAAATGAACTAAATTGATAAATTGTGCAAATGTGAGGGTTAAATTGCAAATAGCCCTAAATGTGTGTCCTTGGGTTGAATTGAATGAGTTAGTGAATAAAAGGGTTAATTATGAATATGTATAGATCAAGAACCGAAGAAAACGGACTTAGATCGCGTGAAAGCAAAAGTAACCGAGTAGCCATTTTCGTTTCTTTTAAACCGAATTCGAGGTAAGTCATATTGCAAATAAATGTAATTGTATAGAATTGTGCATAATCATATGACTATTGTTGATAATGAATGCTTATGAGATGCTGTGTACATGAATTCTGAGACAAGGTCGATATAGTGATAAGTCCGAGAAGTCCCGTACGAACCTAGGAATATATAGGATTAGTTATGTCATGACATAGGTATCTGTTCTGTTTTATCATGTAAGACCACATCTGGGACGTCGGCGTTGATTTGAGATTTCATGTAATACCTCGTCTAGGACGTTGGCATTGATATTATCTTTACGTGTAAGACCATGTCTGGGACATCGACATCGTATCGATTCGTGTAAGACCCTATCTGGGACAGTGGCATCGATATCTAAGTACATGTAAGACCTCATCTGGGACGTTGGCATTGTACGACTATTCCGAGCTTTCTGAGTATCCTATTAGGTTCCTATCGGTTTAACGGGTAAGTCCGTGATACGAATGAATATGTGAATTGTAAATCCTTTTTAGGTATGTTGAATTATACACTAAAAGTGTATACAAGGTAAGTATCTATGTGATCTTAAAATGATAATTATGTATATGGGAATAAGAATATGATATGTGAAAGTATGCATGAAATAATTATGAATATATATGATTCTTGAATTGATGAATGTGGCAAATATGGCCAAGAATATGGACCAAAGCATATAGGTGAGAAATTTGCTATGATTATGAATATTGCCAATGTTTTTATATGCTTATATGCTTTACATATTAAGTGTATTTGTATGTGACTTAGAAAGCTTTTGGAAAGCTTACTTTCTCTGTGTGTGTGTTTTCTCTGTGTATTAGGTCGTCAAAGCTACTTAAGGCTCGGGACCGTCGAGGATCGTCATCACACTACTCAACTTATTTTGGTACATTTTGGAAATGTATATAATTAGATATGGCATGTATATGCTAGTGAATTGGGTAAGTAGGAGATGTGAACTTAGCCATGTGATTTGGCTAGCTATGTGTTAATATTTTGCCTTAATGGATATGATATGTGATGTAAGTCTTGGTATGTTTAGATGACTTTAGAAATGGTCAAGATTTTAGGTAAGTGATGGATGACTTATGCTTGTGCTCATATGAGATTTAGTCTTGAAATTTTGGTATGAATGGTAATGGTTTTGAGGGTATTGAATGCAAAGATTGAATGGTTATTTTAGTATAATCTTGGTTGCTATTTGTGCATAAATTGAATTGGTAATTTTGGCATGTAGGTAAGACCCTAAAGTGGGTGGCAATTTGGCCTTGCAAATGGCCTATTTTGCCACACGATTGTGGCACACGGGCGTGCCTATCAACCGTGGGACTAGTCAGTAGCTGTTAAGAGTACATGGCCTTGGCACACGGACGTGCCTGGTAGCCGTGTGGTCAAGTCAGATTTGGCCACGGCTTTAGAACACGGGCGTGCTTGGTGGCCGTGGAGCCAAGTCAGTTTCGACCACGGCCAAGGTACACGGGCATGCTTGGGGGCCATGGAGTTAAGTCAGTTTTAACTACGGGAAAGACACATGGGCGTGTCTAGCTGCCGTGGGAGGCACAAGGCCTGCCAACACGGGCGTGTAAGCCCTGAACTTAGAAAAGTTTTAAAATTTATGAGAATTTCTGTATGTGTTCCTGTTTAGTCCTGACTCTGTTTCTGAGCATGCTTTAGGTCTTCGATGACCTACCGAAGGGACAGTATGATTGTGATTGATGTTTTACTTTATGAATTGTCTGAAGAAGCTTCTGATCAGTTCGGTAATGCCCTTAACCTTAACCCGACAACGGACACGGGATAGGGGTGTTACAATAATGGATGAATGGATGGATTGAAAGGGGAATATGAGGAGGATTGGTTGGAGATTATCTATAGGCTCTACAGAGTGACACAATGAAAATTGTTAACTATAGGCTTTACAGAGTGACACCATGGAAATGATCTATAGGCGCTACGGAGTGACACAATGAAAATGGTCTACAAGCTCTATAGAGCGACACCTTGAAAGAGGTTTGCTGACTCTTAGGAGTCAAAACTCCATGGTGAGCCATGACATGATCCAATGGTGGACAGGTACACCTTATGTCGAATTGAAGTCCATTAGTACAGTAAGCTGGGAAGTCGGTTGGGTCATATAAGTGGAAACCATTGTATGAGTCGTGTGGCGAAAGTCTAACATAACAGTTATGGCACGTATAGGAACGCATGCAGGTGTGCTAATAAGAGGCCCCGCCAAGATGCGGGGGAAAAGAGAACATGTGAAAATGCCTTGTACGTGAGTATATGTGGAAGAAGAGGGTTTTCTCTCAAACGTATTTGTAATCAGGTATCCGCTAGAGGTAATGGACAAGCCAACACGAGTTATGAGAAAGCGAGATGGTTTTATAAACGTTAATTCTAGATATTTGTTGGTAAAGAGTTTGCTATAAAAAAGAAGTCCGCCAAGGACTACCTTAAGTGGAATGTCTACAAAGGGTTATATTAGGTGGAATGTCTACCAAGGATTTACAAAGGAAGACGATGTTCATTTAGATTATCTAGTGATGAAAAGCCTTCTATGGACTATCTTATAATGGAAAGTCCGCCACTCAATATTTAGCGATGAGATATTTCGCTGGGGGATTATCTAGTGGGAAGTCCATTAGGACTATCGGATTAAGGAAATATCTGTTCGGGCGATTATGAAGAGGGGAATCTGGTTGGGATTACCTTACAGGTTCAATTTTGTAAAGAAAGATTAGTGCTTAAATATTGGTCGAATCTTATATTTGGTGACCATATACGAAGAACAAAAGTAAATGTGTTTCCTTCTAAAAAACTAGTATACGCACAAGCTAAGTTATAAGGAAGTGGATGACAGGGTAATACAATAAGTAAAATAGGGTTTTGATGCGGAATGAAGGGACCAAGGTAATAAACAGTCATTTTGGCGAAATATTAGTAAGTCTGCCAAAATTAGTCAAAGATTTATTCACCTATTTACGTGGATATCTTTAGCTGAGTCAAACTTGTCATACCCATTTCCCCCTAAGCACTTGAACTTGAAGAAGAGTTGGAGAGTAGATTCTATAGAAATAAAAATTTGTGGAATCTAATGAGATATTCAAAAACATTAGTGATCGATTAGGGAATAGTTAGGTAGCTGAAGAAAGCTCTATATGTTGCAATTGTCATGAGATCTGGTGTCTGGAAATAGAGAAATTTGGATCTGGTGAGTTTCCTCACCCCTCTGAACTTGTGGATTGAAGAAAAGAAGTAGAGTAAGAGCCTCCAAAACATCTGTATGATTATGGATTCTAAGTTTTAAGGTTCAAATACCTTCAAGATAACTGATAAATGGTTGTTATGTTTAGTCGCCAAGACGAAGGAGACTTTGGCTTTTGGACGAGCTAAGCTGTTAAGAGTAAGGAAGCAAGGTGAGTTTCTATACTCCTATGAGATGTTGTGTGTTTAGCATGAGTATGTGTTAATTTCAGATGCATGGTCAGTGACTAACTCAAGATTTAGGTAAATCACACCATGAACTCAGAAGTGAATAAATTCACAAACGGATTAAAAATTAACTCATCTTAGGTCCAATCCAATGTATCATTCTTCCAATGAATACATCTATATATCTACCTAGTGAGTCAACTGCTCTGATAGCCAAGACTAACCATCTCCCTAATTGGAATTGTAGACGACATAATTACCCTTCTAAGTATTTGAATCAAATCAAATGCTCACTTTGATTCTTTTACGAGATTATGGACTTGTTTAGATTATCTATTGAAGTAACTTGTCTTTCTTGCAATGTAAACATTCTTACAGTGTCACTTATCATCAGTTTGAACTGAGAAATCAATGAGCTAATATTTGCTTGTCACAATTTTGCTATGCATGCAAAACATGAAAGCCAAAAATACAAAAGATATAATAGTGAAATGTGAAATTAACTTTATTTTTTTATTCATCATTTAAATATATAGAAAATATTTACATATTTACTACAATATTACACATTTCCCAAAAAGCTCCCACTTTCCCTAGTGAAGTAAATATGTCATTTTTCGTATTCTCATATCATTGACGTGTTTGTTAAAATAGCTAGTTATAAGATTTTTAGCAAATGGATCCGTAAGGTTATCTTCAGAAGCAACTTTCACCACATCTACTATTCCTATGGTGAAATAGATATTTGGATGTATGTAAAGCATCAAATACAAAAGGCTTCCAACTACCGAAGCATATTGAACCTTACTCATATGCTCTCTTTCTTCCATTGTCTTAGGGCAGTCATCCAAAGAAAAATGAAAACTTGATGCAGTTAGCTGAGCGTCTGGTTTTGTATCGGTTATTGCAAACCATTCCAGTATCGATGTATGAAGCTTGTGATTGAGCTATTGTTTAATTCTTTCGATCCCTAAGGATTCAGATTCCAAGAATATAACTAGCTTCACTCAAGTCCTTCATGCTAAACTGTTGAGATAACCACAATTTAACTGATGATAATTCTTCTACATAATTTCTAATAAGTAGAATATCATCAACATACAAAATGAAGAAGACCACATTTTGGTCCTTTATACGCTTATAAACACAATGTTCATTAGTGTTATGCTCAAACACAAAAGTCTTGATCATTTGATCAAATCTTGTATTTCATGAGCGGGATGCCTGTTTAAGTCAATAAATGGACCTTAGCAGTTTGGAAACTTCGTGATCCTTTCCTTTGGCAACATTGCCAGTGGGTTGAGCCATGTAAATGGTCTCATGAAGATAGCCATTCAAGAATGCTTTCTTCACATCCATTTTCCAAATCTCGTAATTGAGAGTGGGACAATGGATAAGACTATGTAGATAGACTTGAGCAGGACTACAAAAAAGAAGGTCTCATCGTAATTGAAGCTTTCTTTTTGTGTGTAGCCTTTCCTTACAAGTCTAGCTTTATGTGTTTCCACTTTTCCTTCCGCATTTCTCTTTTTCTTGTATATCCACTTACACCGTATAAGTTTAATCCCAACCGGTAAGCCTACAAATTCCCACACTATATTGGATTCCATAGAATCCATCTCGGCATCCTTGACCTATTTCTAAAGTATTAAATGAACGCCCTACATAGCCTTCTTATAAGTGAATGAATCATCATCCTCATAATTGACTTTCGTATTATATTCGATTTCTTAGAAACTCTCGCACTATGACAGATTGCCCTATGTTGTTGATTGTTTGCAGGTATTGTTACAACTTTCTCAAGAAAGTAAGATTCACATTGTGGAAGAGTAAATTCCTTAAGCATACTTAATGGACCATCTTTCACAAGTTTAGTGATTCTTTCTTGGTTAATATGACCAAGTCTTAAGGATCATAGGTACCCTTATTAGAGGGAGAAGTTTTAAGCTTCTTATTTACCATTTCAGTTTGAAGCATTGAATACTTTTTTGGTTTGATAAAATAGAAATTTTTTTCCATTTATTACATATCAAATAATGATTTTTGTGAATAGCAATCACTTTATTGAATGTCACGGAATAACTGTCATTAAATAAACATGCTACAGAAACTAAATTCCTCTTAAAATGAGGTACACAAAACACATCTTTTAAAACAATATTCCTAAAATTATCATAATGTAAAATAACTCCTCCCACAGCTTCAACTGAAACATAGCTCCCATCTCCGATTCGTAAAGAGAGACTCCTATCACGCAGACTTCTCATTTCGTTAAATCTCTGTAAAGAAACACATACATTATTAGTGGGTTTAGAATCAATAACCTAGTTGTCAATTGATTCTTCCACTAAGCAGGCTTCAACCACAAAGAGTTCCATTGATTTTCTGTTTTTGGTAAGATAATCCAAATACTATTTGCAATTTGATCTGAAGTACCCTTTCATGTTGTAGAAAAACATTTGATCTTTTTAGGATCCTTTGACTTCTTAGTATTTTTCCTATACACACGAGGTGGAACCAAAATTTTATTCAGCTTATTCTTTCCCTTAGCTTTCTGTATCCCCTTAAAGTATAATGAGCTCACAGTTAAGTTTGCCTGAAGTTTCTCCTGAACTACCTTACCACCATTCAAAATCAGCTCATAGGATTGTAATTCCTTCATGAGTTGAGTCAAGGCAAGTGTCTTTTTCCTCTAGTTGTAAACATCCCTAAAGCTAGTGAACTCCTTGGTGAAGGATTTAAACATGATTTCAATTTGAGTGTCCACGTCGAGTTCAGTCTCATTGTCCTCCCCTTTTGCAAAGAATCCCATAAGCTTAAGCATATGTTCTTTGATTGGAGTGTCAGGTTTCTGTTGAGAGGTCATCAAATTTGTAATAGTGGATTGTTGAGCCAATACGACTTGGCCTTCGAGCAAATCCTCCAAAATTTTCATGATCTCTTTAGCAGTATGAATAAATGAAATGGAGGAGAAAATTTCTGAAAAAATTAAAGAAACCTTTATTGATGAGAAGTTATTCCAAGTAGACATACATCAGGTAGGGGATAGAAATAACAAGGCACTATGGTATGCAGATTATTTGAATTACATTTTCAAAGCATTTTTTTCCAATAAATGCATCTTGGTAGCAAAAGAAGAGAATAATGCATGAATTAAAAAAATTATATTTGGGAAGATCCGTATGTGTTTCAGCAACGAGTAGATCAATAGTACGAAGATGTGTGGCAGAAGAAGAAATAAAAAACATCTTACAAGGATGCCATACTTCACCATGTGGTGGACATTTCGAAGGAAAAATAACTGCTCAGAAGATATTGCAATTAGGATTTTATTGGCCAACAACGAATAGAGATGCTTATTAATTTGTATAAGGATACGATAGATGTCAAAGGAGTGGAAGTATATTAAAAAAAGATGAAATGCCACAAACGAGGATCCTTGAAGTAGAGGTATTTAAAGTTTGGGGGATTGATTTTACGAGACCCTTCCCAAGTTCTTTTGGAAATCAGTATATCTTGTTAGTTGTTGACTACGTTTCCAAATGGGTTGAAGTGACAACACTACCTACAAGTGATACCAAATCAATTGTCAAATTCTTAAGAAAAAAACATCTTCGCTAGATTTGGAACACCCTGTGCTTTGGTATGTGATGAGGGATATCACTTTTGTAACAAGCAGTTTGAAACAACCTTAGCCAAATATAGCATGAGACATCGAATAACCACAACAACCATCCGTAGGCTAACGTGCAAGCAGAGGTGTCTAACCTGGAGCTTAAGCAAATATTAGAAAAAATGGTCAACCCAAATAGGAAAGTTTGGGCATCGAGATTAAATGACGCACTATGGGCTTATAGAACAACATACAAAACCCCTTTAGGCATGTCTCCTTACAAACTAGTTTACAGAAAAAACTATCATCTACCAATTAAGCTGGAGAAGAAGGCATATTGGGCAATAAAAGAATTGAATTTAGACCCTGAATTGGCCAAGAAAGAAAGATTATTTCAGTTGCAAGAATTGAAAGAATTTCACTTTATGGCCTATGAAAATGCTAAACTATATAAAGAGAGAAGCAAACTCCGACATGATGTTAGAATAAGAAAACGAGAGTTCTTACTAGGACAAAAGGTACTCTTGTTCAATTCAAGATTGAAATTATTTCTTGGAAAATTAAAATCAAGATGGATAGGACCATACACTATAAACCAAATGACACCTCACGAGGCAAAATAACTTATCTAAAATAGAGGGAAAACTTTTCTCTTCAATAGTTAGAGAGTAAAACATTATTTTAGAGGGACAACTAAAGAAGTAATCAAAAAACAAGTGTAACAATGCAAGGTGATATGGGGTCAATTTGAAGAAGGAGAAACTATGGAAAGTGAAGGGGAGACAAATTAGTAAAGTGAAACAAATAGGGTCTAGCGACAATAACCAATCATAATTGAAATTGCTCTTCATGTTGCAGCATCAGCATCAATGTCGCGACACCAAATGAAATGCAACATCCCTTACCCGTATCCATCGCAGGAATAGGGTACGAGGCATTACAGGACTTAATCACATATAACCGATCATTTCCAAGTAACAAATTTCCATCCAAGTTTAAAACTTTTCATATTCAATCATAGAGTCCCTAATATAGACCTATGAGGCCCAAAACAAACTTTGGAAGCGGTTTGGGACTAAACTGAGAACTTTGGAAAATTTCACAACAGTTAGAAAATTTTTCTTCAAAATAGGGTCACACTCAATATGCATCCTCAACAACTCTTATACATGCATAATTATATCTAATTATCATACCATACCATTGAGCCAAACTTAGCCATTCGACATCAAGACTACTAGCACATTCAACCATCATTATTTAGGCCATAACCAACAACTCATCATGTATCATGCAAACACAGTTCACATCACAAGACATTGGCATATGAATAATATATATAGGCTTACAATCAATTAGCCAATATAAGCCAATTAGCATGGCTACATACTACAATAACCTTTAACCATTACAAGCCAATACATTTGGCCAAAACATAATAACACATACACAAAATGACTAAGTCCCTATACATGCCATAGACTTAAATTACTTGAAGGCGTTGATACCAGTCAAAAGCTTGATAGTGTGATAAAATCTCCGACGATCTCTATTCTGAGCTAGCCTCTGTGACACCATAAGAAAAATGAAAAGAAGGGGGTAAGCATTATAGCTTAGTAAGTAGGTATGTAAATAATAAGTGATTTATTAACAAGTTTTTATAAATCTTCACAATATGTTCTCAAGATAATAAAATCATAATTGCACATAGTTCCACTATTTATTCATGTTCATCTCAAGCTGTCTACTCGAGTCATAGTCACTAAATTATTTATATATCTAGCTACAGAACTCCAAATTAAGATCTGTTAATTTTCCCTAAAACTAGACTCACGTATCTTATTATCATAAAAATTTTATAATTTTTGGTATAGCCAATAAGTACATTTTATTCTTTAAAGTCTCCCCTATTCTGCTATCTGACAGTTTCGACCCTTCTTCACTAAAAAATAATTATCTCTTCGTACGGGATTCATATGATGTTTCTGTTTGTTTCTATTGAATTTAGACTAATTAATAAATTTAATAATATAAATTATAAACCATAATTAGTTTTATACAATTTTTAGTGATTTTCCAAAGTCGGAATAGGGGATTCTGACATCATTCTTACCCTGTCTCACAAAAAATTGAATATCACAGAATATTAAATTCTTTTGTTTACGCCGTTTCTTTTTTGTTAAAATAGACTCATTCAGATTTAATTTCATATCTTATTAAACCTCTAATTATATTTCCACCATTTTTGGTGATTTTTCAAAGTCACACAACTGTTGCTGTCCAAAACTATTTTGTTGCTAAATTTACTCTTTCATAATTTCACTTACTCCATTTCATCTTACCGAAGGTTCGATCAAATATCGAGCACATTGTTCATAAATTTTCACACTTATACCTGCACTTATTCATCACATAGTCATATTCAATTACACTTATTCGTTACATGATCACATGTATTTTCACTTAGTCAATTTCCCGTTGAACTCATCGGAATAATAACAGATACACGGTGGCCTACACATAGTACCACCCTTGTAGCCGAAGCTTTCTGGTGCACATAGTAGCCTGCACTTAGTACTACACATGTGAACAAAACCATCACTTACACATAGTGGCCTGCACTTAGTACCACACATGTGATCGAAGCTATCGGGTAGGCATAGTAGCCTACACTTAGTACTACACATGCGACCTATCCGTCTGGTACACGTAGTAGCCTGCACTTAGTACTACACACGTGACCTAAAACCATCTTGTAGCTCTCTTGTACATGTAGTGGCCTACACTTAGTACCACACATGTGACCTAGCTTCCTCATTCGTATCTTTTCTATTCCGAAGGTTCAACCGAGAATTCTCACTTTTCAATATTTTACCAATTCATCCATAAATCACAATTCATAATTTACATCAAATAATTACTCCATATTCAACCATATCTCATATAATATAAAAAAATATTAAAACATAAATAAAAAAAAGTATTATTTACATACAAACTTACCTCGAAAGCAAAATCGGTGAAAAGGACTTATCCGTCAATTACTCATTTTTCCCTCGTTCTAGTTCCAAACCTCGTTTTCCTTGATCTATAACAACACATTTAATTTATTTATTCATCCTTGTACTCAAATTAGCCTAAATTCACATTTTGGCAAAATTTACATTTTTGCCCCTAAACTTTTTCATATTTATACTTTTTCCCCTAGGCTCATAAAATGAACTTTATTCAATTTCCTTATATCTTAAGCCTAGCCGAACCATTTTCATAACAACAACAGCCCAAAATTTCCACTAATTCGCACTTTTATGACAAATTTCATAACTTTTATAAATTAGTCCTTTTAGGCATTTTTACCGAAAATCACTTAGTAAAAGTCGTTTGTCTAACCATAAACATGCATTTCTACCATTAAACACAAAAATACACACATATTCATCATGGGTCAAAACCCTAGACTTTAACCATATCTCAAATTAGTGGAAGAAATAGATAGATCTTGTTACGAGGATTTCAAAAACGTAAAAATCATTAAAAACGGGGCAAGAACGGACTTAAAATCGAGCTTGGAAGCTTGAAAAACCCTAGACATGGTTTCCACTTGTGAAATTCGGCCATGGGGTTGAAGATGGACAAAAATTGGCTTTTAATTTTGTTTTTAATTCATTTTAATTACTAAATAACCAAAATGCCCCTAACTTAAAAATATTCTATTTCACCTATTTGATATCCATTTTTGTCCAAAAAATTAACCAATGGTTTAATTGCCATTTAAGGACCTGAAATTTAAATTTTCATAGCAATTTGACACCTCTAGCTACTAGAACTCAAGTTTTGCACTTTTTACAATTTAGTCCTTTTAATTAAATTGAGTGCCCAAACTTCGAAATTTTCGAACGAAATTTTCACGAAATCGTTCCGTGAAATTGTAGACCATAAAAATATAATAAAAATAAATTTTCTTATGTCAGATTTGTGGTCTTGAAACCACTATTCCGACTAGGCCCAAAATCGGGTTGTTACATGAAATTCAACACAGGTAAATTACCTTCGGTGTCATGAAAACCAATGGAGATGTCGCGACACCCTTACATAACTTGTTGTTTAGAACTCACGAACCTGAGACATGTTTGTAGTAGAGCTATAGAATACTTAGGACTAATTAATTAGTATCTCTTCATAAATAGCATCCCTAACTCACCCTTAACCATTAATTCTAATCATTATCCTTCCTTAGAAGTTAATAAGCCACAAAAATACCTTCTCCTTTTCTAGAATTTGTAAAAATTGTAAGATTTTTCTGTAACTGCTCAAGCAATTCAACAATCGCGAAAGAGGACATTACATCAAATTTAGGTTCAATTTTACTACAAATTTTTGTTTGAAATCATGAATACATATGTTGAATTCCAGGTAAATGACATAGACAAATACCTACAATAGTTGCACCCCAATTCATTTTTCCAAGAACAGGGATTTGACCCTTTTAATGAGGAATTGCAAGGGAGTGTGGGAAATTGAAACTAAACTTGCATGGACTACCTTTTGCCTACCACCCAAAGAATCGACAATAACACTTGTTGTGCAAGAATTTTATCTTGCATTGAAAGAAAAAGAACCAGCAATACCATATTTTGAGATGCGAACAGATGTCAAAGTCAGAGGGGCCAACGTATTGGCAACTGAAAGAAGTATTTGACAATTTTATCATGCTCCATACTATTTTCGTGATTACATGTTCAGAACAAACCTCAAACAATTCAAAAACATAGACATGGAAGAAGTTTTTAGATTTTTAACTGAAGGAAAGAAGAATGGATGTATCAATTAGGTAGAAAGATACCAATGACACTCAATCAAGCATTAATGACTTCAAGGGAAAAAATTTGGATGAAATTTGTATGTTCAAGAATCTGGCACATAACTTTGTTTTGGTATATGGAATGTGGTGTCAATGAGGACACATTGGTTAGACAAATAGGTTGAGTGATTTGCTATGTTCTAAGTTTGATTTGAACATGTTTTGAAGGATTGTAAATAAGTAATACCATTGTTTATTTTTAGAAGATTATAGCATGGAATGAACTTTTAAAGTTGAGATTTTTACCATTTTAAACTTAGGTATCGATACCTAGCTGTATGAAAAAGTTTTGAGAAAAACAGAATGCCAAAATGGTATCGATTTTTAATTAAATATCGATACTTGTTTATAAAATATCGATACCATAAATTAATTATTGATACCCCTGATTTTTTTTAAAACGGTATAGTAATTTGGTATCGATTTTCATACTGCTATCGTTTCGGTATCGATACCAACTCCAAATTTTCACTAATAATTTAAGTTTTGAAATTTTATTTTATTTTTATTTGAAATTCATACTTAGGCTCTTTAAATTTGATTTAAGTTTTTAAGTGTATGTTTTCCATGTTTAACGAATGATTTAATTATTTAAAATTAAAGAAATACTTGAGAAGTTTTAAGTTATAAATTGCTTCGTTTTGTTGTGACACTCCATTACCCTAATCTGATGACGGAGACGGGTTAGGGGTGTTACATTAGTTATGACCACCGAAGCAAGCTAATCACCCATGCTTAAATATGATTAAGTTTATATTATAGTTTTCCAAAGTTCACTTTTTTATGCACTTTTGTTTCGTTAAAAACCCAAAAATCCTTCCTTTATATTTTATCGTAATATAATTTATTTAAATTACTAATTACTTATATTTTCATTTAGGTTAACTTTAGTTTAGTAATCGCCTCTCTTGGGTACGATCTTCGGAGTACTCACATGCTCCATTGTAAAAATTATATTACAACCTGACCCTTATATTGGCGAACACCTCCTCAATTCTATACATTTAGTTGCAGTATTCACACTCTACACGGTAGTACGTTCGGAAGCTGTAATAACCTAATTTTTAGTGGTGTCGGAAATAGTGATTTGAGATCACTAAATCCGACGAGTGAGTTTTAAAATTCAATAAATTAATATTTATTAGTTAAGTGAGATTTTAGAAGTATTTTTGAATTAGTGAATTAAAAGAATTTATTAGGAAAAGTTAGTCTAAAACGAGGTATCGAGACCTCGATTTCATAAACCGAGCTGTAAATATTTTTACGTTTTGATAGTGAGTTAGAATTAAAGTTTTGTTAGAAAATTTTAACGTTTTGTTAATTAATTATTAATTAAAAAGGACTAGATTGAAAAAGGTGCAAAACTTGGTAAAATGGTTAAATAGCTTAAGTGTTAAATAAAAGAGGACCTAAAAGGCAAATTAGCCTAAAGAAAATGGCTGAAACGGTTAAGGGAGTAAAAAACAAAGAAACTGGAAATTTTGCAAATTAAACAAATTAAATAAAGACTAAGTTGAAAATCTAGACATTTCTTCATTTTTCTTCAGCCAAAAACACCATTAAAGAGTCTCTCTACGTTGGTTTTTCATATTTTTGCTACAAATCAAGAATCCGAAGATAAACGTGGAAAAGAGAAAGTAACGGATTAGTCCCTAAATTTCTATAAATTTTACAGATTGGCCCGGGTAAGTTCATATGGTTGAATTTGAATGTTTAATTGTTAATTTAGGAATAATATAGTGTGTTATTCTATATTATGTTACTAATTATGAATATTATAAAACTATGAAAATTGGACCAAAAGTTCAAATTGAGTAGAATGCAGGATTGAGTACGATTGTTTCATGATCAATGATGAATTGATGGATAAGACCATGGTTGGACCATGGAAAAGTGTGGAATGTAAGACCATAGCTACGCTATGGCATTTCAGTGAAAAGACCATAACTGGATTATGGCATTGTGAACGTAAGACCATGGTTGGACCATGGTAGTATATGTGTGTACGTGTAAGACCATATCAGGGCTATGGCATCGTAATAAAGTGAAAGACCATAGCGAGGCTATGACATTGTGATATGTGTAAGACCATGGCAAGGTCATGGTAATATATGTGTAAGACCATAGTTGGACTATGGCTTTAAGCTAACGATGTATTCAAATCCCTAAGACGTTCTCTAATTTGATAATAAATGGTAAGTGTTATATGAATTGAAGTGATAGAATTCAATCAGTTCTGATATTGAGCTCAATCAAGTGAATTCATCATTTGAGATTGTGATTGGTAGGGAATATTAATGAAATGCTCTGTTTAGTGTTTTGTTATTATTTGTTCAGTAAGATTTATTTTTGAGCCTACGAACTTACTAAGCTTTCATAAGTTTACTTTTGTGTGTTAAATGTTCATTATAGATTAACAAGAGATCGAAGGATCGGATCAACACATCGGATCCAGATTTCACCGGTAGATTTTGTAAAACAACTTAAGGTTTATATGGCATGTATAGGATGAAATGAAAAGAAAGTAAACTTGTAATATGGTTATGAATGGTTCTTATACATATATGATAGTTTATGTGCACGTATTTAATAGTAACTAACAGTAGTCAATGAATGGAATTACATGGTAAGTTATGCAAATGAGTAGTGTGATGACACATTAGGTTTAAAACTTGATATTTGACTTGAATTGGTTGCTTGGTTGTATTATATTGGTGTAAGGAAATGTGCATTCAGGTTGATTTTGGAAAGGGTGAGAAAAATGGCCTTAAAATGGCCTACTTTTGTCCGCACGGGTAGACACACGGGCATGTGTCTTGACTGTGTGTGACACATGGCCTAGCACATGGGCATGTGGCTTGGCTGTGTGTCCCCTGCAACTTAAATTTGAGAAACAGAACGTTCATGATTAAGCACATGGGCGTGTGTCTCAGCCGTGTGTGCCCCACGGCCTAGAACACGGGTGTGTCTTGGCCGTGTGAAAACTTCACCTTAATGTTTTGCAAGTCAAAGAGTTACACGGGTTGGAGACACGGCCGTGTGATCTGTGTCACACACGGCCTACCTACACGGGCTTGTGACCTCTATACATGAGAAAAATTTAGAAATTCGTGAAAAATTTCCTGAGTTCTCAGATTAGTCCCAACTTGCTTCTAATGCAAAATTTGAGCTTCGAGGGTCCATTTGAGGGATAATATGATTGATTATGTATGATTTTGAATATGAATAGTAAATGTTATGAATTAACTGTTAATGTTCTAAAAAACTTCAGTAATACTCCATAACCCTGTTTCGACGATGGATACAGGTTAAGGGTGTTACATTTATTGGTATCAGAGCTTCGGTTTAGCCAATTCTCGAAACAAACGAAAGTTTATAGAAATACATGCAATATAAATCTGTGATTGTGTGATGTGTATGACCCGATCTGATCCTTGTTTTTCTTATAGATTGTAAAGATGTCAGATAGACCTGAACATGATGAACAGGAAGAAGTTAACAGTAAAGTGCAAAACTCTGAACAAGGGACATGTAGTAATGTTCCAAATTCTCTGATGCGAAAGCAAGAACTTAAAAATATGATTTATGGATTTATGAATCAGTGGTATAGTGAGATGATATAAGAAAGGAATCAGGCTCAGTAACCTCCTCCCCCTAATGTACCCCCAGTAATACTCCCGGTTGCTCATCACCTCTTACGACAACTGAATCTAGTACGCGAACTCCAATAGAAAAGCTCAGAAAGTTTAGGGTTGAAGAATTTAGGGGAAGATCGGATAACGATCTAGTCAAAGCTGAATATTTGCTACAGAATTTAGTAAGAGTTTTTAAACAAATGGCTTCTTCTTCGAATGATTATTTGAGATGTATTGTCTCTTTGTTAAAAGAAGAAGCATACATTTGGTGAGAGACTATAGAAGTGGTAGTACCTGAAGAGAAACTTTATTGGGAATTATTCTAGAGTGAGTTTAAAAAGAAATGTGTCGATAAAAGGTATCTGGACAATAAGAAGAGGGAATTTCTCGATCTGCGACAAGGGAATCAAACAGTAGCTGAGTATGAGAGGGAGTTTGTGTACCTCAATAAATATGCTCGAAACATTGTACCATCTGAGGAGGAAATGTGTATTCGTTTCAAGGATGGATTAAATGATGAGATTAGAATGATGATTGGGGGTACAGAGATATGTGAACTTATTGTTGTGTCTGATCGAGCTCAAAAGACGGAAGAGGTGTACAATAGAAAAATGCAATGGGAAAGAAGGAAGAAAGAATCCTATAAGAGAAGCTCTTACAAGTCATTTTCATCATTTTTAGTTAAAAAGTTTTGAGATGATTCTAGCCGGTCTACTTCAATGATGAAAAGATCAAATAGAAATAAAACAACTTAGTAGGAATTTTGGGTAACTGCTAAACCTGCAGCTAGTGTTAGCAGTGTACAAAATGTTTCCAGGCCTAGGTGTAAATATTGTGAAAAATCTCATTCAGGTGAAAGTAGAAGCAAAATGAGAGCTTGTTTTAAATATGGAGTTACTGATCATTTCATTAAGGACTGTCATCAACTGCAAAAAGAGGAAGATGAACAAAAAGAAAAGCAAATAGCTACTTCTCAAAGAAGCAAACGCTCGGGCCAAAGCAGTACCACTGGGGCTACTCGTTCAAATGAGAGAGATAAAGCTACTCGGTAAGAAGCTTGGGCACCTGCATGTACATACGCTATCCGAGCTAGAGAAGAAGCAACAACTCTAGATGTAATAGCTAGTACATTCTATCTTTTTGATGTTACTGTATATGCATTGATTGACCCTGGGTCTACACATTCATATGTATGCACTGCATTAGTATCTGAAAAGAAATTATCTGTTGAAACTATTGATTATGATGTTCAAGTCACTAATCCATTAGGTCAAAGTGTGATAGTTAATCTAGTTTGTCGTGACTGTCCACTGAAAATAAAAGGCTGTGAATTCTCCGTTGATTTGATGTTGTTGCCCTTTCAGGAATTTGATGTTATTCTGGGAATGGATTGGTTGACAAAACATGATGCTGTAGTGAATTGTCAAGAGAAACAGATTGATTTGAAATGTCAGACTGGGGAAATAATTTCGGCTGAGTTTGGGAATATAAAAGATGTTGTCAAAATTATTTCAGCCTTTTCAACTCAGAAATTAATGCAGAAAGGTGATGAAGCATTTCTAGCCTACATTCTTGATACTCGAGGTTCTGAATCAAAGCTGGAACTATAGCAGCCCGAACTAGGGCCTAAACGGAACAGTGGTTTCGAAACCATGAATTCGAGGTCAAAATATTTATTCCGATTGAGTTTTAGTGTTTATTGAGTGATTGAATATTTGTGTGAAATTTTGGTCGAGAAATTTTATTGTTTGGATATCCAATTTGATAAGTTGGACTAAATTACAAAAATTGAAAAATATGAGATTCTAGAAGTTTTAAGTATGAGATAGCATTAGAAAATTTATTAGATGTCATTATTTAGTAATTAGACCGTTATATCTCATGATGGACAAAAATGAACATGGAAGGGAAAAATCTCAAGGAAGGGCCTTAAGGGCATTTTGGTTATTTAGTTAATAAATCAATAAAAAGGGAAAAAGAAGTATAAATTAGTGTCCATCTTCATCCTCCATAGTCGAAAAGTGCAAGGAGCCATAGCTAGGGTTTTGTTTCACTTTCAAGCTTGATTGTAAGTACCTCCTACCCCCGTTTTTGATGTTCTTCGTATTTTTGAAATCCTCGTAGCTCGATCTAGTTATTTCTACCACTATTTTGAGCTAGAGTTTGTGTTTAAAATTCTACCCATGGATGACATACATGTATTTTAATGTCTATTGGTAGAAATTGAAAGTTTGAAGTGTGATAAACGACTTTTGCTAGATGATTTTGGTGAAATTGATAAAAAGGGCTTAGTTGTAAAAGAGGAAATAATGTGTGTAAAATGTAAAATATTTAAAATTGTGGGCTACTATAAGAGAGACTATGAATCGGCTAGGCTTGGGTGTGTGAAAAATGAACACATTTCATTTTACGAGCCTAGGGACTAAAGTGTAAAAAGTGAGAAAGTTATGGCTAAATATTAAATTTTAGCATAGGAAGATTTTGGACTGATTTGAATAATGTGTATATTAAATAAGCTAAATGTGTCATTATAGATCAAGAAGAATGTGGAATCGACATTGACCGAGGAAAAGGCAAGATTTCGGACTAAATTGCAAATTAACACATTTTGTATCGAGGTAAGTTTATATGTAAACGATACATCCTTTATATTTAGGTTTTTACATATTAATGTATTATGTGAAATGTGATTGAATATTATTGATATTTATTAAAATGACGAAAAGAAAGGAAACTCTCGAAAGAACCTTCGGAATAGAAAAAGGATACGTATGAACACCGTATTTATTATTACTGGTGGGTTGTGTGTGATACCACCGTATTTATTATTATTGGTGGGCTGTGTGCGATACCACCGTATTTATTATTGTTGGTGGGCTGTGTGCGATACCACCGTGTATCCGGTATTATTCCGAAGTGTTCATCGGAAAATTTGACTAAGTGAAATTACGTGTAATAATTTGGTGACAAGTGCAGGGTTATAAGTGCATGTAATTGTGAGCAATGTCTATGATATGTATTTGGAATGTGGTAAGGCTTGAGATGAGTAAGTGCAACTACAAGGATCTGAATTGTTCTTAATTAGTATGAAATGTTCTTGGTTGATAAGTATGTGGTATGATGTTCATTGTTTACATATAAACTTTGTAACACCCCAAACCCGGCCCATTCACTACTATCGAATTTGAAATGCCACTGCGGAAAACGTTTGAAATTTTTTTTTTGACTTGAAGTAAAAACATATAAATTTATTGTCTTTAGAAGATCATTGTGTAGTTAAAATTCCGAAATAAATTAAGTTGTTATAAAATATTCCGATTTAAAAACTTTAATATAAAATTCTTATGATATGAGGTGTTAAAATTTAAAACATAAACACATTCCCAAATAATAATGTAAATGTCGCTCCACCTTAACATAAATAAAATTCCCAAATATTTTAATTGGCCCTTATTACAATAAATACTCATTCATAAATACTGAAAATATAAAATATTTAAAACAAGTAAAACATCTTCTGCATGGGCCACCTCGTATCCACTCCAACCCGGTCCAAGCTTTATGCGTCACCTGCGATGTTGGTAAAAATTGGGTGAGTCAAACAGACTCAGTGCATAGCTATTTCACATGTCTCCACATATGGGATTGGCCCATATCCACACAGTTCACATACAAAAATTATGCAATTATGAAGCCCATCCCAACCTAATGTCCATCCATCACACCTACCTTGGCAGACCCGCTGCCCAAGGCCGTGGCTAATCCACCAATCAACCAAGTGATCCCACATATCTTACCTTGGCAAACCTGCTGCTCAAGGCCGTGGTAAAGCCACCGATCACATAAGTGATCCCACATATCAATCAGTCTATGGTGATGCACACAGCTATCAACCGCCGAGATGGGCACCTAGCCAACACCTCCCTTGATGAAGCACATAGCTACCATCAAACGCTAATGTAGCACAAGGCTATCATTAGACCACGTACATAATGTACACCCTTTCCTTCTTTGTTCATCCCAAATCCCATGCATAGATATGTCATGCCACAATATCATTAAAATAAGCATACATCACATGCTATCACAATTTCATACGTATACCATAGGAAACTTATTGTCATAAAGTACTGACCTGTTTAATCGCTTACCCACCATGGGTATCCACCCTTTTAGCCATAATTCGGCTACCATGCACATCATATACATATAATAACACATTTAAACATTCAAGAGACAGTGCGATAACTACGCACCTTTTTGGCACAGTCTACTCAATCCCGAATACTTGCCCTACTTCTGTCGACTTGCCCCCTAAATAACCATAATAAAAATCGGTCACGTTTAAACCCAAGATATAGCCTTTGACCGAAAGTCCTAGATCACTTACCTTGCTAACTAGATCCCGAAATGTCGGCTTGTTCCTGAAGTTGTCGAAATCCCCATCTAGCAAATGTTAGAATCGGCTAACTTAATAACCAATAAAGCTTATGGCCGAATAGTACATATAGGCTTACCTTGCTGAATCGAATCCAAGAGACTCCCTTAAGGCTCCTTCACGTTGCTACATAAAAGAAATACTTATTATGGCAATAAGAACATTCGGCCATCCCTTGATTCGGCACCTTTTAAGAAAAGAATCCAAAACCGACTCCTAAAGGAGAAATACTTACCACCCAAGACACTTTCGGCTTCTCAAACTAGCGACAGGTGTAGGAGAATAATACCACTTGAAGATTCGGCTGACAATAAAAAGGAAGAAGCTTGATACAAAGAAGTAGATTCGGCCAAGAAGCAAATAGGTTCAAAGTGATCAAAATTTCGTCTTTAATGCTCTCTACAAGGTTCGGCTAAGCTTTTAAAAAGGGTAACTGCATATTCGGCTATCAAGAGGAGTAGGTATGGAGTTGAAGAAAAAAAGAATAAAGGAATGGAAGAGGCCTAGGAGAATTCGGCAAAAGGAGAAATAAGTGAAGAAAAGAATTTCCAAAGGATGATCCCCCTTTTATATACTACTCAAATTCGGCCACTAGTTCACCCTCCATTCATATCCCCTTATTTCTTTCCTATATTCTCTTCATACCTCTCATTCAAAATAAATTAAATAAACCCAACATTTAAAAAAATAATCTATCACATTATCCATTATCTTCCCATTTAAAATTAAATAAACTAAAGTCACCATTATCTTCCATCTATACTAAAAAAATAAATCCCCACTTATTCAAAATAAATTAAATAACCCCCATTCATCCACTATCTCAATATTTAAAACAAATAAAACAAAATCCCCAATTATCTACCCACTTAAATAAAAAAAAAATCCCCACTTATTCAAAATAAATTGAATAACCCCCATTCATCCACTATCTCAATATTTAAAACAAATAAAACAAAATCCCCAATTATCTACCCACTTAAAATAAATAAAATAAATCCCCACTTATTCAAAATAAATTAAATAACCCCCATTCATCCACTATCTCAATATTTAAAACAAATAAAACAAAATCCCCAATTATCTACCCACTTAAAATAAATAAAATAAATCCCCACTCATTCAAAATAAATTAAATAACCCCCATTCATCCACTATCTCAATATTTAAAACAAATAAAACAAAATCTCCAATTATCTACCCACTTAAAATAAATAAAATAAATCCACACCTATCCCACTCTTTAGCCAAATTTTAAAATAAAAACAAGCCTTATCTTATTCATTTTAAAAGTCCAATGCCGTCCCACTCTTCCCCCCTCACTTGACGCCAAAATGAAAATAAAAGCACACTTTGCTGCCATCAAGACTCGAACCCAGGCCCTTCTCCTTGCTCATGGCATCATTCATCAAGGCCCTAAGTGGCGCCTTGCAGCCACTTTACCAAGCCCTCTTTCATGTCCAAAAGCGCCTAAAATTTTCCTTAAGGCCTCCTTCACCTAGCTTCTCCTTTAGACTTAAAATTCTAATATTTTTCCAAAACTTCCTCCTACATCGTTGGATTCTCAAAACCCTTAAAACACTCCCAACTACATACTAAGCCTTCTCTTACATGGATTATGCACTAATCGCATAACCGCTAATCTAGGATGTTACAAACTTACTAAGCTTAAAGCTTACTTCCTTCTCTTTTCCTTTGTTTATAGTGTCGCCAAGCCACCTCGGGATACGGAGATCGTCGGAGGATCATCCACACTATCCACACATTTTGGCTTATTGAGGTTTACATTGAATTATGGCATGTATAGGATTTTGGTATTTTGTAAGTGTCATAATGGTTTGGCCAAAAATGTGGTCTATATCATTTCATATATCATTTTGTATAAGGCCATGTGATGTGGTTAATATTGATTGTGTTATAAATCTATGATGAGGCATTTCATGAATGAGTTTGTTTGCCTAAGTGGGAATGTAACACCCTGTAATCAAATGTAACACCCTGTAATCAAATGTAACACCCTTTACCCGAAACCCTTGCCGGAATCGAGTACGTGGTATTACTAGACGTGACCATTAACTCTGGGAGTAAAATTTTTAAAGCTGTCCAACTGCGTCACGCAGACTAACTCGGTCATAACTCGAGTTACAAAACTCGAAATTGGGATCCGTAAATTTTCCTTGAAACTAGACTCATATAACTATTCACCACAATTTTTCCAGAATTTTTCATGTGGCCAATTAGTACAGTTTATTCTTCAAATTTACCCTTATTACACTGCTGGACAATTCTGACCTGTCCCTATAAAACTGCAGTTATCTTATTTTACAAATTTTCTATGATGTTCTTGTTTATACCAATGAAAAATAGATTCATTTAGGGTTCTACACATATAAACCATGATTCCTAATTATTTTTGTACAATTTATAACAATATTTCCAAAACAAAACAGGAAAACCAAAGCCATTCGGAACCAGTCTCACTAAACTTTAAATACCTCATAACATAAAATTTCTTTTTCCTACTTTGTTTATTTCTTATAAAAATAGACATAATAAACTTTAATTCTATATCTTATTCACTCTCTAATTCCATTTCTCCTATTTTTGGTGATTTTTCAAAGTTCACGTTACTGCTGTGACCAAAAATTGTTTCATTTAAACTCCAAACATTAGTTATACTTATACACAAGGGTATAGCCATTTTCGCATGGCTTATACAAATATATACAACTTCAACACCAGCAATATCGAAACTAGACTATACATGCCACGTAACTAAATCTCCAAGCATTTATTTACCGAAGCAAAAATTGGATAGTGTGATGAGATCTCCTTTGACTTCCAACCCGAACAAGTCTTTGAATCTCTATAAACATAGGAAAATTACACAAAGTAAGCTTTAAAAGCTTAGTAAGCCATAAGCAAATAATTCATCATAGAACCATATATAGTTCAATTCAAAAAGGGCGACTTTAATTAATAACATACACATATACAATCACTGTTCCTCGTTAAGTAACTTCACTTACTCATAATTCATATCATCATTCGTAAACTTTCACCTCTTATAGCCTTAAGGCCAAACACTCATACATTCAATAATAGATTTCACATCGATCTGTAAATCATTTTTCCCATCTCAAACATTTAATATATATACACATACATTTGTTCACGTATATACATATTAACTACCAAATTTTCCTTTCAACATCTAAACTTACTTATTAGATCAAATACACATGATTCATTATACCATCACTTATGGCCCAATATACTAGTTTAATCCATTATCATATATATATAAGACCAATCATCCAAAGTTAATTACACTATCACATGTACTCATATATTCGAATTTAATATAATATCACATACAACCACTTTTGCACAAATTCAATTCATCATCCCATATACACATACCTTTGTGACCGAACCTATAAGGTCAATTAAATCAACATTCAATTTAAACTTGTAAGTAAGCATTACTTCAAATTAATTCCATTGCTTAAAACTTACTCAAGTAGTTCCTTGAACATATCAATTATCATCCCTCACATTCGGTAATAGCAATTATAATTGTAAACATTTCAATTCAGCATGAATAATTTACATTTATTTGAAATTAAGAACAACCATTTACTTATAGACTTACACATACCTGAACATCGAACTTATTTACCGAATTTAAGTTCCACATCATCAAAAATCTATTTAAGCATATACTTATAATAATTCACCGGCATATAGCCTGCTAGGCATAAAGCCCGATATTATCCACCGGCACAAAGCCTGCTAGGCTTAAAGCCCGATATTATCCACCGGCACAAAGCCTGCTAGGCTTAAAGCCCGATATTATCCACCGGCACAAAGCCTGCTAGGCTTGAAGCCCGATATTATCCACCGGCACAAAGCCTGAATATCATATTATAAAGCTATTTCACAACCAATTCATATATCGAAACTTTTATATACTTCATAATCTTTGTACGAATTTTTCGAACATCATATCTCGAGCTTGTTACTTATCCACATTCATATATACATTCATAAAGCTTAAACCTCAACCACATAGGTACATATATTTTCAGTAAAAATTATATACATCAATTTAGATAAATTCTATGCAATACGGTTGCTTAAAAACTTACCTCGACAGTTGTCGAATTAAGCTTCCCGGCTACTCGTTAATTTCCTTGATCCAAAACCTTTCCCTTTTTGTACTTGATCTAAATAATTTAAATTTGAGCTCATTCAATACTTTTCTACTCGATTTAGCCATAAACGAATAAGGGACAATTATAAATTCGACCTTGATATTTCACATGTTACCCAATTATAAACAAAGTTTATAATTATTCAAAATCATGCCAATTTATTCACTAATTAGTTAAGGCCGATTATTTTCCCTAGTTCATTTAAGTTCCATATGAGACTCAATTTAATCCAAACTTAAGATTTCTCCCAAATTTTACACATAATAGCACATTCCTTCCTCATAGCCGAACCTACCTAATAACCATATAAATTCATACTAATTATTTAACAAGTTTAATACCATTATTCTTCATCTCATTTAAAAAATATTGAGTCTCAAAACCAAATTAACAGATATTTGCAAGCATACTTAAGTCACATATTGACCAAACATTCAATCTCACTTTTCAACTTAATTCGTGGCTAATCCACCAATTAAACACATATGCTTGTCTCATTATAAAATCATAACTATCACATATAAACTCATACATACATGTATACTTTATGCTTTAATCTCCCATGACTATATATATGTATATATTCGGCTTAAACATTATCAAGTCACCAACCATTTCCTTTGGATATGTCATATCTCAATTTAATATATCTTGTATCTCAAAGTATCACTATTTTAAAAATACACATTTCATACAATTAATTTTAAATCATCAAGAAACCACTTATAATCTGTCAACTTATACAATTTCCATTATTACATTCGGCAAATGGGAAAATTAATACACTTGCCACCAAATTTTTCTTAGGCATATTATATAGTATACAAATTCAATCAACCTAATTGTTTAAGAAAAAATACCAAACATATAAAATTTGAGCTTAACCCTTAGGAACCGAATTTTTCTTAGCTTCCTACAAGTCCATACTATTCTCTTATTTAGCATTCTACACCCTCCCTTTGAGTTTTCACAATTTAAGTCCTCTTACTCTTTTCATTCAAAATTTCTATCCAATACATAATAGCTTCATACACATGCACGCCATTTCACCATCAAGCTCAACAAAGTAAGATTTTCCATCCATGGTCGATTCTCTATTATGCTTTATACACTAAAATTCTTACATGGGCTGGATAGTATGTAGGATAACTAACTCAAAAATGTATAGATTGCTAGAAATCAAACTCAATTACTAACCTCAAAGAAGCATGCAATGACCGAAATGAAGAGCCAAATTTTTCCCCCATCTTTCCCTTGTTAACATTCGGCAGGATGAAGAACAAAAGAAGAAAGATGAATTTTTCTATCATCTTTTATGCTTTTCCTTTATTTTAATCACATACTAAAATATATTATTATTACCCCACTTACTAAAATAACTAATACAAAAACATTAATCAAACACCATGCCGTCCACCTACTAGTTTTTAGGGCAATTTGACATGCAAAACCATTTATTCAAGAAACAATTCAATTAAGCCCTTCAACTAAATAAATACTATTTTAACTATTTAGTCCTTTCACTTAAATTAGTCACCCAAACACACAAATTAATAAATAATATTTTATCACATACTTATTCACATAACATAGACATCAATTTAATAATAAAATACATATATATATATTAATTCGGATTCGTGGTCCCGAAACCACCGTTTCGATTAGGGTCATAATTGGGCTGTTACAACTCCTCCCCCCTAAAGGAATTTTCGTCCTCGAAAATCTTACCAGAAGGTAGATTAAGGATTTGCTTCCACACAATACATTTCTAATTCACACCTGGCTTCAGATTTCAAATCTCTTAAATCTCACAATTGAAATTCTGATCTGACTTTCGCTGTACTTCACCTCTAGCTAAGACTGCTTATGACTTATCAAATTGTTTTCATTTCTACTCAATTTCTTTGACTATATTAATCCTGTGGATCATTTTCTCACAAAACTCGATCCTGAAATAATAGAGTTCGGTAACTGCTTATAATACTGACAGTCTTTCTCAGTTGCTTTGAAACTCTAAAACACAATGACAAATAAATATTATCCTGGCTGTTAAGGAAGCATTTGAACACAGAAAAGAATCAAATATGATTTTAGTAGCAACCACTGTAGAGACATAACTTCTATAACTCTGAGGATAGTACTACTGTAGTCTCACATTTCAAGCCAGAAGTTATAACCATAAAAACATAGTCATCTCTGTCATAAGGAGATCTCTTGCAGATAATCACATAGAATCATAGGAAAAACCGAAATAGTGAAATTTCAACATATGGAGCTATATAGGATATCTAAAAATTATAACCCATATAGAATGATATCAATTTCAATGTTATCCCAAAAAATGTCCAGAAAGAACAATGTCACTCATAAATACTTAAATCCTCAGTAACAAAAGCAATATAATCTTCATGGAGATTCAACAGAACAATAATCAGTAGGAACAAAATTTTAACTTCATACAGATTTTACCGTCGACTTTCATATCCACACAATGGAATAAATTATCAGAGAAAGGCATAACAATGGCGAACATAACCCAAACAGATCAACGTTGCTTTCGTCTATTAATATGTTTAGCTAATGTTCTCATATGATAAGACTTCCCTTCTGAAATTAAACAGTCACATATATTTCTGAGGATAAATGTACACATGGAAGGCCCAGAAGGAATTATAGTAACTGCCCGACTGTAACATAGCCATCGCACTTAGCCATCAATACAATTCAAACATTATTCAACTGTCTAATCCTGACATAATTAAGTTCATATTATCCCATCTATAACAGAAATCAATCCAGAGAAGCTTCTAGTTGATACTTTCTTTAGATAACATACCTGAATAGGTCATTTAATCGAAGTCAACTTCTTCTGTAAGAGTGACTTTACATTATTTAAATAGTTTTTTTTTTTTTTTTTTTGAACTATCCAATATCTATTTTAATACTATCTTCATTTGTTGATTCAATCTCTTTTCTGACAGCGTATTAATCTTCCGAACACGGACTTTTGTAACTCCACACTCGTGAGCTTATTCAGCCCAACTCTTATAGATTTCATTATAACATTTCACTGATAAGGGGGTGAGGATAATAAAGTCTCAAATTTAACTCGCACAAAAATGCGCATAACACATACTATCACAATAGCCAGATCATCTCTAATTTCACATTCTCAAAACGTTTAATAACCATTTTGTTATAATCACTTTTGTTCTTAACACATAGTTCATAAGCCAACGCAAATCACTAATTCGCAATCAAATTTCTTATATAGCGTCATAGCTCAAATGTCATAACTCATATGCTCATATAACTATAACATTTATCAATAACAAAAATGTCATGCACTTTGATTCATACCTTTACGAGTGTCAACTCATCACTAATATATTTTCACTCAAACATTTGAGTATACATTCCATACTATCGGAATTTAGCTTGGTTGGAAAGCATATCCGTCTAATTAAAACAATTTTAGACAGAGTCGGGAGATATCACACTATCGCGGGTTAAATATGGCATGTATAGCTAGACTCACACACGCTACGTTAGTCCTAGAATCGACTAAACCGTAGCTCTGATACCAATCAAATGTAACACCCTGTAATCAAATGTAACACCCTGTAATCAAATGTAACACCCTTTACCCGAAACCCTTGCCGGAATCGAGTACGTGGTATTACTAGACGTGACCATTAACTCTGGGAGTAAAATTTTTAAAGCTGTCCAACTGCGTCACGCAGACTAACTCGGTCATAACTCGAGTTACAAAACTCGAAATTGGGATCCGTAAATTTTCCTTGAAACTAGACTCATATAACTATTCACCACAATTTTTCCAGAATTTTTCATGTGGCCAATTAGTACAGTTTATTCTTCAAATTTACCCTTATTACACTGCTGGACAATTCTGACCTGTCCCTATAAAACTGCAGTTATCTTATTTTACAAATTTTCTATGATGTTCTTGTTATACCAATGAAAAATAGATTCATTTAGGGTTCTACACATATAAACCATGATTCCTAATTATTTTTGTACAATTTATAACAATATTTCCAAAACAAAACAGGAAAACCAAAGCCATTCGGAACCAGTCTCACTAAACTTTAAATACCTCATAACATAAAATTTCTTTTTCCTACTTTGTTTATTTCTTATAAAAATAGACATAATAAACTTTAATTCTATATCTTATTCACTCTCTAATTCCATTTCTCCTATTTTTGGTGATTTTTCAAAGTTCACGTTACTGCTGTGACCAAAAATTGTTTCATTTAAACTCCAAACATTAGTTATACTTATACACAAGGGTATAGCCATTTTCGCATGGCTTATACAAATATATACAACTTCAACACCAGCAATATCGAAACTAGACTATACATGCCACGTAACTAAATCTCCAAGCATTTATTTACCGAAGCAAAAATTGGATAGTGTGATGAGATCTCCTTTGACTTCCAACCCGAACAAGTCTTTGAATCTCTATAAACATAGGAAAATTACACAAAGTAAGCTTTAAAAGCTTAGTAAGCCATAAGCAAATAATTCATCATAGAACCATATATAGTTCAATTCAAAAAGGGCGACTTTAATTAATAACATACACATATACAATCACTGTTCCTCGTTAAGTAACTTCACTTACTCATAATTCATATCATCATTCGTAAACTTTCACCTCTTATAGCCTTAAGGCCAAACACTCATACATTCAATAATAGATTTCACATCGATCTGTAAATCATTTTTCCCATCTCAAACATTTAATATATATACACATACATTTGTTCACGTATATACATATTAACTACCAAATTTTCCTTTCAACATCTAAACTTACTTATTAGATCAAATACACATGATTCATTATACCATCACTTATGGCCCAATATACTAGTTTAATCCATTATCATATATATATAAGACCAATCATCCAAAGTTAATTACACTATCACATGTACTCATATATTCGAATTTAATATAATATCACATACAACCACTTTTGCACAAATTCAATTCATCATCCCATATACACATACCTTTGTGACCGAACCTATAAGGTCAATTAAATCAACATTCAATTTAAACTTGTAAGTAAGCATTACTTCAAATTAATTCCATTGCTTAAAACTTACTCAAGTAGTTCCTTGAACATATCAATTATCATCCCTCACATTCGGTAATAGCAATTATAATTGTAAACATTTCAATTCAGCATGAATAATTTACATTATTTGAAATTAAGAACAACCATTTACTTATAGACTTACACATACCTGAACATCGAACTTATTTACCGAATTTAAGTTCCACATCATCAAAAATCTATTTAAGCATATACTTATAATAATTCACCGGCATATAGCCTGCTAGGCATAAAGCCCGATATTATCCACCGGCACAAAGCCTGCTAGGCTTAAAGCCCGATATTATCCACCGGCACAAAGCCTGCTAGGCTTAAAGCCCGATATTATCCACCGGCACAAAGCCTGCTAGGCTTGAAGCCCGATATTATCCACCGGCACAAAGCCTGAATATCATATTATAAAGCTATTTCACAACCAATTCATATATCGAAACTTTTATATACTTCATAATCTTTGTACGAATTTTTCGAACATCATATCTCGAGCTTGTTACTTATCCACATTCATATATACATTCATAAAGCTTAAACCTCAACCACATAGGTACATATATTTTCAGTAAAAATTATATACATCAATTTAGATAAATTCTATGCAATACGGTTGCTTAAAAACTTACCTCGACAGTTGTCGAATTAAGCTTCCCGGCTACTCGTTAATTTCCTTGATCCAAAACCTTTCCCTTTTTGTACTTGATCTAAATAATTTAAATTTGAGCTCATTCAATACTTTTCTACTCGATTTAGCCATAAACGAATAAGGGACAATTATAAATTCGACCTTGATATTTCACATGTTACCCAATTATAAACAAAGTTTATAATTATTCAAAATCATGCCAATTTATTCACTAATTAGTTAAGGCCGATTATTTTCCCTAGTTCATTTAAGTTCCATATGAGACTCAATTTAATCCAAACTTAAGATTTCTCCCAAATTTTACACATAATAGCACATTCCTTCCTCATAGCCGAACCTACCTAATAACCATATAAATTCATACTAATTATTTAACAAGTTTAATACCATTATTCTTCATCTCATTTAAAAAATATTGAGTCTCAAAACCAAATTAACAGATATTTGCAAGCATACTTAAGTCACATATTGACCAAACATTCAATCTCACTTTTCAACTTAATTCGTGGCTAATCCACCAATTAAACACATATGCTTGTCTCATTATAAAATCATAACTATCACATATAAACTCATACATACATGTATACTTTATGCTTTAATCTCCCATGACTATATATGTATATATTCGGCTTAAACATTATCAAGTCACCAACCATTTCCTTTGGATATGTCATATCTCAATTTAATATATCTTGTATCTCAAAGTATCACTATTTTAAAAATACACATTTCATACAATTAATTTTAAATCATCAAGAAACCACTTATAATCTGTCAACTTATACAATTTCCATTATTACATTCGGCAAATGGGAAAATTAATACACTTGCCACCAAATTTTTCTTAGGCATATTATATAGTATACAAATTCAATCAACCTAATTGTTTAAGAAAAAATACCAAACATATAAAATTTGAGCTTAACCCTTAGGAACCGAATTTTTCTTAGCTTCCTACAAGTCCATACTATTCTCTTATTTAGCATTCTACACCCTCCCTTTTGAGTTTTCACAATTTAAGTCCTCTTACTCTTTTCATTCAAAATTTCTATCCAATACATAATAGCTTCATACACATGCACGCCATTTCACCATCAAGCTCAACAAAGTAAGATTTTCCATCCATGGTCGATTCTCTATTATGCTTTATACACTAAAATTCTTACATGGGCTGGATAGTATGTAGGATAACTAACTCAAAAATGTATAGATTGCTAGAAATCAAACTCAATTACTAACCTCAAAGAAGCATGCAATGACCGAAATGAAGAGCCAAATTTTCCCCCATCTTTCCCTTGTTAACATTCGGCAGGATGAAGAACAAAGAAGAAAGATGAATTTTTCTATCATCTTTTATGCTTTTCCTTTATTTTAATCACATACTAAAATATTATTATTATTACCCCACTTACTAAAATAACTAATACAAAAACATTAATCAAACACCATGCCGTCCACCTACTAGTTTTTAGGGCAATTTGACATGCAAAACCATTTATTCAAGAAACAATTCAATTAAGCCCTTCAACTAAATAAATACTATTTTAACTATTTAGTCCTTTCACTTAAATTAGTCACCCAAACACACAAATTAATAAATAATATTTTTATCACATACTTATTCACATAACATAGACATCAATTTAATAATAAAATACATATATATATATATATTAATTCGGATTCGTGGTCCCGAAACCACCGTTTCGATTAGGGTCATAATTGGGCTGTTACAGGGAAAGAATGATAGTATGAAATTGAAGTGTGGGAAGTGAAATATGTGAATGGTTGTGTAAGTGCATGTGTGATGGCTAAGTATAAGTGTGGTTATACATGATGAATATGGTTATTAAAGGGTACATGAATGCTCTTAATGTGGACAAATAGATGTCTAATAATAGTATGTTAAATTTGGTTGGAAATGGTATAAGTGTAGATTCTTTTTAGGGTGGCAAAAAGGCTTGGTAAATAGCCTTATAATTGTCCACACGGGTAGACACACGGGCGTGTGTCTAGCCCGTGTGTGACATACGGTCTGCCTCTAGGGCGTGTAGCCTAGCCGTGTGTCCCCTGCACCTAATTTGCCAAAAATTCAGTATGTCACACGGGCTAGCACACGGGCATGTGCCTTGGTCATGTGACCTAAAATGTGTGATGATGTCATAAACAGAATACCCAAGTTTTTGCACACAGGCAGAGACACGGGCGTATGCTCGGCCGTGTGAAAGCCCCTGTAGGTTCGAAATGAAAAATAAATCTACACGGGCTGGGGACATGGGCGTGTGCGACCACACGGCTTGCCGACACGGGCGTGTGCCCAGTTTTTAAGTAAATCTTCTAAATTTTTCTAAAGTTCTCGGTTTGGTCCCAGACCGTTCCCAAAGTATGTTTTGGGCCTCGTAGGCCCATTTTAGGGACATTATGATAGAATATGAAAATTTTTAAATTGAAAGAAATTTTATGACCCAATTTTACATGAATCTTTGTGTTATTGTCCGGTAATGCCTCGTACCCTGTTCCAGCGTCGAACACGGGCAAGGGGTGTTACAGGAACAATTACCAGTTGTTAATGAGTTTGTGGATGTGTTTCTTGAGGAATTACCGGGCTTAACCCCAGATTGTGAAGTTGAATTTGAGAGTGATGTGATTCCGGGAACAGCCTCGATATCAGTAACACTATACAGAATGGCACCGGCTGAGTTAAAGGAGTTAAAGACCCAGTTACAAGAACTATTAGACAAGGGGTTTATTAGACCTAGCATGTCTCCTTGGGGTGCACCTGTCTTGTTTGTGAAAAAGAAGGGCAGATCTTTGAGATTGTGTATTGACTACCGATAGTTGAATAAGGTCACAATTAAGAACAAATATCCTTTGCCACGTATTGATGATTTGTTTGATCAGTTGAAAGGTACTGTAGTATTTTCAAAGATAGATCTCAGGTCTGGGTATTATCAATTGAGAGTTAAAGAGTGTGACGTGCCGAAGACAGCTTTTAGAACTTGGTATGGTCATTATGAGTTTTTAGAAATGCCTTTTGGTTTAACCAATGCTCCTGCTGCATTTATGGAATTGATGAATCGAATTTTTCAACCATATTTGGATAGATTTTTGGTTGTATTTATTGATGATATACTGATCTATTCCAAGATAGAATTCGAGCATGCACAACACTTGAGGATTGTGTTACAGATTTTGAGAGAAAAGCAGTTGTATGTAAAGTTTAGCAAATGTGAATTTTGGCTTCATTAGGTTGGATTTCTGAGCCATATTGTGTTAGCTGAAGGGATTCGTGTGGATCCAAGCAAGTATCTACAGTGGTGAATTGGAAAATTCTAAAGAATATAACAGAAGTGCGAAGTTTCCTGGGTTTAGCAAGATATTGCCGTCGTTTTCCTAAGAATTTCTCGATGATTACTTTACCAATGACTCGGCTATTATAGAAAAATGTTGAATTTGTGTGGTCTGATGAATGTCAACAGAGCTTTTCAAAGTTGAATAAAATGTTAACAGAAGCTCCGATTTTAACTCAACCAGAATCAGGTGTGCCATATATTGTATATAGTGATGCGTCTTTAAATGGTTTGGGTTGTGTATTAATGCAGTCGGGAAAAGTATTGGCTTATGCTTCTCGGTAGTTAAAATCGCACGAGAAGAATTATCCTCTACATGATCTCGAATTGGCTGCCATTGTATTTGCTTTAAAAATTTGGAGACACTATATATACGGCGAGAAATGCTATGAGTACACAGATCATAAAAGTCTGAAATATTTAATGACTCAGAAGGAGCTGAATTTAAGGCAGAGACAACAGTTGGAATTGTTTAAGGACTATGACTTAGTTATTGATTATCACTCGGGAAAGGCTAACATGGTAGCTGATGCACTTAGTTGAAAGTCGTCTTTGTTTGCACTTCGGGAAATGAATGCTCATTTTTCTATTAATGAAGATGGTTCTATGTTAACAAAGTTAAAAACAAAACCTGTGTTTCTTCAACGGATTTAGGAGTTGCAAGATGATGATCTGAAATCGGTGCTGAATCGGCAGATGGTTCGAGACAATTTGAGTTCAGAATATAGCATTGATGACAGTGGTATGTTGTATTATCGTAATAGAATTTGTGTTCTGAATAACTTAGATCTGAAAAATGATATTCTTTTTGAAGCTCACAGTAGTAGATATTCTATTCACCCGAGTAGCACAAAAATGTGTTATGATTTGAAAAGAATGTATTGTTGGCCTGGAATGAAACGTGAAATATGTGAATTTGTTGCAAAATGTTTGATTTATTAGTAAGTGAAAGAAGAACACCAAGTACCAACAGGTTTTCTACAATCTGTTATGATTCCTGAGTGGAAATGGGAGCATGTCACTATGGATTTTTATCCGGATTACCTATGACTCCGAAAAAGAAAGATTCGATCTGGGTGATTGTTGATAGATTGACTAAGTCAGCACATTTTAACCCGGTCAGAACAGATTTTTCACTTGAGAAGTTAGCAGAATTATATATGTTTGAAATTTTGAGAATACATGGGGTTCCAACATCTATTATTTCGGATCGAGATCCGAGGTTTACATCAAGATTTTGGAATAAACCATAAGAAGCTCTGGGTACAAAGTTAAATTTCAGTACATCATTTCATCTTCAAACTGATGGACAATCAGAACGAGTGATTCAGATTTTAGAAGATATGTTGAGATGTTGTATACTAGAGTTCGGAGATAGCTAGGAAAGGTATTTACCCTTGGCTGAATTTGCCTATTATAATAGTTATCAATCTAGCATCAAAATGGCACCATTTGAAGCTCTTTATGGAAGAAAGTGTAAGACTCCATTGTATTGGTCTGAATTGAGTGAATCCAAGATGGTTGGAGTTAATTTGATCCAAGACACTGAAGAAAAAGTTCAAATTATTCGTGATAGTTTGAAAGCTACTTCAGATTGTCAGAAATCATTCGTAGATTTGAAAAGAAGAGATATAGAATTTGCAGTTGGTGATCGAGTGTTCCTAAAAGTTTCACCATGGAAGAAAGTATTACGATTTGGTAAGAACGGAAAGTTAAGTACAAGATTTATTGGACCATATGAGATTGTTGAAAGAATTGGTCGAGTAGCTTATCGATTAGCCTTGCCTCCAGAACTTGAGAAAATTCATAACGTGTTTCATGTGTCTATGCTAAGACGGTATAGATCAGATCCTTCACATGTGATTCCTCACACTAAAATTGAGCTTCAACTAGATATGACTTATTCAGAAGAACCAGTGAAGATTTTAGCTTGAGAAGTCAAAGAACTACGAAATAAACAAGTACCGTTAGTTAAAATGTTGTGGCATCATCATGGTTTAGAGGAGGCAACTTGGGAAACAGAGGAAGCAATGAGATCACAATAGTCGAATCTATTTCCAGGTAACAAATTTCGAGGATGAAATTTCCTAAAGGGGGGAGAGTTGTAACAACCTAATTTTCAGTATTGTCGGAAATAGTGATTCGAGATCATAAATCCGACGAGTGAGTTTTAAAATTCAATAAATTAATATTTATTAGTTAAGTGAGATTTTAGAAGTATTTTTGAATTAGTGAATTTTGTGAATTAAAAGAATTTATTAGGAAAACTTAGTCTAAAATGAGGTATCGAGACCTTGATTTCATACACCGAGCCGTAAATATTTTTATAAATATTTATGGAGTCTTAGTGAGTTAGAATTAAAGTTTCGTTAGAAAATTTTACCGTTTTGATAGTTAATTAATTAAAAAGGACTAGATTGAAAAAAGGTGCAAAACTTGTTAAAATGATTAAATAGCTTAAGTGTTAAATAAAAGAGGACTTAAAAGGAAAATTAGCCTAAAGTAATTGGCTGAAACGGTTAAGGCAGTAAAAAACAAAGAAATTGGAAGTTTTGCAAATTAAACAAATAAAATAAAGACTAAGTTGAAAATCTAGACATTTCTTCATTTTTCTTCAGCGAAAAACACCATTAAAGAGTCTCTCTAAGCTGGTTTTTCATATTTTTGCTACAAATCAAGAATCTGAAGATAAATGTGGAAAAGAGAAAGTAACGGATTAGTCCCTAAATTTCTACAAATTTTACAGATTGGCCCAGGTAAGTTCATATGGTTGAATTTGCATGTTTAATTGTTAATTTAGGAATAATATAGTGTGTTATTCTATATTATGTTATTAAACTATAAATATTATAAAAATATGAAAATCAGATCAAAATTTCAAATTGAGTAGAACGCATGCTTGAGTACGATCATTCTGTGATCAGTGATGAATTGACGGATAAGACCATTGTTGGACCATGGCAAAGTATTGAATGTAAGACCATAGCTGGGCTAGGCATTTCAGTGAAAAGACCATAACTGGATTATGGCATTGTGAACGTAAGACCATGGTTGGACCATGGCTGTATGTGTGTGTACGTGTAAGACCATAGCAGGGCTATGGCATCGTAATAAATTGAAAGACCATAGCGAGGCTATGGCATTGTGATATGTGCATGACCATGGCAAGGTCATGGTAATATATGTGTAAGACCACAGTTGGACTATGGCTTTAAGTAAACGATGTACTCAAATCCGTAAGACATTCTCTAATTTGATAATAAATGGTAAGTGTTATATGATTTGAAGTGATAGAATTCAATCAGTTCTGATATTGAGCTCAATCAAGTGAATTCATCATTTGAGATTGTGATTGGCAGGGAATATTAATGAAATGCTCTATTTAATGTTTTGTTTTTATTTGTTCTGTAAGATTTATTTTTGAGCCTATGAACTTACTAAGCTTTCATAAGTTTACTTTTGTGTGTTAAATGTTCATTGTAGATTAACAAGAGATCAGAGGATCGAATCAACATATTGGGCCACACTATCTAGATTTCACCGATAGATTTTGTAAAACAACTTAAGGTTTATATGGCATGTATAGGATGGAATGAAAAAAAAAGTAAACTTGTGATATGTTTATGAATGGTTCTTATACATATATTGTAACACTCCTCACCTGTATTCAACGTTGGAATAAGGTTACAGAGTATTATCAGACTTATCATACAATTACACATGCATTTCTCAAACATTTTCACATTTCATGCAATCATCATTCATCATCAATCATGATGTCCCTAATACGAGCTTACGAGGCTCAATACATGCTTTGGAAGTGGTTCGGGACTAAACCGATAACATTGGAAACATTTACGAAACTTATAAAATTTTTCAAACTGCAGGGGTCACACGGCCATGTACCTCGTCCATGTCACTCACATGGCCAAGAGACACGCCCGTGTCTCAGGCCGTGTGGACATTCGAACTAGGATTACATGGTCGTGTCTGACCTCGAGTAACTCTCTGACTTGGGTCTCACGACCAACACCCACACCCGTGTTACTAGCCCATGTGCCCTAAAAATGGCCATACATGCCCGTATGCCAGGCTGTGTGCTAGGCCGTGCCAAACCTGTAGGGTATATTAACTTATCCTACACGGCCAAGTCACACGCCCGTGTGTGAGGCCGTGTGAAGCATACTAACTT
This sequence comes from Gossypium australe, assembly GCA_005393395.2. Classification (NCBI taxonomy): domain Eukaryota; kingdom Viridiplantae; phylum Streptophyta; class Magnoliopsida; order Malvales; family Malvaceae; genus Gossypium; species Gossypium australe. The sequence continues at coordinate 107,931,641 of CM016621.1, read as the reverse complement.
GATTTTAATTTCATCACCAGGGGCCACATGGCCATGTAACATAATTAAGACACACGTCCGTGTCTCTGCTCGTGTGGACAAAAATAAGTTAATTACCAAGCCAATTTGCCACCGAAATTTGCATGTACCTACAACACATCATTTTGCACCATCTCGTAGCATAAATAGACATTTAAATTAGCCAATTCATACCTAATTCAAGCATATTCTATACCAAATTTCTCAATACACTCAAATTGCAAAATAGACCAATCCATTTACACTCCAAATCTCATAAACTTAGATCATCAATATAGCTACTTAAAACATGCATTCTTTCCCTTGATTCACAAACAAATAACATAAAAAATATCAACATTCAACTTCCATAATACCAATTATTAATAAACATCAAAAAACCAACCTCAATTTACATAACATAAATTATATGCACATATACACAAGCAAATTAACTCAAAATAAGCCAACTCTCATGGCTATTATATACAAACCAAGACATATACATTTACAAGCCAATTCAAATGGCCAAAATCATTACCAAAATATAACCAACACAACCAAAGTCTCTATACATGCCATATACTTAAAATTACCAAAGTTCATAGGTACCAAGTGATAGGTGGATAGTGTGATGTGATCTCTGGCGATCCCCAAATCCAAGCTAGCTTGAAATCACTATAAAACATAGAAAAATAAACAAAGTAAGCTTTATAGCTTAGTAAGCTAATATGAAATAAACTCGATATAATCATAAACACATAATTCAACCATTGATTATAAATACATGAATTCACATCAACTAACAAACCTTTCAATTACTCATTCACAAAACCATATACTTTCTTCACCATTTCTTCGACTCAAAGTTAATATGGTTTAATGGACATACCTGTACCATCTCGTACCAATCTCATTCTCAACCACATCATTCATTTACCCGTTGAACCATTTGGAATAAAAGTCGGATACTCAAGAGTCTCGCACAATAATTGCCTATACCATTGCCTAAAGCCAAATCAAGCTAACTTATATCCGAAATACTGATATCATGGCCCGAAGCCAAATCAGCCAATATTCATGGCCTGAGGTCAAAAGGGTATAACTCACACGCGAAGTGCCAAGATCATGGCCCGAAGCCAACTCAACGTATCCCCTAATGACATGTCACTAGCATCCTAAACTATTCTAAAGATTCAACCGGGATTTCAAATGTCAAATTATCATCAAGTCATTGTTGAACTTTGCCGAAGTCTTGTATTCACAATTTATGCAATATTAAAGCATTTAAAATACATTAATAATGAAATTTATCACATACGAACTTACCTCGGATGTGAAAATGACAAAATAAGTCGATTAGTTGATAACTTTAGTTTTCCCCCGATCTAGATCTGAATTCTGCTTTTCTTGATCTAAATACATTCAAAATTAACTTATTTAATAATCTCTCTATTCAATTTAATCCAAAACACACATTTAAGCACATTTACACTTTTACCCCTAGAATTTCACAACTTTTGCAATTTAGTTCTTATTACATAAAAAATCACAATTTCATGAAATTTCTTTAATACCCATGATAGCTGAATTACTAGAATACCCCTAGCAACCCACATTTATCAACTTTTCACACATTTAACCACACATTTTCACAAATAAATCCCTAATTTGCATTTTCACTAAAAATCACTTTATAAAACTTGTATATTTCACAACAAACATTCATAATCTATAATCAAATGTAACACCCCTTACCCGTATGCAAGCCGAAACAAGGTTTGAGGCATTACCTAACAAATCTTACTAAAACATCTCGAATAGGGCTATAAAATTTCATTCAAACCCCTTTCTTGCTTACTCTCGGCCCACATGGCCCTAAGCATGCCTCCGAGAGGTTTCGGGATTTAACCGAGGGCTTTTACAAAATTGAAAGGTTTTTTATCAAAACAGGGACCACACGCCCGTGTACCCCTAAGATATGCGCGTGTCCTTCACCCTTGGTCGACACTGACTAATTTCACACGGCCTTGACACGCCCGTGGCCCTGGTCCGTGGGCTAAACCTTGACATTCTAACTTATCCACACGGCCTATACACACGTTCGTGTGCTTCAGCCGTGTGACAATTTAAATCCCAAGTGCAAGATGCAGACTTCACACGGCCTAGGCATACGCCCATGTGCTAGCCGTGCCTCCTACATGGTTTAGACACACGCCCGTGTGTCTACCCCTGTGGACAATTAGCAGGCTATATACCAAGCCCTTGCCACCCTAGGTTACACACATACATATTCCAATTCAAACCAATACAACTCCTATCCCAATAGCACACCTAAGAACTCATTCCAACATAAAAGATAATCAAAGGTGTAATATCCCAAAATTGGGCCTAGTAGGATTGGGCCGATTGGGCCTTGGGCTTTAGGAAAATTTTGAGTATTATTTTATTATTTGTGTTAGCTCGGGTATGAATTATGTATGTTTAGCATAGTCTTGTGAGGGCTTGATTTTATTAATGAGGTTAGAATAATTTTTAGTTTGAAGAATTTAGTGAAGTGGATTAAGTGAGTTTGACACTTAAGTTAATTTAAGTGTTAAATTAAAGCATAAGAGGAGTAAGTGGCAAGATGGTTAAGGAGCTTGAAAGGTTGCTTGAGGTTAGAGGTTCGAGTAGCATGATTAACATTTTGGAGGTATTATTTTTGTGTTCTAGCATTGATGGACGGTCAACCTTTATTTATGATAAGGTGGACTTTCTTTCTTTTGGTAAGTTGAATTTTGGTTTAAGGAAAGCATGAAATTGGGGATAAGATTCTTAAGGTTATGGAAAGATGGGGGGACAAAAGGCTTGGCTTTAGGAATATGTTTTGGAAACTTTGTCAAGGCTTTAGTGCATGTATGTGGACGGCATGTATGGCTAGGGGGGTGGCCGAATTTTTGATAGGAGGTTTGGGGGGGGGATATTTGGCCAACTTTAGCAATTGTGCATCTTTTGGCTTTTTTTTTCTTTCTCTCCAAAAACTTCCCTCCTCGGTCGATTGTGTGTATTGCTTTTGGTGCAAAATTGCTTTTGATTTTAGCCTCATTTTGTTGAACCAAATCATACCATTTTTTCTTTCTTTCATTGTTCTTTTGAAACCGAAAATACAATTTGAACTTTGTGCATTTTTGTGCACTTTTCTTCCTTGGCAAAATAGTGTTTGGCCGAACCTCTCTCTCCCACATCTCTCTCTTTTTCTTCTTTGATATTGGTTCATAATCACATTTTCCTTTACACTCTCTTGGCCGAATCATTTTTCATCTCAAATTCCATTTCTTTTTCATTTACTCAAAGTTAAAACATCCCTTTACATTTTATTTTTTCTTCTCTTTTTACTTCACCATAGCCGAATCTTCTTCCTTTCTTTTGGAATTGTTTTGGCCGAATATTCAAGGGTAGATTCTTTTGATTTTTTTTTCTCTTTTGGAAAAGGGTAAGAGTTCATGGCCGATTTTCTTTCTTTTCTTTCTCTTTTCTATGTCAATCTCTTGTGGACAAAGGCCGAACTTATGGGCATTTGTTGCAAGGTTCTAACCATTTTAGGAACCGATTATTCTTTTAGGCTCTTCAGGACTTTGGAAGCAATCGTTCTAAGCCTCATTTTCTCTGACAACCGTTTTGGGTAAGTCTATAGGTAAGACTTAGTATTTCATTCGATAATCTTTCGGGATTTGATGGTATAGCCGAATGGTTTTGCTTATAGTTTTGTGGTTTGGTCGAATGTTCTTAGTGCCATAAAAGGTGTTCTCATGTGTGTAGCTAAAGGAAGGGAACTCAGAGTGTGATTCGGGATTTGGTAGGAGACCAAATCGGCATTTAGGGAGAAGGAAGAATCACGTTTCGAGATCGTGTTAGATTCGAGTAGTTCGGGATTTCACTATTAGGCAGGTGTGTAGTTAGCCTACCGTTTTCCGGGTATTTGTGTTATATCTGTATGTATTAAATATGTGCTAACTTGTGCAAAGGAAATTGTGATACGGATACCCTCAAGGGGTATGTCAATAACCCGGTAAGTACTAAATCTGATAAACAGTGATTTCTAATATGAATATGTGATAATATGCTTGATGAACATGCTCATGCATCATTATATTATGTCATTATGGAATGTTACATGTGCATGGGTTGGGATATGATATGAAAGAAGGTACGGGTGTACTTCGAGTACGTGGTTTGATGTTAGCCTTGAGCTACATCGTGGATTGACGTTGACTGAGGTCACGTTGTGGATTAATTGCGATTTAGTTCGTGTGGCTTGATGAGTGGTTGTGTGCCTCATCGTGGTTGATATCGGCCATGTGCCATATCGTGGTTGATGAGTGACTATGTGTCCCATCGTGGTTTTGGTGTTAGCTACGGCTACATCGTGGATTGGCGCTGACCGAGGTCGCGTTGTGGATTATTGTGCTTAATTGCATGTGGACGGCATTGATTGCCTTTTGGAGTGAAAAGGAGAGGGTGATTTATTTATCCCCTGGTGTGTGGTAGGCTGGATAAGGGGGTGTGTAGCGGATGGACCCTAGGATTGGGTTGGGTGCACTTTGCATAATTTTATGTGACCTGTGAAATGAGGTATTAATGTGGAAATGGGCCAAGCCTAAAATGTGAACGTGGATTGGATTGAGAAAAGGGCCAAGCCCTGTATATGATATGTAGAATAATGTGATATGAATGTGGGCCAAGCCTAGAATGTGGTAATTTGTGAATATGCAATTTTGTTATCTGATATATGGGTTAATATGTGGTTAACATGTGGGTGGAATTCAGTGGATTAATTACACACTGAGTCTGTGTCACTCACCCAAATTTTTCTCAAACCTTTCAGGTGATGCTCGGACCGGGTTGGAGTGGATACGAGGTGGCCCATGCAAAAGAGGATTTTTTTTTATACAATTTATGTTTCAGTATTTTAAGTATTTAATTATTGTAATAAGGGCCATTTTAAGTATTTAAGGATTTTTATTATGTTTTAAGTTAAATTGTCGGTTACATTATTATTTGAAAATGTTTTATTTTAAACAACTTAATTTTATTTGGAACTTTAATTACACAATGTTTTAGTAAAGACAACAAATCTTTTATGTTTTAAATTCTAAGTCAAAAGTTTTTCAAACATTTTCCGCAGTGGCATTTCAAATTCGGTCACACAAATGGGCCAGGTTTGGGGTGTTACAAATTGGTATCAGAGCCCGGTTCAAAACTCAACTTCGAGGGTTTTGGGCCCAAAAACATTTCTTTTAGATGGGCTTTTCAAAAACAAAGATTTTTATGAACTATTTTCAGGTTATTCTGGCATGGCACCTGTATCTCCGACCCGAAGTCCACCAGGTAAGTACCTCTGATTACTGAAGTGAATTGAATATGTGAATTTGATGGGCTTTTATGGGAACGTAGATTAGTAGATTAGGGCTATTGAACCCTAGGACTAGTCTACTCAAACACAAGTGCATAAGACTTAAGGACTATCAAACAAACCTGTGACTAAGTCGCCGAGCTAGGGTGTGGTAACAGTTGTGCGCATGTCTAGGAGTGGATTCGGTAAGAGCTTGGTATTTAAGCAGTCCTAGTGACTCACCTCCTCTTTACTCGAATCCTACCTGGTGCGTAGTAACCGTTCACCCTAACCAAGAGGACTTATTCACGGGCTAAACCAATCACTAAAACCCGAAAGGGACTAGCCATGCAGTTTTATAAAAACTCTAGTTTTTAAATCACTAAACTACCCTTTTGATCTGTACAAACTATTTTGAAGACATTTCTCAAAATATTTTCGATTTACAAAATTACGAAAATACCCCTGGTTGTAAAATTACTAAAATGCCCTTGGTTTCTAAAAGTTTCAATACTACCTTTGATTTTAACAAAATTTTCTTACTTTGCAAAAGTATCCAAAAACCTTATTTTGCAAAATATCAAGATGCCTTGATTTGGAAAATTTACGAAATTACCCCTGATTGACAAAATTACCAAAATAACCCTGATTTTCAAAATTTCTATCATGGTCCTGATTTGGGAAAATTTTTGAAATAACCTCAAGTTTTGGAAAATTTCAAAAGTGCCTTGATTTATTAAAATTTTGGAATTGACCCTGAATTATTACCAAAATACCCTTATAGGACGAATGACGAAGTTACCCCTGGGTTGGGAAGGACTGAAATGACCATAGAGGTGTAGTGAATGAATGTGTCTCTGTTTATGAATGTGTATATGACTCTCTGAACTAGAGTAGTGAACTTGAACTGAACTTTTGTGTGATCAAAATAACTACTTCTAAATACTTTTTTTCATAAAAATTGTTTGCGGTTAATAAGTGGAACAAAATTCTGATGCATAAAACTCCTTAATCAGATTAAATCGCAACGTTAGAAATGAGTTCTAGGGGACGTGGTCGTCGTGGACGTAGTAGGGGTAGAATGGAGTATTAGAACCGGTAGGGTCTGGCCATGGGTCAGAAAATGAAGTTCCGCCGCCAGCAGTGGGGGCGGAGGATCAAGATCAGACAGGAGGCGATGACGCAGTATCGCGAGCCATGTTGCGAGTGCTCGAGCGAGTGGCAGGAGCTAGTATAGGAAGTGGAGCTCGAAAGTTAGTATCAGAACGACTCAAGTTGAACGGGGCTGATGTTTTTAGAGGAATATCTGGAGTAGCTCCGAATGTGGCGGAGTATTGGATAGAAGCAGTCGAAAGAATAATGGACGGTTTGGACTGTACCGATGAGGAAAAGCTGAAAGGTGCTGTTTCATTGCTCCGGGACGAAGCTTATCGATGGTGGCTCACTGTCAGACAAGGTGTTCCGACAGATCGATTGGATTGGGATTATTTTAAGGTTAAGTTTGAAGGAAAGTACGTTGGAGCCAGTTACTTGGATTCGCAAAGAAAGGCGTTTCTCAACTTGGTGCAAGGAAGTAAGTCGGTAGCGGAGTACGAAGCGGAATTTGTGCGATTAAGTCAGTACGCCAAAGGGATCGTGACCACTGATTATGAAAGGTGTGTACGGTTCGAAGATGGGCTACGAGATGAGTTGCGAATGTTGATTGCTCCACAAAGAGAAAGGGACTTTGCTGTTCTAGTGGAGAAAGCTCGGATCGCTGAAGAAGTTAAAAGGACTGTAAGGGAGAACCCAGAAAAGGATAGGTATTGGAACAAGAGGAGTTTTGGCCCAGCAAAATCACCGGAAGACTTTCAGAAAAGACCGAGGGTCGAGAATTCTGTACGTGCACCTGTACCAGTTGCTGAGAAGCGGAATCGTTTATGTGCTCAGTGTGAGAGAACTCACACAGGAGAGTGTTGGGGTAATAGTAAGGAATGTTTCTGGTGTGGATCTAAGGCTCATTTGGTTAAGAATTGTCCTCAGACAATGGAGGTTCGTGGTCCAAACCATGTAAGAAATGGTTCTGGTCGAAGTCGTGGAACACCCGGTAGAGGTGCTGAAGGTTCGGATGTGGGACAACCAAGGATGTGATAGCGGGTAAGTTCTTTGTTTTGCTTTAGAGATAGCTCATTCTTGTGTTGCTTGTGAAGTGCTTGAAACCTTGAGTGTGAAATTGGAGACTGTACTTAGAAAGTATATTGGTTTTATTAAGATCAGAGTGCGCAGCATAAGTGTAGTGTGATGAGTAGGATTGCATGACTGTTAGTTAGTTGGAAATTTCGAGGACGAAATTTCTTTAAGGAGGGTAGAACTGTAATATCCCAAAATTGGGCCTAGTAGGATTGGGCCGATTGGGCCTTGGGCTTTAGGAAAATTTTGAGTATTATTTTATTATTTGTGTTAGGTCGGGTATGAATTATGTATGTTTAGCATAGTCTTGTGAGGGCTTGATTTTATTAATGAGGTTAGAATAATTTTTAGTTTGAAGAATTTAATGAAGTGGATTAAGTGAGTTTGACACTTAAGTTAATTTAAGTGTTAAATTAAAGCATAAGAGGAGTAAGTGGCAAGATGGTTAAGGAGCTTGAAAGGTTGCTTGAGGTTAGAGGTTCGAGTAGCATGATTAACATTTTGGAGGTATTATTTTTGTGTTCTAGCATTGATGGACGGTCAACCTTTATTTATGATAAGGTGGACTTTCTTTCTTTTGGTAAGTTGAATTTTGGTTTAAGGAAAGCATGAAATTGGGGATAAGATTCTTAAGGTTATGGAAAGATGGGTGGACAAAAGGCTTGGCTTTAGGAATATGTTTTGGAAACTTTGTCAAGGCTTTAGTGCATGTATGTGGACGGCATGTATGGCTAGGGGGTGGCCGAATTTTTGATAGGAGGTTTGGGGGGGATATTTGGCCAACTTTAGCAATTGTGCATCTTTTGGCTTTGTTTTTCTTTCTCTCCAAAAACTTCCCTCCTTGGCCGATTGTGTGTATTGCTTTTGGTGCAAAATTGCTTTTGATTTTAGCCTCATTTTGTTGAACCAAATCATACCATTTTTTCTTTCTTTCATTGTTCTTTTGAAACCGAAAATACAATTTGAACTTTGTGCATTTTTGTGCACTTTTCTTCCTTGGCAAAATAGTCTTTGGCCGAACCTCTCTCTCCCACATCTCTCTCTTTTTCTTCTTTGATATTGGTTCATAATCACATTTTCCTTTACACTCTCTTGGCCGAAGCATTCTTCATCTCAAATCCCATTTCATTTTCATTTACTCAAAGTTAAAACATCCCTTTACATTTTATTTTTTCTTCTATTTTTACTTCACCATAGCCGAATCTTCTTCCTTTCTTTTGGAATTGTTTTGGCCGAATATTCAAGGGTAGATTCTTTTGATTTTTTTTCTCTTTTGGAAAAGGGTAAGTGTTCATGGCCGATTTTCTTTCTTTTCTTTCTCTTTTCTATGTCAATCTCTTGTGGACAAAGGCCGAACCTATGGGCATTTGTTGTAAGGTTCTAACCATTTTAGGAACCGATTATTCTTTTAGGCCCTTCAAGACTTTGGAAGCAATCGTTCTAAGCCTCATTTTCTCTGACAACCGTTTTGGGTAAGTCTATAGGTAAGACTTAGTATTTCATTCGATAATCTTTCGGGATTTGATGGTATAGCCGAATGGTTTTGCTTATAGTTTTGTGGTTTGGCCGAATGTTCTTAGTGCCATAAAAGGTGTTCTCTTGTGTGTAGCTAAAGGAAGGGAACTCAGAGTGTGATTCAGGATTTGGTAGGAGACCAAATCGGCATTTAGGGAGAAGGAAGAATCACGTTTCGAGATCGTGTTAGATTCGAGTAGTTCGGGATTTCACTATTAGGCAGGTGTGTAGTTAGCCTACCGTTTTCCGGGTATTTGTGTTATATCTGTATGTATTAAATATGTGCTAACTTGTGCAAAGGAAATTGTGACACGGATACCCTCAAGGGGTATGTCAATAACCCGGTAAGTACTAAATCTAATAAATAGTGATTTCTAATATGAATATGTGATAATATGCTTGATGAACATGCTCATGCATCATTATATTATGTCATTATGGAATGTTACATGTGCATGGGTTGGGATATGATATGAAAGAAGGTACGGATGTACTTCGAGTACGTGGTTTGATGTTAGCCGTGGGCTACATCGTGGATTGACGTTGACTGAGGTCACGTTGTGGATTAATTGCGATTTAGTTCGTGTGGCTTGATGAGTGGCTGTGTGCCTCATCGTGGTTGATATCGGCTATGTGCCATATCGTGGTTGATGAGTGACTATGTGTCCCATCGTGGTTTTGGTGTTAGCTACAGCTACATCGTGGATTGGCACTGACTGAGGTCGCGTTGTGGATTATTGTTCTTAATTGCACGTGGACGGCATTGATTGCCTTTTGGAGTGAAAAGGAGAGGGTGATGTATTAATCCCCTGGTGTGTGGTAGGCTGGATAAGGGGGTGTGTAGCGGATGGACCCTAGGATTGGGTTGGGTGCACTTTGCATAATTCTATGTGACCTGTGAAATGAGGTATTAATGTGGAAATGGGCCAAGCCCAAAATGTGAACGTGGATTGGATTGAGAAAAGGGCCAAGCCCAGTATATGATATGTAGAATAATGTGATATGAATGTGGGCCAAGCCCAGAATGTGGTAATTTGTGAATATGCAATTTTGTTATCTGATATATGGATTAATATGTGGTTAACATGTGGGTGGAATTCAGTGGATTAATTACACACTGAGTCTGTGTGACTCACCCAAATTTTCTCAAACCTTTCAGGTGATGCTCGGACCGGGTTGGAGTGGATACGAGGTGGCCCATGCAAAAGAGGATTTTCTTTATACAATTTATGTTTCAGTATTTTATGTATTTAATTATTGTAATAAGGGCCATTTTAAGTATTTAAGGATTTTTATTATGTTTTAAGTTAAATTATCGATTACATTATTATTTGAAAATGTTTTATTTTAAACAACTTAATTTTATTTGGAACTTTAATTACACAATGTTTTAGTAAAGACAACAAATCTTTTATGTTTTAAATTCTAAGTCAAAAGTTTTCAAACGTTTTCCGCAGTGGCATTTCAAATTCGGTCACACAAATGGGTCGGGTTTGGGGTGTTTCAAAGGTATCTCTAGGAACTCAACAATCAAGATATACAAGAGGACATATACTTCATGAAATGCATCTTCATTAAGCAATAGAACTTGCCAAGTATTTGCCTAACTTATAAGGCCATTTACAAAATGACTTTTATAGCTTACATGGCCAACACTTTGATTAACAATTACAACTTAACAAAATACCCAAGTCCTATACATGCCCTACTAAAAAAAAGTCAAAATTGTTATACCAAAGTGATGTCGATAGTATGATTTTCGAACTCCTACGTCCACGATCCTTGAGTTATCTTGGCAATATTACAAGGAGAAAAGGGCAATGAAAGGGGTAAGCATAAAGCTTAGTAAGTTTGCATGGAAATAAATAGCAATAATAAACTCATAATATATTCCATCCATGGCATTAACTAACCATACACAAGTCATAGGCTTCTTGCCATACTAACTTACAATTGCCCTTATTTAGCACATGTCGTGCCACACATCGTAATCGTTTCTTGGTGACTCATTCACGAGTACCTGTATTCACTCATTCATATGACTTTAGTGCAATTCTCATTTCTACTTCTAAACTCATCTACTTATCCCATTAATTCCCTAGGGATAGTCAGATACTCGTATTCATCGTCATTAATGTAGGTACGAAGCCAATGCCACATCCCCGAGGTGGTCTTATGTGGAGTTACCTCTAAATGCCAATGCCATATCCCGGATAAGGACTTATATGGACTTTCACATTAAGTATCGATGCCATATCCCGGATATGGTCTTATACGATTCTCATACTCATTACCGAAGCCATATCCCGAATATGGTCTTATACAGGATTCCAACTCGGTGCCGAGGCCATGTCCCGGACATGGTATTGTACATGACCTTCTCTATTTCATATATCGATGATAGCATTTTCATATTTAATATTGTAACACCAGCATTTTCATTTTTAATATTGTAACACGCCAAACCCGGCCCATACGTTTTGACCAGATCTGGTATGCTACGGGTTGAACATTAAAATCTTTTGCTAAGTTGGTTTTAGAAAATCATAAGTTATTAGGCAATATTTGAATAAATAAGTGACATTTGAAAAGAAACCTTGTATTATTATTATTTGGTATAAATAAACCCCTGACATAAATTCATAAGTTGCAAATATTAAAAAAACTACTTAGGCGAATATAAACTATGGGGCCTTATTACCTAAATATTCCCAAAACAAAACTTAAAGGAAAACAGAGAATAATCTATAGAAATAAAAACTTGATGGCCCCTTGAGTCCGTATCGGCTCCCATGTCCACGATCTACTGCTCATCTGAAAAGTTAGGGAAAAATAATAGGGTAAGTCACCAAGACTCGGTGTGTAAATCCCGAAAACACATAAAAGGCTTGGGCCTACAAACACATTATGAGCCCTGGCCCATACACAATGGCAACAATCATAATCACATGACAGATAATAAATGATGCAAAGCCCAACCCATCCTAGAATTCCATCCTCTACACACCAACTCGTACCAACCATCACACCTTGGGGATTTCTATAATTAACCCATCAATCGCTACACACCATATCGACAGTCATTGTAACATCCCCAAACCCGGCCCATTCACTACGACCGAATCTGGTTATGTTAGTGCGGAAAAGTCGGTGGAAAATCTATTTAACTTAGAAAAATTTAAAACTTGCTAACTTTTGAAAAATCCATGTTTATTTAAACTTATGATTAAAACTTTGTTATTAAAATATACTCATACTAAAAGATTAATATATACAAGCCACATTGAATAGGTAGGTTGGAAAAATATAATCATCTTCACATAGTGTTTCAAATTCATCAAACCATAGTAAATACTAATAAAATAATAACTCAAATAAATAAGAGTCAAAAGGCCTTAATTACATATACTATTTAAAACAAAATACTTAAAGTAAGCCTAAAACGTTTAAACTCTTCTTTCGGCATGGGCCACCATGTGTCCTCTCCGAACCCGATCCAACTACGCGTCACCTGAAATGGTTAATGAAAAGAGTGAGTCCACTGACTCAGTGCATAACCACAACACATATTTCCATCCGTATGGGCTTGGCCCATACCCACACAGCCATCGAAACAAATCATGCAAGAATGCATCTCAACCCAACCTACTATCCAACCGAACACCAACCTTAGCAGACTCCCTGCCTAAGGCCGTGGCTAATCCACCACTGATCACATCGTGATCCAAAAACCTTACCCTAGCAACTCTCTGCACAAGGCCGTGGCTGAGCCACCGATCAACCAAAGTGATCCAAATACCGTAATCTGACTACGGTGATGCACATAGCAATCAACCGCCGAGATGGGCACCGAGCCAACACCTCCCTTGAGGTAGCACACAGCTAATCCCCAAGCACTAATGTAGCTGGAGCTATCATTAGACCACGTACACCTTGTGTACACTTCCTTCTTCATCGAATCAAGCCCAAATCCCATGCAACTATATATATGCAACATGTTAAGTCATCATATCACATAAATATATAAATATTTATACATACATAAATACATCACAATTAATCTTACCATCACCCGTTCTCATCACTTATGCCATTATAAACGGCTTCCACACATAATACACATATAAACATGTTAGTAAACCAAAACCACAGAAATAGTGCGATGATTACGCACCTTAACACCTGTAGTTCTACGCTTTCGATCCCTAAGCTATCGCTCAAAGAAACAACAGCTATCTGCCTATAGCTATCTCCTGCTGCTGGCCCACACCCCGGTGGCCAATCCCTAACCGCCGAGACAGCCCTCTTCTTGAACTTCAGAATAGATGCCTTCCCTTGCCCACTCTGACTGGTCGTTGCCTCCATTAACACAGTTAATCAAATAAACGGGTTAACCTTCCAAAACACAACCTAAGTATTTAATCTAAATAAATATCTCTTACCAACTCAACTTGAATCCCGAACACTACTCTATGCCACTGCAACTGCTGACTAAACGACCTTGCTAACCACTCCCTATTGCTCCAGCTAAAAACGACCACCACCAAGGAAGTAAGGTTCGGCTCAGGGACTTGCAACAAAAGTGGAGAAAATAGGAGAACAAAAGATTCGGCAAGGCTCCTTAGATGGTGCTGAGATATTCGGCAATGGTAGGCTTTTAAGGGTGATTTCGGTTTGAAGCAAGGACAAAGAAAAGGGGTGAGGGGAGAGGGAAAATGGATAAGCCAACCTCCGGCTTTGGCTACAACAAAATGAAAGGAAAAGAAAGGGTGCTCTTGACTTATTTTCGGCAAGAGACTAAGGGAAAAATAAAATAGAAGAAGCAAGAACTTTTAGTGAGGGAGAAAGCAAAGCAAATGGTGAATGAACAATGAGCACCTCCCCCCCTATTTATACTATTCGGCCAAGCACTCAACTCCCCTTCAAATCCCATTATTTCCTCCTACAAATCCTCCCTAACATCCATTCAAAAAGTTTGAATGAGTCAAACTTTTACCTAGCCAAATTTAAAAAAAAGATGACCAAGTCTTCATCCACCTTTTTAGCATCCAAAAACCGTCCAGCTTCTATCCTCTTTGACGCAAAAACAAGGCCCCAATTGCTGCCCTTGCGATTCGAACCTGAGCCCCTTCCCCCTGCAAATGGCGTCACTTCTCCATGCTCTAAGTGGCGCCTCCTTGCCACTCTGCCAAGCCACTCTTTATGCCAAAACTCCACCAAAAATTCTCTTAAGACCCCCTCTATCCAAGCTCCCCTTTTAACCCCTAAAACTAAAAATTTTCCAAAACGTTCTACCATCACCTAGGGTTCTCAAGACCCCTAAAACTTACCCAACCACACCCTAAAGTGTGCCAACACCCTAGCTAAGCACCAAACGCCTAACCCCTAAAACCAGGGTGTTACAGTCATACTGCCTATTCCTTATCAATCAGGAATTTTAACGTGGGTTTTCTACCACCGATCACCAAGTGACCTAACATTTCATTAGGTGGGTTTTCTACCACCGATCACCATGTGATCTAACATTTCATTAGGTGGGTTTTCTACCACCGATCACCATGTGATCTAGCATTTCATTAGGTGGGTTTTCTACCACTAGTCACCATGTGATCTAACATTTCATTAGGTGGGTTTTCTACCACCGATCACCATGTGATCTAGCATTTCATTAGGTGGGTTTTCTACCACCGATCACCATGTGATCTAACATTTCATTAGGTGGGTTTTCTACCACCGATCACCATGTGATCTAACATGCTCTACCCATTTTCATAACAAACCCATCCCATGCATACATTCATGCAAAATCAAACAATCTACTACCTAAGAGATTACAGTCTTTCGCATACATCGATACACATAGAGAAGTTCTATGATTACGTACCTGGAATTCCTTGCCTAACCCTTTTTGGGTTTCATTCGACTGTCTACACAGCCACTTTCCGGCTTTTTAGCCCATAACATAAACATACATATATTCATACAGATTATTAGTGTGTTAGAGATCTACACACGACTATTCATACAGCTTCATTTTTTGGCTTTTCAGCCCCTAACAGGTATAATACAAAATAAAACTTATGTGATAAGGATCTACACACGACTGTTCATACAGCATCATTTTCCACCTTTTCAGCCCCTAACAGGTATAATACAAAATAAAACTTATGTGATAAGGATCTACACACGACTGTTCATACAACCTCATTTTCTGGCTTTTCAGCCCCTAACAGGTATAATACAAAATAAAACTTATGTGATAAGGATCTACACACGACTGTTCATACAGCCTCATTTTCCGGCTTTTCAGCCCCTAACAGGTATAATACAAAATAAAACTTATGTGATAAGGATCTACACACGACTGTTCATACAGCCTCATTTTCCGACTTTTTAGCCCCTAACAGGTATAATACAAAATAAAACTTATGTGATAAGGATCTATACACCTGATTACAGTTAGAATGAGACCCTCTAAGTCGACGCTATCCGTAGCCAACACCACCGCTATCTGCCTTGAAATCCCGAAAAGAGATATGAGATTCAGGGACTAGTGTTTCCGGCTTTTAGGTCTAAGAGATCTACTTACTAGAGAAGATTCGGCTACTCCCAGAGGATTTCGGCTTTTTACGAAAATCAGGAAGAGAAGATGATTCGAAGAAATCTATAGAGATTCGGCTCTTAGAAGAAAGAAGAGAAGAGAATAATGGAGTTTTCGGCTTTTAGAAGAAAGAAGTGAATGATAGAGTTTTCGGCTTTTAGAAGAAAGAAGAGAATAATGGAGTTTTCGGTTTTTAGAAGAAAGAAGAGAATAATGGAGTTTTCAGCTTTTAGAAGAAAGAAGAGAGTAATGGAGTTTTCGACTTTTAGAAGAAAGAAGAGAATAATGGAGTTTTCGACTTTTAGAAGAAAGAAGAGAGTAATGGAGTTTTCGGCTTTTAGAAGAAAGAAGAGAATAATAGAGTTTTTGGCTTTTAGAAGAAAGAAGAGAATAATGGAGTTTTCGGCTTTTAGGAGAAAGAAGAGAAAAGAATAATGGGGTTTTCGGCTTTTAGAAGAAATAAGAGAATGATGGAGTTTTCGGCTTTTAGAAGAAAGAAGAGAATAATGGAGTTTTCAGTTTTTAGAAGAAAGAAGAGAAAGAAAGGGTGGAAACCCTAAATGTCACAAAATAAAGAAGAGAACCCTCCCTATTTATAGAAATTTCGGCTAACTCCTAGCCTTGTAGATAGCTTCTATCTTTTCTCTTTTTATCTTCCATATTATCAACTATAATATCTATATTATCTTATTCATATAAATCCTCCTATTTTTGAGCCTTGTTGCCATCCACTCCACCTAACCCAAATGCCGAAAATTAGCTAACTTAAATTAAAAGAATTGTGCTCCATGAAACTTAAATTTTGGGCCCCTATCTCCCTTGTTGTGGCGTCACCTCCTTGCTCCCTAAGTGGCGCCACTGACCACTGGGCCACAAGCCCATTTTGATAATTTAAAAATAGATACCACCTTTTAAAACTCTATAATGCCCAAACAAAATTTTCACCAAGGCCTTGACCACATCCTGAGCTCAATTTGGACCCCTAACAGTTAAATTAACTCATTACTCATTTTCACCCATTAAGCGCATGGGCCCAAAAATTCAGGATGTTACAAATATACTCCACTAGGATCTCAACATCTCATTCAACATCAATTTAGTAGAGCATCATGCACCAATAGGATACCAAGCATTCTCAATTGTGCTAACATAATTATTGCAGTAACCACATACAAACTTACCTCGATTTCAAAATAAGCTAACTCGTCGGCTTAGTCCAAGACTTTGTTCTTTCCCCGATCGAGGCGGATTCTCAATTCTTCTTGCTCTATAATAGCAATTTAGCTCATCTTAATCACCACATTAATGAAAGCATTTCAATAATCATGCTTAGGCAAAAATTAATGTTTTGCCCCTAGACTTTGGCAAAATGACCATTTTGCCCCTAGGCTCAGAAATTAGTTCTAATCACATTTTTACCTTCAACAAGCCTAAGTGAACATTTAATAATCTTATAGCTATCATCAAAACTCAACATTTCACATAATTACTACAAATTTGTAACCTTATCATCAAGGTCCAATTAGGTGTTTTCAAGACAACACCTTTCACAAAAGTTGTTCATCTAACAATTAAGACTCAATTTCTTCCATAAAAATGCAGCAAATAACTATGATAGCTCTCATGGCAAGACTCTAAACTTTTCACCATAATGCACAATAGTCTCCTCATTTGAAAGCTTAAGCCTTAGGGGTCTTGAATGGATGAGAGCTTGCTGAAATTTTGAGCTTTCAAAAACCCCTATTTCCTTGCTATTTTCGATGGAGAAGGATGAGCAAAATGATGGACATCATCTTTTCTTTATTCTAATATTAAACTAACAATTTAGTCCACCAAACACCACCAACTTTGACCAACTTGGTCAATTCTTGTCCCCTATGAAGTCTATGGCCGGCCAAGCCAATTTTGGGGGCCTAATTTCCTTTTAAAGACCTCCAATTGTCAATATATGGCTATTTGGTACCTTTAGCTTATAGAATGGAACTTTCGCACTTTATGCGATTTAGTCTTTTTTCGCGATTAAACATGAAATCGTTAAAAATTAAAGCGCCAAAATTTTCATGCACATATATTATAATGCTCTGACTCATAATATAACATGAAAATAAATTTCTCTAATCTCGGATTAGTGATCCCGAGATCCCTATTCCAACTAGCCCCTAAATCGGGCTGTTACATCAAACATCTAAATACTCATGTATTAATCAATGGCAACATTCAAAATCTTTAACAGTTTTGCAAATTAGTCCCTAGGCTCGCTAGACCTAGTTGCAACGATCTCAAAAACATAGAAATAATTAAAAATGGGACAAAAACGGACTTACAATTGACCTAGGAAGGTTGGCCGATTGAAACCCTAAAAGATGAAGAAATAAAGATGAATATGGTTTTTGTTTTATTTATTTTAAGCTTATTTACAAATTTACTTAATTAGCCTTAATTAATAAACATTATAACCACATAGTGCATGCCCATAATAGTCCACTCACAATTAAAATGGTCTAATTACCACTTAAGAACTCTTACTTTAATGTTCCATAACTATTTAATACCTTTAGCTAATAGAACACAAGTTTTACACTTTACGCGATTTAGTCCTTTTTACCTAATTTAGCATTTAAACGATAAAATTTCTTAACAAAAATTTTCACACAAACATATTATCATGCCACAGACATTAAAATAATAATAAAATAATAATTTTGACCTTGAATTTGTGGTTTCAAATCCACTGTTTTGATTTAACGAAAAACGAGCTGTTACATATATGATAGTTTATGTGCATGTATTTAATAGTAACAAATAGTAGTTAATGAATGGAATTACGTGATAAGTTATGCAAATGAGTAGTGTGATGACACATTAGGTTTAAAACTTGATATTTGACTTGAATTGGTTGCTTGGTTGAGTTCTATTGGTGTAAGGAAATGTGTATAGATGTTGATTTTGGAAAGGGTGAGAAAAGTGGCCTTAAAATGGCCTACTTTCATCCACATAGGTAGACACATGGGCGTGTTTCAGACCGTGTATGACACATGGCCCGACACATGAGTTGGTCGTGTGTCCCCTACAACTTAAATTTGAGAAATAGAATGCTTAGGATTGAGCACACGGGCAGAGACATAGGCGTGTGTCTTGTCCGTGTGAAAACTGCACGTTAATGTTTTGCAAGTCAGAGAGTTACATGAGTTGGAAACACGGCCATGTGATTTGTATCACTTGGCCGTGTGAACCACACGGCCTACCCACACAGACGTGTGATCCCTGTACATGAGAAAAATTTTGAAATTTCGTGAAAATTTTTCTAAGTTCTTGGATTAGTCCCGAATTGCTTCTAATGCATAATTTCGGCCTCGAGAGTCCATTTGAGGGATAATATGATTGATTATATATGATTTTGGATATGAATAGTAAATGTTATGAACTAACTGTAAATTTTTTGAAAAACTCCGGTAATGATCTGTAACCCTGTTCCGACGATGCATACGGGTTAAGGGTGTTACAGAAGCGGTCAGTATAGGTAAATCCCTATCAGCAAAACACCAGAAAAAGGACGCCTCTATGGAAATTATCTTAAGGGAAAGCCTTTGTGGCGAGTACTGGATGTAAAGGATGCCTTTGTGGCAAAACTTTGGACAAGAAAGCCTTTGTGGGGAATACTAGATGTAAAGTATGTCTTTGTGGCAAAACTCTGGACAAGAAAGCCTTTGTGGAGAGTAGTGGATGTAAAGGTTGCCTTTGTGGCAAAACTCTAGATAGAAAAGCCTTTGTGGCGAGTACTAGATGTTAAGGTTGCCTTTGTGTTGAGTACTGGATGTAAAGGATGCCTTTGTAAAAAAAACTCAGGAAAGGTAAACCTTTGTGGCAACCTTTGTTTAAGAACACCTGTGTGGCAAAACTCAGGAAAGGTAAGCCTATATGGCAAACTTATGTAAGGAAATGCCTCTGTGGCAAATCTCTAGACACGAAAGTCTTTATGGCTGTTGTAACAGCCCATTTTTCAGTGAAATAGGAACAATGGTTTCAGGACCACAAATCTGAGCTGAAAATAAAATTTATTTTTTTTTATTATATGGTCCGTATTATGATAGATATGACATGTGAAAACATTGGTACAAAAATTTTATTGATTTAGTGCTTAATTACGAGAAGGACTAAATCGCATAAAATGCGAAAGTTAAATTCTAGTAGCTATATGGATTAAATAGCTATGGAATTCAAAACTAAAGGTCCTTATATGGTAATTAGATCATTAAAGAAAGTATGTAGATTTTTCTTGGTGACTCATCCATTGAAATATAGAAAAAGGGTAAGGACTAAATTAGAAAGTGAAAATTTTAATTAATTAAAAGATGATAAAATAGATATCATCTTATTTCCTCATCTTCTTCCCTAAAATAAAACATGGAAACCCTAGGAGAGAGAGAGAAGAAACTTTCATGGCCAAATTGGGTAAGTTTCCTTATCCTGTGTTTAGTAATTTTGATATTTTTGGAATCGGGATAATCTAAACTATCTATTTGGGGGATTAAATTGAAAAGTTATCAAGATATGAAAAATAGGTCATGGATGTATATGCTGGAAATTAGAAATTTATGGTAAAAAATGAAAGACTATTGATAGATAAACAACTTTTGCAAAGTGATTTTTGATGAAAACATGATTTAGGGACTAATATGTAAACTTATGAAATTGAAGGAAAAATTCTAAAATTTTATGAATACATGTGCTGTAAATTTTGTAATGGGGCTTTAGTTAGGCTTGGAATAGGGAGTAATTTACACAAGTTTCATTTTTCGAGCCTAGGGATGAAATTGAAATTTATGGAAAAGTTAGGGGAAAAATAGTCATTTTACCTAGAGTAAAAATTGAGTCCATTTGAATGTGAAATATGATAAATTAATGTTAAATTTACTCGTATAGATCCGGATATACCAAATTTGGAACTAGAACGAGGAAAGAGGAAAATGTCGGATTAGTGGATTTTACTTATACAAACATTGTCGAGGTAAGTTCGTGCAACTAAAATATGTATATTTACATGCTTGTTTTGATTGTGATTATGTAAATTGTATGAATGTTATATATATATATATAATGATTACATATCCGGTCAAGCCCGATAAATAAAAATGTCTAATTTAAATGATAATGCCCGATAGATGAAAAAGGGTAAACGATGAAAAATGTTACCTTTATGCTTGGAATGTGATCATTTGAATTATATGGATGTTATAGATGTATGAAATAATCACATACCAAAAAATGCTTGAAAATGTGAAATCTCGGTTGAATAAATGGAAAATCGATGGATATGTGATCTCCCGAAATGAATGAGGTCCTGCATTTGTTGCGGATGGGATTTAGCTCGGACGAGTAATCTTATTAACCTCATTATAAAAAGGATTTAGCCCGAACGGGTAATCCTGATAAAAGTCCTCTTGAGCATATGTTATGGATTGGATTTAGCCCGGACGGGTAATCTAGATCGAGCTCCTTAGAGCATATGTTGTAAAAAGGGATTTAGCCTTGATTGGCAATCCCGTTGAATTCATGTGTGGCTCGAGAGTGTACTCTCTGAAATAGTACCTTATGGGTACCATTGAATATGAATTGACGGATCCTAATTTGTATTCCTCGAGTGTACTACTTGTCTAACCATCGATAATTTAAATAAATTCAACGGGCAAAGTTCTAACAAGGGCAAATATGAATTTAAGACAAATTGACATAGAATAATATATATATGATACAAAAATATGATATGAAGAAAATATTACATGAAATACAAGAAATTGATGATACATGACAAGAGATATATGAAAGTATGAAAAGATGAAATTTGCACATGGAAGTTATTAGATGAAAATGTTCATCCTTGGTTATAGACTTGTACATTTTGAATGTATCACTACTCATGTGACATTGATATTACGAGTATTATGAATAAAGTTCTGATATGAAATGATCTAAACTCTAGATGAGTATATGAAAATATACTTGAGCTATAACAATGTGATTTATACATGTTGTGGAAAGCATATATGTGCTTGGAAACTTGATTGTAGTTGAGCTCATACTTGTTTTTGATGTTATTATGGAATATATGACTAGCAAGGGCAATGAGAATATGTGTAGGGCTTGAGGTCAAATTGATTGAATATGTCTTACATAGTTACCTCAAAATAGGATGAATGGTAAGTTAAGTACCATGTTATACGAACTTACTAAGCATGCAATGCTTACCCCGTTTTAATTTTCCCCTATTTTAGAGTAAATCGAAAGCTCGCTGGATTGGAAGCTCGGCAGAGATCACTCACACTATCCATCGGCCCATGTTGGTACAATATGGTAAATCAATTACGATTGTAATGGCATGTATAGGATACGTTGGTCATATTGGCATGTAAATATAAATGATGCTTGTAATCTAGCCATTGGAATGACTAGTAATGGCTGTTTTGATATACTTGGAATGTTATGCTATGGTAACTATAAATGTATGTTAAGTAGTTGATCAAATCATGTTTAACACATGAATTGAACCAAGGTAAGATAGTAAACATGTATGCATGCAACGATAGGCCATGTTGAATGATGAAATTTGCTTATTTAAATGCTTGGAATAGTTGGATTGTACTTGGTATGTTTTGGTGTAGGAAAATGGTAAATTTGGGTGACAAATAAGGCTAGGAGATGGCTTTATTTTGTCCACACGGACAGACACACGGGCGTGTGTCTAGACCGTGTGTGACACAAGGCCTACCCCATGGGCGTGAGGCCTGGCTGTGTGTCCCCTGCACCTTAAATTCGAGAAAACAGAATGCTCATAATTGAGCACACGGCAGAGACACGAGCGTGTGTCTCAGCCGTGTGGGTGACACGGCTTTGAACACGAGCATGTGTCGTGGCCGTGTGAAACCTGCACCTAATTCGAATTGAAATAAATAACCACACGGCCTAGCACACGGGCGTGTGGCATGGCTGTGTGGTGCAAATTAGAGAGCAACCTAAATTGGACATGGCCTGAGGCACGAGTGTAACAACCCGATTTTGTGTCTAGTCAGAATAGTGGTTTTAGGACCACAAATCAGATGCAGTAAAATTTTTTTTATTATATTTGTGTGGTCTACAATGTAAATTTTTTTGTTATATTTTTATGGTCTACAATTTTACGAAATGATTGTGTGAAAATTTCGTTTGAAAATTTTGACGTTTGGGCACTCAATTTAGCCAAAAGGACTAAATTGCAAAAAGTGCAAAAGTTGAGTTCTACATGCTAGAGGTGTCTAATTGCAATGGAATTTTAAATGGAGGTCCTTAAGTGGTAATGAGACCATTGGTTAAGTTTGTGGCCAAAAAATGGACATGGTTAGGCATGTTTCCAAAGTTTTTCATTAAAGGCATTTTAGTAATTTGGTAATTAAAATGAATTAAAAAGCAAAAATCAAGCCAAAATTTGTCCATCTTCTACCCCATGGTCGAAACTTACATAGAGAAACCATGGATAGGGTTTTTCAAGCTTCCAAGCTCGATTGTAAGTCCATTCTAGCCCTGTTTTTAATGATTTTTACGTTTTTGAAATCCTTGTAACATGATCTATCTATTTCTACCTCTAATTTAAGACATAATCAAAGTCTAAAATTTGACCCATGATGAATATTTGTGTATTTTTATGTTTGATGGTAGAAAATGCATGTTTATGATTTGTTAAACGACTTTTGCTAAGTGATTTTCGGTGAAAATGCAGAAAAAGACTAATTCGTAAAAGTTATAAAATTATTAAAAGTGTGATTAAATGAAAAATGTGGGCTGTTATGAGCATGAAATAGGTTCAACTCAACTTGGGAATTGATTAAATTGAATGAAATTCATTTTACGAGCTTAGGGACTAAATTGTAAAGTGTTAAAAGTTTAGGGGCAAAAATGTAATTTTGCCATAATAAGATTTTTGGACTGAATTGAATAATGTGAATAATAAATGAGTTAAATGTGATATTATAGATCAAGAAAAAAGAGGTTTGGAAACGGGGGAAAAATGGTTATGAAAGTGTGTAAAGATAAGAGTTTAGGAAATTGAGTGATTTAAAGTATATGCTTGAAATGCAAATACTCATAATTAATATGCATGTTTATTATGTGGTTTGAAATGATTTGTTAATTATTGTAATATGTTACAACAGAAAGATTACAGTTGTTGGGCTAATGCTAGAATATGTCAAATTATGCTTATAAGTTGATAGAGCAAACATTGTGACGGAAAAAAATTATAACCATGAGATTATGATAGATTATAAAATTTGTGTTCATATTGTTGAACATGATAAACACTTGGTAAGATGTGGTTCAGTAAGTTATACTTATGAGACTTAAATGACATTCGTATGGATTTGCATTATGTTGATAGTATAATATATGTATGGTTGAGGTTGCTTATTATTTACATATGAACTTACTAAGCTATATACATAGCTTACCCCCTTCCTTTCCTATGTCTTATAGGGTTATTGAGCTAGCTCAGGTTGGAGATCGTCGGAGATCCTATCACACTATCAAGCTATCATTTGGGTATAAGTGAATTCAAGTATTTTAAGTCTATATCATGTATAGGGACTATGTCAATTTGTTATGTGTGTCATTATTAATTTGGCCATATGTGTTAGCTTGGAATTGCTAATGCTTCATCTTATATATGTAGCCATGAATGATGGCTTATGTTGATCATAAGTTTATTCATATGACAATGCCCTCTTGTGAATGTGAAATTAGTATGTTTTAAACGGGCTAAGTACAATGTTATAAGCATGATAAGTGATGGTATAAGAATGACATGTTATTATCTTATTATGGTTGTTTGGTTGCAGTTATATGCCTAAATTTGTGCCATGTGATGTTGTGTAGATGTGTGCAAGTGAGGGTGGCAAAATGGCTTGGTAAATAGCCTTATTTTTGTCCACATGGGAATGTGTTTCGGCCGTGTGTCCCCTGCACCTTAATTTTGAAAAACAGAATGTCTAGAATTGAGCACACGGGCAGAAACACAGGCTTGTGTCTCAGTTGTGTGTGCTGCACGGCCTAGCACACGGGAATGTGGCATGACCATGTGGCACAAGTCAGAGAGCACCCCTAAATTGAACACGGTCTGAAGCATAGGCGTGTCCCAGGGTCACATGGGCATGTCCCTTGGACCACACGGGCGTGTGAGCCCTACTTCTAGCAAAAATTTTCTAAGTTTTATAAAAATTCCCTGAGTGCTCGGTTTAGTCCCGATCCACTTCTAAAGTATGTTTTGGGCCTCATAGGCTCGTTTTAGGGAAGATATGAAGGTGTGTGAAAAGTTTTAATTTGGATGGAAATTTATGACTCAGGAATGTATGTTTACTTGTGTTTATATCCGGTAATGCCTCGTACCCTATTCTGGAGTCGAATAGGGGTAAGAGGTGTTACAACGGGCGTGTCTAAGGGTCACACGGACGTGTGAGCCCTGCACCTTGGAAATTTTTTGAAACGTCACAAAAATTTTTTAGAGTTTCCAATTAAGTCTCGACTCAATTCTAATGCTCATATTGGGCCTCGATGGTCCATTTAAGGGACGTTACACATGATCTCAGAAAATAAATAATGATTGACATGATTTATCTGAAAGTGTTCTGAAAAGTTTCGGTAATGCTCTGTAACCCTATTTCGGTGACGGACACGGGCTAGGGGTGTTACAGCTATCTCTGAGAAGGAACACCTGTGTGGCAGATTCTGAATAAATGAAAGGAACCCATGATGAAGTTTGATAAAACGAATTATAGGATATTCTGAGAGTATAATAGTTATAGTACACTCTGTAGGAAACCATGTGTACAGAAAACTCCGAAAGAAAAGTATTGTATGAAGTGTTAAGGTGAACCCCATACAGTATTAAAGTAAGTACAGTATGCCATCGTGAGTGGAAAACCAAAAGTACTTTGTTTGTAAGGCCCTCTATAATGGGAATGGTTAAGGAATCATGAAAGGAAATAACAAAGAATGTGAATGAGACATTGAAATTATGAAAAGCAAGTTATGATCTTAGAGTGAGGCATGACACCTATGGCATAAGGAATGAAACCTTAGAAGTATCCACAGGTGTAACACCCCTTATCCGTATTCAATGCTGGAACAAGGTACGTGGCATTACCGGACATAAACACAAGCAAACATATAAAACCGAGACATAAATTTCCATCCAAGTTTAAAACCTTTCACATGCATTCATATCGTCCTTATTACGAGCCTATGAGACCCAAAACATGCATCAGAAGTGGTTCAGGACTAAACCGAAAACTTTGGAAACTTTTGGGAAACTTAAAATTTTTTTCATGTAAATGGGGTCACACGCTCGTGTGGGTTCGAGACATGCCCGTGTGACCCTAAGACACGCCCGTGCTTCAGGCCATGTTCAACTTAGGGAGCTTTTTGTCTTTGAGGTCATCATCAAATTGAGGTCACACGTCTGTGTGCTTAGGCTGTGTGATTGATTAAATTTTCATAATTTTTCATAAAATAGGTGCAGACTTCACACGGCCAGGGCGCACGCCCGTGTTCAAGGTCGTGTTCTGGATACGGCTGAGACACACGCCCGTGTGCTCGATACTGAACATTCTGTTTTGCAACAATTAAGGTGTAGGAGACACACGGCCGAAACACACGCCCATGGGGCTAGCCGTGTGTTACACATGGCCTAGACACACGCACGTGTGTCTACCCGTGTGGACAAAAAATGAGGCTATTTACCAAGCCATTTTGTCACCCTTCTATACACATACCTACACAACAAAACATAACACCAATCCAAGCAAATAAGCCACAACCAAGGTAGCAACACTCATTCATATACTACCATCTATCATATACAAACATCACCTGTTTAACAACTTATACCATGCAAACTTCCACATCTATGAAAGACATCATCAATTGAAAATATATACCTAAACCAATATTAGCCAATTTCAATGGTCATTTACAAAATGAATTATCAACCAACATTAGCCAACACATTTGGCCCAAATCAATTATTACACATAACAAAAGAACCAAGTCCCTATACATGCCATAACTCAAAATGTTAAATTCATCGGTACCCAAAATGATATGATGATAGTGTGAGTGAATCTCCGACTATCTCCGATCCCTGAGCTAGTTTGGTGACACTATAAGGCAAGGGAAAAGAAAGGGGAGTAAGCTTTAAAGCTTAGTAAGTTCCTATGCAAATAATAGGCATTATAACACACATTTAACACATAATTAACATGATGTAAATTAACATAAATGTCATTATAAATCTCATAGTCAAACTTACTCAATCACAAACTTACCGAGGGTTCATCACATAACGAGCTCATTAAGCATGATTCTTTTGTACGTACTTGTACCCAAGTGCAACATACCAAAGTCTTTCACAACTTTAACATTTTTGTCGAACTACCCGTTGAACCACTTAGAATACTAAAGGATACTCGAGACATCTCACATTCATAGTACCACACCAATGCCATATCCCAGATATGGTCTTACATGGGATCTCATATTGATTGCCAATAGCCCAGCTATGGTCTTGCATAAAGTCTCATATCGATGCCATATCCCAGATATGGTCTTACATTAAATCTCAATAACCCTAATGTCATTGCATTTGTATCCTAACTATTCCTAAGGTTCAACCGGGATTTTCTCGCTTGCCAAACTTTGTCGATTACGTTTAAGGAGTCAATCATAATTCATACAACATTAAAGCATTTAGAACATAAATAAAAAAATGCATTATTTACATACGAACTTACCTCGGTACAAAAATAGTAGGAATGAGACTTAATTGTCAAATTCTTTATTTTTCCCCCGATCTAGGTCCGAACCTCATTTCTCTTGATCTATAATAGCAAATTTAACTCATTTATTATTCACATTATTCAATTCAGTTCAAAAATCACATTATGGAAAATTACATTTTTTCCACTAAACTTTGACATATTTACATTTTTACCCCTAGGCTCGAAAAATAAATCTATTCAATTTCTTTTATTCCCAAGCCTAGATGATTCCCTTTTATACTTATAGTAGTCCATATTTTTCATTTGATCATACTTTTACACACATTTTATAATCTTTTTACAAAGAGGTCTTTTTGACATTTTCATCAAAAACCACCTAGCAAAAGTTGTTTATCACACATCAAACATGCATAATCTACCCTTAGTCATCAAAATATTCAAATATCCAACATGGGTCAAACCCTAGACCTTGATCTTTTCTTAAATTAATGGTAGAAATAGGTAGATCGAGTGATAACAACTTCAAAAATGTAAAGAACATAAAAAACAGGGCAAGAACGGACTTACAAATGAGCTTAGAAGCTTGACAAACCCTAGTTATGTCTCCTTCTTGTAATTTTTGGGCAAGGGTTTGAAAATGAACAAAAATTGGCTTTTAATTTGATTATTAATTCAATTAATTAGCCAAATGACCAAAATGCCCCTAACATAAAACATGAAAATTCTCTTACTCCATGTCCATTTTTGTCCACTAACTTAACCAATGGTCTAATTACCATCTAAGGACCTTCAATTTAAAATTTCTTAGCAATTAGACACCTCTAGCATGTAGAACTCAACTTTTGCATGTTTTACAATTTAGTCCTTTTGACTAAATTGAGTGCCCAAACGTCAAATTTTCGAATGAAATTTTCACGATATCATTCTGTGAAATTATAGACCATAAAAATATAATAAAAATGAACTTTTCTGCGTCAGATTTGTGGTCCCAAAACCACTGTTCTGACTAGGCCCAAACTCGGGCTGTTACAATAGGAGTCAAATTGAAGAATGGGAACAATGAGATAGAAAATGGAGTTTTCGAACAAGATTTAGGTAAAAGAGGGTTTATGTAACGCCCCGAATTTTGGGCTTAGATGAATTGGGCTTTGGGCTTTGGGTCTCATAATTTTTTTTAAGCAAATGACATGTTGGCTTTAAGGGTTTAATAAACTTGGAGTGTCTAGGGGTGTTGGAGAAGTTCCGGGTTCGAACTTTGAGGAGAAGGAATTTTTAATTAATTATTAAAGGAACCAAGGCGGTGAGTAGATGGGCTTTTAAATAAAAATAGGGAAAAATGGCATCAAAGAGCCTTGTGGTAGAGTGGCTAAGTGACGCCACTTAGGGTATAGAAAGGTGGAGTTATGGGCTAGCAAGGAGATCCTAGGTTTGAATCCCAGCTTAGTATTTTTTTAGGAGTTTAATTTTGGCCTTCTAGAAGGTTGGAAGTGGTGTGATGATGGACTCTAAGGAGAGAGATCAAAAGAGAAAATTTAGGAAATGGATTGGGGAGTTATCAGGGAGAAAATTGAGGAGATGAGATGGGGAAGAGTTGGAGCCAATTGGGACTTTGGGGGGTCAGTTTTGTGTATAAATAGGGGTGTCGAATTCCCCTTGTGCTATTTCAGCAACTATAGTGCTCTGCCGAATTCTCCTTTATTTTTTCTGTTCTAAACCTCGCCTCTTCCTTATGTGTTTTCTTTTCTTCTAAAGCCTTAAATCGAATATCATTCTCTTCTTTCTCCATTGCTTGTGTCGTCCCACCTTCATCTCAATTGTTGGGACCGAATAGTCGTGACTTCAAAAGCCGAAAACCTTTGCTCTTGTAGCCGATTTCTTCATCTCCCCAAACCTTGTGCCGAATACTCTAGTGACCAAATCTCTGTCGTACTGTCATCATTCCTTTGATTTTTGGTGGATCAGATCTTGGAAAAATCGGAATCAAGCTTGGATCTACAAGTCTCTGCCGAAAAGCTATCCATACGTTTCGGCTTTTGGGTAAGTGTTCTTGATTTTGGGATAAGTTGGCCGAATATCCTATAGTAAGGGAAAGGGTGACTTAAGTGGATACAAGTCACCTATTATTTTGTCTTTAACGATTAAGATTGATGCAGATCTAGGGGATATTCGTGAGCAGTAGCTAAGGAAGGGCTATTAGGACTGGTGGCACACCGTAAGGTTAAGGTAAGGCTTCGGTTTTTAGTAAATATTATGGTTAAGTGTGTGATTGATTGGAGGTTGGTATTGGTTGTAGGTTCAAGGCTGAGGATAGTGTAACACGTCTCATTTACCAGGTGTGTACATACACTTCACACGACAAATCGGCAAAAGCCGAAATCCCGAAAAAAAATGAGAATGCCAAAAAGCCGAAAGGTTGGTGCAGGCAACCACACGAGCGTGCGAACATTCGTGTGGGAACACCGATACGACTATCGGAGCCAAGAGAGCGATCTCATAGTCTCGAGCCACAGTTTGGCCGACAGGGCCAGACGGGGCTAAATGGGCCTACCGAGCTCGTGGGCCCAAATCGGCAAGAGTTGATATGTGAAATTGGATGATGGATTGATATGGATGGTTGTATGATTTGATTATGATCGGGCCTAATGGGCTACATATACATGATTGGGCTTAATGGGATATAAGGACATGATTGGGCTTAGTGGGCCTTATAGGATTTTAGAAATGCATGCTAAGGTTTTAATGGACTCTAGGCTTAGTTCTGGTGAATTCTTAAATAGCATAAAACTTAAGTTAATAATCAAACATGTCTGTGGACAAGTCGCTAGGGTAGAGTGTGGCAATGGACATATGCATGTCTAAGATTGATCTAGGGAGAGCTTGGTACTTAAGCGGTCCTAGTGACCCACCTCCTCTTCTCTGGAATCCTATCTGGTGCGTAGTGTCTGTTCACTTAGTCGCGAGGACTTGCTGACGGGCCAAGGTTCGTAATTAAGACACATAGTGTTAAGAATTACTGAAATACCCCTGTAGGGTAGAATTACTAAAATACCCATGTAGGGTAGAATTACTGAAATACCCCTGTAGGATAAGATTATCGAAATACCCTTAATTTATGAAATGGCTAAAATACCCCTATGTGTTGAATGTAAGATTTATGGATGTTACATGTACATTTGCTGCATTCATATGATATTCTGTTTAGGATGCATATGGGTGGGAATTGTGGAATGGAGGAAGTATATGAGGATCGCATGGTTGCTTGACAACTGTAGATCCACCGATGGCTTTATAAGCCTATTATATGATAAGCAGCTTTGCTGCAATGTTATGTAGTACCACAACCGGGCTACCCTTGAAGTGTATCGGATGGGTGGGTCGATTTAGAAATCCCTACAGAAGTGTTTCAGTTGGACGGAGACGAAGTGTATCGGATGGGTGGGTCGATTTAGAAATCCCTACAGAAGTGTTTCAGTTGGACGGAGACGAAGTGTACCGGATGGATTATTTGGGGAGGGTTTGCATTGCATTGCATGTATGATATTATATAACATATGATATTATATGTTATTATTATGATATATATGCTGTTTGTTTGACGAGGGTCGTACACACTGAGTTTTCGAAAACTCACTCCCTCTTTTATTTTTCTCAAGGGATCCTTAGTAGGCGGTTCGGCGAATGGAGGGACTCAGAGGTGGCCAACTTGCAAGATGATTAGACTTGTTTTCATAATATCTAAATTCTAGATTTTAAGTTATTTTATTTCGGATTGTAATAAGGGTTCCCTCTAGTTATTATTCCATTACTTCCACTATGCATTGTAATTTTGAAACGAAACTTGGATTTATTTCTTTTAAACGAATTTCAAGTTTTTGAAAATAATTGTTTTAAGAACGAGCTTCCGCTGTCAAAGGAAATTTTTACATAGTAACAGGGAAATGGTTTTTTTTTTGGATACACCTCGTTTTAAAAGCAAAATGGATTTTACTTAACTTTTCTCTAGAAGGGTTTTCAATGAAAACAAGGTTTTCGCAAAAACACTTCAATGTGACATGCCGAATTCGGGCCTAACTTCTAAGCCGGGTTTGGGGTGTTACAGTTTAATCACTAAGTCACTACACCAAAACAGACTTTTAGCGGCGTTTTTAGTGGCGTTTCAAAGAAAAACGCCACAAATATTACACAATAGTGGCGTTTGAAGGAAAATGCCGCAAAAAAAAATGAGCAATAGCGGCGTTTATTTCCAAAACGCCGCTAAAAAGGATAAATAGCGGCGCCGCTAAAGGTCCGGGCATAAGCGTTTGTGAAAAAACGCCACTAAAGGTCCGGGCATTAGCGGCTTTTTTGCTTAAGGTCTAGGTATTAGCGACGCTTTTGGAAAAACGCCGCTAAAAGTCTGGGCATTAGCGGGGCTTTTGGAAAAACGCCGCTAAAAGTCCGGGCACTAACGCCGCTAAAGGTCCGGGCACTAGCAGCATTTTTCCAAAAGGTCCGGGCATTAGCGCGCTTTTGGAAAAACGCCGCTAAAGGTCCGGGCATTAGCGGCACTTTTGGAAAAACGCCACAAAAATCTATTAAAACTATTTTATTTAAAAATAAAACGTCGCCATTTCGATTTCAATATAAAAATTGAAAAATAAAACTCAACGTTAGTGGCGTTTTGTTCAAAAACGCCAGTAAATGTATAGTAATGCAAAAAACTATTTTATTTCTAAATAGAACGACGTCGTTTTGGTATCATTATAAAAATAAAATAGTGGCATTTTTGGACAAAAAACGCCGCTAAATGTAGAAATAACGGCGTTTTATTTAAAAACGCCGCAAATAGCTATTTTATTCCAGAATATAAACGGCGCCATTTTGGTATAAATATAAAAATTGAAAAAAAAAAACTCAACTTTAGTGTTTATAATTTAGTGGTTCAATTGTTTAATGTTTGGGGTTTATAAGTTTAAAAAGTTATGGGTTTAGGGTTTAGAGTTTATGATTTAAGGTTTAAGGTTTATAGTCCATGATTTAAGGTTTAGGGGTTATTAGTTGGGGATTAAGGATTAAATTATACGGGTTTAGGGTTTATAGGTTAGGTGTTATGGGTTTAAGGGTTAAGAAGATGGAGGTTAAGGTTGAGGGTTTTAAGGTTTATAATTTTAAGGTTTAGGGTTTTAATGTTTATGGTTTATAGTTTACAATTTAGGATTTAGGGTTTGGAGTTTAGGGTTTTAAGGTTTAGAGTTTAGTGATTTAGGGTCGAGTGTCGAGTGTTTATGGTTTAAGGTTTATAGGTTTAAAATGTTATGGGTTTAGGGTTTAAATTTTAAAATTTAAGGTTTAAGGTTTAGAGTTTACGATTTAATGTTTAAGGGTTATTGGTTAAGGATTAGGGATTAAATGATATAGGCTTAGGGTTTCTGGGTTAGGTGTTAGATGTTAGGGGTTTAACGGTTAAGAGGACGGAGGTTAGGGTTTAGGAGTTAATGGGATAGGGGTTAATTAGGGGTTTAGGGTTTTAGGGTAAAATATATATATGTTAACAATTTGAAATACTATTATTAAAATAAATTTAAAGTTTTTTGGGTATATGACTGCTTTATTTTTAATTTATATATTAAATAATTTCAAATTTTAAATAATTTTCAAGATTTCAAATTTGATCTAATTCTTTTAAATATTATAATAATTTTAAAAATTATTTATTTAAATGAAAAAATTAAAATACTATTATTAAATAATTTTATATTGTTTTTATTTAAATGAAAAAAGTTTATATTGGGTTTTTTTTATATATTAAATAATTTTAATTTTTAAAGGCATTAGCGGCCGCAAAAGATATGTTTTAAACGGTGCCGTTTTATTAGATTTTTAGTGGCGTTTTAGTAAAACGCCGCAATAGGTCCCCCTTTTAGCGGCGCTTTGATTAAAAACGCCACAATAGGCCCCCTTTTAGCGGCGCTTTGATTAAAAATGCTGCAAATGTTAAATTTCTTTGGGCAAAACGGTGTCGTTTTGCTCTCTTGTTTTTGACGCACACGAGAACACTTGTTTCCCATTTCGTTCTGCAGGGTTCATTTCCCCCCTTTTCCCTACTCCTAAATCCCTAAGTATTTTCACCCCTTTTTTCCCCCATTGACATCCGTTTTGCTCTCTTGTTCACCCTTTTCCCCAATTTCAAATCCCTAAAGTCCACCCTTCATACCGGCCATTGATTTCCCATATAGAAAATCGGATTAACAAAGGCAAGGGTTTCTGTAGGATGTCCCTTTGCTCAGAAGCACAATAGGTAATCAAACCCTAATTCCTGATTTATTATTTTTCATTTTTTTTGTGAAATCGTGCTTACACTTTGAAGAGCTACAAGTCCCCCTCCCCCTGTTAATTAGAATAATCATACATGTCCAAATGTAGCAATGTTTCAAAATTGTAGAAGCTACTGGGTTGTGTTCGATTTTGATGTACAAAACATTGAAAAATTGAAGTCTTTCATTGTTTGTGATGCTTTTGATGTTTGAAAATGGAAACATTTTTTTCATTGTCTAAGCAAAACTGTATTGAAAAAAAGCACAATGAACTGTAAGAGTTTAATTCAATTGACTTGTGGGATATGTGTCAATCCTGAGTTAGGCATGTTAGCATGGCATTTCCGTCTGTTTGAATGCTGGTTTGAGAAGAGAATCAAAATGATTGGAGAGAAATAAAACAAAGCAAAATGAAGTAAATTTGATCTGAGAGGACACTGATTATCAGTAGAAAAAAAGTTACAATCATGAGGCAATTGATTATTTTTTATCAAGGGGCTGAGTGGTATGCTTTGAAAATTAAAAAGTTAATATATGTATATATTTCAATGTTTGAACTATCTTCTGTCACCAAAATGAGCATATCCTATGTTAATATATGTCCAATCCTCGAGTAAGTTAATATATGTATATGTTTCAATGTTTGAACTATCTTCTGTCACCAGTTTCTGAAATTAAGAACATATCCTATGTTTTGATAGAATATTATTACAATCAACTTCATCTATGAGGAACTTATGAAATGTAACATCCTGAATAATTGGGTCTGTGTATTTTATGTGTTTGAATGCTTAAAACTTTAATTTGAGAATTTGAGGTACAAATGGGGCTCAAATTGGGCTGAGGCCTTGTTTTAAATATTTTGTTCAGACACTCTAGGGTTTTAAATTGAAGTTTTAGTAGTCTAATGGGCATATTGGGCTTGTGGCCCAAAGGAAATGGTGCCATTAGGAGAAAGAGGAGTTGGCGTCACTTGTGCATGAGGAAGGCCCAAATTCTGGCAGCTTGAAGCCCAAGTTTTAGGGCTAAATTTTGGCACTTAAAGGGAGCAATAATGGGGACGGCACAAGGCTACTTTTTAGGGATTTTTAATATTTATTTTATATGTGGATAATAAGCAGATAAAGGCTATTTTGAGGAGATAACAGATTAAGATAAGGGAAAAGGGATAGGAGCTATCACGTGTGGCAGTGTTGGCCAAAAATCAATCTCTGCTAAGGGGAGGAATCGGTTTTCTATATATAGAGGGGGTGCTGAAATTTTGAAGCCTCTCTTTTATTTTTCTTTTCTCATCTTCTTCCTCTCAAAAGCCGAAAACCATCATCTTCTTCACCTTTTCTTCCTCTCTGAAATATCTTGGTTAGCCGAATCTTCTAACCTCTATTGATATTCTTCTTTTAATCTCTAAAAGCTGAAACTACATCTCTATTATTCTATTCTTAGCCATCCCTTCAAATCTTTTGTTCTTCCAAAAGCCGAAATCCCTAGGATCTCACCTCTTGAAGTTGCCGAATCTTCTTTAGTGGAGTCTACTTGTGCCAAAATCTGAAAGAAACAATAGGTAAGTGTTGATTTCGGGATTTCAATGTTTTTTCGACCTTTCAAAGTCCCTAGCCGAATGGCTATTTAGAAACTAATCTCTTATTTCACTTTTATTTTCGGCATTCTGGGATCTGAAGAGGAGTCAATCACGTAGATCTCTAAGTCATAAGTTCAGTAATACTCTAATCAAGGTACTTTCAGGATTTCAAGGTAAGGAAGTCTATTGATTTTAGTGTGTAAAATCGGGTAGAACACTAACCATGGCCGATTATAGGAGAGGGCCTATTTTCACATCTTTCCGGCTTTTGGAGCAAAGTTGTAGATCGGTTTAGCAAGGGTATCGACATTAATCAGGTGTGTAACCTTTCACACTATCAGATTGGTTGCTAATATATATATATATATATACGTATAAGTCTGCTATACTCTGTTAAATGTCGAAATCCCAGCATAACGTTTGAAAACCCGAGAAGGGTAAAGGCTAAATATCAGGTTAGTATTTTCTGCCATTCCTCAGTGAATGTTCTGTTAAAAATGATATGTTTCATATGTCAATTTATATGTATGCTTGGGGTTGGGTGATTGATGAAAGGGGAAGTGATCTGTTCTAGTGGCTTATGCCATTTCAGCCTGGTGACTCTGTCCATACTCCGTTTCTGGTGGCTCTAGCCATTTCAGCCTGATGACTCTATCACAACTTTGACGATG
Source organism: Gossypium australe (assembly GCA_005393395.2). NCBI lineage: Eukaryota > Viridiplantae > Streptophyta > Magnoliopsida > Malvales > Malvaceae > Gossypium > Gossypium australe. The sequence goes on along the minus strand of CM016621.1, from coordinate 107,895,641 downwards.
AGCAGCTAACTGCAACATGACTGCCATCGATGGTGTGTAGCAGTGTGGGTTGATTGTAGAAATCCCCAATGGTGTGATTGGCAGGTAAGGGTGGTGTGTAGCGGATGAAAACCTAGGAATGGGTTGGGTTTTATGTATGTTATTTTCTGTACAATGTTTTATGTTCTGATCTGTGGGCTAAGGCCCAATCTAACGGTGCTTGAGGGTTGCACACTGAGTCTCGCGACTCACCCTTTTATTTTAACAATTTCAGGTGACATTTAGCACATCGGACCGGGCTGGAGAGGAGGGCAAGGTGGCCATGCAAAAGAGCATTTGGATTCAGCGAAAAGACTTTAGTTTATTATTTTACATTTTTATTTTAGTGGGTTTTTAAATCTGGTTGTAATAACGCCACTGGCCACTAGACTATCATTCTCTGTTTTGGGTTTTTATTTTGGGCCTTTATTATTTTTAGACACTTAAACTTTAATTAAACTAAGGCATGTATTAAGATTTTGGTTTTTATTCATAAATCAACAAATTAAATTTATATCTTATTATAAACTTATCGAACTATTAGGTTTTCCCGAACAAAAGATTAAATACAAGAAAATTATTTTTTTTTTCCAATATTGCAACATCTTTTACAAAATTTCCTTAGTGACACACCAGATCCGGTTGTAGTGTTTGGGCCGGGTTTGGGGTGTTACAAATCGGTATCAGAGCCCGGTTCAAAACTCAGCTCTGGGGGTTTTTAGGCTCAAAACATTTTCTAAAAATGGGTTTATGAAACATGTATATTTATAAATGATACAGGATGGTTTCCTCGGCATGGCACCTGCGTCTCCAGCCCAAGTCCACCAGGTAAGTATTCTGAACTCACCGTGTGTTATATATATGTATGTGGGCTTGATGGGCTTTATGGGACGTAGATTAGTTAGATTACAACCTGATGGACTTTAGGCTTAGCTGAAATAACTCCTTAAATCTCATAAGACATAATTTCACTAAACAAAACCCGCGAATGAGTCGCAAGACTAGGGTGTGGCAACAGGCATGCGCATGTCTAGAATTGGATCCGGAAGAGCCTAGTACTTAAGTAGTCCTAGTAACTCACCTCCTCTTCACTGGAATCCTACCTGGTTCGTAGTGACTGTTCACCCTAGCCACGAGGATTTGTTAACGGGCCAGAATCTATAATTAAAACCCGAAAGGGACCAGCCACCTTATTTTTACAAAATTGCTAAAATACCCTTATTTTGGAAAAAAATTTACCTCTGATTTATAAAATAACTAAAATACCCCCAAAGTTTTGTAAAATTTTCAAAATACACTTCATTTGTGAAAATTTCCAGAATACCCCAGAATTGTAAAACTACCAAAATTTGTGAAAATTACCGAAACACTTTGGTTGGCAAAATTTTCAAAATATCCTTGGTTTGTGAAAATTTCCAAACAACCGTGATTTTATAAAATACCTAAGTTTTGCAAATTTACTCGAAAATAGATTTACAAAAGAACCCGGTTTGCAAAAAAAAAAAAATCTTCCAAGGTATCCCTGTTTATAAAAAAAAGGGAACAAAACAACAACATCAAAATATCTCTACTTCGAAAAAAAAAACTTGTTTTCCAAAAGACCCTTGCTTTATAAAAAGAAAAAAAATGTACCCAAAGTACTTCTAATTCAAAGAAAATCACCAAGATACTTTATTTTGGAAAATACCTTGTAGTACAAAATTACCGAAATACCCCCGGATTGCAAAATTACCAAAATACCCTTATTTCACAAAATCACCAAAGAACCCTATTTTGAAAAATTACAAAAATACCCCCTATAGGAAAAATTACGAAAATACCCCTGTGTAGTGAAACAACAAAAACACCCTTACGTGATGAGTGTAAGTGCTTGGATGTTATTTGTATGTTGATGATTGAATGTATATGTTTCCTAGAATTAGAGGATGCGGAATTGAAACTGTGTTGTGAAAGTGACTTCGAAAGAACTACTCTTAAAACTATTATTCATAAGGCTGTTCGTGGTTAATTAGTGGAAGAAAATTAATGATTCATAAAATTCTTAATCAGATAAACGCCAATCGGAAGAATGAGTACAAGGGGTCGAGGACGTCCGCCGCGTGGACGCGGTAGGGGTAGGATGACCTTGTCTGAGCCAGTAGGGTCTGGCCACAGATCAGGAAACGAGATGCCGGATCTACCAGCAGTGGAGGGAGAGTTACGGGATCAGGCGATCAGAGATGATGCTGTATCTCAGTCGATGTTGAGGGTTTTAGAGAGGGTTGCGGGAGTAGGCATGGGCACAGGAGCCCGGAAATCTGTGTCGGAGCGGCTTAGGGCCAATGGGGCAGAAGTGTTTAGGGGAGTCTCTAGCGTAGCCCCTAGCACAGCTGAGTATTGGATGGAAGCGACTGAGTGCATAATGGATGACTTAGATTTCACGGTAGAGTAGAAGTTGAAAGGGGCCGTGTCTCTCCTTCGAGACGAGGCTTATCAGTGGTGGCTCACGATGAAAGAGGGTACTGCCACAGATCGAATTGACTGGGACTTCTTTAAGGAGTCATTCCAGGGGAAGTATGTTGGGGCCAGCTATATGGATGCGCAGAGGAATGCATTTTTGAATCTGGTGCAGGGAAGTAAATCTGTGGCTAAATATGAGGCGGAGTTTTTGCGCTTGAGCCGCTACGCTCGAGGAATGGTAGCAACCGAATATGAACGCTGTGTTCGGTTTGAGGATGAATTGCAGAATGAGTTAGGGGTTTTGATAGCACCGCAGAGAGAAAGAGATTTTGCTGTTCTGGTGGAGAAGGTTAAGACAGCTGAGGAGGTAAAACGAACCGAGAGACAAGAAAGAGATAAGGAGCAAGAAAGGAATAAGAGGAATTTTGGGCCGGCGGAGCATCTGGAAACTCGCAGAAAAGCCCTAGGTTTGATGGGCCAGCTCGTGCACCGACACCTGCTGCGGGGAATCAGAATCGATTATGTAATTGGTACGGAAAAGCACATTCTGGGGAGTGTAGAAGAAGAACCGGTGGATGTTTCAAGTGTGGATCCACGGAACATATGATTAAGGACTGTCCACAGAAGGATCAGGTGCAGCCAGCTGGACGGGGTTCTGATCAGGCTGTAAGAGGTGGTCAGCCAGTATCGAGGGGTCGTGGCCCAGGTAGAGGAGGAAATAGGGCTGGTCGTGGTCTTGGAGCACCTGGTAGAGGTGCAGGTAATGTAGATGCAAGGCAGCCGGGTCTAGTTTATACAGTTCGTCGACAGGAGGATGGTGACGCACCGGATGTCATAACTGGTACGTTTCTTATTGCTGACAATCCTTTTCTTGCCTTAGTTGATATTGGGTCAACCCACTCCTATGTTGCATGTTCGATATCTGAGACCTTAAGTGTAGACTCTGAAACAACTACTAGGAAGATGACCGTGGTTAGTCCCCTAGGACAATCTAGGGTAGTGGACAAGCTATTTAAGGATGTACCGTTAGAGACTCAAGGGGTAGTGTTTCCGGCAGACTTAATGGAATTGCCATTTGGAGAGTTTGATCTTATCCTAGGAATGGATTGGTTGACTAAGCATCGTGCTAAGTTGGATTGTGAGACCAAGCGTGTGGTGTTGAGTACCCCGGAAGGCGGGGAGGTGGTTGTGTTAGGAGAAAGAAGGAACTATTTGTCCAATGCAGTATCGGCATTGAAGACTGTTAAGATGATTCGGAAAGGATGCAACGCATTCTTAGCTTTTATTAGTGCGTTGGATGCTAAGGAGGTGACTGTCGATGAGGTTCGAACAGTCAAGGATTTCGCGGATGTCTTTCCGAATGAGTTGCCAGGATTACCCCCGGATCGCGAAGTGGAGTTTGGAATAGAACTACTTCCGGGTATAGCTCCGGTATCCATTGCTCCTTATTGAATGGCACCGAAGGAGTTGGTGGAACTCAAAGCTCAGATCCAGGAGCTTTTGGATCGAGGATTTATCTGACCAAGTGTGTCTCCATGGGGAGCGCCGGTCCTATTCGTGAAAAAGAAGGACGGATCCATGCGTATGTGCGTAGACTATCGTCAACTAAATAAGTTGACGATTAAGAACAAGTACCCATTGCCAAGAATCGACGACCTATTCGATCAGCTTAAAGGAGCTTCAGTCTTCTCAAAGATTGATCTAAGGTCAGGTTATCATCAGCTAAAGGTGAAGGAATGGGACATTCATAAGACGGCGTTTCGAACACGCTACGGTCATTATGAGTTCTTAGTAATGCCGTTCGGTTTGACGAACGCGCCAGCAGCATTTATGGATATGATGAACCAGGTGTTTCAACCATATCTTGATCGATTCGTGGTGGTGTTCATCGACGATATTCTGGTTTACTCCAAGTCCGAGGAGGAGCATGATGCACATCTTCGTGTGGTGTTGCAAATTCTAAGGAAGAAGCAGCTGTACGCTAAGTTCAGTAAGTGTGAGTTCTGGCTGAAGGAAGTGACCTTCTTAGGACATGTGGTTTCCACCGAGGGAATTAGGGTAGACCCTCAGAAAATAGAAGCTGTATTAGATTGGAAACCACTGAAGTCTGTGGCGGAAATTCGAAGTTTCTTGGGATTGGCAGGGTATTACAGGAGATTTGTTGAGGGGTTCTCTTCAATAGCGGCACCTTTAACTAAGTTGTTAAGGAAAGGAGTATTGTGTGTATGGACTGATAAACAGCAGGAGAGCTTTGAGAAGCTGAAGAGAATCTTGACGGAAGCGCCAGTATTGATTCAGCCAGAGGCGGAAAAAGAATTTACCGTCTACTGTGATGCGTCACACATAAGTTTAGGGTGTGTGTTAATGCAAGATGGAAAATTTGTTGCATATGCGTCTCGACAGTTGCGACCGCATGAAGTGAACTACCCTACGCACGATTTAGAATTGGCGGCGATAGTGTTTGCTCTGAAGATTTGGAGGCATTACTTGTATGGGGAGAAGTTGGTTATTTACACGGACCATAAGAGTCTGAAGTATATCCTTACCCAGAAGCAATTGAATCTAAGGCAGAGAAGGTGGGTCGAGCTGTTAAAGGACTATGACTGCTCGATCGAATATCACCCGAGTAAGGCTAACGTGGTGGCAGATGCGCTGAGTAGGAAGGCGATAACGGATTTGAGGGTGATGTTCGCTCATCTTAGCCTATATAAAGATGGCAGTTTGGTAGCTGAACTTCAAGTAAGACCTTTATGGACAAGTCAGATCAAAGAAAACCAACTTTTGGATGATGTTTTGAGTACTCGGATCCGACAAGTGCAGAATGGTAAAGGAGGGGATTATAGTTGGAATGGTGATGGAGTTTTGTGTTTCCGTGGGAAGGTTTGTATGCCAACAGATGTGGAGTTAAGGCAGATGATTCTTCGGGAATCGCATAGTAGCCCTTATGCTATGCATCCTAGAGGAGTTAAAATGTATCGGGATCTGCGAGAATAGTTCTGGTGGCCAGGTTTGAAGCGAGAAGTTACAGAATATGTGGGGAAGTGTTTGACGTGTCAGCAAGTCAAGGCTGAACACCAAGTGCCTTCGGGGTCGCTACAGCCGGTGAAGATTCCCCAATGGAAATGGGAAAGAATCACGATGGATTTTGTTAGTGGGTTACCTCTTACGCCCACTAAGAAGGATTCGATTTGGGTAATCGTGGATTGGTTGACGAAGTCTGCTCACTTCATACCGGTTCGAGTGGACTTTTCTCTACAAAATTTGGCTAAGTTGTACGTGGCTGAGGTTGTAAGACTACATGGTGTACCAGTGTCGATCATATCGGACAGGGACCCTAGGTTCACGTCACGATTTTGGAAGGCTCTTCATCAAGCAATGGGAACAAGGTTAGACTTTAGTACCGCTTTTCACCCACAGACTAATGGTCGGTCTGAGAGGGTAATTCAGATCTTGGAGGATATGCTAAGGGACTGTATCATCGACTTTAGGGGTAGTTGGGAGGAATATTTGCCTTTGACAGAATTCGCATACAATAACAGCTATCAATCCAGTATTCAGATGGCGCCTTACGAAGCATTATACGGACGGATATGTCGTACTCTTACTTGTTAGACGGAGTTGGGTGAACGTCAGGTGTTGGGTCCAGATCTAGTCTCGGAAACGAAGGAGAAAGTTAAGTTAATATGGGCTCGGTTGAATGAAGCGTCTGATCGGCAGAAGTCTTATGCGGATCTAAAGCTGAAGGAGGTAGAATTTGCAGTAGGAGACCAAGTCTTTTTGAAAGTATCTCCGTGGATGAAGATAATGAGGTTTGGACGGAAGGCTAAGTTAAGTCCTCGGTTTGTTGGGCCTTATAGGGTACTGGAACGCGTGGGCCCAGTGGCTTATCGTTTGGAGTTGCATTCGGAGTTGGAGCAGATACATGACGTGTTTTATGTCTCGATGCTAAGACGCTATCGTTCTGACCCATCGCATGTGGTACCAGTGGAAGAGATCGAAGTAAGGCCAGATTTATCCATTGAGGAGGAACCAGTGCAAATCTTGGATCGAGACGTAAAAGTATTGAGAAGGAAGTCTGTCCATTTGGTCAAAGTTTTATGGCGAAATCACGGCGCGAAAGAGGCGAGTAGGAGCCAGAGGGTGTTATGCGACAACAGTATCCCCATCTCTTTTTATCAGGTAAATTTCGAGGTCGAAATTTATTTTAAGGGGGGTAGAACTGTAACATCCTGAATAATTGGGTCTGTGCATTTCATGTGTTTGAATGCTTAAAACTTTAATTTGAGAATTTGAGGTACAAATGGGGCTCAAATTAGGCTGAGGCCTTGTTTTAAATATTTTGTTCAAACACTCTAGGGGTTTAAATTGAAGTTTTAGTAGTCTAATGGGCATATTGGGCTTGTGGCCCAAAGGAAATGGTGCCATTAGGAGAAAGAGGAGTTGGCATCATTTGTGCATGAGGAAGGCCCAAATTCTGGCAGCTTGAAGCCCAAGTTTTAGGGCTAAATTTCGACACTTAAAGGGAGCAATAAGGGGGACGACACAAGGCTACTTTTTAGGGATATTTAATATTTATTTTATGTGTGGATAATAAGCAGATAAAGGCTATTTTGAGGAGATAACAGATTAAGATAAGGGAAAAGGGATAGGAGCTATCATGTGTGGCAGTGTTGGCCGAAAATCAATCTATGCTAAGGGGAGGAATCGGTTTTCTATATATAGAGGGGGTGCCGAAATTTTGAAGCCTCTCTTTTATTTTTCTTTTCTCATCTTCTTCCTCTCAAAAGCCGAAAACCACCATCTTCTTCACCTTTTCTTCCTCTCTGAAATTTCTTGGTTATCCGAATCTTCTAACCTCTATTGATATTCTTCTTTTAATCTCTAAAAGCCGAAACTACATCTCTATTATTCTATTCTTAGCCATCCCTTCAAATCCTTTGTTCTTCCAAAAGCCGAAATCCCTAGGATCTCACCTCCTGAAGTTGCCGAATCTTCTTTAGTGGAGTCTACTTGTGCCAAAATCTGAAGGAAACAATAGGTAAGTGTTGATTTCGGGATTTCAATGTTTTTTCGACTTTTCAAAGTCCCTAGCCGAATGGCTATTTAGAAACTAATCTCTTATTTCACTTTTCTTTTCGGCATTCTGGGATCTGAAGAGGAGTCAATCACGTAGATCTCTAAGTCATAAGTTTAGTAATACTCTAATCAAGGTACTTTCGAGATTTCAAGGTAAGGAAGTCTATTGATTTTAGTGTGTAAAATCGGGTAGAACACTAACCATGGCCGATTATAGGAGAGGGCCTATTTTCACATCTTTCTGGCTTTTCGAGCAAAGTTGTAGATCGATTTAGCAAGGGTATCGACATTAATCAGGTGTGTAACCTTTCACACTATCAGATTGGTTGCTAATATATATATATATATGTATAAGTCTGCTATACTCTGTTAAATGCCGAAATCCCGGCATAACGTTTGAAAACCCGAGAAGGGTAAAGGCTAAATATCATGTTAGTATTTTCTGCCATTCCTCAGTGAATGTTCTGTTAAAAACGATATGTTTCATATGTCAATTTCTATGTATGCTTGGGGTTGGGTGATTGATGAAAGGGGAAGTGATATGTTCTGGTGGCTTATGCCATTTCAGCTTGGTGACTCTGTCACATACTCTGTTTCTGGTGGCTCTAGCCATTTCAGCTTGGTGACTTTGTCACAACTTTGACAATGAGCAGCTAACTACAGCATGACTGCCATCGATAGTGTGTAGCGGTGTGGGTTGATTGTAGAAATCCCCAATGGTGTGATTGGCAGGTAAGGGTGGTGTGTAGCGGATGGAAACCTAGGAATGGGATGGGTTTTATGTATGTTATTTTTTGTACTATGTTTTATGTTCTGATCTGTGGGCTAAGGCCCAATCTAACGGTGCTTGAGGGTTGCACACTGAGTCTCACGACTCACCCTTTTATTTTAACAATTTTAGGTGACACTTAGCGCATCGGACCGGGCTGGAGAGGAGGGCAAGGTGGCCATGCAAAGGAGCATTTGGATTCAGCAAAAAGACTTTAGTTTATTATTTTACATTTTTATTTTAGTGGGTTTTTAAATCTGGTTGTAATAAGGCCACGGGCCACTAGACTATTATTCTCTGTTTTGGGTTTTTATTTTGGGCCTTTATTATTTTTAGACACTTAAACTTCAATTAAATTAAGGCATTGTATTAAGATTTTGGTTTTTATTCATAAATCAACAAATTAAATTTATTTCTTATTATAAACTTATCGAATTATTAGGTTTTTCCGAACAAAAGAGTAAATACAAGAAAATTATTTTTTTTTCTGAAATTGCAACATCTTTTACAAAATTTCCTTAGTGACATACCAGATCCGGTTGTAGTGTTTGGGCCAGGTTTGGGGTGTTACATGAAACCTCAATTTCATGTATCTATGAATGAATATATTTTTGTGGTTTTCCAAAATTGCAGCAGTAACCCCCCTTATGATCCTGTGGCCTATCTTGCACATAAAACCTTTTCTGGAAAATGGTTAACTCATACTTGAAATATATCTGTTAAATCTGAACTTTTTGCTATCTTTAATGAAATATGATTTTACCAAATGACATCTCACATGAAGGTGCATTACATCTATTTATGAGAACATTTATGGATAGATGTAAGAATGCTCTGCTCTTGCATTTGTGCTGTTTAGATCAGGTAATAAAGCGGTTAAGGTGCTTTAGGTAGCTTGGGAGCATGAACAGTTGTCAAGGCTGAGAGTTACTGCTGCCACTCTTTCTGAAATTTCGGCTGCTCCTGAACTCCTACAAGGCATTGGAGGTCTGTTTGATAGCAGGTAATATTTTTAAAGTTAAGCCCTTATTATCAAATTTTCAGTTTGTGTCTGTGTGTTTGAGACTAGTTGCTGAGAGCTTGACTATTTTGCAGACAATTTGTGAATGAAACTGCAATCACTATAGGTGTAAAGTTAGTTGCTGAAAGTCTTGCAATAAGATCAAACGATCTACAAGTATATATTTGATTTCGTGTTCTTATTGCCATTCTTGATAAGATTGTGCTTGCAATGCATAACCCCTTGCCCCTCCTGTTTGTATGAGTTAGCATAAAGAAATATATGTATATAATATGTGAATGTATATAATATATGTATGCTTTGAAAATTAAAAAGTTTTATTAGTTATGGTTGTTTGGTTCTTTGTGATGTATTTCTAATATTCTTAACCACCTCTAGCATTGGTAGTTTTGAATGGCAGGTCATAATAGTTGGATAATATTACTGCCTTCCCATTTATTTTGTTTTGTCAGTATATGTTAATCAAGATTGGTTTTATTTGAATGCATAATTTTATATGCTTGATTCCTTTTCTTTCCTTTTCATTCCAGCAAAAAGCATTGGAGGAGTGTAGGAGTGTAGGAGTGTAGGAGTGTCAACCAATTGTAGATCCTCCTTTTTTGCAAAGGTCAGTTTGGCTAAATTGATTCGCACTTTGATTATGTTCCATAAAAATGTAGCGTAGTGTCCATTATTCTTCTTGAGATGGGAACATTTTATGGCTCCTTTTTAGCAAATGATCACTGGATAGCAGGAAATCTACTGATGCAGTTTGTTGACGTAATTATTTATTTAAATGGGTTGATTTGCAAGTTGATACTTAATTCACTTGATTTTCTAAAATTTTTATATTATATTTTCAAAGTGTTGATTCACGAGTGAAGTTAAGACTGCTATTCTTTTAAAGGGACAAGAATGCTCTAAGGCTTCCTTATTCATACATGTCCAAATAAACACTTTTTTTTTTAAAGATTATATAATAATGGTGAAATTTTATCGACATGACTATCATATCAATTTAATTGTCAATATTTTTGTTAAATTTAATGCAATAAAGCATTTTTAAAATTTTATTTATATCAAAATATGTTGAAATAATATTTAAATAAGCATTAATATTTTATTTAATTATAAAATAAATTTTAAATTATTTTATTTTACTAAATTGAAATGATATTATTTTAATAATTGTCAATATTTTTGTTAAATTTAATGCAATAAAGCATTTTAAAAATTTTATTTATATTAAATATGTTGAAAAAATATTTAAATAATTATTAATATTTTATTTAATTATAAAATAAATTTTAAATTATTTTATTTTACTAAATTGAAATGATATTTTATTTTAATAATTGTCAATATTTTTGTTAAATTTATGCAATAAAGCATTTTTAAAATTTTATTTATATTAAAATATGTTCAAATAATATTTAAATAAGCATTAATATTTTATTTAATTATAAAATAAATTTTAAATTATTTTATTTTACTAAATTGAAATGATATTTTATTTTAATTATTCCTTTTAAATTTGAAATTTTAATGAATAAATTAGATTACCCAAACTTTTTTTAAAAATTATTACTTATACTTAATTCATTGATATATTCTACATAAAATATTGTTGATTTATAATTATTTATCTTTAAAATTAATAAACTTATTAATATTATGTGACATTTATGAAGTATGCAAATTTGACTAGTAATTTCATTTAATAGAATTTTTAATATCTAAACAACGTTTAGTGTTTAAGTGGTTTATTAGTAATTAGTAATTACTAATTTTGTATATTAATAATGTTTGCTTTTAATATTTGATATTTTCAATGTTTTCTAAAATGGTAATAATATTTTGTTATCAGTAAAATAATAATATTGATCATTATTTAAATATGTTTTATTATAAAAAATAAATTATTTTTTAAAAGAAGTAATTTAAAAACTTTTTAAATTTAATAACATATAAATATTTTGTTATCAATATAATAATATAGATCATTATTTAAATATGTTTTTATAGAAAATAATTATTTTTTAAAAGAAGTAAGTTAAAAACTTTTTAAATTTAACATCACAGCAAATTTCAATTATAAAAAAACCATATAATAACATTTTCCAGCCTCAACTGATTCTCGATTTGAAATTTTAATTTAACTTACATAATTCATAATACATAACTTACATAATACATAACTTACATAACTTACATAGCTTTCATCAAATTATTTAACTTACATAATACATAACTTACATAATACTTGTATAGAAAAAAAAAAGATTCAAAGTATATAGGCTGGAAACCTAGGTGTAACAATGCCACGTATGATGAATCTTAAAGAATACATAACTTACTTAATTTTAAGATCAAATTTCATAACTTACATAATTTTAAGGTCACACTTCATAACTTACATAATTTTAAGATCAAACTTCATAACTTACATAATTTACATAACTTACGTAGTATTCAATTATATATATGATCATATCATTACTTACATAAATTATAAATTAACAATTTAGCCGTGTAATTTATTGTCAACTTTAGACTTCAACAACTACATAATGGATAGGAGTTGGATGAAATTGTCAAGGGTAAGCAACGGCTATCGAAATGGAGTAGAAACTTTTCTGAATTTCGCACTTCAAAATGCAAGCCAAGAGAATATGATTCTTTGCCCGTGTAAGAAGTGTTGCAATATCAATTGGCATTATCGTGAAGTTGTCTACGAACATCTTGTTTTGATGGCTTTGTCTGGGGGTACAAAAAATGGTTTTTTCATGAAGAGTGTACATCTAGTGGAGCATCTTCATCGATGAATCTGGGTTATCCTCACAGTGCTTACAATCGGAATGTTAGAGATGATAACATGGAAGGCATGTTGCTGGATGCTTTTAATATGCATAGTGATGGTTTCGAGTCATTTCCACCTGACTTGGGTGCAACCGATGATTATAATTTTGGTGGAAATACTTTCACCGAAGGGGTAAGAAGTGTACCTGATGAACAGCCAAATGAAGAAGCAGCGAGGTTCTACACGTTACTTGGTGAAATGAATGAAGAACTGTACGAGGGATCAAAATTTTCCAAACTGTCTTTCTATATTCGTCTTTTTCACTTGAAATGTTTGGGAGGGTGGACTGGAAACTCGTTGACAATGCTGTTAGAGTTTCTGCAAGAAATGTTCCCGTTTGCAAAAATCCCTCGATCTTCCAAAGACATGAAGAAATTGATAAAGGATTTGGGCCTTGGGTACAACAAAATTCATAGTTGCCCAAATGACTGCATGTTGTATTAGGGCGACCGGATAAACCAACAGTGCTGTCATGTATGCGGTCAATCCCGATGGATTAATAGAAATACAGAGGATGGTAACGAGGATGAACAGGATACACAGTCAAGGAAGCAACCAATTAAGATTTTGCGGTATTTTCCGCTAATACCAAGGCTTCAACGGCTTTTCATGTCGTCGAAGGCAGCCGAATCAATGACGTGGCACCGTGATGGACGAATCGATGATGGACCGTTAAGGCATCCTGCAGATTCTTTAGCTTGGAAATCATTTGACTCAAAATTTCCAAGCTTTGCAAGCGATCCTCGGAGTGTGAGGCTGAGGCTAGCAGCTGATGGATTTAACCCTTACAAAATTATGAGCACTGCGTACAGTACTTGGCCAGTGGTGCTTGTTCCTTATAATTTACCTCCGTTGGTTTGCATGAAACAATCATCCTTTATCTTGTCCATGATTATCCCTGAAGAGAAAGGGCCCGGGAATGATATTGACATATATTTGCAACCACTTATTGAAGAGTTAAAACAATTATGGGATGGTGTTAAAACATACGATGTGTTGAGAAAGAAGAACTTCAATTTACGTGTGGCTTTGATGTGGACTATTAATGACTTCCCGGCGTACGCCAATTTAGCTGGTTGGAGTACCAAGGGACGTTATGCTTGTCCTTGTTATGCTGCGCAGAAATGTTCGCAATGGTTATATAATAGGAAGAAGTTCTCTTACATGGGGCATCATCGGTGGTTACCAAAAAATCATAGATTTAGATTTCAAAGTACTCAGTTTGACGGTACTAAAGAATTCGGAGAAGCTCCTTCGCAGACCGGTGGATCCGAAATATTGTTCATGTTGAAAGATATGAATTTCATTTATGGGAAGATGAATCAACCGGCCAACCCGCAAAGAAATAGAAGATCAGGGGATAAATCTGATGATGAATCTGACGATGAAGATGATCCTAATGAGGTGGACTTGTGGAAAAAAAGAAGTATTTTTTTTGAGTTGCCTTATTGGGAGCATCAGATATTATGCCATAATCTTGATGTCATGCACATTGAGAAAAATGTCTGCGAGAACATCATTGGGACTATTTTGAATGTCGATGGAAAATCGAAAGACAATCTTCAGAGTCGACTTGATTTAGTCCAAATGGGAATTCGGTGTGAGCTTCATCCCCAAGCACTTCTGAATATGAAATATCGGTTGCCGCCTGCTATTTTTTCAATGTCGAAGACAGAGAAAGAAGTGTTCTGTATGGTGTTGAAGGATATAAAGGTCCTGGATGCTTATGCATCAAATATATCTCGATGTGTGAGTCTTAAAGATAGAAGACTATATGGCTTAAAATCACATAACTACCACATCTTGATGTAAGACTTACTGCCAGTTGCTATGCGGTGTTGTATGTCGAAAAAGGTGACGTCTTGCGTAATTGAACTGTCCAATATAATGAAAGGCATTTGTGGTAAAGTTTTGGATGTTCAAGAACTTGAGACACTACAAGATCGAGCCGCACTAACTTTATGCAATCTGGAGAAGATCTTCCCGCCTTCCTTCTTCACAATTATGGTGCACTTGTTAATTCATCTCCCGCGTGAAGCAATACTTGGTGGACCCATTTTCTATCGATGGATGTATCCCATTGAAAGGTCTTAATTTATTTGCAAATTATTCCTTCATTGCCATTAGTTGCAACTTTTAATAATGTTCTATACCGTGTTTAGGTTCCTATCCAAATTGAAGTCTTACTACCGCAATAAATGTTATCCGGAAGGATCAATTGCCGAAGGCTACTTGGCAGAGGAATGTATGACTTTTTGTTCGAGGTATTTGGAAGATGTTGAAACAAGAATGAACAGACCAAGTAGAAATGCTGGGCTCACAGATCATAACTTGGTCGAAACTTATTTATTTCAAAGTTTCGGAGAACCAATCGGTAAAGTCAAAATTGCAGAATTAGATGATAGATCGTGGGTCCAAGCACATCGATATGTTCTTTTTCATCATGAGTCAATAGAACCATTACGCAAGTAAGTTATAGAGTTTGAAAAATATTCATCAATTATAATTTGTCTGTCTTCTAACAAAATAAACCTTTTTTTAACGTAGTGAGTACAAACAAATATTGAGAGCTCGTTCACGATCCCGACGATTACAACAACGAGAAATTAATAAGTTGTTCACAGAATCATTTCATGAATGGTTAAGCCAAACGGTATGCAATTGAAGTTTTCATTGTCAAGTAATAATATTTTCACATAACATTTATAATTACTCAATTTATTTTCGATTCAATAGGTTTGGAGTCGGAATGAAGTAAATGACGAAGTTAAATGGCTATCGCAAGGTCCAAATAGAATAGTGAAAAGATATAGTGCATTCCTCATCAACGGATTCAGATTTCATACAAAGTATCGCGAGAGATTGAGGAGAACCCAAAATTGTGGAATTGTTGTTAATTCTTCAATTACAAGTTATGCTAGTGCTATGGACAATAATCTTGTCGAGGGGAATGTGGAGTATTACGGACTTCTTACTGACATAATTGAGTTGGATTATTATGGCAGATGGAAAGTTGTCTTATTTCGAGGAGATTGGGCTGATGTGAATACGACTCGCGGAATTAAAAACGATCAATATGGTTTTACAATGGTGAATTTTTCTCGATTGATTCACTCTGGAGAACAATTGATGGACGAGCCGTATGTATTTTCTTCGCAAGTGAAACAAGTTTTTTACTCAAAAGATCCAACTGATGAGGGTTGGTACGTTGTACTCCGGAACACCCTTAGAGACTTGTTTGACATGGGTAATGGAAGTAGAGATGACACAGTTGAAAGATCAGAAACTCTGCCTTTTCCAGAACAAAACTTAAATGAAAATATCCCTAGTACTAGTCAACAATTTCAATGGGTTCGTCAGGATGTGGATAAAGTTATTTACGAAATATGATGTAGTAAGATTTTACGATTTATTATTTATATGTAATATTATAATTTTAATGTTGGTCATGTTATATAATTTAACTATTTTAAATGTCCTATTATTGTTGTTATTTGTTACTAAAATTTTGAACTATTTTATGTGTATTGCAGGAAAAATGCCTAGAAGACGATTACGAGATTTAAGTATTGTCCACGATACTCCAAATCCAGAAGAAGAAAATAGTGAACAGCAGACAGTTGTTGGATCTTCTAGTCTGCCGGACATAGATGACGAGCCTGGAGAATTTGAAAGTAATGTTAAGTTTATTTTACATGCATGTTGAATTTTATCATTGATTCATTTTTCAATTTTAATATAATAATATACCATTTTTCAGCTGAAGGTGGTGGGACGCGCAGAGGTCGGGGACGTACATTACTTAAAGATTTATACGACTTAGAGCCTACCGATCAAAGTAAGGAGAAACAATCATGGCCAGCCTATTGGATCTGAAGCTCGACTGTTAGCAGGTTATTTGGGCATTATAGCACGAAATGCCAATATGTTGCCCATTAACTACGAATCATGGCATCACATGCCTGATGCCAACAAAAATTAGGCTCTCGATAATATTAAGGTAACAAAACGTGAATGTAATTTATAATACTTTAATTTAACTTTCATTTATATTAACTTTTTAAACTTTTTTTCTTCAGGGTAGATTTACTTTAGAGGTCTCCGATGACTATGTTAAGAAGACATTGGGTAAAAAATGGAGAGATAATAAAAGCACGCTAAAAAAACAATATTTTAAGAAAGACATAAGCCTCGACGAAAAATTGCAAAATGTCCTGCCGGGAATGTTGAGGTACCAATGGGAAGATCAAGTTAGATTCTGGAATTCAAAGAAAGGAGAGGTATTACGTACTTGTAAAGTCTTATAAAATTTTTGGTTTATCGTATTTACTATATACATAATTCAAATTCCATTATGTAGGACCGTGAGTGAGTTGGAACAAGCAGCAGACAGAAACAAAAATTTACGCACACGGCAGGTTCCAGAAGTTTTACTTGTGTAGCTGAGGTCGAGGTATTATAATTTATTATTTCTTTCAAATATTAATGACTTTATACTATTAAATTATATTTTTCTGCTATAATGTAGGAAGCTTCGTCTGGTCAAAAAGTTGGACGCCTTCAGCTTTTTGACATTACGCATAGGAAGAAGGACGGATCTCCGATGACATCCGAAGCTGCAGAAATTTTGGTATATTTACTTAATAATTGATTTATTATAAATATTTATAATGTTTAATTATAGTACTTGAATTCATCGTTTGTAGTTTTAATTTTATAATTTTAAGTTATGTTGCATTCCTTTTTATTATATATTTCGTTTCTAACTCTTTCGTTGATTTATTAGGATAAACAAAAGGAGAAGAAGGCGGAGTATGAAACGGTTGCTTCGAGTGATAGTTCTGTTAATCTCGAGGAGATTGATAACAAAATTATTACTGATGTTTTGGGTCCTGAAAGGTACGGCTGCTTCAATTGATAGTTCTGTTAATCTTGAGTATATTTATAACAAAATTATCACTAATGTTTTGGGTCTTAAAAGGTATGGTCGGGTTCGATGTCAAGGATCTAGGGTTACCCCGACCCAATATTTTGGATCCGACTCCCAACAGTACATGCCTTCCGGCAGCGTGCTGAAGTTCAGGGACTAAAAGACCAGATAGC
Organism: Gossypium australe; assembly: GCA_005393395.2. Classification (NCBI taxonomy): domain Eukaryota; kingdom Viridiplantae; phylum Streptophyta; class Magnoliopsida; order Malvales; family Malvaceae; genus Gossypium; species Gossypium australe. The sequence goes on along the minus strand of CM016621.1, from coordinate 107,878,376 downwards.
TCAGATGGGAGCGAGCACAGCTGAGCAAATTTCTCAACTTAGAGCGGAGGCAACAGCCAGGGAGGCAGAGCAGAACATAAAGTATGAACAACTCCAGCTACAACTTCAGAGTATGATGAAGATGTTCCAGCAGTCGCAGAGGCCGCCATCTTAGACATTTGTTTTCTTGTTGTAAGGTGATTTTTAACATTGTTACATTTAACATTATTGTAAGAATTGTTTGAATTATACTTCATTTATTAATGTATATCATATATCTTTTATTAAATTTGAAGTATCGTTTAGATTTAATGCTTTTAGTGAGATTTAAATGTTTTATTTGCTGTCTTGAGTTGAAATTATATGCAATTGCTACTGTTTTTGGTTTGTTTTAATGCAGGGAGGGTAGGATATTGGAGAAAATAAGCATTGCAAATCTGTGCAAATTAGCGGCGTTTGTGTTAAAAGCGCCGCTAAAAGTCCACACCTTTTGCGGCGTTTTTTGAAAAGCGCCGCTAAAAGTCCATACCTTTTGCGGCGTTTTTTTGAAAAGCGCCGCTAAAAGCCCCTACCTTTTGCGGCATTTTTTTGAAAAGCGCCGCTAAAAGCCGACGTTTTTTGAAAAGCGCCGCTAAAAGCCCCTACCTTTTATGGCTTTTTTTTGAAAAGCGTCGCTAAAAGTCTTGACTTTTAGCGGCGTTTTTTCACAACAAACGCCACCAAAATTTTGCGGCGCATTCTTTAGCGGCGTTTTTTGCGCCGCAAGTACTATTAGTGGCGCTTAAAAACACCGCTAAAAGCCAAAAAAAAAAGCCCTAAAAGTCTGTTTTGGTGTAGTGAGTTCTCGTGAGCTTACCTGTAACATCCTAGATTAGGGGTTATGCGTTCGTGTGTAATTCATGAGATAGTGGGCTCAGTGGGTGTGTTGGATGTGTTCTGAGGAGTTCTAGGAACCCTAAGATGTATGGAAATGTATGGAAATGTATGGAAAAGTATGGAAATGTAAGGAAATGTATGGAAATGTATGGAAATGTATGAAAATGTGTGGAAATGTATGGAAATGTAAGGCAATGTATGGAAATGTAAGGAAATGTAAGGAAATGCTTTGGAAACGTTAAGTTTAAAAGAGGAAAGTGAACATTTTTGGAAACTAGGGGATGTAAGGAAATGATGTGGAAATGATTCAAAAGAGGAAAGTAAACATTTTTGGAAACTTGGAAATGTAAGGAAATGTCAAGTTTAAAGAGCCAAACGAAAATTTTTGGAAACTTGGAAATGTAAAGAAATGTCAAGTTTTGAGGCTTAAAAAGAGAAAACTAAGGCAAGGTGGCCTTAAGAAAAATAATAGGAGGAATTTGACACACAAACAGGCTTAGAAAAGTGGCCTGGAAATGCCACTTAAGGCCCAGGTAAGTGACGCCACCTACATGAGCAAGTGGGCCTGAGTTCGAGTCACATGGGAAACAAATAAAAGAAATTTGATTTTGCTTCCAGAAGAAGTGAGGTGGACGGCACAAGCTATTTAAAAAGGAAGAGTTTTATTCTCTTTAAAATTCGGCTAAACGATGGATAAATAAGGGATTTATTTATCATTATTTTCAAGAGATAATGGTTGGATTAAATTCTTTTATTTAGTGATAATACAAAGGATAAAGCTATCAAATAGAAAAATGGTGGCCAAGTAAGGGACTCTAGCTAGTAAATTCGGCTATAAAAGGAATAGAGAGGCCATTCAGCATTATTTACTCTTCCTTGATAACCTCTGCCGAATTTTCTCTGCAACCCCTACTCTTTTCTTCTTCATTCTTCTCCTCTCAATATTCCAAAAGTCGAAAGCTTGCTAAGATCAAGGCCATAGCCGAATAGTTTGAGACTTCAAGCAAAGGAACTGTCGATATCTAAAGTAAGGGTAAGATCTCATTCGATTTCCATCCTTTTTCTTTTAAGATTTGTCGAAATCAGGACTAACCCCATTAATATCTTGTTGCCGAAACCTTGAAGAGATCTTTCGGGATTTACTAAGTGTCGACTACAAGGAAGGAGAAGTTATTTTCCCGAAGGTACACCATAAGCCGCGTGTTCCCTAGTTATTCGGTGAGTTTCGGGATTTAAAATCCACAAGGTAAGTGTCTATAGCATTCGGCCAAGGCCTATTTTAGTAGTTAGATCTATTATTATGTGTTTTAAGCCGAAAACTAACAGATTTAAGGGATCTAGTGAGTAGCCGATTTCAAAGGAGAAGAATACAAGTTTTCGGGATTTGACTATAGTCAATTCGACAACAAGGTAGGTTTTAAGAATACAAATCCTACTAGGATTTGGTTTTATAGGCTTTATGCTAACATATTAAAGTTACCAAATGTAGGAATTGAGATCTAAAGCAATAGATCGGTTTTTTCGGGATTTCAAGGAATTCGTTAAGCAAATCAGGTGTGTACCCCACACTATCTTTTAATACATTATATGGCTATATGTAATATATGTATGTATAAGAATGTGAATATGGCTAAGTACCCTAATGTGGTACAAAGTACTCAGGTATGTTTCCTACTCCTACTAGGATTACGAAATATGTTATATTTAACATGTGAAAAGTGACGTGAATGTGAATTTAAGTATGATATGCATGAGATGAATAACATGGGCATTCGGGTTATATGAGAAAGGGGAAGTGAATGTGGTGACTTCGGTCTCACTATCTGAATGTGGTGACTTCGGTCACATTATCTGAATGTGGTAACTTCGGTTACATTATCTGAATGTGGTAACTTCGGTTACATTATCTGAATGTGGTGTCTCATGACACAATTATCTGAATCTGGTGGCTATGCCACGAATTTATATGGGCGATGAGCACGTCGGCTGCAGCGACTGCCTTCGATGGTGTGCAGCGGAAGGAGAGTTGTCTTAGTAGTCCCCACGGTGTGCAGGTTGGTACGGGGATGTATAGCGGATGGCATCTAGGTTTGGGTATGGGTTGCATCATTATCTTGAAATTATTATTATGTGAACATGATATGTATGGTATGCCTAAACCTATTAAATTTTAGTGTTGATTACACATTGAGTCTGTTTGACTCACCCCGTTGGGGAATATTTTTCAGGTGATGAGCAGTAATGGACCGGGTCGGCAAGAGCTTAAAGGTGGCCATGCATAGCAGGAAATTACCATTTGGACTTTTATTTTATTTAAGTACTTTAATTTAGATTTTGGGAATTTTGATGTAATAAGGCCTTAGATGAATTTTCTTTATTTCTTCTTACTTTATTTATTTTGTTTACAAACTATTATTTATGGATCAAGTAAAATTATTTCAAAATAATAAACTCCAAAGTGTTTTGTCACCTTAATTAAAAAGGGAGTTTTAATATAAAATTAATTCATTTTCAATTCAAGCCCAACCCAATAATAAGTTTTCTTTCAAAACAATATTTTTTTTAAAAATCGCACAAGTTTTTCCTAAGAAGCAAAAGAATTTGAACCGGTGTTCTTGAGGAACATACCAAATCTGGTCAAATCTCATGGGCCGGGTTTGGGGTGTTTCAATTTAGTATCAGTGCCCAGTTTTAAACTCTCGGCCTGGGGTTTAAGGCCCAAAACGTTTTCAAATCGAGCCCAAATGAGTTTTTGAAAATAAGCAGGTTTTCTGGCATGGCACCTAAGTCTCCGACCCGCAGTCCACTAGGTAAGTACTTCGATCTCTTGTGTGATTTATATTATGATTTGTAGAAGGGTAGAAATGGAATGGAACGTAGATTAGTGAACTAGAATCTATTGAACCATAGGACTAGTCTACTCAAACACAAGTGCATAAGACTTAAGGACCATTAAACAAACCTATGACTAAGTCGCCGAGCTAGGGTGTGGTAACCATTGTGCGCATGTCTAGGATTGGATCCGAAAGAGCCTGGTACTTAAGCAGTCCTAGTGACTCACCTCCTCTTCGCAGGAATCCTACCTGGTGCGTAGCTACGGTTCACCCTAACCAAGAGGACTCAGTCGCAGGCTAAACACAATAACTAAAACCCGAAAGGGAACTAGCCGTGTTTTTATAAAAACCCTAGTTTTAAAACTCTTAAAAATTTCTTTTTAATTTGTGAGAATTATTGTTTTAAAACATTTTTCCGAAAAATTTCCGATTTGTAGAATTACTAAAATACCCTTATTTGCAAAATTACAAAACTGCCCTTGGTTTATGAAATTTCCAAAATACCCACAGTTGTTATTCAAAAAAAATCATTACTTTATAAAATGTCCAAAAACCCTAATTTGCAAATATCAAAATACCTTGATTTGGAAAATTACAAAACTGCCCCTAACTTACAAAATTACCAAAATGACCCTGATTTCCAAATTTTTGCAACATCACCGTTTTGGAAAGTACAATTCTCAAAAAGAACCCTCAAAGTTTTGCAAAATTTGGAAATACCCCGAAAATATTAAACTCTACAAATTTACCATGATTTATTACCAAAATACCCCCGAGCTCCAAAATTACTGAAATACCCCCGGATTTCAAAATTTTTCAAAATACCCTGGGAATTTAAAAATTCCAAAATACTTTTTGACAAAATCACCAAGGAACCTCATTTTGACAAATTACAAAAATACCCCTGTAGGGCAAATTACGAAAATACCCCTGGGTAGTGGAAAAACAACAACAATGAAAACTACAACATTTCTCTGAATGAACGAAAGTTCATAATTGATTGATGGATGTATGAATGTAAAGACTGTGTGCATGTATGGATACGAAAGAACCACTCCTAAAATTTTTCCATAAAAATTCTTCGCGAATAATCAGTGAAACAAGGACTAATTTATAAAACTTTTTACTCGGATTAAATCGCGACGTTAGAAATAAGTTCTAGGGGACGTGAACTTAGGGATTGTGCCTAGAAAGTATGATGGTTCTATTAAGATCAGAGTGCGCAGCGAAAGCATAGTGCGGTGAGAAGGATTGTACGGCTGTTAATAAGTAATTTCGAGGACGAAATTATTTTAAGGAGGGTAGAACTGTAACATCCTAGATTAGGGGTTATGCGTTCGTGTGTAATTCATGAGATAGTGGGCTCAGTGGGTGTGTTGGATGTGTTCTGAGGAGTTCTAGGAACCCTAAGATGTATGGAAATGTATGGAAATGTATGGAAATGTATGGAAATGTATGGAAATGTAAGGAAATGTAAGGAAATGCTTTGGAAACGTTAAGTTTAAAAGAGGAAAGTGAACATTTTTGGAAACTAGGGGATGTAAGGAAATGATGTGGAAATGATTCAAAAGAGGAAAGTAAACATTTTTGGAAACTTGGAAATGTAAGGAAATGTCAAGTTTAAAGAGCCAAACGAAAATTTTTGGAAACTTGGAAATGTAAAGAAATGTCAAGTTTTAAGGCTTAAAAAGAGAAAACTAAGGCAAGGTGGCCTTAAGAAAAATAATAGGAGGAATTTGACACACAAACAGGCTTGGAAAAGTGGCCTGGAAATGCCACTTAAGGCCCAGGTAAGTGACGCCACCTACATGAGCAAGTGGGCCTGAGTTCGAGTCACATGGGAAACAAATAAAAGAAATTTGATTTTGCTTCCAGAAGAAGTGAGGTGGACGGCACAAGCTATTTAAAAAGGAAGAGTTTTATTCTCTTTAAAATTCGGCTAAACGATGGATAAATAAGGGATTTATTTATCATTATTTTCAAGAGATAATGGTTGGATTAAATTCTTTTATTTAGTGATAATACAAAGGATAAAGCTATCAAATAGAAGAGTGGTGGCCAAGTAAGGGACTCTAGCTAGTAAATTCGGCTATAAAAGGACTAGAGAGGCCATTCAGCATTATTTACTCTTCCTTGATAACCTCTGCCGAATTTTCTTTGCAACCCCTACTCTTTTCTTCTTCATTCTTCTCCTCTCAATGTTCCAAAAGCCGAAAGCTTGCTAAGATCAAGGCCATAGCCGAATAGTTTGAGACTTCAAGCAAAGGAACTGTCGATATCTAAAGTAAGGGTAAGATCTCATTCGATTTCCATCCTTTTTCTTTTAAGATTTGTCGAAATCTAGGACTAACCCCATTAATATCTTGTTGCCGAAACCTTGAAGAGCTCTTTCGGGATTTACTAAGTGTCGACTACAAGGAAGGAGAAGTTCTTTTCCCGAAGGTACACCATAAGCCGCGTGTTCCCTAGTTATTCAGTGAGTTTCGGGATTTAAAATCCACAAGGTAAGTGTCTATAGCATTCGGCCAAGGCCTATTTTAGTAGTTAGATCTATTATTATGTGTTTTAAGCCGAAAACTAACAGATTCAAGGGATCTAGTGAGTAGCCGATTTCAAAGGAGAAGAATACAAGTTTTCGGGATTTGACTATAGTCAATTCGACAACAAGGTAGGTTTTAAGAATACAAATCCTACTAGGATTTGGTTTTATAGGCTTTATGCTAACATATTAAGGTTACCAAATGTAGGAATTGAGATCTAAAGCAATAGATCAGTTTTTTCAGGATTTCAAGGAATTCGTTAAGCAAATCAGGTGTGTACCCCACACTATCTTTTAATACGTTATATGGCTATATGTGATATATGTATGTAGAAGAATGTGAATATGGCTAAGTACCCTAATGTGGTACAAAGTACTCAGGTATGTTTCCTACTCCTACTAGGATTACGAAATATGTTATATTTAACATGTGAAAAGTAACATGAATGTGAATTTAAGTATGATATGCATGAGATGAATAACATAGGCATTCGGGTTATATGAGAAAGGGGAAGTGAATGTGGTGACTTCGGTCTCACTATCTGAATGTGGTGACTTCGGTCACATTATCTGAATGTGGTAACTTCGGTTACATTATCTGAATGTGGTAACTTCGGTTACATTATCTGAATGTGGTGTCTCATGACACAATTATCTGAATCTGGTGGCTATGCCACGAATTTATATGGGCGATGAGCACGTCGACTGCAGCGGCTGCCTTCGATGGTGTGTAGCGGAAGGAGGGTTGACTTAGTAGTCCCCACGGTGTGCAGGTTGGTACGGGGATGTGTAGCGGATGGCATCTAGGTTTGGGTATGGGTTGCATTATTATCTTGAAATTATTATTATGTGAACATGATATGTATGGTATACTTAAACCTATTAAATTTTAGTGTTGATTACACATTGAGTCTGTTTGACTCACCCCGTTGGGGAATATTTTTCAGGTGATGAGCAGTAATGGACCGGGTTGGCAAGAGCTTAAAGGTGGCCATGCATAGCAGGAAATTACCATTTGGTCTTTTATTTTATTTAAGTACTTTAATTTAGATTTTGGGAATTTTTGATGTAATAAGGCCTTAGATGAATTTTCTTTATTTCTTCTTACTTTATTTATTTTGTTTACAAACTATTATTTATGGATCAAGTAAAATTATTTCAAAATAATAAACTCCAAAGTGTTTTGTCACCTTAATTAAAAAGGGAGTTTTAATATAAAATTAATTCATTTTCAATTCAAGCCCAACCCAATAATAAGTTTTCTTTCAAAATAATATTTTTTTTTAAAAATCGCACAAGTTTTTCCTAAGAAGAAAAAGAATTTGAACCGGTTTTCTTGAGGAACATACCAAATCTGGTCAAAGCTCGTGGGCCGGGTTTGGGGTGTTTCGAAAGCGCTGCAAGTACTATTAGTGGCGCTTAAAAACACCGCTAAAAGCCAAAAAAAAGCCCTAAAAGTCTGTTTTGGTGTAGTGAGTTCTCGTGAGCTTACCTCTGTGTCTTTAATGTCACAAGTCAACTGATTTAAAGTCACAGTAGGAGGGACAACGCCAAGGCTATGCCAAGGGTGTGGGGAGTTGGGTTGTTATGCATACAGAGCGAATGAAGTAGCGTGTTTGAGTATGATAAGAATATTACAATTAGGTGAGGCAAACTATTCATAAGCTTAACAATGTAAATAAAATGTGTTGGCCAAATAAGTGATGTCAGTTATAGTGTTTAAGGGCAACATAAATGACATATATATATATATATATATATATATATATATATTTGTACTTGTAAGTTCTCATTGGGTAAAAAGTTTTGTTAAATGGTTGTACTTATATTGTACACATAGATGATTTGTTGGATGGGCAGCATTAGTTAACAAGATGTGTAAGTTTGAAAAATTTGTATGAACAAGTTTAATTAAAAACGGTAAAAGAGTGTAACACCTGAGATTCGAATCCGGAGAATCAAATCGAGTTTAGGGCGTTGCATTGTTGCTAGGAATCCACAATAGCATATTGGAATGACATTGGCTTCTTCCATCCTTTACTTTCTTCCCTTCGATTCTTCGTTTCCTGCCTTCAGTTATTCTCTTTCCTTTGGTTAGGTTTGCTAACAGTAAAGAACCCCCAAATATGAATGAAGATAAATGTTTGGATAGGGATTTCACTTCTTTTGTTTCTTTATATAACCATTATAATATAATAATAATTAAAAAACATTTTCTTATTTTTTGTTAAGATATTTTATGTGGATTGTTGACTGTGCAATCTGCTAGAGGAAAACATGAGTGGTTACTTTGAACAACTATTTTAACTAGAGTAACAAAATTGGGAAAAAAAATTAGAGTGACCAAAATAAGACAAACATCATTTTAGAGTGACCATAAGTGTAGTTTACCTTAAATTATTTCATGCAATTAAACTAATTATAAACATAACTAGAAAAATAAAACATCAATATTGTATATCTAGCTTTTTTAAGAAAAATATTAATATAATAATTTTTATTTTCATTAACTATAGTAATATAATATTAAAAAATGACATAATTAACATTTTCACAAATTAATTTTAAAAATTAGTCAATATTGTATACGTAAGGGAAGTATTTTTTTCTAAATGTTTTTTAAATTTTCTTTATATAATTGTAAAATATATATGTTTTTCAAATAACATTTAAAGAACTAAAAAATGTTTTAAAAATAATTTAGTTTTTAAGCAGCATTCTTGAATATAAAATTTAAAGTATTTCCTAAATATATTAATAAAAATAAAATTTTAAAAAATAAATCTAGTTTCTAAAAATAATTAATTTTCAAAAAAACCTTTTTTATTTTAATTATTCATTATAAATAAATTTCCTAAATAAAATTCTAATAAATTTTATAAACACATTTTCATATATTTTTAAACTTGGATATTGTATGTACAGTATATATAATAATTATTCAAAACATTATTTTTATAAAAAATATCTTGAATTAAAAATATATTAAATATTATAAAATGATTTAAATTTATCTATAATATTAATCATAAAATTTATACAAAATTATAACATAATTTTAATATATTTTAATTAATACATGCAATCAAATATCTGCATTAAGAAAAACTAATTATCTTATAAAATTATTTTTTTCATGATAAAAAATCAGTAACTAAGACATTTTTCTCTCCATAAATTATACCAAAATTTATAAATTTATAAATTTCCTCTTTTGAAAATAATAGGGATAAATATAAAAATTCTAAATGAATTTGAATAAGTGTAATTTAATACATAAATTTTGATATGGTGTAATTTTATATATGGAAACTTGATTTGTGATTCAAATATATATATAATTTTGATTTCGATTCAATTATGCACACTTAAAGAAAGAATGAAAGAAATTTTATTTTATATTTGATAAGTATAATTATTTGTTTATCAATATTTAGACTTAAATTATGTTAATGATTTGTAAAAGTTGGATGATTATCAATTTTCTTAATTAAAATTTATGCATAATTTTACACATCAAACTAAAATTAAGATATAATTTTAAAATTATATAGCAAAATAATATAATAGTCAAATAAATCATCTAAATTTATCAAGTTATAATTATTAAATATTTAACATATCTTTGTTTTTTATCAAGATTATCCAATTGACTTCAAAACTTCATAGAAGAGTCTACAAAAAAAAGATTCCACAAAGTTTTGCGTTCACATCAAAGTCTGCTTTATCCCCCAACCCTCCTTCCAAGTCTCTCAAATTAAAACAAATTTTGACTTGTCTCCTTCCAAAGAACACTATGTTATGGAGGACTTAGAATTTGAATTATCTGCTAATCCATCAATTCTTATGCAAAACTACACTAAGAAAAGATTTCTTATATGAAACTAAAAAATCAATTTACATTTTTTTGTATTATCATTTTTTATACACTATTTATATATGTTATTAAATAAAATATAGTGTGTAAGTTAAATTTTAAATTATTATTTTAACAATATAAAATTTAAGCATTGAAAGATATTATAAATTAATTTTTTATTGGTATACATGCAAAACATTATGAATTCAATTATTCGACAACTGATCTTTTACAAAAATATAAATTAATTAATAAATTGTTTTGAAGATAATATAATTTTTTACGATGAAGATATACTATTATAAATATATACAAATTTCTTTTACACCAAGGTTTTGAAGTCAGCGGTGACCTACAAGTCCTTTTTTTTTTCTCTCTCTATAATTATCTCCTTTTTTTTATTTATATTATAATGTCTAATTTTTATAGAAAGAAAAGAATGGATAGAATTAATTTAGCCCCAATCCAAATCCATTCCCATCCTTGTCGTAGGAATTCCCCCCTCATTGTGGTTGAGCTTATCTTTTTGCTTTCTACTATTGTGGGCTATATTTTCTTGGAATTTCTCGCCACCTTGCTAATCATATCCACATTCCTACCAAAACAGTTATCTTTTTTCTTTTTAATTCAAAGAATATTTAAGTTTCTCTATAATCAGGTTTGCATGTCAAAGTAATTGTTTTTCTCTAATAAACAATTTTATTTTATTTTATTTTATTTTATTTTAATGAAACTGTCATCAAATTTTTATCAAATATACGAGTTCAAATTATGTTATTTTCATCCCTTACTTTTTGATATGTTATAAAAATTTATAATATGAAATATTAGTATAATATAAAATATTTAAAAGTTTGAAATCAACTTCTAATCTATCACCAATAGTACATCTAATATGGAATTAAGAAATTAGCAAAAATAAAATTCAATGATATTTATTTATCCTTAGTTTGGACATGTCCATTCACATGCCATCAAGTATGAAGTTGGTCCGGTTTATGTGATTGATTTGTTTATATTTTTCTCCTGATTTAATGGTTATATTGTATAAACATATATATAATCAAAATTTTTTGTTTATATTTTAAAAATATTTATACGTGTAATTTCGAAACAAGCTAACAAAGATATTTAAAAAAAAGAGCTTTCATCACTTGATTGTCATGTCAAATAGTTTCATAAATGACGAAGAGGAATTTTGAAACACAGATAGTTGGCTATATATGTAACATCATTGAGAAAAATTTTAATTTGGACACTTTTTGGGGATGTGATAGGTTGTAGCAATGTAAGAGCATATCACTATCAATATGGTTTTTGTTTTTAAAATATTGCACATAATAATGTCACAAAATAATATTAAAAGTGGGTTTGGTTTTTTAAAATGGTATTAATATGGGTGTAATATTGTTATTATCCTTTTTTTAATAATTTTAGATTAAAGGTATAACAATAAATTTTAGATCAATTTATATCAAATAAAATTTAAGTCAAATTAAGAAAAAAAAAATCTTAAGAATGAAGCAACAGATCTTATATTTCAAAATTATAATTATAATTTATAAATTTATTTAAACATCATATATTTACTTATTAATATATAAATTGTAATAAAAATAAGATTTATCATAATTTTATGAAAATTGAGACTACATGATATTAAAAAATTTAAGCTCGTTTAAAAATATATATAACAAGTACAATTTAATAAAATATATTCAGAATAATCTTACATTTAATTAAACAAACACCTCAATTTTATATTCCAACTAAATGAATTAAATAAAATGATACAGCATACCAGCATTCCACCCCCATAATTTTGGATTTCCTAAACCAAATATCATCTAATAACTAATTAGGGTTACAAAAGCAGATGATTTGTATTTGCTGATTCCAACATAAATAATTTATAGTAGTGGTACAAAGGTTGAAATCACGTGATATCCTCAACATTGAAGGTAATAATTATTTTGTAGGGGAAATTCAACCAAATTACATGGCAGAGGAAAAAGTTAATGGAACTTTGAATTAGCATAAATAACGCGTAGTTGTGAAAACAGAAAAAAGAGTCGTAATGGGTGGGTAATAGGCCAAGTCCAAGGTGATAGACCTTTGAAAATTGGTGGTGGACCCCTTTCTCCCCCAGCTGCGTCTCTTTGAATTTTCAAATTATGTCCTACCCTTATATTTTATAATTTTGCATATATCGGGATTAAAAATAAAACAGCAATATTAATAATTTAATTACCTTCTTACATGGTGTTTAAAAGATAAATGAGTTAACCTAACAACCTTATCTCAACCTTTTTTGAACGTTATTTATTTGAATACAAAAGCAGAGGAAGCCAAGTTTCCAAAGATTCTTTGATCCTTCATGTAACTTTGGTCAAAGTGTTGGAACCAATCAGTTGACGACAAGCTGGAAAGTTTGACAGGCTCTTCTGTCATTGGTTTTGTTTTATTTTATTTCTCATGCATTTCCTATGTAAAGACGCGACTAAAGTTTTTTTAAAATAATCGAACCTTTAAGGATATATATGATCTAGTACGAAAATGACCTGAGCCCACCCAAGATTTTTCATGAGAAAAGGATTAGAGAGAGAGGTTATAGTATTTTGGTTGGTTAAGTCATTTGCCCACGTTTTCGGCTGGTTTTCAAAGAGTTGTGAAGAGAATGAGTCTTTCTTTCACATCAACTTTGCTTTTCTTAATTCTATTTAGACTTTGTTTCCAATATACTCACAATAACATTTTTTTTATTATTAATCTCCCTGGTCGAAATTCCACCTATTAATATAGCATAATATTCTTTTTTATTTTGTTTGAAATATAGAGTTTTATGTCTTTTCCTAGGAAGCTGCCTACTGCTTGAAATATAGAGTTTTATTTTTTTTTATACTGTTTGAAATATAGAGTTTTAAGTCTTACCAATTGTTTGAATCTTAGGAAACATGATGAAAAATTAAAATACAAAGGAAACACTGTTTTCTTATATCTCAAGTATTTCGATAATTGAATACGAAACTAATATTGAGAGTTTTATACATATAAATCTATTAAAATAGTTGAGATCATTTTTCTTTCCTTTTCACCCTTATGGTGAATAAAATGCTTTGGAATGACTTTTAAATGTTTGGCGCATCCAGGTAGCAAAGTAGACAAACTTTTTCTCTTTTGAGGTTTGGTATAGAATCAACTACTTTATTTTCGGCACCAATCATTTGAAGTTAGCTTGATAGTCGAATACCCTGAATGGAGTCTCATCAATGTCCGAAATTACATCCATTTAAAGTTGGAAGAAAAAAGTAAAGCCTCCTCTCCCCTCCCCTAAATGATGATGTCAATTTATAGTGAACAATGTTGGGGTTACACCCATCCTTATGCCTACTTGAATTCGACTCTCATATAAAGTGATGGATGTTACTTAAAATTAGACTTGTTCTAATTGCTGGTCATATTGGCATGCATTCAATGAAAGGCCCAAAGATCCAATTCCATCGACTGACCCAAGAGACCAGTTAAAACAATACAACCTTTTTTCTTTACCTGCAAAAACTCAAGTGGTCCAGATGAGTTAAAAAGTTATACATTCATGTAACGTAACTTCAGCATTCCGCTGATTTATCCCATGGACCGTCCTATCAGATCTTCATGTTTTATTTTGAATTAAAACTGTGTCAAATTGGACAAAATCGCCATTTCAACCAGATAAAGTAGTAACAAATTGCAGAGTCAGCACAGCAGCTTGATCCATCGCCGCCTACTCCTGCCCTGCCCTACTGCCTAACACTATCCATCTTACACGACATTAGACACCTTTTTCTTGTGAATCAGTTAGTGCTTTGTCTGAAAACACATTAAAGTCTTAACAATTAAAACAAGGACAAAACTCAAAGCACACCACTTGTTTACTTCACATTGACAAATTACTCTACTAATTAAATAGCTTATTAACAATGCGAAGTAATTGGTGGGTCCAAAGGGAGTGTTAATGAGCTATTTAATGATAGTGAATTTGCAGTCTTATAAGCTATTTAATTAATAGACTAATTTGTCAATGTGCAAATAAACAAGTGGTTTGTTTTTGAGTTTTGTCATTTTAAAAAAATAGCTCAGCAGCCCAAGCCTTTTAGACCTCATTTTTCCAGGCTCACCTTTGTTGGTAAGAGAGGTTTGAGCCATTATTGGATCAAATTGCCTTGACCCACCACCCTGAATCATTTTATATATTTATTAACAGCACGTCGTTGCATTACTAGATTGCAAGCCTATTTACTCGTTCATATAATGCCTAATGGGCTTCATACAAGAAATACACACAAAATTTTGGAATCAAACACCTAATTTGTATTGCTTTTTATATTCATTGTGTCAACCCCGATACATTTCTCATACGAAATGGAGTTTTAAAATTACTTTTATTAAAAAAAACTAGATTTTTTTTTTAGAGAATTTTAGTTAAGTTTATTTATTATCTTTTAAGTAGTCTCAACTACATAACCAATCATATCTAAAAAGAAAAATAAATTAGACACAACCTTTTTTGTGTCAAACAAACAAGTTAAACAAATACAATTATTTGCATCATTTTATATATTTTTAGTTTAAGGTACAAAAATCACATAACTTTTTTTGAAAAAATCAATTAAATTCTTTCTTTTTCATTTAATTGCATCCTTTAACTTAAAAAATTGCATTCAATCAATTATTTTGACCATTAATTTTAACAATTAACTGCTAATGTAAACATTTTTTTTTCAAATCTCACCCACGTAATAACTCCAAATTTCACGAATTCCATCATTCAACTAACAATTAACTTTTCCCATGTGGTACTCCACCTAGAGTGCCAATAGATGACTTGGGAAGGTTTTTTTTTTTATTTAAAAGCTAACGTGGAATTAAAAAAATAAATAAAATCTTTAAAATGTAAGAACCCCAACCTCTTCAATTATAAACTCTAAATGAAATTCTCTCCATGATACTTAAGTATATTTTTCAACAAATTAAAATATTTTAATCTAATAGCTCGAAATTTGTAGGTTTCATAATTTTGGTTGCCATCAATGGAAAAACGTGGATCAAACATTGTTTGTCACGAATGGAGTACGTATACTATGGTGAAGTTATGTGTTACTATAAGAAGTTGGCACAAAAAGACACATCTTGGAGTAATTTAATCCAAGATAGAAAGTTTTATGGGTGTTCAAATTTTCGGGTAAGTGATAAAGTTCTTTTTAACTTGATTGTTGATTGCTTGTTAAGTAAAATTAGGGTTTAGTAATATTTGGGTATTTATAAGTATTATGTTAGTAAGGTTTGGTGTACTCTTCTTTAATGGGGGAAGTGCTTAGGACTTGTGCTTTGTTTGGAAATTTTTTATAAATATATTGTCATATGGAAATTTAATAGTAAGTTAATATTTGAATTTTTTTATATTATATTGAGATTATATTGGGAATTTTTTTTGAATTTATACTAAGTTTTGGTTTATTTTAGGATAGGGAATATGCATTTTTCTAGTAATATGATGATTGGATGTGTAATCATGCTATTAAATTACTACGATAAATACGGATAGTGAACAAAAGCTACCAAAGGAGAATATGAGACTAAGGAGGTAGTTTAGGAGTTATATGAGTGATGATGGTAATAATGGTGTGAAAGAATAGTATGAAACTAAATTGACAAAAACTAAATGAAAGAAACAAAATTAATTTTTGATAAACTGTGAATATTATTGCTTGACTTGAATGAACACCAAGGTAATGTATTTATACACATACATAGTGAAGGAACTGCTATGTAATTGTTAACAGAAATAGTTATAGCAAAACTAACAATTTACAACCTCTAACATTTACCCAACTACTCTAACGTCGAAACCCGAAGAAGCTGTCGAAGTCAACAAAAATGAGAGGCAAATAACGGTTTGGTGAGAACATCTGTAACTTGATCACATGCAGGGACCTCTCCAACCATGAGAGAGCCATTCGCAACCTTTTCACAAACAAAACACAAGTCGAGCTCAACATGTTTAAATTTCGAATGAAGGACAAGATTCGTCGCAACTGCTACGGCGCTAAAGTTATCACACCGTATGAACGGTGTATCAACAGACTCACACCGAAGTTCCCGTAATAAAGACTCTAACCAAGTAAGGTCAGTAGTCGCAGCAGTTAACCCTTGATATTCGCCTTCAACAGTGGATTGAGACACAACTTGTTGTTTCTTGGAGCACCATGAGACGGGATTACCCCCAAAATACACACAGTACCCAGTGGTCGATTGACGGTCATCAATGTCTAACCCCCCAATTCTCATCTGTGTATTCAACTAAAGATATCCTTTAGGATGGTTGTATAAGTAAGCCATAGTTAACAGTGGCACAGAGATAGTGTAAAATGCGTTTGAGGGCTACAAAGTGGACATCGGTCAAAGCATGCATAAACTGATAGATGCGGTTAACAGCATATGCGATGTCGGGTCAAGAGAGAACAACATATTATAAGGCTCCAACAATGCTATGATACTCACGAGGATCATCAATCATATTGCCCACAGTCTTAGAGAGAGATGACCTAATCATGGGTGTGTGAACACATTTGGCCTGAACCATATGACATCGATCAAGTAAGTCAAGAATGTAATATGTTGACACAAGTAGAGGACCCCATCGGACGAACGATTCACCTTAACACCCAAAAAATTATGAAGGGACCCCTTGTCTTTGAGTGAGAACATAGTGTGAAGATGATGAACAAAGTTATCAATATCTAGAGAAGAGTCACCTGTAATAATGATGTCGTCTACATACACCAATACATACATACGAGATTCATTAGTGATACGAATGAATAAAGAAGCATCTGATTTCGAGAGATCAAAACCAACTGAAATAAAAAAACCTTTCAACTTATCAAACTAGGCTCTTGGGGCTTGTCGAAAGCCGTACAAAGCTTTGTTTAACCAACTAATAAGAGGTTGTCCATTTGTATCATTTTGAACATATCCAAGAGGTTGTTGCACATAGGCTTCTTCAGTGAGATCACCATTTAGAAAAGCATTGTTCACATCAACTTGTCGTAATGACCAACGTTTGGTGATAGAAATCGAAAGGATGTGTGTATAGTGGTAGGTTTAACAACGGGACTGAATGTCTCACGAAAATCACACCCAGGAACTTGTGAACATCCTTTCGCAACCAACCGACCTTTATGATGAGCCACAGTACCATTGGGATGTCGTTTGATTCTAAACAACCATTTGTAACCAATCGCCTTTCGACCCGGTGGTAAAGGAAACAAGCTCCAAGTGTGATTTCGAATGAGAGAATCATACCCATGTTGAGCCGCTATCTTCCACTCTTTGGATGCTAAAGCTTCATCAATAGTACATGATTCTTGTTCACACAACTCAACCGTGAGCACTTCTGATTTAAATATCTCAAACTTTGACCGAGTAATCATAGAGTGTGTATTACCCAATTGTGGTTACACGCTCGTGTGGGCAGGCCGTGTGCCTCCCACGACAACTAGACACGCCCATGTGTCTCACCCGTGGTCGAATCTGACTTGGCTCCACGGCCACCAAGCACGCCCGTGTACATTGTTCGTGGTCAAACCTGACTTAACCACACGGCTACCAGGCACAACTGTGTACCAAGGCCGTGTACTCTTATTCAGCTACTGACTTAGCCCCAAAGTCACTAGGCACGCCCGTGTGCCTCAACCGTGTGGCAAAATGAGCCATTTGCAAGGCCAAAAATGCCACTCACTTAGGGTCATAACCTACTAGCAAATACCAATACAATCCATGCACATTTAACAACCATGAACATGCTAAAATAACCATTTAATCTTTACATTGAAATCTATTACCATTCATACCAATTTACAAGACTAAAACTCATATCATCACAAGCATAACTTATTCAAATACTTACCCAAAAACTTGACCATTGCCAAAGTCATCTAACCATACCAAGACATACATCACATATCATATTCATTAATGCATATTGCCAACACATAACTAGCCAAATCACATGGCTAAGTTTACTTCAAATTCATATACAAATATCTAGTCTATACATGCCATATCTAGCTATATACATTTCCAAAATGTACCAAAACAAAATAAGTAGTGTGATGACGATCATCGACAGTCCCCGAGCCTTCAGTAGCTTTGACAATCTATAAAACAGAGAAAACACACACATAGAGTAAGCTTTCCAAAAGCTTAGTAAGTCATATACAAATAAACTTAACATGAAAGGCATATAGACATATAGGAATATTGGCACTATTAACCTTCATAGCAAATTTATCACATGTATGCTTTGGTCCATGTACTTGGCCTTATTTTGCCACATTCATCAATTCAAAGATGTTATACATATACATAGTCCTTTCATACATATTTTCACATATTATATTATTATTCCCATATACCTAATCATCATAATAAGATCACATAGATACTTACCTTGTATACACTCTTAGTGTATAAATCAACGTACCTGAAACGGATTTACATTTCACATAGCCATTCGTATCACAGAATTGCCTGTTGAACCATTAGGAACCTAATAGGATACTCAGAAAGCTCGGAATAGTAGTACAAGGAGGTCTTACATATACATCAAATATCGATGCCACTGTCCCAGACAGGGTCAAGCACCGTATCAGTTTGGACTATGCGACTAAAAGGGTCGTCTTGAGAACTGAGGAGGATAATAAGGCAGTCATGATTGGAGAACGTTAGAATTATTTGGTTAATGTGATCTCTGCACTGGTGGCTGAAAAACTAGTTCGTAAGGGATGTGAGGCGTTCTTGGCTTATATTAGTGTATCTGTTTCTAGGGCTCTACTGTAAAGGATATCAAGACTGTAAGGGATTTTCTTGACGTCTTTCCTGAGGAGCTACCGAGATTGTCTCCAAACCGGGAGGTTGAGTTTGGGATCGAGCTTCTTCCAGGTATAGCTCTACTGTCCATCGCTCCCTACCGCATGGCACCGAAGGAGCTTACAGAGCTTAAGGCTCAATTGCAGGAACTTTTGGACCGTGGTTTCATTCGTCCTAGTGTGTCTCCGTGGGGAGCACCGATTCTGTTTGTTAAGAAGAATGATGGGACCATAAAGATGTGCATTGACTATCGGCAGTTGAACAAGCTGACTATTAAGAATAAGTATCTGCTTCCGAGAATTGACGACTTGTTTGATCAGTTCAGAGAGGCTTCGGTGTTCTCTAAAATCGATCTCCGTTCAGGGTACCATCAGTTGAGGGTTAAGGATGTGGATGCGCATAAGACCGCATTTAGGACTCTGTATGGGAACTACGAGTTCCTAGTTATGCTTTTTGGGTTGACAAATGCACTGGCCACATTTATGGATCTGATGAATTAGGTATTTCAACCTTAGTTGGATCAGTTCGTCGTGGTCTTTATCGACGACATTCTGGTATACTCTAAAACTGAAGATGAGCATGATGAGCATCTTAGAGTTGTGCTTCAGATTCTGCGTGAGAAACAGTTGTATGCTAAATTCAGCAAGTATGAATTCTGGCTGCGTGAAGTAACATTTTTGGGACACGTAGTGTTTACTGATGGGATTCGAGTCGATCCTAGAAGGATTAAGGCTGTACAGGATTGGAAACAGCATAAGAATGTGTTAGAGATCCGCAGTTTTTTGGGTCTGGCGGGTTATTATCGATGGTTTGTGGAAGGTTTCTCATTGATTGCAGCACCCTTAACTAAGCTATTACGTAAGGGTGTTTTGTTTGTTTGGACTGATGTGTAGCAGGAGAGCTTCGAGAAGCTTAAGACTGTACTGACTAAGGCTCCTGTTCTGATACAGCCTGAACTTGGAAAGGAGTTTGTGATTTACAGTGATGCGTCGCATGTGGGCTTGGGTTGTGTTCTGATGCAGGATAGTAAGGTTATCGCATATGCGTCTTGTCAGCTCAAGACGTATGAGGCAAACTATCCGACGCATGATTTGGAATTGGCCACCATAGTCTTTGCCTTAAAAATCTGGAGGCACTATTTGTACGGTAAGAGGTGTATTATCTACACTGATCACAGAAGCCTCAAGTACCTCCTGACTCAGAAGGAGTTGAATCTTAGGCAGCATAGATGGATTGAGCTGCTTAAGGACTATGACTGTACTATTGAGTACCATCCTGGCAAGGCCAACGTGGTGGCTGATGCATTGAGCCGTAGGGCGATGACTAATTTGAGAGCGATGTTTGCTCGACTTAGTATGTTCGACGACGGAAGTTTATTGGTTTAGCTGCAGGTTAAACTGACTTGGATAGAATAGATTCGAGATAGACAGTTAAAGGATGAATCGTTGGGTCTTCAGTTCTGTCAGATTGAAAGTGGCAGCACTACGAACTTTGGGCTGAATAATGATGGAGTACTCTGTTTCCGTGGTCGGATTTGTGTACCGAATGATATTGATCTGAGGCAGTCTATTCTGAGAGAGGCGTATAGTAGCCCTTATGCTATACATCCCAGTGGGAATAAAATGTACTGAGATCTTCGAGAACTGTACTGGTGGCTGGGATTAAACCTGGAGGTTACTAATTTTGTGGCACGATGCCTGACATGCCAGTAGGTTAAGGCTGAGCACTAGTTACCTTCAGGTTTGCTACATCCGGTTAAGATTTCACCATGGAAGTGGGAGCGAGTAACGATGGACTTCGTTAGTGGGTTGCCTCTAACACCTATAAAGAAGGATTCAGTTTGGGTCATCATGGATCGATTGGCCAAGTCTGCGCATTTCATTCCGGTTAGGACCGACTATTCATTTCAGAAGTTGGCGAAGCTCTACATTTCTGAGATAGTGAGACTGCATGGGGTACTAGTCCTGATGGGCTTCAAACTAACTAATAATTTCAACAAAGGCAAGCGCACCTATCGAACAGTAGTATAGTTGTGGTGAGTCTGGAATATCGTATCCTCAAGGACTAAAATTACTAGTAATAACTATCTTTTTATTATCTAGCCTAGTAATTAAGGGGATTTATTTTTAATATAAATTTAACTAACTAATTTAACTAACTAAATGATTATGAATGTGACAGAGAGTGAATTGGGAAAATGCTTTTAGACAACTTATATGAGATAGGTAATACCTAAGGAAGAATCCACCTAGACTTCACTTATTACTTTTGATTCATATGATTTATTCACTTGACTTAATCCGTAGAAATCCCTGGTTTATGTTAATATCTCTTTCAAGACTAAAAACAACTAACTCTAGGTTGATTAATTGAAATCTCTTTCTAATTTAAAACAAGAATAAGACTCACAATTAAGAATAAGAACAAGTATTTATCTTATAATTCAAATAATAATAAGATTCGTCTTAGGTTTCATCCCCTTAGGTATTTAAGGGATTTAGGTCATACTAATAGAGGGAAACATATTAGAATAGAGAAAACAACAAAACATAAGAAAATCCAAAAACTTATAAAGAACTTGATGGGAGATCCTCAGTCTTGATGGAGATCCTTCTCCTAAGCTATTCCCGACGGCTGTCTTGGAGTATTGTCTCATTCTACTCGGCGTCAATTCGACATCCTGTCGACCTCCTCTTTTAGGTTTCCCCCTAGGGTGTTTATATAGGTTTTGAGATGCTTTACTTGGCCCACAAGTAACCTTTTCCGAATAGAATTAAACCTAGGGTCAGCAGGGACACACCCATGGTCGATAGTCCAGGCCGTGTTTGATCCTGTTTGTCACACACGACAGTGTGGTCCGCCCGTGTGCAGTGGTCTAGGCCGTGTAGGCCCATTTTGTCCCTTTTTGGCCCGCTTCTCGTTCTTTTCGACTCCCTAAGCTTTCCTGAGTATTAAACATGAAATTAAGAGATTATGAGCATCAAATTCATCAAATTCAGTGGAAAATCATCCAAAATTAAGCCAAGCATGGGGTTAAAATATGTGTAAATTATGGTTTATCAGGTCCCAATCATTTCTGATAGGGATCCTCGTTTCACATCTCGGTTCTAAAAAAAGTTACATGAGGCTCTGGGTTCGAGATTAGATTTCAGTACTGCGTTTCATCCTCAGACCCATGGTTAATGTGAGAGGGTGATTCAGATATTGGAGGATATATTGAGGAGTTGTGTTATCGATTTTCGAGGCAGTTGGGAGGAGTATCTGCCGTTAGCCAAGTTCGCCTACAATAATAGTTTCCAGTTGAGTATTCAGATAGCACCTTACGAGGCTCTGTATGGTCATAAGTGTCGTACTCCTTTGTGTTGGACGAACGTCGAGTTTTGGGTCCTGAGTTGGTTTCTGAGACTGAGGATAAAGTTTGGCTGATTCGAGATCGTCTGAAGGCGGTTTTTGATAGACAAAAGTCTTATGTGGATCTGAAGAGGTGTGATATTGAGTATTTCGTAGGGGACTTCGTTTTTCTCAAGGTTTCCCCATGGAAGAAAGTTCTAAGATTCGGTCCCAAGGGCAAGTTGAGGCCCTAGGTTCATTGGGCTATACTGGATTTTGAAACGTGTAGGGCCAGTCGCTTATCAGTTAGAACTACCTTCAGAGTTGGACCACATCTACGATGTCTTTCACGTCTCGATGTTGAGGCGGTATCGCTCTGATCCTCCTTATATTGTCCTTGTTGAGGAGATTGAGGTTAAACCAGATTTGACCTTCGATGAGGAGCTAGTTCAAATTATGGATCGCGATGTAAAGGTTCTTCGAAAGAAGTCTATTCGTTAGTGAAGGTGCTGTGGCGGAATCATAGCACTGAGGAGGCCACGTGGGAGCCTGAGGATACGATGCATCAGCAGTATCCTTATCTGTTTTGATCAGGTAAATTTCGAGGCCAAAATTTTCTTTTATGGGGTAGAGACTATAACGCCCCAAAATTCTTATTTTTGATTCCGTTAAAATGTGGCACAATTGTGTATCTGCTTCAGTGGTTAAGTGTTCTGGGTGTGTGTGGGAGGTCTCAAGTTGAAGCCTTAGCTTTGGCAATTTTTTTTTATTTTTGCAATAAATCCCTTTTTTCTTGCTTAGTGGGCTTATATTTAATTGTTTGTAAATTCATATTAGAATGAGTCTGCTGGTTTGAGTGGTAAGGGTGTTGGTGTGTTAGGAAACCTGTGTTCGAGTCCCTATGGGAGCAGAAATATTAATTTTTACTCAAGTGATTGATAGAGTTTCGTTTCCACTCAAATGCTGAAGTGGTTGGGATTGTATAGTTAGTGGGAAGTTGGGGAATTATTTGAAATGATTTTTAATTTCTTTTATTCTTTTTCTTATTCTTTTTCCCAAAAATCACTATTTTTTTATATCATGTTTTCTCTCTACTTCTCTGTCGAAATTTTGTTTTTGTTCCTTCTTTTTCTTTTCGATCTCCTATTCAATCTGTTTTCATTGGTGCTATGTGTGATCTCCCGTGTCCAGTAAGTTGTGTAATGTTGGAATCTTATCGTTGTCTTGATTGAGTACTTAACGAGGAAATTGTCTTGTATTCTCGATTTAGGTGAGGGACAAGTTTTGGCTAGGGCTCTTGGGACTATTTAAGTGCTCGGGGTTTCTGTTCGTTATCAGTAAGTATCAACGTGCGTTGACTTATGTTGTAAGGATTTTGGATGTGAAAGAATCGAGCTTGATGTTCGTCAGTATACTAAAATTGGGGCTTTGGAAATGTGTTTGTAGGTTCAGGAGGTCTGGGGGATCGTTTTTACATTGAAACAGTACCAGGTGTGTACCTGAAAACGCAGAAAATGGGATTCGGTGAAAGCCAAAATTACAAACTGTTGACACTACACGGGCTTGTGGTCGCCCGTGTGGTAGGCCGTGTGCGATGACACGGCCGTGTGATCGATGAAGGCTAGGTCGTGCGCAAGACATGACCGTGTGATGCCCGGGGTGTAGCCGTGTAAGCCATACAGGCTAAACCAAACTGGGCGTGTGGGTCATATGGGCGTGTGATAACTGGGCCAGGCCGTGTGATCCACACAGGCTAGGCCAATCTGGGCATGTGGGCCCACACAGGTAAACCACATGGCGTGTGGGCCATTTAGCTAAAATGTTTCCTAGGGTTGCATGGGTCGCCCAAGTTGACTGTGAACCTACTGTAGGGTCGGTAAGCGCTACATAGACCCTAAATCGTGTGATCTGAATATATAATGTACGTATTGAGCATGTTAAGTTTATGCATGTTTACTGATTCGTATGTATGACTGGTAACTCGATTTTAGCATGTAAGCACGTAATTCTGTATGTTTGCATTGAGCATGTTTAGTTGCATCTGCATTGGGGTGGGATGATTGATTATTGGAGGAAGTGGACTGAAAAGCTTTCATGCCTATTATCTGGCAACTCAGCTGGAATATTACTGATATGTAACGCATTCGGTACGACTTGGTGTGTAGGGTTGGATGGGCATTTTAAACCCCACATGCTGTGTAGGGATGGTTGGAGATAGTGTGTAGAGGCTGGCGGGTAGGATACTGATTTCTGTTACTGTATACATATTGTATCTGAGATGGGCTAAGGTCCTAATTTATATCTGAAACTGTATTTGAATGGGCTAAGGCCTAAACTGTATCAGAATCTGTAACAGGCTTAGGCCCCAGACTACATTTGACTGATAACTGTTGTTTGACTGTATGCATGTCTTCTATGGGGATTACACACTGAGTTTACATAAACTCACCTCTTTCTATTTTATCTGTACATGTAATCCCCAGACTTAGTTAGATCGGTGCGGCGGATGACTTAGTGGTGACCACATGACTATTGAACTGTTTTAAAATTAATTTATGGATTTTAGCTCCCATTTTGTCTGAGGTATTTTTTATGTAATTTGGGACTTTTGGACTATTTGCATTTATTTTGGATTTTAACTGTTTTCATGGTGTAACACCCATTAACCGTATTCTACACCGGAACTGAATACAAGGCGTTACTGTACTTAACACACATGATCGTACAACTTTAGGCTATCAAATTTCATTCCAAATTAAAACTTTTCCATACACACCTCTAACATCCTTATAATGGGCCTACGAGGCCCTAAATATGCTTCCGAAAGGTTTAGGAGATAATTCGAAAAAAATTCACACTTAAGAAATATTTTACCTAAACAGGGGCCACACGCCCGTATAAAATGGGACACACCCGTGTAGGCAGGCCGTGTGGTCACACACGCTCATGTCCCTCACCCGTGGTCGACACTGACTTATTTCACAATGCCAGACACACGCCCGTGTCCCTGGCCCGTGTCTCTCACACAGCCTCGACACTCCCGTGTCTTAGCCTGTGTCCTAAAACCTTGGCATTCTATTTATGACGTCATCACCTCACTAAGGTCACGCGGCCAGGGCGTACGCCCGTGTCCTTAGACCGTGTGTCAAATTAAATTCCAATTTCAAGGTGCAGACTTCACACGGCCTATGCACACGCCCATGTCTTTGGCCGTGCCTCCCACACGGCTGAGACACACGGCCATGTCTCTACCTGTGTGTTTAATACAAAGCTTACTGACTTGTAAAACTAACATGCAGGGGACACACAGCCTGATCACACGCCCATGGGGCTGACCGTGTGTCACATACGGCCTAAACACACGCTCGTGTGCCTACCCGTGTAGACAAGAACGAGGCTGTTCGCCAAGCTCTTTCATCACCCTAATTCATTCCAGCATAATTCATAACCAAACAACGCAATCATATACCCTACACAATCATGAATAACCTCATCTTTTCATTGATTAATAATATTGAGCCATTAACTATGGCTATGTACAAAAGAATTCATCTATAAGGAGCCAATACACACTTGGCCAAAATAACAAGCATTTCACCTAGTCTAGCCCCTATACATGCCATACTCAAAATGCTAATTCAAAAATATACCAAGATGAGTTGATAGTGTGGGTGATCTTCCGATTATCTTCGTATCCCGACCCAGCTCTTTGACTTTATAAAACAAGGGAAAAAGAAAGGGAGTAAGCTTTAAAGCTTAGTAAGTTTATATGTAAACAATAAATATCATAGCATGTGCTAATCAATAAATAGCATTTCACAATAAGTAAAAACATCCAACAATCCAAGATCATGCTTACTCATACTTTCTTACCACATTCCAACCATATCACAACCAAATGCTCTTATTATTTAACATACATCGCTGCACTTATCACCACAAGACCACATGAAACAACACAACACAATTTCACGATAAGTCACTCTTAGAAATATCAAACACTCGGTGGTTTCGCACTTAGCCCACCATTTGTCCGAAATAGAGTGGTAACGCACATAACCCACCAACAAGAATATTTACGGTGGTATCACACATAGTGTAACGTCTCGAATGTTTTTTTGCCATAATCATCCCAAACACTCTTACATCCTCATGCTTATAATATATATATTTTTATTTTTTTAAGTTAAATCGTGCCTGAGTGTTTGGAAAGGCATATAATAATTGTGTAACGCCCCGAATTTTGGGCCTAGAAGAATTGGGCTTCAGGCTTTGGGTCTCAAAAATTTTTAAGTGAGCGAGAAAATGACAATTGGCATGTGGTCTTTGAGGGTTAATGAACTTGGAGTGTCTAGGGTTGTTGGAGAAGTGTAGGGTTCGAACTTTGAGGAGAATGAATTTTTAATTAATTATTAAAGGAACTAGGGCGGTGAGTAGTTGGGCTTTTAAATAAAAATAGGGAAAAATGGCATCAAAGAGCCTTGTGGTAGAGTGGCTAAGTGACGCCACTTAGGGTATAGGAAGGTGGAGTTATGGGCTAGTAAGAAGATCTTAGGTTCGATTCCTAGCTTAGTATTTTTTGAGGAGTTTAATTTTGGCCTTCTAGAAGGTTGGAAGTGGTGTGATGATGGACTCTAAGGAGAGTGATCAGAAGAGAAAAGTTAGGAAGGGATTGAGGAGCTTATCGTGGAGAAAAATTAGGAAATGAGTTATGTGGAAGAGGTTGAGCCGAATTGAGAATTTGGGGATAGGAAATTTGGCTATAGGATATAAATAGGTGTCAATTTTGGGGTTCTAGGCTAATGCCAAATTCTTTCTTTTTATTTTGCCGAAAACTACTTTTCTCTCTAAATACCTGAAAGCTGAAATCCCTTATTCTTCCTCTTTTATTTTGCGCCGATTTCTTCCCTTCCTTCTCATCAAACTCTTTTCTTTCTGTTGCTTCTAGTCTATTTCTTTTGTGCCGAATATTCTTGGTCCCTAAAGTCCAGTATTCCTTTTTGTCGAATCCCTTGTGTGCCACCCTTTTTCTTCCACAATTTGATCAAAGCAATCCTTTTTTGTTCAGTTACTTAACTAAATATTTGTGACTTCAAAAGCCGAAAACCTTTGCTCTTGAAGCCGATTTCTTCATCGCCCCAAATCTTGTGCCGAATACTCTAGTTGTAACAGCCCGATTTTGGGCTTAGTCGGAACAGTAGTTTCGGGACCAAAAATCCGATGTTGAGAAATTTATTTTATTTATATTTTTTATGGTCTACAATTTCACGAAATGATTTTGTGAAAATCTCATTCGAAAATTTTGACGTTCAGGCACTCAATTTAGTCAAAAGGATTAAATTGTAAAAAGTGCAAAAGTTGAGTTCTACATGTTAGAGGTGTCCAATTGTTATGAAATTTTAAATTGGAGGTCCTTAAATGATAATTAGGCCATTGGTTAAGTTGGTGGACAAAAATAGACATGGATGGGTATGTTTCAAAAGATTTTTTAAGGGGCATTTTGGTAATTTAGTGAATTAAATGAATTAAAAACAAAATTTAAATGCCAAATTTGTCCATCTTCAAGCTTAAGCCGAATTTAACATGTGGGAAGCCATGGATAGGGTTTTCAAGCTTTCCAAGCTTCATGACCCCGAAAAACGACCTAGAACGAGAGGAAAATAAAAAATCGGGAAAGTTGGTAAAATGACCGTTTTGGTATCGAGGTAAGTTCATATGTTTAATAAGCATTTAATTATGCATATTTGAATGATAAATTGATATTTTGGCCATAAATAC
Organism: Gossypium australe; assembly: GCA_005393395.2. Taxonomy (NCBI): domain Eukaryota; kingdom Viridiplantae; phylum Streptophyta; class Magnoliopsida; order Malvales; family Malvaceae; genus Gossypium; species Gossypium australe. The sequence continues at coordinate 107,850,271 of CM016621.1, read as the reverse complement.
TATAGTATTGAGTTTTAAATATAATGATTAATGTTCAATAATAATTCGATATTGGAAAGAGAACTTGTATAATTTATATGTTAGACCATATTTTGTATTATGGCTTTGTATGATAACAAGAAAGTATTGACTAGCATAGTTTGATGAGAATAAGTTAAGTTGATGATATAATGAGATTTAGAATGTAAGTATGTAAGTTGAGTAGCATTTTATTATGCAATTATTGTTATTAGTAATGTTATTATTGAGTTATGCGACTAACCTTGAGAATTTGAGCAAGTATGTTTCAGCTATGACTTGACAAGGCATTGATATCTCAAAGTCCATGGCTATACCATGGCAATTAAGGAAGAATTGACGGAAAAGTCCATGTTCATAACATGGCATTTAAGGAGGAATTGACGGTTAAGGATACCATGTAAGACCATGTCAAGACATGGCATTGGTAAGGCAAGGATCCAGTGTAAGACCATGTCAAGACATGGCATCGGCATTGATTAAGGACTCCATGTAAGATCACATCAAGATGTGGCATTGGCACTAAAACAAGGATACCATGTAAGACCATGTTTGGAACATGGCATTTGGTAAGACAAGGATACCATGTAAGACCATGTTTGGAACATGGCATTTGGTAAGATAAGGATATCATGTAAGACCATGCCAAGGCATGGCATTGATAAGTTCTATAAGGCAAGGAAATCATGTAAGACCATGTCAAGACATGGCATTGATGAGTTACTATAAGGCAAAGGTCCCATGTAAGACCATGCCAAGGTATGGCATTGGTGAGTTCATTAGGCAAGGATACCACGTAAAACCATGTCAAGACATGGCAATGGTAAGTTCAAAAAGGAAAAGGTTCTCGAGTAGTCCAAAGAGTAAGTCAAAGAAATGACAAGGTGAGAACATGAAGAAAGAGTACATGTATGAGTACAAGTATGCATTTAAGGCTTATTTAATATTGAGATTGTAAGTAATTGAGATTATCAAGTATTAAGTAAGTGATGAGTTTTCAGTTATGCTTGTGACACCTTATGACATGATTGGTAATATGCCTATATTATGAAAGAGTACTCATATGTTAAGTGAGAATGTTGCAGGTATGTAAGCAAGCTATTAAGTAAGGTGCCCTTTGTATTCTGAGCCTTTGGTAAGGTTACCTATGAGTTCACCGGGAAAATCGATTAAGTGAAATTATGTGTGGCTTGTAGTGATAAGTGTAGGTATATGCATGTGTAACGTATGAGCAATATGCTCGATATGTAATCAGAAATTGGAAAGATTGTTATAGGTAAGTAATGAATACAACTAAAGTGAGTGGGAGCAAAAATTTACAAATAAAACTGTTTTGGACAGCAGCAGTTATGTGATTTTGGAAAATCACAAAAACTAGTAGAAATTGAATTATAAGTTGGATGAGATATTGATTTAAAGCTTATTGAGTCTATTTTCATATAAAAGAAACAGAGAAAACAAAGGATTTGTATAATTTTAGATATTTAAATTTTTGTGAGACTGGTTTAGAATGACTACGTGATCCCCTGTTCTATCTTGGAAAAATCATTAACAATTGTACAAAAATAATTATGTGATATAATTTATATTCCTGAAATTCTAAATGAGTCTAGTTTCAAATAAACTAAACAATAAGGTCATCTGATTTCTGTACAAGGAGATAATTGATTCGTAGTGAAGGGAGGTCAGAATAGTCAAACAGTGAAATAGGGGAAATTTTAATGAATAAACTGTACTAATTGGCAAGACCAAAAATTCTAGAAATTTTATAGTATGAAGATATGTGAGTCTAGTTTTAGGGAAAATTAGCGGTTTGTAATTTAGAGCTTTGTAGTTCAAGAAATAAATAATTTAGTGACAGCGATTCAAGTAGACAGATTAATGTGAACATGAGTAATAAAGTATAAGCATGTGATTTAATGATTGTATCAATTAGAGAACTTGTTGTGAGGATTTGTCTCGTTGAGGCTTTGGTAAGGCTAGAAATAAGTAAGTTGAGAAAGTAAGAACTTAGCATTATTTATGCAAGTTATGACAGCTTAGTAGTAAGCTAAATTCATTGCTAATGCTTATTATTTTTACATTTAAACTTACTAAGCTTTATAAGCTTACCCCCTTTTCTTTCCCATGTTTTAGAGTCTTATTAAATAAGCTCGGGCTGAAGGTCGTCAGAGATCGCTTCACACTATCAAGCTATCTATGGGTATATTTATTTATAAATGATTTAAGTTATGGCATGTATAGGGGCTTGACTAAGTCATTTTGTATATGTGTTAATTAATTTGATTAAATGTATTGCTTCATAACGGTAATAAGGATTATTCTGTATTTAGCCACGAGTTGTGGCTCATATTGGTCGTGGAGTTATAATGCTTGTGTATGCATGTGTTTGTTAAAGTTTAAATTATAAGTGAAATTTTGTGGCTCCGGATTTGGTAGAATGTATTGTTAAGTCTGGTAATGCCTCGTACCCGGTTCCGGCGTAGTATACGGGTAAGGGGTGTTACATTTAGTGGTATCAGAGCTATGGTTTAGTCAGTTCTCGAACTACCATAGTGAGTGTAGGAGTCTAGCTATACATGCCATATTGAACTGTGATAGTGTGACGACTCCCGACCCTGATGTAAATTGTTTTATTAGACAGATGCGCATTTCAACCGAGCTAAATTTGATAGTGCGGACAGTGTGTTTATGATGAGTTGAGACTCGTAAAAAGTAAGAATAGTAGTTTATGAGTTTCTATGATGATGAATAAATTGTGGATGGGAATTTCTCTTGAAATATGAAAAATGAGATGAAAGGAAAGTTTATACTATGATAAGTGTTCATGTTTGATTGGCATTTGTATGATGCTATGAGTATAACTTGTGAAATTAAGTGAATGTTATGAGTAATTTTACTCGAGATTTATGAATGAAAGTATAAGTGCACTTGGTTGTATAAGATGATAGGAAGGTTGTGTAAAATGAGTATGCATGTTAAGTTACTTGAAACATATATATATATATATATATATATATATTGATGAGTGTTAAGTTATATGCATGAGCATATAAGAGGCAAGTCAGAGGCGTTACAACCTCACCCCCTTCCAATAAGGTATGTTATAAAGAAATTTCATGAAATTTAGACCGAATGGGTTTACAAGTGGAAGACTAGAGAGTTGAATTGTAGATTAATTGACAACGTGATCAGAGTTGAGAATGGTTTAGTAAATGAACATAGTTGCAGAAAAGATGTCAGATTAATATGAAAATCATTCGGATTCCGAAATGTTATTGTTAAAGAAAGGTCAGACTCAGCTAATTAACTCATCCAGGTATGAGGCCTAAAGTATGTAATTGCTGGAATTTATTCTGAATTTATTTCTGTTTGCAATTGGAATAATATCAGATTAGTAATGACAGAATTAGATTGTGAAATCATGATCGAGATGTATTAATGACTGAATGCAGTGTTTATGGTTGAGAAATTACAGCAATCTCTTCCGACTATTATTTGTTTCCATTTACTCTCAGAGGTATATATATCTGCAAGATTTCGAATGAAATTCCTATAGTATAAGAATGTCAGCTAAATTTACAGGTAGATGAAAGCATTGTAGTCTATTTGAGCTATGATCGAAATTGCTCTATCTTTTCTGGTTTTCTGCATCATGCACTTGACGATAAGGCCCGTATGATGTTAGCGTCCAGTTTTACTAGCTATTACTCAATAAAAAATAAAGGAAGATTGTGTGGCTTTTGTTAAGATTATTTTTAGTACTTATGAGTATTTTCTGTGTAGCTCTATGTAGGATTACAGACCCTGAATTGCAAAATTTCCAAAATACCCTTGATTTGTGAAATGACTAAAATACCCCTATCTGTTGAATATAAGCTTTATGGATGTTACACGTATATTTGCTGCATTCATATGATATTCTGTTTAGGATGCATATGGGTGAGAATTATGGAACAGAGGAAGTATATGAGGATCGCATGGTTGCTTGACAACTGTGGATCCACCGATGGCTTTTTAAGCCTATTATATGATAACTAGCTTTGCTGCAACGTTTGGTAGTACCGCAACCGGGCTACCCTTGAAGTGTATCAGATGGGTGGGTCGATTTAGAAATCCCCACAGAAGTATTTCGGTTGGACGGAGATAATGTGTACCAGATGGATTATTTGGGGAGGGTTTGCACTGCATTGCATGTATGATATTGTTATGTTATAATTATGTTATTATTATGATTTGTATGCTATTTGTTTGACGAGGGTCGTACACACTGAGTTTTCGAAAACTCACTCCTTTTTTTTATTTTTCTCAGGTGATCCTCAGTAGGCGGTTCGACGGATGGAGGGACTCAGAGGTAGCCAACTAGCAAGACGATTAGACTTTTTTTTCTTAATATCTAAACTCTAGATTTTAAGTTATTGTTTTAAGTTATTTTATTTCGGATTGTAATAAGGTTTTCCCTCTAGTTGTTATTCCATTACTTCCACTACGCATTGAAATTTTGAAAAAGAACCTAGATTTATTTCTTTTAAGCGAATTTCAGGTTTTTGAAAATAATTGTGTTTTAAGATCGAGCTTCCACTGTCAAAGGAAAGGTTTACAGAGTCACAAGGAAATGGTTTTTCTTTGGATACACCTCGTTTTGAAGGCAAATTGGATTTTACTTAACTTTTCTCTAGAAGAGTTTTTAATGAAAATAAGGTTTTTGCAAAAACACTTCAATATGACACACCGGATTCGGGCCTAACTTCTAGGCCGGGTTTGGGGTGTTACACATAGCCCACCAATTGATAACATAAACAACGATATCGCACATAGCCCATCGTGAATAAATATTAAGGTGGTATCGCACATAACCCACCAACAAGAATAATTAAGGTGGTATCGCACACAGCCCGCCATAATTTATTACAAATTATATTCTATACTTACATATCTATTTCAACATTCATATTCTAACAAGTCCAATTCATTTAAATCATAAATGACCTCAATCACACAATTCCTCAATAAACAATAACATGTGTATTTAAGATACATCGTTTACACATAAACTTACCTCGGTGCAAAATGCGTTAATTTGTGGTTTAATCCGAAATCTTGCCTTTTCCCCGGTCAAGGTTTATTTCGCACTCTTCTTGATCTATAACAACAAAATTTCATTCATTCAATCATTTCATGATCATAATACATCATAATCTCTACTTAGGCAAAAATGACCATTTTGCCCTTGTACTTTGGCAAAAATTATGATTTTTCCCCTAGTCTCGTAAATCATTTTTCATCACATTTTCTCATTAAACAAGCCTATCTGAACATTTATTACTCTTACAACTACTCATAATTCCAATTATTTCATGCATTTATTACACATTTTCAACCTTTGCATTCAAGTCCTATTTAGGTGTTTTCATGCTAACACATTTCACAAAAGTTGTTCCTTAACTCACTATAACTCATTTTCTTCCATAAAAACTCAGCAAACAACATAAACTCTCTCATGGAAAGTCCCTAGATTTTCAACCATATTGCAAATTAGTCCCCTCATTAGTTAGCTTAAGCTTTAGGGACTCTAAAAGTACAAAAATTATCAATAAAAACCACTAAGATCACTTACTTGTAGAGATAAGGAGTTGCTGAAAATTTTCAAGCTCCCATGGTGTTTCTCTTTGGAAATTTCGGTGGTGAGAAGAAGGGGAAAAGATGATATCTTTTATTCTCCTTATTTTATTATTTACTAGACAAATTACCACCAAAATCTCACCTAATACTTTGAAATTTTAATTCTTTGTCCTCTATGTCCATTTATTAACGTTAGAAAGGTCTATTTGCATATTAGGGACCTCCAATTAAAATCTACAGCTATCAGACACCTTTTCCTTGTAAAATAATACTTTCGCATTTAATGTGATTTAGTCCTTTTTCACCATTAAGCACACAATTGCTAAAATTAAAGCACCAAAATTTCTATGCAACCTTACTATCATGCTATAATTCATAAAATATTATGAAAATAATTTTCTTCAACCTCAAATTAGTGGTCCCAAAACCATTATTTTGACTAGCCCCAAAATTGAGCTGTTACACATGGACTTTTAAACTACTACAAAACTCAACAAAAACTCAGTTTAATTAAAAACAACATTTTTCCTAAACACGGACATTTTTCTTTAAATATCACAGTTTTAAAAGCTTTCGCTATTGAACATGTTTTCAAACGAATCAAATTTACGAGAAAATACTTTTGAAATTAACGAGAGACAATTAAAAGCTAGTAAACGGAAACTGTTTAGACTTGATAAATTCAATTTCAAAACCCATTCCATGTGACATCGCCAGATTTGGCCATAACGTCTAGGCCGGGTTTGGGGTGTTACAGAGACAGTGTCAAAGTTAGGACCCAAGTTGTCGATATCATTATCTGGAAGAGGAGACTCAGGAACACATGCAGACATAGATGGAGATGAATGACTTTGTGAATTTTCAACACCATTTGGGGGCATGGAGCACTATGGTTGTGAATGTACGATTGGGAGAAAGATGGTGACACCGTTAGTTGCCGGAGAAATAGATGAAGTTCTAGTAGAAAACAGAAACCAGTTCTCATCAAAGACCACATGTCAAGACACACATATTCGGCCATTAGAAGCAAGGCATTAGTATCCTTTATGCTGAGAGTTGTAGCTTAAGAAAGTATAAGGCATTGGTAGGAAGTCACAACATGAGCTTATGAGTTTGTGTGCACTAATGATTGAGGTTTTTAATTTTGTGACTTTTTTATTTACTTTTGACCTTTTCAACGAAACTCACTCACAATGCTTTTATTTTTCATTGTTCAAGTACTTTTTCTACTCGTATTGACTTTTTCTGTATTTTTCTTTTGTTTTGCACATCTTAGCTAGACTCATAATCACTATATCACACTGTTCCTTCCTATTTCACTCTAATTTTTACAAAACCACCATGATGTATCTACTTATACCTCAATACGTATGGCCAAACATTTAAATTCGTGCATTTCAAGGGAAAAAAAGAGAGGTAAGTACAAGTTCATATTTTGGCTTGGGTTTTGTATAAAGGGTCATTAATAAGAGTTTTCTGGCTTAAATATTGGTACTAAGGATCGATGAATAAGGTTGGATTTTTGGGTCTGGGTTTTACCAAACTATGCCTTAGGTCTTCCCTAGGTATCTCAATATTCACAAGTTTAATCAATCAAGCAATCACAATTCTAACCATTTATCATTCATACTAGCATGCTTGTTTCCTTGTATTCTTTCTTTCATTTTGTATATTCAATTACTTAATGCCTATTGATAAACCGTAATTGTAACATATTTTAACCCACATTTAATATGCTTTTCGATGATTTATTCCTTGATTTTTATAAAAAGGTGCTTGTAATCCTTTCTTTTCATGTCTTAGACCCAGGAAAGCACCCGAGGATGGAAAGAACACAAATTGGGCCCAAAACACAGTAAACGGGCCTTAGTGCGAAAATGACACGGCCTGACCCAAAGTCCACACGACCGTGCCTTGAAGATTACCTAGAGCACGGCCTCAACTCCGACTCACACGGCCGTGCCCTAAATTAGAAGTCCTAACACGGCCTAACCCCGAGTCACACGGGCGTGTGACATGGCCGTGTCTCTATCGCTGGAAAGAACAATTTCAGTCAGAAAAGGATACTTAGGGAGAAAAATCGCATTCCAAGAGCCTATATATATCCCCTAAGTGCTACCTTTGAGAAGGTATCAAAGCTAGGCCAAGGAGCCAAGCCGAGAAGGTCAGAGTTAGGAAATAACGCGAAGTTAGCCAGTTGATCCATCCCAAGAAGCTGAAGTTATACTCAAGACGGCGGAATTCTCCTTCAATTCATTCAGGGGGTTTTAGGGATTTCTTATGTTTTGTTTTATCTTTTCTCTTGCGATGTTTTCTTTATTCATTATGAACTAAACCCCTCAGATACCTGAAGGGGATGAAACCTAGACGAATCTTGTTATTTGATTTTTAAGTTATATAATGAATTACTTAGGTTGTTCTTAATTATGTTGCTTAATCCAAATCTAATGTGCTTAGGTGGAGGAGGAATAGACCCTACCTAAGAAAAGATCTAACATAATTAAGCGGAGTTGATCGAACGCTTAGAGATAGGGTTACGAGATTTTGTCGGATTAGGGTGAAACCTAATATGGGAGTCCATTGATCGATTTACTACTATCCTAGGGGGTTATTATAAGCGAACGAGAGTTCCACTAATTAACCTAGGTTTAGACGTTATTCGCCTCGAGAGAGGGTTTAATATATGTTAGGGAATCTTACGGATCAAGCTAAGTAAAGAGATCATATAATTCAGGGTTAGATAACAAGTGAAGTCTAGGTGGATTCTTCCTGAGGGTATCGTCGTGATCAATTGAGTTTTCTTCAAGTTATTTTCCAATTCATCCTTTTTGTCTTTGTGTCTTTAGTTTAGTTCTTGTCAATTTAGTTTAAAGCAATTTTCTTTCTAATTTTAAGGCTAAATAATAAAAAGAAAGTTAGTATTAATACTTTTAGTTCCTTTGGGTTCGATAATCTGGTCTTGCCTAAGCTATACTACTGTTCGATAGGTACACTTGCCTTTAATCGTTGTCAGAGTTAGTCTCCAGGTTCGATCATTCTTTTATAAATTTTTAAAGCTCTGATTTCAGTGATCACCTATTTATAGTGTAATATATAGAACTTAGTAGTCTAATAACTGAAAGTTTAAAATCACCTTCTATCATGCCAAATTTACAGTAAATACACATCAACCTATATACATGCTCCTAATTAATTACTTGTATTTCTACAAGCTCAAGTACACTTTTTGAAAAGAAAAATAAAATAAAAAAGCATAAAAATAAAAATTAAATATCCTATGTTACTCCCCAAACTTTATTCCCTAATGTGCAACCCTTAATTAGATAAGGAACGTGTAACAGCTCGATTTTGGGGCTAGTCGGAACAGTGATTTCGGGACCACTAATCCGAGGTTGAAGAAAATTATTTTGACATTATTTTATGTGTTATAGCATGTTTATAAGGATGTATGAAAAGTTTGGTGCTTTAATTTTAGCAATTGTATGCTTAATTGTAAAAAAAGACTAAATCGCATAAAGTGCGAAAGTTCTAATATGCAAGGTAGAGGTGTCTAATAGCCATAGAATATTAAATTGGAGGTCCTTAAAGTACAATTAGGCCATTAAGGGTGTGTTGGCCAGCCATAGAGACAAGGAGACAAGAGCATTAAATTTTGGTCAAAATTTGGTGAAATAAGGTGATAAAAAATGAATAAAATAAGATGAATAAAATAGATATCATCTTTTACTATTCATGCTTCTTCTACCACCAAAAATTGAAGGGAAATTAGATTTCTTGGAGTTCAAACTTTCAGCAAAACAAATCTCTTGCAAGTGATCTTAGAGGTCATTCTTGATAATTTTTTTGTACTTTTGGAACCCCCAAAGCTTAAGCTAGCTAATGAGGGGACTAATTTGCAAAATGGTTGAAAGTTTAGGGACTTGCCCTGAGAGTGTTTATGTTGTTTACTGGGTTTTTATGGAAGAAAATGAATGTTAGTGAGTTAAGGAACAACTTTTGTGAAAGGTGTTATCATGAAAACACCTAAATAGGACTTATTTGTAAAGGTTGAAATTGTGTAATAAATGCATGAAATAATTGGTCTTGTGAGTTGTTGCAAGAGAAATAAATGATTAGCTACGCTTTTTTAATGAGTGAAATATGATGAAAAAACGATTTACGAGCCTAGGGGAAAATCATAATTTTGCCAAAGTATAAGGGCAAAATGGTCATTTTTGCCTAAATAGAAATTTTGATATATCATGAATTATAAAGTGATTGAATGAGTGAATTTTATTATCTTAGATCAAGAAGAGCGCGGAAACAACCTTGATCGAGGAAAAGGCAAGGTTACGGACTAAAACGTCGATTAATACATTTTGCACCGAGGTAAGTTTATGTGTAAATGGCACATCTTTAATACATATGTTGTTACTTATTGGTGCATTGTATGAATGAGATCAATTATGTTTGAGATTGATTGAAATCGATAGATAGTGAATAATTCTTGTATGAACCTCGGAATAGATATGTAAGTGCTGAAAAATGTTCGAAATAACTATTGGTGGGCTATGTGCGATACCACCGTAATTATCCTTTTTAGTGGATTGTGCACGATACCACCTTATTACTTATTCACAATGGGCTGTGTTCGATACCATCATTTATATTACCTTTTGGTGGGCTACGTGCGATACCACCCTATTATTGATTAATGGTGGGCTGTGTGCGAAACCACCGGGTACTTAGTATTATCCCGAGGGGTTCATCGAGAAATTGTTTAAGTGAATGTTTCATGTGGCTTTGTGGTGATGAGTGCAGGGGATGTCTGCAAGTAAATGTGAGCATTATATTTGTTACATGGTTGGAATGTGGTAACAATTGAGATGAGTAAGCATGATTAAGGAAATGTGAATTGTTCTTGCTTAGTATGGAATGTTATTGATTGATTACCATATGTTAAGATGCTTATTATTTACATGTAAACTTACTAAGCTTAAAACTTACTCCCTTTCCTTTTTCTTGTTTTATAATGTCAAAGAGTCGGCTCGTAATACGAAGATAATCGGAAGATCACCCACACTATCAGCTCGTCTCGGTATATTTAGATTTAGCATTTTGAGTATGTCATGTATAGGGGCTAGACTTAGTGAAATGTCTTGTTGTTTTGGCCAAGTGAGTTGGCTCCTTTATAGATGAACTCTTTTGTAAATGGTCATATTTAATGGTTCCCTATTATTAATATATGGAAAGATGAGGTTATTCATGAGTGTGTAGGATGCATAATTGAGTTGCTTGGTTAATGGTTGAATGTGATTTATGTCGTATGAGTTAGGGTGATAAAAGAGCTTGGCAAATAGCCTTGTTCTTATCCACACGGGTAGGCACACGAGCGTGTGTCTAGGCCGTGTGTGACACACGGTCAAGCCCATGGGTGTGTGACTGGCCGTGTGTCCCCTACATGTTAGATTTGCAAGTCAGTGTCGACCACGGGCTAGACACACGAGCGTGTGCCTAGGACGTATGCCCTTTATATGGTTGCTAACGTCATAAACAGAATACCCAGGTTTTCACACACGGGTGAGGACATGGGCGTGTCTAGCCCGTGTGGAGGACACGGGCCAAGGACACGGGCATGTGTCCGGCCGTGTGAAAGCCCCTGTAGGTTCGAAAAGAAAATAAATTTCACACGGGTTAGGGACATGGGCATGTGTGACCACACGGCCTGCCCACACGGGTGTGTCCCATTTCACATGGGCGTGTGGCCCTGTTAAGGCAAAATTTTTCTAAGTATACAAAAGTTCCCAGTTTGATTCTGAGATCCTCCGTTTGCATGTTTAAGGCCTCGTAGGCCTATAATAAGGATATTATGAATGTGAATGAGAAATTTAAGTTGGAAAATAAATTTTATAGTCCAAAGATGTACGTTCAAGCAAGATAAGTCTGATAATGCCTCGTACCCGGTTCCGGCGTTGAATACGGGTAAGGGGTGTTACAAAACGAAGTTACCTGATTGATCATGACATTATCGTAGTCTTATGGTGGATGCTTCCTTCCTTGCTTGTTTAAAGCTCATAGATGTAGTGCTTTCTTCATGTGGGATTCCTGCATGGAAAATTTAAATATTTATATTAACTATTGTTGCTCATACCCCTAATCTAAAACAATAATAATAATAATCATCCTAATTAATTGTTTTACAAATCTAATAATTAAAAATAGTCTTTCAATCATCAAAATGGGGAGATTAACCCCCTCCATCGGAGCTTTCCCTCTTTCTGAGGCTTGGCCTCTTGAGGAGCCTTCAATCAAAAATGTGCCTGCCAGGTTGGGCTACGAACTACGGGCCCTCTCTTCTTAGATCGTTGCAGTTGGAATGTCACCTTGTAGTCGTCATCATCATCCTCTTGGGAATCTTGTTCCATAACATCCTCAATTTCCTCAGCTTCCTCGTCATCACTTCCTTACTCTTCGGATGTATTCATAGGGCCATATTTGTTGAGGGAAAATTTGGTATTCGCATACCATTTTGTCGTGCGAACTCTTGTACTACTGGCCAGTTTTCTGTATCCATCTGATCATCCATTCAGAATCCATAATTTCACTTTCCATAGTCCCTTTTCGAGCTTCTACTGTTATTTTTCTTTTTAAAGATGCTGCTACATTTATATTTTTCTTTCTTCATTGGTTTCAATCCTTAATTTTTTTTTTGATTAAGCTCGACATACTTGGTATACATAGAGTCACCTATTAAGCTCTTCGTCAGCCTCATGAACTACTCATTTGCTTCCATTGAAACCTTAGCATTTTTGCATAACGTTGTCACAAGGTGAGGGAAGAAAACCCCGACCTTCTGGCCGCTTATATATTGCTTCATACTGAAATAGATTCATTGGCTGATGCAAATATGTTTTCTCTGCAAAATGTCATACAACAAAATAGCTCAAAAAGTGTTTACATTAGAAACATTCATGGCAGGTGTAATTCTAGTGCACAAAAATGGCATCCACATCTTAGCTACATGAAACAATATTGCTTGATTAAAATTTTTTGGTAGTCCGGTATCTGGTCAGTGGTTTCATTCACTACTCCCTTCAATTAAGTTGTTTAGAATGTTATCCATATCTATGTCGTTAAAATTAGTTAAATCAATATTGTCAAGAAAATCACTATCATAGCATAGAACATTGTAAAAATCACAAATTTCCTAATGGATGACACAAACCTTTGTATCCCTTATTGTTATAGTTTCCTAAATAGCCCCATATGGTTTCCTAAACTATTGATCCTTAAATGATGCAAAGAGCTCTTAAACAACCGGGATAACAACATTTTCTTTCAAGGTAACATAAAAGCGTTCCCATCTATAGTTCTGAACTAGCATCCAAATTTCTTTATAAAGAATCATCGATGGTTCGAAACCCCTTTCTTGAATGAATGTCTTCCCTTGTAATTCTAAAAAATATTTTTAGACATTCAGGTTTGGAAATTTTAAGGGGTTTGTGACCATCGGTGGCTCTTATTCACTAGTTCTTCTAGATTTTCTAGGCGGCATTTAGAGTAATATTTTTTACTAGAAGAAATAAATCAAGTAATATATTTCAAGAAAACCAAAGAACAATACAATGGAACAATAAAAGTTAAATAGGAACCTTTAACCTCGATTGAATGCATGGGATTCCTTGTGAGAGTTTGTTGCAAGTCCTTTTTTGATGTAGAGTTTTGTTCCTACACAAACTAAAAACAAAAGAATAAGAAGAAAAGGTTGCAGAAAAAGAAAAGAGGTTTTTTGGTATTTGAAGAAGTTGGAGAGGCTTTAGAGTTAGAATGGGTTTAGGAATAGTTTGAAAGTGTTTTAGTTATAAAAATATGGGTATTTTTAGGTTAAAAACCGGGTAAAATAAGGTTTAAAGTTGGTGAGTTGCACAACATGTCGATCGATCTTGTAGAAAATTGTAGCAATGTCGTGACATAAGGGTTCTATGTCGCGATACCCTTGGCAGGCTACTGATGTCACGACATTGGGGTTCGATGTCGCGACACATCTTAAAGTTTTAAGAATTTGGGGCTACTAATTGTTGTTTTGCAACACGGAGGTGCCATGTCACGACATCAAACTGAATTGTTCAATTTTTCGAACCTGTGATTGGTGTTGCAACATGGAGGTCCCGTGTTGCTACACCTACTCTATTTTGGCCCTTCTTCTTGAATTTCAAAGTGTTCAGAATAATATATCTTTAAACAGTTTAATAAAATTAATTCCTAAGCTACCTATAATTCTATTTAAATACAATAATATAAAAAAATTAACTTAGTTTAAAAAGATGTCATGTATTGCTGCCAGATTCGTCTGTCAGCTTCGTCAGTCTATACATGGATATGCCTTTAATCCATTTTCTATCTATATTAGTCCAAGATTTGTCATGCCACTCTACTTTGTTTCTGAACACCCCTATCTCGTAACCGTTGCCGGAATAGGTAAGGGGCATTACAGGACTTGTAACACAGTTTGGAACATTAAAATTTTAAATTTTATCAAACATCATCTCAATTCAATAATATCAAGCATTCATATTCATAGCATGCTTAAAACGAGCATATAAAATTCTAATTACACAATGGGGAATAATTTAATAACATATAAAAGATATAGGAAAACTTACGAAATAGGGTCACACAGTCAAGTCACACGCTCGTGTGCTCTGACCATGTGGAACAAAACAGGCTTGGTTTAAGCCATTTTCACAGCTCTTATGACATGTACCTACAAACATCATTTGCATAACATGTTCAAGTATATATATCATCTATACCAAAATGCCAATTAACAAAACTATCACAAGATGAATACATCACATAATACTTCTATATCAAATCAACCATTTTCGCTCAAGCCATATCACATAGCTTGATCAAAATACAACAGGTCATATATCATTCATATACACAAGTGACCATATAATTCAACTTATTAACTAGCCTATACATGCCATATTACCCCAAATCAAAGGGTTTAGAAATACCAATTACCCCCTAGATAGTGTGATGAAATCTTCGATGACTTCCAACCCGAGCGAGCATTTGAATTAATGTAAAATACAGAGAATAAACAGAGTAAGCTAATAAGCATAGTAAGCTCGTATAATTAACAGCACTACATAAAACATTTAACAATTAGCTTGTCATTTAAGCAATAAGATTACTTTTAAACCAGCCTCATCTAATTCAATGTTTATTTCCTTAACAGTCATGTAATTCATGTGTAATTTATCACATCTACTCACGTGTCAATAAAGTTATCAATGTCACTTGCTTGTCAAGTGTACCATATATACCTGTGCTGATTTGTATCATCATTTCTATTCTCACAGCATCATCTTTACAGTTGAACCCTTGAGACCAACATCGAAAACCCTGTATCTTGCATACTAAGTGCCATATATGTAACTAAACCATTTATATCACATATCACCAATACAATATCAATATCATAGAATTCACATAGCATTGGGGCGATTTATTTCATTACGTATAACCTGTAACACCTTTATATAATCGATAGCAGAATTATACCCGTATAAATATTAACTCATCAGTAACATCAATAATTCATAATTTGTAACAAATAATCGTTTTACTTTCTTACCTAATTTTGAATAGCAAATAAATTAGGTCATACCTGACCATCCAACTCGTCTTACACATTCCGTACCACATTGGCACACAACTTTGTAAGCATCGAGCCTAAAGTAATACACCAGTATAAACCTGCTAGGCATAAGCCTGATAAAACTCACCGGCTCAAGTTCAAATTTATAAATCATAAATACTTCTCAAGAAATTCAAGGCAAAAATACATTCAACTATTCCCAATTACTCGAAAAGTCGCACACTTAGTGCTAATAGTTATTCAACATTATATATCAAATTCGCACACTTAGTGCTCGATACTAAGCTTGCACACTTAGTGCTCAATAATCAGGCTCGCACACTTAGTGCAATTTTTATATCCGTAACCTTTTATACTGGCACCCTCTATGCCAAAATTCAATTACTCAATATTCATGAAATCAAATTTATCAACTTTATTTGCATTTGGCAACCTCAACTTTTTTATACATTTCAATTTGGCACATATATGTATATATAGTATTTAATTTAATCAACAACAAATATTTACTTAGTAACTTACCACATACAAGGCATTTAATTTATCATATACTAAAGCTCAATTAACTCCAATATACATTTACTCAACCCCAAAGTACTTCATTACTACCAAACACAAGACCGAATATATATTATGGCATTCCATCATCATGTAATATTAATATAATCAAGTACAAATCCATTTAACATATCTACCATTACATACTAACAATTTGGCCAATTATCCATCATTTATTATAACATATAATTTTTTTTGTATCAATTTAATCATATAATTCAGTGACTGCAATATATTCATAGAGCCGATAAATTTCAGTAATTCATTCATTATGTAAACAATTAACATCAATTAAAACAATTTCAGTAGTTAATAATTCGATTTTTAACCATACGAACTTACCTCGTGTATCCGTTGACTATTCGTCTACTTTCAGATTTTCCTCGATCAAAATCTTGAATTCGTTTGTCTTGATCTAATTTAACCAAATTTAACTCAATTATTCACTAACATAATCAGTTTAATACATATACAAGTATTTTGGCCATTTTGCAAAATAGCCCTTATATTTTCATACTTTAACAATTTAGTCCTTAATGCATAATTATGCAAAAATACACAAAATCCCAATATACATGTATTTAGCCGAATATTCTATAGTATTTAAACAGCCCATATTTTCATTTTATTCACATTTCTAACCACAAAAATTCTATCTTTTTCAATTTAATCCCAAATACTCAATTTCATCAAAAAATCTCTTTATAAAACTTGTATATTTATAAACAACCATCAATAATTTAACAAGAAATATTAAAACAAACATGCACTCATCAATAGAACATTTCAAAAACACAACCAATTTCAAAAATTGAGGTACGGGTCAGTTAAACCAAGCTACAACGAGCTCAAAAACATAGAAATCATTAAAAACGGATCAAAAACCATCCTTAATCCCTTAGAATGCCATGGCCGAATGTTAAAGCTTCCAAAACCCTTTCTTTGTTTAGTTATTCGGTTGAAGATGATGAAAACATAATAAAAAATATCATATGACTTTATTTTATTAAGCATTATTCCAGAATTTACCAAAATACCCATGTTTAATAACCATATAAATTATGTAATTCAAGGTCCACTACCGTCCACTCAAATATGCAATGGTATAATTACCATGCAAGGACTCCCATTTATAAAGCCATTATCAAATAAGTCATTTTACTAATGGCGCACATAGTTTTCGTTTTACGCGATTTAATCATTTTTACCGAATTAACTATTTAATCGGTAAAATTTCTTTACGAAACTTTCACACAGTAATACTACCACACTGTAAAAATTATTAAAATAATAAAAATAATATTTTAACTCGGTTAAGTGGTCTCGAAACTACTCGTTCCAATTAGGGTCTAAACCGGACTGTTACAGTTTTTTTGTCCCGCTCTTTGAATCTGCTCTTTTGACCTACACTAATCACAGAAAATACCTTTTCCGGCTCAAGATAGTTAAGGGTTTTTACAGATATAACAAAATCTCCCTAAATTTTCCCTATTTCCCTTATTTTGTTGGTGGTCGCATTTGAATATCTCAATCTCACCATTGATTTTCATGATTAACTAATTATTTTCAAGATCGATGGTGAACCTAGATGTGGCTAAGAATGGTCTACCTAACAGGATGGGTATCTCACAGTCTTCCTCAAAATCCAAAATTACGAAATCGATCGGATGATAAAGCTACGCACCTTAACCAGCACATCTTCAAGTACCCCTTTCGATTGTATCGAAGATCTATCAACTAATTGTAGTGTGATATGTATGTTTTTAAGTTCCCTAACCCAAGTTTCTTGTATATTGATAAATGAATTAAATTTATACTGACTCCTAGATCACATAAGGCCTTACTAAAGTGAATATCCCCTATCTCTATAGGAATTGTAAAACTCCCCAGATCTTTTAGTTTTGGGGGTATCTGTTTAGAAATTATCGCACTACAATATACGTCTATATTAACTTTTTCAAGTATAGTATAATTATAAATATATGTTAGAGAAACTACAAAACAGAACCCAACTAATACAAAGCATAGCAGACAAAAAATGGAAAGACTCATTCTTAGCAAATGCATATATCGGGACTAAAAACTTGCACATCATAATAATGTGTGGTTTAATGTTGCAAATTTAATTCAAGATAGCTAAATATTTAGTTTAAGAAAAATTATCCTATACAAAGCTTATATAAAAATATTTAGACTTCACAAGCGAATTGAAAATTTAAAATATATATAATATAAAATTAAAAAAACAAATATCTAAACAAATGAGACACTCGTCATATTTTAAACCATGTATATGAAATTTAAAAACTCTACAAATTATGTATCAAATAATTACTAACATTAATTCAACTATCACATTGTAGAATTAATTCAAGATCTTATGAAAGTTAAACCTATTAAACTAGCGTGAGATAATATTCAATTGTTTTTATATTTATATTTTATAAATTAAAAAAATAAGTTGATTTAATTTCTTATTTTATTGCAGTTTTTTTATTCTTATATTATTTTGTCAATTTTAATCTTACAATTAATATGAAATTAAAAAATGAGTTACAAAATATAAAAAGAAAAAGAAAAGAAAAGAAAAACCACGTGGCATAATTTGATGAAAGGGGCACAGTTGGGGGCATGGGGTGGGGCAAAAGGTTTTTTGTTACATATTTTTGGAAAATTCAGTCATCACTCATGAATAACGCGAGTTTCAAAGTTGAGAAATTTTTTATTTTTCTTTTGAAAAAAATAAACTATTTTAAAGGAAACTTAAATCTAAACATAATCTTTATTCTATCACTGCTCTTGAGTTTTGTTCTCTTTCTTCGTTTTATTTTTGAGAGAGATCCTTCACATATAAGTTTGTATGCTGTCTTGCCCAATAAACAGAGATTTTAATTATTTCCGTTAAGCTTCATGTTATATCCTGAAAAACAAGTAAATTTCTATCCTTCTATATGCGCCATGTAAAATGTTGAGAAAATTTGATATATTACGAAAATTAATTCTTAAAAATGAATAATTTAAGAAATAAAAGAATAATATAATTATTAAACTAAATACTTGAGATTTAATTTTATATTTTTAGAAGTTACCATTAGTATTACAATTAATTTATTCCAACTACTACATATTATAAGAAAAAAAATCTTTTGTCCCTATTTATGTCATCAATATAAAATGAACACGTGGATTTAAAAATTTGTTATTAAATTGAACTTTCTTTCAAAAAAAAATTGACATAAACGACGATTATCCCTACCTTCTTGCTAATCTCAGAATAAAGGAGACACTTTCTCACGCGAATGAAGCCGATCATCATTAACAAAGGATGAAAATCTATCAAGATTCAGGACATATAAACACTGCAAAAAAGACCCCATTAATTGGCATAAGCTTTTCTAAAAAGAAAGTTTAAAATATTTCCTTTTTTTTTTTGAATAAAATTTGACTGGACATTTTATTAATAATAAATAAGCAATGGACAAAGTACCTTTGGATTTTAGTACAAGCAAAAACAGAGAAAGAAATAAATGAGAAAAGACCATAATGGTCTAACGGAACAAAACTAGAAAACAAAAACCAAACTCATTTGGGCTTTAGCCCAAGCTAAACAGAGAACAAAATAAAATAGGACCAGAAAAGCCTAATGAAACGAAACAAATAAACATTTCATCCGGAACCAATTAAACTAAAAGGAAACTAAATTATGAACGTCAAATCCAGTCAAATCCAAAACAGCTGGATCCCTATCAATGCTATGACCTTTCAAATCCCCCACCCAGCTTTGAAGATAGCCGATTCCCCATGCCATAATTAGGGTTCCTTTGGTTTAACGTTTGGAGTCAGTGAGGTGCAGTTAGGGTAGAGAACTGCTACCAACCTCACTGCTATGCTCTTTGGTTTAGGGTCTCAGTGCAGTGAAAATATATATTCACCGCACTGATATGGTGAAATTCAACTGGCTGTTTGAGCAGCAGTTGGGCAACTGGTGTATTTAACTGCCAAAAATACCCATAGATAATGGCTTAGGGTAATGACTCTTTCTTTGCACCATCTTCTTTGTTTTGTGCTTCAACAACTGTTTGCTTTCTCTCCTGCAAAGGGCAATTTATTAGAGAACAAAAAGTGCATTTATTTTCCGGGCACTTGAAAAGGAAATTATGCACTCACCAGATCTTTCAATCTCTCTTGTTGGTGGTCTTTGGCAGCGAAAATGAAGCAACCAAGGTGAAGAAGAAGGATGAAGAGAGATAGGAACTTGTTGAAGAATGACCCAAAATTGGTTTTTGCCATTGATACACAGACAGAGCTTGACAAAAGAAAAAGCTTTATTATTATTCTTTTTTCAGAATGAGGGTTATTGTTTTAAGAGGGAATCAAGCAGTGAATTACGAGGGAGAGACAAGAGAGAAAGGAAAGGAAGCATGGAAAGGGGAAGATGATTGCAGTGTTTGTAAGAGTGGGGGCACAAAATGGAAGAATAAAGTTTTAGGTGTAGCTGTAACGCAACTTCACAGTTGGACATTCCCATCTCTATTGCCCTCTCTTATCCCATCTCTAATTCTATAAATAATTTTTATTTTATCTAATAAATAATTTAAATTAATTATTTAATTCATTAAAATATTTATAATAAAATATTAGAAGATACATTTTAATATTTATTAAATAAATTTATAAATTCACATACTTTAATAATTTTATATAAGTAAAATAATTTAAAAAATTCTATTATATATCAATTCTAATCTAATGTCCTTAATAGTCATTTTTTATTTTCACCTTACCGCTACAGCTGCGTTTGAATCCAAACGCACACTCTACAGCTGTTTTTAATCTCACTGCTATAGTGTCCAATCTCACCGCTACAGTAACTAATCTCACCGCCACCGCTATTTTTAACCTCACCGGAGGTAAACACACAGCCCATCCAAACTGGCCCTTACTCTCTGCTATCAATTTGAACAAACCCCCTTTTTCAGTCAAAATCTCCTTTTCATTTCTACACCAGCCCTTTCCAGTTTCATTCCAACCCCTTCACATCCCTCCTTCCTTCTTCTTTCCTTTCATCGGAATGGCTGTGAAAATCAACCGACTCATTTCCACTTCTACTCTGTCGATCTCTCGCTTCCCTATCCTTCAGACTCTCAGCATACTCTGGAACACTCCCAATCAGGTATTCTTTTTTCTTGTTCTTTAACGATTCTGTTGCCAAAAGATGGGCTAAGCTATTCGCTGTTCTTGGTACATACTCAAATCTGCAGTTACCGATCTTTTTCTTTAACTGATGTATATCCTGAATAAAAGCACCAATCTTCGATCTATCGTTCTCCTTTTTACTGCTCTTCTTTATCACTGCTAATGCATCTCCTTCTATGATAATATTTTCCCACTGCATCTCTACCCCTATTCTGGTCGCCAATCTGCACGCGAGAGCTTCGGCCGCAAAAGCAGATGCAACTTTTTCCTGTAGCACCGAACACGACAACAAGACAGATCCTCCATCGTCTCTGGCTACCACACCCATAGCCGCTTGACCAAGATTCTCAAAGAAAGTCGCATCAAAGTTTACCTTAACACACTGCCCAGGTGGAGGTTTCCACCCTCTGGCTTCTGACCAGACTATCTGAGGTTTTTCTTTTACACTAGTTACTTCCATACTATAACTTTTAACAAAGGCTGCAATTTCTTCTCCAGATCTACGGACATTATCATGAATACACCTGTTCCTGTCGCTCCAAATAGCCCAAAGGCCATAACAAAAGAGTCTGCATTGTAAGGGGGAATTTCTCGCAAACACCCAGATACGCCATTCTGTATACTCTATTTTAGGTTCTTCATGATATTGCAAGATATCTAACTTTTCCCAAACTATGTTTGAAACAGGGCAGTCGCGAAACACATGGTCCATAGATTCTACTCCAATTCCACATCGGGGGCATACCAGGATATTAGACAGTCTTCTATGTTTCATATTAACCCTTGTAGGTAGATAATTCCAGGAAATTTTCCACACTGTAATTTTTACTTTAGAAGGTAGCTCAAGTAGCCATAGCTTTCTGTAGAAATTTCTATAGGCATTCTGTAAGGCATAAGCCATAGGATCTACTTCACTCTGTTGTAATAGTTTATAGGCGCTCCGGACAGTGAACTCTCCCGAGGATTCCCCTCTCCAGGCAATCATGTCTTCATGCACCTCTCTTGCTAGCGGGATACAGGCAATCTTTGCAACAATGTCCTCCGAAAAGGTAGTCTCAAGCAACTCTTTCTTCCATTCCCTGCTACTATCATCAATTAAATCAGCAACTTCAAAATCGCTTAAATGGTTAACATGAGAAGATAATCTAAGAATATGCGAATCTGGTATCCACACATCATTCAGAACTGAGATGTCTTTTCCACTGCCCGCCTTCCAGCATAAACCATCCTTCAACACCTCCTTAGCAGCCCATATGCTTTTCCACGTAAACGAACAAGTAGTCCTAAGATAAGAGTTAAGGAAATTTTCTTTCGGAAAATATTTCGCTTTAAGAACTTTTGCAACTAACGAATCCGGGTTATTCAAAATTCTCCAGCCTTGTTTTGCCAATAATGCTAAGTTAAATTTGGCCATATCTCTAAAACCCATCCCTCCCTCCTCCTTAGGTCTACTTAAATTCTGCCATTGACACCAATGGATGCCTTGTTTTCCATGTGCTTTTTGCCACCAGAACTTACTCAGAAGCTGTTCTAGTTCCCTACAGAAAGATTTAGGTAGAAGAAAACATGACATGGCTTAAGTTGGGATTGACTGTAACACTGACTTTATAAAGACCTCCTTTCCTCCTCGAGATAAAAATCTATTGCTCCACCCTTTAAAATATTTCTTTTTTTTTTAGTTTTAAATCTTTTCATTATCTGCACTTCTACCTTTTGGTTCTTCTGGACTACTTTTAATTATTTTAAAACCTAAAATATTATTTTTCCCTATGGAGATTCATTTACAATTTATTATAATGGGCTACATAAATTGTCTCGTTTGCTAATTACAATGTTAATATTATTATTTGTTGCCCTTATTTCCATATTTCCTTCAAGTCATTTATATCTTACTGTGTTAATTATTGTTGAAAGTTCTCTAATAATATTTTAGCTCCTATTGCTAGGTTTAGGTTCATCCCGACTTAAAAAATGAGTCTAAATTTTTGTTTAAACCCGACCCGGTTAAAAATGTTAAAATCTAAATTTGATTAATATTAATTTTTTAAATTTTTATTTTTTTATATAAAATTTTTAAAAATATAATACACTAAATACGCTAAAAATATTAAAATAAATATTTTTAACAAATTAAAAATAAATTTAAAAAATCTTTATACTTAAATAACACTAAGATAAATAAAATAAAGCAAATTCCTCTAAATTAGTAGCAAAATTAACAATAAAACAATTGTTATATAATATCCAAATATTAACAGCAAAATACTAACAACATAATAGTGAAATTGTAACAAAATAGTGATAAAAGTGAGAAAATAGTAGCAAAACATGAAAAAATAGCATAATTTTTTTATTAACTTATGTTTTAAATTTATATTTTTATATAAATTCCCACATTTTTCTGACACCCTGGCCAATGGCCATACACATAGTTCTAATGACAATTATTTTTTCAGTTGACTGTAATAAATGCCTGAGATGGGTAGACTTGTGCTTTTTGACGATTTATGGGTCGAAAATTTGAGCTCCAAAAGATTTCTGATGAAGAAGCACATAGGGTTACTTCTATTAAACAACGTCGATGGATGGCAAAATAAAAACGGGGTCAATGGAAAATTTATTAATATTTTTGTCCACATCTCAGTTTTGTATTGGTAAGATACAAAGAGGGACATACGTAAGTATCAGATTTTTTTTCACATTATAAAGTGTTGCATCATGATAATAATTAAATTAAAATTAGATTTCGACACATTAACAATGTATGTAAAAAAGTTGTGTAAAAATTTGAGATTTTAATTGAAATGATAAATTTCTAGTTTTGGAGTGTGATAGGTTTAATTTTTATTACATTTGATAACTTTTTTAAATATCTTTTAGTTTAAATTGAATTTTACAGATTTTATATAAAAATATAAAAATAATTTTATAGTAATATTTGTTACTTTGTAAAATAATAAAGTTTTAGTCATTTTTGTATTCAATTGATTCGTCTAACCAACCCAATTAGAGACTTAACTGAATATTTAAAAATTAATGATTTAGTGATTTAATTTATAGAGAAAAATGATTAAATTCTTTTGTCAAATACTTATTTGACACAAGTTCAAACTCTATCACCTTAATTTACCTTTAGCGTGATCCTTTCATGGATACATATAAAAGTTATTTCATTTATAATTTATATATAATATAAAACCAATTTATTACATAGCCATTAGGGATTAATAGGGGTATCATAATCATTTTAATTATCTTTATTTTTAGTTGTTAATTATTTGTATGATTAAAATAGTAATTTTCCATACATCATGAAAGTGATTCTTTAAAGGTTAACTATTTCCACCTTGATCATCACAAGGAAAAATATATTGATTCAGGCTTTAATTAATATGTGCAAGAATTAAAATAAATTTCATAATTCAAATATAAATGCTATTGATCATGTATACATATTATTCGTCTTTTTGATATCACAAAATTATATTGAATAATTTAGAGCGAAATATATTAGCCTATGTAAATGAATATAAATATAATAGCTAAGAAAAAAATGTAAAACTGTAAGGTTTGCTTTCATTGATAGCTTAAGTTAAAATTTCAAATTTCCAATTTTGAGTGACCTTCGAAAATTCAAGAGTAAGTTTCAGTTTTTGATTACAATTTAATCTCCAAGTTTAAAATTTTAATGCATTGAAAATTAATTTGAATATTTAATTGTTATCCAATAACATAAATTAACTATATTTACTATGTATTTATTAGGGACGTAACTTACAATTTTATATTTAGAACTATTACTACAATTCAAAAAGTTATAACTCGATTGGTACGGGTATTGTTGCTAATACAATAGAACGTGAGTTCGAATGCGTTGAAGCGTATTAACATCTTATTTATTAATTATACAGGAGCATAGTTCTACATATTGTGTATATATATATATATATATATTTAAATTATAAAAAAAATACATGTAATAGCCATTTCTTATACTTTCTTTTAAATGTGTTCTAGTTTTATATATTAAACTATCAATTTTTTAAATAAACCTGGATGTTATCTAATATCTTTACAAAATAGTTTTTATTTTAAATCTAATTTTTACCTCGCAACGAAAAATCAAGATTGAATAAGATAAGGATTCTATGGAAAATCAAGTGAGTTTTTCCAAATACTTTTTAAAATAAAAATTCAGTTTCAAGTTTTAATTGCTATTCAAACTCCAAATTTAATATTTTACCCTTACTTTTTACATCAAACTCAATTTTAATTGTACTTATTATATATTTATTATCAATGTAGCTTTTCAAAACCCCAAATTTTTCATCCTTTTAAACTCATTCTTCATCTAAAAAAAATTATCATATTATCTACAAATTGCTTAATCTCAAGATTGAATTACATAAAAAATTCATTTTTTAATATTTTCCGGATTAGGTCAGTATTTTTGTAAAGCTACGAAATTAGACCAAAATAACGAAAGTGCTTCAGCTGGAAGGGTTTCCCCCCCAACGGTTATTTAATTAGTCGTTGAAACCAACGGCTCCCCCTCTTTTTTCTATATAACCCCCATTTCATTTTTTTTTTCAATTCAATCTCAACTACCTCTCTCTCACATTCTCAAGTCCTCAAATCTCTTTCAAAGTTCTCTCAATTTCCTCTTAATTTCTCACTCAAATTTCATTTCTCTCTCAACTCTTTTTTTTTATTAAAATTGTCTTAAGATTTTCGTAAATTATTTTTTCTATTACAATTTATTTCATGTTTTTTGAAATTAGCAATGGCAAAATCTCTAATATGTTTGGATGATAAACATATTTCGATCGATCAATTACAACTGGTAAGAAATTTTTTTATTATATTCAATCTAATTTAATTTAATTATTTTCTTGTTATATTGGAATTTAATATTTTGTATTTTTTTATATAGGCGAAAAATTGATTTTTGGGGACATATATTTGTAATTTATCAGCTCCTCCATCACTTTTAATCGAACCCTACTTCAGAGATGCGGGATTTTGTGTGTGGCCCTTATGGGTAGGGGGTAAATTTGACCCCACACTTGTAAGCGCGTTGGTGGAAAGGTAGAGACATAAGACGCACACATTCCATCTTTCATGCAGCAAGTGTACTATCACACTGGAGGACGTGCAGTTACAGCTTGGATTACCGGTGGAATGGCCGGTAGTGACTGGATCAGTTTACATAGTCGATTGGAGAGACAAGTGCAAGCAACTTTTGGGGTGGGTTCCGGAAACGATTTATGGAGCCTGAATAAATATGAATTGGTTAAGAAGAAATTTTGGTGGGCTCAATGAGGATTCGAGTGAAGTCCAAAGAGAACAACACGCTCGAGCATACATCCTTATGATCATCGGGGGTTTCCTCATGTCCGATAAGTTACGAAATCTTGTCCATTTAAGGTGGCTGCTAAAACACATTGACTTTAGAGAAGATTACAAACTCAGTTGGGGTTAGTCGTGTCGGTAATGTTATATTGGGAGATGTGTTGGGCGGCAAAACCACAAAAAATTAAAATCAATGGATGCATGCACACCATTTGAGTGGTTTATATGCACCATGGAGTGATTTATCCACACCGTATTAGCAACTTTTATCTACCCTGTTGAGTGGTTTATCCACACCGTATTAGCAGTTTTTATCCGCAAATATGTTTTGCATGCACAACCCATCGACAGCCTATCTGCAAAACTTTTTTATCAAAAAAAAACTCTGATGGTTCATCCACCCTTTTTATTACTAGTGGTTCATTCACAACAATGAATGGTTTATCCATAATGTGGTGTAAAAGGTAAAAGACTTATGCGGAACTCCTACTGTGGTGTATAACGGAGTTAGTAGGATCTATTTTGATAAATTGAAACCGCATACCATTCATGAACACGTGTATACATAAATAGTGAATTCTAAAATATTTTGATATTGATGTGTTGATCTAAAGAATTGATATTCCGAATCACTTTTTGAGTGTGATTGTTTTGAGAATTGCTACTTGTATGAGTCATCTATTGTTTGCACTAATTTACTTGTGATTAAATTCACACTGAGCTTCATAAGCTCACTCCCAAATTATTTCCATCTTTATAGATAACTCATCAGGTTAGGGCACGGACACAACATCTAGAGGGTCTCAGCTTGGATTCGTTTTTTTTTCATATACATAAGGATTATTTTAGATTTATTATTATTAAATTTTTATTATTCAAAGACAGTACTGTTTTATTTTTAAACTGTGGCACGAGACTTAGGTTTTGGGGTTTATATAGCATGCATGACATTTAATTTGGATTTAGGATGTTGATACATGGAATTAGAATTAAATATGTATAAAATAATTCTAATTTTTCTTAATTTTGAATATCACTTTTCCGCTGTTAGATTATAAAAAAAGTTTGAGTAATAAATAAATTAAAATTTAACTACGTTTTCAAAAGTAATCACCGTTATAAGGAAAATGTTAAACTTAATCGGCTTTTTGTTAATTCATGAGTTTTTTTCTAAAAATAGACTAAATTTTCTTCTGAAATAAACAAATGTTTTAAAATGACTACTTTATAAATACCTTTAGCTTACTGGGTCATTTGGGTGACAAATGTAATCTTCTAAATTTGAGTATTACAAGTTTTGATATATATATATATATATATATATATATATATTAGAAGAAATTTTTTATGCATCGTTTTCTGGAATTTTAATTATTTGCTATTGAGGGTAATTTAGTTATCTGTCAGAAGACGGGTTGCACATTGGTTCAAGTACCTCAACGCCCAAATGGTTCGACTTGGGATTATACTACTACTAAACCCATTCAAAGATGCATTACTTCAACAGTGGCTAAGGCAAACATTCTATGTTTTTGTTCATTTTAAGTTAAATTCTCTATTTCTACCTAATTTTTCTTCATGCAATCAGCAAAATCTATACAAGACTACGTAATAGGAATTTTGCCGCAAAGAATCTATATTTTCATATAGTGCTTGAGTCAATGAATGTGTATAATAGATTAGCTAGACATTGATTTGATTTTTTTTTTGTCAACTAGAAACTAAGTACTCAATTCGGACTTGATTTGGAACAACAAATAGATAATAACATTATTTTTTATCGCTTTTGAGGTGATGTGTATATTTACAATCATTCTTCTTCTTCTTCTTCTTTTTTTTTTACTTTCTATTACTACAATTTAAAAAATAATAATATATAAACAATTTAACACTTCCTTATCTTTTTACATTTATGGAATATCCAAACAAACTTTTATTTTTACTTTCTTCTCATACGGCTAAGTCCCAAGGGTTACCAAGCGCTGACATAGATCCACTCGAGCTACCTTTAGGTCCGATAACCCGAGCTCGGGCTAAGAGGTTCAAAGACGCAACAACAGCCTTAGTTGATAGAGTTTGGGGCGAAACTGTTGTTGGCCTTCTTGAAAGCTCTTGGACCAGCAAGCCATGCAATCTCCTTCAAGCTCAACCAGCTCAACCTTAGCTCAATGAGCTTGTTGTTAGCTCAATGAGCTCGTTTTTAGCTTACTTTAGCTTGCGTTTATTATGCTGGAATAAGATATTTAATTTGTCTTTAGTTAAATTAGTTATTTAGTTTAAGTTATTAATTTGTCATAATCTAGACAATATAATTAATTAAGTGTTTTAATTATGTTCTAAATTAAGTACTTAATTAATTGTGTGTTTTTAATATGTCTTCATCTATTACAAGGCTTAAATATGTTTGACCGAATTTAATGTGCAAGATTAATGTGTTTTTATACTGCCGAATTAATGTGTCCAAAGGGAACTTAATTTGCTGATTTATTTGATGTAGGTACACTCCCCCTTGGATGGCATAGGTGCATGGATGGATTAATGAAGGTGTGCTGATCCTTGGTGTCTCCCAAGTGACCATTTGGCCAAGCCCTTCAACTCTCCAAGATGGCCGATTGGTTGCCCAAGGCAAATTTAAGGCTTTTCACACCAGCCGATTATTCCTTTCACACCAAGGACTATTCGGCTTTGCTTGTTCACACACACATGACTACTCAATTCAGCTTGTTCACACCTCATGACCAATGAAGTGCCCTAAGCATCTCATTTACTCCCAAGACCATTCGGCTGAACCAAGCAGCACAATTAAAGAATATTCAAGCATATGGCCGGACCTACTTAATGTATTTCAGCTCCCAATCATTCCATTTAATTTTCCAGCTAAATTAAGGCATCTAGAAGCTGCCATTGCCGTTCTCCATGCACAAGAAACTTCAAGGAACCTTCCTAAAGAATTCTGGAATTTTTAGCTAACCATTTAGCTACCTTAGGAGCCTATTCGGTTATCCCATGTATTGCCTATAAATTTCGGCTCATTTCACCTTGTAAGGAACTTTTGGCAATTTTTTATGAATGAAACTGAGTATTTTGTGAGATTAACTTCTCTCAATTTTGTCCAAAGACTCTGTTCACTTATCTACGTAGCTAGTGGCGTCAACCTAGTTCTTTAAACCAAACTCATCACTTTAGTAGTGTGGCACTCGAACCCTTTATACCAAGGTTCCTATCTTCCATTGTAACACCCTAACCCGTAACCATCGCCGGAATAGGGTTAAGAGGTGTTACTGGACATGTCAGAACTTTTACGATCATTTCATAAACATAAAATACACCATCATCATATCATAGCAAATCATATATATAGAGTCCTTTTAAAAGGTCTACGAGACCTTTAACATGCATTGGAAAGGGGTCGGGACTAAACCGAACACATACAAAATTTTCTAAAAATTAAACATTTTTCAAAGTTATAGAGGTCACACGCCCGTGTGGGCAAGCTGTGTGCCTCACACGGCATTAGACACACCCGTGTGTTTAGGCCGTGGCAAAATAGGGCATACATACTGACTTGCCCACACGGCCACAAGACATGCCCGTGTGCCAGGCCGTGTGAAAATTAGGGAGGCTACTAACTTGCTCACACGACCATCACATGCCCGTGTGTCAAGCCCGTGTGGCTTCATGACTTGCTTCGAAATGCAACCATGAGGGACACGGTCGAGACACATGCCCATGTGCTTAACCGTGTGGGCAAATATAAGCCATTTGCAAGGCCAATTTGCCACCCAAAATTTGGGTCAAACCTACAAACATCCAACAAGCCTCAATTCATGATCTAATAGCAACCAAAACATGCACAATTTAACTCTTAACAGCATTATTCATTACCATATGTAAATCTAACTCAAACATACAAATTCAAAGCATAGATTTCTCATCAAAACATATGATTAATACTTAATTTAAAACCATTTCAATTCATATCATTTCTCATCATAACAATTTTCCAAATCAATCATGAACTTATCAATATAAACCATTTCATTTGGCCATTAATGAGCACATCAAAACATTCCAACTTATGCATCATAAAACAAAAACAAAACTCGTACATAAACACATTCATTAACAAGCCATATCACATGACTATATTTACACATCTCAAAACATAATCAAAGTTCTCTAGCCTATACATGCCATACTTTAATATGTACATTTTTAAAAGATACCAAAATATAGTTCGATAGTGTGGTGATGATCCTCGACGATCCCCAAGTTTCCCGTAGCTTTAATAATTTATACAACAAGGAACAAACACACACATAAAGTAAGTTTTCATAGCTTAGTAAGCCATAAGTAAATAATGAACCCATAAACATTTGTATTAAATCAACTAATCAAATCAAACAAACCTTAACCAAATGTACATTTAATATGCTTGCAAACTCAAATATTATCACATTTACAATAGCAATATAACATCAATGTTAAGGATACACATATACTCATAAGCACATATAAATTTCTCTTTTACCATGTCTAATTCATATATTCATCTCTAACATATACTTACCTTTACTTGAACCTTTTAGTTCTTTTTCACGTTCGATCTCATCTCAATAATGCCCATTGAACCATTCGGAATTAATAAGGATACTCAAAAAATTGGAAATCTCGTATAATGCCAACATCCCAAACGTGGTCTTACATGTAATCACATATTGATGCCACTGTCCCAGACAGGGTCTTACACAAATCAAATATGATGCCAATGTCCCAGACATGGTCTTACACGTAAACACAAATCGATGCCAACGTCCCAGACGTGGTCTTACACAAATCAGATACCGGAATCCTATGTCATGACATATGTATCCTAACTATTCCTAAGGTTCGTACGGGGCTTTCAGATGTCGTAACTCGATCGATTCAAGCTCGTAGATGATTCTTCCACACTTTTACCAATTCGGTATTCACATATATTTACAAGTAATAATACAATTCGGTACAAATAAAATATATACAATCGAATTTAACAACATTTATTTACTTATGAACTTACCCCGTACAGAAACGAACGGATGGAATTGACTACTCAACCACTTTCGACTTTCCCCGATCTAATCTCGTTTTCTTTTGTTCTTGATCTATATAAATTCAAATTTGGCTATTTAATAACACATTTCATTCAATTCAAACCACAAACACATAATTAGGGCATTTTGCATATTTACCCTTAAAATTCACATTTTTAACATTTTAATCCCTATTTCTTAAAATCACAAAATACACAAAATTTCATATTTCCCATGCTTGGCCGAATAGTCATATAGTTCATATAAGTCCACACATTTCATTTATTTTACATTTTAGTCCCTCAATTTATTATTTTCACAATTTATCCCAAATTACTCAAATTTATCAAAAATCCAAAGACAAAACATATTAATCTATCACATATCTTTTATTTTCCATCATCAAACAACAAAAACCACAAGGTATCATCAATGGAAAAAATACAAAATCATCATTAAATTCAAAAATTAAAACACGGGCTTGATAAATTACTTAGCAACGATCACAAAAACGTAAAAATTATCAAAAACTGAACAAATTACATACCTTAATCAAGCTTAGTAATGGACGAATATGAGAAAACTTCTAAACCCTTATTTTCTTTCTTTCAATCGGTTAAAACAAAGATGAATGCATGTATTTTACCTTTGTTTTATTAAATTAATCTTTTATTTTTACTAAATTACTAATTTAGCCTTATTAATCACATTTAAAATCCACTAACTATGTACATATATGTCCATTCATTAATCTGAGGGTCCAATTACAACATAAGGACTCCATATAATAAAAGCCATAGCAAATAGATACCTTTACATATAGCATACTAGTTTTGCATTTTACGCGATTAAGTCCTTTTAATAAAATTAAGCACACAAACAATAAAATTTTTAAGCGAAACTTTCACACACATAAATTAACATGCTGTAGACACCAAAAATAATATTAAAATATTTTTCTAACTCAGATTTGTGGTCCCGAAACCACTATTCTGACTAGGATCTAAATCGGACTATTACATCCATAGATAGTGAGTCGAGGTTTCTATCTTTCCTTCACCAAGCCATCTTAAGAACGTATAAGTTTCGGGTCAACACTTAAGAATAGTGTTGGTTCACTCTTGTTTCTTAAGCCACATTTTATTCCATTTTTCATCTTAGCCGAATTATTATCAACCTATACTAATTCTCCTTAATAGCTGAACCCAAAACATTAAACGTAACCCCTTTTGAACCTAATTGAACATCGATTCCCATTCATAGCCAAATATCCTCCTACCTTCACAAAATGACGAAACTTCATCAATAGACGACCGGGCAATGAAGGTGACTTAACTCACTAAACCGAGGCTAGATCGCATCATTTTCTAAGCATCTAAACAAACATTTTGCATAGTGTTAATGATTTTTATTTTAAAATCAATACTACTTAAATTATTAAAGTAAAGAATTAAATTATTTCAATTCTTGCAGTTTATATTATAAATCTTATTAATATCCATCATGGTTAAATTAGTTGAAACCAAAATTTGCTTCCACTATAATTTTTAACCATATTGTTTCAGTTCTTCTACTCTAATTTAATGAAGTTAATCCATGCATCTTCAATTCATGATGGTGTTAATATTTCGCCTTTAATCTGAATGACTTGGCATGTAAGGGTGGATTAGTTTTTAATTATTTGACACATGTAATGTTAGTCTAAAAAACATTATTAAATAAATAACAATTATTATCTACTTGAAAATTTTTAAATTATGTTTTCTTGATAAATAAGAGAAGGCATCACATTGCCTTATTTCAAATCATTCTTACATTGGCATCTCCTAATTTATTTTCTAAAAGTAATTTCCTAACATGGAACGAGGGAATATTGATCTTAACTAAATTCACTTCATTTGAGGAAAAAGTTCTTGCTAACCAGTTGGCAACCATGTTCCTTTCCCTATGCACAAATTGGAATGTGACAGCCACAAATTGTCAATACATCGTCTTTATTTTCTTGACTATAGTCATTGAAGACGTAATTTTCAACCCTCCCTTAATTATCTCCACTGCTATCATACAATCAGTTTTGATAATTACCTTATTGTAAAAAAATAGGACGTCGATAATGACAATGTATCATAAAGAAAAAGAAAGAAAAAATAAAGAATATAGATTTTTACGTGGAAACCCTTTCGGGAAATAACCACGGGTAGAGGAGAAGATAATTCACTATGTCGAATTCAAATGTTTACAAAAGGAGTAGACTATTTCTATTTATAAGTGTGTAAAACCATTTTCTAATCAAAATAAAATAGAAGTAATGCAGTAAGGTTAAAACATCTTATTCAAATCAACATTAAACAGAGGAAGTATACTTCTATTCGAACTTCTCTTGTACACTTGTATTTTATTTTATCATGAATTTGGGTCACATCTCTAACAATCTCCACCTTGACCCGAATTCTTCAACAAACAAGTTCTTCATCGCAAACTCTCAATGAACAAGTTCTCCACCTCTTTCATAAAACACCGTAATGGTTTCACTTCAACAATGAACACCAACGAAGTCTAAGCAATGCTCAAACTTGATTATGGGAAGTGAGTTAATCATCATATCTACAGGATTTTCATGAGTACTAATTTTCCTCACAACAATATCACTACGAGCAATAATATCACGAACAAAATGATACCAAACATCAATGTGGTTTTTTCTTTCATTAAACATTTGTTATTTTGTAAGGAAAATGACACTTTGACTGTCACAAAATATTATACTGATTTGAAGGTCTTCATTGTGTTTACTAAAGAGTCCCTTCAACCAAATGGCTTCTTTACAAGTCTTAGTAATCGCCATATACTCAGCGTCAGTGGTAGACAAAAGTTTGCAAATTGGCTTTCCAACTGATTGCACAACCTCCGATAGTAAAGACATAACTTGTGAGAAATCTTTTTCTATCAAGGTCTCCTACAAAATCAACATCAACATACCCAATGATTCCATCTCTAGTTCTTCCAAACTGTAAGCAAACATCAGTAGTACCTCGTAAGTATATTAAAATCTACTGAACTACTTTCTAATGTTCTTTACTGGGATTCGCCATGTATTTGCTAACTGCATTGACTATATATGATAAATCTGGATGTGAATAAACCATAGCATACATGAGAGATCCCACTGTACTAGAATATGGAACATGTGACATGTACTCAATGTAATACCCCGAAAATTTCTACAGTAAGATATTATCCTTGATATAGTAAAATAAGGAAATAAAGTGACAAAAAGGAAAAAATTTGAGTTAAAAAGGAAAAAAAATTTGAGTTATGACAACATTGAGAAGTATATTATGATATATTAATTCAAGAAAGGACTAAATTGCAAAAGTGAGAAAAGTTTTATTGCCTAAGAGTAAATACTCAAAACTTAAGGGTTAAAGTGTAAATATGAAAAAGTTGAAGGACCAATAGTTAAATATTTTAAGGGGGAATGATCTAGAAACTAAGGAAAATGGATGAATTGGGACCAAATTGAATAGGTGAAGAATTATGAGGGATTAAATTACAATTTTACCAAATTAAGTGATGACTCAAGGATGGAATTTTAAAAGATTATAAAGGGCAAAATGATCAATTAGAAAGAGAGAGAAATCTAGAAGGTAATGATGATGTTGGTGATATTTTAGATTAAATAAATAAATATTAGTTTATAAATATTTTGATTTGATTTTTAAATGATATTTTATTATTATTTTATTAAGTATATATAAGGAAAGAAAGATGAAGAATCATCATCTTCTTCCCATGCATCCAACGTATGAAGAGAAAGGAAAGAAAGAAAGTTTTGCTTTCTTTACAAATTGGTCATTTTACCAAAAAATCACCATTTTCACTTAGAAATCAAAAGAATTTCCATAGCTACCAAGAGAGAAAAATATTAAGGAGACTATGGGGAGCTAGAATATCAAGTTAGATTCAAGAAATAGAAGCTGGAGGAGAAGGAAAATCAATTTAAAGGTTGAAATCAATAGGACAAGGTAAGAACATCAAGATTTCAATATATTTTTAAGTTTGATATTCTCGAAAAAGCATGGAAATGATGTTAATGTAGAGTTTTTTTTATATAAGGGAATAAGGGTATTATAAACTTGGTATATCACAGTATTTTGACAAAATAAGGAAATATGTTCTTAATATGCTAGTGAAGGGAAATAAGAGAAAGTGATAGGAAATATTATAGAGAAAGGGAATAAGGGTATTATAAACTTGGTAATCAACATTTTGCACTAAAACAGTTTTGGATAGCAGTAGTAGTCTAGCTTTGAAAAATCACCAAAAATTGTGAAAATTGAATTAGAGGTTGAATAAAATATGAAATTAAATTTTATTGAGCCTAGTTTTTCATAGAAGAAATGGTGTAAGCAATGGGATTGTAAATTATGAGATATAATAAATTTTGTGAGACAAGGTCAGAATGATTTCGGGTTCCCCTGTTCTGAGTTTGGAAAATAATCAAAAATTGTAAAAAATTAATTAGGGGTTTAAATTTCTTAATGAGTCTATTTTCAAGAGAAACAAATGGGAACATCATCCAAATCCCGTACTAAGAGATAATTAATTTTTAGTAAAGAAAGGTCAAAGCTGTCAAACTGTAGAACAGAGATAAATTTGAAGGTTTTACTGTACTTATTTGCTAAATTATAAATTCTGAAATTTTTATTGTAGAAAGATATTTGAGAGTAGTTTCAAAAACATCAAACAAGTCTTAATTTGGAATTCTGTAGCTCAAGATATAAATAATTTAGTGACTATAACTCAAGTGGACAACTTTGAATGAACATTTTAGTAAATAGTAGAATTATAGATATAAGCATGTTATATGCCTTAAGGATGTGGAATGGAGAAGAGGAGGAGGAAAATATATGAATATTCAGCTAGCATGGGTTTATATTAAAAATGGCTAATTTGTATGTTTTAGGCTCAAGTATTAAATTGAATAAAAGTAAAACTTTAGGGGGTAATTTTGAAAAATATCAAAAATGACCAAATTGAGGGAAATGAATTTTTTATTGTCTAACTTAATAAATTGAATGAAATTATTAATTTAGATCAAGATCGGGTGAAAAATAGGGGAAAATGGAAAATTACCAAAATGCCCTAGATCTTAGTATTTCTGTAATTTAGCCAGGTAAGTTCGTGTAACTTAATTGAGCATGTAAATATGATAAATTGAATGTTGTATTAGATTGAATGTGGAATTTTAGTACGTGAATCTAGTATGAATGATATGAATGTAAGAAATGAACACATGCTTGGAAATATTTGAAAAGGTTAAAATTCTGTGTGAATATTAGATTTTGATGGATAAAGGTGATTTCCCAAATGGAATGAGGTCTTGAATTTGTTGCAGAATGGATTTAGCTCGAATGAGTAACCTATTGATCTCATTATTGAAAGGATTTAGCCCGGATGGGTAATCCTGATACAAGCCTCTCGAGCATATGTTGCAATTAGGATTTAGCCTGGACTGGTAATCCTAATTGAACCCTTTGAGCATATGTTAAAGTCTGAATTTAGCCTAGATTGATAATCCTGACAAAGCTCTTAGAGAATATGTTACAGATAGGATTTAGCCTAGATTGGTAATCCTGCTGTATGATATGTGGCTCGAGAGTGTGCATTACAGACAGGATTTAGCCTGGACTAGTAATCCTGCTGTATAATATATGGCTTGGGAGTGTGCTCTCGAAATAAGTGCCCTAATGGGTACTCTTGAATATGAATTGACGGGTTATTGATTTGTACACTTTGTGTGTACTACTGGAGTATCCATCGAAATTTCAATAATTCAACGGATATAAACTTTTGAAATGAGAAATATAATTTAAATGAATTTATATCTCGAATATTCCTGAAATACATGAAAATGATGATACATGGTATATAGAAGCATGAAATAATGCTATATGAACATGGAATTTGTTTGATGAATATGTTCATCTATAATTATAGATTTGTACACATTGAATGTACTACTTGTGTAATCATCGATACTTTAGTTAATTTAATGGGTAAAATTTTGACATGAAACAATATGAATACGAATTGAATATTACCATATATGTTTGAAATATATATAATGATTTGTACATGTTATATGGACACATGGTGTGGAAAGTATATGTACATGGAATTTGATTAATGTTAAGTTCGATATGAACTACTACCGGAATAAACATACGTGAAATACATGGAAATTATGGTACATGAAATTTTGATATAATGAAATGAATGATATATGTTATTAAAGAATTAGTAAGAGAATGATATGTATCATGACATGTACATATATGATTATCTTTGATATGTTGATACAAAGAAATTATGTAAGTTGAGACGAGTATTAAACTCAAGTGTTACATGTCGAGAAAATAAGTATATCAATGTTGAATTTATATGAAATATGTGCAAAGTTGTTTGATGCTTAGACAAGTGTCAAGCTGTTGGTTGAATGGTAAAATGTTTATTTATATGATACATTGATTTGGTAAGTATTTAAGTGAAAATATGCTAATGCTCATGAAAGAGTGGTAAGGTTAAATTATGCAATTTCTTATGAAATGACTTATCATGTGATCAATTTGAAAAAGGCTTTGGCTAAATGCACTAGCTTGTGGCCATGGTTGAATGATATGTTTATGGCTTGAGTGTCATGCATATGAAATAAGTGTAGAAAGTAAAGAAATGCAAATAAAAATAAAGAAACTTGGAAGAGTTAAAGTTATATAAAATCCTACTAAGTTTGAGATAATATGTATAAGTGATACCATGAAATTATTCACCTTGTGAGTTGATATAGCTTCATGAATATTGCGGAATCAATAATGGATTATTCTTAAAATGTATAAATTTCATATATGAAAATAAGTATTATGATCAAAGATTATGTGAGCTTACTAAGCATTCATTGCTTACGTAATTATTTTCATTTACCTTATAGATTATCGGAAGCTCGAATGGGTTGGAAGCGTGTCGGAGTTATATCACAGTATCCATCGGTTCCATTGGTAATTGGACAATCTGATTTTGGTTATAATGGCATGTACAGGTTATTTTGATAAAATATTCACCTATATGTGTTTTGGTATTTTGGTATATGCACAGTTTGCTTTATAATGTTGATGTTCTAAAATGTTTGGTTAGTTTGATGACAAGTTGGGCAAGAAATGAGGCTAAGAAAAATGACCTATTTCATCCACATGGGCAGAGTCATGGGCGTATGTCTCAACCGTGTGTGACACACGGCTAGATGACACGGCCATGTGACTTCTGCAGTGTTGAAAAATGTTAAATATTTTCAAAATTTTTTTGAGTTTTCGATTTAGTCCCGATATATATTTGGGCCTCGATGGCTCACATAAGGAACATTATGATTAGATTTGATTGATTTCAGGTATGAATGTTATATGAAGTGAAATTTTTGTTTAATGATCTGTAAATTCTAATAATGCTTCGAAACTCTATTCCGGTGACGAATACGGGTTAGGGGTATTACACTCAATCTCATTATCTGATTGTGGAGACAAAGCCGATTAAAGTCTGAAATGGGCTGCTAAAGGAGTACTAACAGGCTTAGCACTCTGCATATTGAACCTGCAAAGAACTTTCTCAATGTACCCCTTCTGACTTAGGTACAATTTACTTGCTTTTCTATCTATGAGAATCTCCATACCAAGTATCTTCTTTGTTGGTCCCAAATCTTTCATCTCAAATTCTTCACTAAGCTGGGCTTTGACCTTTCTTATCTCTCCTTTATCTTTCTCTACTATCAACATGTCATCAACATAGAGGAATAGATACATAAAAGAATCGTCACTGTTTTTCTTAAAGTAAACACAACTGTCAAAACTACTTCTGTAACACCCCAAATTTGGGCCTAGAAGGAATGGGCCTTGAGTGTGGGATCAGCTAGGAGACTGCACATAGAAGTTTATATGTGCAAGAAAATGACACAATTGCTTGTTTGCTTTAATGGCTAAGTGATTTGGGTGTGTATGGGGGTATTTGAGAAGCTTGGGTTCAAGTCTTGGCTCTTACAAAATTTTAATTTTGCTCTTAAATGAACCTAGACACTGGTACTTAGGCTTTATTAATAATAATGCTTGTTAATGACACAAGAAGAGCTTGTGGCCTAGTGGCAAGTGGCATGTTGTGTAACTATGAGGTCTGAGGTTCAAGTGTTGGCGCAGCATAGGGGGCATTTATTTTTGTAGCTAGGACGGCTAGAGTTTGTTTTACAGTAGAAGTCTGATGGATGAGAGGTTTGAATTGGTCAAGGGAGGAGATCAAGGGATATGTTAATGTTGGTAAGGTTATGGAGGAGATTTAGGAGGAGGAAATCAAGGAAATTCGAAGGTGGGTGTGTTGTAGCCAAACTAGGAGTCTTATTCAAAGGTGGGTGTGTTGTAGCCAAACTAGGAGTCTTAGGCATGTGAATTCGGCTAGGGGGTTTCTGAGTGCTTTTAGAGTCTTGGGCATGTGAATTTGACTAGGGGGTTTCTGAGTGCTTTTCTCTGCTTTTGTTCGGTTTTTGGCATTTTTGTTGTTTTTGGATGTGCCGAAAATTCAACTTACCACTCGTGCATCTTTTTGTCTTGCAATTAACCTTTCATGCATTTTTGTTGTTTTGGTTTTGCACTTCTTCTTCAAGCTCTTTGTTGGCCGAATCTTTGCTTCCCTCTCCCTCTCCCAACTTAAGCTGAATACATTTCCTCTCCCTCCCTCTTCATTCATTCATTTTTTTCTTTTTTTCCCTTTTTTCTCCTAAGCCAAATACCATCTCTCTCTTTTTTTTTTCGGCTTCCTATTAGATTGTGAACCGAATCTTTTCTCTTGATTAGTTCTGTGGTGACCAAATTCTCTGCTTTCTTTCCCTCTCTGTTTCAGTTCTGCAAGTGTTCCTGAAATCGGTAGGTGTTCATATTCTTCACTTCTTGTTTAAAACTGTTCTCTCCTATCCCCCTTTTATCTAAAAGCCGAATGTTTCTGCCACTCATGGTCTTTGATTGGGATCCCTTCCTCTTGGTGTGGTGATCGTTGGGTGTTAGGTATTCCTGAGGAGTGGAGAAGTGGAGAAGTTACTCAAGTCGTCATACCCTGTCTTTCATTATTCAATTAAGGTAAAGACATTACCTTACCTTTTGAATAGGTCGAATATGTCTACATATTTCTATAAGACTAATATTCATGGATTTAAGCCCAAGCTATGATTGGTCCCATCTATTAAAATCTTTTGATATAGGAGTTTATTGGCAAGAAAAGTGTGATCGGTTTTAGTCCACGAGCTAAAAGGAACAGGCCGTAGTTCGTTCAATCAAGGTAAGGTAGTAAGTTCCTTTTTGGGAACAGATGTGATAAGAGGGTTTTTTACCCTAGCATATTAAGGACTAACATTGGATCTCGATGATTCTAGGTTGGGTGCTCGTAGATCTTGGAACGACTCCGTAAAAAGGTGTGTAATTACACTATCTCCGCTAAGAATCGACAAAAGCCGAAAAGCCGAGACTTCAGCATTTGAGGCCTCACGAGCGTGCGATCGCTCATGTGGGAAAATGGGGCCCATAACCGAGGGCGGTAGACTGAAGAGGCCACTACGAGTGTTTTCGTGCACCTGGGCCGTTATGGGCCTCATTGGGCCGAAATGGGCCGTGTGGGCCAAATGGGCTCGTGGGCCCCACACTACGAAAAGTGGCAGCAACTGGATTGGGCTATGTAGTTCGCATAGCCAGGATTGAATTTGGTCCAAATGGGCCACACAAGCGTGTGGGCCCATTTGGGTCGAATATTGAGCTTTAGGCCCATTTACACCGTTTTGACTATATATGTTATTTATGTTGCTCGAGGCGATTGTAGACCTTCGGGAAGGTTGTTAAATTATCGTAATACCCCTATAGTGTAAAAGGACCGTAATGCCCCTGTAGGGTAAAATGACCGTGATACCTCTGTAGGGTGAAATGACCGTAATACCTCTGTAGGATGAAATGACCGTAATACCCCTGTAGGGTAAAATAACCGTAATACCCCTGTAGGGTAAAATAACCGTAATGCCCTTGTAGGGTAAAATGACTGTAATACCCCTATAGGGTAAAATGATAGTGATACCTCTGTAGGGTAAAATGACCGTGATACTCTTGTAGGGTGAAATGACCGTAATACCCCTGTAGGGTAAATTGACCGTAATGCCCCTGTAGGGTAAAATAATCATAATACCCCTGTAGGTAAAATGACCGTAATACCCATGTAGGTAAAATGACCGTAATGCCTCTCTTAGGTGAATTGACCAATATACCCCCAAAGGGTAAAATGATTATTTTGCCCCTAGAGGGTAAATGATTGATTTGTCTGCGATGTAAATGATTGATTTGTCTGTGACGTAAATGATTGATCTGTCTGTGATTTAAATGACTGATTTGTCTGTGATTTGTATGACTGCTTCTGAGCGTGGCATTTTGCATACACGACATACTGCATGGGGTTGGGATACTATTATGGAGGAAGTATCGTACTGGTGGCTCTGCCACAATCACTGTTACTGGTGGCTTTGCCACATATACAGTTACTGGTAGCTTTGCTGTGATACTATTACTGGCAGCTTTGCTGCGATATCGTTGCTGGCAGCTTTGCTACGATGCTACTGATGGTTGTGTGCCAACCATATCACTGCTACTAATGGCTTTGTGCCAGTCATATTGCCGTTACTGATGGCTGTGTGTCGATCATATTACTACTACCAATGGCTTTGTGTCAATCGTATTACTGTACTCATGGCGTTATAGCTATCCTGTTTATGACTCTTAGCCATTCTGATTACTGGCAACTTTGCTGCGATACTGATTAGTGCCGCAACTGGTGCTGATATTGGTGTGTTGGCTGGGTGGGTCGATTTTATCCCCACATAGTGTGTTGGTTGGTACAGGTGGTGTGTTGGCTGGATTGGGATGGATTGCATGATTGCTTTGTTGCATTTCTGTTACTGATACTGTCACTATATTGGGCTTAGGCCCACATGTATTCTGTTTTTGATTTTGATACTGTAATAGGCTAAGGCCCACACTACACTTTTTCTATTTTGGGTTAAAGCCCATAGTGTTCTGTTCCTGAAAAGAGGCTCAGGCCCAGACTGTTACTACATATATTACTAACTGAATGATAGGGGATTACACACTGATTTTTTCGTAAACTCACCCGGTTTTTAACCTTTCAGGTAATCCCCAATGTTAGACGGTTCGGTGCTGCGAGGGACTCGGAGATGGCCACACTACTGTTCCTGTTTTCTTTTACTTGGGTTTTAGTTACTATTAGTTTTCGTCTGGGTTTTTATATTTGTAATAAGGCCTTTCCAATTTTATAGCTTTCGATCTAGTATTTTAATCATTATGATTTATACTTGTTAGAAGTAGAACGCGATTTTCCCCAAACGATAACTATTTTCAAAACACTATGTTTCTGCAATGATTTTTAAGCTTCCCCAACAAACAAGGTTTTAAAAGTAATGACGATTTAAAATGATTAACAAAATGCTGGTATAATATGAGTTCTAGCAAAGAGGCTTCAACCTCGAAACGAGTTTTTTTATCAACAAGAAAAATGGTTTCCAAAAAGCACTCCAATGTGACACCGCTAGATTCGGCCATAACTTCTAGGCTGAGTTTGGGGTGTTACATTAGTATTATCAGAGCCAAGTTGTAAAACTCGACTGTGGAATGGGTTTTCAAATTTTTGGATTTCAAAAGGTTGTTTTCGAATATGTGAAGTGTTTTGAGATACTCCCTCTGAAAAGTGTGCCACACCGAGTCTCCAGCGCCGAATCCGTAAGTTTTGTGAATACTTTTGTCTGTTTAAAAATTGAAATGCGGTAAGTTAAGAAATACTGTGACTACTTTAGAAATTAAACTATACCACTCTAGATAGAGCAAACTGAAACTATAGGGGACTGAAACTGTAGTGAAACTTCGATTTGCATTAAACTGTTAGTTCTGATAAAACGCAAATAGACAATGGGCACAAGAGATACACGCGAACGTGGTTCAAGGGGTTGTAATAATGTTTTGAAATCAGAGTGCGCAGTGGGAGTGTGGTGGTGAAGTCTGTGTTGTCGACTATTCTGACAGGTGGAAATTTCGAGGATGAAATTCCTTTAAGGAGAGGTGAATTGTAACGCCCCGACTTTGGGCCTAGAAGGAATGGGCCTTGAGTGTGGGATCAGCTAGGAAACTGCACATAAAAGTTTATGTGTGCAAGAAAATGACACAAGTTCCTTGTTTGCTTTAATGGCTAAGTGATTTGGGTGTGTATGGGGAGATTTGAGAAGCCTGGGTTCAAGTCTTGGCTCTTACAAAATTTTAATTTTGCTCTTAAATGAACCTGGACACTGGCACTTAGGCTTTATTAATAATAATGCTTGTTAATGACACAAGAAGAGCTTGTGGCCTAGTGGCAAGTGGCGTGTTATGTAACTATGAGGTCTGAGGTTCGAGTATTGGCGCAGCATAGGGGGCATTTATTTTTGCAGCTAGGACGGCTAGAGTTTGTGTTGCAGTAGAAGTCTGATGGATGAGAGGTTTGAATTGGTCAATGGAGGAGATCAAGGGATATGTTAATGTTGGTAAGGTTATGGAGGAGATTTAGGAGGAGGAAATCAAGGAAATTCAAAGGTGGGTGTGTTGTAGCCGAACTAGGAGTTTTGGGCATACAAATTCAACTAGGGGGTTTCTGAGTGCTTTTCTCTGCTTTTGTTCGGTTTTTGGCATTTTTGTTGTTTTTGGGTGTGCCGAAAATTCAACTTATCACTTGTGCATATTTTTGTCTTGTAATTAACCTTTCATGCATTTTTGTTGTTTCGGTTTTGCACTTCTTTTTCAAGCTCCTTGTTGGCTGATGGGCTCGAAACTAACTATTATTTAGACAAAGGCAAGCACACCTATCGAATAGTAGTATAGTTGTGATGAGTCTGGAATATCGTATCCTCAAGGACTAAAATTACTAGTAATAACTATCTTTTTATTATCTAGCCTAGTAATTAAGGGGATTTATTTTTAATCTAAATTTAACTAAAAACACGACAACGAGAGAATTAGGAAAATACTTTTAGACAACTAATATGAGATAGGCAATACCTAATATTAAAGGAACATCATTATCCTTATTCATATCTAAGACAACAAAGTCTACTAGGAATATGAATTTGTCAATTTTCACTAGTACATCCTCAATTATACCCCTAGGAATTCTAATGGTTTTATCAGCTAATTGAATGCTCATCCTAGTTTGTTTGGGTTTCCCAAGACCTAATTATTTAAACAATTTATAAGGCATAACATTGATACTTGCCCCTAAATCAGCTAAGGCATTATTAATAGATAAACTACCAATTAAGCACGAAATT
This sequence comes from Gossypium australe, assembly GCA_005393395.2. Taxonomy (NCBI): domain Eukaryota; kingdom Viridiplantae; phylum Streptophyta; class Magnoliopsida; order Malvales; family Malvaceae; genus Gossypium; species Gossypium australe. The sequence goes on along the minus strand of CM016621.1, from coordinate 107,805,372 downwards.
GTAAAACTCCCTGGATCTTTTAACTTTCGTGGTAGTTTATTTTGTAGAATTGCTGAGCACACTGCATTTAGCTCCACATGCGATGCATCGTCTAACTTCTGTTTGTTTGTCAAAAGCTCTTTTAAAAATTTCCTTGAATTGGGCATCCGCGAAAAAGATTCAAGAAACGGCAAGTTAATATGTAATTTCTTTAGAAGTTTAAGAAATTTACCGAATTGCTCATCTGTGCGGTCTTTCTTCATCGTATTGGGGTATGACACACGAGGTTGGTACTCTGTAATTACCGGTTTTGGTTTATCATGGCTTACCTCAACCTTACCTTCCTCTACTATATTCTCTTGCCTCAATTTTGGTTCATCTAACCCTTCACTATCGTGAGCAGTAATGGCATGAATTTGCTCCTTTGGGTTAGTTTCAGTGTTGCTTGGCAAGCTGCCTTGTGGTCGTTCAGATATGAGGTTAGCAAGTTGTCGTAATTGATTCTCGAGCCCTTGAATCGATGCTTGTTGATTTTTGAGTGCTGTTTCGGTGTTTTTGAAAGGAGTTTCTGACACCGCAATAAATTTTGTTAGCATCTTCTCTAGATTCGGCTTCTTCTCTTATGGGTAGGATTGCTGTTGAAAGCCTAGAGGGGGCTGTTGTCTCTGATTTCCTTGGCCACCCATGAGAAATTTGGGTGGTTCCTCCAACCTGGATTGTAAGTGTTACTATAAGGGTTATTTTGATGTCTAGAATTATTACCCATATAGTTCATCTGTTCGCTTTCTATTCCAGGGTTGTAGGATGGATATTCTGTATTACTCATTCCTCCTCTATTCGGGTATCGCACTGCATCACTAGATGTACCTGCGAAGAACCACACAAACCATCAATTTTATTACTTAAAAGTTCTACCTGATTTGATAGCATGGTTACTGCGTTGAGGTTGAAAACACTGGCGGCTTTTGTTGGCTATGTCCTCATAGCTTGCTACTGATTGTTATTCAGTGACATCTCCTCTATAAACTCATAAGCTGCTTCAGGGGTCTTGTTATTTAGGGTTCCACCGGCGGCTAAATTAACCAACTGCCTAGTTGAGGGGTTTACACCATTGTGAACCTGTAGCCACAAGGGTAACCCATAGTGTGGGCACCTTCTCAGTAGATCCTTGTATCCCTCCCATGCATGGTAAAGTGTCTCTAAATCCACTGCACAAAAGAAGAGATATCATTCCTCAACTTAGCCGTTTTACCCGGCAGAAAATATTTTAACAAAAATTTTTCGGTCATTTGGTCCCATGTAGTGATTGATCCTCGTGGTAACGAGTTCAACCACTGTTTAGCTTTGTTTCTCAACGAGAAGGGAAACAATCGAAGGCGAATGGCATCATCAGAAACGCCATTAATCTTGAAAGTGTCGCAAAACTCAAGAAAATTTTCCAAGTGATTGTTTGGATCCTCATCCTGCAAACCATCAAACTGAACAAATTGCTGAATCATCTGAATAGTGTCAGGTTTCTGTTCAAAATTATTTGCAGCAATAGCAGGTCTAACAATACTTGATTCAGTTCCTGTTAAGTTAGGTTTAGCATAATCATACATAGTATGAGGAGCAGGATTTTGATTCATCGGGTTTGCGGCGACCACAGGAGGTAGCAGATTATTCTCAGCTATCTCTTCGGTAGTACTGATTTCGTCTTCTTGCTCTTCTTCTATGTATTGTAGGCTTCGCCTTATTTCTCTTCTGTTTCTGCGAGCTGTACTTTCAATCTCACTGTCAAAAATCAAGTGTCCTTATGGGTTTCTTCTAGTCATAAACTAAAATAACCTGCCAGAAGCAAATAAAAGAAAAATTAGCAAAGTTAAAATAAAATAAAAAATAATTTGCAAATAAATAAAATGGCTAAAGTAATAAAAATTCAGTGTTCCTAATATCTTAGTCCCCGGCAACGGCGCCAAAAACTTGATTGGCTCAAAACTAACTATTATTTCGACAAAGGCAAGTGCACCTATCGAACAGTAGTATAGTTGTGATGAGTTCGGAATGTCATATCCTCAAGGACTAAAATTACTAGTAATAACTATCTTTTTATTATCTAGCCTAGTAATTAAGGGGATTTATTTTTAATCTAAATTTAACTAAAAACACGACAACGAGAGAATTAGGAAAATACTTTTAGACAACTTATATGAGATAGGCAATACCTAAGGAAGAATCCACCTAGACTTTGCTTATTACTTTTGATTCATACGATTTATTCACTTGACTTAATCCGTAGAAATCCCTGAATTATGTTAACATCTCTTTCAAGACAAAAAACAACTGACTCTAGGTTGATTAATTGAAATCTCTTTCTAATTAAAACCCCTATTCTCGCATTAACTCGATCTATGGATCCCCTTATAAGATTTGACTCTAATCTGATAGATTTATGTCACCCTATTTCTAGGGTTGCAATACACTCCACTTAATTGTGTTGATCTTCTCTTAAACAGGGACTTTTGCTCCACTGAATAAGCACATTCGACTTGAATCAATAACCTGAATTATCAAAACAAGAATAAGAACTCACAATTAAGAATAAGAACAAGTATTTATCTTATAAATCAAATAATAATAAGATCTGTCTTAGGTTTCATCCCCTTAGGTATTTAAGGGATTTAGTTCATATTGATAGAGGGAAACATATTAGAATAGGGAAAACAACAAAACATAAGAAAACCCAAAAACTTATAAAGAACTTGATGGGAGATCCTCAGTCTTGATGGAGATCCTTCTCCTAAGCTGTTCCCGACGGCTGTCTTGGAGTATTTTCTCCTTCTACTTGGCGTCTATTCAACATCCTGTTGACTTCCCTTTTTTAGGTTGCCCCCTAGGGTGTTTATATAGGCTTTGAGATGCCTTTATTGGCCCATAAGTAACCTTTTCCGAATAGAATTAAACCTAGGGTCGGCAGGGACACGCCCGTGGTCGATAGTCCAGGCCGTGTTCGATCCTGTTTGTCACACACGGCCGTGTGGTCCGCCCGTGTGCAGTGGTCCAGGCTATGTATGCCCATTTTGTCCCTTTTGGCCCGTTTCTCGTTCTTTTTGACTCCCTAAGCTCTCCTGAGTGTAAAACATGAAATTAAAGGATTCGGAGCATTGAATTCATCAAATCTAATGAAAATTCATCCAAAAGTAAGCCAAGCATGGGGTTAAAATATGTGTAAATTATGGTTTATCATTGGCCGAATCTCTGCTTCCCTCTCCCTCTCCCAACTTAGGTCAAATACATTTCCTCTCCCTCTCTCTTCATTCATTCATTTTATTTCTTCTCTTTTTTCCCTTTTTTCTCCTAAGCTGAATACCATCTCTCTCCTTTTTTTTTCGGCTTCCTATTAGCTTGTGAACCGAATCTTTTCTCTTGATTAGTTCTATGGTGACCAAATTCTCTGCTTTCTTTCCCTCTCTGTTTCAGTTCTGCAAGTGTTCCTGAAATTTGTAGCTATTCATATTCTTCACTTCTTGTTTAAAACTGTTCTCTCCTCCTTTTCTCTAAAAGCCGAATGTTTCTGCCACTCATGGTCTTTGATTGGAATCCCTTCCTCTTGGTGTGGTGATCATTGGGTGTTAGGTATTCCCGAGGAGTGGAGAAGTGCAGAAGTTACTCAAGTCGTCAAACCCTGTCTTTAATTATTCAATTAAGGTAAAGACATTACCTTACATTTTGAATAGGTCGAATATAGACTAATATTCATGGATTTAAGCCACAGCTATGATCGGTCCCATCTGTTAAAATCTTTTGTTATAGCAGTTTATCGACAAGAAAAGTGTGATCGGTTTTAGTCCACGAGCTAAAATGAACAGATGTGGTAAGAGGGTGTTTTACCCTAGCATATTAAGGACTAACATTGGATCACACTATCTCTGCTAAGAATCAGCAAAAGCCGGAAAGCCAAAACTTCGGCATTTGAGGCCTCACAAGCGTGCGATTGCTCGTGTGGAAAAATTGAGCCCATAATCGAGGGTAGTAGACTGAAGAGGCCAGTACAAGTGTTTTTGTGCACTTGGGTCGTTATGAGCCTCGTTGGGCCGAAATGGGCCGTGTGGGCCCAAGGGCTCATGGGCTCCACACATATAAAATTTACGAAAAGTGGCAGCAACTGGATTGGGCTATGTAGTCCGCATAGCCGGTATTGAATTTGGGCCAGATGGGCCACACGAGCGTGTGGGCCTATTTGGGTCGAATATTGGGCTTTGGGCCCATTTACACCGTTTTGACCATATATGTTATCTATGTCGCTCAAGGCGACCGTAGACCTTCGAGAAGGTTGTTAAATTACCATAATACCCCTGTAGGGTAAAATGACTGTTATGCCTATATAGGGTAAAATGACCGTGATACCTCTGTAGGATGAAATGATCGTAATACCTCTGTAGGGTGAAATGACTGTAATACCCCTGTAAAGTAAAATAACCGTAATACCCTTGTAGGGTAAAATAACCGTAATGCCCCTGTAGGGTAAAATAACCGTAATACCCCTGCAGGGTAAAATGACCGTGATACCTATGTAGGGTGAAATGACCGTAATACCCCTGTAGGGTAAATTGATCGTAATGCCCCTGTAGGGTAAAATGACCGTAATGCCCCTATAGGGTAAAATGACCGTAATACCCCTGTAGGTAAAATGACTGTAATACCTTTGTTAGGTAAATTGAACGATATACCTCCAAAGGGTAAAATGACTATTTTGCCCTTCGAGGGTAAATGATTAATTTGTCTGCGATGTAAATGATTGATTTGTCTACGATGTAAATGATTGATTTGTCTGTGACGTAAATGACTGATCTGTCTGTGATTTAAATGACTGATTTGTTTGTGATTTGTATGACTGATTCTGAGCGTGGCATTTTGCATACATGACATACTCCATGGGGTTGGGATATTGTTATGGAGGAAGTACTGTACTGGTGGCTCTGCCACAATCACTGTTACTGGTGGCTTTGCCGCATATACAGTTACTGGCAACTTTGCTGTGATACTATTTCTGGCAGCTTTGCTGTGATACCGTTGCTGGCAGCTTTGCTGCGTTGCTACTGATGGCTGTGTGCCGACCATATCACTACTATTGATGGCTTTGTGCCAATCATATTACTGTTACTGATGGCTGTGTGTCGGTCATATTACTACTACCAATGGCTTTGTGTCAATTGTATTACTGTGCTTGTGGCGTTATAGCTATCCTGTTTACGGCTCTTAGCTATTCTGATTACTGGCAGCTTTGCTGCGATACTGATTAGTGTCGCAACCAGTGCTGATATTGGCGTGTTGGCTGGGTGGGTCGATTTTATCCCCACATGGTGTGTTGGTTGGTACGGATGGTGTGTTGGCTGGATTGGGATGGGTTGCATGATTGCATTGTTGCATTTCTGTTACTGATACTGTCACAGTATTGGGCTTAGGCCCACATGTATTCTGTTTCTGATTCTGATACTGTAATGGGCTAAAGCCCACACTACACTATTTCTGTTTTGGGTTAAATTCCACTGTGTTCTGTTACTGAAAAGGGGCTCAGGCCTAGACTATTACTGCATATATTACTGACTGAATGATAGGGGATTACACACTGAGTTTTTCGTAAACTCACCTTGTTTTTAACCTTTCAGATAATCCCCAATGTTAGACGGTTCGATGCTGCGAGGGACTCGGAAATGGCTACATTATGCTCCTGTTTTTGTTTACTTGGCTTTTAGTTACTATTAGTTTTCGTCTGGGTTTTTATAATTGTAATAAGGCCTTTCCATTTTTATAGCTTTCGATCTGAGATTTTAATCATTATGATTTATAATTGTTAGAAGTAGAACGTGGTTTCCCCAAACGATAATTGTTTTCAAAACACTATGTTTCCGCAACGATTTTTAAGCTTCCCCAACAAAGAAGGTTTTAGAAGTAATGACTATTTAAAATGATTAACAAAATGCTGGTATAATATGAGTTCTAACAAAGAGGCTTCAACCTCCAAACGAGTTTTTTTTATCAACAAGAAAAATGGTTTCCAAAAAGCACTCCAATGTGACATTGCCAGATTTGGCCATAACTTCTAGGCCGAGTTTGGGGTGTTACAACTTCTTTTGAAATCATGAGAAGTCATAAAAGAATCAAACCTCCTGTACCATTGTCTTAGTGACTGTTTCAAACTGTTAAGGGACTTTTTCAGCAAGCAAACATAGTCCTCTTTTTTTGAGACTTTAAAACCCTCTGGTTGTTGCATATAACTATCCTCCTCAAGTTCTCCATGCAAAAACAAAATTTTTACATCTAACTGCTCAAGTTCCAAATCATGCATGGTCACAATACCAAGCAAAGCTCGAATCTAATTATGGTTCACAACTGGGGAGAACACATCTGTGAAGTCCATACCTGGAATTTGACTGTAACCCTTTGCAATAAGCCTTGCTTTATATCTGGGTTCTTCAACTCCTAGAGTCCCTTCTTTCTTTTTAAACACACATTTATAACGAACAACATTTTTGCCTTTAGGAAGTTTCACAAGATCCCATGTTTTGTTTTTGTGGAGTGATTTCATCTCCTTTTGTATAGCAAGCATCCAATTTTCTGAGTCTTCACAACTAACCGCCTCAGAATAAATAGATGGCTATTGGTTTGCATCTATATCTTTAGCCACGTTTATGGCATAAGTAACTAGACCAATCTCAGTATACCTCTTTGGAGGTTTAATCTCTCTTCTAGTTTTTTTTTGGCGTTAGAGTATTGTGGTGAAGAAGCAACTCTATTTTGAATTTTTGCACTGGCTTAAAAAGTCAACTTTGCTGTGGGTTCTGGACTAATCTGATACTCCACATATTTTTGTTGTTCTTTATTGGAAGAGTCTTTAGAAGATAAGTTAGGTAGCATAACAGTTTCATAAAAAACATCATCTCTACTAATCACAACTTTTCTATTTTTAGGACACCATAACTTATACATTTTTATAGCAGTTTTATAACCAGGGAAAACACATTTAATGGATCTTGGTTCCAATTTTCCATTATCAGCATGACCATACGTGGAACACCTAAAGATCTTTAAATCAGAATAATCAGCAGGATTAGCAGACCATACCTTTTGTGGAGTCTTTTTCTCAATGGTACCGGATGGAGATCGGTTGACCAAAAAACATGCAGTAGAAGTTGTTTCAACCTAAAACGACTTTGGTAAGTTGGCATTCGACAACATACATTGAATCTTCTCCATGATCGTTCTGTTCATTCGTTCTACACCATCGTTTTGCTGTGGAGTATGATGAACTGTCAAGTGTCTTACGATCCCTTCTGATTTACACAATTCATTAAACTCATCGTAACAAAAATCTAAGACATTGTCTGTGAAGAGGTGTTTTATTTGTTTTCCTGTCTTTTTTTCTATCTTAATTTTCCAAGATTTAAATGCAGAAAACGCATCACTTTTCTAGAAAAATCATCAATAAGTGTTAGAATATAATTAGCTTCACCTCTCGAAGGCACTCTAGATGGCCTCCACAGATCAGAATGAATATACTCCAATGTTCCCTTCGTGTTATGGATTCCTCTAGAGAATCGAACTCTTTTTTGCTTCCCAAAAATGCAATGCTCACAGAACTTCAGTTTGCAAATTCCTTGCCCATTAAGAAGTCCTCTTTTTCTCAACTCTGCCATGTCATTCTCACTCATATGACCTAGGCACATATGCCAAAGTCTAGTAATATCATCATCTGACAAGGAAGAGGGAGTGACAGTTACATCACCAGTAACCATAGAACCCTGCAAAACGTATAACTTGGCAATCTTTCTCTGCCCCTTCATCACAACAAGGGAACCTTTGGAAATCTTCAAAACTCCACTTTCAGTTATGTATTTGTACAGTTTTGAATTAGAATTACTCAGCGAAATCAAATTTCTCTTTAATTCTGGAACATGTCGCACGTCACTAAGTGTTCTAACCACTCCGTCAAACATATTAACTTTAATCATTCCAACACTTGCGATTTTACACGAAACATTATTTCTCATCAAAACAACATCTTTAGACACTATTTTGTAAGTTGTAAACCAATCCCGATTAAGACTCATGTGGAAGTTTCAACTTGAATCAAGGGTCCACTCCTCGCTCACTTTAGAATTATTGACAGAAGTTACTAGAAGTTCACTGTTGTTGTAGTCTTCTACAACATCAGCTTCACCAGATTTTTCTGGTTGTTTGCTCTTTTGACTCGCAGCCTCCCTTTTGATCTTGTTCTGCAGCTTAAAACACTCAAATTTAATGTGCACCTTCTTCTTACAGAAGTTACAAGTTTTACCTCTGTTTGAAGACTTCAATCTTCCCTTCGATTTACTGCGAGGATTCTATTCATGTGCCCTTCCACAATCACCATCAACATTCCAATCTTGTCTCCCACGAACAATGAGACCCTCTCTTTGAGAGTTGGGTTTAACCACAAGATGTTTCATCTTATCATACGAGGTTAAAGAATCACAAACCTCATCAACTGTAAGAGACTTGCGGCTATACAAAATCATGTCTCTAAAAGTTGAATAAAACGGGGTAACGAACAAACCAGAATCAACCTTAGATCTTCTTTATCATACTGAACCTTCATGACCTCAAGGTCTGAGAGAATTTCTTTAAACATTGTTAAGTGTTCGTGCACAGATGCACATTCCTCCAAACAATGAGCATAAAGACGCTGCTTCATATGCAGCTTGCTGGTTAGAGTTTTTGACATACATAGCTGCTCCAGCCTCTTCCATAATGCATCGGCGGTATTCTCCTTCATGACATCCTACAAAATTTCGTTAAAAAATGTAGATAGAACTGTGCCAAAGCTTTTCGATCCTTACTTTTATTCTCTTCATCCGTTAATGTTGAAGGCATCTTATCTATCCGTAGTAGGACATCCTCCAGATCCATCTGTGCAAGAACTGCCTTTATCTTAATCTACCACAATGCAAATCTAGTGTTACGATCCAACAATAAAATTTCATACTTCAGTGACACCATTACCTGATCGAGATAAGCAACTCGAAAAGCTCAGATACTAATTTATGAAAAAATATAATGTCGATAATGACAATGTATAGCAAAGAAAAAGAAAGAAAAAATAAAGAACACACAGATTTTTACGTGGAAACCCTTTCAGAAAAAAATCACGAGCAGAGGAGAAGATAATTCACTCTGTCGAATTCGAATGATTACAAGAGGAGTAGACTATGTCTATTTATAAGTGTGTAAAATCATATTCTAATCAAAATAAAATAGAAGTAATGCAGTAAGGTTAAAACACCTTATTCAAATCAACATTAAACAGAGGAAGTATACTTCTATTTGAACTTCTTTTGCACACTTGTATTTTACCACGTGTATTTTACTTTATCATGAATTTGGGTCATAGCCTCTATTCTGTGCCATTTCAAGACCATGAAGGATCGCCCGCAACTTTGAATTTACAACTGATCCCCTTCTGACAAACCTTTGGAACCCTTCGATCCAATTCCCAAAAGAATCTCGTAGAACGCCCCCAACAGCCGACCAGTTCCCATTTGTGTTTGTCGCTCCGTCCATATTAATCTTAATCCATCCATTATTAGGTGGTCACCATTTAGCCATTCCAAGTTTTGAATTTCCAAAAGCGTTCCTGTTATGATTTGTTTTACAAATATTAAGAGCTAAACTGTAACACCCCAAACCCAGCCTAGAAGTAAGGCCCGAATCCGGCGTGTCACATCAAGGCATAATTCAAACGGTTTTGCTAATTAAAAATTTAAGGCCCAAAAGTCCAAAATCCTTGAGTCTTGTTAAGTAATGAAAAAAAACCCAGTTTATAATTTTAAGTACATCAGAAACCAAGTTTAAACGTAAGAAATTTACTCAAGTTTAATAATTAAGTAAACAATTGAAACAACAAAACCCAAAGTCTAAAGTCAAAATGGAGTACAAGGCCTTATTACATCCAACGAAAATAAGCAATTAAAACTATGTCTTTTGAAACAAATAAATAAAAATTTAAACATCTTGTAGTGTGGCCATATCCGAGTCCTCTCCCACGTCCAGCCATTTACTGAGGATCACCTGAAACATTAAATAAAGGGTGTGAGTTTCGAAACTCAGTGTGTACAACCCTTGGCATTCAATTCAATATATAATTATCATATTGGCCTGAGCCTATCAAAATTGGTGGTCTTGGGCCTTGGCCCACAATGACCTCATATCATGTCATATCATATCATATCATATGCAAAACAAGGTAATGCAAAACCCTCCACAAAAATCCATCTGCTACACACCATTTCCCTTCCAACCCTACACACCTGTGGTGATTTCTAAATCGACCCATCCATCCTCTACACACCAAAGGTAGCACTCATAGCGGCACTACTCAACGTTGCAGCAAAGCTGCTAATCATATAATGGGCTTAAAGCCACCGGTGGATCCATGGTCGTTAAGCGACTATGTGATCCTCAAATCTTCCTCCGTACCATAATTCCCACCCATATGCATCCTAATTAGAATATCATATGAATGCAACATGCACATGGGTAACATCCACAAAACTCATACTCATCACATAAGGGTATTTTCATCATTTCACAACCCAAGTGTATTCCTGTAAATCTACTCTACAGGGGTATTTAGGTAATTTTGCAAAATAGAGGTACATTGGGAGTTTTGTAAATCAAAGATGTTTTGGTAATTCTGCAAACCAAGGGTATTCTGGTAATCTCATAATTCAGGGCTATTTTAGTGATTTTATAAATCTAAGGATGTTTTGGTAATTTTCAAATCTGGGGTATTTTAGTAATTTTACAAATCTAGGGGTATTTGGTCCCTCTCGGGTTTTAGTTATGAACTTTGGCCCATTAACAAGTCCTTGCGGTTAAAGTGAACAGACACTATGCACCAGGTAGGATTCCAGAGAAGAGGAGGTGGGCCACTAGGATCGCTTAAGTACCAAGCCCTCCCTAGATCCAATCCTAGACATGTATATGTCCGTTGCCTCACTCTAACCCAACGACTTGTCCATGGACATGTTTAATTATTAGAAAGTCTTATGCGGTTTAAGAGTTGTTCAGTACTAAGCCTAAAGTCCATAAAACCCTATCATACTAGTCTACGTACCCATAAAGCCCATCAACCCATTTCACATTCATATAACCCATAATGGCCACATCACATTTTTATGGCCCACTAGGCCCAAATCTCAATCATATGACCCATTAGGCCCAAAACAAAACCAGATCACATAACATGCATGCCTAACCCAGTTCATATAATCAAATTAATCCATTTCATCAAACTTAGCCTTAGGGCCCACCGGGCCCATTTAGCCACTTTCGGCTTTCCGGCTTTTCGGCATTGCCGATATCGTGTGTGTGTAGTGTTTGTACACACTTGGTAACCACGCGTGCTGCAAACCCCTTAATCATGAACCAACAATCGACAACACCTAACGATTAATCATAACATAATGTACACTTTATCAGAAGCTAAAACCTCACCGTAACCTTACCGTGTGCCACACGTTCTAGTAGCCCTTCCTTAGCTACTATTTGTGATTATCCTCTAGATCTGCACCCAAACATACATCATCAAAATCAAGTGACCCATATTCCACATAGGTCACCCCTATGAGCCATAATACATTCGGCCATTTACTAAACCATCACTGGGACGAGTACACTTACCTCTTGCTATGATCCTTACCTACCACGCTTGTGATTGTTGAACCCTACCCTTGTTAATTTAAAGTTAACGACAAGGAGGGGTTAGATAGCCCTTCATCTTTTAACAAAACTCACTAAAAAGATCAACTAAGCACTTACCAAAATCCTCTTTGATCCTGCGGCTTAACTTCGGCTTTTGAGATTAGTATGGTGACAGAGACAATTCGACACCACTAGGGAGAAGAAGAGGAAAAGTGATTGGCTAGAACTAAAGGTGAACAAGAGAAGGAATTTAAGAAGAGAAGGTATGGGGAATTCGGCTAGAGAGAAAACCAAAATTTCGGCAAAGGAATGATGGGTTTTTTTTCGGCAAATGGAAGAATTTGGCTAAGGGGGAGAAAAAGAAATGTAATGGAACCCAAGGAACCTCTCCAAGGAATTTGGCACCTCATTTTATAGCCAATAGTCGAATCCTACCTTCCCCCACAGTCCAATTCGGCACCAATTCTTCCCACCTCTCATCTCCTAATTTTTCTCTATGATATCTCCCTTATCTCATCCGAAATTCCCTCGCTTATCAGCTCACAAGACCAATTCAAACACTTCAATAAAAGAGTCCAAATTCCACACAACTCTAGTCGTCCACTAAGCAAAATAAACACTCCAAAAACACCTTACCACTACTCGAACCTTGGACCTCTTCACGCCACCTTGTAGCTCCCCTAGTGACGCCACCTTGCCATTGGACCACAAGCCCATTTGTGTCCTATTTTCCCCTTAATCTGCTTAAGAGGCCTAATGCCTGAGACTAGGGTCCACTAAAGCAAGAAAAATTAATTTTTCCCTATGGTCTTCCCTATCTCTAAGGCTTCAAATAATCCCGATAATACCTTAAAATTAATAATCTAAGTGCTACTCCTACATACCACCCTCAGTGCACGAAAATTTAGAGCCTCGAGATTTTTGGGGCGTTACAATCCAATAGGCCCAAATCTACTAGGCCCAAATTCAGGGTGTTACAGAAACACTTAGTAGCTTTTATCGTATCTTCTACACTACCAATCTCGTGAAACATATTTGTTCCTATTTTTCCACAACATCCAGCACATCACCGTAAACATAGCTCGTGCCTCAATTCCCCCAGATCCCATTCGAAAATCTCCCCTAAGATTAGCAGACACCCACTTATCCATGTCCATCTCAAAATATCTAAGGACACAGTCCACTGAAAATACCTTCATCCGTGCTATAGTTGTAATTTGACAATCACATAAAACATGTAAAGTAGTTTCTTGAACATCTCCACAAACTATGCAACCTGCATCATTAGTCATTCGCCTCCTTACCTTCTCACAATTTGTGAGAATTTTTCTATGCTTCACAAGCCAAAAAAAAAATGTTTAATTCAACGTGGTAAGGGATTATCCCATATTTCCTTCCACCCATTAATACCTTGTAGAGAATCAAAATTAACAATATTGTTATAAATAGTCTTTATAGTAAATTTACCATTATCATTCGACCTCCAGAGACATATATCATCACCAAAAGTGTCATTAGGTGGGTGAAAAGCAACTATGAATTCCTTATTCTCAATGCTAAACTAGTTATTCAACTCCGACCATCTCCAACATCCATTAATATCCACAAAATAAGCTACTTTCATTTGTGCCAAAATATCTACATTAGGGAGCATATGTTCATATAATGGCCCCAACCGAGGAATCCAAAGATCTTTTATAAAGTTGACAGATTTGCCATTCCCTAAGCTCTAAAAAAATGTCTCTTGAAATTGATCTCATATTTTTTACAGTGAATGCCATACATACGAACAGATATTCCTGCTAATTGAGCGAGAGCAAGTTTCCGCCATCTTATACTTACTACACAATACTTTTACCCATAGAGCATCCGACTTTGTCACAATTTGATACACTAGTTTTACCAAAAATGAAATATTTTGAGCCATTAGTTTCCTTAAACCAAGTCCTCCCTTCATCGTAGGTTGGCAACAAATGTCCCATTTAACCAATGCCATCTTCTTCCTACTGCTCATCGAACCCCAAACAAATTGTCGAACTATCTGGTCAATTTTCTCACAAAAACCATTAGGAATCATAGCTAAATGCATGAAATAGCACGGAATATCTAACAACACCAATTTTGCTAAATTCACTCTTCCTACCAACAACAGTAATTTACCATTAAAACCGTTCAAGCTTCTTTGTACTTTGTCGATAAAAAACTGAAATGTACTATTAGAAGTTCTTTTATGAAATAGTGGTACACTTAAATAAGTGCCCAAATAGTCCTCCACTTGAAATCTTAAGATAGGCCCGAGTATACTTCTAACCGTTAACTCCGTGTTAGCTGAAAAACATACTTTCGACTTACTATAATTGACTTTGTGACCAAAGTAGAGGCAAAATTGCTCTAGGATTGTCTGTATAGACTTAGAATTCTCCAAGCCTACTACACCAAATAAAACCAAGTCATCAGAAAAAAATAGGTGAGAAAGATTCGACCAATTTCTTCCCAACGTAATAGGCTTCCACTTTCCATTCGAAACCGCCAAATTAATTGCTTGACCAAGCTTTTTCATTTTCAATACAAACAAATAAGGTGGGATTGGGTGGCCTTGCCTTACACCCATTGTTAGTGAGAACTCATCCGTGAACCCTCCTCCATTCCATAATATTTGCATAGAAGACGTCGAAACACACTGCATTATAATACGAGCAAAGTTGTTAGGCAGCTGATAATCTTCAAGGGTGTCTTTAATAAAGTCCCATAGTAAATGGTTATAAGCTTTCTCCATATCTATTTTAATCGCCAACCAACCTTTCTTTCCTTTTCGAACCCTCATAGAATGAATCACCTCTTGTGCGACAATGTAATATCCCTAAACCGGGTCTAGTAGTTTCGGGTATACTTTTTGGGTTCTGAGTGTGAAACTAGGAATTTATAGGGTTTCTAGTAATATTTAATTTAATTTAGGAGGTTAATTTCATCTAAAATTGATTAAACAGTAATCCAAAAAATTTAAAAATATATATTTTTGAAAAATTAAATTTAAAGACCACAAGATGCTTTACCTAGTGATACGGAAAATCCGAGGAATCTGGAAAGGAGCATTGTAAAGCTGTAACAACCCGATTTTGGGCCTAGTCAAAACAGTGGTTTAGGGACCACAAATCCGACACAACGAAGTTCATTTTTATTATATTTTTATGGTATATAGTTTCACGAAACTAAACAAAACACATACCCCTAATTAAGCCCCAAAGTGCCAAAATTTCAAGCTCCAAAAATGGAGTTTCTTCCTCCAACTTTCGGCCAAGGAGATGAGCAAGGTGAAGTTCTCTTTCTTCCCACTTAACTTTATTATTTTATGTTAAAACAAACATATATTATCATATTTATTAACACTAATTTTTAACTTATAATTATACTAAAACAACATAAATTTTGTAATTAAAATGCCTATTGCCGTCCCTCTTTGTAGCACATGGGCTAATTGCCCTTTTAGTACACCCACTTAAAAAGCCACAATCAAATTAGTACCTTTCACTTTAGCATGAAACTTTCGCGTTTTCTCGATTAAATCCTTTTTATCAAATTGAGCACTTAAACGACTAAATTTTTCTACGAAACTTTCACACTCACTAAATCACATATAATAAACACAAAATATAATATTAAAATATTTCTCAGGCTCGGATTCGTGGTCCCGAAACCACCGTTCCGATTTGGGTCAAAATTGGTCTGTTACATCCCAGCCCATGTCCGACCCCCTGTAACTCTCTAACTTGGGTCACAGGGCCAACACACACTATAACACCCTTAACCCGTACCCGTCACCGAAGTAGGGTGACGAGGTGTTACCTATCAATACACATCATTTAAGATACATAACTCATACATTTATGCATTCATACTCAATTATCATTTAATCACAAACACATTGTTCCTTATAAGGGCCTACGAGGCCTTAAACAAGCTTTAGAAGTGGTTCGAGACTAAACTGATAACTCGAGAAATTTTTGGAAACTAAGAAAAATTTTAATCAAACAGGGGTCACACGCCCATGTGAACAAGCCATGTGCCTCACACGAGTCTAGAAACGGCCATGTCTCAGGCCGTGTGAACCAGGGCATACATACTGACTTGGGTCACACGGCCAACCACACACCCGTGTGTCTAGCCCATGTGCCCTTCGAAGTGGCCACACACGCCCGTGTGCCAAACCGTGTATTAGGCTGTGCCAAACCTGTAGGGTATACTGACTTATGCAACACAACCAAGTCACACGCCCATGTGCTAGGCCGTGTGCCATTTAGGGAGGTATATTGACTTATACGACACGGCCAGTCACACGCCCGTGTGTGAGACCGTGTGGAGCATACTGACTTCAATTCAAATTCAACACCAAGGGACACACGGCCGTGTAACATGACCGTGTGTCACACACGACTGAGACACACACCCGTGTCTCTGCCCGTGTGGACAAAAATAGGTCATTTGTAAGGCCAATTTTCCACCCCATTTTGCACATACCTACACAAGTACAAATGGTACCATTTCAAGGCACAAATATGCAGCCAAAAGTCATTAACCAATACATAAATCTTACTATATCTATCTCTAACTATACAAGTCACAAATATGTCACAACTTGCTATTTAATTTCATACCTAATTCACATATACAATAAAATTTACTAATTCATTTCAAACATGCATTATCAAGCATTAATTCACAAACACATAACTTCCAAATTATCAACTTCAATCACCTAACATAAGTCAGTTTACCAAACTAAAATAGAACCATTTGCACATTTATAACATCATCATGTTCATCATCATATTCCAACCCAAATGGCCAAAATACATATCCATCAAACATAACAATCTGACACAAGCCTATACATGCCATATACCATATATACACAACTCAAAAGTACCAAAATAGATGTCCGATAGTGCAATGAAGTTTCTGACGATCCCCAGTTCTGAGCTAGCTTTGATTTACTATAAAACATAGAAGAAAAATAAACAAAGTAAGCTATAAAGCTTAGTAAGTTCGTATTTATATATGAAATAATCAACATCATTCTTTAACACTTCCAAATAGATACATAATTTGCAAATAAAACCTCAATCAATGAGATAACATAAATTTTAACTACAAAGCAAGTCATAAGTTCTCATCTTCTTATAATTGCTCATTCGAACAAATTTTTGTACATACCTATACAAATACATATCTATTCTCACCAATTCGTTTATCGAATCACTTCGAGTTTATAAATGCTTACAATATAAATACGTTGACTTTTTGATGCCATAGTCCAACTATGGTCTTACACATATATTGCCAAGGCCCTGCCATGGTATTACATTCAAATGCCATAACCCAGTTATGTCATATTATCCGATTTGCCGAAACCCAGCTATGGTCTTATTCAGTATCTCCAAATTTAACTAATGGAATACATACAATCTCAATTCTATCCATCAATTAAACAAATGCACAATTAAGTTCAATTATACGAACTTACCTCGTATACGGAAATGACAAATCAGGTCGACTACTCAATAACCTTACTTTTCCCCCGATCTAAATCCGATTTCTTTCTTTCTTGATCTATATGAATTCAAAATTAACTTATTCAATCAAATATTCTTTCAATTTATTCAATATCACACTTTAAAGCACTTTTACACTTTTGCCCCAAATATTTCACAATTTTTACAATTTAGTCCTTATTACACAATACCACAAATTGATGCAATTTCATCAAATCATATGCTAGCTGAATTTCCCTAATACAAATATCAACCCACATTTTTCATTTATTCGTATATTTAACCACATATTTTCACATTTTCTCAATTTAATCCCTATTATACATTTTCATCAAAATCACTTAACAAAACATGTAAAGCTATCATCAAGCTTTCATATTTCAACATCAAACATCAAAGAACACATAGATTCAAAAATGGAAACTCTCAAATCTTTAACAGTTTCAAAATTAAAGGTACGAGCTAGCAAGATTGAGCTGCAACGATTACAAAAACACAGAGCTCAAAACACTTACCAATTAAGCTATGAAGATGCCGAATGTAAAAACCTTAGAATGGCTTTCTCTTCTCTTCAATTTTGGCAAGAGATGAAGATGAAAGCATTAAAATTTCTTTATTTGTTTTATTATTAATACCCTTTATTAATAATTTACATTTTTCACCTTAATAAACTTTAATAACTACTCCAAATGCCATCCCACTAAATTCCATTATCATATAAATGGGTTAATAAACACATAAGGACCTTAACTTTAATGTTTTACAGCTATTTAATACGTTTAGCTATTAGAACTCAAGTTTTATGCTTTACGCGATTTAGTCCTTTTTACCGTATTAACCAACTAATTGATGAAATTAATTCACGAAACTTTCACACATACATGCTATCATGCTATAAATATTAAAATAATAATAAAATAATAATTTTGAATTTAGATTTGTGGTCTTAAAACCACTGTTCCGATTTGACCAAAAACGTGCTGTTACACACACGCCCGTATGCCCTAAAAATGGCCACACACGCCCGCGTGCCAGGCCGTGCCAAACCTATAAGGTATACTGACTTAGGCCACATGGCCAATCACACATACTGACTTGATTTTTAATTCAACACCAGGGGACACACGGCCGTATAACCTGACCGTGTGTCACACAAGGCTGAGACACACGTCCGTGTCTCTGCCCGTGTAGACAAAAATAGGCTATTTACCAAGAAAATTTGCCACCCAAAATGGCATAAACCATGGCATAACTAGGAATGTAAATCAACTCCAATCAAGCTCAATTTATACCATTTCAAGTCACACAATTACCACAACACATTAATCAAATTCATACCAAAACTCACTTTTACAAAATATCAAATAACCAATTCCAAATATGCATTATTTGCCTAGATTCACTAGCATACCAATACTATAACTCAACCATTTGCTATTCATATTACCTATTATCAACAACAATCACATATCCATCATTAAACTCACACACAAAATCCATACACACACATATATATACAACCAAACCAACAAATTAAGCCAACTCATGTGGCTATATACAAAACCAAACTATTAATATTTACAAGCCATTTCAAATGACTAAAATTCATTATCAAATCATAACCAAAATGACCATAATCCTATACATGCCATTTACTCAAAATACTTAAGATCAAAAGTACCAAGTGATAGTTCGATAGTGTGATGAAGTCTCCGATGATCCCCGAATCCGAGCAAGCTTGATTTCACTATAAAGCACAGAAAAATAAAAGAAGTAAGCTATAAAGCTTAGTAAGATCATATGAAATAATAAGCAAAGCTCACTATTCAATTATCATTCAATAATATTAACAGACCATGTTACAAAACATTTAACCACATGTATTCAATCACATAATTAACCATGAACTTACAATTTCCATAGATTCGATGCTTATATAGTTTCCGTACATACATGTACTGGTACATATCTATTTCTCACCATTTCTTATCTTTGATATACCCGTTGAACCATTTGGAATAATACAGGATACTCAGGAATCTCGCACCCTGAGTGCAAATATGTATAGCTGAAGCTATCTCAATAAAATCTTGCACCGAAGTGCCAATAAGTAGCCGAAGCTATCTCAATATCATATCTCAATAATGCTCACTCTCGAGTTATCAACGGGTCTGCTTACACAAGCCAACAGTCATGACATAGCTACAAGGTGCTGGTCACACAAGCTTAGGAGAATTCGCAACACATGCTGGATAACTCAGCCACCGGTAGGACGTACGGACCAGTACCCAAAACAATAATAACCCTAATGACATTGCATTCGTATCCTAATATATTCCTAAGGTTCAACTGGGGTTTCACACCTGTCGAATTATCATTGAATGTATCCGTAGAGCCATATTCATAGTTTATGCAATATCATAGCATATAAAACACAATTATGACAAAGCTTATTACATACGAACTTACCTTGAATGTGAAAACGGTGAATTAATTAGATTAATTTCAAACCTTGTTCTTTCCCTGATCTAAGCCCGTATTTCATATTTCATGATCTAAATAATATCAAATTTAGCTTATTTAATAAGCTCTATATTCAATTTAGTCCAAATTATATATTAAGGTAATTTTACACATTGGCCCCTAATATTTCACATTTTTACAATTTAGTCATTATTTCATAAAATCACAAATTCATGAAATTCAACCAAAACCCATGCTAATATAATTTCAATTAAGTCCCTAGCCGTCCATATTTTTCATTTATTTCACAATTTAACCACAAAATTTATACTTTTCACAATTTAATCCCTAATTGGACATTTTACTAAAAATCACTTAACAAATGTTGTTTATCTAACAACAACCATGCATTTTCTACCATTGAACATCAAAATACATCAACATTCATCAATGGAAAAACCCTAAACCTTTAATATTTTTACAAATTAGTCCTTGATCTAGCTAGATTAAGCTGCAACAACTCCGAAAACATAGAAATCATTAAAAACCGAGTCAAAATACATAGCAATGCAAGGTAAATTTGTTTTTCCGAAACCTCAAGCTCCCATGGCTTTCTTTCTCACTTATTTTTAATTGAATATAGAAAATAAAAGATGATAGTTTGTTTTACTTAATCTAATTTATCATTTAATTACCAAACTACATAATTAACCTTTAAAACATATATTAATTACACCAAATACCAAGCCACTACCATCCACTAACTTATAAATGGGTTAATTACCACATCAGGACCTCCAAATTAATATTCCATAGCTATTAGACACCTTTAGCTAATAGAACACAAGTTTTATACTTTACGCGATTTAGTCCTTTTTATCAAATTGAGCAATCAAACAATAAAATTTCTTAATGAAAATTTCACATCATTATATTATCATACTGTAGACCTTAAAATAATAATAAAATAATTATTTCAACTTCGAATTTGTGGTCCCAAAACCACTGTTTTGATTTGACTAAAAATGGGCTGTTACAACCTTATCGGGTTTTGTAGATTCTGGTTCTAATGAAATTGGAATTTCAACACTCAGCTGAACTGCCACTGAGTCTTGAGCATTAGCTAGCTCCTCTTCAGCTTCAACAGTGTTGGGTTCTAATGTCTTTCTGCTCCTTAATGTCAACGCTTTTGTAACACCCCTTACCTGTGTCCGACGCTGGGATAGGGTATGAGGTATTACCGGACTCATTCACAAACCAACATTCAAAATCGAGACATGAATTTTCACTCAAATTTAAAATTTTTCAAACACATTCATATTATTCATAAAATGAGCCTACGAGACCCAAAACATGCATCGAAAATGGTTCGGGACTAAACCGAGAACTTTGGAAAGCTTAGAAAATTTTTCATGTAAAAGGGGTCACACGCCTGTGGGACCCTGTGACACGCCCGTGCTTCAGGCCATGTTCAAATTAGGGAGCATTCTGTTTATGACGTCATCATCAAATTGAGGTCACACGGCCAAGTCACACGTCCGTGTGCTTAGGTCTTGTGATCAATTATATTTTCATAATTTTTCATAAAATAGGTGCAAACTTCACATGGCCAGGGCACATGCTCATGTTCGAGGCCGTTCCGTCCACTCGGCTGAGACACATGCCCGTGTCTCTGCCCGGGTGCTCATTACTGAGCATTCTGTTTTACAACAATGAAGGTGCAGGGGACACACGGTCGAAACACATGCCCATAGAGCAGACCGTGTGTCTCACACGGCCTAGACATACGCCCGTACGTATACTCGTGTGGACAAATATAAGGCTATATACCAAGCCTTTTTGCCACCCTTCCATGCACCGACCTACACAAAAAACCATAGAACCAATCCAAGAATATACTTTCAACCCAATTAGCCATACACAAGGCATCCACATATCATTTACACTATCATTTATCACTTACTTAGCATCTCAAATCATGCAATTTCTCACAGTCATGAGAACATCATCATATGTGTATATATACTTAACCAACATTAGCCAATATCAAATGGCCATTTACAAAATGAATTATCAACTATTGAAGCCAAAACATATGGCCAAATCAATTATGACACATAACAAAAAGACCAAGTCCCTATACATGCCATAACTCAAAATATTGAAATCATAAGTACCCAAAATGATAATTTGATAGTGTGAATGAATCTCCGACCGTCTTCGATCTCCGAGCTGACTTGGTGACACTATAAGACAAGGGAAAAAGAAAGGGAGTAAGCTTTAAAGCTTAATAAGCCCCTATGCAAATAATAAGCATCATACACACTTTAACATATATTTAACATAAAGTAAATGAACATAAATGTCATTATGAATTCATAATCAAGCTTAGCATAGATGTTATTAAAGTCTTAACATCATAACTTACTCAATCGAACCAATCCGAGGTTTTATCACATATCAAGCTAATTAAGCATGAGTTTTATGTACATACCTGTACCAACTTGCAACTTACCATAATCTTTCACATCATACCATAGCCTTTCACAACTTTAACGTTTCTTTTGAACTACCCGTTGAACCACTTGGAATACTAAAGGATACTCGAGACATCTCATACTCTTAGTACCATACCAATGCCATATCTCAGAGATGGTCTTACATGGGATCTCATATTGATGCCAATAGCCCAGCTATGGTCTTACATGAAGTCTTATATCGATTCCATATCCCAGATATTGTCTTACACGAAATCTCAATAACCCCAATGTCATCACATTTGTATCCTAACTAATCCTAAGGTTCAACCGGGATTTTCTCGCTTGTCAAACTTTGTCAATTACATTCAAAGAGTATATCATAGTTCATACAATATTAACGCAATTAAAGCATAAATAATAATGCATTATTTACATACGAACTTACCTCGGTACAAAAATAGTAGAAATGGACCTAATCGTCAATAACATTATTTTTCCCCCGATCAAGGTCCGAACCTCGTCTTTCTTGATCTATAATAGCAAACTTAACTTATTTATTATTCGCATTATTCAATTCAATCCAAAAATCACATTATGGAAAAATTACATTTTTACCCCTAAACTTTGACATATTTACATTTTTGCCTCTAGGCTCGTAAAATGAAACGTGTGCGATTTATTTAATTCACAAGCCTAGGCGAACCATTTTTATAACTATAACAGCCCACAATTTCCATTAAAACACATTTTTACTACATATTTTATAACTTTTACAAATAGGTCCTTCTGGCATTCTCATCAAAAACCACCTAGCAAAAGTTGTTTATCACACATCAAACATGCATAATCTATCATTAGTCATCAAAATACACAAATATCCAACATGGTTCAAACCCTAGACCTTGATCTTTCATTAAAGTAATGGTAGAAATAGATAGATCGAATGATAACAACTTCAAAAACATAAAGAGCATTAAAAATGGGGCTAGGATGTACTTACAATCAGCTTGAAAGATGACAAAACCCTAGCTATGGTGCTCTCCAAAGCTTCGGCCAAGTTTGAAGAAAGATGAGCTAATTTTGGCTTTACTTTCCCTTTTTATCCAAAGATTAGCTCATCTTTCTTCAAACTTGGCCGAAGCTTTGGAGAGCACCATAGCTAGGGTTTTGTCATCTTTCAAGCTGATTGTAAGTACATCCTAGCCCCATTTTTAATGCTCTTTATGTTTTTGAAGTTGTTATCATTCGATCTATCTATTTCTACCATTACTTTAATGAAAGATCAAGGTCTAGGGTTTGAACCATGTTGGATATTTGTGTATTTTGATGACTAATGATAGATTATGCATGTTTGATGTGTGATAAACAACTTTTGCTAGGTGGTTTTTGATGAGAATGCCAGAAGGACCTATTTGTAAAAGTTATAAAATATGTAGTAAAAATGTGTTTTAATGGAAATTGTGGGCTGTTATAGTTATAAAAATGGTTCGCCTAGGCTTGTGAATTAAATAAATCGCACACGTTTCATTTTACGAGCCTAGAGGCAAAAATGTAAATATGTCAAAGTTTAGGGGTAAAAATGTAATTTTTCCATAATGTGATTTTTGGATTGAATTGAATAATGCGAATAATAAATAAGTTAAGTTTGCTATTATAGATCAAGAAAGACGAGGTTCGGACCTTGATCGGGGGAAAAATAATGTTATTGACGATTAGGTCCATTTCTACTATTTTTGTACCGAGGTAAGTTCGTATGTAAATAATGCATTATTATTTATGCTTTAATTGCGTTAATATTGTATGAACTATGATATACTCTTTGAATGTAATTGACAAAGTTTGACAAGCGAGAAAATCCCGGTTGAACCTTAGGATTAGTTAGGATACAAATGTGATGACATTGGGGTTATTGAGATTTCGTGTAAGACAATATCTGGGATATGGAATCGATATAAGACTTCATGTAAGACCATAGCTGGGCTATTGGCATCAATATGAGATCCCATGTAAGACCATCTCTGAGATATGGCATTGGTATGGTACTAAGAGTATGAGATGTCTCGAGTATCCTTTAGTATTCCAAGTGGTTCAACGGGTAGTTCAAAAGAAACGTTAAAGTTGTGAAAGGCTATGGTATGATGTGAAAGATTATGGTAAGTTGCAAGTTGGTACAGGTATGTACATAAAACTCATGCTTAATTAGCTTGATATGTGATAAAACCTCGGATTGGTTCGATTGAGTAAGTTATGATGTTAAGACTTTAATAACATCTATGCTAAGCTTGATTATGAATTCATAATGACATTTATGTTCATTTACTTTATGTTAAATATATGTTAAAGTGTGTATGATGCTTATTATTTGCATAGGGGCTTATTAAGCTTTAAAGCTTACTCCCTTTCTTTTTCCCTTGTCTTATAGTGTCACCAAGTCAGCTCGGAGATCGAAGACGGTCGGAGATTCATTCACACTATCAAATTATCATTTTGGGTACTTATGATTTCAATATTTTGAGTTATGGCATGTATAGGGACTTGGTCTTTTTGTTATGTGTCATAATTGATTTGGCCATATGTTTTGGCTTCAATAGTTGATAATTCATTTTGTAAATGGCCATTTGATATTGGCTAATGTTGGTTAAGTATATATACACATATGATGATGTTCTCATGACTGTGAGAAATTGCATGATTTGAGATGCTAAGTAAGTGATAAATGATAGTGTAAATGATATGTGGATGCCTTGTGTATGGCTAATTGGGTTGAAAGTATATTCTTGGATTGGTTCTATGGTTTTTTGTGTAGGTCGGTGCATGGAAGGGTGGCAAAAAGGCTTGGTATATAGCCTTATATTTGTCCACACGAGTATACGTACGGGCGTATGTCTAGGCCGTGTGAGACACACGGTCTGCTCTATGGGCATGTGTTTCGACCGTGTGTCCCCTGCACCTTCATTGTTGTAAAACAGAATGCTCAGTAATGAGCACCCGGGCAGAGACACGGGCATGTGTCTCAGCCGAGTGGACGGAACGGCCTCGAACATGAGCATGTGCCCTGGCCATGTGAAGTTTGCACCTATTTTATGAAAAATTATGAAAATATAATTGATCACAAGACCTAAGCACACGGACGTGTGACTTGGCCGTGTGACCTCAATTTGATGATGACGTCATAAACAGAATGCTCCCTAATTTGAACATGGCCTGAAGCACGGGCGTGTCACAGGGTCCCACAGGCGTGTGACCCCTTTTACATGAAAAATTTTCTAAGCTTTCCAAAGTTCTCGGTTTAGTCCCGAACCATTTTCGATGCATGTTTTGGGTCTCGTAGGCTCATTTTATGAATAATATGAATGTGTTTGAAAAATTTTAAATTTGAGTGAAAATTCATGTCTCGATTTTGAATGTTGGTTTGTGAATGAGTCCGGTAATACCTCATACCCTATCCCAGCGTCGGACACAGGTAAGGGGTGTTACAAAAGCGTTGACATTAAGGAGCAGAAAGACATTAGAACCCAACACTGTTGAAGCTGAAGAGGAGCTAGCTAATGCTCAAGACTCAGTGGCAGTTCAGCTGAGTGTTGAAATTCCAATTTCATTAGAACCAGAATCTACAAAACCCGATAAGGTTGTAACAGCCCATTTTTAGTCAAATCAAAACAGTGGTTTTGGGACCACAAATTCGAAGTTGAAATAATTATTTTATTATTATTTTAAGGTCTACAGTATGATAATATAATGATGTGAAATTTTCATTAAGAAATTTTATTGTTTGATTGCTCAATTTGATAAAAAGGACTAAATCGCGTAAAGTATAAAACTTGTGTTCTATTAGCTAAAGGTGTCTAATAGCTATGGAATATTAATTTGGAGGTCCTGATGTGGTAATTAACCCATTTATAAGTTAGTGGATGGTAGTGGCTTGGTATTTGGTGTAATTAATATATGTTTTAAAGGTTAATTATGTAGTTTGGTAATTAAATGATAAATTAGATTAAGTAAAACAAACTATCATCTTTTATTTTCTATATTCAATTAAAAATAAGTGAGAAAGAAAGCCATGGGAGCTTGAGGTTTCGGAAAAACAAATTTACCTTGCATTGCTATGTATTTTGACTCGGTTTTTAATGATTTCTATGTTTTCGGAGTTGTTGCAGCTTAATCTAGCTAGATCAAGGACTAATTTGTAAAAATATTAAAGGTTTAGGGTTTTTCCATTGATGAATGTTGATGTATTTTGATGTTCAATGGTAGAAAATGCATGGTTGTTGTTAGATAAACAACATTTGTTAAGTGATTTTTAGTAAAATGTCCAATTAGGGATTAAATTGTGAAAAGTATAAATTTTGTGGTTAAATTGTGAAATAAATGAAAAATATGGACGGCTAGGGACTTAATTGAAATTATATTAGCATGGGTTTTGGTTGAATTTCATGAATTTGTGATTTTATGAAATAATGACTAAATTGTAAAAATGTGAAATATTAGGGGCCAATGTGTAAAATTACCTTAATATATAATTTGGACTAAATTGAATATAGAGCTTATTAAATAAGCTAAATTTGATATTATTTAGATCATGAAATATGAAATACGGGCTTAGATCAGGGAAAGAACAAGGTTTGAAATTAATCTAATTAATTCACCGTTTTCACATTCAAGGTAAGTTCGTATGTAATAAGCTTTGTCATAATTGTGTTTTATATGCTATGATATTGCATAAACTATGAATATGGCTCTACGGATACATTCAATGATAATTCGACAGGTGTGAAACCCCAGTTGAACCTTAGGAATATATTAGGATACGAATGCAATGTCATTAGGGTTATTATTGTTTTGGGTACTGGTCCGTACGTCCTACCGGTGGCTGAGTTATCCAGCATGTGTTACGAATTCTCCTAAGCTTGTGTGACCAGCACCTTGTAGCTATGTCATGACTGTTGGCTTGTGTAAGCAGACCAGTTGATAACTCGAGAGTGAGCATTATTGAGATATGATATTGAGATAGCTTCGGCTACTTATTGGCACTTCGGTGCAAGATTTTATTGAGATAGCTTCAGCTATACATATTGGCACTCAGGGTGCGAGATTCCTGAGTATCCTGTATTATTCCAAATGGTTCAACGGGTATATCAAAGATAAGAAATGGTGAGAAATAGATATGTACCAGTACATGTATGTACGGAAACTATATAAGCATCGAATCTATGGAAATTGTAAGTTCATGGTTAATTATGTGATTGAATACATGTGGTTAAATGTTTTGTAACATGGTCTGTTAATATTATTGAATGATAATTGAATAGTGAGCTTTGCTTATTATTTCATATGATCTTACTAAGCTTTATAGCTTACTTCTTTTATTTTTCTGTGCTTTATAGTGAAATCAAGCTTGCTCGGATTCGGGGATCATCGGAGACTTCATCACACTATCGAACTATCACTTGGTACTTTTGATCTTAAGTATTTTGAGTATATGGCATGTATAGGATTATGGTCATTTTGGTTATGATTTGATAATGAATTTTAGTCATTTGAAATGGCTTGTAAATATTAATAGTTTGGTTTTGTATATAGCCACATGAGTTGGCTTAATTTGTTGGTTTGGTTGTATATATATGTGTGTGTATGGATTTTGTGTGTGAGTTTAATGATGGATATGTGATTGTTGTTGATAATAGGTAATATGAATAGCAAATGGTTGAGTTATAGTATTGGTATGCTAGTGAATCTAGGCAAATAATGCATATTTGGAATTGGTTATTTGATATTTTGTAAAAGTGAGTTTTGGTATGAATTTGATTAATGTGTTGTGGTAATTGTGTGACTTGAAATGGTATAAATTGAGCTTGATTGGAGTTGATTTACATTCCTAGTTATGCCATGGTTTATGCCATTTTGGGTGGCAAATTTTCTTGGTAAATAGCCTATTTTTGTCTACACGGGCAGAGACACGGACGTGTGTCTCAGCCTTGTGTGACACACGGTCAGGTTATACGGCCGTGTGTCCCCTGGTGTTGAATTAAAAATCAAGTCAGTATGTGTGATTGGCCATGTGGCCTAAGTCAGTATACCTTATAGGTTTGGCACGGCCTGGCACGCGGGCGTGTGTGGCCATTTTTAGGGCATACGGGCGTGTGTGTAACAGCACGTTTTTGGTCAAATCGGAACAGTGGTTTTAAGACCACAAATCTAAATTCAAAATTATTATTTTATTATTATTTTAATATTTATAGCATGATAGCATGTATGTGTGAAAGTTTCGTGAATTAATTTCATCAATTAGTTGGTTAATACGGTAAAAAGGACTAAATCGCGTAAAGCATAAAACTTGAGTTCTAATAGCTAAACGTATTAAATAGCTGTAAAACATTAAAGTTAAGGTCCTTATGTGTTTATTAACCCATTTATATGATAATGGAATTTAGTGGGATGGCATTTGGAGTAGTTATTAAAGTTTATTAAGGTGAAAAATGTAAATTATTAATAAAGGGTATTAATAATAAAACAAATAAAGAAATTTTAATGCTTTCATCTTCATCTCTTGCCAAAATTGAAGAGAAGAGAAAGCCATTCTAAGGTTTTTACATTCGGCATCTTCATAGCTTAATTGGTAAGTGTTTTGAGCTCTGTGTTTTTGTAATCGTTGCAGCTCAATCTTGCTAGCTCGTACCTTTAATTTTGAAACTGTTAAAGATTTGAGAGTTTCCATTTTTGAATCTATGTGTTCTTTGATGTTTGATGTTGAAATATGAAAGCTTGATGATAGCTTTACATGTTTTGTTAAGTGATTTTGATGAAAATGTATAATAGGGATTAAATTGAGAAAATGTGAAAATATGTGGTTAAATATACGAATAAATGAAAAATGTGGGTTGATATTTGTATTAGGGAAATTCAGCTAGCATATGATTTGATGAAATTGCATCAATTTGTGGTATTGTGTAATAAGGACTAAATTGTAAAAATTGTGAAATATTTGGGGCAAAAGTGTAAAAGTGCTTTAAAGTGTGATATTGAATAAATTGAAAGAATATTTGATTGAATAAGTTAATTTTGAATTCATATAGATCAAGAAAGAAAGAAATCGGATTTAGATCGGGGGAAAAGTAAGGTTATTGAGTAGTCGACCTGATTTGTCATTTCCGTATACGAGGTAAGTTCGTATAATTGAACTTAATTGTGCATTTGTTTAATTGATGGATAGAATTGAGATTGTATGTATTCCATTAGTTAAATTTGGAGATACTGAATAAGACCATAGCTGGGTTTCGGCAAATCGAATAATATGACATAACTGGGTTATGGCATTTGAATGTAATACCATGGCAGGGCCTTGGCAATATATGTGTAAGACCATAGTTGGACTATGGCATCAAAAAGTCAACGTATTTATATTGTAAGCATTTATAAACTCGAAGTGATTCGATAAACGAATTGGTGAGAATAGATATGTATTTGTATAGGTATGTACAAAAATTTGTTCGAATGAGCAATTATAAGAAGATGAGAACTTATGACTTGCTTTGTAGTTAAACTTTATGTTATCTCATTGATTGAGGTTTTATTTGCAAATTATGTATCTATTTGGAAGTGTTAAAGAATGATGTTGATTATTTCATATATAAATACGAACTTACTAAGCTTTATAGCTTACTTTGTTTATTTTTCTTCTATGTTTTATAGTAAATCAAAGCTAGCTCAGAACTGGGGAT
Organism: Gossypium australe; assembly: GCA_005393395.2. Lineage (NCBI taxonomy): Eukaryota > Viridiplantae > Streptophyta > Magnoliopsida > Malvales > Malvaceae > Gossypium > Gossypium australe. The sequence continues at coordinate 107,775,462 of CM016621.1, read as the reverse complement.
CGTCAGAAACTTCATTGCACTATCGGACATCTATTTTGGTACTTTTGAGTTGTGTATATATGGTATATGGCATGTATAGGCTTGTGTCAGATTGTTATGTTTGATGGATATGTATTTTGGCCATTTGGGTTGGAATATGATGATGAACATGATGATGTTATAAATGTGCAAATGGTTCTATTTTAGTTTGGTAAATTGACTTATGTTAGGTGATTGAAGTTGATAATTTGGAAGTTATGTGTTTGTGAATTAATGCTTGATAATGCATGTTTGAAATGAATTAGTAAATTTTATTGTATATGTGAATTAGGTATGAAATTAAATAGCAAGTTGTGACATATTTGTGACTTGTATAGTTAGAGATAGATATAGTAAGATTTATGTATTGGTTAATGACTTTTGGCTGCATATTTGTGCCTTGAAATGGTACCATTTGTACTTGTGTAGGTATGTGCAAAATGGGGTGGAAAATTGGCCTTACAAATGACCTATTTTTGTCCACACGGGCAGAGACACGGGTGTGTGTCTCAGTCGTGTGTGACACACGGTCATGTTACACGGCCGTGTGTCCCTTGGTGTTGAATTTGAATTGAAGTCAGTATGCTCCACACGGTCTCACACACGGGCGTGTGACTGGCCGTGTCGTATAAGTCAATATACCTCCCTAAATGGCACACGGCCTAGCACATGGGCGTGTGACTTGGTTGTGTTGCATAAGTCAGTATACCCTACAGGTTTGGCACAGCCTAATACACGGTTTGGCACACGGGCGTGTGTGGCCACTTCGAAGGGCACATGGGCTAGACACACGGGTGTGTGGTTGGCCGTGTGACCCAAGTCAGTATGTATGCCCTGGTTCACACGGCCTGAGACATGGCCGTTTCTAGACTCGTGTGAGGCACATGGCTTGTTCACATGGGCGTGTGACCCCTGTTTGATTAAAATTTTTCTTAGTTTCCAAAAATTTCTCGAGTTATCAGTTTAGTCTCGAACCACTTCTAAAGCTTGTTTAAGGCCTCGTAGGCCCTTATAAGGAACAATGTGTTTGTGATTAAATGATAATTGAGTATGAATGCATAAATGTATGAGTTATGTATCTTAAATGATGTGTATTGATAGGTAACACCTCGTCACCCTACTCCGGTGACGGGTACGGGTTAAGGGTGTTATAGTGTGTGTTGGCCCTGTGACCCAAGTTAGAGAGTTACAGGGGGTCGGACATGGGCTGGGATGTAACAGACCAATTTTGACCCAAATCGGAACGGTGGTTTCGGGACCACGAATCCGAGCCTGAGAAATATTTTAATATTATATTTTGTGTTTATTATATGTGATTTAGTGAGTGTGAAAGTTTCGTAGAAAAATTTAGTCGTTTAAGTGCTCAATTTGATAAAAAGGATTTAATCGAGAAAACGCGAAAGTTTCATGCTAAAGTGAAAGGTACTAATTTGATTGTGGCTTTTTAAGTGGGTGTACTAAAAGGGCAATTAGCCCATGTGCTACAAAGAGGGACGGCAATAGGCATTTTAATTACAAAATTTATGTTGTTTTAGTATAATTATAAGTTAAAAATTAGTGTTAATAAATATGATAATATATATGTTTGTTTTAACATAAAATAATAAAGTTAAGTGGGAAGAAAGAGAACTTCACCTTGCTCATCTCCTTGGCCGAAAGTTGGAGGAAGAAACTCCATTTTTGGAGCTTGAAATTTCGGCACTTTGGGGCTTAATTAGGGGTATGTGTTTTGTTTAGTTTTTGATAATTTTTGCATTTTTGGAATGGTTGCATTGAATCCTATACAACCCATGTAGAAATTTTTGAGATTATGGCACATTAAATTCGGCTATGGTTGTATATGCTTGACTTAAGATGTTTGATAGTAGATTTCAATTAGCATATGTTAAAACATCCTCTTTTGAATTTGAAGTTGTGGTGGAATTGGATGTTAAGGATTTATTTGAAAAATAAAAAAAAGTTGAGGGACTAAAACATGAAATAAATGACATGCATGGACACATAAGAATATGGGGGATATTCGGCCAAGCTATAGTGTTGGAAAATCTTGCATATTTTGTGTTTTGTGTAAATTGGACTAAATCGTAAAAATGGGAAACCTTAGGGGCAAAATTGTAAATTGCCCATTTGTGTGTTTTGGGACTAAATTGAGATGAAATGCAATTAAATGAGCTAAATTTTAATGTGTTTTAGATCAAGAACAAAGAAAAATGGAATTAGACCGGGGAAAGACGAAGGTTCTCGAATAGCCGATTCGCACGGACTATCGACAACCGAGGTAAGTCCTTTAGCTAAAATATGTCAATAAATTAATTATGAACTTAGTGAATGATGAATTGTGGAAATTTAGAGTATAAATTCATGATATAGCCGAATGTGAATGTATAGTATTGAAGTGAATTTATTTTGGCTAATGCAAGGTGTATAATTAAGTTCTTGAGCTACCTTATGCTTAAAGGTTAATTACAAATCTAATGAATGATAGAATTTGTATAAGTTTGGTGTAAAACCATGAGTTGGCTGAATGTGATGATGATGGATTGGATTGATTTCAAATATATTTTATGCACTGTGAATAAATGCATATGGTTTGATATGTGATAGTGAAATGTGAAAAGCATGTAAAATTATTCTGACATTCGGGCTTCGAGCCTAGCAGGCCTCGTGCCGGTGACAAAATCGGGCTTTATGCCTAGCAGGCCTTGTGCCGGTGACAAAATCGGGCTTTATGCCTAGCAGGCCTTGTGCCGGTGTTACTTTTCAGGCTTTTATGCCTAGCAGGCCTTGTGCCGGTGTTATTTATCGGGCTTTACGCCTAGCAGGCCTTGTGCCGGTGTTACTTTTCAGGCTTTTACGCCTAGCAGGCTTGATGCCGGTGATGTAATTTATAAAAGAGAAATCGAATCTTTGTTTAAGACAACTTAAAGCTAATTTATTGAGTATACGGTTCAGGTAAGCATGTAAGGTATGCTATACTTAATATTACTTGGGTCGAATTAATATTATGAGAATTGTGTTATATGTGTTCGAAGTTAATATTGATGGATGTAATATGATGGAATTCAAGCTTAGAATGTGCTATTATGGAACAATTGGTTTTCAAGTTTAAATGTTAAGAAAGGAGATTTTCATGCGATATGCTTATATGAACTACAAAGAAATGTAGGTTGAAGGAAATGATTCCTAATTTACTTGGGTTAATGAATTACTAGTATCTGGCTTTGTATAAATAATTTACTTAATTGCCTATGTGAAATGCCATAAGTTGATTGCTTTCATTTCGTAAATAATTAAATGTTTTATTATCATGAGTTAGGACTTACTAAGCTAGTAAGCTTAATTATGTGAAATGTTCTCCTTTGTTTTATAGATTTGGTCACGTTGCGGGCTCGTAAAGGATCTTCAAGAAGTCAACCACACTATCGCCTTCCTTTGGTATTTTGAATTTTGGTTACGAATTAGAAGGCATGTATAGGCTAGATGAAGTTTTAGAAACATATGATGTTTGACCTTGTATATAATAGCCATGCGAATATGGCTAAATTTTTAGTTAAGTACGCTGTTGTGTCTTGATATGTATGTTGGTTCATGATGGCAATGTTTATGCATTCTTAATCAAAGTTTAATCGTTTTGTTAAGGAAATGTTTGTATACGAAACGAATCCTTGAATTAGGGATGTAGGTAGGTTCGGTTAGAAGCTAGTCTTTCATAAAATGCAACAAAACAGCTTGTAGTAGCAGCAGTGATGTGAGTTAGAAAAATCACCAAAAATAGGGTATATTGAATTAGAAGGTGAATGAGATATGAAATTAAACCTCATTGTGTCTATTTTTACATGAAAGAAACAGGGTAGGCAAAAGATTTATATATTATGAGATAATTAAGTTTCAGTGAGACCTGCTCTGAATGAATTCGGGAGTCACTGTTCTGTTTTAGAAAAATTGTCAACAATTGTACAAAAATAATTAAGAAGAATGGTTTATATGTGTAGAACCCTTAATGAGTCTATTTTTCATTGGTATAAACAAGAACATTATAGGAAATTTGTGCAATGAGATAACTGTATTTTTGTAGAGACAGGTCAGAATTGTCAAGCAGTGTAATAAGGGTAATTTTGATGAATAAACTGTACTAATTGGCCACATGAAAAATTCTGGAAAAATTATGGTAAAAAGTTATATGAGTCTAGTCTCAAGGAAAATTTACGGATCTAAATTTCGAGTTTTGAAACTCGAGTTATGGTCGATTTAATCAGCATGATGCAGTTGAACAGCTTTAAAATCTTACACCTCGAGTTAATAGTCAAGTCTAGTAATGCCACGTACTAGATTCCGGCAAGGGTTTCGGGTAAGGGGTGTTACATGGGACACGACCATGTGATTTCATTTTGAATTTCCACACAGCCTGTGACATAGGCATGTCTTTGGCCATGTGAGACACACGCTCGGGCCACACAGACGTGTGTTCCCTGAAATTTGATTTCTAAGTCTCGTAAGAGTTTCCTAAGTTATTGGTTTAGTCCTGAACCACTTCTAAAGCATGTTTAGGTCCTCATAGGCTCGTATTAGGGGCAATGTGGTTGAGTTTGAATGATGATTATATGAAATTTGAAAGTGTATGCGAAATTACTGTTTAATTATTTTATAAGTTTGGTAATGCTCTGTAACCCTATTCTGGCGTTGAATATGGTGAGGGGTGTTACATTTATTTATATCAGAGCTATGGTTTAGTCGATTCTCGGACTAGCGTAGCGTATGTGAGAGTCTAGCTATACATGCCATATATAAACTGTGGTAGTGTGGTATCTCCTGACAATTTAAGTCGTGTTTTTATATAGTAAATGGATCCCAATCGAGCTGTAACTGATGATGTTGAAAGTAATGCACCTGCCTTCACTCACGGGGTAGCACAATAAGAATCGAGACCTGTATCGGGTAGCCAAGGAGGAGAGGTTAAAGAAGCCTTTTTCCAAATGATGAACGAGTGGTTCACGGATTTTGTTCGTACAAATCCGGCTGCTCAACAACCCCCACCCCCACCTAATCCCCAACTGGTTCCCGTAGCTCCTTAGGTTTGGAACCTCTATGATTGAATAAACCGCCAGTTGGTAAAATCTGAAAATACAAGGCTGAAGAATTTAGAGCTACTGTTGATAAAGATCTTGAGAGAGCCTAGTTTTGGCTTGAAAATACAATTCGGGTATTTGATGAGCTTTCCTGCACACTGGCTGAGTGTTTAAAATGTGCCGTATCACTTCTGAGGGACACAACGTATCAGTGGTGGAATACTCTAGTATCAGTGGTCACCTGGGAATTCTTTCAAGCTGAGTTTAGAAAGAAATACATCAGTCAATGGTTTATCGATCAAAAGTGCAAAGAGTTTTTAGAGCTGAAACAGGGCTGTATGTCTGTGACTGAATATGAACGAGAATTTGTGAGACTCAATAAGTATGCTCGAGAATGTGTTTCAATCGAAGCAATTATGTGTAAAAGATTCGAAGACGGGTCAAATGAAGATATCAAATTGTTAGTCGAAATTCTATAGTTGAAGGAATTTGTGATATTAGTTGACCGAGCTTGCAAAGCCGAAGAACTTGGCAAAGAAAAGAGAAAAAGTTGATTTCAAGGCTAGAGATTCGAGAAAGAGATCGATGAGCAAACCATATCATTCCTCATCAAAGAAATCACGGGATTCGTACACTCATTCGAATGCTTCAATCAGGTATTCAAACAGAGATCGTGGAAAGTAAAACTCAAATCTTAAAGCTCAACCTATATCAGTATCGAGTGTTGTCAGCGTGAGAAACAACAAATCCGAGTGTCAACAGTGTGGTTGATGACATTTTGGTGAGTGCTGGATGAATAATAAAGGTTGTTTTAAATACGGTTCACAAGATCATTTCATTAGAGATTGCCCTAAGTTAGCCGAGAAAGATAAGTTCCAGAATGCAAGATCGAGCAATCCAGCAAATAGAGGAAGGCCAACTAGAAATGCGGGGAATGTGACAAGTAGTAGAGGAATGAAAAAGGACTCCGCTGTGAGATCCGAAGCTAGAGCACCTGCTAGAGTTTACGCAATTCACGCTCGTGAAGATGCGTCATCACCATATGATATTACCGGTACATTTTCTCTCTATGACACTAATGTTGTCGCATTGATTGATCCTGGATTGACTCATTCATATATTTGTATAAATTTGGTGTTTAGTGAGAGTTTACCTGTTGAGTCTATCGAGGTTGTCGTTAAAGTGTCGAACCCCTTAGGCAAATATGTTCTAGTTCATAAAGTTTGCAAAAACTGTCCTTTAATGACCCAGGGTTATTATTTTTAGCTAATTTGATGCTACTACCATTTGATGAGTTTGATGTAATTCTGGGTATGGATTGGTTGACATTGCATAATGCTGTTGTGAATTGTAGACGAAAGATTATTGAATTGAATTGCTAGAATAGTGAAATAATTTGAATTGAATCAGATGAGTCGAGTGAATTACCTGTTGTGATTTCGTTTATGTCAGCTCAGAGATATGTGAGAAAAGGTTGCGAAGCTTATCTTCCTTATGTTCTTGATACAAAAGTATTTGAATCGAAAATTGAATCAGTGCCAGTTGTCTGTGAGTATCCGGATGTGTTTCCAGAAAAGTTACCGTGGTTACCACCGATCAGAAAGGTCAAGTTTGCTATTGAATTAGTACCGGGAACATCATCGATATTGATAGCTCTGTACAAAATGGCTCCGACAGAATTGAAAGAGTTGAAAGCTCAGTTGTAAGAGTCAACAATAGAGGTTTCGCATGACCTAGTTTTTCACCCTAGGGTGCGCCAGTTCTATTCGCATTAAAAATTTGGTGACATCATTTATACGGTGAAAAATGCCATATTTTTACTGATCACAAGAGTTTGAAGTATATAATGACTCAGAAAGACTTGAATTTGCGACAACGAAGATGGATCGATTTGCTAAAAGACTATGAGTTAATAATTGATTATCATCCGGGGAAAAAGAACGTAGTCGCGGATGCGTTGAGTAGAAAATATTTATTTGCTTTACGAGCTATGAATACGCAGTTAATCTTATCTGATGATGGTTCGATTCTGGCAGAGTTAAAAGCTAAACATGTATTTTTCAGCAAATTTGTGAAGCTCAGAAGTGTGATAATGAATTGCAAGCTAAAAGAGTGAAATGTGAGTCGACTACTGATTCAGATTATTATATCGGATCCAATGATTGTTTAATGTTCCAAGGTAGAATTTGTGTACCAAAGAATTTTGAGCTCATTCAGAAAATTTTATACGAAGCACACAGTGGTTGTTTATCCGTTCACCCAGAGAGTACTAAAATGTTCAATGATTTGAAATAGTTGTATTGGTGGTCGGGCATGAAACGAGACATTTCAGAGTTTGTGTCGAGATGTTTAGTTTGTCAACAAGTAAAAGCTGAGCATTAGGTGCCTTCGGGATTACTAAAACCAGTGGTGATACCTGAGTGGAAATGGGATAGAGTTATGATGGATTTCGTATCGGGTTTGCCCCTATCTTCAAAAAAAAAATATGCTATTTGGGTTGTAGTTGATCGACTGACAAAATCAAAACATTTCATTCTGGTACGTACAGACTATTCGCTTGATAAATTGGCTGAATTGTACATTTTCTGAGATCGTTAGATTGCACGGGGTTCCAGTTTCTATTATTTTAGATAGAGATCCGAGATTTACATTGCGATTTTGGAAGAAATTGCAAGAAGCTCTGGGTACGTGGTTGAATTTTAGTACCGCATTTCATTCGCAAACTGACGGTCAGTCCGAGAGAGTAATACAAATTCTCGAAGATATGCTTCGTTGTTGTGTTTTAGAATTTGAAGGCAATTGGGAGAAATATTTGCCGTTAGTTGAATTCACGTATAACAATAGTTTTCAATTGAGCATTAAAATGGCACCGTATGAAGCTTTGTATGGTCGTACATGCCAAACTCTGTTGTACTGGACCGAACTTAGTGAGAAAAAGATTCACGAAGTTGATTTTATTAGAGAGACTGAAGATAAAGTGAAAGTAATTCGCGAAAGTCTGAAAGCAGCTTCAGATCGACAGAAATTGTATGCGGATTTGAAATGTAAAAACATTGAATTTCAGATCGGTGATAGAATATTCTTGAAATTATCTCCGTAGAAAAAGATCCTTCGATTTGGTCGTAAAAGCAAATTAAGTCTGCGATTTATTAGGCTGTATGAGATCATCGAAAGAATAAGGCCAGTGGCATATCGACTAGCTTTACCTTCAGAATTAGAAAAGATCCACAATGTACTTCATGTGTCGATGTTACGACAATATCGATAAGATCCATCGCATGTAATTTCTCCAGCAGAGATTGAAATTCAACCTGATATGACGTATAACGAAGAGCCGATCAGAATTTTAGCTCGTGAGGTTAAAGAATTGAGAAATAAACACATTGCTCTAGTGAAGGTTTTATGGCAACATCACGGGGTAGAAGAGGCTACGTAAGCTATGAGAAAATAGTACCGTAACCTCTTTTTTGGTAAGACTTTCGGGGACGAAAATTCCTAAGGGGGGAGAGTTATAACAATCCATTTTTAGTCAAATCGGAACAGTGGTTTTGGGACCACAAATTTAAAGTCGAAATAATTATTTTATTATGATTTTAATTTCTACAGTATGATAATATAATGGTGTGAAATTTTCGTTAAGAAATTTTATTGTTTGATTGCTCAATTTGGTTAAAAGGACTAAATCGCGTAAAGTGTAAAACTTGTGTTCTATTAGCTAAAGGTGTCTAATAGCTATGGAATATTAAAGTGGGGGTCCTTATGTAACAACCCTAACTCGTATCCGTCGCCAAAATAGAGTTACAGAGCATTAACGGAGTTTTCAGAACATTTATGAATAATTCACATTAATTTCTATTCATTTACACAAATTATTGATAACATCCCTTAAATGGACTCTCAAGGCCCAATATGAGTATTAAAATCGAATCGGGACTAAATTGAGAACTCATAGAATTTTTTGTGAAATTTCAAAAATTTTCCAAGATGTAGGGCACACATGCTCGTATGGTTCAGGGCACACGCTCGTGTGATCATATGACACGCCCGTGTCACAGGCCTTGTCTGACCCCGTGTAACTCTCTGACTTGCACCACACGGCCAGCCACACGCCCGTGTGCTCGGCCATATAGCACACATGGCTAAGACACATGCCCATGTCTCTACCTATATGCGCAATTCTGAGCATTCTGTTTCTTGAATTTAAGATGCAGGGGACAGACGGCCTAACCATACGCCCATGTACCAGGCCATGTGTCACACACAATCTAGACACACGCCCGTGTGTCTACCCGTGTGGACAAAATAAAGCCATTTCTGGCTTCATTTCCCACCCAAAAATTTAACAATATCCTGCACAAAAACTTACATTCAAATACCAACCAATTCAAGCATTGATTTCAAGAAATTTCTAACATCTAATATGATGTATTATTGTATATATATAATTATGTTTATAATCTTACCTTTGTTTAACCTAAACATTAAACATCACTTGATCATCCTTACTTAACATATATGTATTTGTCATGACATAATACTTTATAAGTACCAAAATAAACCAATACTAACCATTCCAATGGCTAAATTACAAATAGCATATTCTAGCCATCTATGGTTAAGTTAGCCTATACATGCCATTATACCAAAATAAGTTTACTATTTATACCAAAATAAGCTTATGGATAGAATGATAATGCTCCACCCATTCACCAACCTTCGCGAGCTTCTGAGCACTATAAAACAGATAAAAGTAAACCTAGTAAGCATATTATGCTTAGTATGTTCGTATAACTGGAATTAAACTTACCAAACTCTTTTATTAAAATTAAGCATATAATAACATGTTTCCATCAACTTGGTAAATTTGCCTAATAACATGCATTCAATCAAACATGTTAGTCACAAAATTCTTATGTACATCAAGTAAACATAGATGAGCTCATCATGCTATATTGTTTCAAGACATTATTCATTTCATCTCATAATTTTCATATCATGTCAAGTATTTTGTCCGTTGAATCATTGAAATTCCGATGGATACTCAAATAGTACACTCAAGGTGTACAATTCAATAACCTGTCAATTCATATTCAGAAGTACCCATTAAGGCACTTAATCAGAAAGCACACTCTTGAGCCACATATCATATAACAGGATTACTTGTCCAAGCTAAATCCTGTTTCCAAGATATGCTCATAAGAGCTTAATCAGGATTACCCGTCCGGGCTAAATCCTATCTATAACATATGCTCAAGAGGGCTTATATCAGGATTACCTGTCCAGGCTAAATCCTTTCTGTAATAAAGTCAATAGGATTACTCATCCGAGCTAAATCCAGTCAGCAACAAATGCAGGACCTCATTCAATAAGGGAAATCGCATTTATCAATCGAAATCCAATATTCAAACGGAACTTAACCCTTTTCAAACAGTTAAAAAGCATGTATTCATTTCTTATATTATAATATCCAAATAATTCTTATAAATATAAATCACATTCTATACAAATAAAACATTCAATTCAACATATTTACATGCTCAATTAAGTTACACGAACTTACCTTATTAATAGTTCGTACAAGAAAATGTACTAACCTGAAACTCTCTTTTCCTCGATCTAGCTTCAAATTTGAGTTATCTGGATCTATATAAATGAATTTCATCATCAATTCTCACATTTCATATTCATTTGAACTCAATTTACATCCTAGGTAAAATTACCATTTTGCCCCTAAACTTTTCATAAATTTTAATTTCATCCCTAGGCTCGGAAAATGAAATTCATGCAATTTACTCCCTATTCCAAGCCTAACCAAAATTTAATATACAATTTATAGCACATGTGTTCCATAAATTTTAGAATTTTTCTTAAATTTTCATAACTTTACCAACTAGTCCCTAAATCATGTTTTCATGAAAAATCACTTTGTAAAAAATGTTTATCTACCAACAACCTTTCATTTTCCATCATAAATTTTAAATTTTCAGCATATGCATCCATGGCATAGTTTCTATACTTTGATAAGTTTTCAAATTAATTCCCCAAATAGATAGAGTAAACTATCCCGGTTCTAAAAATATAAAAATTACTAAAAACGGGACAAGAAAACTTACCCAATTAATCTTGGTTAGTTTCTTCTCTCTCCCCTAGGGTTTCCATGCAAATTTTGGGGTAGATGATATAAAATAAGATGATATTTCTATTTAATTTAATTATCATATTTAATTTTATCACTTTCCAATTTAGTCCTTAGCCTTTTCGAAAATTTCCATGGATGAGTCATAAAAAAATCTACTAAAATTTGATCAATGGTCTAATTACCATATAAGGACCTCAAGTTTTGAATTCCATAGCTATTTGATCCTTCTAGCTACTAGAATTTAACTTTTGCATTTGATGCAATTTGGTCCTTCCCGTAATTAAGCACTAAATCGATGAAATTTTCTTATCAGAATCTTCACATGATATTCCTATCTAAATGCAAATCATGCAAAAATATAAAAATAATTTTTTCTTTCCGGTTCGGATTTGTGGTCCCGAAACCACTGTTTCGATTTCACTAAAAATGGGCTGTTACACCTTATGTGGTAATTAACCCATTTATGAGTTAGTGGATGATAATGGCTTGGTATTTGGTGTAATTAATATATGTGTTAAAGGTTAATTATGTGATTTGGTAACTAAATGATAAATTAAATTAAGTAAAACAAACTATCATATGTTATTTTCTATCTTCCACCGAAAATAAGTGAGAAAGAAAGCCATGGGAGCTTGAGGTTTCGGAAAAACAAATTTACCTTGCATTGGCATGTATTTTGACTCGGTTTTTAATGATTTCTATGTTTTCGAAGTCATTGCAGCTTAATCTAGCTAGCCTAGGGGCTAATTTGTAAAATTGTTAAAGGTTTAGGGTTTTCCCATTGATGAATGTTGATGTATTTTGATGTTCAATGGTAGAAAATGCATGGTTTTTGTTAGATGAACAACATTTGTTAAGTGATTTTTAGTAAAATATCCAATTAGGGATTAAATTGTTAAATGTGTAAATTTTGTGGTTAAATTGTGAAATAAATAAAAAGTATGGATTTTTAGGGACTTAATTGAAATTCGATTTGCATGGGTTTTGGTTGAATTGCATGAATTTATGATTTTATGAAATAAGGACTAAATTGTAAAATTGTGAAATATTAGGGGCAATTGTGTAAAATTGCCTTAATGTATAATTTGGACTAAATTGAAATAGAAATGATTAAATAAGCTAAATTTGATATTATTTAGATCAAGAAAGGCAAACTACGGACTTAGATCGGGGAAAGAACAAGGTTTTGGATTAATCGACTTAACTCGCTATTTTTGCATTCGAGGTAAGTTCGTATGTAATAAGCTTTGTCATAATTATGTTTTATATGCTTTGATATTGCATAAACTATGAAGATGACTCTACAAACACGTTCGACGATAATTCGACAAGTGTGAAATCCTGGTTGAACCTTAGGAATAGATTAGGATACGAATGACATGTCATTAGGGTTATTATTGTTTTGAGTGCTGGTGTGTACGTCCTACCGGTGGCTGAGTTATCCAACTTGTGTTGCGGATTCTCGTCAGTTTGTGTGAGCAGCATCTTGTAGCTACGTCATGACCTTTAGATTGTGTGAGTAACCCGTTGATAGCTCGACAGTGAGCATTACTGAGATATGATATTGAGATAGCTTTGGTTATGTATTGGCACTTCGGTGCAAGATTTTATTGAGATAGCTTCGGCTATATATATTGGCACTTAGGGTGTGAGATTCCCGAGTATCGTGTATTATTTCAAATGATTCAATGGGTATATCGAAGATATGAAATGGTGAGAAATAGATACATATTAGTATAGGTATGTACAGAAACTATATAAGCATCAAATCTTTGGAAATTGCAAGTTCATGGTTAATTATGTGATTGAATACACGTGGTTAAATGTTTTCTAACATGTTATGTTAATATTATTGAATGATAATTGAATAGTGAGATTTGTTTATTATTTCATACGAGCTTACTAAGCTTTATAGCTTACTTTGTTTATCTTTCTGTTTTTTAAGTGAAATCAAGCTAGCTCGGATTCGGGGATCGTCGAAGACTTTATCATACTATCCAACTATCACTTGGTACTTTTGATCTTAAGTATTTTGAGTATATGGCATGTATAGAATTATGGTCATTTTTGGTTATGATTTGATAATGAATTTTAGTCATTTGAAATGGCTTGTAAATATTAAGAGTTTGGTTTTGTATATAGCCATGTGAGTTGGCTTAATTTGTTGGTTTGGTTGTGTGTATATATATGTGTGTATGGATTTTATGTGTGAGTTTAATGATGGATATGTGATGCTTGTTGATAATAGGTAATATGAATAGCAAATGGTTGAGTTATAGTTTTTGTATGCTAGTGAATCTAAGCAAATAATGCATATTTGGAATTGGTTATTTGATATTTAGTAAAAGTGAGTTTTGGTATGAATTTGATTAATGTGTTGTCGTAATTGTGTGACTTGAAATGGTATAAATTGAGCTTGATTGGAGTTGATTTACTAGCCTAGTTATGCCATGGTTTATGCCATTTTGGGTGGCAAATTTTCTTGGTAAATAGCCTATTTTTGTCCACACGGGCAGAGACACGGGCATGTGTCTCATCCATGTGTGACACACGGTCAGGTTATACGGCCGTGTGTCCCCTGGTGTTGAATTAAAAATCAAGTCAGTATGTGTGATTGGCCGTGTGGCCTAAGTGAGTATACCTTATAGGTTTGGCATGGCCTAGTACGCGGCCTGGCACGCGGGCGTGTGTGGCCATTTTTAGGGCACACAGGCGTGTGTGTAACAACCCGTTTTTGGTCAAATCGAAACAGTGGTTTTAAGACCACAAATATGAATTCAAAATTATTATATTATTATTATTTTAATATTTATAGCATGATAGCATGTATGTGTGAAAGTTTCGTGAATTAATTTCATCGATTAGTTGGTTAATACGGTAAAAAGGTTATTAATTTGAGGCTAATTTGAGGCCATGTCCCAGACATGGTATTGTACGGGTCCTTACCCATCTCAAGTCTTGTTGATATTATTCTCTCATTTATTAAATTCTAACCGGGACTTCAACATCGCAATTCTCATCATTTTCTCATACAAATCATTACTCAAATTCATAGAAATATCACACATCTTCAGAAATATCAAACATTTAAAATCATACTAGCACAGTGTTGAACTTATTACACGCAAACTTACCTCGATTTCAAAATAAGCTAAATTATCGATCTAGTCCGATACCTTGCCCTTTCCTCAGTCGAGGTTAATTCTTCGTTTTTCTTGATCTATTATAACAATTTAGCTCATTTAGTTGCCACATTAATAAACACATTTCAATAATCATATTTTGGCAAAATTACCATTTTTCCCTTAAGCTTTCTCAAAATGACCCTTTTACCCCTAGGCTCATAAATCGATTCTAATCGAATGTCCTTCTTTTACAAGCCTATATGAACATTTATTACACTTATGGAAACCCTCAATACTCACTATTTCACAAATTTAGCACATTTTTATAACCTTTACAAAAAGGTCCCTTTAGGTGTTTTCATAGTAACACCTTTCACAAAAGTTGTTTATCTAACATTTGAGACTCATCTTCTTCCATAGAAATGCAGCAAACAACATAAATGCTCACATGGTAAAACTCTAAACTTTCTACTATTTTGCAAAATATCCCCTCTATAGCTAGCTTAGGCTTTAGGGGTTCCAAAAGTACAAATATTATCAAGAAATGATCATCAAAACACTTACTTGTAAGGAGAAGAGCTTACTGAAATTTTTGAGCTTTCAAACCCCTATTTGCTGCTAATTTTCGGTGGACAAAAGGAGAAGAAAAGATGATATCTTTTGTTTCTTTATTTTATTTTATTTTATTTCTAGACAATTTGTCACCTAATCCACCAACTTGACCAATTTTGACATCTTTTTGTCTCCTATGGCCGGTCAACCATTACTAGAGGGGTCAATTGCACTTTAAAAACCTCCAATTAACATTCTATAGCTATTAGACACCTTTATCTTGTAAAATAGAACTTTCACATTTTATGCTATTTAGTCCTTTTTCGTAATTAAGCATGAAATCGCTAGAATTAAAAAACCAAAATTTTCATGGACCTATATAATCATGCTCTAACTCATAAAATAATATTAAAGATAAATTTCCCTAACCTCGAATTAGTGGTTTCAAAACCACTGTTCCAACTAGCCCCTAAATCGGGTTGTTACAATTCTCCCTTTAAGGATTTTCGTCCCCGAAAATCTTATCGATGAAAAGTTTGAGATATTGGTTTCCCATAGTCTCATCGGGCTCTCACGTAGCCTCTTCTACTCCATGCCTTTGCCATAGCACTTTAACCAGGGCTATACTTTTGTTTCTCAATTGTTTGACTTCTCGTGCCAAAATCTTAACCGGCTCTTTGGCATAAGTCATGTTCGGTTGAATTTCTACCTTTGTTGGTACAATCACATGTGAAGGGTCCGAACGGTAGCGACGCAACATAGGCAGGTGGAAAACATCATGAATCTTCTCCAAGTCCGGTGGCAAAGCCAAACGATAAGCTATCGGCCCTATCCTCTCAGTAACCTCATAAGGTCCGATAAAACGCGGACTCAGTTTGCCTTTCTGGCCAAATCTGAGGACTTTTCTCCATGGTGATACTTTCAAAAACACTTTATCACCTACTTGGAACTCAATCTCTTTTCGTTTCAAATTTGAATAGGACTTTTGTCTATCTGAGGCAGCTTCCAGACATTCACGTATCACTTTTACCTTCTCTTCGGTTTCTCTGAGTAAATTGACCCCGTGAATCTGATTCTCTCTAAGTTCGGTCCAATACCAAGGCGTTCGACACTTACGCCCATACAATGCCTCATAAGGCGCCATCTTCAACTTGATGGAAGGCTGTTATTGTAAGCAAATTCTACCAACGGTAAGTATTTCTCCCAATTACCTTGGAATTCCAAAACACAACATCGAAGCATGTCCTCAAATATCTGAATTACTCTCTTCGACTACCCGTCGGTCTGTAGGTGGAAAGATGTACTAAAGCTCAATTTTGTGCCTAAGGCCTCTTGCAACTTTTTCCAAAATCGTGACGTAAATCTCGGATCTCTATCCGAAATAATCGACAATGGTACTCTGTAAAGTCTTAGTATTTCTGTCACATACAAATCTGCCAACTTATCAAGCGAGTAGTCGACCCGTACTGGTATGAAATGGGCTGACTTCGTGAGTCTATCTAGTACGACTCATACGACATCTTTCTTTTTCAGCGTCAACGACAAACCCGTCACGAAGTCCATAGTAATACGGTCCCAATTCCACTTGGGAACCATAATAGTGCTGAAGTTGACCCGATGGTACTTGATGTTCAACCTTCACTTTTTGACAAATTAGGCATCTCGATACAAAATCGAAAATGTCTTTTTTCATACCACTAATACCATTTCCTCAAGTTGTTATACATCTTCGTGCTGCCTGGATGTACAGGCAAACATCCACTATGTGCTTCACGCAAAATCTTCTGGATAAGTTCATCATCTCTGGGTACACAGACCCGATCTCGGAACATCAAACATTCACTAGGACTTATCTGAAAGTCCGATTCAACATTTGACTCACATTGAACTCTTTTAGGCTTTATATCATTGTCACTTTTTTGAGCTTCACAAATTTCTTGGAGAAACATTGGTTTATCCCTCAACTCGGCTAGAATAAAACCATCATCTAACAAAGCTATCTGCTTATTCATGGCTCTTAGCGCAAATGGGGATTTCCTGCTCAAGGCATCGGGGACCACGTTTGCCTTTCCCAGATGGTAGTCGATCACTAGCTCATAATCTTTTATTAGCTCTAACCATATTCTCTGCCTTAGATTCAACTCCTTTTGAGTCATAAAATATTTTAGGCTCTCATGATCAGTGAACACCCGACATTTCTCACCATACAAATGGTGTCTCAAAATCTTTAGTGCAAACACAATTGCGGCTAACTCCAAATCGTGAGTCAGGTAATTCTTCTCGTGCAGTTTTAGTTGTCTAGAGGCATATGCTACCACCTTGCCCTCTTGCATGAGTCCACAACGTAATCCATTTAGGGATGCATCGCTGTAAACCACGAATTCTTTTCCCGGCTCAGGTTGTACTAGAACTGTAGTCTCAGTCAATAATGCTTTCAATCTCTCAAAAATCTGATGGCACTTTTCTGTGCACTCAAACTTCACATCTTTTTGTAATAGCCTCGTCATCGGAGTAGCTATCATGGAAAATCCCTTTACAAATTGTCTATAGTAGTCGGCTAGGCCCAAAAAACTCCTAACCTCAGTTACGTTCCTTGGCAATTTCCATTCAACGATCACTGAGATCTTACTCGGGTCGACTCTAATTCCATCTCCCGAGATGATGTGCCCCTGAAATCCAACTTCCTTAAGCCAAAATTCACTTTTACTAAACTTGGCATATAATTGTTTATCTCTCAAAATTTGCAGAACCAGTCTCAAATGTTTAGCATGCTCATTCTCATCCCGAGAGTAGATCAATATATCATCGATAAAGCTACCACAAATTTATCCAAATACGGTCGAAAGATACGATTCATCAAATCCATGAAAACTGCAAGGGCATTTGTTAAACCAAAAGGTATGACCAAAAATTCATAGTGGCAATACCTTGTCCGAAATGTAATTTTCGGTACATCCAAGTCCTTGACTCTCAATTGATAATATCCAGACCTCAAGTCTATCTTGGAAAACACCGTGGCTCCCTTCAATTGGTCACGTAAATCATCGATTCTTGACAACGGGTACTTGTTCTTCACAATTATCTTATTGAGTTACCGATAGTCTATACATAACCTCATGAAAACATCTTTCTTCTTCACAAATAATACAGAAGCACCCCATGGAGAAAAACTCGATCTTGCAAAGCCTTTGTCCGTCAACTCTCGCAGCCGTGCCTTCAGTTCTTTTAGCTTGGTCGGAGCCATTCTGTATGGAGTAATTGAAATGGGGGCAGTACCAGGAGCTAACTCAACTCTAAATTCAATCTCTCTAACTGGGGGTAACCATGGCAATTCCTTTAGAAAAACATTTAGATACTCACTTACTATAGGCACTGATTTAATTCTTAACTCAGTCTCTCTAGTATTCATCATAAAGGCAAGGTAAGCTTCGTACCCCTTTCTTAGATATTTCTGAGTCAACAAGGAAGATATCGCTACAGGTAATCTGTCTTGCTCATCTGATTCATGACGAATAAGATTCCCACTTTCACATTTCAACTCAATAAACTTCCTTCCACAATTCACTATCACATCATGAGTAGATAGCCAATCCATCCCAAGGATGACATCGAATTCATCAAATGGCAATAACATAAGATTAGCCAGAAAATAATGACCTCTAACCATCAAAGGGCAACCTTTGCATACTCTATCGACCAACACACATTTGCCTACGGGATTTGACACTCTTATCACAAATTCAATGAACTCTACAGGCATGTTCATGCTAGAGACTAATTTCATGAAAATATACGAGTGGGTAGATCCTGGATCAATTATAGCAATAACTTGAGTATCATAGAGAGAAAATGTACCCGTGATCACGTCGGGGGAGGGCGCCTCTTCGCGAGCGCGAATGGCATATGTTCTCGCTGGTGCTCTACCCTCAGCTCTTGCTGTTTGCTCTCTAGATGTATTCTTACTACTCATTTCATTTCCCAGGTTTCTTTATGGTCTTACTTTAGCAGTACTTCCCGGTCTTGCATTTTGAGGTTTCTCGTTCTCACCCGCCTCGGGGTAATCTCTGATAAAATGGTCTAAAGATCTACACTTGAAACAAGCTTTCTCGTTTTCTTGACACTTCCCGGGATGATGTCTGCTACACTGCGGGCATTCTGGTCTACTCGGTCGAGCGTTGCCAACACTAGCAACTGAAGTAGTCTGAGCCTTAGACCCCAGGTACTGTTTACACTTACTTCTACCTGAAAATCCAGCTGAGGTGGCTGATTGAATAGTGAAATCTCTTTACTTCTTGGATGAGGATTGGAATGACTTGCCTAACTGCCTCTTCTTCGATTCGCTAGACTCGATTTCAGCCTTCCTTTTCTCTTTGACCAGTACCTCCGCCTTACAGGCTCTATCCACCAGCACCACAAATTCTTTTAGTTCTAGGACACCAACGAATAAACGGATATCCTCATTTAACCCGTCCTTGAACCTTTTTCACATGATGGCTTTTGTCGATACACTCTAGAGCGTATTTGCTAAGCCTTACAAACTCATGCTCATATTCAGTCACTGTTATCCGACCTTTTTTTAGATCCAATAATTCCTTTCTTTTCTGGTCGATCAATCTTTGACTAATATACTTCTTCCGGAACTCCTTTCGGAAGAATTGCCAGTTAACTCTCTCTCTTGGTAGGCCGAATTTGATAGGCCGAATTTCTCAAGAGAGATACCACACACTTCATGCACTCTTCAGGCGTGCATGTCAACTCATCGAATACTGTGATGGTATTCTCAAGCTAGAATTTCACCATCTCCGGATCATCATCTTTACTAGCTCGAAATTCCTCAACTCTTTGTTTCTGGATCATATCGATCGGAGGCCTTTCTCTTCTTACTACTTCTACCACTTGGGGAGATACATGAGTGGACTAAGGAATAGGTAGGGGAGGAGGGGGTTGAGCATTAGGATTTGTTCGAATATACTCAGTGTACCAATTGCACATCATATGGAGAAAGGCTTCTCGAGCCTCTTCTCCCTGACCCAAAGTCTCGGGTCTACTCTTTACTAGCGCAGTCATTTACGCGGGTGCCGGCGTATTACTTGCAACATCATCGGCTGCAGCTCGATCGGGATCCATTTACTATATAAAAATACAATTCAAATCGTCAAGAGTCGTCACACTATCATTATCTAAATACTCATACATATGGCATGTATAGCTAGACTCATACTTACGCTACGTTAGTTCGAGAATCGATGAAACCGTAGCTCTGATACCACTAAATATAACACCCTTTTACCCGTATTTGACACCTGAACCGGGTATGAGGCATTACCAAACTTAACTTGCTCTATCATGCAACATCGATTCATAAAATTTCCTTTCAAACTTTAAACTTTTCATCCAAGACCTTATTGTCCTTATTATAGGTCTATGAGACCCTAAACTTGTACCCAGAATGATTCGAGAACAAACCTGAAACTTTTGAACATTTAGACAAATTTGACATAAAACAGGGCCACATGCTCGTGTGAAGGAAAGAACATGCCCGTGTGGTATCTCACATGCCCGTGTTCCACACCCGCATGGATTTATTTTCTAATTCGAACCTACAGGGGTTTTCATACGGCTGGACACATGCCCATGTCGCTGGCTCGTACCCCTCACACGGCCACGACACGCCCATTCTGTTTATGACGTCATCACCTCACTAAGGTCACACGACCAAGGCACACGCCCGTATCCTTAGACCGTGTGTCAAATTGAATTCCTAATTTCCAGTGCAGACTTCACATGGCCTGGGCACACGCTCATGTCCATGGCCGTGCCTACCACACGGATGAGACACACGGCTGTGTCTCTGCCCGTGTGTTTATTACTGAGCATACTGACTTGTAAACCTAGCATGCAAGGGGACACATGGCCAATCAGCACGCCTATAGGGCTGGCCGTGTGTGACACACGCCCTAGACACATGCCCGTCTGTCTACCCGTGTGGACATTTGAAAGGCTATCTACCAAGCCAAATGCTACCCTACACAGCAACCATACTAATACCAATTCAATCCAACATGTATCATAACTATAAAGCACTTCTAGAGACTCAAAATCAAGACATCCATACAAGCATACACTTAATGAATTTCATCATCATTGAATATATATAAACTTGTCAAGTATTGGCCCAATTCCAATGACCACTTACAAAATGAATTTGGTAATATTAATAGTCAACACTTTGGCTAACAAATATGACTTAACAAAAGAGACCAAGTTCTATACATGCCACACTCAAAATAAATCTAACTTTCTATACCAAAGAGAGGTTGATAGTGTAATTTTCGAACTCTGATGTTCCACAAATTCTCGAGCTAGCTAGGCGATACTAAAAGGAAAAGGGAAATGGGAGGGGTAAGCATAAAGCTTAGTAAGTTTGCATGAAATAAGTAACAATAATAAGACTCATAATGTCATCCATCAATTTCGTTGAATAAAAACACAAAGTCTTAAGCACATTGCCATAACTTACTCATGCTTACCCTTACCAATTACATATCATGCCACATATCGTAAACCATTCTCATGAATTACTCACATATACCTGTATCATTTCATCACATAGCCTTAGCACTAATCTCATCTCTATTATAAGCTTAACTAGTTATCCAATTGAATCACTTGGGATAGTCAAGGATACATGATCATCATCATTCACATAATTGCGATGCCAGTGCCACATCCCAGATGTGGTCTTACGTGGGGTCACTTCTAGATGCTGATGCCATATCCGAGATATGGTCTTATACTGTATCTCATATCGATTATCGATGCCATATCCCAGATATGGTCTTATACGATTCTCATATTCGATGCCGATGCCATATCCCGAATATGGTCTTATATGGGATCTCAATTCGGTACCAAGGCCATGTCCCAGGCATGGTCTTATACGGGACCTTACCCATCTCAAGTCTCGTTGATATTATTCTCTCATTTATTAATGTCCAACCGAGACTTCAACATCACAATTCTCATCATTTTTTTCTTACAAATCATTACTCAAATTCATAGAAATATCACACATCTTCACAAATGTCAAACATTTAAAATCATACTAGCACGAAGTTGAACTTATTACACGCAAACTTACCTCGATTTCAAAATAGGCTAAATTGCCGATCTAGTCTGATACCTTGCCTTTTCCTCGGTCGAGGTTAATTCTTCGTTCTTCTTAATCTATAATAACAATTTAGCTAATTTAGTTGCCACATTAATAAACACATTTCAATAATCATATTCTGGTAAAATTACCATTTTGCCCTTAAGCTTTCTCAAAATGGCTGTTTAACCCCTACACTCGTAAATCGATTCTAATCAAATTTCCTCCTTTTACAAGCCTAGATGAACATTTATTACTCTTATGGCAACCTTTAATACTAACTAATTCACACATTTAGCACATTTTTTATAACCTTTACAAAAAGGTCCCTTTAGGTGTTTTCATAGTAACACCTTTCACAAAAGTTGTTTATCTAACAACTGAGACTCATCTTCTTCCATAAAAATGCAGCAAACAACATAAATGCTCACATGATAAAACTCTAAACTTTCTACCATTTTGCAAAATAGTCCCCTCTATAGCTAGCTTAGGCTTTAGGGATTCCAAAAGTTTAAATATTATCAAGAAATGATCATCAAAACATTTACTTGTAAGGAGAAGAGCTTGCTGAAATTTTTGAGCTTTCAAACCCCTATTTGCTACTAATTTTCGGTGGAAGAAAGAAGAAGAAAAGATGATATCATTTCTTTCTTTCTTTATTTTATTTCTAGACAATTTGTCACCTAATCCACCAACTTGACCAATTTTGACATCTTTTTGTCTCCTATGGCAGGTCAACCATTACTAGTAGGGTAAATTGCACTTTAAGGACCTCCAATTAATATTTTATAGCTATTAGACACCTTTAGCTTGTAAAATAGAACTTTCGCATTTTATGCTATTTAGTCATTTTTCACAATTAAGCATGAAATCGCTAGAATTAAAGCACCAAAAATTTCATGGACCTATACAATCATGCTCTAACTCATAAAATAACATTAAAAATAATTTTCCCCAACCTCGGATTAGTGGTTCTGAAACCACTGTTTCAACTACCCCCTAATCGGACTGTTACAACCTAAGTTATAACTCAAAGCACTTCCTTCACATTTAAAATATGTTTATATAGGTAGCGCTTCTACTTTGCCTGTGATTATTTCAGCAAAATTGGCTGAAGAGCAAGAAGAGAAACTCATCCTAGTGTTGAAAAAATACAAGAAGGCTATTGGATGGACCATAGCCGATCTTTGTGGCATTAGTCTATCTGTATGCATGCACATCATCTTTGAAGATGGCGAGAAAGGGACAATTAATGGACAACGAAGACTGAACCCCATCATGAAGGACATGGTAAAGAAATAAATCATTAAATGGTTAGATGCAAGTAAATTCTCAGATAGTTCGTGTGTAAGTTTGGTCTAGTGCATGCCAAATAAAGGAGGTATTATGGTTGTAGGGAATGAAAACAATGAGCTAATACCAACCAGAACAGTTACGGGGTAGAGAATTTGCTTTGATTACCGAAAGCTGGACAAGGTGACAAGGAATGATCATTTTCCTTTGCCATTCTTAGACTAGATGCTAGATAGACTCGCAGGGTGAGACTATTACTGCTTTGTAGATGGATACTCGATGTATAATCAGATTACAGTAGCACCAGAAGATCAACACAAAACAACGTTCACATGCTCGTACGGTACATTTACATTTAGACGCATGCCATTTGGTTTATGTAATGCACCTGCTACATAGATGTATGATGCTAATTTTTACTGACATGGTTGAGAAGTATTTGGAAGAGTTGATGGATGATTTTTCAGTATTTGGTGATACATACGATGATTGCTTAAACAATCAAGCCAAGGTACTAAGGCGATATGAAGAAACAAATCTCGTACTCAATTAGGAAAAGTGTCATTTCATGGTACGAGAAGGTATTGCTCTAGGGAATCGGATAAAAAGACATGGAATCGAGATAGATAAAGTAAAGGTAGATGTTATTGAGAAACTCTTACCTCCAACATCTATAAAAGGTTTTAAGAGCTTTTTGGAACACGTTGGTTTCTATCAGAGATTTATCAAGGACTTCTCCAAAACTGCTAAACCTTTATGCAAATTATTGAAGAAGGACACGACATTCAAATTCGATGAAGAGTTTTTGATAACCTTCAATAATTTGAAGAATCGGTTAGTTTCAGCACCAATCATCATCACACCGAATTGGGAATTGCCATTTGAATTGATGTGTGACGCAAGTGACTTCGCGATAGAAGCTGTCATGGGCCAGCGAAGTGACAAAGTTTTTCACCCCATTTACAATGCAAGTCAGACTCTGACGGGAGCTTAATTGAATTATACGGTAACATAGAAAGAGTTACTTGCTATTGTGTTTTCTTTTGACAAGTTTTGATCTTATTTTGTAGGTATCAAAGTGACTGTCTATATGGACCATTCAACAATTAAGTATTTACTTGCCAAGAAAGACGCTAAGCCAAGATTGATTCGATGGGTACTTCTACTTCAAGAGTTTGATCTAGAAATTCAAGATCAAAAGGAGTAGAAAACCAAGTAGCAGACCACTTGTCCAGATTGAAGCCGCAAGAAGGGAATTCTTCACTTATACCCATTCAGGAGACATTCCCAGATGAACACATACTGAAGGTAAATCATGTCCATAATGCCCCTTGGTTTGCTTATATTGCTAACTATTTACCTTGTGGTTTGATGTCGATTGATAAGATGTATCATCAAAAGAAAAAGTTTCTTCACGATGTGAAGTACTATTTTTGGGAAGAGCCATACTTGTTTAAAAAGTGTATAGATCAAATGATCAAGAGATGCATGGCAGAAGATGAAGTGCATAAGATTTTATATCATTGCCACACAACTTCAAGTGAGGGACACTTCGGAGGTACTTGTACTGCGACCAAAGTATTGCAAGCTACATTCTTTTGGCCATCGCTATTCAGAGACGCGTATGCTTATGTAAGGAGTTGTGATCGATGCCAGAGGGTTGGAAACATTACCAATAGAAATGAGATGCCCCGAACAAACATCATTGAGGTTGAATTATTCGATGTTTGGGGTATTAACTTCCTTAGTCCTTTCCCTCCATCTTTCTGCCACAAGTACATATTGGTAGAAGTAGAATATGTGTCTAAGTGGGTCAAGGATGAGGCATATCTGACGAACGATGCTAAGGTTATGATGAAGTTTTTGCAGAAGCATGCATTCACAAGGTTTGGTCCAAAAGACTGGATGATGCTTTATGGGCCTACAGGACAACATACAAGACACCTTTAGGGATGTCACCCTATAGGTTGGTTTTTAGGAAAGCCTATCATCTTCCCTGGGAGTTAGAGCACAAAGCTTACTAGACTCTCCAACAACTTAACTTGGATCTTAAGCTTGTTGAAGAAAAACGGATGCTTCAACTCAACAAGTTAGAAGAATTCCGAATGTTCTCATACGAGAATGCCAAATTACTCAAGGAAATACTTAAAAGATGGTATGACAAGCACATTCGAGTTCAAGAATTTGATGTACGTCAGCAAGTCTAGTTGTTCAATTCCAAATTAAGGTTCTTTCCAGGTAAATTAAAATCACGTTGGTCCGGTCCATTTACGATTCACCAAGTTTTTCCATACATAGTTGTCAAACTTCAAAGTAAGGGAGGTAATTTTCGAGTCAATGTTCAGTGTTTAAAACATTACTAGGGGGATAAAAATGAACGGGATCAAATCTCATTCATTTTATCAGATATTTAATTTTTCTCATTTTTCTTTTTAAATAAATAATTTAAGGTATATTTTCGGGATTAGTATTTTAAATAAAATCTGTCTAAGAGATTGAAACTTAAATGGGACCGCTTGTGACCCCTCCAATCTTTCTTGGGAATTGATTTTAACATAATTTTCTGAGAAATTATTCCCTAAATGGAAAAATAAATTTTTTTTTTGTTTTTCAAATAAAAGAGTCAATTTTGATCCAAGTTTTATTTGTAACCCAATTCAATTTTTTTTGAAGTCTAGGTACTTAATTGAACTGTTTTCAACATTTGGTTGCTCTTTTTGTAAATATTAAAAATTAGATGTCTCTTTTTGTAAATATTTTCAAAGGCATCTAGAATAAATATTTTCTAAATAAGATGATAATATCTAGTATATAATTATAATATATATTAATTATTATCAACTTTATATAGAATTAGGATTTGTTTAAAATTGATCATATTTTAATTAATAGCTTTTATTTCAATAAATTAATAGCAAATAATAATTTAATATGCATTACATTAATTATTAATTGTTGTTAACTCTGTGTAAAATTAGAACTTAGAATATTTGAATTATTAATTTGTTCTAAGAATTCTAATTAAACTTCTACTCCCTTCACTATAAATTTCACCTACCCTCTCCTTTTTTTTTACATCACCTCAACCTAGCCACACCAACACCCACCTTTGGTACCAATAGTGCCATCGCACACCAGTTGTTGCTTCCAGTTCCAGCCTGTGCACACCAATAGCCCAACAGCCTGCTCCTTGTTGCTACACCTGCCCGCATGTCCAGCTCCAGCAGCTTCTGCACAAGCTCGCACGCCTAACAGCTCGCCAGGCCCCCTCGGCCCACTTGCCTACTGCTCACTCTCCTGTATTCGCACAGCACTTGCGTGCCTTGTTGCTCACGCAAGGATCTACACATTGCTGTTGCCTCCATCGTTCCAAGCCACGCCAAGTGAACCGCTGCTACCTTGCTACTTGCACCAACACCCTTGCCTATTGTACCACACCATCAAGACACCCTACAACCATCCCTAAATCGACCTCTTTTGCGTTATATTTATTTTCTTTGAGTTCTTAATTTTTATATAAAGGTGGTAAGACAAATTTTTCTCCTAAATTTCAATTTTATTTAACTATTTAATTTTTCAATTTATTGAATTATTAATATTTTATACTAATTAAATTTTTGAGAAAATATTTTTTCCATCTTATGTTCAGGTTAATCATGCCTCGTAAGAGAATTCGTGCCTTTGTCCAAATTGATGAATCCCAAAACAAATTTCACTGTGAAAAAGCCAAAGCAAGATACGAAAGCGTCTTCAAGAATCAACAGATGCACCTAGAAAAAGGCTTTACACTGAAAGAAAGCAACTATATTGATTTCATGGCGCGCATTCGACAAATTGCTAAAACTCTCAATTGTGAGTTGTTTTGTGAGAAAAGACCTAGTGCAGATGAGGAGTTAGTTCGTGAATTTTATGTGAATTTGACCTCAAGGGAATTGACGGAAGTCTCTGTCCAAGGAATCAAGGTACCAATAAGCTCAAATGCTACTATTGATTTCTTTGAATTACCTGATTTCGAAGATGATGAATATTCTTCCTTGATGAGAAATATTGAGACTGAAAATCTATAAGAAATTCTCGAGGAACTTACAGTTTCGGGTTCTAAGTCGAATGGGTCAAAGCAAGGAATTCACACTTGTTGCAGAGAATATTTGACACCACTAGCGAAGGTATGGTTCTATTTCATTCAATTTAGCCTTATGCCTATTTTGCATGGGACTACAATTTCATTAGAGCGAATGGTCTTATTATACTCGATTTTAACTGGAAAGACCATTGATGAGGGAAAAATCATTTTGAGAGAAATGAATAATTGTGCCGCTAAACGTTCTAGCCTAGCTTACTTTCCCTTTACGATAATAATTTTGTGCTTGAAAGCTAAAATTCTTGCAAATGTAAAAAAGACCAGTTATAGCAAGGGAAAATTCACAGACTGGGGCCTCTATCGAATAGCTGAAGATTCTATTCTCCAGCAATGAGTTGAAGAGAGCGAGGATCCTGAAGAAGAAGAAGAAGATGATGATGATGATGATCCCACAGAGATCAAACCAATGCAGTCAGCTAAAATCCCTGATAAGGCAGAACCAATGGAACTGGCAACCAAACCTGACATGACAACCTCAATGTTCAGAACTCAATTGCCTCGTCTAGATCTTCAAGATGAGCTGTCAAAATTGATGGACATAATGCAACATATGCAGTGGCAGCAACAAGCTTACTAGATATATTCAAAAATACGTGATGACTCAATATGAAGCGCTCTTACGAAAATATTCAATGACCCATTTATTTTTGTACTTGGGTTTTCAGATTTCATATTTGAACAATGTCGAAAAGGGAGCAAAACGATTCATTCACAAATAAAGATGATGGAGCAAAATATGAGTCGAATTTTGAGGGATCTGCAAGTAAATAAGAAAGGGGGGATCTTAACTTTATTTTATTTTTGTTCTTAGGTTATTCAATGTTTTAGGATTAGGTTCTATTAGGATTTTTTTTATCACATAATAAAATAAAAGGTGGAGATCATAAATAAAAATGAACAAGTTGCAAAGTACAAAGTATGGCAATAGATATATACATGTCTAGGATTAGATCTAGAGAGAGCCTGGTACTTAAGAAGTCAAATTGACTCACCTCCTCTTTTCTAGAATCCTACCTAGTGTATAGTATCTATTCACTTTTAACAATAAGGACATTGTTCATCTTAAGTAGGGGGACCGAAAAATTGAAATTATTTCTTCTCAGAATAAAACTTTCTTTTAATTATGATTAGGTTATATTTTGTTCAAAAATTCAAAATTTTGTTAAGTATGCTAAACTTCAATATAAATAAAGTTCGGTTTGTTTCAATAATTACTTTGTTAGCTGAATTATGACATAAATGTATTTTTAATAAAGCATGAAAATCATATCATAAAATTTTTAGTTCCTTAAGAAAGTTAGGCATGCATGAAAGTTTAAGCCTCTATGTAACACCCTAAACCCGACCTAGAAGTTAGACCCGAATCTGGCGTGTCACATTGGGGTGCTTTTCGAGAAGCCATGGTTCCATTTGAAAACCTTTCTTGACATTAAAAACTAAAGTCCCAGTTTGCGTTTGTTTATTATTAATCGACATTTATTA
The DNA here is from genome assembly GCA_005393395.2 of Gossypium australe. NCBI lineage: Eukaryota > Viridiplantae > Streptophyta > Magnoliopsida > Malvales > Malvaceae > Gossypium > Gossypium australe. Next base: position 107,746,496 of record CM016621.1, on the reverse strand, counting down.
AAAAGTTATTACCTTTAAAAAATAAACTTTGTTTGTTGCGAAGCTTAATTAAAATGACTGACTTATGAAAATGTGATGTTTACGACCTATTTGCGAAAGCATAGTATTTTGAAAGCAGATTTTATTTTGGAAAACCGTGATTCAAAGTTTAGCAGATTTAAAACATAATAAACTAAAAATCCAAAACTAAAACCAGAATTTAAAAGAGGCCTTATTCTAAAGTCCATTTAAAAAGAAAACTAAAATGCAAGAGCCAAGACTTGAACCTTAGACCTCCTTCCTTCCTTATGGCGTCACCCCCTTGTCTCTTATGTGGCGTCACCCCCAATCCTACTAGGCCCAGTTTCGGGATGTTACACTCTAGAATTGATTTTGTAGTTTCTTGAGGCGAAATCCTAGGAAGCATGGAATGCTGAAAATGATTTAGGAAACTTTTATTTGGACCGTTTGAGCCTTTCAAGCCAACCTTGATGAACTTTTATCCTTTGAAATCCAACTTTGAGACTATATGGCCTAATTTTATTTGAACCCTTGCAATATTTTAGCCATCACTTTTCTCTTAATTATTTTTAAATTGTCCCAAACACTAGACTCGGTACTATTTAGAATGTTCCTTGAAAATAAGTTTGAGGGAGTTGAAAAGAACTATCAAATGCTCAAAAAATTGTAGTACATACAGCAAAATGCTCGAAAAAAATAAAAAAAAGAAGAGAAAAGCATATGTACTTCAAAGAAAATACATGTACAAAAGAGCATCTGAAAGCAAAGTAAGTTGGTGTATTGAAGGTAAATACTTCGAAGGTCCGATTGAAGCTGGGTCTAAGGTTTTTAGCCTAAATTTATCTATCTTTTACCTACCCCTAGCCTAGCCACATTACAACCTTTTTAAAGACCTATTGATTCAAGTTTCTATGATACCTACATTAGTAAAGAGAAATTGCTATGTTCAACATACGAAGGCATGAGTTAAACTTAATGATTGCAGCTTAATCTTGAATAAGGGAATAAAATCAAATAGGTAGGGATTTAACATGTCTTTATTAGGAAGCATTTAGTCTATTTTTGCTATCATAAGAATAATTGAGATTAATTTGAATGATATGTATACTTAAGTAGCGTAAATCTCAAAATTCTTATTCTTGAGCATAAGTATACTAAAATCATAATTTTGGGAAGAATGTTGTTTTGAAGGAATTTTTCAAAGGTGTTTCCGAGAATTTTTTTTCATATTTGTGCATTGCTCGGGACGAGCAATGAATTAAGTTTGGGGGTGTGGAAACACAAAAATATACATACTTTTTCATGCCCTTTTTAACTTAAATTCATCCAGTTTCGGTAAAATTCTTGTCGAAAAATAAATAATTAATATAAAATAATTAAATTGCACTAAAGTTATTAACATATTGAATTTCAATTAATTTTATATCAAATTTTAATTAATTTTGATTATTTTCGACAGATTTGCACAAAGGGAGAAAAACGGTTCGACAGACACTACTAGAAGCACAAAACCGAGAAGCAATTTTGAAGCATCAAAGCAAATTAATTTTTCAGCCTAAGACGGTCCAACTTATGAATATTAGTTCATAATATAATTAATTTTACTTTTAATCCAATTGAATTTGGGTTAAATAAATTATTACTAATTAATTAAGAAAAAAAGGCCCAGTTGAGCTGAACGGGAAAACTGATCCAACCAAGCATTGGGCTACCCAAAACCGTCCCACATGCTGACCCAATCAGCTTGTTTGGCTGATTATTTGGCTTGTAAAATGGCCCTTGAAGACTCCTTCAATTTGAATTCAAACCCCTCCACTATCCATGCCTTTCTAGATTTGCCCCTACCTAAAAATAGCATGTTTGAAGGTTTCAAACATGCTACATGTGTCACTGGCCATGCATAACAGCCCGGTTTTAGCTAAATCAAAATAGTTGTTTCGGAACCACGAATCCGATGTCCAAAAATTACTTTTAATATTATTCTGTGTTTACAGCATGAAAGTATGAAGGTGTGAAATTTTCGTGAAGTAATTTTATCGTTTAAATGGTTAATTCGAGAAAAAAAGACTTAATCGCGTAAAGTGTAAAACTTGTGTGCTATTAGTTAAATGTGTCTAATAGCTATGGCTTATTAAAGTGAAGGTCCTTATGTTATAAATAGACGATTTTCATATTGGGTGGACAATTATGGGCATAATATAATTGTTTTAATGGTTTATGAATAAGGTAAATAATGTAAATTAGTAAAAAAGGTTAATATTAAAACAAAACTAAAATTTAGTTTGATTATCATCTTTCTTTGGCTGAATAAGAGGAAGAATAAATCATATTAGGGCTTGTGATATTCAGCATTTGCAAGGCTTGATTGGTAAGTGTTTTGAGCTCGGTTTTTAATGATTTTTATGTTTTTGTGATCGTTTCTTCGTGTTCTAGCTAGCCCGTACCTTTAATTTCAAAACTGTTAAAGACTTTGAGAGTTGCCATTATTGAATTTATGTGTTCTTTGAGGTTTGATGATAGATTATGAAAGTTTGATGATAGATTTTCATGTTTTGTAAAGTGATTTTTGACAAAAATGTCAAATAGGGATTAAATTGTAAAATATGCAAATTGAATGGTTGAAATGTGCAATAAATGAAAGTTTTGGGCTGCATGGGGTTTATGTATAAATCGGCTAAGCATGGGTTAAGTTGAATTTTTGTGAATTTTGTGTATTTGTGAAATAAGGACTAAATTGAATAAATGTGAACGTTTAGGGGCTAATATGTAAAAATGCCCAAATGTGTGTTATGGACTAAATTGAAACAGTATATGATTGAAAAAGTCAATTTTGAATTCATATAGAGCAAGAAAGAAAGAATTTGGATTTAGATCGAGGGAAAAGCAAAGTTAACGAGTAGTCGATCTGATTCGTCAATTCTGAATACGAGGTAAGTTCGTATAATTGAACTTAAATGCATACCTATCTATTTGATGGATGAAATTGATATAGTAATTATTCTATTGGATAAATGTTGAGATATTAAATGAAATGTACGAATTATGTAAGGTAAGTTGCCGAATAAGACCATAGCTGGGCTATGGTAATCTAATAATAAGACCATAACCGGGTTATGGCATGTGAATGAAAGACCAAGGCAGGGTCTTGGCAATATATGTGAAAGACCATAGTTGAACTATGGCATCAGAAAAATTGATGAATTTGTCTCGAAAGCATTTGTAAACCGGAAGGGTTTGATAAAAGTATTGATGAGAAATAGATATGTATTGATACAGGTACGTACGTAAGATTATTCAAGTATCGAGATATATGAAGTTGAGAACTTATGAATGATGATATAGATAAATTTTATGATAGTTCATGAATTGATGTTTCAAATATTTCTGTTATAATCCATTTTGAATTACTAATGAATGTTGTGATTATTTCATGTTCACATGCGTACTTACTAAGCTTTATAGCTTACTTTGTTTAACTTTCAATGTTTCATAATTCTGCGAAGCTAGCTTGGATCCAGGAATCGCCAGAGGCTTCATCGCACTATCGATCATCTATTTTGGTACTTTTCAAATCATGTATATATGGTATATGGCATGTATACGCTTGTGTCATTTTGGTATGTTTGATGGATATGTATTTGGCCATTTGAGTTGGCATATGATAATGAACTTGATGATGTTTATGAATAAGTATATGGTTCTACTTTTAATGTTTGATAATAGACCATAAATGAATGGGATTGAAGTAGTTACGAATGTTTGGATTAGTTATGCTAAATGAATTATACATGTGAATTATGCTTAGAAAAGCAAGTTAAATTGTTTGGTATTTGAATAAGTAAATGATATGGAATTGAGTATTGAAATGGTTGAAATGAATTTGGTATGATTATGTATTGGTTGATGAACTTTGGCTGCATATTTGTGACTTAAAATGATACCATATGAGCTTGTGTAGGTATATGCAAAAAGGGTGGCAAATTAGCTTTGCAAATGGCCTATTTTTGTCCACACGGTTAGAGACACGGGCGTGTGTCTCAGCCATGTGCGACAAATGGTCATTCTACACTGTCGTGTGTCCCCTGGTGTTGAAATTGAAGTGAAGTCAGTATGCTCCACACGGCCTCACACACGGGCGTGTGACTGGCCGTGTGGTATGAGTCAGTATACCCCCTAAATGGCACACGGCCTAGCATATGGGCGTGTGTGGCTATTTCGAAGGGCACACGGGCTGGAAACACGGGCGTATGGTTCGCCGTGTGACCATGTCAGTAGACTCTCTAGTTTTCACACGGCCTGGCACACGGGCGTGTCCTTGGCCGTGTGATGCAAGTCAGTATGTATGCCCTGTTTCCACACGGCCTAAGACACGGGCATGTCTACTAGCCGTGTGAGGCACTCGGCCTATTCACATGGGCATGTGACCCTTGTATGATTGAAAAATTTCTAAGTTTTCCAAAATTTTGTATGTTATCGGTTTAGTCTTGAACCACTTCTAAAGCATGTTTAAGGCCTTGTAGGCCCTTATAAGGGACAACGTGATTGTATTGAATGATGTATGAGAATGATTGCTTGAGGTTGATAAATGTAAGCTACAGTAGTGCCTCTTAACCATATTCCGATAATGAATACCGGTTAGGGGTTTTACATTTTATTGGTATTAGAGCTATGGTTTAGGTGATTCTAGGACTAACATGGTGTGTGTGTGAGTAAATATTGTTTTCGTATAGTAATGGATCCTGAACGAGGTATTGTGGATGATGTAGAGAGTAATATGCCTGCTCCCGCTTAAGGGACAGTGCTTACTGAATCTAGACCCGTGTCTAGTAGTCACGGAGGTGAGGCTAAAGAAGCCTTTTTCTAGATGATGAACGAATGGTTTACTCAATACATTCGTACAAATTAGGCTGCTCAACAGCCTCTACCCCCACCTATACCTCAACAAATCCATGTTGTTCCTCAAGTTGTAGATCCGATAAGGTTGAACAAGCCACCAGTGGATAAAATTCGTAAACATGGGGCTGAAGAGTTTCGGGCTATTCTTGATGATGATGCTGAGAGAGCTGAGTTTTGGCTCAAAAATACGATCTGAGTATTTGATGAATTGTCTTGTACTCCTGATGAATGTATTAAATGTGTTGTATCTTTGCTGAGAGACACTGCATATCAATGGTGGAACACGTTGGTATTTGTGGTACCGAGAGAACGAGTGACCTTGGAATTCTTTTAGACGGAGTTTCGAAAGAAATACATAAGTCAGCGATTCCTTGATAAAAAAGCATAAAAAGTTCTTAGAGTTAAAATAAGGCCGCATGACTATCACTGAGTATGAAAGAGAGTTTGTACGGTTAAGCAAGTATGCTCGAGAGTATGAGTCAAATGAGGAGATTATGTGTAAACGATTCGTTGACCGGTTGAATAAAAATATAAAATTATTAGTCAGAATTCTTGAATAGAAAGAATTTGTTGTTCTTGTTGAAAAGGCTTGTAAAGCCGAGGACTTTAGCAAAGAAAGGAGAAAAGCAGAATCAGAAGCTAGAGATTCGAGAAAAAGATCAATGAGTAAGCCATATCACTCTTCATCAAAGAAATATCAAGATTTGTTTAGTCAATCAAATACACCAGTGGAATACTCTAATAGAGATCATGGGAAGCAAATTACGAGTTCAATAACTCCAGCGGTGTCAGTGGCTAGTGTGGGTAATGTTAGACCAAATAAACCAGAATGTGGACGTTGTGAAAAACTACATTTTGGAGAGTGTAGATTGAATGATAAAGCATGTTGTAGATGTTGCTCGCCTGAACATTTCATCTGGGATTGTCCTGAGATAAATGCGAAAGATAAATCTCAGAATACAAGACCGAATAATATGTCACCTAGAGGAAGACCACCAAGAAATGTTGGGAATGTGAGTGGCAGTTCAGGGACGACGAGAGACTCTAACGTGAGATCTGAGGCCACGGCACCTGCTAGAGCCTATGCTATTTGTGCTCGCGAAGAAGCGTCATATCCAGATGTTATCACCGGTACTTTCACTCTCTATGATACTAATGTGATTGCATTGATAAATCCAGGATCAACTCATTCTTATATATGCATGAATTTAGTATTTAGTAAGACTTTTCGTGTAAAGTCTACGGAATTTGTGATTAGAGTATCGAACCCCTTAGGCATATGTGCCTTGGTTGACAAAGTTTGCAAGAATTGTCTGTTAATGCATCGAGATTTCTGTTTTCCGACTAATCTGATATTGTTACCATTCGATGAATTTGATGTGATTTTGGGTATGGATTGGCTAACGATGCATAATGCTATAGTGAATTGTAGACGAAAAGCAATTGAATTGAAATGTCAGAATAATGAGATTATTAGAATTGAATCTGATGATTTGAATAGTATGCTAGTTGTGATCTCATCTATGTTAGGTCAGAAATTTGTGAGAAAAGGGTGTGAAGCTTATCTTGCTTATGTACTTGATACGAAAATAACAGAAACAAAGATTGAATCAGTACTAATTGTGTGTGAATATTCAGATGTATCTCCTGAAGAGTTATCGGGTTTACCACCTATCATAGAAGTTGAATTTGGTATTGAATTAGTACCGAGAACAATGCCGATATTGATAACTCCGTACAGAATGGCCCCGACAGAGTTAAAAGAATTGAAAGCTCAGTTTCAAGAGTTGACAGATAAAGGTTTTGCTAGACCGAGTTTCTCTCCTTGGGGTGCATCGGTGTTGTTTGTGAAAATGAAAGATGGCACGATAAGAATGTGTATAGATTATCGACAACTCAACAAAGTGACGATCAAGAACAAATACCTTCTACTGCAGATTGATGATTTGTTTGATCTGTTGAAAGGGGCAACACTATTTTTGAAAATCAATTTGAGATCAGTTTATTACCAACTGCGAGTTAAAGACTCCGATGTGCCAAAGACTGCATTTAGAATAAGGTACGGACAATACGAATTTCTTGTTATGCCTTTTGGACTAACAAATGCACTTGCTGTTTTTATGGACTTGATTAACCGAATTTTTAGGTCGTATTTAGATCGATTTGCTGTTGTGTTTATTGATGATATTTTGATTTACTCTCGTGATGAATCCGAACATGCCGAGCATTTAAGAATCATGCTACAAACTTTTAGAGATAAATAGTTGTTTGTAAAGATTAGCAAATGTGAATTTTGGTTATGAGAAGTCAATTTTCTGGGACATATAGTTTCAGCCACGGGTATCTGAGTTGACCCGAGCAAAATTTTCGTGATTATAGATTGGAAGCCTCCGAGAAATGTAACTGAAGTCCGTAGTTTTCTGGGACTAGCCGGCTATTATAGGCAATTTTTGAAAGGCTTTTCGATGATTGCGACTCTGATGACGTGATTGCTTCAAAAAGATGTTAAATTTGAATGGTCAGAAAAGTGTCAGCAGAGCTTCGAGTAGTTGAAAGCATTAGAAACTGAAGCACCAATGTTAGTGCAGCTTGAGTCAGGTAAAGAATTTGTAGTTTTCAGTGATGCATCATTAAATGGTCTGGGTTGTGTTTTGATGTAGGAAGCAAAGTTGTAGCTTATGCTTCGAGACAATTGAAGTCGCACGAAAAGAATTATCCGACGCACGATCTTGAATTAGCCGCAATAGTTTCGCATTGAAAATTTGGCGCAATTACTTGTTTGGTGAGAAATGTCATATTTATATCGACCACAAAAGCTTGAAATATCTGATGACTCAGAAAAGACTTGAATTTGCAGCAGCGCAGATGGTTAGAATTGCTAAAAGACTATGAATTAGTGATTGACTATCATCCGGGAAAAGCGAATGTAGTTGCTGATGCTTTGAGTCAAAAGTCCGTATTTGCTCTACGTGCTTTGAACACACAGTTAGCTATGTCTGATGACGGTTCGATAGTAGCTGAGTTGAAAGCGAGACTGTAACACCCCTTACTCATATTCGACGCCAAAATAGGGTACGAGGCATTACCAGAAAACATACACTTGTAAACGTATTAAACCAAGTTATAAAATTTCATCCAAATTAAAACTTTTGAAATTTATATCTTTGAGTCCCTAAATAGGGCCTACGAGGCCCAATACATGCTTTGGAAGTGGTCTGGGACTAAACCGAGAACTGTGGGAAACATTAGAAAAGTTCTTGAAAAACAGGGGGAGACGCCCGTGTCCAAGGCCATGTCCTTCACACAGCCAAGATACACGCCCGTGTGTTAGGCCGTGTGGCGTTTCAAAGTTCCGAAAATCAAGTGCAGACTTCACACACCCTAGGCGCATGGTCATGTGGCTGCCCGTGTGACCACAAGTAAGGCTATTTACCAAGCCCTTTGCCACCCCAAAACACTTATACACTTATACAAATTTATCATCACACAACATGGTATTATTAAGCATTCAAACATCCACACTAAGACATCCATATACCATTTACAAACCACATTCATCGTGCATAATCACACACACTTAACCATTCACATCATGCAACTTACACAACCAATCACATTTACCACTCATAATTATCACACATTTACTCATCCAACACATGCAAGCATACACATCCTTGAAATGCATCATCATATACTTATAACATAACAATTATTAGCCACATTAAACGGCCTTATACAACAATAACCATCAAATAGCATAGGCCAACATTCTAGGCCAACTCATAATAACATATACACACATAATAAAGTCCCTATACATGCCATAGACTTAAAAATACTTGAAGATCTTTGATACAATACCAATCAATAACTTGTTAGTGTGATAGAATCTCCGACGACCTCCAACTCGAGCTAGCATCTATGACACTATAGGAAAAAGGAAAGGAAGGGGTTAAGCATTATAGCTTAGTAAGTAGGTATGTAAATAATAATTGATTTATTAACAGACTTTTATATATCTTCACAATATGTTCTGAAGATAATACAATCATAATTCCACATAGTTCCACTATTTATTCATGTTCATCTCAAGTTGTCTACTAAAGTCATAGTCACTAAATTATTTATATCTTGAGTTACAGAACTCCAAATTAAGTTCCACAAATATTCCCTAAAACTAGACTCACATATCTTCTTACCATAAAAGTTTCAAAATTTTTGGTTTAGCCAATAAGTACAATTTATTCTTTAAAGTCACCCCTGTTCTACTGTCTGACAGTTCCGACCCCTCTTTACTAAAAATTAATTATCTCATCATACAGAATTTGGATAATATTTTCATTTGTTTCTATTGAAATTAGACTAATTAAAAAGTTTAAGAATATAAATTTTAAACCATAATTATTTTTTTAAAATTTTTAATGATTTTCCAAAGTCAGAACAGGGGATTCCGAAATCTTTCTGACTCTGTCTTACAAAAATTCAAATATCTCAGAATGTAAAATTCCTTTGCTTACACCATTTCTTTTATATGAAAATAGACTCAATAAGATTTAATTTCATATCTTATTCAACCTCTAATTCAATTTCCACCATTTTTGGTAATTTTTCAAAGTCAAACAACTGCTGTTGTCCAAAACTGTTTTATTTCTAAATTTCACTCTTTCATGTTTTCTTTATAGTAACTTTCATTGTAACACTTACTCCGTATCAATCTTACCAAAGTTCGATCACATATCGAGCACATTTCTCATAAGTTTACACACATACCTTCATTTATTCATCACATAGTCATATTCTTTTGCACTTAGTCATTTCCCGTTGAATGCATAAGAATAATAACGGATACACGGAAATTTGCACATAAGTGCCACACTTGTAGCTAAAGATACTTCATATCACACTTTTCACATAGACTCACTCTCGAGCTAATCACATTCACGGTTCTGCTCACACAAGCTGTTGGTCATACGTAACTACTCAGTGCTACTCACACAAGCTGTAAGGTATCCGTAACACATGTCGGATTACCCAGCCATTGGTAGAACTTATAAGACCAACACCCGTTTCACATAGTCACAATCTCGGGTCTGCTCACACAAGCTGTCGGTCATAATGAAACTACACGATGCTGCTTACATAAGCTGTCGAGTATCCATAACACATGCCGGATAACTCAGCCACTGGTAGAACGTACGGACCAGCACCTGGATCATTTATTTTACTTAGATTTCATATAGGTTTCTAGTGAACATGTCACTCGTATCCATTTTTATTCCTAAAGTTCAACCGGGAAATTTCTCACTTGTCGATATTTTGTCAATTACATCAAATATTCAGCAATAATTCATACCATTTATCAAAATATGAAAATGTAAGTAAAAACGATGCATTATTTACATACAAACTTACCTCGGTAGCACAACTGGTGAAAAGGACTTATTCGTCATATTCTTTGTTTTCTTCTTGTTCTAAGTCCGAATCTCGTTTTTCTTGGTCTATAACAACACATTTCACTTATTTATTCAACATGCTACTCAAATTAACCCAAAATTCACATTTTGGCAAAATTACATTTTTGCCCCTAAACTTTGTCATATTTACAATTTTTCCTCTAGGCTCGTAAAATTATTTTCATTCAATTTATTTGTATTTTAAGCCTAGCCAAACCATTTTCATAACTACAGCAGCCCAAAATTTCCACTAATTCATACTTTTATGACAAATTTTATAACTTTTCCAAATTAGTCCTTTTTAGCATTTTCACCGAAAATCACTTAGTAAAAGTCGTTTCTCTAACCATAAATATGCATTTTCTACCATTAAACACAAAAATACACACATATTCATCATGGGTCAAAACCCTAGACTTTAACCATGTAACACCTCTTACCCGCGTTCAACACTGGAACCGGATACGAGGTATTACTGAACTTAACTAACTTAAACATTCAACATCGGGCTATAAAATTTCGTTCCAACTTAAAAATTTTCCATTCATGTACATAACTTCCTTATAACAGGTCTACAAGGCCCTAAACATGCATTTGGAATGGTTCGGAACCAAATCGGAAACTTTTAAGCACTTAGAAAATCTTTCCTTAAAACAGGGCCACACACCCGTGTGGAGGAAAGGACACGCCCGCGTGGAATTTCACATGCCCGTGTTCCACACTCGTGTCGATTTAATTCCCATTTTGAACCTACAGGGGTTTTCACACGGCCAGACACACGCCCGTGTCCCTCACACGGGCTCGACATGCCCGTGTGCTTTACTAGTGGTCGACACTAACTTATTTCACACGGTTTGTCACACGCCCGTGTGGTGAATTAAATTCCCAATTCAAGGTGCAGACTTCACACAGCCTGGGCAAACGCCTATGTCCAAGGCCGTGCCTCCCACACGGTCGAGACACACGACCGTCTCTCCGCCCGTGGAGCATACTGACTTGCAAACCTAGCATACAAGGGGACACACGGTCTTTCAACACGCCCATAGGGCTGGCCTGTGTCACACACGACCTAGACACACGCCCATGTGTCTACCCGTGTGGACATTTATAAGGCTATCTACCAAGCCAAATGCCACCCTATACTGCAATCATACTTACACCAATTCAATCCAACAAGTATCAGCACTATAAAGCACTTCTAAAGACTAAAAAATCAAGACATCCATACAAGCATACACTTAATGAATTTAATCATCATTGAATATATATAGACTTTTCAAGTATTGGCCCAATTCCAATGACCACTTACAAAATGAATTTGACAACATAAATAGCCAACACTTTGGCTAACAATATGACATAACAAAATCACCAAGTTCTATACATGCCATACTCAAAATGAATCTAACTTTGCTATACCAAAGTGTTGTCGATAGTGTGATACCGAACTCCGTCATCCCACGATCCTTGAGTTATCTTGGCAATACTACAAGGAAAAGGGAAATGAGAGGGTAAGCATAAAGCTTAGTAAGCTTGCATGAAAATAAATAGCAACAGAAAGCTCATAATGTCATCCATCCATGGTATTGAAAAAAAATACAAAGTCTTAAGCACCTTGCCATAACTTACTCTCACTTACTCCTATCGAATACATACCATATCACATAACGTAACATTTCTCGTGAATTACTCACGGGTACCTGTACTCACTCAATCACATAGCTTTAGCACCAATCTCATTTCTATTTCTAGCTTAACTATTTATCCCACTAAATCACTTGGGATACTGATAGATACATGTTCATCGTCATCCACATAACTACGAAGCCAATGCCACATCCCAGATGTGGTCTTACATGGGGTCACTTCTGAGTGCCAATGTCGTATCCCAGATATGGACTTATACGGGATCTCACATCAATTATTCATGCTATATCCCGGATATGGTCTTATATGATTTTCATATTCAATACCAATGCCATATCCCAGACATGGTCTTATACGGAATCTCAATTCAGTGCTGAGGCCATGTCCCGGACATGGTCTTACACGGGACCTTATCCATCTCATGTCTCGATAATAGTATTCTCACATTTACTATAGTCCCACCAGGACTTCAAAATCACAGATTTCATTATTTTTCTCATTCAACACCATTACTCAATTTCATAGAAATATATGCATCATTACAATATCAAACATTCTCAAATATACTAGCATGATGTTGAATTTATCACATACAAACTTATCTCCTTTTGAAAATAGGCCACTTGCTGATTTAATCGGATACCTTGCCTTTTTCTCGAACAAGGTTAATCCCTCGTTCTTCTTGATCTATATAATTGTAACACCCCAAACCCAGCCTAGAAGTTAGGCCCAAATCTGGCGTGTCGCATTGATGTGTTTTTTGAAAACCCTTCTTGTTTAAAGGCTTAAGTAAAAACCCAGTTACATTGGTTTATTTTTAAAACGTGGTACATTGAAAAACTATTAGTTTTAATCCAAAAACATCTTTTCAGTTGGGGAAGCTGATTTTGAAAGTAATTGATTTACGAAAAAGATTAAATCGCAAAACCATTTCGAAAATGTTTTAAAAATGCAGTGTTGTTTTAAAAACAGTTAGCATTTGGAAAATCGTGATTTACTTCTAACAGATATAATTCAAAGTAAAGAAAGACCCATAGTTAAAATCCAGAAACTTAAAGAGGCCTGATTGCAACCCAAATCAAAATACTTGAATGTAAATAATCAAAACAGAAAACACAAGCAGTGTGTGGCCTTCTCCGAGTCCCTCGCAGCACCGATCCGTCTAAGGCTAGGGATTACCTGCACAGTTAAAAACTGGGTGAGTTTACGAAAACTTAATGTGTAATCCCCTTACTAGAGTAACAGTCAGTATACAGAAACCTAAACAGTCTGGGCCAAAGCCCTTTTAACTGTAACAGTACAGTATATATTAGAGCATACGTGGGCCAAATCCCACTACAATATCATTTGGGTCACAACCCATAACAGAATCAATTCCATATGCATAATGTGTGATGCATGCTAACCCATCCCATCCAACCCTGCACTTGCCTCCGCCCAACCCTGCACTACCTGTGAGGAATAAATCACCCACACCATCCCTACACTTACAGTGTTAGCACCAGTTGCAGCACTAACCGAAATCGCAGCAAAGCTGCTAGTATATATATATGCGACTCTAAGCCTTCAGTAGCGGTATTATGATTGGCACAAAGCCATCAGTAATTGTATTATGTTTGGCACATAGCCCTTAGCGACGGTAATATAATCGGCACACAGCCTTGGGTAAATATGATTGACACAGAGTCGTTGATATATATGTTAGGCACATAGCCACGGGTAAATAGGATTGGCACAAAGCCATAATCAAGATGGCACAGAGCCATATTTAGGTTAGCACAGAGCCATAATCAGATTACGCGGCTTTAAGCCGTCCGTTGGTCCACAGTCGTTATGTGACCCGTGCGACCTCAACAGATCAATACTGGATCCACAGACGTCATGCGACCCGTGCGACCTTATTAGAACTTCCTCCGTATCAATGTCCTAACCGCATGCAATTTGTCGTGTACGTCATGCTCAATCATTACACGTGTATGCAAAATGGCCATGCTCAGTAACAATCATTTAAACATGTAATAAAAGCATATCAGTCATACAACCACAGTCAAATTAGTCAACTCATAGTCTAAGTCAGTCATTTACCCACAAGGGCAAAATAGACATCTTACCCTATAAGGGTATTTCGGTAATCCTACCCTACAGGGGTAATTCGGTAATTCTACCCTACAGGGGTAATTCAGTAATTCTACCTTACAGGGGTATTTTAGTAATTTTACAAACTGAGGGTATTTCAGTAATTTTGTAAATCGGGGGTATTTCGGTAATTTTGCAAATCGGGGGTATTTCGGTAATTTTACAAACCTGAGGTATTTCGGTAATTTCACAAACCGGGGGTATTTCGGTAATTTTACAAACCTGGGGTATTTTGGCAATTTTACAAACCCGAGGTATTTTAGTAATTTTGCAAACTGGGAGTATTTCGATAATTTTGCAAATTGGGGGTATTTCGGTAATTTTACAAATTGGGGGTACTTTGGTAATTTTACAAGTCGAGGGTATTTCAGTAATTTTGTAAACTAAGGGTATTTCAATAATTTTGTAAACCAAGGTATTTTAAACAGGGATAACGATACTAATGGGCCTAGGGCCCATTCTCGGCCCAAATGGGCCCACACGTTCGTGTGGCCCATTTAGCCCAAATCTAGCCACAGATATGAGATCCATATAGTCTAGTCCAGTATTTACTACACAATCATACAACTAATCCGATTGGGCCCACAGGCCCATTGGCCCTACATGGCCCCTTTCGGCCCATTGTGGCCCAAACAGCCTAAACCCACAAGAACACTCATGATGGCATCAACTATCGCGTCGAAGCTCCCACACGTGCGCTCGCACGCACGTGTGGCTACTATCACCGTGTGACCGGCATTTTGGCATTTCCCGCTCTACAGCTAGAGTAGTGCGAAATATACACTTGATAGGAATCTGGAGTTAATCCACACTCCGAACACTCCTATGCCTAAACGCCAACCAAGGTATAGTTACTCTCATCATAGATCGCTCTATTTAAAGCCAACTTTTCGCCTACTCTCATGCTAGCTTCCCGATGTAGGATTTTACCTTTAGCAGAGTTTAATTCCATCACAACCACCTGCCGTCCCAACTTAGCAAAATAATCAACCTTTGCGTGCAAAGGAACTCAAACCAAAGTCCTCTCGATAGCCATGTCACGCCACCACCACTAGGACACAAGCTCATTTGTGACTTAAAACATGCACAAATATTTATAAAGCCTATGTGCCAGTGTCCAGATTGTTTTAAGAGCAAAATTTAAAAATTCTGCAACGGCCAAGACTTGAACCCAGGCTCCCTTACAACCTTAATGACGCCACAACCACTAGGCCACATGCTTCCTTGTGTCATTTTTTTATCACAATATTAAAAGGCCTACATCCAAACATCCAGGGTTTTATTCACTTAAAACCCAAAATTTTTCCTAAAGCCCAAGTTTGAACCCAAGACTTTATGGAAGCCCCCTAACCTTCCAAAATCACTCACCTAATAGGTCCAACTTGCATTAGTGTCGTTCTCTTGTTCTCAAAAATTTAAAACGCTCCCACACCCAAGGCCCTATAGGCCCAATTCTACTAGGCCCAAATTCAGGGTGTTACAATAATAGCAAATTAGCTCATTTAATAACCGCACTAATCAACACATCTCTATAATCATACTTCGAGAAAACTACCATTTTGCCCTTAGACTTTCACAAAATGACTATTTTACCCCTAAGCTCGTAAATTGATTCTAATTGAATTTCTTTCTTTAACGAGTCTAGGTGAACATTTATTACTCTTATGGCAGCCCTCAATACTCATTATTACACACATTTACCTCATATTTTACAACCTTTACAAAAAGGTCATTTTAGGTGTTTTCATGATAACACCTTTCACAAAAGTTGTTTATCTAACAACTAAGACCCATTTTCTTCCATAAACATGCAGCAAACAACTTAAAAGCTCACATGGAAAAACTCTAAACTTTCAACCATTTTGCAAGATAGTCCCCTCTTTAGCTAGCTTAAGTTTAATGATCACTAAATCACTTACTTGCAAGGAGAAGAGTTTGCTGAAACTTTTGAGCTTTCAAACCCCTATTTTTCTTGTATTTTTCAGTGGAGAAGATGGAGAGAAAAGATGATATCTTTTATTTCTTTATTTTATTTTATTCATCAATTTAATCAACCTACTACACCCACTTTGACCAATTTTGACTTCTTTGTCCCCCTATGGCCGGTCATGACCTTTAGAAAGGTCTAATTGCCCATTAAAGCCCTCCAATTAAAATTCTATTGCTATTAGGCACCTTTAGCTCATAAAATAGAACTTTCGCACCTTATGCAATTTAGTTCTTTTTCGCGATTAAGCATGCAATTGCTAAAATTAAAGTACTAAAATTTTCTCGCACCTATATAATCATGCTATAGCTCATAAAATAACATCAAAATAATTTTCTCCGACCTTGGATTAGTGGTCCCGAGACCACTGTTCCAACTAGCCCCTAAATCGGGCTGTTACAAATCATATCTCAAATTAGTGGTAGAAATAGATAGATTCGTTACGAGGATTTCAAAAACATAAAAACCATTAAAAATGGGGCTAGAACGGACTTACAATCGAGCTTGGAAGCTTGAAAAACCCTAGACATGGTTTCTTCATGCAAGTTTCAGCTAAGGGATTGAAGATGGACAAAAATTGGCTTTTAATTTTGTTTTTAATTCATTTTAATAACTAAATGAGCAAAATGCCCTTAATGAAAAACTTTGAAAACATGCCTAACCATGCCCATTTTTGTCCACCAACTTAAACAATGGTTTAATTACCATATAAGGACCTTTAATTTAAAATTTCATAATAATTGGACACCTCTAACATGTAAAATTTCATAATAATCGTACTCCTACCTGCTGGACAGAGTTGGGTAAGCGTCAGATGTTGGGCTCGAAATTGGTTCCGGAGACCGAAAAAATAGTTAAATTGTTTCGAACTCCATGGGTGAGCGTCAGTGACGGAGGAAAAGGGATAGAGTTTACAATGGGTGACCAGGTTTTCTTAAAAGTTTCACCGTGGAAGAAGGTAATGAGGTTTGGACGAAAGGGTAAGCTGAGTCCCAGGTTTATCGGGCCTTATCGGATATTGAAACGTGTGGGACCAGTGGCATATCAGCTCGAGTTACCTTCAGAATTAAAGCAGATACATGATGTGTTCCATGTCCCGATGTTGAGGCGTTACCGTTCAGTTCCGTCTCACATTGTGCCGATGGAGGAAATTGAAGGAAGACCGGCCTGTCCTTTGAAGAGGAACCAGTGCAGATCTTAGATCGAGACATTAAAGTATTGAGGAGGAAATCAGTCCCTTTGGTCAAAGTTTTGTGGCGGAACCACGGTGCAGAGGAGGCCACGTGGGAGCCAGAGGATGCTATGCGTCAGCAACACCCCCATCTCTTTTGACCAGGTAATTTCGAGGCCGAAATTTCTTTAAGGGGGTAGAACTGTAACATCCCGGAATTAGGGGCTTTGCATTTAGTATGTTTCTGGGTGTTTGGTATGCTTTGTCTGTGAATTTGTCATGTTTAGGGGCCCAGGAAGGCTCAGGGTTAAGCCGAAGCCTTGGGCAAGATTTCAAGTCTGGGCACGTTAGGGAGTAGCTAGCTGAGGCATGTTTTAAGTATTATTGTTTGGGTTTGATGACACAAGAAGGATAGTGTCAAAGTGGCAAGAAGATGCCACATAAGGTGCTGGTAAGTGACGCCTTAGGGGAGCAGTGGGGGAGCAGGTTCGAGGCACATGGATTGCCTTTTTGGAGTTATTCTAACGCCAGGATGGGAGGTGGTGGAGTTCGGCTAGGACACTTCAAGTGGGAGTGTTGAAAGGGTCAAACAATTTGAATGTGTGGCCATGAGAGAAGGGGGGAGTTTAAATTATTCAAATTGATTCAAATATGGGGTGAAGAGTGAATGTAGGCGGCAATCAAGGGTTTGGTGGCTTGTTGGGGTTGTTGGCCGAATGTAGTTTGATTCTCCTTAATTGCGGCACCCCTAACTAAGTTGTTGCGGAAAGGGGTACCATTTTATTGGACTGCTAAGCAACAGGAAAGCTTCGAGAAGCTGAAAAGGATTTTGACGGAAGCTCCGGTTTTGATTCAGCCTGAGGCTGGGAAAGAGTTCGTGGTTTATTGTGATGCTTCACACACGGGATTAGGGTGTGTGTTAATGCAAGATGGGAAGGTTGTTGCGTATGTGTCTCGACAGTTAAGACAGCATGAGGTGAACTATCCCACACATGACCTAGAGTTCGCCGCGGTAGTGTTCGCTTTGAAGATCTGGAGACATTACCTGTACGGGGAGAAGTCTGTTATCTACACCGACCACAAGAGTTTAAAATATCTCCTTACTCAGAAGGAGTTAAATTTAAGACAGCGGAGGTGGATTGAATTGTTAAATGATTACGACTGCTCGATCGAGAATCATCCGGAAAAAGCTAACGTGGTGGCAGATGCGTTAAGTCGGAAAGTGATATCAGATTTGAGGGCGATGTTTGCCCATCTCAGCTTGTATGATGATGGAAGGTTGATAGTTGAACTCCAAGTGAAGCCGACGTGGGTAAATTAGATTAAAGAGAAGCAATTATTGGACGAGGTCTTGAGTGCTGGACTCCTGCAAGTGCAGAATGGTGGAGTAGAGGATTATAGTTTGAACAGTGATGGGGTTTTGTGTTTCCATAAAAGGGTATGCGTGCCAAAGGATGTTGAGTTGAGGAAGATGATTCTTCAGGAGGTGCATAGTAGCCCTTATGCTATGCATCCTGGGGGGAGTAAGATGTACCGGGATCTACGTGAACAGTTTTGGTGGCCTGGATTAAAGCGGGAAATTAAAGAGTTTGTGGGAGAGTGTTTAACATGTCAGCAGGTGAAGTCAGAGCATCAGTTGCCTTCGGGGTTATTGTAGCCGGTGAAGATTCCACAGTGGAAATGGGAGAGAATCACAGTGGACTTTGTTAGTGGGCTACCTCTTACGCCTATTAAGAAAGATTCGGTATGGGTGATTGTTGATCGGTAGACAAAGTCCGCCCATTTCATACTTGTTTGGGTCGACTATTCTCTGCAGAAGTTAGTAAGCTGTATGTGGCAGAGATTGTGAGGCTTCATGGGGTACCTCATTCATTTCGACAATTACATTTATCCATCGATATTCATTTATTCAAACGGGATTTAAACATTTTTCAAACATTATCGGGCATGTGATAATTTGATACATCTTTAACACCATATAATTCATATGATAATATTCCACATCCATTTCGAGCATAAAAGCAACATTTCCATCGTTTACCCTTTTAACATCTATCAGGCATTATCAATTAATTAGAACATTTTTATTTATCAGGCTTGATCGGATATGTAATCCTTTCACATATATATGAAATTTATACAATTTACATAATCACAATCAAAACAAGCATATAAATAAATATAATTTAGTTACACGAACTTACCTCGACAATGTTCGTGTACGTAAAATCTACAAATTCGACATTTTCCTTTTTCCTCATTCTAGCTCCGAATTTGGTCTATCCGGATCTATACAAGTAAATATAACATTAATTTATCATATTTCACATTCAAGTAGACTCAATTTTCATCCTAGGCAAAATTACCATTTTGCCCCTAACTTTTCCACAAATTACCATTTCGTCCGTAGGCTCGGAAAATGAAATTCATGAAATCCGACCCTCTACCCAAGCCTAGTCGAAATATACATACAACTTTTACAGCACATACATTTCACAAATTTTAGCATTTTCCATGGATTTTCACCATTTTTCATTTTAGCCTAAATCAAGTTTTCATGAAAAATCACTTTGTAAAAGTTGTTTATCTATCATCAATCTTTCATTTTTTACCATAAATTTAAAATTTCCAGCATATACATTCTTGACTCAATTTTTATACCTTGATAACTTTTTAAATTGATCCTTCAAATAGATAGTTTATACTATCCCGATTTCCAAAATATCAAAATTATTAAAAAATGGACAAGGAAACTTACCCAATTTAGCCATGGAAGTTTCTTCTCTCTCTCTCCTAGGGTTTCCATGTCTTATTTTGGGGAAGAAGATGAGAAAATATGATTTTTATTTTCTTTTCATCTTTTTAATTAACTAATTTAGTTGAATTCCAACTTAGTCCTTGCCCTTTTTCTAAATTTCAATGGATGAGTCATACCAAAATATCTACATACTTTCTTTAATGGTCTAATTACCATATAAGGACCTTTAGTTTTGAATTCCATAGCTATCTAATCCTTATAGGTACTAGAATTCAACTTTCACATTTTATGCGATTTAGTCCTTCTTGTAATTATGTATTAATTCGATAAAATTTTTGTATCAAAATTTTCACATGACATTACTTGGATTTGTGGTCCCGAAACCATTATTCTGATTTACCGAAATTTGGGCTATTACATAACTAAAAGAAGGTCGGTAAACACTTAAATCTAAAATCAGTTTAATTTTTCCATAGGTGGTAAAATAATGAAAATGCCCTTAGGTTAGATTACCTAGGAAAAGTTTAAAATTGGCTCATAGTTTGCTTTCACATTAATAAACAATTAATAAATAGATAAGATTGAGGTCTTAAAAGGTCGTAGTGTGTCTTGGGTGGTCGTTAGCCAGAGAGTCACTTAAGTGGCTATGCACTGCTTCGTATTCGGGCCAATCCATCTCGGTCAGGTTTGGGGTGTGTAACAGTCCAGTTTAGACCCTAGTCGGAATAGTGGTTTCGAGACCACAAATCCAGTTCAAAAAAATATTTTAATATTGTTTTCTATGCTTGCAATATGAGATTAAGCATGTGTGAAAGTTTTGTAATTTAAATTATCTGTTTGGGTGTTTAATTTGATAAAAGGATCTAATTGTGAATGATGCAAAATTTGCATGCTTTATCAAAAGATGTTTATTTGACATGGCTTTATAAATATGAGGTCCTTATAATGAATTAGACCATTTGAGTTATGGATGGACATTAATGACATATGTTAGTGGAAATTTAATGTTTATAATAAAGGTTAATTTAGTAATTTGGAAATTACATGTAATTAAATAAAACAAAAGGCTAAAATAAGCCATACATTTGTGTTCATCTTGCCGAATTGAGAAACAAAAATAGGGTTCTTAAGCTTTCAAATATTCGGCACGCACTTTGCTAAATCAAGGTATGTTTTGGTTTCTGTTTTTGATAATTTTTACGTTTTTGAGATCGTTGCTATGAAAAATACAAAACCCATGCTTAAATTTAGTGAATTGATGATGATTTTGAAATGTGCCATTGAAGAATTCATGAGTTTTGTGATGTTTGGTGATGAAATATGAAATATATGTGTTAGATTAACATAGTTTGTTTTTGGATTTTTGAAGAATTTGAGTAATTTGGACTTAATTGAGAAAATAATATTTTGAGGGACTAAAATGTGAAATAAATGAAATTTGTGGACTTGTATTGAGCATGGGAATATTTGGCCAACCTTGGGTAATATGGAATTTTGTGTATTTTGTGATTTTATGAAATAGGGACTAAAATGTCAAAACATCAAAATGTGAGGGCTAAATTGTAAATTGCCCTACATATGTGTTTTCGGATTGAATTGAATGATTTGGTGAATAAATGGGTTAAATTTGAATATGTATAGATCAAGAACTGAAGAAAACGGATTTAGATCGAGGGAAGTCGAAAGTAATTGAATAGTCGTTTGTTTCCGTTCTTCCCGCACGAGGTAAGTCTATATACAAATAAATGTATTTGTATTTATTTAAGTATGTTCATATGAAATTTCATTGTGATGAATGTGTATGAGATGATAAATATATGAAATCTGAGGAAACAATGTCCGAGAAGTCCCGTACGAACCTAGGAATAGATAGGATTACAGAGGTTTCTGATATGTGATATCGTGTAGAACCACGTCTGGGACATTGGCGTCGATTTGAGATTTTTGTGTCTGAGACATTGGCATCGTATTTGCGTGTAAGACCCTATTTGTAAAACCCCTAAATTGTATCCGTCGCCGGATTAGGGTAAAGAGGCATTATCGGACAAATGGAATCTTTTACGGACATTTCATGATATAATTCATCAAATGCAATCAAAAAGTCCATTTAATAGGTCAACGTGACCTTAATCATGGTATAGAATAGGGTCGGGACTAAACCGAACACATACAGAAATTCTCGAAAAGTTAAATTTTTTTCTAAGTTATAGAGGTCACACACTCATGTGGGCAGGCCATGTGCCTCCCACGGCCTCAGACACGCCCTTGTGTCTAAGTCGTGCCAAAACAGCGTATACATACTGACTTGTCCACACGGCTGTGGACACACCCGTGTGCCTCACCCGTGGTCGATCCTGAGTTGCACCACACGGCAAGTCAGACGCCCATGTGTTCAGCCCGTGGTCGATCCTGACTTGTTTTGAATTACAACCACGAGGGACACGGTCGAACCACACGCCCGTGTGCTCAACCGTGTGGGCAATTATAGGCCATTCTCAAGGCCAAATTGCCACCCACACAAGGGTCATCCCTACAAGCTTAAATAATCAATATCCCATACACAATTGGCAACCAAAAACATGTTACAAGATCAACATATCATCTCATTCAATCTCATCTCCAATCATGCCAACTTGTATACCAATTTGCACAACCAAAACACATGTATAACCAAGCATGATTCAATTACAATTTTCTATCATATAACTATTTCATTGATCTAACATATACACATCCATATTGCATCAATAGGCTTACCATAATCTTGACCATTTCTTAGACATGAGATCATACCAAAACTAACATTATATACCACATTCACACATGTATAATACCAACATTTAACTAGCCACATCATATGGCTAATTGCATATCTCAAACATATTCCCCAAAGCAAACTAGCCTATACATGCCATATTTAACTAAATACACATTTTCAAAGTACCAAAATATAATTGAGTAGTGTGATGACGATCCTCAACGGTCTCCGAGCCTTCAGTAGCATTGATGATCTATAAAACAAAACAAAAACACACAAAGTAAGCTTTCAAAAGCTTAGTAAGCCATATACAAATAAACTTAGCATAAAATGCACATAACCATATTGATACAATGACATTAACATTTCTCATTACAAATTCATCACATAATCTTTGGCTCATTTGCTTAACCAAAGCTTGCCACATTCTTCCACTCAATTATCACATACACACATAGCTCTTTCAAGCATATATTCACATATCATCTCATGACTAAATACACATTCAATTTAGTAAGCTCATATAGATACTTACCTTTCATACACATATAGTGTATTTTTCAAATGTATCTGAAACGAATATACAACTCACATAGTCGTTCATTTCTCGGACTTGCCTATTGAACCGTTCAGAATCTAATAGGATACTCAGAATGCTCAGACTAGTTGTACAATGCCAACATCCCAGACGTGGTCTTACATGTAATCAGATATCGATGCCACTGTCCCAGACAGGGTCTTACATGAATCAAATACGATGCCAATGTCCCAGACATGGTCTTACATGTAAATCTCATATTGATGCCAACGTCCCCGATGTGTTCTTACATGATATCACATATCGAACACCTATGTCATGACATATGCAATCCTATATATTCCTAGGTTCGTACGGGACTTTTCGGACATTAACACTATCTCGATTCTATCTTAGAATTCATGTACACAACATCTCATATGCATTCATCATTATAAATAGTCATATGAACCTACATAATTCAATACAAATACATTTATTTGTGTATAGACTTACCTCGTACAAGAGGAACAGAAACGAACGACTATTCGACTATTTTTTATTTCCCGCAATCTAAGTCTGTTTTCTTCAGTTCTTGATCTATACATATTCAAATTTAACCTATTTATTCATCAAATCATTCAATTCAATCCAAGAACACACATTTAGGGAAATTTGCAAATTAGCCCTCACACTTTCACATTTACACATTTTAGTCCCTATTTCACAAAATCGCAAAATACGCCAAATTTGCTTATACCCATGCTTGACCGAATATACACTATGATCATATCAATCCATACATTTCATTTATTTCACAATTTAGTCCCTCAAAATATTATTTTCTCAATTTAGTCCAAAATACTCAAAATCAACAAAACTCCAAAGACAAAACATGTTAATCAATTACTTATCTTTCATTATTCACCATCAAACATCAAAAAAAAATCATGTGTTCATCAATGGCACATTTCAAAATATTCATCAATTCACAAAATTGAGACATGGGTTTCAAAGTATTCGAAGCAACGATTACAAAAATGTAGAAATTATCAAAAACCGAACAAAACTCATACCTCAATCAAGGAAGACAAGGGCCGAATGCTTCAAAGCTTTTAACCTTATTCTTTCTTTCTAATTTCGGTGGAAACAAGATGATAACAATGGCTATTTTCATGCTTTTGTTTTACCATTTTAAACATAATTATTAATGTACAAAACTAACCTTTAATTTAAATGTATAAAACATATGCACACAAGGTCATTTGTGACCATTGCCGTCCACTTACCCAAATAATGGGCTAATTGCCTTTTAAGGGCGTTACATTATAAAAACATCAACAATTTGATACCTTCACATTTAGCCATCAAACTTTCATTTTATGTGATTAAGTTTCTCAAATTAAGCATACAAATAGACAAATTTTCATACGAGACTTTCACACATGCTTAATCACATATCAAAGACAAGGAAAAAATATTAAAATATTTTTCTAACTCAGATTTGTGGTCCTGAAACCACTAATCTGACTAGGATCAAAACCGGACTGTTAAACTATCTGGGACAGTGGCATCGATATCTGAGTACATGTAAGATCACGTCTGGGACGTTGGCATTGTACGACTATTCCGAGTATTTCGAGTATCCTATTTGATTCCGAATGGTTCAACGGGCAAACTTGAGAAATGAAAGACTATATGAATTGTATAATTGTTTCAGGTACGTTTGATACGTGTGCTTTGTTTAAGCATGATAAGTGAGTAAATATGTGCATTGATGCAATGAATAAATATGATATATGTATGATTATGATATGAGCAAAAGAGTTGCTTTGAGATATGATATGTTGGTAAGTAATGACAAAATAAATATATTAATGAACTTGTATTTGCTATGATTATAAATGTTTCTATGTTAAGTTTATTTGTATATGGCTTACTAAGCTTTTGAAAGCTTACTTTATGTATGTTTGCTTTGTTTTATAGATCGATAGAGCTACGAAAGGCTCGGGGATCATCGAGGATCGTCATCACACTATCCAATCACATTTTGGTACCCTTTTGAAAGTGTATATACTAGAGTATGGCATGTATAGGCTAGTCACTTTGAATTATATTTGAGTTATGTGATATGGCTAGATAAATAGTTGTGATATGAATAAGTAGTCATGTTATATGATACTTTGTTTGGTATGGTTTAATGACTAATGAAATGGTCAAAGTAATGGTAAGCTTATTGATGTAAAGTTTGGTATATCAATGATGAGAAGATGTTTTATTAATGTGGTAAGTTGTGAATGAAACATGTTTGGATATACTTGTGATTTAGTTGGGCTAATTGGCATATATGATGTTATGATGAAATGTTCTTGAATGAGTAAAATAGATGGTCAATTTGGTATGTGTTTGGTTGCCAATTGTGTTTGGAATAATGCTTGTATGTGCTTGTAGGGATGACCCAAAGTGTGGGTGGCATTTTGGCCTTGCAAATGGCCTATAATTGCCCACACGGTTGAGCACAAGGGCTTGTGGCTCGACTGTGTCCCTCGTGGTTGTATTTCAAAACAAGTCAGACTCGACCAGGGGCTAGACACACGGGCGTGTGACTGGCCGTGTGGTGCAAGTCATTTGTGACCACGGGTGAGGCACACAGGCGTGTTCACGGCCGTGTGGACAAGTCAGAATGTATGTCCTATTTTGACAAGCCTTAGGCACACGGGCGTGTCTGAGGCCATGGAAGGCACATGTCCTGCCCACACGGGCGTGTGACCTCTGTAACTTAGAAAATGTTTTAAATTTCTAAGAATTTTCATATGTGTTCGATTTAGTCCCGACCCCTTTCTAAAGCATGCTTATGGTCTCGTAGACCTGTTTAAGGGACAACTTGATTCTATTCATTGAATTATATTATGAAATGTCTGTAAAAGATTTTGATTTGTCCGGTAATGCCTTTAACTCTAGACCGGCGTTGGTTACAGGTTAGGGGTGTTACATTTGATTGGTATCAAAGCATCGATTTAGTCGATTCTCGGACTAACGTAGCGTGTGAGAGTCTAGCTATACATGCCATATATATGAAATGTGATAGTGTTATGAATCTTGACGTGTAAAATGTGTTTTTCGTATAGTAATAGATCCCGAAAGAGCCGTAGCTGACAATGTTGAAAGTAATGTGCCTGCTCCCACTCAAGGGACAGCGCCATCCAATTCGAGACCGACTATTAGCAGTCAAGAGGGAGAGGCTCAACAAGCCTTCTTCCAAATGATGAATAAGTGGCTCACTCAATACGTAAGAACTAATCCGGCTGTTTCACAACCTCCGCCCCCGCCTAACCCTCCTTAGACTTCTACTATACCTCCGGCTATGAATTTGAATCTGTTGAATAAACCTCCGATCGACAAAATTCCTAGTTGAAGAGTTCAGGGCCACTAGTGATGACGATGCCGAGAAAGCTGAGTTTTGGCTCGAGAACACTATCCAAGTATTTGATGAAATGTTATTGACTCCTGAAGAATGCATAAAATGTGTTGTTTCTTTGCTACGAGACGCAGCTTATCAATGGTGGAAGACCTTGATTTCTGTTGTTCCGAAAGAATGAGTTACATGGGATTTCTTTCAGACTAAGTTTCGAAAGAAATACATTAGTCAGAGATTTATTGATCAGAAATGAAAAGACTTTCTAGAACTGAAAAAGGGTCGCATGTCTGTCACCGAATATAAACAAGAGCTAAGCCAATATGCTCGGGATTGTGTTTGTAATTGTCCAGTTTAGACCCTAGTCAGAATAGTGGTTTTGGGATCATAAATCCGAGTCAAAAAAAAATTTAATATGATTTTATGTGCTTGCAATATGAGATTAAGCATGTGTGAATGTTTCGTGATTTAATTTGATCATTTGTGTGCTTAATTTGAGAAAAGGACTAAATCGCATAAAAGGTAAAAGTGGCCTTTTAATTTAATAAGTGTCGAATTGTTATTGTTCTTATTATGTGAAGTCCTCAAAATGGAAACATGCCATTAGTATGATAGATGGACGGTAAAGCCATTAAATATACATGATTTATATGTTAATAATAAAGGGTAAATTTGTAGTTGAGATAAAATGTTAATTAAAAACATAAAACAAAACAAATAAAAGTTGATAGTAGATTGTTCATCCATCCACCACCGAAAATAGAAAAGGAAATAAGGTTTAAAGCTCTTCAAACATTCGGTCATGGATGTTCTTTGATTCAAGGTATGTTTTGCTTCGGTTTTTGTTAATTTCTACATTTTTGTAATTATTGCTTCGAAAACTTCAAAACCTATGTTTCAATTTTGTGAATTGATGATGATTTTGAAATATTCCATTGATAAACACATGAGTTTTGTGATGTTTGAAGATGAATTATGAAAGATATGTGTTAGATTAACATAGTTTGTCTTTGAATTTTTGGTAATTTTGAGTAATTTGGACTAAATTGAGAAAATAATATTTTGAGGGACTAAAATGTGAAATAAATGAAATGTGTGGACTTGTATGAGCATGGGTAATATTCGGTCTAAGCATGATGTGTACAAATTTTGTGTATTTTGTGGTTTTGTGAAATAAGGACTTAAATGTCAAAATGTCAAAATGTTAGGGCTAATTTGTAAATTGCCCTAAATGTGTGTTCTTGTATTAAATTGAATGAATTGGTGAATAAATGAGTTAAATTTGAATATGTTTCGATCAAGAACCGAAAAAAATAGATTTAGACCGTGGAAAATCGAAAGTGATTGAGTAGCCGAGTTCATTCGTTTATCCGAATCCAAGGTAAGTCTATATACAAATAAATGTATTTTTAATTGGTTTATTCATGAGCCTATGACAATTAATTGTGATGAATGTCTACAAGATGGTATATACATGAAATCCGAGGAAGTATCAACAATGTATCAATGTCCGAAAAGTCCCGTACGAACCTAGGAATAGATAGGATTTTATATGTCATGACATAGGTTTCTGATATGTGATATAGTGTAAGACCATGTCTGGGACGTTGGCGTCGATTTAAGATTAACGTGTAAGACCATGTCTAGGACATTGGCATCGTATTTGATTCGTATAAGTCTGTAACAGTCCGGTTTAGACCCTAGTCAAAACAGTGGTTTCGGGACCATAAATTCGAGTTAGAATAATATTTTAATATTATTTTCTGTGTTTATTGTATGTGGTTAAGCATGTGTGAAAGTTTTGTATGAAAATTTATCTGTTTGTGTGCTTAATTTGACAAAAGGACTAAATTGCATAAAGTGTAAAAGTGGCCTTCTAATTGATTAAGTGCGTATTTGATGTGTCTTTTAAATGAGGAGGCCTTATGAGGCAATTAAGCCAATATTTAGTTAGTGGATGGTTAAAGGACATTAATGGCCTTATAAACATATGTTATTATATGTTTATTAAAAGGCAAAATGGGTAAATTGATAAATAAAAGATTATTAAACAAAAAAAGCTAAATCCTATCATCTTTATGCTTCATGACCGAAAATAAGAAGAAAGAAGAAGGGTTTGAGCTCTTTTTATATTCGGCACATACTTGGTCTAGATTAAGGTATGATTTTGACTCGGTTTTTGATAATTTCTACGTTTTTGTAATTGTTGCTTTGTAAACTTCAAAACCCATGTCTTAATTTTGAGAATTGATGATGTTATTGAAATGAGCCTTTGATGAACTCATGTGTTTTGTGATACTTGATAGTGAAATATGAAAGATATATGTTTGATTAACATAGTTTGTTTTTGGAGTTTTGTTGAATTTGAGTAATTTGGTTAAAATTGAGAAAATAATATTTTGAGGGACTAAATTGTAAAATAAATGAAATGTATGGATTGATATGATCATAGTGTATATTCGGCCAAGCATGGGTGTAAGTAAATTTGGTGTATTTTGTGGTTTTGTTAAATAAGGATTAAAATGTCAAAATATGAAAATGTGAGGGCTAATTTGTAAATTTCCCTAAATATGTGTTTTTGGATTGAATTGAATGTTTTGTTGAATAAAAGGGTTAAATTTGAATATGTATAGATCAAGAACCGAAGAAAACAGGCTTAGATCGTGGAAAGTCAAAAGTTGTCGAATAACCGAATCCGATCGAATATCCGAATTCGAGGTAAGTCGATATACAAATAAATGTATTTGAATTGAACTATTTGTGTATCTATGAAATTTGAATTGCTATGAATGTCCATTGAGGTGGAATGTATGTGAAATCCGAGTTTACGAATAAGTCGACAAGTTGTTAAAGTCCGAGAAGTCCAGTATGAACCTAGGAATAGATAGGATTTGCATATGTCATGACATAGGTGTCCGTTATGTGATATCATGTAAGACCACGTCTGGGACGTTGGCATTGATTATAGATTTCATGTAAGACCACGTCTGGGACGTTGGCATCGATATGAGACTTACGTGTAAGACCAGGTCTAGGACATTGGCATCGTATTAATTCGTGTAAGACCCTGTCTGGGACAGTGGCATCGATATCTGATTACATGTAAGACCATGCCTGGGACGTTGGCATTGTACGACTATTCCAAGCACTCTTAATATCCTATTAGGTTCCGAATGGTTCAACGGGCAAGTCCGAGATACGAATGACTATGTGATTTGTATATCTGTTTCAAGTACGTTTGATATGTACACATTGTGTGTATAAAAAGGTAAGTATATTCATAAACTTACCTATATGAGTTATGTATTTGAATTTGAGAAAGTAAAATGTGTTACATAAATGGACAAGCTATGATTCAATAAAGTATATGGTGATATGCAAGATTGAAAAATGAATGGCTAAGTGAATGTGCCATGAAGAACTATGGTTATGCATTTGAACTATAAGGAAATTCACATTGACTATATGTTTTGCATGCTTATATGCTAGGTTTATTTGTATATGGATTACTAAGCTTTTGGAAAGCTTACTTTGTGTGTGTTTATTTTGTTTTATAGATCGTTAAAGCTACGAGAGGCTCGGAGACCATCAAGGATCACCATCACACTACCTAAACTCATTTTGGTACCCTTTGGTAATGTATATACTAAGTATGGCATGTATAGGCTACTTGTTTTAAGTTATATTTGAAATATGTGATTAGCCATGTGATATGGCTAGTTAAATGGTTGTGTAATGAATGAAGAGTCAAGCTATATGATGTTGGTTTTCGTATAATCTTATGTTTATGAAATGGTCAAGATTGTGGGAAGCAAATTGACGTTATATGAGCATATATGTATGATCAATTAAATGATTATTTGAATGGTAAGTTGTGAATGTATTATGCATGGTTATACATGAGATTTAATTGTGCAAATTAGCATACAAGTTGGCATGAATAGAAATGAGATTGAATGGGATGATATGTTGATCTTACGACATGATTTTGGTTGTTAATGTGGAATGGTGCTTGTTTGATCTTGTAGGGATGACCCAAGTGTGGGTGGCATTTTAGCCTTGAAAATGGCCTATATTTGCCTACACGGTTGAGCACACGGGCGTGTGGCTCAACCGTGTCCCTCGTGGTTGAAATTCAAGGCATGTCAAGATCGACCACGGGCTGGACACACAGGCGTGTGATTGGTCGTGTGGTAAAGTCAGTAGCGACCACAGGTGAGGCACACGGGCGTGTCCACAGCCATGTGGACAAGTCAGTATGTATGCCCTGTTTTGGCACGGGTTGACACACGGGCATGTCTGAGGCCGTGGGGGGCACACGACCTGCCCATACGGGCGTGTGACCCTTGTAAGTTAGAAAAATTTTTAAATTTCTGAGAATTTCCATATGTGTTTGGTTTAGTCCTGGCCCTATTCTAAAGCATGCTTAAGGTCTCGTTGACCTATTTAAGGGATGCTTTGATTACATTAGATGAATTATATTATGAAATGTCCGTAAAAGTTTTTGATCTGTCTAGTAACACCTTTAACCCTAATTCGGCGGCAGATATGGGTTAGGGGTGTTACAAAAACCCTGTCTGGGACAGTGGCATCGATATCTGAGTACATGTAAGACCACGTTTGGGATGTTGGCATTGAACGACTACTCCGAGTACTCTGAGTATCCTATTTGATTTCGAATGGTTCAACGGGCAAGACCGAGAAAAGAATGACTACGTGAATTGTATAATTGTTTCAGGTACGTTTGATATATATGCTTTGAGTAGGAATGAAAGGTCAGCTAATATGTACATAGATGCATTGAATAAAGTCTGATTTATGTATGTTTGACATGTGATCAAAAGAGATGCTTAAGATATGATATGTTGGTAAGCAATGGCAATCCAATTGAGCCAAAGAGAAATCTATGTGTTTGAAATGAAGATATGTTAATGAATTTGATTTGTAATGTTTATAAATGATTATATGATAAGTTTGCTTGTATATGGCTTAGTAAGCTTTTGAAAGCTTACTTTGTGTGTGTTTACTTTGTTTTACAGATTGTTAAAGCTACGAAAGGCTTGGGGAATCATCGAAGATCGTCATCACACTACTCAATCTCATTTTGGTACCTTTTGAAAGTGTAAATATTAAAGTATGGCATGTATAGGCTAGTCACTATGAGTTATGTTTGAGATATGTATAGAGCCATGTGATATGGTTAGATAAATGGTTGTGATATGAATGAGTAGTCATGTTATAAGATGCTTTGTTTGGTATGGTTTAATGACTAAATAAATGGTCAAAGTAATGGTAAGTTTATTGATGCAAAGTTGGTACATCATTGATGAGAAGATGTCTTATTATTCTGGTAAGTTGTGGATGAATCATGCTTGGATATACTTGTGATTTAGTTGGGAAAATTGGCATATAAGATGTGATAAAATGTTATTGAATGAGTAAAATAGATGGTCATTTTGGTATGTTTTTGGTTGCCAATTGTGTTTGGAATAAGGCTTGTGTGTGATAGTAGGAATGACCCAAAGTGTGGGTGGCATTTTGGCCTTGCAAGTGGCCTATAATTGCCAATATGATTAAGCGCACGGGCGTGTGGCTCGACCGTGTCCCTCGTGGTTGTATTTCAAGACAAGTCAGTGTCGACCATGGGCTGGACACACGGGCGTGTGACTGGCCGTGTGGTGCAAGTCAGTAGCAACCACGGGTGAGGCACACAGGCGTGTCCACGGCCGTGTGGACAAGTCAGAATGTATGCCCTGTTTTGTCACGGCTTAGACACACGGGCGTGTCTGAGGCCGTGGGAGGCACACGGCCTGCCCACACGGGCGTGTGACCTCTGTATGATTGAAATTTTTTTAAATTTCTAAAAATTTCTATATGTGTTCGGTTTAGTCTCGGCCGCTTTCTAAAGCATGCTTAAGGTCTCGTAGACCTGTTTAAGGGACAACTTGATTCTATTCATTGAATTATATTATGAAATGTCTGTAAAAGATTCTGATTTGTCCGGTAATGCCTTTAACCCTAGACTGGCGTTGGGTACGGGTTAGGGGTGTTACAGTGTTTCAACTGAAGAAATATTGTGTAAACGGTTTGAAGACGGTTTAAATGAAGTTATCCGTTTGTTAGTTGGGATTCTGGAAATAAAGGAGTTCATTGTGCTTGTTGGTCGAGCATGCAAAGCTGAGGCACTTGGGAAAGATAAAAAAAAGCTGAGTCTGAAGCTAGAGATGCAAGAAAGATATTTTTGAGTAAAACATTTCAGTCTGCTTCAAAGAAATTTAGAGATGAGCATAACCGTTCCAAGGCTAATGTAGGACATTCAAATAGAGATCGAGCTAAATCACAGTTGAATTCCAAAGCTCCAACAACTTCGATGGCTAGTGTTGGAAATGTTCGATCTGAAAGACCTAATGTAAACATTGTGGTAAAAGACATCTAGTAATTGTAGATTGAATGATCGATCTTGCTTCAGATGTGGATCATTAGACCATTTCATCCGAGACTGTCCAGAGTCTGCTGAGCAAGAGATTGTTTAGAATCCGAGATCTGAGAATGTTTCAGGTAGAGGTAGACCTTCTCGAAATACAAGGAATGTCAGTGGTAGTCAGAGAGCTATGAAAGACACTGTTGCAAGATCTGAAGCTAAAGCACCTGCCAGAGCTTATGCCATCTGAGCCCGTGAGGAAGCTTCATCTCCAGATGTTATAACGGGTACATTTACTCTTTATGATACTTCTGTGATTGCATTGATAGACCCAAGATCTACTCATTCGTAAGTATGCATGAATTTAGCATCCAATAAGACTTTTCCTGTGGAGTCTATTGAATTTGTGATTAAAGTATCGAATCGTTTGTGATTAAAGTATGCAAGAACTGTCCGTTGATGTTCTGAGATGTTTGTTTTCCAGCTGATCTGATGTTATTACCTTTTGATGAGTTCGATATAATTTTGGGTATGGAGTGATTAGCATTGCATGATGCTGTTGTGAATTGCAAAAGGAAGACTATTGATTTAAGAAGTCAGAATGATGAAATAGTTCGTATTGAGTCTAATGATTTGAATGGATTACCGATTGTGATATCAGTGATGAAAGCTCAAAGTTATGTAAAAAAGGGTTATGAAGCTTATTTTGCCTATGTAATTGATTCGAAAGTGACTAAAAAGAAAGTAGAATCAGTGCCAGTTGTTTGTGAATCTCCTGAAGTGTTTCCTGATGAACTACCGGGATTACCTCCGATACGCGAAGTTGAATTTGGTATTGATTTGTTACCGGGAAAAACTCCTATTTCAATAGCTCCGTATAGAATGGCACCAACAGAACTGACAGAGTTAAAGTCACAATTGCAAGAGTTGACTGACAGAGGATTCGCAAGACCGAGTTTTCACCTTGGGGTGCTCCCGTTCTATTTATAGAAAAGAAAGATGGCATGATGAGAATGCGCATTGATTACCGTTAGTTGAACAAGGTAACTATAACTAACAAATATCCTCTGCCCAGAATTGATGATTTGTTTGATCAGTTGAAAGGAGCCACAATATTTTCAAAGATAGATATGAGATCGAGATACTACCAGTTGCGAGTAAAAGATTCAGACATTCCGAAAATTGCTTTCAGAACTAGGTACGGGCATTATGAGTTTTTAGTTATGCCTTTCGGCCTAACAAATGCTTCTGCTATTTTTATGGATTTGATGAATAGAATTTTCAGACTGTATTTAGATCGATTTGTTGTTGTATTCATTGACGACATTTTGATTTATTCACATGATGAAACCGAACATACTGATCATTTGAGAATTGTGTTGCAAACTCTGCGAGATAAGCAATTGTATGCAAAATTCAGTAAATGTGAATTCTAGTTGTGAGAAGTTGGTTTTCTAGGACATATTGCATTAGCCTCTGGAATACGAGTTGATCCGAGCAAGATTTCTGCTATTCTGGAATGGAAACCTCCGAAGAATGTGTCTAAAGCCTTTTCAATGATTGCTACTCCATTGACCAAATTGCTTCAGAAAGATGTGAGATTTGAATGTCCGATAAATGTCAGAAAAGCTTTAATCAGCCGAAAACTCTGTTGACTGAAGCTCCAGTTTTGGTACAACCAGAATCGGGTAAAGAATTTGTGATTTATTGTGATGCTTCGTTAAATGGTATGGGATTTTTATTGATGCAGGAAGGCAAAGTTATAGCTTATGCCTTGAGACAATTAAAGCATCATGAAAAGAATTATCCGACACACGATCTTGAGCTAGCTGCAATTGTGTTTGCATTAAAGATCTGGCACCATAATCTTTTTGGTGAGAAATGCCATGTATTCTCAGATCATAAAAGTTTGAAATATTTAATGACCCAGAACGATTTGAATCTGTGACAGAGAAGATGGTTAGAGCTTTTGAAAGACTACGAGCTTGTAATAGACTATCATCCAGGTAAGGCAAATGTTGTTGCTGATGCTTTGAGTCAGAAATCATGGTTTGCATTATTTGCTATGAATGTTCATTTAGACCTATTTGATGATGGTTCAGTTTTGGCGGAAATGAAAGCGAAACTGTTGTTTTCACAACAAATATGTGATGCTCAGATAGTTGACAATGGAATGCTAGCAAAACGAGCTCAGTGTGATTTGAAGTCCGATTCTAAATTTAGAGTTGATGATAATGATTATTTGAGATTTCGAGATCGGGTTTGTGTTCCGAAGAATCCAGAGTTGATTCAGGCGATATTGAATGAAGCACATAATAGTCGTTTATCTGTTCATCCGGGAAGTACAAAGATATACCATGATTTGAAACAACAATATTGGTGGCTTGGTATGAAAAGAGATATCTCTGATTTTGTCTCGAAATGTAACACCCCAAACCCGGTCAACACACCACGACCGAATCTGGTATGTCACAGGAGGAAACGATTTCTAAGAAAACAGTTTGTAGATTTAATTTTGAAAGAAGGGGTCATTATTTAAAATGAGTTGTTTGATTTAGTAAAAACATGGTTTGGAAAGTTGTGTGTAGTTTCTTATTTTAAGAAAACCATTGGTTTTTATTGAAAATCCAAAACAGTTTTAGCCCAGTTGTCAAAACCGTTTGCAGTTTTTAAGAAAATCAAGTTAATCTATTGATGCTACTTGTTTGTCGTTACCCGATGGTAATGTTTTAGAAAACCCGATAAGTTGTGAATTTTAGAAAACTTCCATTTTAAAGGTTATTTAGGCATGCCGTTTTGTTTAACTTATACAAATATTTTCGTGATAATTTAAGCAGATAGATAAACTTAAAAGTGAAAGTTAATGGCCTTATTACAACCCGAAAACCAAATTAAGAGTAAAACAAAATCCAGATTATAATTTAAATCAAACCCAAAGCAATGAGCATGGCCACCTCGAGTCTGTCCCGGCTCCACATCCGCGATCTACGAGTCACCTGAAACATGTAAAGGAAGGGGTGAGTCACCAAGACTCAGTGTATAAGTCCCCAACCCGAGAATATCAATGCTCTTACACAATTTCATAAGCCAACATGCAAGTCATGCGACCCGAACCTAACCATCCATACTCCTTTTCTACCCGTGTGGTCAAAACCACTGGTGGTCAAAACCACTGGTGACCGTAGTCACAAATAATGTCGGTGTGGTTAAAACCACTGGTGACCGTAGTCACAATAGTATCTATGGGGCCAACCCATAATGTGGTCAAAACCACTGATGACAATCCCGTATAATAATTTCTGTGGGGCCAACCCACTGTGGTACCAAACCACTGGGACGAGTCACAAAATAACAATATGTGGTACCAAACCACTGGTGGTCAAAACCACTGAGACTTAGTCACAATAATATATGTAAAGTGCGGCCAACCCACTATGTGGTCAAAACCACTGGTGACAGTCTAAATCATCCTTCCCCCTCCTCTCACCATACCCACATCAATGAACATACTTTTCATGGCATGAATGTCAAGCTTAGCATACAATAGTCACATATCATGGCATATACAGCTTTTAACCAAGGCATTTAACATCAATCAAATCAGAAGTGACTTACCTGGACTCCTCGCTTATACCCATGAGGGTAGCACAACGTAAAACATTGTTTTACGCCACTATTCCGGAATTTAACAAATCACATAACAAAATCATATTAACCTACGAAGTGTGTAAGAGTTACACACCTGATTACCCGCAATACGACACTATCTACGCTGATGCTGTCGTCAATTGACACCACCACGATCTACCTACTCTCCTGCTTAGATGCTAGTCCACACCCAAGTGGCCAGTCACGAACCGTAGACACTGCTCTCCTTTTGAACTTAGGGGCTGGGGTCTCAGATCTGACCCCTCCTAATGTTCGGCTGGTAACAGGATCCATAACACCTTATCACTAAATCAGGTTAACACAGAAAGTAACTATGACTAAGAATATCAACCCCGAATGAATAAATCCCTTACCTAGATTGATCAATTCCCGAAGATCAATGACTTAAATCAAAGCACCACCTGAATGCCCAGTCGACTAACGCCAAGCCTCCTTAACACGCTCCAATCGGCCAAGATCTACAGGATTAGCCACTGCCTTCGGTACTTAAACACAATAGGAAACATTGAATAGCAGAGACACTTACCACAGCCCTAACAAATCCGATTGGAGACAATGGCAATCCCACGTTACAGATCCACTGCAACAACAGTCCAACAAAAGAGGTTGAGTGCCAGAGATTTCGACTTTCACTACCCCAGCAAATGAAATCAGGGAAAGAAATAGGGATGTAAGAGCACTGAGAAGATTCAGCCATAAGAGCAAAGAAAAGAGGAAGAAACAACAGAATCTCACCTGACTATGGGTTGAAGTTTGACTTTGAGAACTGAAGAAGAGATAGATTTCGGCACCAGAGAAGGTTAAGAGAAAACGCCTAAAGAGAAAAGAAAATATTAACAAGAGATATTTGGCTCTTTGCGCGAAGGTTGAAGATGATAAGGGGTTAAGGGATTTTCGGTTTTGGGATAAAGAAAAGAAGAAATGAAAACGGCTATAGGAGAAGAAATATTCGGCTTTTCAAGGAAATGGCATGAAGGTGAAACGCAAAAGATGAAAAGAACAAGGTTGGTTTGGCCAAATACCAACAGATGCCGAAAAGGTAAAAAGAAAAAGAGAGAAGAGATGTAGGAGAGGTTTCGGTTTTGACAAAAGAAAGGAAACCCATGAATGCCCTCTAAGCTGGCCGAAAATACTACCTAAAGAGAACCCCAAATTCAGCACACCCCCTTACCACTCTCCAAAACCGAATGCACACACCCACACCACTCAAATTCGACTAACACACCTTCCCAACTCAATCCCCTCATCTTCTCCTTGTTTTTCTCCTGGCCAACCATTCAAACAAGTTTGAATATTTCAAACTCCACAAATTTCTCTCCACCACAAAATTCAAATGTGTTGACTCCTTCAACACATATCCAAGAGAGTCCATCCTGAGCACACCACCTCACTAGGCTCCCTTGCTCCCCCTTATGGCGTCACTTCTCCAAGCCTTAAGTGGCGTCCCTTGCCACTCCACCAAGGCTCCTCTTGTGACAAAACCTGCCACCAAATATACTTAACCCCTAGCTCTATCAACTCCCCTTCAAAGCACTCAAAACAAAAATTTCTACTATGGCTCTGGCCTATCCAAACTTGAGCCTAGACCCCAAAAGTAGTCCAAACTAACACACCTACCATACAATACACATGCAAACATACAAAAATACAAAGACCCCAATTTAAGGATGTTGCAGTTCTACCCCCCTTAAAAATAATTTCAGCCCCGAAATTACCTGGTCAAAAGAGTTGAGGGTATTGCTGCCGCATCACATCCTCTGGTTCCCACGTGGCCTCCTCGGTTCCCTGATTCCGCCAAAGAACCTTCACCAAAGGAACCAACTTCCTACGCAAGACCTTAACGTCCCGATCCAGAATCTGCACTGGTTCTTCTTCGAAGGCCAAATCCGGACTCATCTCAATCTCCTCTACTGGCACAACATGTGATGGATCTGATTGATAGCGCCTAAGCATTGAAACATGAAACACGTCGTGAATCTGACTCAATTCTGGTGGCAACTCGAGCTGATAAGCTACTAGTCCCACACGTTTCAGTACTTTATACGGCCTGATGAACCTAGGGCTCAGCTTGCCCTTCCGACCAAACCTCAGCACCTTCTTCCATGGCGATACCTTAAGAAAGACCTTGTCACCCACTGCAAACTCTATATCCCTTCGCTTGAGATCGGCATAAGATTTCTGCCTGTCTGAAGCCTCTTTCAGACGAGATCGAATCAACTTAACCTTATCTTCTGTTTCAGTCACTAACTCTGGACCCAACAACTGACGCTCACCCAACTCTGTCCAACACGTAGGAGTGCGACACTTCCGTCCATACAGGGCTTCATACGGTGCCATCTGGATACTTGCCTGATAGCTGTTGTTGTACGCGAACTCTGCCAACGGTTGAAATTCTTCCCAACTAGCCCTGAAATCCAAAACACAACCCCTCAGCATATCCTCTAAAACCCGGATTACCCTTTCTGACTGCCCATCTGATTGCGGATGAAATGCCGTGCTGAAATCCAGTCTTGTACCCAAAGCCTGATGCAACGCTTTCCAATACCTTGACGTGAATCTGGGATCCCTATCCGAAATAATCGATACTGGTACTCCATGCAGTCTTACTATTTCCGCCACATACAACTTAGCCAACCTTTGAAGCGAGTAATCCACTCTAACCGGTATAAAATGAGCCGACTTAGTCAAACGATCCACAATCACCCAAACTGAATC
Organism: Gossypium australe; assembly: GCA_005393395.2. NCBI lineage: Eukaryota > Viridiplantae > Streptophyta > Magnoliopsida > Malvales > Malvaceae > Gossypium > Gossypium australe. Next base: position 107,706,953 of record CM016621.1, on the reverse strand, counting down.
CTTCTTGCTAGGCGTAAGAGGTAACCCAGTGACGAAATCCATCGTAATCCTTTCCCATTTCCACTGCGGTATCTTGATCGGCTGCAATAGACCCAAAGGTACCTGATGTTCAGCTTTGACTTGCTGACACGTCAGACACTTACCCACAAATTCCGTTACCTTACGCTTCAGCCCTGGCCACCAAAATTGTTCCCTCAAGTCTCGATACATCTTGCTACCCCCAGGATGCATAGCGTATGGACTGCTATGTGCCTCCTAGAGAATCTTTTGACTTAACTCAACGTCTTTCGGCATACAAACTTTCCCTTGGAAACATAATGCTCCATCACCACTCAAGCTATAACCCTCCAATCCACCATTCTACACTTGTAAACACCGAGCACTTAAGTCTTCATCCACCAACTGCTTCTCCTTAACCTGACTAACCCATGACGGCTTCACTTGCAACTCTGCTAGCAACTTTCCGTCATCATACAAACTCAAGTGAGCAAACATCGCTCTTAAATCCGCTACCACCTTACGACTCAATGCGTCAGCCACTACGTTAGCCTTACCCGGATGATATTCAATCGAGCAGTCGTAGTCCTTCAACAACTCGATCCACCTTCGCTGCCTCAAATTCAACTATTTCTGTGTCAACAGATACTTCAAACTCTTGTGGTCTGTGTAGACGATAGACTTCTCCCCATACAAGTAATGTCTCCAAATCTTCAGGGCGAAAACTACTGTAGCCAACTCCAGAACATGCGTCGGGTAATTCACTTCGTGAGGTCTCAACTGCCGAGACGCTTACTCCACTACCTTACCCTCTTGCATCAGCACACATCCAAGACCAGTATGCGATGCATCACAGTAAACCGTGAACTCCTTCCCTGCCTCAGGCTGAATCAAAACCGGAGCTTTTGTCAGAATCCTCTTTAACTTATCAAAACTTTCCTGCTGCTTGTCTGACCACATAAATGGGACTCCTTTCCTCAGCAACTTGGTCAATGGCGCTGCAATCAAGGAAAACCCTTCTACAAATCTTCTGTAATATCCTGCCAAGCCCAGGAAACTCCAAATTTCTGCCACCGACTTAGCTGGTTTCCAATCCAACACCGCCTCAATCTTCCGAGGATCCACTCTAATCCCCTCAGCTGACACCAAATGACCCAAGAAAGTTACCTCCTTTAACCAAAACTCGCATTTGCTAAACTTTGCAAAAAGTTACCTCTCTCTCAGAATCTGTAAAACCACACGTAGATGCTCATCATGCTCCTCCTCCGATTTCGAGTACACCAAAATGTCGTCTATAAATACTACTACGAACCGGTCCAAGTACGGCTGAAACACCCGATTCATCATGTCCATGAACGCTGCCGGCGCATTTGTCAACCCAAACGGCATTACCAAGAACTCGTAATGCCCATACCGAGTACGAAACGCTGTCTTGTGAATATCAGCCTCCTTCACCTTGAGCTGGTGATACCCTGACCTTAAATCAATCTTTGAAAAGACTAATGCACCCTTAAGCTGATCAAACAGATCATCTATCCTTGGCAAGGGATACTTGTTCTTGATCGTCAACTTGTTCAGCTGTCGGTAGTCTATACACATCCGCATCGTACCATCTTTCTTCTTAACAAAAAGCACAGGCCCTCCCCAAGGCGAAACACTCGGCCGAATAAAGCCCATGTCCAACAATTCCTAAATCTGTGCTTTCAGTTCTACTAACTCTTTCGGCGCCATCCTATATAGAGCAATAGACACTGGCGCGGTTCCCGGTAACAGATCTATCCCAAACTCAACCTCGCGATCTGGGGGTAAACCTGGAAGCTCTTCTGGAAATACATCGGTAAATTCCTTTACCGTGCGAACATTCTCTACCACTGATTCCATAGCCTCCAAAGCACAAACATGAACCATGTACGCCTCACATCCCTTCCTCACCATCTTCTCGGCCTTCAAAGCGGACACAACATTGGATAGATAATCTCTTCTGTTACCTATCATCACCACCTCTTCACCCTCAACGGTTCTCAATACCATACGCTTAGCTGCGCAGTCCAAACTCGCTTGGTACTTCACTAGCCAGTCCATCCCTAGGATCAAATCGAACTCCCCGAATGGAAGTTCCATCAGATCAGCCAAAAAACGACCCCTTGGAGTTCTAGGGGTACATCCCTATAAAGTTTGTTTACTTCTACAGAGTGACCTAGAGGGCTAATTACTGTCATCTCCCTAGAAGCAATCTCAAAGTCTAAGTTTAGAGTTTCCATTATGCTACTGGCGACATACGAGTGCGTCGAACCAACATCAATTAAAGTAATATAAGGTAGTCCAAAAATTAAGAACGTACCGATTATGACGTCTGGTGCGTCACCCTCCTCTTGACGCCTCGCTGCATAGACCAATCCAGGCTGTCTTGCATCAGTATTACCGGCACCTCTGTTCAGTGCCCCGCGACCTCTTCCATTACCATTACCACTCCTGACTGAACCTCGACCCCTCTGAGGTGGCTGTCCATCCCTCCTGAATTGCGTACGACCTTGACCCTCAGACTGGATCCTAGCTGATCTTCGCGGACAATCCCTTACCCGGTGCTCCATCGACCTACACTCAAAGCACCCTCTGTTTCCGGTCCAACATTCTCCCGTATGAGACTTCCCACATCGACCACACCGTGGTGGCCACTGAGTAGCAGCAGCAAGCCTTGCAGCTTGATTTGGCCCACCATAACGAACCTTTTTCTGTGAATTCCCAACAGACCCTGATGACCCAAAACTCCTCTTAGACCAATTCCTATCCTGGTTCTGTCTCACTGACTGTTTCACTTCCTCAACAATCTTGGCCTTCTCTACCAAGACCACAAATTCTCTCTCCTGCTGTGGTGCAATCAATATTCGCAGCTCATCTCTTAACCCATCCTCAAAACTGACACAATGTTCGTGTTCCGTAGCCACAATACCCCGAGCATAACGACTTAACCGAAGAAACTCTGCCTCATACTCCGATACTGTCTTACTCCCCTGAACCAAATTCAAGAACGCCTTATGCTGTGTATCAATATAACTAGACCCAACATACTTCTTTTGATAAGCTGCCTTAAAGAAATCTCAAGTGAGATCATCAGCTGTCGCGCCATCCCGGACCGTGAGCCACCATTGATAAGATTCATCCCGGAGAAGAGATACTATCCCCTTCAGCTTTTCCTCAGCAGTAAAGTCTAGGTCGTCCATTATACGTTCTGTCGCCTCCAGCCAATACTCAGTCGTATTGGGAGCCACTCTAGACACACCCCTGAATACCTCAGCTCCATTAGCCCGGAGTCGTTCTGACACAGATTTCTGAGCCCCCATACCTCCACCTGCTCCAGCTACTCTTTCCAAAACCCGCAGCATCGCCTGTGACACTGCGTCATCACCACCCGTCTGATCCTAAAACTCTGCGCCCTCAGCTGGCGGCAGTGGTCCCTCATTTCCCGACCCATGGCCAGACCCAGCTGGCTCAGACAAAGCCATCCTACCTCTACCTCGTCCACGCGTGTTACGACCACGTCCTCGAGTACTCATGACTGGCGTTTACGAATTAATCTGGTATAATAAATTTTATGAATTAGACTTATTCCACTATTATTACAGCACAGTTTTATGAATGGTTTAATGGAGTAGTTGTTTTCGCAAGTGCACGCAGCCCTATGGTCTCAGTCTCTAAAATAACCTCCTATCACTATTACTCATATCACAAACATCATAATCAAGTACACAGCAGTTAGGGGTACTTACCTGGGCAGATCGGTGCCGGAGACTCGGTGCCATGCTTCGTAAAATCATGCATTTCTATCCAAAACTATTTTGTAAATCGATTATTAAAACATCTTGGGCCTAGGGCCCACAGCCAAGCTTTTGACCTTGGCTCTGATACCACAATTGTAACACCCCAAACCCGGTCAACACACCACGACTGAATCTGGTATGTCACAGGAGGAAACGATTTCTAAGAAAACAGTTTGTAGATTTAATTTTGAAAGAAGGGATCATTATTGAAAACGAGTTGTTTGATTTAGTAAAAACATGGTTTGGAAAGTTGTGTGTAGTTTCTTATTTTAAGAAAACCATTGGTTTTTATTGAAAATCCGAAACAGTTTTAGCCCAGTTGTCAAAACCGTTTGCAGTTTTTAAGAAAATCGAGTTAACCTATTGATGCTACTTGTTTGTCGTTACCCGATGGTAAAGTTTTAGAAAACTCGATAAGTTGTGAATTCTAGAAAACTTCCATTTTAAAGGTTATTTAGGCATGCCGTTTTGTTTAACTTATGCAAACATTTCCGTGATAATTTAAGCAGATAGATAAACTTCAAAGTGAAAGTTAATGGCCTTATTACAACTCGAAAACCAAATTAAGAGTAAAGATTATAATTTAAATCAAACCCAAAGCAATGAGCATGGCCACCACGAGTCACCTGAAACATGTAAAGGAAGGGGTGAGTCACCGAGACTCAGTGTATAAGTCCCCAACCTGAGAATATCAATGCTCTTACACAATTTCATAAGCCAACATGCAAGTCATGCAACCCGAACCTAACTATCCATACTCATTTTCTACCCGTGTGGTCAAAACCACTGGTGGTCAAAACCACTGGTGACCGTAGTCACAAATAATATCGGTGTGGTCAAAACCACTGGTGACCGTAGTCACAATAGTATCTATGGGGCCAACCCATAATATGGTCAAAACCACTGATGACAATCCCGTATAATAATTTTTGTGGTACCAAACCACTGGGACAAGTCACAAAATAGAAATATGTGGTACCAAACCACTGGTGGTCAAAACCACTGAGACTTAGTCACAATAATATATGTAAAGTGGGGCCAACCCACTATGTGGTCAAAACCACTTGTGACAGTCTAAATCATCCTTCCCCCTCCTCTCATCATACCCACATCAATGAACATACTTTTCATGGAATGAATGTCAAGCTTAGCATACAATAGTCACATATCATGGCATATACAGCTTTTAACCAAGGCATTTAACATCAATCAAATCAGAAGGGACTTACCCGGAGTCCTCGCTTATACCCATGAGGGTAGCACATCGTAAAACATTGTTTTACGCCACTATTCTGGCATTTAACAAATCACATAACAAAATCATATTAACCTACAAAGTGTGTAAGAGTTACACACCTGATTACCCGCAATACGACACTATCTACGCTGATGCTGTCGTCAATCGACACCACCACGATCTGCCTACTCTCCTGCTCAGAGGTCCACACCCAAGCGGCCAGTCACGAATGCCCAGTCGACTAACGCCAAGCCTCCTTAACACCCTCCAATCGGCCAAGATCTACAGGATTAGCCACTACCTTCGGCACTTAAACACAATAGGAAACATTGAATAGGAGAGACACTTACCACAGCCCTAACAAATCCGATTGGAGACAATGGCAATCCAGGTTACAGATCCACTGCAACAACAGTCCAACAAAAGAGTTTGAGTTCCAGAGATTTCAGCTTTCACTACCCCAGCAAACGAAATCAGGGAAGGAAATAGGGATGTAAGAGCACTGAGAAGATTCGGCCATAAGAGCAAAGAAAAGAAGAAGAAACAACAAAATCTCACCTGACTATGGGTTGAAGTTCGACTTTGAGAATCGAAGAAGAGATAGATTTCGGCACCAGAGAAGGTTAAGAGAAAACAGATAAAGAGAAAAGAAAATATTGACAAGAGATATTCGGCTCTTTGCGCAAAGGTTGAAGATGATAAGGGGTCAGGGGATTTTCAGTTTTGGGATAAAGAAAAGAAGAAATGAAAACGGCTATAGGAGAAGAAATATTCAGCTTTTCAAGGAAATGGCATGAAGGTGAAACGCAAAAGATGAAAAGAACAAGGTTGGTTCGGCCAAATACCAACAGATGCCGAAAAGGTAAAAAGAAAAAGAGAGAAGAGATGTAGGAGAGGTTTCGATTTTGATAAAAGAAAGGAAACCGATGAATGCCCTCTAAGCTAGCCGAAAATACTACCTAAAGAGAACCCCAAATTTGGCACACCCCCCTTACCACTCTCTTAAACCGAATGCATACACCCACACCACTCAAATTCTACTAACACACCTTCCCAACTCAATTCCCTCATCTTCTCCTTGTTTTTCTCCTGGCCAACCATTCAAACAAGTTTGAATATTTCAAACTCCACAAATTTCTCTCCACCACACAATTCAAATGTGTTGACTCCTTCAACACATATCCAAGAGAGTCCATCCTGAGCACACTACCTCCTTAGCTTTGGCATAAAAAACAATAAGCAGAAAGGGATTTCTGCAGCTCGAACCCAGGCTCCCTTGCTCCCCCTTGTGGCGTCACTTCTCCAAGCCTTAAGTGGCGTCCCTTGCCACTCCACCAAGGCTCTTCTTGCGACAAAACCTGCCACCAAATATACTTAACCCCTAGCTCTATCAGCTCCCCTTCCAAGCACTCAAAACAAAAATTTTTACTATGGCTCTGGCCTATCAAAAACTCGAGCCTAGACCCTAAAGTAGTCCAAACTAACACACCTACCATACAATACACATGCAAACACACAAAAATGCAGAGACCCCGATTTAAGGATGTTACACGAAATGTTTAGTTTGTCAGCAAGTTAAAGTTGAACATCAGGTTCCATCTGGTTTGTTACAACAGATCTTGATTCCTGAGTGGAAATGGGACAAAATAATGATGGATTTTATTTCTGGATTGCCTTTGACTCCGAGAAAGAAAGATGCAATTTGGGTCGTAGTTCACAGATTGACGAAATCAGCTCATTTTATTCCAGTACGATCTGATTACTCACTTGATAAATTAGCTGAGCTTTATATTTCAAATATTGTGAGATTGCACGGGGTGCCACTATCTATTGTGTCTGATAGAGATTTGAGAATTACATCACGATTCTGGAAGAAATTGCAAGAAGCTTTGGGTACAAAATTGTATTTCAATACAAATTTTCACCAGCAGATGGATGGTCAGTCCGAGCGAATCATTTAGATACTCGAGGATATGTTGAGATATTGCATTCTTGAGTTTAATGGTACGTGGGAACAATATCTGCCATTGATTGAATTTGCATTTGATAATAGTTTTTAATTGAGCATCAAAATGGCACCTTATGAGGCTTTATACAGATGCAAATGTCGAACACCTCTGTATTGGACTGAGCTCAGTGAAAATAAGATACACGGAGTCGATTTGATAAAAGACACTAAACAGAAAGTGAAAGTGATCCGTGATAGCCTGAAAGCAGCGTTTGATCGTCAGAAATCTTACGCAGATTTGAAACGAAAAGATATTGAATTTGAGATCGGAGACAAAGCGTTCTTGAAAGTATCTCCGTGGAAGAAAGTACTCAGATTTGGACATAAAGGCAAATTGAGTCCGAGGTTCATCGGACCGTTTGAAATTATCAAGCATGTTGGACCTGTTGCGTATAGATTATTGTTGCCACCTGAGCTAGAAAAGATTCATCATGTGTTTCATGTGTCAATGCTTCGTTGATACCGATCTGATCCATCACATGTGATTTCTCCGTCAGAGATTGAAATCCGATCCGATATGACTTATGAAGAGTAACAGATCTGTATCTTAGATCATGAGGTGAAAGAGTTGAGAAATAAGAAAATATCGTTAGTAAAAGTGTTATGGCATCGACACGGGATTGAAGAGGCTACGTGGGAGTCTGAAGATACAACGAGACAACAATATCCGAATTTGTTTAACGGTAAGATTTTTGGGGACGAAAATCCCTAAGGGGGAGAACTGTAACAGTCTGGTTTAGACCCTAGTCAGAATAGTGGTTTCAGGACCACAAATTCGAGTCAGAAAAATATTTTAATATTATTTTCTGTGCTTGCAATATGAAATTAAGCATGTGTGAAAGTTTCGTAATTTAAATTATCTGTTTGGGTGTTTAATTTGATAAAAGGGTCTAATTGTGAAAGATGCAAAATTTGCAGGTTTTATGAAAAGATATCTATTTGATAATTATGGACAGACATTAATGCCATATGTTAGTGGAAATTTATTGTATATAATAAAGGTTAATTTAGTACTTTGGAAATTACATGTAATTAAATAAAACAAAAGGCTAAAATAAGCCATACATTTGTGTTCATCTTGCCGAATTGAGAAACAAAAATAGGGTTCTTAAACTTTCAAATATTTGGCACACACTTTGGCTAAATCAAGGTATTTTTTGGTTTTGGTTTTGGTTTTTGATAATTTTTACATTTTTGAGATCGTTGTTATGAAAACTACAATGCTTAAATTTTGTGAATTGATGATGATTTTGAAATGTGCCATTGAAGAATTCATGAGTTTTGTGATGTTTGGTGATGAAATATGAAATATATGTGTTAGATTAACATAGTTTGTTTTTGGATTTTTGATGAATTTGAGTAATTTGGAATTAATTGAGAAAATAATATTTTGAGGGACTAAAATGTGAAATAAATGAAATGTGTTGACTTGTATTGAGCATGGGAATATTCGGCCAAGCTTGGGTAATATGGAATTTTGTGTCTTTTGTGATTTTATGAAATAGGGACTAAAATGTCAAAATGTGAGGGCTAAATTGTAAATTGCCTTAAATATGTGTTTTTGGATTGAATTGAATGATTTGGTGAATAAATGGGTTAAATTTGAATATGTATAGATCAAGAACCGAAGAAAATTGATTTAGATCGAGGGAAGTCACAAGTAATTGAATAGCCGTTTGTTTCCGTTCTTCCCGTACGAGGTAAGTCTATTGACAAATAAATGTATTTGTATTGATTTAAGTATGTTCATATGAAATTTCATTGTGATGAGTGTGTACGAGATGATAAATATGTAACAGTCTAGTTTAGACCTTAGTCGAAATAGTGGTTTCGGGACCACAAATCCTAGTCAAAAAATATTTTAATATTATTTTTCGTTCCTATGATATGTGATTAAGTATGTGTGAAAGTTTCGTGATTTAATTTTGTCATTTATGTGCTTAATTTGAGAACTGAACCAAATTGTAAAAGATGCTAAATTAGCATGCCATATGTTAAAAGCACCTATGTGTCATGTCTTTATAAATGTGAGGTCCTTATAATGCAATTGGACCATTTGAGTTATAGATGGACGTTAATGCCATATGTTAGTGGAATTTATAATGTTATAATAAAGGTTAAAGCTGTAAATTAATTAATAAGTTTTTATTAAGTAAAACAAAGGCGTAAAATAGGCCATTTTGTCTTGTTCTTGCCAAATTGGAAAGAAAAAGAAAGAATAAACAAGCTTCTTAGGTTTTGCCTATGCTTATGGTTAAATTAAGGTATGTTTCGGTTTCGGTTTTTAATAATTTCTACGTTTTTGTAATCGTTGCTTCGTGTTCTTCAAAACCCATGCTTCAATTTTGTGAATTGATGATGATTTTGAAATGTGCCATTGATGAACTCATGAGTTTTGTGATGATTGTTGATGAAATATGAAATACATGTGTTAGATTAACATGTTTTGTCTTTGGAATTTTAGTGAATTTGAGTAATTTTGACTAAATTGAGAAAATAATATTTTGAGGGACTAAAATGTGAAATAATTGAAATGTATGGACTTGTATAATTATGGTGAACATTCGGCTAAGCATGGGTATATAGAGATTTTGTGTATTTTGTGATTTTATGAAATAAGGACTAAAATACCAAAATGTGAAAATGTGAGGGCTAATTTGTAAATTGTCCTAAATATGTGTTTTTGGATTAAATTGAATGAATTGATGAATAAATAAGTTAAATTTGAATATGTATAGATCAAGAACCGAAGAAAACAGATTTAGATCGCGGAAAGTTGAAAGTGATCGAATAGTCAAGTCCGTACGTTTATCCAAATCTGAGGTAAGTCTAGATACAAATAAATGTATATGTATTGATTTTTGTATGTTCTTATGAAATTTCATTGTGATGAATGTGTACAAGATGATAATTATATGAAATCCGAGGAAGTTTCGACAATGTACCAATGTCCGAGAAGTTACGAACCTAGGAGTAGATAGGATTACATATGTCATGACATAGGTGTCCGATATGTGATATCGTGTAAGACCAGGTCTGGGACGTTGGCATCGATTTGAGATTTACGTGTAAGGCCATGTCTGGGACATTGGCATCATATTGTATTCGTGTAAGACCTTGTCTGGGACAGTGGCATCGATATTTGGTTACATGTAAGACCAAGTCTGGGATGTTGGCATTGTACGACTATTCCGAGTATTCTGAGTATCCTATTTAATTTCGAATGGTTCAACGGGCAATTCCGAGAAAATGAAAGGCTATGTGAAAAGTATAATCAAATCAGGTACGTTTGATATGTACACTATATGTGTGTATGAAAGGTAAGTATGTATATGAACTTACCTAGATGAAATATGTGTATATATTTGATGAAATAAAATGTGATATATGAATGGATGAACTATGATCTAATGAAATACATGGTGATTTGTATGTTGGTAAGCAAGTGGCTAAACAAATGAGCCAAGAAGAATTATGAATGTGCAAATGAGCTACTAGTAATCTTTTATTGATATGAATAAGGAATGCTTATATGTTAAGTTTATTTGTATATGGCTTACTAAGCTTTTAAAAGCTTATTTTGTGTGTGTTTGCTTTGTTTTATAGATCGTCGAAGGTACGAAAGGCTCGGGAATCGTCGAGGATCATCACCACACTATCAATCTCTACTTTGGTACTTTTGAATGTGTATATAGCTAAATATGGCATGTATAGGCTAGTTGTTTTAGAATATGTTTGAGATATGTACATAGCCATGTGATATGGCTAAATAAATGGTTGTGTTATGAATGACTAGTCATGTCCTATGATGCTTAGTTTTGGTATAGCTTGATAGCAAATGAAATGGTCATATGAATGGTAAGCTTATTTATGCATAGTTAGCATATTATTGATGGTAAGTTTGTGCTGGATTATACTTTGAAGTGCTTGTGGTTATATTGAATTAAATGGCTTATAAGTTGGTGTGATTGTTAAGCTCATAAGTGGTTAGAAATGGTGTACAATTTGATATGTTTTGGTTGCCACTAATGTATGGAAAGATGCTTATATGTGCTTGTAGGGATAACCCAAAGTCTGGGAGGCATTTTGGTCTTGCAAATGGCCTATATTTGTCCACACGATTGAGCATACGGTTGAGCACACGGGCATGTAGCTCGACTGTGTCCCTCGTGGTTGCATTACAAAACAAGTCAGATTCGACCACGAGCTGGACACACGGGCGTGTGACTGGCCGTATGGTGCAAGTCAGTAGCGACCACGGGTGAGGCACACGGGCGTGTCCACAGCTGTGTGGACAAGTCAGTATGTATGCCCTGTTTTGACACAGCTTAAACACACGGGCGTGTGACCTCTGTAACTTAGAAAAATCTTTAAATGCTTGAGAATTTCTATATATGTTCGGTTTAGTCCCGGTCCTATTCTAAAGCATGTTTAAGGTCTTGTTGACCTATTCCAGGGACACTTTGATTTGATTCATTGAATAATTTTATGAAATGCCTGTAAAAAGGTTCTGTTTTGTCCAGTAATGCCTTTAACCCTAGACCGGCGATGGTTACGAGTTAGGGGTGTTACAAAATATATGAAATCCGAGGAAGTATCAAAAATGTATCAATGTCCGAGAAGTCTCGTACGAACCTAGGAATAGATAAGATTACATTTGTCATGACATAGGTTTCCGATATGTGATATCGTGTAAGACCACGTCTGGGACGTTGACGTCGATTTGAGATTTACGTGTAAGATCATGTTTGGGACATTGGCATCGTATATGATTCGTGTAAGACCCTGTCTGGGACAGTGGCATCGATATCTGAGTACATGTAAGACCACGTCTGGGACATTGCATTGTACGACTATTCCGAGTATTCCGAGTATCCTATTTGATTCCGAATGGTTCAACGGGCAAATCCGAGAAATGAAAGACTATATGAATTGTATAATTGTTTCAAGTACATTTGATACCTGTGCTTTGTTTAAGCATGATAAGTGAGTAAATATGTGCATTAATGCAATGAATAAATGTGATATATGTATGATTATGATATGACCAAAAGAGTTGCTTTGAGATATGATATGTTGGTAAGTAATGGCAAAATAAATGTGCCAAAGGGAAATTATGCATTTGAAAAGAACATATATTAATGAACTTGTATTTGCTATGATTATAAATGTTTCTATGTTAAGTTTATTTGTATATGACTTACTAAGCTTTTGAAAGCTTACTTTGTGTGTGTTTTCTTTGTTTTATAGACCGTTGGATCTACGAAAGGCTCGAGGATCGTCAAGGATCGTCATCACACTATCCAATCCTATTTTGGTACCCTTTTGAAAGTGTATATATTAGAGTATGGCATGTATAGGCTAGTCACTTTGAATTATGTTTGAGATATGTGTATAGCCATGTGATATGGCTAGATAAATAGTTGTGATATGAATGTGTAGTCATGTTATATGATGCTTTGTTTGGTATGGTTTAATGACTAACGAAATGGTCAAAGTAATGGTAAGCTTATTGATGCAAAGTTTGGTATATCAATGATGAGAAGATGTCTTATTAATGTGGTAAGTTGTGAATGAAACATGTTTGGATATACTTGTGATTTAGTTGGGCTAAGTGGCATATATAATGTTATGATGAAATGTTCTTGAATGAGTAAAATAGATGGTCAATTTGGTATGCTTTTTGTTGCCAATTGTGTTTGGAATAATGCTTGTATGTGCTTGTAGGGATGACCCAAAGTGTGGGTGGCATTTTGGCCTTGCAAATGGCCTATAATTGCCCATACAGTTGAGCACACGGGCGTGTAGTTCGACCGTGTCCCTCGTGGTTGTATTTCAAAACAAGTTAAACCCAACCACGGGCTAGACACACGGGCGTGTGACTGGCCGTGTGGTGCAAGTCAGTAGCGACCACAGGTGAGGCACACAGGCATGTTCACGGCCGTGTGGACAAGTTAGAATGTATGTCCTGTTTTGACACAGCTTAGACACACAGGCGTGTCTGAGGCCGTGGAAGGCACACGGCCTGCCCACACAGGCGTGTGACCTCTGTAACTTAAAAAATTTTTTAAATTTTCAAAAATTTCTATATGTGTTCGGTTTAGTCCCCGCCCCTTTCTAAAGCATGCTTAAGGTCTCGTAGACCTGTTTAAGGGACAACTTGATTCTATTCATTGAATTATATTATGAAATGTCTGTAAAAGATTCTGATTTATCTAATAATGCCTTTAACCCTAGACCGGCGTTGGCTATGGGTTAGGGGTGTTACAGGGTGTCACATTTGATGGTATTAGAGCTCTAAGATTAAAATATTAGGCTAGCCTAGGTTGCTTGAAAATTAATGATCTGGGATTATGATGTTTGCTTGCTTGTGATCATTAAAAATTTCGTATTTTTGCCTATGCATGATGTCTGTGTTATAAGTTATTCTTGGGGTAGGATTGGGAACACAATGCCCTATAGGAATTGTACTTAGTTAAATCTTTGGATCTCTTGCCGCTACTCACTCCTGGTACGTTTTCCTTTACTCTTTCTCTTTAGTACACGGTAGTTGTTATGCCTTCACGTTGTGATCGAAGTAGTATGGATGACGATGCACTACCGCAGGACGATGCTCAAATGGGTCACATCGAGCACTTCATGTTAGATATGGTAGGAGCATTACAATGTTTCGCTTGTGCCAACGCTGCTTCGGCTCGTCAGGGTTTGCCACTAGAGCGTTTACAAGCTATTGGTGGTAAGGAGTTTCGTGGTGTTAGGGGTAGTGATCTGACACGTGTAGAGTTTTGGTTGGAGAGCGTCGTTCGCATTCTCGGTCAGATGGGTTATTTTGACGAAGATAAGTTGGGTTGTGCTATATCGCTGCTAACGAACGAGGCTCACAAATGGTGGATGACTATCGAGAGGGGTACTGTGTCGGATCATCTGACTTGAGACTTTTTCTTAGCATCGTTCGAAGGAAAGTTTATGGGCAAGCAGTATTTCGAGGCTAGAAGATGGGAATTTATGGACCTTGTTCAAGGTACTCTGTCAATGGACGAGTACGAGGCTTAGTTTGTTTGGTTGAGCCAGTATGCTCTCGAGTTGGTGTCTTTCTGAGGTAAACTGTTGTAAGAGGTTCAGGTTCGGGCTGAACCGTAAGATTACGCTTTATCTGGTTACTTAGAATACCGAGGTCTTCGACAAGTTAATTGAGAAGGCTCGTGCATTAGAGGAGACTTTGGGGGAGGAGCCTAAAGCTGCTTCGTCTAGAGCTATTAAGAGGTCAACTGAGGCTACAACTGGTTCTGGTCATAAGGGTAAGAGAGGTTGTTTCGGTAGATCTAGACAAAGTGTTTATGGTGGTCGTCGTCAGGATAGGTAGGTTGCGAGAGTTGAGGCAAGTCCTGTCGATTAGGGGTTTGCTGCATGGCCGGTATGTGAGCACTATAGTCGACGTCATCATGCTGAGTGCTAGAGGGATGACGGTTGCTTGTCTTGTCTGTGATTTAATGTAGCACCATGTGAGTGATTGTCCAATGAGAGCCATTGTTGTTCACGATCAGCCTATTACTACTGCACATGTTCTGACTCAAGGAAGAGGTCATGGCAGAGGTGATGGTGGTAAAGGTGTTGGTCAACGTGGTGCTGCACGAGGTGGTGATGGTGGTCTAGCCAGAGTTTATGCAGTGAGGGAGCCCCGAATTAGAGATGTCACTGATGCTATCGCAGGTACTTACACACTACAATCTTTTCCTCTGCTAGCTTAGTTGATTTTGGTTCGACAAGGTCATTTATCTTGAGAGACAACTAGAGGTTTAGGGATTGTTGTAGTGACATCTAGATTGAGTTTACGGTTAAGATCCCTCTAGGTGATAGTGTAGTGGTGGATCGGGCTTATCGTCATTTTCCTCTGATGGTTTAGGGACAAGTGTTCCCAATTGATCTTCTTGAGTTACTTTTTTGGGGTTTCCACATCATTCTGAGTATGGATTAGTTTTCCGTGCATCGGGTTAAGGTGGATTGCGAGGCAAAGTTGGTGACTCTGTGTGGTGCTAGCGGTTTGAAAGTTGTTGTTGGTGGTGAAAAGTTTGAGTTGTTGTTTTGTGTGATTTATTCGCTTCGGGCGGAGAAGTTAGTTTGGAAAGGTTGCAAAGCTTACCTAGCCTATATCCTGAATACTGATAGTAGGGAGATGAGGTTGGATAAGATTCGGGTTATCTGTGATTTTCCGGATGTGTTTCCTAATGAGTTGTTGTGATTACCGCCGAATAGAGAAGTTGAGTTCTATAGCATCCCGAAATTGGGCCTAGTAGAATTGGGCTCAATGGGCCTTCGGCGTAGGAGTGATTAAAATTTTGAGAACAAGAGAAAAGCATTATTGCAAATTGGACTTATTAGTTAACTGAATTTGGAAGGTTTCGAGGTTTCTATGAAGGCTCGGGGTTTATTTGGACCTTAGTAAAATTTTTTGGCATTTAGCACTTTAAAGGAGATGGAGTAAGTGACCTTAAAGCATATGGAAATTTGAGTATATAGCTAGCACAAATGAGCATTTGGTAAAGAGGCTATGGCGTCACTTGTAGTACCTTGAGGGAAGGAGTTCGAATCACTTTGTGTGCATTTTGACTTTTATTTTTGCTTCCCTTTCTTAATGTGTCGGTCAAGGAGTATTTATGGCAAGGGTGAACTTCATTATTTTTGGTAAGGTGGCTAAAAGAATAAGGCAAGGTTGAAGTTGGGGAAAGGAATCAAGAGAAATAGGTAAGTAAGGGGGACAAGGGGCTTAATTCGTGGAAGGTGTTTTGGAAAGTTTGGGTGGCTAAACTCTTATCCTAGGGGGGATGAATGTGGACGGCTTGAGGCTAGGATGATAGCCAATTTGGTGATTGATGTTTTGGTAAAACAAAAGTGTTAGTTTTGGGTCAAAATATCAATACCATCAATTGTATTTTTTTCTCTCAAAACTCTCTCTCCTAGCCGAATATGGTCATTGGTAATTGGTAAAATTTTGGTTGCTTTGGCCAAACTTCTATTGACAACTTTGGTATCATTTCTCTCTTCTCCCCAAACTCCTTTTCTTCTCTTTTCCGAATCTACACAACCTTGAGGAGGCATATTCCATTTCTTCTTTCTTCTTGCTGATTGTATACAAACTTTGAGACCATTACTTTGTTCACTCATCACTATTGAAAACCAAAACTAATCCATCATTCCTCTTCTTCTTTTCTTTGTTTGCAAAATCCTTCAAGAATCAGTCCATTCTAATCTATTTCACTATAGTCGAATCTTTCATCTCATACATATTTTCTTCTCAATTGTATTACTACTCATACTTTGATCAATCGGTAAGTGATCCATTTCAACATTTTATTTTCATTCTTTCTCTTAGTGCCGAATCTATGTCTTGGTGTGGGATGGCCATATTGACTGAGACCATCACCATACTTTCTCTTATTCGAAATCACTTTTTCTTCTCCATAGAAATATTGTGGAAGGCCGAAACTTGGAGTTTCCGAAGTCATCGTTTAATCGCTAGAAATCGGTTCTAAAATCTTAAAGGTAAGGGTTCTTCAAGGATTCAATAAATCATTCTTTATTTGTTAAGATGGTGATGATTAACCGATATTATTTATAGGGATTAAATTGCTCGATCTACCCAATCATTGATCACTCGAAATTAGTGGTAAGCGATTCAAATACGTTGGGTATGAAATCTTTTGGAAATCCGAGGCTAACTTTTGGTTGGTATTGTTCTAGGTCAACGACGAGTGGTCCTTTAGGAAATCAAAATCAGGTGTGTAATCCCGTACCTTCCGTATATGGTGTGTAATCTCACACTTCTCTGAAACTTTGTATGAAATATTCTGTGAATCGGTCGAAATACCGAAGAAAACTGAAAACCGGCATCCGTGATCACTCGGGCGTGCGTATGATCGTAGTGGTAATCGTATTTTGTAATAAAACAGTTTCAGTCGGAAATAGTGTCGTGCATTTGAAAAATCACGAAAAATAGGAGAAAAGGAATTACAAAGTGAATAAGATATCAAATTAAATCTTACTGTGTCTATTTTAATATGGAAGAAACGGAGAAGGAAAAGGAATTTTATATTCTGAGATATGTAAATTTTACTAAGACTGGTTCTGAATGATTTTGGGGTATTCTGTTCTATCTTGGAAAAATCGTATAAAATTGTACAAAGTGAATTAAAAGTTATAATTGATATGTATGGATTCCTTAGTGAACCTATTTTCAATAGAAACAAGTGGGAGCAGTATATGAAAAGCGTACAGTAAGATATTTGAGATTAAGTTAAGAGAGGTCAGAATCATTGGACAGTGAAAGAAGGGAAACTTCAAGGAATAAACTGTACTAAATGGTTAAGCTAAAAATTCTGGAAAAATTATAGGAGAAAAATATATGAGTCTAGATTCAAGGAAAATTTACAGATTTAGATTTCGAGTTTTTTAACTCGAGTTATGGTCAATTTAGTCAGTATGACGCAGTTGGATAGTTTCGATTTTATGCCCCAAATTAGTAGTTAAGCCTAGGTTGCGAAATTACTGAAATACCCTTGGGTTGCGAGATTACCGAATTACCCATAGTGAGTAAAATTACATAAATTACAAAAATACCCTTTATAGGCCAAATTGAAATATGTTGCTAGATGGGCCGATTGATATGTTGCTATATGGGCCGATTGATATGTTGCTATATAGGCCGATTGATATTTGCTATATGGGCCGATTGATATTTGCTATATGGGTCGATTGATAATTTTCTATATGGGCCGTTTGATATTTGCTATATGGGCCGATTGATATTTGCTATATGGGCCTTTTTGATAATTTGTATTAATGGGCCATAATTTTGTAATAAATATCCGAATAAATTACTGTTGTTATATTGTGATTTGTTATGCATTATATACATGATTTGCATGGGATGGGATAGTGATGAAGAGAAGTTCTGGTAGCTCTGCTACATAAATCTGGTGGCACTGCCACAAATCTGAAAAATGGCAACGCCATGTAAAATATGTTAATATGGTGGCTTGTCCACAAATTTGATATAAATGGCTTAATGCCTACATTTGGTGTGTTGGCGGGGTGGGTGACTAAAGCTCCTCACAGGTGTGTTGGTTAGTACGGGTGGTGTGTAGCGGATGGAAAACTAGGTTTGGTTTGGGAATTGCATATCATATGCATATTATATATGATACATGTATATTAAAATATGTTAATCTGGTGGCTTGTCCACAAATTTGATAATAATGGCTTAATAGATTTTGGCCCAGTGGACAACGGTAAGTGGGTTACACACTGAGTTCTTGTAACTCATCCCCCTTTCTTTCTTAATCCTTGTAGGTAATGCTCCGTAGTGAGGACTTGGGCCCATGGATGTCTTGGTGGAGGCTATACTTCCGAAATTGTGTTATCGAATTTTAAATTTTTTATTTCCGTTTATTTTATTATTTTGCTATTTTGGTTTAAGTTGTAATAGGGCCTCTGGAGTTGCTTTATGGTTGTTATACTTATTATTTTGCTTAAATTGTTTAAAACGAGAATTTTTCTAAAAACGTTAACAAAGGTTTTCCAAAATCGATTAACAAATGGATTTCAAAATAAACTTTTACAGATATGATTTAACTCGAACTTTCTTTCAAATTATTAACGACATTTTCAAAAGTCACGGATTTAAAGTTCAATTCCTTGATTTGTGATTCATCAATCAATATCTCAAAAATATTTGTATTTTATCAACATTTCCGCAATGTTTCAAGATGCTTTTGCAACTCTATTTCAAACGTCACATTTTCGTAAATCGTTTATTTCAAATATGCTTTCACAACCAAAAAGGTTTATTAAAGATAATTATGTTTTCACGTAGACACAATTGCTTAAGTGTTTTGGGTTTTAACAAAGAGGCTGTAATTCTCAAACAAGTTTTTTTTAACAATTGCAAAGATGGTTTTGAAAAACACTTCCATGTGGCACGCCAGATTCGGGCCTAACTTCTAGGTCGGGTTTGAGGTGTTACAAGTTCAGTATTGAGCTCTATCATGGTACTGCTCTGGTGTCTGTTGCACCCTATCGCATGACACCTAAGGAACTAAAAGAGTTGAAGCTGTAGTTACAAGAGTTGTTGGATCATGGGTTTATTCATCCGAGTGTGTCTCCGTGGAGAGCGCCGATGTTGTTCGTGAAAAAAGAAGGATGGGACTTTGAGGTTGTGCATCGATTATTGTTAGATGAATAAATTGACCATCAAGAATAAGTATCTGCTACTAGGGATTGATGATTTGTTTGATCAGTTTTGTAACACACCTAACCCGTATCCGTCGCTGAAACAAGGTTACAGAGCATTACCAGAGTTTACAGAATAATTTCACGAAATTCATGTCAATTACTATTCATATCCAAAATTAATCATATTGTCCCATAAATGGACCCTCGAGGCCCAATATAAACAATGGAATCAAGTCGGGATTAAATCGAGAACTTAAAGAATTTTTCGTGAAATTTCCAAAATTTTTCCTAGATGCAGGGTACACACGCCCGTGTGGTCAAGGGACACGCCCGTGCTGCAGGCTGTGTTCGACTCCGTGTAACTCTCTGACTTTTGCCACACGGCCAGCCACATACCCATGTGTTAGGCCGTGTGACTAATTTAATTTTTCAAAATTAAATGCAGGTTTCACACAACCAAGACACACACCTTTGTTCTGAGCCGTATAGCATACACGGCTGAGACAGACACCCGTGTCTCTGCCCATGTGCTCAATTTTGAGCATTCTATTTCTCAAATTTAATATGCAGGGGACACACGGCCAAACCACATGCCCATGTGCCAGGCTGTGTGTCACACACGGTCAAGACACACGCCCATGTGTCTACCCGTGTGGACAAAATAAAGTCATTTCCTAGTTTTATTTCTCACCCAAATTTACCAATAGCCTACCCCAAAACTTACAAGTATATACCAGCCAATTCTAACATCTAATATGATATTTTATCATATGAATTCATGTTTATATTCTTACCCTTATTTAACTTATATGTTAAGCATAACTTGATCAACCATACTTAGTATATTTAACACATAAGAATTTGTCATAATATAACATTTTAAATATACCAAAACAAATCATTACTAGCCATTCTAATGGCAAGTTTACAAACAATATTTATAAGCCAACAATGGCCAAGTTACCTATACATGCCATTATACCAAAATGAATTTACTATTTATACCAAAACAAGCTAGTGGATAGTGTGATGATGCTCCAACTGATCTCTAACCTTCGCGAGCTTCTGAGCACTATAAAACATATAAAATAAAACCTAGTAAGCATTTGATGCTTAGTAAGTTCGTATAACATGAATTAAAACTTACCAATCACATTTATTAATATTAAGCACACAATTAACATGTTTTTCATCAATTTGACAAGTTTACCTAAACACATATACTCAATCAAGCAAGTTAGTCATATAATACATTTGTACATCAAATAAGCATAGATGAGCTCATCATATAACCCTTCATCAAATAATTCAAAAACATTTAAGGCATATTTCTATTTATGCTATCATTTTTCTCATGTCGGGAGTTTTATCCGTTGAATTATTGAAATATCGATGGATACCCAAATAGTACACTCAAGGTGCACAAATCTGTAATCTACCAATTTATAATCAGGGGTACCTAATAAGGCACTTAATCAGGAAGCACACTCTCGAGTCACATATCAGGATGCTCAGATGAGCTATGTAATCATGTAACAGGACACTTATTCGGGCTAATCAATAAACTCATAAGAGTTTTATTCAGGGAGCTTATAAAGCTTATCAGGTATCTCTGAAGAGATAATATCAGAGAGCACCGGATAAGGTAACAGGGAGTTCAAGCAAGCCATGTCAAAAACTATTAAGAGTTCATATCAGGACACTCATGTAGAGTTGTGATTGTGTCCACACTATATGCTGGATCACAATCAATCGAAACATGTAACAGGACGCTCACAAAGAGCTGCGGTAGTGCGCAACACATGCTAAATAACTACCAATCAAGATGCTCGCAGGAACTATACATCAAGATGCTCGAGAGGGTTATATCAGGATTACTCGTCTGAGCTAAATCCTGTCTGCAACATATGCAGAATTACATTCACATACGGGAAACCACACGTACCCATCGATTTTCATTATTCCAACATAACTTAACATTATAAAAACATTTTCAATCATGTGATCATTTCATATATTTAAAACATTCATAAAAATCACATAAACATATACCACATTCAAATCAAATACAACATTATTAACATGCATAATTAAGCTACACGAACTTACCTCGATTATAGTTCGTATAAGAGAATCTACTAATCTGAAACTTTCTCTTTTCCTTGATCTAGCTTCGAATTTGAGTTTTCCAAATCTATATAAATGAATTTAATCATCAATTTATTACAATTCATATTCAATTGAATTCATTTTACACTCTAGGCAAAATTACCATTTTGCCCCTAAACTTTTCATAAATTCCAATTTCGTCCCCAAGCTCGGAAAATGAAATTCATGCAATTTAATCATTATTCCAAGCCTAGCCAAAATTTTAGTATAACTTTTACAGCACATGTGATTCACAAAATTTAGCATTTTTCTTCAATTTTTACAACTTTACAATTTAGTCCCTAAATCACAATCTCATCAAAATTCACTTTATAAAAGTTGTTTATCTGTCAACAACCTTTCATTTTCTACCATAAATTTCAAATTTTCAGCATATTCATTCATGGCAAAACTTCTATACTTTGATGATAACTTTTCAAATTAATCCCCAATCTAGATAGATTAGGTTATCCCGATCTCAAAAATATAAAAATTACTAAAAACGGGACAAGAATACTTACCCAATTAAGATTGATTAGTTTCCAATCTCTCTCCTAGGGTTTCCATGTAAATTTTGAGGAAGATGAGGAAAATAAGATGATATTTTCTATTATCATCTTTTAATTAATTCAATTTCCAATTTAGTCCTTGCCCTTTTTCTAAATTTCTGTGGATGAATCATCCAAAAATCTACTAACTTTTCATTAATGGTCTAATTATAAGGACCTTAATTTTTAAATTCCATAGCTATTTGATCCTTCTAGCTACTAGAATTTAACTTTTGCATTTTATGCAATTTAGTCCTTTCCGTAATTAAGCACATAATCGGTAAAATTTTCTTATCAAAATTTTCATATGACATTCCTATCATAATGCAGACCATATAAATCTATTAAAATAAATTTTCTTTCTAGCTCGGGTTTGTGGTCCCAATACCACTGTTTCGATTTCACTGAAAATTGGTTGTTACAAGTTTCAGGGAGTTTTAGTTTTCTCGAAGAATTGTTTGAAATATGGGTATTATCAGTTGAAGGTTAAGGATTTGGATGTGATGAATACTGCTTTTAGGACTCGGTATGGTCATTACGAGTTCTTGTCACGCCATTCGGGTTGACGTATGCACCTGCCGTATTTATGGACATGATGAATCGAGTATCCCATACCTACCTAGATCGATTCGTAGTGGTTTTCATAGATGATATATTGGTGTATTCTTGATCAAAGGACGAGCACGATGAGCACTTGATCGTGGTTCTACAAGTTTTGAGGGAGAAGCAGCTGTATGTGAAGCTGAGCAAGTGTGAGTTTTGGCTTCGTGAGGTGGTTTTCCTGGGTCATTCTGTTTCAACTGAGGATATTCAGGTTGATCCGAAGAAAGTTGAGGCGATTTTAGATTGGAAGCCATTGAGGACTGTTTTTAAGGTTAGAAGTTTCTTGGGGTTAGCCGATTGTTACTGTCACTTTGTCAAGGGGTTTTTGAGCATTGTTGCTCCTGTGACAAAGTTGCTACATAAGAACATTGCCTTTGAGTAGGCTGATGAGAAACAAAAGTGCTTTGAGAAGCTAAAGTCGATTTTGGCTGAAGCACCTATGTTGACACAGTCGATATCCGATAAGGAGTATGTGGTCAATAGTGATGCTTCTTATACAAGACAGGGTTGTGTGCTAATGGAGGAGGGTAGGGTAGTTTCTTATGTGTTGAGGCAGTTGAGGTTGTATGAGTGTAACTATCCGACTCATGATCTGGAGTTTGCTACTGTAGCCTTTGGTGTCACTACCTGTACGGTGAAACGTGTGATATACATTAATCACAAGAATCTTAAGTATCTCATAACCCAAAAAGAGTTGAACTTGAGAGAGAGGCACTGGATCGAGTTGCTGAAAGATTGTGATTGTGTGATCGAGTACCATCCAGAGAAGGTGAACGTAGTTGCAGATACTCTGAGTCGCAAGTCTCTAGTTGATTTGAGGGCTATGTTTGCGAGGTTGTCTGCCTCTAAGGATAGGGGTCTATTGGCTAAATTTCAAGTGGGGCTAGTTCTTTCGCAATAGATCCATTAGCATTAGCCTTTTGAAGAGAGTTTGGCTCGTCAAATTCGTCAGGTTGAGTCAAGTGTTCAGGGGGATTTTGGTCTCAACTCTGATGGTGTTCTATGTTTCTGAGGTTGCTGGTGTGTTCCGGGAGACGAGGATCTGAAGCACTTGATTTGTAACACCTCTTACCCGTGCTCGAATCCAGAACCGGGCTGAGGCATTACCTAACTTATCTCACTTAAACATAACACGATGGGCTATAAAATTTCATATAAACCCCTCTCTTACCCAATCTCGGCCTACGATGCCCTAAACATACCTCTGAGAGGTTTCGAAACTTATCCGGGAGCTTTTCAGAACTTGGAAAACTTTTCGTCAAAGAAGGGGCCACATGCCCCTGTTGGTCTAGGGACACGCTCGTCTGCCCCTAAGACTTGCCCGTGTCTTCCACCCTTGGTCGACACTGACCAATTTCACACGACCGGACACACGCCCATGTCCCTAGCCCGTGTCTTTCACACGGCCTTGACATGTTCGTGTCTTAGCCCATGTATCAAATCCTTGGCATTCTGACTATGACGTCATCATCTCACTAAGGTCACACGGCCAAGGCACACGCTCGTGTCCTTAACCCGTGTGTCGAATTAAATTCCACATTTAATGTGCAGACTTCACACAGCCTGGGCACACACCCATGTTCTAGACTGTGCCTCCCACATGGCTGAGACACACGGCCATGTCTCTGCCCGTGTGTTTACTACAAGGCTTACTGACTTGCAATTCTAGCATGCAAGGGGACACACGGTTGATCCACACGCCCATAGGACTAACCGTGTGTCCCACACGGCCTAGACACATGCCCGTGTGTCTACCCGTGTTGACAATTTGATGGCTATCTACCAAGCCCTTTGCCACCCTAAGTTGCACACATACATACTCTAATTCAAGTCAACACAACTTAAAACCCAAAGCCACATCCAAGAACTCAATCAAAACATTCCAATATAAAAGATGACCAAAAGGTATCTCTAGGAACTCAAAAAAAATTAAGACATACACAAGGGAATACACTTCATGAAAATCATTTTCATTAAGCAAAAGAATTTGCCAAGTATTGGCCTAACTTATAAGACTATTTACAAAAATAACTGTAGTAACATACATAGCCAACACTTTGGCTAACAATTACAACTTAACAAAATACTCGAGTCCAATACATGCCATACTCAAAATAAATCTAAATTGTTAAGTTATGTCGATAGTGTGATTTTCGAACTCCTACGTCCACGTTCCTTGAGTTATCTTGGCAATACTACAAGGAGAAAAGGCAATAAAAGGGGTAAGCATAAAGCTTAGTAAGTTTGCATGGAAATAAATAGCAATAATAGGCTCATAATATAATCCATCCATGGCATTAACTAACCATACACAAGTCATAGGCTTCTTGCCATACTTACTCACACTTGCCCTTATTAAGCACATACCAAGCCACATATCGTAATTGTTTCTTCATGACTCATTCACGAGTACCTATATTCACTCATTCACAGGACTTTAGTACTAATCTCATCAACCACTCTAACTCATTTACTTAACCCATTAACCACTACGGATACTCCAAGACACATAATATCATCATTAATATAAATACGAGACCAATGCCACATCCCAGAGGTGGTCTTGTAACGCCCTAAAAATCTTGAAACCCTAATTTATATGCATGAAAGTTAATACGAATGTGTAGCACTTAGAATAATAATATTAAGGTAGTATCGGAATTATTTGAAGCCTTAGAGATAAGGATGACCATAGGGAAAAATTTATTTTTCTTGCTTAGTGGACCCCAGTATCAGGCATGAGGCATCATAAGCAGATTAAGAGAAGAGAGGCCACAAATGGGCTTGTGGTCCAGTGGAAAGTGGCATCATTTAGGAGCTATGAAGTGGCGTGTTTGTCAGTTAAGAAGATCCAAGGTTCGATGACTAAAGAGGGGAGAATTAAGGAGTTTTATTTTTGTGCCTGGACAGAAGGAGTTGGCGTTGGAGGGGACTCTGGAAGGGAGTGTTCAGGAGAGAAATTTAAGGTGAAGATAAGGGAGAAAATTTAGGAGATGGCGAGTAAGGATGTGATGGTGCCGAATGGGACTCTAAGGGAGGGGAGTATTTGGCCTATGGCTTTAAAAGGAGAAGGGGCCAAATGCTAAAAGATTCTTTGAGCATTCTCTAGTTTTATTCTCCCCCTTAAACGGTTTCTCCCTTTTTGCCAAAATTTTGCTAAGTCAAATTCCCTCCATTGCCGTAAATTCTATTATCCGTCTTTGCCGAATCCTTCATACTCTCCCTTCTCAAATTTTCTTTTTGGTTCACCACTTGGTTCTAGCCGAATCACCTCTTTTCTTATTCTCCCTAGTGTTGCCGAATTGCCTCTGTCACCATACTAGTCTCAAAAGCCAGATTTGAGCCGAAGGATCAAAGGAGAATTTCAGTAAGTGCTTAGTTGATCTTTTAGCGAGTTTTGTTAAAAGCCGAAGGGCTATCTAACCCCTCCTTGTCGTTAACTTTGTATTAACAAGGGAAAGGATCAACAATCGCAAGCGTGGTAGGGAAGGATTGCTAACAATGTGATACGAACTCACCTAAGAAGACTGTGACGGAGGTCAACCAAGACCCAATCGAGCTACCTAATGGACCAATTACGCGTGCCCGTGCTAAACAATTCAAAGATGCCGCGTCGGCTTTGGTGGCACAAATTTGGAATACAGATAGAAAAGAGCCCAAGAACATGCTGAACTCTTACAATTTATTTGAAGTTGAATATACTAGCTAGTCCGACTGCTAGTTTATTTAACACTTTATTACGCATGTTTGATTTATTTTCAGTCATTTATTAGTTTTCTGAATTTTCTTATTTCATGTTAATTTATCTCGATAAGTACGAGTTTTTAAATACTTTTTTGTCAAAGCTGAATATTAGTGTGTTTTGTTAACCTTTTTTATTTTTATCTAGTGCTTAAATAAAATGTTTAGAGTTTGTTCAGCTAAATTTTATTGATGGTAATTCATGTGTTTATAGGTACCACCCAATGTGGAATTATGCACGGTTGAAAGAGCACTGCTTGGTGGCTAAATTAATTTGGTGGACACATTGGAGCATGAAGGTCGAAATTCATGAAGGGAGAATGTGGGATTAAAATAATGCAATGTGTTGGACGGCAAGGGGTCTTATGGTGTTGGTTGAAACAAAATTGGAATATTATGGGTGGAGCTTTGAGATACTAAAATATTGAAGCATGCTTGGGTAGGATATAATAAAGTAAACAAAAGCTTGAACAAGGGAATTGGGTGCATGGACGGCAACAAAGGGGATTAATGGGTGATTAATGGATGGTAACACTTTTGAATAAACAAATAATGAGAACATTGGGACAATTTTAATGGGGATGATAGTGGAGATGCATGGACACTTTTTGAATAAACAAGGAAGCTATTTTATTCTAGCATGGACGGCAACAAGGCACAAAGGAACTCATTGATTATTTTATTCAAGCATGGACGGCAAAGTGGAGCTTAATGTTAAGGCACAAAGGAGCTCATTGTTATTCAAGCATGGACGGCATGGTGGAGTTTAATGTTATTTTATTCAAGCATGGACGGCATGGTGGACAAAAGGTTTATGCTTCCATGAACTTACTGATCACAAATCATGGATTGAATTAAATAAACCATGAACATTAGCTAGTGGAACAAATGGCACAACTATGAAGCTATAAACAATTAAGACATGTGCTTGTGTGAAACATTAAAAAATATAGAGCATGTGTGTGGCTAGTGGGGGATGGACGGCAATATTGGAATGAGAATAAGAATATTATGGGTCAGTGGAAGCATGGATAAATGGGGATGTTTGACATGAATAAACAAGTTGGAAATTTGCAAGTGTGTAGGAAATTAGTGGAAGCCTATTAATTAAATATGGACAGCAAAGTTATCTTTTCCATGAGAACTTTAAAAATGTTTTCTATTAATAGTTTGTGTCTGGTCAGTTGTAAGGAACTTTTTGAATTTTCATGAATGAATATTTTCTTTTGGTGAGTTTAATTCACTCTCCTAATTCTTCAAGGTTCGAATTGACTTATCTAGTTTCTAGTGGCGTCATTCTACCCTTGTTTCGAACTTATCATCCTTTGGGTGTGGTGTTCATTTATCTGTACCGTTGGTTCCTATCTTGCTAGATAGTGGCTCTCGGTTTATTCAAACTCCTTTCATTCATTTGAAGCTTATAAGATTCAGGTCTTTAATATATATATTAAAGGTTATTTCTTGCTTCAAAATTGAATCCATCCCAATCCCTTAATTATTTTATTTTCCAAACTATTATCCTTAAATTACCCCTCTTGTTATCTATAACGAAAAACTATCTAATTTGAAATCGGGCAACATTTACGATTTGTTTTCAAACCCGAGATGATTCGTATCACAACGTGGTAAGTGTTCTCAACTCAGTCATGATTTAGTAAATTGCTGAATCCAATGTGGCTCGTAGGGATGATTTATGATCAATATGGGTCACTTAGTTTTGACGATATAGGTGTTTGGGTGCAGATCTAGAGGATAATCGCCAATAGTAGCAAAGGAAGGGCTACTAGAACGTAAGAAACACGGTAATGGTACTGTGAGGTTTCAATTTTTGATAAGTAGGTGTTAAAGCCTTGGTTAATCGTTAGTAATGTCGATTGTAGGTTCGTGACTATGGGATTTGTAGCACGCGTGGATACCAGGTGTGTACAAACACTACACACACGATATCGGCAATGCCAAAAAGGAGAAAGTGGCTAAATGGGCCCGGTGGGCCCTAAGGCTAGGTTTGATGAGTTTATTTGGTTTGCTGTATGAATTGAGTCTGTCAAGCATAATACATGATCTGGAATTGTTTTGGGCCTAACAGGCCATAAGGATGTGATTTGGGCCTAGTGGGCCGTAAGGATGTAATTTGGGTTTGATGGGCTTTATGGGGACGTGGACAAGTATGTTAGGGTTTGTCGAAAGCATTTTAAATATTTGGTTAAAAAATGGAGTTCGAATTTTAAAAACAAAAACAGGAGTCGCCACCAATCCCTTTTTACTTAGGTGTGATTGGATCACCTTGTAAAGCATTTTATTTCAAAACACTGATTTTGGTCTATAAAAAACAAGAAAATGGGTTCGGGAGTCGGTTACGTATAAGGAAGGGTTAGCACCCTCATAACGCCCCAAAAATTTGTGCGTAATCGATAAAATCATGTCCTAATTTTGAAAATTTTTATAATATGATCCTTTTATTAGAAAGAAAACCGAGACTTACCTATCTTGAAGAAATAAAATGTTATACCCAGTAAGTTAGGATATAAAATCTCATGGCTTCGAAACTAGGCTCACCTCTATTTAGAAAATTCTTTATCTCGAGACACAAAATATCATACCCAGTAAGTTAGGATACAACGTTTTGAATTCCCGAAAATAAGTTTTAAATTAAAGTTTGTAAGTTTTTTTTTTTTAAAAAAAAAAAAAGAGGATACTTGATACTTTAAGTTCCACGAGAAAAATTAAAACCCAGTAAGTTAGGGTATAATCTCTCTCGAAGTCCCCAAATATCACGTATCGCTATATTTTAAAAAGTCTTTAATAAAATGCGTCAATTTATCAAAATATGTTTTTATAAAACAATGATTTGAATAAGATATTATAACATACATACTTAAAGCAATTCAACATAAATATAAATTAGTAATAAATAATTAAAGAATAATATAACATGAATAAACAAATAAAGAATTATGTTAAGCAATAACAAACGATTAAAGAAAAATAAATGAATATGGGATATAAAATAGGTAGCGATAATTAAGATCTTCATGAAATAACAAAATCAAATGAAAAAAAAATGATATATTTAAACATTAAAAAATAAAAGAATATGACAATTTTTCAAATGATTTAATATATACATATAAACAATATATAAAAAAATTAAAGTAAAAAAAAATAAGAGTACTTATAACAAATATATAATTTAATAATTTAATACATAAATAAATGATTATATATAATAAAATAATTAGTAAATAGTATATAATAATTAAAAAAACATATATAATATGTTAATCATAAAAATTAAATATATAATAAACAATATAAATAAAATACGTTATATAATATAAATAGATTTTATACAAAATAAAATTTCAAAAAAAAATATGTATGATATGAAATAATACTATATAATAAAAAATTAAAAAATAATATAATATTTAATTATAAAATAATAAGTAATATATAAATAATTAGATTAAATAAAATAATAAATAGTGGTAATTCAATATTTATAAAAAAATAATATGTATTTAAGGAAACTATACATAAAAATTATATACTAGTAATAAATTAATATACAAATAAAAATAAAAATAAAATATAATTTTAATATAATAAAAATATTTTAATATAATATTAAATAAAAAATGTAAAATAAATAAGCAAAATAAAAAATCTAAAAAAAAATACAAATGGATGACATTGAAATGCGCTACAAATTGTAGGGACCTAATGGGTAATTATACCCTGTCTCCTAAACGGCGTCGTTCTGTCATTGGCCATTAAGTAGTCCAAAGGACTAAATTGAAACGAAAGAAATAATTCTGGGCCCAATTGTAAAATAAAAAGAAACTTAATTGTAAAATTAAAATAATGCGGAAGGGCTTGTAGGGTAATTAGACCCTTAAACAAAAACACGCAGATCCTCCCCGGGTCGAGTCAACGCGCGGGTCTCAGGCCTTTAAATGACGTCGTTTTGGCCTTAAAAGGGAACCTCCAAACCGGTGTCGTACAATAGGCCCTATATAAGTAAAAATAAAACAAAAAATTTTCATTTTAAACACTTTTAAATAAAAAAAACAAATAGGAGCTCTGAGAAGCTCTCTCTCTCTTGGCCTGAGGTCTAGCTCCGGCATAGGCTCCGGTGTCCAACCGCCACACGCGCCTCCTCCGACGGCGGTCGGAAAGCCCAAAAACCTCCGTTTTCAACGCCGATCAAATGGTAAACTCTTTTCTCTTTTTTTTAGTAATATATGTATAAAAAATGCATGAACTAAAAAAAATAAAAAAAGATGAGGAGGATATAAAAAAATCACCTCTGTAAACTGTTTTTGTATTTTATTTCTTTGTATATTTTTTGTGAATATTTTCGTGTTCTATCTCTGTATGTCCCTGTTTTACAAGTTTTTGGGGTTTATATAAACTCGAAAATAAATAAAATAAAAGGAAATATAGGGATTTTGCCATATTTGCTTGCTGTTTCTTTCCTTTTTGCAGGAGATCGACGAAGGTCTCGGCAGTGGTGCGAGATTCGCGCGCGGACTACGGCGCGATCGAAGGCTGGCATGGGCGCGAGGAGCTGATTGTGGCGCGAGGGTCTGGGCACTTGTGGTGCCTAGGGTTTCAGAAACCCTAGGCTTACTGAAACTGTTTAGGAATTTGGGCCTTTTTGGGCCGTGAGTTTAGGTCTGGGGTTGGGTAGTCCATTTAGGTCTAAGGATGTAATTAGTTTGGGTCTGTAAGTGGGCTCGGGTAGTTTTTGTTAAATGGACTTTGTAAAATGGACTGTGCTGAACATTTTTTTTTATTTTGGTTTTTTATTCTGGTTTATTTCCAAGCCCGGGCAAAATAGGCCTCTTACAGCTGCCCCTCTTTGCTCATTATTGTGAAACGATAATAGAGCAAAGACAATAGAAGGTCCAATTTTGCCCGGTCTTTGTCGAGTCTTGACTTCTTGGTCCTCGTGTTCTTCAAATGGCTCCAACTCCTTTGTAACTTCAACGGTATTGGCACTTCATCTTGATTTCAATAAGTCTGATGGCTTCAATCTGCTTCACTGCAACTTCAGGAAAGCAGTATCCCCTATCTTTTAATCTGCTCCACTGCAAACTCAGGGAGACAAGATTCGATGTCTCCAATCTGCTTCTTACAACCTCAAGAATGCCAGATCCGCTATCTTCGATCTGCTTCACTGCAACTTCAAGAAGACAAGATCTGCTATCTTCAGTCTGCTCCGCTACAACTTCAGAGAGATAAGGCTGAAAGTTCCTTTGATCTGCTTCCTGCAACTTCAGGAAGATGAGATCTTCTATCTTCAGTCTACTCCGCTGCAACTTCAAGGAGATAAGGCTGAAAGTGCCTTTGATCTGCTTCCTGCAACTTCAGAAAGATGAGATCTTCTGTCTTTAGTCTACTCTGCTACAACTCCAGTAAGATAAGGCTGAAAGTGCCTTTAATCTACTTCTTGCAACTTCAGGAAGATGCGATCTGCTGTCTTCAGTCTACTCTGCTGCAACTTCAGGGAGACAAGGCGGAAAGTGTCTTTGATCTGCTTCCTGCAACTTCAGGAAGATGAGATCATCTGTCTCCAGTCTACTCCGCTGCAACTTTAGGGAGATAAGACTGGTGGCTAAAATTTGCTTCCCTGCAACCTCGAGAAGATAAGACTACGAACTTCATCCTATTCCCTTGCTACCTCAAGGAGATAAGGCTGGTGGCTAAAATCTGTCCCCCTGCTACCTCGGGGAGATAAGATTCGTTAAATTTGATATGCTCCACTACTGCTTAGGGAGATAAGATCTGTAAATTCACCGATATTGCTACACCGTCCACTGAGGGACATGACCTGTAGACTCGGTTCCATCTGTTTATGTCACATGACCAAGATGCTATGATCAGAATGAATCAAATGCTCCGAGCTATATGTGTTATGAGTGACATGAATGCAACATGTCATGAAAATAATTCCTTTTTTAACGTTTAAGGGTTAGGATGCAATGATCGAAATGAATCAAATGCTCCTAATGAGATTTGCTATGAAAAATGTTATGAGTATGATTCCTACTCTAGGTGTCATCACTCATTTGTTCTTCATTCTTGTTCCTCTCAAAACATCAATCATGTTCCTCAACAAGCTTGCTCAGAGTCAACTCCACTTGAAACTTGAAGACCCAAGGCTTGTACAATCCTACTATGATAGGAATTGAACCTTATCAATTCGTCCTATCTGCAATTTTACTGTATAGGATTTATTTCAAACTCAACCCATTCCACCACAATTCAGGGGTTCTGAATTGTTTATCAACTTAGTTTGTCACACCATTCCCCGAATGTTAGACTCTTCTTTCTCAAATATTTATGTACATGGAAATTCTGAACAATTGTCCTGTATTGGTTTCTTATTTTATCTAAAAATTTCCAAAGTAATATGTAGAACTTCTTTTGTGAAATTATTAGTTTGTCAATCATTATTTCAATACGATATGTTTATGAATAATGGGTAACAAATAAATTGATCTCAAAGAGAGTTAAATGAATTATCAAAAATATAAAGAAAATTAATTGGGAACATATCTTTGAGAAGAAAAAGAATCCAAAGATAGTAAAATGAATAGGACAAAAATCAGATGCCCTAGATATTGCAGATTAGGCTTCTATATACAAACTCCACGAAGACTACTCTGTGCTTAACATGTGTTTAGAAGACCCAAAGTACTTTTTTGATGCCCCAATATGTAACATACTTCATTTCTTGTTGATTCAAGTATAGCAAGATGACTGCGTGTCTATTCAGAATTTGAGCCACCCTTTTCGGGTTTTCAACTCAAAACCCCTTTGGTCTCAAGGCGCCCTTTGCGGGTTTTCGCCTTGGCCTCTCCTTTTCTCTTTTTTTTTTTAGATACTCAAAGCGCCCTTTATGGGTTTTCACTTTGGCCTCTTCTCCTTTTCAAGCAAACTACTTTTTGACTGAGTCCGAGTTCACAGGATTAGGTAAACTTTTCCCATCCATTTTAGTCAGAATCAGTGCACCTCCAGATAAAGCTTTCTTCCCCACATATGGTCCTTCCCAATTCGGCATCCATTTGCCTCTGAAATCCTTTTGTATGGGAAGAATCTTTTTCAGTACAAGGTCCCCATCATGAAACTCTCTTGGGCAAACTTGTTTATCGTAGGCTCGCATCATTCATTTTTGGTACATCTGACCGTGACGAATAGCCCTTAGCCTCTTTTCTTCAATTAAGTTCAATTGATCATACCGAGTCTGGATCCATTTAGCTTCATCCTGCTTTATTTCTGACAAAACTCGAAGAGAAGGTATTTCCACTTCAATATGTAGAACTGCCTCCATCCTATAGACCAACGAAAAAGGCGTTACCCAAGTAGAGGTTTTGACGGACATCCGATAAGCATAGAGTGCAAACGGTAGTTTCTCATGCCAATCCTTATAAGTCTCAGTCATCTTCCCTACTATCTTCTTGATATTTTTATTGGCCGCTTCCACTGCCCCATTCATTTTTGGACGATACGGAGACGAGTTGTGGTGTTTGATCCCAAATTGACTACAAATTTCTGCTATCGTACTGTTGTTCAAATTCAGTGCGTTGTCTGATACGATCCTCTCGGGCATTCCATATCGACAAATGATCTCCTTCTTCAGGAACCGACTAACTGCTGACTTAGTGACGCTAGCATATGAAGCAGTCTCTACCCATTTCGTGAAGTAGTCAATTATCACGAAGATGAATCAATGTCCATTCGAAGCTTTCGGTGAGATCGGTCCAATAACATCCATGCCCCACATGGAAAAAGGCCATAGGGAAGTCATAACATGCAAAAGTGATGGAGTGACATGAATTTTGTCTCCATAAATCTGACATTTATGACATCTCTTAGCATAGCTGATACAATCTCCCTCCATGGTGGACCAATAATATCCAAAACTCATTATCTGTCTGGCCATTGTGAATCCATTGGCGTGTGTTCCACAAACACCCTCATGAACTTCCTCTAGGATTTTCCTAGCTTCAACAGCATCAACACATGTTAATATTACTTGATCTTTTCTCCTTTTGTACAAGATATCCCTATCTAAAACATAGTCGGAGGCCAATCTTCTTAATGTCCTTTTCTCATTCTCAGTTGTGTGCTCCGGGTATTCACAATTTTTTACATATCATAATACATCATTATACCAAGGGTGGTCATCTTTTTCCTCTTCTTCTAGATTATAACAATGAGCTCGAACTTTGAAAATACTCATCTGAATAGGTCTCATATCCTCTGGTCTATTTACTTTGATCATAGAAGCCAGGGTCGCTAAAGCATCTGCCATCTGGTTTTCATTGCGTGGGAGATAATTGAAAGTAATTTCATCGAACTCCTCAATCAATCCCAGAACTATTTTTCGGTAATCAATTAGTTTGGGATCTCTTATCTCCCATTCTCCTTTGAGCTGGTAGATTACTAAGGTAGAATCTCCATATACTTCTAGTACTCTGATTTTACGCTCCACAACCGCTCGAATTCCCATGATGCATGCTTCATATTCCGCCATGTTATTCGTGCAATCAAAATCCAATCTATATGTAAATGGATAATGATCAACACTAGGGGATACGAAGATTACCCCAATTCCATTTCCCACAGCATTTGACGCTCCATCGAAATTTAGCTTCCACGGACATTCTTCAGTGTTTGCAACATACATTAACTCCTCATTGGGAAAATCAAAGTTCAAAGGCTCATAATCCTCTAAAGCTCTGCTAGCCAAAAATTCTGCTATTGCACTCCTTTTGATAGCCTTTTGGTTCACATAGACTATATCGAATTCAGACAGCAAAATCTGCCACCTTGCCATCCTTCCATTCAAAGCAGTGGACTCCATCATATACTTTAAAGGATCAAGCTTCGAAATTAACCAAGTAGTATGATATAGCATGTACTGCCTCAATATTTGAGTTGTCCAAATCAAGGCGCAACACATTTTCTCAATCGATGAATATCTCATTTCACAATCAGTGAACTTTTTACTAAGATAATATATCACCTTTTCTTTTCTTTCTGACTCATCGTGTTGACCTAGCACACATCCCATGGAGTTATTGAATACTGACAAATACAGTATCAACGGTCTATCTGGATTAGGCAGAGATAGTACTAGTGCATTTGATAGAAATTGTTTGACTTTGTCAAAAGCTCTCTGGCATTCATCGTCCCATACACCTTGGTTGTGTTTCTTGAGAAGACGAAATATAGGATCACATTTCTCAGTTAATTGTGAAACAAACCGAGCAATATAATTTAACCTTCCAAGAAAACCTCGAACTTCCTTCTGAGTGCGCGGTGGAGGCAATTCTTGTATAGCTTTGACCTTATTTGAGTCAACTTCGATTCCTCTCTTGCTGACCAAGAAACCAGTAACTTCCCTGACCAAGCTCCGAAAGTACACTTTGCCGGGTTGAGTTTTAATTGAAATTTTTTCAATCTCAAAAACAACTTCTTCAAAAATTCAATGTGTTTCTTTTTCTGTTCGAGATTTGGCGATCATGTCATCAACATACACCTCAATCTCTTTATGCATCATGTCACAAAACAAAGTTACCATGGCCCTTTGATATGTTGCCCCTGCATTCTTTACTCCGAATGGCATTACTTTGTAACAAAAGGTACCCCACAATGTTATGAAAGTAGTTTTCTCCATATCCTCTGCGTGCATCTTATTCTAATTGTATCCCAAAAAACCATCCATGAAAGAAAACAATGAGTATCATGTCGTATTATCCACCAACGTGTCGATATGTTGCAAAGGAAAATTGCCCTTTGGGCTAGCTTTATTTAAATCCTTATAGTCTTCACACATCCAGACTTTTCCATCCTTCTTAGGGACAGGAACAATGTTAGCGACCCATTCTGAGTATTTGATCACTTGTAGAAAACCAGCATCGAACTGTTTCTTGACCTCATCCTTTATTTTCAACACCACATCAGGCCTCATCCTTCGTAACTTTTGCTGAACTGGCTTGCTCTCTTCTCTTATGGGGAGATGATGTACTACAATATCAGTACTTAGCCCAAGCATATCTTGGTATGACCATGCAAAGACGTCTTTGAATTCCCGTAGCAACTCAACAAGATCTTGTTTCGTTTCCTCGGCTATGCACGTTCCAATTTTCATAACCTTTCCTTCCTCCAAGGATATGTTCTCTACCTCATCTTCATTGGGTAAAATTTGTTTCTCCTCTTGCTTTACCATTCTTAACAAATCTAGAGATAAAACACAATCTCGGCCACCTTCAAAATCCTAAGATTCCTCTAAACACATGTCTTGCTCAAAGTGGACCTCTGGATCTGTATTATCGTTGCTCACATCATTGATATCTAGGGACCTGTGATGGGCACCAAAGAATGTACAAAGAACAAATGAATTCAAGAACAACTATTCACATGATATGAATGAGAATAAAAAAATTGGGATGAAATTAGAAAATTAAAAGAATGAAAAAAAATGAAAGAATATCTGCTCAAGTTAATTATTAAAGATGTATTTTATTGAAATAACAATGTCTGAACATGAGCCTATTTCACAAAAGAAATTTTATTGTTCCTAGGCTAAAAAATAACAAGAGCGTTCTGAATATTACTTTGTATAATCTCTAAAAACTACAGGAAGTTCCTCTGGAGTCCAATTGTCCAAAACGCTTCCAGGTTCATATGGGCGAATACCCAATAGGTTTCTTTGCTCAGTTTCTTCCTCGTGTATGGAATTGATGTGAGGATTTTCTAATAACCCTCTCTCAAGGTGAATTATCCCTCTGGATACAAAGGTCTGGGATATGTGGGGGAATGCCATCGCTTCCCACTTGACTTCTTCCCCATTCAACCGTGCTCTTCTTCTATCTTGTTTTTTCTCTATTTCTTTTCTCTTCTGTCTAGCATCTGGCCTGAAACCCAAGCCAAAACGGTCTCTCTTCTCTTTCAACATCGGCACTTGAACTTCCCCTTGGAGATGTCTGCCCAGTCCTTTTCCTGGTAAGGCTCCTTTCCCCACCATCATTTGTAAGCCCATCCTCGTGGTCTTGGATATCTTAGGCACCGGAACTTTATTCCCTTCCAAAATGAATGTTGCATTTATGAATTCTAAAGATCGAAAAGAACACTCAGTGGCATCCTCATTTGCCTCTACATATGGTGCGTCGTTAGTAACAGTTGCTATGATGTCTTTTTCCGCATTTATGGTAACTAGCCGACCTTCTGTCACTAGCTTCAATTTTTGGTGCAGTGATGAGGGCACTGCTCCTGCTGAATGAATCCAGGGTTGTCTTCCCAACAAACAGTTGTAGGAGGGCTTGATATCCATCACCAGAAAGTCCACTTTATATGTGTTTGGTCCAATCAACAACGGTATGTCAATCCTTCCCATGACTCTTCTCTCAGTGCCATTAAATGCTCTCACTATGTTCTGGAATGTCTTCATGTGAGAACTATCTATTGGCAATCTTTTTAGTGTAGACAATGGTAAGACATTCAAAGCCGATCCATTTTTTATTAGCACGCTCGGCAAAGTATATCCCTTGCAATGATTAGTTATGTGCAAAGCCTTAGTTGATCCCATACCCCCAGGTGGAATTTCATCGTCACTGAAGGAAATAAAGTTGCCAGCACTTATATTACTAACCAAACGGTTAAGTTTATTGACAGATATATCCTTAGTAACATAAGTTTCGTTCAGCACTTTCATCAATGCTTCTCGATGCACTTCTGAACTTAAGAGTAAGGCTAACACCAATATGTGAGCCGGTTGCTTGCGCAGCTGCTCTATCACGCTGTATTCATTGTGCTTCAAGAATATTAAAAATTCTTTAGCCTCCTCCTCCTTCACAGGTTCATTGATAAGTGCCTCAACCTCTTTCTCCTGCTCAACTACCAAAGTTTTAGCTTTTACAAGTGCAATTCTGACGTTTACCGAGTCGTAATGCCTTCCACTTCGTGTGTAGAATCTTTCACTTTGGACCTCCTTGGAAGTGCTAGCTGAGTTTTCCCCCTGGTATTGTCACATTGCAGTCGTAATTCTAAGGTACCATTCTGTTATCCTTGTAAGGAAAGGAAACAGGTTTTTGGATTACGACTTTAGGAGTGATTTGTGTTTCGCCTTCTGTGTTTCTCGGTCGGGAAATGATGATCCTCGGATAATTGACTTTTTGGTTTGTCAACTCTCCTTCTGTTACGCATACATTTCCTTCCTCTGAGCCTTCTTCATAAAACTCCAATTCCTTATTATCCATAAAGCATTGCACAAAGACCCTAAACTCAGCACATTCCTGGATCTCATGCTCCTCTATTTTGTGGAACTCACAGTAGTCCCTTATTCCTCTACATCCTTTCACAAAATCTAATTCTATCAGTCCTCTTCTCATCATTTCCCTCCACACCACTCTCATCGGGGTTTTCACCTCTGAGATATCCCCTTTGGTCCTTCTCACGACATCCTCTTCGATCGCGTTTATCCACTTATCTCCATGGTTGGGTAATGGGTTCTCCGAACTTGGTGTATCATCGAACTTTACAATCCCCATGTTGATGAGTCTCTCCACTACCTTTTTGAAGGCAGTGTAGTTTTCTATCGAATGCCCTGATATTCCTGCGTGGTAATCACATTGAGCGTTTGAGTCATACCATTTAGGATATGGGGCTGTAACGGCTGTAAATAAAATGGGGACACTACGTGCACGTTGAATAAACTTTGATATAGCTCCTTATACATCATTGGGATTGGCGCAAATTGGAGCTTTTCAGAATT
Source organism: Gossypium australe (assembly GCA_005393395.2). NCBI lineage: Eukaryota > Viridiplantae > Streptophyta > Magnoliopsida > Malvales > Malvaceae > Gossypium > Gossypium australe. The sequence continues at coordinate 107,667,838 of CM016621.1, read as the reverse complement.
TTGTCCGGTGCCTGATTCTTGTCTCACTGACCCTTGTTGCCCGGCAGTTACTACTTTCGGCTGGCTAACAGTGATTGCCTTTGAGTACCCTTTTGTTGTATGTACTCTTATTATTCACCTCATTGTCCTTTTTCTTAGGAACAGATCTTCTAGTGGTTTCCCCCACTTCAATCTTTCCACCTCTTATGGCATTTTCGATCATTTCTCCTGCCATCACTATATCCACAAAGCTCTTGGTGATGCTTCCTATCATATGAGTGATAAATGGTGCCTTCAAAGTGTTAATAAAAAGCATGGTGGTTTCCTTCTCTAGGGAGGGGGTTGAACTTGCATGGCAACTCCCCTCTATCTTTGTGTGTATTGCCTGAAGCTTTCATTCAATTTCTTTTCCATGTTTTGCAACATGATTCTATCAAGCGTCATGTCTGTGACATGATTGTATTGCTTCATGAAGGCTTGGGCTAAGTCTCTCCAAGAGTTAATATTAGCACGACTAAGTTGATTATACCACCTGGACGCTGCCCCCACCAAATTGTCTTGGAAATAATAAATCAAGAGTTGATCATTGTTAACATAGCCAGTCATCCGTCTACAGAACATAGTGATGTGGGCTTCAGGGCAGCTAGTCCCATTATACTTCTTAAATTCTAGCATCTTGAACTTATGAGGAAGCACCAAATCTAGAACCAGACTCAAGTCTTTGGCGTCAATTCTATGGTGATTATAAGCATTTTCTAGGGCTTTGAACTTTTCTTCTAGCTATCTACAGTGATCCTCTAATTGTCTTGAGAATTCAGTTCTTATCCCCACCCTCTTTGCTATGTCTAGGTCAGGGATAACAGGATTAGCAGGGTTATCTTCTGGATTAGATCCTGAGCCAACTTGGAAGTTTATGGGCAGTCTATTATCAGCTTGCCCTTGTTGAGGCCTAATCGTGATAGGTGACCTTTGGGGATATTCTTCAAGTTGTACATGCGGTGGGGTGAAACCACGAGGAAAGTCCTCATTGTCTTCAGCGTTGATTATGGAGACTTTTCCTTTGTCCATTGCCCCACTCAGCATCTGGGCCATTTGAGCCATCATGTTCCTTTGAGCTTCCAACATTTGATCTCTCATTTCTTGTTGGAGCTTTGCCAATTGCTCCTGCATTTGATCTTGCATATCCCTCTGGAATTGTTCAAGTCTTTGATCTATTTTCTTTATTTTGGCACATGTACCGTAGTGGTGTTCAGTTTCCAAATTTTCCTTCTTTCTCTCTCTCTCTCTGTGATAATTTCAACTAATTAGGCTCGCTCTATGGACTTAAATGCATATGATATGATGTAATGCAAATGCATGAATGCAAAGAGGCATCGATTTTAATTCAATTTCATTTTAGAAAAATTATTAGAAAACAAAATCCTTTACATAAAACGGGTTACAAATATGCTTTCGCCCTAAGGCCCAAAGTTCTGATTTTCCTAAACAACAAAGCTAACTCTTGGCCACGATCTAACTGTAGCTCATACTTCGTGCTCAATGTATCAGCCTGTACTGCCAAAGTCTGTAGGTGATCAGCTACCTCTCGAATCTGGACTATTGCTTCACCCATGAGATAATCCTAACTTCTAACTTGATCATGAGAATGGTGAAGTTCTTCCTTCCAACGCGCTTCTCTTATTTCAAGAAGCTCGATCCGAAGTTCACAGCTATGCAATGCCAATTCTAACTTTTCGATCTTACTTTTCATTTCCTCAATCTTGTTCAAACTTGACTTTAGCTTGATCGCAGAATTGCGGCTTCGATGGTGATGAAGAGATCGTCCAAGTTCAGCCACTCTAGCTTTTAATTCTTCCTTTTCACTTCGACTTTCTGCTAGACTCTTCTCTAGGGCCTCATTCTGCGCTTGCATTTCTTGAAACTTTCTCTCCCAATAGTCAGCTTTATAGCCTTTTCCTCCTGGACCTCTTGTTGCCACTGTTCCGAAGTCTTCCCCAATTCGGCATTCTTCATCGACATACGCAGCTTCTTATATTCCGTCTTCAAACTATCTCGATCTTCTTCAATCTTCCTTTTCACCTTTCTTACCTTTCCGGTCTCTAGTTTCTAAACATCTACGTCTAAGCTCAGGTAAATTTTTTCTTCTTCCAACTACTCTATCCTCTTTCGAAGCTCTGAATTTCTCCTCTCGAAATCTTCTTTAATCATCTCCAATTCTGATGGGACCACTCGTAAGAACTCTTCAATCGATCGAGCTTCTTCTAAACTTGCCACAGGGATATTGTCATTGACTCTTCTACTCCACCATCCACTATACTCTGGAGTTGTCATTGGGCTTACATCCACTCTCTTTATGCGACGGGTCTGATTTCAAGCACTAGAAATCTCCTTAACCCTTTTCTTGTAGCTATCCCCTTAATATGAAAACTCACTTTGAGCTAATCCGTGTGTAGCCGGTACAAACTGACTTGATCTCTATTGCCTTAGTACGAGCAAGAGCGCATATCCAATGGCTCCCCAAATTCCAAGTAGAGCGACCCAATCAAAACTCCCACACCGATACAAAACTTCATTAGGAACCATCCAGGGAGCTCTCCACTCAACATCTTCTTCTCAAAGATTTCGTAGAACCGCTATCCAATTTTCTTCAGTTATGTCGTCTCTCCTTGGGGTAGCCACTATCTCTTTTAATGGAGAGTAATTTTCTGAAAAGACCTAATAAGAAACCTTATCCACCCTCCAAAAATGACTATGGAACCAAGCCAACAACAACTACGCACATCCTATAAATCTTCCTTCCCTAGCTCTCCTACATGCACTCAATGATTGAAATGTTTCCGCCAAGATCGCAAGAACAGGTGTGACTTGTTTGTCTAGTCGATTAAAAAGATCTGAGACAGCTTTATCCACGTATCCCAATGCCCTAGGGAAGATCACTAATCCATATATACTCAAAGCAAATACATCCACTTTCTTTTTCATATCAGGATGCTCTAAACTCAAATCCTTCAAAGCTTTCCATGAGATGCACTTATACTCACCTTTTTGCTTGATTCTGGCTATGACCCACTGCTCACACATCCCAGTAATATTCATCAATTTCCTCAAAAAGGTCGTAACATTAGGAGCCCTTGAGTAAGCTTTATCAACTTGAATCTTGGGACATCGCAATAGAGCTGTATATTCCTCCACCGTAGGTACCAAATCAACTCTTCCGAAAGTAATGCAACTATTCGCAGAGTTCCAATATTGGGAGATGGCTCAAAACAGATGTTCATCTACCTTAATGTCCAACAGGTACGGCAAATCCCCATAGCTACAGTAAAACAAATGTTTGGTCTCGTTACTCCACTGATCCCATATCTCTCTTAATTCCTGAAGATTGTTCTGCGTCACACTAATGCAAGTGTAGTTTGTACCCTTCGGCTAGGCTATCTCCTTTTCCTAACTGTGTTTGCTCTGACCACCTACGGACGGCTGCATTGTCCTCCACTTTTTCAAGGAATTCGTTCTCCATAACCAGCTTTCTAATTTAGAAACTGACCGTGAATTGATACCTCTTTAAAATATGAAATGACATGCAACAAAATAAAACACAATCAATTAGTAACATGAAGTAAAATATAAAGCAAATAATCATTCGCATATCTGGGTGATTGCTAAGGTTTGGTATAGTTCTACCTAGGGTAAGCACTTAGGTTTTCTATATGTGGTTTAGTTCAAAAGTTGAGGTACCTAAACCAGCAGATTCCTCGATCCTCACCCATTATAGGCTCATATGGACCGAGTTCAGTTCAGGGGAATACATTTCCCTATGGCTGCACGGAGATGAAAATCTCACGAAGACATAGGTACGGATGTATCCCGAAAGCGATTCACTATCCTGCACGGAGGTGAAAACCTCACGAAGGAGTAGTTTCTCACTCCCATTTAAGGGTGTGACCACAAAGGTCATGCAATGCAATGCAGAAATAAAAATAGAACCACATGCAAATAAAAAAAAAGGATCATAATTTTTTAAATCAGATTTTTAAATTCCCAAAAATAAGTTTTAAATTGAAGTTTGTAAGTTTTTTTTTAAAAAAAAGGATACTTGATACTTTAAGTTCCACGAGAAAAATTAAAACCCAGTAAGTTAGGGTATAATTTCTCTCGAAGTCCCCAAATATCACGTATCGCTATATTTAAAAAAGTCTTTAAATAAAATGCGTCAATTTATCAAAATATGTTTTTATAAAACAATGATTTGAATAAGATATTGTAACATACATACTTAATAGCAATTCAACATAAATATAAATTATATTAACAATAAATAATTAAAGAATAATATAACATCAATAAATAAAGAAAGAATTATGTTAAGCAATAACAAACGATTAAAGAAAAATAAATGAATATGGGATATAAAATAGGTAGCGATAGTTAAGATCTTCATGAAATAACAAAATCAAATGAAAAAAAAGAATGATATATTTAAACATTAAAAAATAAAAGAATATGACAATTTTTCAAATGATTTAATATATACATATAAACAATATATAAAAAATTAAAGTAAAAAATAAGAGTACTTATAAAAATATATAATTTAATAATTTAATACATATATAAATGATTATATATAATAAAATAATTAGTAAATAGTATAATAATTAAAAAAACGTATATAATATATTAATCATAAAAATTACATATGTAATAAACAATATAAATAAAATACGTTATATAATGTAAATAGATTTTATACGAAATAAAATTTCAAACAAAAATATGTATTATATGATATAATACTATATAATAAAAAAATTAAAAAAATATATAATATTTAATTATAAAACAATAAGTAATATAAATAATTAGATTAAATAAAATAATAAATAGTGATAATTCAATATTTATAAAAAAAATAGTATGTATTTAAGGAAAACTATACATAAAAATTATATACTAGCAATAAATTAATATACAAATAAATAAAAATAATAATTTAGAATTTTAATATAATAAAAATAATTTAATATAATATTAAATAAAAAAACATAAAATAAAAAACAAAATAAAAAATCTAAAAAAATACAAAAGGATGACATTGAAGTGCGCTACAAATTGTAGGGACCTAATGGGTAATTATACTCTGTCTCCTAAATGGCGTCATTCTGTCGTTGGCCATTAATTAGTCCAAAGGACTAAATTGAAAAGAAAGAAATAATTCTAGGCCTGATTGTAAAATAAAAAGAAACTTAATTGTAAAATTAAAATAATGCGGAAGGGCTTGTAGGGCTATTAGACCCTTAAACAAAAACAAGCGGATCCTCCCCGGGTCGGGTCAACGCGCAGGTCACAGGCCTTTAAACGATGTCGTTTTGGCCTTAAAAGGGAACCTCCAAAACGACGTCGTACAATAGGCCCTATTTAAGTAAAATTAAAACAAAAAAAAATCATTTTAAACACTTTTAAAAAAAAACAAATAGGAGCTCTGAGAAGCTCTCTCTCTCTCTCATGGCCTGGGGTCTGGCTCCGGCCTAGGCTCCGGTGTTCGACCACCACATGTGCCTCCGACGACGACGGTCGGAAAGCCCAAAACCCTCCGTTTTCAACACCGATCAAACGGTAAACTCTTTTCTCTTTTTTTTAGTAATATATGTACAAAAAATGCATGAACTAAAAAGAAAATAAAAAAAGATGAAACAGATATAAAAAAATCACCTATGTAAACTGTTTTTGTATTTTATTTCTCTGTATATTTTTTGTGAATATTTTCATGTTCTATCTCTGTGTGTCCCTGTTTTACAAGTTTTGGGGGTTTATATAAACCCAAAAATAAATAATAAAAAAGGAAATATAGGGATTTTGCCATATTTGCTTGCTGCTTCTTTCCTTTTTGCAGGAGATCGACGAAGGTCTCGGCGGTGGTGCGAGATTCGCGCGCGGACTACGGCACGATCGAAGGCTGGGGTGGGTGCGAGGAGCTGATTGCGGCGCGAGGGTCTGGCACTTGCGGCGCCTAGGGTTTCAGAAACCCTAGGCTTACTGAAACTATTTAGGCATTTGGGCCTTTTTAGGTCGTGAGTTTGGGTCTGGGGTTGGGTAGTCCATTTAGGTCTGAGGGTGTAATTAGTTTGGGCTGTAAGTGGGCTCGGGTATTTTTTGTTAAATGGACTTTGTAAAATGGACTGTGCTGAACATTTTATTATTTTATTTGTTTTGGTTTTTTATTCATGTTTATTTCCAAGCCCGGGCAAAATGGGCCTCTTACAGGGTTAATGGACTTTAGGCCTAGTTTGAACAACTCTTAAATTTCATAAGACTTAATCTAATTAAACATGTCCGTGAATAAGTCGCTGGGTTAGGGTGTGGCAACGGGCATACGCATGTCTAGGATTGGATCTAGGGAGAGCTTGGTACTTAAGCGGTCCTAGTGGCCCACCTCCTCTTCTCTAGAATCCTACCTGGTGCGTAGTGTCTGTTCACTTTAGCTGCAAGGACTTGTTAATGGGCCAAAGTTCATAACTAAAACCCGAAATTTGTAAAATTACCAAATACCCTTAGATTTGTAAAATTACTAGAATACCCCTATATTTGTAAATTACCAAAATACCCCTAGATTTGTAAATTACCAAAATACCCCTATTTTGCAAAAATACCAAAATACCCCTGTTTTGCAAAATTATCAAGATACCCCTATTTTGCCAAATTACCAAAATACCCCTGTAGGGTAGAATTACGAAAATACCCCAGGGTAGTGAAATGACGAAAATACCCCTATGTGACGAATATGAGTTTGTGGATGTTACTTATGTGTTTGATGCATTCATATGATATTCTGCTTAGGATGCATATGGGTGGGAATTATGGTACGGAGGAAGATTTAAAGATCGCATAGTCGTATGGCATGTTAAGAATCTTGGAAAGGGTCGTTGGGCCCAATAATGGTATGGGGAGTCGTGGGTCGATCGTGGAGAGACTCCGAGCTAATGGGGCTGAGATTTTCAAAGGAGTAGCGGGGGTGGCTCCGAATGTGGTAGAGTATTAGTTGGAAGCCACTGAAAGAATCATGGACGACCTGGATTACAGGATTGAACAAAAGTTGAAAGGAGTAATATCCCAAATTAGGGAAGAAGCCTATCAGTGGTGGTTGACCATAAAGGAGGGCAACCAACCGGAGCAGATCACTTGGGAGTTCTTTAAATCGGTATTCCAAGGGAAATACATTGGAGCGGCCTATGTGGATGCCTGAAGGAAGGAGTTGTTGAGCCTGACTCAGGGAGATAAGCAAGTAGCAGAGTACGAGGCTGAGTTTCTGCACCTCAGTCGATATGCCAAGGGGATAGTAGCGACGGAGTATGAAAGGTGCGTATGATTCGAGGATGGATTAAGGGATAGCCTTAGGGTACTGATAGCTCCAGAAAGGGAATGAGATTTTTTGGTTTTGGTAGAGAAAGAAAAAATAGCAGAGGAGGTAAAGAGCACAGAGCGTCGTAACTAAGAGAAAGAGAGAGGCAAGAACAAGCAGAATATAGAACCTATGGGACCTGGACAAAGGCCCATGAGGAGGGCCAAAGTGAATGGGCCGGTTAGAGATGTGGTCCCTGTTGCTGCTACTAACAACGGAATACCATTTTGTGCTGAGTGTGGGAAAAGGCATCTGGGCGAATGTTGGAGGAGGATGGGAGCATGTTTGGTCTGTGGATCCATAGAGCATAGGGTTAGGCAGTGCCCGAGAAGGCTAGATCAGGAGCAAGCCGATGGTAGAGGTAATGTTCAGCCTCAGAGGGGTGGTCAACAACCACCAAGGGGCCGTGGTCAAGTCAGAGGTGGCAATGGTGCAGGACGAGGACGTGGAGCACCGGGTAGAGGTGCAGAACAGGTAGAGGTGAGACAGCCAGTGTTAGTTTATGCTGCTCGTCGCAGAGAGGAAGGTGATGCACCAGAAGTGATAACGGGTACGTTCCTTATTTGTGAGCTACCTTATATTGCACTAATTGATGTCGGGTCGACACACTCGTAAATTGCATGTAATAGGACTGAAACTGTAGGGGTTGAGTTTGAAATAGTTGAGAATGAAATGACTGTGTTAAGTCCTTTAGGGCAATCAGTGAAAGTTAGTAAACTGTTTAGGAATGTACCATTGGTAGTTCAGGGAGCTATTTTCCTAGCGAACTTGATGGAATTGCCGTTTGGTGAGTTCGACCTCATCTTAGGCATGGATTGGTTGGCGAGGTACCAAGCAACTCTAGATTGTGCCTTGAAGTGGATGGTGTTAAAAACGGTGGAAGGTGATGAAGTGGCAGTGATTGAAGAATGACGGGATTATTTGTCGAATGTGATTTCAGCTTTAAGGGCAGAGAAGTTGGTAAGGAAGGGCTGTAAAGCTTACTTAGCCTATAATAGTGATTCGGAATCGAAAAGTTTTACTGTCAAGGATTTGGAAACAGTAAAAGAATTCCCTGATGTTTTTCCTGAGGAGTTGTCGGGATTACCTCCCAATAGAGAAGTGGAGTTTGGAATAGAATTGTTAACGGGTATGGCTCCAGTGTCCATCGCACCTTATAGGATGGCACCAAATGAACTAGTGTAGTTGAAGGCCCAGATTCAGGAGTTATTGGACCGCAGATTCATTAGACCAAGTGTGTCTCCATGGGGAGCACCAATGTTATTTGTGAAGAAGAAGGACGGGTCCATGAGGATGTGCGTTGATTACAGGCAGCTGAACAAGTTAACTATTAAGAATAAGTACCCTCTGCCTAGGATAGATAACCTTTTCGATCAACTTAGGGAAGCCTCAGTTTTCTCAAAGATTGATTTACGTTCGGGATATCATCAATTGAGGGTTAAGGAAGTCGATGTGTATAAGACAGCTTTCAGAACTCGTTATAGACATTACGAGTTCTTGGTAATTTCGTTTGGGTTAACAAATGCACCTGCTGCTTTTATAGATCTCATGAACTGGGTTTTTCAACCATATCTAGACCAGTTCGTGGTAGTCTTCATAGATGACATCTTGGTATACTCGAGAATGGAGGTTGATCACGATGCACACTTACGGATTGTGTTGCAAGTATTAAGGGAGAAGCAACTTTATGCTAAGTTTAGCAAGTGTGAATTTTGGCTAAGGGAAGTCACTTTCTTAGGACATGTGGTTTCCACTGAGGGAATTAGAGTGGACCCTCGAAAGGTGGAGGCAGTGTTGGATTGGAAACGACCTAAGATGATGTCGAAAATTCAGAGTTTTCTAGGCCTAGTCGGGTACTATAGGTGATTTGTCGAAGGGTTTTCCCTAATCGCGGCACGATTGACCAAATTGCTTCGGAAGGGGGTGTCGTTTGTGTGGACTGGCAAGCAGCAAGAAAGCTTTGATAAGCTTAAGAAGGTTTTAACGGAGGCTCCTGTTGATTCAGTCAGAGCACGAAAAGGAGTTTACAGTTTATAGTGATGCGCCACATGTGGGCTTGGGCTGTGTTTTGATGCAGGAAGGGGAGGTGGTTGCATATGCGTCACGCCAACTTAAGACTCATGAAAGGAATTACCCAACCCACGATTTGGAATTGGCGGCGGTGGTGTTCGCACTTAAGATTTGGAGGCACTATTTGTATGGAGAGAGGTGCACCATTTATATGGATCACAAGAGTCTGAAATACCTCTTGACTTAGAAGGAGTTGAACTTGAGGCAGCACAGATGGATTGAGCTGTTAAAAGACTACGATTGCACGATCGAATATCACCCGGGCAAAGCAAATGTGGTGGCTGATGCGCTAAGCCGTAGGACTATGTTGGATTTGAAGGCAATGTTTGCTCAGTTGAGTCTGTATGACAACAGGAGTTTGTTAGTCGAATTGCAAGTGAGGCCACTGTGGGTTGAGCAGATTAAAGCTAAACAGTCATTGGATGAAACTCTGAGCTTTCGATTCAAGCAAGTTGAGAATGGGGAAATGGCGGATTTTGGGATGAATGGTGATGGGTTATTGTGTTTCCGTGGTAGAATTTGTGTGCCAAAGGACGAAGAGCTAAGGAAGTCTATACTATAGGAAGCGCATAGTAGTTCCTATGCAATGCACCCCGGAGGTAACAAGATGTACTGAGATTTACTAGAGCTTTATTGGTGGCCGGGGTTGAAACGTGAGGTTACAGAGTTTGTGGGCAAATGTTTGGTATGTCAATAAGTGAAAGCGGAACATCAGTTGCCGTGGATTACTTCAGCCGATTAAGATCCCACAATGGAAATGGAAGCGGGTTACTATGGATTTTGTTAGTGGGCTACCCTTGATGCCTGCTAAGAAGGACTCTGTATGGGTTATTATGGATCGATTAACTAAGTCTGCCCATTTTATACCGACCCGTACTGACTACTCACTACTGAAATTGGCAAGGTTGTATGTGGCAGAGATTGTGAGGTTGCATGGAGTTCCAGTCTCGATCATATCTGATAGAGATCCTCGTTTTACGTCTCGCTTTTGGAGGAAGCTACATAAGGCGCTAGGTACGAGGTTGGATTTCAGTACAGCATTTCACCCTCAGACTGATGGTCAGTCGAAAAGGGTAATTCAAGTTTTGGAGGATATGCTGAGAGGGTGTGTAACTGAGTTTCGAGGAAGTTGGGAGGACTACTTGCCGTTAGCTAAATTTGCGTATAACAATAGTTATCAGGTTAGTATTGGAATGGCACCATATGAAGCACTGTATGGACGAAGATGTCGTACTCTGACTTGTTGGACTGAGTTGGGCAAGCGTTGAGTTTTGGGTCCAGAGTTGGTAGCAGACACCAAAGATAAGGTGAAATTGATTCGGGATCGGTTGAAGGAGGCAGCGGATAGGCAGAAGTCATACACTGACCTCAAACGAAGAGAGATCGAATATGTTGTGGGGGACATGGTTTTTCTCAAGGTTTCCCCTTGGAAGAAGGTGTTAAGGTTTGGTCGGAAGGGCAAGTTAAGCCCAAGGTTCATTAGGCCTTACCGAGTATTGAAGCGAATTGGGCCAGTTGCCTATCAGCTGGAATTGCCTTCTAAATTGAGCCAAATACACGATGTGTTCCATGTGTCAATGCTAAGGCGTTATCATTCGGACCCTTCTCACATCGTGACTGTCGAGGAGATCGAGGTTAGACCAGATCTAACTTTTGAAGAGGAGTCGGTTTAGATAATTGATCAAGATGTCAATGTTTTAAGAAGGAAATCTGTTCCCTTAGTCAAAATGCTTTGGTGTAACCATATTGCCGAGGAGGCTACATGGGAACTCGAGGAGGCGATACGTCGACAATACCCTCACTTGTTTCAACTAGGTAAATTTCGAGGCCGAAATATTTTTTAGAGGGGTAGAATTGTAACGCCCTAAAAATCTCGAAACCCTAATTTCTGTGCATGAAAGTTAATACGAATGTGTAGCACTTAGAATAATAATATTAAGGTAGTATCGGGATTATTTGAAGCCTTATAGATAGGGGTGACCATAGGAAAAATTCATTTTTCTTGCTTAGTGGACCCTAGTCTTAGGCATGAGGCATCATAAGCATGTTAAGAGAAGAGAGGACACAAATGGGCTTGTGGTCCAATGGAAAGTGGCATCATTTAGGAGCTATGAAGTGGCGTGTTTGTCAGTTAAGGAGATCCAAGGTTTGATGACTAAAGAGGGGAGAATTAAGGAGTTTTATTTTTGTTCCTGGACAGAAGGAGTTGGCGTTGGAGGGGACTCTGGAAGGGAGCGTTCAGGAGAGAAATTTAGGGTGAAGATAAGCGAGAAAATTTAGGAGATAGGGAGTAAGGACGTGATGGTGCCGAATAGGACTCTAAGTGAGGGGAGTATTCGGCCTATGGCTTTAAAAGGAGAAGGGGCCAAATGCTGAAAGATTCTTTGAGCATTCTCTAGTTTTATTCTCCCCCTTAAACGGTTTCTCCCTTTTTGCCGAATCCTTCATACTCTCCCTTCTCAAATCACCTCTTTTCTTATTCTTCCCAGTGTTGCCGAATTGCCTCTGTCACCATACTAGTCTCAAAAGCCGGATTTGAGCCGCAGGATCAAAGGAGAATTTTGGTAAGTGCTTAGTTGATCTTTTAGCGATTTTTTTAAAAGCTGAAGAGCTATCTAACCCCTCCTTGTCGTTAACTTTGTATTAACAAAGGAAAAGATCAACAATCGCAAGCGTGGTAGGTAAGGATTGCTAACAACGTGGTAAGTGTTCTCGACTCAGTCATGGTTTAGTAAATGGCCGAATCCAATTTGGCTCGTAGGGATGATTTATGATCAATATGGATCACTTAGTTTTGACGATATAGGTGTTTGGGTGCAGATCTAGAGGATAATCACCAATAGTAGCAAAGGAAGGGCTACTAGAACGTAAGGCACACGGTAATGGTACGGTGAGGTTTCGGTTTTTGATAAGTAGGTGTTAAAGCCTTGGTTAATCATTAGTAGTGTCGATTTTAGGTTCGTGACTAAGGGATTTGCAGCGCACGTGGATACCAGGTGTGTACAAACACTACGTACACGATATCAGCAATGCCGAAAAGCTGAAAGTGGCTAAATGGGCCCAGCGGGCCCTAAGGCTAGGTTTGATGAGTTTATTTGGTTTGGTGTATGAATTGAGTCTGTCAAGCATAATACATGATCTGGAATTGTTTTGGGCCTAACAGGCCATAAGGATGTGATTTGGGCCTAGTGGGCCGTAAGGATGTAATTTTGGTTTGATGGGCTTTATGGGGACGTAGACAAGTATGTTAGGGTTAATGGACTTTAGGCCTAGTTTGAACAACTCTTAAATTTTATAAGACTTAATCTAATTAAACATGTCCCTGAACAAGTCGCTGGGTTAGGGTGTGGCAACGGGTATACGCATGTCTAGGATTGGATCTAGGGAGAGCTTGGTACTTAAGTGGCCCTAGTGGCCCACCTTCTCTTCTCTGGAATCCTACCTGGTGCGTAGTGTCTGTTCACTTTAGCCACAAGGACTTGTTGATGGACCAAAGTTCATAACTAAAACCCAAAAGGGACCAAATACCCCTAGATTTGTAAAATTTACAAAACACCCTTAGATTTGTAAAATTACCAAATACCCTTAGATTTGTAAAATTACTAAAATACCCCTAGATTTGTAAATTACCAAAATACCCCTAGATTTGTAAATTATCAAAATACCCCTATTTTGCAAAAATACCAAAATACCCCTATTTTGCAAAATTATCAAGATACCCCTATTTTGCAAAATTACCAAAATACCCCTGTAGGGTAGAATTACGAAAATACCCTGAGGTAGTGAAATGACGAAAATACCCCTATGTGACGAATATGAGTTTGTGGATGTTACTTATGTGTTTGATGCATTCATATGATATTCTGCTTAGGATGCGTATGGGTGGGAATTATGGTACGAAGGAAGATTTTAAGATCGCATAGTTGTATGGCCATGGATCCACCGGTGGCTTTAAGCCCATTATATGATTAGCAGCTTTGCTGCAACGTTAGGTAGTACCTCAACCGGGCTACCTTTGGAGTGTAAAGGATGGGTGGGTCGATTTAGAAATCCCCACAGGTGTGTATAAGGTTGGAAGGGAAATGGTGTGTGTAACGGATGGATTATTGGGATGGGTTTTGTATTATCTTGTTTATATATGATACGATATGATATGATATGAGGTCATTGTGGGCTAAGGCCCAAGACCACCGATTTTGATAGGGCTTAGGCCCAATGTGAATATTTGTATGTGATTTGATTGCCAAGGGTTGTACACACTGAGTTTCGAAACTCACACCCTTTTATTTAATGTTTCAGGTGATCCTGAATAGACGGCTCGACGTGGGAGAGGACTTGGAGATGGCCACACTACAAGCTGATCAAATGTTTTATTTTGTTCAAATGAATTTATTTTAAATACTTTGTTTTTTCATTGGATTGTAATAAGGCCATGTAACTCCTAATTGACTTTAGATTTTTGGGTTTTACTATTATTATTTCAACTATCTGCTTAGTAAATTTCATAAAATTTCTAAAGTTAACATGGTTTTCGAAATAACTTAACCTATGAATGTTTTCTAAAATATGGGCTTTTCAATGTAACTTAACAAGATACAAGGGTTTTGGGCTTTTGGGCCTTAAATTGTTAAATGGTAAAATCGTTTTGAAGTGTGCATTTAATGTGACATTCCAGACTCGGGCCTAACTTCTAGGCCGGGTTTGGGGTGTTACAAGTCTTACATGGGGCCACCTTTGAATGCCGATGCCATATCCCGGATATGGTCTTATACGAAATCTCATATCAAGTGTCGATGCCATATCCCGAATATGGTCTTATGCTATTTTCATTTTCATTACCGAAGCCATATCCCGGATATGGTCTTATACAGAATTTCAATTTGGTGCCGAGGCCATGTCCCGGACATGGTCTTACACGGGACCTTATTCATTTCATGCTTTGATGATAACATTTTCACATTCATTATAGTCCACTTGGACTTCTACATATCATTCAACATAATAAAGCATTATACTTATCAATATAGTACCAAGCATTTCCGAACATGCTAACATAAATGTTGCATTAATCACATACAAACTTACCTCGATTTCAAAATGAGCTAGCTCGTCGGTTTAGTCCAAGACTTTGTTCTTTCCCCGATCGAGGTGGATTCTCAGTTCTTCTTGCTCTATAATAGCAATTTAGCTCATTTTAATCCTCACATTAATAAATGCATTTTAATAGTCATGCTTTGGCAAAATTACTATTTTTCTCCTAGACTTTGGCAAAATGACCATTTTGCCCCTAGGCTCGGAAATAAATTCTAATCATAATTCTACCTTCAACAAGCCTAGGTGAACATTTAATATCCTTATAGCTATCATCAAAAATCAACATTTCACATATTTACTACAAACTTTATAACCTTTTCATCAAGGTCTTATTTGGTGTTTTCATGACAACACCTCTCACAAAAGTTTTTCATCTAACAACCAAGACTCATTTTCTTCCATAAAAATGCAGCAAATAACAATGAAAGCTCTCATGGAAAAACTCTAAACTTTTCACCATATTGCAAATTAGTCCCCTCATTTGAAAGCTTAAGCTTTAGGGGTCTCAAAAGTACAACTTTTATTAAGAAATGATCCCTAGAACAATTACTTGAATGGAGGAAAGCTTGCTGAAATTTTGAGCTTTCAAAAACCCATATTTGCTTGCTATTTTCGGTGGAGAAGGGAGCAAAAAGATGGATATCATCTTTTCTTTATTCTAATATTAAATTATCAATTAGTCCACCTACTCACCAACTTTGACCAACTTTGACAATTTTGTCTCCTATGGTAGTCTATGGCCGACCAAGCATTTACAAAGGGCTAAATTTCCTTTTAAAGACCTCAAATTAACATTCTATGGCTATTTGGTACCCATAGCTTATAGAATAGAACTTTTGCACTTTATACGATTTAGTTATTTTTCGCGATTAAGTAAGAAATCGCTAAAATTAAAGCACCAAAATTTTCATGCACTAATATAATCATGCTCTGACTCATAAAATAACATGAAATTAATTTTCTCTAACCTCGAATTAGTGGTCCCGAGATCACTGTTTCGACTAGCCCCTAAATCGGGCTGTTACATGATTCTTGTTGAGGCTCATAGTAGTCCTTTTGCTATGTATCCCGATGGGAATAAAATGTATCACGATCTTTGGGTTCTGTATTGGGTTGAAGAAGGATGTTGCCGACATTGTTGCGAGATGTTTGGTTTGTCAAAAGGTGAAAGTCGAACATCAATGTCCATCGAGTTTGCTTCAACCTATTCAGATTTCGTAGTGAAAATGGGAGCGAATTTTGATGGACTTCATTTCGGGTTTGCTTTAACTCCTACACGAAAGGATTTGATATGGGTGATTGTGTACAGATTTACGAAGTCTGCACATTTTTTTCGGTCCGTACGACTTTTAGTCTACATCAATTAGCTAAGCTCTACTTCCGAGAGATTGTTCGTTTTCATGGAGTTCTTGTTTCGATCATATTAGACTGAGATCCACGGTTTACTTCGAGATTCTAGAAGGCATTGCATGAGACTTAAGGTTCGAAGCTTCATTTTAGTTCAGCTTATCATCTGTAGCCCGCTGTTCAGTCAGAGAAGGTGATCTAGATTCTTGAGGACATGTTTCGTAGTTGTGTTATCCACTTCAAAGGTAACTGGGATCGTCACTTGCCGTTAGTCGAGTTTGTGTATAATAATAGCTATCAGAAGAGTATTCACATGGCACTGTTCGAGGCTATGTAACACCCCTTACCCGTATTCTATGTCGGAACTGGGCACAAGGCATTACCGGATTTATTCTACTTAATCACACAACTTTAGTCTATAAACTTACTTGACATATCTCTACCGCTATCACAATAGCCTCATTAAGGACCTACGAGGCCTTAAACATCCATACGAGAGGTTTCGGAACCCAACCAGAAACTTTTGCGATTTTAAAAATTTTCACCTAAACAAGGGCCACACGCTCGGTGGGCAGGCCGTGTGGTCACACACGCTCATGTCCCTACCCCGTGTGGGATTTATTTTTATTACGAACCTACAGGGGTTTTCACACAGCCTAGGCACACACCCGTGTGCTTAGCCCGTGTGCTCCACACGGTCTAGACACACCCGTGTCTTGCCCATGTGTAAAAACCTGGGTATTCTGTTTGTGATGTCAGCAACCTTATAAAGGTCACACGGCCTAGGCACACGCCCGTGTGGCTAGCCCGTGGTCAACACTAACTTACAACACCAACATGCAAGGGACACACGGCCAAGTCACATGCCCATGGGGCTGACCGTGTGTCACACACGGCCTAGACACACGGACGTGTGCCTACCCGTGTGGACAAGAACAAGGCTATTTGCCAAGTTCCCTTCACCCCTCTAGCTCACACAATATGGATCCATTCAACATATCATCAAACAAACTCATATTTTGTAATCTAAACTTCCATGAATGACTATATCTTTTCATAAATGACAAGGTGAGCCATCAACCATGGCAATATACAAAATAGTTTGTCTTAAAAAGGGGCCAACACACTTTAGGCCAAAATAACAAATTAATAATCCTAGTCTAGCCCCTATACATGCCATACACAAAATCACTAAGTCTAAATATACCGAGGTGAGTTGATAGTGTGGGCGATCTTCTGGTTATCTACGTATCCTGGCTCAGCTCTTAAACTCTATAAAACAAGGGAAAAGAAAGGGGAGTAAGCTTTAAGCTTAGTAAGTTTACATGTAAACAAATAGCATTATAATATGTTCTAAACAATAAATAGTATTACATACTATACAAGAACAATCCACATTCATAATCATGCTTACTCATTTCCTCCCTTACCACTTTCCAACCACATCACAAGCTTAGTACTCACATTCATTTACATAGATCCCTGCACTTAGAACTACAAAGTCACATGATACAACACATCATATTTTCTCAATAAGCCCTTCATACTACTTATCTCTCGGTGGTTTCGCACTTAGCCCACCATCAATCTCTAATAGGGTGGTATCGCACAAAGCCCACCAAAAGGATAGTTACGTTGGTATCGCACATAGCCCACCAAATGATAAATAGACGATGGTATCGCACACAGCCCATCGTAGTTACGTAATAAGGTGGTATCGCACTTAGCCCACCGTTAAGTGTTGTCATTACACATTTACATATCTATTTTGTAATTCATACGATAATTATTCAATAACTACCAAATTCAATCCACTTGAACTACACAAGTTTTCAATCATGCCATGCACTAATTAGCAACAATAATGTGTATATAAAAATGCATTATTTACACATAAGCTTACCTCGGTGCAAAACGTTTCAATTTGCGGTTTAATCCGTAACCTTGCCTTTTCCTCGGTCAACGTTAATTCCATGCTCTTCTTGATCTATAACAATAAAATTCACTCATTTAGATCATTCTATAATCATAATGCATCAATTTCTACACTTAGGCAAAAATGGCCATTTTGCCCTTGTACTATGGTAAAATTACAATTTTGCCCCTAGGCTCGTAAATCATTTTTTAACACATTTTATCAATAAACAAGCCTAGCTGAATATTTATTCCTCCTACAACTACTCACAAATTCATCTATTTCATGTATTTATTACAAAATCACAACTTTTACAACTTGGTCCCATTTAGGTGTTTTCATGACTACACCTTTCACCAAAGTTGTTTCTCATCTCCCTAGCATTCATTTTCTTCCATAAAAACTCAGCTAACAACATAACTACTCTCATGGCAAGTCCCTATACTTTCAACCATATCTCAAATTAGTCCCCTCATTAGCTAGCTTAAGCTTTGGGGACTCCAAAAACACAAAAATCATCAATTAAAACCACCTAAATCACTTACTTGAATGAGAATTGAGTGACTGAAGGTTTAACCTCCAAAAGCTCTATTTTCCCTTCAATTTTCAGTGGAAAGAGATGAGTGAATATTGAAAGATGATAGGTTTTCTTTTTACCATATTTTATTCATCTTTTCTCACCTAATTTCACCCAATTTGACCAAAAATTAAATGCTCTTGTCCTCCCCTATGCACATGGCTGGACAACACATTCTAATTGGACTAATTGCATTTTAAAAACCTCCAAATTACATTCTATAGCTATTAGGTACCCCTACCTTATAAAATAGAACCTTCGCACCTTATGCGAATTAGTTCTTTTTCACAATTAAGCATGCTATCATTAAAATTAAAGCACCTCACATAGTCATATATTAATGCCATAACACATAAAATAACATCAAAATAATTTTTCCTAACCTTGATTTAGAGGTCTCAAAACCACTGTTCCGACTAGCCCCAAATCGGGCCGTTACAGGCTATGTATGGTCAGAGGTGTAGGACTCCTCTATGTTGGTCTGATATGGAGGAGAAGAGGAACTTGAGTCTAGAGTTAGTTCGAGAGGTTGAGTATAAGGCGATACTTATTTGCGACCGGTTAAAGGCTACTTTTAATCAACAGAAATCTTAAGCTGTGCAACACCCCTAACCCGTATTCGTCGTCGGATTAGGGTTAAGAGGCATTACCAGAAAAACAGAATCTTTTACGGATATTTCATAATATAATTCAACCAATAAGATCAAAGTGTTCCTTAAATAGGTCTTCGAGACCTTAAACATGCTTTAGAATAGGGTCGGGACTAAACCGAACACATACAGAAATTCTCATAAATTTAAAATTTTTTCAAAGTTACAGAGGTCACAGGCCCGTGTGGGCAGGCCGTGTGCCTCACATGGCCTCAGACACGCTCGTGTGTCTAAGCCGTGTCAAAACAGGGCATACATACTGACTTGTCCACACACCCGTGTGCTTCACCCGTGGTCGCTACTGACTTGCACCACACGGCCAGTCACACGCCCGTGTGTCCAGCCCGTGGTCGCTACTGACTTAATCCACACGACCAGTCACACGCCCGTGTGTCTTGCCCATGGTTGAGTCTGACTTGTTTTAAATTTCAACCACGAGGGACACGGTCGAGCCACACACCTGTGTGCTCAACTGTGTGGGCAATTATAGGCCATTTTCAAGGCCAAAATGCCACCTACACATTGGGTTATCCCTACAAGCAACATACCAATTTAATTCATGCCAAACTATTCAACTTTTCCAAGCATTTAAAGGCATCTCAACATACCATTTTAGGCAACATTTAACTTAACTTATTCACAAGCATTTCTAAACATAATTCATTCACAAACCTACCATTTCAACATAATCATCATTCATCAAACACATATACTCACTTTGCATCAATAAGCTTACCATTACCTTGACCATTTCATAACCATAGAATCATACCAAAACCAAACATCATATAGCATGACTCTTCATTCATTACAGAACCATTTAAATAGCCATATCATATAGCTATCCACATATTTCAAACATAACTCAAGGTAACTAGCCTATACATGCCATACTTTAGAATATACATTTTCAAAAGGTACCAAAACAAGATTGAGTAGTGTGATGACGATCCTCAACGGTTCCCGAGCCTTCAGTAGCTTTGACGATCTATAAAATAGAGAAAACACACACAAAGTAAGCTTTCAAAAGCTTAGTAAGCCATATACAAATAAACTAAACACAAAATGCACATAGCCATATTGATACAATAACATTAATGTTTCTCATTTGCAAATTTATAACATATCCTTTGGTCCATTTGTTTAGCCATTACTTACCCACATTCCATAGCTCAAAGTATCAGTTTACTCATAACTCATTTAAGCTTGTATCACATATTATCTCATCAAATCTATAAACATATTCACTTTAGTAAGCTCATTTAAACACTTACCTTTCCAACGTACCTGAATCATTTATACATTTCACATAGACATTCATTTCTCAGATTTGCCCGTTGAATCGTTCGAAACTAAATAGGATACTCAGAGTTCTCAGAATAATCATACAATGCCAACGTACCAGACATGGTCTTACATGCACTCAGATATCAATGTCACTGTCTCAGACAGGGTCTTACTCGAATCAAATACGATGCCAATGTCCCTGACATGGTCTCACACGCAAATCTCATATCGATGCCAACGTCCCAGACGTGGTCTTACACGAAATCTCGAATCAATGCCAATGTCCCAGACGTGGTCTTACATGATATCCCATATCAAAAACCTATGTCATGACATATGTAATCCTATCTATTCCTAGGTTCTTACGGGACTTCTCGGACATAGATACATTGTTAATACTATCTCGAATTCTATGTACATAACATCTCGAGCATAATCAACACAAGCTAAATTTTATATATGCATAATTAACTCAATTCAAATGCATTTATTTGTATATCGACTTACCTCGAATTCGAATAAACAGAAATAAACTCGGCAACTCAATTACTTTCGATTTCCCATGATCTAAGTTTGTTTTCTTCGGTTCTTGATCTATACATATTCAAATTTAATCCATTTATTCACAAAATCATTCAATTCAATCCAAAAACACATATTTAAGGTAATTTACAAATTAGCCCTCACATTTTCACATTTTGACATTTTAGTCCCTATTTCACAAAATCACAAATACACAAAATCTCAATACACCCATGCTTAGCCGAATTCTCATGTAGTCCATACAAGTCCATACATTTCATTTATTTCATAATTTAGTCCTCCAAAAATATTATTTTCTCAATTAAGTCCAAATTACTCAAATTCATCAAAAATTTAAAGACAAAACATGTTAATCTAACACATATATTTCATATTTCATCATCAAACATCACAAAGCTCATGAATTCATCAATGGCATATTTCAAAATCATCATCAATTTACAAAATTAAGGCATGGGTTTTGAAGAACACTAAGCAACGATTACAAAAACGTAGAAATTATCAAAAATTGAACAAAAACATACCTTGAATCAAGTCAAAAGCTAGTTGAAACCTAGCTTATTCTTTTCTTTCTTTTTTTTGATGTTTTCAGTCAAGATGGATGAACATTATGGCTATTATTAAGCCTTTGTTTTATTATAATTAACTTAATAATATAATTCCAATTTTAACCTTTTAATAACAACATTAAAATTCCACTAACATATGGCATTAATGTCCATCCATAATTCAAATGGTCCAATTGCATTATAATGACCTCACATTTATAAAGCCATGACAATATAGCCCTTTAACAAATAGAAAGCCACTTTTACATTTTATGCAATTTAGTCCTTTCCTTAAATTAAGCACATAAACAACAAAATTAATTCACAGAAATTTCACACATGCTTAATCATATACTGCAGACACAGAAAATAATATTCAAAAATTTTTCTAACTCGGATTTGTGGTCTCGAAACAATTATTCCGACTAGGGTCTAAACCGGACTGTTACATGCTGACCTGATACGTCGAGACATCAAATATCAGGTTGGTAATAAGGTATTTTTGAAGGTTTCGTCGTGGAAGAAAGTTCTGAGATTCGGACGGAAGGGTAAGCACAGTCCGAGGTTCATTGGCCCTTATGAGGTTGCTGAGCGGATTGGACTGATTGCTTATCGTTTGTTGTTGTCACCTGAGCTAGAACGTATTCATAACGTTTTCCATGTCTCCGTGTTACGGAAGTACATATCTGATCCTTCTCACGTTGTTCCTGCTGAGGAGATCAAGGTTCAATCTGATCTTTCGTATAAGGAGGAACCGGTTGCGATCCTAGATCGAAAGGTCAAGGTTCTACACAATAATACAATTTCGTTGGTGAAAGTTTTGTGGCGCAACCACGAGACTGAGGAAGCCACCTGGGAGTCGAAAGATGTGATGAAATGTTAGTATTCGTATCTGTTTGATTCAGGTAAATTTTGAGCACGAAATTTCTTTTTAGAGGGGAGATTTGTAATATCCCTAAACCGGGTCTAGTAGTTTCGAGTATATTTTTGGGTTTCGAGTGTGAAACTAGGAATTTATAGAGTTTCTAGTCATTTTTAATTTAATTTAGGAGGTTAATTTAATCTAAAATAGATTAAACAATAACCCAAAAAATTAAAAATATATATTTTTGAAAAATTAATTTTAAAGATTTTAAATAATTATTAGTGAAAATAATCAATTTAGGTTGAAAAAGAATTTTAAAATAATTTTTATTGGGGTAATTTGGGTAAAATTTAAATATTAATTAAATAGGATTTCGTTGTAAAACAAGGGAAAGTTTAGAGTATTTATATGACAAATAAACCTTAAAATTGGGATTTTTGAAGGGAAAGGATTAAATGGTAAGGTAAGGGAAATGTGGGAGTGGCCATTGTCTTAGACAAATTTCCCAATTTTTGAATTTCTGGTGGGTGGTTTTTGTTTTAAAACTAATGTATATAGTTCACTTTTCCCACATTTTACATAAGATTAGAGAGTTTTAAAATTCATTTTTTTTTTTGTTTGCATGATTTAAAATAGATCCATCATCAAAGAATAGATCCAACCAATTTTCTTCCAAAAATACTCTTTCAATTCACCCGAAATTATTCTCAAAAGTAACAAAAAATATTCTGAAATTTCTCAAGTTTCTTGAATTAAGATTTTCAATTAATGAATTTACAGCGAATTAAAGGTAATCTTCAATCCTAAACTTGTTTTTATAATGATTAATAACATTTTTACATAATTTAAGAGTCAATTAAAGGATTTTTATCAATGTCATCTTCTTTCAAAAACACATTGTTCTTTAATGGTGGATCTTGAATTTTGAGAGGAAATCCACAAATCAATGGATGTTCCAACTCAAAATGGATCTATTAAAAGGTTTTCTATCTTATTTATCAAGATTAAACATGATTTTTGAGGTAATTTAAAGAAATTTGAATTTCATAATCTTCATAAACATTTTTTCCGGAATTTTGTGAAATTGATTTAAAAATGAAATTGATGCTTAGTATAAGTGTATTTGGTCTAGTATTGATGTTTGAAAGTGTTTAGGAGGGCTGGACAGATCGATTTTTTGAGGAATCTAGTTTTCGACTTGATGTTACAAATCCGGTAAGGTATCTTTGTGAGAAGATTTCGATTAGTATAGTTAATTAAAATTTGTGTTTATTATAGCATTGGAAAGGTGGTAATGTCTACTTTATCCCTATTGGAGCACCGAATCTTGAAGAGGATCGAGATAACCGAAATTGAAGCTTGGATTTGCTTGGTTAATCATTTGTTTGTGGTAGAATAAATTGTGTGGTGAGTGTTTCTAAGGGTGATTTTGTAAATTGATCCTCATTTATGTTTAATTAGTAGCTTAATTGAATATCTCAATTGATTAATTTTGGTTGATTGGCTAATTATTGCAAGATTTATATTGAAAGTGCAAGAATTAAATTTTTATTGAATAATGGTAAGTAAGCTTCTGGGTGGTGTTGTGCTATTTAATTTGGTTAATTTTATGGATGATTAAAGCATGTTTATTGGAGTTTTTGATCATGATAAGTTAGTGATACAATTGGTAATTGAACATTGGAAAATGGCAAATGAAATGTTTGATTTAATTGGATGTTAAATGGCTATGTTAAATGTTATACATAAGCATTTTGTCACACTAAATTGAGCACAATAATGATGATTTATATGCTATTTTTGACTGACAATATTGGCAACATGCATGGTGGATCCATTCGATATAATTGTCATGCCATAGGATTAGTGAGCACTCACCATTATTTGTGACATTATGAGCATATGGCTCTAAGAGGACTGATTTTTTGGAGTAGATAAAAGAGTGTTGAGCATGAGTCTCCACTCAATGGGTAATTTGAGGCGCTATAAGGGAGCGTGTGCTTCGGCCCACTCAACTCAATAGACTATATTTGATATTTGTGGGAGTTGGAGACCCATTTATCCGATGTATGATCACCCGATTAAGCCATGAGAAGTGTATGCCAATATATTTATGTGTGATTGTTGCTATATCATTCAATGATTGTAAGCCATGAATAATTTATTCTCGATATTGATAATGCATATGGAAATTAAGTTGACATGTTCCATTATTATGAATGATAATTGGTGATTGATTGGATGTGAATTAAACATGATTTGGGTGTTGATTTACTAGTCATTTTTATTAACATTCACTAAGATTTTTAAAGTTCACACCCTCATAATTTGTGCAAATAATCGTTGGGCTTAAAGAGCTGAAAAGCCAAGCAAGAGAGTTCCAAGAGATTTACGCTTGGTAGAGACTTTATTACACGATTTAGAGACTCTAATCGGACATTGTGGAACTCCGGAGAATTAGTTTAATTTTGGTTGTAATTGGACTTTGGACATTGGACATTTTATTTTCTATGGTTTTATAATAATTTTGAGGCATGTTTGAGTTTAATTACTGAATAATTTATAGTGTATTGTTGCTTTATAACACGGTGATTGATAACACAATGTGTGAGGCATGAAATTTATACTAATGATTGTTTAAATGAAGCTTCCATGGAGTGATTTACTAGCGACTAAGGTACGCCACTTGATTGATTTATTTTGTGTTTGTTGTGAATGAAATTGATTGTCTAATTCTATATAATTGTGGCTTAATTGATGTCAATAAATTCAATTGAAGGTGTATGTATATGTATGTTAATTAATCTAGTTAAATCGGGTTTAATTTACCATTAAAATATGCAAAATTGGGTTTTAAAATGAGCTTTTTTGCAAAAATAGGTGCAGTGGTTTTCACACGGGCGTGTGAGGGGTTGCACACGAGCGTGTGGGTGTATAACACAGGCTTGTGGATACTAGAGCTATCACACACATGTGTGTGGGATTTCCACACGGGCGTGTGCGATCATCCTACAAGTTTTTCATGACGCGAACATGGTTGATTAATGACACATGGTCTGGGGGGCACAACCGTGTGGGTTTTGGGGGTTTGAATTTGTAACATCCCCAAACCCGGCCCATTCATTATGACCGAATCTGGTTATGTCACTACGAAAAAGACGGTGGAAAAATTCTTTTTAGACTTAAAATAAAACAGTAAATTTATTAACCTTTGAAAATCCATGTTGATTTGATATTGTATGAAAAACTTTGATATTATTATATTGTCCAAAATTTCACTTTAGTGAATATATAAAACCAATTTGCATAATCAAGTTGTTAGAATAAATTCGTCTTCACTTAGTAATTTAATATATTCCAACCATAATTTAAAATAATAATAAATAGTTCCCAAAATAAATAAAAATCAAAAGGCCCTTATTACAACAATATTTGAACCCAAATAACTAATATGGATAAGTTTAAAATATTTAAACTGTTCTTTCTGCATGGGCCACCATGTGTCCTCTCCGATCCCGGTCCAACTTTACGCATCACCTGAAATGGTTAGGAAAAATAGAGTGAGTCCACTGATTTCCACACGTATGGGCTTGGCCCATAACCATACTTTTCTCATAACAAGTCATGCAAATATGCATCTCAGCCCAACCTACGATCCAACCGTAACACCAACCTTAGCAGACTCCCTGCCTAAGGCCGTGGCTAACCCACCACTGATCACATCGTGATCCATAAACCTTACCTTGGCAAGCTCGCTGCTCAAGGCCGTGGCTGAGCCACCGATCAACCAAAGTGATCCCAAAACCATAATCTGTCTACGGTGATGCACATAGCCATCAACCGCCGAGATGGGCACCGAGCCACACCTCCCTTGAGGTAGCACACAGCTAACCGTCAAGCGCTAATGTAGCCTGAGCTAACATTAGACCACGTATATCATGTGTACTCCTTCTACCTTCATTGAATCAAGCCCAAATCCCATGCAAATATGTAAATGCTACATGTTAAGTCATCATATAGCATGAGTCTATATATATCATATCATTACCACATCATATATTTACACATACATCACATTAACATAATATCCAAGGTTTACTCACCTGATATCTGATTTCCCAAAATTATGGTATCCACCACTCAAGCCAATATAATCGGCTACCACACACAATACATCTGAATACACATTAAAACAACTAACCAGAGAAACAGTGCGGTGATTACGCACGTTATTACTAGCACAATCGATCAAATCCTGAAAACGATACTTGATTAAGAACCTTGTCGAAAATCCTTGGTAAATCGAATCCCGAGAGCCCCTTAGCACTTTTAACGCTAGCTAAAAGCAAAAGAACCCCCCACCTAGCCCTCCATGATTCGGCCAAACAAAAGAACTCATGATTAGCTATATGATTTCGGTCAACCACAGAAAGAAGAGAAAACCGATAACAAGAAAGGAAACCTTA
The DNA here is from genome assembly GCA_005393395.2 of Gossypium australe. Classification (NCBI taxonomy): domain Eukaryota; kingdom Viridiplantae; phylum Streptophyta; class Magnoliopsida; order Malvales; family Malvaceae; genus Gossypium; species Gossypium australe. The sequence goes on along the minus strand of CM016621.1, from coordinate 107,641,101 downwards.
CCACCTTACTACTCCAAATTCGGCTTGATAGCAACCTTGAGAATCAATGCTCTAGAAAAGAATAAAGAGGAGGAAAAATAAGGGTAAGGCTCAAAAAGAGGTTCGGCTAACACAACATAAAGGAGAAAGGCTCTTCAACTTTAGAAGATGGTTGAATTGAGAATAGGTGAAGAAGAAAAATGGAAGAATAGGTGACTTAAAGTTTCGGCTAAGGTGATTTTGATGAAGGAAAAGAGGTGTTTTTAGAGTATGAGAAGAAAAAAGAGTGAAGTCTTAGAATGAAGCTAAAATTCGGCAAAGGAAGAGCACTCCCCCCTTTTATAGCATTCGGCTAAAGCTCCCCCCTAGAAGAAAACAAAATTCGGCCAACCACTCCACCCTTCACAAAATCCCAAAATCTCCTCCTACTTTCACTCTCCACCAACCCTTCAAATAATTCAAAATAAAAACCATCACATCTCTCCTCCTAGCCATCCATTTAAAATGATTTGAACAAGTCAAATCCTTCTTTTAAGGTGCCAAAACCGAACCCTACTCTTCCCCCTTTGCTCATGACGCAAAAACAAAGGCAAAATGCTGCTCTTGCAGCTCGAACACTGGCCCCCTTCTGCTCCCTGAGGCGTCACTTCTCCATGCCTTATGTGGCGCCTACTTGCCACTCTGCCAAAGCCAATTCTGTGTCTTAACCTCCCAAATAATTCTCTTAAGGCCCCCTCTATCCAAGCTCCCCTTTGAACCCCTAAAACTAAAAATTTTCTAAAGCATTCCACTACACTTAAGAGTTCTCCGGACCCCTAAAACTCACCCAATTACACACTAAAGCATGCCAGCCCCTGAGTTATGCACTAAGTGCATAACCCCTAGAACCAGGGTGTTACAGAATTTTTATCTTTTTAAATTGGTATTCTAATTTGTTTAAGTTACAATTTAGTCCTAAAATTTGATTAGTCTAGTTAGAGCCTTAGATGATAAGGAAACTTGGTAAAATTTTAGGATTAGTCTCGTAATGGGTAAAATTCAATAGAAACACACTTAATTTATAATTCACAATAGGTCCATATAGTTTGTATTTGTTACAATGTAGTCCCTAGTAATAAAACTTGAATTAGACATAGTAAACGAACTCAAATTAAGCTAAAATTTTTAGGCTTGCATAATTTAACTGAAAGAAGGTCGATAAACACTTAGATCTAAAATCGGGTTAAGTTTTACTGTAGGTGGTAAAATAACGAAAATGCCCTTAGGTAAATTACCTGGGAAAAGTTTAAAATTGGCTCATAGTTTGCTTTCGCATTAATAAATAACTAATAATTAGATAAGATTGAGGTGTTATAAGGTCGAGGTGTGCCTTGGGTGGTCATTAGCCGGAGAGTTACTTAGGTGGCTAATGTAACACCCCAAACCCGGCCCATTTACTCCGGCCGAATTTGGAATGCCACTGCGGAACACTTTCGAAAAACATTCTTACTTAAGAGATAAACCGTTGAAAATTTGTTTCCTTTAATAAAAGATTTTCGTGACTTGTAATATTCTAAGTAAAATCGGAGTTCATTATAAAAATATCGGATTCGAGCTTTGCTCGGGGAAATAAAACCGTTTGCAATCAACCTTTCATATTAGGGCATAATAATAACAATACTTAATAAATGGGCTGAAATACTTTAGTGGGCCTTATTACAATACACACTTAATCAAAATACGGATAATGTAAATATGTAATTAATCAAATAAAACGTCCCTTTTCATAAAAGTCCATTTCCTCATGGCCACCTTTGTATGCTCTCCGACCCGGTCCAAGCTTTATGCGCCACCTGAAAGATTTAATAAAATTGAGTGAGTCACCAAGACTCAGTGCATAGTTAATACACATGTCCTCACATATGGGCTTGGCCCATATCCACACAATCCATATATATATAACATACAATTATAAATATGCCATTATGAATACACAATATTATTAATATATTTACGATATACATTTACGAAGTCCAATCCACAAGTGATCCACATATCTTTCTTTTGCACATTATTTCTTAAGGTCGTGGCTAAGCCACCGATCCCATAGGGATCCCACATATCTTTCAATTCACAATTCATCAAGCACGAATGTAGCACGATGTTCGGATTAGACCACTCACATAGTGTACACCCTTTTCTTCAATAGTCACATCACAAGTCTCATGCATACTTATATGTACCATAGCAACATTTTGTATGAAACAAATATATATATTTTATACCATGGTCACATATTACTCAAAACGATATACATAACATGTCATCACTTTATTTTACATTCATCGATAAACATTTATTACCACAAATCACTGAAAGATTAGTACCGAAACTACTAATCTGATTATTCGATCACTTACCTTAGTATCCATACTTTTAGCCTTTATTTCGGCTAACGAGCACAACTCGTACATTTACAGAAAGTAATACATGCATCACTTATAAAATTTACAAACAGGAGTACAGTGCGATAACTACGCACCTGATTTTAGCGAGAATCTGATCTATCGAATCTAACAAAGTCTATAGTCCCGAAAGCTTCTGTTACATTTATCGATTAGCCCCTAGAACACATAACCGAAAATCGGTCACATTGTACCAATGTCATGGCCTTAGGCCGAATAGCACAGCCACTTACCTAGTTTATTTCGATCCCGAAACACTATTTGCCTTGATTTTAAAAAATCCGAGAGCTCCCTTAAAGATTCCTTCCTTCAACTACAAAAGTGCACACCAACTAGTCATTGAAGGTTCGGCCACAAGATTAAGATTTTGGTTACCACATCTTAACACTCTTCAAAAGATTCGGCTAATACATGAACAAAGGCCCTCGGCCGAAATATGCGTAATGCTTACCTAGATGTTCAACAACCCGAGAGCTCTCCTATAGTCTCCTTCCTTCACTCAAAAGCAAAAGCTCGATGGTCCTACTCTTGTAGAATCGGCCACACAAAATAGGTAGAGATTTAAAGTTGAAAAATAAAGAACCAAGGAGAAAGGTTGAAAGATTTGGCAATAGTGACTAGAACATTTGGTTAACAACAAAGAAGGAAAACAAGGCAAGCAATATTTGCTAGCCGAAAATACTTTCTAGCCTCCTTAAAACCGAAACTCAGTCCTTTCTTTCTCCCCTTTTCGGTCAAGCATTAAGTTGGTAAAAAGAGAGAAATCAACAAGGAGATTTGACACCCACATGCTGTATTCAAAAATCGGCCATACACAAAAAGCAAAGAAAGGAGGACAAGAAGGAGACATTCGGCCATGCTCTTCCTATGGTATCTTACATTCGGCCATCATCAAAAATGGAGGGAAGGAAATGAATTTTGGCCAAGTTTGCTACTAATGGCCGGCCATGCCTCCCCTCTTCTCCCCATGCTTCATTACCAATTACCAAGAACATTGTTTATTAGCAAGCTCATCACCATCAATAATAAAATAAAAACCAACTAATTCTCATACCTCAAACGGCCCTACATTTACAAACCCCTATGCCGCACATGCTTCCTTCCCAAAAGCCAATACTCATGCTTGCATAAACTAATAAACTATCCCATCACTTTTTGGAATAACAATTTATTGTTTATTCTTTCTTTTATCACCTTACACATATTACATCATTCTCTATACTTAATTTTTAATAAACAAAGGACTAATGCCAATGTATCCTAACGGCAATGCTTCAAAAGCAAGGCCGGCCATACAATTTAATTTCCCAAGCTATACACATGCTTATTTCTTTTGCTAAGTTCCAATATCAATTCTTATTATTGTTTAATCCATACTAAAAATAATAATAATAATAGTAATAATAAAACTCCCCAAGCATGCTTTATTCCCAATATCAAAAAAAAATAAGAAATTCTTTGTTTAATAGCATGCCCAACACCATTAATAATATAAAATGATCAGCCTATAACAAATAAGATAAAAATATAATAGTAGAGAGAAGCAACTCCTCTCCCAAGCCGCACGCGTGCATGGGCCATGCAGGCCCTTCCCATGCTGGCACCAAAAAGAAAACCAGGTGCGTTCCCAAAGTCTCGAACCCGAGACCTGAAGCACCCTGCCCAAGCGCCCTGCCATTTCTGCTACTGAGACTTTCATGCCATAAATCGTCGCGCGTTTCTTTTAAACCTTACCTTGCCAGTTCCCAGGTCTGAACGCCAAAATGAAAATAAAGCGCATCATGCACGATCTATAGGACTCGAACACGAGTCTTCCGAGTCTTAGCTCTCACACAATGTCCTTGGCCACTCGGCCAATTTTAATTTCATGACATATATAGCATTGCATTTTCTTTTTAGCTATACTTCACTGGCTTCCTTACTTTAATGCTAGGAACCAAAAATAAAAGCATTCGCGCCCCCAAAGGAACTCGAACTCCCGACCTCGAGAGGCCCCCATGCTGCAAGCGTCTTACCCACTCGGCTAGTGTTCATTTTATGCCAACAATCACACCGAAAATTCTTTTAAACCCTTATTCCTTAGTTTCCCCTTGTTTAATGCGTCAGACCAAAAGAATAAAACGCTCTTACTGCGGACAACAAGGCTCGAACTTGAGCCCTCTTGAAGCCTCCTTGCGCTTTTAGCCACTCTGCTAAGTGGCTTCATGCGACATAAACCTCGCATAAATTCTTTTAAGGCCTCCTTCAAAGCAGCGCCCTCCTCAAAATAAAAATGCTTTTGCCGCACGCGAAGCTCGAACCTCTGACTTGTTTTGGCGCTGACCCTTAAGTGGCACACGGAAGCCACTTTACTACTGGACTTTCATGTCATAAATTTTACAAAATTTATTATTAAGGCCTCCCCAGCCAAATTTCGCTTTTAGCCCAAAATTTTCAAAATTTCCAAAATGCTCCCATTTTATCCTCGGGCTTTAGAAACTCTAATAACACATTAAAATCACTCTGAGGCCCACTAACACTCGAGTTATTTATCAAACTCGCAACCCCTAATTCGGGATATTACAGCTAATGTAATGCTTCGAATTCAGGTCGGTCCGTCTCGATCAAGTTTGGGGTGTCACAGATAACAACATTGTCCATAATGTTTTGGCCTCTTACAAAACTAGTTTGATTATCAACAATTAGAGACAGCATTAGAGGTTTAGGTCGATTCAAAATGATTTTAGAAATGATTTTGGACGGAATAGTGTAGAGGCTTATTGGTTGAAACTGTGTAATGGACTCAGGGGTAGCAACCTTCAGAATAAGTACAAGCAAGGTTTTGTTAAAGAATCCCTCTAACATACCATCCTCAAACACCTTATTAACCAATGAAATTAAAGATCCCTCAATCACATTCCACTATTGTAACACCCCAAACCCGGCCCACGAGCCTTGACCGGATCTGGTATGTCACGGAGTAGAAACATTTTGAAAGATTCGGGTTAACATTGGAAATCTAAAAATATTGTTGAATTTGTAAAACGATGTTTGCTAAAACTAAGATAGGTTGGTTTGGTAAACACGATGGAGTTGAAAACTTTTTCTGTTCCTTTGAAACCATTTGATCATTTAGATTTTTAGAAATGTCGGGGTTATTGATAACTTGGTAAAATTTGCTACCCGATGGTAACGTCTTTGAAAACGCGTACGAGTACTTACTTTGAAAACATTGCTTTTACCGATTTGCTTACAGCTTATAAGTTCGTTAGTAATATAATAGAAATAAGGTAAAAGCAGCTACTAAAACATACAAAATAATAACTAACGGCCATATTACAAACCAAAACAAAATGTAATAAATATTAACTTTAATGGTACGAAATAAAATCTCAAAACCATGGAACAGGCATGGCCGCCTCGAGTCCTCTCCGGCTCCGTCTCCGCGATCTACTCACCTGAGAAAGATAGAAAAAAAAGGGGGGTGAGTCACCAAGACTTAGTGCATAGCTATTACACATGTCCCCACATATGGGCCTGGCCCATATCCACACAGTCCATGCACATGAATATGCAAAAGTGAAGTCCAACCCATCCTAAGTCCATCCGATACTCCTACCTTAGCAGACTCCTTGCTCAAGGCCGTGGCTAATCCACCGTGACTAGCCATCGATCACAAAGTGATCCACATATCTTACCTTGGCAGACTCACTGCTCAAGGACATGGCTAAGCCACCGTGACCAGGCCACCGATCACAAAGTGATCCACATAACTTACCTTGGCAGACTCACTGCTCAAGGCTGTGGCCAAGTCACCGATCCCATAGGGATCCCACAGGTCAATCTAGACCACGGTGATGCACACAGCGATCAACCGCCGAGATGGGCACTCAGCCAACACCTCCCTTGATGTAGCACATAGCTAACATCAAGCGCTAATGTAGCACGAGGCTAACATTAGACCACGCACATAGCGTACACTCCTCCTCTAATAGTCACATCCCAAGTCCCATGCATATGTATATGTACCATGGCAACATTTTACTCGAAACAAATATATATCGCATGCCATCACATTTTATACAATAATCAATAATCATTTAATGCCGTAAATCACATACCTGAGTATCCAATCACCCACCACGGGTATTCACAACCTTAGCCCTTATTTCGGCTAACATGTATAATATATACAATTACAAATAACACAAATAACAAGCAAGAGAACAGTGTGATAACTACGCACCTGATTATAGCGAGATTCTGATTTAAAGATTCTAACAAAGTCTAAAATCCCGAACTTGCCCTTATGCCTTGCTCAACTAGCCCCTAATTCATCAGGGACAGAAACGGTTAACCACTTACTCAACAAAAATGGCCTAAGCCGAACACCACAACTACTAACCTTGAGTACTTCAATTTCCGAAAGATTCATTTGATGCACCATAATACTAGCTACACACAAACAGAGTACAGCCATGGCCTTATACACATTCGGCCACCCCTAGAATCAAGGTTAAACAGTCGGTTATCATCCAAAAACTCAGAATATAGCCTATGGCTGAGAGTCACAACCACTACCTTTGATGTTCAAAAACCTGAGAGCTTCCTTTATTCTTGTCGATATGGCCCGAAATCCCGAATTAGTCACCTGATCCCTTTCGAAATCCCTAGTTTTTCCCAAGTCCCAAAATATTTGCATGCCTTAGTAGTTACCAATATTCCTTGAATAGCCGAAACCCACAAGGCTCCTTTAGTGTTCTCAACGTTTGAAGAGATCACAAACACATAGTGATAGCACCTTCCATCAAGATTCGGCTAAGGTGTCTAATGGTAGAGTTTCAGTCAAGCTTTTGTCAAAAGAAGGGTTGGATAATCAGCTCTTACAAAGGAAGAATAAGAAGAGAAGGAGAAGCAAATTTTTGGCACAACAACAAGGGTATACCCAACCGAAAAGCTTCCCTAGCAAGAACCATATTCGGTCATGTTCAAATGGGAGGGAAAACAAGACAAAACCATGCATGTTTGGCCATGTTTTTCCAAGCTTAAGGCTGACCAAGGAGCTCCCCAAGTCCAAAGCTTATTTCGTTCAAACAAATTTGGAAATGAAAGGCTAAACAAAACAAAGTATTCGGCCATGCTTTGATAGGCAAATGGCCGGCCATGCTTCACTTCTTTTCCCATATCCATTTGAAATTTCATAACACCAAATACCAATAAAATTATTTATTCTCTCTCTTCCATCACTCTTCTTAAACTAACAAAAAATATATCCCATGCCTCACCATTTTCTATACACCATAAAATAATAACCCATCATTTAATAAAAAATAAAACACATAATTAAAATGCTCCATGATTCCCAACAGCAATGCTCTCTTTTTTACCACAACCAAGGCCGGCCAAGCTTTCCCCAAGCATGCTTCACGATCATGCTCTCCCTCTCTCTTTCTCTTTTGCTAGGTTCAACATTATTTATTATTATTGTTTAATCCATACTAAAAATAATAATAACAAAACTCCCCAAACATGCTTTATTCCCATGCTCTAGCAGCTTTGAAATAACAAAAACAATAAGAATAATACCCCATATTCTTGATATACATAAAATAAAAGGAAGAAGCAACACTTTGCTTCATGCATGCCTGTTACATGCTGCATGCAGCCACGTTCCCGTCAGCAAGAGAGAAAAAAAAAACACGCCACGCTGCGCTCCAGGGTCTCGAACCCGAGACCTGGAGAAGACATGTCCACGCCCCAGCCATTCGGCCTCTAAGCATTTCATGCGATAATCTCACCTGAATTTCTTTTAAGCTTTACTTTCGCTGGCTCCGTAAGCTTTAATGCTAAAAGAAAAATAAAGCACCTTATGCGCGATTCTCAGGACTCGAACACGAGTCCTTCTAGCCGTGGTTCTCCAGCAAGGTCCTTGGCCACTCGACCACTTAGAATTTCATGACAAATATCGCATCGTATTTTCTTTTAAACCATCACTCGCAGGCGTCCCTTGCTGGTCCCAAAAGAACAAAACAAAACGTAATCGTTGCCTTCAGGACTCGAACTCGAGTCCTTGCGAAGGCCTCTCTCGCTGCTAGCGTCCTTGCCACCTCGCCCAGGTGCCATTTTGTGATAAGAACCATTTCGATTTTCTTTTAAGGCCTTCTTCAAAGCAGCGCCCCTTTTCAAAATAAAAATGCTTATGCCGCACACGAGACTCGAACCACTGACCAGATTTGGCGCCGAACCTTAAGTGGCACACGGAAGCCACTTTGCTACCTGGACTTTCATGTCCAAAACTTTACAAAATTTATTATTAAGGCCTCCTCAGCCAAATTTCCACTTTTAACCCTAAATTTTCAAAATTTACAAGACAGTCCCCTTATATCCTCGAGCTTTAATAACCCCTAAAATACATCAAAACAAACCTTAAGGCCTATTAACACTTAAGATATGCTTCAAACACACAGCCCCTATTTTAGGATATTACAAATCTACCCCCTTAAAACAATTTCGTCCTCGAAATTGCTTACTAACGAACATCCGCACATTCCAATTCACAACACCATGCTTATGCTGCGCACTCTGATTCTACAAAACTAACACATTCCTTATATACTATCTCGAGATTCATATTCAAGGTTCCATACTCCACTAGCATACAAACACGAACTATCTTACCTTCTAAGCACAGTTTCTAAGTTCACATCCAATGTTCAAGCACTTCACCAGTAGTACAAGTATGAACCGATCTTATAAAACTCAAATAATAAAAGATATTCCATAACAAGAAACTCACCTGCTAACACATCCTCGGTTGCCTCGCATCCAAACATTTAGCATCTCAGCTTGAAGTTCCACGTCCTTGACTTCGCGCCCTATCCATCACTTGAGGACAGTCTTTAATCAAGTGAGACTTAGATTTACACCTAAAACATCTTCGATTCCGGTTCCAACACTCGCCGTCATGATACCTTCCACACTGAGCACACGGACAGCTCCGATTTCTCGTAGCTGGCTTAATCACACGAGCAAAATTTTCGATCCTCGGTCTTTTCCGAAGACCCTCAGATGATTCAGACGGTCCAAAATTTCTCCTATCCTGGTTCCTATCCTTATCTCTATTTTGTCTCATCGAGTCCTTAATCCCTTCAGCTACCTTAGCTTTTTCGACTAACACCGCGAACTCCCGTTCCTGATGAGGAGCTATCAATAATCTCAGATCGTCCCTTAATCTGTCCTCGAACCGGACACATCGTTCATGCTCCGTAGCAACTACCCCTCGAGCATATCGGCTTAACCTTAGGAATTCAGCCTCGTATTCCGCCACGGACTTGTTCCCTTGAACCAGCCCCAAAAACGCCTTCCTCTGAGCATCAATGTAGTGAGTACCGACATACTTCTTCTGGTATGTCGTCTTGACATACTCCCAAGTAAGGTCCTCAGCTATGATACTATCCCGAATCGTGAGCCACCATTGATACGCCTCGTCGCGAAGTAACGCCACCATTCCTTTCACTTTTTCCTCCGGGCTCAGATCGAGCTCATCCATAATTCGCTCGGTTGCTTCCAACCAATATTCAGCCGTACTGGGTACCACGCCGGATACACCACGGAACAACTCCGCTCCATTGGCTCGAAGTCGCTCGGGAACAGATTTTCAAGCTCTCATATTTCCTCTCGCTCCAGCCACTATTTCTAAAACTCGCAGCACCGCCTGCGATACAGCATCATCTCTCGTCTGATCTTGCTGCTCATTGCCGAAGACTGGTGATGGAGGTGGTACCTCATTATCAGACCCTTGACCCGATCTAACGGGTTCCGAAACGGCCATTCTGCCTTGACCACGTCCTCTAGAACTCATCTCTTATCGCGCAATCTGACTTAAAAAGTTTTATGCATTAGAAAATGTGTTCCACTGATTAATCGCGAACAATTTTATGAAATAAAGTATTTAGAAGTGGTTCTTTCGATCACACAAGGGTTCAGTTCAAATTCGCTATTCTAATTCAGAAAGTCACATTCATGCTCATAAACAGAGACATATTCATATCACCTCAATAGCCAGAGGTACTTACCCGAGCGGATCGGTGCCGGAGACTCGGTGCCATGCTGTTTAAAACAAACCATTTTCATAATATCCCACAAAAGACTATCAAGAAAACATTTTTTTGGGCCTCGGGCCCCCACAGCCGAGTGTTGAACCGGGCTCTGATACCAACTTGTAACACCCCAAACCCGGCCCACGAGCCTTGACCGGATCTGGTATGTCACGGAGTAGAAACATTTTGAAAGATTCGGGTTAACATTGGAAATCTAAAAATATTGTTGAATTTGTAAAATGATGTTTGCTAAAACTAAGATAGGTTGGTTTGGTAAACACGATGGAGTTGAAAACTTTTTCTGTTCCTTTGAAACCATTTGATCATTTAGATTTTTAGAAATGTCGGGGTTATTGATAACTTGGTAAAATTTACTACCCGATGGTAACGTCTTTGAAAACGCGTACGAGTACTTACTTTGAAAACATTGCTTTTACCGATTTGCTTACAGCTTATAAGTTCGTTAGTAATATAATAGAAATAAGGTAAAAGCAGCTACTAAAACATACAAAATAATAACTAACGGCCATATTACAAACCAAAACAAAATGTAATAAATATTAACTTTAATGGTACGAAATAAAATCTCAAAACCGCGGAACAGGCATGGCCGCCTCGAGTCCTCTCCGGCTCCGTCTTCGCGATCTACTCACCTGAGAAAGATAGAAAAAAAAGGGGGTGAGTCACCAAGACTCAGTGCATAGCTATTACACATGTCCCCACATATGGGCCTGGCCCATATCCACACAGTCCATGCACATGAATATGCAAAAGTGAAGTCCAACCCATCCTAAGTCCATCCGATACTCCTACCTTAGCAGACTCCCTGCTCAAGGCCGTGGCTAATCCGCCGTGACTAGCCATCGATCACAAAGTGATCCACATATCTTACCTTGGCAGACTCACTGCTCAAGGCCATGGCTAAGCCACCGTGACCAGGCCACCGATCACAAAGTGATCCACATAACTTACCTTGGCAGACTCACTGCTCAAGGCTGTGGCCAAGTCACCGATCCCATAGGGATCCCACAGGTCAATCCAGACCACGGTGATGCACACAGCGATCAACCGCCGAGATGGGCACTCAGCCAACACCTCCTTTGATGTAGCACATAGCTAACATCAAGCGCTAATATAGCACGAGGCTAACATTAGACCACGCACATAGCGTACACTCCTCCTCCAATAGTCACATCCCAAGTCCCATGCATATGTATATGTACCATGGCAACATTTTACTCGAAACAAATATACATCGCATGCCATCACATTTTATACAATAATCAATAATCATTTAATGCCGTAAATCACATACCTGAGTATCCAATCACCCACCACGGGTATTCACAACCTTAGCCCTTATTTCAGCTAACATGTATAATATATACAATTACAATTAACACAAATAACAAGCAAGAGAACAGTGCGATAACTACGCACCTGATTATAGCGAGATTCTGATTTAAAGATTCTAACAAAGTCTAAAATCCCGAACTTGCCCTTATGCCTTGCTCAACTAGCCCCTAATTCATTAGGGACAGAAACGGTTAACCACTTACTCACCAAAAATGGCCTAAGCTGAACACCACAACTACTAACCTTGAGTACTTCAATTTCTGAAAGATTCATTTGATGCACCATAATACTAGCTACACACAAACAGAGTACAGCCATGGCCTTATACACATTCGGCCACCCCTGGAATCAAGGTTAAACAGTCGGTTATCATCCAAAAACTCAGAATATAGCCTATGGCCGAGAGTCACAACCACTACCTTTGATGTTCAAAAACCCGAGAGCTTCCTTTATTCTTGTCGATATGGCCCGAAATCCCGAATTAGTCACCTGATCCCTTTCGAAATCCCTAGTTTTTCCCAAGTCCCAAAAGATTTGCATGCCTTAGTAGTTACCAATATTCCTTGAATAGCCGAAACCCACAAGGCTCCTTTAGTGTTCTCAACGTTTGAAGAGATCACAAACACATAGTGATAGCACCTTCCATCAAGATTCGGCTAAGGTGTCTAATGGTAGAGTTTCAGTCAAGCTTTTGTCAAAAGAAGGGTTGGATAATCAGCTCTTACAAAGGAAGAATAAGGAGAGAAGGAGAAGCAAATTTTTGGCACAACAACAAGGGTATACCCAACCGAAAAGCTTCCCTAGCAAGAACCATATTCGGTCATGTTCAAATGGGAGGGAAAACAAGACAAAACCATGCATGTTTGGCCATGTTTTTCCAAGCTTAAGGCTGACCAAGGAGCTCCCCAAGTCCAAAGCTTATTTCGGTCAAACAAATTTGGAAATGAAAGGCTAAACGAAACAAAGTATTCGGCCATGCTTTGATAGGCAAATGGCCGGCCATGCTTCACTTCTTTTCCCATATCCATTTGAAATTTCATAACACCAAATACCAATAAAAATTATTTATTCTCTCTCTTCCATCACTCTTCTTAAACTAACAAAAAATATATCCCATGCCTCACCATTTTCTATACACCATAAAATAATAACCCATCATTTAATAAAATAATAAAACACATAATTAAAATGCTCCATGATTCCCAACAGCAATGCTCTCCTTTTTACCACAACCAAGGCCGGCGAAGCTTTCCCCGAGCATGCTTCACGATCATGCTCTCCCTCTCTCTTTCTCTTTTGCTAGGTTCAACATTATTTATTATTATTGTTTAATCCATACTAAAAATAATAATAATAAAACTCCCCAAACATGCTTTATTCCCATGCTCTAGCAGCTTTGAAATAACAAAAACAATAAGAATAATACCCCATATTCTTGATATACATAAAATAAAAGGAAGAAGCAACACTTTGCTTCATGCGTGCCTGTTACATGCTGCATGCAGCCACGTTCCCGTCAGCAAGAGAGAAAAAAAAAAACACGCCACGCTGCGCTCCAGGGTCTCGAACCCGAGACCTGAAGAAGACATGTCCACGCCCCAGCCATTTGGCCTCTAAGCATTTCATGCGATAATCTCACCTGAATTTCTTTTAAGCTTTACTTTCGCTGGCTCCGTAAGCTTTAATGCTAAAAGCAAAATAAAGCGCCTTATGCGCGATTCCCAGGACTCGAACACGAGTCCTTCTAGCCGTGGTTCTCCAGCAAGGTCCTTGGCCACTCGGCCACTTAGAATTTCATGACAAATATCGCATCGTATTTTCTTTTAAACCATCACTCGCAGGCGTCCATTGCTGGTCCCAAAAGAACAAAACAAAACGCAATCGTTGCCTTCAGGACTCGAACTCGAGTCCTTGCGAAGGCCTCTCTCGCTGCTAGCGTCCTTGCCACCTCGCCCAGGTGCCATTTTGTGATAAGAACCATTTCGATTTTCTTTTAAGGCCTTCTTCAAAGCAGCGCCCCTTTTCAAAATAAAAATGCTTATGCCGCACACGAGACTCGGACCACTGACCAGATTTGGCGCCGAACCTTAAGTGGCACACGGAAGCCACTTTGCTACCTGGACTTTCATGTCCAAAACTTTACAAAATTTATTATTAAGGCCTCCTCAGCCAAATTTCCACTTTTAACCCTAAATTTTCAAAATTTACAAGACAGTCCCCTTATACCCTCGAGCTTTAATAACCCCTAAAACACATCAAAACAAACCTTAAGGCCTATTAACACTTAAGATATGCTTCAAACACACAGCCCCTGTTTTAGGATATTACAACTATGATTCGTAGAACTGAGTATGCAGTCCATCAATCCCCGAAGCCTTGAGCGGTGCCATACCAAACAACGCATCATGAACTTCTTGTGTGGTCAATTTCTGATCAAGTGCATCTAGTAATGCAGCTTCCACAGTACGGAACATGTTCCTAACAGGGAAACTACCCAGACTAATCGTATCATTAGTGTACAGTCTCTTGTAGAAGGACATTGCTTCACATTTCAATCTTTCCTCTTCATAGCACCACAACTCGTCATCCAACTTCAGAGCTTTGATATGATTTAACCATCTCCTAGTATTACAGTGGAAATACTTAGTGTTACGGTCACCAAGTGCTAGCTAATCACTACGAGATTTTTGTTTCCAGAGCAGTTCTTCATTATCAAGAACGCATTCAAGTTCAATTTGTAGCTCTTTCTCAAGATCAACAAGTTTCCTTGACCGATACTTCTCCATACTTTGTTGGATTCCAACTAGCCAAGCTAATAATTTTCGTTTCCTCTCTAAAATGTTGCCAAATACTTTCATATTCCACTTCTTTGCTGCTATTGCAAACTTTTTGACCGACTCCTCTAACAGTCCATCATCCCCTAATTCTCACTAACAAGGTTCCAAACCCATTATGCGACAGCCAACCACTCAAGAAACGGAAAGGTTGAGAAGAGTTCCTGACACTATCTTTACCAAACCAAATAGCTAAAGGACAGTGATCAGGTTTAACTCTTTGAAGATGATAAACTGCCATTTTCGAAAACAACATATCCCATTGAGAGTTACATAGCACACGATGATCAGATTTTAAAATATTGCTTTTGATATTAATTAAAACGTTTAGGTTTGCTTAGATTATTTTATATCAATATGACATAACATCACAACTTAAAAAGTTATTCAGTTAAATTCAATTATAAAATTTAACACTATTTCTATATGTACTTAAATTATTTAAAAGAATGGTTATCATATTCATTAAAGTTAGGCTACAATTATCAAATTTGCAAAATTAAGATAGTAAGGCGTAAGGACCAAATTTTGACATTGATTATTTTATATAACAAATAAAAAATTGTCTCATATTTTAATTTCCTTTTTTGATGAAAATAAAAAATTGAAATATGTGGAATATTATGTTTTTCTTTACATTGCTTTATGCTAGAAAATATACAAGAAATAAATAAATCATATTGAAGTATGATGGAAAATTTCAATTCAATAACACATTAATAAAAATACCATTTCAATTTCATTTGGGAGTTCTCTCTAATATTAGACATGAAATTTTAAATAATTCTTTTTTTGTATTATTTTTTAAAAATATTATGAAATTTAAATAATTAATTTAAGATATTTTAAATGATTTAGTCTGAATAAATAATACTTTTATTACTAACAAATGTTGAGTACAATGTTAAAGCATATTGCACTTTCGATGAGAGAATTCAAGTTCAAATCTTGAAAATGACATTGTTGGGAGGGATAATTAAGAACTTTGAAATGATTAATCTTCATGGATCATAAAACAGACATCGAGGATACCTTGATTACCCCAAAAAATATTACTTTCGTTTTTCAAGCATAAAAAATATATAATTATTTTTTTTAGTAAATATTAATGTTATAAAATATGTTATGAGCTTTAAAACAAATTCAAAAGGCTAAAATTTTATAGTTACTATATTTACCATTAAACTAAATCCAAATTCTCAGATTCATTTTAAAAGTTTGTATAAAAAATATACTTAAATTATCAATTCTCTCAACTTGTTTAAAAAATAATAACAGCCAATACAAACTTAATAATCGCATATTAAAACATACATTTTTTTATAATATGAGACAAAATCGATAATTTAAATATTTTTTTAAATAAAAAATACTTTAAATACTAATTTGAAAGTTAAGATGTAATTTAGAGGCCAATTATTACTAAACTTTACTATAAATTAATATTATAAAAATTAAAGAATTATAAATTCCATTAACTTATATTTTTCGTACAAATAGAACAAATAGAATTGATATATACGAAGAAAGATATATCTTTTCATGTATTCTTAAAGATTCGTTATTGAGACTTTGATCATATAAAAAAAAAAAATTGGTATTGAAATCTTAAATGTTAGAATCTGGGTTTTATTTTGTATAAATTTTATATTAATTCTCCTCTAAATTTATTTTAATTAGTTAATTTCCCTAAATTTTTAAAATTTATTATTCTTTTCTCAGAAATTATTTCAATATATAATCAAACCACGCAACGCGTGGGCAATATTCCTAATTTGTTCTATTTTTATAGTAAGAACATGATGAGAGCCTAAAAAGTATTCATCTTTATTAATTTCCATTGTAATTAAATAATAATTTATCTGGATATTTTTATATATAAAATTTTTAATTATAAATTTTAACATATTACCAAGGTCCAATTATGGCTATAATGTATTTTTCTCTATTTTTAATGTTTAAGATTTATTTCCTTGGTTTGAAAATTAAAAGCTAATTCATAACTCTACTAATGTTTTGTTTTTATAGAAAAGAGAAGGTATCTCACTGCCTTATATCAATTTATTCTTAAATGGGAATCACCTAATTTTAAATGGAAATCACCTAATTTGTCTTCTAAAAGTAGTCTCCTAACATGAGGTGTAGAAACATCAATATAAACTAAATTAACATCATTAGAAAGATATGATTTGGCTAACCAGTCAGCAACCATATTACATTTCCTATTCACGAGTTGATACCTGACTTTTGAAATCTATCGAGACACTTTTTTTATTTTCCTAACAAGAGTCATTAAAGGTGTACTTCCCGAACATTCCTTAATCATATCCACAGCTACCATGCAATCAGATTCTATAATCACCTAGTGTACCCTCTTATTTTAGCTATTTCCAAGTCATGTAGAATCGCCCAAAGCTCTGAATTCACAGTCGAGCCCCTCCCAAAAACCTTTGAAGCCCTTCAATCTAGTTCTCAAAAGAGTCTCATAATACACCCCCAATCGCCGACCAATTTTCGTTCCTACTAGCCGCTCTATCAATTTTTATTTTGATCCATCCATGGTTGGGTGGGCACCATCTGTCCATCTTAGCTTGGGAATCTCTGGATCCTCTACCCTTCAGATTTGTTTCAATGACAGGTTTAGCAAAGCACTCAACGCTTCTAACCATATCTTCTATGTAACAGCCCGATTTAGGGGCTAGTCAGAACAGTGATCTCGGGATCACTAATCCGAGATTTGAGAAATTTGTTTTCATGTGATTTTATGAATTAGTATATGATTGTATAAGTACATGAGAATTTTGGTATTTTAATTCTAGCAATTTCATGTTTAATCGCGAAAAAGGACTACATCGCATAAAGTGCGAAAGTTCCATTTTAATTGCTAAGGGTGCCAAATAGCCATAGATTATTGATTGGGGGTTTAAAAGGCAATTAGACCCCCAAAATATTAGTGGCCAGCCATAGGGGACAAGGATTGACCAAGTTGGTCAAAGTTGGTGATGTTTGGTGGACTAATTGCTAGTTTAATATTAGAATAGGGAAAGAAAAGATATCATCTTTCTCTCCATCTTTCTCCACTGATTTTAGCAAGCAAAATAGAGGTTTGAAAGCTCAAAATTTTTAGCAAGCTCTCCTCCATTCTAGTAAGTGATTTTGATGATCTTTCTTGATAATAATTGTACTTTTGAAACCCCTAAAGCTTAAGCTTTCAAATAAGGGGACTATTGTGCAATTTGGTGAAAAGTTTAAAGTTTTGCCATGAGAGCTATCATTGTTATTTACTACATTTCTATGGAAGAAATTGAGTCTTAGTTGTTAGATGAACAACTTTTGTTAAAGGTGTTGTCTTGAAAACACCTAATTGGACCTTGATGAAAATATTACAAATTTGTAGTAATTATGTGAAATGTTGAGTTTTGATGATAGCTATAAGAGTATTAAATGTTCACCTAGGCTTGTTGAAGGTAGAAATGTGATTAGAATTTATTTTCGAGCCTAGGGGCAAAATGGTCATTTTGCCAAAGTCTAGGGGCAAAATAGTAATTTTTCCAAAGCATTATTATTGAAATACTTTTATTAATGTGATTATTAAAATGAGCTAAATTGTTATGATAGATCAACAAGTATGAAGCCCGGATCGAAACTGAGGCAAAAACAAAGTTGTGGACTAAATTGCACTACTACACACATTTTGGAGTATCAAGGTAAGTTTGTATGAATTGAAGCTTTACATGCATTCTCATGCAATTACTTATTATGTTGTATAATGTACCTTATTTCTATGAAGCTAAATTATTGATATTATGATGGGAAAAGTAAATTAGAATATGTATGAGAAGGTACCGGTTGAAGACTCGGAATGATGAGGATACTAATATCACAACATGAGACAAGGAAAGTCTGTATAAGACCATGTCAAGACATGGCATCGGCATAAGGCGAGAATATCATTTAAGTCCATGACAAGTCATGGCATTGAAAATGTTATTATGAGGCAAAGGTCCCATGTAAGTCCAACCCATGTAAGTCCAAGCCAAGGCTTGGCATTGGTGAATTCATAAGGCAAAGATGTCATGTGAGTCCATGTCAAGACATGGCATTGATAAGATTTATAAGGCAAGGATACCACGTAAGACCATGTCAAGACATGGCAACGGTAAGTTTCCAAAGGAAACACATAAGGAAGGTCACGTGTAAGGCCATGTCTGGGACATGGCATCGACACCAAGTTAAGGGATCCCATATAAGACCATATCTGGGATATGGCATTGGCATCATGAGGCAATCCCATGTAAGACAATGTCTGGGACATGGCTTTGGCATTGAGATTTATGTTGATGAGATTGAGTAACCTCAATTATTTCGGGTATTTCATCGGGTAAAATAGCAAAATATGAAAGAGGCAACAAGAAAGTCAAGCAAGCAAAGATAGTAATAAGTTAAGTTATACAAGGTTGATATAAAGCATTATTCGTGTTAGGAAAGATGAAAGTTAAGTTTACTTTTGCATCAGCGAAATGTACTAATCTATGTGATCAAGTGACACAGGTACCATGATTATAATGCAAGTATGAAATTATTATGTAACATGTGAGGAGTAAGTAAGCCATGCACTTGAGATTTATGTTGTTCTTATCTCGAAATGGATGAGTTATAATGAGTTAATATATATTGCTATATGAGTTTCATGCAAACTTACTAAGCTATATGCTTACTTTTCTCTCTTCTTCTTTCCTTGTAGTCTCGCCAAGCTAACTCGTGGATCATTGACGTCGGAGCTCGGAACACACTATCAATTACTATTTTGGGTATAGCCAAGTTATTTTTATTAAGTATGGCTTGTATAGGAATTATTTCATTTTGATGTAAGTCCTAAGAGGAGCCAAGGTGTTGGCTATTGAGGTTATTATTCTTTTGTATATGGCTAAAGAGATTAGCCAATATTTACTAAGTTTATACATCAAGTGATGATGATTTATGCATTAATGTTCATGTTTTTGATTAAGTATTTGAGTGGTTGGATTGGTATTTGAATGATTTTGATTTCAGGGTGGCAATTGGCTTGGAAAATAGCCTTTAAGTGTCCACACGGGTAGACACACGGGCGTGTGTCTAGGCCGTGTATGACACACGGTCAACCCATATGGGTGTGCTAATAGGCCGTGTGTCCCCTACATGTTAGTATTTTAAGTCAATGTCCACCACGGGCTAGCCACACGGGCGTGTGTCTATGCCGTGTGCTCCTTAAGGGGTTGCTGACGTCACAAACAGAACACCCCTAGTTTTTCACACGGGTGAGGACACGGGCGTGTCTAGGCCGTGTGAAGGACACGGGCCATCGACACGGACGTGTGTCAAGCTGTGTGAAAACCCCTGTAGGTTTGTAATAAAAATAAATTGTACACGGGCTAGGGACATGGGCGTGTGAGACCACACGGCCTGCCCACATGGGCATGTCCTAGGTCACACGGGCGTGTGACCCCTGTTTAGACAAAAATTTCCGGTTGAACTCCGAAACCATCGGGATGTATGTTTATGGCCTCATAGGCCCATGAAATGAATGTTATGACTAAGAAAGGAAAGTTTTTAAATCGGAACGAAAATTTTATAGCCCGTTAATACATGTTTAAGAAAGGTCAAGGATAGCAATGCCTCGTATCCGGTCCCGGTGTCGGACATGGGTAAGGGGTGTTACATTCTACTTTACCTATCACCTGCTAGAAAACGCACTTGTTTCTATTCTTCCACAAATCCAACACAAAACCGCAAAGTAAACTCGAGATTCAGCTCCACCGGATCCAACCTGAAACTCCCTCTAAGATTGGCATTTAACCACTCAGCCAAATCCAAACTGAAAAATCTAAAGACAGACAGTTGAGATTGTCTTCAACCCTACTTCAGTCACTAACCGGCAATCACGTAGAACATGTAGATTTATTTCTTAAAGGCCTCCACAAATTAAACACCCTGCTTCGTTTGTCAATTTCCTCCAAACCTTTTCATTATTAGTAAGAATTCTTCGATGTAGAACTAACCAAAAGAAATGTTTAATTCTAAGAGGTAGGACATTATTCCATATTTCCTTCCACCTAATGTGAGCATAAGGAATCTCATATTGATAACTCTATTAATGTTTAGTTCCTCACTATTGTTGTGAATACAAAATGCTTTGAAAGAAGTAGTTTTGAAAAATGTAGTGGGAAAGTGATATGAAAAAACATAATTTATTAATTTTAATTGTTTTGCATTATTGTAAAAATTGTGATGAAAAGTTAAAATATCTCTTTTAAATATGATGTTAGAAAGTAAAAATTAATTTGAAAAGTATTTAAATAATTTAATATAATGATACATAAATATAAGGTTATTTTGGGAAAGTCAACTAATAATTAGATTTGAGTGTAATTGCTCGTAATTATATAATAGTGACATGTTTGGATAACCATTGTTATTGGTGGATCCCTCTGAATTGGATGTAATTGGAGCACCTATCTAAATCCTTACCTTATGACTTTTCAAAGACTCATACATTATTTAATTTTAAGAAATTACTTTTTACACAAGTTTAAATTATAAAAATCATATTATAAACATAAACGTGTATCAATTTAGGGTTGTTTTGGTCAAATATTTTTAAAAATATATTATAAATCTTAAAAATTATATTATAAAAAGTAATTAATGTGTATTTTATAAAGTTAAACAAAAAAAATATACTAATTAAATTTTAAAAAAATTAAAATTATGATAAAAAAAAGTATATTATAAAAGCTAAGCTTAGTCCATGAATTTGTCATTTTTTCTCATGGGGTATTTATAGTGTTTTTTTTTTATTCTTTAATTGATACCCAAATTTTCATTCCATTCCATTTAGTAATATGTGATTGGGACATATGTATAATGAAATATTTAAAAATATTTAAAAAATAGAAAAACAAAAAATTAAATAAATATGTATTATTTTTCATTGTAAGAATTTTTTTACTTTCAACTAAATTAATTTAATTTTTTCTTCATATCATTTCTAAATTTCTAGCTTTCTTTCATTTATTCTAAACCTATTCTAAAAATGAAAAAATTTCAATGAAAAACAATAATGCATATTTTCTCAATCTCATCCCCTTCAAATATCTCTTCTTCTTCTGGTTTCTGGGTTTTGGGTATTTAACACAGAACCTTTCTCAGTTTATTTTCTTCTTTGTTTTCAACATATTTTTACCTTTCTCAGTTTATTTTCTTCTTTGTTTTCAACATATTTTTTCTTCAAATCTTTCTTCTTCTTTTGTTCGCTGGGCATTTATATATATTGAAAATTTTTAAGAAATTTACTACATTATACTGTACTATAGAAAAACAAATTAATCAAGATGAAGGAATCATTATCAGATAAAGATCTGACAAGGAAAATCAGATCTGAAAACCAGATTTATACGAGTAAGGTTTGTTTTGTATATTATTTAATTTTTGGATTTTTCTAACAAAATCTAAATAATACCCAACACCCAAAATAATCTGGATATCGTCAAAATTTTCTAAACCCCAAACGCAGCTCGAAACCACCCATGACCACCGCTCTTCAAACTGGCTTGTTTTTCCACCGCCGTTCATGGCTTGGACAGAAAAACTAAAATTGAAATTAAAGCAAAACTTTAAAAGAAATGGAAACAACAATGGACAAAAACTAATCAATACCCACAATTTTTTAACCAAAAAATAAATATTTAAAGAAAATGGGTCAGATGATGGAAGGATTAAAAAGAACCGAGGCGTAACCTAAGTTTAGATGATGAAAATCAATGTAATATGGGTTTTAGAGGCATGTGATTGTTTTTTATTATTGAAAGAAATGGAAGCAACAATGGACAAAAACAAATCAATACCCAAGTTTGCACCTTCCTTGGGAAGCTTCTTGTCGGCCTTTGGTTTTTTCTCAGCCGGGACTGTCATTGAGGGTGGTCTTTTTTGTACCCAAAAGTAAAATTAGCAAGATTCGATTTGAAAAATTCGATAAATTTTTTAAATTTTAAATTAAATAATTCGAGTTATTTGAGTTAATCAAATTATTTGGATCAATTCGAATAAAAAATTACGTTTTTCGGTTTAACTCGAATATGAATTACACAATTCGAGTTATCTGAAAATCCGAATAAGAAAAGGCAAAACTACCCCGTTTTGATAAATGTTTACCTTTTATAAAATTAAAAGTCAAAACTATTAAGTTAAAAGGCAAAACTATGTTATTTTGATAAATATTTACTTATTAAGTTAAAAGGTAAAACTATTATATTGTTTATGTAGTTAAATAATTTTGTACTTCGTATACTGGTTAAATAATCAATTCATGTAAACACAACATTGAGTATAAATAATAGGATTTGTTAACTCGACTCGACTTGACTCGAACTTTTTTGACTCGATTCGATCCGATTCGAAAAAAATTCAAATTGAGTTCTGTTACTAAAATAGGATTCGTCAACTTGACTAACTTGAAATTTTTTGACTCGATTCGACTCGACTCGATCGAATACTCACTCTTAGCTAAAAGATTAATCCAAATAAAATGCGAATAAAAACATAATCTGGAGCTGGACCTTAATGTGAGAGAGATGAGATAATATAAATTGATGAAAATTAAATTTAAAATTTTTAAAATTAAAAAAAATTTAATTTAATTTAATTTTTGTAATTATGAAAATTTTTACTATATTTTTTTATTTCTAAATTTTATGATTTTAAATTTTTTTATATATAATTTTAATTTTTTTAAAAAATGAATTATAACATCATAATGATGTTAATATTGCCACATCTCATTTTTTGAAAGTACCACATGTCTTAACTTAACAGCGTTACAAAAAAAGAAATCAAAACCCTTGACCAAATAAAAATTAACTTGGAACAAAAAAATAAAAACATAAGTATTAACTTGAGAGAAAGTGACAAATTCAGGGGTCAAATATATATTTAAGCCTAAAAAATAATTTACATGTTATAAAAGATAAAAAAAATGTTATAATATGTTTATTTATAATAAAAAAATTATGGTAAAAAATATGAATATAACTTATTTACCTATCCACGCTATATATTATAAAAATAATATAATTATTTTTATAAGAAAAGAGTTATAAAAAAGATTTGACTTTTAACTTTTTTTTTTAATTTAAAACATTTAACATTTTGAATTGTGGTTTAAAAGATATTTGATGTTTTAAGGAAAAAATTCTCATGTTAAAAAAAAAAGAGGGTTAGATCGTATTAACATGTTGCAAATTTTATAATCTCATTCATAGGTGGAATTGAAATTGTAATGATCCAAAATTTACGGGCACCGAAAAAGCGAGTTATAAGGCCTCCGTCTTAGTAAACCGAGTTCGTAAATATTTATTAGGAATATTTGTGAGGCTTGTTGTGTGTTTAATTAGGCTTTAATTAAGTGAATTTAGCTTAATTAAGAGAAATTAGGAAAAAGGGCTAAATTGAATAAACGATAAAAGTTTAATTATAGATTAATAGAAAGAAGGGAGGACCAAAATGACAAATAACCCATTCTTAATGGTTGTGGCGGCACACATATGAAAAATCTAAGATTTTTTTCTTAGATATTTACTCAATTAATTAATTAGTTAATTTTTATTATTATTTTATTAAATTATAAATTATATTAAATATTATTATATTATGAAATAAATTGAAATATGATAAATGTAGGGTGATAAATGGTACATGTGTAATAATGTGTATATACACACTTGTATTACAATTATTTATTTACTTAAAATTTAAGTTAAAAGATATTTATTAATTAATATTATTATTTTATTATTATTATAATAAAATTAAAGAATAAAAGAAATAGAATATAAAAGGAATGGAAAGAAAGAAAAGAAGAATAGAAGCGGAGAGTTCAAACGAAATAGGGGGAAAGAAAGAAGAAAAGAAAAGAAAAGGAGAAATTAGGGTTTGAGAGCTTGAAGTTTTAATAGGTAAGTCAATTAAGTCCTTTTTACTTAAATTTGATGTTTTATAAATTTTAGATCAAAGTTTTGTTGAAATGAAGTTGAAGTTTTGAAAGTTCTTAGGCTTTGAATATAGTTTATGTTGAATTAATTGGTGAATTAGGGGTTAAATTGATAGAATTTCAAGTTAAAATTGGGTAAAGGATTTAATTGTAAAATAAGTTATAAGAAACAGTTTTGGACAGTAACAGTAGGTTAAATTTGAAAAATCACCAAAAATTGTACAAAATCGAATTATAGGATGAATAAAATATGAAATTAAATATTTTTGAGTCTAGTTTTTCATAGAATAAGCGGTGTAAGCAATGGACTTGTAAATTACGAGTTATAGTAAATTTTGTGAGACAAGGTTAGAATGATTTCGGGTTCCCCTCAGTTTGGAAAATCATCAAAAATTGGAGAAAAATAATTAGGGGCTTAAATTTACAAGCTTAAATAATTAATAAGTCTATTTTTAATAGAAACAAACGGGAACATTATCCAAGTTTCGTACTAAGAGATAATTAATTTTTAGTAAAGAAAGGTAGAAGCTGTCAAACAGCAAAACAGAGTCAAGTTTGAAGATTTTACTGTACTTATTGGCTAAACTATAAATTTTGAAATTTTTTTGGTAGAAAAATATTTGATTCTAGTTTCTAAAACATCAAAAGGATCTTAAATTGGAATTCTGTAACTCAAGATATAAATAATTTAGTGCCTATGACTCAAATGGACAACTTTGAATAAATTTATAAGTAAATAGTGAAATCATAGATAATATTACTTATAAGCATGTTATATAAATTAAGGATGTGGAATGGAGAGGAGGAGGAGGAAAATATATATGAATACTCGGCTAGCATGGCTAATTTGCATATTTTAGACTCAAGGACTAAATTGAATAAAAGTAAAACTTTAGAAGCAATTTTTGTAAAAATATAAAAAATGACCAGATTGAGTGAAATGAATTATTTTATTGTCTAAATTAATAAATTGAAAGAAATTATTAATTTAGATCAAGATCGGTTGAAAAATCAATGAAAATAGAAAATTACCAAAATGCCCCTGAATCTTGGTATTTCTGCAATTTAGCTAGGTAAGTTCGTGTAATCTAATTATGTGATATAAGGAAATACAAGTTGATGGTATATGAAATATTGATATAATGAATTAACTTATTTATGTTTATGAAGAAACGACAAGAGTATGATATCTATCATGACATGTAAATATGTGATTATCTTTGATACGTTTATATAAGGAAATTAATTATGTTGAGTCGAGTAATAAATTCAAGTAAGACATGCTGAGAAAAATAAATATGTTTAAGGGACAATATGTTTGATTTTGATTGGTACCAAATATGAATACTAGATGAAATAAAATGTCTGATAAATAAATTTGAAACTCCGGTAATACTCCATAACTCTATTCCGATAATGGATTCGGGTTAGGGGCGTTACAGAAATGATCAATTAAAGAGTATATGGAAAAAAGAGATATTGATAATTTTAATGACAAAAATAGAGATTCAAATTTAGATTTAGATGATAATGAACTCAGTGAAGGGCCAACAAATTATGATAAAGAGTAATGGAGTATATTTTAAATTTTAAAGAGGAAATAACCAAACGATAAAGAATGCTAGAGAAATTAGATAAAATTGCCTATGATATGTATTTTCTTATTATTTTATTAGTAATTATATTATCAACTACTTTCTTCAACTAACATATTACATATGATGATTTGATTTTAATTTTTGTTACTCGTTTAGATATTCTTTTATCATACTAATAATTTTTTATAATAATTAATTTTTAAAAATATAAATTATGTAAATGTATAATTACAATTTTGCACTGCCAAACATGACATATGGGATTACGATGTAACTACACATTGTTAGTCAAACATATTTAAGGAATTCCAATTCTTTGTAATTACAAGAGAGTGTAATTACTATCCAATTACACTTTCGTTCAATTATTTTGTGTTGCCCAAATAGACCCTAAAGTAATCTAAAATTTTTGGGCTTATATGTAGAAAAAAGTCATTAAGAAAATGTGAAAAAATCTATAACACCCTATACCCGACCCGACCATTAGGTCCTGGTACCAGATGATACAATAACCCAATAACTTAATGATATTTCTAATTCTTCTTTAGTTACATGATTAGACAACTTAAATTTCAAAATCTAACTGTTATTAAAACTCATACAAACTCGGTGATAAATTCTTACAACTTTTCTCCCAACAATTATTTACAAATTTTAAATTAAGACTCAAATACATATATAATCAACTTAAACCCTGAGACGTGGCCTCTAGGGATGTCCCTCTATACACATGAACGACTTCCACACTCATCCCTCAAATTTGGCGGTGTTTGGTTTGGTCCTAACAAGGTAGTGTCCACGATCGAAAAGTTTAAGTGTACGTCCTAGTGGATCTTAGATTCAAGGTGTTTATGTCATATGTGTCCTAACAAGGACTGGTTCTCCACATATAGTTCCCTTGAAGGTGGAGTTGTACTTATGGGGAACAAATCACCCTGCAAAATAACCGGCATTGGTACTATTCAAATCAGAATGCACGACGAGATAATTAAAACACTGTCACATGTCAAACATGTGCCTAACTTGAAGAAAAATATCGTCTCTTTGGGTATTCTGGAGTTAAATGGTTGTAGAATCGTCATAGAATCAAACAACATTAAGGTATCTCGTGGTTCTCTCGTTTTCATGAGGGGTCAGAAAGTCGACAACCTATATATTTTGCAAAGATCAACTGTGACCGGAGTAGCAGTGATTTCCTTAACGATTATGGAGAAAGAACTGAAATCGATGCCATGTCGCGACAAGGAAACACTAGACGTCACAACGTGGTGATGAATCCCAATAGAGTCAAAATCGGTGCCAACCCAGTTATGGCATATGCAACTTGACCATATGAGCGAAAAAGGGATGACCGTTTTGGATAAAAGAGGTTTTCTTCCAAGAAAAAGAGTTGAAAATTAGATTTTTACAAATATTGCGTTTATGGGAAGCAGACTTGAGTCAGTTTTAGTTCTGTATAGCACAAGACGAAGGGCACCCTTGACTACATTCACTCCGATTTATGGGGCCCAGCTCAAGTCACTTCCAAAGAAGGAATGAGACATCTTCTGACCTTTATCAATGACCACTCCAGGAAGGTTTGAGTCTATTTTCTAAAACACAAGAATGATGTTTTTAGGACCTTTAAGTAGTGGAAGAAATTATTAGAGAAACAGATTGAGAAATCTATAAAATGATTACGGACAGATAAAGGCCTTGAGTTCTGTTCAGTCAAGTTTAATTACTACCACAAAAGTGAATGAACTGATCGACATCGTACAGTTGTTGGTACCCCACAACAGAATGACATATCAAAGAAATGAACAAAACTCTACTTGAGAGAGTCTGATGCATGCTTTCCAACGCAAGTTTAAAAAAAAGGAGTTTTTAACAGAAGTTGCTAACCTGACAAGTTATTTGGTGAACCAGTTTCCACATCGAGCATTGGATGGAAAAGTTCCTGAAGAGATATGGTCGGGTAATATTCCAAATTACTCTAACCTTAGAGTATTCGATTGTTCTGCTTATGCATGAGTCAGTCAGGGAAAGCTTAACCCAAAGGCCCTAAGATGTATTTTTTTAGGTTTTGCCGCCGACGTTAAAGGTGTTAAGATATGGTGCCCAGAAACAAATAAAACAATCGTTAGTTGAGATGTCACGTTTGATGAAATTGCGATGTTTCATCTAGGAAAGGAGTCGTTTGTCCTTAATGAAAAAATAAAACAGAGTGCCCCAATTAAGGTGGAATTGGAGCCGAAGGTAGAATATGACGTCGCAATGTCAAAACCAACGACATCATGATGACACGACAAATAGAGCTTACATCGTGACAAGGGATTTGGTAACATCGCAACGTCACAACAAAATCATGATATATGTGAGGCTGAAGATGTTTCAGAACTACAAAAAGGTACTAAAGTCACTTTAGATTAGTTAGAGGTTTCATCCGACTTTTAAACTCCTTCTACATCTCAACTACAAAACCATAAGTTAGCCCGAGACAAGGAAAGACGAGAAATTAATTCACCACAGAAATACTATCACGAAAATTTAGTGGCATACGCTCTAAGTGTTGCAGAGAGCATTGATTCAACCAATCCTTCCAATTACTTTGAAGCGATTTAGACTCTTGATTCAAGCAAGTGACTTGTGGCGATGAAAGAGGAGATGGAGTCTCTTCCAAAAATGAGACTTGGAAACTCGTAAAACCACCCACTAGAAAGAAGATAGTTGGTTGCAAGTGGGTGTTCAAAAAGGAAGGATCAGGTTTAGGTGACACTAGATATAATGCAAGGTTGGTAGCAAAGGGTTCTAGTCAAGTGGAGGGAGTTGATTTTCATGATGTTTTCTGTCTTATTGTGAAGCATACATCCATTCGAGCATTATTAGCCCTTGTTGCATTAAACAACCTTGAATTGAAATAGTTAGATGTGAAGGCAACATTTCTTCATGGTGATCTAGAGGAGGACATTTATATGCAACAATCTGAAGGCTTTAGGATTAAAGACAAGGAAGATCATGTTTGCCTTCTACAAAAATCTTTGTACGGCCTGAAGTAGTCTCATTGTCAATCGTATAAGAAGTTTGATTCCTTTATGTTAAACATTGGTTTTGTATGAAGTAAGTATGATAGTTGTGTATACTTACATTGTCTTGATGATGAATCTTTTATATATTTGTTGTTCTATGTTGATGATATGTTAACTGCGGATAATGGTTTATCTGAAATTGATCAATTAAAAATCATACTTAATTCTAAGTTTGAGATGAAGAATCTTGGTGCAGCTCAAAAAATTCTAGGAATGGAAATTTCTGGAAATAAAAACTCTAGGAAACTATTCTTGTTACAATAAATGTACATAGAAAGGATCCTCGAGCGATTCGAAATGCAAAATTCGGAACCACTTAGTACTCCCTTAACTGCACACTTTGGACTTTCAGCTTCAGGTCACCACAAACCAAAGACGATATGTTATTGGTTCTTTACTTCAGTGCAGTTTGAAGTTTGATGTACACAATGGTTTGCACTGATCCCAATATTTCACATGTTGTCAGTGTTGTGAGTAGATAGATGGCTAGACTCGACAAATTACACTGGCAAGTAGTTAAGTGGATTCTTACATATTTGAGGGGGATATCAAATATTCGTTTAGAGTTAGAAAGAAGTTCAAAAGGTCTAGTTGGCTACATAGACTCAGATTATGCAAGAGATTTAGACAAAAAAAATCCCTCATGGGATATCTGTTTGCTTTCAGCAAATGCGCCATTAGTTGGAAAGCCACTGTGGCTTTATCAACTATTGAAGCTGAATATATGGCAGTCATAGAAGCTGTGAAAGAAGCCATTTGATTGAGAGGTCTATTCAAAGAGCTAATTAATAAACACAACATGACTGTCGTGTATTGTGACAGCCAAACTGTCATACATCTCACTAAGGATCAAATGCATCACGAAAGAACGAATGTTACACCCCAAAATTGGGCCTAGAAGTTTTGAGGGTAAAATGGGTATTTTTTTCACGAATTTTTTCAAAAATTTTGAATTGTGGTAACTCAAAATTATTGTCATCTATGGCTTTTTGAAAATTAAATTAAATTTTGAAAATAATGCTGAAAAGACTTTCAATGTTAAAATAAGGTTTGTTTTGTAAAAGGGTTCAACTTATGAGTAGTTAAAAAGCAATTTTACCAAAGTTTTTAAAATACCCTCCATCTTTATAAAACCTACGTTAGTTTCTTCTCCATATCTTTGTTACCATCCCTTGTTCTCCCCAAGATTCTCCCTCTCAATTTTATTTTACAAACTTCATTCTTTTAATTTTTATCATCACCCAAGCTATAAATCTCCATAGAATTTCAAGAAAAACACCCAAAACACCATTGATTTTGTCATCTCTCAAGTTTGTGGGTTTTCCAAGTTTTTAACCAAAAACTTGTTTCTCTTCTATCGAAGGTAATGGTTCGATTTCTTATTAGTTGTTAATGTTATTTGGTCTTTTAAACTGAGTTTTTAGCCATTAAATCGCATGTTTTGAATCAAAGCCAAAAATTGGGTCGTTCATGGTAGATTTCGAGATTTTGAGTAAAAACATGGTTTCAAAGTGTTTTCAATTAGTTTGACATGATTAAAAGGTTTCTAAATTTTAAAATTTCGTTGAAGATTTCCAACATTTTAATGATTTTTCGTGAAAATTGCTATAAACATGTCAAAAAATTTGATACCATTAATTGGGTAGTTTTGAGTAGTTTAAAGGTTGAGAATCAGTCATAGGTGATGTAACAGCCCGATTTTGGGCCTAGTCAGAACAGTAGTTTCGGGACCACAAATCTGACAAGGAAATAATTTATTTTTATTACATTTTTATGGTCTATGATTTCAAGAAATGATTTCGTGAAAATTTCGTTTGAAAATTTCGATGTTTAGGCACTCAATTTAGTCAAAAGGACTAAATTGTAAAAAGTGCAAAAGTTGAGTTCTACTTGTTAGAGGTGTCCAATTGTTATGAAATTTTAAATTTGAGATCCTTAACTGGTAGTTAGACCATTGGATAATTTTTCGGACAAATATGGATATGAAATAAGTGAAATAGATTATTTTTAAGTTAGGGGCATTTTGGTCATTTAGTGATTAAATGACATAATAAACAAAATAAAAGCCAAAGTTCCCATGGCTGAAAATTGCATGGAGAAACCATGGCTAGGGTTTTTTAAGCTTCCAAGCTCAATTGTAAGCCCGTTATAGCCCCGTTTTTAATGATTTTTACGTTTTTAAAATCCTTGTAACAAGGTCTATCTATTTCTACCAATATTTTGAGATATGGTTGAAGTATAGGGTTTTGGCCCATGATGAATATGTGTGTATTTTGATGCTTAAAGGTAGATTATGCATGTTTATGGTTAAAGAAAGGACTTTTATTAAGTGATTTTCGGTAAAGATGCTAAAAAGGACTAATTTGGAAAAGTTATAAAATTTGTCATAAAAGTGTGAATTAGTGGAAATTGTGGGCTGTTGTAGTTATGAAAATGGTTCGTCTAGGCTTAAAATATAGAGAAATTGAATGAAAATCATTTTACGAGCCTAGGGGAAAAAGTGTAAATATGTGAAACTTTAGGGGCAAAAACATAATTTTTCCAAAATATGATTTTTGGATCACATTGAATAATGTGACTAATAAATAGACTAAATGTGATATTATAGATCAAAGAAAATAAGGTTCAGACCTAAAACAGAGGAAAACAAATAATATGAAGAATAAGTCATTTTCACCGATTGTGCTACCGAGGTAAGTTTGTATGTAAATAATGCATCGTTTTTACTTACGTTTTCCTATTTTAATAAATGGTATGAATTGTGGCTGAATATTTGATGTAATTGACAAAATATCGACAAGTGAGAAATTTCCTGGTTGAACCTTAGGAATAAAAATGGATACGAGTGACATGTTCACTAGAAACCTATGTGAAATCTAAGTGAAATAAGTGATCCGGGTGCTGGTCTATACGTTCTACCGGTGGCTGAGTTATTCGACATGTGTTACGGATACTCAACAGCTTGTGTAAGTAGCACCGTGTAGTTTCGTCATGATCGACAGCTTGTGTGAGCAGACCCGAGATTGTGACTATTTGAAACTGGTGCTGGTCTTATAAGTTCTACTAGTGGCTGGGTAATCCGGCATGTGTTGCAGATACCTGATAGCTTGTGTGAGCAGCACTAAGTAGTTACGTATGACCGACAGCTTCTGTGAGCAGACCCGTGAATGTGATTAGCTCGAGAGCGAGCCTTTGTGAAAAGTGTGATATTAAGTATCTTTAGCTACAAGTGTGGCACTTATGTGCAAATTTTCATGTATCCGTTATTATTCCGATGCGTTCAACGGGAAATGACTAAGTATAAACGAATATGACTAAGTGATGAATAAGTGCAGGTATGTGTGTGTAAATTTATGAGCAATGTGCTCGATAGGTGATCGAACTTTGGTAAGTTTGATATGGGGTAAGTGTTACTATGAAAGTTAATACAAAGAAATTATGAAAGAGTAAAATTTGTAAAAAAATAGTTTTGGGGCAGCAGCAGTTATGTGTTTTTGAAAAATCACCAAAAATGGTGGAAATTTAATTAGAAGTTGAATAAGATATGAAATTAAAGCTTATAGAGTCTATTTTTTCATAAAAGAAACGGTGTAAGCGAAAAAATTTCATATTTTGAGATATTTGAATTTTTGTGAGACAGGGTCAGAATGATTTTAGAGTCCCCTGTTCTGACTTTGGAAAATCACTAAAAATTGTATAAAAACAAATGGGAACATCTTCTGAGATATTAATGAGCCTACCTTCAATAGAAACAAATGGGAACATCTTCTGAATCCCGTACAAAGAGATAATTAATTTTTAGTGAAGAAGGGTTGAAATTGTCAGACAACAGAACAGGGGAGAGTTTAATGAATAAACTGTACTTATTAGCTAAATAAAAAATTCTGAAACTTTTATGGTAAGAAGATATGTGAGTCTAGTTTCAGGAAAAATTAGTGGATCTTAATTTGGAGTTCCGTAGCTCAAGATATAAATAATTTGGTGACTGTGACGCGAGTAGACAGCTTGAGATGAACATGAATAAATAATGGAACTATGTGCAATTATGATTGTATTATCTTGAAAACATATTGTGAGGATTGGTAAAAACATATTAATTAATTGCTTATTATTTACATGCTAACTTACTAAGCTATATAGCTTACACCCCTTCCTTTCTTTTTCCTATAGTGTCACAGATGCTAGCTCGAGTTGGAGGTCGTCGAAGATTCTATCACACTAAGAACCTATGGATTGGTATCGATGATTTTTATTCTAGCTTTTTAAGTCTATGGCATGTATAGGGACTTGGTCATTTGTGTACATGTTATTATGAGTTGGCCTAGAATATTGGCCTATGCTAATTGAAGGTCATTTTTGTATAAGGCCATTTGATGTGGCCAATATTTGTTATGTTATAAGTCTATGATGAAGCATTACATGGATGTGCATGCTTGTTTGGGTTGGATGAGTGAATGTGTGATAATTATGTGTGGCAAATGCTAAATGTGAATGGTTAAGTAAGTTATATGCTATGATTTGTTAAGTGTGTGTGTGGTTGTGCATGATGAATGTGATTTATAAATGGTGTGCGAATGCCATGATGGGGTTATTGGGATGCCTAAAGAAATGTCATGTATGTGTTGATAAACTTGGTATGAGTGTGAAAGAGTTTTTGGATGGAAAAAGGCTTGGTAAATAGCCTAACTTTCATCCACAAGGATGGCCACACGGCCTAGCACACGGGCATGTGACTTGGCCGTACGACCCTAAATGGTTGATGACATCATAAACAAAGAGTTACACGGGTCGAAGGCACGGGCATGTGGCCTTGTTTTGTGGTAAAATTTTCTAAGTATTTTAAAGTTCTCGGTTTAGTCCCGGATCACTTCCAAAGTATGTTTTGGGCCTCGTAGGCCCGTAATGGGGACAATATGATTATGAATGAAAAGTTTTAAATTTGAATGGAAATTTGTGACTCGAAAATGATTGGTTATATGTGATTAAGTCTGGTACCCTATTCCGGTGACAGATACGAGTAAGGGGTGTTACAGGTGAATAATTAGATGAACAAAATTATTTTTAGGCAAAAAGATTAAGTATAGACCGAGATAATTGAAATTTAAGTTTGTTATGTCGAAGGTTTCGATTACAAGAGAATTTAGCTTAGGCTTGTGTTTTGATTGTTTGAAGTGAGTCTTTGGCTGATTGTTGATTATTCATAATGTATGGTTA
The DNA here is from genome assembly GCA_005393395.2 of Gossypium australe. NCBI lineage: Eukaryota > Viridiplantae > Streptophyta > Magnoliopsida > Malvales > Malvaceae > Gossypium > Gossypium australe. Next base: position 107,606,506 of record CM016621.1, on the reverse strand, counting down.
TTATGTGTGAAGCATTGGAACCATTGAAGCCTTCTACGAGCAAGGCGAAAGACAATGAAAAGTTAGTTTAAGCTTTTGGCAATTAGGCAAAAGCGTTATCCGTGAGTATTTGGAATTGCTAGTTTTAGACACTATTCATAGTGTTAATTGGGATCTTAAGAATAACCTAAACCCCTATCCTAAGTTCTAAGTGTAAGCTTTCTATGTCCCTTGCTTTATTTTGAAAAATTATGTGATTATGTGAATAATTGGGATTGATTATTATGATGCGATATTGTGATATGAGACATGTGCGATGACTATTTTGAATTGTGTTGTGTTGTGGGGATGATATACATGCCAAATGACAGTGATAATGATATGCTAATAATGCAAATATGCAGCGAAAGTGAGCATAATTTCGGTAAGTATATATGTGTTGAATTGTGGAATGTAATATTATTATGACAAGTAATATGTGAGAATACTCGTATGTGCTATATGATGTACTGATTTTAATGCACATATATGTGGTCGGATATGTGATGGCTCAATGAGCATTATTGTGGCACTTAAAGTGCAAGTAAATGTGAATTCGATAAGCATGCATTGTGTACAAGTTGTGATGTAAATTGATGAATATGAATAAAGATGATGTGCATTAAATTAGTAATTAAAAATGTGTAATTATGGATATTCAAGCCTTGTGATCTCTTGAAACCGTTGGATATAGTTGGCAAACCATAGGATTGTTAGGACTCACCTATATGTATTGTGCTTTTGGGCATTGAGGCCCTAGGACAGGTTGGAGAGATAAGGGAGTGTGAGCTAAGCTCCATTTAATGGAACATGTTTGGTGTGTTGGAAAGTGTTAGTTTTATGCTTCACTTTTTGGGATATGTAACATCCTGAATTAATGGGTCTATGCATTTAGTATAGGAATATGTTTAATATGTTAACTTAGCTGAAAGGGGTTTAAATTTGGGCTTAGAATTAGGCAAAGGCCCAGATTAAATTATTTTAAGGTGGCATCATTAACAATTAAAAAGGAACAAGTTTTCGGTCGCAAGGAGCCCATGTTTTTAGGCCAATTTCAACACTTTAAATGAAGAAAAGGTGACGCCACACACACAAGGAATTAGGGGCCCAAATATTAAGTTTAATGAGGCCCAAATCTTTTAATTTAAGTGAGTTAAATTTCGGCACTAGGGTTAGTAGAGGTGGACGACTACAAGGCTTAAAAATAGGAGAAATTATGTGGATTTTATAAGTGATAATATCATAGATAAAAAGGAGAAAAGTTAGGAGCTTATCTTCAAGGGAAGTGTTGGCCGAAAATCCACCACCTAGAGGAGTGTAAAATTCGGCTACTGCATGGCACAGACGGTGCCAACTTTCTCCTCTCTTTTAGCTTGAATTTTAAGGGTGTTTTTGGTTTTTAGTAGTAGGTGCCGAAATATCTATAAATAGGGGGGCTAGCTCATTGATTCTGACACTGAAAACCCTAAATTCCTCTCCCATTGTGCCGAAATTCCCTAGCCTCTCCCTTTCCAATTTCTTTTCTCCAATTTCTTCAAAAGCCGAAACTCTTCTCCACTTTTTCCTTCTTGTGCCGATTTCTCTAAAAAGCTGAAGCATCCATAGTCTTTTCTTCTATTCATCCTATTTGAGAATTAGTTCTATACTTCCGGCATTTAAATCTTCCATTGGCATTGCCGAATCCTCTCTCTAGTGCTAGCCGAATCTCCTATGCTAAGGTAAGTGTCGATTTTTGATTAGTTCTCATGATCTATTCCTGGTTTTTGAAAGGCAAAAGCTGAAATCTAATAGTTTAATGGTTTTATGATGGGCGGCAATTCAGGATTTGAAGGAAGCTTGGTCAATTAGATTAAAAAGCTGAAAATAGCTAGTCTCCACTTTTGGGATTTTTAAGGTAAGTAGATTTTCCTAGATTTCTATTAGATTTCATCATTATATACAAGATCTTAATGTTATAATGAGGATTAACGATTAAATATTGTGATAGTAGTTCTGATAAGGACTTGTGATGGAATTAAATATGGATCAGGCAAAGGAGAAAATCCCTAAGTTTAAGAAAAGAGCAGTATCTGCCATTCGAGATTGGCCACTTGGTTGTGGACCGGCTTCTGAACAACCCCTTAGGCAGATAGCAGTAGTGTCGACTAAGGATAGCGTTGACATAGAAAGCATCGTTTTATTGGTAACCAGGTGTGTAGATCTCTAACACACTACTAATAAACCTGTATGTATGTTTATTTATATATTTTATGGGCTAAAAAGCCGGAAGAGGCTGTATAGACAGTCAAATGGAACCCTAAATGGGTTAGGCAAGGATGCCAGGTACGTAAACATAGATCTCCCTATGTGTATCAAAATATATGTAAGTCTGCTTGATGTTCTCTTTATGTATGTATGCATGGGGTGGGAATTATGATATTGAAGGGGAAGTGCATGATAGGTCACTTGGTGATCGGTGGTAGAAAACCCACAAACATAAATGGTAGGTCACATAGTGATCGGTGGCTATGCCACGTTTAATGATTCCTGAATAACAGGAATAGGCAGTACGGCTGTTGTTATGGTGTGTAGCGGATGGAGGGTTGATTGTAGAAATCCCCAAGGTGTGATGGTTGGTACGGGCTGGTGTGTAGAGGATGGAAACATAGAATGGGTTGGGTTAATATTCATTATTTATTGCTGCTCATGTGACTATGATTGATACCTTTACATATGGGTCAGGGCCCATAATGTGTTTGTGGGCTCAGGTCGTTGTGTGTTTTGAGATTTATACACTGAGTCTTGGTGACTCACGCTTTCCTTTTCTCTACTCTTCCAGATGAACAGTAGATCGTGGACACAAGAGCTGAGACGGACTCGAGGGGCCATCAAGCTTTATTTCTACAAATTATTATTTTGGGATTTCTTTAAAGTTTTCTTTTATTTTATTTTTACTTTGGAATTATCAATGTAATAAGGCCCCATAGTTTTTATTCAACTTAGGAGTTTTCTATGTTATGCAACTTATGAATATACCACAAGGTTTATTTACATTTAGTAATAAAATACAAAGAGGTTTATTTTCAAAAAGTCTCTCCTTTATTCAATAACATGCTGGATCTGGTCAAAACGCATGGGCCGGGTTTGGGGTGTTACAGGATATGTTTGACTCTATAAGTCAATTGGTGTATTAGAGATCCGTGTATCCAATGTGTGGTGATAGAGCCCACATTTATGTTTCATAGCCTCAAGTGCCAAATTATCTTAAAATGTATATACGTGTAATGTGATGTATACCTAAATGAGTATGTGCTTTCTATGCAAATTATCGTTTAAGGGTGATCTTATTTGTTGTGATAATATGATGTGAGATGGATGCTTAAACATGTGAATAATATGCTAAATGAGTTGATTTAAGTTTCATGAAAATATTAGTATGTTCTCATGGTAGATTGTGTATGTAATTGTATTTTGGGTCGTTATCATTTAACTTGTAACACCCTTAACCCATATCCGTCGCCGGAAGAGGGTTATGGAGTATTATCGGAGTTTACAGTTCAATTATAGTTAATTTATGTCATTTACTATTCATTTTGGAAAATCAATCACAATTAATCATAATATCCCTCATATGGGTCCTCGAGGCCCAAAATACATATTAGAATCAAGTCGGGACTAAACCGGGATCACAGAAAAATTTTCACAAAATCTTAAAATTTTTCTTAGGTGCAGGGGATACACGCCTGTATGGCCAGGCCGTGTGGATCACATGGCCATTGATACGCCAGTGTCCTAGCCCATGTCCTTACCCGTGTAACTCTTTGACTTGGGTCACACGGCCAACCACATGCCCGTGTACTAGGCCATGTGGACAATTTAATTTTTGAAAATTAGGTGCAAGTGTTACACGACTAGGACACACCCCATGTGCTGGGTCGCGTGTCTCATACGGCTGAGACACACGCCTATGTTTCTACCCATATGTTTAACTCTGAGCATTTTGTTTCTCTAATTTTAAGGTGCAGGGGGCACACAGCCAAATCACGCGCCCGTGTGCATAGCCGTGTGTCACACACGGTTGAGACACACTCTTGTGTGTCTACTCGTGTGGACAAAATAAGGCTATTTTCCAAGCCTTATTTCTCACCCTTTTTACCTTGCACCTACATGAACACTTCAATATATTCACCAACCAATTCAAGGCATATAAATCAATCTAATGATAAAGTTTTATGCATGATATATTTACTCATGTTTTCAAGTATCATCTTTACATTAAAATTATATACTTACCCAAGTGTGATTATATCTAAGTTGCTAATCCATACATACTCACATACCAAGCATAATATAACTTCATGCATAAATATATTAAATATGTTATCAATAACCATTCCAATGGCTACATGCTACCAAAACATTTACATACCCTCACTTGATACCATTAGCCTATACATGCCATTACTAAAGTAAGTTTCCTATTTATACCAAAACAAGCTGGAGGATAGTATGATGATGCTCCAACTGATCTCCAACCTTTACGAGCTTTCGAGTACTATAAAATAGAAGAAAGAAAACCTAATAAGCATTTTATGCTTAATAAGTTTGTATAACAAAAATTTAACTTACCAATTATGCTCATTTAATTAAACATGTATAACATACATCCAAACATTTTTGATCAATTGTCTAAACACAAGCTCTCATCAAACAAGTTAGTCATATGATTCATATGTATATCAAGATAACATAGATGAGCTCATCGTATAATAATTTTCGAGTATTTTAGGGATATTCAAGAAATAAATCATGTTAATCTCATGTTTTCTTTTAACAGAAGTTTTATCCGTTGAATCATTGAAATTTCGATGGATACCTAGATAGTATACTCGAGGTATAGAAATCAATAATTCGTCAACTGATGTTCAGGGGTACCCATAAAGACACATAATCAGGAAGCACACACTCGAGCCATATATCAGGATGCTCAGATGAGCCATGTAACAGGATGCTTATCCGGGCTAAACAGGAAACTCCTAAGAGTTTAGAACAGGAAGCTCATTGAGCTTAACAGGTAACTCCGAAAGGTTATTAACAGGGAGCTCCGGATAGCATAACAGGGAGTTCAGGCGAGCCATGTCAGGAAGCTCATAAGAGCTTGTATCAGGACGCTCACGAAGAGCTGCGTTTGTGTCTGCAATAAATGCTGGACCACAACCAATCGAATCGTGTAACAAGACGCTCACAAAGAGTTGTGGTAGTGCGCATCATATGCAGGATCACTACCTATCATGATGCTCATAGGAACTATATAACAGGACGCTCGATAGGGCTTATAACAGGATTGCTCGTCCGAGCTATAGTCTGTTTGCAACATATGCAGGACCACATTCAATATGGGAAATCTTGTATCCATCGAATTTTATTTTTCAAACAGAACTTAACATTTTCCGGACATTATCGTACATGTGATTATTTCATACTTTTATAACATTTATATAATTCACATAAATACATACCACACTCAATTCAATCATAAAAATAAACACAATTTTAGTTACATGAACTTACCTCGACACTTGTTCGTGTATGATAATCTACTAACCCGTCACCTTTTCTTTTCCTCGATCTAACTCTTTATTTAGTCTTTCAGGATCTAAAAAAATGAATTTAACATCAATTTAATCCATTTCATACTCAATTGAACTCAATTCACTTCATAGACAAAATTACTATTTTGCCCCTATACTTTTCATAAATGACAATTTTGTCCCTAGGCTCGAAAAATAAAATTCATGCAATTTAATCCTTATTTCAAGCCTAACCAAATTTTACTTATCACAATAACAACCCATGAATTTCACAAAAACCAGAATTTTTCCATGGGTTTTATCATTTTTCAATTTAGTCCCTAAATCATAATTTCATCAAAATTCTCTTTGTAAAAGTTGTTTATCTATCAACAACCTTTCATTTTCTACCATAAATTTCAAATTTTCAGCATTTAAATCCATGGAAAAATTTTCATACTTTGATAACTTTGCAAATTAATCCCCAAAATAGATAAATTAAGTTATTACGAACTTGAAAATATAAAAATTACTAAAAACGGAACAAAGATACTTACCCAATTAAGCCATGAAAGCTTGCTTGAATGTTTTTCTCTTTCCTAGGGTTTCCATGTATTTTGGGGAAGAAGATGATAATAATAATATGTTATTTCTATTTAATTTAATTATCATCCATTAATTTTTCAACATTCCAATTTTGTCCTTTTCTTTTTCTAATTTTCCATGGATGATTCACCAAAAATATCTACTAACTTCATCTAATGGTCTAATTACCATATAATGACCTCAATTTTTGAATTTCATAGCTAATTAATCCTTATAGCTACTAGAATTCAATTTTTGCATTTTATTCAATTTGGTCATTTCCACAATTGAACACGAAATCGGTAAAATTTTCTTAATTAAATTTTCATACGTCATTTCTATCATAATGCAATTCATGCAATAATATTAAAAGAAATTTATTTCTGACTCGGATTTGTGGTCCCGAAACCACTGTTCTGACTACACTGGAAACGGGTTGCTACATAACTTGTGAATGCATGTGAATATATAAGCTAGACTTGTGAGTTACAAAAGTATGTATACATTGTTTAGCCTTGATGAATTATTGTAAAATGAGTTATTTGAATGAGTTGGGTGTAGCCATACGTGAGAATATATGTTAGTTTTATGGTTTAATGAAGCGTGAATATGTTATTATGGCATGGTTAGAATATGGTTGTGAAATGGTTGTAGTATGCTCTTGTTTAACCTTTGATGTTGTGTATACTTTGTGGTTATTCTGACATTCACTAAGCTTGTTTAAGCTCACCCACTCTCTCTAACCATTGCAGATATTTAGTATTTGCGATGTGAGCGGTGCAGGGATACCAAGGAAGTGATCCAAGTTAGGCTTTAGTATTTGCGTAAGTGGTATTAATATTATTCTTTAAACTATGGGGATAAGGAAATGTGGTTAGACTTTGATTGATTATTATTGTGGTCCTTATGATATTTTATGGGTTTAGTTCTCTAGCACTTTTGATGGATGTTATAATTATTTCATTGATATTGTTTTGGGTTGAATATTTGGTATGTTGAAGTGCTATGAATGGTATGTATGGTCAATGGACGTTGAATAATGTGGTAGAATCGTTGCATGAACTTTGCCATGATGTTTTGGATATTTTGTTGCTTAATTATTCCTAGGAACTATAGGCTTGGACCTTGGTATCTTGATTCTTCTCGGACATGATTTTGATGTTTTGAATTGCTATTTTGGTCGTTTTGACATTGGTTTAAAGAGGTAAATGATGCATGTTGATTAGATATTTGTTGGAATGGATTAAATGCTTAGATGTGCCGTATTTTTGTGATCTGGAGTAGAGGTATCGATATTCGGGTTATAAAAATGATACCTCAGTGATATTTCGATGTGTAGGAAATCAATATTGTAATTTGGAATCGATACCTTACCACAAGTATCAATACTCGGGGTAAAATAATCGATACTTTATAAAAGGTACCGATAATTTCTGAAATTTTGATTTTAAACGAGAAACAGAAAGTTGTTTTGGTGTCGATTTTCCAAACAATATCAATATCTTTTGAGAGAAATATCGATACCTTTGAATCAGTATTGATACTTACGTGAATAAATTAGAATTTCTGTTTAGTGGTCTATAAACATGTTTAACTCTCGTTTTAGGTTTGCTTGACGAATGTTTAGCATGTTTTAATGATGATTGGAATACGTATAACTTATAATTATTACGAAAGCTAAAATAGAAAATGTTTGCGTAATAATGAGACCATGGTAATGCATGTGATGTGTAATGGTGGTGTGACATCCTAATATTCGGGCTCAGCGACCGGGCCGAATATAGGGTGTTACAATGAAGCACATAGATATTCGATATCACTTTGTTCGAGAAGTGGTTGCTCAAGGAGATGTTCAAATTCATAATATCGACATAAAATAATCCAGCCGATATGATAACCAAAAGCCTTCCAGTTTCCAAGTTCAAGCATTGTTTGGACTTGGTTAGTATCCTACAAAGATCGAGTTAGGCCCCAGACGAGGCTCAACAAAGAAGGCGTTGTAGAAATACAAGTCAAGGTGGAGATTTGTGGAGTGTGCCTCATATTTTCGGACAAAACAAGGTCGACGTCGCCACGAGGAAGAGTCGACGTTTTGACGATGCGACACTTGACGTCTCAACGAGAAGAAACCAACATCCCGATGACGCGACATGTGATGTCCTGACACTGCGACATGTGACACCTCGACGAACCGCTAAATGACATCACAACGTGGCGATGTGATCACCATTAAAGTGGGTTTCTTCTCCCAGTTGAACTCTACTATTTTTTCACAGTTGAACTCTAATAACTCTAGGGATATTTTCAGCGTATAAATAGGGCTTTTAGCAACCCTAGAGAGATTGATGCAACAACACAACAAAAGAGAGTTTAAGGGAATTTCGTGTTTTAGCTAGAGAGCTTTGTATTTTTCGGGATTTAAGGGCTTGTTTTGATTATTCTCCATCTTGTACTCTCTCTTTTTTTTCGGATATTTACCATTTAATGAAATTTTCTTTGCCCGTGATTTTTTTTATCTATTTAGAGGAGTTTTTGGACCTAAATATTTGTGTCTAATTTTCTCTATTTATTTTTGTTCGTTACTTAATTCAGATTTATCCCCAACAAATTTTTTTAATCCTCAAATAGAAGAATTAAATTAGGGACTAAATTTTAGAATTAGGAAGAGTGGAAGGTATAATTAAACCTACAACAAAATGTACAAAACAGTCACGTTATAAAAGGAGTTGAGCTACGAGTGCCGGGACATAGCTCTTTTGGCCGAGTTCTGGTTGACTCACAGAAGAATCTTTGATGAAAACAATAGTAGATTTTGTACAATACTAGATATTGTTAAAAAGTAGTTAAAAAAGTCAATTCGAAGGCGAATTTCTGTAATTTTTATATTTCTCCGATTCAAGTCCCAAATGTGATTATGCATTAATTTGGCATTCACCCTTGTAACTTTTGCTTTCTTTATCAAATCCGTAAATATATTAAGGGTTGTTAATTGTTTTTTTCAATAATTTTATTTCCAAATTCTCTTATAGGGTGTATAATTTATTTTATCACTGCATTTAATAAATATGTATTGTAACACTTGTCATAAATAAAAAATTAACCATTAATTTATTGTACTTTTCTCACTTAGAATATACCTAAATTTGTTAACACTTTTAATTCAACTATTACCCTCCATTAAAATGAAACTCTTAACCAATCATATTGACAAGTGACATTTAAAAAGAATAAATTAAATTAAAAAATGGTTAATTATATATTTATAAACAAGTTAAAAAGATAAAAATTATTTTTCTTTCTTCTCAACCAGAATTACCTCCATTTTTTTTCTCTGTTTCATTTCCTCCACAAACTAACCCCCTTTTTGGTCCCCAGATTAACTCTCTTCACCGTTTCCATTATCCTTCCTTGTCTTCTCTATATCACTGTTAACAAAGTTACGAGAATGGAAGGATTATAAGAGAGTTGGGGTTTCAGGGTGATTTCAAAAGTAAAGGGAGGTGAATTTTGGTTCAATGGTCAAAAAAAAAAAGTGGGTTAATCTTTTGATTTTGCAGGGAATTTTGATTCAATGAGACAGAAAAATGTGATTTTTTAAAAAAAAAAATTGACCAAGGAGGAAAAATTGAGGAGCACTTGTACCATTGTTGACCGGAGGAAAATTGAAGTCTTATCAACTTAGAGGTGTGAAAAATGGTTGATCTCCTTATGGAAAAGTGAATTGAATGGGATACTTGCAAAAGAAATGGGTCTTTGAAAGACAATTCAAACTATTGTTTTTCTTGCACATTTGAAAGGGAATGGAATGGACTGGCCTATTATTATTGCTTTCTCGTCAACTCTTACTAACTGGATAAATGAGATTACAATGTCTGTGCTCTCAATTGATGCAATTATTTATCATGGAACCTAGAAAGAGAGGGATGAGATTAGTAGGAAACGTGAATTTTTTAAGGCAAAAACTTGTTTAAATAAAAAAAAATTAAAAAGAAGATGGAAAAAGTAAATGAAAGGTAGGTTGTTGAGAAAATCTGAGTTTTTTTTGGAGAAATGAGGAAGAAGGTGAACTGAAGATGAAAGTAAAAAAAGAATTACCATAGAAAAAATATCTTTGGATTTAATTTAATATTTTTATTTAAAATGAAATTATTAATTTTTAAATAAAATGCCATGTGTCATAATATTAATGGTCAAGTGATTTTTGTTAACTAAAGCTAGCAGTTGGACCAAAGATGTTACAGAATCAAAGGTTAAGTACCATTTCTGACAAAAACAAGATAGATATTTAAAGAAAAAAACACTATAATTTAGGAGCTAAATTTTTATTTAAGCTGATTATAAAAAGTAAATTTATATTGGATATTGAATATATAGTCCATATATTTTAAAATTAATTATTTAACAATTTAAATAATAAATTAAAATTTTAATTACAATAATTAAAAAGGGCAAGTATTTGTTAAACTGATAATATATATTTTATTTCATAAACAGCTCTACGAGTTTCTTTCTTTTAAAATATTTATTTTTTAATATTCTATTATAATTTTATAGACCATATTTATAAAGTCTAAAAGTTTTATTGATAATGTACAAAATATTTTCTCAATTAAAAATACATTATGTAAAAATTAATTAGAAAAACTATACACATAAAACACATAAAACATGTTACATTAAAAATTGGTAAGTAATATTCATGGCGTCATTTATTTCCTTAATCCTAAATCGAAAAAATAAAGAGGAATGGAGTCCACAAAAAGACAGTGGTAAATGGTGTTAGGTGTGAGAAATAAAGTTAGAAAATGGCCTCCCAACAGCTCCCGTGACCTTACTAACATAACTCATTAATGTTTAGTTTGCCTTCATTCGCTGCCAATCTTCAGCTGAATAAATTTATTTTTTCTTTTGCCTATATTAAATGCAAACAGTCTGTAATGAAGACACACCAGTCTTTTGGCAATTTTCTGTCACAACGCTTTCAAATTCAAGAAATTGAATGCAAAATGGAAAGGGTAGCGTGTATTTCCCAAATTCAATTTGAATTCCCTTATCTCACTTATTGTGCTTTGTTATCCATTTTTTTGAACGTTCCATGGGTGGATTAGTTCTTGCTTTCCTATTTTCCAATTTTGAAAAAACAGAAGATAAATTGAAAGTTCAAACCAATTAAAAGTCTGATGGTCACCTAATAACAAAATTAGATTATTCAAAAGAGTACGTAGCTGCCCCACCAAGCACATGTTTTGGTGTTTAAGATTAGATTACAGGTCGCAGTCAGTATTAAAGGAAGGTTACTAAGAATAAAACTAGATTTGCTAGTTCAACTTTAATTCTTTGGTGGTAGAGAACTAGAAAAATAAATCTATACAGGTTTTGAGTACAGATTCTAGGTCTTACACCATTATTTATGCTATTGCTGTGCTAATAATGGGCAAAAATGTACAAGTAGCCTAAACAATGACATCCAACAACATATCTCCAGCTCAAATTTTAAGCCACCATAAAAAATCTGAAGCTACTCAATTTTCCACATCTACCCTTTTGACAGATAAGGAAATACTACGAATTTGATCTTTAGGAAACCCACCCACACAAATCAAAATGTTGGTCCTTCAGAGTTGATTTGGAAAAAAAATTAAATTAAATTAAATCCAGTAACAGAAAGGTAAGCTTATTTGGTCATGTTTTAAGAAGAACGAGAATTTTTGTTCTGTAAGAATGTGTAATCTGAACCCATAAACAATGAAAAATGAAAGCATACAACATCAAAAGAAATCAACTGGGGCATGCCTAACAATATATGCTGTGGTGAAATGAATGAAAGATTTGGGCCAAGATTTCTTATAATATAACCTTTTTCTTTTTTCTCTTCCCTTTTTCCTGCTACAAGATCATCTAAGTTCTCTAGGAAAAGAATGTAAAAGGAAAAAACAAACTAGAGTTTTGGTGTAAAGGATGAGTGAACAACCTTGTTTTGTCTCCCAGCAAGCCAAAGCAGAGTCCTCCTAGCAAAAGATGGTGTTTTAGCTTGTGAATCTAAGCTATAGGAGCTTTGGTTTTCCTCGTCGAAACCTAATTCACAGACACCATTTCCCCACCTGCCAGAGTCTATCTCAGAAATAGTATCCTTGGCATCATCGGTAACATTCTTCACCTTCGAATTACAGTCATCTGCAGCAGCATTCTGACGCACCGGAAATCGGAATGAGAAGGCCCTCCTCGACGAATCCTCTGTAAAATTCTGCTTCTCCTTCTTCCCCCGAAGCCAGATTTTGGATATTGAGAAGCTTTCTTTCTTGTTCTTACCGATGGCTTTGCCATTGTTGTCACTGGTGCTAGAACTCCCATTGGTTTCAAACTGCCTCGTGATCTCAAAACCATTGAACCCTCTTCTTGATTCACAATCACATTCAGAAATTGCAGGGCGATGACCAGGAGTCAATGGCAAACAAGTCTTCTTCTTGCTCGACGGTTTCTTCGCTGGAGTTCTTATCGGCACTTGCAATAAAGAATTCTCATCCATTACATAAGCGAAGGAACCCATAGAGAAACACCTTCTATCATCCACGTTATTGTTACTGCTACCTTCACCGCCATCAACGTTCCTAAACTTTCCCAGCCTAACAGGCACAACTTTTTCCCCAGACTGCACTACTGTTGGGTTGACTTCATCTTTTTCCAGGATTTCACATGATTTACGCTGGGATGACCCCCATTCAGTGTCTCCAGAAAAGCCTAGGTGGGAACTTGATCTCACAAGTGAACTGCTTCTGCCCACAACTCCTTCTCTATCGGTTACAATCTCTCTTGAGCTCTCACTCCCAGATTCAAGAACAAGAACAATGGGGGAGCAGCTATCATTTGGAGAGAAATCAGGGAGTAAGCTAGCTCTACAGAGAGGGCATGTGGAATGAGACAAAAGCCAAGTGTCAATACACTCCATGTGGAAGGCATGGCTGCATTTTGGTAGCAATCTAAGCTTGTCTTCAGGCTCGAATTCACACAAGCAAACAGCACAATCAAATGGGTTTTTTACTCCTATGATGGCTTTGTAGTGGAATACAGGGAGAGTATCTATAAAAGATTGGTCGACACCAGCATCATGGAGATGGAATAGTTGTTGCAACTGCCCTTGAAGAGCAGTCACATTGTCTATATCTTCAGGCTCTCTATTGTGAGGTCTCATAAGAAATCTAACTAAAAGGTGAAGCAAACCAGAAACAAAGAAAATGATAGCTAGGATTATAATGATGAGTAATATACTTGGACTAACCTTGTTGTTCAAATTGAATCTATCAGACTGCAAATTTTGTGGTGGAGGAAGTAATGGTATTGGTGATTGAGGGAGGTAATATGGCTGCTCTGATGGAGAAAGCAAGCTCCTTTTCTCTATTTCATGGAAAATCCACTCCATTGTTGTTTCTGGAGATAGATGGACACAACTTACAAAGACTGAAACTTTAGACTTGAATCATATGCTACCATGGATCCACCTGGGAGTACCAAAAATATCATCCCCACCGTAGTATCATGGGAGTTTGTGGGATTTGGGTAACATTGGCTCCATTTTACTTCATTATAAGCTACGAGTCAAAAGGAAGAGACGCTTCGCTACGCAAGAGAGAGAGAGAGAGAGAGGAAAAGACTTGATTATGATATTAAAGGAAAGGATAGATATAAATTTGTGTCACTGCCAGAAGGTGAATTTCAAAAAAGAGGAACCAATAATAAATCTACCCAACACAACACTGCAGAAAAATAAATGAGATGAGATCTCATTGCGCAAATTCTGCACAGTCAATCACTTCCTTGCTGGATAATGAAAATAAAAAATTTCACAATGCATCTGCTTAAATACTCTTACTAAGGCGACTTTTTATTCACGATTTCATCAATTACAAGGCTCTTCTTCAGGGTTGACTTTAATGGGAACCCTTTGATGCATCAAACCCCATGCTATGCATGCCCATTGAATTCCTTAAAAGCTTTTCCAAAAATAAAAAGAAAATACTAACCAGTGTCCACAAAATATTTTAAAGAGAAATTATAATAATCATTTTAAAAAGCATTGGTTAGCAAAATATGTTTAAGAACAAAACAATAATTAATTTGCGTATTTCCATTTGGCTTAGGATGGTGGGTTTAGAAATTGGATTATCTTGTAGCATTATTTTAGTATAGCGGAGGATTGTTTCTATCTTTCTGGTCCCATTCTTTGACAGTGCCTTCTATTCCACCGCTTCGAATCGGATAGTTTGGTGCCTGATTTATTTATTAATTGGGAGGGGCCAAATGCTGCCTGATTCACATCACCCCTCTCCTCTCTTCTGGTAAAGACAAAAAGCAAAAGACAAGACAAGTGAAGTTTCCAAAGTCTTACCAAAGGGAGAGGTATTTGGAAACAGTAGAAGGGCAAGCATATTATACTGATTTACTGGGAAAAAAGAAAAACAAGGTCATGTTGTGGACTTCCAACTTTTCCCTAACCATTTCTCATGGATTCTGGTACTTGCTTTTAGGTGCAGTCCAAAAAGTGGAACACCGACACCCATTTTGGGAGAAAGAAAGTCTCCACTTTTGTTGCCTCTCACTGTTATGCAATCATCTTCTGCTTTTCGTAGCACTTGAAAAGGGAAAATGTAGAGGAAAAGGAATACAAATAAACTAGTTAATAAGTATAGTAATTAATTTAACAATATTTACACCTCAATGTTCCATCTACTTTCCTTATCCACGTTTTACTTCACTAACTAAACAATTGCTCTCTCTCAGGCCTCACCTCACAAGAGCTATATTGGGCAGGGGACTGTCCCAACTCCTAAAATATCCGAAATTTGAAAGGGGCCATATAATTATTTTTAGAAAAAACTGATTTTTTTTATTTATTTGAAATTCAAACCCTATTATTTATATAATATTCTATTTTCAAACTATAATCACTTTCTAAATATAGAGTTTGAGGTATGAACTTAACAAAATGTTATTACGTTGTAACTTAAACCTTTTCTTTTTCAAGTTATTGTTTGAATTTGACAATTATTCTCTTATTGGAATATTAATTTTTTTTGTCTAAGTTAATCTCTGAACTTGATAATGATTCCCATATTAAGGTTTAAACTTTATTAAGATCCCTCGAAAGTATTTTTAAAGAAAGTTAGACAAAAAAAAATTAGACTCCAACATCAAAACAATTGACTAGTTTAGATCCTGATGTGTCAAAAAAAAGTTTAGCCCCAAAAATTGGACTAACCCCAATTAGTGATTGATTATACTAACTCAATTAGGGACAAAGCTAGAAATTTATTTTAGAGGCAAAGACTAAATTATATTTTTAAGGGAGTTAAACTATAATTTTATCATTTTATTAACATATTATTTAAGAATTTTCAGTAGGATTAGACTGAAAATTTACCAATCTTGAGAGGCAAAGTGCAAATTTATACTAACATATAATTTTAAAATTTTGAAGGGACTACAAAACAATTTTACCATTTTAGGAAGCCAACGCCTTTGTCTTGGCCTTGTACCTGACTGAATATCAGACACTATAAAGTTTCCAGTTTTCAAGTTTGTACAATTAATAATGCCGACACCGATCACTCAAGGCATCAAAATCTGTACTATCTGGTTTCGATTAAAACAAGTACTTGGTGATGGAAGATGGAAGCAGCCAAAGAAATATGGTTGGTTGAAAAGTGAGCTCGCTCTCTTGGTCATAAAAACACGAATATTTGTCACTTTTTTTGCTTAAAGCATATATAATAATATGCCATCAAACATGTTGAGCATCCCATCCTCGACTAAGCAGCTTCATGAATTTCAAAATCAGACAAAGAGTGACAGCAACATTGAGAAAGATGAAAAATAAGGAAATCATTAAACCCCCCAAGTTTCCAAAGTTAATATTTTAATCAATGGTCCCAGAGTGATTAATTGTCACGTACTTCTTTTTGCAATTAAAGAAGTCGATATAAACTAATTAAATTCAACTTAGATTTATTTATCGTGCACATTGTCAACAACTAAATACAGTTTCTTCTATATGGTCAATATTAAGATTTATTCAATGCCTAACTTCTTCTGAGTTGGTGATAATTTGTTGAGATAATATGGCTAATTTTCGTAAGTAGGTGACTAACTTGGATATTAACTTAATTGGATTAGAGAACACATGAGGGTTTTTCTTTTTACCTTTTTGCAAAATTTTCTTTTACAGTTCAGACCCTCGCTTTTGCAACTTTACTTTGAACCCAAATAACGAAAAATGATAACCTTCGTGTTTTTTTCTTCTGGTCTCATTAGAGCAGATAAAGTACATACCAGCTAGTATGAGTCAAAAAGGATTCGGAGACTTAATTAGCATATGTTGTTCAAGGGAAAAGGTCAAATACTGATACCGAGCTTAACGCTTTTTTTCTAGTAAGCCTGACTTACGTAGACTCCATTTGGACTGATCGCGATAACAAATTAGTAATTACGATGAGAAAAATTGTATGAATGTTCAAGCCATATTGGAAAAATGTTGGGTCCTAAGGAAGTCGAGAAGAATGTCACTGTCATGGATACAAGTAATATTATGGGCTATTATGCCATAATAGTCATCAACGACTAGAAATGAATAATGTTAACTGGTGCGTTGTAACTACTATTAACGATTTTGTCATATCAGAAATACTTCAAATCCACAAATATGTTATATTCATCAAATAAGATAGATAAAATGAGTTGGTTCGGGCTCGAGAAATCAGTTCACCATGACCTTGAGCAGAACTACTCATAGTGGACAAAATAAAATGTGAGTCATCACTAACTCGAAAAACCTACCTGAAGTTCAAATAAGACATGAGAAATCAAGTCACCACAAATTCAAGGAAACCAAGTCATTATGGGCTCAATAAAATATGAGACCTCCTTGACACAAGCCTGGGAAAGGGTCCAATGGTTGAAGACAAGGTTGTTTTTACTATTATGAAGAAAAAAAACAACTTCCTCTCATTGAAAAAAAAGTTGTCAACAAGGAGGCTTCAAGGGAAAAGGAAAAGTGGAGGAGGGGATCTAGTGGTGGAGAGGTGGGAGGAGTTGGTGGTACCAAAGGGGAAGGAGCCAGGGAGGGGGTTGGTAGGTGATAGACTATAGGAAGGGGAAGGAGTGGAAGGGAAAACGGAAGGAAATAAAATAGAGGTGGAGGAAAGAAAGGAAACAAAGAAGGGAGAGGCAATAAACAATAGCTAGCCTCAAGGTCGCTTCTACTGTTGGCAAGCGAGGGGAAAAAGTGATAAGTGAGCAACAATTAGGGTTTCTAAGTTTAGAGACAAAAATGGGGATAACAAATTCAAGGAACAAGTGTGGTATCTTCAATTGTTTAGGAATTTATTTGTTTTTATGACAATAAGATTAGATTTTATAATGCTAAGATTAAAATATGTATTGAGATATTATGAAAAAAAATTGGTTTGCTCATTTCTAATTAGACTACGGGCATATTTAGATTCATCTTCTAATACAATTGTCTTTTTGTATTACAATTTGACCATGTAGTACCGCTTAGTATTAGTTAAACATTCACTACAACAAAACAGTACTAAGACGACACTTAAGGGGCGACACTTTCCTAAGTGTTGCGATAGACTGACTAACATACGCTTTGGCCAACTCTTTTATAAGGGCTGGGATTGCATGCCTAAGGCAAAGCTTAAATAAGAGTTGGCTTTGTCTAGTCCTAAGAAGACACTTTTGGGGCGACACTTTCCTAAGTGTTGGGATAGACTTCCCAACATACGCTTTGGCCAACTCTTTGTATAAGGGTTGGGATATGTATGCCTAAGGCAACGCTTGAATAAGAGTTGGCTTTTGTATAGTCCTAAGACGACACTTTTGTGGCAACACTTTCCTAAGTGTTGGGATAGACTACACTTTTGCCAACTCTTTGTATAAGAGTTGGGATATGTATGCCTAAGGCAACGCTTGAATAAAAGTTGGCTTTTGTGTAGTCCTAAGATGACACTTTTGTGGCGACACTTTCCTAAGTGTTGGGATAGACTATGCTTTGGCCAACTCTTTGTATAAGGGTTGGGATATGTATGTCTAAGGCAACGCTTGAATAAGAGTTGGCTTTTGTGTAGTCCTAAGACGACACTTTTGTGGCGACACTTTCCTAAGTGTTGTGATAAACTACGCTTTAGCCAACTCTTTGTATAAGGGTTGGTATATGTATGCCTAAAGGCAACACTTGAATAAGAGTTGGCTTTTGTCTAGTCCTAAGACGACAGTTTTGGGGCGACACTTTCCTAAGTGTTGGGATAGACTTGTTGATATACACTTTGGCCAACCCTTTGTATAAGAGTTGGGATATGCATGCCTAAGACAACGCTTATATAAGAGTCGGCTTTTTTCAACACTATGCCAACACTTTTCTAAGTGTTGGGGTAGACTTGTCGGCATACGTTTTTGCCAACTCTTTGTATAAGAGTTGGTATATGCATGCTTAAGGCAACACTTAAATAAGAGTCGGCTTTGTCCAACACTATGCCGACACATTTGGGCTAACACTTTCCTAAGTGTTGGGATAGACTTGCCGACATATGCTTTGGCCAACTCTTTGTATAAAGGTCAGGATATGCATGCCTAAGGCAACGCTTAAATAAGAGTCGGTTTTGTCCAACACTATGCCAACTTGTGTTATACCTTTCCCGACTATATAAAAGTGTTGCCATATGAAAAGAAAAACTCGTATGTCCTAACTCCCGATATACCACCAATCACTAATTTTATAATTGTATATATCACTTTTCTAATAAATTAATTTTATATTAAATAAAAAATTATGGTATTAATATTTTAAACTAATATCTTTGGATTTAAAATATAAATATTCTTAAAAAATTACATAATGAGTGTTAATAATTATATATAGTCAAATTAAAAATGACTTAATAGCTTCGAGTGAGAATCATGTTTAAGATTCATATATCCTCACTGCATTTTTCATGACAAGCATAGAAAAGGCCATATTCATATTAGACATAATTGTTATTTTTTTTCTTTAAAGATGAATTTTTAAGGTTAAAACATGTTTGATGACCAGAATCATTGTTAATGGAAAAATTTTCATAATCAAATTAGAAATTAAAGAATTGCTATGATATTAATTTTTAAGGTTAAAAAACGCTACAAAAAATATTTTATTTTAAACAAAACGGAGTCGTTTTGCTCCCTATCTATTTATTATTTAACTAGTTTATTTATAGTAGTTAAAATACAATTTATTTTTAATTGAATATTTAAAATCTTCAGAAAAAATTTGAAAGTAAATACATACTATTATTTAAAATAATTTTAAAATTTTTTGGGTACATGACTGATTGTTTTTTAATTTATATATTAAACAATTTCTTATATAATTGTAAAAGAGATATATTAATTTGAATATATTAAAATTATTATTATAGTTTAAATTATTTAAGAGATAATAGATAAACTTTATATATATTAAAATTAAAAAAAATTGCTAACCCATGCATGCATCTCTAGAGAAACAAAATTAATTAGTAAATTGAAAACGTTATTTAAATTTCCTAAAATATTGAAAGAATATATAATATTCAAATTTTATCTAATTAATTTAGGGTCTAAAGTTTATGGTTTAGGGTTTAGAGTTTATGATTTATGATTTATGGATTATGGATTATGGATTATGGATTATGGTTTAGGGTTTAGAACTTTATGTTTTGGGTTTAGGGTTTTAGATGTAGTATTTAGGGTTTAGGGTTTAAGAAAGATCAAATGTAGACGGGAGTGAATGAGAGGCAAATGCTACTAAAGAACGGCTTGGTCAGTTAATCAGTTAACCGATGTCAACCGGAACTGAGCTATTTTTAATCAAGTTTTTTTCACCCTTATTTATAGGGTTCTTAGAATGTCATATGTCCGTGCTCGTGTTAGAAACAAGTTTCAGACACGAATAATTCAAGTAAAATAAAGAGTCAAAGGAAACACGAATACTTCAAGTAAAATAAAGAGTCAAAGGAATATAATTAACCTTTGTATTAACCAACCATGAACTTCTTTAGGATTGATTTGATTCTTCTGATTTGTTCGATTCTATCGTAACATCATAAACTCCGTCTTATTTAATACAAAAAACTACGTATTATTCATTAAGAAGACATATCTAACTCAAGTTTTCGTATTATTTAAAATTATTTTTGTACACCATTATAAAAATTTACAAATTAAATATATTGTTTGGAACAAAATAAACTTAATTTAAAGGAATTTAAGAAATAATTAAACCTTTCAAATATAGAAAAAAAAAATGGATTAAAAAATTATTTTATTTTAATCAACACCATCTTAATTTTTTTCCCCTAACAATTTTCCCCCTAAAAATTTCACCCAAACCTTAAAATTTCTCCTAAAAATTCCCCCCTAAACATTTCCCCCAAACCCTAAATTTCCCCAAATTAGAGGAACTATATTTAAAGGAACTATATTTTGTTTTTCTTTATAACATGGAACTATTAGCCACTTTTGTATTTGATATCCTTTTCTAGATGTGTCTGGAAAAAATGAGTTAAGGAAAGTTTGTAAAGAAATGATTTGTAAAATGGAAGGTGATGCTTCTTCGTGCAGTCTTCTTTATCTTTGTTCTTTTTCTTTTTGAATCTCTCTTTCTCTGTTCTGATTTAATGTTCGCATTGGCAGGTTGGCAAGGACAATGCAAAGCTGGCACTTTCTTTGGTTGGTTATGATGAGGAATTGGAGGTATGTTTTCATGATGCTATTTTATTAGTTAAACCTCCTGCTGCATGATGCCTATTAGAAATTTCTGATGTATGCTTTATGTAATTTATAATGTGGTGCTTAAATTTGATTAATTAAGCTATACATGCTTTTGGACCATTTTAAGTAGCCGGGATGGAAATATTGGTAACTTTTATTTTGTTTGATGTCTTATTCTGAAGTTTTGAATGGTCCTGTAGAGTGCTATGGAGTATGTATTTGGAGCTAGTTTTGTTTGTAAAACTACTGATGCTGCAAAAGAGGCATGTCCATCTGACTGCTTTCATATGTGGTTCTTTAAACAATGTGAAACGATTCACTATTCTCTTATTTGGCTACAGCTCTTGTCTAAGTTTCACCTTTATTTGTCACCTAAAAACAATATTAACTGTCAGTTCATGTATGGTTTCTTTTCTTTTCAACTCAACGTATTGCAGGTTGCTTTTAATAGGGAAATTCACACTCCTAGTGTCACCCTTGAAAGTGATATATTTCAACCTAGTGGTCTTTTGACTGGTGGAAGCTGCAGGTACATGGTTATTTATTCTCGTAAAGTATTTTAGTATTTGTCCTTTCTTCCTTTTTTTTTCCCTTGAAACTTGAGGTTTCATTTTGCTTTTGGAAAGGTTGTATTCTGGATTGATATGATAAAGATGTAGGATAGATTTGAAATTTTACTTGCATGATGAATTCAATTTTATTTGTAAATCCAACTATTGGTTTGTGAAATCGTATATTAATCCTATAAAATGATATCAAATGTGTAGAACTAATTTAGTTTTGCAGTACTGTAAGTGGATGCTTTTCTATACATAGTAATTTGAAAAGAAGTATATTTAACTCATTCAAAAAACTGAGGGGCATCACTTGGCATTTTATTTCTCACCTCTTCCACACTGTGTATTTAAAGGTCATGCGTTAAAAAGGGATACATGAAAGATGACTACATTCATTTGTTTGTTAGAAGACCTGTGAGTAGATCTCCAATTATTAACCGTGGTAAGTTTTGATTCTTTTGAATTTCTTTGTGATTTTTAATGAATTTAATCTTTATGGATTGTTATTCTTTTTTTAATGAATTTGATCTAATGAATTATTTTTTTAATGAATTTAATCTAATAGATTATTATTTTTAATGAATTTAATCTAATGGATTATATGGAAGCCAAAGGTTTGTGGTATCCTTACCTAATTGCTGCATTTATCATGATTTTTTAGTTAGAAACTTGGAACTATTTTTCCTCATTTTGCAGAAAATCAAGAACCCCAACTACAAGGGCAAGTGGACTGCACCAATGATTGACAACCCAGGTTTTTTTGCTAGCTCATTTCTGTTGCGCTTTTTTTTTCCCTTTTATATGAACAACAAGAAGTTTTATCTTAATTCATGTAATTTTGTGCTTTTCAATGACCCTCAGATTTTAAGGATGATCCAGATCTCTATGTTTTTCCCAACTTGAAGTATGTCGGTATTGAATTGTGGCAAGTACTCTTTTGTCTAAATCCTAGCCCGTTATCTTTCTGGACCATTTTAGAGCTATATAACGAGACAAATGTTTGTGTTTTGTCAGGTGAAATCTGGAACAATGTTTGATAACATCTTAGTTGCTGAGCAGAGTTTCTTGGAATTGAAGTTGCAATTTCAGACTGCATTAGTTGTTATGTAGTATAACATCAATATCAATGTCCATCGTCTTAGGAACTATTTTATTTGTTTGCTTTTGTACATTGGGTTGAATGTCGGTGGTATACATTTTGGCTAAATATTAGTGTATTTTGATATTGGATTGATTTTTTAATGAATATTCAACCTTTATTTTAATTTTAATTTAATATTTTTTAGTTGTATTTAAAGCACAATTTCTTTTCACTGTAAATGTTTATGAAAATATATTAACATTGAAACAATAAAAAATGAAAAATAAATGCCTTAGACGTGTTTATTCCAACCTTTTTAAGATTGTCTTAAACAGGTTTATCCCAATCTTTTAAAGGTTGCTTTAGACGGGTCTATCCCAACCTTTTTAAAGATTGTCTTATACAAGGTATATCCCAACCTTTTTAAAGTTGTATTAGATGGCTTTATCCCAACTTTTTTTAAGGGTTGCCTTAAACAATATTCATCCCAAGTTTTTTAAGGTTGCCTTAAACGAGTCTATCCCAACCTTTTTTAAGTGTTGCCTTAGACAATGTTTATCCCAACCTTTTTAATGTTGCCTTAAATGAGTCTATCCCAACCATTTTTAAGGGTTGTCTTAGACTGGTCTATCCCAACCTTTTTAAGGTTGTCTTAGACGGGTCTATTCCAACCTTTTTCAAAGGTTAGCTTTGACTAGGTCTGTCCCAACCTTTTTTAAAGGTCGGCATTGACTAAGCTTTTCACAACCCTTCAATAAGGGTCGGCTTATGTTGACTTATGGCGACGCTTTTTCAAAAGTGTCGTCATGCTTACGCCAACTGTACTATAGACAACCTTTTTGAAAGCGTCGCGAAACCTATGCCAACCTTTTTGCGTCGTCTTAGGTAAAAAAAGGTGTCGCAGTAGGGTTGTTTTGTTGTAGTGATTAGATAACTAGTGAGCCAATATTTGCTTCCATTTGCGTGCAAAAAATATTGAGGACAATATACAAATGGTATTAATGTAATTAATGTATGTTATTATTAAACCGGTTTGTTCGAAAATAAAAGTATACAAAAAGAATATACTGCACTTAGGGCACCAGATCCAACATGATAGGCTTCATTTTTTAGCAAAGACACTACATGTATTAATTTATCATCATTGGTATACTTTAGTTCTTCAAACACTCTTTGAGTATTCTCTAGTCAATACTCAACCACTAAGGGATCATCTTCTTTCCTACCTCTAATAAGCCTTGTTTTATCCTTTCAAGTAGATATTTTTGGGGGCAAATGGTTGAGGCTAAGGTTCAGGTGCAGGAGGAGTAGAGGGTAGAGGTGGAGAAGGAACAACAACTCTCATGAACTGCTGAAGAAACTAGTTTAATGTTTGGAAGAAGCCCACTTCTGTCAACCATCCTTTCTTAGCAAACACTTGTTCCAATTCAACTCTTGCTTCTCTTTTATATTCTTGTCTTTGTTTAGGCCTACCTTCTTTAGTAGGCCTTGGATTAGAAAATCCTTCCGACTCGTTATGGGTCAAAGGTGGGGATATATTTTGTAACACCCTCATACCTGACCCGATCGTTGGGTCACGGTACCAAGATGTTGCATTCATTACCGGAGCAACTGCTTTTAAATTCAATTCGAGCTTCTGATAGCTCTCGTAATAGTTTATAATTGAATAGAGACCAAATTACAAAGTTTTCAAAACCCCGAACCAATGTCACAACGTTGGGGGTTCCTCATCGCGACGTGGGGAACTTGTCATCACGGTGTCAGTTCTGTGTCTAATTGATTTCCATTCTATCATTTCTCATCACCTATAATGAATTTTATATCACAATTCAACTAATTTCACTCAACATATCTATAAAAATGGAATGTCGATAATGGCAAGAAAAGAGAGAAAAATAGAACACACAAATTTTACGTGGAAACCCTTTTGGGAAAAAGCCATGGGCAGAGGAGAAGAAAATTTACTATGTCAAATTCGAATGATACAAAAGGAGAGATGACTACGTCTATTTATAGGTTTGTAAAACCATATTCTAATCAAAGTAAAATAGAAGTAATGCAGTAAGGTTAAAATACCTTATTCTAATCAATATCAAATAGAGGAAGCATACTTCTATATGGATTTCACTTGTGCAACCTGTACCATATGGTGAGGGCTGCAACCCCAGCCTGATATCTTGCTTATTAGGGATCTATGATGGGTTGCAGCCTTCGGGCCTCAGCCTTCGCCCTTGTAGATCCCCCTATCTTGCCACTTGTATTTTCATTTAACAAGAATTTGGGTCACATATATTTAACAATATCATTCACATGTATTTATTTCCAATTTCAACACCATATGATTCTCAATCAAATTTATAAGATTAACACAACTATTAAAGTTTTACAAATAAGTTCACTAAAACATTATATAACAAATTATTCATTTAGTGTCTCAATAATTCATTTAAACTTCTCTTATATATTATCAATTCCACCACTTATAACAACTTCTTAATATTACAACTCTTCTATATTTTTTTATTTTCCTCCTCATTCTCTCCATTCCACATCCTATAAGTGTAACAGCCTATTTTTAGTCAAATCAGAACAACAATTTTTGGACCACAAATCTGAGGTTGAAATAATTATTTTATTATTATTTTAATTTCTACAACATGATAGTATGAATGTGTGAAAATTTTGTTAAGAAATTTTATCGTTTGAATGCTTAATTTGATAAAAAGGACTAAATCACGTAAAGTGTAAAAGTGAAGTTTTATTAGCTAAAAGTGTCTAATAGCTATAGAACTTAATAGTGGAGGTCCTTATGTGGTAAATATCCCATTAATGTGTTAGTGGATGATAATGGGTTGACATTTATGTAAATTTGATTAATTTTTAAGGTTAATTAATTAATTATGTAAATAAGGTTAAAATTAATTAACAAAAGCCATGCATCATCTTTTCTTTTATTCTAAAACCAATTGTGAAGAGGAAAAAGCCATTTTTGGTTGAGCAACATTCGGCCAAGGCATTGTTTTCCATTTAGGTACGATTTTTGTCCCATTTTTAATGATTTATATGTTTTTGAGATCGTTGTAGCTTAGTCTAGCTAGCCTAATGACTAATTTGCAAAACTATTAAAGGTTTAGGGTTTTTTCATTGATGAATATAGGTGTATTTTGATGTTTGATGATAGAAAATGTATGCTTGTTGTTAAATAAACACAATTTATAAAGTGATTTTGGATAAAGTTGTCAATTAGGGATCAAAATTGAGAAATGTGGAAATTTTGTGGTAGAATTGTGAAATAAATGAAGAATATGGGCTGCTATGGGTCTATATGAAATTCTGCTAGCATAGATAGGGACTTAATTTCATGAATTTGTATTTTTATGAACTAAGGACTAAATTGTAAAAATGTTGAAATATTAGGGACAAAAGTGTAAAGTTGTCTTAATGTGTATTTTGGACTAAATTGAATAGAATAATAATTAAATAAGTTAATTTTGATTTTATTTAGATCAAGAAAAATGAAATTCGAATTTAGATCGGGGGAAAAATAAAGTGTTGGACCAATCGACTCATTTCTTCATTTTTGCATACGAGGTAACTTCGTATGTTAATAAGAAATTGTTATATTTTTGTTTTAAATGCTTTAATATTACATAAATTTTTAATACGACATTATTCGACGATGATTCGACAAATGTGAAATCCCGGTTGAACCTTAGGAATAGATTAGGATACAAATGACATGTCATTAGGGGTTATGTGATTTGGGTGCTAGTCCGTACGTCCTACCGGTGGCTGAGTTATCTGACATGTGTTGTGGATTCTCATCAGCTTGTGTGAGCAGCACCGTGTAGCTTCATCATGACTGTCAGCTTGTGTGAGCAGACCCGTTGATAGCTCGAGAGTGAGCATTATATGTGATATGAGATTGAGATAGCTTCGGCTATGTATGTGGCACTTAAGGTGCGAGATTCCTGAGTATTTGATAGTATTCCAAATGGTTCAATGGGTATATGAAAGATGTGAATGAATATGAGATCGATACGAGCTTGTACAGGTATGTACGTAAATTATACAATCATCACATTGAAGAAGTTGGTGGAAATTGAGCTTAATATTTTGATATGTTAAGTTATGATCCAATTTTAATTGCATTATATGATGTTTATGTTATTGAATTATTGGTTGGAAAGTTTTACTTATTTAGCATACAAGCTTACTAAGCTTTATAGCTTACTTTGTTTATTTTCCGTGTTTTATAGTGTTTTTGAAGTTAGCTCTAATTTGGGAATCATCGGAGACCTTATCACACTATCAAGCTATCACTTTGGTACTTTTGAGTTTATATTTCAATTATATGGCATGTATAGGAATTATGGTCAATATAATCTTTATGTTTGTAGTGAATTTAGCCATTTAAATTAGCTTGTAAATGTTAAATGTTTGGTTTTGTGTATAGCCATGTGAGTTGGCTTATTTTGATATATTTGGAGATGTATATATTAGTGCAAATGGCCTTTGGTTGTGTGGTTGATAATTTCCATTTATATGCTTGTTGTGAATTGGTATTATGAGTGTCAAATGGTTGCAATTAGAACTTGATGTACTTATGGTTTTATGGCAATATAATGTATGTATAAAGTTAATCATTTAGGTAAAATTGTGAATGTGATTGGCATGTTTTGCATAAGCAATTTATGATGTTATGATCATTATAGTTTTTGGTATAGAAATAACATGGAATAGGCTTGGTCGAGGTTGGTTTAAATGCTTATTTATGCCATGTTTTTATGCCATTTGGTTTGATGTAGGTGTATGCACATTTGGGTGGCAAGATGGCTTGGTAAATAGCCTATTTTTGTCCACACGGGAAGAGACATGGATGTGTGTCTCAATCGTGTGTGACACACGGTCAGGTTACACGGCCGTGTGTCCCCTGGTGTTAAATTGGAAATCAAGTCAGTATGCTCCACGTCCCCTGTATTTTGCAAAATTTTCTAAGTGTTCCAAAAATTTTTTGAGTTATCGATTTAGTCCCGAACCATTCCAAATGCATGTTTAGGGCCTCGTACGTTCGTATTAGGGACAATGTGAATGATTTTAAATGGTGTTTACATGAAATATGAATATGTATGTGAAATGTATGGTTATTTGCGAAATAAGTTCGGTAATGCTCCGTAACCCTATTCTGGCGTTGAATACGAGTGAGGGATGTTACATTTGTTGGTATCAGAGCTATGGTTTAGTCAATTCTAGGACTAACGTAGCGTATGCGAGAGTCTAGCTATACATGCCATATAAAATGTAACACCCCTAACCCGTAACCATCATCGGCTAGGGTTAAGAAGCATTACCGGACAAATCGAAACTTTTACGAACATTTCACATAACAAGATATATCATTATCATATCAAAGTAAATCATAGACATAGAGTCCCTTAAATAGGTCTACGAGACCTCAAACATGCATTAGGAAAGGGTCGGGACTAAATCGAACACATACGAAAGTTTCTGAAAACTTAACATTTTTCAAAGTTACAGAGGTCACACGCCCGTGTGCAGGCACACGGCCTCAGACACACCCGTGTGTCCAAGTCGTGGCAAAACAGGGCATACATATTGACTTGTCCACATGGTCGAGGACACGCTTGTATGCTTCACCCGTGGTCGAAACTGACTTGCATCACACGGCCAGTTACACGTCTGTGTGTCTAGCCCGTGGTCGACACTGACTTGTTTCACACGGCCAGTCACACGCTCGTGTGTCCAGCCCGTGTGCGAGCTTGACTTGCATCGAATTACAAATTCAAGGGACACGATCGAGCCACACACCTGTGTGCTCAACCGTGTGGGCAAATATAGGCCATTTGCAAGGCCAATTTACCACCCATTTAGTGTCAAACCTACAAGCACAAACAAACACATTTCATACCCTCAAAATGCAAACCAAATCATACCAATAATGTCCATCTTTTCTAACCATTCAAATGCATATCAAACATACCAACTTATGCACAATTTATCTCAACCTATCTTTAAACATTTCTATGCAAACACCATCCAAAAACTTACCAATTCATTATGCTAACCATTCATCAATAATATACCAACTTTGCATCACAAAAAATAATTGACATTTGCCATATTCATAACCCATTTACAAGCCATATCACATAGCTTGTAAATACAACTCAAAAAATCATCTAATTCAGCTACACTATACATGCCATACTTAATTATGTACACATACAAAAGGTATCAAAATAGATTTTGATAGTGTGGTGATGATCCTTGATGATCCCCAAGCCTTCCGTAGCTTTAATGATCTATAAAACAATGCAACACACACAAAGTAAGCTTTCAAAAGCTTAGTAAGCCATATACAAATAAACTTAACATATCAAACATTTATAACATTTCAATTACAAGAACTTTAACATATCTCAATAGCATATTCATATTTCTTCTTTAGCTCAATTGAATATAACTATTTGTTTGACAACAAATCACTTCTCCATGTATCTCATTAGATCATAGCACATTCATACATATATCACATTTTGTCTCAACAAGTCTATGCACATATCTCACTTTTGCAAATTCACATATACTTACCTTTCATACTCAAACATAGTACACATATCAAACGTACTTGAATCGGTTACACATTTCACATAGTCTTTCATTTCTCGGAATTGCTCGTTGAACCATTCAGAATCAAATAGGATACTCGGATAACTTGAAATACTCGTACAAAGCCAATGTCCCAGACGTGGTCTTACGTGTAATCAAATATCGATGCCACTGTCCTAGACAGGGTCTTACACGAAATCATATATGATGCCAATGTCCCAGACATGGTCTTACACGTAATTCTCAAATCGATGTCAATGTCCCAGACGTGGTTTTGCACGATATCACATATTGGAACCCTATGTCATGACATACGTATCCTAACTATTCCTAAGGTTCATACGGGACTTTTCAGACATTGACATATTGTCGATACCTTCTCGATTTTCACAGGTATATCTTCCATAGTCATTCATCACAATTAAATTTCATATGAACATAAATAAATCAACACAAATACATTTATTTGTATATAGACTTATCTCGTACGGATATAAACAGATGGATTCGACTACTCGATCACTTTCGACTTTCCTCAGTCTAAATCTGTTTTCTTTGGTTCTTGATCTATACATATTCAAATTTAACTCATTTATTCACAAAATCATTCAATTCAATCCAAAAACACACATTTAGGGCATTTTACAAATTTAACCCTCACATTTTCACATTTTAACATTTAAGTCCCTATTTCACAAAATCACAAAATACACAAAATTTCTTTGTACCCATGCTTAGCCGAATAATCATCATGATCATACAAGTCCATACATTTCATTTATTTCACATTTTATTCCCTCAATTTATTATTTTCACAATTTAGTCCAAATTACTCAAATTTATCAAAAATCCGAAGACAAAACATGTTAATCTAAAACATATATTTCATATTTCATCATCAATCATTTTAAAGCTCAAGCATTCATCAATGGAACATCTCAAAACTTCATCAAATTCTAAAATTAAAGCATTGGCTTGATAAAACACAACACAACGATAACAAAAACGTAGAAATTATCAAAAATTGAAACCAAAACATACCTAAATAAAGACTTGCAAGTGTCGAATGTAACAAAGCTTTAAACCTTTCTTTTTGTTTCAATTTTTGATGCAACAAAGATGAATGAATGCTTTATTTTAGCTTTTGTTTTATTATAATTAAACTTATTAACTATTTTACCTTTTTATCCTTATTATTTAACATATAAAACTTATATAATGGTTGGTTATAAATGTCCATTAACCATATCAATGGAATAATAACCTCTTAAGGACTTCACATATTAAAGACAATAACAATTCGACACTTATTCAATTAAAAGGCCACTTTTATATTTTCTACGATTAAGTCCTTTTATTTTTTCAAATTAAACACACAAACAATAAAATTAATTCACGAGACTTTCACACATGCTTAATCACATATTGCAAACACAAAAAATAATATTAAAATATTTTTTTCTGACCTCAGATTTGTGGTCCTAAAACCACTGTTCCGACTAAGGTCTAAATCGACTGTTACATATATAACTTGTAATAGTGTGATATCTCCTGACAGTTTTAAATCATGTTTTCATATAGTAAATGGATCTCAATCGAGCTGTAGCTAATGATGTTGAGAGTAATGCGCCAGCCTCCATTCATGGAGTAGCACGATCTGAGTTGAGACCCGTATCAGGTAGTCAGGGAGGAGAGGCTAAGGAAGCCTTCGTTCAAATGATGAACGAGTGGTTTACGGAGTTTGTTCGAACAAATCTGGCTTCTCAACAACATCCACCCCACCGGTCCCTGTAGCTTCTCAAGGTTTGGAACCTTTACGATTGAATAAGCCGCATGTTGATAAAATCTGAAAATATGGGGCTGAAGAATTCAGAGCTACTATTGATGACAATCCTAAGAAAGCCAAGTTTTGGCTTGAGAATACGACTTGGGTATTTGACGAACTATCCTACACACCAACTGAATGTGTAAAATGTGCCGTATCACTTTTGAGAGAAATAGCGTATCAATGGTGGAATACTTTAGTATCTGTGGTACCGAGAGAACAGGTTACCTATGAATTCTTTCAGACCGAGTTCAGAAAGAAATACATCAGCCAACGTTTATTAATCAAAAGCGAAAAGAGTTTCTGGGTCTGAAATAGGGTCGAATGTCTGTGACCCAATTTTTGATAATTTTTATGTTTTTGAGATTGTTGCTTTGTGCATTTCAAAACCCATGTCTCAATTTGTGATTTTGATGATGATTTTGTGTTTTTCCATTGATGATACCTTGTGGTTTTTGATGTTTGATGATGAAATATGAAATATATGTGTTAGATTAATAAGTTTTGTCTTTAAATTTTTGATGAAATTGAGTAATTTGGACTAAATTGCAAAAATAAATTTTTGAGGGATTAAAATGTGAAATAAATGAAATGTGTGGACTTGTATGAACGCTAGGAAGATTTGGCCCTTGTATAGTGTAGTCAAATTTTGTGTATTTTGTGTTTTGTGCAAAAAGGACTAAATTGTAAAAAGTGTGAAATATTAGGGGCAAAATTGTAATTTTCCCATTTATGTGTTTTTGGGCAAAATTGAATAGTATGGTGTTTAAATAAGTTTAATTTGAATATGTTTAGATCAAGAATTAAAGAAATCGGATATGGATCGGGGAAAGACAAAAGTGGTCGAATAGCCGATTTCACAGTCGACGACGTCCGAGGTAAGTCAATAAGC
The DNA here is from genome assembly GCA_005393395.2 of Gossypium australe. Classification (NCBI taxonomy): domain Eukaryota; kingdom Viridiplantae; phylum Streptophyta; class Magnoliopsida; order Malvales; family Malvaceae; genus Gossypium; species Gossypium australe. The sequence goes on along the minus strand of CM016621.1, from coordinate 107,574,585 downwards.
ATTTAAATGTCATTATATTTATGAATATATATTTCTATGTAATAACTTGAACTATTTGATTAAAATTATGCCGTAGTCGATTGTGAAATTGAGAATTGGCTATGTTCCGAGTTTGATTCGATCGAGATTCGATGTCCGAAAGCCCCGTACAAACCTTAGGAATAGTTAGGATACATATGTCATGACATAGGATATCTGATATGTGTTATCATGTAAGACCACGTCTGGGACATTGGCATCGACTTGTGTTTACGTGTAAGACAATGTCTGGGACATTGGCATCATATTTGATTCGTGTAAGACCCTGTCTGGGATAGTGGCATCGATATGTGATTACATGTAAGACCACGTCTGGGACGTTGGCATTGTACGAGCTTTCTACTATTCGCGTATCCTTTTTAATTTTGAACTGTTCAATGGGTACTGTTAAGTGAAGATTCAATGTAAAAAGTGAATTAAAAGGGCTCAGGTATGTATTTAAACTATGATATGCAATAAGGTAAGTTGATTGTTTATTTGATCAAATAAATGCTAAAGTATTAAATATAATCTATGCATAAGCATAGTAATTATGTATATTCGGCCAAATGTGTTTTTGATGTGATCTTAACAATGAAAATGATATATGTTCAATGAATTTGTACAAATAGCATATGATATGAGTATACAAGATTTAAATGATAAGCTTATATTTCGGATATGTCTATTTTTTTTGTTAACTTGGTATTAAATATGTAATAGTTACTATTTAGTTTGCTTATGACTTACTAAGCTTAAATATCTTACTATGTGTATTTTTGTCTATCTTTGTATTATAGATTTTGGATTCAAGTTACGAGCTTGGGGACCGTCAGCAAAGTCTATCACACTATTGATTGTTATCTCGATATTTTGCTATGTTGATTATGGGCATGTGGCATGTATAGCATAGATGTAAAATTTGGTTTTGGACATGTATATGTATATATGTGTATAGCCATGTGAAAATGGCTAACTATGATGTTTAAGTTTATGAAATTTTAGGGTCATGATATATAGATATATATGTGTGTATATGCTTGTATGATTTGCCATGGTGTTGATATAATTTGATTTAAGAGAATTAGGTATAGTAGTGAATAAGTAATATGTGATATGGCTAGTTGAATGATTGTGATGTGTATGAGTGATTAAGCCATTTGATGTTTAGTTTGGTATGGTTTGTTAGCCAATGAAATGGTCAAATTGATAGTAAGCTTGTTTATGCAAAAATTTGTATATATATATATATGTTGATGACTTATTGAAGTAGTAAGTTGTGGATGATTCAAGCTTAGATATGTTTGTGAATAAGTCGAACAAAATGGCATATAAGTTCATATGTTTGAATAGTATTTGAATGAGATAAAAAGGATGACTATTTGGTATGTTTTGGTTGTCAATTGTGTTTGGTATGATACTTGTATGTGCTTGTAGGGTTGACCCAAAGTGTGGGTGGCAATTTGGCCTTGCAAATGGCCTATATTTGCCCACACGGTTGAGCATAAGGGCATGTGGCTCGACCGTGTCCCTCGTGGTTGTAATTCAAAACAAGTCAGGTTCGACCACTGACGTGTGACTGGCCGTGTGGTGAAGTCAGTAGCGACCACGGGTGAGGCACACGGGCGTGTCCACGACTGTGTGGACAAGTCATTATGTATGCCTTGTTTTGATACAGCTTAGACACACGGGCGTGTTTGAGGTCGTGGGAGGCACATGGCCTGCCCACACGGGCGTGTGACCTCTGTAAGGCACAGGGCCTGCCCACACGGGCGTGTGACCTCTGTAACATTGAAAAAATTTTAAATTTTTAAGAATTTCCATATGTGTTTGATTTAGTCCCGGCCCTATTCTAAAGCATGCTTAAGGTCTTGTTGACCTATTTAAGGGACGTTTTGATTGCATTGGATGAACTGTAATATGAAATGTCCGTAAAAATTTTCGATTGTCCGGTAATGCCTCTTAACCCTAAACTGACGATGGTTACGGGTTAGAGGTGTTACAAAGTTTGTGGTTGTCTTTACTGATGACATACTGATATATTCTCGTGATGAGCATGAGCACGTTGAGCACTTGATGATCGTTTTACAGATTTTACGAGATAATCAGTTGTATGCCAAATTCAGCAAAAGTGAGTTTTGGCGCAAGGAAGTTGGATTTTTAGGACACATCATCTCGGGAGATGGAGTCCGAGTTGACCCAAGTTAGATTTCAGCTATTGTTGATTGGAAACCGCCGAAAAATGTATCTGAGGTTAGAAGTTTTCTGGGCCTAGCCGGCTATTATAGGCTATTTGTTAAGGGGTTTTCTATGATAGCGACTTTAATGACGAGACTATTACTGAAAGATGTAAAGTTTGAATGGACAGAAAAGTGCCAACAAAGTTTTGAGAAACTAAAGGCAATGTTGACAGAGGCTCCAGTTCTAATACAACCTAAATCAAGAAAAGAATTTGTGATTTACAGCGATGCATCCTTAAATGGATTGGGCTGTGTAGTTATGCAAGAAGGCAAAGTGATAGCATATGCCTCCAGACAGTTAAAACCGCATGAGAAGAACTATCCGACGCATGATTTAGAGTTGGCTGCCATTGTTTTTGCACTGAAGATTTGGAGACACCACTTGTATGGTGAAAGATGTTAGATTTTCACTGATCACAAAAGTTTGAAGTATTTGATGAGCCAAAAGGAATTAAACTTAAGGCAACGAAGATGGTTAGAGTTGATAAAAGATTATGAGTTAGTCATTGACTATCACCCAGGAAAGGCGAATGCAGTCGCCGATGTTTTGAGTAGGAAATTCCTATTTACTTTGAGGGCTATGAATACACGGGTGAGTTTGTCCGATGATGGTTCTATTCTAGTTGAGTTGAGGGCTAGACCGGTGTTCCTCCAAGAGATTTATGAGGCACAAAAAGATGACAGCGAGTTGCAAGCCAAAAGAGTTCAATGCGAGTTGGGTGTTGAGTCTGATTTCCGAATTGATTCAGATGGGTGTTTGATGTTCAGAGACAGGGTCTGTGTACCAAGGAATGATGAGCTCATTTGTAAAGTTCTGCATGAGGCACATAGTGGATGCTTATCTATGCATCCGGGTAGCACCAAAATGTATAACGATTTGAATAAATGGTATTGGTGGCGGAGCATGAAGAAGGACATTTCTGAGTTTGTTTCTAGATGCTTGATTTGTCAGCAAGTAAAGGCTGAACACCAAGTACCTTCGGGTTTACTTCAACCTATTATGGTGCCTGAGTGGAAGTGGGACCGAGTTACCATGGATTTTGTAACGGGTTTGCCGTTGACACCGAGCAGGAAAGATGTTGTATGGGTCGTAGTCAATAGACTTACGAAGTCAACCCATTTTATACCTGTACGTGTCGACTACTCACTTGACAAGCTGGCAAACTTGTATATCTCAGAGACTGTGAGACTTCACGGAGTACCATTATTCATTATATTAGATAGAGATCCGAGATTTACGTCCAGATTTTGGAAAAAGTTGCAAGAGGCCTTGGGTACAAAGTTGAGTTTTAGTACTGCTTTTCACCCCCAAATCGAAGGTCAGTCGGAGAGGTTAATACAAGTCCCCGAAGATATGCTCCGGTGTTGTATTCTTGAGTTTCAGGGCAGCTGGGAAAAATACTTACCTTTGGTGGAATTCGCCTACAATAACAGTTTTCAGTCAAGCTTGAAAATGGCGCCTTATGAGGCTTTGTATGGGCATAAGTGTCGAACGCCTTTATATTGGCCTGAACTTAAGGAAAACCGGATCCACGAAGTTGATTTGGTTAGAGAAACCGAAGAGAAGGTGAAAGTGATTCGAGATTGTTTAAAGGCTTCTTCTAACAGACAAAAATCTTACTCATATTTAAAAAGGAAAGAGATTGAGTATCAAGTCGATGATAGAGTATTCTTGAAAGTGTTACCATGGAAGAAAGTTCTTAGATTTGGCCGGAAAGGAAAATTGAGTCCGTGTTTTATCGTACCATATGAGATCACCGAGAGGATTGGACTGGTAGCCTATCGGTTGGCTTTGCCATTTGAATCAGAAAAGATTCATGATGTTGTTCATGTGTCTATGTTGCGACGCTACCGATCAGACCCTTCGCATGTGATTACATCGACAGAGGTTGAAATCCAACCTGATATGACATATGGCGAAGAACCGGTTAGGATTCTAGCTCGGGAAGTCAAGCAGTTGAGGAATAAAAGTATAGCCCTTGTGAAGGTATTATGGCAAATACATGAGATAGAAGAGGCTCTGTGGGAGCCCAAGGAGGCTATGAGGAATCAGTACCCAAACCTTTTTGTCGGTAAGATTTTCGGGGATGAAAATCCCTAAGGCGGGATAATTGTAACAGCCCGATTTAAGGCCTAGTCAAAATAGTGGTGCGAGACCACGAATCTGAAGTAGAAATATATGTTTTAATGATTTTTATAAGGCTTATGAGGTGCTTGCATGGTTGTGTGAAAATTTCTTGAAGAAATTTTAGTAATTAGTGAATAAATTGTCCATTAGGACTAAATTGCAAAGATTAGAAAGTATGAGATTCTAGAAGATTTAAGTACGAAATAGAATTATAAAAATCACTAGAGGTCCTTATTTAGCAATTAGACCATTATATGTTAAAATGGACAAAAATGGACATGGGAAGGAAAAATCTCAAGAAAGAGTCATAAAGGCATTTTTGTCATTTGGTAAATAAAAGAATTAAAAAGGAAAATAAAGCCAAAATTTAGTCCATCTTCCTCCCCCTTGGCCGAAAATCACAAGGAAGACATAGCTAGGGTTTCTTCAACTTTCAAGCTTGATAGTAAGTGCATCCTAGCCCCGTTTTTAATGTTCTTTATATTTTTGAGATCCTCGTAGCTCGGTTTAGCTATTTCTAGCTATATTTTGAGCTAGGGTTTATGTTTAAAAATTTACCCATGCATGACATGCATGTATTTTGATGTTTTATGGAAGAATATGAAAGTTTGATGTATGATAAACATCTTTTTCTAAGTGATTTTCATGAAAAATGCATAAAAGGACCAAATTGTAAAAGTTGTAGAAATGGTCGTACATGAGTGAAATAGTGGAAATTGAATGTTGTTATAGCTGAGAATATGATTCGGCTAGCCTTGAAATGTAAGAAAATTGAATGAAAATCATTTTACGAGCCTAGGGGCAAAAGTGTAATTATGATAAAGTTTAGGGGCAAAAATGTAATTTTTGCCAAGGTATGAAAAATGAGTCAATTTAGTCAGTATAAGTTTAAGGGCACCGAACGCAGATCCTGTGTAAGACCATGTTTGGGACATGGCGTCAGCATCGAATAAGGAAGGTCTCGTGTAAGACCATGTCTGCGACATGCCATCGACACCAAATAAGGAATGACTTGTATAAGATCATGTCTGGGACATGGCATTGACACCAGATAAGGAAGGTCTCGTGTAAGACCATGTCTGGGGCATGGCATCGACATCAAGCTAAGAGATTCAGTGTAAGACCATATCTGGGATATGGCATCGGCATAAAAAGGTGATCACATGTAAGACCATATCTGGGATATGTCATTGGCATTGAGATACATGTTTGATGAGATTGAGTATCCTCTAATATTCTGAGTAATTCAATGGGAAAAAGAGTCAAGTAAGAATGAAGTAACAAAAGAGCTAAGTAAGCAAAATAGTAACAAGTTAAGTTATTCAAGAATGATAAAGAGTTATACCTAAGTTATGGAAGATAGTGATTTGAGTTTATATTATATTAGAAAAAGTGCTAATCTATGTGACTGAGTGATATAGGTACCCTGATTTAATTACAAGTACAAAATTATTATGTGATATGTGATAAGTAAGAGTACGTATGAGTAAGTAAGTTCATGCACTTGAGATTTATGTTGCTTTAGTATAGACGGGTTTAATTACAAGCTATTATGTTGTCGTCTAAAATCTCATGCAAACTTACTAAGTTATATGCTTACCCCTTTCTTTTCTTTTTTGCTTGTATTATCGCCAAGCTAATTCGGGAATCGAAGTACGTCGGAGCTCGGATCACACTATCAACCACTATTTTGGTATTACAAAGTTGATTTAGTTTGAGTATGGCATGTATAGGAGTTTGATCATTTTGAGTTGTGTCATATTGTGAGTTAAAGACTTAGTTATTAGGATTATGCATTCTTTTTGTACATAGCCAAAGAAATTAGCTAATATTTGTTAAGTTCCATATCTTATTGATGATGAGTTTTATGAATTCTACAAGTGATGTTTCAAGGGTTATTCATACTGTATAAAGACTAAGTTGTGTGTTGCTTGAGTTGGAATAAGTGTGTTGATAGGCCGTATGTCCCCTACATTTAATTGCAAGAATTCGATTCGTCACACGGGCCAGCACCCGGGCGTGTGCTTAGGTCGTGTGCTCCTTAAGGGGTTGCTGACGTCATAAACAGAATACCCCTAGTTTTCACACACGGGTGAGGACACGGGTGTGTCTAGGCCGTGTGAGGGACACGGGCATGTCTAGGCTGTGTGAGGGACACGGGTCATTGACACGGGCGTGTGTTCGGCCGTGTGAAAACCCCTGTAGGTTCGAAATAAAAATAAATTCTACACGGGCTAGGGACATGGGTGTGTGTGACCACATGGCTTGCCCACACAGGCATGTCCCATGTCACACAGGCGTGTGACCCCTGTTTAGGCAAAAAATTTCTAAGAAAGTAAAAGTTTCCGGCTGAACTTCAAAACTTTCCGGAAGTAAGTTTAAGTCTTCTAGGCCCATAATGTGTATGTTGTGATTAAAAAAAGAAGGTTTTAAGTTGGAAAGAAACTTTATAGCATAATAATGTAAGTTCAGGTAAGATAAAGTACAGTAATGCCTCGGATCTTGTCTCGGAGTTGGACACGGGTAAGGGGTGTTACAAATGGCACCAAAGGAGCTAGTAGAGCTTAAGACTCAGATTCAAAAGTTACTGGATCGAGGGTTCATTTGCCCTAGTGTGTCTCCAGGGGGAGCACGGTGTTATTTGTGAAAAAGAAGGATGGATCCATGCGTATGTGCATCGACTACCGGCAACTGAATAAATTGACTATTAAGAATAAGTAACCCTTGCCAAGGATTGATGATCTATTCGATTAGTTTCGAAGAGCTTCGGTCTTTTCTAAGATTGATCTCCGATTGGGGTACCATTAACTGAGAGTCAATGAGGCTGATGTTCACAAGACAACGTTTAGGACTTGCTATGGTCATTATGAGTTATTGGTGATGCCGTTTGGACTAAGAATGAACCAGCAGCTTTTATGGATCTAATGAACCGAGTCTTCCAACCTTATTTGGATCGGTTCGTAGTGGCTTTTGTAGATGACATCTTGGTGTATTCGAAAACTGAGGATGAACATGACGCACATCTCCGAGTTGTTCTGCAAATTCTGTGGGAGAAACAATTATATGCTAAGTTCAGCAAGTGTGAATTCTGGCTACAAGAGGTAACATATATGGGCCATGTGGTATCTATTGAAGGGATTAGAGTTGATCCTCGGAAAATTGAAGTGGTTTTGGATTGGAAGCCGCTTAAGATGGTATCTGATATTCAATGTTTTTTGGGTCTAGAAGGGTATTATAGATGTTTTGTTGAGGGGTTTTCATTGATTGCTACACCTTTGACTAAATTGTTGCGTAAGGGGGTGACATTTGTCTAGACTAATAAGCAACAAGAGAGTTTTGAGAAACTTAAGAAGGTTCTGATGGAGGCCCCTATCTTAAAACAGCCAGAGTATGGGAAAGAATTCACTATCTACAGTGATACATCACATATAGGTTTGGGATGTGTGTTAATGCAAGAGGTTAAGGTAGTGGCATATGCGTCTCGCCAGCTTAAGTCTCATGAGGCAAATTATCCAATGCATGACTTAGAGTTGGCCACTATGGTATTCACACTAAAAATCTGGAGGCAATACCTGTACGGTGAAAAGTGTATCATTTACATAGATCACAAGAGACTCAAATACCTCCTCACTCAGAAGGAGCTAAATCTTAGGCAGCGTAGATGGATTGAGCTGCTTAAGGATTATGACTGTTCGATTGAATATCATCCTGGGAAGGCCAATGTGGTGGCTGACGCACTGAGCCGTAGGACTATGGCGGATCTGAGGGCGATGTTTGCTCGCCTCAGATTATTTGATGATAGTAGTTTGTTGGCTGAACTTCAAGTTAAATCGTCATGGATTGAATAGATTAAGGGTAAACAATTGGAGGATGGGTCTTTTGGTCCTCGATTCCGACAGATTGAGAGTGGGGAAACTTCAGATTTTGGACCAAATAGTGAAGGGGTACTGTGTTTCCGTGGGAGAGTCTATGTACCAAGGGATACTAATTTGAGGTAGTCTATACTATGAGAGGCACATAGTAGTCCTTATGCTATGCATCTCGGCGAGAATAAAATGTACCGACACCTTCATGAGTTATATTGGTGGCCAGGTCTTAAGCGTGAAGTTATCGACTTTGTGAGTAAGTGTCTGACTTGCCAGCAGATTAAGGCTGAACATCAGTTACCTTTAGGGTTGCTTCAGCCAGTTAAGATTCCACTTTAGAAGTGGGAGAGAGTAACTATGGACTTCGTCGGTGGGCTGCCCTTAACGCCTACTAAGAAGGATGCAGTATGGGTCATCGTGGATTGGTTAACCAAGTCAGCCTATTTCATAGCAGTTCATACATATTACTTTTTGTAGAAGCTGGCTAAACTGTATGTGGCTGAGATAGTGAGACTGCATGGAGTACCGATTTCCATCATATCAGATAGAGATCATCGCTTCACGTCTCGATTTTGGAAGAAGTTACACGAGGCTTTGGGTACAAGATTGAACTTCAGTATTGTGTTTCACCCCCAGACAGATGGTCAATCAGAAAAGGTGATTCAAATACTGAAAGATATGTTAAGGTGTTGTGTAATAGATTTTCGAGGCTGTTGGGAAGACTATTTGCCATTGGCAGAGTTTGCATATACAATAGCTACCAGTCTAGCATACAGATGGCACCTTACGAGGCATTATATGGCTGTAGGTGTCGTTCTCCTTCGTGTTGGACTGAATTAGGCAAGCGGCGTGTTCTGGGCCCTGAATTGGTTTCTGATACCAAGGACAAAGTTAGATTAAATCGGGATCGATTGAAGGCAGCATCTGACAGATAGAAGTTGTATGCGAATTTGAAGCGCAAGGAGATTGAGTATTCTGTGGGGGACTTTGTTTTTCTTAAGCGGCATGGAAAAATGTACTGAGATTTGGACGGAAGGGCAAGTTGAGCCCTAGGTTTATTGGGCCTTATTGCATACTGAAACGTATGGGACCGGTTGCCTATTAACTTGAGTTACCTCCAGAGTTGAATCGGATACATGATGTGTTCCACGTCTCTATACTGAGGCGTTATCGCTCTGATCCCACACACGTGATATCAACTGAGGAGATTGACATTAGACTGGACTTTACTTTGGAGGAGGAACCGATTTAGATCTTCGATCGTGATGTGAAAGTCTTGAGGAAGAAGTCTATCCCACTGGTTAAGGTACTTTTGCACAATCACGGTTCAAAGGAGGCCACGTGGGAACCCGAAGAGGTGATGCGTCAAGAATACCCTTATCTGTTTTGATTAGGTAAATTTCGAGGCCGAAATTTTCTTTTAGTAGGGTAGAGTTGTAACGCCCCAAAAATCTAAGTAATTATTTTGTATGTTTGTTACACAAATATCTGCCTGACTCAGGGGTTAAGAGATTTGGGTGTGTTTAGGAGTGTTTGAGAAGTCTTGGGTTCAAGCTTGGGCTTGTGCAAAAATTTTTGTTTTTAGGGAATAAACCCTTGCCTATAGTGTAATGCCCCGAATTTGGGCCTAGAAGAATTGGGCATATTGGGCTTTGGGCTTTGGATTTTAGAAAATTTTGTTAAGTGAGCGAGAAAAATGACAATTGGCATGTGGGCTTTGAGGATTAGTGAATTTGAAGTGTCTAGAGGTGTTGGAGATGTCCTGGGATCAAGTAAGGGTAAAGGAAAATTTTGGTTTTAGCCTTAGGGAACAATAACTTCAGTTAGTAGGCCTTTTTAATAAATGAAAAAGAAATAGGACACAAATGGGCTTGTGGTCCAGTGGTAAGTGGCGTCACTTGGGATCTATAAAGTGGCGTGTTGTAAGCTAAAGAGGTCCAAGGTTCGAGGCTTAGGAGTGGTATTTTGTGGAGTGTTTATTTTACTGTATGGACGGCCAGAGTTGTGTTGGTTTTGAACTCTTGCCGTGGAGAGTTTAAAGTGAACAGGTGTGTTAGATGTGGAGGAAATTTTGGATAAGATTAAGGTGTTATCAGGGAGAAAAGTCAGGAGATGAGGAGAGGGAGGAGTTGGTGCCGAATGGGACTGTGGGGGGAAGGTAGGATTCAGCTTTGGCTATAAAAAGGGGGTGCTGAATTCATTGAATGTTCCTTGGGTTCTGTTATTTCTTCCTTTTCTCCCCCTCAGCCGAATTCTTTCATTTGCCGAAAAGAAAACCCATCATTCTTTTTGTCAAAATTCCTATTAGAGTTGTGTTCTTCTTCTTTCTCTGGAAGCCAAATTCCCCTATAGCCAAATTCTCTTCTTTATCGAATTACCATCATCCTTCCGTGCCGAAATCCCCATTAGTGCCGAATCTTTGTTGTTTTTCTCTATCACAAATCAGTTGGTAGCTACTCTCAGTCAAAGTTCAAAGACGAATCTCGTTCAATAGTTATCTAGGCTGCAGGATCTAAGGTTGGATTCGGTAAGTATTTTGTTAACTCCCCTTAGTATGTTTTGTTAAAAGTCGAAGGGCGATCTAATTTTTCATTATCGGTGATCTTGTATTAACAAGGGTAAGGATCGGAGATCGCAAGCGTGGTAGGATCATTAGCAAGGGTAAGGATACTCAACTCGATTATGGTTGAAGTGAATGGCCGAATGTGTGGATGACTTGTGTGGATTTTGAGTCACTTGAATTTTAATGATGTATGTGTGAGTGCAGATCTAGGGGATACTCGTGATTAGTAGCTAAGGAAAGGCTATTAGAACCTGGTGGCACACGGTAAGGTTACGGTAAGGTTTCGGCTTTTGAGTAATTATTTGATTAAGTATGAGTGGTTGATTGAAGGTTGGTTGGTTGTAGGTTCAAGGCTAAGGATAGAATAGCACGTCGTGGTAACCAGGTGTGTACAAACACTATGCACACACGAAATCGACAATGCCGAAAAGTCGAAAGTGGCTAAATGGTCCTGGTAAGCCCTGAGGCTAAGTTTGATGAAATGGATTAATTTAATTATATGAGTTGGGTTAAGCATGCATGTTACATGATTTGGATTTGTTTTGGGCCTAATGGGTCATATGATTGAGATTTGGGCCTAGTGGGCCATAAAAATTTGATGTGGCCATTATGGGTTATATGAACGTGAAATGGGTTGATGGGCTTTATGGGGACGTAGACTAGTATGCTAGGGTTTTATGGACTTTAGGCGTAGTACTGAACAACTCTTAAACCGCATAAGACTTTCTAATAATGTAACATCTCGAATTAGGGCCTAGTCGGAACAGTGGTTTCAGGACCACAAATCCGACGTAAGAAAATTTATTTTTATTATATTTTTATGGTCTACAATTTCACGGAACGATTTCGCGAAAATTTCGTTCGAAAATTTTTATGTTTGGCTACTCAATTTAGTCAAAAGGACTAAATTGTAAAAAGTGCAAAACTTTTGTTCTAGAATTTAGAGGTGTCAAATTGCTATGAAATTTTAAAGTAGAGGTTCTTAAATGGTAATTGTCCCATTGGTTAAATTGTTGGACAAAAATGGATATGGTATATGTTAGATAAGATATTTTTTTGTAAGGGCATTTTAGTCCTTTTGTAAATTAAATAAATTAAAAACAAAATTAAAATGCCAGATTTGTCCATCTTCTTCATATGCACGAAATTTTCCAAGGGAAGACATGGCTAGGGTTTTCTTAACTTTCCAAGCTCATGGTAAGTCCGTTCTAGCCCCATTTTTCAAGTTATTTACGGTTTTGGAGTCCCGTAGCTCGATTTAGCTTATGCTACCAATAATTCATGCTAGGGTTCATCTTTGGAAAATTACCCATAGGTGAAAAGTGTGTATTTTGATGTTTTATGGTAGAATATGAAGCTTGAAATTATGTTAAACAACTTTTACTAACGATTTTAAGTGAAAACGAGTAAAACGACATAATCGGTAAAAATACCTAATGTCCATAAGTGTATGTTAGAGTAAGAATTTGATATTTCCATAGAAGGGAAAAATGATCACCATGTTATAAAACTTAAGAATAAGGGCTGAAGTTTAATTTTCGAGTATTGGGGCAAAAGCGTAAATATGTAAAAGTTTAGGGGCAAAATTGTAATTTTGCAAAAGTTTGAGTTAGGGACTGTTTTGAGTAGTACATTAATTAAATAAGTGAAATGTGATGTTTTAGACCCCAAAAAATGAGATTTGGACCTAGAACGGGAGGAAAATCGAAAATTGAGAAAGTTGGTAAATTGCCATTTCTAGATCCGAGGTAAGTTGGTGTGTAAATAATAATGCAATAATGTCGTAATGTATGTTTGAAACCTAGATTGTGGTATTAAACTGATTTTGCTAAATTAGATGTTTTGTATATTATGTTGGTGAATTGATTTAATAATAATGTTTATGATAAAAGGTGACATAGGTGACATGGAAAATGGGTCGAAATGTTGTGCTTAAAGGTGTTTTCTATGACTATGGTTATTATGTGAAATGGAAAGTTGATATGTAAATAATGCATTTATTTTACTTGTTCAATAATTATTTTGCTAGATATTATGGAAATTATTGGGTGATAACTATAATATGAAAATGTATGGAGTGTGAAATTTATTGAACCTTCGGAAAACCGAGAGATACGGACAATATGTAGCTAGGTCACACGAGTGATAAGGGACCTTCAGCATGTGCACAAGAAAGCTATAAGATGGCAAGATTTGATATGTAGCTAGGCCATATGGATGATAAGGGACTTTCACCATGTGTGCAAGAAAGCTACGGGATAATAATTTCATATGTAACTAGGTCACATGTGTAATACTGTGTGTATACCATGTGTACAAGAAAGTTACGGGTTATGAGTAGCTAGGTCACATAAGTGGTTCCTAGTGTTGGACACCATGTAGACAAGAAAGCTACAAGATGGAATGGCTAGGTCACATGGGTGATAAGAGACCTTCACCATGTGTACAAGAAAGCCGAGTTATGTGTAGGTGGAGCTATGTGCTGAGACCACCGAGTATCGGGTGTTTTCCGAAGGGGTTCAACAAGATAAATTACTAATGGTGATTGGTACGATCATGTTATGAATAAGTGCAAGAGTGAATCTGATCAATTGAGAAATGTGGCAAATGTACGTGTGAGCAAGGGTGCATGTGGCTATGTGTATATGTGCATAATGTGTTTGATATGTCATACGTGATTGAAATTGTGGTAAGGCTGATATGGTGTGAGCGCCATTATGAGTACTCGTAAATATTGGTGATGATTATTCATTTGTATGGCTAGTATTGAACATGCTTGGTGTTATGTGGGCATATATGGAAGTAATATAAAGAAAACATGGGAGAGTAAAATTTTCAGTAAAATAGATTGAAACAGCAGCAATTACGTGATTTTGAAAAATCACCATACATAGTAGAAATTGAATTATATGTTGGATGAGATATTGATTTAAATATTATTGAGTATATTTTCATAAAAAAAGAAACATAGAAAGCAAAGGATTTGTATATTTTGAGATATTTAGATTTTTGTGAGACTGGTTCAGAGTGATTTCGAGATCTCCTGTTCTGACTTGGAAAAATCATTGAAAATTGTAAAAAAATAATTTTGGGACATAATTTATATGGTTAGATTCATTATTGAGATATTTTTATAAGAAACAAACTAGAACATAATTTGAATTCTGTACGAAAAGATAATTAAATTTTAGTGAAGAATGGTCGGAACTGTTGGAAAGCAGAACAGGGGAGAATTTGAAGAATAAACTGTACTAATTGGCTAAACCAAAAAATCTGAAAATTTTAAGGTAATAAGATATTTCAGTTTAGTTTCAGGAAAAATTATCAGATCGTAATTCGGAGTTCCGTAGCTCAAGATATAAATAATTTAGTGACTGTGACTTGAGTAGACAGCTTGAGATGAACATGAATAAAAAGTGGAACTATGTGCAATTATGATTGTATTATCTTGAGAACATATTGTGAAGATTTATAAAAGCCTGTTAATAAATCACTTATTATTTACATACTTACTTACTAAGCTTTGTAGCTTACTTCCCTTCATTTCCCATATCTTATAGGGTTGTATGCTAACTCAAGTTGGAGATCGCCGGAGATGTAATCACACTATCAAGCTATCATCGTGGGGTAAAAGTGAATACAAACCTCTTAAGTTTATGGCATGTATAGGGGACTTAGTCATTTGTATATGTTATAATTGGTTTGGCTTAAAATGTTGGCCTTTAATATTTAGCAGTTCATTTTGTATAATTTGGATGAAACTTTATGACTCAGTTTAATATGTTTACAAGTGTATGTGTTTTGGTAATGCCTCGTACCCTATTCTGGCGTTGAATACGGGTAAGGGGTGTTACAAATAATTAAACATGTCCGTGGATAAGTCGCTAGGTTAGAGTGTGGTAACCGGTATATGCATGTCTAGGATTGGATTTAGGGAGAGCTTGGTACTTAAGTGGCCCTAGCAGCCCACCTCCTATTCTCTAGAATCTTACCTGGTGCATAGTGTCTGTTCACTGTAGCCGCAAGGACTTGTTAATGGGCCAAAGATTATAACTAAAACCCGAGAGGGACCAAATTCCCCTAGATTTGTAAAATTACTAAAATATCCCTGATTTAAAAATAACCAAAATACCCTTAGCTTAAAAATTACCAAAACATCCTTAGATTTGTATAACCACTAAAATAGCCCTGAATTATGGAATTACCAGAATACCCTTGGTTTGCAGAATTACTAAAACATCCCTGATTTACAAAATTTCCAAAGTAACTCTGTTTTGTAAAATTACCTAAATACCCCTATAGAGTAGATTTTCAGAAATACCCTTGGGTTGTGAAATGATGAAAATACCCCTATGTGATGAGTATAAGTTTTGTGGATGTTACTTACGTGTATGTTACATTCATATGATATTCTGCTTAGGATGCATATGGGTTGGAATTATGGTACGGAGGAAGATTTGAGGATCGCATAGTTGCTTGACAACCATGGATCCACTGGTGGCTTTAAGCCCATTATATGATTAGCAGCTTTGCTGCAGTGTTGAGTAGTGCCGTTGTGAGTACTACCTTTGGTGTGTAGAGGATGGGTGGGTCGATTTAGAAATCCCTACAGGTGTGTAGGGTTGGAAGGGAAATGGTGTGTAGCGGATGGATTTTTGGGAAGGGTTTTGCATTACCTTGTTTTGCATATGATATGATATGATATGTTATGATATGAAGTCATTGTGGGCCAAGGCCCAAGACCATCGATTTTGATAGGGCTCAGGCCTATGTGATAATTATATATTGAATGGAATGCCAAGGGTTGTACACACTAAGTTTCGAAACTCACACCCTTTATTTAATGTTTCAAGTGATTCTCAGTAAATGGCTCGACGTGGGAAAGGACTCGGAGATGGCCACAGTACAAGATGATTAGATTTTTATTTCAAAAGATGTAGTTTTAATTGCTTATTTTCATTGAATGTAATAAGGCTTTGTACTCCGTTTAGACTTCAGACTTTGGGTTTTGTTGTTTCAACTGTTTACTTAATTATTAAACCTGAGTAAATTTCTTACGTTTAAACTTGGTTTCTGAAGTACTTCAAATTGTAAAATGGTTTTTTTTTCATTACTTAACAAGGCTCAAGGATTTTGGGCCTTAAAATTTTTAATTAGCAAAATTGTTTGAATTATGCCTTTGATGTGACATGCCGGATTCGGGCCTAACTTCTAGGCCGGGTCTGGGGTGTTACATTTAGTTAATAGGCTTTTAAATTATTGCGGGTAAAGCAAGACATAAAAAGTCAGTTGGTCTAGGGGGTAATTGGCGTGTTACCTATGCCAGTGGACTGAGGTTCGAATCTTGATGAGAGCAGTGGAGTATTTCATTTTGCTACTGTGCTGTGGGGGGTGTTGTGGTTTGACTGATACACTGAAGTGGTTGATTAGAATTCAAATTGAGTGGTTGAGGGGAGGTGTGATTGGGTGGAGAGATTTGGGGATGGATTTTAGGAAAAAATCAAGGGAAGTGTGGGGAGAGGGAGTGTTGTGCCGAAATGGGACTCTGGGGCACTCCAGATTTCGGCTAGAGGGGTGCTTCTCATTACAGTTTTGCTTTGTATGTGTTTCCCTCTACCGAAACCTCTTCTCCCCTTTTCCAATTTTTCTTTTCCCTCTGCTGAAACCTCTTCTCTTTTTTTTTTTTCATTTTTTCATTTCCCTCTTCTTCCTCTCCCTCAAGTTTTAGGCTGCCAATTCCTAAATTCTGGTCACTGCCGAAAGTTCCTTTTCTCTTCTGTTTTGTTTCAAAAATCCATTCCTCTTCCTCTGCCGATTGACTTTACTCCTTTTTCTCTTATACGTTTTGAGCCTCCACCTTGCTCAGCGACTAACCGCATTTTTCGGTAAGTGTTTATGGTACTTGAAGTTTTGGCTTTTGAGTTATTAAATTGGGGTTTTTTGTAACTATTTTTGACATCTAATAATCGAGGGTGAGGGGCTATGCTAGTGTCGAATCCTTCCACTATTTGGTTCTCTTGCTATCTTTCGGTAAGTGCTATAGACTAAATCATATTTCCCTTTCTTCTTCTGCCCTTAAGTTGGTAACTGATGGCAAGTGTATGGCAATTAAGGAAGGATTTAGGAAACTCCTAATCAGTCGCTAGGGACTAAGATTCGTGGGAATCACAGTGGTTCGATTGAAGGTAACTTTACACTGTTCTATGAATGGATTATTGGTTTTAGGTTTCTTTTTAACCGTAAAGTAGGACTGATGGTGATGTTTGATTGGCCAAATGTAGGTTGGTGAGGGCTTGAGCGACTTTTCGTGACGAATTGAAACAAGGTGTGTGTAAACACTGCCCAAATCGTAAACCGGCAAAAGCTGAAAAATATGACAATTGACGCTATACGAGCGTGCGCTCGCTCGCGTGGTAAACTGAACGCATAAAACGTGGGAGTTAGACCGTTGAGGCCACCATGAGCAATTTCGTGGTCTTAGGCCGTTTTGGGCACGTTGCACCGAAATGGGCCCAACGGGCTTGTGGGCCCTACGCAGGTAAACCACACGAACGTGTGTAAAATATTGGGCCGAGTTGTGTAATTTACATGGTTGAGACCAATTCTGGGCTATGTGGGCCACACGGACGTGTAGGCCCACATGGGCCCGTATTATGGGCCTTGGGCCCATTTGTACTATTTGACTGTTAAGGTTGCACGGGTCTCCCGAGATGACTGTGGACCTACTGATGGGTTGGTAAGTACACCTAGACCCTAAACTGATAAAATAACTGTTATGCCCCTAAGATATAAATGACTGTTATACCCCTATGATATAAAATGGTTGTATGCCTTATGTTAAGTGTAACGGTATATGAGCATGCCACGATATATATGTTGCATGGGGATGGGATTATTATGATTGGAGGAAGTGTGCTGTACTGACAGCTCTGCTACAAATATTGTTTAGTGCCGCAACCGGTGCTAATTTTTGGAGTGTTGGAATGGGTGGGTGATTTTATCCCAGCATGGAGTGTAAGGTTGGACAGAGTGGAGTGTAGAGGCTGGTTGGGTAGGATTTCTGATTGCATGCTTGAACTGTTACTGTCACTGAAATGGTCTAAGGCCCACTGAACTGAACTGTTATACGTCCATATGCTCTCATTTTGAATGTCCACATAGCCTGTGACACGGGCGTGTGTCCCTTGTTTTTGGAAAAATTTTCTAAGTGTTTGAGAAATTTCTAAAGTTATCAATTTAGTCCCGAACCACCCCAAATGCATGTTTTGAGCCTCGTAAGCTTGTATTAGGGAAAATATGAATGTTGTTGGTTGATGATTACATGAAATTGAAAACGTATGAGAAATGTATGTATAAATGAGTGATATGTTCGGTAGCGCTCCGTAACCCTATTCTAGTATTTAATAGGGTGAGGGGTGTTACAAATTTAGTTTTTAGTTTATTTTTCTTTCTCTTAGGGTATAGACTTCTTTTTAGTTCTTTTCATTAGTGTTTTTTAGAGAAATTAATTTGTAGAGGCAATCAAACATTTGAGGATTTCAACACTTCATATATCAAATACAAACAAGATTCTCTAAACTCTACCCTTGTTTTTTTCTTTATGTATATATCCAGTACCAAGTTTATGATGTTTATTGATCCAATAAGGAACTAATCCTCTTATGGGGGATTAGCGAGTGGATGTATGATCTATTAACTATTTTATAGGGTTACTCAACAGATCAGCTATTTGGGAGAGGCAAAAGCTAAAACCCTAGGCCTAACAACCCTAGGAAGTCATTAAGGTGGGAATGAACCCAAAATTTGTATGGCTTATTCGTGAACACCTTCACCCAAGCCGGTCTGGATTGTGAGGTCAAAGGATTAGTAGTCCTTTCCGACTCATTGTTTTAGTGAAAGATCAGAAGATCCTGTTGAGATAATGTACACCCCTAATCCGTATCCATAGCCGGAATAGGGTTACAGAGCATTACCGTAAAATTGTTACATAAAAACATTCATTTCAAAATATTTCATGAACCATATCATATTCCATTCAAACACATGCATATCATCCCTTATTCAAGCCCTCGAGGCCTTAGAAATACTTTAGAAACAATTTGGGACTAAATTGGAAACATTAAAAACTTCATGGAAAAAGATAGAAAAAATTCACACTGCAGGTGTCACACGGTCGTGTGACTCAAACGGTTGAAACACATGCCCGTGTCTCAAGCCATGTGGATATCCGAAGTAAGGACACATGGCCATGTCCCAGTCCATGTCCGTGCCCGTGTAACTCTTTGACTTGGTTAACATGGCCAAGCCACACGCTTGTGTGCCAGGTCGTGTAACTTTCGAAATGCAACCTTTAAAAAAACTACAGGGAACACACGGCTGTGTTATGTGGCCATGTGTTACACACGGCTGAGACACACGCCCGTGTCTTAGGCTGTGTGGGTAAGAAATAAGCCAAATTCAAGCCATTTCTTTCACCCAATTCAAGCACACCTAAACAAGTCATTTGTACATATGACCAAGGTATCAAAACATGTTTAACCATGCATAAAGTGACTAATTCCATATGACCAAATTCCATTCAACCAATATACCATAAAGGCACCTCAAACACATACATTAAACATACATAAACTTAAGCATATTTAACCATTTATCAATTGACTTGTTTCCAAACCAAAACATACCACAATTGTCACATACCAACCTTACATACTAGATTCATGCCATAGCAAATTAACTTTACCATTTGGATCACTTCTCTCATGTATCAAAACTATAAGAATGACACTATATTAGCCATTACCAAATGGTTGGAACATCCAATATATATACATACCAACTTTAGGTCCAAATTGTCATAATTCAACCAAACATACTTGATTTAAATTCTATATCAATACAGGCCCTAAATGATCACTTTGCAAACATGCCAACGCATACCACTTCGGCCATAAAACCATGCATAATTTTGATCATATAAACACCAACCATTATGCATCAAAATGCCAAAAGCACACCAACCATCAAGGCATCAAAATAACATAAGTTTTACAAATTCAAAGCAACATCACATGTCAATATCATTATCTAAACATTAGACATAGTCCACCTATACATGCCATTATAACCATGACCAAAGCATCAAATTCTATCGATAAAATTGATGGATAGTGTGATGGATCTCCAACTAGCTTCCAACCCGATCGAGCTTCCGATAGTCTATAAAGTAAAGGAAAATAGCTACGTAAGCAATGTATGCTTAGTAAGTTTGTATAAACTTTAAGCATAATATTCCATTTCAGCAATAAACTTTATAGAATAAACATAAACCTATGCCAATGCCATAAGATTCATAAATCGATATGACCAACAACTCACAAATGAGTAAGTTCATTAATGTAGCATATATTTATCATTCATAACATGATAGGATTTTATGGGACTTAAAAGATGATCAACAACCTTTCTATAAAATTATACACTTTTCAATTTACTCTCTTTTCATTCTGTTCCTAATGCTTATCATAAGTCTAAACTACATTAACAATTCCCAACTTAGTGTATTTCTCCGTGATATAGGTATATTCATCCATAACATACGTAAATTTCTCACATCTAATATGTAAAGCCCCAAATTTGGGCTTGGAAGGAATGGGCCTTGAGTAGGGGAGCAGTGAAGGCTGCACATAAGTATTTGGATGTGCAAGGAAAGGACACAAATGAATAATTGCTTGAATGGTTTTTTTGTCCTGAGAAGTGTTGGAGAAGTCCTAGGTTCAAACCTGGGCTTTGGTAAAAATCCATGTTTTCCTTTTAAATGAACCTTGATATTGGTACATAGGCTTTAAATTTATTTGTGGCGGAAAGATGACACAAAAGGAGCTTGTAGCTCAGTGGTAGGTGGCGTGTTACTTCTACTTAGGAACCTGAGTTTGAGTCACTCCTTGCTCTAGGAGATTTTATTTTATCACCTTGCTGTGTGAGAGGTGGAGTTTAACTGAAACTCTACTGGGAGAGAGAGTTGAATTGGTCTTGGGAGAGAATCAGGGGATATGGATAAAGGTTGGTATGGATATGGAGAGAATTATGTGGAGGAAATTGTGGAATTTGAAAGTTAGAGTGTTGTAGCTGAATTGGTAAGCTAGCTACTCAGAAATTTGGTTTAGGCTAGTAGTGATCGGCTGCCGAATTCTCTTGCTGCCATTTTGGTGTTTTTTTTCCTTTTTGCATTTTTGGTTTCTCTTTATTTTTCTCTGTGCTGCGAATTCATTATGGGAAGCTGACCATGCGTGTCATTTTGTTCTGACCATTCATGTCATTTCTTTTGTTGGTGCTCGAATTCTCTACTGCTGTTGACTACTTCTTTCTCTCCATCTTTACTAGTTTCTTTCTCTCCTTGGCCGAATCTAGCACCTACTTCCCTTACCATTTCTTCTTCAATCGGCTTTTCTCATGGCTGAACCTTCTCATTTGCTTTTTTATTTTTCTGTTCATTCTTTCTCGATCCTGCTATTCTTATTTGGCCAAATACTCTTTACCCTTTTTGTTGGTCATTTTCACCTTACCTTGTAATTTGGTCCTTGGCCAAAATACAGTACTGTTCCCCCTCTATTTCGGTTGTGCAAAGATTCTGAAAATCGGTAGGTACTTATGTATTCTTTATTCTTTCTTCTGTCGATAACTCTGCTTTCGCTTGACTTCTTCCTTAACAGCTGAATGTTTTCTCCTTACGCCTTCTGACTGCAAAATACATTTCTTCTCGGTGATATGGCCATCGTTGGGCTTAGGGATTTCGGTGGTGTGAAGGGGAACAAGTGGCTTGAAGCAATCAAACTTTTATTTTATGTTCATCATTTTATCAAGGTAAGAACGATTATCATAATATGGGTTTTGGCCAAATGGGATTTTGCGCCTGTAAGCACGATATGTGTGGATTTAAGCCACACTTATGACTGTTTTATTCTAATGAAATTTGTTATACTACAGATTTTTGATAAAGGCGTGTACTCGATTGAGATCAGCGATCTTGGGAGGTTTAAGGACGTTCGTTCAGATAGGGTAAGGAAGGTGTATTATTGGGCTAGGTAGTAAAAGTGATTACCCCTGGTGGACAACTGGCTAACAAAATATTCTAATGGACTATAGGTTCGATGCGAGTGGGTTAAACACGCATTTGTAAACAGGTGTGTAATCGTACCCTGCAAATGGTAATAGGCGTAAAAGCCGGTAAAGTGTGTATACACACACTGATTAGATTGTAGAACAGCAAAAGCCAAAAAGCCAAAAGGTTGGGCGTTGAGCGTGCGAACGCTCGTATGGTAAATCGAGCCCACAAAACGTGGGCGTACGATGGAAAAGGCCACCATGAGCGATTTCATGGGCTTAGGCCATAATGGGCTTTGGGCCCATTTATACTGTCTGTACTGTTATGGTCGCTCGAGTCACTCAAGACGACTGTGGGCTTATTGATGGGCCTAAGTCGCTCGAGTCACTCAAGACGACTGTGGGCTTATTGATGGGCCTAAGTGTACTTAGGCCCAAACTGATAAAATGACCGTAATGCCCCTGTAGGGTAAAATGACCGTAATGCCCCTCGAGGGTAAATGAATGATTTGTCTGTGATTTGTATGACTGATTTTGTGTATGACATTCTGCATACACAACATATTGCATGGGGTTGGGACACTGTTATGGAGGAAGAATACCGTATTGGTGGCTGTGCCACATATACTAATACTGGCAGCTTTGCTGCTAATTTCAGTTAGTGCCGCAACCAGTGCTAACATTGTAAGGGTAGGGTTGGGTGGGTGATTTATTCCCCACAGTAAGTGCAGGGTTGGATGGGATAACATACATTATTCATATGGGATTTGGTACTGATATGGGCTAGGCACAACTGATACTATTATGGGCTAGGCCCAATTGTTGCTGTAATGGGCTCAGGCCCCGACTGTTGCTGCATTCTACATACCTAACTAACCGCATATTAAGGGATTACACACTGAGTTTTCGTAAACTCACCCTGTTTTTAATTGTACAGGTAATCCCCAACATTAGGCAGATCGGTGCTGCGAGGGACTCGGAGATGGCCACACTACTTCTCCTGTTTTCTTTTATTTGGCTTAAATTTACTATATCGTTCTGGGCTTTTGAATTATGTAATAAGGCATCTCTATAATTTTCTAGCTTTTAATTTGGTATTTGATTCATTGTGATTTGCATCTGATAGAAGTAGAACATGGTTTTCCATAACGATAACTATTTTCAAAACATCACGTTCAGCAATACTGTTGAAATGCTTCCGCAACAAACTGTGTTTTAAAAGTAATGTCCATTTTAAAATGGATAAGAATTGGCTAGAATGAGATGAGTTTTAACAAAGAAGTTTTAACCTTCTTACGGGTTTTACCAACAAGAGTAAGTTTTCGAAAAGCACTCCAATGTGACACCGCCAGCTCTGGCCATAACGTCTAGGCCAGGTTTGGGGTGTTACATAATATATCATCCAAACTCATTACTCTTTTGTTTTTTCAGTTTTCATTTCAACATCAACCATATCTACAAGCTAGTGCATTTAAACATAGCTTTTTTGGAATCAACTACATAATCAACCATTGCATAAGAAATTACATACTTTGATTTGCTCCAACTTTTTATGGATATCAGCACATTACCAATTGAGCATTTTCTGTTTCAATGTATTTCATTAAATTAAAGATGATATAATTCAATCATAAACTTGGCACAAGCCTAAGCTCCAACAACAACACATGTTAGTATAATTGAAAATAATTCATGTGAACTTAACATAAATAACCATTATACTTGAGCATGATCCAATTGGATTTATCATCCTTCATAACATATCATGTTTTCCATGTATCACCATTTCAATAAGTTTCATACACACATGTCTTGGTTCATATTGATCACTTACCATTTCATTTGCATAACTCAAAAGGCATAAACATAACATTTACCATAGTCACAAGCTAGTGATTTAACACATAGCTTAGTAATATCATCATATGGTAACATATGATAAACATAGCATCACTTAAATCATACCTTTCATAATCATGAATATTCCTACTTTGATCATTGGTACATCATACCTTTCCATATTTATCGTAGTGGAGTCAATCGGAACCCTTACCAGATCTCACATAAGTGTGCTAAACGATGGTCAAAATCGTCCCTTTTCTTTCATTGATGGTTGTCACCATTCCTTTTCATAAATCGATGGTTGAAACCATCCCTTTTCATTAATCAATGGCTGTCACCATCCCTTTTCATAAATCGATGGTCAAAACCATCCCTTTTCATATTTGATGGTCAAAACCATCCCTTTTCATATTGGATGGTCGTCACTATCCCTTTTCATATTCGATGGCCGAAACCATCCCTTTTCAGATTTGACGGGCATCGATCTTCGTTGGATTTTTCTGTCGAGACATGATATGATAATATAACATGATAGAATTTAAAACATCAATTTAAAATGCTATTTTAGCGTACAAACTTACCTGGCTAAATTGAAGAAATGATAAACTATAAGGGCATTTTGGCAATTTTTTATTCTCCCCCATTTTTCATTCAATCTTGATCTAAATTAAAAATTTTATTCAATCTACTAATTTAGACAGTAAAACAATGTATTTTATGCAATTTAGTCATTTTTTACTTTTTTACAAATTTTCCCCTGAAATTTTACTTTTATTCAATTTAGTCTCTGAGCCTAAAACATGCAACTTAACCATTTTTATTGAAAATTTACACTGGCCAAATGTTCATAGCCTCCATTTTAGCCCATTTTTTGCAACAATTTCATATCAAATCCTTGTACTTTTATTATTTCAACAATTTAGTCCCTAACCGGTAAATTCATCAAAAATCACTTAAAAATACTTTTAAATACCAACTAACACTTCAAATTCATAATTTAACATCTAAAATCACAAAGTTCATCAATGGAAACATTCAATATCTTTAACAATTTCAAAATCGAAGGTACGGGCTAGTTGGACCTAGTTGCAACGATCTCAAAAACTTAAAAAT
Source organism: Gossypium australe (assembly GCA_005393395.2). Taxonomy (NCBI): domain Eukaryota; kingdom Viridiplantae; phylum Streptophyta; class Magnoliopsida; order Malvales; family Malvaceae; genus Gossypium; species Gossypium australe. Next base: position 107,549,712 of record CM016621.1, on the reverse strand, counting down.
TATTAAAAACGGGTGAAAAATGGCTTACCATGCATGAAATAAAACATGGCCGAACCTAACTTCTCCATAGCCATGACCTTCGATTGAAAAAAAAAATGAGAAAGGATGACGACAACCATTATCTTTTACTTATGTTTAATTTAATTTAATTAATTATCAAATTACCATTTTAACCTTGGTTAATGAATAAATAAAACACCAATTTCATGCCTATAATTGTCCACTAACTCCTTGAATGGTTTAATTACCATTTTAGCAGTCAAGTCAAATAGTGATCGAATTTTACATCTTTTACGATTTAGTCCTTTTTAATTGATTAACTATCGAAACGTTCAAATTTCTTAACGAGAATTTAATACCACCTTAATGACACTTTGTAAATATTTATGACTCGATTTATAGAAACAAGGTCCCAATATCTCATTTTCTAAATCTACTTAACCTTAAGGTCTTACCACTTGAGCTTAATTAATCATTCGAATAGCATAAATTATCGAATCAAAAACCTAATTAAAAACATATTTGACTCGTAAATATTAAATAATAATATTTACGAACTTACTCGTCGAATTTGGTGGCCTCGAAACCACTGTTTCCAACACCACTAAAAAACGGGTTGTTATAGATAACAACTAGTTGATTGATGTGGAACCCGAAAACGATAGTTGATAAGGATTACTGTAGCGAGCTAATTACCCATGTCTACATTTGATCCAGTTTATAATCTATTTCTTGGAAGACTCCTTTTATTTATGCTATTTTTTAGTTCTTTAATTATAAAAACCAAAAAATCTTTATTGATTTTTATTCGTAATATAGTTTATTTAAAGTACTAATTAGATCTATTGGCGTTTAGGTTAGAATTACTAGCCTCCCTTGGGTATGATTCTCAAAATAGTTACGAAGTGTTTTGTTGTAAACAAACTATATTACAACCTAACCAGTATACTTGCGGACACTACCTCAAATTCCTTATATTTTGTAGCAGTATTTACACTCTGGATGTTAGTACATCCGAAGGTGGTCAGTCTAGGCGTAGGAAAGTTAAGGTAGGAGAGAAAGTTAACAGAAATGCATCTTGTAGTGCTATTATTTCTAGACAGGTACCCCAAAAACTGAAAGACCCGGGAAGTTTTAAAATTCCAATAGAGATAGGGAGCATTCATTTTAAGAAAGCTCTATGCGATTTGGGAGCTAGTATAAACCTAATACCATTATCTATTTAAGAAAAACTCGGGGTAGGGGAGCTCAAAAACACTCAAATTACACTGAAGCTAGTTGACAGATCTGCAGTCCAACCTAAGGGAGTGCTAGAGGATGTCTTAGTTAAGGTGCGCAGTTTTATTATCTCGACAGATTTTGTAGATTTGGATTTTGAAAAGGATCGAGAGATACCCATCTTGATGGGAAGACATTTTCTAGCCACATCCAGATCTACCATGTGCAATTAATAATGAAGAGTAATGGTGGAATTGTAACTTTTATATTTGGATCTCACCAAAGTGAAGAAAACTGAAGGAAACCAGGAGAGCAATGTCATTACATATTTACCTTCGAATCTAACTACCCTAAATCCAAGGATACTCTTAATGTGATTGATGTAGGGTTAAGGAGTAGGTATAAGGAAGGATACAAGAAAAAAAATAAAGGGACATGGTGGCCTGTGGACAAACGCTGAAAGAGGCTCAAGTGGGAATGTGTCAACGGAATTGTTAGATGAATCCAATAGTAACATATGACAAAATCTTAGATAAATTTTTCTTGTATGTTTTTGTATATTATAATAACCATGTAGTTTAGATTCTAACTTATATTAGATGTATGTTTATTATAGATCGAGACATCCTAAAAATGGGAAATTTAAGCTGAAACATAGTCGGTGTCGTAACACGACACCCCCGTGTCGTAATACAATGTGCAAAATGAAAGTACTAGAGAAAACACCTCAATGACGCGACATGGCACTTTCACGTCGTGACATAGAAGACAATTTCCTCAAGTTCTCAAAATTGAATGGTCTGTCGCGACACAACACTGTGGTGTCGCAACGTCGAAAAACTAATAGGGATGTCGCCACATGGAACCCCTGTGCCATTATCTATTTAAGAAAAACTCTGGGTAGGGGAGCTCAATAAACACTCATATTACACTGAAGCTAGTTGAAAGATCTGCAGTCCAACCTAAGGGAGTGCTTGTAACACCCCAAACCCGGTCAACACACCACGACCGAATCTAGCATGCTACAGGAAATTATTTTGAAGAAAACAATCTAACGAATCAAGCTTTGAGTAAAATTTCCTCGTTGTTTTTATTTTTGTAGAAAGCAGGTGCATGGTGAGTTAAAATCGATCTGTTGTCTTTGAAAAACCGAGATTAAATTGTTAAAATCTAGTTGTCGATGCATAGGTTAGAAAATATTTTTGACAGTTTAACAAATTCACTTGCTTCTTTCTTAGTTATTAGAAAACAGTTGAGTTGTGTGAGGAAAACTTAAGGTTGAAAACATTTGAGTTGTAGTTATCTTCAATTGATACGTGATACCCGATGGTAAAGTTTAAAACATGTCGTTTGTTGTTTAGAAAACTTACGCTTTTGTTGTTGTTAGATTATCCAAGTAGTTTACTTAACCATGTTTAAAATAAGTCCAAAACGTATAAGTAATTAAAAGGCCTTATTACAACCCATAAATAGAAATGAAGCCAAGTAAAATAAAACAATGTACCCAAATCAAATCCGTGAAAAACCGCAATTTATTTATAGCATGGTCACCTCGAGTCCACCCGGCTCCTCCTCCGCGATCTAAGTGTCACCTGAAATGGTAAGAGAGAAGGTGAGTCACCAAGACTCAGTGCATAAACCCTCCTCTCGATTAATACAACATATTTACACACATATCACCAAGCAATATAAAATAATGCACCCAACCCTAGCCATCCGTACTCCTTATCTACCCCGTGTGGTACCAAACCACTGGTGGTGCCAAACCACTGGTGACCCAAAGCCACGATATCCACTAATAATGTGGTGCCAAACCACTGGTGACCCAAAGTCACGAATAATCCATCTATGGGGCCAACCCACGTGTGATACCAAATCACTGGCGACAATCCCGTAATATCAACTGTGGGGCCAACCCACTGTGGTGCTAAGCCACTGGGACAACTCGCTATGAGGTGCCAAACCTCTGGTGACCCAAAGTCACAAAATATCAATATCCAAGTGTGGGGCCAACCCACGTGTGATACCAAATCACTGGCGACAATCCCGTAATATCAACTGTGGGGCCAACCCACTGTGGTGCTAAGCCACTGGGACAAGTCGCTATGAGGTGCCAAACCTCTGGTGACCCAAAGTCACTAAATTTGAATTAGTCAAATTCCTTATTTCTCTCTTTGCCAATCGTTTGAACAATTTGACTTAGTCCACCTTACTAGGCAAAGTTTGAACTGCACACAACTCCTCTCCCTCCTTGGCGTCAAAATATAAGACAAAAGGTGGGATTTCTGCTGCTCGAACATGAGACCTCCTTCCCCTGCAAGTGGCGTCATTCACAAGGCTTTAAGTGGCGCCTCCTTGCCACTTTGCCAAGCCTTTTCTTGTGCTACGATCCCACTTGAAATACTTGTAACCCTTGGCTCCCTCAGCTCCCTTTACTTAAAACTTAAAAACCAAAATTTTCTTACTACCCAGGTCAGCTTTAGCCTTACAACTAAGCCCCAAAACATTACAAATACTGACACCGTAATCCAAACACAAGCAAAACAATCCAATTTAAAATTAACCCCCATTTCAGGATATTACAGTTCTACCCCCTTAAAAATAATTTCGGCCTCGAAATTACCTGGTCAAAAGAGTTGAGGGTATTGCTGTCTCATCACATCCTCTGGTTCCCACGTAGCTTCTTCTACGCCATGGTTCCGCCATAACACTTTCACCAATGGCACGGACTTCCTACGCAAAACTTTCACATCTCGGTCTAAAATCTGCACTGGTTCCTCTTCCATGGTCAAATCTGGACTCACCTCTATCTCCTCTACTGCTAAGACATGCGATGGATCTGAACGATAACGTCTAAGCATGGAGACGTGGAATACATCGTGAATCTGACTTAGCTCTACTGGCAACTCAAGCTGATAAGCTACGGGTCCCACCCGTCTCAGTACTTTATACGGCCCAATGAACCTTGGACTTAACTTGCCTTTCCTTCCAAACCTCAACACCTTCTTCCATGGCGAGACCTTCAAAAAGACCCTATCACCCACAGCAAACTCTATATCTCTCCGCCTGAGATCAGCATAAGACTTTTGCCTGTCCGAAGCTTTCTTTAATCGAGCCTGAATCAACTTAACCTTGTCTTCAGTCTCTACAACCAACTCTGGTCCCAACACCTGACGTTCACTCAGCTCCGTCCAACAAGTAGGTGAGTGACACTTCCTACCATACAACGCCTCATATGGTGCCATCCTGATGCTCGCTTGGAAACTATTGCTGTAGGCGAACTCAGCTAATGGTAGAAACTCCTCCCAACTACCTCTGAAGTCCAAAACACAACCTCTCAGCATATCCTCTAAAATCTGTATAACCCTTTCCGACTGCCCGTCAGACTGTGGATGGAATGCTGTACTGAAATCCAAGCGCGTACCCAAAGCCTGATGCAACGCTCTCCAAAACCTTGACGTAAATCTAGGATCCCTATCCGAGATGATCGATACTGGCACACCATGCAACCTCACTATCTCTGACACATACAGCTTAGCTAGCTTTTGAAGCGAGTAATCAACCCTTACCGGTACAAAGTGAGCCGATTTAGTCAGACGATCCACAATCACCCAAACTGAGTCCTTCTTGCTAGGCGTAAGAGGTAATCCACTGACGAAATCCATAGTAATCCTTTCCCACTTCCACTGTGGAATCTTCACTGGCTGAAGCAACCCTGACGGCAACTGATGTTCAGCCTTGACCTGCTGACATGTCAGACACTTACCCACAAACTCCGTTACTTCCCGCTTCAGACTTGGCCACCAAAACTGCTCTCTTAGATCCCGATACATCTTGCTACCTCCAGGATGCATAGCTTATGGGCTGCTATGTGCATCCTGAAGAATCTTCTGTCTTAACTGGGTGTCCTTCGGCATACAAGTTCTCCCTTGGAAACACAGCACTCCATCACTAGACAAGCTGTAACCCTCCAAACCATCATCCTGCACTTGCAATCTCTGCGCATTCAAAACCTCATCCTCTATCTGCTTCTCTCTGATCTGCTCAGCCCAAGTCGGCTTAACCTGTAATTCTGCCAAAATACTTCCGTCGTCGTACAAACTTAGATGGGCAAACATCGCTCTTAAGTCTGATACAACCTTACGGCTCAACGCGTCTGCCACCACGTTAGCCTTGCCCGGATGATACTCAATCGAACAGTTGTAGTCCTTTAGCAATTCAATCCATCTGCGCTATCTCAAGTTCAAATCCTTCTGAGTCAAAAGGTACTTCAGACTCTTGTGATCTGTGTAGACTATCGACTTCTCTCCGTACAAGTAGTGCCTCCAAATTTTCAACGCGAAAACTACTGCAGCTAACTCCAGGTCGTGCGTCGGATAATTAACTTCATGCAGTCTCAACTGTCGAGATGCATAAGCCACTACCTTCCCTTCCTGCATCAGCACACATCCCAAACCCGTATGTGATGCATTGCAATATACCGTGAATTCCTTTCCTGCCTCAGGTTGAATCAAAATCGGAGCTTCAGTCAAAATCTTCTTTAGCTTGTCGAAACTCTCCTGCTGCCTTTCAGTCCACATAAACGAAACTCCTTTTCTTAACAACTTGGTCATCGGTGCTGCGATCAACGAAAATCCCTCCACAAATCTTCGGTAGTACCCCGCTACACCTAGAAAACTCCGAATCTCAGCCACTGCTTAGGCGGATTCCAACCCAATACTGCCTCAATCTTTCGAGGGTCCACTCTAATCCCCTCAGCTGACACTACATGACCCAAGAAAGTCACCTCCCTAAGCCAGAATCCCACTTACTAAACTTAGCATAAAGCTGCTTTTCTCTCAGAATCTACAATACAACTCGCAAATGCGCATCATGCTCCTCCTCTGTCCTTGAATAAACCAATATGTCGTCTATAAATACCACGACGAACTGATCCAAATACTGTTGGAATACCCTATTCATCATGTCCATGAATGCTGCCGGCGCGTTAGTCAACCCAAACGGCATTACCAGAAACTCATAGTGCCCATACCGAGTACGAAACGCCGTCTTGTTGATATCAGCCTCTTTCACCTTTAGCTGATGATACTCAGACCTTAAGTCGATCTTCGAGAATACCGATGCACCCTTTAGCTGATCAAACAAGTCGTCTATCCTTGGCAATGGATACTTGTTTTTGATTGTCAGCTTATTCAACTGGCGGTAGTCTATACACATCCGCATTGTACCATCTTTCTTCTTGACAAAGAGTACTGGCGCTCCCCAAGGCGAAACACTTGGCCTGATAAAGCCTCGGTCCAACAGCTCCTGGATCTGAGCCTTTAATTCCACTAACTCCTTTGGCGCCATCCTATACGGAGCAATAGACACTGGCGCGGTTCTGGGTAACAGATCTATGCCAAATTCCACCTCACGATCCGGTGGCAGTCCCGGAAGCTCCTCTGGAAACACATCAGCAAATTCCTTTACTGTTCGGACACTCCCTACTGTAAACTCCTTAGCATCTAAGGCACACACATGAACCACATATGCTTCGCAGCCCTTCCTGACCATCTTCTCAGCTTCAGTGCAGATACCACGTTGGATAAGTAATCTCTTCTATTACCTATCATGACCACCTCGTCATCCTCAACCGTCTTTAGAACCAAGCGCTTAGCCGCGCAATCCAACCTTGCCTGGTACTTAACGAACCAGTCCATCCCAAGAATCAGATCGAACTCCCCAAACGGTAGTTCCATCAGATCAGAAACAAACACTACCCCTTGGAGTTCTAGGGGTACATTTCTATACAGCTTGTTTACAACTACAGAGTGACCTACAGGGCTAATCACTGTCATCTGCCTAGCAGTAGTCTCAAAGTCTAAATTCATGGTCTCTACTATGCTACTAGCAACGTATGAATGCGTCGAACCCACATCAATCAAAGTAGTATAGGGAAAACCAAAGATCAAGAACGTACCGGTTATGACGTCCAGTGCGTCACCCTCCTCTTGGCGCCTTGCTGCATACACTAACCCAGGCTGTCTAGCCTCAGTGCTACCCGCACCTCTGCTCGGCGCTCCTCGGCCCCGACCAGATCCACTACCACCTCTACCATTACCACGACCCCTCTGCGGTGGCGGTCCTCCATTTCTGAACTGAGTACGGCCCTAACCCTCAGACTAAATCCTAGCCAACTTACGCGGACAGTCTCTCACACGATGGTCCAACGAGCCACACTCAAAACATCCTTTTCCGCCGGTCCAACATCTTCCCCAATGAGATTTTCCACAACGGTTACACTGTGCCGGTCCCTGATTAGCAGCAACAACTCTACCAGACTGATTCGGGCCACTCTGTCTAGCCCTTTTCTGAGAATTACCTGACGACCCAGCCGATCCAAAGCTTCTCTTATGCCTGTTCCTATCCATATTCTGCCTCACAGACTCTTTAACCCCTTCGGCTACTTTAGCCTTTTCTACCAGGACAGCGAACTCACGCTCCTGCTGTGGTGCAATCAGCAACCTCAGCTCATCTCTCAGACCATCCTCGAAACGGACACACCGCTCGTGTTCAGTAGCCACGATGCCTCTCGCATACCGACTCAGCCTTAAGAACTCTACCTCATACTCTGATACAGACTTGCTCCCCTGAACCAACCTCAGAAATGCCTTCCGTTGTGCATCAATGTAGCTAGATCCAATGTACTTTTTCTGATATGCAGCCTTAAAATAATCCCAAGTAAGATCTTCCGCTGCAGCATTGTCCCGAATCGTGAGCCACCACTGGTATGACTCATCCCGGAGAAGCGAAACTATTCCCTTCAGCTTTTCCTCAGCAGTCAGGTCCAAATCGTCCATGATCCGCTCCGTCGCCTCCAGCCAATACTCTGCCGTGCTGGGAGCCACACCAGAAACACCTCGGAATACCTCAGCCCCATTGGCTCGGAGTTGCTCGGGTACAGATTTCCGAGCTCCTGCGCCTCCACCTACTCCAGCTACCCTTTCTAGAACTCTCTGCATCGCCTGCGACACTACGTCGTCCCCAGTCTGATCCTGAAACTCACCACCTACAGCTGGTGGTGGTACCGGTATCTCATTCTCTGACCCCTGACCAGACCCTACTGGTTCAAAAACTGTCATCCTACCCCGGCCACGTCCACGACCACGTCCACCCCGAGTGCTCATGACTAAAGTCTCGACTTATCTGATTTAGAAGTTTTATGCATCAGTAATTATTCCACTGTTTTAGAAGCACAGTCTTATGAATGTTTCTTATTAAAGAAGTTTTGTTTTCGCAATTCTACAGAGTCCTATCAGTTTCAGTTTCTAGAGTAGTCCACTATTGCTAGTCATTCAATCTCATCACATCCAAAAATCACAAGCAATAGTAAGGGGTACTTACCTGGGCGGATTGGTGCCGGAGACTCGGTGCCATGCCTTTTAAACCATATATTTTAAACAAAACATTTAAAAACCAATATTTAAAATATTTTGGGCCTTGAGCCCACAGCCGAGCCTTTGAACTTGGCTCTGATACCACAATTGTAACACCCCAAACCCGGTCAACACACCACGACCGAATCTAGCATGCTACAGGAAATTATTTTGAAGAAAACAATCTAACGAATCAAGCTTTGAGTAAAATTTCCTTGTTGTTTTTATTTTTGTAGAAAGCAGGTGCATGGTGAGTTAAAATCGATCTGTTGTCTTTGAAAAACCGAGATTAAATTGTTAAAATCTAGTTGTCGATGCATAGGTTGGAAAATATTTTTGACAGTTTAAGAAATTCACTTGCTTCTTTCTTAGTTATTAGAAAACAGTTGAGTTGTGTGAGGAAAACTTAAGGTTGAAAACATTTGAGTTGTAGTTATCTTCAATTGATACGTGATACCCGATGGTAAAGTTTAAAACATGTCGTTTGTTGTTTAGAAAACTTACGCTTTTGTTATTGTTAGATTATCCAAGTAGTTTACTTAACCATGTTTAAAATAAGTCCAAAACGTATAAGTAATTAAAAGGCCTTATTACAACCCATAAATAGAAATGAAGCCAAGTAAAATAAAATAATGTACCCAAATCAAATCCGTGAAAAACCGCAATTTATTTATAGCATGGTCACCTCGAGTCCACCCGGCTCCTCCTCCGTGATCTAAGTGTCACCTGAAATGATAAGAGAGAAGGTGAGTCACCAAGACTCAGTGCATAAACCCTCCTCTCGATTAATACAACATATTTACACACATATCACCAAGCAATATAAAATAATGCACCCAACCCTAGCCATCCGTACTCCTTATCTACCCCGTGTGGTACCAAACCACTGGTGGTGCCAAACTACTGATGACCCAAAGCCACGATATCCAATAATAATGTGGTGCCAAACCACTGGTGACCCAAAGTCACGAATAATCCATCTGTGGGGCCAACCCACGTGTGATACCAAATCACTAGCGACAATCCCGTAATATCAACTGTGGGGCCAACCCACTGTGGTGCTAAGCCACTGGGACAAGTCGCTATGAGGTGCCAAACCTCTGGTGACCCAAAGTCACAAAATATCAATATCCAAGTGTGGGGCCAACCCACGTGTGATACCAAATCATTGGCGACAATCCCGTAATATCAACTGTGGGGCCAACCCACTGTGGTGCTAAGCCACTGGGACAAGTCGCTATAAGGCGCCAAACCTCTGGTGACCCAAAGTCACTAAATCAATCTGTGGTACCAAACCACTGGAGGTGCCAAACCTCTGGTGTCCCAAAGACACGGATATTATCTTCCCCCTCCTCTCATATCACCCAACATCATGCCATACTCATGTAAATCATGCAAATCATGCAAATCATGCCAACATGCTTAGTTACGCATCACATAACCCATATATGTCATAAATCATCATATCAAACATAATGAATAGCAGAACTCAAATCGGAACGGACTTACCCGAATCCATGCTCATACCCATAGGGTATCATATCAACATCCACACTGTTTCGGCTTTTATTAAACACAGGTTATCAAAACATATTACTAAGTAATAGAGTGTGTAAGTTTACACACCTGTTATAACGCAAGCCCTAAATCCGAAGAGTCGATCTACAACGCTAGGTCCTTGATCCTACATTCGGCCATAACTAAGGTTAGCCACATAGGCCATTCAGCCAAACCAAATAAACCCAAAGGGTTAACGCTTGAAACCCGAGACCTTACCTAAACGCCCCTTGAATACTAGCCACCACACACTTTGTGAATCTGCTTCACTCCCCTACAATCGGCAATCCAAAAACACCCACATCAATAGCCTTCGGCCTTTGAATACTTAAAAGAATAGATGATCTTACAAATGGATCCTTACCACCACTTACCAAAGCCGATTGTTAAAGATGAGAGACTTGGATTGAGTACCTCAAAATCCCGGAGACCCTACAATAAAATCGGTTTCACAAGGTGATTAGAGTTCTATTAACAGATGTCGAAATTCGGCTCTTACCCTTAATGAGAATCGACAAAGAGAAGGGAAAGAGATAAAGAGATTCGGCCATGCACACATACCTTTCCAAATCGATTAGAGAAAGGACCCCAAAAGTTCCACCCTTGCTTAACTATTCGGCCAACCAACTGGAAAAGAAAATAGGGAGATTCAGCTAGAGTCTTTGAGAGTTGAAACAAATGAAATGTGGTTCAAGAAGAAAGGAGAAAACGGCAAGGTAGATTAGAAGTGGGAGAGGGAAGATTCGGCTTTAGCAACAAAGGAAGAAAACAAGAAGGGATGGAAGAAAAAGGGTTGATATACGGCCTATGCTTAAAGAAAAAGGAAAGTAAGAGTTTCGGCAGAAGAGAGGTAATCCAAAAAGAGAAATTATGGTCTTTGCACACTTTTGAAAAAGAAAAGAAAGATGGAAGAATGCCCAATAGAGAATTCGGCCAAATGCCTTAGGAAGAAAACGGCAGACACTAAGGGACTTTCGGCTTTTGGTACACTACACAAGGCTGACCGAAAATGCACTCTAAACACTTTAGAAAGTTTCGGCAATCCCCTCTACTCACCATACCACAACCGGCCACTCCTCCCATGAGGAGTTCAAGATTCAGCCACCTCCTTGAAATGCTCTTGGCCACTAATTCAAACTATTTTGAATTAGTCAAATTCCTTATTTCTCTCTTTGCCAATCATTTGAACAATTTGACTTAGTCCAACTTTACTAGGCAGAGTTTGAACTGCACACAACTCCTCTCCCTCCTTGGCGTCAAAATATAAAACAAATGGTGAGATTTCTGCTGCTCGAACATGAGACCTCATTCCCTTGCAAGTGGCGTCATTCACAAGGCTTTAAGTGGCGCCTCCTTGCCACTTTTCCAAGCCTTCTCTTGTGCTACGATCCCACTTGAAATACTTGTAACCCTTGGCTCCCTCAGCTCCCTTTACTTAAAACTTAAAAACCAAAATTTTCTTACTACCCAGGTCAGCTCTAGCCTTACAACTAAGCCTCAAAACATTACAAATCCTGACACCGTAATCCAAACACAAGCAAAACAATCCAATTTAAAATTAACCCCCATTTCAGGATATTACAGTGCTAGAGGATGTCTTAGTTAAGGTGCGCAATTTTATTATTTCGGCAGATTTTATAGATTTGGATTTTGAAGAGGATCGAGAGATACCCATCTTGTTGGGAAGACATTTTCTAGCCACAACAAGATCTACCATTGATCTATAGAAAAATGAATTAAAAATAAAGATTAATGGTGAAACTGTAACTTTTAGATGTGGATCTCACCAAAGTGAGGAAAGCTGAAGGAAACCAGGAGAGCAATGTCATTACATATCTACCTTCGAATCTAACTACCCTGAATCCAGGGATACTCTTAACGTGATTGATGTAGGGTTAAAGAGTAGGTATAAAGAAGGATACAAGCGAAAAAAATGAAGGGACATGATGGTCGGTGGACAAACGCTGAAAGAGGCTCAAGTGGGAATGTGTCGACGGAATTGTTAGATGAATCCGATAGTAACATGTGACAAAACCTTAGAGAAATTTTTCTTATATATTTTTGTATATTCTAATAACCATGTAGTTTAGATTCTAACTTATATTAGATGTATGTTTATTATAGATTGAGACATCCTAAAAATGGAAAATTTAAGCTGAAACATAGTCGCTGTCGTAACACGGCACCCCCATGTTGTAATACAACGTGCAAAATGAAAGTACCAGAGAAAACACCTCGATGATGCGACATGGCACTTTTGCGTCGTGACATAGAAGATAATTTCCTCAGGTTCTCAAAATTGAATGGTCTGTCGCGACACAACACTATGTCGCGACGTCGAAAAACTAATAGGGATGTCGCCACATGGAACTCCTGTGTCATTATCTTTTTAAGAAAAACTTGGGCTAGGGGAGCTCAAAAAACACTCATATTACACTGAAGCTAGTTGAAATACCTGCAGTCCAACCTAAGGGAGTGCTAGAGGATGTCTTAGTTAAGGTGCGCAATTTTATTATTTCGACAGATTTTGTAGATTTGGATTTTGAAGAGGATCGAGAGATAGCCTTTTTGTTGGGAAGACATTTTCTAGCCACAACCAGATCTACCATTGATCTATAGAAAAATGAATTAAAAATGAAGATTAATGGTGAAACTGTAACTTTTAGATGTGGATCTCACCAAAGTGAGGAAAGCTGAAGGAAACCAGGAGAGTAATGTCATTACATATTTACCTTCGAATCTAACTACCCTGAATCCAGGGATACTCTTAATGTGATTGATGTAGGGTTAAAGAGTAGGTATAAGGAAGGATACAAGCAAAAAAAAAAAAAATGAAGGGACATGATGGTCGGTGGACAAACGCTGAAAGAGGCTCAAGTGGGAATGTGTCGACGAAATTGTTAGATGAATCCGATAGTAACATGTGACAAAACCTTAGAGAAATTTTTCTTGTATATTTTTGTATATTCTAATAACCATGTAGTTTAGATTCTAACTTATATTAGATGTTTGTTTATTATAGATTGAGGCATCCTAAAAATGGAAAATTTAAGCTGAAACATAGTCGATGTCGTAACACGGCACCCCCGTGTCGTAATACAACGTGCAAAATGAAAGTACTAGAGAAAACATCTCGATGACGCGACATGCCGCGTTGTGACATAGAAGATAGTTTCCTCAAGTTCTCAAAATTGAATGGTCTATCGCGACACAACACTGTGGTGTCCCGACGTCGACAAACTGATAGGGATGTCGCCACATGGAACCCCTGTGTTGCGACATCGCTGGAATTTTATACAGGGTTGACCCGACCTGTTCGCGCAACCCAACAGCTTAACAACCATTTCAACTGACCTTTAACCCTCAGAACACCTAAATTATAACCAAAAAACATATTAGCCACCTATTTAATCATCTTTTAACCTCTTAATCCTTCTCGAACCTCTTTAAAATGCTCAAACCCTAAAACCAATTTTTTTTACCTTTTTATTTTGATTTGTTTGGAAAAACTATATCTTCTAATCATATTTGGTACAGTAAAGAACAGGAGCACTCCAGGGAACAAAACCATCGCATGAAACAAGGAATTCAATGACTTCTACGAGGTTAAGTGTTCCTAGCTCAAACATTTACTGTTTCATTAAATTTCTTTGCTTAATATTTTGTTTTAGTTCTTCATTTAAACATAATGCCTCCTAGAAAGATTACACAAACTAATGAACTGGAGCCATTGACGGTTCAAAACCCCTCTAGTTTTTTGAACCTGAATGTTGAAAAATATTTTAATGAACTTCAGGGGAAAACATTCATTCAAGAGAGGGGACTTGATCCATCAATGATCATTTGTAAGGAGATATGGCCTCTAGTTAGGTACCATAGGTGGGAACTGATTTGCCATGAATTACACTAGTATTTACATCCTTTTTACACATAACTTTAGCTTGTTTCATAGCTAAATCAAATAATCTTAGTATATATTTAGGTTTTCATACTTAACGTAGTAATTTATGCTTTTTAGTGGTTTTTATTACATTTTATATATCTAAATAAGGTTACATGGTCTTATACATCAAGTCGGGAGCTAAAGATGCATATACGGGCCAAAATTGATGCCTAAATCGTGACACCAAGACATTGATGTCTCAATGTAACACCCCTAACCCGTATCTGTCGCCGGAATAGGGTTACGAGGCATTACCAATCAAATCACAACATACTACATACATTTCTCATCCAAGAATCCATTAATACATAAACATCAATCCAACATAGACACATTATTCCTTATAAGGTTATACGAGACCTTAAAACATGCCTGGAAGAGGTTCGGGGACTAAATTGATAACATTTGAAAACTTTGGGAAACTTATAAAATTTTCATGCATACAGAGATCACACGCCAGTGTGAACAGGCTGTGTGCCTCACACGGCCACCAGACACGCCCGTGTCACAAGTCGTGTGGAAACAGGGCATACATGACTTGCATCACACGGCCGGAGACACGCCCTGTGCCTTGGCCGTGTGAAATCTGAAGGGTATATTGACTTGGGTCACACGGCCGGCCACACGCCCATGTGCCAGCCCATGTGTCACACACGGCCAGTAGACACGCCCTTGTGTCTAAGCTGTGTAACTCACTAACTTGTTTAATTAAGTTAAGCAGACACATGGTTGAGTCACACGCCCGTGTGCTCAACCGTGTGGGGGCGCAAATAGGCTTGGTTTAAGCCATATTTCTCACCCTCCTCAAGCAAACCAAAACCATATCATTTTATACCATTACAATACATTTATAAGCAACCAAAACATGCTATTTCATATGCGAATCATGCTATTTAAAATCTATCCATTCCACTACCCAAATCATAATCCAAAATATACTAAACAATATGCCATTACCAACAATTTCACCTATCTTCTCTATGCATTTTTCTCATCATCTTATCATCTATTTTAAACCTCAAATCATACCAATTAATCATCACAACATCCATGACAAACATGCCAAAACACAAGGCCACCAAACTCATAAAATAAGCCAACTCAAATGGCCAAATACACACCAACATTTACTTTATTTATGAGCCAAATCTCATGGCTAAAATCATATCTCAAAACACATCATCATATCACTACCCTATACATGTCATATACCATATTTACAAAGCACCAAAAGTACCAACAAGTTGATCGATATTGTGACGATGTTCCTAATGATTCCCGAATATGAGCTAACTTCGATTATCTATAAAACAGAGAAAGAACACACAAGGTAAGCTTTAAAAGCTTAATAAGCCATATACAAATAAAATTACCACATGAATCAACATTATTTCCATCAATAAGCAAACTATGAGTAAGGACATAAAAGCTCACAAACCTTTCTCAATGTATACATATTCAATATCATAAGTGAATTCATCAAATACTTCCCTTTTTAATACTTGTATGAATCTCGTACGTACCTGAGTCACTTAACTTATTCACACATTATTTCTTGACTTGACTTTGCCTGTTGAACATTTTGGAATTGTTAAGGATTCTCAGAAATCACATATAGCTCATAAAATGCCATATCCCAGATATGGTCTTACATGTTCTCATATATCGATGCCGATAGCCCAGTTATGGTCTTACTCGAAATCAAATAATGATGCCAATGTCCCAGACATGGTCTTACACGTAATAACATAATGATGCCAATGTCCCCGACATGGTCATACACATAATCACATCTCGTTAATACTAATGTCATGACATCCGTATCCTATAATATTCCTAAGATCTGTATGGGACTTTCGGATATTGTAACCCTGTCTATTCTTGTTCGTATTTGATCATTCAACATTCATAGAAATTCAATGACATTTAAACATATATAATTCAATTTAAAGACATTTATTTGCATATGAACTTACCTTGTGTTCAGGATAAACGGACTGGATCGACTATTCGATAACCTTTGATTTCCCCCGATCTAAATCTGATTTCTTTCGTTCTTGATCTATATACATTCAAAATTGACTCATTTATTCATCAAATCATTCAATTCAGTTCACAAACACATATTTATGCATTTTTACACTTTATCCCTAAATTTCCATATTTTTACAATTTAGTCCCTATTTCACAAATACACAAAATTAATGAAATTTCATTAAACCCAAGCCTAGCCAAATTTCATATAGGTCCCTAGCAGCCCAAAACGTTCATTTATTTCACATTTCAGCCCCTCAATTTAGACTTTTCATAATTAAACCCCTAATAGGCATTTTTACTCAAAATCACTTAACAAAACTTGTATAACTATAAACAAATATTCATTTTTCATCATAGAACATTCAAAAGCTCAAGCATTCATCAATGGCACTTCTCAAAATCATTAAAAACTTCAAAAATTAAGGCACGGGCTAGCTAGAACACATAGCAACGATCTCAAAAACGTAAAAATCATCAAAAATTGAATTAAAATGGACTTACAATTAGAACATGCAAGAGCCGAACCTTCCAAAGCTTGTTAATGGCTTTTATTCTTTTATGAATCGGTGAAGAAGATGATAATTAGGAAGGAAATTCGGTTTGTTTTATTTAATCTTTACTTATTTTGCATTTTACTATTTTAACCTTTATTAATACATCAAAAACATGCTTAATATATGTCCATCCATGTCTATCCTCATTATACATGGTCTAATTTCATAATAAGGACCTTTAATTTAATATCTCATATCATTTTAACACTTTAAACTATGAGAACCTCACTTTTGCATCTTATACGATTTAATACTTTTATCAAATTGGGCAATTAAACAATAAAATTAGCTCACAAAATTTTCACACATATCAAATAACATGCTATAAACACCAAAAATAATATTAAAATAATTTTTGACATCAAATTTGTGGTTTCGAAACCACTATTTTGATTTAGCTAAAACTGGGCTGTTACATTTACCATCGAAGACGAGCCAAAATCAAGTTCTAGGGTGGAATTGCCCTTGATGTTGCGACACGGCCCTCTTTTGTCGCGACATCGGACACTGACATTGCAACACTATAGGCTTGTGTTGCAACATCGCCTCTGTGTAGCCCAAAAAGTCTCTGCACGTAATAGTTGCATTTTTACGGGAAATTAGGAGTATCTGTCATAGTCAAAATCTAAAGACTTCAAGAATAGTTTAGGCACTTTAATATTCCAAGTTTATCCTATATAAAGGCCATTGTAATCAGTTTAAACACACAATTTTAGGGAGACAAAAATTATACTTAGGGTTTTTATTTCATTCTTAGTTTCTACTTAGGGTATTTTATGTTCTTGTAAACGAAAGATCCTATTCCAAAGTGAGACTCTTGCGAGTAAAGATTGTTCTAGAGCCATGCTTTCATCGATAAATCCATGCGCATCTCTTTTCCTTTATTCTATTCTTTATGTCTTTTTCTTAAACATTGTTTAATTGAATGTTTGTGTAAAGATTAGAATCAATTTATGCTTTATTCATATCTCGCATGTTTCAACTGTTCTAATCTTATTAATGGATTGAAGGATAAATTTTCTTACCAGATCAACTAATTGGGAGAGGAAGAACTTAAACCCTAGGCTTGACAACCCTAGGAAATCATTTAGGTGGGAATTAACCCAAAATTAATATGTCCTATCCGTGAACACCTTAACCCCGAGGTCAAAAGATAGATAGTTCTTACTAACTCATTATTCTAATGCACGTATTAGAAGATCCTATTAGGGTATTGACTAGTTGATTGATTAGAACCCTACATCAATAATTAATTAGGTAAAGCAATTGGATCTAGGCTAAAGGAACTCATGTAGTAGAAACAAGGGATAGGAGAAGTTGATACATGAACTTAGGAGTAGATTTACGTTTAAGTCAATTTATTTAGTTTATTAATATTATTATCATCTTGCTTCCATATCAACACTACTAATTCATGACTCAAGTAGATTAGTAATTATTTCCCGTAATTGGTTTGATAACAGTCTTCCCCAAACTGCAATCCCCTAGGTACGATCCTCGGAGTACTTACCTACTTCGTTGTATCTATATTACAACCTGGCTCGTATACGTGTGATTGGTTGTTTAACATCATAGCAATAATGTGCAAGCGTACACTATCAATGCAAGTATAGTAGACATATGTGAGTTTGTTGGATATCAATCCCACAAGGATGGTAGTCTTTTGTCTATTAATGTCGATGTAATAACTAGATGGAAACGAGATAAATTGTGAGAATAGTTGTTGATGAAGTAACTTGAAAATGATAAAATAAAATATGATAATGATAAACTAGGATCCCCAACATGAATATTCAGCAGAATACTATGTGCTCACAACGTATAAAATGATAGGTGATTTTTAAAGCAATAAAGCTCAATGTATATCTTACTTAGCGTCACTCATCTATTTAATCCGAGACTTAAACATGCATACTAACCTCACCTTCCGATGATGGCAATATGACACTATTAAGAACAAGTGGACTAAATTCCTTTAATCCTCACTCAACTTTTGTTGTAATACTTGTTGGCTAAAACAATCAGTACACTTTCCAATGTTAGTGACTGCAATAACATTTCCGTGTAGCAAAACATTCAAACCCCAAGATTAAACAATAAAAGTAAGATTGAATAAAAGAACATTTAAGCAAGAATTCATTTGTACTTCCATACAAACAAAAAAATAGAGAATAATCACCAGCATTCAGAAAGAAATAAGAAAGAATCAAGTGGAGAATACTATTCCTGGACAACTTGACTAAACCTCTCTATTCCCTCTTATCTCACACTTAGGTCTTCTTGTCAGAAGCTAGTCTACATTTCGTTTTCATGTTGGCTCACCCGGGAGAGGCTTAAGCTACCATGGCCACAAGCTTCATGATTGGATGATGAAGATGATGATTCGGGGAAAAGAAAAGCCCTCTTTTTCTTCTCACATCCACCTTTTATGTCCTCCTCCAATAGTACATGTGCCCTGTAACACCCCCAAACCCAGCCTAGAAGTTAGGCTCGAATCTGGCATGTCACATGGAAGTGTTTTTCAAAACCATAATTCTTGTTGTTAAAACTTGTTTGAGAGTTCAAGCCTCTTTGTTAAAACTCAAAACACTTAACCAATTGTTATCCACTTGAAAACGTAATTACTTTTAAAACCTTATTTGTTGCGGAAGCATATTTAAAATAAACAATTTACGAAAATGTGATGTTTAAAAATTGAGTTGCAGAAGCATTTTGAAAACGTTGCGAAAACATAGTGTTTTGAAGATAATTATCGTTTTGGAAATCATATTCCACTTTTAGCAGTTAGAAAACATCAAAATAAATATCACAAATAATAAGTTAAAAATAGATAGGCCTTATTACAACCCAAATCAAAATATTTAAAAGTAAATAATCAAAACAGCAAGCATAAGTAGTGTGCGGTCTTCTCCGAGTCCCTCGCAGCACCGATCTGTCTAAGGCCGAGGATTACCTACACAGTTAAAAACGGGGTGAGTTTATGAAAACTCAATGTGTAATCCCCTTACTAGAGTAACAGTTAGCATACAAAAACAAAACCCGAAATAGTCTGGGCCAAAGCCCTTTTAACTGTAACAATACAGTATAGATCAGAGCATACGTGAGTCAAAGCCCACTACAATATCATTTGGGTCACAGCCCATAACAGAACCAATTGAGCCCAGCCCAAACCAATAGCATAACAAGTGGCCTAAGCCCAGTACAGTGGCAGATCTCATAAACAGATATGCAACAGTATGAGGATGCATCCCACCCCGATCCAGCCAACACACTACCCGTACCAACCAACACACCCTGTGGGGATAAAATTGACCCACCCAGCCAACACACCAAGCTTAGCACCGGTTGCGGCACTAAGTCAATAGAACGACTCGGTGCCATGCACAGAACGACTAAAAGCCATAAATATCGCAGCATCGCTATCGATTAACAGAACAACTAAAAGCCATAAATATCGCATCATTGCTGCCGGTTAACAGAACGGCTAAAAGCCATAAATATCGCAGATAGGCTGAAAGCATTGTACAGAACGACAATAGGCCGTACACTTCCTCCATAACTTTGTCCCAACCCCATGCAATATGTCGTGTATGTCATGCTCAATCATTATACGTGTATGCAAAATGGCCATACTCAGTAACAGTCATTTAACATATATTACAAGCATATCAGTCACACGACCACAGTCAAGTCAGTTAAAACACAGTCATACGATCACAGTCAAGTCATGGCACAAAATCAGTCGTTTACCCTCAGGGGCAAAATAGTCATTTTACCATATAAGGGTATTTTGGTAATCCTACCCTTTAGGGGTATTTCGGTAATTCTACCCTACAGGGGTAATTCAGTAATTCTACCCTACAGGGGTATTTTAGTAATTTTGCAAATTGAGGGTATTTCAGTAATTTTGCAAACTGAGGGTATTTTAATAATTTTGCAAATCGAATGTATTTTAGTAATTTTGCAAACCGAGGGTATTTCAATAAATTTGCAAACCGAGGGTATTTCAATAATTTCACAAATTAGGGGTATTTCGGTAATTTTGTAATCTGAGGTATTTTGGTAATTTCACAAATCAGGGTATTTCGGTAATTTTGCAAACTAGGGGTATTTTGATAATTTTGCAAACCAGGGGTATTTCGGTAATTCGTAAACCAGGGGTATTTCGGTAATTTTGCAAACTGAGGGTATTTCGGTAATTTTACAAATCGAGGTATTTCAGTAATTTCATAAACTAGGGTATTTCGGTAATTTCACAAATTAGGGGTATTTCGGTAATTTTCCAAACTAAGGGTGTTTCGATAATTTTGCAAACTGGGGTATTTCAGTAATTTTCGCAAACCAGAGGTATTTCGGTAATTTTGCAAACTAAGGGTATTTCAGTAATTTTGCAAACTGGGCTATTTCAGTAATTTTGTCAACCCCTCAGAAGGTCTACAGTCGCCTCGAGCGACTCAAGTATTCTAAACAGGGATAATGATGCGAATAGGCTTAAGGCCCATTCTCGGCCCAAGTGGGCCCACACGCTCGTGTGGCCCATTTAGCCCAAATCTAGCCACAGATATGAGATTCACATAGTCCAGTCTAATATTTACTACACAATCATACAGCTTATCTGATTGGGCCTACCCAAACAGCATAAACCCACAAGAACACTTATGATGGCCTCAACTATCGCGTCGAAGCTCCCACACGTGCGCTCGCACGCTTGTGTGGCTACCATCATCGTGTGACCGGTATTTCGGCATTTGCCGCTCTACAGCTAGAGTAGTGTGAAATACACACCTGATAGAGATCTGGAATTAATTTGCGCTCCGAACACTCTTATGCCCGAACGCCAACCAAGGTATGCTTACCCTCCTCATAGATTGCTCTATTTAAAGCCAGCTTCTTGCCCACTCTCATGCTAGCTTCCCGATGTGGGATCCCTCCTTCAGCTGAGTTTAATTCCAACACAACCACCTGTCACCCCAACTTAGCAAAATAAATATTCCTTTTTGCTTGCAATGGGATTCGAACCCTTGCCCTCTCCTATGCTCCAGACACTACATGCCACCACAACACAAGCTCCTTTTTGTGTCATTTTTCTCCACATTTTATTCTTAAAGCCTACTTACTAACTCCCATTGTTTTATTCACCTAAAACCAAAATTTTCCTAAAGCCCAAGTTTGAACCCGAGACTTCATAGAAGCCCCCTAACCTTCCAAAATCACTCACCTAATAGGCCCAACTTGCATTAGTGTCGTTCTCTTATTCTCAAAAATTTTAAACGCTCAAGCCCAAGGCCCAATAGACCCAATTCTTCTAGGCCCAAATTCAGGGTGCTACATGTCCTTTTCTCAAAATTATTTTTTCCTTGTACATACAGGTTGGTTATACCAGACTGGATAGCTCATGCAATTTTAATTCTTATCTAGATAGCTGTCAGGTGCAACTAAAATTCTAGACGCAATCTGGAATTCACTTATGCAACGACATTAATGCAAAAAGATAGCAAAATTAAGGATAAAATAGGCTAGGATTCGCTGAGTTTTAAAATGCAATTTACTAAACTGAAAATGCTAAAATGTGTGCTAAGGATAACTAAATGGGAAGAATTTAACCAATAAGTAAGGGGGAAAACCTATGTTCTTTCTAGTGCTATCAACTTGCGAACACTGCCTCAATTCCATATTTTTGTAGCAGTATTCACACTTTCAATGTTAGTACGTTTGAAGATGGTCAAGTTGTTGGCGTTTTTACCGGGAACTGTGACGGTGATAATTGTTATTGAATCAATTATTTGTAAATAATATTAGTTGAAAACGAACGAGTTAGATAGTGTACTAATTTTTATATTCATTAATTGTGTTATTTTCTCAAATTTTTTATTTACCTTGTTGAATAGAATATTGAATTATGGAAAATTTTGATTACAGGTGGTTTAATGATGAAAGGACTTCTTGGGATGACG
Source organism: Gossypium australe (assembly GCA_005393395.2). Lineage (NCBI taxonomy): Eukaryota > Viridiplantae > Streptophyta > Magnoliopsida > Malvales > Malvaceae > Gossypium > Gossypium australe. The sequence continues at coordinate 107,527,034 of CM016621.1, read as the reverse complement.
AATGGAATTACATAATAGGTTGGTCGAACGAAGCCACGACGAACTAATGGAGTGATGATAACAGGTTTAAGCTTAATGAGTACTCATACAAACCTTTTAATGAGTCATACGACAGAGACTATGATATACCCAAACACTCAGATGAATCTCTTTGTGATTTGTATACAATTCCTTCATGTGAAACTACTGAGCCGTCTAGTTCTAAAAGATTGCCAAACATGTCAGACATGATGGAACAGATCAGAACAATGCTCCAAAAGATATCTGTGACGTTACCTCTAAGGGAAAAGACCGTTCATGATGTTCCCAACCTTGAACTAGAGGATCTCCATATTATCATTAACCACCCTATATGAGACAATAGTTGTCAACAAGTGTATTGAACCGAGATCATGGGGATGAATCGAATATGACAGAAACAGTCTCTAATCCAATTGATGTAGAATTAGACATAACAATAGATGTAGTTGATTATGTAAAAGTAGAAGTAACCACTAACATGAAACTTAAATCAATTCTAAATGGTAGTGTAGAAAAGCCAATACACTTTCTGGCCATAGAAGAAAATGTATCAATCGAAGAGGTCGATGAGTTTAACTCGTTCTCATTTGGAAAAGGCAACAAAGCTCGAGTGACCAAAACTTCATGCGACATGGAAGGAAGGAAGCTCAAGGAAATAATACCCTAGAAAATGATTTGGGGTAGGCTCGAATTTGGTACCAAATGGCTTGTAATGTGGACGTTGCATCAGTCAAAAATAAGGCAACATCATAGGAATCAGTTAAAGGGGCTGATTCATATATATTGACAATGGAATAAACAATGTACCAAAGTGTCGAGAACCATTTGGAAGTTCATCTGTGTAACAGTCCGGTTTCGACCCTAATCAGAACAGTGGTTTTGGGACCACAAATTCGAGTCAAAAAAATATTAATATTATTATCTATGTTTAAACTGTGTGAATTAATATCTGTGAAATTTTTGTGTTTTAATTTTGTCGTTTGAGTGTCCGATTTAATAAAAGGACTAAATTGCATGAAATTTAAAAGTAGCCTTTTATTTGATTAAGTGTTTAATTGTTGTGTCCTTTTATATATGAGGCCTTATGATGTAATTTGGCCATTAGACTTTGGGATGGACGGTTTTGGGCTTAGTTTATATGGTTTACTTATAAAAATTTAAAGGTTAATTTAGTAAATAATAATTTAATATGTAATAAATAAAACAAATGTAAGATGAGAGTGGATTATTCATCCTTCCACCACCAAAAATAGAAAAGAAAAGAGAGTTTTAAGCTTTGGTTACATCGGATTTGGTGTTCTTTAGTCAAGGTATGTTTTAGTTTCGGTTTTTGATAATTTTTAAGTTTTTGTGATCGTTGCTTTGTGTACTACAAAGCCCATCTTTAATTTTTGATTTTGATGAATATTTTGAGTTTTGCCATTGATGATATCTTGTGATTTTTGTTGTTAGATGATAGATTATGAAAGATATGTTTTGAATTAATATGTTTTGTATTAGAAATTTTGATGATTTTGAGTAATTAGGGCTAAATTGTAAAAATAATAAATTGAGGGACTAAAAGGTGAAATAAATGAAATAAATGGACTTATATGAGAATGGGTAAAATTCAGCCTAAGCATGTGATATTGAGATTTTGAATATTTTGTGTTTTATACAATAGAGACTAAATTGCAAAAAAGTGTAAAATGTTAGGGGCAAAATGGTAATTTACCCATTTATGTGTTTTTAGACTAAATTGAATAAAATGGTGTTTAAATACGTTTAATTTGAATATGTTTAGATCAAGAACCAAAGAAAACAGATTTGCATCTGGGGAAAACAAAAATAATCGAATAGCCGTTTATTACGTCCGTCGATATCCGAGGTAAGTCTATAAGCATATAAATGTTGTTAAATTTGAAAATATATAAATGTAATATGTTGAATTGAATTTTATGAATATATATGTTGCATTGGCCGAATATAATAGAGCTTGGGAGCTAAGTTACGAGTTCGATACGATCGATATACAATGCCCGAAAGTCCCGTACGAACCTTAGGAATAGCTAGGATACATATGTCATGACGTAGGATTCCGATATGTGTTTTCGTGTAAGACCACGTCTGGGACGTTCGCATCGACTAGTGTTTACGTGTAAGGCCATGTCTGGGACATTGGTACATATTTGATTCGTGCAATTACATGTAAGACCACGTCTGGGATGTTGGCATTGTACGAGCCTTCCGACTATCCGAGTATCCTTTTTAATTTTGAATGGTTCAACGGGCATTGATAAGTTAAGATCGAGTGTATAATTGAGTTAGAAAGGCTCAGGTATGTACTCACACTGATTATGAAAGTAAGGTAAGTTGAATGATTGAATTAATGATATAATGATACAAGCTAATGTGAATTATATGCTAGTTGATGTGATTATTTATATATTCGGCCTTGTGATGAAAATATATATTGTATAAATGAAGATTAAATATACTAATATACGGATGAGTATTTGGCCAATGGAAAGTTGGTACAAATGATACATGATTTGACATTGAAACGTATAAGTTGAAATATGTATGAGATTTTGATATTTTATTATTGTTTATTTTGAGTAAACCGTGTATATGAGTTAATGTTTCTTTTGCTTATGACTTACTAAGCTTTGATCGCTTACTGTGTGTATTTGCTTTTTGTTTTATAGATTTTAGAAGTTTGTTATGAGCTCGGGGATCGTCAGAGAAGTCTATCACACTATCTACTATTTTCGGTATTATATTAAGTTTGAATTTGATCTTATGGCATGTATAGTCTAGTTAAAATGTTTGATTTTGGGGATATGTATATATAAAGCCATGCGAAAATGGCTTGATCGTTATGTTTAAGTTTGGTTTTTATATGTTCTTGGTTAAATGCTTGATGTGTTTGGTTTTGATGATTCGATTATTATATAAGTCTATTTGGTATGGATCATAATTTGTATATATGGTATCTTGATCATATGTCTCGATTGGTTTTGTCATGAATAAATTATGAATTGATTCATAATAGTAAGTTAAAAACATAATATGTATGCTTGTGAGATTTTACTATATGATTCTGTTAAAAAGTATGAAAGAGCATGATGTATATTCGGTCATGATCTAAACTTATTTTGTAGTTGTGTTTATGCTATAAATTGGTTGAGAGATAGATTCGGTTGTGGTGTGATGTTGATTTATTGAGGATGTATATTTTGTAATAAGAATTGGTGTGGAAATGATAGATGATATACCTAAATGTTCGGTCATGACATGTTGATTGAAATTATTTACATATTATTATATGCGCATATGTCATAGTTTCTAATGTAATAAGTTGGTTGAGTAAAGACAAGTTGATATGTTGTTTAGACTTATTAATATATAAACTAGGTGTACTTTGATATTATTAATTGTGACCGGAAATGATGATTGTTATAATAGAAAAATAGATGTGAATTAATGGATGAGTTAATGTTTACTTTGATACATAGTTAAATGTTAATGTTGGATGTAATTTGTTGTTAAAATTTAGTTGGTGTTTTGGTTATGCGGTTATAATATAGGTATGGTAATTGATATGTGAATTGAGTACACTATTAATTGTTATGCGATCTCAAAAGATTTTTAAATAATATGGTCATATGCGAATGGTCTTGTAAATAGAAAAGAGGTATGTTTAGTCTTTAATAAAAGTGCCAAGTATGTTTGTTCATAATGACCATTTCCAATGCCGCATATGATATTGGTTATTAAGCTTTGTGAAATATCTTGTTTGGTCAAATAAGTGCATGTGTATAATTATGAGAGTAAGTGATTAATTTTTTTTTAAAAAAATTGAATATCATGATAATGATAAGCTCATGATATATGTATGTATTTTAATGCATTTTGTGTGGCTTTGAGATAAGTAAATTGACTTGTAAATATGGTATATGTTTGAAATGAATTTGGTTGAACTTTAAGATATGATTCGTATATTTTGTGTGATTAATAAATTTAAGTTTTAATATTTGGATGTCAATATGTAAAATATATATACATTTTTGCAAATACGACCTATGAGATTATGTGAATGTACGAAAGCTGTATTTTCTTTGGTAATGCCTTGTAACCCTAATTCGACAACGGATACGAGTTAGGGGTGTTACATTTTATTGGTATCAGAGCTACAGTTTAGTCGATTCTAGGACTAACATTGCGCGTATGAGTCTAGCTATACATGCCATAATCTTATATTGCGATAGTGTGATGATTCCTGACAATTGAAATGTGTTTTCTTATAGTAAATGGATCCCGATTGAGCCGTAGCTGATGATGTCGAGAGTATAGCGCCTGCTCCCGCTCAAGGGACCGCGCCGGTTGATTCTCGACTGACTTCGAGTAACTAAGAGGGAGAGGCTAAACAAGCCTTTTACCAAATGATGAACGATTGGTTTACTAAGTATATCCGGATGAATTCGGCTGTTCCACAACCTCCTACCCCACCGATTCCCCTTCAAATACCTGTAATGCCACAAGTTACTGATATGGTTTGATTGAATAAGCCGCCGATTGATAAAATTTGAAAATACGGGGCTGAAGAATTCAGAGCCACTGATGATGATGATGATGCTGAGCGAGCTGAATTCTGGCTCGATAATACTATCCGTGTGTTTGATGAGCTATCTTGTACTCCGAACGAGTGCTTAAAATGTGCTATATCTTTGTTACGGGACACTGTATATCACCGGTGGAATATGCGAGCATCAGTAGTTCCTAAAGAACGAGTCACCTGGGAGTTCTTTCAGACTGAATTTCGGAAGAAATATATCAATCAGAGATTCATAGATCAAAAACACAAAGAATTTCTCCAGTTAAAATAGGGTCGCATGACTGTGACAAAATATGAACGGAAGTTTGTGAGACTCAGTAGATATGCCCAAGAATGTGTGTCGACAGAAGCTATAATGTGCAAAATTTTCGAGGACAGGTTAAATGAAGACATTAAACTGTTAGTTGGCATCCTTGAAATAAATGAGTTCGTTGTACTTGTTGAGCGAGCATGCAAAGCCAAAGAGCTCGGGAAAGAGAAAAGAAAAGCTAATTTTGAAGCCCTAGATATCCGTAAGAGATCATTGAGTAAGACATTTCAGCCAGCATCAAAGAAATTCAGATATGATGTTAGCCGTTCAAAAGCTACTGCGGGTTATTCTAGATGTGATCGGGATAGACCACCTGTGAGTTCGAATGCTACCTTAGTAGCTAATGTTGGTAACGTTAGACTGAATTGATTGATTGGGCCTATTTTAAATGTGGATCGATGGATCATTTCATTCGTGAGTGCCCAGAGTTGGCGGAGAAAAATACCGTACAGAGTGCGAGACTGAGTAACATGTCAGCTCGAGGTAGACCACCCGAAAACACGGGAATGTAAGTAGCGGTCAGAAAGGGACTAAAGACACAATAGTTAGATCAGAGGCTCGTGCACCTGCTAGAGCTTATGCTATTCGTGCTCGGGAAGAGGCTTTATCCCCAAATGTTATTACTGGTACTTTCATTCTCTATGATACTAGTGTTGTTGCATTGATTGATCCTGGTTCGTCTCATTCTTATGTATGTGAGGCTTTAGTATCCAGTAAGACTTTGCCTATAGAGTCTACTGAGTTTGTGATTAAAGTATCGAGCCCCTTAGGCCGGTGTGTTTTGGTTGATAAAGTGTACAAGAATTGTCCGTTGATGATTCGAGATTCATGTTTTTCGGCTGATTTGATGTTGTTGCCATTTGACGAGTTGATATAATTCTGGGTATGGATCGGTTAACTCTGCATGATGCTACTGTGAATTGCAAACGGAAGACTATTGATTTGTGATGTCAGAATGATGAGATTATTCGGATTGAGTCTAATGATCTGAATGGTTTACCGGTAGTGATATCTTCGATGTTAGCTTAGAAATATGTGAAAAAGGGTTGTGAAGCTTACTTTGCTTATGTACTCGACTTAAAAGTGACTGAAAAGAAGATTGAATCAGTACCAATTGTGTGCGAGCATCCGGATGTGTTTCTTGAAGAATACCGGGTTTGCTACTGATCCGAGAGGTAGAGTTTGGTATTGAGTTAGTGCCGAGGATGACTCCAATATCTATCACTCCGTACAGAATGTCATCGACTAAATTAAAAGAGTTGAAGACTCAGTTGCAAGAATTGACTGATAGAGGCTTTGCACGACCGAGTTTCTCTCCCTGGGGTACACCAGTTTTGTTTGTGAAAAAGAAAGACGGAACTATGAGAATGTGCATTGATTATCGACAGCTCAGTAAGGTGACTATAAAGAATTTTTCATTTATAGTGATGCATCTTTGAGTGGTCTATGCTATGTTTTAATGCAGGAAGACAAAGTCATAGCTTATACCTCGAGACAGTTAAAGCCGCACGAAAAGAACTATCTAACACACAATCTGGAATTGGAAACTATTATGTTTGCATTAAAGATATGGCGCCACTATCTGTTCGGTGAGAAATGTCACATTTCTTCTGATCACAAAAGCTTGAAATATTTGATGACTTAGAAAGATCTGAATTTACGACAGTGATGATGGTTAGAGTTGCTAAAAGATTATGAGCTTGTAGTTGACTACCATCCGGGGAAAACCAATGTTGTTGCTGATGCTTTGAGTCAAAAATCATTGTTTGCTCTACGTGCCATGAATACTCAATTGGCTTTATCTAATGACGGTTCACTTGTAGCTGAGCTGAAAGCAAAACTATTATTTATTCAGTAGATTTGTGAGGCTCAAAAAGTTGATAACGAATTGATAGCAAAACGGGCTCAATGGGATGCGAATACTGATTTAGAGTTTTGAGTTGATACTGAAGGTTGTTTGAGATTTAAAGATCAAATGTGTCTTCCAAGAAATTCGGAGTTGATTCAGATGACTTTGAATGAAACTCATAGCAGTCGGTTATCTGTTCATCCGGGTAGTACAAAAATGTATAATGATTTGAAACAACTTTACTGGTGGCCTGGTATGAAATTAGACATCTCTGATTTGGTTTCAAGATGTTTGATCTGTCAACAAGTCAAAGCCGAGCATCAGGTACCTTCTGGGTTACTTTAACCGATTATCATATCGAGTGGAAATAGGACAGAGTTACGATGGATTTTTTATTGGGTTTGCCTTTGTCACCGAGTAAGAAAGATGCAATCTGGGTTATTGTGGATAGATTGACTAAATCGGCTCATTTTGTTCCGATTCATACAGATTACTCGCTCGAAAGACTTGCTGAATTGTATATTTCTCAGATTGTGAGATTGCACGGAGTTCCTATTTCTATTGTTTCGGATAGAGATCCGAGGTTCACATCGCGGTTTTGGAAGAAACTACAAGATGCATTAGGTACGAAGCTACATTTTAGTACTGCTTTCCATCCATAGACAGATGGTCAATCTGAAGGAATTATTCAAATACTCGAAGATATGTTGAGATGTTGTATTCTAGAGTTTGATTGTACATGGGAACGATACTTGCCACTGATTGAATTTCCGTATATTAATAGCTTTCAATCGAGTATCAAAATGGCACGTTACAAGGCTTTGTATGGACGTAAATGTCGAACACCTTTGTATTGGACTAAGATCAGTGAAAGTAAAGATACACGGGGTCGATTTGATCAAAGAGACTGAATAGAAAGTGAAGGTGATTCGCGATCTGAAAGCTGCATCAGATCGTCAGAAGTTGTACACAGATTTAAAATGTAAAGATATTGAGTTTCAGATCGGGGACAAAGTGTTTTTGAAAGTCTCGCCGTGGAAGAAAATTGTAACGTCCCAAAAATTAGGGGCTGTAATTTTGCTTAAAATTCGTGTTGTGCTTGAATGGCAAACTAATTGAGTGTATTTGGGGGTTCCAAGGAGGCATGGGACTTAAGTATATTTGTGTGCATTTAGGAGTCACAAGATGAGCATGTGACTTGGTGGTGTGGCGTCAATGGGTTAACAAGGAAGAGTGGGGTTCGAATCCCACAAATTGCAATTGGAGACTTTTATTTTGCGGCTTGAGAGTGGAGGAGGTAGAATTTGGATCAAACTCTACAAGGGAAGTTGGAGACTTGGTGTAACACCCCTAACCCGAAACTGTCGCCGGATTAGGGTTAAGAGGCATTACCGGACAATAGGATAATTTCACAACTCATTTACGACACAAAGTCAATCATCATCATAATACATCAAACATAAACAATTAGTCCCTTATTAAGGCGTATAAGACCTTAAACACATGCTAGAGAGGGGTCGGGACTAAACCGAAGAACATATAGAAACTTCATGGAAATTTAAAACTTTTCTAAGTTTCAGAGGATACACGCCCGTAGGGGTAGGCCGTGTGCCTCCCACGGCTACTAGACACACCCGTGTGTCCTCCCTGTGGTCGAAATTGACCTTTGCTCCACGACCACCAAGCACGCCCGTGTACTTTGGCCGTGGTTGATCCTGTCAAAACCACACGGCTACCAGGCACGTCCTTGTGCCGTGGCCGTGTGCTCTTAAGCCATATACTGACTTACGCCCACGGTCATTAGGCACGCCCGTGTGCCACAACTTGTGGCAAAAATAGGCCATTTCCAAGGCCAAAATGCCACCCACATGGGTCAATCCTACAAGCACATTTAAGCATCTTTATACACACAATTTGGCAACCAATTTCATGTCAAATAATCATCATATCATCACATATAATCTCATTTCTAAGCATGCCATTTATACAACCAAATTACATATAAATCTAGGTATAAATCATCCATAACTTCACTAAATCACTAAGGCATTAATTCATCACTGAACTCACCATTTATAAGCTAATTCATTACCATCATGCTATATCAAAATATGCACCAAATACCATATTTACTCATGCACATTACCAACATTTAGCTAGCCATATCATATGGCTATTTACACATCTCAAATATGAGTCAAAACAACTAGCCTATACATGCCATATTTCAACTATGTACATCTTTCCAAAACTACCAAAATAGAATGCCAATAGTGTGATTGAGATGCTGACGATTCCCGGATCCGAGCTAGCTTTACTGACACTGCAAAGCAGAGAAACAAATCACACAGTAAGCTTTATAAAGCTTAGTAAGTTCGTAACATAAAACATTAAACTAAACCAACCATCACATAGATCAATTCTCTCCTATTCAAACTATATCATCCATAGCTAAAATTATTCATTCATCCATTCATATCTTTATCTATAAACTCATCAACCACAAAGGTTCAATACATACCTTAGCTAACACGTAGTTATTCAATTTCCAAGCTACTCAATGCTTGATATTACAAGTCGATCATCCTTTGATATTCTTTCAATTTAATCGCACACTCAGTGCCATATACATGGCCGATATATATGAGTCATCGCACACTTAGTGCCTAATCTTTCAACCGATTTATCTCGGTATCGCACACACAGTGCCATGTCAATTAACCGAAGCTTTCATAACATCGCACACACAGTGCTATTCATTTATGTTTCAATTTCAATTTTGTACACTTTGTGCCATCAACTAAATCTTGCACATAGCATTTCGATTTCATGCACATATACACATTCATTTCATAATGTTAAACCATATCTTAATAACATGTATTATATTCGAACATACCTCGGACGTCAAACTATCGATACGATCAATTAATCGAGCACTTTATCTTTGCCTCGATCTCGATCCGAACCTCTTCTCTCTTGGTCTATACACATTCAAATTCAGTCCATTCAATTACCAATTCATTCATTTTAATCCAAACACACATATTTAGGGCATTTTACACAATAGCCCTCACATTTTCACATTTCGACACTTTAGTCCTTTATTCATAAAATCATCAAATACCCATAATTAGCTTGCACGCATGCTTAGCCGAATACTAACTATACTCATACAAAGTCACACATTTCATTTGTATGACATTTTTAGTCCTCCAATTTCTTATTTTCTCAATTAAGCCCAAAATACTCAATTTCACTAAAAATCCCAACACCAAGTTTAATCCAACCCCAAGTTTCCATATTTCACTATCAACTAACACATAGCTCAAGTGTTCATCATTAACTCATCACAAAAACATCATCAATTCACAAAATTACAACATGGGTTAGCTAGAGCACGAAGCACCGGTTATGAAAACGTAGAAATTATCAAAAACCGAAGCCAAAACATACCTTAATTTTGCTTAAGAATGGCCGAACCCCTAGCTTTATTTTTCTTTTTCTTTTTCCTTGATATTTTTGGCTAAGATGGATGAAATAATCCACTATCTTCTTTCTTTTATTATAACATTATAATATATCTTTTATTATTATTAACTATTATAATTTATATAATATAAACTATATAAATATCATTCATAATGCCGCCCACTACCATTGTTTTTTGGGTAATTTACAACATAAATTCTCCAATTTATAAAGACAAAAACAATTAAACATCTAACAATCAGCACATAGCATTTTACACTTTATGTGATTAAATCCTTTTTCGTAATTTGACACACAGTCGATAAAATTACCACACAGAATTTTCACACAGACTAAGTCACATACCATTCACATAGAAAATAACATTAAATTAACATCTCGACCTCAGATTTGTGGTCTCGAAACCACTGTTCCGACTAAGGTCTAAGCCGGGCTATTACAACTCTCCTCCTTAAGGATTTTCGTCCCCGAAAATCTTACCAGTGAATAGATGTGGATATTTCTCTCTCATAATGTTTTCTGACTCCCACGTAGCCTCTTCAACTTCGTGTTTGTGCCATAATACTTTTACTAAAGAAATTTTCTTATTTCTCAACTCTTTGGTCTCTCGTGCCAAAATTCGGATCGGTTCTTCACTATACGACAAATCTGACTGAATCTCAATCTTAGTAGGAGCAATCACATGAGACGGGTCTGATCTGTACCATCGTAACATCGGCACATGGAACGCATTATGAATCTTTTCTAACTCAGATGCTAATCTCAATCTATAAGAAACCGGCCCAACTCGTTCAATAATCTCATACGGTCCGATGAACCTCGGACTCAGCTTGCCCTTTCGGCCAAATCGAAGTATTTTTTTCTGCGGAGACACTTTCAGAAACACTTTATCACCAATTTCAAATTCAATATCCTTTCGTTTCAAATATGCGTAAGACTTCTGACGATTTGAGGCTGCTTTCAAATTGTCATGAATTACTTTCACTTTCTGTTCAGTCTATTTTATTAAATCAACCCCGTGAATCTTATTCTCACTCAGCTCAGTCCAATACAACGGAGTTCGGCACTTTCGACCATAAAGAGCCTCATATGGTGCCATTTTAATGCTAGATTGAAAACTGTTGTTATACGCAAACTCAATCAATGATAAATGCTTTTCCCACGTGCTTTCAAATTCAAGTATGCAACATCGCAGCATGTCTTCGAGAATTTGAATGATTCGCTCGGATTGACCATCCATTTGCGGATGAAAAGTAGTACTGAAATGCAATTTCGTGCCTAAAGCATCTTGCAATTTCTTCCAAAATCGTGAGGTAAATCTCGGATCTCTGTTAGACACTATAGATAACGGTACTCCGTGCAATCTCACAATCTCATCGATATATAGTTCAGCTAACTTATCCAAAGAATAATCGGTTCTCACTAGAACGAAATGAGCTAATTTCGTCAATCTGTCCACTATCACCCAGATTGCATCTTTCTTACTCGGAGATAAGGGCAAACCCGACACAAAGTCCATCTTGATTCTCTCCCATTGCCACTCAGGAATCATAATCTGTTGTAACAAATTGAACGGAACTTGATGTTCAGCTTTGACTTGCTGACAAATTAAACATTTCAACACAAAGTCAGAAATGTCTCTTTTCATGCCATGCCACCAATAGAATTGTTTCAGGTCATTATACATTTTTGTACTCCCCAGATGTACAGTCAAATGACTATTGTGAGCTTCATTCAAAATCATCAAAGTCAACTTTGAATTTCTCGAAACACAAATCCGATCTCTAAATCTCAAACAATCATCACTACCAATTCAAAATTCTGATTCAGCATTCAATTCACATTGAGTTCGTTTAGCCATCATTTCAACATCATTTTTCTGAGCATCAAAAATCTTCTGTTTAAACATCGACTTTACTTTCAATTCAGCTACCACCGCACTATCATCACATAGATCTATCTGATTACTCATAGCTTGCAAAGCATATAACAATTTTCGACTTAAGGAATCAGCTACAACATTAGCCTTACCCGGGTGGTAATCTATCACAAGTTCGTAGTCTTTCAATAATTCTAACCATCTTCTCTCTCGTAAATTCAAGTCTTTCTGAGTCATCAGGTACTTTAAACTCTTATAATCAGTATAGATGTGACATTTTTCCCCAAATAGATAGTGACGCCAAATCTTCAATGCGAACATAATCGCAGCCAATTCAAGATAATGCTTTGGGTAATTCTTTTCATGCAGTTTTAACTGTCTCAAAGCGTAAGCAATGGCTTTCCCTTCTTGCAACAACACACAGCCCAAACCATTCAATGATGCATCACTGTAAACTATGAACTCTTTGCCTGATTCGGGTTGAATCAACACTGGTGCTTCTGTTAACAACACTTTAAACTGTTTAAAACTCTGTTGGCACTTTTCTGACCACTCGAATCTAGCATCCTTCTATAACAACTTTGTCAATGGAGTCGCAATCATCGAGAAGCCTTTCACAAATCGTCTATAGTATCCTGCTAGTCCCAGAAAACTACGGACTTCAGACACAGTTCTCGGAGGCTTCCATTCCAAAATAGCAGAGATTTTACTCGGATCAACTCGTATTCCAGCAGCTGATACAATATGTCCCAGAAATCCAACCTCACGCAACCAAAATTCACATTTGCTAAACTTTGCATATAACTGTTTCTCACGTAGAGTTTGTACCATGATTCTCAAATGCTCAGCATGCTGCGTCTTATCACACGAATAGATCAAAATATCATCAATGAACACCACCATAAAGCGATCTAAATACGGTCTGAAAATCCAATTCATTAGATCCATAAACACAGCGAGAGCATTTGTTAGTCCGAAAGGCATCACTAAAAATTTGTAATGCCCGTACCTTGTTCTAAAAGCAGTTTTCGGCACATCGGTTTCTTTAACTCTCAACTGATAGTAGCCTGATCTCAAATCTATCTTAGAAAACACTGTAGCTCCTTTCAGCTGATCAAACAAATCATCAATACGAGGCAACGGATATTTGTTCTTTATCGTCACTTTGTTCAATTGTCGATAATCAATACACATTCTCATAGTTCCATCTTTCTTTTTCACAAATAACATAGGAGCTCCCCAGGGTGAGAAACACGGTCGTACAAATCCTCTATCAGTTAATTCTTGCAACTGTAATTTTAACTCTTTCAATTCTGTTGGTGCCATTCTATACGAAGCTATAGAAATGGGAGTGGTCCCCGGCACTAATTCAATACTAAATTCCACTTCTCGAATTGGAGGTAATCCAGGCAGCTCTTCAGGAAACACATCTGGAAACTCACATACCACAAGCACAGATTCAACTTTCTTTTCCGACACTTTTGTATCAATCACATACGCCAAATATGCTTCACAACCTTTTCTCACATAATTCATAGCTTCCATCGCAGATACAACAGCTGGTAATCCTTTCATACCATTGGATTCAATTCGAACTATCTCACCATTCTGACTCTTCAACTCAATACTCTTTCTTTTACAATTCACGATGGCATTATGCAGAGTAAGCCAACCCATACCCAGAGTTATGTCAAACTCATTGAATGGTAGTAACATCAAATTGGCCAGAAAACATATATCACGAAACATCAATGGGCAATTCTTGTATATTTTATCCACCAGGACACACTTGCCTAAGGGGTTCGACACTCTAACCACAAATTCAGTAGACTCAACAGGTAGAGTCTTATTCAATACTAAGTTCATACACACATAGGAATGAGTTGATCCTGGATCTATCAATGCAATGACACCAGTATCAAATAAAGTGAAAGTATCGGTGATGACGTCTAGAGATGATGTTTCCTCTCGTGCATGTATAGCATAGGCTCGGACAGGTGCTCTCGCTTCTGACCTCACAGCTGTGTCAGTTGTCCCCCTCTGACTTTCACTCATATTTCTGATGTTTCTGGGTGGTCTACCTCGAGCCGTCACATTACTTGGTCTTTCATTCTGAACATTTTGCTCTTCAACCATCTTCGGGCAATCTCAAATAAAATGATCTCAGGATCCACATTTATAACAAATTCTATTGTTATACTTGCCCCAGCACTCTCCCACATGTCGTCTTCCTCACTGTCTGCACTCAGGTTTGTTACTCTTAACGCTACCAACACTTGATTCATTCGAAGCTTGAATTCGTGAACCAGTACTTTGTCTCGAACGATCTCTATTTGGATGTCCAAATGAAACATTTGAATGATTGATTTCATCTCTATATCTCTTCGTTGAAGGTTGAGAGAACTTATTCATCAATCTCTTTCTTTCATCACGAGCCTCAGAATCGGCTTTCTTCTTTTCTTTACTGAGCTCCTCAGCTTTGCATGCTCTTTTGACTAACACAACAAATTCATTTGTATCAAGTATCCTTACCAACAATTTAATGTCTTCATTCAATTCCTCTATGAAACCTTTACACATAGTAACTTCAATCGAAACACATTCTCTCGCGTATTGACTCAATCTTATGAATTCCCGCTCATACTTGGTACCAGACAAACGGCCCTGTTTCAAATCTAGAAACTCTTTACGTTTCTGATCAATGGAGTGTTGACTGATATACTTCTTTCTAAACTCGGCTTGAAAGAAGTCCCAGGTGATTCTCTCTCTCGGAACCACAAATATCAATGTTTTCCACCTGTTATAAGTCGTGTCTCTCAACAAGGAAATTGCACACTTAATGCACTCATCAGGATTCAATGACATCTCATCGAATACTCTGATTGTATTCTCAAGCCAAAACTCGGCTCACTCAGCATCGTCATCAGATGTGGCCCTAAACTCCTCGGCCCCGTATTTTTGAATCTTGTCTACAGGTGGTTTATTTAATCTGATCGGATCTACAACTTGTGGCACAACAGGTACTTGTGGGGGTGGAGGTTGTGGAGTAGCCGGATTTGTTCGAACGAACTCCGTAAATCACTCGCTTATCATTTGGAAAAAGGCTTGCTTAGCCTCTCTTCTTTCACCACTGTCATTCGGCCTAGATCTGGTCGGAGCTGTCCCTTGAGCAGGAGCAGGTGCAGTGCTTTCTACATCGTCAGCAACTCCTCGATCAGGATCCATTACTATATGAAAACACATTTTCAACTGTCAGAATTCATCACACTATCACAATTTTATAATATGGCATGTATAGATACACTCACACGCGCTACGTTAGTCTAAGAATCGACTAAACTGTATCTCTGATACCAATAAATGGTAACACCCCTAACCTGAAACCGTCGCCATATTAGGGTTAAGAGGCATTACCGGACAATAGGATCATTTCACAACTCATTTATGACACAAAGTCAATCATCATCATAATACATCAAACATAAACAATTAGTCCCTTATTAAGGCGTATAAGACCTTAAACACATGCTAGAGAGGGGTCGGGACTAAACCAAAGCACATACAGAAACTTGATAAACTGTAAAAGTAACATATTTGAGACCCACATTTCGTGTGCTTTTGGATGATCTATCCCTTGTTTTATATAAAAAGGTGCTTTTAATCCTTTCTTTTCATGTCTTATACCCAGGAAAGCACCCGAGGATGAAAAGAACACAAAACGGGCCTAAAACGGAGTAAATGGGCCTTTACACGAAATAGACACGGCCTGGCCCAAAGTCCACACGGCCGTGGCTCAACGAACACCTAGAGCACGACCTCAACTCAGTCACACACGGCCGTGCCTCAAGAGAAATCTGAACACGGTCAGGTCTCGATTCACACGGGCGTGTGGCATGGCCGTGCCTCTGACGCTGGAAAGAGCAATTTTAGTTGAAAAAGGATACTTAGGTAGAAATAATCGCGTTCCAAGAGCCTATAAATAAGTCCCAAGTATCACCTATTTAGGGGAGCGAAAGCGAGGCCAAGGAGCCAAGCCGAGAAGGTTAGAGTTAGAGAATAACGTGAGGATAGCCAGTTGATCCATCCCAAGAAGCCGGGATTATACTCAAGACGGCAGAATTCTCCTTCAATTCCTTCAGGGGGTTTTAGGATTATTTCTATGTTTTGTTTTATCTTTTCTCTTGCGATGTTTTGTTTTTTCATTTTGAACTAAACCCCTCAAATACCTGAAGGGGATGAAACCTAGATGGATTTTATTATTTGATTTTTAAGTTATATGATAAATTACTTAGTTTGTTCTTAATTATGTTGCTTAATCCAAATCTAATGTGCTTAGGTGGAGGAGGAATAGACCCTGCCTAAGAGAAGATCTAACATAGTTAAGCGGAGTTGATCGGGCGCCTAGAGATAGGGTTACGAGATTTTGCTGGATTAGGGTGAAACCTAATATGGGAGTCTATTGATCGATTTACTGCTATCCTAGGGGGTTATTATAAGCGAACGAGAGTTCCACTAATTAATCTAGGGTTAGACGTTATTCACCTCGAGAGAGGGTTTAATATAGGTTAGGGAGTCTCACGAATCAAGCTAAGTAAAAGAAATCATATAATTTAGGGTTAATTAATAAGTGAAGTCTAGGTGGATTCTTCCTAAGGGTATAGTTGCAATCAACTAAGTTTTTCCCCAAAATTATTTTCCTATTCGTCTTCTTGTCTTTGTGTCCTTAGTTTAGCTGCCGTCAATTTAGTTAAAAAGCAATCTTCACTTTAACTTTAAGACTAAATAATAAAAAGAAGGTGAGTATTAATACTTTTAGTTCCTTTGGGTTCGATAATCGGTCTTGCCTAAGCTATACTACTGTTCGATAGGTACACTTGCCTTAATATCGTTGTCAGAGTTAGTCTCCATGTTTGATCATTCTTTTATAAATATTTAAAACTCTGATTTTACAGCGATCAAGTTTTTGGCATCATTGCCGGGCAACTAAAATATTAAGAAAGCTCTATTTTTATTACTTTAGTCCTAATTTTTCTTTATTTTTCGCAATTTATTTCTGTATTTTTTTCTTTCTTTTCTCTTTTTGCTGAAATTTTTCTCTCTTTCTTTTCCAACAGGTACCTCTAGTTTATGACTAGAAGGAACCCGAGGGGACCTTTGGTATTTGACAACGAAATCGAAGCTACCGCTCATAGGAATCATCGGGAAACTAGGCGAGCCCTAGATTACACGGAGAGAGAGGAAGAAGATAGATCCAATCCTACTGAAGGGATGGACGAAACCAACCCACCACCATGTGATGTGGGGGAGAACAATGCTCCACGCACAATGTTCGATTATGCGAAACCGCATTTAACAGGAGTAGAATCTAGTATTGTTAGGCCTGCTATATCTGCTAACAATTTTGAATGAAAGCCTAACACAATAAAAATGATTCAACAGGTTGTCCAATTTGATGGTTTACAGGGCGAAGATCCAAACACGCACATACTTAACTTTCTAGAGTTCTGTGATACCTTCAAAATAAATGGCGTTTCTGATGATGCCATACGTTTCATTAAGACATAAAGCTAAACAATGGTTAAACTCGTTACAACGAGGGTCAATCACTACATGGGATCAGATGATCGAAAAGTTTTTGATGAAATATTTCCCACCGGCCAAAACGGCCAAATTACGAAATGATATCTCTTCAGATGGATGTAGAGACGCTATATGACGCATGTGAGAGATTCAAAGATCTCTTGAGAAGGTGCCCACACCATGGTCTACCATTGTGGCTACAAGTCCAAACCTTTTACGATGGTGTAAACCCCTCAACGAGACAAGTTATAGATTCAGCCGCCGGTGGAACACTGAACAACAAAACTCTAGAAGTAGCCTACGAGTTCATTGAGGAGATGTCATTAAACAATTATTAGTGGCAAGCTTCAAGGACCAAACCGACAAAATTGGTAGGAGTTTTCAACATCGATGCCATGACCATGCTATCAACACAGCTAGAGATGATGAATAAAAAGCTTGATAATTTGTGTTCATCACAGGTACATCCAGTCATGCAGTACGATGCAAGTGGAACTATGGCAAATCCTGAGTACCCACCCTACCAACCAGGAGCAGAAAATGAACAAATGAACTATATAGGTAATAATTTCCGATCTAATAATAATCCTTATAGTAATACTTACAATCCAGGTTGGAGAAACCACCCAAATGTTTCGTGGGGAGGACAAGGAAACCAAGGAAATCAAAGGCAAAAACCTCCTCAAATCTTTCGAAATCATGAGAAGGAATCGGCAAATACAGAAAAATGCCTACAAGATATCGAGAGAACCCTTAAAGATCAACAAGCGTCGATTGAAAAATTTACCGAGTCGTTTGGGGAACTCACTAAGACGGTTGGAACGCTTACTAAGATGATCTGCGAGATACGAGTTGAAATTTTTCCTAAAGGGATAGAACAAGTAAAAGTAGTCACACTAAGAAGTGGAAAGGAATTAGGAGAACCAAAGAAACAAACCCCAAACGAGAAAAACAAGGCAAGTGATGAGAAGATTGAGGAAGTAACTCCATTACGCAATGAGAACAAACCACCGATTCCATATCCAACAAAGTTAAAAAAAGAACGAATCGATGCCCAATACGGTAGGTTTCTTAAACTTTTTAACCAAATACATATTAACTTACCCTTTGTTGAAGCTATTTCACAGATGTCGAAGTACACAAAATTTTTAAAGGACCTCTTGACGAATAAGAGGAAGCTTGAAGAAGTGTCAACAGTGGAACTTAATAAGGAGTGTTCAGCCATCCTCCAAAATAAGTTGCCAATCAAATTGAAAGACCCAGGAAGTTTTACTATCCCTTGTTTAATTGGTAGCTTGAATATTAAGAAAGTATTAGCCAAACTAGGTGCCAATATTAATTTAATGCCTTACAAAATGTTTAAACAACTAGATCTTGGGGAACCAAAACCTACTAGGATGAGTATTCAGTTAGCAGATAGATCCAGTAAATATCCTAGAGGAGTTATCGAATGTCTTGGTAAAAATTGATAAATTTATTTTCCCTGTTGATTTCGTTGTGTTAGACATGGATGAAGACATTAATGTTCCTTTAATATTAGGGCGTCCTTTCTTAGCCACTGCTAGAGCTGTTATTGATGTAGGTGATGGTAAACTCGCACTGAGGATAGGTGATGAAGAAAACATTTTTCAAATTTATGATGCCATGCGCTATTCTGAAGAACAAGATGACTCCGGTTATTTTGTTGATACTACTGATCATATCGTTCAACATTCATTACAGGAAATCATACATGATGACATGACGGAGCTGTGCCTGACTCAAGAAGAGGGGAAAGAAGATGAGGACGATGAGTTGAATCTAAATACATCATCATCCAAACAAATGAAAGAAGAAAGCATAGAAAATGATGACGACTTAAAACAGAAACCCTCCATCGAAGAGCCCCCTAAATTGGAATTGAAACAATTACCAAAACACTTAGAATATGCATTCCTTGGGGACAATTTCTGACATCAAGGGAATAAGCCCCGCATTCTGCACCCACAAAATTTTAATGGAAGAAGAATATAAGCCGTATGTGCAACCTCAGAGACGGTTAAACCCCAACATGAAAGAAGTGGTCAAAGCTGAGGTCATTAAACTCTTAGATGCAGGAATAATTTATCTGATCTCTGACAGCACTTGGGTAAGTTCTGTGCAGGTAGTTCCAAAGAAAGGAGGAATGACGGTAGTGCCTAATGAAAAGAATGAGTTGATTCCCACAAGAACAGTCACGGGTTGGAGAGTCCGTATAGACTATAAAAAGTTGAATGATGCCACCAAAAAAGATCACTTCCCGCTACCCTTCATAGATCAAATGTTAGAAAGATTATCAGGGCATATGTACTACTGCTTTTTGGATGGACTCTCCGGTTACTTCCAAATTCCCATAGCTCCTGAAAATCAAGAAAAAACGACGTTAACATGCCCATACGGTACGTTTGCTTATCATAGAATGCCTTTTGGATTATGTAATGCACCTACTACTTTTCAGCGTTGCATGCTAGCAATCTTCGATGAACTTGTGGAAGACATCATGGAGGTATTTATGGATGATTTTTCGGTATTCGGTAATTTTTTCCATCTTTGCCTTAAAAATTTAAAATGAGTTCTAATGAGATGTGAGGAAACAAACCTTGTTTTAAACTGGGAAAAATGTCACTTTGTGGTAAGGGAAGGGATTGTGTTAGGGCATAAGATTTCTAGTAAAGGGATTGAGGTAGATAAAGCGAAAGTTGAAGCCATAGAAAAACTACCTCCCCCTAGTTCTGTTAAGGCTATCAGAAGCTTTTTAGGACATGCAGGGTTCTATAGAAGATTTATTAAAGATTTTTTTAAAATAGCTAAGCCTCTGACAAAATTTCTAGAAAAAAAATGCTCTTTTCGATTTCAATCATGAATGTTTAGATGCATTCAATGTCTTTAAGGATAAATTAATAAATGCGCCGATTATAATTGCACCTGATTGGAATTTACCCTTTGAAATAATGTGTGATGCAAGTGATTTTGCAATAGGTGCAGTTTTGGGACAACAAAGAGACAAGCATTTTCAGCCAATTTACTACGCTAGCAGAACACTAACACCAGCACAAAAAAACTACACCACCACAGAGAAAGAATTGCTACCTGTAGTTTTTGCTTTTGATAAGTTTAGACAATATCTAATACTGTCTAAAGTTGTCGTTTACACCGACCATTCAGCTCTTCGTTACCTTTTAAACAAATCTGATGCAAAACCCAGGCTCATACGATGGATTTTACTTTTACAGGAATTCGACCTGGAAATACAAGATAAGAAGGGGGCTGAGAATCTTGTAGCGGATCATCTTTCTAGACTTGAAAATCCACACACCAAAGAGCTCGATGAAGGTGGGATAAATGATTCGTTTCCTGAAGAACAACTCTTTTCTATAACACATTCAGAGGTACCATGATTTGCAAATATTGCAAATTATTTAGCAGCTAACATCTCACCAAGAAAATTAACACACCACCAAACGAAGTGGTTCTTTACTGATGTGAAAAATTATTTTTGGGAAGATCCCTTTCTTTTCTACATTTGTGCAGATCAGGTAATTCGAAGATGTGTTACAAAGACAGAAGCAAACAAGATCTTGGAGCATTGCCATTTAGGACCATCAGGAGGACACTATAGTGGCATAAAGACAGCACACAAGATACTTGAATCAGGTTTTTATTGGCCCACTCTATTTAAAGATGCCAACAGGTATGTTACCTCGTGTGATCGATGCCAACGAATAGGTAATATTTCTAAACGAGATGAAATGCCTCAAACATATATGTTAGCATGTGAAATATTTGACATATGGGGTACTCATCATTGAACTCACCATTTATAAGCTAATTCATTACCATCTTGCTATATCAAAATATGCACCAAATACCATATTCACTCATGCACATTACCAACATTTAGCTAGCCATATCATATGGCTATTCACACATCTCAAATATGAGTCAAAACAACTAGCCTATACATGCCATATTTCAACTATGTACATCTTTCCAAAAGTACCAAAATAGAATGCCAATAGTGTGATTGAGATGCTGATGATTCCTGGATCCGAGCTAGCTTTACTGACGCTGCGAAGCAGAGAAACAAATCACATAGTAAGCTTTATAAAGCTTAGTAAGTTTGTAACATAAAACATTAAACTAAACCAACCATCACATAGATCAATTCTCTCCTATTCATACCATATCATCCATAGCTAAAATAATCCGTTCATCCAGTCATAGCTTTATCTATAAACTCATCAACCACAAAGGTTCAATACATACCTTAGCTAACACGTAGTTATTCAATTTCCAAGCTACTCAATGCTTGATATTACAAGTCGATCATCCTCTGATATTCTTTCAATTTAATCGCACACCCAGTGCCATATACATGGTCGATACATATTAGTCATCGCATACTTAGTACCTAATCTTTCAACCGATTTTTCTCGGTATCGCACACACAGTGCCATGCCAATTAACCGAAGCTTTCATAACATCGCACACACAGTGCTATTCATTTCTGTTTCAATTTCAATTTTGCACACTTAGTGCCATAAACTAAATATTGCGCATAGCATTTCGATTTCATACACATATACACATGTATTTCATAATGTTAAACCATATCTTAATAACATGTATTATATTCAAACTTACCTCAGACGTCGAACTATCGATACGATCGATTAATCGAGCACTTTATCTTTGCCTCGATCTCGATCCGAACCTCTTCTCTCTTGGTCTATACACATTCAAATTTAGTCCATTCAATTACCAAATCATTTGTTTTAAGCGAAACACACATATTTAGGGCATTTTACACAATAGCCCTCATATTTTCACATTTTGCCACTTTAGTCCTTTATTCATAAAATCATCAAATACCCATAATTAGCTTGCACCCATGCTTACCCGAATACTCACTATACTCATACAAGGTCACACATTTCATTTGTTTCATATTTTAGTCCTCCAATTTCTTATTTTCTCAATTAAGCCCAAAATACTCAATTTCACTAAAAATCCCAACACCAAGTTTAATCCAACACCAAGTTTCCATATTTCACTATCAATTAACACATAGCTCAAGTGTTCTTCATTAACTCATCACAAAAACATCA
The DNA here is from genome assembly GCA_005393395.2 of Gossypium australe. NCBI lineage: Eukaryota > Viridiplantae > Streptophyta > Magnoliopsida > Malvales > Malvaceae > Gossypium > Gossypium australe. The sequence continues at coordinate 107,504,180 of CM016621.1, read as the reverse complement.
TCAATTCACAAATTTACAACATGGGTTAGCTAGAGCACGAAGCAACGATTACGGAAACATAGAAATTATCAGAAATCGAAGCCAAAACATACCTTAATTTTGCTTAACAATGGCTGAACCCCTAGCTTTCTTTTTCTTTTTCTTTTTCCTTGATATTTTCGGCTAAGATGGATGAAATAATCCACTATATTCTTCCTTTTATTATAACATTATAATATATCTTTTATTATTATTAACTATTATAATTTATATAATATAAACTATATAAATATCATTCATAATGCCGCCCACTACCATTGTTTTTTTGGGGTAATTTACAACATAAATTCTCCAATTTATAAAGACAACAATAATTAAACATCTAACAATTAGCACATAGCATTTTACACTTTATGCGATTAAATTGTTTTTCGTAATTTGACACACAGTCGATAAAATTACCACACAGACTAAGTCACATACCATTCACACAGAAAATAACATTAAATTTAACATCTCGACCTCAGATTTGTAGTCTCGAAACCACTGTTCTGACTAAGGTCTAAATCTGGCTGTTACACTTGGTCAAAAGTTTCAAATGGATGGATGGGAGTAATTCTAGGAGGTTGTAGTGGAGGAAATCGTGGAGATTGATGAGAGTGGGAGTGTTGGTCAAAATTAGGAGTGTTGTTAGGATGGGAATTTCGGCTAGGAGGTGGGTATGTTGCAAATTCGGCTGAGGAGTCGTTTGGGAGAACTTTCAGCAACTTTGAGTGTGAGTGCAAACCGAAAAATCTTTTGGTGTTTTTTTTCTACTTCTCTTTTGTTCATTTTCGGGTTTTTCTTTCTGGGTTGACTTCTCAAGCAACTTGTTACCATTCGGGTTTTCATTCGTTCATTTTTCCCTCAACTGCTGCCCATTTGCTGCCTACAAGTCTTTCTTTTCTCATTTGCTTCCTTGCCTTTTTGATTTGCGTGCAAGTTCGTTCTTTCTCTTCTTGACAACATCTTGGTCGAATCCAATCTCCTCTCTTCCTCTCGTCTTCTTTTCTGCACCCTTCAAGATAGCCGAACCCATCTTCTGCGTTGTCCTCAATGTTTCTTTTCTTGTTCTTTAAGTTGAGTAAACCGAAATCAATCTCTTCATATCCTTCTTTTATAGTCTCATATTTGAGACCGTACTCAAGGAACCTGTTGTGCCAAATTTGAAGAGTAAGATATACTGACTTTCTTTCAATTATGATCATGGTGGGTAGTATTCTTGTCTCTCTAGTGTCGAATCTCCCCTATCTTCTGTAGTCTAATTTTGGTTGGTATGTAGGTTTATTCGAAGTGGAGGAAGGGGAAAGCGTTTGGAAGCAATCGATACGTCCTCATAGCCTTAATCCGGTAGGCATACTAGTTTTGTATTTGTCAAGGGTGGACTTGAACCACATGTTTACTCTATCTCTTTTATTAATAAGTGGATTGTATCGCAGAGTCCATTCAAGGGTTCTTAATTTTCGCTGATTGTTGGAGGACTTGGCAAAACTTGGTTAATTAAGGTACGTATAAGTATGGTTTCGGCTTTTGTAGAGGGGAAGGAAGATAACTCTGTTGATGGGGTGGCTAAGTGATAGTCTTATTTTACTGTAGGTTCGGTGTTCAGGAATTTGTGGCACCTTCATAATCAAGGTGTGTAATCGTACACCCGTTGCATACTGTTCATACGTTGAATATTATTGTTCTTGCTTCTGTGCTACTGTGTATCGATAAAAGCCGAAAAGCCATAATTCCGGCATTTGAAGGTTCTCGAGCGTGTGAACGCTCGTAGAGATAAGTCGAGCCAAAATCGTTGGCGATAAACCGTTTGGAGTGCCACGAACTTTCTCGTGGGCTTAGGCCGTAATGGGCCTGGTTGGGCCGTAGTAGGTCGAGTGGGCCCAATAGGCTAATGGGCCCACAGGGGCGAAATCCATGGTAAGTGCCAGATATTAGATGTGGCTGCAAGGTTCGTAGAACCATAACTGAAAATGAGTTGAATAGGCTATACGAGTGTGTGGGCCCACTTGGGCCGAAAATTGAGCTTTGGCCTAATTGCACCGTTTCGATCAGAAAGGGTACGTATTGCTCAAGGCGATAGTAGGCTTTCGAAAAGGCCGTTATAGGGGTAAAATTACCAAAATACCCTTTACGAGTAAAATTACTAAAATACCACTAAGGGGTGAAATGACCGTTTTACCCCTAATCGTCTAAATGACCGTTGCACCCTTAGTGGGAGTACCAGTGTTGTGTGGGTATTAATTGTATGATTGATGATTGGGATGCAATGCGTACATGGGTTAGTTATGACCTGATATACTGCATTGGGTTGGGTTTTTCTGATTTGGAGGAAGTACCGTTATAGTGGCACCGCCATGTACTCTGATCCTAGTGGCTCAGCCACGTATATTGTTATTAGCAGCGTTGCTGCATTGTTGATTGCAGCTAGGTTGCATTATTGGTGAGTTGGCTGGGTAGGTCGACGTGGTCCCCACATGGTAAGCTGGTTGGTACGGGCGTTGTGTTGGCTGGGTGGGTCGACTTGGTCCCCACATGGTGAGATGGTTGGTACGGATGGTGGGTTGGTTTTTAATGGTTGAGTTACATGTCTGTTTGCATTGATACGATTTAGGGCTTAGGCCCAAATTGAAACCGTATCGGCTCGGGCCTAGACTGTGACCGTAATAGGAGATTACACACTGAGTTCTCGTAACTCACCCTTTTCTTTAACTGTGCAGGTAATCCCCAGTCTTAGAGGATTTGGAGTTGCGAGGGTCTCGGAGGTGGCCACACGTCTGATTGGCTTTAAAGTTAAACCTAGCAACTTTATTTTATTTTAGTGTAGCTTATTGGGTTAATAATTTTGTAATAAGGCCATTTGGGATTTTTAACTTTTTATGGTGTTTCTTTAAAATTTCAACCTCATAGTCTATTAAACATGGGGTTTTAAAATAATAACTACTGTTTTCAAAATATCTCGTATTTGCAACTGTTTTGAATTAAACTTTCGCAACAAATAAGACTTTTAAAATAATAATATTCTGCGAGAGAATGTCTTTGAGTAAATCGTGTTACAAAATGTAAGCAACGAAATCTGAAGTTCTAAATGGAAGAAAGTTTTAAATTGTAAGAAGGGTTTTCGATGAAAGCATAGTTTTCAAACATCACTTTGATGTGACACGCTAGATTCGGTCATAACGTCTGGGCCAGGTTTTGGGTGTTACATTTAGTGGTATTAGAGCCCGGGTTGCAAAACTCGGCTATGGGATGGGTTTTGAAAAATTTTCGATCTGTTTAAATTTTGGTTTGGAAAGTAATGATATTACTGAAAGTGTGGTACACCGAGTCTGCGGCACCAAGTCTATAAGTTCTCTGACACTGTACTTTGTTATATACTGAAATGACTATACTGAAAAACTACTAGGGATAGTAGTAATATACTGAAACTCCTTAGTTAGGGAAATTGAGACTATAGGAGACTGAAAATTGTAGTAAATTTGATCTGCGAAAACAACCCTAATTATTGTTTTTCATAAAATATCTGTTAATAATTATGAGAACTATAAGCTGATTCATAAAACTCTTAAATCAGATAAATACGCTATACCGATATGAGCACAAGAGGTTGCGAAAGGGGTACACATGGCCGTGGTAAAGACCGTGGTGCTAGGGTTGGATCGTCAGCATCAGGACACATGCCTGACAGGGAAGCACCAGCTTCACTAGTGACTGAGACGGGGTCTCATGACCGAGCCGGTGGGGATGATGCCCTGTCCCAAGCAATGTTACGGGGTTCTAGAAAGGGTTGCTGGAGCAGGTACTGGGTCAGTGGGCCGAGGGTCAATCTCTGAACGACTCCGGTCAAATGGGGCGAAAATTTTCAGGGTCATTTCTGGTGTAGCTCCGAATATGGCAGAATATTGGTTGGAGGCTGTCGAGCGAATAATTGATGACCTTGATTGTACGGTGGAGCAAAAACTAAAAGGAGTAGTGTCTTTACTGCGGGATGAGGCATATCAATGGTGGCTTACTGTGAAAGAAGGCACGCAGGCCGACCGTTTGACATGGGACTTCTTTAAGACGGCCTTCCAAGGAAAATATGTTGGGGCCAGTTATGTGTATGCCCCGAGGAAGGAATTCTTGAGTCTGATCTAGGGGAATAAGTCTGTAGCAGAGTATGAGGCAGAGTTTCTACGGTTTAGCCGGTATGCTCGAGGCATAGTTGCACTGAGTATGAGCGCCGGTGCAGTTCGAGGATGGTCCTCGGCATGAGTTGTGGGTACTGATAGCCCTGCAGAGGGAAAGGGACTTTGCTGCCTTGGTCGAGAAGGCAAAGATTGCCAAGGATGTGAAACGCTCAGAGCGTCAGAACCGTGAGCAAGATAGGGGCAGAAGTAAGAGAAATTTTGGGCCTTTAAGTTCTTCTGGTGGGCCTAAGAAGAGGCCAAGGTATGATGGGCTAGCCCGAGTTGGGGTTCTAGTAGTTGCTGGTCGACTGCAGCCTTGAGTTGAGTGTGGGAGACCTCATTGGGAGAGTGCTGGAAAAGAACTGGGGCGTGCTTCAGATGTGGGTTCAAGGATCATCAGTTTAGATACTGCCCTCGGGGGCCCGTTCAGATGCAAGCTGCAGGTCAGGGCTATGTGCAACTAGGGAGAGGTGGTCAGTAGCCACCGAGAGGCCGTGGTCCACCCAAAGGGGGAAATGGGTTAGGACAGGGTCGTGGATCACCAGGCAGAGGTGCTGGTAACACAGAGGTGAGACAGCCAGCGTTAGATTATACTGCTCGGGACCGAGAGGATGGCGACGCTCCTGACGTCATAACTGGTACGTTCCTTATTCATAATGTATCATATACCGCTTTAATTGATATTGGGTCTACGCACTCGTATGTTGCATGTACTGTGTTTGGAACATTGGGAATACAGTTCAAAATTACTAATAGGGAAATGTCGGTGATTAGTCCACTGGGATAGTCGGTTAGAGTGAATAAACTGTTTAGATATGTGCCCCTAGAGGTCCAAGGGGTTGTCTTTCCTGCGAATTTGATGGAACTGTCGTTTGGCGAGTTTGACCTCATTTTCAGCATGGATTAGTTAGTGAAACATCGTGAGAGTTTAGATTGCACTACTAAGTGTATCGTATTGAAGTCTTTAGAGGTTGAGAAGGTGGTCGTGATAGGGGAGCGAAGGGATTATTTATCTAATGTAATCTCAGCTCTAAGGGCCGAGAAGCTGGTTCGCAAAGGTTGTGAGGCATTCCTAGCTTATGTCAGCACATCTAATGTCAAGGGTTTGTCTATTGGGGATGTCAGGACAATAAAGGAGTTTTGGGATGTATTTCCTAAAGAGCTTCCAGGGTTGCCTCCAAATCATGAGGTCGAATTCGGCATTGAGCTCCTACCGGGAACGGCTCTGGTGTCCATCGCCCCTTATAGGATGGCGCTGAAGGAGCTGGTAGAATTAAAGGCTCAGATCCAAGAGCTACTGGATTGAGGATTCATCTGATCGAGTGTGTCTCCATGGGGAGTACCGGTATTGTTCGTAAAGAAGAAGGATGGGTCCATGCGCATGTGTATTGATTATCGTCAACTGAATAAACTGGCAATTAAGAACAAGTACCCATTACCAATGATAGACGATCTATTTGATTAGTTGTGAGGAGCTTCAGTTTTCTCTAAGATAGATCTTAGATCGGGATACCATCAGCTAAGGGTTAAGGAGGTGGATGTGTACAAGACTGCATTCACGACTCGTTATGGACACTACGAGTTTCTGGTCATGCCGTTTGGGTTAACGAATGCACCAGCTGCTTTCATGGATATGATGAACCGGGTTTTTCAACCCTATTTGGTCCGGTTCGTAGTGGTGTTTATAGATGATATTCTGGTGTATTCAAGAACTGAAGAGAAGCATGATTCACATCTCCGGGTTGTTCTGTAAATATTGAGAGAAAAGCAGCTATATGCCAAATTCAGCACGTGCGAGTTTTGGCTGCGAGAGGTGACATTTTTGGGTCATGTCATGTCTTCCGAGGGATTGGGGTTGATCCTCGAAAAGTCGAGGCCGTATTTGACTGGAAGCCACCAAAGTCGGTATCTGAGATTCGTAGTTTTTTGGGTTTGGCCGGGTATTAGAGACGATTCGTTGAGGGGTTTTCACTGATTGCTGCACCCTAACTAAATTACTGCACAAAGGGGTACCGTTTGATTGGACTGATAAACAGTAGGAGAGTTTTGAGAAACTGAAGAAGATTTTAACTGAAGGCCTAGTATTAATACAGTCAGAGGCTGGAAAGGAATTCATTGTCTACTGTGATGCGTCGCATACGGGTTTGGGTTGTGTGCTGATGCAGGACGGTAAGGTGGTGGCTTATGCGTCTCATCAGCTTAGGCCGCACGAGGTGAATTACCCTACTCATGACTTGGAACTAGCTGCGGTGGTGTTCGCACTAAAGATTTGGAGACATTACTTGTATGGGAAGAAGTCGATCGTTTATACCGACCATAAAAGTCTCAAGTACCTCCTTACTCAGAAGAAGTTGAACCTTAGGCAGTGAAGATGGATAGAGTTGCTTAAGGATTATGATTGCTCGATTGAGTACCATCCGGGAAAAGCCAATGTGGTAGCGGATGCATTGAGCCGTAAGGTTGTATTTGATCTAAGAGTAATGTTTGCTCGTCTCAGTCTATATGAGGATGGTAATCTGTTAGCTGAACTCCAGGTGAAATCGACTTGGATTGATCAAATTAAAGAGAAGCAGTTGCTGGATGAATTGTTGATTCTTCGTTTCTGATTGGTGAAGAAGGGAGAGACTGTGGATTTTGGGCTGAATAGTGAAGGAGTATTATGCTTCCGTGGGAGAATTTGTGTACCGAAGGATTCTGAGTTAAGGTAGTCTATATTGCGGGAGCCGTATAGTAGCCCAGACGCTATGCATCCTAGTGGAAACAAATTATACCGAGATCTACGTGAACTGTACTAGTGGCCAGGAGGTATCTGTGTCGCTCGAGGTGACAGTAGGCCTTTGGAAAGGCTGTTATAGGGGTAAAATTACCAAAATACCCTTTACAGGTAAAATTACCGAAATACCCTCGATGGATAAAATTACCAAAATACCCCTAAAGGGTGAAATGACCGTTTTACCCTTAACCGGCTAAATGACCATTGTACCCTTAGTGGTAGTGCGAGTGTTGTGTGGGTATTAATTGTATGGTTGATTATGATTGGGATGCACTGCATACATGGGTTAGTTATGACTTGACATACTGCATTGGGTTCGGTTTTTCTGATTTGGAGGAAGTACCGTTATAGTGGCACAGCCACGTACTCTGATCCTAGTGGCTCAGCCACGTATATTGTTATTAGCAGCGTTGTTGCATTGTTGATAGCAGCTAGGCTGCATTATTGGTGAGTTGGCTGGGTGGTTTGACGTGGTCCCCACATGGTGAGCTGGTTGGTACGGGCGGTGTATTGGCTGGGTGGGTCGACTTGGTCCCCACATGTTGAGATGGTTGGTACGGATGGTAGGTTGGTTTTTAAGGGTTGGGTTACATATCCGTTTGCATTGATAAGATTTAGGGCTTAGGCCCAGACTGAAACTGTATGGGCTCCGGCCTAGACTGTGACCGTAATAGGAGATTACACACTGAGTTCTCGTAACTCACCCTTTTCTTTAACTGTGCAGGTAATCCCCAGTCTTAGAGGATTTGGAGCAGCGAGGGACTCAGAGGTGGCCTAATAAATCTTAAAAGTAACATATTTTAATCCCACATTTAGCATACTTTTGGATGATTTATCCCTTGATTTATGTAAAAAGGTGCTCTTAATCCTTTCTTTTCATGTTTTATACTCAGGAAAGCACCTGAGGATGAAAAGAAAGAGAAAAGGGCTTAAAACAGACCAAATTGGGCCAAAATAGAAATCGACACGGCCTGGGCCCAAGACCACATGGTCGTGCTACATTAAAAGTCTGAACACGGCCTAAAGACGGCTCACACGGGCGTGTGCCATAGCCGTGTCCCTGTCGTAAAAAAGAGCAATTTCACTCGGAAAAGGATACTTAAGGGCAAAGAAACCTATCTCAAAAGCCTATATAAACACCCTAAGTATAACCAAGAAGGGGGCGGTTAGCGATACCAAGGAGCCGAGCCAGAAAGGTCAGATTTGTGGAGATTTACTCGAAGGGAGCCAGTTGATCCATCTCAATAAGCCGTAATTATACTCAAGACGGAAGATCTCTCCTTCAATTCCTTCAAGGAGTTTTAGGGATTTCTTATGTTTTGTTTTATCTTTTCTTTTGAGATGTTTCCTTTTATTGTTATGAACTAAACCTTCAGATACCTAAGGGGATGAAACCTAAGATGAATCTTGTTATCGTTTGCTGAACTATATGATAAATATTTGACTTGTTCTTAATTATGTGTTCTTAATTCTTGTGTTTATATTTTCAGGATATTAATTCAAGTATGATGTGCTCAGGTGGAGGAGCAAAAGTCCCTGCCTAAGAGTAGATCTAGCATAATTAAGCGGAGTTGATCGCGCGCCTAGAGATAGGGTGACGAGATTTTGCCGGTTTAGGGTGAAACCTAATATGGGAGTCCATAGATCGACTTAATGCAATTCTAGGGGTTTTAATTAGAAAGAGATTTCAATTAATCAACCTAGGGTTAGACATTAGTCACCTCGAGAGAGGGATTAATATAACTTAGGGAATCTTATGGATCAAGTCAAATGAATAAATCGTCTAGTTCAGAGTTAGATAACAAGTGAAGTCTAGGTGGATTCCTCATTGGGTGTCGTCTTAATCAATTGGTTTTTCCTCAAGTATTTTCCCAATTTCATTCTTCTTTGTCTTAGAGTCTTTAGTTTAGTAATTAGTTAATTTTAGATTAAATAAAGATCACTTTAATTCTTAGGCTAAATAATAAAAAGAGATTTAGTACTAGTACTTTTGGTTCCTTTGGGTTTGACATTCCGGTCTTGCCTTAACTATACTATTGTTCGATAGGTGTGCTTGCCTCAAATCATTGTCATAGTTAGTTTCTAGGTTCGATCATTCTTTTTATAAATTTTAAGACTCGACAGCCACGATTAAGTTTTTGGCGCCGTTGTTGGGGAACTGAAATATTAAAAACGCTCAATTTTTATTACTTTAGCCATGTTTTATTGCAATTTATGTTCATTATTATTTTTTTTTATTTGTATTTTTTTTACTTTGCTAAATTTTCTTTTATTTGATTTTGGCAAATAGAGGAGATGGCACTAAATAACTATCAGTGGCAAGTTATGAGGACAAAGCCAACAAAAGCAGTCGATATCTACAACCTCGACCTAATAACCTTGCTATCAAACCAGGTAGAGATGTTACATAAGAAATTTGATGGTTTATACGGTTCTTTGCAGGTACACCCAGTAATGCAATATGACTCGAATCTAGGAGGCCTGGCGAATCCTGAGTACCCACCCTACGGGCATGGCATGGAGAACGAACAAGTCCACTACATGGGTAACTATTCTAGACCTCAAAATAATTTTTATAGTGACACTTATAATGCAGGTTGGAGGTACCATTCCAATTTCTCATGGGATTATCAAAGTAGCCAAAGATAGGAACTTCTTCCAAATTTTCAACAACAACCTCACCAACAAGAAGAGGAGTCGAGTCTTAAAGTGATGCTGGCAAAATTCATAGCAGCCACAGAAAATCTAGATTTTCAACAACCACCTCACCAACAGGAAGATAAGTCGAACCTTGAAGAGATGCTGGCAAAATTCATAGCAAACACAGAAACACGCTACCACAATATAAAAACGAAACAAGAAGCATCGATTCAAGGGATCGAGGATCAGTTAGGTCAGCCTGCTAAGCTGATCTTAGAACAACCACAAGAAAGCTTGCCAAGCAACATTGAAACTAACCCAAAAGAAATTCAAGCCGTAACAGCTCATGACAGTGAAAGGTTAGTAGAATCTGACCCAAGGCAAGAGCTTGTGGTAAGTGAAGGTAAGGTTGAGGTAAGCTAGGATTTACCGAACCCAGTAATTACAGAGTACCAAGCTCGTGTGCCATACCCTAATACGATAAAGAAAGACCACACAGAGGAACAATTCGGTAAGTCTCTTAAACTTCCAAAGAAATTTCATATTAACTTGCCGTTTCTTGAAGCTCTTTCGCAGATGCCAGATCCTAGACCTCATGGCGATAAAGAAGAAATTTATGAGGAACGAAGGCTGTGGATCGATGAACTAGACAAATGAAAGACACACCTCAAAGAGAAACTAAAAACACATGAAGCAAAAACGAGGCAACTCCACGACGCACTTAATGATGGAACAACTCAGCTTAAAATAGGAGATCAACTACTCAAAATCTTCCCAGATGGAATAGTTGAGGTAACTAGTCCTAAAATCAGCACCTTTAAGGTAAACACTACTCAACTCAAAGTTTATATCAATAACCGAATTGATCACATGAGAAAGGATTTTCACCTCCTCAAACCACCATGATTATGCGAATGAGAGGTAAGTCTAGCTCAAGACTTTAAACGAGCGCTTCTCGGGAGGCAACCCGAGCACTAACCTCATTAATTTTTACATTTTTTTATTTTTATTTTTTACTTTTATTTTTCTTTTTAGCACCTAACCATAAACTAACCAAAGTTCAGATTTCCATACCACACGGCCGTGGCCGTGGCCGTGTGGCCACCATAGGAAGATACAAGGGCAGGAGAACCACCAGATCCATAATTTCTATTTAACCCCCTTCTTCCCTTCCTTTTCCCGTTATCTTTCTTCTTTCATTTTCCATTATTTACTTTTATTTAATTTTTATTTTTATTTTTAATTTTTTAATTTTCTTTATTATCTTCTTCTTATTCTTCGTACCATTTAGATTTAGCTTAGGATACAATAAAATCAGAACGGCTGCTTCGAGGATTCAATTTCAAATGGTTCAAGGCGCTTCCCCACATTCACCTCCAATCCAATCCGGTTTCTTTTCAATGATTTCATCCAAAATTCAGGAAGTTTTACTTCTCTCCCCATCTTTATGATTTTATGATTATAGTGCTATTATTTACCTTTGTACATTGAGGGCAATGTACATCTTCAGTGTGGGGGGTTAACTATAGTATTATTTAAAAATCCCTGAATTATACCTTGTTCTAAAGTAAGCTTCTCATATTATGATTAGAATGAAATTTCCCTGATATATGATTTTTATTGATATGTTTTGGATTAAGTCATTGATAATTGTGCATTGATGATTAAATTTGAATGATACTAGAGAATCAAGCAGGATAAGTTTATTTTTCAAAATTTAAAAATTTTTAGGCTGTCTACCGGAATCTGAATGTTACCTTGAAGTTTGAAATTTACGAGGTTGGTATCAAACACCTATAATTTTTTGTGAGACTTTGAGCCATTTAGAGCATACATCCTTTCTTGATCACTTTATTGATTATGAGTGCGTCAACATTGATCTATTATTCTAGAACTTACTTCGATTATACATGTCGAGACCACACCTTTGATTTGATATACCGAGATGATAAAGACAACTAGGTTTTAACCCACTTACTCCATTAAAAAGCCTACCTTCATAATTAACCTCTAGTGAACCCTGTTGATCCTAACAATCCTTTTTATTGACTCACCCACTAATATTAACCTAAAACCCTTTGTATTTGTTATCACCATTCCTTTTGACTACCTTTTTGTCGAGATTTGATTTTGAACAGTGCCTAATTATGTTCCATATTTCAGTTGTAAAAGTTCTTTCCTATTATTTAACTTGTTCTTAAATAAAAAAAACGAAGTATATTCATTATTAGTTATGTGATTAGGTGAGCTTATAAGTTTAAATTCTAAATGTTGAAGAAGAAGCTCATATTAGAGTATTATTATTAGTAGTACAAGTTTTCGATTGATGTAATTAATCAATATTAGTTCGTTGTTTCTAGTTAGGTAATTTGTCAATTCAACCTCGATTCTAACCCTCTAATTCAGCCTTTATCCACACCTTTAACCTAAGCCCCGTTACAACCTTTTTTACCTTTTGATTTGTGTATCATCTCATTTTACAGTGGTGGAGATTTGATTTTCATGCAAGCTTATAGGATTAACTCTTCATGTTTGACTTTTGAGTACTTAATTCAGAACCTTAAACACTTCGAGTGGTTTGAGTGAATCTTTAGTGAGGATGTCAACTCTTGTCGATTTCGAATTAGAGGTAATTATTTAGGTAAAGAGAAACACCTATGTTTTTATACTATAGAAACTATGACTTTGATTGTTTGAATCTTTAGGACTCTTTGAGTTGAATTATCCATGTATAAATTACCTTTGAATTATGATGAAACACTATTGATAAATATTATGAATCAGGGAAGTTCGTTTTAATTGTGAGCTGAGAATTTTGCTTGAGGACAAGCAAAAGCTTAAGTGTGGGGTATTTGATAAACTGTAAAAGTAACAAATTTTAAGTCCACATTTAGCATGTTTTTGGATGATTTATCCCTTGATTTATGTAAAAAGGTCCTCTTAATCATTTATTTTCATGTTTTATACTGAGGAAAGCACCCGAGGATGAAAAGAACGAGAAACGGGCTTAAAACGGACCAAATTGGGCCAAAATAGAAATCGACACGGCCTGGGCGCAAGACCACACGGTCGTGCCTTATTAGAAGTCCGAGCACAGCCTAAAGATGACTCACACGGGCGTGTGCCATGGTCGTCTCCCTGTCATGGAAAAGAGAAATTTCACTCGGAAAAGGATACTTAGGGGCAAAGAAACCTATCTCAAAAGCTCATATAAACACCCTAAGTATAACCTAGAAGGGGGCGGTTAGCGAGGCCAAGGAGCCGAGCCAGAAAGGTCAGATTTGTGGAGATTTACTTGAAGAGAGCCAGTTGATCCATCTCAAGAAGCCGGACTTATACTCAAGACGGAGGATCTCTCCTTCAATTCCTTCAGGGGGTTTTAGGGATTTCTTATGTTTTGTTTTATCTTTTCTTTTGAGATGTTTTCTTTTGTTGTTATGAACTAAACCCTCAGATACCTGAGGGGATGAAACCTAAGATGAATCTTGTTATCGTTTGCTGAACTATATGATAAATATTTGACTTGTTCTTAATTATGTGTTCTTAATTCTTGTGTTGATATTTTCGGGATATTAATTCAAGTATGATGTGCTTAAGTGGAGGAGCAAAAGTCCCTGCCTAAGAGTAGATCTAGCATAATTAAGCGGAGTTGATCGCGTGCCTAGAGATAGGTGACGAGATTTTGCCGGATTAGGGTGAACCTAATATGAGAGTCCATAGATCGAGTTAATGTAATTCTAGGGGTTTTAATTAGAAAGAGATTTCAATTAATCAACCTAGGGTTAGACGTTAGTTGCCTCGAGAGAGGGATTAATATAACTTAGGGAATCTTACGGGTCAAGTCAAATGAATAAATCGTTTGGTTCAGAGTTAGATAACAAGTGAAGTCTAGGTGGATTCCTCCTTGGGTGTCATCTTAATCAATTGGTTTTTCCTCAAGTATTTTCCCAATTTCATTCTTCTTTGTCTTAGAGTCTTTAGTTTAGTAATTAGTTAATTTTAGATTAAATAAAGATCGCTTTCATTCTTAGGCTAAATAATAAAAAAAGAGTTAGCACTAGTACTTTTGGTTCCTTTGGGTTCGACATCCCAGTCTTGCCTTAACTATACTACAGTTCGATAGGTGCGCTTGCCTCAAATCGTTGTCATAGTTAGTTTCTAGGTTCGATCATTCTTTTTATAAATTTTAAGACTCGACAGACACGATCATGGCCACACGTCTGATTGGCTTTAAAGTTAAGCCTAGCAACTTTATTTTATTTTAGTTTAACTTATTGGGTTAATAATTTTGTAATAAGGCCATTTGGGATTTTTTAACTTTTTTATGGTGTTTCTTTAAAATTTCAACCTCATAGTCTATTAAACATGGGATTTTGAATCAATAACTACTATTTTCAAAATACCTCGTATTCGCAACTGTTTTGAATTAAACTTCTGCAACAAACAAGGCTTTAAAAATAATAATATTCTGTGAGAGAATTTCTTTGAGTAAATCGTGTTACAAAAAGTAAGCAACGAAATCAGAGGTTCTAAATGGAAGAAAGTTTTAAATTGTAAGACGGGTTTTCGATGAAAGCATAGTTTTCAAACATCACTTTGATGTGACACACTAGATCCGGTCATAACGTCTAGGTCGGGTTTGAGGTGTTAAAAAATACTCAGATTTGGTCGTAAAGGCAAGTTGAGTCCGAGAGATATTGGGTCCTATGAGATTGTAAAGCGTATCGGGTCGGTAGCTTACAGATTGTTGTTACCATCTGAGTTAGAAAACATCCATAATGTATTCCATGTTTCGATGCTTCGACGATACCGATCCGACCCATCACATGTGATTTCTCCAACTGAGGTTGAAATTCGATCCGATATGACCTACGAGGAAGAACTGATCCGAATTTTAGATCATGAGATTAAAGAATTAAGAAATAAGAAATAAGAAAATCTCTTTAGTGAAAGCCTTACGGCACCGACACGGGGTTGAAGAAGCTACATGGGAGCCCAAAGATGCTATGAGAGAACGATACCCAAATCTATTCACCGGTAAGATTTTCGGGGATGAAAATCCCTAAGGGGGAGAATTGTAACAGTTCGGTTTTGACCTTAATCGAAACAGTGGTTTAGGGACCACAAATCCGAGTCAAAAAATATTTAAATATTATTATCTGTGTTTATACTGTGTGAATTAATATCTGTGAAATTTTCGTGTTTTAATTTTGTCGTTTGAGTGTTCGATTTAATAAAAGGACTAAATCGCATGAAATTTAAAAGTAGCCTTATATTTGATTAAGTGTTTAATTGTTGTGTCTTTCTATATATGACGCTTTATGATGTAATTTGGCCATTAGACTTTGGGATGGACAGTTTTGGGCTTAGTTTATATGGTTTACTTATAAAAATTTAAAGGTTAATTTAGTAAACAATAGTTTAATATGTAATAAATAAAACAAATGTAAGATGATAGTGGATTGTTCATCCTTCCACCACTGAAAATAGAGAAGAAAAGAGAGTTTTAAGCATTGGTTACATTCGGCTTTGGTGTTCTTTAATCAAGGTATGTTTTGGTTTCGATTTTTGATTATTTTTACGTTTTTGTGATCGTTGCTTTGTGTACAACAAAGCCCATGCTTTAATTTTTGATTTTGATGAATATTTTGAGTTTTTCCATTGATGATATCTTGTGATTTTTGTTGTTATATGATAGATTATGAAAGATATGTTTTGAATTAATATGTTTTGTATTGGAAATTTTGATGATTTTGAGTAATTAGGGCTAAATTGTAAAAATAATAAATTGAGGGACTAAAAGGTGAAATAAATGAAATAAATGGACTTATATGATCATGGGTAAAATTCGGCCTAAGCATGTGATATTGAGATTTTGAATATTTTGTGTTTTATGCAATAGGAACTAAATTGCAAAAAAGTGTAAAATGTCAGGGGCAAAATGGTAATTTTCCCATTTATTTGTTTTTAGACTAAATTGAATAAAATGGTGTTTAAATAAGTTTAATTTGAATATGTTTAGATCAATAACCAAAGAAAACAGATTTGGATCGGGGGAAAAAATAATAATCGAATAGCCGTTTATTACGTCCGTCGATATCTAAGGTAAGTCTATAAGCATGTAAATGTTGTTAAATTTGAAAATATATAAATGTTATATGTTGAATTGAATTTTATGAATATATATGTGTATTGGCCGAATATAATAGAGCTTGGGAGCAAAGTTACGAGTTCGATTCGATTGATATACATTGTCCGAAAGTCCCGTACAAACCTTAGGAATAGCTAGGATACATATGTCATGACATAGGATTCTGATATGTGTTTTCGTGTACACATCTTGAACGTTGGCATCGACTTGTGTTTACATGTAAGACCATGTTTGGGACATTGGTATCGTATTTGATTCGTGTAAGACCCTGTTTGGGACAGTGGCATCAATATGCGATTACGTGTAAGACCACGTCTGAGACGTTGGCATTGTACTAGCCTTCCGACTGCCCGAGTATCCTTTTTAATTTCGAATGGTTCAACGGGCATTGATAAGTTAAGACCGAGTGTATAACCGAGTTAGAAAGGCTCAGGTATGTACTCATACTGATTATGAAAGTAAGGTAAGTTGAATGATTGAATTAATGATACAATGATACAGGCTAATGTGAATTATGTGCTAGTTTATGTGATTATATATATATGCGGCCTTGTGATGATAATATATATTGTATAAATGAAGATTAAATATACTAATATACAAATGAGTATTTGGCCAAAGGAAAGTTGGTACAAATTATACATGACTTGACATTGAAATGTATAAGTTGAAATATGTATGAGATTTTGATATTTTATTATTGTTTATTTTGAGTAAATCGTGTAAATGAGTTAATGTTTCTTTTCCTTATGACTTACTAAGCTTTGATCACTTACTGGGTGTATCTGCTTTCAGTTTTATAGATTTTGGAAGTTTGTTACGAGCTCGGGGATCGTCAGAGAAGTCTATCACACTATCGACTATTTTCGATATTATATTAAGTTTGAATTTGATCTTATGGCATGTATAGTCTAGTTAAAATTTTTGATTTTTGGGATATGTGTATATAAAGCCATGCGAAAATGGCTTGATCATTATGTTTAAGTTCCATTTTTATATGTTCTTGGTTAAATGCTTGATGTGTTTGGTTTTGATGATTCAGTTATTATATAAGTCTATTTGGTATGGATCATAATTTGTATATATGGTATCTTGATCATATTTCTTGATTGGTTTTGTCATGAATAACTTATGAATTGATTCATAATAGTAAGTTAAAAACATAATATGTATGCTTGTGATGTAACACCCAAAACCCGGCCCATAAGTTTCGACCATATCTGGTATGCTACGGGTTGTACATTGAGAACTTTTTCTTTGTTGGTTTTGGAAATCGTAAGTTAATTAGACAATATTTGAATAAATAAGTGACATTTGAAAAGAAAACCTTGTATTATTATTATTTCGTATAATTAAACCCTTGACATAATTTCATAAGTTGCAAACATTAAAAACTACTCGGTGAATATAAACTATGGGGCCTTATTACATAAATATTCCCAAAATTAAAAACTTGAAGAAAAACCGAAAATAATCTATAGAATTAAAATTTGATGGCCCCTCGAGTCCGTCTCGGCTCCCATGTCCACGATCTACTGCTCATCTGCGAAGTTAAGGAAAAATAATAGGGTGAGTCACCAAGACTCAGTGTGTAAATCCCGAAGACACATCAAAGGCTTGGCCCACAAACACATTATGAGCCCTGGCCCATACACAAAGGCATCAATCATAAATACATAAAAATAATGAATGATGAATAGCCCAACCCATCCTAGAATTCCATCCTCTACACACCAACCCGTACCAACCATCACACCTTGGGGATTTCTACAATCAACCCTCCATCTGCTACACACCATAATGACAGCCGTACTGCATATTCCTATTAATCAGGAATCATGAAACGTGGCATAGCCACCGATCACTATGTGACCTATCATTTGAAGTTGTGGTTTAACCACCGATCACCAAGTGACCTATCATGCACTTCCCCTTCATTATCATAATCCCACCCCATGCATACACGCAGAAAACATCATACCATCTTTAAGAAAATAGGCTTACATATATTTCGATACACATAGAGATTTCTATGATTACGTACTTGGCATCCTTGCCTAACCCTTTTAGGGTTTTATTCGACTGTCTACACAGCCATTTTTCGGCTTTTTAGCCCATAACACATATAAATTACAGTTAACTAGTGTGTTAGAAATCTACACACCTGATTATCGTTAGAACGAGACCCTCTAAGTCGACGCTAACCGTAGCCAACACCACCGCTATTTGCCTAAGGTGTTGTTCAGAAGCCGGTAACGAAACATTAGGTTAAGGCACAACAGTGGCAAGGAAAACGGTTGATCATCTTAAGGAGAATTGAAATTCTTACCTCGAAATCCCGAAAAGTGATATGAGATTCAGGGACTAGTGTTTCCGGCTTTTAGATCTAAGAGATCTACTTCAATTCCCGAATGTCGCCCAACAAGAAAATACATAGAACCATTAAACCATTAGCTTTTCGGCTTTGTCTTCCAAAAACCAAAAGAGATCTTAAGGAATAACAAGAGTCGACACTCACCTTGCTAGAGAAGATTCGGCTACTCCCAGAGGGTTCTGGCTTTTTGCAAAAATCAGGAAGAGAAGGTGATTCAAAGAAGTCTATGGTGATTCGAAATTTAATGAAGAAATCGGTAGGAAGAAGAAAAGAGAATTTCGGCAGACCAGAGGTAGGTTCGGCTTTAGCAAAGATAAAAAAAAAGAATGTAGAAAAAGGATTATGAGGTTTCGGCTTTTAGAAGAAAGAAGAGAAAAGAACAATGTAGTTTCGGCTTTTGAATCAAAGTGAAGATGAGGGAATAGGGTTAGGAATTTAGCTTTTACTCAGAGAAGAAGAGAAAGAAAAGATGGAAACCCTAAATGCCGAAAAACAAAGAAGAGAACCCTCACCTGACTATTTAAAGTTTCGGCACTCCTACTAACCAAAAGCCGAAATTGCACTCTTTTGACAATTAGAACCATTTAATTAGCAAGGGAAATTTCGGCACCCCTTAGCCATATCAGAAACCGATTTCTCCTCCCCCTCAGGGTTTGAAATTCGGCCACCACTTAGCCTTGCAGATAATTCCTATCTTTTCTCCTTTATCTTCCATATTATCAACTATAATATCTACATTATCCCAATCACATAAATCCTCCTATTTTTGAGCCTTGTTGCCGTCCACTCCACCTTACCCTAATGCCGAAAATTAGCTAACTTACATTAAAAGAATTGGGCTCCATGAAACTTGAATTTAGGCCTCCTCAGTTGACACCACCTCCTTGCTCTGTAAGTGGCGCTACTAACCACTGGGCCATAAGCCCATCTGCGTCTTTATTTACAATTAATATCTTTTAAACCTCATTCTAACAGGCTCTCCACTAGAGTACCCAAACAGAAAATTTAACTAAGGCTTCAGCCCAATCCTGAGCCCAATTTGGACCCCTAATACTTAGATTAACTCATTACACATATTCACCCATTAAACGCATAGGCCCAAAAATTCAGGATGTTACATGTGAGATTTTACTATATGATTTTGTTAAAAAAGTATGAAAGAGCATGATGTATATTCGGTCATGATCTAAACTTATTTTGTAGTTGTGTTTATGCTATAAATTGGTTGAGAGATAGGTTCGGTTGTGGTGTGATGTTGATTTATTGAGGATGTATATTTTGTAATAAGAATTGGTGTGGAAATGATAGATGATATACCTATATGTTCGGTCATGACATGTTGATTGAAATTATTTACATATTATTATATGCGTATATGTCATAGTTTCTAACGTAGTAAGTTAGTTGAGTAAAGACAAGTTGATATGTTGTTTAGACTTATTAATATACTTATAAACTAGGTGTACTTTGAAATTATTAATTGTGACCGAAAATGATGATTGTTATAATAGTAAAATAGATGTGAATTAATGGATGAGTTAATGCATACTTTGATACATAGTTAAATGTTAATGTTGGATGTAATTTGTTGTTAAAATTTAGTTGGTGTTTTGGTTACGTGGTTATAATTTAGGTATGGTAATTGATATGTGAATTGAGTACACTATTAATTGTTATGTGATCTCAAAAGAGTTTTAAATAATATGGTCATATGCGAATGGTCTTGTAAATAGAAAAGAGGTATGTTTAGTCTTTAATAAAAGTGCCAAGTATGTTTGTTCATAATGACCATTTCCAATGCCGCATATGATATTGGTTATTAAACTTTGTGAAATATCTTGTTTGGTCAAATAAGTGCATGTGTATAATTATGAGAGTAAGTGATTAAATTTTTTTTTTTAAAATTTGAATATCATTATAATGATAAGCTCATGATATATGTATGTATTTTAATGCATTTTGTGTGGCTTTGAGATATGTAAATTGACTTGTAAATATAGTATATGTTTGAAATGTATTCGGTTGAACTTTAAGATATGATTCGTATATTTTGTGTGATTAATAAATTTAAGTTTTAATATTTGGATGTCAATATGTAAAATATATATACATTTTTGCGAATACGACCTATGAGATTATGTGAATGTACGAAAGCAGTATTTTCTTTGGTAATGTGATGCGAGCTCAACTGTGAAGCCTGTGACGGACGTCAAACATGACCCGATGAAGTTACCTAATGGGCCAATTACACGTTCACGTGCCAAACAATTCAAAGATGCCTCAATGGTCTTGGTGACGCAAATTTGGGATGACCATAAAAGAGAGCCCAAAAACATGCTTAACTCATACAACTTATTTGAAGTTGAATATACTAGCTAGCCCGACTGCTAGTTTATTTAACACTTTCATTTACGCATGTTTTAATTTTAATTTTCAGAAGTGACTTCATTTTTCGTATTTCATATTTTAGATGGTACAAGTTTTTAGTTAGTCTTTGTCGAAATAGAATAAAACATGTTTGTGGTGTTGAATAAAATATCTTGGAAGATGGTAGCTAAAGACAAACAAATGGGATTTTATTTAAATTAAAATCTCAAGGCATGATACGGCACACCATGGTGAAGTTAGTTAATTGAAGAATTTTAATTGAAGGCTTAGCTAAGTGGGATGAAATAAGTGGAATATCAAAGAAATAAAACATGAAGGGCTAGTGTTTTTGTTGGACGGCAATGGGCAAAATGTTGTTGGGGATAATTATTTATTCAATTATTGGAGCATGCATGGAGCAAAACAAAGCATGGAATTGGAGCAAATGGAGCTTGAATTGGACGGCACAACCATGTTGAAAATAAACAAATTGCAAATTCAATTGAATGGGAAGCATGCGTGAGAATGTTGAAGTGCATGGGCAGCTTGGAATAAATAAATGAACATGTGGGATTATTTGATACATGGTGGAGAGAAGCATGCGTGAGAATAATCAAATAAACCCACTACACTCATGTCCATATGTTTCCAACCACAAATTCATGTTTGGACGGCAAAGCTTATGGTGACAATATGTCCACTTAGCTGCCCAAGGCTTGACCGAATGTTCCTCTCCCAAAGCTTGAACGGTAACAAATGTGAGGGAAATTAAATATGCCATATCGTAACCACTTGGGAATTATTTTTTTTCCATAGTTGGTCAACTAAGCTTCCACGGCAATTAAGAAGCATTTGTGTTAGGATTTGATTTTAAATTCTTATGATTATGTTTCAGTCACAACAAACTACCTTAGGCCTATAAATAGCTTGTCAGTTTCATTTTGTAAGAGAACTTGAATTTGAATGAAAGAAAATTTTCTTTTGGTGAGTATTCACTCTCCTGATTCTCAAGGTTGAATTGACTTATCTAGTTTTCTAGTGGCGTCGTTCTTTCCTTGTTTTGAACTTATCATCCTCACGGGTGTGCCGTTCATCTACCTATACCGTTGGTTCCTATCTCGCTAGATAGTGGGTCTCGGTTTTGTTTCAAAACTCATTCCATCAATTTGAAACATATAAGATTCGGGTCTTTAATTTTTATTAAAGGTTCTTTCTTGTTTCAAATACGTATCCATTTCAACCAATCACCTATCTTTACCTTTCAAAGATTTTATTTCCAATAAAATTATCCCTTTGTTAATTAAACGAGAAACTACCTAATTTATGATCGGGCAACATTTACGATTCGCCTCCTAACCCGAGACGGACCGTTATCATAATGCCTCGTAACACAAATCCGGCGACGGATACAGTTTATGTAACATCCCAAAATTGGGCCTAGTAGGATTGGGCCCAATGGGCGTTGGGCGTAGGAGTGTTTAAAAATTTTGAGAACAAGAGAATGGCATTATTGCAAATTGGACTTATTAGTTAAGTGAATTTGGAAGGTTACGAGGTTTCTATGAAGTCTCGGGTTTAATTGGGCCTTAGGAAAAATTTGGTATCTTAGCACTTTAAGGAGAGATGGTAAGTAGCTTCAAGACTTATAGAAATAAATGAGTAATGTACTTGCATAAATGAGCTATTGGTAAAGAGGTTATGGCATCAAGTGAAGTACCTTGAGGGAAGAGGTTCAAATCACTTTGTGTGCAAATTTTGACTAATATTTTTGCACTCTTTTTGTAACACCCTGGGTTTAGGGGTTATGCGTTCATGCAAAATTTGAGTGATTGTAGGCTTGGAGTATGGTTGGAAATGTTTTAAGGGTTTCGGGAACTTTAAATTATAAGGGAATGCTTTGGAAAAAAAAATTGGATTTAAGTGTAAAAAGGGGAACTGGGCAAGAAGGCCTTAAAACAATTTTGTGGAGTTTCGGACACAAGAAAAGGAATTGGCAAAGTGGCTTGGGCGCTAAGTGCAAAGGGAGTGCCAAGGGGGAAGGGGTTCGAATAACATGGGAAGCAGTTGGGCTTTTATTTTTTTTAGCGTTAAAAAGGGAGTTGGGCTAGGTAGGCTTTAAAGGAATTTTGTGGGCATTTTTAGCAAAAGGGAAGGCTGTGGTAGAGTGGCCTCCATGCGCTGCTTAAGAGCTTAGGGAGGACGCCATTAAGGACCTGGGTTCGAATCCAGACGGCAGCAGTAAAGGGTTTTATTTTTGTTTTTGGGACGTTAAAAGGAAGGGACTAAGAAAGTAGGGCTTAAAAGAATATTGTGGGCGTTGGTGGACAAGAAAGATAGGCTGGTAAAGTGGCTGGAGCGTTGTAAGGAGGGCTTGGTGCAGGTCGTGAGTTCAAGGCGCAAGGGAAACAGAATTTTGGATATTTATTTTGCAAGCTGGCGTTGGAGATGGAGAGGGCTTAAAAGAAAATGGGGCGAATTTATATCACAAAAAGCGCTTTGGCCGAATGGCCTAGGGCGCTACCTGCAGCATGGGTTCTAGCAGGTCCCATGTTCGAGACCTATGGGCAGCAGTCTGGGTGTTTTATTTTGGTTTTATTTTGCAGCAGTTGGTAAGGTATTGGACGGCACAAGGGACCTCCAAATTGAGATAGAATTAAGTTAGTTTTTAATTTTAGTTTTCGGCTGAGGTATTGGATTAAGGCTGGGCTTTATTTTTTTTATTATTTAGGTGATAAGGATGGCCTTTATTTTATTTGTTTTTAGGAGGTGATAATGGATAAATAAGGGGGGTTTTATTTTATTTATTTTGAATGTAGGATAAGGGATAAATAAGGCTTATTTATTTATTTATTTGAATGGATTGGGAGGAGTAAAGTAAGGGAGTTGGCCAATTCAAATTGGTTTGAATTAGTGGCCATAAGTGATGGCCGAATCTTGGTTTCTTCATGTGGGAGGAGTGGCCGAATTCTATAAATAGGGGGTTAGAGTGCCGAAATTATTCTTTTAGTCTCTTGCCAAAAATTAGTATTTGTGTCTCCTAAATTCTGCTAGTAGCCGAATGTTCACTTGAACCCCCCTAAACCTCATTTTGTCTACTTCTATTTCTTTTATTCTTAGCCGAATTATTCACCCTTCCATATCTCTTTTCTTTTTCATTGTGTTAAGTCGAAACCTTACCCTCCTAAACATTCCCTATTCACTTTGTTCTCCATTTTAATTGTTGACCGAATACCAACATTCTCCCTCTCATTTCTTTTGTTTTCTTTCATCACTTTGCAAGCCGAATCTCTCCCTTTTATTTCCGAAATATCCCTTTTCTATTTGTCTTCATCTTGGCCGAATAGTAGAGTGGTGCTGATCTCCTTGAGGGTGTCTCTTTCAATCGTTGGAAAAGGTAAGTAATGGTAGCCGAATGCCTATTGCTATCCCCTCCTTGTGTTCTATCGACTCTTTCAAGGTAAGAACTGATTTCGGCTTTTGTTTGGAAACATGTTATTGTCAGAGGTGAACCATCGCTTGGCTCGGGATTTGGTAGGAAACCAAGTCGGTTGTAAGGTAAGAGCTAAGTGATTCATTAATATTCGGCCATGGGCCTTATTTCGAGTACTTAAGTGTTGACCCACTCTGACTTTGGTTTATAGGGAAAATCGGCAAAAGTAAGCAGGCTTTTGGGGAACTAAGATCTTTTGGTAAGGATGTTAAGTTATGGTTCTCTTCTTTTTAAGATCTCGTACTTGGTAATTAACGAAGTGTTCTGATTAAGTGTCGTCGATGGATGCGAATACCAGTCTAGAAGAAAAAGGGAAAGTCCCTATCCCGAAGTTTAAGAAAAGAGCTGTCTCGACGGTTCGAGATTGGCCACCGGGGTGTGGGCCAGCATCTGAGCAGCAGGTTAGGCAGATAGCTGTAGTCTCGCTAAACGATAGCGTCGGGATCGAGGGTCTAGAGCTTCAGGTTATAAGGTGTGTAGCTAGCCTACTATTTCCGGGTTTTATGTGACATTTGCATGTGTAATATGTTTACTAACAAGTGCAGTGACAAGTGTGATATTGATACCCTTCAAGGGTATGACGATGATCAGGTTAGTATTAAAGCTGTTGAAATATGATCATTGATCTGAATACGTGAGTATGCTTGTGGTTATGAATAACATGTGCATGCATTATCATGATTGTATCTTATGTTGCATGTGCATGGGTGGGTTATGAAAGAAGGACAGGGTGTACTTCGAGTACGTGGTTGATGAGCAGCTATGTGCCTCATCGTGATTGATATCGGCTATGTGCCATATCGTGGATTGATGAGTGACTATGTGTCCCATCGTGATTTTGGTGTTAGCTACGGCTACATCGTGGATTGGCGCTGACTGAGGTCGCGTTGTGGATTTTTGTGCTTAGTTGCACGTGGATGGCATTGAAAGCCTTTGTGGAGTTAAAAGGAGAGGGTGATTTAAATCCCCTGGTGTGTGGTAGGCTGGATAAGGGGGTGTGTAGAGGATGGACCTTAGGCTTGGGTCGGGATTCATTATTGCATAATTGTGGTATGTGAATACATGTGATCGTGAACTTGAATAAGAAATAGGCTAAGCCCAGTATGTGGAGGGTAAGTGGTTAATTACCCGGTTACTTGATATATGATATGTGTGGGCCAAGCCCAGATTGTGATATGGTATGAATATGATATATGATATATGATGCATGGGTTACTATGTGGTTAGCATGTGGGTGGAATTCAGTGGTTAATTACACACTGAGTCTGTGTGACTCACCCAACTTTTTAAACATCGCAGGTGATTCGTGATTATGGACCGGGTTGGAGTAGATACAAAGGTGGCCATGCAGAAGCAGATTTTCATATAGAAGTTGTCTTTCTTTATTTAATAGAATTTATCATTTTCAATATTATTAAGTATTTGAACAAGTTTTTATTGTAATAAGGCCCAATTAAATTATTTGAGTATTTATATTATGTTAAAGCAAATGGCGATTAGATTATTATTTTGAAATCAGTTTATTTTCGGCAAACTATATCTTAAAACATATAATAAAGTTTTAATTTGGATATTTTTTATCAAGCTTATATTATTTCATAAATTTTAAAATGGACATGGTTTTTTGAATAAGTACAAAATTTTCAAGTTCCACCACAAGTAAGAATATTTTTAAACGTTTTCCGCAGTGACATACCAGATCCGGTCAGGACTTGTGGGCCGGGTTTGGGGGTGTTACAGTTTGGTATCAGAGCCCAGTTCAAAACTCGGCTTTGAGGGTTTTGGGCCCAAAAACATTTTTCAAAAATGGGCTTTTCAAAATATGGGCTTTTATTTCAGGTTATTCTGGCATGGCACCTGTACCTCCGACCCGAAGTCCACCAGGCAAGTACTTCAGACTCTCGAAGTGATTTGTTATTATGAACTGTTATGGGCTTAGTTGGGCTCGTAGATTAGTGAACTAGGATCTGTTGAACCCTAGGACTAGTCTACTCAAACACATGCATAAGACTTAAGACTACTAAACAAACCTGTGAAGTAAGACGCCGGGTTAAGGTGTGGCAACCTGTGTGCGCATGTCTAGGATTGGTATTCGGTGGGAGCTGGGTATTTAAGCAGTCCGCGTGACTCACCTCCTCTCCACTCGAATCCTACCTGGTGCGTAGTTACGGTTCACCTTAACCAAGAGGACTTATTCATAGGCTAAACCAATTATTAAAACCCGAAAGGGACTAGCTTTACTGTTTTAAAAACCCTTAGTTTTAAAATTTTCAAATTTACCCCTTCGGTTTGTAAACCCTAAATTTGATTTTGAAAGACATTTACTCGATTTACAAAATTACTGAATTACCCCTACTTACAAAATTACAAAAATGCCCCTGTGTTGTAAAATTACCGCACTACCCTCAACTTTTTGTTAAAATGATTTTACTTTGCAAAATACCAAGAGCTTTAGTTTTCAAAATATCAAGATACTCCGATTTGGGGAAATTTACGAAAATACCCCTGTGTTGAAAATTACTAAAATGCCCCTGACTTTCAAGATTTCCGGTTTAACCCCAATTTTAATAAAATTCTCTCACTTTGCAAAAGTATCCAGTTTTCTGTATTTCAAAATAATACCCTGACTTTGGAAATTTACAAAATTACCCCGATTGACAAAATTACCAAAATACCCC
This sequence comes from Gossypium australe, assembly GCA_005393395.2. Taxonomy (NCBI): domain Eukaryota; kingdom Viridiplantae; phylum Streptophyta; class Magnoliopsida; order Malvales; family Malvaceae; genus Gossypium; species Gossypium australe. The sequence continues at coordinate 107,477,520 of CM016621.1, read as the reverse complement.
TGGTTTTCAAAATCCTGTTATACTTTCAATTTGCGAAATTTTCGAAAATACTATTCAGTTTGGGAATTTAAAAAAAAAGATCCTGACTTATTAAAGTTTTTGGAATCGCTTTGGTTTATTACGAAAATAACCCTGTAGAAAAATGACGGAAATACCCCTGGGGTAGAAACGGGCAAAAATGTCCGAATAGTGAATGTGTGTGGTAGATACCACTGAATGAATGTGTCTCTGTTTATGAACATGAATGTGACTCCCTGTATTAAGGTAGCGAACTTGAACCGAACCTTTGTGTGATCGAAAGAACCACTTCTAGAATCTCTTCTCATAAAATTGCTCGTGGATAAATAGTGGAACAAAAAAAAAATTCTAATGCATAAAATTTCTTAAATCAGATTAAAATCGCGACGATAGAGATAAGTTCTAGGGGACGCGGTAGAGGTAGAATGGCAGCATCGGAACCGGTAGGGTCTGGCCATGGGTCAGAAAGTGAAGTGCCGCCGCCAGCAGTGGGCGCGGAGGAACAAGATCAGATAGGTGAAGATGACGCAGTATCGCGGGCCATGTTACGAGCGCTAGAACGAGTAGCAGGAGCTAGTAGGGGAAATGGAACTCGGAAGTCGGTATCGGAAAGGCTTAGATCGAACAGAGCCGAGATCTTTAGAGGAGTGTCGGGAGTAGCTCCTAACGTAGCGGAATATTGGCTAGAAGCAGTCGAAAGAATCATGGACGATTTGGACTGTACCAATGAAGAAAAGCTGAAGGGTGTTGTTTCATTACTTCGCGACGAAGCTTATCGTTGGTGGCTCACTGTTAAACAAGGTGTACCGGCAGATCGATTGGATTGGGATTACTTTACGGCTAAGTTTGAAGGAAAGTACGTAGGAGCCAGTTATTTGGACTCGCAAAGGAAAGCGTTTCTAAATCTAGTACAAGGAAGTAAGTCGGTAGCGGAGTATGAAGCTGAATTTGTGCGACTAAGTCAGTACGCCAAAGGAATCGTGGCTACTGATTATGAAAGGTGTGTTCGATTCGAAGATGGGCTGCGAGATGAGTTGTGGGAGTTGATCGCTCCGCAGAGAGAAAGGGACTTCGCCATTCTGGTGGAGAAAGCTCGGATCGCTGAAGAGGTTAAGAAGACTATAAGAGAAAACTGAGAGAAGAATAGGAACGAGAATAAGAGAAGTTTTGGACCGTCAGCGTTGGTTGGTAATGTTCGAAAAAGACCAAGGATCGAGAATCCTGTCCATGCACCAGTGGATGTGAATCGGAATCGTTCATGTGTTAAGTGTGGGAAAGCTCATTTAGGAGAATGTTGGGGAAATAGTAAGGAATGTTTCCGGTGTGGGTCGAAGGCCCATTTGGTTAAGAACTGTCCTCAGGCAACGAGAGGTCGAGGTTTGAGCCATGAAGGAAATGGTACCGACAGAGGTGCTAAAGGATCGGATGCGAGTCAGCCAAGGACTTGATATCAGGTACGTTCTTTATTTTGGGGCACCATTTATTGTTTTGTTGTGTGAAGTTAGCTCATGCTTGTGTGGCTAGCGAAGTATAGGAACTTTGGATGTGAACCTTAAGACTGTGTCTAGAAGGCAGGATAGATTTGTTAAGATCAGAGTGCGCAGCAGAGACGTAGAGTAGCGAGTTATAATAGTAAGAAATTTCGGGGACGAAATTATTTTTAAGGGGGGTAGAATTGTAACACCCTGGGTTTAGGGGTTATGCGTTCGTGCAAAATTCGAGTGATAGTAGGCTTGGAGTATGGTTGGACGTGTTTTAAGGGTTTCGGGAACTTTAAATTATAAGGGAATGCTTTGGAAAAAAAAATTTGGATTTAAGTGTAAAAAGGGGAACTGGGCAAGAAGGCCTTAAAACAATTTTGTGGAGTTTAGGACACAAGAAAAGGAATTGGCAAAGTGGCTTGGGCGCTAAGTGCAAAGGGAGTGCCAAGGGGGAAGGGGTTCGAATAACATGGGAAGCAGTTGGGCTTTTATTTTTTTTAGCGTTAAAAAGGGAGTTGGGCTAGGTAGGCTTTAAAGGAATTTTGTGGGCATTTTTAGCAAAAGGGAAGGCTGTGGTAGAGTGGCCTCCGTGCGCTGCTTAAGAGCTTGGGGAGGACGCCATTAAGGACCTGGGTTCGAATCCAGGCGGCATCAGTAAAGGGTTTTATTTTTGTTTTTGGGGTGTTAAAAGGAAGGGACTAAGAAAGTAGGGCTTAAAAGAATATTGTGGGCGTTGGTGGACAAGAAAGATGGGCTGGTAAAGTGGCTGGGGCATTGTAAGGAGGGCTTGGTGCAGGTCGTGAGTTCAAGGCGCAAGGGAAACAGAATTTTGGATATTTATTTTGCAAGCTGACGTTGGAGATGGAGAGGGCTTAAAAGAAAACGGGCCGAATTTATATCACAAAAAGCGCTTTGGCCGAATGGCCTAGGGCGCTACCTGCAGCATGGGTTCTAGCAGGTCCCATGTTCGAGACCTATGGGCAGCAGTCTGGGTGTTTTATTTTGGTTTTATTTTGCAGTAGTTGGTAAGGTGTTGGACGGGACATGGGACCTCCAAATTGAGATAGAATTAAGTTAGTTTTTAATTTTAGTTTTCGGCTGAGGTATTGGATTAAGGCTGGGCTTTATTTTTTTATTATTTAGGTGATAAGGATGGCCTTTATTTTATTTGTTTTTAGGAGGTGATAATGGATAAATAAGGGGGGTTTTATTTTATTTATTTTGAATGTAGGATAAGGGATAAATAAGGCTTATTTATTTATTTATTTGAATGGATTGGAAGGAGTAAAGTAAGGGAGTTGGCCAATTCAAATTGGTTTGAATTAGTGGCCATAAGTGATGGCCGAATCTTGGTTTCTTCATGTGGGAGGAGTGGCCGAATTCTATAAATAGGGGGTTAGAGTGCCGAAATCATTCTTTTAGTCTCTTGCCAAAAATTAGTATTTGTGTCTCCTAAATTCTGCTAGTAGCCGAATGTTCACTTGAACCCCCCCTAAACCTCATTTTGTCTACTTCTATTTCTTTTATTCTTAGCCGAATTATTCACCCTTCCATATCTCTTTTCTTTTTCATTGTGTTAAGTCGAAACCTTACCCTCCTAAACATTCCCTATTCACTTTGTTCTCCATTTTAATTGTTGACCGAATACCAACATTCTCCCTCTCATTTCTTTTGTTTTCTTTCATCACTTTGCAAGCCGAATCTCTCCCTTTTATTGCCGAAATATCCCTTTTCTATTTGTCTTCATCTTGGCCGAATAGTAGAGTGGTGCTGATCTCCTTGAGGGTGTCTCTTTCAATCATTGGAAAAGGTAAGTAATGGTAGCCGAATGCCTATTGCTATCCCCTCCTTGTGTTCTATCGACTCTTTCAAGGTAAGAACTGATTTCGGCTTTTGTTTGGAAACATGTTATTGTCAGAGGTGAACCATCGCTTGGCTCGGGATTTGGTAGGAACCAAATCGGTTGTAAGGTAAGGGGTAAGTGATTCATTAATATTCAGCCATGGGCCTTATTTCGAGTACTTAAGTGTTGACCCACTCTGACTTTGGTTTATAGGGGAAATCGGCAAAAGTAAGCAGGCTTTTGGGGAACTAAGATCTTTTGGTAAGGATGTTAAGTTATGGTTCTCTTCTTTTTAAGATCTCGTACTTGGTAATTAACGAAGTGTTCTGATTAAGTGTCGTCGATGGATGCGAATACCAGTCTAGAAGAAAAAGGGAAAGTCCCTATCCCGAAGTTTAAGAAAAGAGCTGTCTCGGCGGTTCGAGATTGGCCACCGGGGTGTGGGCCAGCATTTGAGCAGCAGGTTAGGCAGATAGCTGTAGTCTCGCTAAACGATAGCGTCGGGATCGAGGATCTAGAGCTTCAGGTTATAAGGTGTGTAGCTAGCCTACTGTTTCCGGGTTTTATGTGACATTTGCATGTGTAATATGTTTACTAACAAGTGCAGTGACAAGTGTGATATTGATACCCTTCAAGGGTATGACGATGATCAGGTTAGTATTAAAGCTGTTGAAATATGATCATTGATCTGAATACGTAAGTATGCTTGTGGTTATGAATAACATGTGCATGCATTATCATGATTGTATCTTATGTTGCATGTGCATGGGTGGGTTATGAAAGAAGGACAGGGTGTACTTCGAGTACGTGGTTGATGAGCAGCTATGTGCCTCATCATGATTGATATCGGCTATGTGCCATATCGTGGATTGATGAGTGACTATGTGTCCCATCGTGATTTTGGTGTTAGCTACGGCTACATCGTGGATTGGCGCTGACTGAGGTCGCGTTGTGGATTTTTGTGCTTAATTGCACGTGGATGGCATTGAAAGCCTTTGTGGAGTTAAAAGGAGAGGGTGATTTAAATCCCCTGGTGTGTGGTAGGCTAGATAAGGGGGTGTGTAGAGGATGGACCTTAGGCTTGGGTCGGGATTCATTATTGCATAATTGTGGTATGTGAATACATGTGATCGTGAACTTGAATAAGAAATGGGCTAAGCCCAGTATGTGGAGGGTAAGTGGTTAATTACCCGGTTACTTGATATATGATATGTGTGGGCCAAGCCCAGATTGTGATATGGTATGAATATGATATATAATATATGATGCATGGGTTACTATGTGGTTAGCATGTGGGTGGAATTCAGTGGTTAATTACACACTGAGTCTGTGTGACTCACCCAACTTTTTAAACATCGCAGGTGATTCGTGATTATGGACCGGGTTGGAGTAGATACAAAGGTGGCCATGCGGAAGCAGATTTTCATACAGAAGTTGTCTTTCTTTATTTAATAGATTTTATCATTTTCAATATTATTAAGTACTTGAACAAGTTTTTATTGTAATAAGGCCCAATTAAATTATTTGAGTATTTATATTATGTTAAAGCAAATGGCGATTAGATTATTATTTTGAAATCAGTTTATTTTCGGCAAACTATATCTTAAAACATATAATAAAGTTTTAATTTGGATATTTTATATCAAGCTTATATTATTTCATAAATTTTAAAATGGACATGGTTTTTTGAATAAGTACAAAATTTTCAAGTTCCACCACAAGTAAGAATATTTTTAAACGTTTTCCGCAGTGACATACCAGATCCGGTCAGGATTTCTGGGCCGGGTTTGGGGGTGTTACACTTTTTTTAAGTGTCAGCCAAGAGGTATATATGGCAAGTTTGACTTCTTTATTTTTGGTAAGGTGGCTAAGGAATTAAGGAAAGGTTGAGGTTGGGGAAAGAAATCGAAAGGAAAAGGTAAGTAAGGGGAACAAGTGGCTTATTTCATGGAGAATGATATGGAAAGTATGGTTGGCAAAATTTTGACCCTTATGGCTATGCATGTGGACGGTTTTGGGGGAAGATAGGTAGCTGAAATTTTTACTTTGGCATTTGGTAGGGTCTTGGTATTGTTTTGGCCAAAAATCTCATTTGCAACTTTAGTGTCATCTTCTCCCAATTTGCTATTCCCTTTTGCCGAAATCTTCTAGCACAATAGTGCATTTTTCTTCTCTTTGTATTGGTCACATATTCACCTTTTGTCCATCTTCCTTGATAGCCGAAACTTCAAGTGGATTATAGGCAAATTCTTCTTCTTTCTTCTTGATTGCTGAATGCACCTAAACCATTGAGACAAAATTGTTCACTTTTTATCCTTTGGAAGAACTGAAACCCCAAAAATACACCTTTTTCATCTTTCTATTCCTTTTCACAAAAGTTTTCAACCCTTTCTTTTCTTCTTAAAATCCATACCCTCTATAGCCGAATATCATCGTTCATTTTTCTCCATAACCGAAACCTTTTCATCATTTATTATTCATTCCTTAATCAATCGGTAAGTGTTCATTCCAATGTTTTATTTTATTTCTCTTAATGCCGAAATATTGTTTTGGTTGGGATGGTCATTTTAACCGAGACCATCATTTTATTCTACCCTCTCAAACGAGATCCTTTTCTCTTTTTCATAGTGTTTTAAGTGGGAGACCGTGTATTGTTCTAGCCGAAGTCAAATGGTGGAAATTGGATCCAATATTGATAAGGTAAAGTGGTTCATTTTGGATTTTTCGTTATATCTCTATTTGGCTATGTTGCAAATCGGATTGAAGTTTTGACTAATCGACTATATGTTTTAGTGACAAATCACTCGATATATTTCTACCTTCGGATATAGTGGTAAGTGAATCAAGTGTAAGCGATACGAAATCTTTTGAAAATCCGAGGCTAACTTTTGGTTGGTATTGTTCTAGGTCAACGTCGAGTGGTTCGTTAGGAAATCAAAATAAGGTGTGTAATCCCGTACTTTCCGTATACATATCTGAAATGGTGTGTAATTCCACACTTCTTTTAAAGTTTGTATGAAATATTCTGTGAATTGGTTGAAATACTGAAGAAAACCAAAAACCGGCATCCGTGATCACTCAGGCGTATGTATGATCGTAGTGGTAATCGTATTTTGTAATAAAACAGTTTCGATTAGAAGCAGTGACGTGTTTTTGAAAAATCACAAAAAATAGGAGAAATGGAATTAGAAAGTGAATAAGATATCAAATTAAAGCTTACTGTGTCTATTTTAATATGGAAGAAACGGAGAAGGAAAAGGATTTTTATATTCTGAGATATGTTAATTTTTGTGAGAATGATTCTAATTGACTTCGTGGTTCCCTAATTTGTTTTGGAAAAATCGTATAAAATGGTATAAAGTGAATTATGGGTTATAATTTATATGTATAGATTCCTTAGTGAGTCTATTCTCAAAAGAAATAAGTGGGAGCAACATCTGAAAACTGTAAAGTGAGATATTTGAATTTTGTTTAAGAGAGGTCAGAATCGTTGGACAGTGAAATAAGGGAAATTTTAAGGAATAAAATGTACTAAATGGTTAAGCCAAAAATTTTGGAAACATTTTATTAAGAAGATATATGAGTCTAGTTTCAAGGAAATTTTACGGATTTAGATTTCGAGATTCCTAACTCAAGTTGTAGTCAATTTAGTCAGTATAATGCAGGTGGACAGTTTTAATTTTTTATGCCCAAATTAGTAATTAAGTCTAAGTTACGAAATTACCAAAATACCCTTGGAGGGTAAATTACCGAAATGGCCCGGGATTGCGAGATTACCAAATTACCCTTAGTGGGTAAAATTACCGAAGTATGAAAATGCCCTTACGGGCCGAGTTACGAAAATGCCCTTATGGGCCAAATTATGGAAATACACCTAATGGGTTGATTTGCAAAGTGTTAATGGGCCGATTTTGTTATATTGCTATATGGGCCGATTTGGTAAATTGCCTTAAAGGGCCGAATTGAAATGTGTTAATGGGTCGTTTTGATATTTGCTATATGGGTCGATTGATAATTTGCTATATTGGCCGTTAGATATTTGCTATATGGGCCGTTAGATATTTGCTATATGGGCCGTTAGATATTTGCTATATGGGCCGTTAGATATTTGCTATATGGGCCGTTTGATATTTGCTATATGGGCCGATTTAAAATAAATTGTGAAATGGGCCAAGATGATATCTTGCTTAATTGGCCAACTTGATAAATTGTTATAATGGGCCATAATTTTTGTAAGAAAAATCTGAATAAATTGTTGTAAATGGTTATGCATTGAGTACATGATTTGCATGGGATGGGATAATGATGAAGAGAAGTTCTGGTAGTTCTACTACATAAATCTGGTGGCTCTGCCACAAATCTGAAAAATGGCAATGCCATGTAAATTCTGTTAATCTGGTGGCTTGTCCACAAATTTGATATAAATGGCTTAATGCCTACGTTTGGTGTGTTGGCGGGGTGGGTTGACTAAAGATCACCCACAAGTGTGTTGGTTGGTACGGGTGGTGTGTAGCGGATGGAATACTAGGCTTGGTTTGGGACTTGCATTTCATACACATGTTATATTTGATACATTATTGTTATTGTATATGGACTTAGGCCCAAATATTTGCTTAATGGATTTTGGCCCAGTGGACAACGGTAAGTGGGTTACACACTGAGTTCGAGTAACTCACCCCCATTTTCCTTATCCCTTTCAGGTAATGATCAGTGATGGAGACTTGGGCCGTGGATGACTCGGTGGAGGCCATACTTCGTAAACGGTTATATTTGGATTTTGGATTTCTTTTAGTATTTTTAATTATTTTGCTATTTTGAATTAATGTTGTAATAAGGCCTCTAGGATATTTTATTTGGTTTTATGTTTAGCCGTACTTATTATTTTTCTACATTATTTTAAATGGGGATTTTTCTAAAATCATAAATAACGGTTTTCAAAAAAATGATTAACAAATGATTTTCATAACAATATTTTACAAATGATTTAACTCGGAAATTCTATTTCAAATTTTCAACGTCGTTTTCAAAGGTCACGGTTAAAGTTCACTACCTCAATTTTCGACTCATCAATCAACCTCTCAAAAATACTTGTATTTTATCTACGTTTCCGCAATGTTTTCAAAATGCTTCTGCAACTCTATTTTCCAAACATCATATTTTGTAAATTGTTTATTTCAAATATGTTTTCGCAACCTAAAAGGTTTTTAAAGATAATTACGTTTTCAAGTAGATAAAAATTGCTTAAGTGTTTTGGATTTTAACAAAGAGGCTGTAATTTTCAAACAAGTTTTTAACAATCGCAAATATGGTTTTGAAAAAAAAAAAAAAACACTTCCATGTGACACGCCAGATTCGGGCCTAACTTCTAGGCCGAGTTTGGGGTGTTACAAGTTAGGGGTGTTACATTCTGTGGCAGCGACACGGATTGTCCTAGTTTTTAAAAGAACTTATATTTCATACTTTAAATTTTATTAGTTTTATTTATTTATTATTATTTATTTATTCATTTATTTTGTTAATCTTAATTCTGTTTAGTTTTTTTTTTCTCACAGCAAGTCTAGATACAATGGAGTGACAAAACCAAAAAAAAAATTGAAGAAGCTAGAAATTGGGCACGATGTTGCGATGTCGCACCATTATGTCTCGATATCCTAGACAGAATAGGACCTCACAACATTGAAAGGCCAAGTTCATCTGAGACGTTCTGTCATCCGTTATTGGCATTTATTATTTTTGCTCTTATATTTGTTTTTTATTTATTAAACTATATTTCATATTTCTTGTCCTACTATTTTTTAGGTACTTTTTCGTCCACTTAGAGCACTCAAAACTCTAGATTATCATAACAGAAAGGATTCGGCTGATTCGGGGAAGTTTTCTTGTTTTTGCGCTTTAATTAATTTACACTAAGGGCAATGTATGTTCTGAAGTGTGGGGGGAGTACATATGATTAGTTTTTGTATGATTTTGTTTGTGTGTTTACTTTACTTTAGTTGATTATTTATTTTAAAAAAATATTTATTACTTTGTTGCTTGATGCTTGGATTATATTAACACTGTGAATAGTGGTTCAAAATAATGGAGCATTTAATGGTTTTTGTCAAGCATGAAATTTTTATTGATATGAGATAATTTGATTATTTTTAAGGGGAATTGATTAGGTTACTTAATTAAATTGCATAATAGATTAGAAGTAGCTAAGCAAAAATGTGTGATGATGTCATATGAGATATAAGTCTTTTAGATAGTCGTAGAGACATGAATGCTTGAACTGATTATTATTCATTCGGTTTAATTTGATGCATGAAATAAATTGTGTGTGGTGGGATGCTTAGGGATGACCTAAGGCATTGTTTGAATAGACAATTCTCAAATGACTGTACATTAATGCTATGAATCTCTAGTCTCCTTATTTGAGCTTGATAACTCCTTTTTGATGAACTAACAAAATTAAAACCCAAAGACCACACATAAAACTTGAACTCTTCCCCATCCTTGGTCATTTAATACATTACGAAATATGTAACAGCCGATTTTCACTAAAATCGGAACAGTGGTTTCGTGACCATAAATCCGAGCCGAAAAGATAAAATGTTTTAAAATTATTGTATGATTAGTGATATGATAGGAATGTTATATGAAAATTCTGAAAAGAAAATTTTATCGATTATGTGATTAATTAGGGAAAGGACCAAATTGCATAAAATGTAAAGGTTGACTTCTATTATCTATAAGGATTAAATAGCTATGGAATTCAAAACTTGAGGTCCTTATATGGTAATTAGAGCATTAAAGAAAAGTATGTAGATATTTTTGGTGAATCATCCGTGGAAATTTAGGAAAGGGCAATGACTAAATTGGAAATTGAATTAATTTGATTAATTAAAAGATGATAAAAGAAATATCATCTTATTTTCTCATCATCTTCCATAAATAATCTATGGAAGCCCTAGGAGAGAGAAAAGAAATTAAACAAGCTTAATTGGGTAAGTTTCCAAGTCTCGCTTTTAGTAATTTTTATATTTTTGAAATCGAGATAGTTTACTCTCTTTATTTTAGGGAGTAATTTGAAAAGTTATCAAAGTATGGAAATTGTGCCATGGATGTAAATGTCGAATTTATGAAATTTATGGTAGAAAATGAAAAGTTGTTGATAGATAAACAACTTTTATAAAGTGAATTTTGATGAAAACATGATTTAGGGATTAAATTAAAGACTTGGAAAATTCCACGGAAAATTTTGATTTTTATGAAATGTATGTGCTGTAAATTGTATATTGAAATTTCGGATAGTCTTGGAATAGGGATTAAATTGCATGAATTTTATTTTCCGAGCCTAGGGACGAAATTAGAATTTATGGAAAGTTTTGGGGAAAATAGTAAATTTGCCTAGAATGTAAATTAAGATTAAATGAATATGAAATGTGAGAAATTGATGATTAAATTCATATATATAGATTCGGAAAGACCAAATACGGGATTGGATCGAGGAAAATAAAAAGTTTCGGATTGGTAAATTATACACAAATCATTGTCGAGGTAAGTTCGTGTAACTTAAATGAGTATGAAATTATGTTGAATTGTATGTTATGTTTGAGTTATATGTAAATTATGTTTATGTAAATGATAAGAATGCTTGAAATTGGATACATGCTTAAAATTGAATGAAAATGGATTAAATTTCGTTTGAATATTGGATTTCGATGGATAAATATGATTTCCTGAAATGAAGTGGTCCTACAGTTGTTGCTGATGGGATTTAGCTCAGACGAGTAATCCTTTGACCTCATTTCTGAAAGGATTTAGCTCGGACGGGTAATCCAGATGAAACTCTTTAGAGCATATGTCATAAAAAGGATTTAGCCTGGACTGGTAATCCTGACTAAGCTCTATTGAGTATATATTGGAGACAGGATTTAGCCTGGTCTGGTAATCCTGTTGCATAGATGTGGCTCAAGAGTGTGCTCTCTGATATAGTACCTTATGGGTACCATTGGACATGAATTGAAAGATATACTGTATTGTACACTTTGTGTGTACTACTTGATTATCTATTGGAATATCAATGATTCAACGGATAAAATATATGACGTGACATGAGAAATATGGGATGAAAAGAATAATGCTTTGAAGGAATGTAGCATGATGAGCTCATCTATGCTTATTTAGTGTACATGAAAATTATAGGACTAACTTGTTTGATTGAGTGAATGTGTTTAGGAAAATTGATAATGTTATGGAAATTTTTTGTTGTATGTTTGATATTAATGAAAGAAAATGGTAAGTTTAATTCCAGTTATACGAACTTACTAAGCATAAATTGCTTACTAGGTTTTCTTTTTCCTGTTTTATAGTGCTCAAAAGCTCGGAAAGGTTGGAGATTGGTAGGAGCAATCATCACACTATCTACCCATTGATTTTGGTGTAAAAAGTAAACTAGTTTTGACTTAATGGCATGTATAGGCTAAATGGACCAAATTATGGTTTGTAAATGGTGGATGTAATCTAGCCATTGGAATGGCTAGTAATGCTTGGTTTTTGGTATTTTAAGGTTATGCTATAATAACTATCTTTGAAGTGAGAATGTTAAATATGTATATCCAAGTTTTGCATGGTATGTAGACTAAGTAAAAGTAAGTTTATTAACATGAATGTATGTGATAATATATCATATTAGATGTTGGAATTTGGCTTAAAATATATGCTTGGATTGGTTGGTATATGTTGGTGTGATTGATGCAGGTTAATAGTAAAATTTGGGTGAGAAATAAACCTAGCAAATGGCTTTATTTTGTCCACACGGGTAGACACACGGCCTGCCATATCGGCATGTGGTTTGGCCGTGTGTCCCCTGCATCTTAGAATTGAGAAACAGAATGCTCAGACTTGAGCACTCGGGAAGAGACACGGGTGTGTGTCTCAGTCATGTAGGAGACACGGCCTAGAACACGGGCATCTTACTTGGTCGTGTGAAAACTGCACCTATTTTATGAAAATAAAATTAACCACACAGCCTAGCACACGAGCGTGTGGCAAGCCGTGTGGCACAAGTGAGAGAGTTACACGGGGTAAGGCACGGCCTATAACACGGGCATGTCTAAGGGTTAGACGGGCGTGTCCCTAGACCACACGGGCGTGTGAGTCCTGTACATAGGAAAAATTTTGAAATTTTGCAAAAAATTCTCAGTAATTTCGATTTTGTCTCGATTTGTTTCTACTGTTTATAGTAGGCCTCGAGGTTCTATTCAAAGGACATTATAGTTGATTTCAGATATGAATAGTATTTTGACACGATTTGTCTGTATTTATTTTGTAAACTCTAGTAATGCTCTAAAATCTTGTTCTGGAAATGGATACGGGTTAAGGGTGTTTCAAAATAAACATCAGGCTATATATATTAAAGGTTTATGTAACACCCCAGACCCGGCCTAAAAGTTAGGCCCGAATCCGGCGTGTCACATCAAAGGCATATTTCAAAATGATTTTGCTAAGTTAAATTTTAGGGCCCAATAGCCCAATACCCATGAGTCTTGTTAAGTAATGATAAAAGCCCATTTTATAGCATTAAGTATTTCGGAAACCAAGTTTAAGCATAAGAAATTTACTTAAGATTAATCATTAAGTAAACAGTTAAAACATCAAAACCCACAATTTAAAATCAAATCAAAGTACAAGGCCTATTACATCCAGCGAAAGTAAAGAAACTAAAACCATGTCCTTTGAAACAAATAAATAAAAATAAAAATTTAAACATCTTGTAGTGTGGCTATCTCCGAGTCCTCTCCCACGTTGAGCCATTTACTGAGGATTACCTGAAACATTAAATAAAGGGTGTGAGTTTCAAAACTCAGTGTGTACAACACTTGGCAATCAAATCAACATACAAATATTCACATTGGGCCTAAGCCATAACGAAATCGGTGGTCTTGGGCCTTAGCCCACAATGACCTCATAATATATCATATCATATGCAAGACAAGGTAATGCAAAACCCTCCCCAAAAATCCATCCGCTACACACCATTTCCCTTCCAACCCTACACACCTGTGGGGATTTCTAAATCGACCCACCCATCCTCTACACACCAAAGGTAGCACTCACAGTGACACTACTAAACGTTGCAGCAAAGCTGCTAATCATATAATGGGCTTAAAGCCACCGGTGGATCCATGGTCGTCAAGCGACAATGCGATCCTCAAATATTCCTCCGTACCATAATTCCCACCCATATGCATCCTAATAAGAATATCATGTGAATGCAACATGCACATGAGTAACATCCACAAAACTCATACTCATCACATAGGGGTATTTTCGTCATTTCACAACCCAAGGGTATTTCCGTAAATCTACTCTACAGGGGTGTTTAGGTAATTTTGCAAAACAGAGGTACTTTGGAAATTTTGTAAATCAATGATATTTTGGTAATTCTGCAAACCAAGGGTATTCTGGTAATTTCACACTTTGGGGTTATTTTAGTGGTTTTACAAATCTAAGGATGTTTTGGTAATTTTTTTCAAACTAAGGGTATTTCGGTTAATTTCAAATCAGGGGTATTTTAGTAATTTTACAAATCTAGGGATATTTGGTCGCTCTCGGGTTTTAGTTATGAACTTTGGCATGCATTTCATCAAATTAATCCATTTCATCAAACTTAGCCTCAGGGCCCACCGAGCCCATTTAGCCACTTTTGGCCTTTCGGCTTTCCGGCGTTGCCAGTATGTGTGTGTAGTGTTTGTACACACCTGGATACCGCGACGTGCTATTCTATCCTTAGCCTTGATCCTACAACCAACCAACCTTCAATCAACCACTCATAATTAATCAACATATTTACTCAAAAGCTGAAACCTTACCGTAACCTTACCGTGTACCACCGGGTTCTAATGGCCCTTCATTCGCTACTAATCACAAGTGTTCCCTAAATCTGCCCTTACACATACACCATCAAAATTCTGGTGACTCGTAATCCACACAAGTCATCCACACATTCGGCCATTCACTTTAACCATAATCGAGTTGAGTTTCTTTACCCTTGCTAATGATCCTACCACGCTTACGATCTCCGATCCTTACCCTTGTTAATACAAGGTCACCGATAATGAAAAATTAGATCGCCCTTTGGCTTTTGACAAAACATACTATGGGGAGTTAATAGAATACTTACTGAATCCAACCTTAGATCATGCGGCCTAGATAACTATCGAACGAGATTCGTCTTTGAACCTTGACTGAGAGTAGCTACCAACTGATTTGTGATAGAGAAAAACAACAAAGATTCGGCACTAATGGGGATTTCGGCATGGAAGGATGGTGGTAATTCGACAAAGAAGAGAATTCAGCTATAGGGGAATTTAGCTTTCAGAGAAAGAAGAAGAACACAACTCTAATAGGAATTTCGGGAAAAAGAATGATGGGTTTTCTTTTCGGCATATGAAAGAATTTGGCTGAGGGGGAGAAAAGGAAGAAATAATAGAACCCAAGGAACCCTTCAATGAATTCGGCACCCTCTTTTTATAGCCAAAGCCGAATCCCACCTTCCCCCACAGTCCCATTCCGCACCAACTCCTCCCTCTCCTCATCTCCTGACTTTTCTCCCTGATAACACCTTAATCTTATCCAAAATTTCCTCCATATCAAAAACACCTGTTTACTTCAAACTCTCCACGGCAAGAGTTCAAAACCAACACAACTCTGGCCGTCCATACAGTAAAATAAACACTCCACAAAATACCACTCCTAAGGCTCGAACCTTGGACCTCTTCAGCTTACAACACGCCACCTTATAGCTCCCAAGTGACGCCACTTACCACTGGACCACAAGCCCATTTGTGTCTTATTTCTTCTTCATTTATTAAAAAAGCCTACTAACTGAAGTCTCTGTTCCCTAAGGCTAAAACCAATATTTTTCCTTTACCCTTACTTGATCCCAGGACATCTCCAACACCCCTAGACACTCCGAATTCATTAATCCTCAAAGCCCACATGCCAATTGTCATCTTTCTCCCTCACTTAAAAATATTTTCTACAATCCAAAGCCCAAAGCCCAATAGGCCCAATTCTTCTAGGCCCAAATTTGGGGCGTTACAGTTTAGGTAGATACATCACGATGATTTAAAAAAAATAAAAGAGCGAAAAAAGAAAGAAACAATGTGATACAACGATTATAGGTCGAGCAAAAATGTGTGACAAAGAAAAATTTAGAAGAAGTCTAAAGTAAAAGCGAGAAGAAAAAGTACAAAATTGAAACAAAAACACTATGACTAAGAAAAGAGTAAAAAGTCAAAGTGACAAAATAAAAATTCACAACAGTGAGAGGAAACTCAACCAACAGTGCACCAGAATTCATTAAGCCGACCATATTTGCTAGTATTATATTGTATCTTCCTACATGAAGAGATAAGGTACGTGAGAGAGGGAGACAAAAGGCGGTGAGCTTATGTAACAGCCCAAATTCGGCCCAAAAGTTAGGCCCGAATCTGGCGTGCCACATTGAACTGTTTTTCGAAAACCATGCTTTCATTGAAAACCCTTCTTAATATCTAAAAACTAAAGTCTCAGTTTGTGTTCATTCAATTTCAAAACGTGGTTCATTGAAAAGTTAATCAATTTTAAAAAAATGTTATTAACTTCGTTAAAAATCTCTTTTAGTTACGAAAGCTAATTTAAGGTAAAAAGTTTAAAACGTAAGTTTTTAAAAATAGTAATTGGGTTGAAAACTCGTCTACGTTTAACACATATAAAACGTAACAAAATCCCAAATTTAGAATTAAATCCAGAGAGGCCTTATTATAGAAATTAAAACCCAAAACGGAATTTAAAACATATATAAAATCCAAAGCATAACAGCTGTAATCGTGTGGTCACCTCCGAGTCCCTCGCAGCACCAATCTTGCTAACACTGGGGATTACCTACACAGTTAAAAAC
Source organism: Gossypium australe (assembly GCA_005393395.2). Lineage (NCBI taxonomy): Eukaryota > Viridiplantae > Streptophyta > Magnoliopsida > Malvales > Malvaceae > Gossypium > Gossypium australe. Next base: position 107,461,250 of record CM016621.1, on the reverse strand, counting down.
GGGGTGAGCTTACGAAAACTCAGTGTGTAATTCCCTTACTAGAGTAACAGTCAATATGCAGAAACAAAAACTGAAACAGTCCGGGCCAAAGCCCTTTAACAGTAACTGTACAGTCCAGTTCAGAGCATACGTGGGCCAAAACCCACTACAATATCATTTGAGTCACAACCCATAAGGAATCAATTGGGCCCAGCCAAAACCAATACAGAACAAGTGGCCTTAGCCTAGTATAGTGACAGATCTCATAAACAGATATGCAACAATATGAGGATGCATCCCACCCCGATCCATCCAACACACCACTCGTACCAACCCTACAGTTACGTGGAGATAAAATCGACCCACCCAGCCAACACACCAAGCTTAGCACCGATTTCGGCACTAAGTCAACAGAATGGCTCAGCGTTGTGGACAGAATGACTAAAAGCCATAAACAGAATGGTTATAAACCATAATTAGGATGGCACAAAGCTATCGGTAACTGTAATAAGTTTGGTACATAGCCATCAGCGTTGGTAATATAATCGGCACACAGCCACGGGCAATTATGATCGACACAGAGTCATCAATATATATGTTAGGCACATAGCCACGGGTAAATACGATTGGCACGAAGCCATAATCAAGATGGCAGATCAATACTGGATCCACAGGCATCTCATACGACCCGTGCGACCCTATCAGAACTTCCTTCATATTAATGTCCCAACCCCATGCAATATGTCGTGTATGTCATGCTCAATCATTACACGTGCATGCAAATAGCCATGCTCAGTAACAATCATTTAAACAAATATTAAAAGCATATCAGTCATACAACCACTGTCAAGTCAGTGAAAACACAGTCATACAATCCCAGCCAAATCATAGCACAAGTCAATCCTTTACCCACAAGGGCAAAACAGACATTTTACCCTATAAGGGTATTTCGTTAATTTTGCAAACCAGGGGTATTTCAGTAATTTTGCAAACTGGGGTATTTCGGTAATTTCACAAATTGAGGGTATTTCGGTAATTTTACAAATCGGGGGTATTTTGATAATTTCACAATCTAAGGATATTTCGGTAATTTTACAAATCGAGGGTATTTTGGTAATTTTACAAATTGGGGGTATTTTGGTAATTTCACAATCTGAGGGTATTTTAATAATTTCACAAATCGGGGGTATTTTGATAATTTCACAAATCAGGGGTATTTCGATAATTTCACAAATCGGTGTATTTCGGTAATTTCACAATTCGAGGGTATTTCGGTAATTTTATAAATCGAGGGTATTTCAGTAATTTTACAAATCGGGGGTATTTCAGTAATTTCAGAAATTGATGGTATTTCAGTAAATTTACAATCTGAGGGTATTTTAGTCATTTTATAAATTGGGGTCTCAACGACCCAACAGAAGGTCCACTGTCGCCTCGAGCGACTTAAGTATCCTAAACAGTCCCAACGATGTAAATGTGCCTAAGGCCCATTACTCGGCCCAAGTGGGCCCACACGCTCGTGTAGCCTAATTAGCCCAGAAATAGCCTCGACTATATGAATAGCACATTTCAAACCAATAGAAACCATATAACATGCATCTGATCCGTGTGGAGCCCACCAGCCCATGGGCCGACACGGCCTATTTCAGCCCCAACGCGGCCCAAAGCGACCCAAGCCCATGAGAACGCTCATGGTGGCCTCAACCATCTTGCGCCCATAGTCGTGGGCTCGGTCCACCACACGTGCGATCGCACGCTCGTGTGGCATCATTTTCCGATATTTTGGCTTTTCGCCATTTTGTCGATCTACGATCAGAAGGAGTGTGGTTACACACACTCTATCGGCTTTCTCGCCAACTATCGAATATAGGGTACTGTTACACACTTGATCATGTAGAGTACTAAAAATTCACGATCGCCAGAATCTATATTCAAACATAACATTCAGTTAATCACTAAACAAATAATGTTAAGAAAAACTCTTAGCAACCACCTAACAGAGAGATCGATACCACATGCCTTGACTAGATCAGTCGACTGTGATTTGCCTAGTTTGATGCAGTCACCCTTCTGCATCCTGGCAGAAAATCCCGAACAGCCGACACCTTACACCGCTTAAACTTGGGAGTAGAGGTTACGCGCTCAAACACAGCCTGTACATTTTCCATCACTTTACTACTAGAATCCTCTTTAGCCATCGAGAGTTCTTGATTGAATAACAAAAGAATTTCAATCGCTTCTAAAATGCTTGCACCCCGTCACTTCGTATAGAAATCTAAAAACCCAATGATCAACTTAGGAAACTAACATTCGGTAATCAAAGAATAAGATGGAGGAGTATTCTACTTTTAGAAAAAGTAGAAGAAACTGATTTGAACACATATTGCAATAATAGAGAAACAACATAAAGAACTTATGTGTACCTATCGATTCCTCAGAACCCTTGCAAGACCGAAACAACACCAATGGCAGAGCATTGAAATAGTTGGCCAATAATAGGGAGAAAAGCAGAATATTTGGTCAAAAGAGCAAATAGCAGAGGGGAATATTGAAAGAGAAAAGAGAAAAGATAGAGAAGAGGCAGTCGGCTAAAGGAGAATAACCAAAAAGAAAGAATGAAATCGAAGGGAAAAGGGAAAATATATTCAGCTAGACAAAATGTAAAACAAAAGAGGTGAATGAAAAAGAACAATTCGGCAACACAAACCAGTTTTTCCCAAGGCAAAATTAACCGAAACCAAACCAAAAATGAGAGAAAACAATCCTAGTCGAATTTCCTATGCTTCCCCTTACCAATTTGGCACAACACTCCCACACACTTCAAACTCCTTGTTTTTCTCCATAAATCACTCCCTTAATCCCTCCACGAAATCCTCCTTGATTCACTCAATGACCAATTCAAACCTTACCTTGTAGAGTTCTAGTCCACCTCTACTTCTCTACTGGCCATAGCAGCAAAATAAATACCTCTTTGCTCCAGGCGTGACTCGAACATCAACCCCCTTTTGAAGCTCCACCACACCACTTACTAATAAGCCATAAGCTCAATCGATTCCTAACTTATCCTCAATATTTTATAAAGCCTTTATGCCAATTTCCAGGTTTATTCAAGGAACAACCAAAAATTCTGCGCACGCCATGAAGCACGCCATGACTTGAACCTCAAACCACATGCATACTCCTAACGCCTCCTTGCCACTAGACCACAAGCTTCCTTGTGTCACATTTTATCCTCAAATCTTAATAAGTCCTTCCAACCCATGCCAAGTTCAATTTTAGGGAAAACTAAAATTTTTGCTATAGCTTAGATTTAAACTCAAGACCTCCCAAAACACTCCTAATCACTCATAAAGCACATAACCAATAAAGCAAACTTGTAATTAGTGAAATTTTTCTCGCACAACTAAAATCCAATTGCTCCGGTGCTCAAAGCCTATTTCTTCTAGGCCCAAAATTTGAGATGTTATAGCTTGGATGGCACATTAAGTTGGAATAAAGGGATCAATGTCATGTCCCTAACTATTTCTAGTGTTTGAACCATTTTGAGCCATATTTTTCTTTGAACTCATACCATCCTAAGCCTCAAAACTTTACAAGCCTAGAAGACTAATGTGACTTAAGCATTCTTTATGCATAATCTTCCGAAATTACTAACAATTTTATTTAATGAATGTTTTTTACTCACATGATTTTGTCTACTACATATCTGCTTAATTTATGTTAATTGTGATATTGTTAAACATTTGGTCATGGGAATTATTTCTAATTTTTTAGTAATGTAACTTTGTAAACTAATCCTAATTTAATTTAAAAAATTTCAAGGTATTGAACTATCAAGAATAAGTTACATGTGTGATATGAATTGTTATACCTTTAATATTTGAGATCATGATCTTAGTAATAATAAAATCCAAGGGACATCTACTTAATGCATGCTATGAGTTAGACTTGGTTTGCTTGAGGAAAGAAAAAAGTTAAGTGTGGGGAGTTTAGGTGTGAGGTTCTTATTTACATTCATCTTCACTAACTTTAGCTTGTTTAAAGAAAGAAATTAAGTCATTTTCGTACTAATTTTTTTCTCTTTTTCCAAGATATGTGTTTTGGTTGCTTGAGATCAAGTAATAAGTTAAGTGTAGGGGACTGATCTGCCACAAATCACACTAGTATTTACATCCTTTTTACACATAACTTTAGCTTGTTTAATAGCTTAATTAAAGCATCTTAGTTTTTCATACTTAAACTAGTAATTTATGCTTCCTAGTAGTTTTTATTATATTTTATATATCTAAATAAGGTTACATGGTCTTGTTGCTCAAGTCAAGAGCTAAATATGCATATTCGGGCCAAAACTGATGCCTATGTCACGACACCAAACATATATGTCTCAACATTGAAGAAAGAAGCCAAAAAACAAGTTTTGGATCAAAATTGCCCTCGATGTCACGACACGCCCTTCTTATGTTGCAACATCACCCCTACGCAGCCTAAAAAGTCCCTGCACATAATAGTTGCATTTTTTAGGGAAATTAGGAGTATCTGTCATAGTCAAACTCTAAAGACTTCAAGAATATTTTAGGCACTTTAATATTCCAAGTTTAGCCTATATAAAAGCTTGTAACAACCCGATTTTCGGTCTAGTTGGAATAGTAGTTTCGGGACCACAAATTCGACGAAGAAAATTTTATTTTTATTATATTTTTAAGGTCTACAATTTTATGGAATGATTTCATGAAAATTTTGTTTGAAAATTTTGACATTTGGGCACTAAATTTAGTCAAAAGGACTAAATTGTAAAAAATACAAAAGTTGAATTCTATATGTTAGAGGTGTCCAATTACTATGAGATTTTAAATTAGAGATCCTTAAATGGTAATTAGACCATTGGTTAAGTTGGTGGACAAAAATGGACATGCTTTGGTATGTTTTCAAAGTTTTTCATTAAGGGCATTTTGGTAATTTGGTAATTAAAATGAATTAAAAAGCCAAAATAAAGCCAAATTTGTACATCTTCTTCTTCCTTGGCTGAAAATCACAAGGGGGATGCCACAGCTAGGGTTTGGCCATTTCCAAGCTTGATTATCAAGAAAAAATGAGGGAAAAATGAGTATTTGATGATTTAGCCCTTTTCGCCATTTTTATGTCGAGGTAAGTTTGTATGTAAATAATGTAACTTTATAATTGTATTTACAATGTTTTGTTATTGCATGAATTGTATGATTGACTCTATGGATGAAATTGACGAAGTTTCAACAAGCGAGTAAATCTTGGTTGAACCTTAGGAATAGTTAGGATACAAATGCCATGACATTAGGGTCACTAAGATTATGTGTAAGACCATATCTGGGATATGGCATCGATATGAGACTTCGTGTAATACCATATTTGGGATATGATATCGATGTCAACTTCGTGTAAGACCATAGCTGGGCTATTGGCATCGATACGAGATTACATGTAAGACCATATCTGGGATATGGCATTGGTACGTTATAGTGTGTTCAAGATCCCCGAGTATCCTTTAGTATTCCAAGTGGTTCAATGAAAAATTCAATGGGTATGTCAAAGATGAGAAAGTATGTGAATATTTTATGAGATGGTACAAGTATGTACGAAAAACTCAAAAAAAATGAGCTCAGTATATGATGAACAATTGGTAAGACTGTGATTGAGTAAGTTGTGCGTATGAAGCTTAAATGACATTTATGTTGGTACTTGTTATGTAATTCATATGATGAGCCATTAGTATATGACAATTATGTTGATATGTGCTATGTTGATTTCAAATGACATTTATGTTCATATGACATTTATGAAGTTTAATGACATTTATATTGATATATGTTACGTTATTCATAAGAATGTGATTGAGTAAATTATACTCATGAAGTTAATGACATTCATGTGGAAGCATGTTGTGTAATTCATATGATGAGTTGTTGGTAAGATTTGGATTGAGTAAGTTGTGTTTGTAAGTTTTTAATGACATTTTAATGTTTGTTAAGTTATTTGTATGTCAAGTGTATGAATAATGTTTTGTATTATTTGCATATGAACTTACTAAGCTATATAGCTTACCCTTCTTCCTTTCCAATGTCTTTTAGGGTTTTTAAGCTAGCTCTAGTTGGAGATCGTCGGAGATCCTATCACACTATCAAGCTATCATTTTGGGTATAAGTGAATTCAAGTATTTTATGTCTATGGCATGTGTAGGGACTTAGTCATTTGCTAAATGTGTCATTGTGATTGTAGCCAATGTGTTGGCTTGTGATTGCCAAATGCTTGTTTTGATATTTGGCCATGTAACTTGGTTTATTTGGGCTATCATGGTTGTAAGCCTAAATATATATATGTGCTAATGTCTTTGGTGATATGAGCATGATATACTTGGTGAATGATGGAAATATGATTTATGACAAGAATGTGAAATTAGTATGTTTTATTAGGCTAAGTATGATGATTTAAGCATGATAATAGTGGCATGAGAATGACATGTTATTGTCTTGGTTATGGTTATTTGGTTTCTCTCTCATGCTTAATTTTGTGACATAAGATGTTGTATAGATGTGTGCAAGTGTGGGTGGCAAATGGCTTGGTAAATAGCCTTGTTTTTGTCCACACGAGTAGACACATGGGCGTTTGTCTAGGCCGTGTGTGACACACGGTCTGCCCCAGGGGCATGTGTTCCAGCCGTGTGTCCCCTGCACCTTAATTGTTGCAAAACAGAATGTCCAGAATTGAGCACATGGGTAGAGACACAGGCCTAATTAGGGCCTAAATGGAACAATGGCTTTGAAACTATGAATCTGAGGTCAAAATATTTATTCTGATTAAGTTTTAGTGTTTATTGAGTGATTCAATGTTTGTGTGAAATTTTGGTTGAGAAATTATACTGGTTGGATATCCAATTTGATAAGTTGGACTAAATTGCAATGGGTGAAAAGTGTGTATTATAATCCATAAAGGTACTTGATTTAGATGGGTTTTTAAATTGGGAGTCTTTAGTTGGTAATTAGACCATTACATTATGTTTGGATACAAAATGCCCATAGAGGGATCAAATATCTAAAGGATTAATGAAGGGAAATTTGGTCATTTGGCTAATAAAAGAAACAAAAGGGAAAATAAGGCTAAAATTTTGTTCACCTTCAACCTCCATAATCGAAAATTGCAAGGAGCCATAGCTAGGGTTTTGTTTCGCTTTCAAGCTTGATTGTAAGTACCTCTTAGCCCTGTTTTTGACGTTCTTCGTATTTTTGAAATCTTCGTAGCTCAATCTAGCTATTTATACCACTATTTTGAGCTAGAATTTGTGTTTAAAATTTTACCCATGGATGAAATACATGTATTTTGATGTCTAGTGGTAGAATATGAAAGTTTGAAGTGTGATAAACAACTTTTGCTGGATGATTTTTTTGCGAAATTGATAAAAAAGGACTTATTTGCAAAAGATGAAATAATATGTGTATAAAATGTATAATAGTTAAAATTGTGGACTGCTATAAGAGAGAATATGAATCGACTAGGATTGGGTGTGTGAAAAATGAACACATTTCATTTTACGGGCCTAGGGACTAAAATGTAAAAATTGAGGAAGTTAGGGGAAAAATTATAAATTTTGCCATAGGAAGATTTTGGACTGATTTGAATAATGTGTATATTAAATAAGCTAAATGTGTCATTATAGATCAAGAAGAACGTGGAATCAACCTTGACCAAGGAAAAGGCAATGTTTTGGACTAAATTGCAAATTGAGACATTTTGTATCGAGGTAAGTTTATATGTAAATGATACATCCTTTTTATTTATGTTTTTACATATTAATGTCTTATGTGAAATGTGAGTGAATATTATTGATATTTATTAAAATGATGAAAAGTGAGGAAATTCCCGGATGAACCTTCGGAATAGAAAAAGGATACGAATGAACACTGTATGTGATTATTGGTGGGCTGTGTACGATACCACTGTGTTTATTATTATTTGTGGGCTGTGTGTGATACCACCGTGTATATGTGATTATTGGTGGGCTGTGTGCGATACAATCGTGTTTATATTATTGTGGGTGGGCTGTATGCGAAACAACCGTGTATCCAGTATTATTCCAAAGTGTTCATCGGGAAAATTTGACTAAGTGAAATTACGTGTGACAATGTAGTGACAAGTGCAGGGTTATAAGTGCATGTAATTGTGAGCAATGTCTATGATATGTATTTGAAATGTGGTAAGGTTTGAAATGAGTAAGTGCAACTACAAGGATCTGAATTGTTCTTGATTAGTTTGTAATGTTCTTGATTGATAAGTATGTGGTATGATGTTCATTGTTTACGTAGACTTACTAAGCTTAAAGCTTACTCCCTTCTCTTTTCCCTTGTTCTATAGCGTCGCCAAGCCAGCTCAGGATACGAACATCGTCGGAGGGTCATCCACTCTATCCACACATTTTGGTATATTGAAATTTACATTGAATTATGGCAAGTATAGGAATTTCGTTATTTTGTATGTGTCATAATTGTTTGGCCAAGAATGTGGTCTATGGCATTTGATATATCATTTTGTATAAGGCCATGTGATGTGGCTAATATTGGTTGTGTATAAGTCTATGATGAGGTCTTTCATGAATGAGTTTGCTTGCCTAAGTGGGAATGAATGATAGCATGAAATTGAAGTGTGGAAAGTGTGACATGTGAATGGTTGTGTAGGTGCATGTGTGATGGCTAAGTATAAGTGTGGTTATACATGATTAGTATAGTTATTAAATGGTGCATGAATGCTCTTAATGTGGACAAATAAATGTCTAATAATAGCATGTTAAGTTTGGTTGGAAATGGTATACGTGTGGATGTGTTTCAGGGTGGCAAAAGGCTTGGTAAATAGCCTTATAATTGTCCACATGGATAGACACACGGGCGTGTGTCTATACCGTGTGTGACACATAGTCTGCCTCATGGGCGTGTAGCCTGGCCGTGTGTCCCCTGCACCTAATTTGCAAAAAAATTAAGTTCGTCACACGGGCTAACACATGGGCATATGCCTTGGCCGTGTGCCCTAAATGTGTGTTGACGTCATAAAATGAATACCCAGGTTTTTACGCACGGGCTGAGACACAGGTGCGTGTCTTGGCCGTGTGAAGAACATGGCCTAGGACATGAACGTGTACTCTGCCGTGTGAAAACCCGTGTAGGTTCGAAATGATAAATAAATCCACGCGGGTTGGGGACATGGACGTGTGCAACCACACGAGCTAGGGACATGGGCGTGTGCGACCACACGGCCTACCCACACGGACGTGTCCCTGTGCCACACGGGCATGTGCCCAGTTTTTATGTAAATTTTCTAAATTTTTCTAAAGTTCTCGGTTTGATCCCGGACCGTTCCCAAAGTATGTTTTGGGCCTCGTAGGCCCATTTTAGGGATTTTATGATTGAATATGAAAATTTTTAAATTGAAAGAAATTTTATGGCCCAGTTTTGCATGAATGCTTGTGTTATTGTCCGGTACTGCCTCATACCCTGTTTCCGCATTGAACACGGGTAAGGGGTGTTACATTTTAGTGGTATCAGATCTATGGTTTAGTCAGTTCTCGGACTACCATAGCGTGTGTGAGAGTCTAGCTATACATGCCGTAAATATATTATGATAGTGTGGTGACTCCTGATAATTTTAATTTGTGTTTTCATATAGTAAATGGATCCGACCGAGCTGCTGCTGATGATGCTGCATAGTTAAAATTGTGGGCTGCTATAAGAGAGAATATGAATTGGCTAGGCTTGGGTGTGTTTAAAATGAACACATTTCATTTTACGAGCATAGGGACAAAAGTGTGAAAATTGAGAAAGTTAAGGGCTAAATTATAAATTTTGCCATAGGAAGATTTTGGACTGATTTGAATAATGTGTATATCAAATAAGCTAAATGTGTCATTATAGATCGAGAAGAACGTGGAATCAACCTTGACCGTAGAAAAGCCAAGGTTTCAGACTAAATTGCAAATTAACACATCTTGTATCGAGGTAAGTTTATATATAAATGATACATCCTTTTTATTTATGTTTTTACATATTAATGCCTCATGAGAAATGTGAGTGAAAAGTATTGATATTTATTAAAATGATGAAAAGTGAGAAAATTCTCGGATGAACCTTCTGAATAAAAAAAGGATACGGATGAACACTGTATATGTGATTATTGGTGGGCTGTGTGCGATACCACTGTGTATATGTGATTATTGGTGGGCTGTGTGTGATACCACCATGATTATATTATTGTGGATGGGCTGTGTGCGAAACCATCGTGTATCCAATATTATTCCAAAGTGTTCATTGGGAAAATTTTATTAAGTGAAATTACCTGTGACAATGTGGTGACAAGTGCAGGGTTATAAGTGCATGTAATTGTGAGCAATGTCTGTGATATGTATTTGGATTGTGGTAAGGTTTGAAATGAGTAAGTGCAACTACAAGGATCTAAATTATTCTTGATTAGTATGTAATGTTCTTGATTGACAAGTATGTAGTATGATGTTCATTGTTGACATATAGATTTACTAAACTTAAAGCTTACTCCCTTCTCTTTTACCTTGTTTTATAGTGTCGCCAAGCCAACTCGGGATACGGAGATCGTTGGAGGATCATCCATACTTCCACACATTTTGGTATATTGAGGTTTACGTTGAATTATGGCATGTATAGGAATTTGGTTATTTTGTAAGTGTCATAATTGTTTGGCCAAGAATGTGGTCTATGTCATTTGATATATCATTTTGTATAAGGCCATGTGATGTGGCTAATATTGGTTGTGTTGTAAGTCTATGATGAGGCCTTTCATGAATGAGTTTGCTTGCCTAAGTGGGAATTAATGATAGCATGAAATTGGAGTGTGGGAAGTGTGACATGTGAATAGTTGTGTAGGTGCATGTGTAATGGCTAAGTATAAGTGTGGCCATACATGATGAGTATGGTTATTAAATGGTGCATGAAGGCTTTTAATGTGGACAAATAGATGTCTAATAATAGCATGTTAAGTTTGGTTGGAAATGGTATAAGTGTGGATGCTTTTCAGGGTGGCAAAAAGCTTGGTAAATAGCCTTAGAATTGTCCACACGGGTAGACACATGGGTGTGTGCCTAGGCCGTGTGTGTCACACGGTTTGCATCATGGGCGTGTAGCCTGGCCCTGTGTCCCCTGCACCTAATTTGCAAAAAAATAAGTTCGTCACATGGGCTAACACACGGGCATGTGCCTTGGCCGTGTGACCTAAAATGTGTGCTGATGTCATAAATAGAATACCAAGGTTTTTGCTCACAGGCAGAGACACGGGCGCGTGTCTCAGCTGTGGGAAGGACACGGCCTAGGACACGGGCATGTCCTCAGCCATGCGAAAACCCCTGAAGGTTTGAAATGAAAAATAAATCCACATAGGCTAGGGACATGGGCGTGTGCGACCACACGGCCTGCCAACACGGGCGTGTCCCTGTGCCTATGTCCTATGGCCGTGTCTCTCACACGGTCATTTCTCTAGCCTGTGTGTTTACTACTGGGCATTTTATTTTGCATTCATTAGGGTGCAGGGGACACACGACCATAACACACGCCTATGGGGCAGGCCATGTGTCACACACGGCCTAGACACATGCCCATGTATCTACCCGTGTGGACAAAATAAGTCTATTTACGAAGCCTTGTTGCCACCCATACTTGCACCAACCTACACAACATCAAAACCACACCAATCCAAATATATATATATGACTTCAAGGCACTTAACATGGCATAACTAAGTGCTTCACCATCATCAAACATCCATTATCACATGCAACACATCATCATTCAACCATCAATAACCATAGACTATATTATAATGGCATTGACACATGCATGCATATATGAATAGGTTTACAACCAAATAATCATTATGAGCCACATCTCATGGCCTTATACAAAATGAATCAAATATCATCATAAGCCAACACATTTGGCTAACCCAATATGACATATAACAAAAAGACCAAGTCCCTATACATGCCATACTCAAAATTTTGAGTCTAGCTATACCCAAAGGTTCCAATTGATAGTGTGATCGAGTCTTCGACATCATTCGATCCCTGAGCTAGATCGGCGATACTATAAGAAAATGGAAAAGAAAGGGGGGTAAGCATAAAGGTTAGTAAGTTTGCATGTAAATAATTAACAACATTAACCATGCATTATTGTACACATAACATAATGTAATTTATCACAATGTCATCATGTATCATAGATACATTTTAAATCATGTCATTTACATAATGTACAATAAAACTCGTGATCATGATTTATTCATTCACTTCTTACCAAGGTCTCATCGATTTGTAATCTCAATATTTATGGGCTTTGTGTACATACCTGTACCCTTTCAACATAGTCATACCTTGTCATCTCGTTGACATAATCTTTGGATTACCCATTGAACCACTTGGAATACTAAAGGATACTCGGAAATAACAAACACATAAAATCATAACAATGCCATATCCCAGATATGGTCTTACATTAGATCACGTATCAATGCCTATAGCCCAGCTATGGTCTTACACGATTCTTATATCAATGCCATGTCCCAGACATGGTCTTACATGAAATCTCGTAACTATGCCATATCCCAGATATGGTCTTACATGTAAAATCATAACCCTAATGTCATGACATTTGTATCCTAACTATTCCAAAGGTTCAACTGAGATTTCGACGTATCAACTCTTTGTCGAATCGTCACCGAGTCAACATTAATCAAGTTGTAACACCCCTATCCCATGTCCGTCGCCGAATTAGGGCTAAGGGCATTACTTGACAGCTCGGAATCTTTATAAGACAATTCGTAAAGTAGATCATCAAACACAACTATAGTGTTCCCTCAGTAGGTCATTGAGACCTAAAACATGCTCAGAAATAGGATCCGGACTAAACCGGACCACATATAGAAAATTCTCAAAATTTAAAACTTTTCTAAGTTTCAGGGCTTACACGCCCGTGTGGGTAGACTGTGTGCCTCCCATGGTAGCTAGACACGCCCATGTGTCTCCATCGTGGTCAAATCTGACTTAACTCCATGGCCACCAAGAACGCTCGTGTACCTTGGCCGTGGTCAATTCTGACTTGGCTCCATGGCCACCAAGCATGCCCGTGTGCTAAGGCCGTGGTCGAGTCTGACTTAACCACACAGCTACCACGCACGACCGTGTGCCAATGCCGTGTACTCTTAGCTAGCTACTGACTTAGTCCCACGGTCATTAGGCACGGCCGTGTGCCACAACCGTGTGGCAAAATAGGCCATTTGCAAGGCCAAAAATGGCACCCAATATAGGGTCAAACCTACAAGCCAATACCAAAACAATCCATGCACATTTAATAACCATGAACTTGTCAAAAGATTCATTCAATCTCTACATTCAAATCCAATTATATTCATACCAAATTTACAAAACTAACTCTCCTATAGACACAAGCATAGTTTAACCATTTACTTACCCAAAATCTTAACCATTTCAAAAAATAAATCATATAACACATTCATCAAAACATGTTAACAACATATAACCAGCCAAATCACATGGCTATGCTCACATTTCATACTTATCCAAGTAATTAGTCTATACATGCCATGTACATTTCCAAAATGTACCAATATAAGTTGAGTAGTGTGATGACGATCCTCGACGGTCCCCGAGCCTTCAGTAGCTTTGACGATCTATAAAACAGAGAAAACACACACACAATGTAAGCTTTCCAAAAGCTTAGTAAGTCATATACAAATAAACTTAACATGAAAAGCATATAGGCACATAGGAACATTAGCACTTAACTTTCATAGCAAATTCATCACATGCATGCTTTTGTCCATGCACTTGGGCACATTATGCCACATTCATCAATTCAAAAAAAATCTTATATACACATAGTTCTTTCATGCATACTTTCACATATCATATTATTGTTCCAATATACATATTCTTTATAGTGAGATCATATAGATACTTACCTTGTATATACACTTAGTGTATAAGTCAGCGTACCTGAAACGGATTTACAATTCACACAACCATTCGTAACACAGACTTTCCTGTTGAACCGTTAAGAACCTAATAGGATACAGAGAAAGCTCAGAATAGTCGTACAATGCCAACGTCCCAGACGAGGTCTTACATGTACTCAGATATCGATGACACTGTCCTCGACAGGGTCTTATATGAATTAATACGATGCCAATGTCCCAGATATGGTCTTACATGTAAGTCTCATATCGATGCAAACGTCCCAGACGTGGTCTTACACAAATTCTCAAATCATTGCCAACGTCCCAGACGTGGTCTTACATGATAAAACAGAACAGATACCTATGTCATGACATAGCTAATCCTATCTATTACTAGGTTCGTACGGGACTTCTCGGACATTGTCACTATATAGATCTTATCTCAGAATTCATATACATAGCATCTCGTAAGAATTCACTATTATCAATAGTCATATGAATATGCACAATTCAATACAAATACATTTATTAGCATAATGACTTACCTCTAACCTTTTTATTCACTAACTCATTCAATTCAATCCAAGGACACACATTTAGGGCTATTTGAAAATTAACCCTCACATTTGCACAATTTATCAATTTAGTCCATTTTTCTTAAAACATCAAATTCACAAAATTATCACATACTTATGCTTAGCCGAATGTTCATACATCTCATACAAGCCCATATTTTCCATCAAATTTACAAACTGAATGTTCATACATCTCATACAAGCCCATACTTTCCATCAAATTTACAAACTAGTCCCTCAAATTACTATTTTCTCAATTTAGCCCTATTTAGCTAAATTCATCAAAATTTCAAGAACAAAGCATGTTCATCTAACACATATCTTTCATTTAACACCATCAATCATCATAAAATACATGAGTTCATCTAAGTCTCATCTCACAAACATCATCAATTCTCAAAATTGAAGCATGGCTTTGTAGTAGACAAAGCAACGATTGCAAAAATGTAGAAATTATCAAAAACCGAAGTAAAAACTTACCTTATTTCAAACTTGCAAATGCCAAAACTTAGGATAGTTTTCCTTCTTTTCTCCTTTCAATATTCGGCGAAATGGATGAACATTATAGCCATTTACAAACTTTTGTTTTACTTAATATTATGCTATTAACTCATTTACAAAATTAACCTTACTACTAAACATATATACAATTAAACATTAAGGGCATTTATGACCTTTATTAATCCACTATCTTAATAGTGGTCTATTTACTTCATAAGACCTTCACCTTTAAAAACCACATCACATAAGTGCTTTAACAATTAACATGCATATTTCACATTTAATGCAATTCAATCCTTTTCATCAAATTAAACACAAAGACAAATAAATTGACTTACGAAAATTTAGCACATGCTTAATCACTTATCAGAGGCACAGAAAATAATATTAGAATATTATACGGACTCGGATTTGTGGTCCTGAAACCACTATTCCGACTAAGGCATAAACCGGACTGTTACACAAGTGCATAATGAAAATTACACAATTCATGCAATAAAAAAGCATTAAATACCTAATAATGTAAAGTTGCATTATTTACACATGAACTTACCTCGGTACAAAATATGGCAAACTAATTCGATTTAATCCACAACTTTGTTCTTTCCCCTGTCTAGGTCCGGACTCCATTAGCTTAGAAGTCGAAGAAACCCTAGCTATGGTGTTCCTGAGAATTTAAGCTCTAGCTTAAAGAAGATGAGCAAATTTTGCTTCATTTTTCCCTTTTTAATCTTTTTTTAACTAAATGACCAAAATGCCCTTTTTACTAAACTTTAAAATTTTACCTACTCATGCCCATTTTTGTCCATAAAAATAGAAATTGGGAAAATTGATATTTAAGGACCTCTAATTAATAATCCAAAGCTAATTCATACTTAAAGCTTCTAGAATCTCATATTTTGCAACTTTTGCAATTTAGTCCTAAAAGTCAAATTGGACACTTATTCACAAAATTTCTTCATGAAACTTTCGCACAATCATGCAAACATGTCATGGACCTCAAAACAGTCATAAAACAAATATTTCTACTTTGGATTTGTGGTCTCAAAACCACTATTCCGACTAGACCCAACATAGGGATGTTACAACTCTCCCCCCTTAGGGATTTTTGTCCCCGAAAATCTTATCGGTGAAAAGGTTTGGGTACTATTTTCTCATAGCTTCCTCGGGTTTCCATGTAGCCTCTTCAACCCCATGTATTTTCCATAATACTTTCACAAGGGCTATACTTTTATTCCTCAACTGTTTGACTTCCCGAGCCAAAATCTTAACCGGCTCTTCGCCATAAGTCATATCCGGTCGAATCTCAACCTCTATCGGTGAAATAACATGCGAAGGGTCTGATCGGTAACAGTGCAACATAGACATGTGGAACACATCATGGATCTTTTCCAACTCAGATGGAAAAGCCAACTGATATGCTACCGGCCCTATTCTTTCAGTAATCTCATACGGTCCAATAAAGCGTGGACTTAATTTGCCTTTCCGGCCAAATCTCAAAACTTTCTTCCACGGAGATACTTTCAAGAATACCTTATCACCGACCTGAAACTCGATCTCTTTCCGTTTCAAATGTGCATAAGATTTCTGTCTATCCGAAACGACTTTCAAACAATCACGTATTATCTTTACCTTTTCTTCGGTTTCTCTAACTAAATCAACTCCGTGAATCTGATTCTCTCCGAGTTTGGTCCAATACAACGATGTTCGACACTTACGACTGTACAATACCTCATAAGGCGCCATTTTCAAACTTAACTGAAAACTATTGTTGTAGGCAAATTCCACCAACAGCAAATACTTTTCCCAACTACCTTAGAACTCAAGAATACAACACTATAGCATATCTTCAAGAAGTTGAATTACTCGTTCAGATTGATCATCAGTTTGCGGATGGAAAGCGGTACTAAAATTCAATTTCGTACCCAACGCTTCTTGTAACCTTTTCCAAAACTATGAAGTGGACCTCAGATCTCTATCCGATATATAAAATGACTTAGTCAAGTCCCTATACATGCCATAACTTAAATCATTTAAAAATAAAGATACCCATAGATACCTTGATAGTGTGAAGTGATTTCCGACAACCTCCAACCGAGCTTGTTTTGTAGGACTCTGTATCATGGGAAAGGAAAGGGGGTAAGCTTATAAAGCTTAGTAAGTTCACCTGTAAAAATAATAAGCATTAGCAATGAATTTAGCTTACTACTAAGCTGTCATAACTTGCATAAATAATGCTAACTTTTTACTTTCCCAACTTACTCATTTGTAGCCTTATCAAAGCCTCAACATGACAAATCCTCACAACAAGTTATCAAAGTGATATAATCATTAAATCACATGCTTATACCTTATTACTCATGTTCACATTAATCTGTCTACTTGAATCACTGTCACTAAATTATTTATTTCTTGAGCTACAGAGCTCCAATTTTCAAACCGCTAATTTTTCCTGAAACTAGACTCACATATCTTCATACCATAAAATTTCCAGAATTTTTGGCTTAGCCAATTAGTACAGTTTATTCATTAAAATTTCCTCTATTTCACTGTTCATCTATTCTGACCACTTTTCACTACGAATCAATTTTCTCCTTGTGCAGAATTCAAATGATGTTATAATTTGTTTCATTTGAAACTAGACTCATTAAGGAATCTAACCATATAAATTATGTCCCAAAATTATTTTATTTCTTTTATATGAAAATAGACTCAATGAGCTTTCAATTCATATCTCCTTCATTTTCTAATTCAATTTCCACTATTTTTGGTGATTTTTCAAAAGTACACAATTGCAGTTGTCCAGTACTGTTTTAATACAAATTTCACTTTTTCATGATTTCCATATATTCACTTTC
This sequence comes from Gossypium australe, assembly GCA_005393395.2. Taxonomy (NCBI): domain Eukaryota; kingdom Viridiplantae; phylum Streptophyta; class Magnoliopsida; order Malvales; family Malvaceae; genus Gossypium; species Gossypium australe. The sequence goes on along the minus strand of CM016621.1, from coordinate 107,443,330 downwards.
ATTTTTTTTTACACATATGCACTAAAATAACCTGTACTACTTATTCATACTATTCTCTACTTAGTTTCATACCTGCACTTCACTTATACAAACAATTTCATATTCACACTTACTCATATAAATGCATCAAACACAATGTTCACTTTCACATTATTATCACATGATTAAATCCTTTTCACATGCAATCACTTTACATTATATCAATTCAATACTCGTTGAACCATAAGGAATACTAAAGGATACGCGGAATAAGGCACATAGTGCCATACTATAATATAACCGAAGCTATCACTGTAATGTAGCCGAAGCTACCACTATAACACTGGGGTTTCCCTTGGGCCTGCTCACACAAGCTGTCAGTTCAAGGTTAATATACAGTGCTACTCACACAAGCTGTCAGGTGTCTGCAACTCATGCACGATCACCCAGCCACTGATATAACACAATGAAGCAGCACCCGGAGAACACTTTCACACTGAAAACACTGAAATTCCTAGTGACATGTCACTTGTATCCTAATCGTTTCCTAAGGTTCAACCAGGACTTTTTCACACCTGTTAACACTTAGTCAATATTCACTTAAGTACAATATTTAAGTACATTTAAGTACAATATTTCAATGCATTTCCATGTACCATAGACATATTTTAAATCAATTTATAAATGTAACATCCTAAAAGTTAGAGTGTTATCTTATTATTTGTGTTGGCTCGGGTATGAATTTTGTGTGTTTAGCATAGTCTTGTGAAGGCTTGATTTTATTTATGAAGCTAGAATAATTCTTAGTATTGTATATTTAGTGAAGTGGATTAGGTGAACCTGACACTTAAGTTAATTTAAATGTTAAATTCTAACACATGAGGAGTTAGTGGCAAGGTGGTTATGGCGCATGGATGATTGCTTGAGGGAAGAGGTTCGAGTTGCATAGATTGCATTTGGAAGACTTAATTTTTATGCACCTTAGCATTTAAGTGTCGGCCAAGCTCTAATTATGGTAGGTTGGACTTTCAATTTTTATGGAAAGTTGAATATTAGTTTAGGAAAGCTTGTATTTTGGGATAAGAAACTTAAGATTTATGGAAGGATGGGGGGACAAAGGGCTTGGATGATGGAGAGTGTTTTGGAAACTATTCTAAGGCCATTAGTCCATGAATGTGGACGGCATGTGTGGCTAGGGGGTGGCCGAATGTTGATAGGAAGTTGGGGGGAATTGGTTGGTCAATTTTAGCAATTTGTGCACCATTTGGCATTTCTTCTTTTCCTCTCCAAAATTTTCTTCCTTAGCCGAATGTATCTTAGGCATTAGGTGCAATTTTGCTTTTGGGTTAGCTCTCATTTTTGTTGGAACCAAATTCTATTTTCTTTCTTTCATTTTTCCTTTTGAAACCGAAACCACACTTAGCACTTTGTGCATTTTTCTTTTTCGGCAAACAAGGTGTTTGGCCGAACCTCTTTCTCCCATCTCTCTCTTTTCTTTCTTTGATATTTGCTCAAAACCACATTTCCTTTTTACTCTCTCTTGGCCGAATCTTCCTCCTTCCCAAATCCCACTTATTTCATTTTTGCTCAAAGTTAAAAACATCCATCCTCATTCTATTTTCTCCTTCCATTTTCTTCTTTTTCTTATTTTCGAATCCTCCTTCTCCTATTTCATTTTCACTTTTATTTTCCTTTCTTTTTCTCCACCATAGCCGAATCTTCTTTCTCTCTTTTGGTGTTATCTTGGCCGAATATCTTCAAGGGTAGGTCTTCATTTGGTTTTCTTCAATCGGTTTTTTAAGATAGGTAAGTGTTCATGGCCATATTTCCTTTATTTCTTTTCTCTTTTCTATGTCTTTTTCTTGAGGGCAAAGGCCGAATTTTTGGGCATTTGTTTGCAAGGTTCTAACTATTCTTAGGAACCGAATTCTTTTAGGCTCTTTGGGACTTTGGAAGCAATCGATCTAAGCCTTATTTCTCTAGCAATCAAAGTTGGTAAGTCAAGTGGTAAGGATTCTTGTAGATTCATTATTCTTTTTGTGGTTGAAAAGCCAAAGACTTTTGGGATTAAGGTGATGTTGGCTGAATGGTTTTGCTTATAGATTTGTGGTTTGGCCGGATGTAGGACAAGGTGATCTAGTGCGGTAGATCGGGTATTTGGATTTTAGTACTTGCGGTAGTGACAGGTGTGTACCTTACACACTTTATAACTCGGTTTATATATATATTTATAAATAACTAATCATGTTATTAAAGTGGAAAACTATGAGATTTTGATATGATACCTTGATGGGTATGAGCAAGGATTCGGGTAAGTCCGTTTCGATATGATGTTATTATATGATATCATGATATACGATATATAAATATATATCTTATATGTTCATATCAAGTATGATGGCATGATTTATATTCGTAATACATTGGTTTGGGTGATATGAGTGGAGGGGGGAGGATTTGATATCCGTGTCTTTGGGACACAGAGGTTTGGCACCTCCAGTGGTTTGGTACCATAATTATTTCGTGTCTTTGGGACACCAGAGGTTTGGCACCTCATAGCGACTCGTCCCAGTGGCTTAGTGCCACCGTGGGTTGGCCCCACTTTTGATGTATTGGGATCGTCGCCAGTGATTTGGTATCACACGTGGGTTGGCCCCACAACTTGATTATTTGTGACTTTGGGTCACCAGTGATTTGGCATCACATTATTGGATATCGTGACTTTGGGTCACAAGTGGTTTGGCACCACCAGTGGTTTGGTACCACACGGGGTAGAAAAGGAGTTATGGATGGCTAGGATTGGGTGCATTGTTTATATATTGCTTGGTTATGAATTGTGTAAGAATGTTGCATTAACCGGGGGAAGGATTTATGCACTGAGTCTTGGTGACTCACCTTCTCCCTTATCTTTTCAGGTGATTCGTAAAATCGCGGATGAGGAGCCGGATGAACTCGAGGAGGCCATGCAATAAAAATTCGGTTTTATAAGAACTTCGATTTGGGTACTTTATTTTATCTTAATTTGGTTTACATCTTTATTTGGACATGTAATAAGGCCTTTTTAATTATGTTTTTGGATCATTATATGTTTTGTACTTGTTTTAAATATGGCTTAGAAATTACATGGTTGATATATTAATTTGAGCACTAAGATTTCTAAACTACAAAGCGAAATGGTTTTCAAAACGTTACCATCGGGTAAATTAAATCATTTGATAAAAATTTAACAACTTAAGTGTTTTTCGATAACTCAAACGATTTTCCAAAACCTAAGTCTCCAAATTTCAATTAGAAACGGTTTTCAAACTAATCGCTTGAGTTTCTTTTAAATCTATAATTAGTTTTCTAATCTATGGATTTGCAACTAAGTTCTAAAAATTTATATACGGAATTTCAAATTAAATTATCAGTTTTTAACTTATTATACACCTGTTTTCTACAAATATAGAACAACAAAGAGTTTTTCACTAAAATTTTATCGTTAACTCGAATTTCTTCAAAAACATTTTCCTCTGTGGCATACCAGATTCGGTCATGGCGTATTGACCGGGTTTGAGGTGTTACAAATTGGTATCAGAGCTAAGTTCAAAAGCTCGGCTGTGGGCCTAAGGCCCAAAATGTTTTAAAGTATGGTCTGAAAATGTTTTTGTTTAAAATTATATGATTTGAAAGGTATGGCATCGAGTCTCCGGCACCGATCCGCCCGGGTAAGTACTTCAAACTGTTGATTTTGGTGATATGATGATGGTATGACTATATAGTAGTAGAAACTACTCTAGAGACTCAAAACTATAGGTTGGATGTACTCGCGAAACAACTTCTTATTAAGATTATTCATAAAACTGTGTTTTAAAGATAGTGGAATGATGTCTTAAGCATAAAACTTTTAAATCAGATAAGTCGAGACTTTAGACATGAGCACTCGAGGTCGGGGTCGTGTTATGCATGGACGCGGTCGGGGTAGGATGGTTGTGTCTGAGCCAGTGAGGTCTGGTCAAGGGTCAGAAAATGAGGTACCCCCACCACCACTACCAGCGGTTGGAGTTGAGCATCAGGATCAAACGGGGGATGACGCAGTGTCTCAGGCGATGCTGCGAGTTCTTGAGAGAGTAGCTGGAGTAGGTGGAGGCACGGGAGCTCGAAAATCTGTACCTGAGCGACTCCGAGCCAATGGAGCTGAGGTATTTCGAGGTGTTTCGGGTGTAGCTCCCAGTACGGCTGAGTATTGGTTAGAGGCGATGGAGGGAATCATGGACGATCTAGATCTGAATGCTGAGGAAAAGCTGAAAGGGATAGTGTCGCTTCTTCGGGATGAGTCATATCAGTGGTGGCTCACGGTGAGGAATAGTGCTGCGACGGAGGATCTCACTTGGGATTATTTTAAGGCAGCGTACCAGAAGAAATATATTGGGTCTAGTTACGTTGATGCGCAACGTAAGGCATTTTTGAGTTTGGTCTAGGGGAGTAAGTCCGTATCAGAATATGAGGCAGAGTTCTTAAGATTGAGCTGATATGCTAGAGGTATCGTGGCTTCAGAGCACGAGCGATGTGTCCGGTTCGAGGACGGTTTGAGAGATGAGCTGAGGTTACTAATTGCTCCACATCAGGAGCGAAAGTTTGCTGCGCTAGTTGAAAAGACTAAGATTGCTGAAGGGATAAAGGAACCTGTAAGGCAGAGTCATGACAGGAATAAGCATAAGAGAGGTTTTGGATCATCCAGGTCAGCCGGTAATTCTCAGAAGAGGGTTAGGCAGAGTGGGCCGAATCAATCTGGAAGGCCTGTTACTGCTAATCAGGGACCAGCACAGTGTAACCGATGTGGAAAATTTCATTGGGGCGAATGTTGGACCGGAGGAAAAGGATGTTTTGAGTGTGGCTCGCTGGATCATCGTGTGAGGGACTGTCCACGTAAGCTAGTCAGGAATCAGACTGAGGGTCAAGGTCGTGCTCAGTTCAGAAAGGAGGGATCGTCACCGCAGAGAGGTCGTGGTAATGGTCTTGGTTGAGGCCGCGGAGCATCGAGCAGAGGTGCAGGCAACACTGAGGCAAGACAGCTTGTGTTGGTGTATGCAGCGAGACGTCGTGAGGAGGGTGACGCACCGGACGTCATAACCGGTATGTTCTTAATCTTTGGTGTACCATATATTGCTTTGATAGATGTGGGTTCGACGCATTCGTATGTTGCTAGTAGCATAGTAGAGACCATGTACCTAGACTTTGAGACTACTTCTAGGAGGATGACAGTACTTAGCCCTCTAGGTCACTCTGTAGAAGTAAATAAGCTGGATAGAGATGTGCCCCTAGAACTCCAAGGGGTAGTGTTTGTAGCTGATCTGATGGAACTGCCATTTGGGAAGTTTGATCTAATTCTTGGGATGGACTGGTTGGTCAAATACCAAGCAAGTTTGGATTGTGCTGCTAAGCGCATGGTTTTGAAGACAGCTGAGGGCGAAGAGGTGGTCATGATAGGTAATAGAAGAGATTATTTATCCAACGTAGTATCTGTGTTGAAAGATGTGAAGATGGTCAGAAAGGGCTGTGAGGCATATGTAGTCCATGTGTGTGCGTTGAAGGCTAAGGAGTCTACTGTGGGGAATGTCCAAACGGTAAAGAAATATGCTGACATATTTCCAGAAGAACTTCCGGGATTGCCTCTGGATCGTGAAGTCGAATTTGGTATAGATCTGTTACCCGGAACTGCGCCAGTGTCTATCGCTCCGTATAGGATGGCACCGAAGGAATTGGTGGAATTAAAGGCTCAGATTCAAGAGTTGTTGGATCGAGGTTTTATTCGACCAAGTGTTTCGCCTTAGAGAGCGCCGGTACTTTTTGTCAAGAAGAAGGATGGTACGATGCGGATGTGTATTGACTACCGCCAGTTGAATAAGCTGACGATCAAAAATAAGTATCCTTTGCCAAGGATAGATGACTTGTTTGATCAGCTTAAAGGGGCAGCGGTTTTCTCCAAGATTGATTTAAGGTCTGGGTATCATCAGCTAAAGGTGAAAGAGGCTGATATCCATAAGACGGCATTTCGCACTCGGTATGGGCACTACGAGTTTCTGGTAATGCCGTTTGGGTTGACTAACGCGCCGGCAGCATTCATGGACATGATGAATCGGGTATTCTAGCAGTTTTTGGATCAGTTTATTGTGGTATTTATAGACGATATTTTGGTATACTCTAAGTCAGAGGAGGAGCATGATGCGCATTTGCGAGTAGTGTTGTAGATTCTGAGGGAAAAGCAACTTTTTACTAAATTTAGTAAGTGCGAGTTCTGGCTTAGGAAGGTGACTTTCTTGGGTCACGTAGTATCAGCAGAGGGGATTAGAGTGGATCCTCGAAAGATCGAAGCAGTATTAGATTGGAAGCCGCCTAAGTCAGTGGCTGAGATTCGGAGTTTTCTAGGTCTGGCGGGGTATTACCGAAGATTTGTGGAAGGATTTTCGTTGATCGCAGCACCTATGACCAAGTTGTTGAGGAAAGGAGTTCCATTTGTGTGGACTGAGAAGCAACAAGAAAGTTTCGACAAGTTGAAGAAGATTCTGACTGAAGCTCCGGTTTTGATTCAACCTGAGGCAGGCAAGGAATTCACGGTTTACTGTGATGCATCACTTACTGGTTTGGGATGTGTGCTGATACAGGAAGGGAAGGTAGTGGCTTATGCATCTCGGCAGTTGAGACCACATGAGGTTAACTATCCTACGCATGACTTGGAATTAGCCGCAGTGGTTTTTGCTTTGAAGATATGGAGACACTATTTTGTACGGAGAGAAGTCGATAGTCTACACGGATCACAAGAGTCTTAAGTATCTTTTGACTCAGAAGGACTTGAACTTGAGGCAGCGTAGATGGATTGAGTTGTTGAAGGACTACGACTGTTTGATTGAGTATCATCCGGGCAAGGCTAACGTGGTGGCAGACGCGTTGAGCCGTAAAGTTGTATCAGACTTAAGAACGATGTTTGCTCGTCTTAGCTTATATGACGATGGGAGTCTTTTGGCAGAATTGCAAGTCAAGCCGAGTTGGTTAGAGCAGATCAAGGAAAAACAGTTTGAGGATGATGGTTTGAATGATCGGAGGTTGCAGGTTCAGAATGGTGGGTTAGAGGATTATAGTTTGTCCAGTGATGGAGTATTATATTTTCAAGGGAGAGCTTGTATGCCAAAGGATGTTGAGTTGAGGCAAAGGATTCTTCGGGACGCACATAGCAGCCCATATGCTATGCATCCTGGAGGTAGCAAGATGTATCGGGATTTAAGAGAGCAGTTTTGGTGGCCAGGTCTGAAGCGGGAGATAACTGAGTTTGTGGGTAAATGTCTGACGTGTCAACAGGTCAAGGCTGAACATCAGTTACCGTCAGGGTTACTTCAGCCGGTGAAGATTTCACACTGGAAGTGGGAAAGGATCACTATGGACTTTGTTAGTGGATTACCCCTTACGCCTAGTAAGAAAGATTCAGTTTGGGTGATTGTGGATCGTTTGACTAAGTCTGCTCATTTTATTCCGGTAAGGGTGGATTACTCGCTTCAGAAGTTAGCTAAGTTGTATGTGGCGGAGATAGTGAGGTTGCATGGTGTGCCAGTGTCGATCATCTCAGACAGAGATCCTAGATTTACATCGAGGTTTTGGAGAGCGTTACATCAAGCTTTGGGTACGCGGTTGGATTTCAGTACGGCATTTCATCCATAGTCTGACGGGCAGTCGGAAAGAGTTATACAGATTCTAGAAGATATGTTGAGAGGTTGTGTTTTGGATTTCAGAGGCAACTGGGAAGAGTTTTTACCATTAGCTGTTCGCATACAACAATAGTTATCAGGCAAGCATTAAGATTGCACCATACGAGGCGTTGTATGGTAGGAGGTGTCGCACACCTACATGTTGGACAGAGTTGGGTGAGCGTCAGATGTTAGGACCAAAGTTGGTTGCAGAAACTGAGGATAAGGTAAAGTTGATTCAAGCTCGGTTGAAGGAAGCTTCGGATAGGCAGAAGTCATATGACGATCTCAAGCGGAGGGATATAGAGTTTGCCGTGGGTGACAAAGTTTTTCTGAAAGTCTCGCCATGGAAGAAAGTGTTAAGATTTGGGAGAAAAGGCAAGTTAAGTCCAAGGTTTATTGGGCCATTTAAGGTGTTGAGACGAGTGGGACCAGTAGCTTATCAGCTCGAGTTGCCAGTAGAACTGAGTCAGATTCACGATGTGTTCCATGTCTCCATGCTTAGATGCTATCGTTCTGATCCATCGCATGTTGTGGCAGCAGAGGAAATTGAGGTGAGTCCAGATTTGACGATAGAAGAAGAACCTGTGCAGATTCTAGATCGAGACGTGAAAGTTTTGCGTAAGAAGTCAGTTCCTTTAGTGAAAGTCTTATGGCGAAATCATGGCGTAGAAGAAGCTACGTGGGAACCGGAGGATATGATGAGGCAGCAGTATCCTCAACTCTTTTGATCAGGTAATTTCAAGGACGAAATTATTTTAAGGGGGTAGAATTGTAACATCCTAAAAGTTAGAGTATTATCTTATTATTTGTGTTGGCTCATGTATGAATTTTGTGTGTTTAGCATAGTCTTGTGAAGGCTTGATTTTATTTATGAAGCTAGAATAATTCTTAGTATTGTATATTTAGTGAAGTGGATTAGGTGAACCTGACACTTAAGTTAATTTAAGTGTTAAATTCTAACACATGAGGAGTTAGTGGCAAGGTGGTTATGGCGCATGGATGATTGCTTGAGGGAAGAGGTTCGAGTTGCATAGATTGCATTTGGAAGACTTAATTTTTATGCACCTTAGCATTTAAGTGTCGGCCAAGCTCTAATTATGGTAGGTTGGACTTTCAATTTTTATGGCAAGTTGAATATTAGTTTAGGAAAGCTTGTATTTTGGGTTAAGAATCTTAAAATTTATGGAAGGATGGGGGGACAAAGGGCTTGGATGATGGAGAGTGTTTTGGAAACTATTCTAAGGCCATTAGTCCATGAATGTGGACGGCATGTGTGGCTAGGGGGGTGGCCGAATGTTGATAGGAAGTTGGGGGGAATTGGTTGGTCAATTTTAGCATTTTGTGCACCATTTGGCATTTCTTCTTTTCCTCTCCAAAATTTTCTTCCTTAGCCGAATGTATCTTAGGCATTAGGTGCAATTTTGCTTTTGGGTTAGCTCTCATTTTTGTTGGAACCAAATTCTATTTTCTTTCTTTCATTTTTCCTTTTGAAACCGAAACCACACTTAGCACTTTGTGCACTTTTCTTTTTCGGCAAACAAGGTGTTTGGCCGAACCTCTTTCTCCCATCTCTCTCTTTTCTTTCTTTGATATTTGCTCAAAACCACATTTCCTTTTTACTCTCTCTTGGCCGAATCTTCCTCCTTCCCAAATCCCATTTCTTTCATTTTTGCTCAAAGTTAAAAACATACATCCTCATTCTATTTTCTCCTTCCATTTTCTTTTTGCTTTTATTTTCGAATCCTCCTTCTCCTATTTCATTTTCACTTTTATTTTCCTTTCTTTTTCTCCACCATAGCCGAATCTTCTTTCTCTCTTTTGGTGTTATCTTGGCCGAATATCTTCAAGGGTAGGTCTTCATTTGGTTTTCTTCAATCGGTTTTTGAAGATAGGTAAGTGTTCATGGCCATATTTCCTTTATTTCTTTTCTCTTTTCTATGTCGTTTTCTTGAGGGCAAAGGCCGAATTTTTGGGCATTTGTTTGCAAGGTTCTAACTATTCTTAGGAACCGAATTCTTTTAGGCTCTTTGGGACTTTGGAAGCAATCGATCTAAGCCTTATTTCTCTAGCAATCAAAGTTGGTAAGTCAAGTGGTAAGGATTCTTGTCGATTCATTATTCTTTTTGTGGTTGAAAAGCCAAAGACTTTTGGGATTAAGGTGATGTTGGCCGAATGGTTTTGCTTATAGATTTGTGGTTTGGCCGGATGTAGGACAAGGTGATCTAGTGCGGTAGATCGAGTCTTTGGATTTTAGTACTTGCGGTAGTGACAGGTGTGTACCTTACACACTTTATAACTCGATTTATATATATATTTATAAATAACTAATCATGTTATTAAAGTGGAAAACTATGAGATTTTGATATGATACCTTGATGGGTATGAGCAAGGATTCGGGTAAGTCTGTTTCGATATGATGTTGTTATATGATATCATGATCTACGATATATATATATATATATATATCTTATATGTTCATATCAAGTATGATGGCATGATTTATATTCGTAATACATTGGTTTGGGTGATATGAGTGGAGGGGGAAGGATTTGATATCCGTGTCTTTGGGACACCAGAGGTTTGGCACCTCCAGTGGTTTGGTACCCCAATTATTTCGTGTCTTTGGGACACCAGAGGTTTGGCACCTCATAGCGACTCGTCCTAGTGGCTTAGTACCACCGTGGGTTGGCCCCACTTTTGATGTATTGGGATCGCCGCCAGTGATTTGGTATCACACGTGGGTTGGCCCCACAACTTGATTATTTGTGACTTTGGGTCACCAGTGATTTGGCATCACATTATTGGATATCGTGACTTTGGGTCACAAGTGGTTTGGCACCACCAGTGGTTTGGTACCACACGGGGTAGAAAAGGAGTTATGGATGGCTAGGATTGGGTGCATTGTTTATATATTGCTTGGTTATGAATTGTGTAAGAATGTTGCATTAACCGGGGGAAGGATTTATGCACTGAGTCTTGGTGACTCACCTTCTCCCTTATCTTTTCAGGTGATTCGTAAAATCGCGGATGAGGAGCCGGATGAACTCGAGGAGGCCATGCAATAAAAATTCGGTTTTATAAGAACTTCGATTTGGGTACTTTATTGTATCTTAATTTGGTTTACATCTTTATTTGGACCTGTAATAAGGCCTTTTTAATTATGTTTTTGGATCATTATATGTTTTGGACTTGTTTTAAATATGGCTTAGAAATTACATGGTTGATATATTAATTTGAGCACAAAGTTTTTTAAACTACAAAGCGAAATGGTTTTCAAAATGTTACCATCGGGTAAAGTAAATCATTTGATAAAAATTTAACAACTTAAGTGTTTTTCGATAACTCAAACGATTTTCCAAAACTTAAGTCTCCAAATTTCAATTAGAAACGGTTTTCAAACTAATCGCTTGAGTTTCTTTTAAATTTATAATTAGTTTTCTAGTCTATGGATTTGCAACTAAGTTCTAAAAATTTATATACGAAATTTCAAATTAAATTATGAGTTTTTAACTTATTATACACCTGTTTTCTACAAATATAGAACAACAAAGAGTTTTTCACTAAAATTTTATCGTTAACTCGAATTTCTTCAAAAACATTTTCCTCTGTGGCATACCAGATTCGGTCATGGCGTATTGACCGGGTTTGGGGTGTTACAATAAACTTGGCACATTAAACATTTAATTCAATATCATTCACTAATTTAGCTTTCAAATATAAATTACAACATTATTGCATTATTACTAGCACACCAACTTACCTCGAATGCTGAAACGACCATTTTACCAACTTTTTCGATTTTTGATTTTCCTCCAGTTCTAGGTCCAAATCTCATTTTTCGGGGTTATGAAGCTTGAAAAGCTTGAAACCCTTAGCAATGTAGTCGTGAAATTTTCGGCAGCAACTTGAAGAAGATGAGCAGATTTTTTTCTTGTATTTTGTGTTTTTTTATTTATTAAAACACTAAATAACTAAAATACCCTTAAGGCTTTTCTTTCAATTTTGTCCTATTCATGCCCATTTTTGTCCATCAAGTTATCCAATGGTCTAATTACCTTTTAAGGACCTCAAGTTTAAAACTCATAGCAATTTGACACCTTTAATATATAGAACTCAACTTTTGTACTTTTTACAATTTAGTCCTTTTGACTAAATTGAGTGCCCAAACGTTGAAATTTGCGAACGAAATTTTCATGAAATCTTTCCGTGAAATCGTAGACCATAAAAATATAGTAAAAATAAAATCTTCCTCATCGGATTTGTGATTTCGAAACCATTGTTCCGACTAGGCCCTAATTCGGGATGTTACATTTCTCCCCCTCTTTAAGGATTTTCGTCCTCGAAAATCTTACTAGAAGAGTGGCTTAATTACTCATAATCTTTACTATCTCATAATTAGTGCTAAAGAACTTTTATTTTATCCTTCATTAAAATGCAGGGTCTTATTTAGCTTTCCCATATATGTATATTGAAAAGAGCATCAATTAGGAGAAACAGATTTATATCATCATGTGTATTATTTCATAAGGTCCCATTAGATAGAATGCAATGGAAGGCCAAAGAGACATAGAGCAATACAGATTATGTACCAGTCGGTTACCAATACTTTTATCTATACATCGTGATTAGAAAGCACTCCCATAAAACAAGGATTATATCAGTAGGGCAGTAACCAAAAAAATATTTCCAAGAAAAGTTAAACATACAGAATACCTCGGAAAAGACTGTCATAATCTGGTATCTTACCTTTCAACATTATTCCTTCAACTATTTCTGCCATCGTAAATCTCACAATATGCTTTTCATTAAGGAAGTTTAGTTTTGAAGAAATTTCCAGTTAATACATTTCCCAACATCTTACCTTACTAGTCCTGTCGTTACTTATCAATCCAATTTAATCTCTGATCATGTTCATAATCATTCTATAGCTGAACCGTTTTGGTATCATACTTGTGAACTTATTCAATATGAATCTCGTGAAATTCCTTCACAAAACACCACTCTAGTAATGGGGTGGGGTCGTAAGATCCCTGACTCGTCTCTCATACACATGTACATTTGACACTATTTCATCATTATAGTCATATAACTCAGTTCAATCAATTTAGCACATTTATTTAAGCTATGCGAGTTTTCCAATCATACTTATTCAAACAAGCATACGTAGACATTTGTTCTATCAATATTTATGATAAGTCACCCAAACATATGCATTCGTTCAAGTAAATCAATCATACGCATCATGGAATCATCGTTTAAACATATGTAAGCTCATCATAGTATAATCCTTTATTCACACCTTTGTGGATTTCTATTTATCACATTCACTTAATCAAGTAAGTCAAGTATACAACATCATATGAGCATCAAACAAGCTTGAGTATTCAACGCAACATGAACTTCCATCTCACATGTTATCACGTATATCATGAACTTTTATTCATAATATTATGAATCTAGGCTTATCATAACTATACTTTACCCGAATACCTTAGCATCACATTTAACATGATTGGTGTAGCTCGGTTGGAGAGTACCTCTGTCCAAACAAAATAGTTCTCATTTGCGTCGGAAGATATCACACTATCACGAATTGGTGGCATGTATAGCTAGACTCTCATTCATGCTAGGTTAGTCTGAGAACCGAAATAATTTACAATTCGGCTAGCTTATCAAGTGAGTAGTCAGTATGTACCGGAATAATATGAGCCGATTTTGTAAGCCTATCAACCACAACCAAAATGGCATCTTTTTTTCAGTGACAAGGGCAAACCCGTCACAAAGTCCATAGTAATTCTGTCCCATTTCCACTCGAGAACCATCCCAGTCTGAAGTAAACCTAAAGGTACTTGGTGTTCGGCCTTCACTTGTTGACAAACCAAGCATCTTGACACAAACTCTGAAATGTCTCTTTTCATTCTTGACCACCAATACATTTTTTTCAAGTCATTATACATCTTTTTACTGCCTGGATGAATAGATAAACATCCACTATGTGCCTCATGCAAAATTTTTCAAATAAGCTCATCATCCCTGGGTACACAGACCCTATCTCGGAACATTAAACATCCATCAGAACTAATCCGAAAGTCTCACTCCATACCCGATTCAAATAGAATTCTTTTAGCTTGCAAATCACTGTCATCTTTCTAAGCTTCACAAATCTCTTGGAGAAACATCGGTCTAACTCTCAACTCAGCTAGAATAGAACCATCAGCTGATAAAGCCAACCGTGTAATCATAGCCCTCAATGCAAACAAGGATTTCCTACTCAAGGCATCGGTGACCACGTTCGCCTTTCCCGGATGATAGTCAATCACTAGCTCATAATCTTTTATTAACTCTGGCCATCTTCGCTACCTTAGATTCAAATTCTTTTGGGCCATCAAGTATTTTAGAATTTTATGATCAGTATACACACGACATGTAACAGTCCCATTTAGACCCTAGTTGGAACAGTGGTTTTGGGACCACAAATCTGAGTTAGTAAAATATTTTAATATTATTTTCTGTTCCTTTAATATGTGATTAAGCATGTGTTAAAGTTTCGTACGTTAATTTGTCTGTTATATGCTTAATTTTAGAAAAAGGGCTAAATTACATAAAAGGAAAGTTTGATGGTTAAATGTGGACGTATCAAATTGTTGATGTCTTTATAATGTGAAGTCCCTAATAGGCAATTAGCCCATTTATATGGTTAGTGGGTGGCAAAGGTCAAATATGCCCTTAATATATATATGTTTCTTATATTATTTGAAAAGGGTATTTTAGTAAATGGTATAATAACATGATTATAATAAAACAAAAGCTTAAAAATAAGCTATTATGTTATGTTCATCCACCGAATATTAGAGAAAGAAGAAAGGGTTTAGTTCTTTTGATTTTCAGCACTTGCAAGCTTTGATGAAGGTATGTTTTGACTTTAGTTTTTGATGATTTTTATGTTTTTGAGATTGTTGCTTAGTCTACTATCAAGACCATGTTGCAAATTGAAGAATTGATGATGTTTATGAAATGTGCCATTGATGAAATGGTGAGCTTTGTGATGAGTATTGGTATTAAATGAATGATATGTGTTTAATGAACATGTTTTTTTCTTGAATTTTTGGTGAATTTAGCTAATTAGGGCTAAATTGTGAAAATAATATTTTGGAGGGCTAAATTATGAATTTGATGAAAAATATGGACTTGTATGGTCCTTAGGGAGTTTCAGCTAATCATGTGTGTGAACAAATTTTGTATATTTGATGTTTTGAGAAAAATGGACTAAAGTGATAAAATGTGCAAATGTGAAGGCTAAGTTGCAGATAGCCCTAAATATGTGTATTTGGATTGAATTGGGTGAATTAGTGAATTAAAAGGTTAAATTTGAATATGCATAGATTAAGAACCGAAGAAAACAGACTTAGATCGTGGGAAATCGAAAGTAGTCGAGTAGCCGTATACGTTTCCGTTAAACTGAACTCGAGGTAAGTCGATATACAAATAAATGTATTTGCATTGAACTATTTGTGTATATATGGAATTTGAATTGCTATGAATATATATAGTGATGGAATGCATATGAAATACGAGATATGAATATGTCGACAAGTTGATAATGTCCGAGAAGTCTCGTTTGAACCTAGGGATAGATAGGATATTATATGTCATGACATAGGTGTTCGTTATGTGATATCATGTAAGACCACATTTGGGACGTTGGCATTGATTCGAGACTTCGGGTAAGACCACGTCTGGGACATTAGCATCGATATGAGATTTACGTGTAAGACCATGTCTGGGACATTGGCATCGTATTGATTCGTGTAAGACCCTATCTGGGACATTGGCATAGACATCTGACTACATGTAAGACCATGTCTGGGACGTTGGCATTGTACGACTATTCTGAGCATTTTGAGTATCCTATTAGATTTCAAACAGTTCAACGGGTAAGTCCGAGATACAAACGACTATGTGATTTGTATATCCGTTTCAGGCACATTTGATAAGTACACTATGTGTGTATGAAAGGTAAGTGTCTATATGAACTTACTTAGATGAATATGTGTATTGAAATGATGAGATAATACGTGGATATATGCTTGAATGAGCTATGTGTATATGTGATATTTGAATTGAATAATATGGTAAGATATGGCCAAGCAAATGAGCCAAAGAATATATGTGATGAATTTGCTATGAGAATCATTATTGTCATTGTATCAATATGGTTATGTGCATTTTATTCTAAGTTTATTTGTATATGGCTTACGAAGCTTTTGAAAGCTTACTCTATGTGTTTGCTCTGTTTTATAGATCGTCAAAGGTACTAAAGGCTCGGGGACTGTCGAGGATCGTCATCACACTTCACTAACTCATTTTGGTATCTTTGAAATATGTAAATAGCTAACATTTTGGATTATGTTTGAAATGTGTATAAATAGCCATGATATGTGGCTAGATAAATGTTGGTGATAGGCATGAGTAAATATGTTATATGATGCATGATTTGGTATGGCTTGATTGTTGATGAAATGGTCAAGACTATGTTAAGCTTATGAATGCATTATGAGTATTTATGTTTGAGCAAAGAAATGGTTTTATGAAAGGTAAATGTGGATGAATCATGTTTGAATGTATAAGCATTTTAGTTGGGCAAATTGGTATGATTGGAAATGAGATTGAATGTAGAGATTTGTTGATTATTTGATATATCTTTGGTTGTCAATTGTACATGAAATGAATTGGTATATTGCTTGTAGGGTTGACCCTAGTGTGGGTGGCATTTTGGCCTTGCAAATGGCCTGTTTTTCATACACGGCTGTGGCACACGGGCGTGCCTGGTGGCCGTGTGAACAAGTCAGTAGATAGCCTAATTTTACACGGCCATAGTACATGGGCGTGTCTGGTGGCTGTGTTGATAAGTGAGTATACATGCTCTGTTTTGGCACGGTCAGGACACATGTGTGTGTCTAGTAGCCGTGGGAGGCACACGGCCATCCCACACGGGCGTGTGACCTCTGTAACTTAGAAAAGTTTTAAATTTTCAAGAAATTCCATATGCGTTCGGTTTAGTCCCAACCCTATTCTAAAGCGTGATTAAGGTTTCGTTGACCAATAAAAGGGACACTTTGATTGCGATTGATTATTTGTATTTCTAAATGTCTATAAAAGTTCCCAATCTGTCCAGTAATGCCTTTAACCCTAATTCGATGACGGATATGGGTTAGGGGTGTTACATTTGATTGGTATCAGAGATACGTTTTAGCCGATTCTCGGACTAACGTAGCGTGTGAGAGTCTAGCTATACATGACATATATTTGAACTGCGATAGTGTGATGAATCTTGATGTGAAAAATGTGCTTATACTATAGTAATGGATCCCGGAAGAGCCGTAGCTGATGATAGAGAAAGCAATGCGCCTGCTCCCGCTCAAGGGATAGCGCCATCTGATTCGAGACCGGCTACGAGCGGTCAAGAGGAAGAATCTAAACAAGCTTTCTTCCAAATGATGAGTGAGTGATTCACTCAGTTTGTGACAAATAACCTGACTGCTTCACAACCTCTGCCTCCGGTTAATCCCCCTCAGACTTCAGTTGTGCCTCCGGTTATGTATCCGAATCTGTTGAGCAAGCCTCCGTTTGATAAAATCCGCAAGTATGAGGCTGAAGAGTTTAGGGCAACTAGTGATGATGATGCTGAGAGAGCCGAGTTTTGGCTAGAGAACACAATCCTGGTATTTGATGAAATGTCGTTGAGTCCAAAAGAATGCATAAAATGTGTTGTTTCACTACTATGAGATGCAGCTTATCAGTGGTGGATGACTTTAATTTCTGTTGTTCCAAAAGAGCGGGTCACTTGGGATTTCTTCTAGTCTGAGTTTCGAAAGAAATACATTAGTCAGAGATTCATTGATCAAAAACGGAAAGAATTTCTTAAATTGAAATAGGGCCGCATGTTTGTCACTGAATACGAAAGAGAGTTTGTGAAATTAAGTTAGTATACTCGGGAATGTGTACCGTCTGAAGCAATAATGTGCAAAAGATTTGAAGACGACCTTAATGAAGATATCCGTTTGCTAGTTGGGATTCTAGAGATAAAAGAGTTTGTTGTACTTTTCGATCGAGCGTGCAAAGCCGAGGCACTCGGAAAAGATAAAAGAAAAGCTGAGTCTGAAGCTAGAGATGTGAGAAAAAGATTTCCGAGTAAACCATTTCAGTTTGCTTCAAAGAAATTCAGAGATGAATAAAGCCGTTCAAGGATGAATATGGGACTTTCGAATAGAGATCGAGCTAGAACACAGTCGAGCTCTAAAGCTCCGGCAACTTCAATGGCAAGTATTGGAAATGTACGATCCGAGTGACCTGAATGTAAACATTGTGGTAAAAGGCATCCGGGAAGTTGTAGATTGAATGACTGAGCTTGTTTCAGATGTGGATCATTAGACCATTTCATCTGTGATTGCCCAGAGTCTGTTGAACCAATGATTGCCCAGAATTCGAGATATGATAATGCTCCAGTGAGAGGTAGACCTTTCCGAAATGTAAGAAATGTCAGTGGTAGTTAGAGAACTATGAGAGATACTGTTGCGAGATCCAAAGTTAGAGCACCTGCCAGAGCGTATATTATCCGAGCTCGGGAGGAAGCTTCATCTCCAGATGTTATAATGGGTACATTTACACTTTATGATACTTCTATGATTGCATTGATAGACCCTAGTTCTACACATTCGTATATATGTATGAACTTAGTATCCAGTAAGACTTTGCTTGTAAAGTCTACTGAGTTTGCTATAAAAGTATGGAACCCCATAGGTAAAAGTGTTCTGGTTGACAAAGTATGCAAGAATTGTCCGTTAATGTTTCGAGATATCTGTTTTCCTGTTGATCTAATGCTATTACCATTTGATGAATTTGATATCAATCTAGGTATGGATTGGTTGACATTGCATGATGCTGTTGTGAACTGTAAAAGAAAGACTATTGATTTGAGATGTCTGAATGATGAAATAGTTCGAGTTGAGTCTAATGATTTGAATGGATTGCCTGCTGTGATAACTGTATTGAAAGCTCAAAGATATGTGAAAATGGGATATAAAGCCTACTTTGCTTATGTAATTGATTCGAAAGTGTCTGAAAAAAAATTGAATCAGTACTAGTTGTTTGTGAGTTTTTTTGATGTATTCCCTGAAGAATTGTCGGGATATCCTCCGATACGTGAAGTTGAATTTGGTATTGATCTGTTGCCTGGTACGACACCTATTTTGATAGCTTCGTATAGAATGGCACCAACTGAATTGAAAGAATTAAAGTCGTAGTTGCAAGAGTTAACTGACAGAGGGTTTACGAGATCAGTTTCTCACCTTGGGGTGCTCCCGTTCTGTTTGTGAAAAAAGAAAGATTGCACGATGAGAATGTGCATTGACTATCATCAATTGAACAAGGTGACTATAAAGAACAAATATCCGTTGCCCAGGATTGACGATTTGTTTGATCAGCTAAAAGGAGCCACTATGTTTTCAAAGATTGATCTAAGATCGGGATACTATTAGTTTCGAGTGAAAGATTCAGACATTTCGAAAACGAATTTTAGAACGAGGTACGGGCATTATGAGTTTTTAGTTATGCCTTTCGGATTAACGAATGCACCTGCTATTTTTATGGATCTGATGAACAGAATTTTTCGACTGTACCTAGATCGATTTGTTGTTGTTTTCATTGATGACATTTTGATTTATTCACAGGATGAAACTGAACATCTGAACATCTGAGAATTGTGTTACAAACTCTGAGAGAAAGGCAATTGTATGTGAAATTCAGTAAATGTGAATTCTGGTTACGTGAAGTCAATTTTCTGGGAAGTTGATCCTAGTAAAATATCTTCTATCTTAGATTGGAAACCTCCGAAAAATGTATCTGAAGTCCACAGCTTTCTGGGACTAGCTAGTTATTATCATTGGTTTGTAAAAGGATTCTCAATGATAGCTACCCCGTTAACTAAATTGCTTCAGAAAGATGTGATATATGAATTGTCCGATAAATCTCAAAAAAAGTTTTGATAGATTGAAAATTCTTTTTACTGAAGCTCCAGTTTTGGTACAACCAGAATTAGGCAAAGAGTTTGTAATTTACAGTGATGCTTCGTTGAATGGTCTGGGATGCATATGGGTGTAAGAAGGCAAAGTTATGGCTTATGCCTCGAGACAACTAAAGCCACATGAAAAGAATTATTCGACACACGACCTTGAGCTAGTTGCGATTGTATTCGCATTAAAGATTTGGCGTCATTATCTGTTGGTGAGAAATGTCATGTGTTTTTAGATCATAAAAGTCTGAAATATCTGATGACTCAGAAAGATTTGAATCTGCAACAAAGAAGATGGTTAGAGTTGTTGAAAGACTATGAGCTTGTGATAGACTATCATCTGGGTAAAGCAAATGTTGTTGCCGATGCACTGAGTAGGAAATCATTGTTTGCATTACGTGTAATGAATATTCATTTAGATCTGTCTGATAATGGTCCAGTGTTAGCTGAATTGAAAGCGAAACCTTTTTTTTTTACAACAAATAGTTGATGCTCAAAAAGTTGATAATGAAATGTTAGCAAAATGAGCTCAGTGTGATTCAAATTCTGATTTTGAATTTCGAATGAATGCTGATGATTGCTTAAGATTTCGAGATCAAATTTGTGTTTTGAGAAACTCAGAGTTGATTCAGTTGATTTTGAATGAAGCACATAATAGTCGTCTATCTGTTCATCTAGGCAGTACGAAGATGTATCATGATCTGAAGCAACACTATTGGTGGTCTAGTATGAAACGAGATATCTCTGACTTTGTGTTGAAATGTTTAATCTGTCAACAAATTAAGGCTGAACATCATGTTCCATCTGGTTTGTTACAACCGATTCTGATACCTGAGTGGAAATGGGATAGAGTAACGATGGATTTTGTTTCTGGATTGCTGCTGACACCGAGAAAGAAAGATACGATTTGGGTAGTAGTTGACAGATTGATGAAATCAGCCCATTTTATTCCGGTACGATCTGATTACTCACTTGATAGATTAGCCAAACTTTACATTTCTGATATTGTAAGATTGCACGGGGTGCCACTATCCATTATGTCAGATAGAGATTCGAGATTTACGTCACGATTCTGGAAGAAACTGCAAGAAGTTTTAGGCACGAAATTACATTTCAGTACTACTTTTCATCCGCAAACAGATGGTCAGCCTGAACGGATTATTCAGATTCTCGAGGATTTGTTGAGATATTGCATTCTTGAGTTTAACGGCACGTGGGAACAGTACTTACCACTGATTGAATTTGTGTATAATAATAGTTTTCAGTCGAGTATCAAAATGGCACCTTATGAAGCTTTGTACGAATGCAAATGTCAAACACCTCTGTATTGGACCGAGCTCAGTGAAATAAGATACACAGGGTCGAATTGATAAAATATACAGAGCAGAAAGTAATAGTGATCTGTAATAGTCTGAAACAGCATCTGTGATCAGAAATCCTATGCAGACTTGAAACGTAAAGATATTGAATTTGAAATCAGCGATAAAGTGTTTCTGAAAGTGTCTCCGTGGAAGAAAGTACTTCGATTTGGACATAAAGGCAAACTGAGTCCAAGGTTCATCAGACCGTATGAAATTATTGAGCGACTTGGGCCAGTTGCGTACAGATTGTTGTAACCGTCTAAGTTGGAAAAGATACATAATGTATTTCACGTGTCAATGCTCCGTCGATACAGATCTGATCCGTCACATGTGATTACTCCGTCTGAAATTGAAATCCTATCTGATATGACCTATGAGGAAGAACTGATCCGTATCTTAGCTTGTGAAATAAAAGAGTTAAGAAACAATAAATTTCCATTAGTAAAAGTATTGTGGCATCGACACGGAGTGGAAGAGGCTATATGGGAGCTTGAAGATTCAATGAAACAGCAATATCCGAATTTGTTTAATGGTAAGATTTTCGGGGACGAAAATCCCTAAGGGGGAGAATTGTAACAGTCCGGTTTAGACCCCAATCGAAACAGTGGTTTCAGGACCACAAATCCAAGTCAGTAAAATATTTTAATATTATTTTTTGTGCCTTTAATATGTGATTAAGCATGTGTTAAAGTTCCCTAAGTTAATTTGTCTGTTATATGCTTAATTTTAGAAAAAGGGCATAATCGCATAAAAGGAAAGTTTGATGGTTAAATTTGTAAGTATCAAATTGTTGATGTCTTTATAATGTGAAGTCCGTAATAGGCAATTAGCCCATTTATATGGTTAGTGGGTGGCAAAGGTCAAATATGCCCTTAATATATATATGTTTCTTATATTATTTGAAAAGGGTATTTTAGTAAATGGTATAATAACATGATTATAATAAAACAAAAGCTTAAAAATAAGGCAATATGCTATGTTCATCTATCGAATATTAGAGAAAGAAGAATGGGTTTAGTTCTTTTGATTTTCGGCACTTGCAAGCTTTGATTAAGGTATGTTTTGACTTTAGTTTTTGATGATTTTTATGTTTTTGAGATTATTGCTTAGTCTACTATCAAGCCCATGTTGTAATTTGAAGAATTGACGATGTTTATGAAATGTGCCATTAATGAAATGGTGAGCTTTGTGATGAGTATTGATGTTAAATGAAAGATATGTGTTTAATGAACATGTTTTGTTCTTGAATTTTTGGTGAATTTAGCTAATTAGGGCTAAATTATGAAATAATATTTTGGAGGGCTAAATTGTGAATTTGATGAAAAATATGGACTTGTATGGTCCTTAGGGATTTTCGTCTATGCATGTGTGTGAACAAATTTTGTATATTTGATGTTTTGAGAAAAATGGACTAAAGTGATAAAATGTGCAAATGTGAAGGCTAAGTTGCAAATAGCCCTAAATATGTGTATTTGGATTGAATTGGATGAATTAGTGAATTAAAGGGTTAAATTTGAATATGTATAGATCAAGAACCGAAGAAAATGAACTTAGATCGCGGGAAATCGAAAGTAATTGAGTAGCCGTATCCGTTTCCGTTAAACCGAACTCGAGGTAAGTCGATATACAAATAAACGTATTTTCATTGAACTATTTGTGTATATATGGAATTTGAATTGCTATGGATATCTATAGTGATGGAATGTATATGAAATATGATATATGAATAAGTCAACAAGTTGATAATGTCCGAGAACTCCCGTTTGAACCTAGGGATAGATAAGATAGTATATGTCATGACATAGGTGTTCGTTATGTGATATCATGGAAGACAACATCTGGGACGTTGGCATTGATTCGAGACTTCGTGTAAGACCAAGTCTGAGACGTTGGTATCGATATGAGATTTACGTGTAAGACCATGTCTGGGACATTGGCATCGTATTGATTCGTGTAAGACCCTGTCTGGGACAGTGGCATCGACATCTGACTACATGTAAGACAACATCTGGGACGTTGGCATTGTACGACTATTCTGAGCATTCGAAGTATCCTATTAGATTCCGAACAGTTCAACGGGCAAGTCCGAGATACAAACGACTATGTGATTTGTATATCCGTTTCAGGCATGTTTGATAAGTACACTATGTGTGTATGAAAGGTAAATCTCTATATGAACATACTAAGATGAATATGTGCATTGAAATGATGAGATAATATGTGAATATATGCTTGAATGAGCTATGTGTATATGTGATATTTGAGTTGAATAATATGGTAAGGTATGGCCAAGCAAATGAGCCAAAGAATATATGTGATGAATTTGCGATGAGAACCATTATTGTCATTGTATCAATATAGTTATGTGCATTTTATGCTAAGTTTATTTGTATATGGCTTACTAAGCTTTTGAAAGCTTACTCTGTGTGTGTTTGCTTTGTTTTATAGATCGTCAAAGCTACTAAAGGCTCGGGGACTGTCGTGGATCGTCATCACACTTCACTAACTCATTTTGGTACCTTTGAAATATGTAAATAGCTAACATTTTGGATTATGTTTGAAATGTGTATAAATAGCCATGAGATGTGGCTAGATAAATGTTGGTGATAGGCATGAGTAAATATGTTATATGATGCATGATTTGGTATGGCTTGGTTGTTAATGGAATGGTCAAGACTATGTTAAGCTTATGAATGCATTATGAGTATTTATGTTTGAGCAAAGAAATGGTTTTATGAAAGGTAAATGTGGATGAATCATGTTTGAATGTATAAGCATTTGAGTTGGGTAAGTTGGTATGATCGGAAATGAGATTGAATGTGGAGATTTGTTGATTATTTGATATATCTTTGGTTGTCTATTGTACATGAAATGAATTGGGATATTGCTTGTAGGGTTGACCCTAGTGTGGGTGGCATTTTGGCCTTGCAAATGGCCTGTTTTGCATACACAGCTGTGGCACACGGGCGTGCCTGGTGGCCATGTGAACAAGTCAGTAGCTAGCCTAATTTTACACGGCCATAGCACACGGGAGTGTCTGGTGGCCGTGTGGATAAGTCAATATACATGCTCTGTTTTGGCAAGGCCAGGACACATGGGTATGTCTAGTAGCCGTAGGAGGCACACGGCCAGCCCACACAAGCATGTGACCTCTGTAACTTAGAAAAGTTTTAAATTTTGGAGAAATTCCATATGCGTTCGGTTTAGTCCCGACCCTATTCTAAAGCATGATTAAGGTTTCGTTGACCAATAAAAGGGACACTTTGATGATTTGTATTACTAAATGTCTATAAAAGTTCCCAATCTATCCGGTAATACCTTTAACCCTAATCCGGTGACGGATATGAGTTAGGGGTGTTACACGACATTTCTCACCATACAGATGATGTCTCCAAATCTTCAACGCAAACAAAATATTGTGGCACATCCGAGTCTTTAACTCTCAAGTGGTAGTAACCGGTCAGATAATTCTTCTCATGCGGTTTTAGCTACGTCGAGGCATAAGCTATCACCTTGCCTTCTTGCATATGTTCACAACCCAATCCATTCAAGGATGAATCACTATAAACCACAAATTCTTTTCCCGGTTCAAGTTGTACTAAAACTAAAGCCTCAGTCAACAATGCCTTTAGTTTCTCAAAACTCTATTGGCACTTTTCTGTCCATTTGAACTTGACATCTTTCTGTAACAATTTCGTCACCGGAGTAGCAATCAGGGAAAATCCTTTAACAAACCGACTGTAATAACCGGCTAAGACTAGAAAGCTTCTAACCTCGGATATATTTCTCGGAGGTTTCCAATCAACAATTACTGAAATCTTGCTCGGGTCAACTTAAATACCATCACCCAAAACAATGTGCCCCAAAAATCTGACTTCTCGAAGCCAAAACTCACTTTTACTAAACTTAGCATACAACTGTTTATCTCTCAAAGTTTGCAAAACCATTCTCAAGTGCTCGGCGTGCTCGGCATGCTCGGTCTCATCACGAGAATAAATCAATATATCATCAATAAAAACAACAACAAATTTATCCAAGTACGGTCGGAAAATACAGTTCATCAAATCCATAAACACAGTAGAAGCATTTGTTAAACCAAAAGGCATATCTAAAATTTCATAGTGACCATACCTCGTTCAAAAAGTAGTTTTTGGCACATCCGAGTCTTTAACTCTCAACTGGTAGTAACCGGTTAAGTCAATCTTGGAAAATATTGTGGCTCCCTTCAATTGGTCAAACAAATCATCTATTCTCAGCAAAGGATACTTATTCTTTATGGTCACCTTATTGAGCTGTCGCTAGTTAATGTAAAGCCTCATAGATCCATCTTTCTTTTTCACAAAAAATACCAGTGCACCTCACGAAGAAAAACTAGGTATCACAAAACCTTTATTCGTCAATTCTTGCAACTGAGCTTTTAACTCCTTTATTTCGGTCGGAGGCATTCTGTATAGAGCAATCAAAATAGGTGCAGTACTAAGAACTAACTCAATACCAAATTCAACTTCTCTAACTGGAGGCAATCCAGACAATTCTTCTGGAAACACATCTAGATACTCACATACTATCGGCTCTGATTCAATTTTCAACTCAGACTATTTTGTATTCAACACAAAGGCAAGGTAAGCTTCACAACCCTTTCTAATACATTTCTGAGCAGTCATAGAAGAAATCACTACAAGCAAGCTATCCTATTCATCTGATTTAATCCAAAGAATATCACCACTTTCACATTTAAACTCAATAATTTTTCTTCCACAATTTACTACCACATCATGAATGGTCAACTAATCCATACCAAAAATTACATCAAATTCATCAAACGGCAGAAGCATAAGGTTAGCTAGAAATAGTGACCTCTAATCATCAAAGGACAATTACTACATACTTTGTCAACTAACACATACTTGCCTAGAGGGTTGGACACTTTTATCACAAATTCTTTAGACACAATAGGCATATTCATACTAGATACCAATTTCATACATATATACGAAGGGGTAGATCCCAGATCAATCAAAGAAACAGCTGAAGTATCATAAAGAAAAAAAGTAGCCGTAATCACATCAGGAGATGAAGCCTCTTCGCGAGTACGGATGGCATAAGTCCTCACAGGTGTTCTACCTTCAGGCCTCACAGTTGGATCTCTAGGTACACTCTTGCTACTCGTTCCATTTCCCGAATTTCTCTGTGGCCTCCCTCTAAGAGTAGTATTACCTGATCTTGCAGTCTGAAATTTCTCTTTTTCAACCATCTCGAGGCAATATCTAATGAAGTGATCTTGGGAACCACACTTGAAACAAGTTCAGTCACTCACCCAGCACTCACCGGGGTGACGTCTACAATAAAGTGGACATCTAGGTCTACTAGGTTGAGCATTACCCACACTCGCTATCGAAGTAGTTTGAGCCTTATGACCCGAATACTCTTTCCCATGGTTTATGTTTGAAAACCCAACTGAAGCACTGGATCGAATATTGAACTCTCTCGGTTTCTTAGATGAGGACTGAAATAACTTTCCCATCTGTCTTTTCTTCGAATCTCGAGACTCAAACTCAGCTTTTCTTTTCACTTTAGTCAACTCCTCAGCCTTACAAGCTCTCTCTACAAGCATAATGAATTCTTCCAGTTCGAGAATGCCAACCAATAATTGGATGTCTTCATTCAACCCATCTTCAAATCTTTTACACATGATGGCTCCAGTCGAAACACATTCTCGAGCTTATTTGCTCAATCTCACAAACTCATGCTCATAATCCTTTATAGTCATTCGGCCCTGTTTTAACTCAAGAAACTCCTTTCTTTTCTGATCAATAAACCTCTGGCTAATATACTTATTACGAAACTCTTATTGGAAAAATTCCCAATTAACTCTCTCCCTTGGTACAACCGATACAAGGGTGTTGCACCACTGATAAGCTTAGTCTCTCAGAAGTGATACAACATATTTCATACATTCCTTCGGTGTGCATGATGACTCATTAAATACCCTGATGGTATTCTTGAGCCAGAACTCTACCCTTTCTGGATCATCATCTATGCTAGCTCGGAACTCTTCGGCTCCTTGCTTTCAAATTTTATCCATTAGAGGTCTATTCAATCTCATAAAATCTATACCTTGGGGTGCTACAGGAATTTGTTGAGGAATAGGTGGGGGTTAAGCGTCCGGGTTCGTTCGAACAAACTCCGTATACCAGGTATTCATCATATAGAGAAAGGCTTCCCCTTAAGCAGGAGCCAGCGCATTACTTTCTACATCATCATCTTTAGCTCGAATTGGATCCATTACTATATGAAAACACAATTTAAAATGTCAGGAGGCATCACACTATCAGAATTTATTTATGGCATGTATAGCTAGACTCGTGCACATGCTATGTTAGTCCAAGAATCGACTAAATCGTAGCTCTGATACCACTAAATGTAACACCCCTTACCTGTATTCGATGTTGGAACAAGGTACGAGGCATTACAGGACTTAAACACAAGCGTTCATAAAAAATTGAGACACTAATTTCCATCCAGAATTTAAAACTTTGCTTTCACATTCATATTGTCCTTATTATGGGCCTACGAGGCCCAAAATATACATCAGGAGTGGTTCGAGACTAAACTGAGAACTTTGGAAACTTTCGGGAAACTTGGAAAATTTCTCATGTAAAAGGTCCACACGTCCGTGTGGGTGAAAGGACACGCCCGTATGACATATCACACGCCCGTGCTGTAGGCCATGTCCAAAATAGAGGACATTCTGTTTATGACGTCATCAACAAATAAGGTTACACGGTCAAGGCACACACCCGTGTCCTTAGGCCGTGTGGGGAATTAAAATCCAAAAATTAAGTGCAGACTTCACACGACCTGGGCACATGCCCTTGTCCTACGGCCGTGTCTCTCATACGGCCGAGACACACGTCCATGTCTCTTGCCCATGTGTTTACTATTGGGAATTCTGTTTTGCATTAATTAGGGTGCAGGGGACACACGACCATAACACACGCCTATGGGGTAGGCTATGTGTCACACACGGCCTAGACATAGTGTGTCTATCCTAGTGGACAAAATAAGGCTATTTACTAAGAATTTTTACCACCCATACTTGCACCAACCTACATAACAGCAAAACCACAACAATCCAAATATATATATGCTTTCAAGGCATTTAACATGGCATAACTAAGTGCTTCACCATCATCAAACATCCATTATCACATGCAACACATCGTCATTCAACCATCAATAACCATAGACTATATCATAATAGGATTGACACATGCATGCATATATGAATAGGTTTACACCCAAATAATCATTATCAGCCACATCTCATGGCCTTATATAAAATGAATCAAATATCATCATAAGCCAACACATTTGGCTACACCAATATGACATATAACAAAAAGACCAAGTCCCTAGACATGACATACTCAAAATGTTGAGACTAATTATACCCAAAGGTTCCAATTGATAGTGTGATCGAGTCTCCGACGTCCTTCAATCCTCGAGCTAGCTAGGCGATACTATAAGAAAATGGAAAAGAAAGGGGAGTAAGCATAAGGCTTAGTAAGTTTGCATGTAAATAATTAACAACATTAACCGTGCATTATTGTACATATAACATAATGTAATTTATCACAATGTCATCAAGTATCATAGACACATTTTAAATCGTGTCATTTATATAATGTACAATAAAACTCGTGATCATGATTTATTCATTCACTTCTTACCAAGGTCTCATCGATTTGAAATCTCAATATTTATGGGCTTTGTGTACAATAAAACTCGTGATCATGATTTATTCATTCACTTCTTACCAAGGTCTCATCGATTTGTAATTTCAATATTTATGGGCTTTGTGTACATACCTGTACCCTTTCAACATAATCATACCTCGTCATCTCGTTGACATAATCTTTGGATTACCCATTGAATCGCTTCGAATACTAAAGGATACTTGGGAATAACATACATATAGAATCATACTAATGCCATATCCAAGACATGGTCTTACATGGGATCACATATCGATGCCTATAGCCCAGCTATGGTCTTACACAATTCTCATATCGATGCCATGTCCCAGACATGGTCTTACACGAAATCTCGTAACGATGCCATATCCCAGATATAGTTTTACACGTAAACTCATGACCTTAATGTCATGACATTTTTATCCTAACTATTCCTAAGGTTAAACCGGGATTTCGAGGTATCAACTCTTCGTTGAATCGTCATCTAGTCAACATTAATCAAGTCCACGGTGACAATTACACAATTCTTGCAATATTAAAGCATTAAATACCTAATAATGTAAAGTTACATTATTTACACATGAATTTACCTCAGTACAAAATATGGCTAAATAATTTGATTTAGTCCACAAATTTGTTCTTTCCTCGGTCTAGATCTAGACTCCATTTTTCTTGATAATCAAGCTTGGAAGTTGAAGAAACCCTAGCTATGGTGTTCTTGAGAATCTCGGCTCTAACTTGAAGAAGATGAGCAAATTTTGCTTCATATTTACCTTTTTAATCTTTTATTAACCAAATGACCAAAATGCCCTTTTTACTAAACTTTAAAATTTTACCTACTCATGCTCATTTTTGTCCATAAAAATAGAAATTGAGAAAATTGTTATTTAAGGACCTTTAATTAATAATCCAAAGCTATTTCATACTTAAAGCTTCTAGAATCTCATATTTTGCAACTTTTGCAATTTAGTCTTAAAAGTCAAATTGGACACTTATTCACAAAATTTCTTCATGAAACTTTCACACAATCATGCAAACATGCCATGGACCTCAAAACAATCATAAAACAAATATTTCTATTTTGGATTTGTGGTCTCAAAACCGCTATTCCAACTAGACCCAAAATCGGGATGTTACATATTTAATGTCATAGAAGGATCTGAGTATTAAAACAACATAGATGGCTTGAACTATTGAAAGATTGTGAACAGTTATCGATTAACCTTTGGGAAAGAAAATATAGTTGCAAATGCCTGAATGGAAAAACTTTGATTATTTCGTGATTATTTGATACATGATTAATCTTATTTAATGACAGTTTGAATCTAGCTAAATTAGAAGCTAAGGCGATGTTTCCTTTGCAAGATTGATAACCTCAAAAATGTGATAGTGAGTGGTAAACTAAATGAGTACAGTATGAGATGACTTTTGATTCTGGATTTTAGGTTAGAGTGATCGGGTATGTAACATGATAGATTGGTTGAGTTATATGTTTCAGAGACTACCCGATCAAAAATTATACAGAAAGTAAAAGTGATTTGTGGTAGTTTGGAATCTACTTCAGATTGTCGGAGAATGTATGTGAATTTGAAACATGGGGATATGAAATTCCCGTTCAGTGATAACATATTTCTGAAAGTATTGCCTTGGAAAAAGAATTCAAAATGTGTTTTGTGTATCTATGTTGCGATGGTACCGATTGGACTCTTTGGATATGAATTCTCCGATAGAGATTAAGATTGAGTCGATGTGTTGTATAAAGAAGAATCGAATGAAATTTTGACACGAGAGATTAAAAGTCATGAAATAAAAGCATAACTTTCGTGAAAGTTCTTTGGAAGTGTCACGGGATAAAGGAGCCCATGGGAAAATTGAATTTATATTCCGATAAGATTTTCGGGGATGAAAATCCCTAAAGGGGGAGAGTTGTAACAACCCGATTTTGGGTCTAGTCAGAACTGTAGTTTCAAGACCACAAATTTGATGAATAAAAAATTATTTTTATTATATTTTTAGGGTCTGTAGCTTATGGAACGATTTTGCAAAAAATTCGTTTGAAAATTTTAACGTTTGGGAACTCAATTTAGTCAAAAGGACTAAATTGTAAAAAGTGCAAAAGTTGAATTCTATATGTTAGAGGTGTCCAATTGCTATGAGATTTTAAATTAGAGGTCCTTAAATGGCAATTACACCATTTTTTAAGTTGGTGGACAAAAATGGACATGGTTTGGTATGTTTTCAAACTTTTTCATTAAGGGCATTATGGTAATTTGGTAATTAAAATGAATTAAAAGGCCAAAATAAAGCCAAATTTTTCCATCTTCTTCTTCCTTGGCCGAAAATCACAAGGGGGAAGCCATAGTTAGGGTTTGGCCACTTCTAAGCTTGATTATTAAGAAAAAAAACGAGGTTTGGACTTAGAACGAGGGAAAAATAAGTATTTGACGATTTAGCCCTTTTCGCCATTTTTATGCCGAGGTAAGTTTGTATGTAAATAATGCAACTTTGTAATTGTATTTATAATGTTTTGTTATTGCATGAATTGTATGATTGACTTTATGGATGAAATTGATAAAGTTTCAACAAGCGAGTAAATCTCGGTTGAACCTTAGGAATAATTAGGATACAAATGTCATGACATTAGGGTCACTAAGATTATGTGTAAAACCATATATGGGATATCACATCGATATGAGACTTTGTGTAAGACCATATCTGGATATGGCATTGATGTGAAACTTCATGTAAGACCATAGCTGGGCTATTGGCATCGATACGAGATTACATGTAAGACCATATCTAGGATATGACATTGGTACGGTATTGTGTGTTTGAGATCCCCGAGTATCCTTTAGTATTCCAAATGGTTCAATGGGAAATTCAATGGGCATGTTAAAGATGAGAAAGTATGTGAATATGTTATGAGATGGTACAGGTATGTACGAAAAACTCAAAGAAAATGAGCTCAGTATATGATGAACAATTGGTAATACTGTGATTGAGTAAGTTGTGCGTATGAAGCTTAAATGGCATTTATGTTGATACATGTTATGTAATTCATATGATGAGGTACTGGTATATGACAGTTATGTTGATATGTGTTATGTTGATATCAAATGGCATTTATATTCATATGACATTTATGAAGTTTAATGACATTTATATTGATATATGTTATCTTATTCATATGATGAGCGATAGGCAAGAATGTGATTGAGTAAATTATACTCATGGCGTTTAATGACATTCATGTGGAAACATGTTGTGTAATTCATATGATGAGTTGTTGGTAAGACTGGAGTTGGGTAAGTTGTGTTTGTGAATTTTTAATTACATTTATGTTAATATTTGTTAAGTTATTTGTATATCAAGTGTATGAATAATGTTTTGTATTATTTGCATATGAACTTACTAAGCTATATAGCTTACCCCCCTTCCTTTCCAATGTCTTTTAAGGTTATTAAGCTAGCTTGGGTTGGAGATCGCAGGAGATCCTATCACACTATCAAGCTATCATTTTGTGTATAAGTGAATTCAAGTATTTTAAGTTAATCGCATGTATAGGGACTTAGTCATTTGCTAAATTTGTCATTGTGATTGTAGCCAATGTGTTGGCTTGTGATTGCCAAATGCTTGTTTTGATATTTAGCCATGTAACTTGGTTTATTTGGGTTATCATGGTTGTAAGCATAAATATATATATGTGCTAATGTCTTTGGTGATATGAGCACGGTATACTTGGTGAATGATGGAAATATGATTTATGACAAGAATGTGAAATTAGTATGTTTTAATGGGCTAAGTATGATGTTTTAAGCATGATAAAGAATGGCATGAGAATGATATGTTATTGTCTTGGTTACGGTTATTTGGTTGCTCTCTCATGCTTGATTTTGTGCCATGAAATGTTGTATAGATGTGTGAAAGTGATGGTGGCAAAAATGGCTTGGTAAATAGCTTTGTTTTTGTCCACACGGGTAGACACACGAGCGTGTGTATAGGACGTGTATGACACACGGTCTGCCCCACGGGCATGTGTTCCGGTCTTGTGTCCCTTGTACCTTAATTGTTGCAAAACAAAATGTCCAGAATTGAGCACATGGGCTAAGACAAGGTCATATGTCTCAGCCGTGTGTGCTACACGGCCTAGCACACGGGTGTATGGCACGGCCGTGTGGCACAAGTCAAAGAGCACCCCTAAATCAAACACGGTTTGAAGCACGGGCGTGTCCCAGGGTCACACGGGCGTGTCCCTTAGACCACACAGGTGTGTGAGCCCTACATCTATCAAAAATTTTCTAAGTTTTATAAAATTCCAGGAGTTCTCGGTTTAGTCCCAAACCACATCCAAAGTATGTTTTGGGCCTCGTAGGCTCGTTTTAGGGATGATATGAATGTGTATGAATGGTTTTAATTTGGACGCATATTTTATGACTCGAAATTTTGTGATTGCTTGTGATATGAGTTCGATAATGCCTCATACCCTGTTCCAACGTTTAATACGGGTAAACGGTGTTACAAAACCATTGTAATCAGTTTAAACATACAATTTTAGGGAGACAAAAAAATGTACTTAGGGTTTTTATTTCCTTCTTACTTTCTACTCAGGGTATTTTATATTCTTGTAATCGGAAGATCCTATTTTGAAGTGAGACTCTCGCGAGTGGAGATTGTTTCGGAGTCACGTTTTGATCGATAAATCCATGAGCATCTCTCTTTTTTTTAATCTATTCTTTATATATCTGTCTTGAACATTGTTTAATTAAATGTTTATGTAAAGATTACAATCAATTTATGCTATATACATATCTCGCATGTTTCAACTATTATAATCTAATTAGTTGATTGAAGGATTGAGTTTCTTAGTAGATGAGCTGTTTGGCGAGGAAGAACCTAAAACCTAGACTTGACAACCCTATGAAGTCATTTATGTGGGAATTAACCCAAAATTGGTTTGACCTATCCGTGAACACCTTAACCCCGAAACGGACTGAAATATGAGGTCAAAAAATAAGTAGTTCTTGTTGACTCGTTATTCTAGTGGAAGTATCGGAAGATCCTGGTACGGTATTTACTAGTTGATTAATTTGAACCCTACATCAATAATTAATTAGTTAAAGCAATTGGATCCAGGCTAAAGGAACTCGGGTAGTAGAAATAAGGGATAGGAGAAGGCAATACATGAACTTAGGAGTAGATTTAGGTTTAATTCATTTTATTTAGTTTATTAATATTATTATCATCTTACTTCCATATTAACACTACTAATTCACGACTCAAGTAGATTAGTAATTATTTCCCATAATTGGTTTGATAACAATCTTCCCCAAACTGCAATCCCTTGGGTACGACCCTCCGAGTACTTACCTACTTTGTTGTAACTATATTACTACCTGACCCATATACTTTCGGACACCACCTGAATTCCACATATTTTGTAGCAATGTTCACACTCTAGAAGCTAGTACGTCTAGAGGCGATCAGGAACATGTTTGGACGATCCCGAAAGATATAATTGTGGTTCCGATAGTTCAAGAATTCTATTCATCTTTGCGGGATCACGAGTCTAGAAACACTGACGGCTATATATGGGATATTGTATCTATGCGAGGGATAGAAGTTTAAGTAACCCATCAAATTATTTGTGATTTTTACAATGCTCCATACTATGACCAATATTTTATTGATTAAATTGATTAAGAATATTTTTGAGACATAGATATGGACATAAAAATGAATAATATTATCAACGACTTTACATAGGGAAGGTGCAAATGGAAATACAGCCCAGGTACTAGTATCCCAACCTCCTTCAATCAAGCTATCATGTTCCTAGAGGCTAAAATGTGGATTCAATTTGTGTGCACACGGATAGTCCCTATTTTAAATATATCTAACATTAATACCTTTCGAGCAGTTTTACTATATGCTATTTTTGTAACAGCCCGATTTAGGGTCTAGTCAGAATAGTGGTACGAGACCACAAATCCAAAGTAGAAATATGTGTTTTATGATTTTTATGAGGTTTATGAGGTGGTTGCATAATTGTGTGAAAATTTCATGAAGAAATTTCATTAATTGGTGAATAAATTGTCCACTAGGACTAATTTGTAAAGATTAGAAAATATGAGTTTCTAGAAGATTTAAGTATGAAATAGAATCATAAAAATTATTAGGGGTCCTTATTTAGCAATTAGACCATTATATATTAAGATGGACAAAAATAGACATGGGAAGGAAAAATCTCAAGAAAGGATCATTAAGGGCATTTTAGACATTTGGTTAATAAATGAATTAAAAGAGAAAAAGAAGTCAAAATTGTGTCCATCTTCTTCTTGCCGTAGCCAAATTTTACAAGCCCTCCATAGCTAAAGTTTCTTCAACTTTCAAGCTTGATTGTAAGTATCTCCTAGCCCCGTTTTTAATATTCTTCGTATTTTTGAAATCCTTGTAACTTGATTTAGCTATTTCTATCTATATTTTGAGCTAGGGTTCTTATTAAAAAATTTACCCATGTATGACATGCATCTATTTTGATGTTTTATGGAAGAATATGAAAGTTTGATGTATGATAAATGTAACGCCCCGAATTTGGGCCTAGTAGAATTGGGCCTATTGGGCTTTGGGTCTTAGAAAATTTTTAAGTGAGCAAGAAAATGACAATTGGCATATGGGCTTTGAGGGTTATTGAATTTGGAGTGTTTAGGGGTGTTGGAGATATTCTGAGATCAGGTAAGGGTATAGGAGAAATTTTGGTTTTAGCCCAAGGGAACTATGACTTCAGTTAGTAGGCCTTTTAACTAAATGAAGAAGAAATAGGACACAAATGGGCTTGTGGTCCAATGGCCAGCGGCGTCACTTGGGGAGCTATAAGGTGGCGTGATTGTCAACTGAAGAGGTCCAAGGTTCGAGGCTGAGGAGTGGTATATTGTGGAGTGTTTATTTTGCAGAGTGGACAGCCAGAGTGGTGTTAGCTTTGAACTCTTGCACTGGAGTGTTTGAGTGGTAAGGGGAGCTGATAATGGAGGGAAATTCGGATAAGGCTAAGGTGTTATCAGGGAGAAAAGTTAGGAGCTGAGAAGTATGAAGAGTTGGTGCCGTTTTGGGAAGCGGAAAATGTATAAATTCAGCTTAGGAGGGTAGATGAGTGCCGTTTTTGGGTCTTTTAGGGGGCATTACGAATTTTCATTGTGGCTTTCGGCATTTGAAGAGTTTTGCAAATAGGTCAGTATTTCTTTTCTTTACCGAATTCCTTTGAAAGGTTCCTTGGGTTTTCCATTACATTTCTTTTTCTACCCCTTAGCCGAATTCTTCCATTTGCCAAAATTTTGGTTTTCTCTCTAGTCGAATTCCTCATACCTTCTCTTCTTAAATTCCTTCTTTTGTTCACCTTTAGTTCTAGCCGATCACTTATCCTCTTCTTCTCGCTATCGGTGCCAAATTGTCTCTGTCACCATACTAATATCAAAAGCCAAATTTACGCCTCAGGATCGAAAGTGGATTTGGTAAGTATTCGATTAACCTTTTTTGTACGTTTTGCTAAAAGCCGAAAGGCTATGTAACTTCTCATCGTCGTTAACCTTGTATTAACAAGGGTAGGGTTCAGAGTTCGCAAGCGTGATAAGGATCGTTAGCAAAGTGGTAAGTGTACTCGTCTCAGTTATGGATTAATGGATGGCCGAATGTAGGTATGGCTTATAGGGGTGACTTATGCGAGAAATGAGTCACTCGATTTTGATGAAATATGTGTGAATGATAATCTAGGGAACACTTGTGATTAATAGCTAATGAAGGGCTATTAGAACCCGATGGCACACGGCAAGGTTACAGTAAGGTTTCAGCTTTTGAGTAAATATTTTGATTAAGTATGAGTGGTTGTGTAACACCCCAAACCCGGCCTAAACGTTACGACCGAATCTAGTGTGCCACATGAGGTGATGTTTAAAACCCCATGGATGTTTGAAAAACACATTGTCAAATTCTAACTTAAAATGTTCAAAATTTCGTTTCTCATTGCTTATTCACAAAAGAAGTTTACTCGATTTAATACCCTTTCAAAAATGCATGTATTATCTTGTTTATTTAAAACCGTGTCAATTACAGAAGTTTGGTCATAATAATTACGAAAGCGTGATATTCGAAAATCAGTTGTTTATGGTTTTGAAAACCCCGTGTTGGTTAAATTTACAGTGTTTAAAGAAAACCCAAATAAAAGTTAAAACAATTCCACTAAGCCAATTCACGCCACTAGCCACTAAGCCACCAGCTCCTCTTCTGTCTAACATCAAGCGCAACTAAATATAAATCTATGGGCCAAAGTCCCAGTTCACTTAAAAATAAATCAAAATGAAATGCCTGCGCCAAGGCTTGAACCTTGGACCCTTTGCTTCATTGTGTGGCGTCACCTCCTTGTCTCCCATGTGGCGCCATTTGCCACTAGACCACAACTCCTTTTGTGTCATTTTTCTCCACATTTTATTCTTAAAGCCTACATGCTAACTCCCAGGGTTTTATTAACCTAAAACCAAAATTTTCCTAAAGCCCAAGTTTGATCCCGAGACTTCATAGAAGCCCTCTAACCTTCCAAAATCACTCACCTAACAGGTCCAACTTGCATAAATGCCATTCTCATGTTCTCAAAAATTTTAAACGCTCCCATGCCTAAGGCCAATGGGCCCAATTCTACTAGGCCCAAATTTGGGTCGTTACAGGTTGATTGAAGGTTGGTTGGTTGTAGGTTCAAGGCTAAGGATAGAATAGCACGTCGCAGTAACCAGGTGTGTACAAACACTATGCACACACGAAATCGGCAATGCCGAAAAGTTGAAAGTGGATAAATGGGCCCGATGGGCCCTGAGGCTAAGTTTGATGAAATGGATTAATTTGATTATATGAATTGGGTTAAACATGCATGTTTCATGATCTGGATTTGTTTTGGGCCTAATGGGTCATATGATTTAGATTTGGGCCTAGTGGGCCATAAAAATGTGATGTGGCCATTATGGGTTATATGAACGTGAAATGGGTTGATGGGCTTTATGGGGACGTAGACTAGTATGCTAGGGTTTTATAGACTTTAGGCTTAGTACTGAACAACTCTTAAACCGCATAAGACTTTCTAATAATTAAACATATCCGTGGACAAGTCGCTAGGTTAAAGTGTGGTAACGAGCATGTGCATGTCTAGGATTGGATCTAGGGAGAGCTTGGTAGTTAAGTGGCCCTAGCGGCCCACCTCCTCTTCTCTGGAATCCTACCTAGTGCATAGTGTCTGTTCAGTTTAGCGGCAAGAACTTGTTAATGGGCCAAAGTTCATAACTACAACCCGACAGGGACCAAAAACCCCTGATTTGGAAATTACCAAAAATATCCTTAGATTTGTAAAATTACTAAAATACCCCTGATTTGGAAATTGCTGAAATATCCTTAGATTTGTAAAATTACTAAGATACCCTTGATTTGGAAATTACCAAAATACCCTTAGATTTGTAAAATTACTAAAATACCCCTAATTTGTAAAATTACCAGAATAACCATGATTTGTAGAATTACCCTGATTTGTAGAATTACCAAAATATCCCTAATTTACAACATATCCAAAATACCTCTATTTTTCAACATTACCTGAATACCCTTATAGAGTAGATTTATGAAAATACCCTTGGGTTGTGAAATGACAAAAATACCCCTATGTGATGAATATGAGTTTTGTGGATGTTACTCATGTGCATGTTGCAATTATATGATATTCTGTATAGGATGCATATGGGTGGGAATTATGGTACGGAGGAAGATTTGAGGATCGCATTTTCGCTTGACGACCATGGATCCACCGGTGGTTTTAAGCCCATTATATGATCAGCAGCTTTGCTGCAACGTTGAGTAGTGCCACCGTGAGTGCTACCTTTCATGTGTAGAGGATGGGTGGGTCGATTTAGAAATCCCCACAGGTGTGTAGGGTTGGAAGGGAAATGGTGTGTAGCAGATGGATTTTTGGGTAGGGTTTTGCATTACCTTGTTTTGCATATGATATAATATGATATGATATGATATGAGGTCATTGTGGGCTAAGGCCAAGACCACCGATTTTGATAGGGCCTAGGCCCAAAGTGAATATTTGTATGTTGATTTGATTGCCAAGGGTTGTATACACTGAGTTTCGAAACTCACACCCTTTATTTAATGTTTCAGGTTATGCTCGGTAAATGGCTCGACGTGGGAAAGGACTCGGAGATGGCCACACTACAAGATGATTAAATTTTTATTTACTTGTTTCAAAAGACATAGTTTTAATTACTTATTTTCGTTGGATGTAATAAGGCCTTGTACTCCGATTTGACTTTAGGTTTTGGGATGTTGTTTTCAACTGTTTACTTAAATTTTAAACCTAAGTAAATTTCGTATGTTTAAACTTGGTTTCTGAAATACTTTAAAAAATGGGCTTTTATCATTACTTAATAAGACTCAAGGATGAAGGGGCTTTTGGGCCTCAATTTGTTAATTAGCAAAATCGTTTTGAAATATGCATTTGACGTGACACGCCAGATTCGGGCCTAACTTCTAGGTCGGGTTTGGGGTGTTACAATAAACATCTTTTTCTAAGTGAATTTCATGAAAAATACATAAAAGGATCAAATTGTAAAAGTTGTAGAAATGGTCAAACATGAAAGAAATAGTGGATATTGAATGTTGTTATAGTTAAGAATATGATTCGACTAGGCTTGAAATGCAAGAAAGTTGAATAAAAATTGTAATTTTGCCAAAGTATGATTCATGAGTCGATTTAGTTAATGTGAGTATTAAACAAGTGAATTTGCTATTATAGATCAAGAAACATGAAGCCCAGATCGAAATCGAGATAAAAACAAAGTTGTGGACTAAATTGCACTTCTACACATATTTTGGAGTACCGAGGTAAGTTTGTATGAATTTAAAACTACATATACTTTTATGATTAAATTACTTGCTATGTTGTATCATGTATATTACATTAATGAAGTTGATTAACAATGCCTAGTAAGAAATTTAATGAGAATAAGTAAGTGGAAGTCCCGGTTGAAGGTTCGGAATAAAGAGGATACCTATGTCACCACATGAAATAAGGAAAGCCCGTGTAAGACCATGTTTGGAACATGGCATCGGCACTCAAGGAATGTAGGTCCCATATTAGACCATGTTTGGAACATGGCATCGGCACCGAAATTAGATCCTGTATAAGACCATCTATGGGACATGGCATCAGCATCAAATAAGGAAGGTCTCGTGTAAGACCATGTCTGGAACGTGGCATCAACATCATTTAAGGAAGGTTTCATATAACACCATGTTTGGGACATGGCACCTACGCCATACAAGAAAGATCTCGTGTAAGACCATGTCTGGGACATGGCATCGACATCAAGTTAAGAGATCCCGTGTAAAACCATACCTGGGATATGGAATCAGTATCATGAGGCGATTCCATGTAAGACCATATATGGGATATGGCATTGGCATTGAGATACATGTTTGATGAGATTGAATATCCTCTGATATTCCGAGTAATTCAACGAGAGAAAGAGTCAAGCATGAAGGAAGTAACAAGAAAGCTAAGTAAGCAAAGTATTATCAAGTTAAGTTATCCAAGAATGATAAACTGTTCTACCTAAGTTAAGGAAGATAAGAATTTGATGTTCATGTTGTATTAGGAAAAGTGCTAATCTATATGATTAAGTGGTACAGGCACCCTAATTTAATTACAAGTATGAAATTATAATGTGATATGTGATGAGAAAGAGTAAGTAAGAGTAAGTAAATTCAAGCAATTGAGATTTATGTTGCCTTTAAATTCAAGCAATTGATATTTATGTTGCCTTAATTTCATGATGGATGAATTTAATTACAAACTATTATGTTGCTATATGAATTTCATGCAAACTTACTAAGCTATATGCTTACTTCTATCTTTTCTTTCTTCCTTGTAGTTTTGCCAAGCTAGTTCGGGGATCATAGACGTCAGAGCTCGAATCATACAATCAATCATTATTTTGGTATAGCCAAGTTGTTTTATTTTAAGTATGGCATGTATAGGGATATATCGTTTTGATTTATATCATATACTGAGCCAAGGAGTTGGCTATTAAGGTTACTATTCTTTTTGTATATGGCCAAAATGAAAGGCCAATATTTTTTAAGTTCTATATACTCATGATGATGAGTTCTTATGAGTTTTACAAGTGATGTTTCAAGGGTTATTCATTGTGTATAAAGGTGAGGTTATGTATTATTTGTGTTGGTATAAGTGTATTTATCTTTTAGGGTGGCAATTGGCTTGGAAAATAGCCTTTAAGTGTCCACATAGGCGTGTGTCTAAGCCGTGTATGACACGCGGTCAACCCCATGGGTGTGTTGATAGGTCGTGTATCCCCTGCATTTAGTTACAAGAATTTGATTCGTCACACGGGCCAGCACACGGGCGTGTTCTTAGGTCGTGTGCTTCTTAAGGGGTTGCGACGTCATAAACAGAATACCCCTAGTTTTCACACACGGGTGAGGACACGGGCCTGTCTAGGCCGTGTGAAGGACACAAACCATTGACATGGGCGTGTGTCCAGCCGTGTGAAAACCCCTGTAGGTTCGAAATAAAAATAAATTCTACACTGGCTGGGGACATAGGCGTGTGAGACCACACGGTCCGTCCACACGGGGGTGTCCCAAGTCACATGGGTGTGTGACCCCTATTTAGGTAAAAATTTTCAAAGAGTGTAAAAGTTTCCGATTGAACCCTAAAACCTTTCGGATGTATGTTTAAGGCCTCGTAGGCCCATGATACGTAAGTTATGATTAAGAAAGAAAAGTTTTAAGTTAGAACGAAATTTTGTAGCCTGAAATTTCATGTTCTAGCAAGGTTAAGCATGATAATGCCTCGTATCCAGTCCTGAAGTCAAAGTCCAGATATTTCTCTACCCGATCAGCTACTTCAGCCAGGTTTTCAAGTAGAGGCAAGAGTAAACAGTATTCGGGGAATAAGGCCCAGACTACTTCAGTCGCTAGTGTTGGGAGTATTCTATCTAATAGATCGAAA
This sequence comes from Gossypium australe, assembly GCA_005393395.2. Lineage (NCBI taxonomy): Eukaryota > Viridiplantae > Streptophyta > Magnoliopsida > Malvales > Malvaceae > Gossypium > Gossypium australe. Next base: position 107,401,379 of record CM016621.1, on the reverse strand, counting down.
TGCCCACAGTGCGACAGACGTCACCCCAGTGAGTGTCATGCACATGAGAGTGCTTGCTTTAAGTGCGGTTCCCAAGATCACTTCATCAGAGAATGCCCCGAAATGGTTGAGAAAGGCAAAGTTCAGAGTGCAAGAGCAGGAAGCACTAATAAAGGAAGACAACAAAGGAACTCGGGAAGTGGGGCGAGTAGTAAGGGTACACCCAGAGAGCAGGCTGCAAGATCTGAGGGTAGAGCGCCTGCAAGGACTTATGCCATTCGCGCTTGCGAAGAGGCATCGTCTCCCGATGTTATTACGGGTACATTTTCTCTCATGACATTAATGTTGTTGCTTTAACTGATCCGAGGTCTACCCATTCATACATTTGCATGAAATTAGCATCTAGCATAAGTATACCTGTTGAGTCTATAGAGTTTGTGATGAAAGTGTCTAAACCACTAAGTAAAAGTGTATTAGTAGATAAAGTATGCAAAGATTGCCCAATGATGATTAGAGGTCATTATTTTAAGGCAAATCTCATGCCATTGCCATTTGATGAATTCGATGTTATTCTTGGTGTGGACTGGTTAACCACTCATGATGTGACAGTAAATTGTGGAAAGAACTATATTTAGTTGAGATATGAAAATGGGGACACTCTTCGTGTTGAATCAGATGAATAAGACAGATTGCCGGTAGTGATCTCTCACATGTCAGCTCAGAGGTATGTAAAAAAGGGGTATGAAGTATATCTTGCTTTTGTTATGAATGCTAAAGAAACCGAAGTTAAAGATCGAATTAGTGCCGATAGTGTGTGAGTACCCAGATGTCTTTCCCGAAGAATTGCCAGGGTTGCCTCCAGTTACAAAAGTTGAATTTAGTATTGAGTTAGCTCCCGGTACCGTACCGATATCGATTGCTCCTTACAGGATGGCTCCAACTGAGTTGAAAGAATTAAAAGCACAGTTGCAAGAGTTGACGGACAAAGGCTTTGCAAGGACGAGTTATTCCCCATGGGGTGCTCCGGTACTATTTTTGGAAAAGAAAGATGGCTATATGAGATTGTGTATAGATTACCGACAACTTAACAAAGTAACAGTGAAGAACAATTACCCATTGCCAAAGATCGATGATTTGTTTGATCAATTGAAGGGAGCCACTGTGTTTTCCAAGATAGACTTGAGGTTGGGATACTACCAGTTGAGAGTAAAAGACTCAGATGTGCCTAAGATGGCTTTCCGAACGAGGTATGGGCACTACGAATTTTTAGTCATGCCTTTTGGTTTAACTAATGCCCCGATGATGTTTATGGATTTAATGAATTGCATCTTTTGGCCATTTTTGGACAAGTTTGTTGTTGTTTTTATTGATGATATACTGATATATTCCCGTGATGCGAGTGGGCATGTCGAGTACTTAAGGACAGTTCTACAGATTTTGCGGGATAATCAGTTGTACGCTAAGTTTAGCAAAAGTGAATTTTGGCTCAAGGAAGTTGGATTTCTGGGACACATTGTCTCGAAAGATGGAGTTCGAGTAGACCCAAGTAAGATTTCAGCTATTATTGATTGGAAACCACCGAAAAATGTATCTGAGGTTAAAAGTTTTCTGGGCTTAGCTGGCTATTACAGACGATTCGTCAAAGGGTTTTCCATGATAGCGACTCCAATGACGAAACTATTACAAAAGAATGTAAAGTTTGAATGGACAGGGAGGTGTCAACAAAGTTTCAAGAAACTTAAGGCAATGTTGACAGAGGCTCCAGTTCTAGTACAACCTAAATCAGGAAAATAATTTGTGATTTACAGTGATGCATCCTTAAATGGATTGGGCTGTCTACTTATGCAATAAGGCAAAGTGATAGCGTATGCCTCCAGACAGCTAAAGCCACATGAGAAAAATTACCCGACACATGATCTAGAGTTGGCTGTTATTGTTTTTGCATTAAATATTTGGAGACACCATTTGTATGGTGAAAGATGTCGGATTTTCACTAATCACAAAAGTTTGAAGTAATTGATGACTTAGAAAAAATTGAACTTAAGGCAGCGAAGATGGCTAGATTTGATAAAAGGTTATGAGTTAGCCATTGATTACCACCCGAGAAAGGCGAATGTAGTCGCCGATGCTTTGAATAGGAAATCCCTAATTGCCTTGAGGGTTTTGAATACACGGGTAAGTTTGTCTGATGATGGTTCTATTCTAGCTGAATTGAGGGCTAGATTGATGTTCCTCCAAGAGATTTATGAGGCACAAAAAGATGACAATGAATTGCAAGCCAAAAGAGTTCTGTGTGAGTCAAGTGTTGAGTCTGATTTTTGAATCAATTCAGATAGATGTTTAGTCTTCAGAGACAGAGTTTGTGTACCGAGGAACAATGAGCTCATTCGTAAAGTTTTGTATGAGGCACATAACTGATACTTATCTGTACATCCGGGTAGCACTAAGATGTTTAATGATTTGAAGAAATGGTATTGGTGGCCAAGTATGAAGAAAGATATTCTCGAGTTTGCTGCGAGATGCTTGATTTGTCAGCAATTAAAGGCCAAACATCAAGTATCCTCGGGTTTGCTTCAACCTATTATGGTACCCGAGTGGAAATCAGATCGAATTACCATGGATTATGTAACGGGATTTGCCGTCGACACTGAGTAAGAAAGATGTTGTATGGGTCGTAGTTGATAGACTTATGAAATCAGCCCATTTCATACATGTACGAATTGACTACTCACTTGACAAGTTGGCAAACTTATATGTTTCAAAGATAGTAAGGCTTCATGGAGTGCCTTTATCTATTATATCGGATAGAGATCCGAGGTTCACATCCAGATTTTGGAAAAAGTTGCAAGAGGCTTTGGGCACAAAGTTGAATTTTGGTACAACCTTTCACCCCCAAACCGATGGCTAGTCGGAAAGGTTGATCCAAGTTCTCGAAGATATACTCAGGTGTTGTGTTCTTGAGTTTCAAGGTAGCTGGGAAAGGTACTTGCCGTTGGTGGAATTTGCCTACCATAACAGTTTTTAGTAAAGCTTGAAAATGGCGCCTTATGAGGCTTTATTTGGGCGAAAGTGCCGAACGCCTTTATATTGGACTAAACTTAAGGAAAACCAGATCCACGAGGTTGATTTGGTTAAAGAAACCGAAGAGAAGGTAAAGGTAATTTGAGACTATTTAAAAGCTGCTTCTGATAGACAAAAGTCTTACTTAGATTTAAAAGGAAAGAGATTGAGTATCAAGTCGGTGACAGGGTATTCTTGAAAGTGTCACCATGGAAAAAGGTTATTAGATTTGGCCGGAAGGGCAAAATGAGTCCGCGATTTATCAGACCGTATGAGATCACCGAAAGGATAGCGATGGTAGCCTATCGATTGCCACCTAAGTTAGAAAATATTCATGATGTATTTCATGTGTCCATGTTGTGACGCTATCAGTTAGACCCCTCGCATGTGGTTGCCTCGACAGAGGTTGAGATACAACCCGACGTGACTTATGGTGAGGAACCAGTTAAGATTCTAGATTGGGAAGTCAAGCAATTAAGGAATAAAAGTATAGCTCTCGTAAAAGTCTTATGGCAGAGACATGGGATAACAGAGGCTACATGGGAGCCCGATGAGGCTATGAGAAACTAATACCCAAACCTTTTTACTGGTAAGATTTTTGGGGACAAAAATCACTGAGGGGGGAGAATTGTAACAACCAGATTTAGGGCCTACTCGGAATAGTGGTGCGAGACCACAAATCCAAAATAGAAATATGTGTTTTATGATTTTTATGAGGTTTATGAGGTGGTTGCATAATTGTGTGAAAATTTCATGAAGAAATTTCATTAATCGGTGAATAAATTGTCCACTAGGACTAATTTGTAAAGATTAGAAACTATGAGTTTCTAGAAGATTTAAGTATGAAATAGAATCATAAAAATTATTAGGGGTCCTTATTTAGCAATTAGACCATTATATATTAAGATGGACAAAAATAGACATGGGAAGGAAAAATCTCAAGAAAGGATCATTAAGGGCATTTTAGACATTTGGTTAGTAAATGAATTAAAAGGGAAAAAGAAGTCAAAGTTGTGTCCATCTTCTTCTTGCCATAGCCGAATTTTACAAGCCCTCCATAGCTAGGGTTTCTTCAACTTTTAAGCTTGATTGTAAGTATCTCCTAGCCTCGTTTTTAATATTCTTCGTATTTTTGAAATCCTTGTAACTTGATTTAGCTATTTCTAGCTATATTTTGAGCTAGGGTTCATATTCAAAAATTTACCCATGTATGACATGCATCTATTTTGATGTTTTATAGAAGAATATGAAAGTTTGATGTATGATAAACATCTTTTCCTAAGTGAATTTCATGAAAAATACATAAAAGGATCAAATTGTAAAAGTTGTAGAAATGGTCATACATGAGTGAAATAGTGGATATTCAATGTTGTTATAGTTGAGAATATGATTCGACTAGGCTTGAAATGCAAGAAAGTTGAATAAAAATTATTTTATGAGCCTAGGGGAAATAGTGTAATTAAGAGAAAGTTTAAGGGCAAAATCGTGATTTTGCCAAAGTATGATTCATGAGTCGGTTTAGTTAATGTGAGAATTAAACAAGTGAATCTGCTATTATAGATCAAGAAACACGAAGCCCGGATCGAAACTGAGGCAAAAACAAAGTTGTGGACTAAATTGCACTTCTACACATTTTTTGGAGTACCGAGGTAAGTTTGTATGAATTTAAAACTACATATACTTTTATGATTAAATTACTTGCTATGTTGTATCATGTATATTACTTTCATAAAGTTGATTAACAATGCCTAGTAAGAAATTTAATGAGAATAAGTAAGTGGAAGTCCCGGTTGAAGGTTCGAAATAAAAAGGATACCTATGTCACTACATAAAATAAGGAAAGCCCTGTAAGACCATGTTTGGAACATGGCATCGGCACTCAAGGAATGTATGTCCTGTATAAGACCATGTTTGGAACATGGCATCGACACCGAACGTATATCCTGTATAAGACCATGTCTGGGACACGGCATCAGCATTGAGTAAGGAAGGTCTTGTGAAAGACCATGTCTGGGACGTGGCACCGACACCATTTCAGGAAGATTTTGTATAAGACCATGTCTGGGACATGGCATCGACCTCATATAAGGAAGATCTTGTGTAAGACCATGTCTGGGACATGGCATCGACATCAAGTTAAGGGATCTCGTGTAAAACCATATCTTGGATATGGCATCGGTATCATGAGGCGCTTCCATGTAAGACCATATCTGGGATATGGCATTGGCATCGAGATACATGTTTGATGAGATTGAGTATCCTCTGATATTCCGAGTAATTTAACAGGCAAAAGAGTCAAGCATGAAGAAAGTAACAAGAAAGCTAAGTAAGCAAAGTATTATCAAGTTAAGTTATCCAAGAATGATAAACTGTTCTACCTAAGTTAAGGAAGATAAGAATTTGATGTTCATGTTATATTAGCACAAGTGCTAATCTCTGTGATTAAGTGGTACAGGCACCCTAATTTAATTACAAGTATGAAACTATAATGTGATATGAGATGTGAAAGAGTAAGTAAGAGTAAGTAAAATCAAACAATTGAGATTTATGTAGCCTTAATTTCATGATGGATGAATTCAATTAAAAACTATTATGTTGCTATATGAATTTCATGCAAACTTACTAAGCTATATGCTTACTTCTCTCTTTTCTTTCTTCTTTGTAGTTTTGCCAAGCTAGTTCGGGGGTCATAGACGCCAGAGCGCGGATCATACTATCAGTCATTATTTTGGTATAGCCAAGTTTATTTATTTGAAGTATGGCATGTATTGGGATATATCATTTTGATTTGTATCATATAGTGAGCCAAGGAGTTGGCTATTAAGGTTAGTATTCTTTTTGTATATGGCCAAAGTGAAAGGCCAATATTTGTCAAGTTCTATATATTAATGATGATGAGTTCTTATGAGTTCTACAAGTGATGTTTCAAGGGTTATTCATAGTGTATAAAGGCCATGTTATGTATTATTTGAGTTGGTATAAGTGTGTTTATGTTTCAGGGTGGCAATTGGCTTGGAAAATAGCCTTTAGGTGTCCACTCGGGTAGACACGAGGGCGTGTGTCTAGGTCGTGTTTGACACACGGTCAACCCCATGGGTGTGTTGATAGGTCGTGTGTCCGCTGCATTTAGTTACGAGAATTTGATTCGTCACATTGGCCAGCACACGGGCGTGTGCTTAGGCCGTGTGCCTCTTAAGGGGTTGCTAATATCATAAACAGAATACCCTAGTTTTCACACACGGGTGAGGGCACGGGCGTGTCTAGGCCGTGTGAAGGACACGGGCCATTGACACGGGCGTGTGTCCGGCCGTGTGAAAACCCCTGTAGGTTTGAAATAAAATAAGTTCTACACGGGCTGGGGACATGGGCTGTGAGACCACACGGTCCGTCCACACGAGCGTGTCACAAGTCACACGGGTGTGTGACCCCTGTTTAGGTAAAAATTTTCAAAGTGTGTAAAAGTTTCTAATTGAACCCCGAAACCTTCTGGATGTATGTTTAAGGTCTCGTAGGCCCATGATACGTAAGGTATGATAAAGAAAGAAAAGTTTTAAGTTAGAATGAAATTTCATAGCTTGAAATTTCATGTTCTAGCAAGGTTAAGCATGAAAATGCCTCGTATCCAGTCCCGGAGTCAGAGACGGGTAAGGGGTGTTACAATTTTACAGAAAAAATAAGTATCTATAGAGAAATGGATCCACTAGAAAATGAAAAGATGTATTAGTGGCCAGAAAGTATTAGTTTTCTTCCCTCATTTAGTGACGACATTATGCAGAAGAGCTGGCATGCCTATGATGGCCACCGAGTAGTCGCTAAAACCATCATGAAGTATTATTAGTGACACCTTTTCCAATAGTATACAAAGCTACGGGCCAAACAAATAAAATATTGGAATAAATGACAATAATAAGTGATTGCTACACTAGTTTCATCACAAGGGTGACACGAGCTCAATAGGAAGTTGGTAAGAGTAGTCATCCTAAACTAGATTAGACGATATGGTGGATGCAAGAGTTGAGGCCACTATTTCAAAATCAGTGTCCCCAGTTATACGCCAGACATGTATGGGCCTATGCCATACATGTATGTGCCTACGCCATCCGAGTAGGAAGGAGAGCTTAAAACTGAATATTAAGGAGAGGGAAAAGGAGATGACGAGATGGATTATGAGGAGGATGATTGAATCTAGTAACTCTAGATTGTATTAAAATTTTTGGATGATTTTAATTTGTTTTAGGAGTATGATAATAGTAGATTTTTGGTTATTGTGTGTTTAGTTTTGATTTTATATATAGGAACCCCACATAAAGAAGACACAACAATCTGAACTATCACTGAATAAAGGAGAGAGCACCAACCTATAGCAAATGGAAAGTGTAACACCCCTTACCTATGATCAACACCTGAACTAGATACGAGGCATTACCTAACTTAACTTACTTAAAGATACAACATCGGGCTATAAAATTTCACCTCGATTTAAAACTTCTTATTCATAATCATAACATCCTTATTATAGGCCTACGAGGCCCTAAACATACATACGGAAGGTTTCGGATTTAAACCGGAAACTTTTGCTTACTTAGAAATTTTTTTGCCTAAATAAGGCCACACGCCCATATGGAATGGAACACACCCGTGTGGACAGGCCATGTGGTCACACACGCCCATGTTCCTAGCCCGTATGGGATTTCTTTTTCATTTCGAACCTACAGGGGTTTTCACATGGCCGGACACACACCCGTGTCCTCACCCGTGTGTTAAAACCTTAACATTTTGTTTATGATGTCAGCAACTCTTAAGGGGCACACGGCCTAGTCACACGCCCATGTGCTAGCCCGTGTGACGAATCAAATTCTTGCAATTTGATACAGGGGACACATGACTTCTCAACACACCCATGAGGGTTGACCGTGTGCCACACACGGCCTAGAGACACGCCCATGTGTCTACCGGTGTAGACAATTTGAAGGCTATTTACCAAGCCAATTGCCACGCTGAAACATAAACACATATATACCACAACAAACAACACATAACATGGCGATATTACACTATAAAGAATCATGAAATCATCATTCATACACTTCACATTTACTCCATCAATTGCATGAACTTTTACTTCATAAAACTCATCATCATTAAAAATATGAAACTTGACAAATATCGGCCAATTCCCATTGGCGATTTACAAAATGAGTGAGTAACCTTAATAGCCAACACTTTGGCTTTCAAATATGACATAACACAATATGACCAAATTCCTATACATGCCATACCCAAAATAAACAGCTTTACTATACCAAAAGAATGATTGATAGGGTGATCCAAGCTTCGACGTTCTACGATCCCCGAGCTAACTTGGCGATACTGTAACACCCCAAACCCGGTCAACACACCACAATCGAATCTGGCATGTCACAAAGGAAATCGTTTTAAAGCAAACAGGTTACCGGTTAAATTTTAGTGAAAAACTCTTTGTTGTTTTATGTTTGTAGAAATCAGGTGCATGATTAGTTAGAAACCGATACTTTGAAATCCTGGAATAAATCTTTAAAACTTAGTTGTCGATCCATAGGTTTAGAGAACGTTTATGTCATTTTAAAACCCGATGTTCCTTTCTTAGATATTTAGAAATCAGTTGAGTTAAATGTGGAAAACTTAATTTTGAAATCCATTTGAGTTGTTGTTGTTATCAATTGATTTGTATTACCCGATGGTAACGTTTGGAAAACCATTGCATTTTGTAGTTTAGAAAACCTTGCGCTCATATTATTAAATCCATCATGTAATTTATTTAACCATGTTTAAAACAAATCCAAAGCATATAAATAAACCAAAAACATAATTAAAAAGGCCTTATTACAAACGCAAAATAAAAATGAAACCAAATTTAAATAAAATAAAGTACCCAAACCAAAGTCCATGTAAAACCGAGTTTATTTAATGCATGGCCACCTCGAGTCCGCCCGGCTCCTCATCCGCAATCTATGAGTTACTTGAAAAGATAAGGGAGAAGGTGAGTCACCAAGACTCAGTGCATAATCCCCCTCCCGGTTAATGCAACATACTTACACAAATCATAACCAAGCAATATATATAATGCACCCAAACCTAGCCATCCATAACTCCGTATCTACCCCATGTGGTACCAAACCACTGGTGGTGCCAAACCACTGGTGACCCAAAGTCACGGTATCCAATAATAATGTGGTGCCAAACCACTGGTGACCCAAAGTCACGAATAATCCATCTGTGGGGCCAACCCACGTTGTGATACCAAATCACTGGTGACAATCCAGTAATATCAAATGTGGGGCCAACCCACTGTGGTGCTAAGCCACTGGACAAGTCGCTATGAGGTGCCAAACCTCTGGTGACCCAAAGTAACAAAATATCAATAATCCAAGTATGAGGCCAACCCACGTGTGATACCAAATCACTTTTGACGATCCCAAAATATCAACTGTGGGGCCAACCCACTGTGGTACTAAGCCACTGGGACAAGTCGCTATGAGGTGCCAAACCTCTGGTGACCCAAAGTCACGGATATCATACTTCCCCCTCCTCTCATATCACCCATACCAATGCATTACAAGTGCAAATCATGCCATCATGCTTTAATATGCAACATAAAGCAAATATATCATAAATCATATTATTATGCACCATATAGCAAAAATCATATTGAAACGGACTTACCCGAATCCTTGCTCACACCTATAAGGCATCATATCAAGATCTCACAGTTTTCGGCTTTTAATCATGATTAGGTTATTAATATATTACCAAGTTATAAAGTGTGTAAGTTACACACCTGTCACTAACGCAAGCACTAAATCCCGAAAACCCGATCTACCGCACTAGATCTCCTTGTCTTTTCTGCCTTATGAATGCTAATCACGACACCCGATATGCGAAACTGATCCTCCCCCTACATTCGGCCAACAACAACCCTTAGCCTCAATAGCCTTCGGCTTTTCACAACTTAAAGAATGATGAACCAATATAGATCCTTACCACTTGACTTACCAAATCCGATTGACAGAGAATACAAGGGCTTAGATCGACTGCTTCAAAATCCCGGAGATCCTAAAAGAAATCGATCCCTAAAGATGATTAACAAAAACATCAACAAATACTGAAGTTCGACTTTTCCTACCATATGAGTCGATAGAGAAGAGAGAAAAGAAGTAATGAATTTCAGTCATGAACACTTACCCTTCTTCAAAACTGAATAGAGAAGAACCCAAAGAAGATCTACCCTTGTTGATATTCGGCCAACACAATATAAGAAAGAAAGAAAGAAATTTCGACAAAGAGTTGAATGATGAAGGGAGTTTCGGCTATGGTTGATAGAAAACAAATAGATGGGATTCGGCTAGAGTGGAAAAAGAGGAGGAAAAAGAAAGTAAAATGGAAGAGAGGGAATTCGGCAAAGGAAGGTGGAGAGGATTTCGGCACAAGAGTTTGAGAGAAGAAAAGAAAAAGATGAAAGGGAGGAGATGGGCACTTTCGCCTTTGAGCAAAAATGAAAAAGAAAAAGAGAGGTGGGAGAGTGGTAGATTCGGCCAAACACCTTGAGAAGGAGAAAAGAAATGAAATGAAATAAAATAAAACCAAAGAACTTAGAGGGACATTCGGCTAGGTGCAAAAAAAAAAAAACAAAAAGGAAATTTTGGCTTTCTCCAATATGGTACACTAGGGAGATTTCGGCAATGCACAAAAGGGTTTTCGGCTTTTGATACACAAAACAAAGGCTAGCCGAAAATGTCATCTAGCCACTAAGGAATTTCGGCAACCCCTCTACTCAGCTCTCCAAAACCGAACACTCCCCCTAAGTAGGAGTTCAAAAGTCGGCCACTTTCCCAAATTCCTCCTGGCCACTAATTCAAATGAATTTGAATTCCACAAGTTCCTAAATTTTCTCCTTGCCACCCATTTAAATTAATTTGACTGAGTCCAAGCTATCTGACAGAGTTTGCGCTGAGCACAACTCTTTCCCCCCTTGGCGTCAAAATAATAAGCAGAAAGTGAGATTTCTGCTGCTCGAACCTGAGCTCTCTCTTCCCTGCATGTGGTGTCACTCTCAAGGCTCTAAGTGGTGCCTCCTTGCCACTTTACCAAGCCCAATCTTGTGCTAAAATACCCCACGAATTACACTTAACCCCTAGCTCCTTCAGCTCCCTTTTCTTAAAACTTAAAAGCAAAAATTTCCTGCCACTCGGGCCTACTCTAGACTTATAACTAGCTCTTAAAACACCTCAAATAACAACACAACAGTCCATACTCATGCAAAACAATTCAATCACAAATAACCCCTATTTCAGGATATTACAGATACTATAGGGAAAAGGGAAAAGAGAGGGATAAGCATATTGCTTAGTAAGTTTGCATGAATTAAAATAGCAACATAAGTACTCATGGTAAAAATCCATTCATCTCATAGAACAATAACAACACAAGTTCTCAAGTACTTAGACATACTTACTCATACTTACTCTTACCCATCACATATCACATTATGGTTTCATAACTCATATTTTACTAATGGTACCAGTATCGCTTCATCACATAATTTAGCACTTATGCTATCTTGAACATAAACTTAAATTATTATTATCCTTAACTTAAATGTAACTCTTTGTCATCTTTGTATAACTTAGCTCTTTATCATCTTTACATAACTTAGCTATTTTTCCCGTTGAACTACTCAGAATATTGGAGGATAATCAATCTCATCATACATGTATCACGATGCCAATGCCATATCCCAAATATGGTCTTACATGGGATCACCTCTTGATGCTGATGCCATATCCCAGATATGGTCTTACACGGGATCTCTTAGCTCGATGTCGATGCCATGTCCCAGACATGGTCTTATACATGATCGTACATAGATGTCGATGCCATGTCCCAGACATGGTCTTACACGAGGTCTTCCTTTGTTGCGGAAGCCATTTCCTAGACATGGTCTTACACGGGACCTTCCTTATTCGGTGCCGATGCCATGTCCCAAACATGGTCTTATAGGGGACCTACATTCGGTACCGATGCCATGTCTTAGAAATGGTCTTATACGGGACCTACATTCGGTGCCGATGCCATGTCCCAGACACGATCTTATACGGGGCCTTCCTTATCTCATGTTGTGACATAGGTATCCTCGTTATTCTGAATCTTCAACCGGGACTTCAACTTGACATATTCTGATCATTTTCTCATTGAGGCATCATTAGTCGATTTTCATAGATATGATATTATTTGTCATAATATCAAGAAATTCAAAATATATAAAGATGCTATGAAGCTTTAATTTCACACAAACTTACCTCGGTATTCAAAATAGGGGTGGATGTTCAATTTAGTCCACAACTTTGCTCTTGCCTCGGTTTCAGTCCGGGCTTCGTGTTTCTTGATCTATAATAACAATTTCACTTGTCTAATACTTGCATTGATTAAATTTACTCATGAATCATATTTTGGTAAAATTACAATTTTGCCCCTAAACTTTCTCATAATTACACTTTTGTCCATAAGCTCGTAAAATGATTTTTATTCAACTTTCTTGTACTTTAAGCCTAGCCGAATTATTTTCTTAACTGCAACAGCCCCCAATTTCCACTATTTCACTCATGTATGACCATTTTTATAACTTTTATAATTTGGTCCTTTTATGCATTTTTCATTAAAGTCACTTAGAAAAAGATGGTTATCATACATAAAACTTTCATATTCTTCCATAAAACATCAAAATACATGCATGTCATACATGGGTAAATTTTTGAACAAAAACCCTAGCTCAAAATATAGCTAGAAATAGCTAAGTCGAGCTACGAGAATCACAAAAATACGAAGAACATTAAAAATGGGGCTAAGATGCACTTACTATCAAGCTTGGAAGTTGAAGAAATGCTAGCTATGTCTCCTTGAAAATTCGGCACTTAGAGGAAAAAGATGGACAATATTTTGACTTATTTTTCCCTTTTAATTCTTTTATTAACCAAATGACAAAAATGCCCTTAAGCCCCTCTCTCGAGATTTTTCCTTCCCATGTCCGTTTTTGTCCATCTTGATATTTAATGGTCTAATTGCTAAATAAGGATCTCTAGTAATTTTTTAAATTCTATTGCATACTTAAATATTCTAGAATCTCATATTTTCTAATCTTTGCAATTTAGTCCTAATGGACAACTTGATCACTAATAAATAAATTTACCTTATGAAATTTTCACACAATCATGCAAACACATCATACGCCTCATAGAAATCGTAAAACTTATATTTCTACTTTGGATTTGTGGTCTCGCAACCACTATTTTGACTAGGCCCTAAATCGGGCTGTTACAATTCTCCCCCTTAAAATCTTACCAGTAAAAAGGTTTGGGTATTGGTTTCTCAGAGCCTCCTCGGGCTCCCATGTAGCTTTTCTACCCCATGTTTTTGCCACAATACTTTCACAAGAGCTATACTTTTATTCCTTAGTTTTTTTGACTTCACGTGTTAGAATCATAACCTGTAACACCCCTAACCCGTATCCTTCGCCGGACTAGAGTTATGAGGCATTACCGAACTAGACTCAGACCATCGCAGGCATTTATAGCAATTCATACATTTATCAAATCCCAAAATCGCATACTTAACTTCTCAATATCCAACTAATAATTCATACCAAAGTTCAGATTAAATCAAATAATCACTCAACTCAAGGTTCACGTGAATTTATTTGCATGCATATAAATGAATCTAAGATGGTTATACGGTACATACATCGCATACCCATATGATCATATATAACATCTATGATCATAAAGAACAGTTCTTAACATACTAATTTCGTTTGCTTTAAAAACAATTCATCATACATATACCATTTTATTTCATTACCAAATTATCATTTAGTCTATAATCGTTTTAAGCATTTTGAACAATAGTAACAAATACAAATACACATAATTCGAATGACCAAATAGAATAGTTAAAATTCGTACATTGAACTAATAAATAACTACCTATTCAGTTACCTTCATTATTTCTAACCCAATTTAATCATACTGTAACATCCCGAAATTGGGCCTAGTAGGATTGGGCCGATTGGGCTTGGGCTTAGGAGTGTTTAAAATCTACAGGAATATAAGAATGGTGTTTTTGCAAATTGGATTTATTAGTTAAGTGGATTTGGAAGGTTACGAGGTTTTTATGAATTCTCGGGTTTAATTGGGTTTTAGGAAAAAATTGAGTATTTGTCGGCTACTTGTGTTAGCTAGGGTAGGATTGTCTGTGTGCTTAGCATAGTCTTGTGAAGGTTTGGAATTATTAGCTAAGCTAGAATAATTCTTAGTATTGAAATTTAGTGAAGTGCATTAGGTGAACTTGACACTTAAGTTAATTTAAGTGTTAAACTTAGCACATGAAGAGTTAGTGGCAAGATGGTTAGGACGCATGGAAGGTTGCTTGAGGGAAGTGGTTCGAGTTGCATGATTAGCATTTTGAAGACTTTATTTTTATGTATCCTAGCATTAAGTGACGGTCAAACTCTAATTATGATAGGGTGGACTTTCAATTTTATGGTAAGTTGAATAGCAAAATAGGAAAGCTTGTATTTTGGGATAAGAATCTTGAGGTTTATGGAAGGATAGGGGGACATAAGGCTTGGCTTAAGGAAGTTGTTTTGGAAACTATTCCAAGGCCATTAGTGCATGAATGTGGACGGCATGTGTGGCTAGGGGGGTGGCCGAATGTTGATAGGAAGTTTGGGGGGAAATAGTTGGTCAACTTTAACATTTTGTGCACTTTTTTACATTTTCTTTTCCTCTCAAAAAACTCCCTCTTTGGTCGATTGTACCTTAGGCATTTTGTGCAATTTTGCTTTTGATTTAGCTCACATTTGTGTTTGAACAAAATACTATTTTCTTTCTCTCATTTTTCCTTTTGAAACCGAAACCACATTTTGCATTTTGTGCACTTTTCTTTTCGGCAAACTAGGTGCTTGGCCGAACCTTTTGTTTTCTCATCTCTTTCTTTTCTTTCTTTTGGCAATTACTCAAAACCACATTTCCTTTTTCACTCCCTCTTGGCCGAATCTTCCTCCTTCCCAAATCCCATTTTTTTTTCATTTGCTCAAAGTTAAAAACATCCATTTCCACTCTATTTTCTTTTTCTATTTTATTCTTTCTTCCATTTTCGAATCATCTTTCTCCTATTTCATTTTTCACTTTCACTTTCTTTTCTTTTTACTCCACCATAGCCGAATCTTCTTTCTCTCTTTTGGGGTTATTTTGGCCGAGTATTATCAAGGGTAGATTCTCTTTGGTTTTCTTCAATCGATTTTGGAAGATAGGTAAGTATTCATGGCCGTATGTTCTTTAATTCTTTTCTCTTTTCTAAGTCGTTTTCTTGTGGACAAAGGCCAAATCCTTGGGCATTTGTTGCAAGGTTCTAACTATTATTAGGAACCGATTATTCTTTTAGGCTCTTTGGGACTTTGGAAGCAATCGATCTAAGCCTTACTTCTCTAACGATCAAAGGTTGGTAAGTCAAGGGGTAAGGATTCTTGACGATTCATCATTCTTTTGAAAAGACTAAAGCTTTTGGGATTAAGGTGATGTTGGCCGAATGGTTTTGCTTATAGATTTTTGGTTTGGCCGGATGTAGGACAAGGTGATCTAGTGCGGTAGATCGGGCCTTTGGAAGTTAGTATTTGCGTTAGTGAAAGGTGTGTATCTTACACACTTACAACTCGGTATATATATATTTATATATGTGTGTTAATAACTATTCATGTTGTTAAAGCCGTAAACTATGAGATCTTGATATGATACCTTGATAGGTATGAACAAGGATACGGGTAAGTCCGTTTCGATATGATGTTGCTATATGTTGTTTAATATCACGATCTACGATATATATATATTGGTTACATGTTCATATCAAAGTATAATGACATGATTTGTTTATCTAATGCATTGGTATGGGCGATATGAGAGGAGGGGGAAGGGTTGATATCCGTGTCTTTGGGACACCACAGGTTTGGCACCTCCAGTGGTTTGGTACCACATTTATTTTGTGTCTTTGGGACACCAGAGGTTTGACACCTCATAGCGACTCGTCCCTGTGGTCTAGCACCACCGTGGGTTGGCCCCACTTTTGAGATATGGGATCGTCGCCAGTGATTTGGTATCACACGTGGGTTGGCCCCACACTTGGATCGTTGATATTTTGTGTCTTTGGGACACCAGAGGTTTGGCACCTCATAGCGACTCGTCCCTGTGGTCTAGCACCACCGTGGGTTGGCCCCACTTTTGAGATATGGGATCGTCGCCAGTGATTTGGTATCACACGTGGGTTGGCCCCACAACTTGATTATTCGTGACTTTGGGTCACCAGTGATTTGGTATCACATTATTGGATATCGTGACTTTGGGTCACTAGTGGTTTGGCACCACCAGTGGTTTGGTACCACACGGGGTAGAAAAGGAGTTATGGATGGCTAGGTTGGGTGCATTTTATATATATAAATATATATACATTGCTTGGTTATAAAATTGTGTAAGAATGTTGCATCAAACGGGGGAAGGATTTATGCACTGGGTCTTGGTGACTCACCTTCTCCCTTATCTTTTTAGGTGACTCGTAGATCGTAGATGAGGAGCCGGATGAGCTCGAGGAGGCCATGCAATTAAAAACTTGGTTTTACATAAACTTCCATTTGGGTACTTTATTTTATTTCAATTTGGTTTTCACCTTTATATGGATTTGTAATAAGGCCTCTTTAATTATGTTTGGATTATTTATATGCTTTGAATATGTTTTAAACATAGTTTATAAATTATTTGGTTAATTTAATAATTAAGCCCAAAGTTTTCTAAGGTTATAAAAAAATAAAACGCAATGGTTTTAACATCTTGCCATCAGGTAATATAAATCGTTTTATAGTAAAATATAAATTAAGTGTTTTCCACAATTTAAATGATTTTCAAATATTAAGTTTCTACATTCAAATGCAAATGGTTTTCAAAGTAATATTTTGAGTTTTCTTAAAATGATATAAATGTTTTCTAACGTATGGATTGACAACTAAGTTTTAAAGTCTTAATTATGAAATTTCAAAGTAAATTATCAGTTTAAACTTATTATACACCTGATTTTATTACAAATATAGAATTTTCAAAGAGTTTTTCACTAAAATTTAATTGTTAATTCAATTCTTTTCAAAACGTTTTCCTCTGTGACATGCCAGATTCGATCGTGGCGTATTGACCGGGTTTGGGGTGTTACAAATTGGTATCAGAGCTAAGTTCAAAAGCTCGACTGTGGGCCCGAGGCCCAAAATGTTTTAAAGTACGATTTTTTTAAAATGTTTTTGTTTGAAATTATATGATTTGAAAGGCATGGCACCGAGTCTCTGGCATCAATCCGCCTAGGTAAGTACCCCTAGCCTTTGGTTGTGATTTTTGGATGTTATAAACTTTGAATGACTGAATAGTAGTAGGAACTACTCTAGAGATCCAAAACTCTAGGTTGGATGTACTCGCGAAAACAAAACTCTTTAATAAGAATTATTCATAAAACTGTGTTTTAAAGATAGTGGAATGATGACTAAGCATAAAACTTTTAAATTAGATAAGTCGAGACGTTAGACATGAGCACTCGAGATCGTGGTCGTCATGGACGTGGTAAAAACCGAGGTGCTAGGGCTAGATCTTCGGCACCGAGGCGTATTTCTGAAAGGAGGCGTTAGCATCGCTAGTGGTTGAGACGGGGTCTCATGATCGAGTTGGGATAGATGAGCTGACTCAGATAGTTAAGGAAGTATTGGAGGAGGTTAAAGGAATCGGTGAAGCACTTCGAGTTGGGTCTGTGGACTGTAAGAAGAATAGAGATCACAGTTCTCTAGGGTCACAATCTCGTTTTGTAAATCATGTCAAGGCACGACCAAACTATCCGGCTTGTGATTTTTTTTTTTTTGCAAGAGGCGTCATCCGGGAGAATGTTGGAGGAGGTTAGGAGCATGCTTGAGATGCGGGTCTAAGGAGCATAAGGCTCGGGATTGTTTCCTCACTCTCAAGTCAGATATGTTTTGGTTGGAAGTGATGATTGAATGTAGGAAAAATTTTTGGTATAAGTGGTAGATAACGGTTTGTTATTGTGGTTAGATGTTTGATTGTGTGAAAAAGGATTCAAGATTATGTTAAAAAGCACATTGTAGTTTCTAAGGGCAGAGTGCGCAGCGAAAGCATAGTGGTGTGATTTGAGCTGTGTGTTAGTAGTTGGTTGGAAAATTTCGAGGACGAAATTTTTTTTAGGAGGGTAGAATTGTAACATCCCGAAATTGGGCCTAGTAGGATTGGGCCAATTGGGCTTGGGCTTAGGAGTGTTTAAAATCTTCAGGAATATGAGAATGGTGTTTTTGCAAATTGGATTTATTAGTTAAGTGGATTTGGAAGGTTACGAGCTTTTTATGAATTCTCGGGTTTAATTGGGTTTTAGGAAAAATTTGAGTATTTGTTGGCTACTTGTGTTAGCTCGGGTAGGATTGTTTGTGTGCTTAGCATAGTCTTGTGAAGGTTTGGAATTATTAGCTAAGCTAGAATAATTCTTAGTATTGAAATTTAGTGAAGTGGATTAGGTGAACTTGACACTTAAGTTAATTTAAGTGTTAAACTAAGCACATGAGGAGTTAGTGGCAAGATGGTTAGGACGCATGGAAGGTTGCTTGAAGGAAGTGGTTCGAGTTGCATGATTAGCATTTTGAAGACTTTATTTTTATGTATCCTAGCATTAAGTGTCGGTCAAACTCTAATTATGATAGGGTGGACTTTCAATTTTATGGTAAGTTGAATAGCAAAATAGGAAAGCTTGTATTTTGGGATAAGAATCTTGAGGTTTATGGAAGGATGGGGGGACATAAGGCTTGGCTTAAGGAAGTTGTTTTGGAAACTATTCCAAGGCCATTAGTGCATGAATGTGGACGGCATGTATGGCTAGGGGGGTGGCCGAATGTTGATAGGAAGTTTGGGGGGAAATAGTTGGTCAACTTTAACATTTTGTGCACCATTTAACATTTTCTTTTCCTCTCCAAAAACTCCCTTTTTGGCCGATTGTACCTTAGGCATTTTGTGCAATTTTGCTTTTGATTTAGCTCTCATTTGTGTTTGAACCAAATACTATTTTCTTTCTCTCATTTTTCCTTTTGAAACTGAAACCACATTTTGCATTTTGTGCACTTTTCTTTTCAGCAAACTAGGTGCTTGGCCGAACCTTTTGTTTTCTCATCTCTTTCTTTTCTTTCTTTTGGCAATTGCTCAAAACCACATTTCCTTTTTCACTCCCTCTTGGCCGAATCTTCCTCCTTCCCAAATCCCATTTTTTTTTTCATTTGCTCAAAGTTAAAAACATCTATTTCCACTCTATTTTCTTTTTCTATTTTCTTCTTTCTTCCATTTTCGAATCATCTTTCTCCTATTTCATTTTTCACTTTCATTTTCTTTTCTTTTTACTCCACCATAGCCGAATCTTCTTTCTCTCTTTTGGGGTTATTTTGGCCAAATATTATCAAGGGTCGATTCTCTTTGGTTTTCTTCAATCGATTTTGGAAGATAGGTAAGTCTTCATGGCCGTATGTTCTTTAATTCTTTTCTCTTTTCTAAGTCGTTTTCTTGTGGACAAAGGCCGAATCCTTGGGCATTTGTTGCAAGGTTCTAACTATTATTAGGAACCGATTATTCTTTTAGGCTCTTTGGGACTTTGGAAGCAATCGATCTAAGCCTTACTTCTCTAGCGATCAAAGGTTGGTAAGTCAAGGGGTAAGGATTCTTGACGATTCATCATTCTTTTGAAAAGACTAAAGCTTTTGGGATTAAGGTGATGTTGGCCGAATGGTTTTGCTTATAGATTTGTGGTTTGGCCGGATGTAGGACAAGGTGATCTAGTGCGGTAGATCGGGCCTTTGGAAGTTAGTATTTGCGTTAGTGAAAGGTGTGTATCTTACACACTTATAACTCGGTATATATATATTTATATATGTGTGTTAATAACTATTCATGTTGTTAAAGTCGTAAACTATGATATCTTGATATGATACCTTGATAGGTATGAACAAGGATACGGGTAAGTCCGTTTCGATATGATGTTGCTATATGTTGTTTAATATCACGATCTACGATATATATATATATATATATATAATGGTTACATGTTCATATCAAAGTATAATGACATGATTTGTTTATCTAATGCATTGGTATGGGCGATATGAAATGAGGGGGAAGGATTTGATATCCGTGTCTTTTGGACACCAGATATTTGGCACCTCCAGTGGTTTGGTACAACATTTATTTTGTGTCTTTGGGACACCAGAGGTTTGGCACCTCATAGCGACTCGTCCCTGTGGTCTAGCACCACCGTGGGTTGGCCCCACTTTTGAGATATGGGATCGTCGCCAGTGATTTGGCATCACACATGGGTTGGCCCCACACTTGGATCGTTGATATTTTGTGTCTTTGGGACACCAGAGGTTTGGCACCTCATAGCGACTCGTCCCTGTGGTCTAGCACCACCGTGGGTTGGCCCCACTTTTGAGATATGGGATCGTCGCCAGTGATTTGGTATCACACGTGGGTTGGCCCCACAACTTGATTATTCGTGACTTTGGGTCACCAGTGATTTGGTATCACATTATTGGATATCGTGACTTTGGGTCACCAGTGGTTTGGCACCCCCAGTGGTTTGGTACCCCACGGGGTAGAAAAGGAGTTATGGATGGCTAGGTTGGGTGCATTTTATATATATAAATATATATACATTGCTTGGTTATAAAATTGTGTAAGAATGTTGCATCAAACGGGGGAAGGATTTATGCACTGAGTCTTGGTGACTCACCTTCTCTCTTATCTTTTCAGGTGACTCGTAGATCACGGATGAGGAGCCGGATGAGCTCGAGGAGGCCATCCAATTAAAAACTTGGTTTTACATAAACTTCCATTTGGGTACTTTATTTTATTTCAATTTGGTTTTCACCTTTATATGGATTTGTAATAAGGCCTCTTTAATTATGTTTGGATTATTTATATGCTTTGAATATGTTTTAAATATAGTTTATAAATTATTTGGTTAATTTAATAATTAAGCCCAAAGTTTTCTAAAATTATAAAAAAATAAAACGCAATGGTTTTAAAATCTTGCCATTGGGTAATATAAATCGTTTGATAGTAAAATATAAATTAAGTGTTTTCTACAATATAAATGATTTTCAAATATTAAGTTTCTACATTCAAATGCAAATGGTTTTCAAAGTAATATTTTGAGTTTTCTTAAAATGATATAAATGTTTTCTAACGTATGGATTGACAACTAAGTTTTAAAGTCTTAATTATGAAATTTCAAAGTAAATTATCAGTTTAAACTTATTATACACCTGATTTTATTACAAATATAGAATTTTCAAAGAGTTTTTCACTAAAATTTAATTGTTAATTCGATTCTTTTCTAAACGTTTTCCTCTGTGACATACCAGATCCGGTCGTGGCGTATTGACCTGGTTTGGGGTGTTACACATACCAAATTTCCTATATATAAATCTAAACCAAAAGTTCCACATTTTACAAATTACAAGTGTTATTACACTTTTTTTTTTACCAAAGTGAGATTAAAACCTCATTGACATACTTGAATACCAAACATAAACATAACAAACATATCATCCTTATATCCCCTGACCAAATTTCATATGAATAAGACATTAATATTAGCATATGGAGTCATTACTCGCAAGACCAAATTGTACCTATTACAAACGCCTAGCCCATGGCCGAATATAAAGAAAGCAAATCCTTACTACTTTTGCATCACAATGACATAACCATATGCATCATCTAGTTATTAAAAAGAAAATCATATATATCCTCATTATAACACAAAAATAAAAGCCATGTTCATATGACTATAATACATATGACCAAACTTAATATCCATTTGTAAACATATTGGACTTAAAGAACATGAAATCATTTTAACCGCAAACATGCTCTCTATGTATCATACATTGACCTAAATTAGCATATAACAATCCAAGAATAAATTTGCCAAGCACCGAACACATCAAGCATTCAACCATTCATACATATATCCAACTAATATATCAAAGAGCACAACAACTAAAATTAATCAAAAAGAATAAGCCTTTTTCGCAAGGCTAAGTTATGCTTATAAACAAAACCAAAGTTCCTTGATTTAACAACTTAGTCTAACCTATACATGCCTTTTCGATTCAAAAACCACATATATAAGTACCAAAAAGGAATTGATAGCGTGGATGATTCTTCTGGCGATCCTTTGAGCCCGTAGCTTGACCAAAGTCTGTAAAACAGACAACGAGCACATATAATGTAAGCTCTCTAGCTTTGTAAGTCTAAGGCAAATTCGGTACTTAACTAAACATTCAAACATTACTATACATACAAACAATTATCAATTCGAATGGGATATTAAATACAATAATTTATCCTATAAATTTCACCAAAGTCGTATGTCATGAATCTCGTTTAGCAAATTGGCTAACCATCTACCGTAAGCATGAAACTTCAACACTTAAATACCTTAGGTAGTTGCATAATTCAAGACTATTAATATAATACACATTTCAACCATATATGACCTATTATTCATATATACCAATTATACATATGCCGAATCTCATTAGTATAACATAACCAAACCTATACTTCAATACACATATCTTATTCATATTTCAATATGAATGAAATTGCACTTTAACATTTCAACAAAAGCTTCGGCCATACCTCAATTTACTTGATTTGAAATGGGTATTTATATATATACTTACCTATTTACTTACATCTTAAGTACAACTTAGGCTTACCCGAACCTTTATCTCATTGCCGAAGCTGCATTTCACCTTGTAAATGATCCATGGCTTTCCAATTAAAAATGTCACCGGCATTAAGCCTGCTAGGCATCAAAGCCCGAAGTACACACCGGCATTAAGCCTGCTAGACCAAGGTTTGAAATTCAATCCACCGGCACAAGGCCTGCTAGGCATTTAGCCCGATATACATATATGTGTAACACCGGCACAAGGCCTGCTAGGCTCAAAGCCCGAATGTCATCATAATCAACCATTTCGTGCACATTAGTTAATACCAAAGTCACATACAACACATGTATTTTATTTTCATTCTACCATCACATATCAAGCTTAGATAACTTAATCACTTTACATCAAATAAAATTCGAATCTAAATCATCACAATAACATTCGGCTAACCACAATTATATATCCAAATTTTCAAATTTCTATCATTTGTTATACTTCGTAATTAGATTTCGACATATAATTGCTCAAAGACTTACCTCGACTATTGACGGACGACGTAGATCGGCTATTCGATAATCTTCGCCTTTCCCCGATCCAAATCCGTTTTTCTTTGCTCTTGATCTTGAAATTAAGCCTGGAATTGCCGAAAATCAAAGGATTTCAAAGCGTCCTTCTTTCTCCAACATTCGGCCAAGGATGAACCAAAAAGATGATGGCTTTATTTTTATGATATTTTAACATATAAAGTAAGTAATTGTTTAATTACTAATTTAACATTTCAAATAAAATAAAACTAATATATAACTTAAGGTCATTTATGACATATGCCACCCACTAACTTAATAATGGGCTAATTACCCTTTTAATGCCCCATATTAAAAAGCCATCATCATTCTAGCACTTTACACTATAGTATGCAATTTTTACACTTGACGCGATTTAGTCCTTTTTGTTAAATTGAACACACAAACGATTAAATTTTTCTACGAAACTTTCACACATACTAATTCACATATAATAAACACAAAATATAATATTAAAATATTTCTCGGACTCGGATTCATGGTCTCGAAACAACTGTTCTGATTAGGGTCAAATTCGGTCTGTTACAACTCTCCCCCCTTAGGGATTTTCGTCCCCGAAAATCTTACCGTTAAATAAAGTCAGATATTGTTGCCTCATTGAATCCTCAGGCTCCCACGTAGCCTCTTCAACTCCGTGCCGATGCCATAGTACTTTCACTAATGGAATTCTCTTGTTTCTCAACTCTTTCATTTCCCGAGCTAAAATACGAATCGGTTCTTCCTCACACATCATATCGGATCGAATTTCAATCTCAGACGGAGCGATCACGTGTGACGAATCTGATCTATATTTACGAAGCATCGAAACGTGAAATACGTTGTGTATCTTTTCTAATTCAAAGGGCAACCTCAATCTATAAGCAACAGGTCCAATACGTTCAATAATCTCGTACGGTCCGATGAATCTCGGACTTAGTTTGCCTTTCCGACCAAAACGAAGAACTTTCTTCCACGGAGAAACTTTCAAGAATACTCGGTCACTGATCTGAAACTCAATGTCTTTGCGTTTCAAATCAGCGTAGGACTTTTGACGATCCGGGGCAGCTTTTAAACTATCTCTGATTATAGCCACTTTCTGTTCCGTCTCTTTAATCAAATCAACCCCGTGTATCTTATTTTCGCTGAGCTCGGTCCAGTATAACGGTGTACGACACTTGCGGCCATATAGAGCTTCGTAAGGTGCCATTTTGATACTTGATTGAAAACTATTATTATAAGCAAATTCAATCAAAGGTAAGTGTCTTTCCCACGTACCTTCAAGCTCAAGGATGCAACATCTCAACATGTCCTCAAGTATTTGAATGGTTCGTTCAGACTGACCGTCTATCTGCGGATGAAACGCTATGCTAAAGTGGAGTTTAGTACCTAAAGCATCTTGCAGCTTCTTCCAAAACCGCGATGTGAATCTCAAGTCTCTGTCTGAAACAATGGAACTCGGCACACCATGTAATTTCACTATTTGAGATACATACAACTCAGCAAGTTTATCGAGCGAATAGTCCGTACGAACCGGTACAAAGTGAGCTGATTTGGTCAGTCGATCCACTATAACCCAGACTGCGTCTTTCTTGCTCGGTGTTGTAGGCAAACCGGATACAAAATCCATAGAAATTCTGTCCCATTTCCATTCAGGTATCATGATTGGCTGAAGTAACCCAGAAGGCACTTGATGCTCTGCTTTTACTTGCTGACAAATTAAACACTTTGAAACAAATTCAGATATATCCCGTTTCATGTCGGGCCACCAATAGAACTGTTTCAAATCATTATATATTTCCGTGCTACTCGGGTGTATCGATAATCGACCATGATAAGCCTCGCTCAAAATCATCTGAATCAAATCCACATTCTTCGGGACACATATTCGGCCTTTGAAGTCCAAACAATCATTTGCATCAATTTCAAACTCTGACTCTGCATCATTTTCACACTGAGCTCATCTAGCAATCAAGTCTTTATCAATTCTTTGTGCATCAAAAATTTGTTGAATAAACATCGGTCTTGCTTTTAGCTCGGCTATGATCAAACCATCACCAGTGTAACACCCCTAACCCATATCCGTCGCTAGATTAAGGTTACAAGGCGTTACTAGTCATAATACAGTTCACACAGGTATTCATTACATTTCATAACTCAAAAATCTAAATACTTCAATATTTGAAACTTAAACAAATATCAAGTCTTTAAATTAAAAGAAACATAACTTTCATAATCAAACCATACTTCAGCATCTATTAAACCATATTGTTATGTAACCTCAACACGAGTACAAATTTAAACATCAAATGATCCACAGTTACTATTAAAATTTCACTCATTTAAACGATATTGGTGATATAAAACATAACCAAACAAAAGTATCCAATATACCATTCGCATATTTTCCTAAAGTCAAAACCATATCTAACATAATTACCGAATTCATACCAACTCATTTCATTGCTCAATCCTTGATTATAACAATTCACATGCTATACGCATTAATATAAGATGGATTAACCACAATACAAATTAACCATACGTGTATATACACACTTAATCAAGCATCATTTCAGCATTTAATAACTTCACCTTTTAATGAAAATAAACATACATACGACCATAACAATTTGAACCATTTCAATTTGACAAATAACCATAATATAGCATAGTTAATACATGCTGATTCAACCAGATCCATTATTAGTAATTATCTATGTAATTAAACCACTAAGATCGAACCACATTTTATATAAAAGTCTATTATCTATATTTACAAATTAAGTTAATGCATGACTAAAGAATCATTATCATAGGATCATTAACGATACACAACTAAAGCTTAACCATCAACCAAAAATCAACTACCACACACCTAAGAATAACCAAAATTATTTAAAACATCTAATATTAACTTTAAGATCAAGCCATACACAGTCAAAACCTTATTCATCAACTATTTTCACATTCAAATCAAGTCATATAAAAATCCATCACATATAATAAGCTATATGATATTTTTCTAATGAGAGCTAAGTACCTAATCGAAAATATACCATGAATAACAGTATACTTAACCATGCTACCAACACAAGCATACTTAATCTATCAAACATTATTATCATAATGAGCAAGCACCAAGACCGAATACACTTAAGACTAAAATACCATAATCTAGCCATTTTCGCATGGCTATATATATATATATATATATATATATATACAAGGACAACATTCATTAATTCAGACATAATCTAGCCTATACATGCCTTTAATGCAAAACCAAACTCAAAAGGTACCAAAATAGATTGATAGTGTGGATGACTTCGTTGACGATCCCCTGAGCTTGTAGCTTGATCAAAATCTATAAAACAGAACAATGAACACACACGGAGTAAGCTTACTAGCTTAGTAAGTCTTAAGCAAATTTTAGCATGGCATTCAAACTTTCAAGCATTATAAAACAATTTGTTTATTACATTGAATACAATTAATTTAACTCAAAAGTTCTTTATGGCTGAATGTCATTAGCATAATTACCATAGTAATTATCATTTCCTGACCTTAAGCAATTAAAAGTGATTCGATTTAACACTCAAACACTTCAGATCATATACTTAATAACAATTAAACTTTAACAAAACACATATGATATCTCATTACCGAACTTCAATACCTTATATAATTTAACATTTTTCCTTATCTTACTTTCAACATTAACTCACTATCTTAGTTCAAGATTCAAATGGTAAATATCAATTTCCAGCCATACACTCATTTCATATACACTTCATTCATTAGAATCACATACAAGAACATATATATATATGTATACACTTATCCATATAACAATTCATAACTCCAAATATTCAATATCCACATAATGATAATATGATCACATAACTAAAAAGTCCGAATATACCTATATAATCATGCATCACATTCTTGTCCAACAAAGCACACATATATGCTTTCATAATTGATCGATCATAGAAACTAAATTAAATAGTTCATAGGCACTTACCTGTATGGCCAAGTAGATTAATTCATATGAATAAACTTTAGTTGGTTCTTCTGTCACTATAACTCCAGCATTTTATATGCATAAGCTCATACTAAAAATCACTGGCATTAAGCCTGCTAGACCGAGGTCTGAATTTTAATCACCGGCATTAAGCCTGCTAGGCAATAAGCTCGATATGTTTCACCGGCACGAGGCCTGCTAGGCAATAAGCCCGATACATTTCACCAGCACGAGGCCTGCTAGGCAATAAGCACGGTACATTTCACTGGCACGAGGCCTGCTAGGCAATAAGCGCGATACATTCATATTATCAAACCATCTCACACACATTACATGTTATCAATATCACATGTAACACACATAATTCATATCACTTTAACATATCAAACTCAATTTCATTTAGCTACATTTCGTTATTAACATCACCTATTACATTCGGCTTTGGCCAATTCCATATTCAATAAATCAAAATTCAGCATGTAAATTAGGTTACGAGCAATATTTATGGTATTAGCTTGCTTAAAGACTTACCTCGGATACCTTCGGACATCAATAACCGGCTATTCGTTAACTTTCGCCTTTCCCTGATCCAAGTCCGTTTTTCTTTGTTCTTGATCTTAATTGAAGAAACACAAGGCCGAACCCTAGCTTGTTTTCTTATTTCTTTTTCTTTTCTTTGTTTCGGTCATAAGATGAGAATATGACTTTGATTTTATGATTTGTTTTTATTAAACTAACTTATAATATAATATATTAAATACTTATAAAAGTAAGCATAATAAAACATATATTATATTCATATTATCATCATGTCGTCCACTAGCCATTGAATTGGCTAAATTGCCACATAAGACCCTCACTTTAATAAAGCCACATCATATTGATATTTAACAGATAGCATACAAGTTTCACATTCAATGCAACTTCATCCTTTAATCAAATTAACCACACAGACAATCAAATTAGTTTACGAAAATTTAGCACATGCTTAAACACTTATAAATGACACAGAAAATAATATTAAAATATTTTTCAAACTCGGATTCGTGGTCCCGAAACTACCGTTCCGATTAGGGTCAAATTCGGACTGTTACAACTCTCCCCTCTTAGGGATTTTCGTCCCCGAAAATCTTACCGCTGGACAGATTCAGATATTGTTGTCTTATTGAATCTTCAGACTCTCATGTTGCCTGTTCTATTCCGTGTCGATTCCATAATACTTTCATTAACGGAAATTTTCTTATTTCAAATGGGGCAATCATATGTGACGGATTGAATTGATATCTACGGAACATTGAAATATGAAATACTTTTTCGTCGATCTCAGATTCTATATCTTTTCATTTCAAGTCTGCATAGGACTTCTGATGATCAGATGCTACTTTCAAGAAATCTCGGATCAACCTCGTGTAATCTCACAACCTCAGTAATATAATACTCATCCAATCTCTCTAGTGAGAAATCAGATCTTACCGGAATAGAATGGGCAAATTTAGTTAATCGGTTAACTACGACCCAAATCGTATCTTTCTTTCTCGGAGTCAAGGGCAAACCAGAAATAAAGTCCATCATCACTTTATCCCATTTCCACTGAGGAATCAGAATCGGATGTAGCAATCTAGACGGAACTTGATGTTCAGCTTTCACTTGCTGACAACTAAACATTTCAAAACAAAGTCAGAAATGTCTCGTTTCATACCAGACCACCAGTAGTGTTGCTTCAAATCATGGTACATTTTAATACTTCCTAGACGAATAGATAAACAACTATTATGTGCTTCATTCAAATCAATTGAATCAACCTTGGATTTCTCAGAACATAGATACGATCCCGATATTTCAAACAATCATCCACAATTTGAAATTCAAATCCAAAATTCATTTCACACTAAGCTCATTTCATTAGCAATTCATTAGCAGACTTCTGAGCTTCACATATCTGTTGTAAAAACAATGGTTTTGCTCTCAATTCCTCTATTACAGAACTATCATCAGACAAGTCTAACTGAGCATTCAAAGCATGTAATGCAAACAATGACTTCCTACTTATCGCATCAGCAACAACGTTTACTTTACCCGATTTTGGTTGTATTAACGCTGGAGCTTCTGTTACAAGAGTTTTTAACTGATTAAAACTTTTCTAACATTTATCCGACTATTCAAATCTGACATCTTTCTAAAGCAGTCTAGTCAACGGAGTAACTATCGCTGAAAATCCTTTTATAAATCTGCGGTAATAACCAGCTAAGCCCAGAAAACCACGAACTTTAGACACATTCTTCGGAGGTTTCCAACTCAAAATAGCAGAAATCTTACTCGGATCTACTCAGATCCCAGAAGCTGACACAATATATCCCAGAGAACTAACTTCATGCACCCAGAATTTACATTTGCTGAATTTCGCGTATAATTGTTTTTCTCTCAAAGCTTGCAACAAAATTCTCAAATGTTCAGCATACTCATTTTCATCACTGAATAAATCAAGATGTCATCCACAAATACCACAACAAATCGATAACAAATTCAACTTCACGAATCGGAGGCAAACCCGGTAACTCTTCAGGAAATACATCAGAAAACTCACAAACAATAGGCACTGATTCAACTTGCTTCTCAGATATTCTTCAATCAATCACATAAGCAAAATATGCTTCGCAACCCTTTTTTTTTCACATTATTCTTAGCTTTTAATACTGATATTACAGCATGCAATCTATTCAAATCATCCGACTCAATCCTTACAATCTCATTATTCGGACATCTCAAATCTATCGCCTTTCTTTTGCAATTCACAATTGCATCATGCACAAATAACCAATCCATATCCAGAATAATATAGAATTCATCAAATGGCAAGAGCATCAGATTAGTAGGGAAACAGATATCTCAAAACATTAACGCACAGTTCTTGCATATTTTGTCAACCAGGACACTTTTACCTAAGGAGTTCAATACTTTTATGGTAAACTCAGTAGACTCTACAGACAAAGTCTTACTGAATACTAAGTTCATGCACATGTATGAATGCGTAAAACCAGGGTCTATTAAAGCAATCACAAAAGTACCATAAAGAGTAAAAGTACTAGTTATTACATCAAGTGATGATGCTTCCTCTCAGACTCGGATAACATACGCTCTGACAGGCGCTCTAGCTTCGTATCTGACAACACTGTCTCTCATAGTTCTCTGACTACCACTGGCGTTTCTTACATTCTTTAAAGATCTACCTCTCATAAGTGCACTATCAGGTCTCGAATTCTGAACAGTCTCTGGCTCAACAGACTCAAGACATTCTCGGATAAAATGATCAAGCGATCCACATCTGAAGCAAGCTTTGTCGTTAAATC
This sequence comes from Gossypium australe, assembly GCA_005393395.2. NCBI lineage: Eukaryota > Viridiplantae > Streptophyta > Magnoliopsida > Malvales > Malvaceae > Gossypium > Gossypium australe. Next base: position 107,370,569 of record CM016621.1, on the reverse strand, counting down.
TAGAACTTTTCAGATGCCTCAGCTTGCAAGCTCGGTCAATGAGTACAACAAACTCTTTTATTTCTAAAATCCCAACTAGCGAATGAATATCTTTATTAAGGCCATATTCGAATCTTTTGCACATTATAGCTTCGGAGGATACACATTCTCAAACATATTGACTCAGTCTCACGAACTCTAGTTCATACTCAGAAACAGTCATTCGACCATGTTTTAATTTCAGAAATTCTTTACATTTTTTATCAATGAATCTCTAACTGATATATCTTTTATGGAACTCAATATGGAAGAATTCCCAAACCACTTTCTCTTTCGGGTCCACCGATACTAGTGTTTTCCACTAGTGATATGCAGTGTCTCGCAATAATGATATAACACATTTTAAGCATTCATCTGGAATATATGATAGCTCACCGAACACACAGATAGTATTATCAAGTCACAGCTCAGCTCGTTTCGCATCATTATCATCATTAGCTTTAAACTCTTCGGCCTCATGTTTCCTGATTTTATCTACAGGAGACCTGCTAAATCTCATCAGATCTAACACCGGGGTATCATATGTATCGAAGATGGATTATTGAGGGGTAGAGGTTGTTGTACAGTCGGATTAGTCCAGATATATATTGAGTAAACTTTTCGTTCATCAACTGGTAGAAGGCTTGCTTAGCGTCTCCCTCATGGCTACTCGAGATAGGTTGAGATTCTATCGGCGCTGTCCCATGCGCGGGATTAGGCACTACGCTCTAGATATGATCATCTATAACTCTATTGAGATCCATTTACAAAATAAAACACAATTCAGATATCAGAAGTCACCACACTATCGCATTATAATTTAAGGCATGTATAGCTAGACTCGCACGCACTACGGTAGTCCTAGAATCGACTAAACCGTAAGCTCTGATACCAATCCAATGTAACACCCCTAACCCGTATCCGTCGCCAGATTAGGGTTACAAGGCATTACTAGTCATAATACAGTTCACACAGATATTCATTACATTTCATAACTCAAAAATCTAATCAATTCAATATTTGAAACTTATACAAATATCAAGTCTTTAAATTAAAAGAAACATAACTTTCATAATCAAACCATACTTCAGCATCTATTAAACCATATTGTTATGTAACCTCAACACGAGTACAAATTTAAACATCAAATGATCCACAGTTACTATTAAAATTTCACTCATTTAAACGATATTGGTGATATAAAACATAACCAAACTAAAATATCCAATATACCATTCGCATATTTTCCTAAAGTCAAAACCATATCTAACATAATTACCGAATTCATACCAACTCATTTCATTGCTCAATCCTTGATTATAACAATTCACATGCTATACGCATTAATATAAGATGGATTAACCACAATACAAATTAACCATACGTGTATATACACACTTAATCAAGCATCATTTCAGCATTTAATAACTTCATCTTTTAATGAAAATAAACATACATACGACCATAACAATTTGAACCATTTCAATTTGACAAATAACCATAATATAGCATAGTTAATACATGCTGATTCAACCAGATCCATTATTAGTAATTATCTATGTAATTAAACCACTAAGATCGAACCACATTTTATATAAAAGTCTATTATCTATATTTACAAATTAAGTTAATGCATGACTAAAGAATCATTATCATAGCATCATTAACGATACACAACTAAAGCTTAACCATCAACCAAAAATCAACTACCACACACCTAAGAATAACCAAAATTATTTAAAACATCTAATATTAACTTTAAGATCAAGCCATACACAATCAAAACCTTATTCATCAACTACTTTCACATTCAAATCAAGTCATATAAAAATCCATCACATATAATAAGCTATATGATATTTTTCTAATGAGAGCTAAGTACCTAATCAAAAATATACCATGAATAACATTATACTTAACCATGCTACCAACACAAGAATACTTACTCTATCAAAAATTATTATCATAATGAGCAAGCACCAAGACCGAATACACTTAAGACTAAAATACGATAATCTAGCCATTTTCGCATGGCTATATATATATATATATATATATATATACAAGGACAACATTCATTAATTCAGACATAATCTAGCCTATACATGCCTTTAATTCAAAACCAAACTCAAAAGGTACCAAAATAGATTGATAGTGTGGATGACTTATCCATATAACAATTCATGACTCCAAATAGTCAATATCCACATAATGATAATATGATCACATAACTAAAAAGGCCGAATAGACCTATATAATCATGCATCACATTCTTGTCCAACAAAGCTCACATATATGCTTTCATAATTGATCGATCATAGAAACTAAATTAAATAGTTCATAGGCACTTACCTGTATGGCCAAGTAGATTAATTCATATGAATAAACTTTAGTTGGTTCTTTTGTCACCATAACTCCAGCATTTTATATGCATAAGCTCATACTAAAAATCACTGGCATTAAGCCTGCTAGAACGAGGTCTGAATTTTAATCACCGGCATTTAGCCTGCTAGGCAATAAGCTCGATATGTTTCACCGGCACGAGGCCTGCTAGGCAATAAGCACGGTACATTTCACTGGCACGAGGCCTGCTAGGCAATAAGCGCGATACATTCATATTATCAAACCATCTCACACACATTACATGTTATCAATATCACATGTAACACACATAATTCATATCACTTTAACATATCAAACTCAATTTCATTTAGCTACATTTCGTTATTAACATCACCTATTACATTCGGCTTTGGCCAATTCCATATTCAATAAATCAAAATTCAGCATTAGGTTACGAGCAATATTTATGGTATTAGCTTGCTTAAAGACTTACCTCGGATACCTTCGGACATCAATAACCGGCTATTCGTTAACTTTCGCCTTTCCCTGATCCAAGTCCGTTTTTCTTTGTTCTTGATCTTAATTGAAGAAACACAAGGCCGAACCCTAGCTTGTTTTCTTATTTCTTTTTCTTTTAATTGTTTCGGTCATAAGATGAGAATATGACTTTGATTTTATGATTTATTTTTATTAAACTAACTTATAATATAATATATTAAATACTTATAAAAGTAAGCATAATAAAACATATATTATATTCATATTATCATCATGCCGTCCACTAGCCATTGAATTGGCTAAATTGCTACATAAGACCCTCACTTTAATAAAGCCACATCATATTGATATTTAACAAATAGCATACAAGTTTCACATTCAATGCAACTTCATCCTTTAATCAAATTAACCACACAGACAATCAAATTAGTTTACGAAAATTTAGCACATGCTTAAACACTTATAAATGACACTGAAAATAATATTAAAATATTTTTCGGACTCGGATTCGTGGTCCCGAAACCACCATTCTGATTAGGGTCAAATTCGAACTGTTACAACCAGACATAACCATATGTGCGTTCAATGCACGAAGAGCAAACAATGATTTTCGACTTAATGCGTCAGCGACAACGTTAGCTTTCCCCGGATGGTAGTCGATCACTAATTCATAGTCTTTCAACAGCTCCAACCATCTGCGTTGTCTCAAGTTCTGATCTTTCTGAGTCATCAAATACTTCAGACTTTTGTGATCCGAGTAAACATGACATTTCTCACCGAATAAGTAATGACCCCAAATTTTCAATGCGAAAATGATGGCTGCTAATTCCAAATCGTGAGTCAGATAATTTCTTTCATGAGGCTTCAATTGTCTCGAAGCGTAGGCTATGACTTTGCCTTCCTGCATCAAAACACAACCCAAACCATTCAAAGAAGCATCATTATAAACAATAAATTCTTTACCCGATTCAGGTTGAGCTAACACTGGAGCTTCGGTCAAAAGGGCTTTCAACTGATCGAAACTATTCTGACACTTTTCCAACCACACTTGACATCTTTCTGTAGTAGCTTTGTCAAAGGGGTAGCTATCATGGAAAAACCTTTGACGAATCGCCTGTAGTATCCACGAGTCCCAGAAAGCTTCGAATTTCTGAAACATTCTTTGGTGGCTTCCAATCAAGTATAGCCGATATTTTGTTCGGACCAACCTGAATACCTGATGCTGAAATGACATGACCCAAAAAGCTGACTTCCTTCATCCAGAATTCACACTTACTAAACTTCGCATACAACTACTGATCTCGCAAAGTTTGTAGCACCAATCTCAAATGCTCGGCATGTTCAGCTTCATTCCTGGAGTAGATCAGGATATCATCTATAAACACTACCACAAACCGATCCAAATATTGTCTAAAAACCCGATTCATCAAATCCATAAAAATAGCAGGTGCATTAGTGAGTCCAAAAGGCATAACCAGAAATTCAAAATGCCCGTACCTCGTTTGGAATGCACTCTTCGACACATTGGAATCTCTGACTCGCAACTGATAATAGCCCGATCCCAAATCTATCTTTGAAAACACTGAAGCCCCTTTTAGCTGGTCAAACAAATCGTCAATCCGAGGTAACGGGTATTTATTCTTTATAGTTACCTTGTTCAGCTACCGATAGTCAATACATATTCGCATGGTCCCATCTTTCTTTTTCACGAATAGAACTGGTGCACCCCAAGGAGAGAAGCTCGGTCGTGCAAAGCCCCTATCTGTCAACTCTTGCAACTGTGCTTTCAACTCTTTCAACTCAGTAGGTGCCATCCGATAGGAGTTATCGAAATCGGAGTCATCACAGGTACTAATTCAATACCAAACTCTATCTCTCAAACTGGCGGCAAACCCGGTAATTCTTCGGGAAACACATCTGAGTATTCACACACAACTGGTACAGATTCAATCTGCTTTTCGGACACTTTATTATCCAACACATAAGCCAAGTAAGCTTCACATCCTTTTCTCACATACTTTCGGGCTAACATCGAGGTTATAACGGTAGGCAACCTGCTCAAATCATTAAATTCAACCTGTATGATTTCTCCATTCTGACATCTCAAATCAATAATCTTTCTTTTTTAATTCACCACTGTATCGTGCAAAGTTAACCAGTCCATTCCCAAAATTATATCGAACTCGTCGAAAGGCAACAACATTAAGTCAGCTGGAAAGCAGGAATCCTGAATCATCAACGGGCAACCTTTACACACTTTATCAACGAGAACACATCTACCCAAAGGGTTGGACACACGGATCACAAACTCAGTAGACACAACTGGCAGAGTCTTACTGGATACTAGAGTTTCACACACATATGAATGAATTGAACCAGGATCAATCAATGCAATCACAGTAGTATCATAAAGTGTAAAAGTACCGGTAATGATATCTGGGGAAGAAGCATCCTCTCTGGCTCGTATAGCATAAGCTCTAGTTGGAGCTCTAGCCTCTGATCGAACTGCAGTGTCCTTCTTTCCTCCCTGACTGCCACCTACATTGCCTGAATGTCTGGTTGGTCTGCCTTTTGCTAGTGTGCTTCTCGGCTAGCATTGGGCACTCTCGAATGAAATGGTCCGACGATCCACATTTAAAGCAGGATCGATCACGAAATCTACAACTCCCAGAATGCCATTTTGCACAATGTTTGCACTCAGCCCGGTTCTGCTGAACATTCCCAACACTAGTCATCAAAGTGGCTCGGGAACTCACTGGGGGTCGACCTCGTCTAGGCAGGTCTGAACTTCTTTGGCACTGAATGGAAAGTCTTACTCGATGATCTTTTACGAGTGTCTCTAGCTTCTATTTCAGCCTTTCTTTTCTCTTTTCCGAGCTCTTCAGCTTTGCAAGCTCACTCGACTAGTACCACGAACTCTTTAATTTCAAGAATGCCAACAAGGAACTTTATGTCTTCATTCAGACCATCTTCAAATCTTTTGCACATAATGGCTTCAGTTGATATACACTTCGGGCATAACGGCTCAATTTGACAAACTTCCGCTCATATTCTGTCACAGTCATACGACCCTGTTTTAATTCCAGAAATTCTTTTCGTTTCTGATCGATGAATCTCTGACTAATATATTTCTTATGGAACTCGGTCTGGAAGAAATCCCAAGTCACTTTTTCTTTCAGAATCACTGATACTAGTGTATTCCACCAGTGATATGCAGTGTCCCGAAGTAGAGATATAGCACACTTCAGGCATTCATCTGGAGTACAAGATAGCTCATCAAGTACCCGAATAGTGTTATCAAGCCACATTTCGACTCGCTCTATGTCATCATCATCATTGGCCTTGAATTCTTCGGCCCCATATTTCCTGATTTTATCAACTGGAGGCCTACTAGATCTCATCGGATCTATCACCGAGGGTGCTGAAGGTATCAGAGTTGGATTATTCGGGGGTGGAGGTGGTTGTACAGTCGGGTTATTCTGAACAAACTGGGTAAACCATTCATTCATCATTTGGTAAAAGGCTTGTTTAGCCTCCCCCTCATGGCTACCCATAACTAGTCGAGAGTCTACTGGCACTGATCCACGTGCACGATCAGGCGCTACACTCTCTACATCATCTGCTACGGCTTTGTCAGGATTGAAATCCATTTACTATATAAAACACAGTTGGAAATGTCAGAAATCACCACACTATCATATATACTATAAAGGCATGTATAGCTAGACTCTCACGCGCTACGGTAGTCCTAGAATCGACTAAACCATAGCTCTGATACCAATAAAATGTAACACCCCTAACCCGTATCCGTCGCTAGACTAGAGTTATGAGGCATTACCGAACTAGACTCAGACCATCGCAGGCATTTATAGCAATTCATACATTTATCAAATCCCAAAATCGCATACTTAACTTCTCAATATCCAACTAATAATTCATACCAAAGTTCAGATTAAATCAAATAATCACTCAACTCAAAGTTCACGTGAATTTATTTGCATGCATGTAAATGAATCTAAGATGTTTATACGGTATATACATCGCATACCCATATGATCATATATTACATCTATGATCATAAAGAACAGTTCTTAACATACTAATTTCGTTTGCTTTAAAAACAATTCATCATACATATACCATTTTATTTCATTACCAAATTATCATTTAGTCTATAATCGTTTTAAGCATTTTGAACAATAGTAACAAATACAAATACACATAATTCGAATGACCAAATAGAATAGTTAAAATTCGTACATTGAACTAATAAATAACTACCTATTCTGTTACATTCATTATTTCTAACCCAATTTAATCATACCAAATTTCCTATATATAAATCTAAACCAAAAGTTCCACACTTTACCAATTACAAGTGTTATTACACATTTTTTTTACCAAAGTGAGATTAAAACCTCATTGACATACTTGAATACCAAACATAAACATAACAAACATATCATCCTTATATCCCCTGACTAAATTTCATATGAATAAGACATTAATATTAGCATTTGGTGTCATTACTCGCAAGACCAAATTGTACCTATTACAAACACCTAGCCCATGGCCGAATATAAAGAAAGCAAATCCTTACTACTTTTGCATCACAATGACATAACCATATGCATCATCTAGTCATTAAAAAGAAAATCATATATATCCTCATTATAACACAAAAATAAAAGCCATGTTCATATGAATATAATACATATGACCAAACTTAATATCCATTTGTAAACATATTGGACTTAAAGAACATGAAATCATTTTAACCGCAAACATGCTCTCTATGTATCATACATTGACCCGAATTAGCATATAACAATCTAAGAATAAATTTGCCAAGCACCGAACACATCAAGCATTCAACCATTCATACATATATCCAACTAATATATCAAAGAGCACAACAACTAAAATTAATCAAAAAGAATAAGCCTTTTTCGCAAGGCTAAGTTATGCTAATAAACAAAACCAAAGTTCATTGATTTAACAACTTAGTCTAACCTATACATGCCTTTTTGATTCAAAAACCACATATATAAGTACCAAAAAGGAGTTGATAGCGTGGATGATTCTTCTGACGATCCTTTGAGGCTTGACCAAAGTCTGTAAAATAGACAACGAACACATATAATGTAAGCTCTCTAGCTTAGTAAGTCTAAGGCAAATTCGGTACTTAACTAAACATTCAAACATTACTATACATACAAACAATTATCAATTCGAATGGGATATTAAATACAATAATTTATCCTATAAATTTCACCAAAGTCATATGTCATGAATCTCGTTTAGCAAATTGGCTAACCATCTATTGTAAGCATGAAACTTCAACACTTAAATACCTTAGATAGTTGCATAATTCAAGGCTATTAATATAATACACATTTCAATCATATATGACCTATTATTCACATATACCAATTATACATATGCCGAATCTCATTAGTATAAAATAACCAAACCTATACTTCAATACACATATCTTATTCATATTTCAATATGAATGAAATTGCACTTTAACATTTCAACAAATGCTTCGGCCATACCTCAATTTACTTACATCTTAAATACAACTTAGGCTTACCCGAACCTTTATCTCATTGCCGAAGCTACATTTCACCTTGTAAATGATCCATGGCTTTCCAATTACAAATGTCACCGGCATTAAGCCTGCTAGGCATCAAAGCCCGAAGTACACACCGGCATTAAGCTTGCTAGACCAAGGTCTGAAATTCATTCCACCGGCACAAGGCCTGCTAGGCATTTAGCCCGATATACATATATGTATAACACTGGCACAAGGCCTGCTAGGCTCGAAGCCCGAATGTCATCATAATCAACCATTTCGTGCACATTAGTTAATACCAAAGTCACATACAACACATGTATTTTATTTTCATTCTACCATTACATATCAAGCTTAGATAACTTAATCACTTTACATCAAATAAAATTCGAATCTAAATCATCACAATAACATTCGGCTAACCACAATTATATATCCAAAATTTCAAATTTCTATCATTTGTTACACTTCGTAATTAGTTTTTGACATATAATTGCTCAAAGACTTACCTCGACTGTTGACGGACGACGTAGACCGGCTATTCGATAATCTTCGCCTTTCCCCGATCCAAATCCGTTTTTCTTTACTATTGATCTTGAAATTAAGCCTAGAATTGCCGAAAATCAAAGGATTTCAAAGCTTCCGTCTTTCTCCAACATTCGGCCAAGGATGATCCAAAAAGATGATGGCTTTATTTTTATGATATTTTAACATATAAAGTAAGTAATTGTTTAATTACTAATTTAACCTTTCAAATAAAATAAAACTAATATATAACTTAAGGTCATTTATGACATATGCCACCCACTAACTTAAAAATGGGCTAATTGTCCTTTTAATGCCCCATATTAAAAAGCCATCATCATTCTAGCACTTTACACTTTAGTATGCAATTTTTACACTTTACACGATTTATTCCTTTTTGTTAAATTTAACACACAAACGATTAAATTTTTCTACGTAACTTTCAAGCACATTAATTCACATATAATAAACAAAAAATATAATATTAAAATATTTCTCGAACTCAGATTCGTGGTCCCAAAACCACTGTTTCGATTAGGGTCAAATTCAATCTGTTACATAACCAGTTCTTCGCCATATGTCATGTCAGGTTGAATTTCAATCTATGTCGGTGTAATCACATGCGAAGGATCTGATTGGTGTCGACGTAACATAGACACGTGAAACACATCATGAATCTTTTTCTAATCCAGATGGTAAAGCCAATCGATAGGCTACTGGCCCTATCCTCTCAATGATCTCATGTGGTCCCATAAAACGCGGACTCAATATGTCTTTCTGGCCAAATCCGAGAACCTTCTTCCATGGTGACACTTTTGAGAATACCTTATCTCCAACTTGAAACTCAATCTCTTTTCGTTTCAAATCCGAGTAGGACTTTTATCTATCAGAAGCAGCTTTTAAATAATCATGTATTATTTTCACCTTCTCTTTGGTTTCTCTAACCAGATCGACCTCGTAAATCTAATTTTCCTTGAGTTCTGTCCAATATAAAGGCGTTCGACACTTATGCCTATACAAAGCCTCGTAAGGTGACATTTTCAAGCTTGACTAAAAACTGTTATTGTAGGCAAACTCTACCAACGGTAAATACTTTTCCCAGCTGCCTTGAAACTCAAGAAGACAACGCTAGAGCATATCTTCAAGTATATGCATTAATCTCTCCGACTGTCCGTCAGTTTGTAGGTGAAAAGTTGTACTAAAACTCAGCTTTGGGCCCAAAGATTCTTGCAACTTTTTCCAAAATCGGGACATGAATCTCGGATCTCTATCCGATATAATCAACAAAGGCACTCCATGTAGTCTTGCAATCTCTGAAACATACAAGTCTGCTAACTTATCAAGTGAATAATCGACATGTACAGGTATGAAATGGGTCGACTTCGTAAGTCTATCTACCACAACCCATACGACATCTTTCTTGCTCGGTGTCAACGGTAAACCCGTTACAAAGTCCATTGTAACACGGTCCTATTTCCACTCAGGAACCATAATAGGTTGAAGAAAACCCGAAGGTATTAGGTGTTCAGCTTTCACTTGCTAACAAATCAAGCATTTTGACACAAACCTCGATATGTCTTGATTCATACTTGGCCACCAATACTATCTCTTCAAGTTGTTATACATTTTGGTGCTGCCCAGATGTACAGATAGACATCCGCTATGTGCCTCGAGCAAAATCTTTCGTATAAGCTCATCATTCCTTGGTACACGAATTCTGTCTTTGAACATCAAGCATTCATCAGAATTAATTCAAAAGTCAGACTCAACACCCGACTCACACTGAACTCTTTTGACTTGCAACTCACTGTCATCTTTCTAAGCTTCACAAATCTCTTGGAGGAACATCGGTCTAGCCCTCAACTCAGCTAGAGTAAAACCATCCTCTGACAAAGTCATCCAAGTAATCAAAGCCCTTAATGCAAATAAGGATTTCCTACTCAAAGCATCATCGACTACATTCGCTTTTCCCAGGTAGTAGTTAATTACTAATGTAGCAGCCCGGTTTAGACCCTAGTCGGAACAGTGATTTTGGGACCAAAAATCTGAGGTTGGAAAAAATATTTTAATATTATTTTTTGTGTTTACAGTGTGTGATTAAGCATGTGTGAAAATTCTGTGTGAAAATTTTATCGATTGTGTGCTTAATTTGTAAAAAAGACTTAATCGTATAAAATGTAAAAGTTGTGTGCTAGTTGTTAAAGTGCTTGATGGTCATGGCTTATTAATTGTGGAGTCCTTAAATTGAAATTATACCATTTAAAGCATGCATGGATGGTTAAAGACATTGAAAATGCATGTTTTCTATGTTTTATTAAAAAGGGGTAAAATGGTCAAATGTGTATTAATGATATTATAATAAAAAAAATGAATAAATGGTGGTCATTCTTAGTGTTCATCCACCGAAAATATCAAGAAGAGAAAAAGAAAAAGGCTAGCAAGGTTTTGGCTATGCTCAAGCAAAATTGAGGTATGTTTTGAGCTCGGCTTTTAATGATTTTTACGTTTTTGTGATCGTTGCTTTATGTTCCAGCTAGCCCATGCTTTAATTTTAGAAGTTGATGGTGATTTTAAGATATGCCATTGATGAATGTTTGAGCTTTGTGATAGTTGATGATGTAATATGAAAGATATGTGAAAGATTAACATATTTTGTCTTTGAATTTTTGGTGAAATTGAGTAATTTGGGCTAAATTATGAAAATGAGAAATTGGAGGACTAAAATTTGAAATAAATAAAATAAATGGGCTTATATGAGCATATGGAAAATTCGCTAAGCATATGTGAATGGAAATGTTGTGTATTTTGTGATTTTATGAAATAAGGACTAAAGTGTCGAAATGTGAAAAATGTGAGGGCTATTTTGTAAAATGCCCTAAATATTTGTGTTTGGACTAAATTGAATGAATTAGTGATTGAATGATCTAAATTTGAATATGTATAGACCAAGAAAGGAGAGATTCAGATTGAGATCGAGGCAAAGACAAAGTGCTCGATTGATCGATTAGTCTCAGTATTTCTACGTCTAAGGTAAGTCTGGATATAATGCGAACTATTCAATTTATATCTAAGAGTTATGAATTGAATGAATATGTGGTTATTGAATTTGAATTGCTATATGTATGAGATTGAGAAGTGTGGCACTAAGTGTGCGTAATTGAAATCGAGATAGAGATGAATAGCACTGTGTGTGCGAAGTAATGGAAGCTTCGGCTTTATTGACCGACACTGTGTGTGTGTTACCGACTCAGGTTCGGTTTGATATCAAGGCACTAGGTGTGTGATGTTATTTAAGTTTCGGCTATGAATTGGTCACTAAGTGTGCGATTGAATTGAAGAGATAATGAGCAGTGAATGAAATATGGTTTTCGAGCATTGAATAGCAAGAACGTTTGTTAACTAAGTGTTGGAAAAGGTAAGTTTCGAACCTATGTATGCCATGTGGACAAGTCAGTATGTATGCCATGTGGACAAGTCAGTATGTATGCCATGTGGACAAGGTAAGTTTCTAACGTGTGTCTCAGGCCGTGTGGACAAGTCAGTATGTATGCCATGTTTTTCCACGGCTCGGACACACGAGTGTGTCCGAGGCCGTGTGCTACCCACAAAGCGTGTGACCTCTGTAGTTATGAAAAATTTTTAAATTTTTGAAAATTTTTGTATGCGTTCAGTTTAGTCCCGACCTCTTTCTAACACATGTTTAAGGTTTTGTAGACCTCAATAAGGGATTATATGTTTATATTTGGATATGACTGATTGATGATTAACTTTATATTGTGAAATGAATTTAAATGTTTCAAAATGATTGGTAATGCCTCTTAACCCTATTCCTACGAGGGTTATGGGTTAGGGGTGTTACAACTAACTCATAATCCTTTATCAACTCTAACCATCTTCGTTGCCTTAAGTTCAATTCCTTTTGAGTCATCAAGTACTACAGGCTCTTATGATCGGTGAATATCTGACATTTTTCACTATACAAATGAGGTCTCCATATCTTCAATGCAAACACAATGGCAGCCAACTCTAAATCACGTGTCTGGTAATTCTTCTCATGCGGCTTTAACTGTCTAGTGGCATATGCTAACACCTTGCCTTCTTGCATAAGTACACAGCCCAATCCATTCTATAACATCCCAAATTACGGCCTAGTCGGAACTGTGGTTTCGAGATCACAAATCCGACGAGGAAAATTTTATTTTTATTATATTTTTATGGTTTACAATTTTACATAAAGATTTCGTAAAAATTTCGTTTAAAAAAAAAATTCAATGTTTGAGCACTCAATTTAGTCAAAAGGACTAAATTGTAAAAAGTGCAAAAGTTGAGTTCTATATATTAGAGGTGTCAAATTGATATGAGTTTTAAAATGGAGGTCCTTAAAAGGTAATTAGACCATTGGATAACTTGATGGAGAAAAATGGGCATGAATAGGACAAAATTGAAAGAAAAGCCTTAAGGGTATTTTAGTCATTTAGTGTTTTTAATGAATAAAAAGACGAAATAGAAGAAAAAAATATGCTCATCTTCTTCAAGTTGTTGCCGAAAATTCCTAGACTCCATGGCTAAGGGTTTCAAGCTTTTCAAGCTTCATAATCAAGGAAATCGAGATTCAGGATTAAATCGGGAAAATACAAGGTTATGGATTAAAATGGTACATTGCCGTTTCTGGATCCGAGGTAAGTTGGTGTGTTAATAATAATGCAATAATGTCGTAATGTATGTTTGAAACCTAAATTGTGGTATTAAATTGATTTTGCTGAATTACATATTTAGTATATTATGTTGGTGAATTGAATTAATAATATGTTTATGATAAAAGGTGACATAGGTGACATGGAAAATGGGTTGAAATGTTGTGCTTAAAGGTGTTTTCTATGACTATGGTTATTATGTGAAATGGAAAGTTTATATGTAAATAATGAATCTATTTTACTTGTTCAATAATTATTTTGCTAGATATTATAGAAGTCATTGGGTGATAACTATAATATGAAAATGTGTAGAATGTGAAATTCTCAATTGAACCTTAAGAAAGCCGAGAGATACGGACAATATGTAGCTAGGTCACATGAGTGATAAGGGACCTTCACCATGTGCACAAGAAAGCTACAAGATGGCAGAATTTGATATGTAGCTAGGCCACATGGATGATAAGGGACTTTCACCATGTGTGCAACAAACCTACGGGATAATAATTTCATATGTAGCTAGGTCACATGTGTAATACTGTCTGTATACCATGTGTACAAGAAAGTTACGGGTTATGAGTAGCTAGGTCACATGAGTGGTTTCTAGTGTTGGACGCCATGTGGACAAGAAAGCTACGAGATGGAATGACTAGGTCACATGGGTGATAAGGGACCTTCACCATGTGTACAAGAAAGTCGAATTATGTGTAGGTGGAGCTATGTGCTGAGACCACCGAGTATCGGCCATTTTCTGAAGGGGTTCAACGAGATAACTTACTAATAGTGATTGGTACGATCATGTTATGAATAAGTGTAGGTGTGAATGTGACCAATTGAGAAATGTGGCAAATGTACGTGTGAACAAGTGTTTGTGTGAACAAGGGTGCATGTAACCATGTGTGTACGTGCATAATGTGTTTGATATGTGATACGTGATTGAAATGGTGGTAAGGTTGATATGGTGTAAGTACCACTATGAATACTCATAAATATTGGTGATCATTATTCATTTGTATGGCTAGTATTGAACATGCTTGGTGTTCTGTGTGCATATATGAAAGTAATATAAAAAAACATGGGAGAGTAAAATTTTCAGTAAAATAGATTGTAACAGCAGCAGTTACGTGATTTTGAAAAATCACCATAAATAGTAGAAGTTGAATTATATACTGAATGAGAGATGAAATTAAAGCTAATTGAGTCTATTTTCACCTAAAAGAAATGATGTGAGTAAATAAATTTTATTGTATGAGATATTTAAATTTTGGTGAGACAGGGTCTGAATGGTTTTGGAAATCCCCTGTTCCAAATTTGGAAAGTCATTAAAAATTGTATAAAAATGGTTACAGTGTGTAATTGATATTCTCAAAATCCTTTGTGAGTATACTTTCGAGAGAGACAAGCGGGAAGGTTATCCAAACTCTGTATAATGAGAAAGTTTAATTTTAGTGAAGAGGTGTTAGAGCTATCAAACAGCGAAATAGGGGAATCTTTAATGAATAAAATGTATTGATTGGCTAAACCAAAAATTCTTGAATTTTTATGGTAAAAAGGTATGTGAGTCTAGTGTTAGGGAAAATTAACGGATCTTAATTTGGAGTTCCGTAGCTCTAGATATAAAATAATTTAATGACTGTGACTCGAGAAAACAACTTAACTAGAATTTGAATAAATAGAAAGAATATGAAAATAGCATGTTATCGAATTGCTTATTATTTTCATGCGAGCTTACTAAGAGTAAAGCGTACTCCCTCCTTTCCATTTCTTTTAGATTTTGTTAGGTCAGCTCAGGGTTGGAGATCGTCGGAGGCTGCATCAGACTATCAAGCCATTATCCTTGGAGTATTGGCATGTGTATGTTAAATGTTTTCAAGTAAGTGGCATGTATCGGGACTTAGTTTTTCTATGATGGATGTTGTTGTGATTAGCCAAATGTATTGGCTTATATTGATTTGTTGATTATAGCCATGAGATGTGGCTTATAATGATTTTGGCTTATAAACCTATTTGTCCATGGTATGTGTTAATGTCTTATTATGTGGTATAAGTGCTTAAATAGATGACAAGGTCAAATGCATGTGTTTGAAAAGTTTTAATTTTGGGCGAAATTTGGTAACCCAGTTTTGTATGATTGTGAATGTTTAAGTCTGGTAACGCTTCGAACCCTATCCTAGAGTTGGATACGGGTGAGGGGTGTTACACATTCAAGGATGCATCACTGTAAATAACAATTTTTTTCCTGGTTCTGGTTGCACTAGAACTGGAACCTTAGTCAACAATGCCTTTAGTTTCTCGAAACTCTGTTGGCACTTTTTGTCCATTCAAACTTCACCTCTTTTTGTAACAACCTAGTCATCGGAGTAGCTATCATAGAAAACCCCTTGACAAACCGTCTGTAATAGCCAGCTAGGCCCAGAAAACTTCTAACCTCTGATACGTTCCTCGGTGGTTTCCAATCAACAATAGCTGAAATCTTGTTCGGGTCAACTCGGATTCCATCTCCCGAGATAATGTGCCCCAAAAATCCAACCTCTTTGAGCCAAAACTCACTTTTGCTAAACTTGGCATACAACTAATTATCTCATAAAATCTGTAAAATTGTTCTCAAGTGCTCGGCGTGCTCATTCTCATCACGAGAATATATTAGTATATCATCAATAAAAACCATAACAAATTTATCCGGGTGCGTTCGGAAGATACGATTCATTAAATCCATAAACACTACAGTGGCATTTGTTAAACCAAAAGGCATAACTAAAAATTTGTAATGCCCATACCTTGTCCGAAATGTAGTTTTTGGTGCAATTGAGTCTTTTACTCTAAACTGGTAATATCCGACCTCAAGTCTGTGACAGACCAATTTGGACCCTAATCGGAACGGTGGTTTCGGGACCACAAATCCGAGCCCAATAAATATTTTAACATTATATCTTGTGTCTATCATGGGTGAATTGATGTATGTGAATGTTTTGTAGAAAAATTTAACCGTTTGAGTGTTAGATTGGCAAAAAGGATTAAATTGCTAAGGTGACCAATGTTGTGAGCATGAAACAAAAAGGGCAAAGTGACTTGTTTGTTAAACTTAAGGACTTGCATGTCAAATTCCCCATATTTAATATGGTGGACGGTAAGCATGCATTATAAATTCCATTTTATTTTGTATGATTTCTTTTTAGGCATTATTATATTAAAAGCATGCCAAGGATATTATATTTTCTAAGTATATATATAAATTAAAGTAATATTATAAGGTAAGCATGCTATATTTGGTATTAAAAGATAAAACAAAAAGAAAATATTTCTCTCTTCCCTCATCCATCTTCTTGCCCGATTTTTACCTTCAAGAAAAGAGGAGAACATTCATCTTCTCCATTCGGCCATTGCATGTACTAGGATAGGTAAGAATTTGAACTTTAATTTAATAACCTATCTTTGATTTGGCTTGATTTCTTGATCATTTTTCTTTTGAAACAAGTAAAGTTTGTTAATATTGGTATGATGAGATTCGGCCATGGGTGCTAAATTTGTAGCTTGTTGTGTTAATAAGTTAGATGAAATGAGAAGGGGTACCTTGAACTTGTAAGAAGAATTGTATTAATTTTTTCATGAAGATACCCTTATATTTGGCCGAATGTTAGGATGGCCATTCATGAAATTTTCCTATTAATTTGATGCTAGGATATATATATATATATATGTATATTGTGAAATTGATCAAGGATGAATGACTATATTTAGATAGGATTGTTGGGTGAAATGGTATGAGAAGTCAATTGCCTAAATTAAATAGAAGAAGGACTAAAATGATAAAAGGAGAAGAAGTAGTATGAGTTGTAAGAAAATTGTTTTAATTCATACAAGAAAATGCCCTACTATTCGGCTGAATGTGAGGTAGTCATTCATAAATTCTTTTCTTTTGTTTTGATATTCGGTTGTGCATATATAGTGAAATTAAGCATGGATGAATGGTCATACCTAGATATAGTTATTGGGTGAGCTAAGTAAGAGTAAATTTCTTGAAGTAAATTAGTAGAAGGGATAAGTTGATAGAAGGAAGAATTATAGAAAATCCTAAGGACCTAGTGACCATTCGGCCATTGAGGAGAAATCCCAATTAGATGAAATTTATATTGTGGTGTATTATGAGTTAAATTGAATAAGTTAAATGCTTAAATTTTGTGTGAATATTACCTTAAATTAAACGAAGGAAGTAAGAAATTCGGTTCTTAGTTTTCTCAAATTAAGTTATGTGCGTTTTGTTTTGAGTTGAGCAAATGGATAGAATGTATATGAATAAAATTTACTTGACATTTTTTTTAGATCGGGAACAAAAAGAGAAAGAACAAGATCGAGGAAAAACAAAGGTTCTCGAATAACCGACTTACACGGCCTATCGACAACCAAGGTAAGTCCTATAGCTAAGTTATATTAAAGAACTAATTATGAATGTATCAAATACTAAAAATGGATAAATTTTAGTACTTGTTATGGTTATGGCCGAATGTATAAAGGAACACTAGATTGATGATTAAAATTGCTATGTGAGGTGAACAAATGTTCCTATGTTAATTGCTAGAGTGTATAAGGATATGATGATTTTATTGATTTAATGTGAGTTGTTCAATGGAATTAGATCTATTCATATTTATATAAAATAGTATATGAGGTATCTTGAATGTTTGATCACATTGATATGTTTCGGGCTTTTACGCCTAGCAGGCCTTGTGCCGGTGTTACTTATCAGGCTTTTACGCCTAGCAGGCCTTGTGCCGGTGTTAATTATCAGGCTTTCACGCCTAGCAGGCCTTGTGCCGGTGTTACTTATCGGGCTTTTACGCCTAGCAGGCCTTGTGCCGGTGTTAATTATCGGGCTTTCACGCCTAGCAGGCTTTGTGCCGGTGTTACTTTTCAGGCTTTTACGCCTAGCAGGCCTAATGCCGGTGATGTATTTTACAAAGGAGAAATCGAATCTTGTTTAAGGCAACTTAAAGCTAATTTATTGAGTAAATGGTTCAGGTAAGTATGTAAGGTATGTTATGTTTAATATTACTTGAATCGAATTAATATTATGAGAATTGTGTTATATGTGTTTGAAGTTAATATTGAGGGGTGTGATATGATGGAATTCGAATTAGAATGCGCTATTATGGAAATGATTTCTACTTTACTTGGGTTAATGAATTACTAGTATACGGCCTTGTATAAGTAATTTACTTAAGTGCTTATGTGAAATGCTATAAGTTGAATGTTTTAATTGCTCAATTATTTGAACGTTTTATCATCATGAGTTTAGGACTTACTAAGCTAGTAAGCTTATTTGTGTGAAATGCTCTCTTTTGTTTTATAGAGTTTGGTCACGTTACGGGCTCGTGAAGGATCTTCAAGAAAGTCAACCACACTATCGCCATCTTTTGGTATTTTAAATTTTGGCTACGATTTAGTAGGCATGTATAAGCTAGATGAAGTTTTAGAAAAATACGATGTTTGATCTTGTACATGAATATAGCCATGCGAAAATGGCTATTTCCTTTGGTTATGTATCGTTTATATGTTTGAATTTTATAACTTGCTCGTATGTATATGTATGTTTTAAAATTAGATCATAGCCTAAATTACTTATGGGATTTGTTTTCGGTATATATATATGTATGTTTGGTTAAGGTATAGAGTTTAAATAAATTTGAGTAAGGAGGTTATAATCTAATTTGTCATATTTTGTAAAGAAACAGTTTTAGTTAGCAGCAGTGAAGTGATTTTGAAAAATCACCAAAAATAGGATAATTTGAATTAGAAGGTGAATGAGGTATAGAATCAAATTTTATTGTGTCTATTTTGATATGAAAGAAACAGAGTAGGCAAAGGAGTTTTATGTTATGAGATATTTAAGATTTAGTGAGACTTGTCCTGAATGAGTTCGTGAGTCCCTGTCCTGTTTTGGAAAAATTGTTAAAAATTGTACAAAAATAATTATGGATCATGGTTTATATGCTTAAAATCCTTGATGAGTCTATTTTTTATTGGAATAAACAAGGACATTATTGGAAATTCGTGATATGAGATAAATGAGTTTTTGTAATGACAGGTCAGAATTGTCAACAGTGAAATAGGGGAAACTTTGATGAATAAACTGTACTAATTGGCCACATGAAAAATTCTGGAAAAATTGTAGTAAATTCACATATGAGTCTAGTTTCAAGGAAAATTTACAGATCTGAATTTCGAGTTTTGTAACTCGAGTTATGGTCAATTTAGTCAGCATGATGCAGTTTGACAGCTTTAAATTTTTATGTCCCGAACTTGTAGTCAAGTCTAGTAATGCCACATACCCGACTCCGGCGAAGGTCTCGGGTAAGGGGTGTTACATTTGATTGGTATCAGAGTATACGGTTTAGTCGATTCTAGGACTACGGTAGCGCGTGTGAGTCTAGCTATACATGCCTTTATCATATATTGATAGTGTGGTGACTTCTGACAGCCTGAACTTTGTTTTACATAGTAAATGGATACCGATCCTGAAAGAGCCGTAGCTGATGATGTAGAGAGTGTAGCGCCTGACCGTGCACACGGATCAGCACCGATAGACTCTCGACCTGTTTCGGGTAGCCACGAAGGAGAGACTAAACGAGCCTTTTATCAGATGATGAATGAGTGGTTTGCCCAATTTATTCAAAATAACCCGGCTGTACACCAACCTCCACGCCCGAATAATCCAACTCCAATTCCTTCAGCACCCCCGATGATAGATCCGATGAGATCTAGTAGGCCCCCAGTTGATAAAATTCAAAAATTTGGGGCCGAAGAATTTAAAGCTAATGATGATGATGACGCAGAGAGAGCCGAAATGTGGTTGGATAACACTATTCGGGTACTTGATGAGCTATCTTGTACTCCGGATGAATGCCTGAAGTGTGCTATATCCTTATTGCGAGACACGGCATATCACTGGTGGAATACACTAGTATCAGTGGTCCCGAAAGAAAAAGTGACCTGGGATTTCTTCCAGAATGAATTCCGCAAGAAATATATCAGCCAAAGATTCATTGATCAAAAACGAAAAGAATTCCTTAAGCTGAAACAAGGACGAATGACCGTGACGGAATATGAACGGAAATTTGTCAGGCTCAGCAGATATGCTAGAGAGTGTGTTTCTACTGAAGCTATTATGTGTAAAAGATTTGAAGATGGCCTGAATGAGGATATAAAGATGTTTGTTGGCATTCTTGAAATTTAAGAGTTTGTGACTTTAGTTGAGAGAGCTTGCAAAGCTGAAGAGCTCGGGAAAGAGAAAAGAAAGGCTGAGACTGAAGCTAGAGACATTCGTAAAAGATCTTCGGGTAAGGTCTTTAATTCCATAACCAAGAAGTCCAGAGATGACTACAGCCGACATAAAGCTACTACAGATCCACCTAGACGGGATCGACCTCCTATGAGCTCTCGAGCTACCTCGATAGCCAGTGTTGGTAACGTTCCTCAGAATAGAGTTGAATGCGAACACTGTGGGAAATGGCACTCAGGGAGATGTAGATTTCATGATCGGTCTTGCTATAAATGTGGATCGTCAGATCATTTTATTAGAGAATGTCCGAGGTTAGCTGAGCAGAATACAGTTCAGAATACTAAGCCCAGCAGCACGTCAATGCGAGGTAGACCACCCAGACATTCCAGCAATGTAGGTGGTAGTAAGAAAGGAACGAAGAACACTACAATTCGATCTGAGGCTAGAGCTCCAGCTAGAGCTTATGCTGCACGAGCCAGAGAGGATGCTTCCTCCCCCGATGTCATTACCGGTACTTTCACCCTTTATGACACTACTGTAATTGCATTAATTGATCCTGGTTCGACTCACTCATATGTGTGTGAAACTTTAGAATTCGGAAAGACTCTGCTAGTTGAGTCTACCGAGTTTGTGATTCGTGTGTCCAACCCTTTGGGTAGATGTGTGCTTGTTAATAAAGTGTGTAGAGATTGCCCGTTGATGATTCGGGATTATTTCTTCCCAGCTGATTTGATGTTGTTGCCCTTTGACGAATTTGATATAATCTTGGGTATGGACTGGTTAACTTCACATGAGGTAGTAGTAGATTGTAAAAGAAAGCTTACTGATTTGAAGTGTCGAAACAGTGAGACCATCAGAATTAAATCTTGTGATGTAAATGGGTTGCCTACAGTAATATCTTCAATGTTAGCCCGGAAGTATGTGAGAAAAGGGTGTGAAGCTTATTTGGCTTATGTATTGAATAATAAAATGTCTGAGAAACAAATTGAATCTGTATCAGTTGTATGTGAATACCCCGATGTGTTTCCTGAAGAACTACCGGGTTTACCCCCAGTACGAGAGGTTGAGTTCGGCATTGAATTAGTACCGGGGACGACTCCGATTTCGATAGCTCCGTATCGGATGGCACCTACTGAGTTAAAAGAATTGATAAGGGCTTCGCGCGACCGAGTTTCTCTCCGTGGGGTGCACCGGTTTTATTTGTGAAAAAGAAAGATGGGACTATGCGAATGTGTATCGACTACCGGCAACTAAATAAGGTAACTATAAAGAATAAGTACCCGTTACCTCGGATTGATGATTTATTTGTTCAGTTGAAAGGGGCTTCAGTATTTTCGAAGATAGATTTGAGATCGGGCTATTATCAGTTGCGAGTCAGAGATTCAGATGTGCCAAAGACTGCGTTCCGATCGAGGTACGGACATTATGAGTTTTTGGTTATGCCTTTTGGACTCACTAATGCACCTGCTGTTTTTATGGATCTAATGAAACGAGTCTTTCGACAGTTTTTGGATCGGTTTGTAGTAGTGTTTATTGATGACATACTAATCTACTCCATAAATGAAACGGAACATGCTGAGCATTTAAGATTAGTACTACAAACTTTGAGAGATCAACGTTTGTATGCAAAGTTAGTAAGTGCGAGTTCTGGATGAATGAGGTCGACTTCTTGGGTCATGTTGTTTCAGTGTCGGGTATTCGGGTGGATCCCAACAAAATAGCAGCTATACTCGATTGGAGGCCACCAAAGAATGTTTCTGAGATCCGAAGTTTCCTAGGCCTTGCGGGATATTATAGACGATCTGTAAAAGGTTTTTCTGTAATAGCTACACCTTTGACGAAACTACTACAGAAAGATGTTAAGTTTGAGTGGTCAGAAAAGTGTCAGAAAAGTTTCGAGCAGTTGAAAGCCCTTTTGACCGAAGCTCCAGTGTTAACTCAGCCTGAATCGGGTAAAGAATTTATTATTTTTAGTGATGCTTCCTTGAATGGGTTGGGTTGCGTTTTAATGCAAGAAGGCAAGGTGATAGCCTATGCTTTGAGACAATTGAAGCCGCATGAGAAAAATTATCCAACTCACGATCTGGAGTCAGCAGCCATTGTGTTCGCTTTAAAAATTTGGCGTCACTATTTATTCGGCGAAAAATGTCATATTTATTCGGATCATAAAAGTCTAAAGTATTTAATGACTCAGAAAGATCTAAATTTAAGACAATGCCGATGGTTAGAATTTCTGAAAGACTATGAATTAGTGATTGACTACCATCCGGGAAAAGCTAATGTTGTCGCGGACGCGTTAAGTCGAAAAACATTATTTGCTCTTCGTGCATTGAATGCACAGATGGCTATGTCTGATGATGGTTCGATCATAGCCGAGCTACAAGCAAGACCGATGTTTATTCAAAAAATTTGTGATGCTTACAAAAATAGCTTTCAATCTAGCATAAAAATAGCGCCTTATGAAGCCTTGTACGGGCGAAAATGTCGCACGCCGTTGTATTGGACTGAGCTCAGTGAAAATAAGATACACGGGGTTGATTGGATTAAAGAAACAGAACAGAAGGTGGTTGTTATTAGGAGTAATTTGAAAGCTGCTTCGGATCGTCAAAAGTCCTATGCCGATTTGAAACGTAAGGACATTGAATTTCAGGTCGGAGATCGGGTGTTCTTAAAAGTTTCCCCGTGGAAGAAAATACTCTGATTTGGTCGGAAAGGCAAGTTGAGTCCGAGATTCATCGGACCGTATGAAATCATCGAACGTATTGGGCCTGTTGCCTATAGATTGAAATTGCCCTCTGATTTAGAAAAGATACACAATGTATTTCATGTTTCGATGCTTCGCAAATACAGATCGGATCCGTCACATGTGATCACACCGTCAGAGATTGAAATTCGATCCGATTTGTCATATGATGAAGAACCGATCCGTATCTTAGCTCGGGAAATGAACGAGTTGAGAAATAAGAGGATTCCATTAGTGAAAGTATTATGGAATAAACACGGAGTTGAAGAGGCTACGTGGGAGCCTGATGAGTCAATGAGGCAACAATATCCGACCTTGTTTAACGGTAAAATTTTCGAGGACGAAAATTCTTAAGGGGGGAGAGTTGTGACAGACCAATTTGGACCCTAATCGGAACGGTGGTTTTGGGACCACGAATCCGAGCCCAATAAATATTTTAACATTATATCTTGTGTCTATCATGGGTGAATTGATGTATGTGAATGTTTTGTAGAAAAATTTAACCGTTTGAGTGTTAGATTGGCAAAAAGGATTAAATTGCTAAGGTGACCAATGTTGTGAGCATGAAACAAAAAGGGCAAAGTGACTTGTTTGTTAAACTTAAGGACTTGCATGTCAAATTCCCCATATTTAATATGGTGGACGGTAAGCATGCATTATAAATTCCATTTTATTTTGTATGATTTCTTTTTAGGCATTATTATATTAAAAGCATGCCAAGGATATTATATTTTCTAAGTATATATATAAATTAAAGTAATATTATAAGGTAAGCATGCTATATTTTGTATTAAAAGATAAAACAAAAAGAAAATATTTCTCTCTTCCCTCATCCATCTTCTTGCCCGATTTTTACCTTCAAGAAAGAGGAGAACATTCATCTTCTCCATTCGGCCATTGCATGTACTAGGATAGGTAAGAATTTGAACTTTAATTTAATAACCTATCTTTGATTTGGCTTGATTTCTTGATCATTTTTCTTTTGAAACAAGTAAAGTTTGTTAATATTGGTATGATGAGATTCGGCCATGGGTGCTAAATTTGTAGCTTGTTGTGTTAATAAGTTAGATGAAATGAGAAGGGGTACCTTGAACTTGTAAGAAGAATTGTATTAATTTTTTCATGAAGATACCCTTATATTTGGCCGAATGTTAGGATGGCCATTCATGAAATTTTCCTATTAATTTGATGCTAGGATATATATATATATATATATATATATATATATATGTATATTGTGAAATTGGTCAAGGATGAATGACTATATTTAGATAGGATTGTTGGGTGAAATGGTATGAGAAGTCAATTGCCTAAATTAAATAGAAGAAGGACTAAAATGATAAAAGGAGAAGAAGTAGTATGAGTTGTAAGAAAATTGTTTTAATTCATACAAGAAAATGCCCTACTATTCGGCTGAATGTGAGGTAGTCATTCATAAATTCTTTTCTTTTGTTTTGATATTCGGTTGTGCATATATAGTGAAATTAAGCATGGATGAATGGTCATACCTAGATATAGTTATTGGGTGAGCTAAGTAAGAGTAAATTTCTTGAAGTAAATTAGTAGAAGGGATAAGTTGATAGAAGGAAGAATTATAGAAAATCCTAAGGACCTAGTGACCATTCGGCCATTGAGGAGAAATCCCAATTAGATGAAATTTATATTGTGGTGTATTATGAGTTAAATTGAATAAGTTAAATGCTTAAATTTTGTGTGAATATTACCTTAAATTAAACGAAGGAAGTAAGAAATTCGGTTCTTAGTTTTCTCAAATTAAGTTATGTGCGTTTTGTTTTGAGTTGAGCAAATGGATAGAATGTATATGAATAAAATTTACTTGACATTTTTTTTAGATCGGGAACAAAAAGAGAAAGAACAAGATCGAGGAAAAACAAAGGTTCTCGAATAACCGACTTACACGGCCTATCGACAACCAAGGTAAGTCCTATAGCTAAGTTATATTAAAGAACTAATTATGAATGTATCAAATACTAAAAATGGATAAATTTTAGTACTTGTTATGGTTATGGCCGAATGTATAAAGGAACACTAGATTGATGATTAAAATTGCTATGTGAGGTGAACAAATGTTCCTATGTTAATTGCTAGAGTGTATAAGGATATGATGATTTTATTGATTTAATGTGAGTTGTTCAATGGAATTAGATCTATTCATATTTATATAAAATAGTATATGAGGTATCTTGAATGTTTGATCACATTGATATGTTTCGGGCTTTTACGCCTAGCAGGCCTTGTGCCGGTGTTACTTATCAGGCTTTTACGCCTAGCAGGCCTTGTGCCGGTGTTAATTATCGGGCTTTCACGCCTAGCAGGCCTTGTGCCGGTGTTACTTATCGGGCTTTTACGCCTAGCAGGCCTTGTGCCGGTGTTAATTATCGGGCTTTCACGCCTAGCAGGCTTTGTGCCGGTGTTACTTTTCAGGCTTTTACACCTAGCAGGCCTAATGCCGGTGATGTATTTTACAAAGGAGAAATCGAATCTTGTTTAAGGCAACTTAAAGCTAATTTATTGAGTAAATGGTTCAGGTAAGTATGTAAGGTATGTTATGTTTAATATTACTTGAATCGAATTAATATTATGAGAATTGAGTTATATGTGTTTGAAGTTAATATTGAGGGGTGTGATATGATGGAATTCGAATTAGAATGCGCTATTATGGAAATGATTTCTACTTTACTTGGGTTAATGAATTACTAGTATACGGCCTTGTATAAGTAATTTACTTAAGTGCTTATGTGAAATGCTATAAGTTGAATGTTTTAATTGCTCAATTATTTGAACGTTTTATCATCATGAGTTTAGGACTTACTAAGCTAGTAAGCTTATTTGTGTGAAATGCTCTCTTTTGTTTTATAGAGTTTGGTCACGTTACGGGCTCGTGAAGGATCTTCAAGAAAGTCAACCACATTATCGCCATCTTTTGGTATTTTAAATTTTGGCTACGATTTAGTAGGCATGTATAAGCTAGATGAAGTTTTAGGAAAATACGATGTTTGATCTTGTACATGAATATAGCCATGCGAAAATGGCTATTTCCTTTGGTTATGTATCGTTTATATGTTTGAATTTTATAACTTGCTCGTATGTATATGTATGTTTTAAAATTAGATCATAGCCTAAATTACTTATGGGATTTGTTTTCGGTATATATATATGTATGTTTGGTTAAGGTATAGAGTTTAAATAAATTTGAGTAAGGAGGTTATAATCTAATTTGTCATATTTTGTAAAGAAACAGTTTTAGTTAGCAGCAGTGAAGTGATTTTGAAAAATCACCAAAAATAGGATAATTAGAATTAGAAGGTGAATGAGTATAGAATCAAAGTTTACTGTGTCTATTTTGATATGAAAGAAACAGAGTAGGCAAAGGAGTTTTATATTATGAGATATTTAAGATTTAGTGAGACTTGTCCTGAATGAGTTCGTGAGTCCCTGTGCTGTTTTGGAAAAATTGTTAAAAATTGTACAAAAATAATTATGGAGCATGGTTTATATGCTTAAAATCCTTGATGAGTCTATTTTTGATTGGAATAAACAAGAACATTATTGGAAATTCGTTCTATGAGATAAATGAGTTTTTGTAATGACAGGTCAGAATTGTCAACAGTGAAATAGGGGAAACTTTGATGAATAAACTGTACTAATTGGCCACATGAAAAATTCTGGAAAAATTGTAGTAAATTCACATATGAGTCTAGTTTCAAGGAAAATTTACGGATCTGAATTTCAAGTTTTGTAACTCGAGTTATGGTCAATTTAGTCAGCATGACGCAGTTTGACAGCTTTAAATTTTTATGTCCCGAACTTGTAGTCAAGTCTAGTAATGCCACATACCCGACTCCGGCGAAGGTCTCGAGTAAGGGGTGTTACAAAGTCTATCTTTGGGAACACAATGGCTCCCTTCAATTGATCGAACAGATCATCGATCCTTGGTAATGGGTACTTTTTCTTCACAGTTATCTTATTAAGCTGCCGGTAATCTATACATAATCTCATGGAACCGTATTTCTTTTTCACAAACAATACTAGAGCACCCCATGGAGAATAACTCGGCCTTGCAAAACCTTTGTCTGTCAACTCTTGTAACTGTGCCTTCAATTCCTTCAACTTAGTTGGAGCCATTTTGTATGGAGCAATCGATATAGGTGCAGTACCAGGAGCCAACTCAATGCCAAATTCAACCTCTCTAACAGGAGGCAACCCTGTCAATTCTTCTTGGAATACATCTAGATACTCACATACTATCGACACTGATTCAATTTTTAACTCAGTCTCCTTAGTATTCATAAAAAAAGCAAGATATGCTTCATATCCCTTTCTTGCATACCTCTGGGTAGATATATGGGAGATCACTACATGCGATCTATCCCGTTCGTTTGATTCAACACGAAGAGTGTCCCCATTTTCACATCTCAATTCAATGTATTTTTTTTTACAATTTACTATCATATCATGAACGGTTAACCAATCCATACCAAGAATTATATCGAATTCATCAAATGGCAATAGCATGAGATTTGCCTTAAAATAATGACCTCTAATCATCAATGGGCAATCTTTGCATACCTTATCAACTAATACACTTTTGTCTAAAGGATTGGACACTTTTATCACAAACTCTGTAGACTCATCAGGCATGCTCATGCTAGATACTAATTTCATGCAAACGTATGAATGGGTAGACCCCGGATCAATTAAAGCAACAACATTAGTATCATGGAGAGAAAATGTACCCGTAATTACATCAGGGGATGACGCCTCTTCTCGAGCGTGAATGGCATAAGTCCTTGCAGGCGCTCTACCCTCACATCTCACAGCCTGCTCTCTGGGTGTATTCTTACTACTCGTTCCACTTCCTGGGTTTCTCTGTTGTCTCCCTCTAGTAGTGCTTCCCAATCTTGCACTCTGAATTTTCTCTTTTTCAGCTATCTCAGGGCATTCTCTAATAAAATGATCTTGGGATCCACACTTAAAACAGGCTCTCTCATGTGCTCGACACTCACCGGGGTGACATCTGCCACACTGTGGGCATTTCGGTCTATTAGGTCAAGCATTCCCAACACTAGCAACTGAAGTAGTCTGAGCTTTAATCCCTGAGTACTGTTTACTCTTACTTCTGTTCGAAAACCCGGCTAAAGTAGCTGATCAGGTAGGGAAGTCTCTTGACTTTTTGGATGAGGGTTGAAATGACTTATTCAATTGTCTCTTTCTTGAATCACGAGACTCCATCTCAGCTTTTCATTTCTCTTTCACCAATTCTTTCAATTCGAGAACACCAATAAATAATCTGATATCTTCATTTAACATGTCCTCAAACCATTTACACATAATGGCTTCAGTGGATACGCACTCTCGAGCGTATTTACTGAGCCTTACAAACTCACGCTCATATTCGATTACTATCATCCGACCTTGTTTTAGCTCAAGGAATTCCTTTCTTTTCTGATCGATAAACCTCTGCTAATGTACTTCTTCTGAAACTCTTCTCAGAAAAACTCCCATGTAATCATTTCCCTTAGTACAACCGACACAAGGGTATTCCACCACTGATAAGCAAAATCTCTCAAAAGAGACACTACACATTTCATGCACTCTTCAGGTGTGCAAGATAACTCATCAATACCCTGATGGTATTTTCAAGCCAGAATCATGCTCTTTCTAGATCATCATCTTTACTAGCTTAAAATTCCTCGGCTTCTTATTTTCGGATTCTATCGACCGGAGGCTTTTCTCCTCTTACCACTTCTACCACTTGGGGAGCTACAGGGGTAAGCTGAGGAATAGGTGGGGGTAAAGGGGGTTGTGCATTTGGGTTAGCACGAATAAACTCTGTATACCATGCATTCATCATGGAGAAAGGCTTCCCTAGCCTCTTCTCCTCCTCTCTAACTTACGGTCTTTAGACTATCCTTATTTTCATTCGGCACCGTCCCTTCGGTGGGAGCCACCGCGTTACTTTCTACATCATCCACCACAGCTCTATCGGGATCCATTTAGTATATGAAAACACAATTTAAATCGTCAGGAGTCGTTACACTATCATTATGTAAATACTCATGTGAATGGCATGTATAGCTAGACTCATGCTTACACTATGTTAGTTCGAGAATCAACTAAACTGTAGCTCTGATACCACTAAACGTAATACCCCTTACCCGTGATCAACATCGGAATCAGATACGAGGCATTACTTAACTTAACTAACTTAAACATACAACATCGGGCTATAAACATACATACGGAAGGTTTTGGATTTGAACTGGAAACTTTTGCGTACTTAAAAGTTTTTTGCCTAAACAGGGCCACACGCCCCTGTGGAATGGAACATGCCCATGCGGGTAGGCCGTGTGGTCACACACGCCCATGTTCCTAGCCCATGTGGGATTTATTTTTCATTTTGAACCTACAGGGATTTTCACACGGCCGGACACATAACATGGCTATATTACACTATAAAGATTCATTAAATCATCATTCATACACTTCATATTTACTCCATCAATTGCATGAACTTGTACTTCATAAAACTCATCATCATTAAAAATATGAAACTTGACAAATATCGGCCAATTCCCACTGTCCATTTACAAAATAAGTAAGTAACCTTAATAGCCAACATTTTGGCTTTCAAATATGACATAACACTAGATGACCAAGTTCATATACATGCCATACACAAAATAAACAACTTTACTATACCAAAAGAATGATTGATAGTGTGATCCGAGCTTCGACCTTCTACGATCCCCCATCCCTAAGCTAAGTTGGTGATACTACAAGGAAAAGGGAAAAGAGAGGTGTAATCATATAGCTTAGTAAGTTTGCATGAATTAAAATAGCAACAGAATTACTCATGGTAAAATTCATTCATCTCATAGAATAATAACAACACAAGTTCTCAAGTACTTAGACATACTTACTCATACTTACTCTTACGCATCACATATCACATTATGGTTTCATAACTTGTATTTTACTCATGGTACCTGTATCACTTCATCACATAATTTAGCACTTATGCTATCTTGAACATAAACTTAAATCATTACCATCCTTAACTTAAATGTAACTCTTTGTCATCTTTGTATAACTTAGCTCTTTATCATCTTTACATAACTTAGCTCTTTTCCCTATTGAACTACTCGAAATATCAGAGGATACTCAATCTCATCATACATGTATCACGATGCCAATGCCATATCCCAGATATAGTCTTACATGGGATCACATCTTGATGCTGATGCCATATCCCACATATGGTCTTACACGGGATCTATTAGCTTGATGTCAATGCCATGTCCCAGACATGGTCTTATACAAGATCGTACATAGATGTCAATACCATGTCCCAAACATGGTCTTACACGAGATCTTCCTTTGGTGCCGAAGCCATGTCCCATACGTAACGCCCTAAATTTTGGGCCTAGAAGAATTAGGCTTCGCGTACCGAAGGAATTGGAATTTAGTTGTGCAAGTTAATAACATAAAAGTATGTCTACTTTGGTGGTTAAAGGTCTTGAGAAGTATTGGAGAGGTCTTGGGTTCAAACCTGGGTTTTAGCAAAAATTTTGGTTTTAAGTGGATAAAACCCTGGATGCTTGGATATAGGCCTTTTAAATTATTGTGTTAAAAAAATGACACAAGGAAGCATGTGGTCTAGTGGTTGTGGTATCATTAACGTTGCAAGGGAGCCTGGGTTCAAGTCTTGGCTCTTGCAATTCATTTTGGTTTTTTTAAAGGAACTTGGACTTTGTCCTTTAGACCTTTTAGTTAATTGAAGTTAAAACGTGACACAAAAATGGCTTGTGGCCTAGTGGCAAGTGGCGTGTTGGGTATCTATGATGTCGAAGGTTCAAATCCTGGGATAAGCATTGGAGAGTTTATTTTGCTACTTGAGCTGGGAAGGTGGAAGAGTTGGAATGAAACACTACTGATGAGGTGTTTGATTTGGTCATAGAGAGATTGTAGGAGCAAATCGTGGTGAGGATTAAGAGAGAGTACTATGGAGAGAATCAAGGAAATTCAAAGTTGGTGTGTTGTAGCCGAACAAGGAGTCTGAGCATGCAAATTCGGCTAGGAGGGGGCTTCTGAGTGTTTTCTCTGCTTTTATTCAGTTTTGGGAACTTTTTGGGTGTGCCAAATTTCCTTGCTGAGGGGTTTTCCTCATTTTGATTAGTTTTGTCACTGATTGTAGGACTCCCAATTCCTGTTTCCTTCCTTTTCTCTCTGAGTGCTGAAATTGCAATACTACTCGTGCATCATTTTGTTTGGTACCTGTTGTTCTTCTCTGGCAATTCACCATTTCCTTTATTCCTCTTTTGCACCAACATCTGTCGAAACCTCTCTTCTTCTCTATTTTTTTTTACAAGTTTCGGCCAGCTCTCTTCTTGCCTATTGAATCTTTCGGCCGAACCTACCACCATAGTCTTGGGATTCTTTCTTTTTTTTGGTTGTGATTGAAAGCTCCCCCTCTCTGTGTTGATTCTGCAACGGTTCTGTTAATGGGTAAGTTTCTCGATTCCTTTCAGTACTCTCTTTTACTGTTTAAGCCAAATGGTGCGCTCCCTTATGACCGCTTCCTCTCCCATGTATGTCCTTTCGGGCTCTAGAACTTTCGATGGGTTAAGTGGGTGCTAGTAATAAAGCGATGGCAAAGGTACCGGCTGAGGTTGAGTGTGTAGCCTCTACTCCCAAGTTTAAGAGGCGTGTGGTGTCGGAAACTCAGGACTTTCCGCCAGGATGCGGAAGGGTGGCTGCACAAAACTCTGGTTCGAGTTGTCTAATCACATTTGACCAATCTAGTCAAGTCAAGTGGTAGTTGACCTCTCGGTTAAGTGGTTGTTAAGTGTTTTTCTAACACTATTTGATAAGTGGTTAACTGAATGTTATGTTTAAATATAGGTTCTGGCAATCATGAATTTGTAGTACTCTACGTGATCAGGTGTGTAACAGTACCCTGTATTCGATACTCAGTGAGAAAGCCGATAGAGTGCGTGTAACCACACTCCTTCTAATCGTAGATCGATAAAATGCCGAAAAGCCGAAATACCGGCGAATGATGCCACACGAGTGTGCGATCGCACGTGTGGTGGACCAAGCCCACGAATATGGGCGTAAGATGGTTGAGGCCACCATAAGCGTTCTCACGGGCTTAGGTCACTTTGGGCCGCGTTGGGGCCGAAATGGGTCGTGTGGGACTAATGGGTTGGTGGGCCCCACACGAATAAAATGCATGTTATATGGTTTCTTTTGGTTTGAATTGTGCTGTTCGTATAGCCGAGGCTATTTTTGGGCTAATTGGGCCACACAAGCATGTGGGCCCACTTGGGCCGAGTAATGGGCCTTAGGCCCATTTACACCGTTGTGTCTGTTAGGTTACT